>OX451736.1:1230431087-1233035662 GCA_948472305.1 Vicia faba | reverse complement strand
ATTAATAATAATAATAATAATAATAATAATAATAATAATAATAATAATAATAATAATAATAATAATAATAATAATAATAATAATAATAATAATAATAATAATAATAATAATAATAATAATAATAATAATAATAATAATAATAATAATAATAATAATAATAATAATAATAATAATAATAATAATAATAATAATAATAATAATTATTATTATTATTATTATTATTATTATTATTATTATTTTATTATTTATTTTTTGAATCAAAGAAGATTTGTATTAATTCAAAAAACCAACAAAGTACAAATCGCGATAAGAAGATCTAGTGAAACAAAGCAGACAAAAATTAGAGCATAAGCGCAACTATATGCTTCCGTAATTTAAAACTATACCACCCTCTATAAATGATTTTATCTATAATGTCTTCTTCCATATTTTTGAGAAATACATTATTGAAGATAACATTGTTCCTATGGTGCCATATACCATAAATAGTTTCCGTAAAGCCAAGCTTCAGAAGGGCCCCTTTTCATCCATTCTTTTTCGTTTGCCTTATAATCCAAGCAATCTCTTCATTCCAAGTAAGGGGATCATGTTGGATCTCCATCCACCTGAGAACTTTCAGCCAAACATTCGATGTTTCCCTACACTCAAAAAATAGATGATCAACAGTTTCAACTGATTTTTGGCACAGACTGCAGCTATTACTTGGAATCAAACCAAATCTGCCAAGTCTCGCCTTTGTAGACAGCTTTCCATGACAAGTCTGCCATAAATTCAGAATCGCGCGAGGTCTCGCACTATTATTACTGATCAGGTGTCTCCAAGGTACTCGATGCCCATCATCAATGACAACCCTGTACGAATTGCTCATGGGGAATTTATCCTGCTGCATAATACTCTCCCAAAAGTCAGTGTACTGCATAAGTATTTCCCTTTGCTTCATTACAAACTTCATGACCCAAGACCAACTATTCTTGACTGCCATCTCCATTATATCCCCAACTTTTAGATAATACGCGTGGATCCATTTAACCCACAAGTTATCAGATTTTCTACATAAATTCCATAAACATTTCAGCATAGTAATCTTGTTCCAGACTGCCAAGTTAATCACATTCAGCCCCCCTTGATTCCTAGGGCTACAAACTTTCTTCCACGCCACAAGACTTTTTCTTCTAATCTCGTGCGTACCATTCCAAATGAATGATCTACACATAACATCTATTTTATTTATAACAAACTTGGGCAGGGGTAAGCATTAAAGCCAATATTGAGTAATGGCACAAGAAATGCTTTTGACAAGCTGGATCCTCCTTGCATAACTCAGCAGTTTGGAGGACCAGTGTCGAATCCTGCAAAGAATTTTAGCCACCAAGGCAAGATAATGTATGATGGACAGTTTTCTACTAGTAAGAGGGATTCCAAGGTACTTTACTGGGAGCATACCTTCTTCAAATCTGGTTAGCCCTTGTAACTCCACCTTACGCTCATGCTCAAGCCCCCCAAAAAAGATTTTGCACTTGCTGGGATTTATACTCAAGCCAGTTGAATCAGAGAAACAACAGATTGTATTCATTAGTAATTCCACAGAAGCATATTCCCCTCTACAAAAAAGGAGCACATCATTTGAAAAGGTAAGGTTTATGATGCCAATTCTTTCACATTTTGTATGAAACTTAAATTGGGAGTTCTTCTTCATTTTCTCAAGCAGTCGGTTCAAGTATTCCATAACCATAACAAAAAGAAGGGGGACAGGGGATCCCCTTGCCTTACCCCTCCACAAGCCTGCATAACATCAGTTAAGTCCCCATTAACATTGAATTCATAGGTGATTGTCTTGACAACAACCAAAATCCAATTGATAAATTCCACTTGTATACCAATCTCCCTTAAAATAGTTTCAAGTGCCCTCCAGTCAACCATGTCATAATCTTTATGGAGGTCTAGTTGAATCATACATCTAAGGGCTTCATTATTCCTAGTGTATCCCTTGATAAGCTCATATTCAAGCATAATATGGTTGTGAATATTCTGCCCAGGAATAAAGGCAGCTTGGCTTGTACTCACAGTCCCCTGCAACACTGTACCTAATCTAGTAGCAAGAATGCGAGATATAATTTTGTAGAATTTAGTATATCCCGCAATAGGTCTATAATCCCTAACTCCTTTGGCATGGTCATGTTTGGGTATCAAAGTAACTACTGTTTTGTTGAAAGGGGCAAATATTCTGCTCTTGTCAAAAAATTCCACCACTGCTACTCTGACATCATTCTGAATAAAGTGCCAATAGGACTTGAAGAACTTGGCACCATATCCATCAGCTCCAGGACTTTTGAGATCCTCTATACCCTGGAAGGCTTTGTAAATTTCAGCATTTGTGGCTTTACTAATTAGGTAATTCCTTTGATCCAAGTTAAGCTGCTTCCCCTTTCTCATGGCTTCTACATCAACATAGATTAAAGCCTGTCTTTGAGTCCCCATGAGCTTAGCATAAAATTCAGTAACTTCCTACATAATATCTCTTTGGTTAGTAAGAATAGATCCATCCTCTTTATGGATTACTGTCATCCTTCTATTGTTGTGATTAGATTTTAGGTAGGCATGGAAAAAAGCAGTATTACCATCCCCCATCTTTAACCAGTCAATTTTAGTTTTTTGTACCAACATCTTTTCCTCCATTTGATTCCAATAGACCACTTCATCTGTTAATCTTCTAATCTCCTCAATCTTCTGACTATCAAACCTATCAAGCAAGAGGTCATTTTGAGCTTTAAGGAGGTCTTGCCTGAACTTGACTATGTTCTTCCTGATATCATTAGTGTGGCAATTCAATCTCCTCAGGACTGGCTTTAATCTATGTAGCTTATGCCATAAAATTTGCATTGAAGTACCTCTCATTGGTTTATTCCAGCTATTCTTGACAGCATCTTTAAAACCCTCTACCTCAACCAAACAATTATTAAACTTGAAATTCCCCCTATTTAACCCGGGCTTATTATCTGTAAGCAGCATAAGAGCATGGTCTGAAACACCAGGAGGAAGGATATGCAGAGACAAAAAGTTAAATTGTTGAAACCAATCCATATTACCTAACATCCTGTCAATGCGAGAATAAATAGTCCCTGTGCAGTGCTTATTCGACCAAGTGAAGTAATCACCAATAGTATCCATTTCACTTAGTCCAGTAATGCTCATCATATCCTGAAACTCCTTGTATTCATTTTCAGTAAAAAGACACCCTCCAATTTTGTCGTGTGCAGTAGCCACATTATTGTAATCCCTAAATAGGCACCAAGGCCCCTGCACCGATTTATGAAATACTCTCAATTGTCTTCCACAAACGGCTTCTGTCAACCTTTCCATTATGGGCATAAACAACAGTTAACCAAAACTTGAAGCTGCCCCTATTGTCATAGACCCCACAGTGAATAGTCTGACTAGTTTTATGCACACTTCTAACATCATACTTAGTATTGTCCCAACTAATCCATAATCTACCATTAGCGTGCTCTGCATAATTATCCAGATAAGCACCTCTGAAATACAACTTAACTCTGATGCCTAAAGCTTTATTATTTTTAACATGAGTTTCAATTAAAATGCAAATATTCAGATGTAACTCTAGAAGATGGAAGTTATTCTCCTTAATTTTGCCACTCTTATTTAACCCCCTAACATTCCATGCTACCATCATGGGACTTTATCCTGGGTGATAAGGGGGTCATTCAAAACCCCAAAGACACCAAAGCCATTAATACAGGGTACCACATTCAAAGACTCAACAAAGTGAATTGACTTACCTTTTGCCTTCCTCACCTTTGTCCATTCCACTTCTGTTCCTGCATTGGTTTCCTTAGTAATCTCCTCAATAGGGGTAGATACACTGGCTACAGAATCCTCTTTTTGCTCAGTTTGTCTAGGTTTAGGTTTCCAAACCTTTTTTATCTCCTCAACACACTGTTGTCCAACCTTTTGGCATTTCTCACAAAACTCCGGTTTCCATTCGTACTCTATCTGCTATTTCATCTTACCCCTTCCTTATCTTTTATCACAATCTCCTCCACAAGCTTTTTTTATGATGTCCACATCTACCAGGATCCTTGCATATGACACTCTCAGTTTGAGGGCTGTGTATTCATCAGTAACCAAGGGCACCCCAATAGAACTGCCAATCTTATTAAGGCTCTTTTCACCCCAAAGATAAAGAGGAAGTTTGGGTAGCTTAATCCATATGGGTATTGTTCGCAGCATGTCCAGTTTCATGTTAAAATCAGGCTTCCACTCCTTAAGAATCATTGGCATACCCCTGACAGAATAGGGTCCTTTCATCAAGACAGCGTCCATATCTTCAAGTGTGCTGAGTCTCAGTATGAAATACCCATCGCCGTGATAGAACATATCTAGAAGTTAGACAAAATTCCACATCTTCTCCATAAATCTCTTCACATCATTCATACTCAAATCTTCTCCAAGAACGTATAGAATAAGAGAATTCTTCCAATACAACAGTTCATATACTATGTCTTCATCGTCAATTTCAACTTTAACCTCGCCATTAACTATCGTAGGTGCAACATAGGCCATCGTTCTCCCCTTCTTAAGGTTTCAATTTTCACTCAGAATCTCCACCCACAGTTTACGCGGTTCTGGATTTCCGATTGTTGTCTCTAATTGAGGAAGCTCATCTTCTTCCCTTGTTTCTTCTTCCTCCTTCTTGTTTCTCTCTTCATCGTCACAGGATTCAGATACCAACATCGGCAGCGGCTCCGGTGAAGGTAGGCTCGGTGGGGACAGAAGCACCGCAAGTCTCAGACGCCCACACCCTTTCTTTGCCATTGCTCGTGATGCCAAATTATTATTATTATTATTAATATTATTATTATTATTATTAATATTATTATTATTATTATTATTAATATTAATATTATTATTATTATTATTATTATTATTATTATTATTATTATTATTATTATTATTATTATTATTATTATTATGTGTAATGGGGATAAGAGGTTCAATCTAAATACAATTTAGATCAAACATTAAAGAAATCCACAAGAAAATGAGCAAATAATCCGTAGAGTTTAACATGAAAAACCTCTTATATGACCAATGTAGAATTGTTGAGAATGAAATTTTTGTGTGTCAAATACTATGATAGAGTCTATTATAGTTGAAATGTTGTGTGTATCAAAATTGTATAGCTGTTGAAATGTTAAAGAAGTGTATCTCGATAAAAATTTAGACTTAGCTTTATTTGTACGATAAAAATTTAGACTTAGTTTTATTTGTATTTTTAGCTGAGTTAGGTTAGTTGGAGATTGTCATGTATGCAAGTAATCTCAATCTATAAATAAGGAGATACTCTATCATTGTAATAATGCAGTTGCATAGTGTAATACGGTAGGAGAACTGACTTGGGTGTTTTGTGTTTTATCGCAATTGTTGCGAATAGCAAGAGTCGCTACCGACTTTTCTTTTATCCAATAAGGAAAGGGTGAAAAGAACAGGAAAGACCTTTGAGATATTTTCTTGAGTTCGGGGGGTAGGTTATGAAAAAGGAACGTGTTAGCACCCTTATCATCCATAGTTATCTATGGGCTCTTAGTTTCTAGCTCACTTTGAAATGCTTTGTTTGAAATGTGTTTGTGATTGGTTTTGAAAGTATTTTTGAAAGTGCCTTCGTTTAGGCAAACTTTGTAATGATTCTCGTCTCTATAAGAATGCATACAAAGTGTTGAATTTTGAAAATATTTCATGGAAAAAAGTGTTGGTATATTTGAAAGATGTTTTGAAATGTTGTGAGCAAGCAACTATGAGCGTTCTACCTACTGAAACAGTCTTTGTTCATTTCCTCCTCCTTTAGATATTGCTATCTTACCATTGATTGATAAGAAGCTCTATCATTGGATGTGAAGGGACGGATGTGGGTCATCGTATAGTCATAGAAGACAATGTTGTAGGATACCGTAGCAATTTGTTGTGAGGGTCTAAAATTGTTTATGTTGTACCCCAAAATTTGCCCTCCCATATTTCTCAAAAAATATTTCAATGATACTCAAGTTGCTCAAGGTAGTCCAAGGATTGACCAGACAAGCTCACTCCTAAAGCAGTCTACCTCAAATTAGGGTTTCATGTTGCATCAAGATACTTGAGTCCAAGTGCTCCCAAATGCTCAACATTTTCCTAATATGTTCTCAAGATCATCCATGTCAAGTCTCAAGCCTTGCAGAGGAAGTTTGCCCAGTCAATTGCTCAAAGGCCTGAAAATCGACTGTGCTAGGGCAAAAGTCAACTATGGCCTACATATAGTCAAACTTCAAGATTGTTTGGTCAACATACTCATTTTGAAGTATATTTCATCATTTGATCAAGGGTTGATCATGATTCATCAAGGATTTCTCATAATTCATCAAGAACCAAAAGTTGCTAAATTAGGGTTTTGTAGGAAAAGTAAACTCAACTTTGACCAAGCATAACTTTCTCATACTTTATTAGAAATGACCCATTCAAATCTCATTTTGAAGAGGATGCAATTACCTATAATCCATCTTCAGTTTCCAAGATCAAAATATCCACTCACGAGAAGTTATGAATTTGGACATTATAGGTCATTTTGAAAAGTCAACAAAAACACTTTTTTTTGTCAAAGCTTCATAATTGAGCATGGAATATCAAATTGAGATGAGACCAAAAGGGTTGATTAGAGGACATCTCAAGATTTTTAAAAAGTCCAAGAACACCTCTAAAGGTTCAAAATTGAGGAAGTTATGCATTGGTGAAGTTGACCTTTTTTGCAAAATTGCCAAAAGTCAACTATCCCTAAAACTTCAAAATTTTCCAAATGGGCCCAATCTTTTTCACTTGTTTTGAGTTGGCAACATAGTCCACGAGCTCTAGCCTTTGCCACTTATCCATATCTTATTTTGATTATTCATTTTGATTTTTATTTGAATTAATTCAATTTAAATCAAAACAAATCAAATAAAATCCAAAATATTGAAAGTAAAAGATTTTATGCTTGTTTCAGGCTTTATTATACAGCTAGCAAACATTCAAACTCATACAAGGCATTCGAGTGGACAAAAAGATTGAAAAAAAATCTATTTTTGGAATGATATTGAAAGTGAATCAAATCAAATAAAAAATGATTGAAGGAGAAAGATTTGGATCAGTTTTGGAACCCTAATCTATTCCTTGGTACATATAGAACAAAGCCAGGCCTAAAAACAAGTTAGAAACAGGCGCAAGAGGCAGAACAAAATTTGAAAAAATCAAGAAAAAGTGTGAGATCGAATTTGCACTTAGAGGCATCCTCAAGACTCCTTGCCTATCCAAATCGATTCCTGGAACTCTCAGTAAGCTAAAGCAATCAAAACCAAGCATTTTCAAGCCCCAAAAAGCTATGTAAGTCGCTCACGACATAGCCCTGTTCTTAATTTCGAATAGCATGATTTAGGCATTGTTAGATTGAATTAATCACATATTCTTGATCTATGAGACATATGAAAGCTTTTTGTATGGTTTAATTGCATTTATATGGCCTATACTATAATTCACCATTGTTAGGGTTTATAGCTCCGAATTAGGGATTTTATTTACAGGAAAAATCAGCCTTCGTAAGTGGTACCATCATGTCCAGGAGGACGAGACGAACTCAACCATGGCGTTAGGTTTCATTTATATGGCCCATGGAGGATTTTTGAATGAACACTGCCTATAGCGACAGACAAAATGTCCGTAGGTAAAAGTCTGAGACTTTTACCCACGGAGAGGGGAAGGAGACGATGAGTTGTCACTCCCCTATTGGCCTATTCAAACTCCGGCGGGTTTTTTTTTGTTACACCATCCACTAACGTTTTTTTTATATTATATTTGTTTCTTGTTATATGTACAACAAAAACCAACAGCCCAGCTGGTTACAAGCGTTGGAAATTTCCTTCAGGACATGGGTTCGAATCCCAAGTCCCCCTATTTCTCCATATTATTTTCTGTTTTAGGATCATGTGCGTACAGGAAGCAAGCGACTACCATGCACCCTCACAATCAATCATGCCAAGTGTCCTGATGGACAAATCTGATAGCCATCCAGGAAGGTGCATCATGAGCCAAAGTCAGTGTACCACACTGGATCCAAGAAAGTCAAACGGGTCTCACTCTTTTGGGCCCAGAATTTGGATATTGGCACCCCCTTAAAATGCTATTCAGGCCTATTTTCTTACTCTTTTTTCTTTTTTACATTATATTTAATTATTTCATTTAATTATTTTTACTAACAAAATTAAATTATTTTCTTTTATCAAAAATCACCAAAAAAAATTATTTTTCACCAATTAAATTTAGGATATTCATTTTTAGTAAAAAATTAATTTATTTAATTAGGTTTTTAATTTTAGACAACTTTAACTATTTTGTACATAATTAAAAATAATTAGAACAAACAGTTTTATTACTAACTTAATTACATTTTATTTTTTTTCCTAAAATAACCAAAAACCAAAAATAGGTCATTTATTTATTTTTATTAATTAATTTAATCACTAATTAATTTTCATATTTAATTTAGAAGAAAACTTATTTCTTTTATTAAAAACAACAAAAAACAATTTTCTTTTCTTTTGGTTAGGAGGGTCAAAACCCTAGTTTGTCGTCGATCTAATTTTTATCGCGCGCTTTATCATTATTTTTACCCAATTATTGTATCTGCTCACAGTTTGTAATAGTTTAATTAGGACGTTTATTTAAATTATCGCTTTATTTTCAAAGGGTTTGTTTTTGGCTATGTAAATACCCGAAGCCTTGTAATAGCGTAGTTTAATTCCCGCACTTTAAATTCCGCAAATTATTAACTGTTAGATGTTTGATAATAGGATGCATGACAAGAATGTATGACTAATGTTAAAACAGTTAGATCACCCTAAATATGCAAAGATAAATAAACTAAAATTGAATCATTCGCACATGCGCACTCCTAGGGTACACTCCCACTTGGTTGCCTTCGGTAAACGGTCATTGAGTATAGGATGTTTTGGTGGTCGTCCTTTTGTCCAAAGATCAAAGTTGCCTCAGAATGGTTGCCTCGGATATTGTTGCCTCAGATAAATGATCTAAGACATTAGGGTTATTACTAAGACGTCCTAACACTGCTTTAGTGACCGTACGTCCCTTTCGAATTGACCCTCAAAACTCCAACGACGGTGCTACCTACTCACTAATAGTGGGATGGCATTGTCTAAAGGAAACAAGCATAGAACGATTCTTTTTTCGAGTGGGTAGATTAGTTCTTAAGTACTTGCTCAATCAAATCAAACTTTTTCACACTTACACTCCTTTACAAACAAGTTTTCAAAAACACTTCATTACACTCTTGAAGACAGAAGCAAGAGTTAAATCAAAGTTAAAACAAAAACTTTTCGAAGCCCATAAACATAAAGAAAACAATTTTGAAAATGATGAGCAAGTACCTAAGAGCCCGTAGATAACTACGGATAGAAAGGGTACTAATACCTTCCCTTTCTATAATCTACCCCCCGTACTCAGAAATATTTTGAAAAAGGAATTTTTCTGTGCTTTTTTCCTTTCCTTGTTGGATAAAATAAAAGCCAGTGGTGACTCTTGCTTACTGCGACATTTTGCAAACACAAACGCAAAATGCAAACCAACAAAATTTCCTTAATGAAATAGGGAAACCACGTCCCGATTCTAGCCACCGTATCACAGAACTGGCGACTCTGCTGGGGAAGTTAATAAGTGGGGTGTACCTTAGGAATAGTTCATCATATTGTTTTCAATTGCTTGATTTGATTGCTTTATTTTGTGGGCTTTGTATCGGAGTTACTATAGATCCTAACCTGGATCTGGGGATACCTTTTAGGTAAGTAGCAATAGACTATGAGGGAACTTTATGGTGTAGACCGATACGGTTGAAGCAGTAGCTACGTTGGTGTGACACTTTAGTTGGTACTGATATCCCTTGTGGAGGAACAAGGAGAGTATGGGGCTGCTAAGGGGTCATTAAGCATCAACTGACCTTAGAACCTATAATTGACCAACTTGGCCATAGAAAAGTAGCAGTATGCTACACTCATTGAGACCATACTCTCGCGATGATTCTGACCGCAAGAAAAGGTTGCTAAACTGGAATTATGACCGATCGAGGATGGTCAGTGATATTGAGATCCTCTAGAACCCGGTTACTATTACTAGGATGGGTTGAACCAACTAAATTGAAAGAGGGTAGTACCTAAACTCCATGCCAGCCTGAAATTTAAGGGCTATTGTGTGACTTGTTTGCCCTTACCATGTTTGCTATCTGTGATACCTGTGGTGTATTTCTATCATGACATCATGCATCATGACATTACATGCATATTTCATTAGACTAACCATTTCAAAGACCAAGGGGATTCATCTTTGTGCTGTTTTGCAGATCATGGCATCTATGCGCAGAAATACCATTTAGATCAGCTTCTTGCAGATACTTGCTCAGCTTATAGAGTTGGTTTCAAAGGTTCCTGATACTTCTTCCTTTGTCAGAAGACATGGTCATCTTCTCAGCCTGGTCACTTCCAAGTTAGATGAGCAAATGATGAGCGTCTTGTTCCAGTTCTTTGACCCATTGCATCACTGTTTCACCTTCCCAAACTATCAGTTGGTCCCTACTTTGGAGGAGTTCTCTGATTTACTTGGCATATCTATTCTAGAGCAGAAATCCTTTACAGGTTTGGAGATATATCCTAGGCCGGAGGATATTGCTACAGCCCTACATCTGACAAAGGCTGGTGTAGTATCTAACTGGGACATTCAGAGTCGGGTTAAAGGCTTCCTGGCTAAGTTCTTGATTGATCAAGCTCAACAGTTCTGGGATAGTTTGGACTTTCAAGCATTTGAAGACATCCTAAAACTTCTTATCTATGGCTTGGTACGTTCCCTAATTCAGATTATTTTGTCGATGTGAACGCAATCAAGATCTTCATGTCCCATAATCCAGTGCCCACTCTCTTAGGTGACATTCTACATGCTCTTTATGCCTGTACTGCTCGGAAAAGAGGAACCCTTATGTGTTGTGTACCGCTGCTGGCGAGGTGGTTTATTTCTCACCTCCCCAAATCTATATTAAAGAACGAGGAAGGTATGGGTTGGGCTTACAGAATCATGTCCCTTGCTCATACGGACATCCTTTAGAGATTAAAGATATGGAAGAAGTATCTGTCATCGATCGGTGTGGGGAATACCCCAATGTTCCATTGCTTGGAATTAGATGAGGGATAACCTATAATCCTTGTTTGGCCTTACGATAGTTTGGACGAGCTCGAAGGGATGATCCTCATGAGCTACTGCTTCCAAACATTGTCTTTGACTTCCAGGAGGATGTTGAGGGACATCGCCGCAGATTTATACGAGCTTGGGACAAGGTTAACAAGTCTGATCCGCATGAGCTAGGAATGAAAACTTCTCTCTCGATGCAACCGTATCTCCGGTGGGTTCGAGCCCGTGCTCAAAAGCTGGGGATGCCATACGAAGCTGTCTTACCAGTGATTGTAGAGCATGCTGATGAAGAAGGCGTCCCTTGTACGGTCCTCCATCCATACATGCCTACTGATATTGGGGCATTAAAGAGGTCTTGGATCCAGTTAAGGGAAGAACGGGATACCTACAGAGAGAAGTATCATGAGCAGGAACGGAAGATCCTGAAGCTTACAAGGCAGTTAGAGACTGAGAGGACAATCAACGACTATGTCAGCACGCAGGGAAAACGACCATGGGAGCGCTGATGTCTTTTGCTATTTCTAGTTTAGATTTTCTTTTCAGTATTTCTTTTGTAACGCCTTAAAGGCATTTGCTAAACATTGTTTCAAAGTTTTAATTTAATAAAGTGTGTTTTATTTTGGTTTACAAATTTGAATCTCCCTAAGTCTTTGAAATCATTTCATACGCATTCCATTCCCATGCACCTCATTACAGGTACCCTTACAGGTTTCTCATCTTCTTCGCTGTTTATTTCAGCACATCATGTCTTCTGAAACATCTACTGATCAAGCCATCAAGGCTCTGCAAGCTCAGAATGCTCAGTTCCAGGAAATGTTCATGAACTTAGCCAAAGGTCAGAAAGATTTGAAGACTCTTATCTTAAAAGACAAGAAGAAGAAGACAATCCTCCTGAATATGGGCCACAAATTTAGGAACTGGTTGCGAGAGGAAGTTGATTTGTCTCACTCATCTAGAGATGGAGAGAATCAAGAAGAAAGGCAGGCTCCTAGCCCTGTTGTTTCTAACAACGACACTGATTTTGACAAAGACCAGTATCCTCCTGCCGAGGATAGGTATAAGCCACTCGAAGACCGGTTAAGTGCAATGGAGATCCAGAAGATACCTGGGTTGGACTTCAAAGATTTGGGCTTGGCATCTGGGGTGGTGATCCCACACAAGTTTAAAGCTCCTGTCTTTGCTAAGTATGATGGGGTCTCCTACCCAAAATTACACCTCCGCTCGTATGTCAAAAAGATTCAACCATATACTGCTGATAGGAACCTCTGGGTTCATTTCTTTCAAGATAGTCTGTCAGGGAATCAACTTGAATGGTTCTACCAACTGGAAGGAGCTAACATACGTAACTGGGAGGACCTTGATGCTTCTTTTTATAAGCAGTACCAATATAATACCGACCTTGCTCCCACACGTACCCAACTTCAAGGTATGTCTATGGGTGCGAGCGAAGGTTTTAAGGACTACACTCAGAAGTGGAGAGATCTTGCTGGAAGAGTACAACCCCCTCTGGATGATAGGGAGTTGGTGGATATGTTTCTTGGGACTTTGTCTGGTCCATACTTCAATCATTTGATCGGTAGTTCATCGTCTGGGTTCACTGAATTGATTATGACTGGGGAGAGAGTTGAAGCCGGTATCAAGAGCGGCAAGATACAGAAAGGTGCATCGTCAAGTACAGAGAAGAAGCCTTTCAAGAAGGAGAATAGTGCAGTTTACAGCTCGAGGAGCCAAAATCGACCCGAGCACCGCCAAGCAGTTAATGCGGTAGTTATATCAAGACCAACTGTTGCCCCACAATGCAACAATCAGCAAAGAGCAGAGAGACTGCAAAGGCAGTATACTTGGCTTAATATGACTCTATCTCAAATTCTGCCACAATTGTTGAAGACCAACTTGGTGATTCCGAAGGAGGATCCAAAGAATCCTAACACCACATCACCGCTGTATAATCCGAACGCCCGCTATGCTTATCACTCTGATAGCCCGGGGCATGATACAAATAACTGCTGGGCCTTGAAGAATAAGGTACAAGATTTGATCGATGCTAAGGAGATTGAGTTTGAAGCGCCGGAAAAACCTAATGTCATAACAACTCCTATGCCAAAACATGACGCAGGAGTGAATGTGATTAAAGACGATGATGAAGATTCTGAGTTTGACAGCTGGATTTACCCGACTACCGACGGAGGATTAAGCAATTGGACGGCAAAGGACTTCGTGCCAATTTCTTTTATTACACAGTAATAGACTTTTGTTTTAGATTTGTAACAGACAATTTTAAACTTTACGGCCCGATGCCTTACCCGAGACACTGTGGCTTTGTTTGAGGGCTTATTATGTGTCATTTACATATATCATCAATAAAAGCATTGGACGTTTTCTTGCATTACGAATTTTGCGCTCCTTGTTTTTATTTTTCTATCTTGCAAAACAGCTATTTGTCTTACACACACTCACATATACAGGTCTACATCCACTCTGGATCCTACTGATAACGATTCTGCTACTGCCAATTATGACTTCGAAAGTCCGATCAACCAAGCCGAGGATGAAGGTGAGGATGATTGTGAAGTGTTTGGTGAACTTGCTAGACTGTTACTTCAGGAAGAGAGGGCTATACAACCGCATGAAGAGTTAGTGGAAACAGTAAATCTGGGTACAAAAGAAGACAAGAAAGAGGTCAAGATCGGTGCAAATCTGGAGTCTAGTGTTAAGCAACAGTTGATTCAGATGCTGTGTGATTATGTTGAGATCTTTGCCAGGTCTTATAAAGATATGCCTTGGTTGGATACCGATATCGTGGTTCACCGCTTGCCCACCAAGGAAGACTGTCCTCCAGTGAAACAAAAAGTTCGCCGAATGCGCCCAGAGATGTCTGAGAAAATCAAGGCTGAGCTGAGTGTGATACGGTGGCCAGAACCGACTGTTTTTGAAATGTTGGTTTGCGTTTTGCGTTTGTTTTTGCAAAATGTCGCGGTAAGCAAGAGTCGCCACAGACTTTTGTTTTATCCAACAAGGAAAGGAAAAAAAGCACAAAAAAATTCCTTTTTGAGATATTTCTGAGTACAGGGGGTAGATTTATAGAAAGGGAAGGTATTAGCACCCTTTCTATCCGTAGTTATCTACGGGCTCTTAGGTACTTGCTCATCATTTTCAAAATTTGTTTTCTTTGTGTTTGTGGGCTTTGAAAAGTTTTTGTTTTAACTCCGATTTAACTCTTGCTTCTGTCTTCAAGAGTGTAATGAAGTGTTTTTGAAAACTTTGTTTGTAAAGGAGTGTTGTGTGAGAAAAAAGTTTTGTTTTGGATGAGCAAGTATCTAAGAACTAATCTACCTACTTTAAAAAAGAATCGTTCTATGCTTATTTCCTTTAGGCAACGCTTATCCTACTATTAGTGAGTAGGTAGCATTGTCGTTGGAGTTTGAGGGTCAATTCGAAAGGGACATACGGTCACTAAAGCAATGTTAGGACGTCTTAGTGGTAACCCTAATGTCTTAGATCATTTATTTGAGGCAACAATATCCGAGGCAACCTTTCTGAGGCAACTTATAATCTTTTAGATAAAATGGCGACCTCTAAAACAACCTATACTCAATGACCGTTTATGAAGGAAACCAAGTGGGATGTACCCTAGGAGTGCGCATGTGCGAGTGTGTTGATTTCAGATTATTTATCTTTGCACATGTTTAGGGTGATCTAACTGTTTTAAATTTAGTCATTCATTCTTGTCATGCAAACCCTATTATCAAACATCTAGCAGTTGAATATTTGCAGAAATTAAAGTGCAGAATTTAAACTAAACTATTACAAGGCTTCAGGTATTTACATAGCCAAAAACAACCCTTTGAAATTAAAAGCAATAGAAATAAATAAATGTCCTAATTTAAATTATTATAAACCGGGAGCAGATACAATAATTGGATAAAAATAAAATGCGCGAGAAAATTAGATCGAATGCGAAAACTAGGGTTTTGACCCTCCTAATTAAAAGAAAATGTTTTTGTTGTTTTTAATATTTTTTAAGAAAAGAAATTAAGTCCTAAAATTAAATGCTAAATTAATTAGTTATTAAATTAATTGATGAAAATAATTAAATGACATATTTTTGGATTTTTTATTTTATTTTAGGAAATAAATAAAATAATTAAGTTAATGTTAAAAAACCTATTGATTCTAATTAGTTTTAATTATTTGCAAAATAGATTAAAATTATCTAACAAATTAACCTAATTAATTAATTGATTTTTTTACTAAAAATAAATAAATATCTAAAATTTAATTTGGACATGAAATATTTTTTGGTGATTTTTTGATAAAAAATAAATTGTTTTTGGTTAGTAAATAAATGAATAAATAATTAAATGAAAATATAAACAAAATATAAAAGAGAGAGATGTGCCTGAAATTAAGGGGTGTGCATAGTCAGAATTCTGGCCCATTTGTGCTGATCCATATTGACTTTTGCAATCCAGTGCATTGCGTTTGACTGGCCCATGGTGCATCCTCAATGATGACCACCAGATTTGGCCATCTGGCCATCTGGTGCGTTGGATGATGAGGAAGTATGATGGACGTTAGGATCAAACGCGCATGGGATCCTGAAAAGAAAAACATTATAGAGAATTTGGGGGGACCTGGGATTCGAACCCAGGCCCCAAGGGGAAATTCATGCCACGCTTACCACTGGACCACTTGCTGCTTGTTGTTATAATATTACAAGATAATAATAAAATACAAAAAACAAATGTTAGTGGACAAATTCAGAAAAACGCGCGCCAACGTTTGAACAGGCCAGTAGGGGAGTAACACTTCTTCGTCTCCTTCCTCTCTCCGTGGCTAAAAACTAAAGGACCTATACCCACAGACATCATCCGTTACTACAAGCCATGCTCGTTCCAAAATCTTCTACAAGCCACATAAATGGAATCTAACACCATGGTTAGATTCGTCTCGTCCTCCTGATCACAACCATACCCATTACCAAGGCCAATTATTCCTGAAATAAAAAACCTAAAAAACTCCAAAAAAACCTAACAATGGTGATTCACGATTCGGTCCATTAAAATGCAATTGGCTATTGTAGAAAGTTTGCAAACATCATGGTGATCAAGAATGTACAATTATTTTACACTATGGATGCAAGAATAAAGCTATTCGAATTCAAGAAGATGGTGATACTGTTACGGACTTACAGTGCGTGGGAGGGCTTGAAAACGCTTGGTTTCGATTGCTTTAGGTTCCTGAGAGTGCCAGGAAATGATTGGGACCAATAACAAGCCATGAGGATGCCTCTAAGTGGGATTTCGATCTCACACTTTTTCCTTGATTTTTGAAATTCTGTTCTTGCTCTCACGCCTGCTTCTAACCTTTTTTTATCTGCACGCACTCCTTATGTATTAGTGAAGGGATTAGGGTTGCAAAACTGGTTCAAATCTTCTTTCAATGATTTTGGATTTGATTTGATACACTTTGAAGATCTTTCCAAACATGGCTTATTTTGAATCTTTTTGTGCACACAAGCTTTGATGCAAATTTGAATAATGGGTAGCTGTGATTTAAGACTTGAAATGATCACAAAATCCTTGTTAACAATGCTTTTGGATTTTATTTGATTTGATTTGATTTAAATCCAATTAATTCAAATAAAAATCAAAATAAATAATAAAAATAAGATATGGACAAGTGGCAAAGGCTATAGCACGTGGGCTATGTTGCCAACTCAAAACAAGTGAAAAAGATTGGGCCCGTTTGGCAAAATTTGAAGTTTTGGGCATAGTTGACTTTTGGAAATTTTGCAAAAAAGGCCAACTTCAAAAATGCATAACTTCCTCAATTTTGACTCTTTGGAGGTGTTCTTTGACTTTTTAGAAAGCTTTAGATGTCCTATAATCAACCTTTTTGGTCTCATCTCATTTTGATATTCCATGCTCATGTATGAAGCTTTGACAAAAAGCTGTTTTTGTTGACTTTTCAAAATGACCTATAATGTCCAAATTCATAACTTCTTGTGAGTGCATATTGTGAACTTTTGAGATGAATATAGATTGTAGGAAGTTTCATCCTCTTCAAAATGAGCTTTGGATGGGTCATTTCTCATAAAGTATGAGAAAGTTATGCTTGGTCAAAGTTGGGTTGACTTTTCCTGCAAAACCCTAATTTTAGCAACTTTTGAATCTTGATGAATTGTGAGCAATACTTGATGAATCATGATCAAACCTTGATCAAAGGATGGAGTATACTTCCAAATGAGGATGTTGACAAAAAATCTTGAAGTTTGACTGTATGTGGGTCACAATTGACTTTTGCCCTAGCACAGTCGATTTTTGGACCTTTGAGCAATTGACTGAGCAAACTTCCTCTGCAAGGCTTGAAACTTGACATGGATGATATTTAGATCATATTAGGACAATGTTGAGAATTTGGGGTCCCTTGGACTCAAGTATCTTGATGCAACATGAAACCCTAATTTGAGGTAGACTGCCTTAGGAGAGAGCTTGTCTGGCCAACCCTTGGACTACCTTGAGCAACTTGGGGATCTTTCTTGAAATGTTTTAAGAAATATGGGAGGGAAAATTTTGGGGTACAACAGCTTCCCCTGTTCAATATTCTTAAACCTGAGGATGTAGATTGGCTTTCGTGCCTTTCGTAATCCGAAGGTGGAAGTTGATTGAACACTAGAGTGCCCAGAAATTTGCACTCGCATGAATTGGTAATTGTCTTGTGATGTAGGGAATAGGCTTACAGATGCCATTTGGAAATTGCTGACGAGGGGATGGGTTTCAAGATGCAATCTGAAGGAGTGTCAATCGCATAAGAGATTCTTTAGCGAGAGCTTTTATACCTGTTGTTGAGGAAGATTCCGTTGGGGAAGTTTGATCTTTTGTTGAGAGAGATAGAAATTTAGGAGCTTCGTCGTCCGTCATTCTGCTGGTGAGTCGTCTCTGTTGATATTTAGGAACTTTGGTCGTCCGTACTCAACTGAGGAAACATCTTCGCTGAGATTTAGGAGCTCGTCTGTAATTCAACTGAGGAAACTTCTCTGCTGAGATTTAAGAACTCGTTCGTAATTCAACTGAGGAAACATCTTTGCTGAGATTTAGGAACTCGTCCGTAATTCAATTGAGGAAACATCTCTGCTGAGATTTAGGAACTCGTCCGTAATTCAACTGAGGAAACATATTTGCTGAGATTTAGGAACTCGTCCGTAATTCAACTGAGGAAACATCTCTGCTGAGATTTAGGAACTCATCCATAATTCAACTGAGGAAACATCTATGCTGAGATTTAGGAACTTGCCCGTAATTCAACTGAGGAAACATCTTTGCTGAGATTTAGGAACTCGTCCGTAATTCAACTGAGGAAACATCTGTGCTGAGATTTAGGAACTCATCCGTAATTCAACTGAGGAAACATCTCTGCTGAGATTTAGGAACTCGTCCGTAATTCAACTGAGGTAAAAGCTTCATAGCTTGAATTTTGTGAGAATTTGATCATATCTTTCATGAAAGATAAAGGTTAGCTGTATGTAATGCATGATATGTATCAAGCAATGATGTTCTCAAAATAAATGAGATTGTGATGTATGATGCGTATATGCATGTGTCATGATGTATGGAAATGAAGTGTTTTGAGTTGGGGAAAATAAATCTCGGATCACTGCTGGAGAAAAGAATTGGGTTCTTCGTTTCTGCTGGAGACAATGAATGATGATGATTGTAAGAATAAACCCGCAGGAGAGGATAACTCCTCTGGGGAATAAACTGATGAGAGAATGACTCTGTGGGGAAGAGATGTTCTGTTGAGGATTCCGTTGATAAATTCAGCTGTGAATGAATTACCGCTGCTGGTGATAATGAAACCTGTTGGGGATTGAATTCCTGTTTTGTGAAAGGAAAGAACTCCGCCGGGGATAGTCTTTCAGAGTCTACTGGGGAAAATTCTTCAAACTCCACTGGGGATATTTTTTATACTCTGTTGGGGATGATAAGACTTTTTAGTGCTGATGATAGATAAACTCTGCTTGGGGAGAATATTACCGATTCATTCACAGTTGCGAGTCTCAGTTGGGGAGAGCTAACACCACTATCTTTCTCCTTACTCTGCGGGTAGTGAATGTACTCTCAATCATTTCCTCCAGCTAGGCCTATCCCTATACCTGGTGGATAGAGCAACTGTATGGTTTGGACATTTCTCGTTTGCCCCTGTTTCTGATATTACAAGTAATCTCTTTTGTTTCACATGTAAATTTTTATGAGCAGCAATCAATGTCAAATGCATATATCAAAAATGAACATTGGACGTTCTCGCAAAATAAAACAGAAAAAGGAAAATAGTTTGAAATTTCTTTGTAAAAATGACTTGTATTGATTTTGAAGTTAGCCTGTAAATAGGCTTTTTTGTACAAGAGGTTGACGTCCTAGTAAGAGAACGCCGCCGATCAAATATAATTTATACAATTTATGAAAAACAACGAAAAACAGCCATGTGAACAATCCCACTGAGTTCCAACTCTGCTATTGCCTTTATGTCCTCGAGCATCTCATCACTTTGCTACTTGGTTGAAGGTGGATCAGACTGATTAGTGTCGTCCAAGCTTGATAGTCGATACCGAAGTCTGGTCGTAAGATGATCCAATGAGACATAATGTTATGCTTTGATCCCTAATTTTTGCCTGGACCGCCCTTTTGGGTTTTCAGTCCACCGGGATACCCTTTTTTGCCCAAGCCGCCTTTTCAGGTTTTCGACTTGCCGGTTGTACAGTTTTTTTATATATTTTCATACCTTATTTTTGCCCGAACCATTTTGGTTCGCCGGGAAGCCCTTATTTTTGCCTAGGCCAGTCAACCTAGCGGGTCTTTGATTATGCGTAGTATTTTTTCACTATGTCTGCATTGACGGGGTGAGGAAGGTCGTCACCATCCATGGTGGTTAGAATCATAGCTCCTTCTGAGAAAATGTTCTTAACCACAAATGGCCCTTCATACGTAGGGGTCCATTTGCCCCTGGGATCACCTTGAGGTAATATGATGCGCTTGATCACCAGATCCACAACTTGATACTCTTGTCGTCTGACTTTCTTGTTAAATGCCTTGATCATCCGCTTTTGATACGTTTGACCATGACAAATAGCAGTAAGTCTCTTTTCATCGATTAAGTTCAGCTGATCAAGCCAGGTCTGGATCCAGTCATCTTCGCTCAAACCTGCATCCTTCATAATTTGAAGAGAGGGTATCTGAACTTTAATGGGCAAGACGGCCTCCATGCCATAAACCAAGGAATATGGTGTTGCCCCTGTTGACGTCCTCGCTAAGGTACGATACCCATGAAGAGCAAACGGTAACATCTCGTGCCAATATTTGTATGTCACCGTCATTTTCTGCACAATTTTCTTAATGTTCTTATTAGCCGCTTCTACAGCCCCATTCATCTTTGGCCGGTAAGGAGAAGAGTTATGATGTTGTATCTTGAACTGCTTGCAAAGTTCGGTGATCATCTTATTATTGAGATTTGTACCATTGTCCGTAATGATCCTCTCTGGTACACCATATCGACAGATCAGATTATGCCGAATGAACCATGCCACAATGTTCTTGGTTACGGTAGCAAAAGAAGCTGCTTCAACCCACTTCGTAAAGTAATCAATCGCTACCAGAATGAAACGATGCCCGTTAGATGCCGTAGGTATGATCTCGCCGATCATGTCGTTGCCCCACATTACAAAAGGCCAAGGTGCTGTCAAAACATTCAGAGGTACTGGAGGTATGTGCACTTTATCAGCATAGACTTGGCACTTATGACAAGTCCGAGAATGCTGATAACAATCTGATTCCATTGTAGACCAATAATATCCTGCCCGCAGGATCTTCTTTGCCATGGTGTGTCCACTGGAATGAGTCCCAAAAGTACCTTCATGTAACTCTACCATAAACCTTTCTGCTTCGTTCTTATCCACATAACGCAATAAGGTTGAGTCATGGTTACGTTTGTAAAGGATACCATTGCTGATGAAGAACTTCGCTGTGAACCTCCTCAGAAACTTTTTATCATTAACAGATACACCCTCAGGGTATTCCTGAGCTTCAAGATACCTCTTCACCTCGTGGAACCAGGATTTATTCGCTACCTCTTTAGTCTCAATGTCACAGCAATGTGCAGGTTCGTCCAAACTTTCAATGGTAATCTGGGGAGCCTCATTTTCCCATCCGACCTTGAACATAGAAGACATTGTAGCCAGCGCGTCCGCTAACTGATTCTCCTCTCTAGGGAAGTGTTCAAAGGTTATCTCCTCGAAGTGTGGAAGCAACGTCAACACATACTCTTTGTAAGGAATAAGATTAGGGTGTTTTGTATCCCAATCGCCTTTGATCTGACTGATCACGAGAGTGGAATCCCCGAATACACTTAAGAACTTAATCCTTAGGTCAATTGCTGCTCGAAGACCCATGATGCACGCCTCATATTCCGTCATGTTGTTGGTGCAGTTGAAACATAGTTGGGCGGTGAACGGAGAATGAGAGCCTCCAGGAGATATGATCACAACGCCAATGCCATTACCCAAAGCGTTCGAAGCTCCATCAAAGTACATAGACCATCAGGATCCTTCCTCAGGTCCTTCATCCGGTCCAGGTGTTTCACAGTCAGTTACTATCATGATGTTCTCATCCGGGAATTCAAAGTTCATAAAATGGTAATCGTCCACTGCCTGATGTGCCAAATGATATGCCAACACACTTCCCTTGATTGCCTTCTGGGTCGTGTATTAGATGTCATACTCAGTCAAGATCATCTGCCATCTTGCTATTCTTCCGGACAAGGCAGGCTTCTCGAAGATATACTTGATTGGACCCATCTTTGATATCAATAGAGTAGTGTGAGTTAGCATATACTGTCTCAGCCGGCGAGCAACCCATGCCAAAGCGCATCAAGTTTTCTCAAGCAATGAGTATCGAGTCTCGCATTCGGTAAATTTTTTGCTAAGGTAGTAAATAGCATGCTCTTTTCGGTCAGACTCGTTATGCTTCCCTAGCACACACCCCATTGAATTATCGAGTACTGTCAAGTATATGATCAAAGGTCTCCCTTCAATTGGAGGCATCAGAATAGGTGGCTCTTGGAGATATTCCTTGATCCTTTCAAAAGCGGCTTGACATTCATCGTTCCATCTTACCACTTGATCTTTCTTCAGTAACTTGAAGATCAGTTCACAAGTAGCAGTCAGGTGTGATATGAATCGGGCAATGTAGTTCAGACTTCCCAAAAAGCCTCTGACTTCTTTTTCAGTTCAGGGAGCTGGCATTTCCTGTATAGCCTTCACCTTTGCAGGACCCACTTGAATACCTTTGTCACTAACGACGAAACCCAGCAGCTTACCAGACCTCACTCCGAAGGTGCACTTGTTCGGGTTTAGCCTTAGTCTGTACAACTTCAACCTGTCAAATATCTTCTGAAGGTGGTCAAGATGTTCTTCCTCAGTCTGAGATCTTGCAATCATGTCATCAACGTATACCTCAATCTCATGGTGGATCATGTCATGGAACAAAACGACCATAGCACGCTGATACGTTACCCCAGCATTCTTCAATCCGAAAGGCATGACCTTGTAGCAAAAGGTACCCCATTAAGTAACAAAGGTCGTCTTTTCCATATCTTCGGTAGCCATCTTAATCTGATTGTAACCGGAGAAACCATCCATAAAGGAGAAGACCTTATGCTGTGCGGTGTTGTCAACCAGAACGTCGATATGAGGCAGAGGGAAATCATCCTTGGGGCTCGCCCTGTTCAGATCCCTATAGTCAACACACTTCGAACTTTACCATCCTTCTTCGGCACCGGAACCACGTTGGCCACCCACTGTGGGTAATAAGTAACTGCTAGAAAACTAGCATCAAACTGTTTCATAACTTCGGCCTTGATTTTCTCAAACATCTCCGGGCGCATTCAGCGAACTTTCTGTTTCACTGGAGGACAATCTTCCTTGGTAGGCAATCGGTGAACCACGATATCAGTATCCAACCCAGGCATATCTTTATAAGACCAGGCAAAGATCTCAACATAGTCACGTAGCATCTGAATCAACCGTTGCTTAACACTAGATTCCAGATTTGCATCGATCTTGACCTCTTTCTTGTCTTCCTCTGTACCCAGATTTACTGATTCCACTGGCTCTTCATGCGACTGTATGGCCCTCTCTTCCTGAAGTAGCAATCTAGCAAGTTCACCAGGCACTTCACAATCATCCTCACCTTCGTCCTCAGCTTGGTTGATTGGACTTTCAAAGTCATAACTGACAGTAGCAGAGTCGTTATCAGTGGGATCCAGAGTGGACATAGACCTGTATATGTGAGTGTGTGTAAAATAGCTGTTTTGCAAGATAAAAAAGAAAAACAAGGAGCGCAAAATTTGTAATGCAAGAAAACGTCCAATGCTTTTATTAATGATATATGGAGATGACACATATTAAGCCCTCAAACAAAGCCACGGTGTCTTGGGTAAGGCACCGGGCCGTAAAGTTTAAAATTGTCTGTTACAAATTCAAAACAAAAGTCTATTACTGTGTAATAAAAGAAATTGGCACGAAGTTCTTTGCCGTCCAATTGCTCAATCCGCCATCAGTAGTCGGGTAAATCCAGCTGTCAAACTCAGACTCTTCATCATCGTCTTCAATCGCATTCACTTCAGGATTAGTGATACGCAGGGGAGGTTTTCCAATCCGCGCACGCCGAACAACCCTTTGAGATTCTGCAGTAAAACCCAAACCAAACTTGTCAGTCTTGTGTGCAAAGTCAGGGAGTTGACCCCAATTCGCACGCCCACCTTTCTCAATAACAGCCCGGGCATCCTTGAGGGAAGCCATCTTTATTGGAGGATCTTCAGCAATAGTTTCAGTCGACGCCAGCGTCTGGGGGACTTCTTCAACAGGAACCAAAGGAACAAAAGTTTTCTCGAACAAGATTTCTTTATTATCCATTAGGCGTTGGACACCTGACTTCAAAAGATGGCAACCAGTAGGTAGGACGGAACACAGATGGCAACCTTCGCCATAACCCGGAAATAAACCGGCTAACAGAAGGTTCTTCTTCACAGTCATCAACGGAGTAGAAATGTCTTTTACGGAAGTCACAAACGAGTCATCATCTACAACATTCACTCCATGCTTGGGCATAGGAGCAATCATAACATTAGGCTTTTCTGGCGCTTCAAACTCAATCTCCTTAGCGTCAATCAGATCCTGCACTTTATTCTTCAAGGCCCATCAATTATTGGTATCATGCCCCGGGCTATCAGAATGATAAGCACAATGGGCGTTCAGATTATACAACAATGATGTGGTGTTGGGACTCTTTGGAGCTTCCCTCGGAACCAACAAGTTGGTCTTCAACAATTGCGGCAGAATTTGAGATAAAGTCATGTTGAGTCGAGTAAACTGTCTTTGTGGTCTCTCCACTCTTTGCTGATTGTTGCGTTGTGGGGTAACAATTGGTCTTGAAATAACTACCACATTAACTGTTTGGCAGCACTCGGGTCGACTTTGGCTCCTAGAGCTGTAAACTGCACTAGACTCCTTCTTGAAAGGATTCTTCTCGGTACTTGACGAAGCACCTTTATGTATTTTTCCGCTCTTGATACCGGCTTCAACCCTCTCCCCAGTCATAATTAACTCAGTAAAACCTGACGATGAACTTCCGATCAAATGGTTGAAATACGGGCCAGACAAAGTCCCCAGAAACATATCCACCAACTCCCTATCAGCCAGAGGGGTTTGTACTCTACCATCAAGATCTCTCCACTTCTGAGTGTAATCTTTAAAACCTTCGCTCGTACCCATTGACATACCCTGAAGTTGGGTACGCGTGGGAGTGAGGTCGGCGTTATATTGGTACTGCTTGTAAAAAGTAGCAGCAAGGTCCTCCCAATTACGGATATTAGCTCCTTCTAGCTGATAGAACCACTCAAGTTGAGTCCCTGACAGACTATCTTGAAAGAAATGAACCCATAGGTTCCTATCAGCGGTATATGGTTGAATCTTTCTGACATACGATCAAAGGTGTAGCTTTGGGCAGGAGACCCCGTCGTACTTAGCAAAGACAGGCCCTTTAAACTTGTGGGTATCATCACCCCAGATGCCAGACCCAAATCACCGAAGTCCAATCCAGGTATCTTCTGGATCTTCATTGCAATTAACCGGTCTTCGAGTTGCTTATACCTATCCTCGGTAGGAGGATACTGGTCTTCATCGAAGTCAGTGTCATTGTCTGAAATCACATGGCTATGAGCCCTCCTTTCTTCTTGATTCTCTCCCCCTCCAGATGAGTGAGATAAATCAACTTCCTCTCGCAACCTGTTTCCAAACCTGTGACCCATATTCAGGAGGACCGTCTTCTTCTTCTTCTTCTTCTTCTTCTTCTTATCCTTCAAGATAAGAGTCTTCAGATCTTTCTGCCCCTTGGCCAGGTTCATGAACATTTCCTGGAACTGGGCATTTTGAGCTTGAAGAGCCTTAATGGCTTGATCAGTGGATGTTTCAGAAGACATGATTGCTGAAATAAACAGCGAAGAAGATGAGAAACCTGTAAGGGTACCTGTGATGAGGTGCATGGGAATGGAATACATATGATATGATTTCAAAGACTTTAGGGATTCAAATTCGTAAACCAAAATGAAACACACTTTTATTAGATTAAAAACTTGAAACAATGTTTGACAAATTCCTTTAAGGCGTTACAAAGAGAAAAACTGAAAAGTAAATCAAAACTAGAAATAGCAAAAGACATCAACGCTCCCATGGTCGTTTTCCTCCCGTGCTGACATAGTCGTTGAGGACCTTCTCATTCTCCAGCTGCCTTGTAAGCTTCAGGATCTTCCGTTCTTGTTCATGATACTTCTCTCTATAAGTATCCCGTTCTTCCCTTAGCTAGATCCAAGACCTCTTTAATGCCCCGATGCCAGTAGGAATATATAGATGGAGGACAATATGAGGAACCCCTTATTCATCAGCATGCTCTACAATCATTGGTAAGACAGCTTCGTATGGCATCCCTAGATTTTGGGCACGGGCTCGAACCCACCGGAGATATGGTTCCATTGGAAGAGAAGTCTTCGCTTCTAGCTCACGCGGATCATACCTGTTAACCCTATTCCAAGCTCGTATGAACCTGCGGCGATGTCCCTCAACATCCCCTTGGAAGTCAAAGACAATGCTTAGAATCAGTAACTCATGAGGACCATCCTTTCGAGCTCGCCCAAACTATCGTAAGGCCAGACAAGGATTATAGGTTATTCTTCCCCTAATTCCAAGTAGTGGAACATTGGGGTATTCTTCGCACCGGTCAATGACAGCCACTTCTTCCATGTCTTTAGTACTCCAGATAACGTCCGTATGAGCAAGGGACATAATTCTGTAGGCCCAACCCATACCTTCCTTGTTCTTCAAAACAGATTTGGGGAGGTGAGAAATAAACCACCCCGCTAGCAACGATGCACAACACATAAGGGTTCCCCGTTTCCGAGCAGTACGAGCATAAAGAGCATGTAGAATGTCACCTAAGAGAGTAGGCACTAGATTACGGGACATGAAGATCTTGACTGTGTTCACGTCGACGAAAGAATCTGAGTTAGGGAACAAAACCAAGCCATAAATGAGAAGTGCCAGGATGTCTTCAAATGCTTGAAAGTCTAAACTGTCCCAAAACTGTTGAGCCTGGTCAATCAAGAACTTAGCCAGGAAGCCTTTTACCCCACTCCGAGTCTCCCAGTTAGACATTACATCAGCCTTTGTCAGATGTAGGGCTGTAGCAACATCCTCTGGCCTAAGAGCTATCTCCCAACCTGTAAATGGCGTCTGTTCTAGAATAGAAATACCAAGTAAATTCGAGAACTCCTCCAAAGTAGGGACCAACTGATAGTCCGGGAAGTTGAAGCAGTGATGCAATGGGTCAAAGAACTGGAACAAGACGCTCATCATTTGCTCATCCATCTTGGAAGTGACCAAACTAAGGAGGTAACCATGTCTTCTTACAAAGGAAGAAGTATCTTGAACTTTAGAAACCAACTCTCTAAGTTGGGCAGGGATTTGTACGAAGCTGATGCGAATAGTATTTCTGCGCATAGATGCCATGATCTGCAAAACAGAACAAAGATGAATCCCCTCGGTCTTTGAAATGGGTTAGTCTGATGAAATGTGCATGCAATGTCATGATGCATGATGTTATGATAGGAACACACCACAAGTATTCATAGATAGCAAACATGGTAAGGGAAACCAAGTCACACAATAGCCCTAAAATTTCAGGCTGACATGGAGTTTAGGTATTACCCTCTTTCAGTTTAGTTGGTTCAACCTGTCCTAGTAATATTAACCAGGTTCTAGAGATTCTCAATATCACTGACCACCCTCGATCGGTCATAATTCTAGTTTAACAACCTTTTCTTGCGGCCGGAATCATCACGAGAGTTTGGTCTCAATGAGTGTAGCATA
This sequence comes from Vicia faba, assembly GCA_948472305.1. NCBI lineage: Eukaryota > Viridiplantae > Streptophyta > Magnoliopsida > Fabales > Fabaceae > Vicia > Vicia faba. The sequence continues at coordinate 1,233,007,923 of OX451736.1, read as the reverse complement.
CTGCTACTTTTCTATGGCCAAGTTGGTCAATTATAGGTTCTAAGGCCAGTTGGTGCTTAATGACCCCTTAGCAGCCCCATATTTTCCTTGTTCCTCCACAAGGGATATCGGCACAAACTAAAGTGTCACACCAACGTAGCTACTGCTTCAACTGTATCGGTCTATGCTGTACAGTTCCCTCACAGTCTATTGCTACTTACCTAAAAGGTATCCCCATATCCGGGTTAGGATCTATTAACTCTGATACAAGCCCACAAAGATAAAGCAAACAAATCAAACAATTGAAAACAATATAATGAACTATTCCTTAGGTACACCTCACTTATTAAGTCCCCAGTTCTGTGATATGGTGGCCAGAACCGACTGTTTTTGAAATGCTGGTTTGTGTTTTGCGTTTGTTTTCGCAAAATGTCACGGTAAGCAAGAGTCACCACCGACTTTTATTTTATCCAACAAGGAAAGGAAAAAAAGCACATAAAAATTCCTTTTTCGAGATATTTCTGAGTACGGGGGGTAGATTTATAAAAAGGGAAGGTATTAGCACCCTTTCTATCTGTAGTTATCTACGGGCTCTTAGGTACTTGCTCATCATTTTCAAAATTTGTTTTCTTTGTGTTTGTAGGCTTTGAAAAGTTTTTGTTTTGACTTTGATTTAACTCTTGCTTCTGTCTTCAAGAGTGTAATGAAGTGTTTTTGATAACTTTGTTTGTAAAGGAGTGTTGTGTGAGAATTTTGTTTTTGTTTTGGATGAGCAAGTATCTAAGAAATAATCTACTCGAAAAAAGAATCGTTCTATACTTATTTCCTTTAGACAACGCTTATCCTACTATTAGCGAGTAGGTAGCATCGTCGTTGGAGTTTGAGGGTCAATTCGAAAGGGACATATGGTCACTAAAGCAATGTTAGGTAGTCTTAGTGGTAACCCTAATGTCTTAGATTATTTGTATGAGGCAACAATATCCGAGGCAACCTTTCCGAGGCAACTTATGATCTTTTAGACAAAAGGGCAACCTCTAAAACAACCTATACTCAATGACCATTTACGAAGGCAACCAAGTGGGATGTACCCTAGGAGTGCGCATGTGCGAGTGTGTTGATTTCAGATTATTTATCTTTGCACATGTTTAGGGTGATCTAACTGTTTTAAATTTAGTCATTCATTCTTGTCATGCAAACCCTATTATCAAATATCTAGTAGTTGAATATTTGCAGAAATTAAAGTGCGGAATTTAAACTAAACTATTACAAGGCTTCGGGTATTTACATAGCCAAAAACAACCCTTTGAAATTAAAAGCAATAGAAATAAATAAATGTCCTAATTTAAATTATTACAAACCGGGAGCAGATACAATAATTGGATAAAAATAAAACACGCGAGAAAATTAGATCGAATGCGAAAACTAGGGTTTTGACCCTCCTAATTAAAAGAAAATGTTTTTGTTGTTTTTAATATTTTTTAAGAAAAGAAATTAAGTCCTAAAATTAAATACTAAATTAATTAGTTATTAAATTAATTGATGAAAATAATTAAATGACATATTTTTGGACTTTTTATTTTATTTTAGGAAAGAAATAAAATAATTAAGTTAATGTTAAAAAACCTATTGATTCTAATTTGTTTTAATTATTTGCAAAATAGATTAAAATTATCTAACAAGTTAACCTAATTAATTAATTAATTTTTTTACTAAAAATAAATAAATATCTAAAATTTAATTTGGACATGAAATATTTTTTGGTGATTTTTTCATAAAAAATAAATTGTTTTTGGTTAGTAAATAAATAAATAAATAATTAAATGAAAATATAAACAAAATATAAAAGAGAGAGATGGGCCTGAAATTAGGGGGTGTGCATAGTCAGAATTCTGGCCCATTTGTGCTGATCCATATTGACTTTTGCAATCTAGTGCGTTGCGTTTGACTGGCCTATGGTGCACCCTCAATGATGACCACTAGATTTGGCCATCTGGCCATCTGGTGCGTTGGATGATGAGGGAGTATGATGGACGTTGAGCTCAAGCGCGCATGGGATCCTGAAAAGAAAAACATAATAGAGAATTTGGGGGGACCTGGGATTCGAACCCAGGCCCCAAGGGGAAATTCATGCCACGCTTACCACTGGACCACTTGCTGCTTGTTGTTATAATATTACAAGATAATAATAAAATACAAAAAAAACAAATGTTATTGGACAAATTCAGAAAAACGCGCGCTAACGTTTGAACAGGCCAGTAGAGGAGCGACACTTCATCGTCTCCTTCCTCTCTCCGTGGCTAAAAACTAAAGGATCTATACCCACGGACAACATCCGTTTCTACAAGCCATGCTCGTTCCAAAATCTTCTACAGGCCACATAAATGGAATCTAACACCATGGTTAGATTCATCTCGTCCTCCTGATCACAACCATACCCATTACCAAGGCCAATTGTTCCTGAATTCAAAAACCCTAAAAAACTCCAAAAAAACCTAACAATGGTGATTCACGATTCGGTCCATTAAAATGCAATTGGCTATTGTAGAAAGTTTGCAAACATCATGGTGATCAAGAATGTACAATTATTTTACACTATGAATGCAAGAATAAAGCTATTCGAATTCAAGAAGATGGTGATACCGTTACGGACTTACAGTGCGTGGGAGGGCTTGAAAACACTTGGTTTCGATTGTTTTAGGTTCCTGAGAGTGCCAGGAAACGATTGGGACCGATAACAAGCCTTGAGGATGCCTCTAAGTGGGATTTCGATCTCACACTTTTTCCTTGATTTTTGAAATTCTGTTCTTGCTCTCACGCCTGCTTCTAACCTTTTTTTATCTGCACGCACTCCTTATGTATTAGTGAAGGGATTAGGGTTGCAAAATTGGTTCAAATCTTCTTCTTTCAATGATTTTGGATTTGATTTGATACACTTTGAAAATCTTCCCAAACATGGCTTATTTTGAATCTTTTTGTGCACACAAGCTTTGATGCGAATTTAAATAATGGCTAGCTGTGATTTAAGACCTGAAATGATCACAAAATCCTTGTTATCAATGCTTTTGGATTTTATTTGATTTAAATCCAATTAATTTAAATCAAAATCAAAATAAATAATAAAAATAATATATGGACAAGTGGAAAAGGCTAGATCACATGGTCTATGTTTCCAACTCAAAACAAGTGAAAAAGATTGGGCCCGTTTGGCAAAATTTGAAGTTTTGGGCATAGTTGATTTTTGGCAATTTTGCAAAAAAGGCCAACTTCAACAATGCATAACTTCCTCAATTTTTACTCTTTGGAGGTGTTCTTTGACTTTTTAGAAAGATTTAGATGTACTATAATCAACCCTTTTAGTATCATCTCATTTTGATATTCCATGATCATGTATGAAGCTTTGACAAAAAAAGTGTTTTTGTTGACTTTTCAAAATGACCTATAATGTCCAAATTCACAACTTCTTGTGAGTGCATATTTTGAACTTGGGAGATGAATATGGATTGTTGGAAATTGCATACTATTCAAAATGAGATTTGGATGGGTCATTTCTCATAAAGTATGAGAAAGTTATGCTTGGTCAAAGTTGGGTTGGCTTTTCCTGCAAAACCCTAATTTAGCAACTTTTGAATCTTGATGAATTGTAAGCAATCCTTGATGAATCATGATCAACCCTTGATAAAAGGATGAAATATACTTCCAAATGAGGATGTTGACAAAAAATCTTGAAGTTTGACTTTATGTGGGTCACAGTTGACTTTTGCCCTAGCATAGTCAATTTTTGGACCTTTGAGCAATTGACTGAGCAAACTTCCTCTGCAAGGCTTGAAACTTGACATGGATGATCTTGAGAACATATTAGGACAATGTTGAGAATTTGGGGTCCCTTGGACTCAAGTATCTTGATTCAACATGAAACCCTAATTTGAGATAGACTGCCTTAGGAGAGAGCTTGTCTGGCAAACCCTTGGACTACCTTGAGCAACTTGGGGATCTTTCTTGAAATGTTTTGAGAAATATGGGAGGGAAAATTTTGGGGTACAACAGTGAGGAAACAGTTTGATGCTGGTTTTCTAGCAGTTACTTCTTACCCGCAGTGGGTTGCCAACGTGGTTCCGATGCCGAAGAAGGATGGTAAGGTTCGAATGTGTGTTGACTATAGGGATCTGAAAAGGGCAAGCCCTAAGGATGATTCCCCTCTGCCTCATATCGACGTTCTGGTTGACAACACCGCACAACATAAGATCTTTTCCTTTATGGATGGTTTCTCCGGTTACAATCAGATTAAAATGGCTCCCGAGGATATGGAGAAGACAACGTTCGTCACGCAGTGGGGTACCTTTTGCTACAAAGTCATGCCTTTCGGATTGAAGAATGCTGGGGCAACATATCAGCGCGCCATGGTCGCTCTGTTCCACGACATGATTCATCATGAGATTGAGGTATACGTTAACGACATGATTGCAAGGTCCCAAACTGAAGAGGAACATATTGACCATCTCCAGAAGTTATTTGACAGGTTGAAGTTATACAGATTAAGGCTAAATCCGAACAAGTGCACCTTCGGAGTGAGCTCTGGTAAGCTGCTGGGTTTCGTTGTTAGTGATAAAGGTATTCAAGTGGATCCAGCAAAGGTGAAGGCTATACAGGAAATGCCAGCTCCCCAAACTGAAAAAGAAGTCAGAGGCTTTCTGGGATGTCTGAATTACATTGCCTGGTTCATCTCACACATGACTGCTACTTGTGAGCCAATCTTCAAGCTACTGAAGAAAGATCAAGTGGTAAGGTGGAACGATGAATGTCAGGCCGCTTTCAAAAGGATCAAGGAGTATCTCCAAGAGACACCTATTCTGATGCCTCTAGTTGAAGGGAGACCTATGATCTTATACTTGACAGTACTCGACAATTCGATGGGGTGCGTGCTAGGGCAGCATGATGAGTCTGGCCGAAAAGAGCATGCTATTTACTACCTTAGCAAAAAGTTTACCGACTGCGAGACCCGATACTCATTGCTTGAGAAAACTTGCTGCACTTTGGAATGGGCTGCTCGCCGGTTGATACAATATATGCTGACTCACACTACTCTATTGATATCAAAGATGGATCCTATCAAGTATATCTTCGAAAAGCCTGCCTTGTCCGGAAGAATAGCAAGATGGCAGATGATCTTGACTGAGTATGACATCTAATGCACGACCCAAAAGGCAATCAAGGGGAGTGTGTTGGAAGATCATTTGGCACATCAGGCAGTGGATGATTACCAGTCTATGAACTTTGAATTCCCGGATGAGAAAATCATGTTGGTAACTGACTGTGAAACACTTGGACCGGATGAAGGACCTGATGAGGGATCCTGATGGTCTATGTACTTTGATGGAGCTTCAAACGCTTTGGGTAATGGCATTGGCGCCGTAATCATATCTCCTGAAGGCTCTCATACTCCGTTCACCGCCCGACTATGTTTCAACTGCACCAACAACATGGCGGAGTATGAAGCATGCATTATGGGTCTTCGAGCAGCAATTGACCTAAGGATTAAGTTCTTAAGTGTATTCGGAGATTCCGCTCTCGTGATCATCCCGATCAAAGGCGAGTGGGATACGAAGCACACAAATCTTATTCCTTACAAAGAGTATGTATTGACGTTGCTTCCCCACTTCGAGGAGATAAACTTTGAACACTTCCCCAGAGAGGAGAATCAGTTAGCGGATGCGCTAGCTATAATGTCTTCTATGTTCAAGGTCAGATGGGACAACGAAGCTCCCCAGATTACCATTGAGAGGTTGGACGAACCTGCACATTGCTGTGACATTGAGACTGAAGAGGTAGCAGATAAACCCTGGTTTCACAAGGTAAAAAGGTATCTTGAGGCTCAAGAATACCCCGAGGGTGCATCTGTTAATGATAAGAAGTTTCTAAGGAGGTTCGCAGCGAAGTTCTTCATCAGCAATGGTATCCTTTACAAGCGTAACCATGATTCAACCTTACTGTGATGTATGGATAAGAATGAAGCAGAAAGGATTATGGCGGAGTTACATGAAGGTACTTTAGGAACTCATTCCAGTGGACTCACCATGGCGAAGAAGATCCTACGGGTACGATATTATTGGTCCACCATGGAAGCCGACTGTTATCAGCATTCTCGGACCTGTCATAAGTGCCAAGTCTTTGCTGATAAAGTGCATATACCTCCAGTCCCTCTGAATGTCTTGACAGCACCTTGGCCTTTTGCAATGTGGGGCATCGATATGATCAGTGAGATCAGACCTACTGCGTCCAACGGGCATCGTTTCATCTTGGTAGCAATTGATTACTTTACGAAGTGGGTTGAAGCAGCATCCTTTGCTATCGTAACCAAGAACGTCGTGGCACGGTTTATTCGGCACAATCTGATCTGTCGATATGGTGTACCAGAGAGGATCATTACAAACAATGGTATAAATCTCAATAATAAGATGATCACCGAGCTCTGCAAACAGTTCAAGATACAGTATCATAACTCTTCTCCTTACCGACCGAAGATGAATGGGGCTGTTGAAGCGGCTAATAAGAACATCAATAAGATTGTGCAAAAGATGACGGTGACATACAAAGACTGGTACGAGATGTTACCGTTTGCTCTTCTTGGGTACCGTACTTCAGCGTGGACGTCAACATGGGAAACACCCTATTCCTTGGTATATGGCATGGAGGCAGTGTTGCCCATTGAAGTTCAGATACCCTCTCTTCGGATTATGAAGGATGCAAGTTTGAGCGAAGATGACTGGATCCAGACCCGGCTTGATCAGCTGCACTTAATCGACGAAAAGAGACTTACTACTATTTGTCATGGTCAAACGTATCAGAAACGGATGATCAAGGCATTTAACAAGAAAGTCAGACGACAAGAGTATCAAGTTGGGGATCTGGTGATCAAACGCATCATATTACCTCAAGGTGATCCCAGGGGAAAATGGACCCCTACGTATGAAGGGCCATTTGTGGTTAAGAACATTTTCTCAGGAGGAGCCATGATTCTAACCACCATGGATGGTGACGACCTTCTTCACCCTATCAATGCAGACATAGTGAAAAAATACTACGCATAATCAAAGACCCGCTAGGTCGACTGGCCTAGGCAAAAATAAGGGCTTCCCGGTGAACCAAAAGGGTTCGGGCAAAAATAAGGGATGAAAATGAAAAAACTGTACACCCGGCAAGTCGAAAACCTGAAAAGGCGGCTTGGGCAAAAAAGGGTATCCCGGTGGATTGAAAACCCGAAAGGGTAGTCCAGGCAAAAAATAGGGATTAAAGTGTAACACTATGTCTCATTGGATCTCCTTGCAACCAGACTTCGGTATCAACTATCAAGCTCGGAAGACACTAATCAATCTGATCTACCTTCAACCAAGTAGAAAAGTGATGAGATGCTCGAGGACATAAAGGCAATAGTAGAGTTGGAGCCGAGTGGGATTGTTCACATAACTGTTTTTCTTTACTTTTCACAAATTGTATAAACTCTATTGTTCGGCGGCGTTCTCTTACTAGGACGCCAGCCTCTTGTACAAAACACCTATTTACAGGCCAAACTTCAAATTCAATACAATTCGTTGTCACAAATAAATTTTTCTTTTCCTGTTTTGTTTTGCAAGAACGTCCAATGTTCATTTTTATATATGCATCTGACATTAATTGCTGCTCATGAATATTTACATGCGAAACAAAAGACGATTACTTGTAATATCAGAAACAGGGGCAAATGAGAAATGTCCAAACCGTACAGTTGCTCTGTCCACTAGGTATAAGGATAAACCTAGTTGGAGAAAACAATTGAAAGTACATTTATTCCCCGCAGAGTAAGGAGAAAGATAATGGTATTAGCCCTCCCCAGCTGAGGCTCACAACCACAAATGAATCGGTAATATTCTCCCCAAACAAAGTTTATCTACAGCGGAGTCTAAAAAATCTTCCCCAGTGGAGTATAAAAAATATCCCCAACGGAGTCTGGAAAATCTTCCCCAATGGAGTTTGGAGAATCATCCCCAGTAGACTCTGGAAGACTGTCCCAGTAGAGTCTAAGAGATTATTCCCAATAAAGTTGCAACTAAAAGATCATCCCCAGTGGAGTTCATTCCTTTCACAAACAGAAACTCAATCCCCAACAGGATTCAGTATCGCCAGCAACGGTAATTCATCCCCAACTGAGCTTATCAGCGGAATCCTCAGCAGAGAATGTCCTCCCCATAGAGTCATTTCCTCATCAGTTTATTCCCCAACAAAGTTATCCTCTCCTGTAGGTTTATTCTCACAATCATCTTCATTCGCTATCCCCAGCAGAAACAAAGAATTCAACTGTTTTCTCCAGCAGCTATCCAGGATTTATTTTCCCCAGCTAAAAACACCACATTTCTATACATCATGACACATGCATATACGCATCATACAACACAATATCATTTATTTTGAGAACATCATTGCTTGATACATATCATGCATTACATACAACTAACCTTTACCTTTCAGGAAAGATACAATCAAATTCTCACAGAATTCAAGCTATGAAGCCTTTTCCTCAATTGAATAACTGATGATTGAAGTTCCTAAATGTCAGCAGAGATGATTCCTCAGTTGAATAACGGGTGACTGAAGTTCCTAAATATCAACAGAGATGTTTTCCTCAGTTGAATAACGGATGACTGAAGTTTCTAAATGTCAGCAGAGATGATTCCTCAGTTGAATAACAGATGACTGAAGTTCCTAAATGTTAGCAGAGATGATTCCTCAGTTAAATAACGGATGACTGAAGTTCCTAAATATCAACATAGATGTTTTCCTCAGTAGAATAACAGATGACTGAAGTTCCCAAATATCAGCAGAGATGATTCCTCAGTTGAATAACGAATGACTGAAGTTCCTAAATGTCAGCAGAGATGTTTTCCTCAGTTGAATAACGGATGATTGAAGTTCCTAAATGTCAGCAGCGATGTTTTCCTCAGTTGAATAAAGGATGACTGAAGTTCCTAAATGTCAGCAAAGATGTTTTCCTCAGTTGAATAACGGATGACTGAAGTTCCTAAATGTCAACAGAGATTGTTTTCCTCAGTTGAATAACGGATGACTGAAGTTCCTAAATGTCAATAGAGATGATTCCTCAGTAGAATAACGGACGATCAAAGTTCCTAAATGTCAATAGAGATGTTTCCTCTGTAGAATTACGGACGATCGATGTTCCTAAATGTCAATAGAGATGTTTCCTCAATAGAATACAGACGACCGAAGTTCCTAAAATTCTCACCAGCATAATAACGGACGACCAAAACTCCTAAAATTCTACTTCTTTCAACAAAGATCAGTTTTCCCTAGCGGAGTCTTCCTCAACGACAGGTACACAAGCTATCGCTAAGGAATCTCTTACGCGATCGATAATCTTTCATATGGCATCTTTAAGCCCATCCCCTCGTCAGCAGTTTCCAAATGGCATCTGTAAGCCCATTCCCGACATCACAAGATAATTACTACTTCATGCGAGTGCATGTTTCTGGGCACTCTAGTGTTCAATCATCTTCCACCTTCAGATCACGAAAGGCCGACAAGCCAATCTAAACCTTCAGGTTTAAGAAGATTGAACAGGGGCAGCTGTTGTACCCCAAAATTTTCCCTCCCATATTTCTCAAAAAATATTTCAAAGAATGATACTCAAGTTGCTCAAGGTAGTCCAAGGGTTGACCAGACAAGCTCACTCCTAAAGCAGTCTACCTCAAATTAGGGTTTCATGTTGCATAAATATACTTGAGTCTAAGTGCTCCCAAATGCTCAACATTGTCCTAATATGTTCTCAAGATCTTCCATGTCAAGTCTCAAGCCTTGCAGAGGAAGTTTGCTCAGTCAATTGCTCAAAGGCCTGAAAATCGACTGTGCTAGGGCAAAAGTCAACTATGGCCTACATACAGTCAAACTTCAAGATTTTTTGGTCAACATCCTCATTTTGAAGTATATTTCATAATTTTATCAAGGGTTGATCATGATTCATCAAGGATTGCTCATAATTCATCAAGAACCAAAAGTTGCTAAATTAGGGTTTTGTAGAAAAAGTCAACTCAACTTTAACCAAGCATAACTTTCTCATACTTTATGAGAAATGACCCATCCAAAGCTCATTTTGTAGAGGATGCAATTACCAACAATCCATCTTCAGCTTCCAAGATCAAAATATGAACTCACAAGAAGTTATGAATTTGGACATTATAGGTCATTTTGAAAAGTCAACAAAAACACCTTTTTTGTCAAAGCTTCATACTTGAGCATGGAATATAAAATTGATATGATACCAAAAGGGTTGATTAGAGGACATCTCAAGCTTTCTAAAAAGTCCAAGAACACCTCCAAAGGTTCAAAATTGAGGAAGTTATGCATTGGTGAAGTTGACCGTTTTTGAAAAATTGCCAAAAGTCAACTATCCCTAAAACTTCAAATATTGCCAAATGGGCCCAATCTTTTTCACTTGTTTTGAGTTGGCAACATAGTCCACGAGCTCTAGTCTTTGCCACTTGTCCATATCTTATTTTTATTATTTATTTTGATTTTGATTTGAATTAATTCAATTTAAATCAAAACAAATCAAATAAAATCCAAAATATTGAAAGTAAAAGATTGTATGCTTGTTTCAGGCTTTATTATACAGCTAGCAAACATTCAAACTCGTGCAAGGCATTAGAGTGGACAAAAAGATTAAAAACAACTATTTTTGGAATGATATTGAAAGTGAATCAAATTAAATAAAAAATGATTGAAGGAGAAAGATTTGGATCAGTTTTGGAACCCTAATCTATTCCTTGGTACATATAGAACAAAGCCAGACCTAAAAACAAGTTAGAAACAGGCGCAAGAGGCAGAACAAAATCTGAAAAAATCAAGAAAAAGTGTGAGATTGAATTTGCACTTAGAGGCATCTTCAAGACTCATTGCCTATCCCAATCGATTCCTAGAAGTCTCAGTAAGCTAAAGCAATCAAAACCAAGCATTTTCAAGCCCCAAAAAGCTCTGTAAGTCGCTCACGACATAGCCCTGTTCTTGATTTCGAATAACATGATTTAGGCATTATTAGATTGAATTAATCACATATTCTTGATCTATGAGACATATGCAAGCTTTTTGTATGGTTTAATTGCATTTATATGGCCTATACTGTAATTCACCATTGTTAGGGTTTATAGCTCCGAATTAGGGATTTTGTTTACAGGAAAAATCAGCCTTCGTAAGTGGTACCATCATGTTCAGGAGGACGAGACAAACTCAACCATGGCGTTAGGTTTCATTTATATGGCCCATGGAGGATTTTTGAATGAACACTGCCTATAGCGACGGACAAAATGTCCATAGGTAAAAGTCGGAGACTTTTACCCACGAAGAGAGGAAGGAGACGATGAGTTGTCACTCCCCTATTGGCCTATTCAAACTCTGGCATGTTTTTTTTTGTTACTGCATCCACTAACGTTTTTTATATTATATTTGTTTCTTGTTATATGTACAACAAAAACCAACAGCCCAGCTGGTTACAAGCGTTGGAAATTGCCTTCAGGACCTGGGTTCGAATCCCAGGTCCCCCTATTTCTCCATATTATTTTCTGTTTCAGGATCCTGTGCGTACAGGAAGCAAGCGACTACCATGCACCCTCACAATCAATCATGCCAAGTGTCTTGATGGACAAATCTGATGGCCATCCAGGAAGGTGCATCATGAGCCAAAGTCAGCGTACCACACTGGATCCAAGAAAGTCAAACGGGTCTCACTCTTTTGGGCCCAGAATTTGGATATTGGCACCCCCTCAAAATGCTATTCAGGCCCATTTTCTTACTCTTTTTCCTTTTTTACATTTTATTTAATTATTTCATTTAATTATTTTTACTAACAAAATTAAATTATTTTCTTTTATCAAAAATCACCAAAAAATATTATTTTTCACCAATTAAATTTAGGATATTCATTTTTAGTAAAAAATTAATTTATTTAATTAGGTTTTTAATTTTAGACAACTTTAATTATTTTGTACATAATTAAAAATAATTAGAACAAATAGGTTATATTACTAACTTAATTACATTTTATTTTTTTCCTAAAATAACCAAAAACCAAAGATAGGTCATTTATTTATTTTTATTAATTAATTTAATCACTAATTAATTTTCATATTTAATTTAGAAGAAAACTTATTTCTTTTATTAAAAACAACAAAAAACAATTTTCTTTTCTTTTGGTTAGGAGGGTCAAAACCTTAGTTTGTCGTCGATCTAATTTTCATCGCGCGCTTTATCATTATTTTAACTTAATTATTGTATCTGCTCACAGTTTGTAATAGTTTAATTAGGACGTTTATTTACATTATCGCTTTATTTTTAAAGGGTTTGTTTTTGGCTATGTAAATACCCGAAGCCTTGTAATAGCGTAGTTTAATTCCCGCACTTTAATTCCTCAAATTATTAACTGTTAGATGTTTGATAATAGGATGCATGACAAGAATGTATGACTAATTTTAAAACAGTTAGATCACCCTAAATGTGCAAAGAAAAATAAACTGAAATTAAATCATTCACACATGTGCACTCCTAGGGTACACTCCAACTTGGTTGCCTTCGGTAAACGAACATTGAGTATAAGATGTTTTAGTGGTCGTCCTTTTGTCCAAAGATCAAAGTTGCCTCAGAATGGTTGCCTCGGATATCGTTGCCTCGTATAAATGATCTAAGACATTAGGGTTATTACTAAGACATCCTAACATTGCTTTAGTGACCATACATCCCTTTCTAATTGACCCTCAAAACTCCAACGACGGTGCTACCTACTCACTAATAGTGGGATGGCATTGTCTAAAGGAAACAAGCATATAACGATTCTTTTTTTGAGTAGGTAGATTATTTCTTAAGTACTTGCTCAATCAAATCAAACTTTTTCACACTTACACTCCTTTACAAACAAGTTTTCAAAAACACTTCATTACACTCTTGAAGACAGAAGCAAGAGTTAAATCGAAGTTAAAACAAAAACTTTTCGAAGCCCACAAACACAAAGAAAACAATTTTGAAAATAATGAGCAAGTACCTAAGATCCCGTAGATAACTACGGATAGAAAGGGTTCTAATACCTTCACTTTCTATAATCTACCCCCGTACTCAGAAATATCTCGAAAAAGGAATTTTTCTGTGCTTTTTTCCTTTCCTTGTTGGACGAAATAAAAGTCAGTGGAGACTCTTACTTACCGCGACATTTTGCAAACACAAACGCAAAATGCAAACCAGTAAAATTTCCTTAACAAAATAGGGAAACCACGTCCCGGTTCTGGCCACCGTATCACAGTTTACAAATGCAACATCGAAGGGTCATCGAGGGACTACGATCTTGTATTCGAGGATCATTGCTAAAGTATCCCACGTTCGAGGGACATGACTATTTTTCTCAAGGCAACAAGTGTGGATTACCCTAGAGGTGCGAGTGTGCGAGCGTTTTGATTTCATGTATTTTTGTCTTGAATTAGGGTTTCCTACTTGTTGATTTTAAGTCTTGCCATACACACCCTACTTACTAGTAATTATATTAAAAGCGATAAATTTGCAAAAATTAAAATCATATGCTATTACATCATTAGGGGGATGGGGGATACAATTTACAATTGGGGATGAAATAGGAGCTTAAATATTACAACCATATTGAATAGCAATGAAGAAAGTATGTAAAATATGTAAAAATTGTGTAAAAGAAAGGAAAAAACATTTTTTAACATTTATGTGTCGACACATGCTTATATGCATCGACACATAACCTTCCCTTGCCCCTGTAATACCAAATCAACTCAGTATGATTCGATGTATAATGGTATGTGTCGACTCATATCTTGCATGTGTCGACACATTCGTGCTTTGTGTTGACTCATACATGCTTTTTTCCTTCTGTTTTGGGCCTGTATAGCAGTATGTGTCGACGCATAAGGCTTTGTGTCGACTCATACACCCTTTTCCCTTCTGTTTTGAGCCTATATAGCAGTATTTGTCGACGCATAAGGCTTTGTGTCGACTCATGCTGCAATTTTTTTCACTCCAACATTGTTTTAATGTCTGTACGAGTCAGTTCTTGAGATTGAAATTTGTGCTTTGATTTAGAGCTGGAAGAACCAAGTTGCAAGTGACTTTTTTTTTGGCAAATGGTGATGATGTAACATAAGTTATTCTTGTGTTTGAACAACTCCTATATGATGTATGTAATGTGTTTAGATAGTTTGTTTAGGCATAACTTGTAAGGTATGAAGGGTTCAAGGATTTGGATTTCAAAGCTCAAGAGTGGAAGCTTTATGGACAGTTATGGATTTTTGATGGTGTGAGATTTTGAGGACTTGTCTACACAACAAAAATTCTGGCTTTTCTCTCTATTTTCCTGACCTCTTTCTCTTGCAAATGCTTCTTCTATTTATAGGCAAGAGGTTTGTGTATATGAGCTGATTAGGTTTGCAAGACAACATGTTATGGTTTAGTTGGATTGCAAAGATCAAACTATGTCAAGTACTCCATAATCCCAAGATGAAGTACCAAAGTTGTTGGTTTAGAGGGGTTGTTTTCCATGATTTATGGTGGAGCAAAATCAGAAGCAAACAACGTATGGGCTCAAGACAAATTTGTACCAAAAAGTTTGCTTTTCAAGTATAGCAATGGTAACTTTATGCCATTCATGGAAATATCTTTTGGATAAAGGCTTAAACACTTGGGTAATAGCTAAAGAGTGGGTGTAATAATTAAATTATGATGAGATTTGCAAGAAAGGAGGTATGCAACACAAGATTATGCAACATAGCATAAGGGTTTTGTTATATGTTCTTCAATAAAATGACTTCCAATTCAAGAATGGATGCCCAACTTCATGCCCTTGAATCTTCTAGCTCAAGTATGATAAATTCATGCTCTTTAATGTTTTGGAAAGCTTGAAACACCCTCTATAACTTTCATGTTGGCCATTTTGACAAAATCATCTTGTAACAATGTGAAAAAATGCCAAGAAGTTGGGATAAAATCCTGACCAAAATCTATTGAAAATTTCTCTAAGTGTTAGATGAAAATGTCATGACTTCATGAATTTATAACTCAAAATCCAAGCATTTCTAGAACTTTTTCTGTCCTACAATGTTTTAAATCTCATTGATATCTATAACTTTCATGTTGGAAGCTTTCTTTGAATCATCTTGCATCTTGGTGAAAGATTGGCATGAAGAAATGAAATCATCTTGAAGAGTTTGACTTTTCACATTGACTTTTGAATTTATTGATTTCTTGATGATCAAGATTGACATTCTTGAATGTCTTGATGAATTTTGATCTTTGAGACTTAATGTTGACCAAAAATTCAAAGTTTGACTTTTGGTGCTACAGTTGACTTTTTCATCAGTACAACTGATTTTTGGTCGTCTAGTCAATTGACTGAGCATAATTTATGATACAAGACTTGAAATTTGACATGAGCATTCTTGAAGGTCCATAATGATCCATGAAAGTCATTTGAAGTATTAAAAGTCCAATTGTCTTTATGCAACCTCAAACCCTAATTTTGAGGTATCAGTATTGAGGAGATGGCTTGACCTAGTCAATACTTGTGTAAGCTTGAGCTTTTGAAAATCTTTGTGAGATATGTCTTAAGAAAAGAGAGGGAAAATTTTGGGGTACAACAACTGCCCCTGTTCAATATTCTTAAACCTGAAGAGTTAGATTGGCGGATCCGCCATTCGTGACTTGAAGGTGGAAGATGATTGAACACTAGATTGCCCAGAAATTTGCACTCGCTTGCATGAGATAATCTGTTTGTTGATTATCGGGAATGGGCTTAGAGATTCCATTTGGAGAGGTGATGAAGAGTTGTTGCAGATGGGATTTTAGATGCCATCCAAATGTGATTGTTGATAGAAATTAGACTAAGTCTAAGCTTGACTATAACTGGGAGAAGTATCAGAATAAATATTTGGCCGATTTAATCCGAGTTGGAAGATGTAGTGGGATGAGTATCAAAATAATATCCATAACCGGATCGTATCTGACTCGTATCTGAAAGATGTATTGAATGAGTGTCAGAATGACATTCGCATCTAAATCGTATCTGAACTGTATTTGAAAGATGTATTGAATGAGTGTCAGAATGACATCCGCATCAAGATCGTATCTGAACCATTTCTAGAAGAGAATCTGGAATAAGTATCAGAATTTCATCCGTCTCTGGATCGTATATGAACAATTTGTACAAGAGAATCTGGAATAAGTATCAGAATGTCATCCGTCTCTAGATCGTATCTGAACTGTATCGAGGAGAAAATCTAGAATAAGTATCAGAGTGACATCCGTATATGGATCGTATTTGAACCGTTTCTAGATTGAATTTGGAATAAGTATCAGAATGTCATTCGTATCCGGATCGTATCTGACTGTATCTAGAAGAGAATCTGGAATAAGTATCAGAATGACATCCGTCTCTGGATCGTATCTGAACTGTATCGAGGAGAAAATATGGAATAAGTATCAGAATGTCATCCGTCTTTGGGTCGTATCTGGACTATATCTAGAAGAGAATCTGGAATAAGTGTCAGAATGTGATCCGTCTCTGGATCATATATGAACTGTATCGAGGAGAAAATCTGGAATAAGTATCAGAATGACATCCGTATCTGAATCGTATCTGAACCATTTCTAGAAGAAAATATGGAATAAGTGTTAGAATGACATTCATCTCTGGATTGTATCTGGACTGTATCTAGAAGATAATTTGGAATAAGTGTCAGACTGTCATCCGTCTCTAGATCGTATCTGGACTGTATCTAGAAGATAATCTGGAATAAGTGTCAGAATGTCACCCTTCTCTGGATCATATCTGAACTGTATCTAGAAGGGAATCTGGAATAAGTTTCAGAATGTCATCCGTCTCTGGATCATATCTGAACCATTTCTAGAGTGAATTTGGAATAAGTGTCAGAATGTCATCCGTCTCTGGATCGTATCTGGACTGTTTCTAGAAGAGAATCTTTGGATGATTGTATTTGACATATGATATACTGATGACGAGATCTACCTGTTCGGGAACTGGCCTGAAAAGATAAAGTTAGTTTCTTGTAAGGGCATGATGTATGTAATGTATTGCGTAATGATGCTCTCATAATGAATGAGAATGTTATATGCGTTTCGTATGCATATTCTATGATGTATGAAATGTGAAATGTTGTTGAAGTGTATCATTGTCTGGAAAATAAATCCTTGACAAATTGCTGGGGAGTATTGGGGAGACTAACTCCCAGATTACTGCTAGAGATGAAGAATCTGTGTATCTTTAACTTTGTTTAGAATACTTCCGTTGGGGATTCCTGCTTATTTGTTTGAAGAAGCTCCACTAGGGATGTGCTGATTTCTGTATGGGGAATTAAGTTCAAGAAGTTTGGTTATCCGTTGCTCTACTGGGGAAACTTGACTGGGGAGAATAAAAGTTAACTGGTATCTGGTCGAATTCTAGGCTTTGCAGCAACTTTCCGGGGATAGTAACGATTCCAATGGGGACAAAGGGGTTTTGTCATTGATTTGTAATAGTATGAGAAAAGACTTGTGTTGGGTAATCTGTAGTTTGTTGGGGAAATAAACCTTGTTGAGGAAAGTATCCTGACGATCTTACTGGGGAAGAATTTTTTACAAGGTTTCCTTTCAAGTTTTGGAAGACAAAACTCGGCTAGGGAATGTTAGAATAAATCCAAACCTTGATTGTAACTAAGGAAGTTTTGAATGAGCATTAGAATGAAATCCATATCTGGATCATATCTGAACTGTATCTGCAAGAGAGTCTGGAATGAATGTCAGAATAAATATGTATTTATATTGTATTTGCATTGTGTCTAGAAGATGATAAACTACCGGCAATTTCCATCCGTTTGAGAACTGGCATGATGTGGGCGTTCATTGGGAGAAGATCAAACTCATCTATCCGCTGGTGAGTTTGACTATGTCATTGGCTGGAGGATGCCCCACTTTTATTTGAAGATGCTTTTGTACTTGTCGGAGATAGCCTTGTGGGGGATTGTACCCTTATCCGTGAAGATTATTCTGTGGCGATAACCTTATAGAGGTGGCTCTGGCGAATTCACTAGGGATCACCTTATGAAAGGGACTTTGTATGAATTTGTCATTGTCCATAGTAGTAAGTAGTACTGCCAGAAAATATTTGCATGGTCATACGTGACCCTTTACTGGAATTCATGTTCAATGCCCCAAGTGATTCAGATGGAGACCTGCCCCTGGCTATTTAGGACTTTATGAGAGATTTCTTGGAATCTTGACTTGACTGCCACAGGTGAGTCGGGAAATAACATGTCACGCCTCTTGACTATGGAGGGTTTTCCATTGGATTTGAAGCGATTCTGTTCATTTGAGAAAATTTCCGTTCATTGGATATTTGCTGTGCGAATTTCTTTGTTGTCAAACAATTAGCTATATGCAAACAACAATATTCAAATAATACAAAGTTTATGTCTGTCTTAAAGTTTTGAAAATGAATTTTTAGCAAATAAAAGAATTTTGTAAGAATATGAATTCGACTCAGGATTTACCGTAAGCCTTACAGGAGTCAGGATACCTTTTGTAACTGTATGCTTTCGAACTAACCCATGCTTCAATTAGGACTTTTAAGGGGTTGTAACATGGCATGGTTCATGGTTTAAGAAACAAAGGATAAAGCTCAAAGTTTATTGGTACCCAACCTATTCTCCATGATGTTCTCCAGTCTTAAACTCAGTTAATTGCGCATTTATCTCCCAACCGAATCTGGAACGACATCTTGGTGATGGTTCAGATATTGGAAGTTTATTTGAGAAGGCATTCATATTTGCAACATTTTTCTGATGTTGAGTGTTTTACCCCAAAATTTTCCCTCCCATATTCCTCAAGACATGTCAAGAATAATCTTCAAGTTGCTCAAGTTGGCTCAAGGCTTGGACAGTCAAATCACCTCCTAAGGCAGTCAAGTCAAAATTAGGGTTTTGTGTTGCATCAAGGTCCTCACATAAAAATGACCTCAAGTGCTCCCAAATGTCCTAACATGTTCTTATGTTCATCCATGCCAAATTTCAAGCCTTGCATAGAAAGTTTGGTCAGTCAATTACTCAAGAGGCCCAAAGATCGACTGTGCTAGGGCAAAAGTCAACTGTGTCCCAAATACAGTCAAACCTCAAGAATTTTTGTCAACATTCTTATTTTGAAGGATAATTCATCATTTGATCAAGGTTTTATCATGATTCATCGAGGATTGCTCAAAATTCATCAAGATTCAAAAGTTGCTAAATTAGGGTTTTGTAGGAAAAGTCAACTCAACTTTGACCAAGCATAACTTTCTCATACTTTATGAGAAATGACCCATCCAAAGCTCATTTTTAAGAGGATGAAATTTCCTACAATCCATCTTCACACCCCAAGATCAAGAAATTCTCTCACAAAAAGTTACATATTTGGACATTATAGGTCATTTTTGAAAGTCAACAAAAACACCTTTTTTGCCAAAGCTTATAACTTGAGCATGGAGCACCAAAATTAGATGAGACCAAAAGGGTTGGTTATAGGACATCTCAAGGTTTCTAAAAAGTCTAAGAACACTTCCAAAAGTTCAAAATTGAAGAAGTTATGCATTGTTGGAGTTGGGCATTTTTCCAAAATTGCCAAAAGTCAACTATCCTCAAAACTCCAATTTTTGACAAAAGGTCCCACTTTTTTCCACTTGATATAGTCTTGTCTTGCCACACACGTGTCCCATACTTAATTTCATGACCATTCATTTATTTTTCTATTTTATTTTATTTTTATTGATTTAATTCATTTTAAATCAATATTAAATCAAATACAATCTAAAAATTGATGTAAAGGGATCTTTGTGATTTGTAAAACTTGGAATTATCATTATTTACTCAATCAAATCGCATCATGGTTCATTCAAGCATAAAAAATTAGATCTTGCCTATATTTGGAAATATGGTTATGGTGATCAAAATCAAATCCCAATTCTTTAATGCACATGGATATTGGCCCATATTTTGACCTAGAATCATTCTATTATATGCAAGCAAGCCTCACAAACCTAGAACATGCATAGAACCTTGCAGAAACGCCCACACCAATTTTGTAAAAAAGCTTGAAAACCTTGGATCTGAAATTGCACTTAGAGACATTTTCAGGATCAAACAAAGGTTCCAATCGCTTCCTTAGACCTCACTGAAGCAGTACCAATCATTATCGTGTGCTCTCCTGCCCCAAAAAGCCCTGTAAGTATCGCTCTGAACCTCCATACTCATGGAATCGTAAAGCTTCAATCTTGCATCCTTTCATTGAAATAATTGCATATTCATACTCTGTGCTATATTCTGAAACTTTTGGCATCATTGAATTTTATTTTCATAGCCTGTAACACCATGCCCAGTTCTAGGGTTCGTGTATCTCGTTTTTGGGGTTTTTAATTGCAGGCAAAATCAATGCACATGGTGGTTACAGGGATGACCAGGAAGAAGAGACGAGTACGTTGGTACTCTTAGATTTCATTTACATGGCCTAGGGAGGATTTTTGAGACGTCCTACGAAACTTCATGCGGATGAAAATCCGCAGGTAAACGAACCAGGTTTTGTGAGGAAGATGATGGCGTGTCCTAATGCCATTGGCCTATTCAAATCAGTGGCGCGTTTTTTTTTGTTTTTTGCAGGCTCAGTGTTTTGTTTATTTATATAATATTATTTTCTTATTACAATAACAAAGAGATGTAGTTGGTTGAGTGGTAAGCGTGTTGGCATATGAGTATTGGGACCTGGGTTCGAATCCCAGGTCCCCCAAACATTTATTTGATTTTGTTCCTCAGGTATACACGTGCAATGCTCCAGGCGTGGACTACCATATACCCCTAGATCTCAAATGCTACGTGGCTTGCCAATCAGATCCAATGGCCAGGCTAGAGTCTTCATCATGTTCTCAAAGTCAAGGGCGCACACAGGAGTTACCAAAGTCAAACAAGGCTGATTGAACCTGGGCCAAGAATTGCTGATCTTACTTCCAAATTGGGCCCAACACCCCCCTGAGTTTGCTTATATTTTTATTTCTTTTCATTATTTTTCTATTACTTTTTATTATTATTATTAAAAACTAACTAATTAATTAATTAACCTTTTTTATAAAAAATCAGAAACAACAAAAAAATATTTTTATTAATTCCATTAACTTTATTATTTTTGTAAATAAACAATTAATTAATTTAGTTTAAATAGGTTAACATTAATATATTTTGCAATAAATTAACATTGATTTAGAATTAGGGTTTCGATATATTTTTACCTTTCTAATTTTATTTCCTTAATTAAAATAAAAACCAAAAAATATTTTCTTTTCATTAATTAATTCAATTATTAATTTAGACTAATTTTTAAATTAAAAAATAACAAAAAATATGCTTTATTTAATAAAAAGGGTCAAAACCCTAAAAGACACTCCGATTTAATTTTCTTGCGCGCGAATTATCTTTGATCCATATAATTGTAATTGCTCCAAGGATGTAATAGTTTTAATTTAGGATTTTATTTACCGCTTTTATTTACTTTTCGCAATTTAATTTTTAAGGGTTTGTTTTTGGCGATGTAAATACCCGACGCCTTGTAATAGCTTAGATTTATTTTCCGCAATTTAATTTCTGCAACCATTAACTATTAGATGTTTGAATAATAGGCTATGCATGACAAGATAAATCTTTAACCTAAAAGTAACAGTAGCTCACCATAACATGTACAAAGATAAATAACTGAAAAATAACACACTCGCACATGCCACTCTTAGGGTACGCCTCACTTGGTTGCCTCGAACGTGGTCATTGAGTATAGGATGTTTTAGAGGCCTCCCTCTTGTCCAAAGATCATAAGTTGCCTCGAAACGGTTGCCTTGGATAAAATGATCTAAGACATTAGGGTTACCGCTAAGGCGTCCTAACATTGCTTTAGTGACCACACGTCCCTTAATCGAATTGACCCAAAAACTCCAACGACGATGCTTCCTACCCCTCAATAGTGGGATAGCATTGTCTAAAGGACACTTGTACAAATTAATTCCTTTTTGAGTAGGTAGATGTTCTTAAGTACTTGCTCCTTTTTAAAACAAAACAAAACTTTTCGCACTTACACTCTCTTCAAAAACAAAACTCTTTTCAAACCCACAATCACAAAGAAAAGCAAAACTTTTGAAAAACATAGTGAGCAAGTACCTAAGAGCCCATGGATAACCACGGATAGAAAGGGTGCTAACACCTTCCCTTTCTATAATCTACCTCCCGAACCCGAGAAACATCTCGAAAAGGAATTTTTCTGTGCTTTTGTCCTTTCCTTGTTGGATAAAATAAAAGACGGTGGCGACTCTTGCTTACCGCGACATTTTGCAAAAACAAACGCAAACGCGAACCAGCATTCCAAAATAGTCAGTTCTATTCCCACCAATCACAGGACTGGCAACTCTGCTGGGGAATCTATTATAAGTGAGGTGTACCTTAGGATTAGATCACTATGTTTTCAGTTGTATGCTTTGTATGCTTTAATTTTGTGGGCTTGTATCGGAGTTCTATAGGTCCTAACCCGGATCTGGGGATACCCTTTAGGTAAGTAGCAATAAACTGTGAGGGATCTATCCGACGTAGACCGACATGGATGAAGCAGTAGCTACGTTGGTGTGGCACCTTAGTCTGTACCGATATCCCTTGTGTTGGAACAAGGAGAATATGGGCCTTCTAAGGAGTCATTAAGCACCAACTGACCTTAGAACCTTAAATTGACCAACTTGGCCATAGAACAGTAGCAGTATGCTACACTCATTGAGACTAAACTCTCGCGATGATTCCGGCTGCAAGAAAAGGTTGCTAAGCTGGAATTATGACCGATTGAGGGTAGTCAGTGATATTGAGATCCTCTAGAACCCGGTTACTATTTTTTAGGACAGGTCTTAACCAACTGAACTGAAAGAGGGTAGTACCTAAACTCCATGTTAGCCTGAAATCTAAGGGCTCTTTGTGTGACTTGTGTGCCTTCGAAACTTGAACTACTTGCACATTCTTGTTATCTGACAACATGAGTTCCTTGCAGGTTTTGTTTACAGTCCTTATCCAATAATTTGGACTTATTGCAGGGTTTACTGATATCGCTTCACACTTTTTCTTAAACGCATAACATACACATCATAACATCATGCCTTAACATTTCTTTAACCATTTCAAAGATCTCAAGGGTCTGTGATGCAGGTTATGGTAAATCAAAGTTTAACAAGGGGCAAAGGGGATTTATTTTCCTCTAGCCAAGGTTGTTTAGAAATCAAAACACGATAACTTGAGTCAGGGGCTATGACCCACTCGATATGGTGAGCTTGACTCTTGAAGAAGGACTCTCAGCAACTTGAAGTTCCTTCAATCAAGCTACCAGATTCAAATTCTAACAGTTTCTTGTTTACCCTGTGAGATCCTTGAAAACATTGCATACATATATCATACATATCATTGCATAACAGGTCATCCAATACAGGTCTCTCATGTTCCCGCTGTTTATTTCAGCAATGGCTCTCCCACAAGACAACCAAGATCTCCAGACTCAAAACGCTCAACTTTAAGAAATGTTCCTGAACCTATCCCAGGGGAAGGAAGAAATAAAAGCTCTCCTCTCAAGGGACTTAGTCCTAGGGAATCCAGGCGGCGTCAGGAATGATCAGTTGGAAGGGCTACAAATTGAGTTGGAAACAATGAAGATCCAGATGATGGGACAGCTGGTGGGCTAGATGGCTCTCATTTAAGACCTGGCCCAAAGACAAGAAAAGCTTAGGGTCCTCGTCAACAAACTACTTCGAAGTGACCAAGTGGGGCAAACAACTAGGGTTGAAGATCAAGTCATCATTCAACCACCTTTGGGGCAAGAAGACAAGGGAAAAGCTCCTCAGCTTGCTTCAGGGTCACAAGCCCAACATCAACCTCGCCAGTGTCAACGGGGTAGTCGGTGTAAGCAAAACACGTCTGGAAGACATTTCTCTGAGACTAATATACCATCATCTCTAATACTGAAACGCTTGTTGGAGGTCAATCTGATTCCTTTAAGGGATCCTCCCCGGAATCCCAATACCTCTGCTCCTAGCTATCATCCCGACGCAGTTTGTGCATACCACTCCTATAGTCCTAGACATGACACCGACGACTGTTGGGCTTTGGAAAACAAGATCCAAGACTTGATTGATGGAAGAGTGCTGGAATTCATGCCGGATGGCGAAATGAAAATCTTCCGTTGAGGGTTCTCCACCTGAAATGACTAGTTCAAATTAAGAGACTTTTGTTCATTTAAATTCTGAAGTTGTATCTTTCTTTGCTTATTCAAACAATTAGTATCACGTCAAACTTTATTACTTTATCAATGCATTGCATATGTCTGTTCTGATTCAATCCATTCGTATTCACTATATTCAAATTGCTTTGGTTTTTTTGTGATGTTCAACTCTCGATTAAAAAATTCTAAGCCTTTTGAGGGAGGATGACGAAAACGATATTAAAATCTCTACAGTATGCTTTTGAACAGACCCCGCTGATGAGGTACAGGCATTGTTTCGAATCCTAAACAGTGGAGTTATAAGGAAGATAATCTCTAGTCAACCCCTTTGAGCCAAAGAAGTTGGAGTTTTTCTTTTCACAAATTAAAACCCTTAATTATAACCTGGGTCAGGGTAGTTTTCTCAGTTGATCCAGGTGCACAATGAATGGCATCAAAGAAGTCCTTCCGAAACAAAAGACGGTGATGGTTCCGTATAATCGTAAGGACAGGCAGTCATTATCTCTCAAAAATAAAAGCCCATCAAGTCAAAACCTATGAAGGAGACTTACAAAACTGGGGCATCCCGCTGACTGTAATTACAGAAGAAACAGTTCAGGCAAAAGACATGGATAATAAAATCAAAAAGAAAGAGGTCCTGCAAACTCTCAACAAAATGACTGCCTGTTCAAAATGAATTGTCAATATCCGAACCATCACTGGCATGTCAGAGCAAAGACTCAAACAACATCTAATGCAAGATTAGTTGAGTTTAGGATTGAAGAACATCACGAAGAACGGGTGGGTATAAATAAAATTTGAGGCTTTATCCTTTGTTTCTTAAATCATGAACCAGGCCACGTTATAACCCTTAAAAGTCCTAGCTGAAGCACGGGTTAGTTCGAAAGCATACTGTTACAAAAGGTATCCTGACTCCTGTAGGGCTTGCTGTAAATCCTGAGTTGACATCACATTTTACAAAAAATTGTCTGTTTTACTGGAAAAATGCATTTTCAAAAAATTTCAAAAGACAGACATAAGCTTTGCATTCTTAAAATAACATTGTTTGCATATGACTATTTGTTCAAACAACAGAGAAATTCGCACGACGAATATCTAGTGAACAAAAACCTTTTCAATAAAAAGGGTCACCTCAAGTGGAAAACACTTCCAATCCAGGGGCACGACATGAGCATTGTCCATCATCTGGGGCAGTTAAGTCAAGATTCAAGGAATCTCTCAAAATGCCAAATAGCCAGGGGCAAATCTCCATCTGAATCAATTGGGGCATTGGACGTGAATTCCAGCAACGAATCTTGCACGATCAAACGAAGATCTTCTGGTAGTATAGTAACACAACACTACCAACAGTGGCACCTCCCTACATCCTGAGAGCATGGACATAGTCAAAAAAGTACTACGCATAATCAAAGACCCGTTAGGTTGACTAGCCTAGGCAAAAATAAGGGCTTCCCAGCGAACCAAAGGGTTCGGGCAAAAACAAGGGATGAAAATGAAAAATTTGTACACCCAGCAAGTCGAAAACCTGAAAAGGCGGCTTGGGCAAAAAAGGGTATCCCGGTGGACTGAAAACCCGAAAGGGCGGTCCAGGCAAAAATTAGGGATCAAAGCGTACGACTATGTCTCGTCATCTCGTCACTGGCCTACCAGAAGAAGACTTGTCATTTTGACCGAAAGATACCAAGCACCTCATAGGTGGGGATAATACTCGATCCACAGGGCCTCCGCAGGCACCTTCTCCCGCAAAAACAAGGGCCTATAAGAATTGTCCGAGTTGTATGGTTGCTCTGTCCACCAAGGTACCAAGATAGGTTCAGCTAAAGAATGTGACTAAGATACCATCACTCCCCGCAGAGCAAAGCAGTACTGGTAGATCTCCCCGCTGAAACTTGCAACTATGAACAAATCAGCAATACTCTTCCCAAGTAGAGTTGATCTACCGTCAAAAGGTTTGGTATCCCCAGAAGGTCTTAATATTCCCCAATGGAGTATAAAGATATTCTCCAACAAGTATAAGAGCATCCCCGGCAGTCTTAATATTCCTCAATAGAATATAAGAATGTTCCCCGGCGGAATACAAGATATCCACAGTGGAGTCATTTCCCAAGTGAAGTCTAAAAGGCTTCCCCACCAGAGTTGAATCATCCTCCCTAGTAGACTCTGGTTGCTTATCCCCTGCAGAGCGCAAATAAATCTCCCCAGCCAAATTCAGAAGGTTATCCTCACAAGAGTCTAACTGGGTTATCCTCAGTAAGTTGCGACTGGAAGATCATCCCCAGCGAAGTTCTTTCTATCCCCAGTGGAGTTCATCATTGAAATCCCCAACGGAGTTTATCGTTAAAATCTCAGCAAAGTATCTCTTCCCCACAGAGTAATTCCCCGCAGAGTAATCTCTTCATCAGTTTATTTCCCAACGGAGTTCTTCTCTCCTGCAGGCTTCTTCTCACAATCATCTTCGTTCATCATCAGCGGAAACAAAGAACTTAACTCTATTCTCCAGCAGCTCCGAGATTTATTTTCCCCAGCTAAAGCATCATATTCTCATACACCATGATACATGCATATACGAATCATACCATACAATCCCATTTATTTTGAGAACATCATTGCCTGATCCATATCATGCATTGCATATGAGTGACCTTTACCTTTCAGGAAAGATACAGTTAAAGTTCTCAGCTTAGTCGAAGATCTGACCAGTTCTTAAATCTCAATTGAATTATCTTTGGTTGAATTTCAGATAAGGTTCTCAATCTCGACAATTTCTCTACGTCATAGTGTGGACGAGTACTATAACCTCAACGGTATACTCCCGGTGAGCATGAGTCAGTTCCTAGATCTTGATGTTTTCCTCCGTCATAGTATGGACAAGTTATATAACCTCAACGGTATACTCCCGGTGAGCACGAGACAGTTCCTAGATCTTGATGAAGATGCTTCCCTACGTCATAGTGTGGACGAGTACTATAACCTCAACGGTATACTCCCGGTGAGCAAGAGTCAGTTCCTAGATCTTGATGTTTTCCTCCGTCATAGTGTGGACAAGTTCTATAACCTCAACGGTATACTCCCGGTGAGCACGAGACAATTCCTAGATCTTGATGAAGATGCTTCCCTATGTCATAGTGTGGACGAGTACTATAACCTCAATGGTATACTCCCGGTGAGCACGAGTCAGTTCCTAGATCTTGATGTTTCCCTCTGTCATAGTGTGGACAAGTTCTATAACCTCAACGGTATACTCCCGGTGAGCACGAGACAGTTCCTAGATCTTGATGAATATGCTTCCCTATGTCATAGTATGGACGAGTACTATAACCTCAACGGTATACTCCCGGTGAGCACGAGTCAGTTCCTAGATCTTGATGTTTTCCTCCGTCATAGTGTGGACGAGTTCTATAACCTCAACGGTATACTCCCGGTGAGCACGAGACAATTCCTAAATCTTGATGAAGATGATTCCCTATGTCATAGTGTGGACGAGTACTATAACCTCAACGGTATACTCCCGGTGAGCACGAGTCAGTTCCTAGATCTTAATGTTTTCCTCCGTCATAGTGTGGACGAGTTCTATAACCTCAACGGTATACTCCCGGTGAGCACGAGACAGTTCCTAGATCTTGATGAAGATGCTTCCCTACGTTATAGTGTGGACGAGTACTATAACCTCAACGGTATACTCCCGATGAGCACGAGTCAGTTCCTAGATCTTGATGTTTCCCTCCGTCATAGTGTGGACAAGTTCTATAACCTCAACGGTATACTCCCGGTGAGCACGAGACAATTCCTAGATCTTGATGAAGATGCTTCCCTACGTCATAGTGTGGACGAGTACTATAACCTCAACGGTATACTCCCGGTGAGCACGAGTCAGTTCCTAGATCTTGATGTTTTCCTCTGTCATAGTGTGGACGAGTTTTATAACCTCAACGGTATACTCCCGGTGAGCACGAGAAAATTCCTAGATCTTGATGAAGATGCTTACCTATGTCATAGTGTGGATGAGTACTATAACCTCAATGGTATACTCCCGGTGAGCACGAGTCAGTTCCTAGATCTTGATGTTTCCCTCTGTCATAGTGTGGACAAGTTCTATAACCTTAACGATATACTCCCGGTGAGCATGAGACAGTTCCTAGATCTTGATGAAGATGCTTCCCTATGTCATAGTGTGGACGAGTACTATAACCTCAACGATATACTCCCGGTAAGCACGAGTCAGTTCCTAGATCTTGATGTTTTCCTCCGTCATAGTGTGGACAAGTTCTATAACCTCAACGGTATACTCTCGGTGAGCACGAGACAGTTCCTAGATCTTGATGAAGATGCTTCCCTACGTCATAGTGTGGACGAGTACTATAACCTCAACGGCATACTCCCGGTGAGCACGAGTCAGTTCCTAGATCTTGATGTTTTCCTCCGTCATAGTGTGGACAAGTTCTATAATCTCAACGGTATACTCCCGGTGAGCACGAGACAGTTCCTAGATCTTGATGAAGATGCTTCCCTACGTCATAGTGTGGACGAGTACTATAACCTCAACGGTATACTCCCAGTGAGCACGAGTCAGTTCCTAGATCTTGATGTTTCCCTCCGTCACAGTATGGACAAGTTCTATAACCTCAACGGTATACTCCCATTGAGCACGAGACAGTTCCTAGATCTTGATGAAGATGTTTCCCCCCAATTGAATTATGGACAGGTTCTTAAAACTCAACTGAAGCATTCTCTAAGTTGAAGTACAAGCAAGTTCCTAAATCTCAACAAAAGTTAGACTTCCCCAGCGGAATCTTTTACAAACAACAGGTATGCAAGTTCTCGCTAAGGAATCTCTTATGAGATCGATACTCCTGCATATGGCATCTGTAAGCCCATCCTCCTACCAGCAGTCTCCAAATGGCATCTGTAAGCCCATTCCCAACATCACAATGCTGATACTACACCATGTGAGTGCAAATTTTTGGGCACTCTAGTGTTCAATTATCTTCCACCTTCGGATCACGAAAGGCTCGAAAGCCAATCTATATCCTCAGGTCTAAGAAAATTGAATAGGGGCAACTGTTGTACCTCAAAATTTTCCCTCCCATATTCCTCAAGACATGTCAAGAATAATCTTCAAGTTGCTCAAGTTGGCTCAAGGCTTGGACAGTCAAATCACCTCCTAAGGCAGTCAAGTCAAAATTAAGGTTTTGTGTTGCATCAAGGTCCTCACATCCAAATGACCTCAAGTGATCACCAATGTCCTAACATGTTCTTAAGTTCATCCATGCCAAATTTCAAGCCTTGCAGAGAAAGTTTGGTCAGTCAATTACTCAAGAGGCCCAAAGATCGATTGTGCTAGGGCAAAAGTCAACTGTGTCCCAAATACAGTCAAACCTCAAGAATTTTTGTCAAAATTCTCATTTTGAAGGATAATTCATCATTTTATCAAGGGTTGATCATGATTCATCAAGGATTGCTCAAAATTCATCAAGATTCAAAAGTTGCTAAATTAGGGTTTTGTAGGAAAAGTCAACTCAACTTTGACCAAGCATAACTTTCTCATACTTTATGAGAAATGACCCATCCAAAGCTCATTTTGAAGACGATGAAATTTCCTACAATCCATCTTCACACCCCAAGATCAATAAATGCTCTCACAAAAAGTTACAAATTTAGACATTATAGGTCATTATTGAAAGTCAACAAAAACACCTTTTTTGCCAAAGCTTATAACTTTAGCATGGAGCACCAAAATGAGATGAGACAAAAAGGGTTGGTTAGAGGACATCTCAAGGTTTCTAAAAAGTCAAAGAACACTTCCAAAAGTTCAAAATTGAAGAATTTATACATTGTTATAGTTGGGCATTTTTCCAAAATTGCCAAAAGTCAACTATCCTCAAAACTCCAATTTTTGACAAAAGGGCCCACTTTTTTCCACTTGATATAGTCTTGTGTTGCCACACACGTGTCCCATACTTAATTTCATGACCATTCATTTATGTTTCTATTTTATTTTATTTTTATTGATTTAATTCATTTTAAAACAATATTAAATCAAATAAAATCTAAAAATTGATGTAAAGGGATCTTTGTGATTTGTACAACTTGCAATTATCATTATTCACTCAATCAAATCGCATCATGGCTCATTCAAGCATAAAAAATCAGGTCTTGCCTATATTTGGAAATATGGTTATGGTGATCAAAATCAAATCCCAATTCTTCAATGCACATGGATATTGGCCCATATTTTGACCTAGAATCAGTATATTATATGCAAGCAAGCCTCACAAACCTAGAACACGCATAGAACCTTGCAGAAACGGCCACACCAATTTTGTAAAAAAGCTTGAAAACCTTGGATCTGAAATTGCACTTAGAGACCTTTTCAGGATCAAACAAAGGTTCCAATCGCTTCCTTGGACCTCACTGAAGCAGTACCAATCATTATCATGTGCTCTCCTGCCCCAAAAATCCCTGTAAGTATCGCTATGAACCGCCATACTCATGGAATCGTAAAGCTTCAATCTTGCATCCTTTCATTGAAATAATTGCATATTCATACTATGTGCTGTATTTTGAAACTTTTGGCATCATTGAATTTTATTTTCATAGCCTATAACGCCATGCCCATTTCTAGGGTTCGTGTATCTCGTTTTTGGGGTTTTTAATTGCAGGCAAAATCAATGCACATGGTGGTTACAGGGATGACCAGGAAGAAGAGACAAGTACGTTGGTACTCTTGGATTTCATTTACATGGCCTAGGGAGGATTTTTGAGACGTCCTACGAAACTTCCTGCGGATGAAAATCCGCAGGTAAACGAACCAGGTTTTGTGAGGAAGATGATGGCGTGTCCTAATGCCACTGGCCTATTCAAATCAGTGGCACATTTTTTTTGTTTTTTGCAAGCTTAGTGTTTTATTTCTTTATATAATATTATTTTCTTATTACAATAACAAAGAGATGCAGTTGGTTGAGTGGTAAGCGCGTTGGCATATGAGTATTGAGACCTGGGTTCGAATCCCAGGTCCCCCAAACATTTATTTGATTTTGTTCCTCAGGTATTCACGTGCAATGCTCCAGGCATGGACTACCATATACCCCCAGATCTCAAATGCTACGTGGCTTGCCAATCAGATCCAATGGCCAGGCTAGAGTCTTCATCATGTTCTCAAAGTCAAGGGTGCACACAGGAGTTACCAAAGTCAAACAAGGCTGATTGAACCTGGGCCAAGAATTGCTGATCTTACTTCCAAATTGGGCCCAGCACCCCCCTGAGTTTGCTTATATTTTTATTTCTTTTCATTATTTTTCTATTGCTTTTTATTATTATTATTATTAAAAACTAACTAATTAATTAATTAACCTTTTTTATAAAAAATCAGAAACAACAAAAAAATATTTTTATTAATTCCATTAACTTTATTATTTTTGTAAATAAACAATTAATTAATTTAGTTTAAATAGGTTAACATTAATATATTTTGCAATAAATTAACATTGATTTATAATTAGGGTTTTGATATATTTTTACCTTTCTAATTTTATTTCCTTAATTAAAATAAAAACCCAAAAATATTTTCTTTTCATTAATTAATTCAATTATTAATTTAGACTAATTTTTAAATTCAAAAATAACAAAAAATATGCTTTATTTAATAAAAAGGGTCAAAACCCTAAAAGACACTCCGATTTAATTTTCTCGCGCGCGAATTATCTTTGATCCATATAATAGTAATTGCTCAGAGGATGTAATAGTTTTAATTTAGGATTTTATTTACCGCTTTTATTTACTTTTCGCAATTTAATTTTTAAGGGTTTGTTTTTGGCAATGTAAATACCCGACGCCTTGTAATAGCTTAGATTTATTTTTCGAAATTTAATTTCTGCAACCATTAACTGTTAGATGTTTGAATAATAGGCTATGCATGACAAGATAAATCTTTAACCTAAAAGCAACCGTAGCTCACCATAACATGTACAAAGATAAATAACTGAAAAATAACACACTCGCACATGCCACTCTTAGGGTACGCCTCACTTGGTTGCCTCGAACGTGGTCATTGAGTATAGGATGTTTTAGAGGTCGCCCTCTTGTCAAAAGATCATAAGTTGCCTCGAAACGGTTGCCTCGGATAAAATGATCTAAGACATTAGGGTTACCGCTAAGGCGTCCTAACATTGCTTTAGTGACCACACGTCCCTTAATCGAATTGACCCGAAAACTCCAACGACGATGCTTCCTACTCCTCAATAGTGGGATAGCATTGTCTAAAGGACACTTGTACAAATTAATTCCTTTTTGAGTAGGTAGATATTCTTAAGTACTTGCTCCTTTTTAAAACAAAAACAAAACTTTTCGCACTTACACTCTCTTCAAAAACAAAACTCTTTTCAAACCCACAATCACAAAGAAAAGCAAAACTTTTGAAAAACATAGTGAGCAAGTACCTAAGAGCCCGTGGATAACCACAGATAGAAAGGGTGCTAACACCTTCCCTTTCTATAACCTACCTCCCGAACCCGAGAAACATCTCGAAAAGGAATTTTTCTGTGCTTTTGTCCTTTCCTTGTTGGATAAAATAAAAGACGGTGGCAACTCTTGCTTACCGCGACATTTTGCAAAAACAAACGTAAACGCGAACCAGCATTCCAAAACAGTCAGTTCTATTCCCACCAATCACATTGAGGATTTGTAGCAACCTCTTTTGATTTATTATCCCTAATTTTTGCCTGACTTTTTGTTTTGTTTTGAGACTACAGTCAGCGGGATGCCCCAATTTTTCTTAAGTCTCCTTCGTAGGTTTTGACTCAGTGGGCTTTTCTTTTGAGAGACAACGACTACCTATTTTACAGGGAACCATCACCGTATTTTGATTCAGAAGGATGTTTTTGATGTCACTTGTTGTGTATGAAGTGAAAGCTTGCGACTGAACGCACATTTAAATTAGCTGAGAAACTACTCTGCCCCAGGTTATGATTAAAGGTTTCAATTTGTGCGAAAAAGAAAACTCCTACTTCTTTAGCTCAAAGGGGGTTGACTATGGATTATCTTCCTTATAACTCCACTATTTAGGAATTGAAAGAACGCCTGTACATCGTTAGCAAGGTCTGTCGAAAAGCATACTACATGAGATTATGGTATTGTTTTCGTCATCCTCCCTCTAAAGGCTTACAAATTTTAATGAGTTGAATATCACAAAAAGGGAATAAAAAAGCACAGTTTAAATATAGTGAAAACAAATGCATTAATTCAAGACAAACATATGCAATGCATTAATGAAACAAAGTTTGACATAATAGATAAGTGTTCGAACAAACAAAAGAAATTACAATTGAAAATTCAAAAATGAACTGGACGCTCTCAATGATTTGGCATGGGAGCAGTGATCACGTTGGGAGTCTCTGGAGGGTCGAATTCAATCTCCTTGACGTCAATCATATCTTGAATTTTGTTCTTCAGAGCCCAACAACCATTCGTATCATGTCCAGGACTATCAGAATGGTATGCACACCTTTCATTGGGATGGTATATAGGAGCAGAAGTATTGGGATTCCGCAGAGGAGACTTTAACGTAATCAGGTCTTCCTTCAATATGTGCTGTAACACTTGAGCCATGACATGTTGATTTTGGTGAATTGTCTCTTAGGTGCAACCTCCTTACGCTGATTCCTCTGTTGACGTTGTTGCACAGGCGTAGAATTAGAGATTAGTACAACTCCCACATATTGGTTGTGGTTACCTCTAGCATGTCCCTCCTAGCCATATACATCATTGGACTCTTTCTTTCTAATGTACATCTTCTTTTCAGTACTTGAAGACGCAACCACCTAGATTTTTCCGCTTCTAATTCCGCCTTCAACTTGTTCCCCAGTTAGAATCAGCTAAGTGAACCCGGCCGAAGAGCTTCGATTAGGTGATTGAAGAAAGGTCCTGTCAAAGTTCCCATAAAGATATCAACCAGCTCCCTGTCAGTTAAAGGTGGCTGCACACTGTCGGCCAAGTCTCTCCACTTTTGTGCGTACTCTTTAAAGCCTTCGTTTGAGCCTATAGTCATATTTTGCAACTGCACACGAGTTGGTGCAAGATCAGCATTGTATTGGTACTGCTTATAGAAAGCAGCAATTAGATCTTCCCAGGTGTGGATATTAGTCCTCTCAAGTTGATAAAACCACTCAAACTGCATTCCAGATAAGCTTTCTTGGAAAAAGTGAACCCACAACTTCTGATCAGTGGTGTATGGCTAAATCTTGCAGACATAAGATCTCAGATGCATCTTAGGACAAGATACCCCGTCATACTTGGTAAAGATAGGGATCTTGAATTTTTGGGGAATGACTACCCCAGGGACCAACCCTAAATCTCCAAAGTCTAGACCAAGTACTGCTTTGACTTCCACAGCCTTAAGTCGGTCTTCAAGCTGTTTGTATTTTTCATCTGCTGGTGGATACTGCTCCTCATAATTGTCTTCGTCCTCGGTAACTTGGTTATCCCTAGCTCTAGTGCTTCTAGATTCCTCTTCTTAATTGTCTTCCTCCTCAGAAGAAGCATCTTCTTTTTGAGCTAGTTGGGCATGCCCCTTGAACCTTCTTCCTATGTTGAGGATGACAGCCTTCTTCTTACTCCCTGTGGTGAAGAGTGCTTTCAGATCTTTCTGCCCCTTGGCTAAGTTCAGGAGCATTTGTTGGAACTGGGGATTATGAGCTTGGAGATCTTTAACTGTTTGCTTTAAAGCCATTTTCTTACTGAAATAAATAGCGAGAAAAATGAGAAACCTGTCTTGAGAATACCTGTTATGCAATGACATGCATGATACGTAAAATGCAATGTTTTCAAGGATCTCGCAGGGTAAATACAAGAAAATGTCATAAGTTAAACTTTGATCACAACTTTGATTGGAGAATTTCGTATCGTTGAATGTCCTTCCACGAGAATCATGCTCACCATGTCAAGTGGGCCATAGCCCTCGACTCAAATTATCGTGCTTTGGTCTTTGATAGCGTTTAGTTAGAGGAAAATAAATCCTCTTGCCCCTTGATAGACGTCTGGTTTAACATAACCCTGCATCACAGACCTTTGGGATCCTTGAAATGGTTAGTGAGAATGTTTATGATGTTATGATGTTTATGATGTCATGAATTATAATCACAAACAGAGCACACAAAGACCTTAGGTTTAGGCTTGCATGGGTTTCATAGGTAAGTAAGTACCCTCTTGAGTTTTAGTTGGTTCAACCTGTCCTAGAAAGTAACCGGGTTCTAGGGGATCTCAATATCATTGATCTTTTTTCATTGAGCATTGTTTTAGCACAATCAATCTTTTCTTGCGACCAAAATATCCCAAAAGTCTGACCTCAATGAGCGTAGTATCGAGTATCAACCAATTTTCAGCTTTCCACCGAAACCGGCTATCTCACTACTTCCTAATGGCCAAGTTGTTCAATTAAAGGTTCTAAGGTCAGTTAGTGCTTCATGACACCGCTCAGCGACCCCATATTCTCCTCGATTAAACACAAGGGATACCGGTACCAACAAACGCGCCACACTAACATAGCCATTGCTTCAAGCATATCAGTCTACACCGTACAATTTCCACAATCTATTTCTACTTACCTAATGATGTTCCCGGATCCGGGTAGAGGATCAATACAAACCCAAACAAGGGCCCATAAATGTAAAGCAAACAAATCAAACAATGAAAGCAATTAAATGTGATCTAGCTCTAAAGTAACCCCACTTTTAAGTATTTTCCCCATCAGAGTCACCAGTTCTGTAATACGGTGGGAGAACTGACTTGGGTGTTTTGCATTTTATCATAATTGTTGCGGATAGTAAGAGTCGCCACCTACTTTTCTTTTATCCAATAAGTAAAGGGTGAAAAGAACAGGAAAGACCTTTGAGATATTTTCTTGAGTTCGGGGGGTAGGTTATGAAAAGGGAAGGTGTTAGCACCCTTTTCATCCGTAGTTATCTATGGGCTCTTAGTTGCTAGATCACTTTGAAATGCTTTGTTTGAAATGTTTTTGTGATTGGTTTTGAAAGTATTTTTGAAAGTGCATTCGTTTAGGAGAACTTTGTAATGATTCTCGTCTCTATAAGAATGCATACAAAGTGTTGGCTTTTGAAAATATTTCATGGAAAAAAGTGTTGGTGTATTTGAAATATGTTTTGAAATGTTGTGAGCAAGAAACTACGAGTGTTCTACCTACTCAAAAGTCTTTGTTCATTTCCTCCTCCTTTAGATATTGCTATCTTACCATTGATTGATAAGAAGCCCTATCATTAGATGTGAAGGGACATGTATGGGTCATCGTATAGTCATAGAAGGCAACATTGTAGGATACCTTAGCAATTTGTTGTGAGGGTTTAAGATCGTTTACAAAGGCAACATCGAAGGGTCATCGAGGGACTACGATCTTGTATTCGAGGATCATTGCTAAAATATCCCACGTTCGAGGGACATGACTATTTTTCTCAAGGCAACAAGTGTGGATTACCCTAGAGGTGCGCATGTGAGAGTGTATTAATTTCATGTATTTTTGTGTTGAATTAAGGTTGTCTACTTGTTGATTTTAAGTCTTGCCATACACACTCTAATTACTAACAATTATATTGAAAGTGATAAATGCGAAAATTAAAATCCTACGCTATTACATCATTAGGGGGATGGGGGATACAATTTGCAAATGGATATGAAATAGGAGCTTAAATATTACAACCATATTGAATAGCAAAGAAGAAAGTATGTAAAATATGTAAAAACAGTGTAAAAGAAAGAAAAACATTTTTTGAACATTGATGTGTCGACACATGCTTATATGCATCGACACATAACCTTACCTTGCCCCTGTAATACCAAATCAACTTAGTATGAGTCGATACATAATGGTATGTGTTGACTCATACCTTGCATGTGTTGACACATTCGTGCTTTGTGTCGACTCATACACCCTTTTTTCCTTCTGTTTTGGGCCTGTATAGCAGTATGTGTCGACGCACAAGGCTTTGTGTAGACTCATACACCCTTTTTCCTTCTTTTTTGGGCCTGTATAGCAGTATGTGTCGATGTATAAAGATTTGTGTTGACTCATGCTGCAATTTTTTTTCACTCCAACATTGTTTTAATGTATGTACAAGTCAGTTCTTGAGATTGAAATCTGTGCTTTGATTTAGAGCTGGAAGAACCAAGTTGCAAGTGACTATTTTTTTTGGAAAATGGTGATGATGTAACAAAAGTTGTTCTTGTGTTTGAACAACTCCTATATGATGTATGTAAGGTGTTTAGATGGTTTGTTTCAACAGAACTTATAAGGTATGAAGGGTTCAAGGATTTGGATTTCAAAGCTCAAGAGTGGAAGCTTTATGGACAGTTATGGATTTTTGAAGGTGTGAGATTTTGAGGGCTTATCTACACAACAAAAATTATGGCTTTTCTCTCTATTTTTCTAACCTCTTTCTCTTGCAAATGCTTCTTCTATTTATAGGCAAGAGGTTTGTGTATATAAGCTGATTAGGTTTGCAAGACAGCGTGTTATGGTTTGGTTGGATTACAAAGATCAAACTATGTCAATTACTCCATAACCCCAAGATGAAGTACCAACGTTGCTGGTTTAGAGGGAATTCTTTCCATGATTTATGGTGGAGCAAAATTAGAAGCAAACAAAGTATGGGCTCAAGACAAATTTGTACCAAAAAGTTTGCTTTTGAAGAATAACAATGGTAACTTTATGTTATTCATGGAAAGATCTTTTGGACAAAGGATTAAACACTTTGGTAATAGCTCAAGATTGGGTGTAAGCATTAAATTATGATGATATTTTCAAGCAAGGAGGCCTGCAACACAAGATTATGCAGCATAGCATAAGGGTTTTGTTATGTGTTCTTCAATAAAATGATTGCAATTCAAGAATGGATGCCCAAATTCACGCCCTTGAATCTTCTAGATCAAGTATGATAAATTCATGCTCTTGGATGTTTTGGAAAGCTTGAAACACCCTCTATAAATTTCATGTTGGCCATTTTGACAAAATCATCTTGTAACTATGTGAAAAAATGCCAAGAAATTAGGATAAAATTTTGACCAAAGTCTGTTGAAAATTTCTCTAAGTGTTAGATGAAAATGTCATGACTTCATGAATTTATAACTCAAAATTCAAGCATTTCTAGAACTTGTTCTGTCCTACAAAGTTTTAGATCTCATTGAGATCTACAAATTTCATTTTGGAAGCTTTCTTTGAATCATCTTACATCTTGGTGAAAGATTGGCATGAAGAAATGAAATTATCATGTATAAAAACACTTAGAAAAATTTCTAAGTCTTGAAGAGTTTGACTTTTCACATTGACTTTTGACTTTATTGATTTCTTGATTTCTTGATTATCAAGCTTGATATTCTTGAATATCTTGATAAATTTTGATCTTTGAGACTTAATGTTGACCAAAAATTCAAAGTTTGACTTTTGGTGCTATAGTTGACTTTTTCAGTTGATTTGAGTTTAGAAATTCATATCTCCTGTTTGGAACAGTGTTTTGGATTGATTATTGAGGTTTTGGAACTGTCTCGACGTTCTCTTTAACTTTCGTGTTCGGACCAAAAGCTAAATCTCGAAGGAAGGTCTTCGAATACGCCATTCTTTTGGAAGTTATACAGTGAAAAAATACAAAGGAAAAGTGGGTTGAACCCTTATTTCGTGTGCACTAAAAAATTCCTAACTCGAAGACCGTTCATCGTTTTGAGTCTGTTTTGGTGGCCAAAATTCTGTCTTGATCTCCTCTACATTTTTTCCTCTCAAGGCCGGAAGCCAGTTCTACTTAGAATGACTCCGAATATATGGATTTATCAAGTATGTTCGCACATGAAAATTATGATGGATGCTCACCGTTTCATATTTAAAAAATCATAACTCGGTCGATTTTTATCGTATCGAGCTGGTACCAGTGGCATTGATTCACAAATTGAGTTGGCTAAATATTGGTTTCAGTTTTCCAATTCAAATGGTATCCCGAAGGCCTTCGTTTTTGGTCCAAACCACACACAAAACATTGAAAATCTTGAACCGAGAAATAATTTCATCTGAGACGAAACTTCAAAAAATCATAACTAAATTACCGTTTATCTGATTGAGCCTATTCTTTCGACAACATGTCACAAATTTTATTATCTTCATTTCCCGTTTGACGGTCGAGTCGAGATTCTTTACGGATAATGATGTGACACTTTATGGTCATGTCGGGCTTACGCTTTCAAGTCAAGGCCCAATCCAATTGCACATCCAAGGCCCAATTTGCTCAAACTATATAATCTCAAATATGATTTTTGTTAAAAAAGAGGTTCTCATAATTCACAAATACA
Source organism: Vicia faba (assembly GCA_948472305.1). NCBI lineage: Eukaryota > Viridiplantae > Streptophyta > Magnoliopsida > Fabales > Fabaceae > Vicia > Vicia faba. The sequence continues at coordinate 1,232,968,266 of OX451736.1, read as the reverse complement.
CACAGACACTCTAAACTTTTCTCTCAAGTCTCTAAATGATCAAATCAAGGTTATACACTTTTTTTGATCAAGAACACAACAATAATTTCATCAAAATCCAAAGTTAAGATCAAGAGAAATTCTTCTCTGATTGTTGATCCGTTCGTTGCGATCTATATACCTAAGCTTCCTCTTTACTTCTATCGATGAATTTTCTTGAATTAAGCACTTTTGAAATAAGTGAATATTTGAGAAGCACTTTTTAATCAAGCATGAATTGAATCTAGCTTGAATTTTGGATTAAGAATTCAGATCTAATATTAGAATTGTGATTTGATTTAATCATCATGTGTAAATCCATAATTGGATAGTTGAATTAAGTGCTTATTAAATTAAGTTGATTTTTATGAAATTGCTTAGTTGATGAAACAAATTGATGATGTTGCATGAAGTTTAATTGTTGATCTTAGTCCATCATGTGAAGTTTGAATATAGACCTTGAATTATGCAAAATCATGTGTTGAATGTGTGCAGATTTTGTGTTTGATCAATTGCCTAAGCCATGAGCCAAACCTTAAAAACTTGAAAAATTGCTGTGCAAACATGCAATAAAACAAATTGAAAATTGTTGTTTCTATCTGGGTAACTGGTTACCATAATAGGGTAACCGGTTACCATAACTCAAAAATATGAGAAAATGGCTACTGGCTTGGGTAACCGGTTACCCAGTTATGGTAACCGGTTACCTCAAGTCAATAGCCATTTTCTCATATTTTTGAGTTATGGTAACCGGTTACCCTATTATGGTAACTAGTTACCCAGACAGAAACAAAAATTTTCACTTTGTTTTATTGCATGTTTGCACATATTGCCTTGTTACTTCTAACTCCTTTTGTGAATGCTTTGCAAGGTACATTATTAGGCCTTCAACCTTTAATTAGCACATGATTATTGGTTGAAAGGTACTTTATGCGATCACTTGTTAGTTGGAATTTGCATACAATGCGCGAGACGATGTTGTTCTTGTATAAATCTTATTTTCGTGCAGGTACCCTGACATCACATGGATGTATCTGTGACACATTCCACCGTGTGATTTTTATTTGTGTATATTGTATGAACTGTGTTTCATGCAGGTGTATCTTGATATTTGGATGTGTTCTCTATGCATTCCGATCTTGATTTATTGATGCTTTAGCGCTTATGCTGATGGTATTTTTTTTACTGGTGATAGAAGCTCATGAATTTTTCCAGGTTTCTTTGTTATTGCTTAGCATCTATGGATTGTTATCCATTTGGTACATTTCCCTTCTATTTTCTTTCCGCATCTTATTGCTTTCTAGAGATCATGTCAAGTAGGGGTTTTACCGATTTCCTTACCATGAGAAGTAGGAATAAAGATGCATGATGGGGATCTCCGTTGCTGATCATGTCAGGAATCCCTCTGATTTATATTAAGACCCGTTTAGGGAAATTCTGCATTGTGTGCATTTTGTGTGCTACTTGTGCTTGTTTATAACCCTACCTTTGAAGTAGGTATTCTGTAGGTGTGTTTACATTTTGTGCTCACATATACTACAAATGAAAAGTCCTCAAAAGGAGGTGAGCGGAAAGGGTTTGCAATCAACCCCCGCACATTCTAGTCCGTGTCATCCTTAGCTCGTGTTGTGCGCCGATGCTTCGGAGTTGTGCAGATCATGTGTATCGAGTCAGTCAAATGGAAAATGGATTTGTAATCGATTCCCCATACTTTGTCTTGAGCTCACATTGGACGACATTGACGCTCTGCGTTTTTCCTATCCCCTTCTCGCTTGTTTGCCTAGGTTGATATGACCCCTTGGCTAAATTTTCTCGCTTGTTTGCCTCGGTTGATATGACCCATTGGCTAAAGCATCCCTACTGTATTTTGTACCTACCTCGATTCACGATATCTTGGTTAGGCCATTTTGCTTGAGCTAGTGTGCACTACTCTCGCCATGTATGTGCTCCCTTTGTTCGAGCTTGCTACTTTGAGACACATTACTATCACCATGTATGCGTTCTCCTTTGCTTGTTTGGGATACGCTAGCCTCTCCATGTACATGTTTCCTTTGCTTGCTTTGTATATACCATGCTCCATTAGGATGTGCTTGTTTCTTTCTCGATTCGAGCTAGACCTTAGGATAGTAATCAACGCATGCTAACATAGATAGATATTTCCCCTTCATCCTTGACATATAGCCATCATTGTATGATAACATTAGGAATTAGATTCTAGATAGTCTCCTTTAGATGTTTTCTTTCTTTTTGCATCCTTGCATTTAAAATAAAAAATTTCTTTTTCCTTAGACTAATAAAAACAATATCTAACAACTTAAACCCTTTCTTAAGGTAAAAAAACACTAACCAACTCCTTTCTTTTTTCCAATTGGCTTTTCTCTTCTAAGAGCATGTTAGTTCCTTTCCACTACAGGTCGTAAGTCTCCAAAGGTCGAGCAACAGTGGAATGATTGAATTTAAAATTGTTCAACTAAAAAACACAAACCCACAAAAACAAATGAGTTAAACTACGCCCGCTCTGATTCTTTAAAAGAGATACGTAGGCGAAGGCTTTTTGTGGGGCCTAATCGAGCATATCTTTGTAAAAATCTCTTTCTTTTCCCCACACTTTCTTTTCCTTTTCTCTTGCATGCATTCCCTCTTTCTTTTTTACTTTAAACCTTAGACATAGACTTTGACCAAACCCATTAGATTAAAATAACAAGAGTAGATACCGTAGAGTACTACGGGCATGTGGGGTGCTAATACCTTCCCCTCGCGTAAGATACTCCCTTACCCGATCTCTCGATCGTTTGACTGTGATTTATCCCTTATTAGGTTTACTCGATGTTTTCATTTCCCTTCCCATGGGATAAAAAATGTTCGACGGTGAATTCATTGATTTCATTATCAGTTGACAGTTCCGCCAGTTGTTTCACTTTTCTTTCAGAATCTCGTCGAAATAGAATTCCGCAATCTATCAATCCTTTTAAGTATCTAAAGATTCTTCTTGCAACCTTCATGTGCGACACTCTTGGTTCACTCATGTATTTTCTTATTAATCCGACTGCGAAACCTATATCATGTTGACTATTGCAAACATACCTCAGAGATCCCACAAATTTGTTTGAACAAAGTAGCATCGACTTTGTCTTCCTCTCTATTCTTCTCCAACTTCAAATTTGGTTCGACAGGTAAAGATGCAAGAGTCAAATCATCCATCCTGAATCTCTTGTGTATCTCTTTGACATACTTCCTTCATCCTTGCTTAGACATTTGAAATTCCATTCCTAAGAAATAAGAATTTTTTCCAAATCTGACGTTTCAAGTTCCCTCATCATCAACTCTTTGAACTTCGACAAGTTCTCCAAGATATTTTCAGTTACCAGCAAGTCATCGACATATAAGCAGATGATCTTTATATTTTGTGCCACAACCTAAACATAGACATCATACTCAGATTTGTATTTTACAAATCCAAATTCGACTAAGTATAAGTCGATCTTCTTGTTCCATGCCCTAGGTGTCTGCTTCAGGCTTAGAGCGCTTTATGCAAATTATACACCTTACTTATTTCCTTCTGAATCAAAAACCCTAGAGGTTGTATGTTATAGACCTCTTTGTCTAAAGGATCATTCAGAATGTTGATTTCACATATAAATGAAATGTTGACCAACCTTTCTTGCATGTCAAGGCTACCACTAGTCAATCAATCTCTAATCTTGCTACTAGAGCAAATACTTCAGAGTAGTCGAGTCCTTCTCTCTGAAGAAAACCTCGAGCTGCTAATATTGCCTTATATCTTGCTATCGACCCATCAACAGAGTGTTTCAACTTGAACACCCACTTCACTTTGATAGCTTTTGTGTGTGCTGGCAATTCGACTAACTCCCATGTGTTTGTTTCTTTCAATTTTTTGTAACTCTTCACCATAGCTAACTTCCTTTGTTTATTCTAACAACTACAAGTAAATCAAAATGAACTAATTCTCCTTCTGGAATTACTTCATCATCACCAGTCACTTCATAGTCTTGAAGTCTTGTTGGACGAATTCCAGTTCTTTAAGGTATCTGGCTTGTTCTAGCCACACACTCTTTGACTTCGATTATGTCGGGAATGGAAGCAACTACTCCGTTTTTGACTGAAATATTAATAATTTCATCGACTTCATCAGTTTCTTCGTCGAGACCATAGTTCATCAATGGCTTGTTAATTTCATCATTAGAATTCCAATCTCAAGCAAAATTTTCATCAATCACAATGTCTCGACTTATCACAATTTTCTCTCATTGATTGGATAAAATAGCCTAAATGCACCAGTTTTATGATATCCTACCATAATCATAGCTTCACTCTTGTCATCAAGATTCATTCTCCTTGAATTAGGAACATGCTTGTAATACTTAGAGCCAAACACCTTGATATGACTCACTGATGGTCGTTTAACACTCCACACTTCTTTAGGAACCTTGTTCTTCAATTTCTTAGTAGGGCACTTGTTTAGAATATAAACTGCAGTTGAAACAGCTTCCCCCCATAATAGTTTTGGAAAATTCTTATGCTTCAGTATGCATCTCAGCGTATCCAATATGGTTTTGTTTCTTCTTTCTACAATTCCATTATGTTGGGGTGTATAGGAAGCAGTTACCTCATGATCGACACCATGTTCTGCACATATATCTTCAAACATCTTTGATGTTTATTCGCCACCTCCATTTGTTCACAGAAGTTTTATCTTCTTCTCACTCTGGTTTTCGACAAGTATCTTGAATCTCTTAAAGATTTTAGATACTTCATCCTTTCGCTTGATCACATATATCCATAGTTTTCGTCTGTACTCATCGAGAAACGAAAAAAATACCTGTTTCAAATAATGGTTTGATCTTCGAACGAGCCACATACATCTGAATATAAAACTTTGAGTATGTAGGAGTATTCATTGGCATGCTCGAAACGAAAGGGTTTTCTGATTGCTTTTCGACTAAACAACCTTCACAGAGTTTGTCGGGCATCTCAAAACTTGATACGCCAATTACCATATCTTGAGCAATCCATTGATCGAGTGATTGACGGTTGAAGTGACCAAACCTCAAATGCCATAACCAACTATCCTTGTGGTCAACAACTCTTTTCAAGCATTATACCTCAACCTAACTGATCATAGTGTTAAACATACGATTCTTTGACAATAGAGATTTTAAGACCTAATTGTTTCGGGTGTCGAACAATTCTAAAGCTCCATCTTTCATGACGACTGAGAAACCTTTTTTGACCAATTGTCCAAGACTTAGCATATTTCACTTCATTCTGAGTACATAAACTACATATTTAATCATAACTTTTGCTCCATTACTCCTTTGAAAAACTATGTTGCCAGTACCTTCTGCTCTCAACGAGTTATTATCAGCAAGTTTGACCTTGCTCTTCTCTGATTCATTGAAATCGGCTAGTCACTCCTTTCGACCACTCATGTGATTTGAGCAGCCAGTGTCGAGGAACCAAATCTTAGATTTGATATGGTTATCAGCAACTACAGCCATAACCATCATATAATTAAAATCATTTGAATCTTGACGTGCAAGGTTTTCTTCTTTGTCCTTGCCTTATGTCGATCCCTTGTATTTCTTGTACCAACAATACTTGGCTAAGTGACCCCACTTTTCACAATTATACCATTGCACACCATTTTTCTCTTATTTTTATTTTTGATAGGAATTCCCTTCTCCTCTTTTTGAGGATTCAAAAGCTCTTTCATCGACCTTATTCTTGTGGGGATTCAACCAAGACTTCTTTCCCTGAGTCTTGCCGAATTTTCCTTTCAATTTGTTGGAACCACCATTCTTTTTCCATGACTGAGCCTACAGTGCTTGTATCGAGTATTGAACTCATTTCCTTTAAGCAATCCTAATCTCATGCTCTTCTGTTGTACCCCAAAAATTTCCCTCTCTTTTCCTTAAGACATTCTCCTAGGGTTCTCAAATGCTCAAGGTTGCTCAAGAATTGATCAGACAAATTCTTCTCCTAAGCAAGGGACTTACAACTAGGGTTTCATCTTTCTCAATGAAGTTTGGGTTTACAAGGCATCAAGTGGTTCCCATGGTTTCTCATATGTCTCAAGGAATTCTCGTGCCAAATTTCAAGCCTTGCATCACAAGTCTGCTCAGTCAATTGCTCAGATGACTGAAAATTAACTATATCAGGTAAAAAGTCAATTATGGTCAACATACAGTCAAACTTCAAGATTTTTGGCCAACATCAACATTTTGAAGTCATATTAATCATTTGATCAAGTTTTTATCATGATTCATCAATAAGACTCTCAAAATCATCAAAAGTCAAAAGTTGCCAAATTAGGGTTTTCTTAAGGAGAAATCAATTGAACTTTGACCAAGCATAACTTTCACATGCTTCATCAGTTTTTCCCCAACCAAATCTTATTTTGAAGGAAATTCAATTCTCTACAACTTTGTAACTCTAATATAAAATCTAAAAAATGCTTCATTTGAGAGATATGAGCCAATACATTATAGGTCATTTCAAAAGTCAACAAAAAGACACTTTTTTTATCAAGGCAACTTACATCAAGATAAAATCTCCAAATGCAAAAATGATAAAAATAGATATTATAGAGGACATATTGAGATTTCCAAAAAGTCCAATATCACCTTTAAAAGATGAAAATTGAGAGAGTTATCACCAGTGCAAGTTGGGAAATTTTGAGCAAGTGCATGAAGTTCAAATTGAGCAAATTTGATATTTTGGACTATTGGATCATTGTTTAAGAATCCAAGCATGTATTACACTCCTTATACACCTCAAATATTGTTCATGTACCCTTTGGTCTATTTTATTTTAATTATTTTTTATTTATTCATTATTAATTCAAAAATAAATAAGATGAAATACAAGACTTCTTACACAAAGTCCAAGCCCATTTTATCTTTGACCTAATTCATGCTATATAATCTCCATTCTTCATACAAGCAAGGGACGGACCCTGATATCAAGAAACTTGTCCAAAATCTCAAAATTTTCAAGAACCCTAAAACAACTTAAAACCCTATTCATAGTCCCTTTCACCACAAACTATCCACTCCATTCACTAACAGCAATCATACATAGTAAGAATGGACCAAATCTGATGGTCCAAATCTCACGAAACTCACATGAATTCATCTCCGATTCCATGATTTTCACAAAATTAATACTTTGATTTTCGTTTTGTTTTAAGTCATACTAATGCCATTAATACGTTTCTGAGATGTGGTTGTACATGTTTGGATCATCATAAGGATCCCATGCAATCAAAATCATGGTTTGCCATGTTTGATCCGATCCACATTATTTTCGTTGTACCTCCCAAACCATTAAGTTACAGACCAAAACAACCGTCCCATTAAACTCATAGGCCTCGACTTAGGGGGGGAGGGGTATGGTGCTTTTAGTTTGCTAACATCTCATATTTTTGTAGGTTGATAAAAAGGGCTACCGGAGAAGATGACCGGAGCTAGGGCTCCGTCACCTCTCCGGTTCAGGCAACATTTTTATATTATATATATTTTGTTTTGTTTAATATACTGGATGTATTACCGCCCAAGCGGTTGAAGCGTGCGTGATAAAGACCTATTATGCCAAGGCGTGGGTTTGATCCCAGCCTTTTGGCATTTTGATATTTTTGTGAGTTATTTGTTTTGTAGGCTACTTAGCACGATGGCTTCCTCTCCTTGTCACCAAGGCGCGCCTGGCCTAGTGGTGAATGTGTTGGTTGAAACTGCTGAGGGTGCGGGTTCAACACCCAGCCCTGGTAATTTTTTTTAAAACCCTTATTTTCTTACTATTTTTACTTATAAACCCTAAATTCATCAAACAAAAACTTTTTTTTAACAAATTAATTTTTCCTAAAACTTTTTCATGAACCCTAATTAGTCTTCTAGGTTTTATGTAATCAATCAAATTAGATCTTTAGGTTTTAATTAATCCATTTATTTTTTTATTAATTAAAACCAATTTAGGTTTTAGGTTAATCATCAAATTTTTTATCAAAAAAAATCGCTAAGAAAACTATTTCCTTCTTCTTTCGCTTTCTTATTTTATATTTCCGCGTAGTTTGTTATTCTCGTGCTTTTTTCCAATTATTGTAACCGCCTATGGTTTGTAATAGTAATTATGGTTTCTTTTTTCCAATTCTCGAAGCCCTGTAATAGCGTAGATTTTTATTTTCAGCATTTTATCGCTTTCCTATTTTTACTGTAAATAATTAGGATTGTATGGCAAGATTAAAAAACAATCGTTAGATAACCCTAATTTCAAAGATAAAAATAACTGAACACAACACACTTTGTACACTTGCACCTCTAGGATACCCTCTCTTGTTACCTTATGAATAACAGTCATGTCACTCGAATGTGGGGATGCTTTAGCACAACCCCTCAATTAAAAAGATCGTAGTCCCTCGATGACCCTTTCGATGTTGCCTTCGGTAAATGATCTAGTCCCTTACAAAAATTACTAAATCTCCCCTACTGGTTGCCTTCTATGACTGTACGATGACCTGCGCCTATCCCTTCACATCCAACGATAGGGCTTCCTACTAACTAATGGTGGGGTATCACTATCTAAAGGAGGAGGAAAATAATAATAAAGACCTTGAGTAAGGGTAGAATACTTTTAATCGCTTGCTCGCAAACATTTCAAAACAAAAAAACATCTTTTCACAAACACTTTATTTTCTAAAAATATTTTCAAATAAAACACTTTGTACGCGTTCTCAAGGACCGATACGACAATCATTACAAAGATTGCCTTACTATTGGCATTTTCAAAATATTTTTTCAAACACACATTCGCAAAGCAATTTTCAAAATAAAGTGAGCTAGCGATTACGAGCTCGTAGATAACTACAGATGAAAAGGGTGCCAACACCTCCCCTTTTCATAACCTACCCCCCGAACTCAAAATCTTAAAAGGTATTTCTTGTTCTTTTCACACTTTCCTTATTGGTAAAAGAAAAGTCGGTGGCGACTCTAGTTATCCGCAATATTTGTGAATAAACACAAAAATAAGTCAGTTCTCCCACCGTATTACAAAACTGGAGACTCTGCTGGGGAGTTTCTAAAAGTGGGGTTACCTTAGAGTTCGATCATTTTTAAATGCTTTCCTTGTTTTCTTTGTATGATTTATATTTTTGGGCTTGCTCGGGTTTACTTTTCTTGTAAAGATCCTACACCCGAATGTGGGGACATTTTAGGTGAGTAGAAATAGATCATGGAAACTATACAGCGTATACTGGCATGGTTGAAGTGATGGCTGCATTAGTGCGACACATTGGTTGGTATTGGTGTCCCTCGAGTTAGTCAGGGATAATACTAGGCTGTCGCGTGGTGTCATAAGCACTAACTGACCTTTAGAATCTTAATTGACCCAACTTAGCCGTTAGAAGGTAGTGAGATAGACATCTTTGGTGTAGTCCGAAGTTGGTTGATACTCGATGTTACACTCATTGAGATTCAACTCTTGGGTCTTGTTTGGTGGCAAGTCAATTTCCGTGCTAAACAAAACCTGTGGGAAAAATCAGTAATATTGAGATCCCTAGGACCCAATTACTTCTTTAGGACTGGTTGAGCCAACTAAACTTCAAGAGGGTACTTACCTACGAACCCCATGCAAGCCTTAAACCTAAGGATCTTGTGTGCTTTATTTGTGTTTGTTATCGATTAAACATGACATCATAACATCATAACATCATATCATGCCTAACCATTTCAAGGATCTAGGGAATTTTTCTTTGTTCTGTGTTGCAGGGTCATGGCTTCCAGTCGCAGGAATACTATCTAAACCAACTTTGTAAATGTACCTTCCAAGCTTGAGGAATTAATATCAAAAGTTCCTGACAATTCTTAATTCACCTAGAGACATGGTCATCTACTCAGTTTGGTTACTACCAGTTTCAAAGAAGACATGATAAGTGTTTTGTTCCAGTTCTTTGATCCTAAACATCATTGTTTTACCTTCCCGGATTATTAGTTGGTGCCCAAATTGGAAGAATTCTCTAAGTTACTCTAAGTGCATATTCTTGATCAGATACCTTTCACCGGTCTAGAGCAAGTTGCAAAACCCGAAGACATTTCAATAGCCTTACATCTTAAACAATCGGACATTGTATCTAATTGGGAAACAAGGAATGGAGTCAAGGGTTTTTCTCCTAAATTTTTGATAGAGAAGGCTCAATGGTTTCTAGATGCCATGAATTTTCGTGCTTTTGAAGATATTTTGGCTTTACTGGTCTATGGTTTGATACTATTCCCTAATCTGGACCAATTCATAGATGTGAATGCCATCAAAATATTTCTCACTCATAATCTGATACCTACTTTGCTTGGAGATATCCTGCATTCCCTCCACACTAATACTATGAAGAAGCGAGGAACTCTTATGTGTTGCATACATCTACTGTCTAGGTGGTTTATTTCGTATCTTTCCCGGTCAGTGATAAATAATGAACAAGGTTTAAGGTGGTCTCAAAGGTTGATGTCACTCGCTCATTCAGATATCCATTGGTGTTCTCGATCTCAGGCAGATGTCACTATTATTGATCGCTGTGAGGAATTCCCTAATGTACCACTCCTTGGTATAAGAGGAGGCATCACTTATAACCATTCTCTAACTCTACGTCAGTTTTGTTATGCTCGAAGGGATGGTCCTCATGATATGCTCATTCAGGGTATTATGTTCGACTATGAGAACAATCCTGAAAATTACCATCAAAGATTTATACGTGCTTGGGGCACGGTCAAAAAGATTGATAGCAAGACTTTGGGACACAAGAATTCCATTCCTCTAAAGCCTTACCTCAGATGGGTCCGGTCTCGTACTCAGAATCTTAAAATTCCATATCCTGCTATCCTACCAGTGATCATAAAGCCTATTGTTAAAGGGGATGTTTCTCATACCGTTCTTCATCCCGATATGCCTACTGACTTCAAAGAACTACAGAAGTTTTGGATTCAGCTCAAGGAAGAAAGAGATACCTCTGAGGCTCAGTTCTATGTTAGTGAGAAGAAAGTACTGGAGCTAACGAAATGACTCCACGAAGAACAAAGCCTTAATGCATATCTCAACACAAAGAGGAAGCGCCCATGGGAGACTTGAGTTCATAATTTACTTCTTTTGTAACTATTTTGTTATCATTGTAAGCCAAGAAGACAATTATAATTTCATCTTGTTACTAAAATTTCTTTTGTTTCCTTTTTTTAAAACAAATTTAAATCCTGCAAAGGTCCTTGAAAACATTACACTTGCATTTACATATCATGCATATCATCACATAACAGGTACTTTCTAGACATGTTTTCTCATCTTCTTGTTGTTTATTTCAGTAAAAGATGGCACTCGAACAAATTGTGAAAGAACTTCAGGCACTGAATGCTCAGTTTCAGCAAATGTTTTTGGACTTAGCTAAGGGACAAGACGAATTGAAGACCCTCATCACAAAGGGGAATAAGAAGAAGACTAAAAAGCCAACAGTCTTTCTTAATATGGGCAGAAGATTCAAGGGTTCGGTCAGAAGGGCTCTAGATTTTGAGGTCCTCTGAATGAAGATGATAGCCAAGAAGAAGATAACAAGAGTGTGAAAGTTGAAGAGAATAACAACCTTGTGTTGCAACTGGTTTTTAAATCAGAGTCTCCACCCTTAATTTTTATCCTAAAGGAAGAGAGTATAAAGGAATAACCCTAAAAGTCAGAGATTCTAGATTTGAACTCGGTTCTAGATGAGGGGAAGGTGTTAGGCACCTCTTATCTACCTTGTTCACAAGGATACTAGGTTTAGAAGCACGATTTTAGGAAATAGGGTTCTTAATTATTATTGGGAAAAAGGGTTTGAATTTTATTTAGCGGGACTTGCCACGATTTTAATCGTATGCCTACGTATCCTCTTATGAGGAATCAGAGTCTCATTTCATAGTTTGCGGTGGTTTGTATTTTTTATGAGTTACAAAGATATTCGTATTTCCCGCGCGCTTAGTCTAGGTGTCATGAATAGTAGAGATTGTTAGACTAAATGCACAGTCGGTTTTTTAAAATAGGTTTGTAATTGGTTGGATGTTTTTTAGTATCTTAATTACTTAAAAGAGAATTTTATTTAAACGCATGCACGAAATAAGCTTTAATGTCGTTAACAAAAATAATATTTTAATGAATTTAGAAAATATGAAATTTGTGTGACAAATAATAATAATATTGAATATAATATTAAATATATTTGAATATATAATATAAAAATATATAGTAATTACTATAATTAAATAAAAATAAAAAATAAAAAATATGAAAAATGAAATAAATAAAATAAGAAAAATATTAAAAAACGCAGGGGTGCAAAATATATAAGAGTAGTGAAAAGATAGGGTGCTAATAGACAGGGCCCGAATTCAGATATTGAATTCAGACCTAAAGGGGAGCTCCACCTCGCTGTTTATGCCTTTCTTAAGACCATACTCAAACAAATCCATTTTCTTACTTTCTTTCAAACCATTTTCCCTCAAAACTTACCATTACCCATTTTAATTCTCTCAAATCCAAACACATAAAACAGATCTGCAGTAAATTCAAATTTAAATAATCGTAAACAAGAAAAACCGACCAGAGTCGATGTGAAGAGGCAGTGGAATCGAGGTCAGTCGGAGTGAAGGGTGGTTCAGTGTGGTGTCGGAGATGCGGCCGAATCTGGAATCCGTGGATCTGTTTTTTTTATGTTTGCATGTTATTGCTCAAAGTGTTGACAGAGGAATATACATTGAAGTGTATGGAGCGAAAAAGGTTGGTGTGGTCCATGGGTATGGCGACAGAATCAGCAGAAGGAGTAGTCCGGTCTCGGTGGGAGTATCGAAACTGAGCGGCTACACAGATGGAGTATGTTCTGGAAGTTGATTGAGAAGGTTTGGATGTTGTATGGTGATTCATGAAATGGTATGAAGAAAAGGGATTTGAAGATGAAGATTGAGGGGAAATTGAACGGAGGTTTCGTTATTCGCTAGCTATTTCCATCTTCCTCTACTCTCCCCTTTCTCCGTTCTAAATTCTTTAGATTTATAGTGTTTTTTAGGATTATCTTATTAGGAAGTAAACAATGGTTTGATTATGTTTTTTAGAATTTTAGGAAAAACAATAAGTTTGTCTATAAAATTCAATTTGTTCCTGTAAATATCTTGGCAAGTTTTTTTGAAAGAAAGAGAGAGTGATGCTGGTTTGCGAGAGAGATGGAGCTTAATTATATCTGAGTTGATTATTGTTGTAAAAACAAATATTATTCCTTAATTAATCCGCACAATATTTCTTTTTTAGACTTGGGCCACATTTTAACCGAATTTTGACTTTGGGCCTTGAACACATAACAAAGAGTTGGTCCGTAAAAAGCCCACTCTTGGCTTTTAATCAAGCGTTTCTTTTTACTGAGTGAAACAAAATAACAACTTTGATGAAGTGTGTTTTTTTTATAATAATTATAAAGTATTTCAAAAGAAATTTCTGAAATGGGCTAGACTATTTTTGGGCTTTAACAAATACAAAAAAAAAGAAAATTTCTACACCTCCCTTCTTCAATATAAAAAAAATAGACAAAAAACCATATGGGCCCTCTCCCCTTTGTATTGAACCTTAACAAAGAAATGTTTTGTACACCCCATAAAGAATGGAATTTAAATGGGCCTTATTAGTGTTTTGTTCACACCTTGTTTAAAACAAATACACCCCTCATTAATAAACAGACTCTCATTTTAGAATCTAATGGGCCATATGATATTGATGGTCCATTTTGGGTTAATCACACCCTCTTCCATATTTTGCACCCCATAGAAATAAATACTAAATAATACGATTTATTGAATTAAAAACCCAAATATAATATAAGGGTAGGGCAAATTTGGGGTATGACAACTGCCCCTATTTAATTATCTTTCGATTGAATAGTGCGAGAATATGTAGGTCTAGAACGTTCTGATAAGAAGCTTATTAAATATTGGAAGACCCCAATATTTGTCCGAGATATTATAAGGACACGCTGTACAATGTTCCCATGAGTGTGAAGAATAGGCACAAATGATGATGTATCATCTTATGAGCGTTTGAACCAAAGTTGAGGTTACTTAGATATGATGATGCAGATAACCCATCCGTATCTAAGAAGAGGTTGTTTGTATTCTTTCTATAACCTAGGAGGTAAATGATACAATTTTGAAAAGCTAACTTACTAATGCTTGGAGACTAATATATCAAGTTTTGATTTTATTTTATTTTGTATATTCATCGCAACCCTAGGGATGAATAAGACAAAGTCTGATAACACATTGCTGCATGGAGATTGATGCAAGAAAATGTATTCACATATCTATTGCAACCTATGGGATAGATAATTGAAAAAATCTTGATAACAACATCGCTGCATGCAGACTGAGGCAATGAGTTATATCACGAATTTCACACATTGTTGCATGGAGACTGACACAATGGGTTATATCGCAGAGGAGTAAACACGTTGTTGCATGGAGACTGACGCAATGAGTTATATTGCAGATTCATATACCTGTCACAACCTAGGGGATAGATACAACGGGTTTGAAGTTTGGATTTCGAGTTTGATAACAAAATCTTAGATAATTAAACCGAAGATATAAATCGCAAATATACCAGTTGTGTCTGTTCTCAACTAAGGTATTTGCTGAATAAGATTAAAGTTATACCAGTCATGTCTGTTCTCAACTAAGGTATAAGATCAGAGCTTTATCAGTTGTGTCTGTTCTCAACCAAGGTGTTCGCTGAATAAGATCGAAGTTTGAAGGTTGAAATTGAAGTTTCGTTGATGACGCCGGTTGTCTCTGTTCTCAACCATGACTATCAACATGAAGAAATAAACCCCAAATTCATGATGATGTTGGTTGCGTCGTCTCAACCATAATTATAAACATGAAGAAAATAAACCCCAAATTGCTTTAAAGTTTGAACTATAGAGTTCACACAGATAAACTTGCTAATGATGAAACCCAAGAAAATTCGAAATTTGAAAGATACCATTCATGATGTATATGCATAATGTGAGGCTCTTAACGGGAAATCTACTGACGAGATTTCCAAGGAATCTATTGCCGAGATTCAATTAAGGACTACCTTCTGTCGAGGTCTTCTGGATAATCAACTGCCGTGATCCACCAGGGGAATCTATTGCCGAGATTCAATTTGAATTACCTTCTACCGAGGTCTTCTGGATAATCAACTGCCGTGATCAACCAGGAGAATCTATTGACGAGATTCAATTTGAGTTACTTGCTGCCGAGGTCTTCTGGATAATCAACTGCCATGATCCACCAGGAGAATATACTACCGAGATTCAATTGCGATACCTTATGCCGAGGTCTTCCGAATAATCAACTACCGTGATCAACCAGGAGAATCTACTGCCGAGATTCAATTTGAAATACCTTGTACCGAGGTCTTCCCTGGCGCGATAAACCGGGAGAATCTACTGCCGAGATTCAATTGAGAAATACCTTCTGCCGAGGTCTTCTAGATAATCAACTGCCATGATCAACCAGGAGAATCCACTGCCAAGATTCAATTTGAAATACCTTCTGCCGAGGTCTTTCGGATAATCAACTGTCGTGATCAACCAGGAGAATCTACTGTCGAGATTCAATTTGAGTTACCTTCTGCCGAGGTCTTCCGGATAATCAGCTATTATGATTAACCAGGAGAATCTACTACCGAGATTCAATTTGAATACCTTCTGCCAATGTCTTTCGGATAATCAACTGCCATGATCAACCAGGAGAAATCTATTGCCGAGATCAAATGTAGAATTTGTAGCTAGATTGATAATGATGATTGCCTTCATATAAAAAACAAGGTTTCATGCTATACGTGCAAATTTGATTGGTGCATGAAGTGTAATGATTGATTGATGCATGAAATGAGATGATTGATTAATGTATGTGATGAATGACTTGGATGTGTGTAAGTGGATGTTGGATTTTGAAATGCGAGTGCGTAGTTAGGCTTTGAAATGAGAATGCGTAGTTGGGATTTTTTTTGGAGATACGCTTGACCCATGCTATTGGAATGCGTAGATGGATGAGATGAAAGTATGGCTTAGTTTTCGATCTAGGAGCCCTAATGCATGACTTATGCAGCCTTATGCTTTATGAATGGTGACTTGAATGGTTTTTTGAATGGTACCCCTGTGATGGGTCGTGGATGATTGAAATGGAGAGGTTTGCTTATGCAACAAGGCTGCTTGTCACATGATGGTAGAGTGTTGTGCTTGCATGATTCCCTGATACTTGATTCAAACTTGGAGATTGCTGATGTAGGAGAAAGACCCACTGAAGGTTGTGAAAGTACGCGGAGAGCTTTCCCCTGAGTAGACTGTTTTCCCTAATTTGTTGGTAGGGTCTTGGAGGAGATTCTCTTTAATATGAGCTTAGAAACTGTTTGATCATAATATGAATGACCCTACTATTTTGTATTATTCCCCTAATTAAAATATTCTTGAAAATGGTTGGCTTGGATGGACCCTTTTGTATCAACTCCTTTTTACTCGAGCCCTTGCAGTAGTTTGCCCCAACATTCAAATTTTGAAAGAGATGCCCCTCAATATCCAAGATCTGGAGGAAGTACCCTTAGAAGGAACTTTAGACTTCACCATGAACTTGACATAGGTTGCCCCAAGTATTTGCAGTTTAGAAAAGTTTGTACTTGAAGTTGCTTGAAGAATTCGGACCCTACATGTAGTGGGATAAACTTGGTACGTATTTCCCCAGCATTTGCATCTTAGAAGATCTCCCCTGAATCAAGGTCTTGACAGGTTTGTTAACACGAGGAAATTGAGCCTTATCCTGTTGTGATAAGAACATGATTAAGGAATGTTCCTTCGAAAGGTATGCCCCTAGTTGAATAGTGTTTTGAAATATGATCCAAGTTGATTGAACCTCGAAATGATCCCCCCTTGACAATAGTATCTTCATATGATATACCTTGCGATCATTAGTATTTTCCCTTGTTTATAGGGATTCCTTTAGATGCTTTTCCCCCTAGTTAGAGGCTTCTTGGAAATGCTGCCTTTGATCAGACCCATTTTGAAATCTCATTGATGCTAAATATTGATTCGTAGATAAAATTGTATGTTTTGAAAAAGTAATTCCGTTTGATGCACATGCAAGTTCTTGAAATCGAAATTGATTATTTTGAAAAGAAATGGAAGATTTAGAGATGAATATTCGAAGAAGTGAAGTAGTTAGAAATAAATTTAACAAACATATGATTCAGTTTAACACAAATCTTGCTGAGTATGCTTTCATAGTGAACCTAGCCTCAATTAGGACTTTTGAAGGTTGTAACGTGGCCTGGTTCACGGTTAAAGAAACAAAAGATATAAGGCTCAAAATATATTTAGCCCACCCCAATATCCTTGATGTTCTTCAATCCTAAATTAGATTAATCCAACGGATGTGTTTAATCCCCAAGAGAAGTTTCATAGTCGCGCAGATGATGAGAAGCGTAGGTAAAGATCCAAGCGCCGATGAAAAGCATTGATAAGATCTGAGTGTTGATGATAAGACTTGATGATTCTTGAGGTGGAAGTCACAAGATTATTCTCCAATTTTTTATTTTTAATCCCTTTATTTTGCATGGGCCCATTCTTTTGAATTTTCGGTCCATCGGGATGCCCTAACTTTTGCCTAAGTCAAGTTTCAATTTTCTTTGACTTAGCGGGCTTTCATTTTTTTTACGCTTTTGATTTTGAAAATTTGTGACTGTCACACTGATTGTTGTAAGCTTCATTTTTATTGTTTCCTCGATCTTGATTGATGTATTGAGGAAGAAAACATCATGGAATTTGTATTCGTTGATTCCTCAACCTTGGATGATGAATGCGAGGAAGATGATGTGCTCGAATCTTAGCTTGAATCATTTTCTCAAAGATGTGTCGAGGAAAGAGATATGCTTGAACCTTTGCTTAGATTGTTCTCTCGAGGATGTATCAAGGAAAGATATATGTTTGAACCTTTGCTTAGATCGTTTCGATTCTCTTGGGATTTGAATGCATCATCGAATTAATTGAAATCTACCCTTCCCCTGGTTAAGATTAAGGTTTTTTTAGAATAGAAATAACTCCAGCTTCTAGCTCGAGGGGGTTAACTATGAATTATATCCTTATATCTCCATCGAAGTTTGTTAATTTGAAAATGGGAAAGAAGAGTGAAAATGGAAAGTCGTTGATTATTCGTGGAATAAACCGATTTCAAAAACATGCATGCTTATTTTATTAGAATTACTTGACCAAAGAGTAAATTTTTTATAGAAAATAACATTTAGCAAGAAAGAAATTACAATTTGAAATTATAAAGCCTAATTATCCTGGAGATAAGCTTATGTAATGGTCTACCAATCAAGGTGAGGGATTTTCCATCATATGCGGACCATCTTCTTCAAAAGTTAATTGCTTATTGTCAATCAACTCTTGTATCACTTATTTGAATGAGTTGCATTCTTCAATCAAATGCCCCACTACTCCACCATGAAAATCACATTGAACATTCGGGTTGTACCAAGGAGGAAACGAAGACTTCATGAATCTGGTTTGTCTAGGGCTCATTGATGAATTTTGGACTAGATATGACCATATTTGATTGTATGTCATAGGGATCGGGTCAAACTGGTGAATTTCCCCTTCTTGACTATTTTGACGCCTATGCTGATTCGAGCGTTGATGGTGATTGTTTCGATTCTGAGCCTATCGATTATGATGTCGACGTTGAGATGAAATCTTAACATGCTGATTTACTGGTATAGGCCATGGCTACTGGTGTTGAAGACTAGAGGATGGTTGTTGGCATTGATCATCTACTGCACATGAATATTGATGATAAGATACATGATATGGGGTTTTGAGAGTTTGATAAGTTTCCCATATTGCACTTGTTTCATTTTCTTCTTCCCCTTGGAAATATCTAAGGGATTCACTAGTCGAGTTACTCGAGGTGCTTTGGATTTTTCCGGTTTCGATGCCGTTCTTGATGCGTTCCCTAACTATTACTAGGTCAGAAAAGCGTGATGATATGATAACCAACATTTTTTCATAGTACCGACCTCGTAGAGTGCTCATGAACATGTCTATAAACTCCTTATCCAATAAAGGCGGTTGTACTCGAGCAGCCAACTACTTTAATCTCTGTGCGTGTTATTTGAAGGATTCATTACTCTTTTGAGATAAATCTTGCAGTTGCATGCGACTTGGAGCCATGTCAGTGTTGTATTGATAATGCTTCTGAAATTCAAAAGCTAAGTCATTCCGGGTGAGAGCGTGGTTTCTTTCCAATTGTGTGTACCATTCTAATGATGCTCCACTAAGGTTGTCTTGAAAACAGTGGATAAGTAACTTGTCATCGCATGGGTATGCTGCTATCTTCCTAACATACATCTTCAAATAGGCTCTTAGGGCAACTAGACCCTTTGTATTCTTCGAAATCCGAAATCTTAAATTTCGGAGGAAATACCACGTCTTCAACCAAACATAAAGAAGAAATATCAAAGCTATGAGTATCCCGTCCTTCTATAGCGCTAAGCCTCTTTTCCAGCATGCGGTATCTTTTGGTGTCCTCAAGATTTTGGGGTTCTTTAATGTTTATGATTAGCTCCGCCCCTTAAGATTTTGGTATAGGGAATACAAATTGATGATACTCAATAGATTCATGAGATGGAGTATACCTGTCTCGAAAAACTGCATGTTCTTGCACAACAAGGTTCTCCATGGGAGATTTTATATGATGAGTGTTGTATCCCAGAATTTTCCCTCCCATTTTTTCTCAAGACATGCTTTCAAAGGTTCTCAAGATACTCAAGGTTGACCAGTCAAACCTCCTCCTAAGTAGGGGGTCTACAACTAGAGTTTTGAGTTCTTCAAAGAATTTTGAGTTGAAAAGGTCTCAAGTGGCTTTCATGGTTCTCCGTAGGTCCTCAATAAGGTTTATGTCAAGTTTCGAGTCCTACATCATAAGTTTGCTCAGCCAATGGCTTAGATGATTGAAATCAACTATATTGGTCAAAAAGTCAACTGTGGTCAACATACAATCCAACTTCAAGATTTTTTGTCAACATCAACATTTTTAAGTGATATTCATCATTTAATCAAGGATTGATCATGATTTTTCAAGGAAAGCCCTCAGATCATCAAAAGTCAAGAATTGCCAAATTAGGGTTTCCTTAGGAGAACTCAGCTGAACTTTGACCAGACATAACTTTCACATGCTTCATCAATTATTCCCTAACCAAAGCCCATTTTGAATAAAATTTAATTATCTACAACTTTGATATTTTTCTCAAGTACAAGAAATGCTTCATTTGGAAGATATGATCTCATACATTATAGGTCATTTTCGAAGGACAACAAAAGACACTTTTTGTCAAGGCAACTTACATCAAGATTATATCTCCAAAAGTAAAAATGATCAACATAGAGATTTCAGGGGACATCCAGGGCTTTTCAAAAAGTCCAAGATCAACTTCAAAAGATGAAAATTGAGAAAGTTATGAGGTACACAATTTAGACAATTTTCAAGAAATGCATGACGTCAACTTTGAGCAAAATTGCATTTTTAGGTTAATGAACCTAACTTTTAGGGTTCAAACAAGTTTAAGACATACACAAGGACCTCTAAACCTAACCATGCACTACTGTGATTTTTATTTTTATTTATTTGAATTTTTATTCATTTAAATATGAATTAAATCAAATAAATTAGATAAAAATACAAGAAATAATGGGCTAGCGCATCTGGGCTTGACTTGACCCATTATGGAGCCTAATATTTCATGAAAAGACCAACAAAAAACTGTCCAGGTTCATGCAACATCAAGAATGGAAAGAATCATCCAAATATGGCAAACTTTCAATATGTTAGAATTTTGTCTCATGGCCTTGAAAGCTTTGTTTCTTTCCATAATTGCTTTTCTCCTAACTCTATAAATACATAACATTTCAAGCAAGAAAGGGCACGAAATTCATCTTTAAAAGATCTCCAAAAGCTCTTCACAAAGCTCTACCAAGTTCTCAAAATTCCTCAAAATTGCCAAAATTTGCAACTGCTTTTCCCGGCGCAATCAATCCAAACTAGTGATCAAACCTTACTCCTGAGATCCATAGATCCAAGAATACGTCCAACCGTGCTTAAGAGGCCATTCACGAACTCACCGTTGCATTCATATTAGAGAACATGACATGAACAAGTGATCGCATGATGTTTTTGACGTTAGAATCATGCTCATCATGCACTCTCACATCAATATCACCAGATCCAGATCCAACAATCCAGATCTGAGCACCCATGATAGGCCTCATGGGAGAGATGCACAGGATCCTGAAGATTTTTCCTCCAGCGTCTGGGCCAATTTTATTGGGCCAATTGATTTCTAATTCTCACCCCCCCTAATTACTTGTTTTGCAGCTTGGCCCAATTTTTTTTTTTGTATTTTTCTTTTATTATTTGTTTCCTTTTACTTCAATTATTTATTCTTTATAACAAAAAACAAAAAGAAATCATAAAATCACAAAATCACAAAAAATATTAGACTTAGATTTTTATTAATTAAAATTAGTTTTAATTAATTATTTAATCATCTTTTTTAATTAATTAAATTAATTAGAATTAGATTTTCATTAATTTAATTATTACTTTTCTTAAACAAAAAAATAACAAAAACATTTCTTTCTTTTTATCATTTAGATTTTTTTAGGTTCTCTTTATATCTATCTCTTTTCTCCCCCGCGCATTTATTTTATTCACATTATTTTCACAATGATGTAATTGTTTATGGATTGTAATAGTTTAATTAGGACCATTTACATTTCTTTTCCCCATTTTGGTTCGTAATTCCCCCATCCCGAAGCCTTGTAATAGCGTAGATTCAAAATTCCCGCACTTTATTTTATGTACTTATTCAATTAATTGTTAGATGAATGCTAATAGGCTTTTATGATAAGACTAATAGCAAACACTAGAAAACCTGACACTCAAGATAAACTTAACTGAAACACCACACACTCGCACACACGCACCTCTAAGGTGCCTCCACTTGTTGCCTTCAGAATAAAACAGTCACGACTCTCGAACATAAGAAATTTTAGTGGTAACCCTTTGGTGTAAAGATCATAAATCCCTCGATGACTGTGATACAGTGGGAGAACTGACTTGGGATTTTGCATTGATGTTCGCAAATGTTTCGGTTTAGCAAGAGTCGCCACCGACCTTTTATTTTATCCTAAAGAAAGGTCAAAAAGCACAGGAAAGACCTTTGAGATGTTTTCTTGGGTTCGGGGAGTAGATTATGAAAAGGGAAGGTGCAAGCACCCTTTTCATCCATGGTTATCCATGGGCTCTTAGTTACTTGTTTAGATCACTTGCTTTTCTTTTCCAATTGTTTGAAATGGTGCTTTGTGTGTGGTTTTAAAAGATGTTTTGAAAAGATGCCATCATTGTGGCAATCTTTGTAATGATTCTTGTTTGAATGTATACAAAGGTGTTTTTGTCTTTTGAAAAGATTTCAATGTTTGAAAGTTTGATTTGGATAATGTTTTGAAATTATGTTGTGAAGTGTGTTTGAAAATAGCAAGGATGTTTTTTTTGCAAGCTTTTGATCAAGTAACTAAGAGCTATCTACCCTATTTTACTCAAAGATCTTTTCCAATGTTTTTAACCCTTTTGACAGTGTTGTTTCACCATTGTATTTGGTGAACAACCTTGTGTTAGGATGTTAAACGGGACAGACGCGGGTCATCGTATAGACCATGATAGCAATTGTGTTAAGTATGTTTGGAAATTTTTTGAGGGACTTGATCATTTTTGTTTAGGAAACCAAGATAGCGTCATCGGGGGACTATGATCTTTTTTTGTTTTGTTTTCGTTTTGCCAAAGTACCTAACATACATACCATGGTCCATTTTTGAAGGCAACAAGTAGATTGTAACCCTATGGGTGCAAGTGTGCATTGTGTTTGATTTTCATGCATTTTGTCTTTGATTAGGTCAAACTATTTTTTGATTTGGATTTTTGCATACAAACCCTAATTCTCTAATCATGGCATAATTGAAAGCGTAAAGTGCGAGAATTTAAAATTCTAAGCTATTACAACATGATTATAGAGATGGGGGTACAATTTTGAATGAGGGATATTTGACAAGAAATATAAACCCTAATTTACTATTACATCCAAATTGAATTCACAATGCATAAGTATTTAAATGGACAATATTTAAATAAACAAAATAAATAAATATATCAAATAATGTGAATTATGCAAAGAAAAGTTTTTGTTTGTTTATGTATGTAAAAAGTTTTTAATGTAAAAATGAAGAAGTAAATAAAAGATTTATTTTATTTATTTAAGGGTAAAACCCTAATTTCTTTAAGAAAATAAAATGTTATATTATTTATATATAATAAAATATATTAATATGTACAAAAATAAAATATACTTAAAAAAAGGTATTTCTTAGTATAAATAATAATAAAAGTGAAAATGTAATATTTTATATTTTTTATTCTAAAGTATTTAATAAAATAAAAGTATATATGTATATATATGTATATTAATCAAATTAAATATGTACAATATAAAAATAAAATATGTACAAAAATAAAATATATTTAGGAAAATATTTTTAGTATGAATAAAAATAAAGAACAAAAATAAAAGTACAAATTACATATTTTTTAAGTCTTAATAAATAATATAAAAGTATTTAAATGTTTTCTATATTAGAAAAATTAAAATAAAATGCCAAATAAATGTAAAAAAAAATATGAAAATGTTTTTTGAGCATTTTTTATATTTGGAAATAAATAAACAAAATCAGAAGTGAAAACAAAAATGCAAAAATAAAATAATTCAAGAAATTGGGCCAGGGGGTGCAAAAATGAAAGTGGGAGGTGCCAAAAGCAAGTCAGGTCAGGCCCAGCCCAAGCCAACTTCATCTTCAACCTTCAGACTTTGTAAATGCATGCGCCTGGTTCAAATGCTAGATCCTGTATACGTGATCTTTTGCAAAAACACATAACATCAAACTTGTAGAGAATTCCAAGACGATTCCAAACCATATAAAAAACTAATCATAATTCTCAAAGACTAGAGAGAATTTCTCTGGCCCTAAAATCTGACCTAGTTTTTTCAACATGTTCATGGATGAAATTCTCCTAGCACACTTAATATAAATGAAAACTGAGCATATGTACAACTTCATGGCGATGAACACTACATTTTTTATTCACAAACCTAAGGCTAAATGTTCCTAAATAGAGAGATAGAAAGTAAAAAAAAACCTGTTTCAGTTGGATTCGTGTAGGGCAATGCAGTGCTTCTCAACAAGGTTTGAGATGTCTGGTAGCTTGCTTGAACTTCACTTGACCTTTTCCAATAGCTAGCTTGCCTTGAATGTCCTTGAATCAGCCTATAGAACTCAACCTGCACAAGCTCAAAATGAAAATGGTGAACACTGTAAATGGAGTTACAGTTGGTATTTGAGGTTTGGGATAACTTGAGTGAGTTGAATGGAAGGTGTTTGAAGCAACTTGGGGCAAAACGCACGAGCCAAATGAGCTATGGAACTCAAGTTGCAGCACCTGCCCTGTTTTGCCAAAGAAATGTGATTTCTGGCTATGCGGTGTTTTGAGGCTGGAAAAATCGTGTTTCTAGCTCAAAGGGGTGTGAGAAAGATGTTTTGAATGTTTGCACAAGTTGATCTTTGCTGGTTTTTTTAGTTCTCAAGTTTTGGCAAGTTTTCTTGTTTTTGAAGCAAGAAAGTGGAAGTAAGTGTAACAAGCTTATGCAGGATATACCACATCCTCTAACCTATGCTCTTGGCCCCCCTAATTAGTGGATTTGTTTAGATGCAATAGATTTGGCTCTATGCTCAAGGATTGTGGTTTTGACATAAAACAACCTTTTGCAAAAATGGAAATGTGCCTTTTACCATTTAGGGATTAAACTTATGTACAATGCTCTAATGACCAAAACAATGTATTATCCCAATGGATTTGCATTAAATTATGGAGTGTGAAGTGGTTTAGAGGCCTGAAAACTAGTGTAAGGCATGCTGACTTGAAAATGCAACTTATATGAACATGAATTTGCCATGGATACAAAGTGAGTTTTTTCCAACTTCAAGCCTTGGATTCTCCCTAACCGCAAATGTGTTTGAGGAGTTCTTGGACAATTTGGAAAGCTTGCAACATGATCTATAATACATATTTGAAGTGAAACTTGAGATTCTAAGTGGAACTATGTGAAAAATGGCCAAGAAGATAGGTCAAAATCCTGCCTAAACTAGGGCAAAATTTCACTAAGTTAAAAGTTTTAGGCACCCTTGTTCCAAAAATCATAACTTGAGATCCAAGCTTCTTTTAAGAAAACTTTGTGAATCAAAGTTGTAGACTTTGTGGAGGAATACAACTTTCATGTTGGAGGTTTTGTTTCAATCCATTTGCATCATGGTGAAAATGTGGGACAAAGTTAGGAAAAATTAAGAAAATTTCATAACTTAGAAAAATTCTAAGTTATGAAATTTTTCAATTTCAAACCCTAATTTGCAATTTTGGGTTTCTTGATGAACAAGTTTCATAATTTGACACATCTTGATGAAAAATGACCCTTGGCACTTGATTTTGACCAAAAAGTCAAAGTTTGACTTTTCAGTGTACAATCAAATTTTGATCAGTTGACTGAAAAATTCATCTGTCAATCCAATGCAATTGAGATCTTTTGAACTTGTTGAATAAGTCAAGATGATATAATTGAGTCCTTGAGTCCTTGGTTGAACTTAATTTGCCATTGGCTAGGTCAGAAAGTCAGAAATTGCCTTTGTACAGTCAAAACCCTAAAAATGACCATTTTGCCCTTTTGGTGATCTGATCAAATTTCTTGTGGAGTTGTGGTCCAAACTTGATCCAATGGTTCATATGAGTTCATAATGTTAATGTGGGTCAAAATTCATGAGGTTTGACTGTAAATTGGCCACATTTGACTTTTTCCCCAATACAGCTGATTTCTAGGTCAATTGTCCAATTGACTGGGCAAAAATTTGATTCAAGGCTTGAAACTTGGTATGGACAAACTTGTGAGTCCAATATGAAGTATGAAAGTCAATTTGGGCATTGAAGGTCCAAAAATACTTGTGCAAACTCAAACCCTAGTTTAGGTCATCAGTGCAAGGAGATGTCTTGAGCAGAGCCAACCCTAGCTTGATCTTGAGTTCCAAGAGCCTTGTGATGAGAAATGTTGATAAAAAGAGAGGGAAAATTTTTGGGTACAACAGTTGCCCCTGTTCAATCTTCTTGAACCTGAAGAGTTATATTGGCAAGTTTGCCTTTCCTGACTCGAAGGTAAAAGAGGATTGGACACTAGAGTGCCCGTAAATTTGCACTCGTCAAAATGTAGCTGAGGGAATGGGCTTAAAGATGCCATTTGGAAATGGTAGAATCTTGCTGGAGATGGGCTTAGAGATGCCATCTAAAACTTGTTTGTTGAAAATCAGTAGAATGAACATCAGAATGGTATCCGTGTTTGGAACGTATCTGAGTTGTATCTGGAGATTGGATTCGTATGAGCAAGGGAATGGTGTCCGTGTCTAGAGCGTATCCGAGCTGTAACTTTATTTGGTTCTTGAATGAATATCAGAATGACTGTCGTGTCTGGAGTGTATCTGTATTCTGAATGGGTGACAGAGAAACACCTGTGTATAGAGCATCTATGTGCTGGGGATAAACTCCGAATGAGTGACAGAATGGAAACCGTGTCTGGAGCGTATCTGGACTGTATATGAAGTTGAGATTTGTATGAGTAGCAGAATGACTTCCGTGTTTGGAGTGTATCCGTACTGTAACTGGGATCCGGACAAGTGACAGAATGACTTCCGTGTCTGGAGTGTATCTGTACCTGAAGTTGATAGTTGAATCTGAATGAGAAATAGAATGGCCACCGTGTCTGGAGCGTATCTAGTCTGTATCTGATTGCTGAAGTCTGAATGAGTAATAGAATGACCGCTGTGTCTGGGGGTGTATCCATACTGTATCTTGACTTGAAATTCTGAATGAGTAATAGAATGACCGCCGTGTCTGGGGGTGTATCCATATTGTATATGAAATCTCTGAATAGTTGTTAAAGGTAGCTTTTAATCTTATCCTGAAAGGGTAGAATGTTAGCTTAAAACACTAAGTTTATGTTGCATGCCATGTATGATGCAATGAAATGTGTTCTATAAACGTTCATGATATATGAATGTAATGTATGCGCATGTAAGCTGATTAGCTTTCTTGCTGAGGAAAATAAATCCTTGATAGCTGGAGATAATGAAATCTTTGACTGCTGCCAGGGACAGTAAATCCTTGACCGATGTTGGGGATTCCAAAAATCTTTGATTGTTGAGGACGAGAAAACCTTGCTGATTACTGTTGGGGATAGAAAATCCTTGGCAACCTGTAGGGATTATCAAAACTTTGACAACTTCTATGGGGATGTGAAAATCCTTCATGACTTTCTTGGGGAAATAAGGAAAAATCCGAAGACCTCTATTGGGGAATTAAAACCTGGGAGGCTTCCAATGGAGAAACGGGAACTAGAGTCTTCATTCTGTCGAGAAATAAATCTATGGGGAGAGTGTTTATTCTGCCGGGCAAATCAGGAGCTTGGGTTGTATGCCAAACTACTGGGGATTCCTTGTTTTGTTGAGAACTCCGCTGGGAAATTGGGGGAAGTTGGATAGTATTCCACCGAGGTTTAAGATTTGAAGTTTTGGACTCCGCTGGTGACGAAAGTTTAGAGTATTCTGGCTCCGCTGGGGGTCAGGAGTTTTTTAGAAACTTAACTCTGATGGGAATTTTGAAACTTAACTCCGCTGGGGATATGTACTTCAAGGTTTTAGCTTTGTTGAGGATCTGAATGACATACTGTAGGGGGACTTCTTCTGGAATAGTCTAAATACGTTTTCCTATACTTTCGACCTATCAGTAATTATCCTTTCTCATTTCGTTTTATTTGTAAGCAATGATTATATTCAAATGCATATGCCTATTTAACGAACCATTGGGCGTTTTCAAATAAAACATAAGTGTAAAAAAGAAAAGAAAGACAAGCAAATTTCCGCACTTTGAAGTATTTTTGTATTAACTTTTGTAAGTATTTTTGTACAAAGGAGACAGACATCCTAGTAAGAGAATGTTATCGAAAAATTGAGAAAAATTTATACAAAGAAAGATGGCTATGTGCAACAATTCCATGGGGTTCCCATTCTACTGTAGCCTTCACAACTCTGAGTATCTTGTTCATTCATTGCCTCGTCCGCAGATGACTGGATTGATCAGAAGCTTGGAGTTTGTTGGTGAAGAGATTGTCCTTAAAGTGATCTGACGAGACATAGTCATACGCTTTAACTCCCTAACTTTTGCCTGGATCGCCCTCTCGGGTTTTCAGTCCACCGGGAAACCCTTTTTTGCCCAAGTCGCCCTTTCAGGTTTTCAACTTTCTGGGTGTACAGATTTTTTATTTATCCCTAATTTTTGCCTGAACCGCCTTTCAGGTTTTCGATTCATCGGGATTCCCATTTTTGCCCAAGTCGCCCTTTCGGGTTTTCAACTTGTCGGGTTGTTTTATGTGTAGTATTTTTTGACCATGTCTGCGATCGCAGGGTGTGGCAAGTCGTCGCCGTCCATGGTGGTCAGAATCATTACCCCACCAGAAAAGATGTTCTTGATCACAAACGGTCCTTCGTAAGTAGGAGTCCACTTGCCCCTGGGATCACTTTGTGGCAAGATGATCCGCTTGATTACAAGATCTCCGACTTGATATACCTAATGCCTGACTTTCTTGTTGAAAGCCTTGATCATCCATTTTTGATACGTATGCCCATGACAAACAGCAGTAAGTCGCTTCTCTTCGATCAGATTAAGTTGATCAAGCCGGGTCTGAATCCAATCGTCTTCACTTAAACCAACATCCTTCATAATCCTCGAGGAAGGAATCTGAACTTTCCATAGGTAAAACAGCTTCCATGCCATATACCAAAGAAAAGGGGGTTGCCCTGGTTGAAGTACGCATCGTGGTACGATATCCGTGCAGAGTAAACGGTAACATCTCATGCCAGTCCTTGTAGGTGACTGTCATTTTTTGAATGATCTTCTTGATA
This sequence comes from Vicia faba, assembly GCA_948472305.1. Lineage (NCBI taxonomy): Eukaryota > Viridiplantae > Streptophyta > Magnoliopsida > Fabales > Fabaceae > Vicia > Vicia faba. Next base: position 1,232,939,051 of record OX451736.1, on the reverse strand, counting down.
TTTTTGTTCGCGGCTTCAACAACACCGTTCATCTTTGGTCGATAGGGAGATGAATTGTGATGTTGAATCTTGAACTGCTCGCACAGGGCGGTGATCACGGTGTTGTTCAAATTTGTACTGTTGTCCGTGATGATCCTGTCGGGGATACCATACTGGCATATGAGGTTCTGCTTGATGAAGCGGGCAACCACATTCTTTATAACGGAGGCGAAGGAAGCTGCTTCAACCCACTTGGTAAAGTAATCAATAGCGACCAAGATGAAGCGATGTACATTGGATGTCGTGGGCTTGATCTCTCCAATCATGTCAATTCCCCACATTGCGCATGGCCAAGGAGCTGTTAGAACGTTGAGAGGAACTGGAGGAATATGTACCTTGTCAGCATAGACTTGACATTTGTGACAAATACGGGAATGTTGATGACAATCAGCTTCCATGGTAGACCAGTAGTAGCCTGCCCTTAGAATCTTCTTAGCCATCGTATGTCCGCTTAAGTGGGTGCCAAATGTGCCACTATGTATTTCGGTCATGATCAACTCTGCTTCAACCTTGTCCATACAACGAAGTAGAACACAATCATGGTTGCGCTTATATAAGATACCATTTCTCAGGAAGAACTTGGCAGCAAATCTCCTTAAGAACTTTTTGTCATTGAAGGAAGCTTCTTCAGGGTATTCTCGAGTCTGGATATACCTTTTGATTTCATGAAACCAGGGTTGTTCCCCTACTTCTTCGGTATTAATCTCATGACAGTGTGCAGGTTCGTCCATTCGCTCGATGGTGATTTGGGGAGCCTCATTATCCCAGTTAAGTTTAAACATGGAAGACATTGTAGCCAGAGCATTTGCTAGCTGATTTTCTTCTCGCGGGAAGTGCTCAAAGGTAATCTTCTCGAAATGAGGCAACAATGTCAGGACATGTTCTTTGTATGGGATAAGGTTAGGATGTTTAGTGTCCCATTCTCCTTTGATTTGACTGATAACCAAATCTGAGTCCCCAAATACAATCAGAGATTTGATTCCCAGGTCAATAGCAGCCTTGAGACCAAAGATACAAGCTTTATATTCGGCCATGTTGTTAGTGCAGCTGAAGCAAAGTCTAGCAGTGAAAGGTGTATAGAAACCTTCAAGAGAAATAAGTACCGCGCCGATACCGTTGCCAAGTGCATTTGAAGCACCATCAAAGTACAGGGTCCATCGGGATCCTTGTTCAGGTCCGTCATACGGTCCGTTACCTTCAATGTTGTCCAATGTCATAATGTCCTCGTCAGGGAAGTCGAACCTCATAGATTGGTAATCTTCAACGGCTTGATGAGCTAGATGGTCAGCTAGTACACTCCCTTTTATAGCTTTTTGGGTTGTGTACTGGATATCATACTCTTTTAGGATCATTTGCCATCTAGCGATTCTTTCGGATAAAGCAGGCTTCTCGAATATGTGCTTGATCGGATCCATCTTGGAAATCAGCAAAGTGGTATGTGTCAACATATACTGCCTTAGCCGGCGAGCAGCCCATACCAAAGCGCAACAAGTTTTCTCGAGCAGTGAGTAGCGAGTCTCACAGTCGGTAAACTTTTTGCTAAGGTAATAAATGGCATGCTCTTTTCGGCCAGACTCGTCATGTTGGCCCAGTACGCACCCCATTGAGTTATCCAAAACAGTCAGATACATGATTAAAGGCCTTCCTTCAACGGGTGGCATCAAGATAGGAGGTTCCAGCAAATACTCCTTGATCTTATCAAAAGCAACTTGACAATCATTATTCCATTCAACCACCTGATCTTTCTTCAACAGCTTGAAGATTGGTCCACAGGTAGATGTTAGGTGAGAGATGAACCTTGCAATATTGTTTAAGCGTCCTAAGAAACCTCTAACCTCCTTTTCAGTGCGGGGGGTAGGCATTTCTTGTATAACTTTAACTTTAGCGGGATCAACCTCAATGCCTTTGTTACTGCCGATAAATCCCAAAAGTTTACCAGACCTGACTCCGAAAGTGCACTTGCTAGGGTTCAGTCTGAGCTTATACTCCTTCAATCTGACAAACAGCTTTTGTAGATGGTCGAGGTGTTCTTCTTCTGTCTGTGAACGGGATATCATGTCGTATACTTAGACTTCGATCTCATGATGTATCATGTCATGAAACAAAGCTACCATGGCTCGCTGATAGGTTGCCCCGACATTCTTCAGTCCGAATGGCATCACTTTATAGCAGAAGGTACCCCACTGCGTGACAAAAGTAGTCTTCTCCATGTCTTCGGGGGCCATTTTGATCTGGTTGTATCCCGATAATCTATCCATGAAAGAAAATACCTTGTGTTGAGCTGTGTTGTCAACCAAGATGTCAATATGTGGTAGTGGAAAATCATCTTTAGGGCTAGCCCTGTTTAAGTCCCGGTAGTCCACACACATTCTGACTTTGCCGTCCTTCTTAGGCACGGGCACAATGTTAGCAACCCATTGTGGATAGGAAGTAACAGCCAGAAAGCCAACATTGAATTGCTTCATCACCTCAGCTTTGATCTTTTCAGACATGTCGGGCCTCATTTGGCGGACCTTTTGTTTGATTGGTGGACAGTCTTCTCTTGTAGGGAGACAGTGAACCACAATATCTGTGTCGAGTCCCGGCATGTCTTCGTAGGACCAGGCGAAGATTTCAACATATTCATTCAACAACTGCACTAAGCGCTCTTTGACACTTGGCTCCAGGTTGGCACCCACTTTTACCTCTTTCTTGTCTTCCTCTGTTCCCAAATTGATAGTCTCTAGCAACTCTTCATGGGGCAGAATAGCCCTTTCCTCTTGTTGCAAAAGTCTAGCTAACTCTCCAGGCACTTCACAGTCTTCATCACCTTCGTACTCGGCATGATTGACCAAATCTTCAGAGTCACTGAAGGCCAAAGCAGAATAGTCACCCATGGAATCCGGAGTGGATGGGTACCTGCATTTTGTAAGTGTGGGTGTGTGTAAGGGATAGCCATCCTTAAACAAAACAAAATGTAAAAGGAAAGAAAATGAACACAATAGTTTATAGATGAAAACGTCCAATGATTCATTAAAAATTGCATATGATAATGAAGAAATCAAGACCTTACAAATGGACCTATATGCCCTAGGAAAGGCATAAGGCAAAAAGAGAGTGTACGAATTGTTTAAATATTATAGACCAAAACAGGAAATTGTTCAAAGATAAATTACTGATTGATGAAAGTGATGGGAACGAAGTCTTTCGTCTCCCAGTTGCTTAATCCTCCTTCAACGGTTGGAAAGATCCAATCTTCAAAGTTGTCTTCTTCTTCATCATCTTCTAAGGCATTAATTCCACGGTGAGTGATTTTTAAGGGTGGTCCTCCAGTCCGAGAGTGACGCACAACTTTCTGGCCAGCAGCAGTGAAACCTAGTCCGAACTTGTCTGTCTTGTGAGAAAACTCGGGCAGTTTCCCCCACACCGTACTCCTTCCTTCTTTGATTACAGCCTCTGCATCTTTGAGGGATGCCATCCTAGACACAGGCTTGGAAATGATAGGCACGTCAGTCATTGTCTTTGCAACTGCGACTTCAGGAGCAACCTCTTCAAAATGTTGGAAAGGAGTTTCTATGAATTCTCCATCTAACTCCACATAGAAGAAGGAGTTAAGGTGACTTATCATGTACTCTTCCTCCCCAAGAACCGTTATGATCTTACCCTGGACCAGATACTTTAGCATTTGGTGTAGAGAGGAAGTGACTGCCCCAGCGTTGTGGATCTATGGCCTTCCCAACAAGCAAGAATATGAAGGACGGATGTCCATCACAAAAAAAGTAGAGTTGAAAATTTCTGTACCCACTTTGATTGGAATGTCCACTTCTCCGTGAACCATCCTCTTAGAACCGTCGAAGGCTCTAACGACGATGTTACTGGGCTTTAGGGTCAAACCTTCGCAGTCCAATCTGTCCAACGCCTTCTTCGGTAGAACATTTAAAGATGAATCAGTGTCAACCAGAACATGGGCAAGTGTGGTCCCCCTGCACTATACCGAGACATGCAATGCATTGTTATGCTTTCTTCCCTTAGGGGTCAAATCAACATCAGAAAAACCAAGACCATTATCAACTGTAAGGCTAGCCACGCACTCTTGAAACTGGTCGACAGAAGTTTCTTGAGGCACGTGTGCCGTCTTTAGAAATTTGATCACGGCCTTGGAATGAGCCTCAGAGCAGAGTAAGAGAGCCAACATGGAGATTTTGGAAGGGGTTTACCCTAGCTTCTCCACGACATCGTAGTCTCTCTTCTTGATTATCTTTAAGATTTCTTCCATCTCTTTTTGGGTGGTCTCGGGGATAACCATAGTCTGAGCCTTCATCCTGACAGGCGCTTCTTGTATCCCCTTACCCTTATTGGCAGTAACATCAAAGGGTCTAGCTTTGGGTGCATCCACTTCTTCAATTATCAGACTTTGCACAGATGGATTGACAGGTACAGAAACTCTCGAGGGTCTGAAGACTGCCCGTGGAGGAGCAATCTCCAGAGAGAAGATCCTTCCGATGTGAGTTATCTTGCTCGTTCCCGCAATATTCCCTATATCAGGGGTTTCATCATCGGAATTCTCTTGGACTGATTCAATCTGCTTGATACCATGGTAGAAGATTTCTCCTCCATAGTTCCATGGTATCGTCTTGTTAGATTTATACGGGACAGACCCCGGCATGGTGATTTTCAACGACACAAACTTAGGATCAGGGGTAATCTTAACATGCCTTTTGCAGGTCTTGGAAAGATCGTCGAAGATGGTTATTATAGCAATGTCATTGGTTGGAGTATCAAAAGGAATAGGAGTAACATGAGTGATAGTATCAACATGAGTCTTTTGAAAGAGGATCTCTTGGGTATCCATCAGGCGTTGGATGCCTGATTTCAACAGTGGGCAGTCAGCTTGCAAGTTTGAACAAAAGTAACAGTCTTTTCCACAGCCTGGGAATATCCCGGCTTTCATCAAATTCACTTTAATCATTGATAACAGAGTCATTAATTAATTAACGACGGTGACATGAAGATCTTCCATAATGGTATGGACATTATGACCGTGCTTGGGCATTGGGACAGAAATCACATTCGGCTTTTCGGGCGCATCGAATTCTACCTCCTTGGCGTCTATTAAGTCTTGGATCTTGTTTTTAAGAGCCCAACAGTTGTTGGTATCATGCCCTACACTATCCGAGTGGTATGCACATTTTGCATTGGAATGATAATAAGGAGAAGAGGTATTAGGGTTTTTCGGTGCTTCTTTCAAGTTGGTAAGGTTCAGCTTTAACAGATGAGGAAGGACTTGAGCCGGTGTCATATTGATTCGGGTGAATTGCCGTTGTGGCCTTTCTACCCTTTGCTGATTAGCTCTTGGTTGATTGCTGCGAGGTTGATCGGTTGAGGAGTTTTGGATCATAACATCCCCCACCGTTGGTCGGCACTCCGTTCTTCCTTGATTTTTCTGGGAATAAACAGCAGAAGCTTCTTTCTTGGCTGGGAAGGTCTTCTTAACAGCAGTGGAAGTAGAGGCATCCTTTTGAATGTTACCACTTTTAATGCCAACCTCGACCCTCTCACCGGTCAGAATTAATTCGGTGGATCCTGCAGATGAGCTCCCGATCAAGTGATTAAAGAATGGACCTGACAGAGTCCCTAAAAACATGTCAACCAGCTCTCTATCCGACAATGGTGGCTGCACCTTTCCAGCCAAATCCCACCACTTTTGGGCATACTATTTAAATCCCTCATTAGAAGCCATACCCATACTCTGTAGTTGAGTACGAGTAGGCGCTAAATCTGCGTTGTATTGGTATTGTCGGTAGAAAGCAGCAGTCAAATCTTCCCAGTTATAGACATCAAATCTCTCAAGTTGATAGAACTAGTCCAATTGTGTGCCTGACAAACTATCTTGAAAAAAGTGGACCCAAAGATCCTTATCAGAGGAATGAGATTGTATCTTTCTGACGTAGGACCTCAGGTGCATCTTTGGACAGGACAAATCGTTATACTTAGCAAATGTAGGTACTTTGAACTTGGGAGGAATGACGATCCCAGCGACCAACCCTAGTTCTTCGAAATCTAAACCAGGTACCCTTTGCAACTCCATGGCTGCCAACCGATCCTCAAGATTTTTATATTTATCATCCGCCGGGGGATATTGCTGTTCGGAGTAATCTTCGTCCTCTTCCTCTTCTTCTTCTTCAGCTTCAGATTTGGAGGGCATTGCAACTCCTTTTCCTTTACCAACCCCCTCGTCAGACGTCGAAGGAAATTTCAGAACTTTCCTAACTTGATGCTCAAATCTCCTTCCCATAGTGGCTACCCCAACTCTTTTCTTCTTCTTACTTTCTGGTTCCTTATCTTTCTCTAATAGTGCTTTTAAGTCCTCTTGACCCTTTGCTAAGGTCATGAGGAGTTGCTGGAATTGTGAATTCTATGCTTGCAGATCTTTAACCGTCTGCTCCAAATCCATCTTGCTGAAATAAAAAGCAGAAAGATAAGGAAACCTGGTGTGAAGACCTGTTTATGCATATGAAGAATGATATGTTATTCATGTAATGCATTCAAGGATTCAGAAATTCAAATTTGTTGCAAACAAAAAGAAACACACGTCATATTAATAAGAAGAAATTTGTTAGTACATAAATGCCCCATGGGCGAAATATTACAAAATTCTTAATGTAAAAGGACATTGCGCATCCTCTTTGGTGCGATGTAAGTGTTGAGAGTTTCCTCTTCATGAAGTCGGCGGGTAAGTTCCAAAACCTTCTTCTCACTTGCATAGAAGCTGGCTTCAAAAGTATTTAGTTCTTCTTTGAGTTGTATCCAACTCTTTTGTAATTCTTCCAATGATGTTGGCATATCTGGATATAGGAGGGTGTATGGAACCTCTCCTTCCATAACAGGCTCTTTGATCATGGGGAGAATGTGAGGATATGGCATCATAAGATTCTAGGCGGGTTCGTACCCACTTGAGATAAGGCTCAAGGGGGATGGAATTCTTGTGCCCCAGTGTCTTACTATCCACTTTGTTGGGCATCCTCCAAGCTCTGATAAACCTTTGTCGAAGTCTTTGAGCGTCGTTGTCGAAGTCAAAAACCAAGTCAGGGATCAGCATATCATGAGGACCATCTCTCCGGGCATATCCAAACTGTCTTAGAGCTAAACAGGGGTTGTAGGTAATGCCTCCCCTAATGCCAAGTAGTGGGACATTAGGGAATTCCCCGCAACGATCAATGATGATGACATTTTCTCTGGACCGAGAACACCAATGAACATCAGAATGTGTGAGGGTCATCAACCGTTATGACCACCTTAAACCCTGCTCATTCTTCAAAACTGTTTGGGGAAGGTGAGAAATAAACCACCTTGCTAAGAGAGGAGTACAACACATGAGAACACCTCTTTTCCTCATTGTTCGTGTGTGAAAGAGTGTAAGATATCCCCAAGCAATGTAGGTACAAGATTCTGAGATATGAAAATCTTGACGGCATTCACATCTATAAGCTGATCAGGGTTTGGGAACAAGACCAACCCATAGATAAGAAGTGCCACAATCTCTTCAAAGGCTTGTAGATCTAGAGAGTTCAAGCAGTCTTGTGCCTTCTCAAACAGAAACTTTGCCAAGAAACCCTTGACACCACTTTTGGTTTCCCAATGACCTTTGATATCAGATGGTTGCAAGTGTAAGGCTTGAGCAACATCTTCAGGCTTTGGCTCTCTTTCCGTACCGTTGTAGGGTAGTTGATGGAGAATAGGAATCCTCAGGAGTTGAGAAAATTCCTCCAAAGTAGGCACTAGTTGGTAATCAGGGCATGTGAAACAGTGGTGTAGGGGGTCAAAGAATTGGAAGAGAACTTTCACCATGTCTTCTTCAATGTTGGAGTTGACCAAGTTGAGAAGTCTACCATGTATTTCACTGAAGAGAGAATTCTCTGGAATCTTGGAAGTAAGCTCCTTGAGTTGAGGAGGGATTCTCACAAGGTTGACTTAAATTGTTTTCCGGCGAAGAGATTCCATGACCTACAAAACAAGAACAAAGATGAAGATCCAAACCCTTGAAATGGTTAGTGGATGCATATGATGCTTTATGATGTTCATGATGTATGCACAAGCATATGTACAAACAAGTCACACAAGATCCTAGTTTTAGGCTTGCATGAGGTTTCATAGGTAAGTACCCTCTTGAAGTTAGTTGGCTCAACCTGTCCTATAAATAGTAACTGGGTTCTAAGGAGCTCAATATCACTGGATTATTTTCTGTGTTCATTGTTTTGGTTTAGCCACTTAACTGGCGACCAAAATATTCCAAGAAAACAACCCTCAATGAGTGTAGTATCGAGTAACTACCAACTTCGGACTGTACCAAAGCCGGTCACCTCACTACCCCTAATAAAGGCCAAGATGGTCAAGTAAGGTTCTAAGAGTTCATTAGTGCTTCATGACATCACTCAGCGGCCCCGTATTCTCTTTGATTGACTCAAAGGCTACCGGTACCCACAAATATGTCGCACTAATATAGCTATTGCTTCAACCATGTCGGTATACCCCACACAGTTTCCACAACGTATTGCTATTTACCTATGAATGTTTTCCCAAAAATCCGGGTGGAGGATTCAAACCCAAACAAAAGAACCAAATGTAAAGCAATCAAAGCAAACAAGATAAGCATGCAAGGGTGATCTAAGCCCTAAGGTTATTCCACTTTTAAAATATGTCCCCAGCAGAGTCGCCAGTTCTGTGATACGGTGGGAGAACTGACTTGGGATTTTGCATTTGTGTTCACAAATGTTTCGGTTTAGCAAGAGTCGCCACCGACCTTTTATTTTATCCTAAAGAAAGGTCAAAAAGCACAGGAAAGACCTTTGAGATGTTTTCTTGGGTTCGGGGAGTAGATTATGAAAAGGGAAGGTGCAAGCACCCTTTTCATCCATGGTTATCCATGGGCTCTTAGTTACTTGTTTAGATCACTTGCTTTGCTTTTCCAATTGTTTGAAATGGTGCTTTGTGTGTGGTTTTAAAAGATGTTTTGAAAAGAGGCCATCGTTGTGGTAATCTTTGTAATGATTCTTGTTTGAATGTATACAAAGGTGTTTTTTTCTTTTGAAAAGATTTCAATGTTTGAAAGTTTGATTTGGATAATGTTTTGAAATTGTGTTGTGAAGTGTGTTTGAAAATAGAAAGGATGTTTTTTTTTGCAAGCTTTTGATCAAGTAACTAAGAGCTATCTACCCTATTTTACTCAAAGATCTTTTCCAATGTTTTTAACCCATTTGACAGTGTTGTTTCACCATTGTATTTGGTGAATAACCTTGTGTTAAGATGTTAAACGGGACAGGCGCGGGTCATCGTATAGACCATGATAACAATTGTGTTAAGTATCTTTGGAAAATTTTTGAGGGACTTGATCATTTTTGTTTAGGCAACCAAGATAGCGTCATCGGGGGACTATGATCTTTTTTTGTTTTGTTTTCGTTTTGCCAAAGTACCTAACATACATACCATGGCCCATTTTTGAAGGCAACAAGTGGATTGTAACCCTAGGGGTGCAAGTGTGCATTGTGTTTGATTTTCATGCATTTTGTCTTTGATTAGGTCAAACTATTTGTTGATTTGGATTTTTGCATACAAACCTTAATTCTCTAATCATGGCATAATTGAAAGGGTAAAGTGCGAGAATTTAAAATTCTAAGCTATTACAACATGATTATAGGGATGGGGGTACAATTTTGAATGGGGGATATTTGACAAGAAATATAAACCCTAATTTACTATTACATCCAAATTGAAATCACAATGCATAAGTATTTAAATGGATAATATTTAAATAAACAAAATAAATAAATATATCAAATAATGTGAATTATGCAAAGAAAAGTTTTTGTTTGTTTATGTATGTAAAAAGTTTTTAATGTAAAAATGAAGAAGTAAATAAAAGATTTATTTTATTTATTTAAGGGTAAAACCCTAATTTCTTTAAGAAAATAAAATGTTATATTATTTATATACAATAAAATATATTAATATGTACAAAAATAAAATATACTTAAAAAAAAGGTATTTCTTAGTATAAATAATAATAAAAGTGAAAATGTAATATTTTATATTTTTTATTCTAAAGTATTTAATAAAATAAAAGTATATATGTATATATATATATATATATATATATATATATATATATATATATATATATATATATATATATATATATATATATATATATATATATATATATATATATATATATATATATATATATATATATGTATATTGATCAAATTAAATATGTACAATATAAAAATAAAATATGTACAAAAATAAAATATATTTAGGAAAATATTTTTAGTATGAATAAAAATAAAGAACAAAAATAAAAGTATAAATTACATATTTTTGAAGTCTTAATAAATAATATAAAAGTATTTAAATGTTTTCTATATTAGAAAACTTAAAATAAAATGCCAAATAAATGTAAAAAAATATGAAAATGTTTTTTGAGCATTTTTTATATTTGAAAATAAATAAACAAAATCAGAAGTGAAAACAAAAATGCAAAAATAAAATAATTCAAGAAATTGGGCCAGGGGGTGCAAAAATGAAAGTGGGAGGTGCCAAAAGCAAGCCAGGTCAGGCCCAGCCCAAGCCAACTTCATCTTCAACCTTCAGACTTTGTAAATGCACGCGCCTGGTTCAAATGCTAGATCCTGTATACGTGATCTTTTGCAAAAACACATAACATCAAACTTGTAGAGAATTCTAAGACGATTCCAACCATATAAAAAACTAATCCTAATTCTCAAAGACTAGAGAGAATTTCTCTAGCCCTAAAATATGACCTAGTTTTTTCAACATGTTCATGGATGAAATTCTCCTAGCACACTTAATATAAATGAAAACTGAGCATATGTACAACTTCATGGCGATGAACACTACATTTTTTATTCACAAACCTAAGGCTAAATGTTCCTAAATAGAGAGATAGAAAGTAAAAAAAAAACCTGTTTCAGTTGGATTCGTGTAGGGAAATGCAGTGCTTCTCAACAAGGTTTGAGATGTCTGGTAGCTTGCTTGAACTTCACTTGACCTTTTCCAATAGCTAGCTTGCCTTGAATGTCCTTGAATCAGCCTATAGAACTCAACCTGCACAAGCTCAAAATGAAAATGGTGAACACTGTAAATGGAGTTACAGTTGGTATTTGAGGTTTGGAATAGCTTGAGTGAGTTGAATGGAAGGTGTTTGAAGCAACTTGGGGCAAAACGCACGAGCCAAATGAGCTATGGAACTCAAGTTGCAGCACCTGCCCTGTTTTGCCAAAGAAATGTGATTTCTGGCTATGGGGTGTTTTGAGGCTGGAAAAATCGTGTTTCTAGCTCAAAGGGGTGTGAGAAAGATGTTTTGAATGTTTGCACAAGTTGATCTTTGCTGGTTTTTTTAGTTCTCAAGTTTTGGCAAGTTTTCTTGTTTTTGAAGCAAGAAAGTGGAAGTAAGTGTAACATGCTTATGCAGGCTATACAACATCCTCTAACCTCTGCTCTTGGCCCCCCTAATCAGTGGATTTGTTTAGCTGCAAGAGATTTGGCTCTATGCTCAAGGAGTGTGGTTTTGACATAAAGCAACCTTTTGCAAAAATGGAAATGTGTCTTTTACCATTTAGGGATTAAAATTGTGTATAATGCTCTAATGACCAAAACAATGTATTAGCCCAATGGATTTGTATTAAATTATGGAGTGTGAATTGGTTTAGAGGCCTGCAAACTAGTGTAAGGCATTCTGACTTGAAAATGCAACTTGTATGAACATGAATTTGCCATGGATACAAAGTAAGTTTTTGCCAACTTCAAGCCTTCGATTCTCCCTAACCACAAATATGTTTGAGGAGTTCTTGGACAATTTGGAAAGCTTGCAACATGTTCTATAATCCATATTTTAAATGAAACTTGAGATTACAAGTGGAACTATGTGAAAAATGGCCAAGAAGATAGGTCAAAATCCTGTCTAAACTAGGGCAAAATTTCACTAAGTTAAAAGTTTTAGGTACCCTTGTTCCAAAAATCATAACTTGAGATCCAAGCTTCTTTTGAGAAAACTTTATGAATAAAAGTTGTAGGCTTTGTGGAGGAATACAACTTTCATGTTGGAGGTTTTGTTTCAATCCATTTGCATCACGGTGAAAATGTGGGACAAAGTTAGGAAAAATTAAGAAAATTTCATAACTTAGAAAAATTCTAAGTTATGAAAATTTTCAATTTCAAACCCTAATTTGCAATTTTGGGTTTCTTGATGAACAAGTTTCATAATTTGACACATCTTGATGAAAAATGACCCTTGGCACTTGATTTTGACCAAAAAGTCAAAGTTTGACTTTTCAGTGTACAATCAAATTTTGATCAGTTGACTGAAAAATTCATCTGTCAATCCAATGCAATTGAGATCTTTTGAACTTGTTGAATAAGTCAAGATGATATCATTGAGTCCTTGAGTCCTTGGTTGAACTTAATTTGCCATTGGCTAGGTCAGAAAGTCAGAAATTGCCATTGTACAGTCAAAACCCTAAAAATGACCATTTTGCCCTTTTGGTGATCTGATCAAATTTCTTGTGGAGTTGTAGTCCAAACTTGATCCAATGGTTCATATGAGTTCATAATGTTAATGTGGGTCAAAATTCATGAGGTTTGACTGTAAATTGGCAACAGTTGACTTTTTCCCCAATACAGCTAATTTCTAGGTCAACTGTCCAATTGACTGGGCAAAAAATTGATTCAAGGCTTGAAACTTGGTATGGACAAACTTGTGAGTCCAATATGAAGTATGAAAGTCAATTTGGGCATTGAAGGTCCAAAAATCCTTGTGCAAACTCAAACCCTAGTTTAGGTCATCAGTGCAAGGAGATGTCTTCAGCAGAGCCAACCCTAGCTTGATCTTGAGTTCCAAGAGCCTTGTGATGAGAAATGTTGATAAAAAGAGAGGGAAAATTTTAGGGTACAACAATGACCATTTCGATGTTGCCTCAGTATATGATCTTAAAACCTTAGGGTAATTACTAAAGTATCTTATGAGTTGCTTTCGTGACTGTACGATGACCCTCGTCTGTCCCTCAAAACATCCAACGATAGGGCTACCTACTGACTAATAGTAGGATAGCACTATCTAAAGGAAAAGAGGAAAAGAAAGAATATTTAGAGTAGGTAGATAGCTCCTAATTGCTTGCTCATAAAAACAAACAAAACAATTTTTTGCACATACACAAACTCTTCTCTGAAATATTTTCAAAGACAAAACACTTTGTATACGTTCTCGCCGAAACGAGAAACATTACAAAGTTCGCCGCACTTAGGCATCTTTTTCAAAATATTTTCAAATACACTTACACAAAAAAAAAGCATTTTTAAAGTGAGCTAGCAACTAAGAGCCCGTAGATAACTACAGATGGAAAGGGTGCTAACACCTTCCCTTTCCATAACCTACCCCTTACTCAGAAAATAATCTCGTAAGGTCTTCCCTATTCTTTTCACCCTTTCCTTTGTTGGATAAAAGAAAATTCAGTGGTGACTCTTTCTAACCACAACATTATGATAAAACACAAAACCAATAAAAGGAAGTTCTACCACCGTATTACTGAACTGGCGACTCTGCTGGGGAGAAAACTAAAAGTGGGGTTACCTTAGAGCTAGATCATATTTAAAATGCTTAACCTGTTTGAATTGATTGCTTTACATTTCGGGTTTATGTTTGGGTATTCTTCTATAGATCCTATACCCAGATCTAGGGAAATTTTTAGGTAAACATCATTAGATCGTGGAGACTGTACGGCGTAGACATATATGGTTGAAGCGATAGCTGCGTTATTGTGACACATTTGTTGGTACCGGTATCCTTTGTGTTGAATCAAGGAGAATACGGGGCTGCTGTATGGTGTCATAAAGCACTAACTAACCTTAGAACCTTAGTTGAACAAACTTGGCCATTAGAAAGTAGTGAGATAGCCGACTTCGGTATAAAACTAAGGATTAGTTGATACTCGATACTACACTCATTGAGATAGGACCTTTGGGATATTTCGGCCGCGAGAAAAGATCGATTGAGCTAAAACAATGCCCGGTGAAGAAAGACCAGTGATATTGAGATTCCTTAGAACCCGGTTACTTCTTCTAGGACAGGTTGAGCCAACTAAAACTTCAAGAGGGTACTTACCTACAAATTCCATGCAAGCCTGAACCTAAGGCTACTTATGTGACTTGTTTTCTTTCATTATCTAACAACTTGAACTCCTTGCAGGGTTTTGTTTATATTCATTATCTAATGACGTGATTTCCTTGCAGGACTTGTTTGTAGTCATTATCCAATAACCTGGACTTCTTTCAAGACTCACTTGTCTTCATCACCTTACATTTTTGCTTGGTTCATAGCATACACATCATGACATTATGCCATAGCATTTCGTTAACCATTTCAAGGATCTCTAGGGCATGTGATGCAGGTTATGATGAACCAGACGTCTAGCAAGGGGCAAGAGGATTTATTTTCCTCTAGCCAATACCGTCAAAATACCAAAGCATGATAACTTGAGTCAGATGCTATGACCCACTCGACATGGCGAGCTTGATTCTTGTAGAGGGACATTCAATGATATGAAGTTCTTCCGTCAAAGATGCAATCAAAATTCAAACATTTTCTTGTGTTTACCCTACGAAATCCTTGAAAACATTGCATGCATGTCATTACATAACAGGTATTTTCAAGACAGGTTTCTCATTTTTTCGCTGTTTATTTCAGCAAGGAAGATGGCTCTCGAACAGAACGATAGAGATCTCTAAACTCAAGATGCTCAGTTCAAGGAAATATTCCTGAATCTATCAAAGGGGAAAGAAGAATTGAAAGAACTCTTTACTGGGAACACGACCAAGAAAAATCCTGAAGATAACTAGGATGACCAGGTGGAACAACTGCAAGCTGAGATGGAATGAATGAGAATCCAGATGGCTCTTATCCAAAATTTAGCTCACAGACAAGAAGAGTTAATAATCCTCATCAGCGAACTTCGTCAAGACAGATACGACTGTCTGGGGCAAAATGCTAAAATTTGGGGCCTAATCAACAATCAATCTCTCTTGGCAGACAGGGAATTGGGTGACATGGTCATGCGGGAACATATTGAAAATAAACTCAGGAGCGGTAAAATTCAGGGGACTGCATCTTCTAGTACTCAAAAGAGATCATACAACGGAAAGAAGGAGTCTAGTACCGTGTACGACCAGAAGGGTCGTAATAAGAGTGATCTCAACCAATCTGTGGGGGCAGTGCGGATCTCTAATCCAGCACCGGTGCAACAACAACGACAAGGAAATCAGCGTAAGCAGGACGCGACCAAAAGGTAATTCACCAAAATCAACATGTCCTCGACTCATGTATTGCAACACATGTTGAAGATGGAGTTGATAACATTGAAGGATCCTCCTCAAAATCCTAACATCTCCTTTCCTCGGTACAACCCTAATTTGAGATGCACTTATCATTCCAATAGTCCAGGGCATGACACTAATAGTTGTTGGGCATTGAAAAATAAGATTCAGGACTTGATCGACGAAGGGGTGTTGGAGTTCACACAAGATGGTCAGACTGTATTCTTCTGCCATCCCTCAAAGGCACACCATCTGAAGTGACAAGTTCAGATAGAGAGGCTTTTTGTTCATTAGAATTTTCAAATTGTAATTTCTTTTGATTGTTCGAACACTTATTTCATGTCAAACTTTGTTATTCCATTAATGCATTGCATATGTTTGTCTTGAATTAATCCGTTTGTTGTCACTATACTAAAACTATGATTTTACTTCCTTTTTATGATATTCAACTCTCGATTAAAAGCTTAAACCTTTAGAGGGAGGATGACGTAAACAATACCATAATCTCATACACTATGCTTTTGAACAGACCCTGCTGACGATGTACATACGTTCTTTCAAATCCTAAACAGTGGAGTTATAAGGAAGATAATCCCTTGTCAACCCCTTTGAGCCTAAGAAATAGGAGTTTTCTTTTTCACACAAATTGAAACCTTTAATCATAACCTGGGGCAGGATAGTATCTCACTTAATTCAATGGTGCATTCAAATGCAAGCTTTACCCTCATACACGACGAGTAGTGTCGAAGATACTCTTCTAAATCAAAAGACAGTGATGGTTCCCCATAATCACTAAAACAAGCTGTCATTATCTCTCAAAAGAGAAGCCCGCTAAGTCAAAACCTATGAAGGAGACTTAAGAAAAAATTGGGGCATCCCGCTGACTGTAATAAAAAAAGAAACAGTTCAGGAAAAGGTAGGGATGATAAAAAAAAAGAGGTCGCTACAAATCCCCAACAAAAAGAAAAGGTTACAAAAATGACTGCCTTCTCAAATAAACTTTCAGTATCCGAACCATCACCGGAATATCAGGGCAAAGATTCCAGACTCAATTGGGATTTAAACACATAATTAACTGAGTATAGGACTGAATAACATCACGAAGAACGAGTTGGGTACAAATAAATTTCGAGCCTTTATCCTTTGTTTCTTAAACTGTGAACCAGGCCACACTACAACCCTTAAAAGTCCTAGCTGAAACATGGGTTAGTTCGAAAGCATACTATTACAAAAGGTATCCTAACTTCTGTAAGGTTTACTATAAATCCTGAGTTGAATTCATATTCTTACAAAATTCTGTTTGTTTACTAAAAATGCATTTTTGAAACTTCAAGACAGACATAAGCTTTGCATTCTTTAAATGCCATTGTTTACATATGACTAATCGTTCAACAACAGAGAAATTTGCACGACGAAAATTAAATGAACGAAAATCCTCTCAATGGACAAAATCACCTGAGATGGAAAGACATTTCCAGTAACAGGCCTTTCATAATCAAGGGGCATGACATGGTGTCTAACTGATCTGGGGGAAGCCGAGTCAAGATTCGAGGAATCTCTCAAAATTGCCAAATAGCCAGGGGCAGATCTCAGTCTGAATCACTTGGGGCATTGAACATGAGTTCCAGCAAAGGGCCGCATGCGATATGTTGCACCCCAAAATTTACTCTCTTGATTTAGGCTTATGTTTCATCATGAATATCATATTGCATTGCATTCATACATTGTGATGGGATCAAAGTACTTTGGTTATCAAGTCTTCCTCAAGCTTTGAAGGTTGATTGCATTGACAAGTTGCTCAAGTAGAACCTTATCATCTAAACCTCTGGATCTTTCAAGCTCAAAAGTTATTGCATATCTCAAGATATTTTATCCATCTCTTTGGATCATCAGAGGATAGAAGTTTGTGTTTGATTATAAGAAGAATCACTCTTTTGATTCACCAGTCAAATTAGGGTTTTGTTTGAGCAAGGCTATTGATCAATGTAAAAATCTTGATTTGGAAGCTACAACATCTCATTGGTGTTTGGAAAGTCTTTGTACAAGAAATTGGTCAAGATGCCCAGAGGATTTGAAATTTTGGAGATGATTCATCAGTCTCCTAAGGTGTTAACCAAAACTAGGGTTTGGGATTTCATCAAGATTTCTTGAGAATTTTGAAGTGAAACTTTGTAGATGGCCTCTATATATTTGGAAGATCATATGTTTGAAGTTTTGATCATCAATTTTGAAGGGAAGTGGATCAATTGATTCAAAGGGGCAAAATGGTCATTTTGGTCAAAATAAGTCAAAGTCAAGGTTGACCAGGTGAACTTTTGGTCAACCATCAATTCAAGGGTGTAATTTTCATATTTCAAGTCCATTTTGATCATTGGATCAAAAATATTGAGGTTTGGGTTGAAACTTGTTCATGAAGAAACCCTAAAAGTTTCTAATTTTGGAAAATAAGGACTTAACTTCAAAAACTCATATTTTATTCACTTTTGATCAAAAAAATGCAAATGAAGTATGCTTGGAAAGCTAAGAGGATGATCTTTCATCTCCTTTTGGTTTCATGTCAAAATTGGCAAAGAGTCAAGAATTATTGTCTTTGGAAGTTCATGCCTCAAGTTAAAATTATAGGTCATTTTCCAAAATTAGTGAATTTCATGTCAAATTGTGAGGACCTTAATGGATTCAATTGCAAAAACTCAAAACTAAGGGATTGTAGATAATTTCAATACCTTTCTAAATTGTACTCATTTGTGTCCAAATTCAAAAATATGAGCAAGTTATGAACTTTGGAATTTTGAGGCATTTTATTGAAATTTGACAAGTATGCAAAATGGCCAATTCATGAGAGCTCGAGTTTCAGCCATTCCTTTTGTTTCTAATCAAGCCCATGAACAATTTATGACATGCTAAGGCCCATTACACTCAGCATTTCATGCCCATGTGCTTCTTGAACTTGCTTGAATGAAAAAAATACAAAACATGCTCAATTTTGCAAATTCACCAACACTTCTTCATTTCAAAAATCGTGAGCTGGCACTTTGGGCATTGGTTCCTGACCTCATTTGGCTCATAAAATGCAAGAGAAATGAGGAAACGCACGAAAAAATGGCGGAGGCCCATGTGCATTCATTTTTGGCCAAATTTTCCAATCAAGCTCTTGAACAACTTTGAGGACCAATTTCCTCTTCTAACCTTCTCTACCCACACTATATAAGGTACTGCAAGCCTCATTTCAGAAAAAAACGCGCTCCAGTGATCAGAAATCTGGATCTGAACTTTTTCTGCTCTTGCTGAAGTTTTCTTCGATTCTCTCTTCTTCTTCGCACATTCATCAAATTTCCTATGGATTCATCTTCCTTGAAGTGTGTAGATCAAGATCATGGAGTTCATTTGCTTCTGTAACTAAGGAATCAACATTTCTAGTTTCACATTGAGGTGAGCTTATTAAACTTCAATTTGCTATTTTCAGCTTGATTTGGATGAATTACTTCATGTTTATGAGTTCATAGCTGGCCAAACAATAGGTTTGACGTATAATTTTGTTTGAAATTGAAGAATAGATCGTTGTTTGAACTTTTTAATAATTCATGTTCAGTGAGTTTTTACAATTTTCGCGTCCAGATTTCTAAACGCCTAGTCAATCTTTTTGAGATCTATGAGTACCGTGATGTAGAGATTAGATCTGGCTTTATTTTGAGCTTTGAATCATTGATTTTGGTGGAGAAATAAGGAAGAAATTTTGATCAGAACATGAGGTTTTGAATTGAGAAAACACGCGTTTAGGGCTTTATGCTGGAGGTTAAAGACGATGAGGTGGCACGCCCTGATTGGATGTTTTGATTTTTTAATGCATTTCATATTATTTGATTTCAATTGATTTTTTTGATTTTATTTTTGTGATCAAAACATCTTCAAAAATCATGAAAAAATT
Source organism: Vicia faba (assembly GCA_948472305.1). Taxonomy (NCBI): domain Eukaryota; kingdom Viridiplantae; phylum Streptophyta; class Magnoliopsida; order Fabales; family Fabaceae; genus Vicia; species Vicia faba. The sequence continues at coordinate 1,232,919,724 of OX451736.1, read as the reverse complement.
ACCATAGGCCAATAATAATTTCTAGTATTTGTCATATTTTTTTTTGGAATTTTTAAAAATGTTTTGATTGGTTTAAAATTTCATAAGTTTAATTAATTATTTGTTTAATGTTTATTTTTATTTTAATAGTTCCATTAATTCAAAAATTCCACAAAAACTATATTTGACTCATAAAATAATTTAGAAATTAATTCTGATTTTGGTTTAGCCTTTTTTCTATTTTATATTAGAAATTTAATTTGAGAAGTTTATTTGAAATATTTGCTTCATAATTTTTGTTTTAATATTTACTTTAATTAAAAAAGTCCACAAAAAATCAGGGATGTGTGTTTTTAATTCTAATATTTGAATATAATTTTGGTTGGATATTTTTTCTGATTTTTGATTAGAATTTTATTTTGAGATGTGATTATTTGTTTAATTAATTAATGGTTTGAATTTGAATTTTATTTTTGACTTTTCTTTAATCCTAAAAATGTTAAAAATATGTATTCTGATATTTAGGGTTTCCACATGATTTGCATGATCTTGGTTTGAATTGTTTGAATTTTGATCTTACCTAATTAATATTTAAGATTAAAATTCAAACAATTAGGGTTTTGTAGCTTACATTGCAAGTTTAAATTTCAAAACCAATTTGCCTTGGGTTTCCATTGGAATTTGGATCTTGTTTAAGGTTCATGGATGTATTGAGGATCTGAAAATCGTTTTTCTTGAATTATTTGACTTGATTGAATATTTTTCCACAAATTATTTTGAAAGCTTGTCTAGTTTGGTAGTTTTGCCAACTAGTTTTGATCTTTGGGCCTCATTAGATCCTCTCCTCTACTATCCATGAACTTAATACTTTCTTTCTCACTTCTACACACTTCAAAGATGCTAAGAATTTTTTTGTGTGAATTATTGATCCTTGTTTCTATTTTTGATGTATTTTTGAAGTGAAGGTACCCAATTAATGTTGCATATCTTGTTGTAATTTGCTTGATGGCCAATGAACTTGAGTGAGGCCTATAATTGGGCACCTAATGATCATGTTGTTTCTGTTTATCCATATAAACTCAAGTCATCTCACTTAATGCCCTATGTTTGAATGATTGAACCTTTTGATGCATTATGTGGGATTCCTCTTCTTTTATGCTTGTGAGCTGTGATGAAGTAATTGAGTATGATTGAATTGTGTTTGCTACTGACGTTCATGGTTTTTTATTGTATCCTTCTCAAGCTCCCATGATCCTTGATTGATATTCAATTGTCGACTCAACATGGTGATAGAAAGGAGCAACATTCCTCTAACTTTTAACCAAATTGTGCATATGCCTGTTTCTTTTTGTCTATCATATCTAATGTTTTGATATTTGCTATCATGTTTCCTCACTTCATTATGGTGTCATTATCCATCCCTTATGTGAGTCATCATTCAATTTATGGGAATACTAACTTGGTTGTTGAATGTGCGAGGTACTTTGAGAAAAGTTTTCCATTTTTGACTTGAGGCTACTGTGTTTCACTTTATTTATGGAACATAATGTATTATATTTACACTACTCTTGTGCTTGGCATATTTGATAGTCTATGCAGGATATATGCATGTGATTATGAATGCTATACATTGCCCATGGGATCTGTTCATATCTGATAATCTCAATGGTTACATCCTGATGGCGTAATTTCTGACTTGATTTGTCTGCTGATGCCAGCTTGCTTGAAGTCCTCTGGGTTTCTTTTATTCTTTCTCAGTTGCTACGGATAGTTATCTGTTTGGTATTGCACTATTTCCTTTCTTCTATTTTCATTTTGTATAGTTCTATGTTGCATGATGGGACCTCTGTTGCTGATATATGTCAGGAGGCCCTCTATTTTTGTTTGATACATGTGTTGTGTTTGTTTCTTTAACTTTTGATCGATGAGTCACTCAATTTAGAAATTGAGATCACGACTTCGCTCTCAGTGCATGTTCCCTATAGGATGTTTATTGTTTTTCTTCTTTATCTGTTGATCGATGAGTCACTCAATTTAGAAATTGAGATCACGACTTCGCTCTCATTGCCTGTTCCCTATAGGATAGTTTTGTTAATCTTCCTTTGACATGTTGATTAAGGTAGGAATCCATGTATGCTAGCATAGGGTAGGATTTTCCTTTATCCTCAACCTTAGGGTCAATCATTGTATGATAACACTAGGGATAGTGCTAGTCTAGTTTTCCCTTAGTTTTTTTCCTTCTTTTGCATTTTTGCATCTTAAAACAAAAATTGTTTTCTTGGTAAATCATAAAACACCTCTAATAAACTCAAACCCTTCTTCAAGGTAAAAGATACAAATCAATCTTATTTGTTTATGCGCATCTTGGTTTTTTTTTAAACCTCTTATAGCCGATGTTTCACCATCGCATACTTGTTTAAAGCTGATGTTTCGCCATTGCACATGTTTGTTATCCTACTTTGATCCTGAATATCATTGTTAGGTGTGATGTTTTATCATCCATTTTATCGATGTTTCGCCATCTTTTCCATGATACCTTGTTATCTTATAGCCGATGTTTCGCCATCACATACTTGTTTGAAGCCGATGTTTCGCCATGGCACATGTTTGTTATCCTACTTTGATCCTCAATATCATTGTTAGGTGTGATGTTTTGTCATCCGATTTATTGATGTTTCACCATCTTTGCCATGATACCTTGTTATCTTATAGCCGATGTTTCACCATCGCACATTTGTTTGAAGCCGATGTTTCGCCATCACACATGTTTGGTATCCTACTTTGATTCTCAATATCATTGTTAGGTGTGATGTTTTGTCATCCGTTTTATTGATGTTTCGCCATCTTTGACATGTTACTTTGTTATTATTTAGCCGATGTTTTACCATCTCATTTGTTTGTTGTTTTATTTGATGTTTTGCCATCTTGACTTGTTTTTGTTGTCTTAACTAAAAAACACAAACCAACTAAGATATATGAGCCGAACTACGGCTGCTCTGATTCCTTAAAAGGGATACGTAGGCAAAGGGGTAGGGCCCAACCGAGCATAACTTTTATTTTCCCTACATTGTTCTCTTTTGTTTCTTTCGCATGCATTCCCTTTTTAGCTTTAAGCCATAGACATAGGATTTGACCACACCCATTAGATTAGACAACAAGAGTGGATACCATAGAGTACTACTAGCGTGTGGGGTGCTAATACCTTCCCCTTGCATAACAGACTCCCTTACCCGATCTCTCGGTTGAAAGACTGTGATTTCTCTCTTTCCAAGTTTTCTCGATGTTTACCTTTCCCTCTCGGCGGAATAAAAGACGTTCGGTGGCGACTTCATTGATGTTTCATTACATCTAGATGACAGGTTCGGCCAGGTGGTTTCAGTTGGCGACTTCACTGGGGACAGATTGACCTCTTGATGTTCCATCCCAGAGTCGATCCTAGCTCTTGTTTGTTTTATTTTGGGTGTTTATTTTACTGCTTTGCATATTTATCTGTTTACATTGCATCCTATGTGCGCTTTATTTTTTTGCATACTGGATTTGGATGGACTGTTTGGATTTTGGATTTCTTGGTGGGTGGGTCGTTCCATGAGGTAAAAGGCCTCGTACCCAGGCTATGAGTGAATTCCATAGGAACTAGGAATAGAGTGGCCATGGCAGCTATGAGGCGGATGCTTTGTAGACCTGACCATGAGACTCATGACTTCAGAGGTAGTTCAAATAGGTATTATCGTATGATGATACCGATAGTCGAGCTCTTGTACTCTGATTTGGCTTTTTAACCTTACCTTGACCTAGACTACACCCGTGAGAGGGGCGGGAAAAATTCTCTTACAGGTACAGGTACTGTTGGTGACTTTGTGTTGTGAAGGTGACTCAGGTTCCCCTGATAGTTTTGAAGCTTTGGGATTTTCTTTTGATTTTGAGTGGTGCTGTTCTGTAATGGTCCAGCCATTATCCACTGTGAAATTTGATCCTGTCATGTTGTATCATAGCATATTTATTTCTAAAAAAAAATGATGTATAAAAAATAACTAGCATGCGCATGTCATCTTCCAGGGACATTCGAGAGTCTTCTTTCCATCAGAAATGGCTGGCCTCCCGTCAGATGAGTTTGATTCAGTTCGTGTTAAAGAGCCCACTAGGCATACTTTCGCTTATCAGATTCCTACTATTGATGTGTCCGAATTGAAGAGGTCGAGTTCTTATCTTAAGGGTGATGCTCAGAATAATTTCAACAAAAATTATGGCAATTTGTTACTAATCCTTAACACTCCAGTTGACCCAATGGCTTTGATCACCCTCTTCCAGTTCTATGACAAGGAATTACAGTGTTTTACTTTTCAAGACTATCAACTGGTTTCCACACTAAAATAGTACGCGTACCTACTTAATATCAAGTTGTCCGATGAAGTTCCTTTCGTCCAAGTGCCGGAGAAGCTGAAGTTCGAAGTTATTGCTGAAATTCTTCATTTGAGTTGGAAAGAGGTGGAAGACAATTGGAAATCCAGTGGGGATGCTACAGGGTTTTATTTGGATTTCTTAGTGAAGAAAGCTGAAGACTGGGCAAAGAAAGGGAATTGGAATGACTTCAGCTCTCTGTTTGCTCTCATGATATACGGGATCATCCTCTTTCCTCACAAGAGAAATTTTATGGATTTGACGGCTATTTGTGTTTTTAGAAATAAGAACCTGGTACCGACACTCTTGGCAGATACTCTTTACACCATTCATTTCAGGCATGGAAAAGGAGGTAATGTAAGTTTATGTCATTCGATGTTGTATCAATGGTTTAAGTTGCACCTACCGGTAAGTGGCCCTTTCATGGATACCAAAAATTCTCTCCGATGGTCATCAAGACTTGTCAACCTTACTTCATTTGATATCCGGTGGAATTATGACATGGGGGAAGTACGAAGTATTATCACTAGCTGCGGAGATTTCCCTAATGTTCCCCTCATAGGAACTAAGGGGTGTATCAACTATAATCATGTGCTTGCTTATCGTTAATTGGGATATGCAATGAATGGACCACCAAAGGTTGAGGAGGTGTATGAATCAGTGTATTTTGTTAGAGGAAGTGATCCTGTGATGTTGAAAAGAGTGACAAGTGCTTGGAAGGGAATTCACAAAAGGGATAAAACTACTTTGGGCAAGAAGGTTCTTATTGCTAGAGTTCCTTACTTGGAATGGATTAAAGACAGGGTTAAGATTTTATGGTTACCATTTGCAAGGTTAGTTCCTATATGTGAGAAACCTCCTACTGTTCTGAGAAACACGGTGCCTACCGAGGTGTTCACCCAGGTTCATGTTGAGAACATTCAACTTCGTGCAAAGGACCGTGAGGCAGGGATGAAACTTTACTGGGTAGATCAAGAACGGGCCGACTTAGCTCGCAAACTCAAAGAAGCTCAAGGGGAAACTTCTGATGCAACCAATTTTAGGAAGAGGTCTCATGCTGAAATAGAAGAAGAGTTAAGTAAGACCCAACAAGAGTACCAGAAGCTTCAGGCATCTGAGAATAGCTACAAAAAGAAGATTCAAAACTTGGAGAAACAGCTCAAAGACAAAGATGCTTAGCTTAAGAAGGAAGTAGCCCAGAGGCATGTCACAGAGGATCGATTTCAAGAAAGTAAAGTAGTCGCATCACAACTTTTGAAGGAGAAAGCCAGGCTTGAAGAGTACTGTCAACACCTTGAAGCGTGTCTTATTCCGGAGATTTAGTTTTGTTACTTACCTTTGGTGTATTTGGTCACCCCCAGGATTGTTGGAAGGGACCGTTGTTTGTTTTTATTATTTGGTTTTTGTTAAGTTTACTTTGAAACATGTATTTTGGTGTTTATCATTACACTCTTAAATGTCCGAAGTCACTTGAACATCGTTTCTTTTGTTTGTAAATAATTGAAGTGTTTGTCTTATTGTTTTTTTCCCTTGATTGTATGCTTGATTTATTTTTTTGGTTGCACGCCGTGGTTGATGAATAAAAGGACTCTCGAATACTAGGAAATGACAAACATATCATGCACATCATTCATTTCATAACATTACAGGTCATCTCAAGACGATATTCTTATTCTTCTGCTTTTCTTATTCAGAATTAAAGACGACTACTCATCGGTGGCCCACCAGAAACAATTTGCCAAGATAGATGGAACAAGTTCAAGCTGAACTCGCTGAAATGAGGGCCCAGATGGCTACTCAGATGACCCAGTTCATGGAGGTCATCACCAATGTGAATCGCTGACAGGAGGAACTGGCTGCCATTATCAACAACCAGCGCCGCTATCCAGAGGATGGTGGAAATCAAGGGCTCTATCAGGACATTTCTGAAGGATTGGGGGATGCGCAAGATCAGCCTGTTGGAAATTTTCACGGGATGCCTGGAAACCCTTTTATGTGCAACGTAGGGCAGTTTCCCCCCATCCCCGGGACCTCGTCTTGTGGGTAACAGAAGAGATAATCAGGGCGGTGTAAGGAACTATCAGGAGCGGGATTATGACTTTGACCAGGATGAAGATCAGTTTTCTGTTCGACGTTCAGAGCCGGAAGTTCAGGTTGAGGATATGAAGTATCGGTTGTTGGAAGAACGTTTGAAGGCTGTGGAAGGGCAAGGAGCCCTTGGTATGGATGCTAATGATCTCGGATTGGTGTCTGGGCTGAAAGTTCCTCCAAAGTTCAAGACTCCTGTATTTGAAAAGTACAACGGAATGTCATGTCCTATTACTCATGCAACTGCTTATTTCCGAAAGATGTCGGTGCATACTGAGGATCAGGGGCTTTTGATTCACTTTTTCCAGGATAGCCTATCTGGGGCATCCCTAGAGTGGTACATGAAGTTGGAGTAAACCCATATTCATTGTTGGAATGATCTTGCTCGGACTTTTGTCAAACATTATCAGTACAATGTGGATATGGTGCCTAATCGCACTCAGTTACAGAATTTGTCACAGGGACCAAGAGAATCTTTCAAGGAATACGCTCAGAAGTGGCGTGAGTTGGCTGCGAGGGTTCAACCTCCACTCATGGAGAGAGAAATCATTGATATGTTCATGAGTACCCTGCAAGGGCCATTCTATGAGCACATGATATGAAGTACCTCGGCAGGATTTGCAGACTTGGTTATGGCTGGTGAAAGAATTGAGATAGGTTTAAAATTGGGGAAAATTCAGATTGGAGGTTCTAGTGGCTCATCAGGGGGCAGTAAGAAACCATTCAACACTTACCCTAAGAAAATGGAAGGCGACGCAAGTGCGGTTTACTCTCATAGAGGAAGAAGAGAGGATCGTCACCACTAACAAATCAATGTTGTTTCTATTCCTGTTAATGCTCCTCCGCAGCAGAGACCGAATATAGTGCCTCAACAACAAAGACATCAAGATGCTCCCCGTTAGTATAATAATCAACAACAGAGACAATTGAGAAAATTCCATACCTTGCTGGTATCTCTTACTGAAGCACTCCACTATTTGCTTGATTTGAAGTTGATCGGTTTGAGAAATATGCCACCACCACCTGCAAGACTTCCTCCTAACTATGATGCTAACACAAGATGTGAATTCCATTCAGGCGGAGTTGGTCATTCTACTGACAATTGCTTTGAGTTGAAGTGCAAAATACAAGACTTATTGGATGCTAAGGCAATTGAGTTTACTCCCGTGACTGGTCCGAATGTTACTCAGAACCCAATGCCTAGGCGTGGAGGGGGTGTTGTTAATATGATTGATGCTGATGGTGAAGTGTTGAATTTAATCATGAATGTGGAACAAGTAACTACTCCGTTGTGGTACGTAAAGAGGTATTTGCTTGATAATTCTATTTTCCTGGGTTGTACTTCAGAGTGTGCCAAGTGTAGAGAGAAACCGAAGAGCTGTGATGATTTAAAAGCTGGTATCCAGTTGATGATAAAGAAGGGTTCCCTACAGTTCGATAGAAAATCGATGTACCGTAAGGTTACCGAAGAAGATGTTGTTGTGGTATCTATTCCTTACACCCCTGTGCGCATTCCTACCCCATCTAGGGAACCTCCTTTGATGATTACAGTACCTGGACCCATGTCGTATACCAGTGAGAAGGCCATCCCATGGCATTACGGTGCTGATGTTTATTACCATGGGGTGAAGCAGGAAGTAAGTACTCGTTTGTCTGAGGAAGAACATGCTGAATGTAATGAAGGGGAAGTTCATAATTTTTCTGGTGTGGGTCGAATGACTAGAAGCAGGAGAGTATTTGGTCCTTCCAATGTGAAATATGCGGAAGATGCTTCTACGAGAGAAAAAGGAAAACAACAGGCGATGATTGGTAATCCAAGGGTTACGCCAGCCAGTATGACTCAACCAATTCCGATACCAGAAGCTTCTTCAATTCCCGATGAGGTTGAAGAGTTAATGCGAATTATCAAAAAGAGTGATTATAGTATAATTGATCATCTGAGCCATACTCCTTCTAAGATGTCTATCTTGTCTCTGTTGATTTATTCAGAACCTCACAGAAATGCTTTCATGAAGTTGTTAAAGAATGCGTTCGTGCCACATGAGATAACAGTCAATTAGTTTGAGAATGTTTGTGCTAACATATCTGCTGGGAACGGTCTGGGCTTCACAAATTTTGATCTTCCTCCGGAGGGGAAAGACCATAGCAAAGCGTTGCATATTTCAATGGAATGCATGGGCACTACTTTATCTCGGGTTTTGGTGGATACAGGATCGTCTTTGAATGTATTGCCTAAGTCAGCATTGATGAAAATTGACTATTCTGGACTGGAGCTGCACCCTAGTGATTTGATGGTGAAGGCGTTTGATGGGTCTCGAAGGTCAGTGTTTAGGGAGGTGGAGTTACCAATCAAGGTTGGTCCTTGCACCTTCACGGATACATTTTTTGTGATGGATATACATCCAGCATATTGTTGTTTGTTGGGGCGCCCGTGGATTCATAAAGCAGGGGAAGTCACTTCTACCCTTCATCAGAAACTCAAGTATCCTGCAGAGGGAAAGGTGATAACTGTGTGCGGCGAGGAAGAGTACATCGTGAGTCATTTGATATCATTCTACTATGTTGAAGTTGAAGGCGAGATACATGAGACTCCGTTCTAGGCGTTTGAGACAGTTCATGCTGTCAATTTCTCTCCTCTAGAGCAGAAAAGGAAGCCTGAAACTGTTATGTCTTCTCTCAAGGATGCGAGAGCTATGGTGGAAAATGGCAACCCTGGAGGTTGGGGTCAGGTGCTGGACGTTACCCCCAAAATTTAATAAATTTGGTCTTGCTTTTAGCCCAGGTCAGCAGAGTTCAACTCCCAGAGCATCTAGTTTATCTACTCCTGTGAAGTTTTCCCGTCCCTGTGCTGCTCAAGAAGGACACGTTAAATCCAGTTTGCGACGAGAGGGTTGATGGCTATAATATCGAAAATTGGATTCATCAGAGTATTCCAGGCCAGACACTCAACAATTGGACTTCTGTGGATGTTATCCAAGTTTCAAGCGTTGAGGAGTAATTTTCTTGTTTTCTTTTGTTATCATATCATAATTCCTACACTCTGCCCAAGGCATGGTGAATCATTTGTGTAGGGCCACCATGTTTATTTTCAAAAAAGTTTATCATGAAATAAAGGACTTTTTTGCATTCAAACTTTTGCTCCATTTCTTTCTTTTTTTATTTGAATGGCAATGTTTCTCTTTTCACACATTGTCACTAAAAAACGCCAAAATGTCGTCATGCAGATGCACTTCCACCACCGATTATATTGATAACGACTCTGCTATGGCTCATTATGACTTTGATACTCCTATTTATCAAGTTGAAGAAGAAGCATATGAGGATTGTGATATTCCTGAGGAATTAGCAAGATTGTTAAAACAAGAGGAGAAGGTTATCCAGCCGAATCAGGATTTGATTGAGGTGGTGAATATTGTCACAGAAGAGGTAAGAAGAGAAGTCAAGATAGGGGCAGATCTCAAAGAAAGTGTAAAGGTCAGATTGATTGAGCTACTCTGTGAGTATTCTGATATCTTCGCTTGGTCTTATGAGGATATTCCTGGGTTGGATACAGACATAGTGGTGCATTGACTACCGCTCAAAGAAGGTTGTTCCCCTGTCAAGCAAAAGCTCCGAAGAACTCATCCTGAGATGTCCAAAAAGATCAAAGAGGAGGTCCAAAAGCAGTTGGACGCGAATTTCTTAAAGGTCATCAATTATCCGCCATAGATTGCAAATATTGTGCATGTGCCCAAGAAGGATGGTAAGGTCAGGATGTGCGTGGATTATAGGGATTTGAACAGGGCCAGCCCTAAAGATGACTTCCCTCTTCTGCATATTGATGTGTTGGTCGATAATACTGCTCATTCCAAAGTGTTTTTGTTCATGGATGGTTTTTCGGGTTATAATCAAATTAAGATGGCTCCGGAGGATATGGAGAAGACAACATTTATCACGCCTTGAGGGACTTTCTACTATAAAGTGATGCTGTTTGGTTTGAAAAATGTCGGGGCAACATATCAGCACGCCATGGTCACTCTCTTTCATGTTTTGATTCACAAAGAGATTGAGGTTTATGTGGATGATATGATTTCTAAGTCTGGCACAGAAGAGGAACATCTTGTTCATCTGAAAAAATTGTTCGAGAGACTGAGGCAGTTCTCGCTGAGGTTGAATCCGAATAAGTGCACCTTCGGGGTGAGATCCGGCAAGCTGTTAGGTTTTATTGTAAGTGAAAAAGGTATCGAGGTGGACCCGGCCAAGGTAAAAGCGATACAGGAAATGCCTGAGCCAAGGATAGAGAAGGAAGTACGTGGTTTCTTGGGAAGGTTAAACTACATTTCTAGATTTATTTCTCATCTCACAGCCACCTGTGAACCTTTGTTCAAGTTGTTGAAGAAAAGCCAGATAGTGAAATGGAATGAGGATTGTCAGAAGGCCTTTGACAAAATAAAAGAGTATTTGCAGGAACCTCCAATACTCATGCCGCAAGTGGAAGGAAGGCCACTAATCATGTATCTAACTATGTTGGAGAGCTCAATGGGTTGTGTCCTCGGTCAGCACGATGAGACAGGGAGAAAGAGCAGGCTATTTATTACTTGAGTAAGAAGTTTACGAAATGCGAGTCGAGGTACTCATTGTTGGAAAAGACTTATTATGCGCTTGCCTGGGCCGCCAAATGTTTAAGGAAATACATGTTAACTCACACCACCTACTTGATATCCAAAATGGATCCAATCAAGTATATTTTCGAGAAGCTAGCTCTTACAGGCAGGGTAGCCCGTTGGCAGATGATACTCACTGAATATGATATCCAATACACTACTCAAAAAGCAATTAAGGGTAGTGTACTGACCAACCATCTTGCTCATCGTCCCTTGAACGATTATGAACCGATGAAGTTTGATTTTCCAGATGAGGAAATTGTGTATATTCGGGATTGTAACATACCAGACCCAGACGAAGGACCCGAGCCGAGATCATGTTGGACGCTTGTGTTTTAATGGTGCCTCCAATGCCATGGGCAACTATGTCAGAGCTATTATCACTTCCCCTGAGGGATACCACTATTCCTTTCACGGCTCGTATTTGTTTCGATTTCACTAAAAACATGGCCGAATATGAGGCTTGCATTTATGGCATTGAAGCGGCGATCGACCTGCGCATCAAATTTTTGAAAGTTTACGGGGATTCCAATCTTGTTATCAGCCAGATTAATGGAGATTGGGAGACTCGCCATCAGAACCTAATTCCCTATCGTGAGCATGTTATGAAGCTAATTCCGTACTTCGAAGAGATCACATTTGAGCACATTCCCAGAGAAGAAAACAATCTAGCTGATGCGCTGGCAACTTTGTCCTCCATGTTCAAAGTTAAATGGGCTAATGAGGCACCTTCCATTACCATCAGAAATTTGAGTGAGACAGCTTTCTGTTTTGAGGCTAGTTTGGAATCAGATGGTAATCCTTGTTTTTATGATATTAAACGATATCTTGAAACACAAGAGTACCCTGAAGAGGCATCTGTCACAGATAAGAAGTTCTTGAGAAGATTTTCAGCCAAGTTCTTTCTCAATGGTGGTGTGTTGTATAGAAGGCATCATGACGGTTTACTACTCAGATGTGTTGACAAGAAAGAAGTAGCTAGAATCATTGAGGAGATACATGAAGGTGATTTCGGGACCCATTCCGGTGGGCATGCCATGGCTAAAAAGATTTTGCGAGCAGGTTTTTATTGGTCCAGCATGGAGACTGACTGTTACAATCATGCACGGGTTTGCCACAAATGTCAAATCTATGCTAACAAGGTGCCTGTGCCGCCAGTACCTTTGAATGTCTTGACTTCCCCTTGGCCGTTTGCGATGTGGGGAATTGATATGATTGGTAAAATTGAACCGACTGCATCCAACAGGCACCGTTTCATTCTGGTTGCCATCGATTATTTTACAAAATGGGTCGAAGCTGCATCATATGCCAATGTCACCAAGTAGGTGGTAACTCGATTCATTAAGCACAATATTATCTGTCGCTACGGAGTGTCTGAAAAGATCATTACCGATAATGGGTCTAATTTGAACAACAAAATGATGAAGGAGCTTTGTGAGTCCTTTAAAATCAAGCTTCATAACTCTTCCCCATACCGACCAAAGATGAACGGTGATGTCGAAGCAGCCAATAAGAATATTAAGAAGATCGTACAAAAGATGGTGGTAACCTATAAAGATTGGCATGAGATGCTGCCTTTCGCTTTGCATGGTTATCGCACCACTGTGCGTACTTCGACTGGGGCAACCCCATTTTCATTGGTTTATAACATGGAAGCAGTATTGCCGATAGAAGTCGAGATTCCTTCTCTTAGGATCATGAGGGATGTTGAGCTGGATGAAAGTGAATGGGTACAGAGTCGGCTGGATCAGTTGGAACTTATTGATGAGAAGAGGTTGACGGTTGTATGTCATGGTCAGGTATATCAGCAAAGGATGAGGAAAGCTTTTGATAAGAGGGTGCGACCTCAGTGTTACAAGCCAGGTGACCTTGTGCTAAAAAGGATAATTCTCCCCCAGGAAGATCCCAGGGGAAAATGGGTTCCGACTTATGAAGGTCCTTTCGTAGTTAGAAAAGTTTTCTTTGGAGGAGCGATGATGCTCACGACTATGGATGGAGAGTACTTCCCTCTCCCTGTGAATGCTGACATAGTTAAAAAATACTTTGCATAAAAAAAAACATAAAAAAAACCCGCTAAACTGAAAACCCGAAAGGGCGGTTTAGGAAAAAAGAGGATGTCCTGGTGAATCGAAAACCCGAAAGGGCGATTCAGGCAAAAGTTAGGGACTTAAAGCAAACGACTATGCTCAGCATGAGATCCTTTGTTTCTTTCCTTTGTTCTGTCACCTGGCATAAGCTCGAAGCTAATCCAAGAATGATATGTCTGAAAGCAGTAAGATAAGAGTCATAAGAGTCATAGCAGAGTCGGGACTTGATGGATATTCACATTCACATTGCCATTTGTAAACACGTGTTTGCTTTGATTTTGTAAATTACTTGCTTCCAAATGTAAATGCCTTTTTCATAGGCTGATTTCTCAAAATCAATGTAATATCTTCTTTCAAGTATACGTATATGTTTCTTTTCTCCCTTTTTACTATTTTGTTTGCAAAAACATCCAATATTTTTGATAAGCATGTGCATATAAACTTCGTGGACCTTACACGGAAATGGTAATCTAAGTCATGGTTGGTTAATCACTTGAAATACGGATAACAAACATAACTACTACTGTGCAAGGGGCATGTTTAGTTCTATGTTTGATGAGATTCTCATTCACTTTACTGATGGATGCCTTTCCATTTTGTTTCACAGCTCCGTGCTGTTGGTAAAGGTCATGGGTCAGGGTAATATCAAGATTACGGCAGGTCGGCGAGATCGACGAACCTAGTTGGAGATATTTCATTCCCCATAATGGATTTTATTACGTTTCTTTGCCGCACTTTCATGTGTTATCTTGATTGATTGTTTTAACATTGTCTGCATATAGGATTTTGTTTATAGCCGAATGTCAATTTTGATGCGTTGAATATTTTTGCCTTGAAGAAATTGTTTCATTTTACTTAATCGATCCAGTATCACTCTTTAATTGATTTTTCAGGCATTTTGATACCAACTGTGCCAATTCTTTTGCTTAGCCAAAAGTTTGGAGGAAAGAGTTTAGCTAAAAACGATGATTATAGTGGTATGCTTTTGAGTAGAACCCCGTTGACGATGTACAGGCATTGTTTCAATCCCCAAACACCGAAGATATAAGGGAGTTAGACCCTCGTTAACCCCTCCGAGCCTTCGAAGTAGGAGTTTCTTTTTCGTTCAAAAAAAAACCTTATTTTTTTAAACCAGGGGCAGGGTAGATGTTCAGTTAATTTGCCCTAGCATTCAAATTTCAGAAGGAATGTCCCATCTGAGGATCACCACATTTTATCTTTCGCATCATGAGATCAGGAAAAATGTCTAAACCACGATGTTCATTTCCTCATAAAGTCCTGAGGTCGAGATCGAATCGATACAATAATGGCTATCCCTCGCCGACCAAGGAATGAGGCATTTGTTTTCTTTAAAAAAAAGAGAGAAAGAAAGAAAAAAGTTCAAAGACCTAAAGTTACATTGACTTGTTCAAAGTGGAAATTATGAATAAGAAAGAAACAAAAAGCCCCGCTAAGTCGAAACTTGAAAATAAGTCGCTTAGGCAAAAGTTAGAGCATCCCGCTGGACTCCCAAAATTGAAATTCAAAAGATTTTGTCCAGGCAAAAGTTAGGGAAAAGAAGAGCCTAAAAGGCCAGAAAAAAAAGATTATCCAATAAAATTTTCATCAAAATAAGAGGAACAATAATATCAAAAACAAAAGCAGCAAAAGTTAAGTGACAATCATGTTGAAGAATTTGTCGTGATCACTCAACCATTACAAATCATTTTGAAAGATGAATGCTTGTGATAAGTCAGCTGAACTTAGGACAGGAGAATATCACGAAGGGGGTGGGCACCAAATAACTTGAGCCTTGAAAAAACTTTTTCTAAAAAAACCTCGAACCAGGCCATGTTACAACCTTTAAAAGTCCTAACTGAAACAAGGGTTTAACTCGAAAGCATACTACAACAGGGTAGCGTTTCCTAAACTCCCAAATATGTGTTGCATATCCATGTTGGTATCTTATCACCCGCATCTTGACTCGTTTTTCTTTGAAAAAAAGAGAAAAGGAAGAAAAGTTTTGAAATTTTTACACTCTAGCCAGTGATTCATTTACAACAGAGATGAGACACTTTGTTAAGATTTTCAACTTTAAGGCTTA
The DNA here is from genome assembly GCA_948472305.1 of Vicia faba. NCBI lineage: Eukaryota > Viridiplantae > Streptophyta > Magnoliopsida > Fabales > Fabaceae > Vicia > Vicia faba. Next base: position 1,232,904,446 of record OX451736.1, on the reverse strand, counting down.
AATAATCGTCGCATCAGATCTGTCATTCCCAAAATAAACATCTTTCTACATGCAAAACATTTGTTTGACATCAAAAAAAGAGTTTACACGTTGAACACCTGTAAAGAGCTTAATGATTGTAAGGAAGGGAATATTTGGTTTTTCTTCTGGTAGACAGAGCCCATGTATGAATAGGACTTTACCTATCCCCAGTGAAGTTTCATTTCCGCAACGAAGTTTTGTTTCCCCAGGAATCTTATTTTAAAGGCTTCATTCTTAGACTCTGGATTTGAGGATGTCGCATATCCCCAACGGAGTTGCCAACAGAGATCCCTCGCCATGACCTCTCATTTCCCAGCCAATCTGTTGACTGGGACATCCTTATGTTAAGATATTTCCTTATCCCTAGTAAGGTCGATACTGTGTGACTATCTGTATCATCCGTCCAATGGTTGCATTCCAAAGGAAATCTCTCTCCAACAAAAATCTTCAACAGAGTTCTGTCTCCCCGGTGAAGTCATGTTTCCTCAGCAAAGCTTTGTTCCCCCAGCAAAGGTTTTCACCCCTCATGCCGGGTTTGTTGTCTTAGTGTCATCCTCAACACGGCCACGCGCTGTCTTTTCCAGAGATTACAGTCTTGCCCTGATCTTCTACCTCAATGTCTAATCCTCTCCAGAAGCTACATTGTCGATCTGATCTTCTCTAGGAGTTTGCAGTTTATTTCTGAAACTCCTCTCAATGTTTGTGGCCCATTTCTACTAGTTGCTCGATTGTTATTCCCCGCGAAGCTTCGTCTCTTCGAGGTTCCCTCTCTAGCGGTTCCCCATATTTTATCCTCTCCTTTGGATTTTGCAATTTATTTTTGCAAGTCATGTCAGATTCTGACTTCTTGGATATTGGCTTCTCAATTGGCCATTCCCCAGTGAAACTTTTAAACATGCATCATTACATTGCATCTACCTAAACGCGTAGCATTTCCATTATATGGAGCATTGCACTATATAGAAAAAGAATTCAAACATGCATCGGAACATAAGCCATTATTGTTTCTGTTGTCCACAGTGAATTTGCTAATACTTCGGATTAAATCCCCAGCGAGGTCTTCGTCCTCATTATCTCAGTTTCCCCCCATACCAATATCCTTTTGACGTCAATCATTTGTTTGTTTGAGTGTCTACTCTTGACTATAGTTTAGTTTCTCCCTGGCGCGGTCTTCTCGGGTTTAGTCTTCACTACCCTCTTCGGTTCATTCCAATGTCTATTGATGCACCTTTCGAATACCAGTTTCGTCCTGATATTCGCTTTCAGCAAATTTTTAGGTGTACGCCCTAATCTCCTTGCTTTGGGTTGAGCTCAGAGTTTCGTCTCCTCACCTTGCGCATGAAATCCAGTTTCGTCCTAGTGCTCATCTAGTTTAGTTTCGTATAACTAGTTATTGAGTCGAGTTTCGTCTCGTTTTTGCTTTCATACCTTGGACCCTTTGACGGTGTTCATTTACCGAGTGCAGTGTTCGTACTGCGTCCCTGGCTTGAAATCAGTCTCTTTTGTTTCTTGGATTCTTCTATCAGTTTTTGTCACTGTTTATCCATTGTCTGAGACCAGCAGGAGCTCTGAGAAACATGCACTCTCATCACTCTCACTTTGGGTCGAGTTTCGCCTCGTCGCCTGTGCATGAAATCCAGTTTTGTCCTGGTACTCATCTAGTTTAGTTTCCTCTAACTAGTTATTGAGTCGAGTTTCGTCTCGTTTTTTCTTTCATACCTTGGACCCTTTAATGGTGTTCGTTTACTGAGTGCAGTGTTCGTACTGCGTCCCTGGCTTGAAATCAGTCTATTTTATTTCTTGGATTCTTCTATCAGTTTTTGTCACTGTTTATCCATTGATCTGAGACCAGCAGGTGCTCTGAGAAACATGCACTCTCATCATTTTGCTATGGGTCGAGTTTCGCCTCGTTACCCGTGCGTGATATCCAGTTTCTCCCTAGTACTCATCTAGTTTTGTGTCGTCTAACTGATTATTGAGTCGAGTTTCATCTCGCTTTTGTTTCTCATTTCTGGGATTCTTTCAGTTCCTTCATACTGTCTATCTTAGTTGAGATTAGCAAGTGCTCCTAGAATCACGCACTCTAGCCACTTTGCTTTGGGTCGAGCTCAGAGTTTCGTCTCCTCACCCGCGTACGTTTTCTTTTCCAGAGCTTAGTTTCGCCCATACTCTGTGGTTGAGTTTTATCTCACCTCCTCTTTTTGAAGCCCAGTTTTGCCCTGGAACATTTGTTCGGAAGTTTAGTTGCGTCCACTCTTCTTTGTTTTTGTTCTGTTACAACCTGCGATACAACTTCATTCTGACGCATGTCTTGGGGGTTTTCTGCTTCTTGTTCTCTCTTCTTCAAGAGTGTAAATTTTCGGGTTCTTTTGTATTCAATCATCTTTAACTCTGAACACTCGAAGTTGTCACTTTTCTCACTTATCATGTTGAAGATATTTGAATAGGGGCATCTGTTGCACCCCAAAATTTACCCTCTTGATTTAGGCTTATGTTTCATCATGAATATCATATTGCATTGCATTCATACATTGTGATGAGATCAAAGTAATTTGGTTATCAAGTCTTCCTCAAGCTTTGAAGGTTGATTGCATTGACAAGTTGCTCAAGTAGAACATTATCATCTAAACCTCTGGATCTTTCAAGCTCAAAAGTTATTGCATATCTCAAGATATTTTATCCATCTCTTTGGATCATCAGAGGATTGAAGTTTGTGTTTGATTATAAGAAGACTCACTCTTTTGATTCACCAGTCAAATTAGGGTTTTGTTTGAGCAAGGCTATTGATCAATGTACAAATCTTGATTTGGAAGCTACAACATCTCATTGGTATTTGGAAAGTCTTTGTACAAGAAATTGGTCAAGATGCCCAGAGGATTTGAAATTTTGGAGATGATTCATCAGTCTCCTAAGGTGTTAACCAAAACTAGGGTTTGGGATTTCATCAAGATTTCTTGAGAATTTTAAAGTGAAACTTTGTACATGGCCTCTATATATTTGGAAGATCATATGTTTGAATTTTTTATCATCAATTTTAAAGGGAAGTGGATCAATTGATTCAAAGGGGCAAAATGGTCATTTTGGTCAAAATCAGTCAAAGTCAAGGTTGACCAGGTGAACTTTTGGTCAACCATCAATTCAAGGGTGTACTTTTCATATTTCAAGTCCATTTTGATCATTGGATCAAAAATATTGAGGTTTGGGTTGAAACTTGTTCATGAAGAAACCCTAAAAGTTTCTAATTTTGGAAAATAAGGACTTAACTTCAAAAATTCATATTTTATTCACCTTTGATCAAAAAAATGCAAATGAAGTATGCTTGTAAATCTAAGAGGATGATCTTTCATCTCATTTTGGTTTCATGTCAAAATTTCTAAAGAGTCAAGAATTATGGTCTTTGGAAGTTCATGCCTCAAGTTAAAATTATAGGTCATTTTCCAAAATTAGTGAATTTCATGTCAAATTTTGAGGACCTTAATGGATTCAATTGCAAAAACTAAAAACTAAGGGATTGTAGATATTTTCAATACCTTTCCAAATTGTACTCATTTTTGTCCAAATTCAAAAATATGAGCAAGTTATGAACTTTGGAATTTTGAGGTATTTTATTGAAATTTGACAAGTATGCAAAATGGCCAATTCATGAGAGCTCGAGTTTCAGCCATTCCTTTTGTTTCTAATCAAGCCCATGAACAATTTTTGACATGCTGAGGCCCATTACACTCACCATTTCGTGCCCATGTGCTTCTTGAACTTGCTTGAATGAAAAAAATACAAAACATGCTCAATTTTGCAAATTCACCAACACTTATTCATTTCAAACAATCGTGAGCTGGCACTTTGGGCATTGGTTCCTGACCTCATTTGGCTCATAAAATGCAAAAGAAATGAGGAAACGCACGAAAAAATGGCTGAGGCCCATGTGCATTCATTTTTGGCCAAATTTTCCAATCAAGCTCTTGAACAACTTTGAGGACCAATTTCCTCTTCTAACCTTCTCTACCCACACTATATAAGGTACTGCAAGCCTCATTTCAGAAAAAACGCGCTCCAGTTATCAGAAATCCGGATATGAACTTTTTCTGCTCTTGCTGAAGTTTTCTTCGATTCTCTCATCTTCTTCGCACACTCATCAAATTTCCTGTGGATTCATCTTCCTTGAAGTGTGTAGATCAAGATCATGGAGTTCATTTGCTTCTGTAACTAAGGAATCGACATTTCCAGTTTCACATTGAGGTGAGCTTCTTGAACTTCAATTTGCTATTTTCAGCTTGATTTGGATGAATTACTTCATGTTTATGAGTTCATAGCTGGCCAAACAATAGGTTTGACGTATAATTTTGTTTGAAATTGAAGAATAGATTGTTGTTTGAACTTCTGAATAATTCATGTTCAGTGAGTTTTTGCAATTTTCGCGTCCATATTTCTAATCGCTTAGTCAATCTTTTTGAGATCTATGAGTACCATGATGTAGAGATTAGATATGGCTTTGTTTTGAGCTTTGAATCATTGATTTTGGTGGAGAAATAAGGAAGAAATTTTGATCAGAACATGAGGTTTCGAACTGAGAAAACACGCGTTTAGGGCTTTATGCTGGAGGTTGAAGATGATGAGGTGGCACGCCCTGATTGGATGTTTTAATTTTTTAATGAATTTCATATTATTTGATTTCAATTGATTTTTTGATTTTATTTTTGTGATCAAACCATCTTCAAAAATCATGAAAAGATTACCATAGGCCAACAATAATTTCTAGTATTTGTCATTTTTTTTTGGAATTTTAAAAAATGTTTTGATTGGTTTAAAATTTCATAAGATTAATTAATTGTTTGTTTAATGTTTATTTTTATTTTAATAGCCATTAATTCAAAAGTTCCACAAAAATTATATTTGACTCATAAAATAATTTAGAAATTAATTCTGATTTTGGTTTAGCATTTTTTCTATTTTTGTTTAGAAATTTAATTTGAGAAGTTTATTTGAAATATTTGCTTCATAATTTTTATTTTAATATTTCCTTTAATTAAAAAATTCCACAAAAAATCAGGGATGTGTGTTTTTAATTCTAATATTTGAATATAATTTTGGTTGGATATTTTTTCTGATTTTTGATTAGAATTTTATTTTGAGATGTGATTATTTGTTTAATTAATTAATGGTTTGAATTTGAATTTTATTTTTGACTTTTCTTTAATCCTAAAAATGTGAAAAAATATGTATTCTGATATTTAGGGTTTCCTCATGATTTGCATGATCTTGGTTTGAGTTGTTTGAATTTTGATCTTACCTAATTAGTATTTAAGATTAAAATTCAAACAATTAGGGTTTTGTAGCTTACATTGCAAGTTTCAATTTCAAAACCAATTTTCCTTGGGTTTCCATTGGAATTTGGATCTTGTTTAAGGTTCATGGATGTATTGAGGATCTGAAAATCATTTTTCTTGAATTATTTGACTTGATTGAATATTTTTCCACAAATTATTTTGAAAGCTTGTCTAGTTTGGTAGTTTTGCCAACTAGTTTTGATATTTGGGCCTCATTAGATCCTCTCCTCTAGTATCCATGAACTTAATACTTTCTTTCCGACTTCTACACACTTCAAAGATGCTAAGAATTTTTTTGTGTGAATTATTGATCCTTGTTTCTATTTTTGATATATTTTTGAAGTGAAGGTACCCAATTAATGTTGCATATCTTGTTGTAATTTGCTTGATGGCCAATGAACTTGAGTGAGGCCTATAATTGGGAACCTAATGATCATGTTGTTTCTGTTTATCCATATAGACTCAAATCATCTCACTTAATGCCCTATGTTTGAATGATTGAACCTTTTGATGCATTATATGGGATTCCTCTTCTTTTATGCTTGTGAGCTGTGATGAAGTAATTGAGTATGATTGAATTGTGTTTGCTACTGACCTTCATGGTCTTTGATTTTATTCTTCTCAATCTCCCATGATCCTTGATTGATATTCAATTCTCAACTCAACATGGTGATAGAAAGGAGCAACATTCCTCTAACTTTTGACCAAATTGTGCATATGCCTGTTTCTTTTTGTCTATCATATCTAATGTTTTGATAGTTGCTATCATGTTTCCCCAATTCATTATGGTGTCATTATCCATCCCTTATGTGAGTCATCATTCAATTTATGGGAATACTAACTTGGCTGTTGAATGTGCGAGGTACTTTGAGAAAAGTTTTCCATTTTTGACTTGAGGCTACTGTGTTTCACTTTATTTGTGGAACACAATGTATTATATTGGCACTACTCTTATGCTTGGAATATTTGATAGTCTATGCAGGATATATGCATGTGATTATGAATGCTATACATTTCCCATGGGATCTGTTCATATCTGATAATCTCAATGCTTACATCCTGATTGCGTAATTTCTGACTTGATTTGTCTGCTGATGCCAACTTTCTTGAAGTCCTCTGGGTTTCTTTTATTCTTGCTCAGTTGCTACAGATAGTTATCCGTTTGGTATTGCACTATTTCCTTTCTTCTATTTTCATTTTGTATAGTTCTATGTTGCATGATGAGACCTCTGTTGCTGATATATGTCAGGGGGCCCTCTGTTTTTGTTTGATACATGTGTTGTGTTTGTTTCTTTAACTTTTGATTGATGAGTCACTCAATTTAGAAATTGAGATCACGACTTCTCTCTCAGTGCATGTTCCCTATAGGATGTTTATTGTTTTTATTCTTTATCTATTGATCGATGAGTCACTCAATTTAGAAATTGAGATCACGACTTCGCTCTCATTGCCTGTTCCCTATAGGATAGTTTTGTTAATCTTCCTTTGACATGTTGATTAAGATAGGAATCCATGTATGCTAGCATAGGATAGGATTTTCCTTTATCCTCAACCTTAGGGTCAATCATTGTATGATAACACTAGGGATAGTGCTATGCTAGTTTCCCTTAGTTGTTTTTCCTTCTTTTGCATTTTTGCATCTTAAAACAAAAATTGTTTTCTTGGTAAATCATAAAACACCTCTAATAAACTCAAACCCTTCTTCAAGGTAAAAGATACAAATCAATCTTATTTATTTGTGCGCATCTTGGTTTTGTTTTTTTAAACCTCTTATAGCCGATGTTTCGCCATCGCATACTTGTTTGAAGCCGATGTTTCGCCATCGCACATGTTTGTTATCCTACTTTGATCCTCAATATCATTGTTAGGTGTGATGTTTTGTCATCTGTTTTATCGATGTTTCGCCATCTTTGCCATGATACCTTGTTATCTTATAGCCGATGTTTCTCCATCGCATACTTGTTTGAAGCCGATGTTTCTCTATCGCACATGTTTTTTATCCTAATTTGATCCTCAATATCATTGTTAGGTGTGATGTTTTGTCATCCGATTTATTGATGTTTCGCCATCTTTTCCATGATACCTTGTTGTCTTATAGCTGATGTTTCACCATCGCACATTTGTTTGAAGCCGATGTTTCGTCATCGCACATGTTTAGTATCCTACTTTGATTCTCAATATCATTGTTAGGTGTGATGTTTTGTCATCCGTTTTATTGATGTTTCGCCATCTTTGACATGTTACTTTGTTATTATTTAGCCGATGTTTTACCATCTCATTTGTTTGTTGTTTTATTTGATGGTTTGCCATCTTGACTTGTTTTTGTTGTCTTAACTAAAAAACACAAACCAACCAAAATATATGAGCCGAACTATGGCTGCTCTGATTCCTTAAGAGGGATACGTAGGCAAAGGGGTAGGGCCCAACCGAGCACAACTTTTATTTTCCCTACATTGTTCTCTTTTGTTTCTTTCGCATGCATTCCCTTTTTAGCTTTAAGCCATAAACATAGGATTTGACCACACCCATTAGATTAGACAACAAGAGTGGATACCGTAGAGTACTACAAGCGTGTGGGGTGCTAATACCTTCCCCCCGCGTAACAGACTCCCTTACCCGATCTCTCGGTTGAAAGACCATGATTTCTCCCTTTCCAGGTTTTCTCGATGTTTACCTTTCCCTCTCAGCGGGATAAAAGACATTCGGTGGCGACTTCATTGATGTTTCATTACATCCAGATGACAGGTTCAGCCAAGTGGTTTCATGATCAAGCAAATATATTTCTGGCAGTGCTACAACACTTACTACTATGGACAATGACAATTCTCTGCACCCTATGAACATGGACATAGTCGAAAAATACTATGCATGAAAAAAGACCTGCTAGGTTGATTGGCCTAGGCAAAAATAATGGCATCCCGACGAACCAAAAGAGTTCGGGCAAAAATTAGGGATATATAAATAAAACTGTACACTCGGCAAGTTGAAAACCTGAAAAGGCGGTTTGGGAAAAAAAGGGTATCCTGGTGGACTGAAAATCTGAAAGGACAGTCCAGGCAAAAGTTAGGGATTAAAGCGTATGACTATGTCCCGTCATCTCGTCACTTGTCTATCAGTAGAAGACTTATCTCCCTGATCAGCATTCACCAAGGGCTCTAGAAGTTGGTGACGTCCAAGCCGTCCACAAATCCCCACATAGCCTCTTCAAGAGATTATCTCTACAAAGTAATCTTCACAAAGTCATACATTCCCCGCAATTTTCCCAGCAGATTGCTCCGACGGGAAAATGAGTGTAGTCTTGTTCCCAGTAATATTGCCCATCTACGAGATCCCAATCATTACAATTTATGGGAATTCTTCTCCCCAGCTAAGTTTTCAAAACTGTAAAAGCCTCTGCAGGCTACTTCTCTTCAGCAGAGCTCATTCTCCTCAAAAAAGAGTTCCCCTCAGCGGGATATTCCTCCATCAACAGGGTTTACTTCCCACCGGAGTCCAGACTTCCATCAACAAGGTTTATTTCCCCAACAGGGTTTATTTCCCCAATGAGGTCCAATCTCCCTGGTTTGAGTCTTTTCCTCAGATGGCCATGAGTCACTGGCAAAACTCCCTTCCCCAATGAAGTCATTATTATCCCAGAGAGTTTCTACTGAATCTAAAATTGGATCAGATGTCAATCAACCTTATCCTTCTCAGACGAGCCAGAAAGTTATACATCGATGTTATCCCCAATCAGGGTATATAATGAATCACAACTTCCCAGTAGAGCAAAAAAACAACCAAAGTTTTGACCTCTTCTTCCCCAAGCAGAAGTAAACACTCTCCAGCAAAGTTCCCTCAGAGAGCAGAAATCGATGTTCCCCAATGGAGTTTCCTAAAACAGCAAGTAGGAATCCCCAGCGGAAACAATTCCCAGAAGATTACACATATTCTTCATCCCTAGAGACAATCAGGGATTTATTTTCCCCAGACGAAGATGCCATTGAAATTCATAAATTCACTTCATTAACATTACATATTCATACATTAGTTACCAAATGTCATAGCATATGCATACAAAACGCATATGGCGGAATCTCATTTATTTTGAGAACATTATTACGCAATGCATTTCATACATCATGACATTGCATACGGCTAACTCTTTACCTTTTCAAGAAAAGATCAATCAAAAAGACCAATATCATCAACTACTGGTAGGACCAGACAATCTTATCAAAGAAAACATATTCTGGCTTAGAATAAATCAACCCAATGATTTATTCTGATACTTCTCTAAGTAGATATTCTTCTGGCTCAGCTTAGATGAATTGTAGATCTATTCTGATACTTCTTCCAGTTGAAGACATTTTATGGCTCAAATTAAATCAACCAAAGATTTATTCTGATACTTCTTCCAGATAAAAACAAGCATAAATATCTGCTGGCTCAGATTAAATTGACCAAGATTTACTCTGATACTTCTTCCAGTAGACCTTTTTTTGGCTCAGATTAAATTGACCAATGATTTATTCTGATACTTCTTCCAGTTAAAGACACAAAGACCTCTTCTGGCTCAGATTAAATTAACCAAAGATTTATTCTGATACTTTTTCCAGTTGAAGACGATCGTAGATAGTCGCTGGCTCGGATTCAATCGACCAAAGGTTTTATTATGATATTTCTTCTAGTGGAAATTCTTCTGGCTCAACTTAGATCACGAGTAGATCTATTCTGATACTTCTTCAAGTTGAAGATATTTTCTGGATCAGATTAAATCAACCAAAGATTTATTCTGATACTTCTTCCAGATAAAAACAAGCATAAATATCTGCTAGCTCAGATTAAATCGACCAATGATTTATTCTGATACTTCTTCCAGTAGACCTTTTTCTGGCTCAGATTAAATTAACCAATGACTTATTCTGATACTTCTTCCAGTTAAAGATACAAAGACCTCTTCGGAATCAGATTAAATCGACCAAAGATTTATTCTGATACTTCTTCTAGTTGAAGACGGTCGTAGATAGTCGCTGGCTCAGATTAAATCGACCAATGATTTATTATGATACTTCTTCCAGTAGACCTTTTCTAGCTCAAATTAAATCGACCAATGATTTATTCTGATACTTCTTCTAGTTAAATATAGAGAGACCTCTTCTAGCTTAGATTAAATCGACCAAAGATTTATTCTGATACTTCTTCCAGTTGAAGACGATCATAGATAGTTGCTGGCTCAGATTAAATCGACCAATGATTTATTTTGATACTTCTTTCGGTATACCTTTTCTAGATCAGGCAACCAATGATTTATTCTGATACTTCTTCCAGCTAAAGATACAGAGACCTCTTCTGGATCAGATTAAATCGACCAAAGATTTATTCTGACACTTCTTCGAGTTGAAGACGGTCGTAGACGGTTGCTGGCTCAGATTAAATCGACCAAAGATTTATTCTGATACTTCTTCCATCGAAACATTTTCTGGCTCAGATTAAATCGACCAATGATTTATTCTGATACTTCTTCCAGTAGACCTTTTCTGACTCAGATTAAATCGACCCAAGATTTATTCTGATACTTCTCCCAGTTAAAGACAACAAAGACCTCTTCTGGCTCAGATTAAATTGACCAAAGATTTATTCTGATACTTCTTCCAGTAGACCTTTTTTCTGGCTCAGATTAAATCGACCAAAGATTTATCCTGATACTTCTTCCAGTTAAAGACAAAGAGACATTTTTTGGCTCAGATTAAATCAACCAAAGATTTATTCTGATACTTCTTCCAGTCAAAGTCGGGCATAAACATATTCTGGCTCAGATTAAACCGACCAAAGGTTTATTCTGATACTTCTTCCAGCAAACCTTTTTCTGGCTCAGATTAAATCGACCAAAGATTTATTCTGATACTTATTCCAGTTAAAGACAAAGAGACCTCTTCTGGCTCAGATTAAATCAATCAAAGATTTATTCTAATACTTATTCCAGTTGAAGTCGAACATTAATATCTTCTGGCTCAGGGTAAATCAACCAAAGATTTATTCTGATACGTCTTTCAGTAGACGTTTTTCTGGCTCAGATTAAATCGACCAAAGATTTATTCTGATACTTCTTCCAGTTAAAGACAAAGAGAACTCTTTTGGCTCAGATTAAATCAACTAAAGATTTATTCTGATACTTCTTCCAGTCGAAGTCGGACATAAATATCTTATGGCTCAGGGTAAATCGACCAAAGATTTATTCTGATACTTTTTCCAGCAGATCCTTTTTCTGGCTCAGATTAAATTGACCAAAGATTTATTCTGATAATTCTTCCAATTAAAGACAAATAGACCTCTTCTATCTCAGGTTAAATCAACCAAAGATTTATTCTGATACTTCTTTCAGTCGAAGTCGGACATAAATGTCTTCTGGCTCAGGGTAAATCGACCAAAGATTTATTCTGATACTTCTTCCAGCAGACCCTCGTTCTGGCTCAGATTAAATCAACCAAAGATTTATTCTGATACTTCTTCCAGTTAAAGACAAGTAAAGACCTCTTATGGCTCAGAGTGAATCGACCATGGATTCATTCTGATACTTCTTCCAATTGAAGCCAAATATAGACCTTTCATGGCTTAGATTAAATCGACCAAAGATTTATTCTGATGCTTCTTCTAGTTGAAGACGGTTGCAGATAGTTTCTGGCTCAGATTAGATCAACCATAGATTTATTCTGATACTTCTTCCAGTTGCAGACAAGCATAGACATCTCATGGCTCATATTAAATGGACCATAGATTTATTCTGATACTTCTTCCAGTTTGAAGTCAACAGTTACTTTAGATGGCATCTATAAGCCCATCTCTGACGACTCTCCATCACCTCTCAAAATGACATCTATAATCCCATTCCCGGTACAATCAACCAACAATGTTACCTCTTGCACATGCGAGTGCAAATTTCTGGGCACTTAAGTGTTCAATCATCTTCTACCTTCAAGTCATGAATGACGAACATGCCAATCTAACTCCTCAGGTTTAAGAAGATTGAACATGGGCAGCTGTTGTACCCCAAAATTTTTCCTCCCATTTTTTCTTAAGATATGCTTTCAAATATTCTCAAGATACTCAAGGGTTGACCAGTCAAACCTCCTCCTAAGAAAGGGGTCTAAAAGTAGGGTTTTGAGTTCCTCAAAGAAGTTTGAGTTGCAAAGGTCTCAAGTGGATTTCATGGTTCTCTATAGGTCCTCAATAAGGTTCATGTCAAGTTTCAAGTCCTACATCATAAGTTTGCTCAGTCAATGGCTTAGATGATTAAAAATCAACTCTATTGGTCAAAAAGTCAAATGTGGTCAATATACAGTCAAACTTCAAGATTTTTGGTTAACATCAACACTTTGAAGTGATATTCATCATTTGATCAAGGATTGATCATGATTCCTCAAGGAAAGCCCTCAGATCATCAAAAGTCAAGAATTGCCAAATTAGGGTTTCCTTAGGAGAAGTCAACTGAACTTTGACCAGGCATAACTTTCACATTCTTCATCAACTTTTCCTCAACCAAAGCCCATTTTGAATAAAATTCAATTATATACAACTTTGCTTTTGTTCTCAAGTCCAAAAATGCTTCATTTGGAAGATATGATCTCATACATCATATGTCATTTCAAAAGTCAACAAAAGACACTTTTTGTCAAGGAAACTTACAACAAGATTATATCTTCAAAAGCAAAAATGATCAACATAGAGATTGAAGGGGACATCCAAAAAGTCCAACATCAACTTCAAAATATGAAAATTGAGCAAGTTATGAGGTACACAAGTTGGGCAATTTTCAAGGAATGCATGAAGTCAACTTTGAGCGAAATTGCATTTTTAGGTTAATGAACCTAACTTTTAGGGTTCAAACATATTTATGACATACCCAAGGACCTCTAAACCTAACCATGCACTACTGTGATTTCTATTTTTATTTATTTGAATTTTTAGTCATTTAAATATGAATTAAATAAAATAAATTAGATAAAAATACAAGAGATAATGGGATAGCGCATTTGGGCTTGACTTGACCCATTATGGAGCCCAATATTTCGTGCAAAGACCAACAAAAAACTGTCCAGGTTCAAGCAGCATCTAGAATGACAAGAATCATCCAAATATGGTAAACTTTCAATATATTAGATTTTTGTCTCATGGTCTTGAAAGCTTTGTTTCTTGCCATACTTGCTTTTCTCATGACTCTATAAATAGATAACATTTCAAGCAAGAAAGGGCACGAAATTCCTCTTCAAAAAGCTCTCCAAAAGCTCTTCACAAAGCTCTACCAAGTTCTCAAAATTTCTCAAAATTGCCAAAATTTGCAACTGCTTTTCCCGACGCAATCAATCCAAACCAGTGATCAAACCTTACTCCCGAGATCCCCAGATCCAAGAACACGTCCAACCGTGCTTAGAAGGCCATTCACGAACTCACCGTTGCATTCATATTAGAGAACATGACATGAACAAGTGATCACATGATGTTTTTGACGTTATAATCACGCTCATCATGCACTCTCACATCAACATCATCAGATCCAGATCCAGCAATCCAGATATGAGCACCCACGATAGGCCTCATGGGAGAGATGCACATGATCCTAAAGATTTTTCCTTCAGCGTATGGGCTAATGTTGTTGGGCCAATTGATTTCTGATTCTCGCACCCCCTAATTACTTGTTTTGTAGCTTGGCCCAATTTAATTTTTTTTGTCTTTTTCTTTTATTATTTGTTTCCTTTTACTTCAATTATTACTTTTTTATAACAAAAAACAAAAAGAAATCATAAAATCACAAAATCACAAAAAATATTAGACTTAGATTTTTATTAATTATAATTAATTATAATTAATTATTTAATCATCTTTTTTAATTAATTAAATTAATTAGAATTAGATTTTCATTAAATTAATTATTACTTTTCGTATACAAAAAAACAACAAAAACATTTCTTTCTTTTTTTCATTTAGATTTTTTTTAGGTTCTCTTTATATTTATCTCTTTTCTACCCCCGCGCGTTTATTTTATTCGCATTATTTTCACAATTATGTAATTGCCTATGGATTGTATTAGTTTAATTATGACCATTTACATTTATTTTCCCCGTTTTGGTTTGTAATTCCCCCATCTGGAAGCCTTGTAATAGCGTAGATTCAAAACTCCCGCACTTTATTTTCTGTACTTATTCAATTAACTGTTAGATGAATGCTAATAGGCTTGTATGATAAGACTAAAAACAAACACTAGCAAACCTGAGACTCAAGATAAACTTAACTGAAACACAACACACTCGCACATGCGTACCTCTAAGGTACCTCCACTTGTTGCCTTCGGAGTATAACAGTCACGACTCTCGAACGTAAGAAATTTTAGTGGCGACCCTTTGGTTTAAAGATCATAAGTCCCTCGATAACCCTTTCGATGTTGCCTCGGTATATGATCTTAAAACCTTAGGGTAATTACTAAAGTATCTTATGAGTTGCTTTCATGACTGTACGATGACCCTCGCCTGTCCCTCAAAACATCTAACGATAGGGCTACCAACTGACTAATAGTAGGATAACACTATCTAAAGGAAAAGAGGAAAAGAACAAATCTTTCAAGTAGGTAGATAGCTCCTAGTTACTTGCTCATAAAAACAAACACATTTTTTTACGCACATACACAAACTCTTATCTAAAATATTTTCAAAGACAAAACACTTTGTATACGTTCTCGCCGAAATGAGAAACATTACAAAGTTCGCCGCACTTAGGCATCTTTTTCAAAATATTTTCAAATACACTTACACAAAAAAGCATTTTTAAAGTGAGCTAGCAACTAAGAGCCCATAGATAACTACGGATGGAAAGGTGCTAACACCTTCCCTTTCCATAACCTACCCCCTTTACTCAGAAAATAATCTTGAAAGGTCTTTCCTGTTCTTTTCACCCTTTCCTTTGTTGGATAAAAGAAAAGTCGGTGGCGACTCTTGCTAACCGCAACATTGTAATAAAATGCAAAACCAATAAAAGTCAGTTCTCCCACTGTATTACAATGAGATCGAGCTTAAGTGTTTTCTTGAGGTGTAATTATATCTTCAGTTGTGGCTTGTTAACCTTCTTCAATTGTTGTATCTAACCTTACACTTACTTCGTGAGCTATCTCAAGTTCGTTCTGAGTATCTGGGAATCACCTTGTTGGACTATGGTTGGAAGTTTTCTGTGAGAGGAAGAGATATGAGTTTTATGTAGATGGATGAAAGATGAAAATGTATGAAAATGATTGGGTATGCAATAGTATAAAAAATTCATGGATATGCAATGCGATATAGAAGTACTATGATGGTAGACATAGGGGTACCCTATACAGGTTTAAAGATAGACATGATGACACCATACACTGACTCAGAAATTGAGATAGGTAGAAACTCCTTAATAGATATGGATTTGATGATATCCTATATTATCTCAGAGATTGAGACAGGCAGGAATTCCCTAAGGATTATGGTAAATGAAAGACGAAGAGGAGTCACTACAGGATAGGGATGATGATAAAGACGGAAGCCCTACGAGCTAAAGATAACAGTGAATGGAAAGATAACCCTTGTGGGTTTAAAGATTATAGTGGGGTTTGTGAAAGGTATCCTTAGAAGGTAGGTTCCTAGTACTGGCCTACGGATATTCTACCCTCCCTATAAGGTGGTTTCCTTAAGGGTATCATGAATAACACTATAGGGAAAGGCATAAGGGCCTTCCTTAAGCGGGGTCTCTTTATAGACCAAAACTTTCATCTCTAGGTCATGAAAAGTCTCATCACGAGTTTTTGGTTTAAAGGTCGTACAAAGAGTCATAAGTGTCATTCCAAAGTCCTACTTCCCAAGAGGATGTCTCTCGAGAGGTATTCCTTTTGTGGGATTCTACCGACTCTAGGCGAAGTCGTCCCATAAACTCATAGGGTTGATGTATCCCCTCTAATAGACGAACATTCTTTATAAGTTTTTTTTGAAAATATTTTTTACGAAAATTAAATCCCACCACAGATATAATATGATAAAATATAATAAACAAAATAAATAAATAAATAAAGCAAAATAAAGAAAAACTAAAAAATAAGAAAAAACCCTAAAACCTAAAGGAGAGGCTTCTAAACCTAAGGTTGAGTCCCCACCAGAGTCGCCAGCTGTTGCAACTGGTTTTTAAATCAAAGTCGTCACCCTTAATTTTTATCCTAAAGGAAGGGAGTATAAAGCAATAACCCTAAAAGTTAGAGATTCTAGATTTAGACTCGGTTCTAGACGAGGGGAAGGTGTTAGGCACCCCTTATCTACCTTGTTCACAAGGATACTAGGGTTAGAAGCGTGATCTTAGGAAATAGGGGTTTTAAATATTATTGGGAAAAAGGGTTTGAATTTTATTTAGCGGGATTCACCATGATTTTAATCGTATGCCTACGTATCCTCTTATGAGGAATCAGAGTCTCATTTCGTAGTTCGCAACGGGTTTGTGTTTTTTATAAGTTACAAAGATATTCGTATTTCTCACGCGTTTAGTCTAGGTGTCATGAATAGCGGAGATTGTTAGACTAAACACGCAGTCGATTTAAATAAATTTGCAATTCTTTTCGAAAGTTGATTATTGGATCAATTTGGTTTTTTAAAATAGGTTTGTAATTGGTTGGATGTTTTTTAGTATCTTAATTACTTAAAAGAGAATTTTATTTAAACGCATGCACGAAATAAGCTTTAATGTCGTTAACAAAAATAGTGTTTTAATAAATTTAGAAAATATGGAAATTTGTGTGACAAATAATAAAAATAATGAATATAATATTAAATATATTTGAATATATAATATAAAAATATATAGTCATTATTATAATTAAATAAAAAGAAAATATAAAAATTATGAAAAATGAAATAAAATAAATAAATAAAATAAGAAAAATATTAAAAAACGCAGGGGGGATGCAAAATATGTAAGGGTAGTAAAAATATAGGGTGCTAATAGACAAGGCTTGAATTCAGATATTGAATTCGGGCCCAAAGGCCCGGGGGTGCATTTTTATTCTGCACTACAAATTGGGGAGGTGTAAGGTTAATAAAATACTAGAAACTTTTAAAGAGCTCAAAGCCCATTTTAATAGACCTTAATTTCTCTTCTAAAAACATAAATAAGAAATATACAACAAGTGTATATGGGGCGCTCCACCTCGCTGTTTATGCCTTTCTCAAGACCATACTCAAACAAATCCATTTTCTTACTTTCTTTTAAACCATTTTCCTTTAAAACTCACCATTACCCATTGTAATTCTCTCAAATCCAAACACATAAAACAAATTTACAGTGAATTCGAATTTAAATAATCGTAAACAAGAAAAATCGACCAGAGTCAACAAGAAGAGGCGGCGGAATCAGGGTCAGTCGGAATGGAGGGTGGTTCGGTGTGGTGTCGGAGACGCGGCCGGTTCTGGAATCTGCGGTTCTGCTTAATTTTTTATTTAAGTTTTCATCTTGTTGTTCATAGTGTTGATAGAGGAATATACATTGAAGTGTGTGGAGCGGAAAAAGTTGGTGTGGTCCACGGGTCTGGAAGTGGAATCAGCGGAAGGAGTAGTTCGATCTTAGTGGGAGTATTGGAACTGAGCGTCTACACGGAGGGAGTATGTTCCGGCAGTTGATTGAGATGGTTTGGATGTTGTGTGGTGATTCACGAAATGGTATGAAGAAAAGGGATTGGAAGATGAAGATTGAGGGGAAATTGAATGGAGCTTAATTATATATGAGCTGATTATTATTGTAAAAACAGATATTATTCCTTAATTAATCTGCATAGTATTTTCTTTTTTAGATTTGAGCCACATTTTGACCGAATTTGGACTTTAGGCCTTGAACACATAACAAAGAGTTGGTCCGTAAAAAGCCCACTCTTGGCTTTTAATCAAGCGTTTCTTTTTACTGAGTGAAACAAAACAACAACTTTGATGAAGTTTGTTTTTTTTTTATATTAATTATAAAGTATTTCAAAAGAAATTTCTGAAATGGGCTAGACTGTTTTTGGGCTTTAACAAACACAAAAAAAGAAAATTTCTACACCTCCCTTCTTCAACATAAATAAAAACAGACAAAAAACCACGTGGGCCCTCTCCCCTTTGTATTGGACTTTAACAACAAAGAAATGTTTCATAGACCCCATAAAGAATGGAATTTAAATGGGCCTTATTAGTGTTTTGTTTACACCTTGTTTAAAACAAATACACCCCTAATTAAGAAACAGAATATCATTTTAAAACCTAATGGGCCATCAGATATTGATGGTCCATTTTGTGTCAATCACACCCATCTTTCATGTTTACACCCCATAGAAATAAAGACTAAATAATACGATTTATTGAATTAAAAACCCAAATATAATATAAAGGTAGGGCATATTTTAGGTATGACACCTTGGTTCTGGCCAAGATTCTGATGAAGACTATTCTGCCGAACAGTATCCTCCTGCTGATGATAAGTACAAGCAGCTGGAAGATCGTCTTAATGCTATGGAGATCCAGAAAGTGCCTGGACTGGATTTTGAAGAGATGGGTCTTATCTCAGGGGTTGTTATCCCCCATAAGTTCAAGGTCCTCGTCTTTGCCAAATATGATGGTGTGTCATGCCCAAAGCTTCATCTGAGGTCTTATGTTCGGAAGATCCAACCCCATACTGCTGATAGAAAGTTATGGGTTCATTTCTTTCAAGAGAGCCTATCTGGGATGCAACTTGAATGGTTCTATCAGCTGGAGGGAACCAACATCCGCACTTGGGAAGACCTAGCTGCTGCTTTTTACAAGCAGTATCAATATAATGCTGACCTTGCACCAACTCGTGTGCAACTACAAAGTATGACTATGGGTTCGAATGAAGGGTGAGTATGCCTAAAAGTGGAGAGATCTGGATGGAAGAGTGCAACCTCCTTTATCTGACAGGGAGTTGGTTGATATGTTCATGGGTACGTTGACAGGGCCTTTCTTTAATCATCTGATTGAAAGTTCCTCATCTGGTTTTACTGAGCTGATTCTAACTAGGGAACGTGTCAAAAATGGTATCAAGAATGGAAAATTTCAAGTGGCTACGTCTTCGAGTGATGCAAAGAAGACATTTAACAGAAATAAAGAAGTTAATGCTATTTATGGCAAGAAGGGTCGTGTTAAAAATGATCACAACCAATCTGTGGGGGTGGTGCTAATTTTTAATCCCGCGCCTGTTCAACAACGTCAGCAAAATAATCAACATAGATCAGACGCACCTAGAAGGCAGTTTACCAAGATCAGTATGCCACTGTCTCAGGCATTATAAAATTTACTGAAAGCGGAACTAATTACATTAAGGGATCCTCCTCAGAATCCCAACACCTCATCTCCTCGCTATAATCCAAATGTGAAGTGTGCTTACCATTCCAATAGCCCTGGGTACGACACCAACAACTGATGGGCCTTGAAAAACAAAATTCAAGACATGATTGACAATAAAGAGATTGAGTTCGATCCTCTCGAGACCCCCAATGTAATTACCGCACCAATGTTGAAGCATGATAAAGGAATACGTTCTATTGAAGATGTTATTTATGTTGCTACTATAAATGAATTGGTTACTCCCATCCCAGTTATCAAGAAGAATCTACTGCAGGCCAGTTTATTTCTGGGTTATATTGAAAGATGTTATTGCTGTGCAGCCCAATCCAATGGTTGCAGGTTGCTGGAAGAAGGTATTCAACGTTTAATGGACAATTACATGATTATGGTTGAGAAGATTCCGTCTACTGAGAATCTGTTTCAAGACTTATCTGTAATATCCGACACTCCTGTCAGGATCACCTCCAAAGGTCCTGTAAGGATCACTTCCAATCCCAAAGCCTCTTCTCTAATCATCACTACACCTGGACCTATTCCGTATTCCTCAGATAAATATGTCCCGTGGAACTATGGATCCGACGTCTACTACCATGGTGTCAAGCAAGAACTATCGACTACTAAAGATGAAGTTATTGAAGCTACTGATTCTAACATTGACAATATTACTGGGACCAATAAGGTTACTAGAGGAGGAAGGGTTTTCTCCCCGGAAATCTCTCCAAAGACTACTGCTACACCGGTTAGAGTTACCGCTACCGAGTCGACTACTGAGACTTGGGGCAAAGAGCTAACGAAGCCTACCCAGACGGAGACGCCAAAGAAGTTGCAGTTGAAGACACCTCCATGCAAGAGTTGGAGGAGGCATTAAAGATCATCCGTAAAAGAGATTACAAGATTGTTGAACAACTGGGCCAGACCTCATCCAAAATCTCCATGTTATCCCTGTTACTGTATTCTGAAGCTCATGCACAAGCTTTGATGAAATTCTTGAAGTCCACTCACATACCATAAGAGATTTCTGCCGATCAATTTGAGGACTATGTTACTAGCTTAACAAGCGACAATGGGTAAGGTTTTTCTGATGCTTACCTGACCCCTGAAGGAAGGAACCACAACAAGGCCATGTATGTCTCCATTGAATGCATGGGTACTACTTTATATCATGTATTGGTTGATACAGGTTCCTTGTTGAATGTCTTACCAAAGGGTGCTCTCGACAGGCTTGATTGCGAAGGAGTTGTGCTGAAACCCAGTGATATTATAGTCTGAGCCTTTGATGGTTCGAAGAGGATGGTACACAGGGAAGTGGATCTTTTGATCAAGGTAGGTTCGCAAGTCTTCGAATCTACCTTCTATGTGATGGATATCCTGCCAGCTAATTCTTGCTTACTGGGACACCCCTGGATCCATGGGGCAGTAGTTGTTACCTCAACCCTACACCAGAAGCTGAAGTATCCCGTGAAAGGAAAGGTTGTCACAGTCTGCGGTGAAGAAGAATATATGGTTAGTCACTTGAACTCATTCAAATATGTTGAGATGGACGGAAAATTCATCGAGACTCCCTATCAGACTTTTGAAGTTATCCCTCCGACCACTACTGAAGACGTTTCTTCTAACCCCAAGGTTACCATGGTTCCCCATAAAATGGCTTCTTTGAAGGATGCTAGAGCTGTTGTAGAAGAAGATGGTTATACTACTTGGGGTCAGCTTCCTGACATTCCGTATAAATATAACAAATTTGGTTTAGGTTTCATTGTAGAGGCTCAGAAGGTTGTTCGTCGTGCTCGGGCTGGAAGACCACCATTCCGCATCAGCAACAATGGAGTCAACGCGATAGAAGATGCTAACAGTGACTATGACTTAGACAACTGGATCTTTCCCACCATCGGCAACAGGCTCAACAGCTGGAAGATTGAAGACATTATCTCAATCTCCTTTAGTCAGGAGTAATAGCTACTTCCTGTTTTACTGCTTATAAATTTTTGGTTATGTAATTTATTTGAACAATGACTTTAAGCCTTGTGCCTTACCCGGGGCACAATGGTCCATTTGCTAAGGGTTGTCATCTCATAAAGATATCTTCATTTAATAAAACATTAGACATTTGCATTAAAATTTTGCGCTCTTTATCTTCCTTTTACTTTTAATACTTTCAATTAGCTATGTTTTCTTACACACACCCACATAATAAATTGCAGATCCACATCTTCTCTGGATCCCGTTGATAACGATTATGCTATTGCCACTTATGACTTTGAAAATCTGATCTACCAAGCCGAGGACGAAGGTGAGGAAGGTTGTGAAATACCTGGAGAACTTGCCAAACTATTAGTACAAGAGGAAAATGCTATATAACCGCATGAAGAGCCGATCAAGGTTGTAAACTTGGGTACTGAAGCATACATGAAAGAAGTCAAGATAGGTGCTAACCTAGAAGACGGTATCAAGAACATGTTAATACAAATTTTGGATGAATATGTTGAGATCTTTGCTTGGTCATATGAAGACATGCCAGGGCTCGATGCTGGGACA
Organism: Vicia faba; assembly: GCA_948472305.1. Taxonomy (NCBI): domain Eukaryota; kingdom Viridiplantae; phylum Streptophyta; class Magnoliopsida; order Fabales; family Fabaceae; genus Vicia; species Vicia faba. The sequence continues at coordinate 1,232,882,206 of OX451736.1, read as the reverse complement.
ACAACCTTTTCAAACTAACGACAAAATTCCCCAGCTTAAGTTTGCCTCTCAGACTATTACAAATTAAGGGACCACAACCCCTAATCCCTAGTAAAGTCGCCAACAGAGTTGTTGCTCTCCCTGAAAGTTACTATGAAGCCTGGACCCGACTAGATACCAGTTCAACTCCATCCTACCTTCAAATTGCTTAAACTTGGACCCGACCAGTAAACAATTCAAGTTACTGAAGCCTGGACCCGACCAGATACCAGTTAAGCTCAAGTTTAAATTATTGTAAAACCTGGATCCGACTAGAAAACAATTTGAGTTGCTGAAACCTGGGCCCAACCAGATAACAGTTAATCTCAATCTTAAGTTACTAAAGCCTGGACCCGACCAGATAATAGTTTAACTTCTCTGAATTGCTGAAACCTGGACCCGACCAGATAATAGTTAATCTCAAATCCAAGTTACTAAAGCCTGGACCCGACCAGATAATACTTCAACTTCTCCAAATTGCTGAAGCCTGGACCCGACCAGATAACTGTAAATCTCAAATCCAAGTTACTAAAGCTTGGACCCGACCGGATAATAGTTTAACTTCTTCAGTTACTGCAAAGCCTGGACCCAACCAGAAAACAATTTGAGTTGCTGAAACCTGGACCCGATCAGATAACAATAAATCTCAATTTTAAGTTACTAAAGCCTGGACCCGATCGGATAATAGTTTAACTTCTTCAGTTACTGCAAATCCTGGACCCGACCAGAAAACAGTTTGAGTTTCTGAAACCTGGACCCGACCAGATAACAGTAAATCTCAATTTTAAGTTACTAAAGCCTGGACCCGACCGAATAATAGTTTAACTTCTTCAATTACTGCAAAGCCTGAACCCGACCAGTAAAAAGTTCGAGTTACTGAAACCTAGACCCGACCAGATACCAGTTAACCTCAAGATCAAATTTCTGAAACCTAGACCCGACTAGATAACAATTCGATTTGCTAGAACCTAGACCCGACCAGATACCAGTTAACCTCAAGATCAAATTGCTGAAACCTGGATCCGACCAGATAACAGTTCGAGTTGCTGAAGCCTGGACCCGGCCAGTTAACAATTTAATATTATGAAGCCTGGACCCGACCAGATAACTGTTCCAATTTCTGAAACATGGACCCGACCAGATAATAGTAAATCTCAAATTTAGTTGCTAAAGCCTGGACCCGACCAGTTAACAATTCAAGTTGCTGAAACCTGGACCCGACCAGATAATAGTTTAATTCTTACAAATTACTAATAAAACTCCTCTTCCCCAGTGAGTTGCTGTGAAGCTTGGAATACGACCAGATAACAATCAACTTCATTATCCCCAGCAAGTTACTGTGAAGCCTCGAAACTGACCAGATAACAGTTAATTTCATCTTCCCCAGTAAATTTCATCTTCCCCAGTAAGTTGTTATGAAGTCTGGATCCGACCAGATAACATCTAACTTCCATCCTCTCCAATTAAGAGATAACTCCCCAGTAGAGCAACGAACGACTAGAAATCCTGAGCTTTTCCCCCAAGAAGAAATCAACACTATCCATAGAGCCTTCTAAAGCAAATTCAATATTCCCCAGTGAAATTCTTCTCAACAAATCAGAAATCCCCAACGGAATCATTTTTAACAAAGTCTGAAGATACACATACTCTTCATCCCTAATAAGCAATCCATGATTTAACTTCTCAAAACTGTCCAGTATCTGTCTAAGATACACCTCAACAACATTTCGCATTCCTACATTATATGACATAAATAACATATACATACAACATAATCTCATTTATTTTGAGAACATCACTGCACCATGCATACATGCACCTAACCCCTTTTTCCTTGCAGGAAAATCATTGATCACAAGACCTTTTTTGGATCAGAATTAATTCTCCCAGTTAAAGACAAACAAAACATCTAGTGTCATTATGAATAAACCAAAGATTTATACTGATTTTTCTTCCAGTTTCTACCATCATCTCTCCAAATGGCATCTATGAGCCCATTCCCAAATCAATACATCATCGAGTGCAAATTTCTGGGCACTTTAGTGTTCAATCATCTTTCACCTTCAAGTCACGAATGGCTAATCCGCCAATCTAACTCTTCAGGTTTGAGAAGATTGAACATGGGAAACTATTGTACCCCAAAATTTTCCCTCTCAATTTCTCAAGAATCCTCTCACAAGATCTATATTAGTTCAAGACTGCACAAGGTTTGATCAGCTCAAGACACCTTCTTGAGCACTGATGACTCAAATTAGGGTTTGAGTTTGCACAAGGATAATTGGATTTTTAATTCCTCATACGAAGTTCATGGATCACTTTGGATCTTCAAGAATTCTCATGTCAAATTTCAAGTCTTGCAGTTCAAGTTTGCTCAGTCAATTGATCAGATGACCTAAAATCAACTATATTGGATAAAAAGTCAATTATGGCCAACTTACAGTCAAATTTCATGATTTCTGAGCCATATCAATATTTTGAACTTATATGAACCATTTGGTCAAACTTGGATTACAATTTCTCAAGAAATTTTATCAGATCACAAAAGGGGCAAAATGGTCAAAATTATGGTTTCGACTGAGAAGGCTTGATTTTTTACTTTTGACCAAATACATGACTTATTGGCTCAAGACATGATATAAAGGATTCAAATGCATTATATTGACCTAATTTCATGGTTCAAAACATTTCTCAAGATCAATTGATTGATAATTGAAATTTGGTCAACTGATGAAAAAGTCAACTGTACACTAAAAAGTCAAACTTTGACTTTTTGATCAAAATCAAGTTTCAAAAATCATATTTCATCAAGACATGTCAAAATATGAAAATTATTCATCAAGGAATCAAAAGTCAAGTTTACTTTGAAAAAATTCAAAGTTCTAAACACTTAGAAATTTTTCTAAGTATTAAGAAAAATATGATAATTTCATAACTTTGTGCCAAATTTTTACCATGATGCAAGATGATTCAAGAAAAACTTCCAACATGAAAGTTGTAGATCTCATTGAGATCTAAAACATTGTAGGGTATAACTTTTTATATAAATGCTTGGATCTCAGGTTATAAATCCATGAAGACATGTCCATGAAACTAAACACTTAGTAAAATTCTGAGCATTTTAAGTCAGAATTTTGACAGAACTTCTGTGCCAAGTTTCACACAGTTACAATGATATTTTGAAAAATTGATACAAAGAGGGATTGTAGAGCATGTTACAAGCTTTCTAAAAAGTCTAAGAAATCCTTCATATCATGCTGGAGCAGGGAGAATCGAAGATCATAAGTTGGAGATTCATTCTCAAATTATAAGTCATTTTTGTGATGAACATTTGATCCAATTCCAAGCAATGTTGCATAATCTCACTTTTTAGGCCCTCTAACTTGTGTACCTATCCCTAATCATAATATTACATAAGATTTTGAGCTATGAACCACTTGACTTAAGCTTTGTCTAATACACCTTGACATTTAAGGAAGAAAGTTCACACTTCCATTTTGGAAAAGTGACTTTAATCATAAAGTCCACTCTCCTTGAGCTTTGTGTTTGTTATTTCTACACAAGCATCCCCTAAAAACTAAGAGCAGGCGTGTTTAAAGTTGCTAGCCACTCTACCTTTCCTTGAAACCATGTTTGTCTAAGCTTGCTTCAAAAACAAGTCAAAAATCCATAACATATGATTTTGTACTTCTGACTTCTCCAAGATTCCAAACCCCTTGCCTATAAATTAAACCTTCATTTGCAAGCTAAAGGAGGATTTGGACAAGCCCTGGAACTTGCTAAAACTCCCTAGAATCAGAACTTGCAATACAAGCACAAAAACTTCTCATTTCTGGTTTTTGAATCCAATCTCCAAATCCCGTCGTGCGTTTCTTGGCCAAACTATCCACAAAGTTTCTGGTACACATAAAGAAGTTATCCCAACTTCTGTTTTCAAACTATAACACCATCTTCACCAACCTCCATTTTCAAAAACAAAGCATTACATCTGGACTTCTCCAGAACATTCCAGCCATCCATAGCTCAAGCTAAGGGTTGCATTAGCTTCCTGGGAACTTGAGGAAGCTAACCAGATCATCACAGCAATTTGAATCAAGCTCTAATTCAGAACACAATCTCCAGCTGCAAGGTGAGTTTTTCTGATTTTCATCTCATTATTTAGGAATTGTTAGGCTTGCATTTTCAAAGACAAAATATAGATATCATTACTCTGAAACTGTACATATCCATAGATTTCATTTATATGGCCCAAGTAGATAGAATTTTGGATCAGAACTTCTTGAAAAAATTAGGGTTCAAATTAGGGCTAGAAAAATTCATGCTTGTTTCTGATTTATAGTTTTAATGTTATACAGTTCTAGAACCATGATGAAATTTGCCATAACTTTCATGTTTACATTTTCCATTTTTGTTGAGAAATGAATGAGTTGCAGATGCTCTGACTGGTGCGAGGAAGAAGATGAAGTTCATCATCAGAACTGATTCTGTAATATATATTTATGGTTGTGTTTATAATACCAGATGTATAGCCACCCTAGTGGTAGAGAGCGCGCGCATAAGGCGTTAGTGTTAAGGGTCCTGGGTTCTAGCCCCAGGAGCACCTTTTGTTTTCATTTCTTAACATTTTACCCCATTCACTTGTCAAACAGTACGCCTGGGTCAGAACTTCTAGGCTTTCTCATTTCTGCTTCCAGCATCACCCCCCATTCACTTGTCAAACAGTATGCATGGGTCAGAACTTTTAGGCTTTCTCATTTTTGCTTCCAGTATCACCCCCATTCACTTGTCAAACAGTACGCCTGGCCCATAACTTCTAGGTTTTCTCATTTTTGCTTCCAACATCACCCCTCTATTTACTTATTAGCAGTGTGCCTGGACACAGAACTTCTGGGCTTTCTCATTTTGCCTCCAGCAACACCTCCCTATCCACTTTCTCATCACACAACCCAACATAACATTCTTTTTATTTTCTTTCTGATTCTGATCACAAAAATACAGCTGGGCCTAAACCAAACAGAAATCAATTTTACTTACAAACATCCTTTCCACTTTCTAAACCCTTTGACTTTAATTTAATTTTATTTTTTATATTTTCTTTCCTTTATTATTTATTATCATTATTATTATTATTTTTATTAATCAGAAATACCAAAAATATATTATATTAAATATTTAAATTATTTAAGTTATTTTTATTTAACTTAAAATAAAAAGACCAAAAACATTTTCCTATTTAATCTCTTTTATTTAACTTAATTAAACTTGCTTTCTTCAAATAAAATTAGTTTCTTTGTTTATTAACTTAATCTTAATTTTTCTTATTTTAGTTAATTATTTTCTTTTAGTTAATTAAACCAAAAACCCCTTTTCTTAAGAAAAATCCAAAACAAATTCCAATTCTTTTCTATTTTTTTTATGCATTATATTCATTCCATTTCTTGTACATTATATACATTTCAATTCTTGTACGTTATTCAAGTTCAATATGATTGTAATAGATAATTAGGCTTAATTCCTTGCAATTCCCATTTGTAAATTTATACACCCATCCCCAAAATGATTGTAATAGCGTATGACATTTATTTTCCGTAATTTACCGCTTTCATATAAATGCTAGTAATTTAGGGTTTGTATGGCAACACTAAAATCAACAAGTAGCAAACCCTAATTCAAGATAAACAATGCATGAAAAACAAACACTTTGCACACTTTCACCTCTAGGGTTAACTCCACTTGTTGCCATGAGAAAATGGTCATGATATGCATGTGAGACGCCTTAGCAAAGAACAATAAAAAATACAAGATCATAGTCCCTCGATGATGCTTCGAATGTTGCCTTACAAATGATCTTAAACCCTTAAGAAAAATGCTAAGATATCTCACAATATTTCTATCTATGACTATACGATGATCCACGCCCGTCCCTTTACATCCAAAGATAAATCTTCTTACAAATCATTGATAAGATAGTAATATCAAAGAAAGAGAGAAATGAACAAAAGACTTTGAGTAGGTAGAACATTATTAGTTGGTTGTCACAATCCATCTTCAAAAACAAACATCTTTTCAAATACTATGTAATACGGTGGGATAACTGACTTTATTTACTGGTTTGCATTTTGTATTCGCAAATGTGCGGTAAGCAAGAGTCGCCACTGTGATACGGTGGCAGAACCGACTGTTATACTGGTTTGTGTTTTTCATTCGCAAATATCGCGGTAAGTAAGAGTCGCCACCGACTTTTATTTCATCCAATAAAGGAAAAGGAAAAAGAACAGAAAAAACCTTTTTCGAGATGTTTTTGAGCACGGGGGGTAGGTTATAGAAAGGGAAGGTGTTGGTACCCTTTCTATCCATGGTTTTCCATGGGCTCTTAGGTACTTGCTCATTTTTTAAAATTGCTTGTGTTTGCTTATTTTTTTAAAAAATTGCTTCGTGATAACCCTTGTATCAGTCCTCAAGGATGTGACGAAGTTGTTTTGAAAATTTGTTTTGAAAGGTGTTTGTGCGAAAAGTTTATCTGTTTGAGCAAGTACTCAAAAGTTAATCTACCTACTCGAAAGAGACTATTCATTTTCCTTTAGACAACGCTATCCCATTATTGAGGAATAGGTAACACCGTCGTTGGAGTTTTTTAGGGACGTTCGAAGGGACATATACGGTCACAAAAGCAATGTTAGGAGGTGTTAGTAATCATCCTAGAGCCTTAAAGATATATTTCTGAGGCAACATCCGAATGGGTTATTTGAGATCTTTCGGGGCTAGAGGACGACCACTAACAAACCCTATACTTCATGACCGCTTAACCGAAGGCAACCAAAGTGGAGTAAACCCTAGGAGTGAGCATGTGCGAGTGAGCTTTTTTCAGTTAATTTGTCTTTGCACATTTTGGTTATCTACCATTTTAATTTTCAAATATTCTTGCCATACAATCCTATTAACATACATCTAACAGTTAATAATTGCGGAAATTTAAAGTGCAGAAATAGAAATCCTAACTATTACATGGCTTTCACAGATACATAATTATTTAACTGAAAATAAAATGCGGCAATTAAAACCCTAATTAGAAATCTATTACAACCTTGAAACAGTTACATAAATAATAATCAAAATGGTAATTAAAACACGCGCGACGAATAAAATGCAAAGACGATTAAAAGAACCTAAAAAATCTAATTTGAGAAAAAGGAATATTTAAGTTATTTTTGAAGGAAAATTAATTATTTACAAAATCCTAATTTCTAATTGGTTATAATTATGAAAAGGAATTAAATTAATCTAATTTGAATTAAATTAATTAATTAAAGAAAATAACTATTTTTATGAAAAATATGATTTTTGGGTGTTTCTTGTGATTTTATGGTTTTTTGTAGTTAATAAAAAAATGAATTAATTTGTGAAACAAATAATTAAACAAAACAAATAAATAAAAGAAATAGAAAAAAAAAATTAAATTGGGCTTGTATAGCAAATGGAGGGGGTGTCCTCCTGAATTTATTCCAGGCCCACCAAGCTGAAGCCCAGTCAGCGCCTGATCCAGTGGGCTGGTCCCTTGATGATCTATGGTATGACCGCGTGTGTGGGACGTTAGATTGGATGTGATGAGATCTTGAGGGTTAGATCTGAGGTCTCACGGTGGACTTCGTTGGACATGGTGCATTGGAACCTGTAGGAAATATCAAGAAAATGCAAAAGTAACACGCCTGGGGTCGAACCCAGGACGTGCACCTCATAGGTTTCCTCCTTTGCCAACTGCGCTGCCAAGTTATTTGTTAATATAAACACATAAAAAGAATATATTATGAACTGGACAATGACTATAACCAAACGCGCACGAAGTTTAAACCATCCACTCAAGTCGTGACACGCACTCGTCTCCTCCAGGGAACTGTCGTTTTAGGTTCAAAGCTTTTACCCACGGACAATCAGCCATAGCTAAAAACCTACAATTCTCAAATATCATGTCTAGGCAATGTAAATCAGATTCAATGTCATGAATCGATTAGATTCAATCCTCTGATCATGATGGTATCCATCTTGAGATCTAATTTTTCCTGCATTTGAAAGCCCTAAAGCAACCTTGTAAACCCTAGCAATGATGTCTCATCCAACACGCACCAAAACATGCAATTAAGTGTGTAAAAACATTCTAAAAGGTGATATAAACACGAATATACGCTCATAACTCAATGATCATGCATGAATTGTGAAAATCAAATTCAAAATTATGAACGAACCGTGTTACAGCTAGCACTCGTTTCTTGATGTTTCAGGCCTTGAGGATGCTTATTATTGCTTCAACAATCGCCCAAGAACACGATTTGACCTTTAACACGCCTTGAACTGGTCCAAAATTGAAGATCCGATTCACACTTTTTCTTCAAAAATTTGAGTTTGCTTGATGACTTTCACGCCCTCAATCCTTGTTCTCTTGCCTTGGCTGCATTCTGTATTTGTACTAGAGTGAATTAGGGTTGTAAAAAACAACTTGTATCTTGGAATTTATGGAGATTTCATTTGGTTTTCATGTGGAATGATATCCTTCCAAATTTGGCCTAATCATGCCATTCTTGTGCCAATTATCTTTGATATGATTTGATTCTGATATGCCAACATAATGAGCTTGTGATTCTGTCCAAAAATCCAATCAAAACAAATCTTTGCTATTATTTACCAATTATTTGATTTAATTCAATTTTTAATAAATAAAAAAATCAAAATAAAATAAATAATGAAGAAAATAACATGTGAGTGAAAATTTGGGTCGTGGACCATGTCATGAGTGAGGTGTAAGCATAAAAAGTTAGGCCCATTTGGCATAAAATGCATTTTTGAGCATATTTGACTTTTGACAATTTTGCAAAAAGGGTCAACTTTGACAAGGCATATCTATTCCAATTTTAACCCTAGAAATGTGTTCTTTGACTTTTTAGAAAGCTTAGGATGTCCCCTAAGCAAAACTTTTGGTCTCATCTCAATTAGGTCTTCCATGTTCATGTAATAAGCTTTGACCCAAAAATTGTTTTTGTTGACTTTTCAAAAGGACCTATAATGTGGAAATTCATATCTTTTTATGAGTGAATAGTTTTAACTTTAGGGATGAAGATGAAATCGAGGTAATTTTATTCTCATCAAAATGAGCCTTGGATGGATAATTTCTGATAAAGTATGAGGAAGTTATGCTTGGTCAAAGTTTGATTGACTTTTCCTAAGAAACCCTAATTTAGCAACTATTGGGCTTTGATGAATTTAGGGAATTCCTTGAGGAATCATGATCAACCCTTTATAAAATGATGGATATAACTTCAAAATATTGATGTTGACCAAAAATGTTAAAGTTAGACTATATGTGGGCCACAATTGACTTTTGACCTAATACAGTCGATTCTCAAACATCTGAGCAATTGACTGGGCAAACTTCTTGTGCAAGGCTTGAAATTTGACATGGAGGGTCTTGAGAATATATTAAGACCATGGAGAGCATATGAAGTCTCTGGAGTTCACCCATCTTGATGAAAATGGAAACCCTAGTTTAAGATACATTGCCTTAGGAGAGAGTTTGTCTGGTCAACTCTTGGGCAACCTTGAGTAAATGGAGGATCTCTATGGGCATGTTTTGAGTAAAATGAGAGGGAAAATTTTGGGGTACAACATCTGACCCTGTTCAATCTTCTTAAACATGAGGATGTAGTTTGGCTTGTCTGCCTTTCATGATCTAAAGGTGGAAGATGATTGAACACTAAGGTACCCCGAAATTTGCACTCGTATGAAGTGACACTTGATTTGATGATGTTGGGAATGGACTTACAGATGCCATTTGGAGAAGATGACAAAATATTTTCAGGGATGGGCTTAAATATGCCATCTAGAGGATGTTGATTTCCTGTGATATTCCTTTGAGGATAATTCCTGTTCTTGTCGCTGAGGAGGAATTTACCGAGGAATGTTGGTATTTGTCTTGGGAGAAATAGAATTTTAGGAGCTTCAGTTGTCCGTTACTCTAATGGGGTAATAACTCCTGCTTACGGAAGCAGAAGTGAACTACATATCTGGTCAGGGTACAGTCTGCACCGCGACTTACTGGGGAAATGCGAAATCGATCATGTTTGATCAGGTCCAGGTCTTGCAGTATTGTGAACTGTTGTCTGGAGATAAGAGAGAAGAAACCTGGATGGTAAGGTTATGAGAAGGAACCTGGATAGTAGGGTTACTTCGAAATAAAATCCTGGATAGTAGGGCTGTGAGAAGGAACCTGGGTCGTAGGGTTACTTCGAAATGAAAGCCTGGATAGTAGGGCTGTGAGAAGGAACCTGGGTCGTAGGGTTACTTCAAAATGAAAGCCTAGATAGTAGGGCTATGAGAAGGAACCTGGATCATAGGGTTACTTCGAAATGAAAGCCTGGATAGTAGGGCTGTGAGAAGGAACCTGAATAGTAGGGTTACTTCGAAATGAAAACCTGGATAGTAGGGCTATGGGAAGGAACCTGGGTTGTAGGGTTACTTCGAAATGAAAGCCTGGATAGTAGGGATGTGAGAAGGAACCTGGATCGTAGGGTTACTTCGAAATGAAAGCCTGGATAGTAGGGTTGTGATAAGGAACCTGGATAGTAGGGTTACTTCTAAATGAAAGCCTGGATAGTAGGGCTGTGAGAAGGAACCTGGGTTGTAGGGTTACTTCGAAATGAAAGCCTGGATAGTAGGGATGTGAGAAGGAACCTGGATAGTAGGGTTACTTCGAAATGAAAGCCTGGATAGTAGGGCTATGAGAAGGAACCTGGATAGTAGGGTTATGAGAAGGAACCTGGGTCGTAGGGTTACTTCGAAATGAAAGCCTGGATAGTAGGGCTATGAGAAGGAACCTATATCATAGGGTTACTTCGAAATGAAAGCCTGGATAGTAGGGCTGTGAGAAGGAACCTGGGTCGTAGGGTTACTTCGAAATGAAAGCCTGGATAGTAGGGCTGTGAGAAGGAACCTGGATCATAGGGTTACTTCGAAATGAAAGCCTGGATAGTAGGGCTGTGAGAAGGAACCTGGATAGTAGGGTTACTTCGAAATGAAAACCTGGATAGTAGGGCTATGAGAAGGAACCTGGGTCATATGGTTACTTCGAAATGAAAACCTGGATAGTAGGGCTAGAAGAAGGAACCTGGACTGTAGGGTTATTTCGAAATGAAAGCCTGGATAGTAGGGCTGTGATAAGGAACCTAGATAGTAGGGTTACTTTTAAATGAAAGTCTGGATAGTAGAGTTATAAGAAGGAACCTGGATAGTAGGGTTTCTTCGAAATGAAAGCCCGAATAGTAGGGCTGTGAGAAGGAACCTGGATAGTAGGGTTACTTCAAAGTGATAGTGTAGATTAGTTGACCTGTTTGGTTCGGGAACTGAGTTTCCATTAGTCGTCTGCAGATGTGACTTGCATAACTATTGGATTTGTTGAAGCTAAACGTCTTTTACTGAAAAGATATCACGGTTAATTATATGCGATGCATGAAATGCAGGGTAAGATGATGTTCTCAAAATAAATGAGATTATGCTGTATATGATATGCATGCGTATGTCATGATGTATGTTCACGAAATGCTATTGGGGTATGCCCACGTCTGGGAAAATAAATCCCTGACTTTTGCTGGAGATTTGTAAATATTCTGTCAGGAAGAGATGCTGCTTGAGTTGTAAATATTCTATCGGGAAGAGATACTGCTTGAGAATAAACTCTGTGGGGAATGAACTTTGAAAATGTAGTTTTGTAGCTGAAGTGATGATCTCTGTCGGGGACTGAGCCTTTATGCCCAGATAAATAAACTCTGCTTGGGGGATGAATTTTATTGACTCGCCCGCGATTATGAACTTTAGCTAGGGAATGTTGATTTGTGTCTCGGGAAAACTGACATCAATTCTTTTTGAATACTTTTACTCTGTGGGGAGTGTATGTATTGATGATTGTGTTCCAAAGCTGACTCTATCCCGATATCTGATGGGCGGAGTAACCGTCGGGTTTGGCATTTCTTGTTTTTTTCCCTGTTCCTGGAATTACGAGTAATTGTCTTTTGTTCCTTATGTAAATATTTATGAGCAGCAATCATTTTCAAATGCATATATAAAAAATAAGTCATTGGACGTTCTTGCGAAAAAAGAAAAAGAAAAAGAAACTCAAAGTTTCTTATGAAAATAAATTTGTATTGGTTTCTGAAGTTCGCCTGTAATAGGCGTTTTTGTACAAGGAGGCTGACACTCTAGTATGAGAACGCCACTTAAAAAATGGAAGCTATACAAATTTATGTAAAAGAAAGAAAAACAGCTATGTGAAATAACCCCATTGGGTTCCAACTCTGCCATTGCCTTTATATCTTCAAGCGTCTCATCACTTTGCTTCTTGGCCGAAGGTTGATCAGATTGATTGGCGCCGTCCGAGCTTGATAGTCGATACCGAAGTCTGGTCGCAAGATGATCCAATGAGACATAGTGGTACGCTTTATATCCCTAACTTTTTCCTGGACCGCCCTTTCGGGTTTTCGGTCCACCGGGATACCCTTTTTTGCCCAAGCCGCCCTTTCGGGTTTTCGACTTGCCGGGTGTACAGATTTTTTTATTTTCATCCCTTACTTTTGCCCGAACCCTTTTGGTTCACCAGGAAGCCCTTATTTTTGCTTAGGCCAGTCAACCTAGCGGGTCTTTGATTAAGCGTAGTATCTTTTCACTATGTCTGCATTGACAAGGTGAGGAAGGTCGTCACCATCCATGGTGGTTAGAATCATAGCTGCACCCGAGAAAATGTTCTTAACCACGAATGGTCCTTCGTACGTGGGGGTCCATTTGCCCCTGGGATCACCTTGCAGCAGTATGATGCGTTTGATCACTAGATCCCCGACTTGATATTCTTGACGCCCGACTTTCTTGTTAAAAGCCTTGATCATTCGCTTTTGATACGTCTGACCATGGCAGATAGCAGTAAGTCTCTTTTCATCGATTAGATTTAACTGATCAAGCCGGGTTTGGATCCAGTCGTCTTTGCTCAAACCCGCATCCTTCATAATCCGGAGATAAGGTATCTAGACTTCAATGGGTAGGACTGCCTCCATGCCATATACCAGAGAATAGGGTGTTGCCCCTGTCGACGTCCGTGCTAAGGTACGGTACCCATGAAGAGCAAATGGTAACATCTCATGCCAGTCTTTGTATGTCACTGTCATCTTCTGTACAATCTTCTTGATCTTCTTGTTAGCTTCTTCAACAACGCCATTCATCTTTGGCCGGTAGGGAGACGAATTATGATGTTGTATCTTGAACTGTTTACAGATCTCGGTGATTATTGTGTTGTTGAGATTCATACCATTGTCAGTAATAATTCTTTCTGGCACACCATATCGACAGATCATATTATGTCGGATAAACCGCGCCACGATGTTCTTGGTTACTGTAGCAAAATAGGCTGCCTCAACCCACTTTGTGAAGTAATCAATGGCTACTAGGATGAAGCGATGCCCATTAGGAGCGGTGGGTCTGATTTCTCCGATCATGTTGATGCCCCACATTGCAAAGGGCCACGGAGCTGTCAAGACATTTAAGGGGACTGGAGGCACATGCACCTTATTAGCGTAGATTTGACATTTATGACAAGATTGAGAGTGCTGATAACAATCGGCTTCCATAGTAGACTAGTAATATCCTTCCCGTAGGATCTTCTTAGCCATGGTATGTCCACTAGAATGGGTTCCGAAGGTGCCTTCATGTAGATCTGTCATGATCCTCTCTGCTTCACTCTTGTCTACACACCGTAGTAGCGTGGAGTCATGGTTGCGTTTATAGAGAATTCCATTACTGAGGAAGAACTTTGCAGCGAACCTTCTCAGAAACCTCTTATCATTGACAGATGCCCCTTCGGGATACTCTTGAGCCTCAAGATACCTTTTCACCTCATGAAACCAAGGTTTGTCTGCCACTTCTTCGGTATCGATTTCACAGCAGTGTACTGGTTCATCCAACCTCTCAATGGTGATTTGGGGAGCTTTGTTGTCCCACCTAACCTTGAACATAGAAGACATGGTAGCTAGCGCGTCCGCTAACTGGTTCCCCTCTCGTGGGAAATGTTCAAAGGTTACCTCCTCAAAGTGTGGGAGCAATGTCAGTACGTACTCTTTGTACGGGATGAGATTCGGGTGCTTCATATCCCACTCGCCTTTGATCTGACTTATCACCAAAGCAGAATCCCCGAATACACTAAAGAACTTGATCCTTAGGTTGATAGCATCCCTAAGACCCATGATGCACGTTTCATACTCCGCCATGTTGTTGGTACAGTTGAAACATAATCGGGCAGTTAACGAAGTATGACAGCCCTCGGGAGATATAATTACAGCACCAATGCCGTTACCCAATGCGTTTGAGGCTCCATCAAAATACATAGACCATCGGGATCCCTCCTCAGGTCCTTCATCCGGTCCAGGTTCTTCATAGTCAGTCACCAACATAATCTTCTCATCTGGGAACTCGAAATTCATGGACTGGTAATCATCCATGGCCTGATGAGCCAAATGATCAGCCAATACACTCCCCTTTATTGCTTTTTGGGTTGTATATTGTATGTGGTACTCATTTAAGATCATTTCCCACCTTGCTATCCTTCCGGAGAGAGCGGGCTTCTCGAAAATGTACTTGATCGGATCCATATTTGATATCAACAAGGTAGTGTGAGTCAGCATATACTGTCTCAGTCGGCGAGCAGATCATACCAAAGCGCAACAAGTTTTCTCGAGCAATGAGTATCGTGTCTCACAGTCGGTAAACTTTTCACTAAGGTAGTATATTGCGTGCTCTTTTCGACCAGACTCGTCATGCTGCCCCAGCATACACCCCATTGAATTGTCTAGCACTGTCAAGTATAATATCAAAGGTCTTCCTTCAACTGGAGGCATCAGAATTGGTGGTTCTTAAAGGTATTCCTTGATTCTTTCGAAAGCGGTCTGGCATTCATCATTCCACTTTACCACTTGATTTTTCTTCAGAAGCTTGAAAATTGGCTCACAAGTAGCAGTCAGATGTGAAATGAACCTGGCGGTATAATTCAGGCGTCCCAAGAAACCTCTAACTTCCATCTCTGTATGGGGAGCTGGTATTTCTTGTATAGGCCTTACCTTTGCAGGGTCTTCCTGGATGCCTTTGTCGCTAACAATGAAACCCAGAAGCTTACCAGACCTTACCCCAATGGTGCACTTGTTCAGATTCAACCCCAACTTATATATCTTCAACCTGTCGAACAAATTTTGTAGATGATCAAGGTGCTCTTCCTCGGTTTGAGACCTGGCTATCATGTCATCAACATAATCTTCGATCTCATGGTGAATCATATCATGGAACAAAGCGACCATGGTGCGCTGATAAGTTGCCCCGACATTCTTCAACCCAAAAGGCATCACCTTGTAGCAGAAGGTGCCACACTGTGTGACGAAGGTTGTCTTCTCCATGTCTTCAGGAGCCATCTTGATATGGTTGTAGCCAGAGAAACCATCCATGAAGGAGAAGATTTTATGTTTCACGATGTTGTCGACCAGAACATCAATGTAAGGAAGAGGGAAGTCATCTTTGGGGCTTGCCCTATTCAGATCTCTGTAATCTACACATATCCGTACCTTGCCATCCTTCTTAGGTACTGGAACGATGTTGGCAACCCACTATGGATAACAAGTGACAGCTAAGAATCCTGCATCGAACTGCTTCATGACCTCTGCCTTGATCTTCTATGACATTTTGGGACGCATACGGAGGACCTTCTGTTTAACTGGAGGGCAGTCTTCTTTAGTCGGCAGGCGATGTACCACAATATCAGTGTCCAAACCAGGCATGTCTTCATAGGACCAGGCGAAGATCTCAACATAGTCGTGCAACATCTGTATCAACCTCTATTTGATGCTAAGCTCCAGATTTGCACCTATTTTAACCTCTTTTATGTCTTCCTCAGTACCCAAATTCATTGTCTCAACCGGCTCTTCATGAGGTTGTATGGCCCTTTCTTCCTGCTGTAATAGTCTAGCAAGTTCTCCAGGCACCTCACAATCATCCTCACCTTCGTCTTCGGTTTGGTTGATCGGATTTTTGAAGTCATAACTGGAAATAGCAGAGCTCTTATCAATGGGATCCAGAGTGGATATGGATCTGCAGTATGATACGTGAGTGTGTGTAAGAGAATAATTGTTTTGATAAAGTGAAAACAGAAAAGAAAGAACATAGAGCACAAAATCTGTATGCAAGAAACGTCCAATGCTTTATTAATGATATATGAAATGACAAATACTAGCCCTCACAAACAAAACCCATGTGCCTCGGGCAAGGCACAAGGCCGTAAAGTTTTAAATTGTTTATTACAAATCTCAAAACAAGTAAGACAATTACTGCGGAATAAAAGAAACTGGTATAAAGTCCCTAGCCGTCCAGTTACTCAATCCACCGTTGGTAGTTGGGTAGATCCAGCTGTCAATGTCTGAGTCCTTATTGTTGTCCTCTATGGCATTAATTCCCCGATTACTGATGTGTAGGGAAGCTCCTCCAGCCCGAGTGCGTCGAACAACCCTTTTATCCCATGTAGTAAAGCCTAAACCAAATTTATCAGTTTTGTGAGTGAAATCAGGGAGCTGACCCCAATTGGCACACCCACCTTCTTCAACCACGACCCTGGTGTCCTTTAGAGAAGCCATCTTCAGAGGAATTTTGTTGTTGGTAGTAGTTTCAGTCGATGCCAAGATCCGAGGGACCTTTTTGAAGTTCTGATAAGGAGTTTCTATGAATTCCCCGTCCATCTCTATGTAGCAGAAGGAATTGAGGTGGCTCACCATATACTCTTCTTCACCCTACACCATGACAATCTCCCCTTTTACCGGATACTTCAGCATTTGGTGGAGTGTGGAAGTAACTACCCTAACCTCATGGATCCAAGGGCGACCCAACAAATAAGAATACGACGGCCTGACGTCCATCACATAGAATGTTGACCCAAAAGTCCGAGAACCCACTTTGACAGGGATGTCCACCTCCCCGCGCACCATTCTCTTCGACCCGTCAAAATCCCTTACCACAATGTTACTAGGTTTCAGAGTCAAACCCTTGCAATCCAACCGGTCCAACGCCTTTTTCGGAAGAACATTCAGCGAAGACCCCATATCTACCAACACATGAGCCATAGTGGTTCCCCTACACTCAATCGAGACATGCAGAGCATCATTATGCTTCCCCGCTTTTGGTGTCAAGTCTGCATCTGAAAAACCCAACCCATTATCAACAGTTAGGCTGGCCACATAATCTTTGAACTGATCAGCTGACGTTTCCTACGGCACATGCGCAGTCTTGAGGAATGCAATCAAAGCCTTCGCATGGGCTTCAGAACACAACAACAAATACAACATGGATATCTTTGAGGGGGTCTGCCCCAGCTGCTCGACCACATTGTAGTCACTCTTCTTAATTATTTTCAATATTTCCTCTATCTCTTGCTTAGAGGCCTCCACAACAATTTTTCTAGGCGCCTCCGTCCGGGAATGCTCACTTATAACTTATTTGTCGCGGGTATTCGAAGATTCTCCGATAGGGGTAATAACTGGAGTAAGAACAAGAGCAGTAGTTGATGTACTAGCAGGAACAACATATGGAATGACAATAGGCTTGTTGACAGTCTTCGGGGAAATCTCAGGAGAGAAGACCCTTCCACTTCGGGTAACTTTGCTGGTTCCGACAATGTTATCAATATCAGGATCAACCTCTTCATCTTTCAAATCTTGTTTGATGCCTTGATAGTACACATCGGCACCATAATGCCAGGGGACAGCTTTGTCCAAGACATACGGGACAGGACCATGAATAGTGATTATCAGCGGAGAGATTCTTGAATTAGATGTAATCCTAACAGGTCTTCTCGAGGAGACCCTGAAAGGATTGGCATAAATGGTTATAATGGCAATGTCTTCAGATGGAACAATGGGAACCAAAATTTTCTCGAACAAAATTTCTTTGCTGTCCATCAGGCGTTGAACACATGACTTCAGTAAACGACAACTAGAAGGTAGAAATGAACACATGTGGAAACCTTCACTACAACCCAGAAATAAATCGGCCAACAAAAAATTCTTCTTCACATTCATGAGAAGAGTAGAAACTTCATCCACCAAGGTCACAAACAAGTCGTTATCAACAAAATTAACTCCACGATCGTGCTTAGGCATGGGAGCAATTATGACGTTGGGCTTCTCCGGAGCATTGAACTCAATTTCCTTGGCTTCGATCAGATCTTGTACCTTATTTCTTAGAGTCCAGCAATCATTGGTAACGTGGCCAGGACTTTTAGAATGATAGGCACACCAAGCATTTGGATTATATCGGGGAGATATGGCATTTGGATTCTTGGAAGCCTCTTTCAAGGTTGCCAAGTTGGATCTCAGCAGATGAGGTAGCACTTCAGCCAATGTCATATTGATTCGGGTAAACTGCCGTTGTGGTCTTTCCACCCTTTGTTGATTGTTGCATTGTGGAGCAACTGCAGGCCTAGGTATCATTACGACACTTACTGTCTGACGATGTTCAGCCCTGTTTTGGCCCCTCGGGCTATAGATGGCACTGGCTTCCTTCTTACCAGCAAAAGGATTCTTTACAGAGCTTGAAGAGGCATCCTTCTTTATCTTGCCACTCTGAATCCCAGCTTCTACTCTTTCTCCAGTTAGAATCAGCTCGGTGAAACCAGCTAACGAGTTGCCGATCAAATGATTAAAGAATGGATCAGATAGCGTCCCTAGAAACATATCAACCAACTCCCTATCAAACAACGGGGGTTGAACTCTTCCAGCCAAGTCTCTCCATTTCTGTGCATAGTCTTTAAAGCCTTCACTTGCACCCATGGACATACTCTGGAGTTGAGTACGAGTAGGAGCAAGGTCGGCGTTGTATTGATACTGCTTATAGAAAGCAGCAGCCAAATCTTCCCAATTTCGGACATTGGCTCCCTCCAGTTGGTAGAACCATTCAAACTGAGTCCCTGACAGACTATCTTGAAAGAAATGAACCCACAAATTTCTATCAGCGGTGTGGGGATGGATCTTTCTGACATAAGAGTGGAGATGGAATTTTGGGCAGGACACCCCATCATACTTAGAAAAAACTTGAGCTTTGAACTTCTGCGGGATGACCACTCCAGACACCAATCCCAATTCTTCGAAATCCAGCCCAGGTATCCTCTAAACTTCCATGGCACTCAAACGATCTTCCAACTGCTTGTATCTATCCTCAGCAGGAGGATGCTGCTCATTATTATAGTCGGTATCATTGTCAGAAACTACAGGACTGGGATCCTTCTCCCTTGTCTCTTCTTCTTGATTATCCCCTTCTTTGGATGAAGATGTCAGATCGACTTGTTGCTTCAACTGCTCTCCAAACCTTATGCCCATGTTTAGAATACCGGCAGCCTTCTTCTTTTTATTTTTCTCTTTCAGGATGAGGGCTTTCATATCCTCCTGCCCTTTTGCCAAACTTATGAACATTTGTTGGAACTGGGCGTTTTGTGCCTGAAAGTCCTTGGTGCTTTGTTCGGAAGACATTTCTGTTGAAATAAACAGCGAAGTAGATGAGAAACCTGTAATGGTTCCTGTACATGCAATGTTATGAATGATATGCGTATGCAATGATTTCAAAGACTTTGGGAAATTTAAATTTGCGAACCAAAATAAAACAAAGATTTTATTAGCTGAATTCAAAGTTCAAATGCCTTTTAGGCGTTACAATTAAAAAGAAAATCTAAAACTAGAAATGAAATAAAAATTCCCATGGATGCTTCCTCTTCGTGCCGAGATAGACATTGAGTCCTTTTTCCTCACGGAGGTGCTTCGTGAGCTCTAAAACCTTCCTCTCCTAAGCATAGAACTGATCCCTGTAAGTATCCCACTCGTTCTTCAACTGAATCCAAGACCTCTCTAATTCTCCAAGATCAGTGGGCATATAAGGATAGAGAACCGTGTAAGGAATACCCTATTCAGTAGTGGGTTCCACAGTCACTGGTAAAACGGCCACATAGGGCATCATAAGCTTCTGGGCGCGAGCTCATACCCATTGGAGGTAAGGTTCCATAGGAATGGAAGCCTTTGGCCCTAAAGCCCTAGCGCCATATCGGTTTACCATGCCCCAAGCTCGTATGAACCTTCGACGATACTCGTGAACATCATCCTCATAATTGAATATAATGCCCTCAATAAGTAACTCATGGGGACAATCTCTTCGAGCGTAACCAAATTGTCGAGAGCTAAACAAGGATTATAGGTTATACCCCCTCTGATGCCAAGTAATGGGACATTAGGGTAATCCCCACAACGGTCAATAATAGCAATGTTTTCCATAGATCGGGAACACCAGAGAATATCCATGTGAGCGAGTGACATTATCCTTTGTGACCAACCCAAACATTCTTCATTCTTTAGTACAAAATTAGGGAGGTGAGAAATAAAACACCTCGACAGCAATGGCATGCATCACATAATAACCCCTCTTCTCTTCATGGTACGAGTATGAAGAGTGTGCAAAATATCTCCGAGCAGGGTAGGCACAGGGTTGCGAGAGAGGAAAATCTTGATAACATTCACATCTACGAATGAGTCTAGATTAGGGAATAGTACCAACCCATAGATTAGAAGAGCCAAGACCTCCTCAAAAGCCTGAAAATCCATGTCATCCCAAAACAGCTGGGCCTTGTCTATCAGTAACTTGGCTAGAAAACCCTTGACTCTGCTTCTTGTTTCCAAATTGGATACCCCGTCGGCCCGTTTCAGATGCAAAGCTGAGGCAATGACTTCTGGCTTAGGAACTTCTTCCAGACCTGTGAAGGGCAACTGTTCAAGAATGGGTATATCCAACAACTGGGAGAATTCTTCCATGGTAGGCACCAACTGATAGTCTGGAAAGGTGAAGCAGTGGTGCTTAGGATCAAAGAACTGAAAGAGTACACCCATCATCTTTTCATCAAAGTTTGAAGTAACCAGGTTGAGAAGTCGACCATGTCTCTTAGTGAACGCAGAAGTTTCAGAAACCTTTGATACTAGCTCTTTGAGTTGGGAAGGTATCTTCACAAAGATGATTCAGATAGTGTTTCTATGAACATAAGCCATGATCTGCAAAACAGAATAAAGATAAATTCCCTTGGTCTTTGAAATTGTTAGTGCAATAAGAACGGATGATATGTTATGATGCATGATGTCATGATAAACCACAGGTATAGAAAACACAGACAAATCAAACCAAGTTCTTAGGTTTAAGGCCTGCATGATGTTAAAGGTTATACCATCTTGAAGTTTAGTTGGTTTCAAACCTGTCTTAAAAAGTAACCGGGTTCTAAGGGATCTCAATATCACTGACCATCCTTTATCGGGCATTGTCTCAGCTCAAGCAATCTTTCCTTGCAGCCAAAATATCCCGAAAGTCTGATCTCAATGAGTGTAGCATCGAGTATTAATCAATCCTCAGCTCTATACCGAGGCCGACTATCTCACTACTTTCTAATGGCCAAGTTTGTTCAACTAAGGTTCTAAGGTCCGTTAGTGCTTCACGACACCACACGGCGGCCCCGTATTCTCCTCGTTTCCCCACGAAGGATGCCGGTACCAACCAAAGTGTCACACCAACACAACCATTACTTAAACCATATTGGTCTACACCGTACAGTCTCCACGATCTATTGTTGTTTACCTAATAAGTGCCCCCCTAGATCCGGGTGTAGGATCTATAGTAACCCAAGCAAAACCCTTTAAAAATAAAGCAAACAAACAAAAAAGCAATTTGAAATGACCTAGATCCTAAGGTAAACCCCACTTTATTTAATTCCCCAGCAGAGTCGCCAATTTTGTGATACAGTGGCAGAAAGGGAAGGTGTTAGCACCCTTTCTATCCATGGTTTTCCATAGGCTCATAGGTACGTGCTCATTTTTGAAAATTTCTTGTGTGTGCTTGGTTTTTTACAAAATTTGCTTCGTGATAACCCTTGTATCAGTCCTCGAGGATGTGACGAAGTTATTTTGAAAATTTATTTTGAAAGGTGTTTGTGCGAAAAGTTTATCTGTTTGAACAAATACTCAAAAGTTAATCTACCTAATCGAAAAGACTGTTCATTTTCCTTTAGGCAACGCTATCCCATTATTGAGGAATAAGTAGCACCGTCGTTGGAGTTTTTTAGGGACGTTCGAAGGGACATATACGGTCACAAAAGCAATGTTAGGAGGTGTTAGTAATCATCCTAGAGCCTTAAAGATCTATTTCTGAGGCAACATCCGAATGGGTCATTTGACATCTTTTGGGGCTAGAGGACGAACACTAACAAACCCTATACTTCATGACCGCTTAACCGAAGGCAACCGAAGTGGAGTAAACCCTAGGAGTGAGCATGTGCAAGTGAGCTTTTTTCAGTTAATTTGTCTTTGCACATTTTGGTTATCTACCGTTTTAATTTTCAAATATTCTTGCCATACAATCCTATTAACATACATCTAACAATTAATAATTACGGAAATTTAAAGTGCGGAAATAGAAATCCTAACTATTACATGGCTTTCGCAGATACATAATTATTTAACTGAAAATAAAATATGGCAATTAAAACCCTAATTAGAAATCTATTACAACCTCAAAACAGTTACATAAATAATAATCAAAACGGTAATTAAAACATGCGCGACGAATTAAATGCGAAAGAACCTAAAAAATCTAATTTGAGAAAAAGGAATATTTAAGTTATTTTTGAAGGAAAATTAATTATTTAAAAAATCCTAATTTTTAATTGGTTTTAATTATGAAAAGGAATTAAATTAATCTAATTTGAATTAAATTAATTAATTAAAGAAAATAACTATTTTTATGAAAAAAATATGATTTTTGGGTGTTTTTTGTGATTTTATGGTTTTTTGTAGTTAATAAAAAAAGGAATTAATTTGTGAAACAAATAATTAAACAAAACAAAATAAATAAAAGAAATAGAAAAAAAATTTAAATTGGGCCTGTATAGAAAATGGAGGGGGTGTCCTCCTGAATTTATTCCAGGCCCACCAAGCTGAAGCCCAGTCAGCGCCTGATCCAGTGGGTTGGTCCCCTGATGATCTATGATATGACTGTATGTGTGGGACGTTGGATTGGATGTGATGAGATCTTGAGGGTTAGATCTGAGGTCTCACGATGGACTTTGTTGGACATGGTGCACTGGAACCTGTAGGAAATATCAAGAAAATGCAAAAGTAACACGCCTGTGGTCGAACCCAGGACGTGCACCTCATAGGTTTCCTCCTTTGCCAACTGCGCTGCCAAGTTATTTGTTAATATAAACACATAAAAATAATATATTGTGAACTGGTCAGTGACTCTAACCAAATGCGCGCGAAGTTTAAACTATCCACTCAAGTCGTGACACACACTCGTCTCCTCCAGGAAACTATCGTCTTAGGTTCAGAGCTTTTACCCACGGACAATCAACCATAGCTAAAAACCTGCAATTCTCAAATATCCTGTCTAGGCAATATAAATCAGATTCAAGGTCATGAATCGATTGGATTAGATCCTCTGATCATGATGGTATCCATCTTGAGATCCAATTTTTCCTGCATTTGAAAGCCCTAAAGCAACCTTGTAAACCCTAGCAATGGTGTCTCATCCAACACGCACCAAAACATGCAATTAAGTATGTAAAAACATTCTAAAAGGCGATATAAACACGAATATACGCTCATAACTCAATGATCATGCATGAATTATGAAAATCAAATTCAAAATTATGAACGAACCGTGTTACAGCTAGCACTCGTTTCTTGATGTTTCAGGCCTTGAGGATGCTTGTTATTGCTTCAACGATCGCCCAGGAACACGATTTGACCTTCAGCACGCCTTGAACTGGTCTGAAATTGAAGATCTGATTCACACTTTTTCTTCAAAAATTTGAGTTTGCTTGATGAGTTTCACGACCTCAATCCTTGTTCTCTTGCCTTGGCTGAATTCTATATTTGTACTAAAGTGAATTAGGGTTGTAAAAAATAACTTGTATCTTGAAATTTATGGAGATTTGATTTGGTTTTCATGTGGTATGATATCCTTCCAAATTTGGCCTAATCATGCCATTCTTGTTCCAATTATCTTTGATATGATTTGATTATGATATGCCAGCATAATGAGCTTGTGATTCTGTCCAAAAATCCAATCAAAACAAATCTTTGCTATTATTTACCAATTATTTGATTTAATTCAATTTTTAATAAATAAAAAATAAAAATAAAATAAATAATTAAGAAAATAACATGTGAGTGAACATTTGAGTCTTGGACCATGTCATGAGTGAGGTGCAATCATAAAAATTTAGGCCCATTTGGCAAAAAATGCATTTTTGAGCACATTTGACTTTTGACAATTTTGCAAAAAGGGTCAACTTTGACAAGGCATATCTCTTCCAATTTTAACCCTAGAAATGTGTTCTTTGACTTTTTAGAAAGCTTCGGATGTCCCCTAAGCAAAACTTTTGGTCTCATATCAATTGGGTCTTCCATGTTCATGTAATAAGCTTTGACCCAAAAATTGTTTTTGTTGACTTTTCAAAAGGACCTATAATGTGGAAATTCATATCTTTTTGTGAGTGAATATTTTGAACTTGAGGGATGAATATGAATTGTATGGAATTGTATTCTCTTCAAAATGAGGGTTAGATCTGAGGTCTCACAATGGACTTCGTTGGACATGGTGCACTGGAACCTGTAGGAAATATCAAGAAAATGAAAAAGTAACACGCCTGTGGTCGAACCCAGGACGTGCACCTCATAGGTTTCCTCCTTTGCCAACTGCGCTGCCAAGTTATTTGTTAATATAAACACATAAAAATAATATATTGTGAACTGGTCAGTGACTCTAACCAAATGCGCGTGAAGTTTAAACTATCCACTCAAGTCGTGACACACACTCGTCTCCTCCAGGAAACTATCGTCTTAGGTTCAGAGCTTTTACCCACAGATAACTTTTGGGCTTTGATGAATTTAGGGCATTCCTTGAGGAATAATGATAAACCCTTGATCAAATGATGGATATAACTTCAAAATGTTGATGTTAACCAAACATGTTTAAGTTTGACTGTATGTGGGCCACAATTGACTTTTGACCTAATATAGTCGATTCTCAAACATCTGAGCAGTTGACTGAGCAAACTTCTTGTGCAAGGCTTGAAATTTGACATGGAGGGTCTTGAGAACATATTAAGACCATGGAGAGCATATGAAGTCTCTGGAGTTCACCCATCTTGATGAAAATGGAAACCCTAGTTTAAGATACATTGACTTAGGAGAGAGTTTGTCTGGTTAACTCTTGGGCAACCTTGAGCAAATGGAGGATCTCTATGGGCATGTTTTGAGTAAAATGAGAAGGCAAATTTTGGGGTACAACAACCACCGACTTTTCTTTTATCCAATAATGGAAAGGGTGAAAAGAACATAAAAAGACCTTTTTTCGAGATTTTTTGAGTAAGGGGGTAGATTATGGAAAGGGAAGGTGTTAGCACCCTTTCCATCCGTAGTTATCTACGGGCTCTTGGATACTTGCTCATTTTTGAAAATTTCTTTTGTGCTTGTGCGTTTGAAAAGTTGTTTGCTTTATGATAACTCTTGTATCAGTCCTCAAGAGTGTTGATAAAGCATTTTTTTGAAAAAGTTTTGAAAGTGTAGTGTGAAAAAATTATTTTTTTGAGCAAGTACTTAACAACTATCTACCTACTCGAAAAAAGGCTGTCCTTTTCCTCCTTTCCTTTAGACAGTGCTATCCTACTATTAGTGAGTAGGTATCCCTAATCGTTGGATGTTGAGGGACTATCGAATGGACGTTACGGTCACTAAGGCTACTTGGCAAGAGGTTTTAGTAACTGTCCTAAAGTTCTAAGATCACTTTTTTACCGAGGCAACATTTAAAGGGTCATCGAGGGACTTGTGATCTTTCGAATTAGAGGACAACCACTAAAAATTCTCACGTTTCGAGAATTGTGACCGTTTTTCAAAGGCAACCGAAGTTGGGAGTACCCTAAAGGTGAGTATGTGCAAGTGTATTGATTTAGTCCATTTATCTTGCGCATTTAGGGTTATCTAATCGTTTTCTTTTAGAACCTTTTCATACAAACCTAATTACGAGCAGTAATATTGTACAAAAATTTAAAGTGCAAAAATTTAAATCCTAAACTATTACAACACTTTGGGACAATTACATGAAAAGTGCAAGTAAATAAAATACGGAATTTTAAATCTAAACTATTACATCCCATAATCAGTTACATTATTTATATAAAACGCGAGAATAAAATAAACGCACGCGAAATGGAGAAGAACGTCTAAAACCCTAAGAAAATGCTAAGTAAACAAGAAATTCTTTTTGGTTTTATTTATTTTAATTTATTTTAAGAAAATAACTAAGTGAAATTAATATCTAAAATTTAATTAGAAAATAAGATTAACTAAGAAATTAAAATCTAAGTTCAAATTTAATTAAAAAAGTAAATATTAGTGAAAAATTATCCTAGGTAATAAAATAAACTAATCCTAATATATTTTGTAATTTTTTTATCTGGTTTTATAATTAAATAAATTTTTTTGAAACTAATAAACTAAAATAAATAAAAAAAACAAATAAATGGGCCAGGCTAATTAGTAAAACAGGGGGGTGCACTGAAATTTTGCTAAGCCCATCAGCAAGGGCCCAAAGGCTGCGTTAGAATCCTGTGGGGAAAGCAATCTAGGGTGCGTCATGGTCCCTAGCCACTGGGAGCATTGGATTTAGAATCCCAGATCTAAAAGGCCCATATGTGAAGCATATCATGCACTTGCTGGCCTTCACGTGCACTGAATCTGAAATAAAGTTGTTAGAAAATGCAAAATGGAGAATTCTGGGATCTAACCAAGGTTCCCCCGTTGCACACTCATTCACCTTACCATCCGGCCATCCTGCTCATTCGTTTATAATAGCCATAGGATAATATAATATATAAAATCAACCAAATTTATTTAATTTTAAAAACGTGCGCCCAGTCAGACTTAAGTGAACCAATAAGATTGTGTTATTATGCCACACAGACTCCAAACATAGTCAAACGAGTCAACAATGCCGGAGTGGATCTCCGGTCATCCTCTCCGGGAGACTCAAATTCCCAAACCTGCAAAAGCGTGAGATTTGCAAAGAATTAAAGGTCTTATCCTACACAAAATCGAGCCTTGAATCTGATTCTGACCTCAAATTGGCCTGAAAGTGCCTCTAACCCTGAAAACGAAACTCCCACGTTTAAAAACTCTAACAATGCTGGTTAGAGATTCTGGACCAATAACTTACATGAAACACGTTAGAATGCTCACAAGAAATGATAATAACATGAATATGGAATGAAAACTAATTTATATCATGTATGGGAAAGGTTTCAAAACCAAGCTTTACCAAAGTCTAGTGATGTGTGGGTCTGGCCTTCTAGAGTGTTGCACGCCTTGTGGATGATATGGATGATCTTATGAGGGCCTTAGTGAGTGAATGGTGCAGTTTGTTTGGCCTGGAAACCACTGGATCATACGGTACAAACTTCCACTTTTCTTTGAAATTTTTGAACTTTGCTAGGGTTCTTTTTGAAGAAGCTATGCGTATCCCTATGGTCTGAACTTGTTAGGAATATATAGCATATCATATTAGGTCAACAAAAGGAGTAAGAATCCTTGGCATTGAGTGTAAACAAATATGCTTCAAAACTTTCCAAAAAAGAATATTTTCTTCCTTTCATGATTCCTGTGTTTCTTGCAAGTTGTCCATGCCATCTTGGGCTTCTTAACTGATCATAAATTTAAACATGCGCCTAGGCCCATTAACCTTACACTTTGTTTTGATTTAACTTGTTTTAAATGAATAAAAATTCAAATAAAAGAATAAAAATCATGAAAATAAGGGAATGGTTTCTAGGGGTCCTTAAACATGTCATGAATATATTTGAACCTCAAAAGTTAGGTTAATAGTTCAAAAATGCAATTTTGCTCAAAGTGGACTTCATGCATTTTCACAAAATTGCCCAACTTGTGCATATCATAACTTGCTCAATTTGTATTATTTGAACGTGATCTTGGACTTTTTTACAGATGTTAGGCTATCCTCTAAATAACCCTTTTGGTTTCATCTCAATTGGATCTTCCATGTTCATGTAAGGAGCTTCAACCCAAAAGGTGTTTTTGTTGACTTTTTGAAAGGACTCATAATGTATGGGCTTGTATCTTTTAATTGATGCATTTCTTGAACTTGAGGGCTGAAGAGAAGTTGTAGGGAATTGGATTCTATTCAAAATGAGCCTTGGTGGAAAAATTTCTGATAAAGTATGAGAAAGTTATACCTGGTCAAAGTTTGGTTGACTTTTCCTATAAAAACCCTAATTAGCAATTTTTGACTTTTGATGAATTAGGAGCATTTCTTGAGGAATCATGATCAACCCTTGATAAAATGATATATATCACTTAAAAATGTTGAGGTTGACAAAAAATCTTGAAGTTTGACTGTATATAGGCCACAATTGACTTTTGACCTAGTATAGTTGATTTTCAAGCATTTGAGCAATTGACTGAGCAAACTTGTTGTGCAAGGCATGAAATTTGTCATGGGCCATCTTGAAGACATATTATGGCCATGGAAAACAATTTAGTTCTTTGAACCTCACACATATTGATGAAAATTAAAACCCTAGTTAGAGGTTCATTGCCTTAGGAGGAGAATTTGTCTGGTCAATTCTTAGTCATCCTTGAGCAATTTGAGGACCTCAATGGGAATGCCTTGAGTAAAAAGGGAGGGAAATTTTGGGGTACAACAGCTAACCCTATTAAATCTTCTTAAACTTGAAGATTTAGATTGGCTTGTCCGCCTTTCGTGATCTGAAGGTGGAAGATGATTGAACACTAAAGTGCCTAGAAATTTGCACTCGTTTGAAGTGATACTGTTGGTGGATAATATCAGGAATGGGCTTACAGATGCCATTTATAAAATATGACAGAAGACTGTCAGAGATGGGCTTAAAGATGCCATCCAGAGAAAGTGACGAAGATTCGTCGGAGATGGGCTTAAAGATTCCATATAGAGAACATGCTGATTTCATGAGAGATTCCTTTATGAAGATTCCTGTTCTTGTCATTGAGGAGGACTCCGCTGAGGAATGTTGGTCTCTATTTTGGGAAATAGATTCTAGGAGCTTCAGTTGTCCGTTACTCTACTAGGGAGTTATCTCTTGACTGGAGAGACGAAAGTGAGTTGTTATCTGGTCGGGATCCAGGCTTCACAGTGACTTGTTGAGGACAATAAGGCTGAATGATATTTGGTCGTATTCCAGGCTTCACAGAGACCTATTAAGGAATATAAAATTAACTGCTATCTGGTCGGTTCCAGGCTTTGCAGTAATTGTAGACATTGAACTGTTATCTGGTCGTATCTAGACTTTAGTGGTTTGAAGAAATTAAGCTGTTATCTGGTCGGGCCCAGGCTTCAACTTGAATTTGAGGTATACCATTATCTGGTCAGGTCCAAGCTTCGGTGACATAGGTTATACTATCATCTGGTCGGGTCCAGGCTTCATAGTAATTAACAAAATAAACTACTATCTGGTCGGACTCTAGGCTTTACAATATCTTTAATTGGATAAGAATCAGAAAATCTTAGGGTCGATTTAACTGAACTAGAGAAATTGTCTACCGGGAAAGAATCAGAATAAAATCATTGTTCGATTTAAACTGAACCAACAGAGGTCTTGAATTATGTTCAACTAGAATAGAATCAGAAAAATCTTAGGGTCGATTTAACTGAACCAGAGAAAGTGTCTACCGGGAAAGAATCAGAATAAAATCATTGGTCAATTTAAACTGAACCAGCAGAGGTCTTGAATTATTTTCAACTGGAATAGAATAAAAAAATCTTAGGGTCGATTTAACTAAACCAATAGAGGTCTTGAATATGATCCTCTGAAGAAAATGTTGGAATAGCCCTTCGTCAGAGGTAGCCTTTGAAAAGAGTGTCAGGCCATATAAGTAGTTAATGATGTTTGTCGATTGATCTTTCCTGAAAAGGTAAAGAGTTAGTCGTATGCAATGTCATGATGTATGAAATGCACCGTGTAATGATGTTCTCAAAATAAATGAGATTGTGATGTATGCAATATGTATGTGCATGCCATGATGTATGATCATGAAATGCTGTTGCAAAATTTCCTAGTCTAGGAAAATAAATCCTTGACTGTTGCTAGAGAGTACTGGGAAGCTGAATCCTGGACTGCTGTTTGGTAGATGGGGAAAGTGATTCTTTCATTTCCACTGGGAATGATGAATGGATATGATTTTCCAGGGATTTCCTCTTTCCGTTTGAGGATACTCTACCGGGGATCTTTGACTTCTGCTTGAGAATGTTCCACTGGGGAGACGATGCTCTGTTGGAAGATCTTACCAATGTAGAGAAATAAACTCCGTTGGGGGATAAACTTCCGCAGCTAGACATATAAACTCTACCGGGGATGAGGATTTATGAACTGTTTGAAATTTGTAAAACTCAGATGGGGAACATTGATTTAAACTCTCTGAGGGAACTTTGCTGGAGAAGGTAATTCCTGCTTGGGGAAAAAAGAGGTCAAAACTTTGGTTGTTTTCACTCTGCAGGGATATAGACATCACTAGGACGTATGTCTAGGATGTGGCGGTGACTTTGCAATAGGACGTCTCTGCCCCTGCATCTGCTGGAGAAAGTAACTGTGGGGACTACAAATGGTTTTTTAGACTTTGCCCCGCTTCTTAAAGTCATTAGCAACTGTCTTTCTGTTTTTTATGCAAGTATTTGTAAACAGTAATCATATTCAAATGCATATGTCAAAATAATCACTGTACATTTTTGCAAAACACAACAGAAACTTTTTTTTTATACTTTCAAAGAAGTGATTTGTATTGACATGAAGAAATTTGCCTATAACAAGCGTTTTTTGTACAAAGAGACTGGCATTCTAGTAGGAGAATACCGTCGTGAAAATAAAAACTATACAAAATAGTATACAAAGAGATAACAGCTATGTGTAATAATCCTATTGAGTTTCAATTCTGCTATTTCCCTTATGTCCTCGAGCGTCCCATCACTTTGCTACATGTAGAAGCTGACTGGATTGATTGGTATCGTTTGAGCTTAATAGTTGATACTGAAGTCTGGTTGCAAGGTGATCCAACAGGACATAGTTATAAACATTAAATCCCTAACTTTTTCTTGGACCGCCTGTTGTACCCCAAAGTTTGCCCTCTCATTTATCAAGAATTTTCTCACAAGATCTCCTTTGGATCAAGACTGCATTAGGGTTGATCAACTCAAGACACCTCCTCAAGCACTGATGATTGAAAATTAGGGGTTGAGATTTCACAAGTATTTTTGAACTTTCAATGCTTCATATGACTTTCATGTATCATTTTGGACCCTCAAGATTGTTCATGTCAAATTTCAAGTCTTGAATCACATTTTTGATCAGTCAATTAAACAGTTGACCTAAAAATCAATTGTATTGGGGAAAAAGTAAACCATGGCCAATTTACATTCAAACTTCATAATTTTTTATCCACATCAACATTTTAAACCCATATGTATCATTTGATCAAGTTTGGACCATAATTCCTCAAGAAATTTGATCAAATCTCCAAAAGGGCAAAATGGTCAAAATTAGGGTTTTGACTGGGAAAGGGCAATTTCTGATTTTTGACCTAGCAAATGGTCAATTGGTTTAAGGCATGATCTCAAGAGTAAAATTGCATCATTTTGAACTAATGACATGATTCAAAACATTGCAAATCCATTGGATTGATAGGTGAATTTTGTAGTCAACTGATCAAAAGTCAACTATATACTAAAAAGTCAAACTTTAATTTTTTGATCAAATTCAAGTGCCAAAAATCATAATTCATTAAAACATGTCAAAATATTAAACTTATTCATCAAGAAATCAAAAATTCAAGATTTCATTTTGAAAAGTCAAAATTTCTAAACTTAGAAATTTTTCTAAGTGTTGGAAATTTCACGTTTTTTCATAACTTTGAGTCAAATTTTCACCATGATACAAGATGATTCAAGAGAAACTTCCAACATGAAAGTTGTATATCTCCATGAAATCTACAACTTTTCTTAACAAAACTTCTTCCAAAAGTGCTTGGATCTCAAGTTATAATTTCAAGAACATAGGGTCATGAAACTAAACACCTAGTAAAATTTTTCCCTAATTTTGCCAGGATTTTGACCTAACTTCATGGCACTTTTTCATATAGTTCCAAGGGGAATATTCAAAATCAATTCAAATATGGGTTGTAGAGCACATTTCAAGCTTTCCAAAATGTCAAATAACTCCTTAAGATCATTCATGAGTATGGAGAATCGAAGAGATGAAGTTGGTGTTTTGTCACTTGAATCACAAGGCATTTTGTGATGAAAAAAATCCAATTTCAAACCTATGCTGCACAATCTTGTTTTGCAGGCCTCTAAACCTCAAGATATCTCCAAAATCAGAAGATGACACTTGCTTTTGAGCTATTATCTAAGTGTTCCAAGCATTGTCCAAGCCAATTTGCAATTTTTGGAAGAAAGCTACCATTCCATTCTTGAAAAGTTGCTTTAATCACAAAGTCAACTTGTCTTGAGCTTCTAACTT
This sequence comes from Vicia faba, assembly GCA_948472305.1. Classification (NCBI taxonomy): domain Eukaryota; kingdom Viridiplantae; phylum Streptophyta; class Magnoliopsida; order Fabales; family Fabaceae; genus Vicia; species Vicia faba. The sequence goes on along the minus strand of OX451736.1, from coordinate 1,232,849,499 downwards.
GTTCTTTCTGCACACATAACTCCTATAAACCAAAATCAATGTGTCTAAGACCTAAGAAAGCTCGGAACATGCTTGTATAATACTTGAGATTTGTCATTTCACTTTTCTTCAAAAGCAAGTTATAGAGCCATAACCCTATAACTCAGAAACTTGGAGTGATTTTGTACTCTAATCTTTCCCATACATATTAACAAGTTTATTGCAAGCTAAGGCATGATTTCAAGCATCCAAAAACTGTCTCAAACACCATTGTTGCACAAGACTTCTCAACTTGATAGTTTTGATCCAAAACTCTCAATCTCCATTTCCACTCGTGCGTTTTGATTCTTAATCATTCAAACACCTTACATACATCATACACAAGTGATCCAAGCCCCTGTTTCAAGACTGTAACCCCTCCATCACTATCCATCATTTTCAAATATCAAGCTTGCAGGTTGACTTGAGTAGGGAGATTCGGGGTCTTTCAAAGCAAAGTAAGAGTTGGAATACACTCAAGGAGGTCCAGGCAAGCTAAACAGATCATCATGCCATCTCCAAAGTTTCTCAAAGTCCATTCACGACTCCAGATGCAAGAGGTAAGTTTTCAAACTTCCATCTCTTCATACCAGCATCATTTGTTTCTGATTTGTGAAGATAAAATGTAGATATCATTGCTCTAAAACTGACCATGTTCATAGTTTTCATTTACATTGATTGTATGTAGAGAATTTTAGATATGAACTTTCTGAAAAAATTAGGTTTCAATTTAGGGCCAGCAAAATTAATCTTCATCTTTGACTTTTAGCTTACATAAGTTATATGGTTAGATTCGTGAGAAAAAATAGCACAATTTTCGTGTTTGCATTTTTCAATTTTGTTGAGAAATGAATGAGATACAGATGGTCCGGCTGGCTGAAGGTTGAAGATGAAGTACATGTCATGGAGACGTTTTACCTTATTTATTTATTGTTTCATTTGTATTAACAGATGTACAGCCACCCCAGTGGCAAAGGTAGCGCGCGTGTGTATGGAAGGTCTTGGGTTCGATACCCAGCGCTACCTTTTGCCATTATTTTTCAGCATTTTTCTCATTTTTGTTTAGCTAGGCGCCTGGGCTTCCAATAAGTGGGCCTTATGTTTTTTTTTCTTTGCAGACTCCCATCCTGACTTTTGGCACCCCCTGACCCATTTGTATTTATTTATTTATTTCATTTTTCCTTTTAAATATATTTTCTAAAATACTAAAAAATCATAAAAAATATAAAAATAGTAGATTTATGTTTTGACAATATTTAAATATTTTTCTCACACAAAAATTATTTTTATTCATCATACTTTATTTATCTTTACTAATTATCTTGTAAATTAAATTAAAACTAGGTTATTATTTATTTTCTTTTATACCTATTTAAATATATTATTTAATATAATATAAAAAAGGCCAAAAATATTTTACAAACACCATATATTATTTTCAAGGCAAAAATACTTTTTCTCTAAACTTATTTTCTTTTAATCAACTAAATAGAATTAGGGTTTTATTCAAAAAAAATTTCTTAATTAATTTCTTTTCTTAATTAGTTTAAGTTAATTTAATTTTGATTAATTATTTTTCTCTAATTAGGTTTAGGTTAAAACCCCTTTCATATAAAAATCCAAACAAAAATCATTTCTTTCCATGTACTTTATATTTATTCATTTCCTTGTACATTTATTCAATTTGGTTGTAATAGATTAATTAGGTTTATATTATTGCAATCCCTATTCACAAATTATATACCCCCTCCCACAAGTATTGTAATAGCGTAGTAACTTTAAATTCCGTAATTTATCGCTTTATATACAAATGCTAGTAATTAGGGTTTGTATGGAAAGACTAAAATCAATACTTAGCAAAACCCTAATTCAAGACTAAATCAAGCATGAAAATAATACACTTGCACACAAGCACCCCTAGGGTAAGATCCACTTGGTTGCCTTACAAAAATGGCTATATTACGTATGTGAGATATCTTAGCAAAACAAGCAAAATACAAGATCATAGTCCCTCGATGACGCTATCTAAAATTTCCTTACAAATGATCTTAGTCCATCAAAAAGAATGCTAAGATACCTTGCAATATTCCTAATCATGGTTATACGATGACCCACATCCGTCCCGTTTACATCCAAAGATAGGGTTGCTTACCAAATCAATGGTAAGACAACAATGTCAAAGGAAAAGAAAATGAACAAGAAAGACATTTGAGAAGGTAGATTGCTCCTAATCACTTGCTCCATTTCAAAACAAACATCCTTTCTATTTTCAAAAACAAACTCATACACTTTCAAATATCTTACAAAATTGAAAACATTTTCAAAAGATCAAACATCTTTGTATACATTCTTACGAACGAGAATAATTACAAAGATTTCCTAAACAATGGCCTCTTTACAAAATACTTTCAAAAAACCACACAAAGCACAATTTCAAACAAAAGCAAGTGATCTAGCAAGTAACTAAGAGCCCATGGATAACCATGGATAAAAGGGGTGCTAATACCTCCCCTTTTCATAATCTACCCCCCGAACTCAAGAAACAATCTCAAAGGTCTTTCCTGTGCTTTTTCACCTTTCCTTTTGGATAAAAGAAAAGTCGGTGAAGACTCTTGCTAACCGCAACATTTGTGATAAAAAGCAAAACACCCAAGTCAGTTCTCCCACCGTATCACAGAACTGGCGACTCTGCTGGGGAAAATTCTAAAAGTGGGGTTACCTTAGGGATAGATCACATCTATTTGCTTACATTATTTGACTTGTATGCTTTACATTTTGGTTATTTGTTTGGGTTTGAATCCTCTACCCGGATTTGGGATAAATTATAGGTAAGTAGAAATACGTTGTGGAAACTGTGCGGGGTATACCGACATGGTCTAAGCAATAGCTATGTTAGTGCGACATATTTGTGGGTACCGGTAGCCTTTGAGTTAATCAAATAGAATACGGGGCCGCTGAGTGATGTCATGAAGCACTAATGAACTTTTAGAACCTTTACTTGACTAACTTGACCTTTAGGATGTAGTGAGATAACCGGCTTTGGTGCAGTCCGAAGTTGGTAGATACTCGATACTACGCTCATTGAGGTTTGGTTTCTTGGGATATTTCGGTCGCCATTAAAGAGGCTTGTACTGAAACAATGACCAAGAAAACAAACCAGTGATATTGAGATCCTTAGAACTCGGTTACTATTACTAGGACAGGTTTAAGCCAACTAAACTTCAAGAGGGTACTTACCTATAAAACTTCATGCAAGCCTAAACCTAAGGATTTGCTTGTTTTGTTTGTATATGCATACTTGTACATAACATCATGAACATCATGAACATCATATACATCCACTAACCATTTCAAGGATTTTTTGGATTCATCTTTGTTCTTGTTTTGTAGGATATGGATTCATTTCACAAGAAAACTATTCAAGTCAATCTTGTAAGAATCCCTCCACAACTTAAGGAGCTAGCTTCATGGATTCCTAAAAACTCTCCATTCACTGAGAAACATGGCCGCCTACTCAAATTGGTCACCTCCAACATAGATGAGGATATGATGAAGGTGCTCTTTCAGTTCTTTGATCCTTTACACCATTGCTTCACATTTCCCGACTATCAACTTGTGCCTACTTTTGAAGAATTCTCCCAACTCTTTAGGATTCCCATTCTCAATCATCTACCTTTCAACGGTACGAAAAGAGACCCAAAGCCAGAAGAGATTGCTCAATCTCTACACTTGCACTCATCTGATGTCACAACTCATTGGGAAACAAGGAGTAGTGTCAAAGGTTTCCTAGCAAAGTTCCTGTTTGAGAAAGCCCAAAATTGTTGGAATTCCTTGGAATTGCAAGCCTTTGAGGAAATTGTAGCTCTCCTCATCTATGGGATGGTTTTGTTTCCAAATCATGACCAACTCATAGATGTCAACGCTGTCAAAATCTTCATATCCCACAACCCGCTGCCTACATTACTAGGAGATTTTCTACACTCTTTTCACACTCGCACAATGAGGAAAAGAGGTGTCCTTATGTGTTTCACTCCTCTCTTGGAAAGATGGTTTATTTCTCATCTTCCCCAATCTGTATTAAAAAATGAGCAAGGTTCAAGGTGGTCACAAAGGTTGATGACGCTCAAACATTCATTGGTGCTCCCGATCCAAAGAGAATGTTATCATTGTCGACCGTTATGGAGAATTCCATAATGTCCCTTTACTTGCCATTAGGGGAGGTATCACCTACAACCCCTGCTTAGCCTTAAGACAACTTGGTTATGCCCGAAGGGATGGCCCACACGAGATGCTGATTCAAGGTTTGGTATTTGACTATGACAACGACGATCAAGGTCTTCGCCTGAGATTTATCCGAGCTTGGAGGATGTTGAATAAGGTGGATATCAAGACTTTATGGCACAATAATTCCATCCCTCTTGAGCCTTACCTCAAATGGGTACAAAATCGTGCTCAGAGCCTTATGATGCCTTACCCCTCCATTGTCCCGATAATCATTGAGCTTGTCATGGAAGGAGATGTTCCATACACTATGCTACATCCTGACATGCCTACCTCTCTTGAAGACCTACAAAGAGATTAGATACAACTCAAGGGGGAGCGAGATACTTTCGAAGCCCAATTCTACGCGAGCGAGAAGAAGGTTTTGGAACTCACTAGACTACTTCATGAGGAGCAGACTCTGAATGCCTACATTGCACCAAAGAGGATGCGAACTACCTTTCTATCTTAGAGTTTCTTGTATTTGTATTGCCCAAGAAGGCATTTATGTACTCGAGCTTTAATCTATTAATATAAAGTGTGTTTCCTTTTTTTCTAATACAAATTTGAATCTTAAAATCCTTGAAAACATTTGCATATGAATTTATCATTCATCATAACATAAGCAGGTCTTTTGCAACAAGTATCTTCATCTCTCTACTGTTTATTGAAGTAAGATGGATCTCGGGCAAACAGTGAAGGACCTTCAAGCTCAGAATACACAGTTTCAACAGTTGCTCTTGACCCTAGCCAAAGGACAAGAAGAGTTGAAGACTTTGCTGGCTGAGGAGAAGAAAAAGAAAACAAAGAAGGTAACCGGAGTCCTAAACATGGGAAGAATATTTCATGGGAAGACAAGAAGGACCTTAGACTTTGCAACGACATCCGGTGAAAGAGACAACCAAGATGGGAAAGGCAAGGAAACAGTTGTCCCATCAGAATCAGAAGAGGTAGAGGAAGAAGAAGACTATGCTGAAGAAAAATACCCTCCAGCTGATGACAAGTATAAACATCCCGAAGAACGGTTGAGTGCGATGGAAATCCAAAAAGTGACTAGCTTGGACTTTGAGGAATTGGGGTTAGTGTCGGGGATTTCCATTCCTCCAAAATTCAAAACACTTGTGTTCGCCAAGTACGACGAAGTCTCATGCCCAAAAATGCATCTCCGGTCCTATGTAAGGAAAATCCAGCCCCATACCGCTGACAAAGACTTATAGGTACACTTCTTCCAAGACAGCCTGTCTGGAATTCAACTCGATTGGTTTTACCAGTTAGAAAGAGCCAACATTCACAATTGGGAAGATCTTGCTGCAGCCTTTTACAAACAATACCAATACAATGCTGATCTTGCGCCTACCCGTACTAAACTCTAGAGTATGGCCATGATTTCTAATAAGGGTTTCAATGACTATGCACAAAAATGGAGAGATTTAGCCGGAAGAGTTCAACCCCCCTATCTGAAAGAGAATTGGTAGACATGTTCTTGGGCACCTTGTCTGGTCCCTTCTTTAATCATTTAATTGGAAGTTCATCTGCAGGTCTTACTGAACTAATATTGACCGGAGAAAGGTTAGAAGTCGATATAAAGAATGGAAAGATCCAAAAAGATACATCCTCTTCTGCAGTTGTAAGGAAGCCTTTTATCAGAAAGAAAGAAGTGGTTGTTGTTTATCCTCAGAGAAATCAAGATAGGTCCGAACGCCGACCAATGGTGGAGGCTATTATGATTCCTAAAACGGCGCCTGATCAGCAAAGAAATAACCAACCAAGGATGGAAAGACTAGTCAGACAATTCACCAGAATTAACATGACCCCATCTCAGGTATTACGCATCTACTAAGATCCAATTTGGTGACCTTGAAAGAAGCTCCGAAAACCCCCAACAAAACATCTCCTCACTATCATCCCAATACTCGTTGTGCATATCACTCTGAAAGTCCCGGCCACGACACTAATAACTGTTGGGCTTTAAAGAACAAAATACAAGACCTCATTGAAGCAAAAGAGATTGAATTCGATGCACCCAAAAAGCCAAATGTCATTTCTGCCCCTATGCCCAAGCATGGCCATAATACCAATGCCATTGAAGAAGAAATGTTTGTTACTTTGGTTGATGAACTTATGACCCCACTCTTGACTATTAAAGTGAACTTGTTGAATGCTGGTGGGTTCCCGGGCTGTGATGAAGTTTTACATTTCTGTTTGTCCTAACCAACCAGTTGTCCTTTGTTGAAAGAAGGTGTTCAGTGCCTAATAGATAATAAAGAAATTTTATTCGAGAAGACTTTTGTTCCACCTGTTCCTTTTGAAGATGTTTCTATCATTACCATTTCTGCCAATTCTTCCAGGGTCTCCACCAAAAGACCCGTTAGAATTACATCAGTTCCAAAAGAAACTCCTTTAATAATTACAATTCCTGGACCAGTCCCATATTCGTCAGGCAAAACCATACCATGGAATCATGGAAGGGATGTCTACTACCATGGTATCAAGCAGGACTGGCCAGCCGCCGAAGATTCAAGCTCCGAGAAAGTCAACTCTGACATCAGTAATATTACAGGAACTAGCAAGATTACCCAAAGAAGAAGGATATTCTCTCCCGAAATTTCTCCCCCAAAAGCAGTTTCTGGACCCGTAATCATTCTTGCTGTTGCTCCCCCAAAAGCTATTCCCGGTACTACAATCATCTTAGCCAATACTCTAATTAACAAAGCTGTTACAACCCCTGTTATCATTCCTACTGACACTCCTGCTGCCGAGTTAACCGAGACTCGAGGTAAAAGTATTTTGATTGAGCCTGTCCGGACGAAGGCTCAATCATTGGCTATCCCTGAGGCCTCCTGGAAAGAGATGGAGGAAATTCTGAAGATCATAAAAAGAAGTTACTACAATGTAGTTGAACAACTGGGGCAAACTCCCTCTAAAATTTCCATGCTGGCATTACTACTATGTTCCGAGGCGCATGCAAAAGCCTTGGTAAAATTCCTGAAAACTGCCCATGTACCCCAAGAGACATCTGCCGATCAGTTTCAAGACTGCGTAGCCAGCTTGACTGCAGATAATGGTCTAGGTTTTTCGGATGCTGATTTAACGCCAAGAGGAAGGAAGCATAATGAGGCATTGCATGTCTCAGTTGAATGTAGGGGAACAACCTTGGCTCATGTTTTGGTGGACACTAGCTCATATCTGAATGTATTGCCTAAAAAAGCTCTTGATAGGCTTGACTGTGAGGGATTGAGATTGAAGCCAAGTAACATAGTAGTAAGGGATTTTGACGGCTCGAAAAGGATGCTACATGGGGAGGTGGATATCCCCATAAAATTTGGAACCCAAACATTTGATTCAACCTTTTATGTAATGGATATCCGTCCCTCATATTCCTGCTTGCTAGGCCGACCATGGATTCACAATGTTGGCGCTGTCACTTCTAAGTTGCACCAAATGTTGAAATATCCGATTCAAGGGAAGATTATCACCGTTCATGGAGAAGAAGAGTATATGATCAGCCATCTCAATTCCTTCAGATATGTGGAATTAGATGGTGAATTTATTGAAACTCCATTTCAACACTTTGAAGAGGTCCTACAAGATGTGGCAGTAACCAACGCTGTTCCCAAGATCACAAGGCCTCCACTACGGATGTCATCTTTGAAGGATGCCAAAGCAGTGATAGAAGAAGTTGGGTGCACTATCTAGGGACAACTCCTAGATATCCCATATAAGTATGACAAGTTTGGCCTGGGTTTCACTTCAAGTGCTCAAAAGGTTGTACGCCACGCTCGTGCCAGAGGACCACCCCTGAAGATCAGCAACCGCGAGGTCAACACCATAGAAGATGATGAAGATAGCTGTGACTTGGAGGACTGGATATTCCCAACTGTCAGTGGAGGGATCAGCAACTGGGAGGCTAGAGATTTTGTCCCGATCACTTTTATCCCACAGTAATCTGTCTTTACATTTTATTGGATCTGTAATATTAAAACAATTCGCACTCTTAACACCTTGTGTCTTACCCAAGGCACAATGGTCCATTTATAAGGGTTATTATCTCATTTTCATATGACATCAATGAATCATGGACGTTTTCTCATACAAACTTTTGTGCTCATTGTTTTTCTTTTTACATTTTCATTTCTTTCAAAGATAGTTATACCCTTACACACACTCACACTCAGAATGCAGGTATACACCCATTCGGGATCCCATGGGTAACGATACTACTATGGCCTTTTGTGACTCTGAAAATTTAATCTACCAAGCTGAAGACGAAGGTGAGGAAGATTGTGAAGTACTAGGGGAACTTGCCAGACTACTACAACAAGAAGAGAGAACCATTCAGCCTCACGAGGAACCCGTGGATACAATCAACCTAGGTACCAAAGAAGACAAAAAAGAGGTCAATGTGGGTGCCAATCTGGAACCCGGTATCAAGGAGCGTCTGATTCAGTTGTTACACGATATGTTGAAGTCTTTTCTTGGTCATCTAAAGACATGCGACGACTTGATGCAGATATTATGGTACATCGTCTGCCTACAAGAGAGGATTGTCTGCCAGTGAAGCAAAAGGTTCGCCGCATGAGGCTTGATATGTCAGAAAAGATTGAAGTAGAAGTCATGAAGAAATTCAACGCTGGATTCTTGGCTGTCACCACTTATCCCCAATGGGTTGCCAATGTTGTTCTCGTGCCCAAAAAGGACAGCAAAGTGCGAATGTGTGTGGACTACAGAGATTTGAACAGGGAAAGCCCTAAGGATGATTTTCCACTCCCCCACATTGATATTCTAGTTGACAATACGGCACAACACAAAGTGTTTTCCTTTATGGATGGTTCCTCGGGTTATAACCAAATCAAGATGGCGCCTGAGGACATGAAGAAAACAACGTTTGTCACGCAGTGGGGCACTTTCTGCTATAAGGTGATGCCATTCAGACTGAAGAATGCTGGGGCAACCTATCAGCGTGCCATGGTAGCTCTATTTCATGACATGATACATCACGAAATAGAGGTCTATGTGGACGACATGATAGCCAGATCTCAAACAGAAGAAGATCATCTTGATCACTTACAAAAACTGTTTGAGAGACTGAAGAAGTATAAACTGAGGTTGAATCCAATCAAATGCACATTTGGGGCACGGTCCGGTAAACTCCTAGGCTTTGTCGTCAGCAACAAAGGTATCGAGGTCAATCCTACCAAAGTTAAAGCAATACAAGAGATGCCTGCTCCTCGTACTAAGAAGGAAGTCAGAGGATTCTTGGGGCGTTTGAACTACATTTCCATATTCATCTCTCACCTGACAGCTACTTGTGAACCAATCTTCAAATTGTTGAAGAAAGATAAAGTGGTCAAATGGAATGACGAGTGCCAAACTGCTTTCGACAAGATCAAAGAATACTTGCAAGAGCCTCCAGTTTTGATGCCACCAGTCGAAGGAAGACCATTGATCATGTATCTGACCGTTTTAGAAAACTCAACGGGGGTGTGTATTGGGGCAGCATGACAAGTCTGGCCGAAAAGAGCATGCTATTTATTACTTGAGCAAAAAGTTTACCGATTGTGAAACCAGATATTCACTGCTTGAGAAAACTTGCTGCGCTCTGGCATGGGCTGCTCGCCAGCTAAGACAGTATATGCTGACTCATACTACTTTGTTGATATCTAAAATGGATCCGATAAAATACATCTTCGAGAAACCTGCTCTCTCTGGGAGAATAGCCAGATGGCAGATGATCCTGACAGAATATGACATATAGTATACTACCCAGAAAGCAATAAAGGGAAGTGTATTAGTTGATCACCTTGCTCACCAAGCTGTAGAAGACTACTAATCCATGAAGTTCGAATTTCCAGATGAAGACATCATGATGGTAAATAACTGTGAAGAATTTAGGCCATATGACAGACCTGAACAAGGATCCCGATGGACCCTGTTCTTTTATGGGGAATCCAATGCACTTGGCAATGGTACCAGTGTTGTACTAATATCTCCGGAAGGGTGTCATACTCCCTTTACCGCAAGACTCTGCTTCAATTGTACAAACAACATGGCAGAATAAAAAGCATGCATCTTTGGTCTCAGAGCTGCAATAGACCTAGGGATCAAATCTTTGAGTGTATTCGGAGATTCAGCTTTGGTTATCAGTCAGATCAAAGGGGAATGAGACACGAAACACCCTAACCTTATCCCTTATAAAGAACATGTTTTGACATTGCTACCACATTTTGAGAAGATTACCTTCGAGCATTTCCCGCGAGAAGAAAATCAGCTAGCAGACGCTCTAGCCACAATGTCATCTATGTTTAAACTTTATTGCGATAACGAGGCTCTCCAGATCACCATCAAACGAATGGAGGAACCAACACACTGTCACGAGATTAATACTGAAGAAGTAGTGGACCAGCCTTGGTTTCACAAAGTCAAGAAGTATCTCGAGGCTCAAGAATATCCAGAAGGAGCTTCAATCAATGATAAGAAGTTCTTAAGGAGATTCTCTGCTAAAATTTTCCTTAGTAACGACATCCTGTACAAACGCAATCAGGACTCTGTGTTACTTTGGTGCGTAGATAAGGTTGAAGCTGAAAGGATCATGGCTGAATTGCATGAAGGCACTTTTGGCACCCATTCCAGTGGGCATACGATGGAAAAAAAATCCTACGGGAAGGCTATTACTGGTTTACCATGGAAGCAGATTTCTATCAACACTCTCGAACTTGCCATAAGTGTCAGACTTATGCTGACAAGGTGCACGTGCCTCCAGTTCCTCTGAATGTCTTGACAACTCCTTGGCCCTTTGCTATGTGGGGAATTAATATGATTGGGGAAATCAAGCCGACAACCTCTAATGGACACCGCTTCATCTTAGTGGCCATTGATTATTTTACAAAGTGGGTGGAGGCAGCTTCCTTCGCTTCCGTTACCAAGAATGTTGTTGCCTGTTTCATCAAGCAAAATCTCATTTGCTGGTATGGTATCCCGGAAAGGATCATTACTAACAATGATACAAATCTCAACAACACTATGATCACCTGCTTGTGCGAACAATTCAAGATTTAGCATCACAATTCTTCTCCTTATCGGCCGAAGATGAATGGTGCTGTCGAAGCTGCAAATAAAAACATTAAAAAGATCATACAAAAATGGCAGTCACATACAAAGACTGGCATGAGATGCCACCATTCGCTTTCCACGGGTATCGTACCATAGCTCGCACATCAACCGGGGCAACACCCTATTCTCTGGTTTAAGGCATGGAGGTTGTCTTGCCTATTAAGGTCCAGATCCCCTCTCTGAGGATTATGAAGGATGCAGGGCTGAACGAAGACAATTGGATCCAGACACAACTCGATCAATTGGACTTGATTGATGAGAAAAAGCTTACTGTTGTCTGCCATGGTTAAATGTATCAAAAATGGATGATCAAGGCTTTCAACAAGAAGGTCAGATGCCAAGTGTTTCAAGTTGGAGATCTGGTAATCAAACGTATCATACTACAGAAAGGTGATCCCAGGGGAAAATGGACTCCTACATGCGAAGAACCATTTGTAATCAAAAATATATTCTCTGATGGAGCAATGATCTTGACTACCATGGATGGTGACGACCTGCCACACCCTGCGAACGTAGACATAGTCAAAAGATACTACACATAAGAGACCCGCTAGGTTGACGCACCTAGGCAAAACAAGGGCATCCCGGCGAACCAAAAAGGTTCGGGCAAAAATTAGGGATAAAACAAAAAAATTTGTACACTCGGAAAGTTGAAAACCCGAACGGGCGACTTGGGCAAAAAAGGGTTTTCCGGTGGACTGGATACTTGAAAGGGCAGTCTAGGAAAAAGTCAGGGAATGTAAAGCGTATGACTATGTCCCATTGGATCACTTTACGGACAACCTTTGGCTTCAACTGACAAACTCAGAGGTTCTGATCAATTCAATCATCTTCGGACGAGGCAACAAATAGACAAGATGCTCAGAGATACGAAGGCTATAGCAGAATGGGAACCCCATGGGATTATTACACATAGCTATCTTTTCTTTGTATTAAAATTTTCATTTTTTTATGACGGAATTATCTTACTAGAATGTTTGTCTCATTGTACAAAAATACTTACTCAAAGTCAATACAAAGATATCTCCTTGAAAGTGCAAAAACTATCTGTTTTTCGTTACGCTTGTGTTTTGTTTACAAAAACGTCCAATGATTCATTGTTGAACATATGCATTTGAACATAATAACTGTTTACAAATAAACAAAATAAAAGACAATTACTAATGGCTTTAAGATGTAGGGAAATCTCTCTAAGCTATTTCCATAAATCTCCCAAAATTTGCAATTTAATTCCCATCAGAACAAGCTTCCAATTATCAATCCCCAGTAGAAGTCGTTCAATTTCTCAGGATTTCACAACAGGATTTTACAAGCGGTACACGACATTTCCCTTACAACAGAGTTTATTTCTCTAAGAGGAAATTCATCAACACTTCAACTTCACAGCATGAAGACTTACACTCCATATCCTCATTAGCAGTCAGGGATTTATTTTCCCCAATCCAACAAACAACACAATAGACTAGCTCACATACGCATATATTGCATCCGCATATCATAAACATTGATAAAACGAATGCATTATATCATACATTTCATACAACATGACTTTGCATAAGATTAACAACTATCATTAACAATGTTCAGAGTTTTCAGATACAGTTCAGATATGCTCCAGACACGGATGCCATTCTGATACTCATTCAGACTCAACTTTCATATAAATTTCAGATACGCTCCAGACACGAATGCCATTCTGATACTTATTCAAGTGCAACTTTCAGATACAGTTTAGATACGCTCCAGACACAGATGCCATCCTGATACCCATTCAGATTCAACCTTTTGATACAGTTCAGATACGCTCCAGACATGGATGCCATTCTGATACTCACTCAAATTCAACTCTCAGATACAGTTCAGATATTCTCTAGACACGAATGCCATTCTGATACTCACTCAAATTCAACTCTCAGATACAGTTCAGATACGCTCCAGACACGGATGCCATTATGACACTCATTCAAAACTAGCTTTCAGATATAGTTTAAATACGCTCCAGACACGACTGCCATTCTGATAATCATTCAAAATTAGCTCCCAGATATAGTTCAGATACGCTCCAGACACGAACGCCATTCTGATACTCATTCTTTCAGCTTACAAATTACAACACAAAAAATCCCTCTTGGATGGCATCTTTAAGCCCATCTCCTACAACTTTCTATCACCTCTCCAAATGGCATCTTTAAGCCCATTCCCTCAACCATCACATCACTGAGTGCAAATTTCTGGGCACTCTAGTGTCCAATCATCTTCCACCTTCGAGTCACGAATGGCAAAACTTGCCAATCTAACTCCTCAGGCTTAAGAATATTGAACAAGGGCAGCTGTTGTACCCCAAAGTTTTCCCTCACAGTTATCAAGAATTTTCTCACAAGATCTCCTTTGGATCAAGACTGCATTAGGGTTGATCAGCTCAAGACACCTCATCTAGCACTGATGACTGAAAATTAGGGTTTGAGATTGCACAAGTATTTTTGAACTTTCAATGATTCATATGACTTTCATGGATCATTTTGGACCCTCAAGATTTCTCATGTCAAATTTCAAGTCTTGAATCACATTTTTGATCAGTCAATTGAATAATTGACCTAAAAATCAGTTGTATTGGGGAAAAAGTCAACCATGACCAATTTATAGTCAAACTTCATAATTTTTATCCACATCAACATTTTAAACCCATATGTATCATTTGATCAAGTTTGGACCACAATTCCTCAAGAAATTTGATCAAATCTCCAAAAGGGCAAAATGGTCAAAATTAGGGTTTTGACTGGGAAAGCGAAATTTTTGATTTTTGACCTAGAAAATGGTCAATTGGTTTAAGGCATGGTCTCAAGAGTCCAATTGCATCATTTTTATCTAATGACATGATTCAAAACATTGCAAATCCATTGGATTGACAGATGAATTTTGCAGTCAACTGATCAAAAGTCAATTGTATACTGAAAAGTCAAACTTTGACTTTTTGGTCAAATTCAAGTGCAAAAAATAATAATTCCTCAAAACATGTAAAAATATGAAACTTATTCATCAAGAAATCAAAAAGTCAAGATTTCATTTTGAAAAGTCAAAATTTCTAAACTTAGAAATTTTTCTAAGTGTTGGAAATTTCATGTTTTTTCATAACTTTGAGCCAAATTTTCACCATGATGCAAGATGATTCAAGAGAAACTTACAACATGAAAGTTGTAGATCTCCATGAAATCTACAACTTTTCTTGACACAACTTCTTCCAAAAGTGCTGGGATCTCAAGTTATAATTTCAAGAACATAGGGTCAGGAAACTAAACACTTAGTGAAATTTTGCCCTAATTTGGCCAGGATTTTAACCTAACTTCATGGAACTTTTTCATATAGTTCCAATGGGAATCTTCAAAATAAATTCAAAGATGGGTTGCATATCACATTGCAAGCTTTCCAAAATGTCCAAGAACTCCTTGAGATCATTCTTGAGTAGGGAGAATCGAAGAGATGAAGTTGGTGTTTTGTCACTTGAATCACAAGGCATTTTGTGATGAACAAAAATCCAATTTCAAACCTATGCTGCACAATATTGTTTTGCAGGCCTCTAAACCTCAAGATATCTCCATAATCAGAAGATTACACTTTCTTTTGAGCTATTATCCAAGTGTTCCAAGCATTGTCCAAGCCATATTTCCATTTTTGGAAGAAGCTACCATTCCATTCTTGAAAAGTTGCTTTAATCACAAAGTCAACTTGTCTTAAGCTTCTAACTTGTTCTTTCTGCACACATAACTCATATAAACCAAAAGCAATGTGTCTAAGACCTAAGAAAGCTTAGAACATGCTTGTACAATACTTGAGATTTGTCATTTCACCTTTCTTCAAAAGCAAGTTATAGAGCCATAACCCTATAACTCAGAAACCTGGAGTGATTTTGTGCTCTAATCTTTTCCATACATGTTAACAAGTTTATTGTAAGCTAAGGCATGATTTCAAGCATCCAAAAACTGTCTCAAACACCTTTGCTTCACAAGACTGCTCAACTTGACAGTTTTGAGCCAAAACTCTCCATCTCCATTTCCGCTCGTTCATTTTGATTCTTAATCATTCAAACACCTTACATACATCATACACAAGTCATCCAGGCCCCTATTTCAAGACTGTAACCCCTCCATCACTATCCATCATTTTCAATTATCAAGCTTGCAGGTTGACTTGAGTAGGGAGATTCAGGGAGTTTCAAAGCAAAGTAAGAGTTGGAATACACTCAAGGAGGTCCAGGCAAGCTAAACAGATCATCAGGCCATCTCTAAAGTTGCTCAAACTCCATTCACGACTCCAGCTGCAAGAGGTAAGTTTTCAAACTTCCATCTCTTTATACATGCATAATTTATTTCTGATTTGTGAAGATAAAATGTAGATATCATTGATCTAAAACTGACCATGTTCATAGTTTTCATTTACATTGATTGTATGTAGAGAATTTTAGATTTGAACTTTATGAAAAAATTAGGTTTCAATTTAGGGCCAGCAAAATTAATCTTCATCTTTGACTTTTAGCTTACATAAGTTATATGGTTAGATTCGTGAGGAAAAATAGCACAACTTTCATGTTTGCACTTTTCATTTTTGTTGAGAAATGAATGAGATACAGATGGTCCGGCTGGCTGAAGGTTGAAGACAAAGTACAGGTCATGGAGACGTTTTACCTTATGTATTTATTGTTTCATTTGTATTAACGGATGTACAGCCACCCCAGTGGCAAAGGTAGCATGCGTGTGTATGGAAGGTCTTGGGTTCGATACCCAACGCTACCTTTTGCCATTATTTTTCAGCATTTTTCTCATTTTTGTTCAGCTAGGCACCTGGGCTTCCAATAAGTGGGTCTTATGTTTTTTTTCTTTGGTGACTCCCATCCTGACTTTTAGCACCCCCTGGCCCATTTGTATTTATTTATTTATTTCATTTATCCTTTTAAATATATTTTCTAAAATACTAAAAAATCATAAAAAATATAAAAATAGTAGATTTATGTTTTGACATAATTTAAATATTTTTCTCACACAAAAATTATTTTTATTCATCATACTTTATTTATCTTTACTAATTATCTTGTAAATTAAATTAAAACTTGGTTATTATTTATTTTCTTTTATACCTATTTAAATATATTATTTTAATATAATATAAAAAAGGCCAAAAATATTTTACAAACACCATATATTATTTTCAAGGCAAAAATACTTTTTCTCTAAACTTATTTTCTTTTAATCAACTAAATAGAATTAGGGTTTTATTAAAAAAAAAATCTTAATTAATTTCTTTTCTTAATTAGTTTAAGTTACTTTAATTTTGATTAATTATTTTTCTCTAATTAGGTTTAGGTTAAAACCCTTTTCATATAAAAATCCAAACAAAAATCATTTCTTTCCATTTGCATTTGTACTTTATATTTATTCATTTCCTTGTACATTTATTCAATTTGGTTGTAATAGATTAATTAGGTTTATATTATTTCAATCTCCATTCACAAATTGTATACCCCTCCCACAAGTATTTTAATAGCATAGTAACTTTAAATTCCGCAATTTATCACTTTATATATAAATGCTAGTAATTAGGGTTTGTATGGAAAGACTAAAATCAATACTTAGCAAAACCCTAATTCAAGACTAAATCAAGCATGAAAATAATACACTTGCACACAAGCACCCCTAGGGTAAGATCCACTTGGTTGCCTTACAAAAATGGCCATATTACGCATGTGAGATATCTTAGCAAAACAAGCAAAAGACAAGATCATAGTCCCTCGATGACGCTATCTAAAATTGACTTACAAATGATATTAGTCCCTCAAAAAGAATGCTAAGATACCTTGCAATATTTCTAATCATGGTTATACGATGACCCACATCCATCCCGTTTACATCCAAAGATAGGGTTGCTTACCAAATCAATGGTAAGACAACAATGTCAAAGGAAAAGAAAATGAACAAGAAAGACATTTGAGTAGGTAGATTTCTCCTAATCACATGCTCCATTTCAAAACAAACATCCTTGCTATTTTAAAAAATAAACACATACACTTTCAAATATCTTACAAAATTGAAAACATTTTCAAAAGATCAAACATCTTTGTATACATTCTTACGAATGAGAATCATTACAAAGATTGCCTAAACAATGGCCTCTTTACAAAATACTTTCAAAAAACCACACAAAGCACAATTTCAAACAAAAGCAAGTGATCTAGGAAGTAACTAAGAGCCCATGGATAACCATGGATGAAAGGGGTGCTAATACCTTCCCTTTTCATAATCTCCCCCCGAACTCAAGAAACAATCTCAAAGGTCTTTCCTGTGCTTTTTCACCTTTCCATTTGGATAAAAGAAAAGTCGGTGGCGACTCTTGCTAACCGCAACATTTGCGATCAAACGCAAAACACCCAAGTCAGTTCTCCCACCGTATCACACCGCCCTTTCGGGTTTTCAGTCCACCGGGATACCCTTTTTTGCCCAAGCCGACTTTTCGGGTTTTCGACTTGCCAGGTGTACAAATTTTTTTGTATTTATCCCTAATTTTTGTCCGAACCTTTTTGGTTCATCGGGATACCCTTATTGTTGCCTAGGCCAGTCAACCTAGCAGGTCTTTATTCATGCGTAGTATCTTTTAACTATGTCCGCATTCACAGGGTGAGGAAGGTCGTCACTGTCCATAGTGGTTAGGATCATGGCTCCACCAGAAAATATGCTCTTGATCACAAATGGCCCTTCGTATGTTGGAGTCCATTTTCCCCTGGGATCAACTTGTGTAAGTATGATGCGCTTGATTACTAGATCCCCGACTTGATATACCTGACGCATGACCTTCTTGTTAAAAGCCTTGATCATACGCTTCTAGTACATCTGACCATGAAAAACAGCCGCGAGTCTTTCCTCATCAATCAGGTTCAGTTGGTAAAATCGAGTCTCGATCCAATCATCTTTGTTCAAACTCGCATCCTTTATAATTCTCAAAGAAGGGATCTAGACCTCAATAGGTAGGACAACCTCCATACCATATACCAGAGAAAAAGGAGTTGCCCCTGTTGACATACGTGCTGAGGTGCGGTAACCATGAAGAGCAAATGGTAACATCTCATGCCAGTCTTTATATGTCACTGTCATCTTCTGTATGATCTTCTTAATGTTCTTGTTAGCATCCTCCACATCGCCATTCATCTTCGGACGGTAAGGGGAAGAATTATGATGCTGGATCTTGAATTGCATACAGAGTTAGGTGATCATAGTATTGTTGAGATTTGTACCATTATCCGTGATGATTCTTTCTGGAACACCATATCGATAGATAAGGTTATGTCTGATGAATCGGTCCACAACATTCTTGGTAACAGTAGCAAAAGAAGCATCCTCAACCCATTTCATGAAGTAATCAATGGCAACTAGGATGAAGCGATGCCCATTGGAAGCGGTAGGTCTGATTTCTACGATCATGTCAATGCCCCAAATTGCGAAGGGCCAAGGAGAAGTCAAGACATTCAGGGTAACTGGAGGCACATGTACTTTATCAGCGTAGATCTGACACTTGTGACAAGTTCGAAAATGCTGATAACAATCTGCTTCCATAGTGGACCAATAGTATCTTTGCCATCGTATGCCCACTAGAATGGGTACCGAATGTGCCTTCATGTACATCTGCCATAATCCTCTCTGCTTCGCTTTTGTCTACACACCGAAGTAAAGTAGATTTGTGGTTGCGCTTGTAGACGATTTCATTAGTGAGGAAGAACTTTGCAGAGAACCTCCTTATGAACTTCTTATCATTGACAGATGCCCCCTCAGGGTACTCTTGAGCTTCGAGATACCTTTTCACTTCGTGGAACCAAGGTTTTTCTATTACTTCTTTAGTATCAATCTCGTAACAGTAGGCCGATTCATCCATTCTTTCAATAGTGATCTGGGGAGCTTCATTGTCCCATCTGACCTTGAACATGGATGACATAGTAGCTAGTGCATCCGCTAACTGATTCTCTTCTCGTGGAAAATGTTCAAAGGTAACTTCTTCAAAGCTCGGAATCAGCGTCAGCACATGCTCTCAGTAAGGAATGAGATTAGGATGCTTCGTGTCCCACTCTCCTTTGATTTGACTTATTACCAAGGCCAAATCTCCAAAAACACTCAAAAACTTGATTCTTAGGTCGATAGCAGCTTTGAGACCCATGATGCATGCTTCATACTCATCCATATTGTTGGTACAGTAGAAATATAGTCTGGAAGTGAAAGGAGTATGAAAACCCTCGAGAGATATGATTATAGCACCGATACCATTGCCAAGTGCGTTGGAAGCTCCATCAAAAACCATGGTCCATCGGGATCCTTTTTCAGGTCCTTCATCTGGTCCAGGTTCTTCACAATCAGTCACTAACATGATATTCTCATCCAGGAATTCAAAGTTCATGGATTGGTAGTTGTCCACGACCTGATAAGCCAACCGATCAGCTAAAAAACTTCCCTTGATTGCTTTCTGGGTTATGTATTGAGTATCATATTCGGTCAGGACCATTTGCCATCTTGCTATTCTTTCGGAGATGGCGGGCTTCTCAAAGATGTACTTGATAGGATCCATCTTAGATATCAATAAAGTAGTGTGGGTCAACATATACTGTCTTAGTCGGCGAGCAGCCCATGCCAAAGCGCGACAAGTTTTCTCGAGCAGTGAGTATCTTGTTTCACAGTTTGTAAACTTTTTGCTAAGGTAGTATATTGCATGCTCTTTTCGACCAGACTCGTCATGCTTCCCCAACACACACCCCATTGAATTATCTAATACTATTAAATACATTATCAAAGGCTTTCCTTCAACCGAAGGCATCAGAATTGGAGGCTCTTGAAGGTATTCCTTGATTCTGTCAAAGGCAGCCTGGCATTTTTCGTTCCACTTTACCACTTGATCTTTCTTTAGGAGTTTGAAGATTGGTTCATAAGTAGAAGTTAGATGGGAAATGAACCTGGAAATGTAATTTAAACGTCCCAAGAAACCCCTAAATTCCTTCTCAGTGCAAGGAGCCGACATCTCTTGTATATCTTTAACCTTTGCAGGGTCTACTTGAATACCCTTGTCTCTGACGATGAAACCTAGGAGTTTACCAGACCTTACCCCAAAGGTGCACTTGTTCAGATTTAATCTCAACTTGTACGTCTTCAACCTATCAAACAACTTTTGCAAGTGATCAAGGTGCTCTTCTTCAGTTTGAGACCTGGATATCATGTTTTCAACATAGACCTCTATCTCATGGTGAATCATGTCATGGAACAAAGCTACCATGGCTCGCTGATAGGTTGCCCCAACATTATTCAATCCAAATGGCATCACTTTGTAATATAAAGTGCCCCATTGTGTGATAAAGGTTGTCTTCTCTATGTCTTCGGGTTCCATCTTGATCTGATTGTAACTAGAGAATCCATCCATGAAGGAAAAGACCTTATGCTGTGCGGTGTTGTCAACCAGAACATCAATGTGGGGAAGCGGAAAGTCATCCTTGGAGCTTGCCATGTTCAACTATCTGTAGTCCACACACATACGTACCTTTCCGTACTTCTTAGGTACTAGAACTACGTTAGAAACCCATTGTGGATAAGAGGTGACAACTAAGAACCTAGCGTTGAACTGCTTCATAACTTCATCCTTAATCTTTTTTGACATCTCAGGATGCATACGAAGAACCTTCTGCTTCACTGGAGGGCAATCTTCTTTAATTGGAAGACGATGAACCATAATATCAGTGTCCAGCCCTGGCATGTCTTCATATGACCAGGAAAAGATCTCGACATAATCATGCAACATCTGAATCAACCGCTGTTTGACACTAAGCTCCAAATTTGCACCTATCTTGACTTCTTTTCTGTCCTCTTCTGTACCCAAGTTTACCGTCTCAACTGGCTCTTCATGAGGCTGTATAGCCCTTTCTTCCTATTGTAACAGTCTAACAAGTCCTCCTGGTACCTCACAATCTTCCTCACCTTCGTCCTCGGCTTGGTTGATCATATTTTCAAAGTCACAACTAGCAATAGCAGAACCGTTATCACTGGGATCCAGAGTGGATGTGGATCCGCAGTTTGATACGTGAGTGTGTGTAAGAGCATAGCTGTATTGATAAAGTAAATAGCAGAAAAGAAAGACAGAGAGCGCAAAATTTATGTGCAAAAACGTCCAATGCTTTATTAATGACATATGAGATTGAAAATGATAACCCTCACAAATAAACCATTGTGCCTCGGGTAAGACACAAGGCCATAGAGTTTATATTGTTTATTTATTATATAGCCAAAAACAAGAAAGACAATTACTCCTGAATAAAAGTAATCGGTAAAAAGTATTTAGTCGTCCAGTTACTGGGTCCACCGTTGGTAGTAGGGAAGATCCGGTTGTCCATGTCACAGTCACCATCACTGTCTTATAAAGAATTGACCCCATGATTGCTGATGTGCATGGGAGGTCCTCCGACACGAGCATGACGAACAACCCTTTGAGCTCCTGAAGTAAAACCCAAACCAAACTTATCATATTTGTATGGAATGTCAGAGAGTTGGCCCCAAATGGTACACCCAAATTTTTCAATTACTACTTTGGCGTCCTTGAGAGAAGCCATCTTCAATGGAGGTCTGGTGATCTTCGGCACACTGGTAACAGTCTCGGTTGCAGCCATGGTCTGAGGCACCTCTTCAAAGTTCTGACAAGGGGTCTCGATGAACTCGCCGTCCATTTCAACATACCTGAAAGAGTTCAGATGGCTTACCATGTACTCCTCCTCACCATGTACTGTAACAATCTTTCCCTTCACCGAATATTTCAACATCTGATGCAGAGTGGAAGTAACAGCTCCAACCCCATGGGTCTAAGGGCGACCCAAAAAATAGGAATAAGATGGTCGGATGTTCATCACGTAGAAGGTGGAGTCAAAGGTCTGAGAACCAACTTTGATAGGGATGTCCACCTCCCCGTGCACCATTCGTTTTGAACCGTCGAAAGCCCTTACCACAATGTTACTGGGCTTCAAAGTCAATCCTTTGCAATCTAATCTATCAAGAGCCTTCTTGGGCAAATCATTCAGCGATGAACCTGTATCCACTAGAACATGGGCCAAAGTAGTGCCCCTGCACTCGATAGAGACATGTATAGCATCATTGTGTTTCCTTCCTCTGGGTGTCAAGTCAGCATCAGAGAAACCTAACCCATTATCAGCAGTCAAACTGGCCACACAATCTTCAAATTGATCAGCGAAGGTTTCTTGTGGCACATGAGCAGTTTTGAGGAATTTCACCAAAGCTTTTGCATGAGCTTTGTAGCACAACAATAGGGCCAGGATTGAAATCTTTGAAGGGGTCTGCCCCAGTTGTTCAACCACATTGTAGTCACTCTTCTTAATAATCTTCAAAATTTCCTCCATCTCTTGCTTGGAGGATTTTGGGATGACTTATTTAGGTGCCTCTGTCCGGGCAGGCTCAACCATTACTTCTTTGCCCCGAGTCTCAATTGACTCAGTAGCAGGGATGGCAACAGGGATGAAAGTGGGAGTAGCAGTAGGAATGGTAGAAGGAATAACAGTAGGGATGGCAGCAGGAATAACAGTAGGGATGGCAGCAGGAATCTTGGCAGGAATTACCACAAGAGTAGCAACAGTCTTCGGAGAAATATCAGGGGAGAAAATCCTTCCGCTTCTAGTAATTTTACTAGTCCCAACAATGTTACTAATGTCAGGATCAGAGTCTTCAACATCTTTATCTTTAATAGCCAACAGGTCTTGCTTGATGCCATGGTAGTATACGTTAGCCCCATAATTCCAAGGAACAACTTTATCAGAGGAATATGGTACTGGCCCAGGAAAAGTAATTATCAACGGAGCAACTTTTGGAACAGATGTAATCCTGACAGGTCTTTTGAAGGAGACCTTGGGAGGATTGGCGAAAACGATTATAATAGCAACATCTTTACATAACTGGAGTCTTCTCAAATAGAATTTCTCTATCATCCATCAGATGCTGAACACCTTCCTTCAACAAATGGCAACCAGTAGGTGTAGACAAACATAAGTGGCGACCCTTACCATAGCCCAGAAATAAACCGGCTTACAAGTGATTCTTCTTAATAGTCAGAAGAGGAGTAGCGGGTTCATCAGCAGAAGCAACAAACATATTATCATCAACAACATTAACATCATGGCCGTGCTTGGGCATAGGGGCAGTTATAACATTAGGAATCTCAGGAGCATCAAATTAAATCTCCTTTTCCTCAATCAGATCTTGTACCTTGTTTTTTAAAGCCCAACAATCATTTGTATCATGGCCTGAACTTTCATAATGGTAAGCACACCAAGCCTTTGGATTGTAGCGAGGAGATGCGGTGTTGGGATTCTTGGGAGCTTCCCTCAAAGTTACCAGATTGGATTTCAGTAAGTGTGGCAAAACTTAGGACAAAGTCATATTTATCCGGGTAAACTGTCTTATAGGCCTATCTGCTATGGGCTGATTGTTCCGTTATTGAGTAGCTGCAGGCTTGGATATCATTACAGCCCCTACCGTTGGACGGTGTTTGGTTCTGTCCTAATTTCTTTGACTTTAAGTAGCACTGACCTCTTTCTTTCCAATGAAAGGTCTCTTTCATGCACTTGAAGAGGTATCCTTTTTAATATTGCCGCTCTTAATCCCAGCTTCCACTCTTTCTCTAGTTAAGATCAGCTTAGTAAAACCGGCTGGGGAGCTTCCAATCAGATGGTTGAAAAACGGACCAGATAGAGTACCCAAAAACATGTCCACCAACTCTCTATTAGACAGAGGAGGTTGGACTCTACCTGCTAAGTCTCTCCACTTCTGGGCGTAGTCTTTAAAGCCCTCACCAGAACCCATGGACATACTTTGGAGTTGTGTACGGGTCAGAGCAAGGTCAACATTATATTGGTACTGCTTATAGAAAGCAGCAACCATGTCTTCCCAGTTATGAATATTGGTTCCCTCCAGCTGATAGAACCACTCTAGTAGAGTCCCGAATAGACTGTCTTGGAAGAAGTGGACCCATAAATCCCTGTCAGCGGTGTGGGGCTGAATCTTCCTCACATAAGATCGGAGATGCATCTTGGGTCATGAGACCCCATCATACTTAGCAAACACTGGAACCTTGAACTTCTGCGGGATGACAAACCCAGAAACCAAACCCAGCTCTTCAAAATCCAGCCCAGGTACCCTCTGGATTTCCATTGCATTCAGATGATCCTCCAGTTGTTTGTATTTATCGTCAGTAGGAGGATACTGCTCCTCATTATAATCAGATTCATTATCAGATCCCTTTGGGTTGGGGTCTTCCTCTCTTATTTCCCCTTCCTGATTGTCTCCTTCTTTTGACGAAGTTGCTAGTTCTGAAGCTCGCCGCACTGGCTCTCTGATCCTTCTTCCCAAATTCACTACACCAACTGGTTTCTTTGGCTTCTTGGTCTTTTCTTTGACGATCAGGGCTTTCATCTCTTCTTGCCCCTTGGCCCAAGCCATGATCAATTATTGAAACTAAGCATTTTGAATTTGGAGATCCTTCACTGTTTGTTCGAGAGCCATTTCTTTACTGCTGAATTAAACAACGAAGAAGATGAGAAACCTGCTTTGAAACCTGTTTAATGCAATGACATGTATGATATGTGTATGCAATGTTTTCAAGGGTTTCTTAAGACTTAAATTTGCATAACCAAAGGGAAACACACGCTAATTGCATTAAGAAGTTCAAATGGTTACAAAAGAAGCCTTTAGACTTACAAGCAAAGAAAAATAAACTTTTAAAGCAAAAAATATTCAAGCCTCCCATAAGCGCATCCTTTTTGGTGCAATGCAGGCATTTATGCTCCTCTCCTCATGAAGTAACCTGGTGAGCTCTAGAACCTTCTTCTCGCTGGCGTAGAACTGGGTTTCAAAGGTATCCCGCTCCTCTTTGAGTTGAATCCAAGATTTTTGTAGCTCCTCAAAATCAGTTAGCATGTCAAGATGAAGAATAATGTAGGGAGTGTCTCCCTCAGCAATTGGCTCCGTAATCACAGTTAGGATGGTGGGGTAAGGCATCATAAAACTTTGAGCATGATCTCGCACCCATTTGAGGTAAGGCTCAAGAGGGATGGAATTCTTGTGCCCCAGTGTCTTGCTATCAACTCTGTTTACCATGCCCCAAGCTCGAATGAACCTCTTTACGATAACCATGCACATCATTCTCATAGTCAAATATGATTCCTTGGACGAGTGCATCATGAGGACCATCCCTTCTAGCATAACCAAACTATCGCAACGCCAAACAAGGATTATAAGTGATTCCTCCCCTAATGCCTAGGAGAGGGACATTAGGGAATTCCCCACAACGATCAATGATAATAACATTCTCCAAGGACCGAGGACACCAATGAATACATGAATGTGTAAGGGACATCAACCTATGAGACCATCTCATACCCTGTTCATTCTTCAAAACAAACCGAGGTAGGTTTGAAATAAACCACCTAGCCAACAAAGGAGTGCAACACATAAGGGTCCCTCTTCTCTTTATAGTGCGGGTATGCAGAGAGTGTAGAATATCTCCAAGTAAAGTAGGCACCGAATTATGAGACAGAAAAACCTTGACCGCATTCACATCTATGAGTTGGTCCGGATTAGGGAATAGTACCATCCCATAGATGAGAAGGGCCAACACATCTTCAAAAGCTTGCAAATCCAGGGTATCCCAAAAATGGTGAGCTTTCTCAAATAGAAACTTAGCTAGAAACCCTTTGACGCCTCTTCTAGTTTCCCAATTTGCCACTACATCAGACCGTTGTAAAGACAGAGCTTGAGCAATCTCTTTAGGTTTTGGGTATCTTTCCATACCGTTGAATGGTAACTGATTAAGGATAGGCACCCCCAATAATTGAGAAAACTCCTCCATAGTAGGCACTAGCTGGTAATCTGGAAAAGTGAAGCAGTGATGTAAATGGTCAAAGAACTGAAAGAGCACCTTTATCATTTCTTCATCAGGGTTTGAGGTGACCAAGTTGAGAATTCGACCATGTCTTTCAGTGAAGGGAGAGCTTTCAGGAATCCTTGATGCTAATTCCTTGAGTTGAGAAGTTACCCTTACAAGGTTGACTTGGATAGTGTTCCTGCAAGCGGATGCCATGTCCTACAAAATAAGACAAAGATAATCCCTAAAAAAATCCTTGAAATGGTTAGTATGATATGCCATGTTTTTGATGTCATGATTAGGCTAAGAAATTACAGATATAGCAAGCACAGGCAAAATCACGCAAAGACCTTAGGTTTAAGGCTTGCATGGGTTTTAAGGTAATACCCTCTTGAAGTTTGATTGGTTCAACCTGTTGTGATACGGTGGGAGAACTGACTTGAGGTTTTGCGTTTGTATTCGCAAATGTTGCGGTTAGCAAGAGTCGCGACCGACTTTTTATTTTATCCTAAGGAAAGGTTAAAAAGCACAACAAAAAAACCTTTTGAGATGTTTTCTTGGGTTCGGGGAGTAGATTATAGAAAGGGAAGGTATTAGCACCCTTTCTATCCATGGTTATCCATGGGCTCTTAGTTACTTGCTTAGATCACTTGCCTTTTGTTTTCAATTGTTTTAAATGGTGCTTGAGTGTGTGGGTTTTGAAAATGTTTTTGAAAAGAGGCCAATGTGGTGGCAACCTTTGTAATGATCCATGTGGGGATGTATACAAAGATGTATGTCTTTTGAAAAGTTTTCATTTGTTTTTGAAAGTTGTTTTGAAAGTGTGTTGTGATGTGTGGTTTTGAAATTAGGCAAGTGTTTTGCTTTGCAAGTTGATTCAAGTAACTAAGAGGTTATCTACTCCTAAATTTCTCAAAAAGATTATTGCTATACTTTAACCCTTTTAACAAGTTTACTCCACCATTGTATTTGGTGGGCAACCTTGTGTTAGGATGTGAAAGGGACAGGCGCGGGTCATCGTTTTAGACCATAATTGCAACGGCGTTAAATGTCTTTGAGCAATTTCTCTAAGGGACTTGATCATTTGTTTTTGTTTGTTTTTGAAAAGTTTTATCGAGGGACTATGATCATTCAAAATCATTTGCTTTGCCCAAAGAAGTTTAACATGCAACATGGCCCATTTATTTGAAGGCAACAAGTGGAATACCCTAGGGGGTGCAAGTGTGATTTGTGTGTCCATTTTCATGCTTGTTTATCTTGTATTAGGTCAAACTATTTTTTTATCGTTTTTCGCATACAAACCCTAATTCTAGCATGTTATCATTAGAAAGCAATAAAGTGCGAAATTAAAATTACTAAGCTATTACAAAACCAAATATGGGAAGGGGGGTACAAATGTTCAAATGGGGATATTGACAAGAATTTAAATCTAAATTATTACATCAATTGAATATTTGCAATTTAAATAATGCATAATTAAATGTAAATTAAATAAATATGTGAAATGCAAAAAAGAAAGTTTTTTTATGTGTATGAGAAAATATTATTTATGTAAAAGGGAAAAGAAAATAACAATGTATTATTTTTTTTTGAGTATTTTGAACTTAGGGTAAAAACCCTAATTTTTAAAGAAAGGAAGGGTATTATTTAATTTAATACAACAATTTATTCATTATTTATAAAAATAAAATAAAATGAAGTGTATTGTGAAAAAAGGTATTTTTGTATCAAATATGAAAAATCAAGTATTTTTATATTTTTATCTTAAATATATTAATAATCACATATATAAATATATAAAACCCTAAATATGTATTAAACACAAAATAAATATTTTAATATTTTAATAAAATAAAAAGTATTTTTTGTGTGAACTATTTTCAGAAAGTAAATAAAAATAAAAATTGTATTTACATTATTTTTACATTTTTATTCTAATAATCATATATATATATTTATGTACAAACTAAGAAAATAAACAAATAAATATGCAATAAATGCAAAAAATGATGGAAAAACTATTTTTAATTTTTAAATGGCATGAGAAAAAATAAACAAAGTCAGCCAAAAAAGAAAAAGTCAAAAATGTTGAAAAATAAACAAATGGGCTCAGGGGGGTGTGAATCAAGAAAGATGGTGTGAAAATCAAAATTGCACAGGCCCAGCCCACTTCACTCCTTCTTCAACCTCCAGCTTCAAACGTTTGAAAAACGCGCGCCCCTGTTCCTCAATGTCTAACTCCTGATTCTTGGCTTTTCAGCAAAAACTCATAACACAAGAAATGTTCAGCATGAAGAGACGGTTTCAACCATATAAAGAACATGACCTATCTCTCTAAGATGAGGGAGAATTTCTCTCTCCCCAATTTCTGACCTAGTTTTTCTACCATTTTCAAAGCTTAAATTCTCTCTACTCAGACAAAAGAAATGAAAAGTAAAGCTATGTACATGTTCAGGGCTATGAGTAGGACCTTGTTTCTTCACAAACTTAAGACTAAAGATGCATAATAAGAGAGATACGAATTCAAACTTTTACCTGTGCAGTTGAACTTCTATGTGGAGAATGAGAGACTTTCAGTGCAATGTAATGATTGGAAAAGCTTCCTTGAGGTCCAGGGATGCTTTTTCAATGCTTACTTTGTCTTGAACCTTCTTGTATCAAGCTGTAGAACTTCACCTGCAAGTCAAAGATGTGAAAATGGTGGAAGTGGTTAGAGCAACTACAGATCGTGCCTTAGCTTCTGGATAGCTTGCATATGTTATAAGGAAGGTATAGGAACCGGTTTTGATCAAAATGCTCGAAGGGATTGAGAGATAGCACTCAATCTGCAGGGCCTGCTCTGTTTGAGCAGTTTTGTGGTGTTTCTGAGATGGAGAGTGTTTGAAAGGCAAAAGGCTCGTGTAAAAGCTTGGTTGGGTGATCTTGAATGTGTTTGATATCTTTTGTGTTGTGTTTGTAAGCTGAGATTCAAGTTGTCACAAGTTATGGACTTTTCTTCTTTTCTAAGCAACAAAAGCAAATTGGTGTTCTAGGTCAGTATAGGACCCCCTAATGTGCTGCATAAACATCTCTTGATCAGTGTGTTATGCCTATAATCTTGTGCGAAGCAGATCTTCTATGTACTTGTTTGATTTACCAATTGACATAAAGCAAACTTTTGTAAAAATGGAAAGTTCACTTTATCCAAAAATGGATCAATCTTGTGTATAATGCTTGAATTCATGGAACAACACTTGGACACAATGAATAAGCATTAAATTAAGGAGTGTAATGTGGTTTAAGGACCTGAAAAGTAGCACAAACTATGCTGAGTTCAAATTTGCCAAGTTTATGAACATGTCTTGATGAAGAACAAAAGTGAATTTTTGCCAACTTGTGAAATTCGAATCTCTCAAGTTATGAGGTTGTTTGATGAGTTCTTGGACATTTTGGAAAGCTTGGAATGTGTACTACAATCCATCTTTGAAATGAAAATCAAAATTCCAAGTGGAAGGGTATGAAAAGTGGCCTTGAAGTAGGATAGAAAACCTTGTCAAAATAGGTCAAATTTCACTAAGTTAAAAGATGGTTTAGTGCCCTTATTCAAAAAATCATAAATTGAGATACAAGCTTCAAATGAGAAAACTTTGTGAATCAAAGTTGTAGATTATGCAACAAGCTACAACTTTCATGTTTTGACTTTTGTTTGAATCCAAATGGATCATGGTGAAAAGATGGGGTAAAGTTGGGAAAAAATTAGGGTTTTCCATAACTTAGAAAAATTCTAAGTTATGAAAAATTCCATTTTCTAACCCTAATTTGCATTTTGAGATTTCTTGGTGAATAAGTTTCATGATTTGGAATGTTTTGATGAAAAATGAATCTTGACTCTTGATTTTGACCAAAAAGTCAAAGTTTGACTTTTCAGTATACAGTCAAAATTGATCAATTGACTGGGAAATTCAACTGTCAATCTTGTGTACTTGGGATCTTTTGAGCTTGATGAACATGTCAAGATAATTCCATGGGGTCCTTGAGTCCATATGTGAGCTTGGTTTGTCATTGGCTAGGTCAAACAGTCAAAAATTGCCTTTGTGCAGTCAAAACCCTAAAAATGACCATTTTGCCCTTTTGATGATCTGATCAAATTTCTTGTGGAATTGTGATCCAAACTTGATCAAATGGTCCATGTGAGTTCATAATGTTGATGTGGATCAAATTTCATGAGGTTTGACTGTCAATTGGCCACAGTTGACTTTTTCCCCAATACAGCTGATTTCTAGGTCAACTGTTCAATTGACTGGGTAAAACTTGGAATCAAGACTTGAAACTTGGCATGGGTAAACTTGGGAGTCCAACATGAAGCATGAAAGTCATCTTAGGCATTTTAGGTCAAAACATCCTTAGGCAGACACAAACCCTAATTTGAGTCCACAGTGCAAGGAGAAGTCTTGAGCAGAGGAAACCCTAACTAGATCTTGATCTTCAAAGGTCTTGTGATGAGAAAACGTTGAGGAAATGGGAGGGCAAATTTTGGGGTACAACACCTGTCCTATAAATAGTAACCAGATTCTAAGGGATCTCAATATCACTGATCTTTCCCACTAGGTTTATTCCGATAGACAACTGACTTTCCACCAAACAAAACTTGGGAGTCAAATATCAACGAGTGTAGTATCGAGTATCAACCGACTTTAGGGATACACCAAAGACGGCTATCTCACTACGTCCTAATGGCCAAGTTGTTCAATTAAAGGTTCTAAGTTCAGTTGATGTTTCATGACACCATGCATCGGCCCCTTATTCTCCTTGATTAACTCAAGGGCTACCGGTACCCACCAAAGTGTCACATCAACGTAGCTATCGCTTCAACCGTGTCGGTATACCCCGCACAGTTTCCATGATCTATTGCTACTTACCTAAAAGGTTTCCCCAGATCCGGGCGTAGGATCTATAATAACCCAAACAATACCCTTAAAAGTAATGCAATCAAAACAAACAATTAAAAACAAATTAGAAATGAACTAGACCCTAAGGTAAACCCCACTTTTATTTTCCCAAACAGAGTCGCCAGTTCTGTAATACGGTGGGAGAACTGACTTTTTTTTCTGGTTTGCGTTTTGTATTTGCAAATGTGCGGTAAGCAAGAGTCGCCACCGACTTTTCTTTTATCTAATAAAGGAAAGGGTGAAAAGAAAATAAAAAGACCTTTTCGAGATTTTCTGAGTAAGAGGGGTAGATTATGGAAAGGGAAGGTGTTAGCACCCTTTCCATCTGTAGTTATCTACGGGCTCTTAGATACTTGCTCATTTTTGAAAATTGCTTTTGTGCTTGTGCGTTTGAAAAGTTGTTTGCTTTATGATAACTCTTGTATCAGTCCTTAAGAGTGTTGATAAAGTGTTTTTTTGAAAATGTTTTGAAAGTGTAGTGTGCAAAAAATTGTTTTTTGAGCAAGTACCTAACAACTATCTACCTACTCGAAAAAGACTGTTCTTTTCCTCCTTTCTTTTAGGCAGTGCTATCCTACTATTAGTGAGTAGGTAGCCCTAATCGTTGGATGTTGAGGGACTATCGAAGGGACGTTACGGTCACTAAGGCAACTTGGCAAGAGGTTTTAGTAACTTTCCTAAAGTTCTAAGATCACTTTTTTTACCGAGGTAACGTCGAAAGGGTCATCGAGGGACTTGTGATCTTTCGAATTAGAGGACAACCACTAAAAATTCTCACGTTTCGAGAATTGTAACAGTTTTTCAAAGGCAACCAAAGTGGGGAGTACCCTAAAGGTGAGTATGTGAAAGTGTATTGATTCAGTCCATTTATGTTGCACATTTAAGATCATCTAATCGTTTTCTTTTAGAATCTTTTCATACAAACCTAATTACTAGCAGTAATATTGTACAAAAATTTAAAGTGCGGAAATTTAAATCCTAAGCTATTACAACGATTTGGGACAATTACATAAAAAAGTTCAAGAAAATAAAATGCGGAATTTTAAATCTAAACTATTACATCCCATAATCAGTTACATTATTTATATAAAATGTGAGAATAAAATAAATGCGTGCGAAATGGAGACGAACGTCTAAAACCCTAAGAAAATGCTAAGTAAACAAGAAAATATTTTTCGTTTTATTTATTTTAATTTATTTTAAGAAAATAACTAAGTGAAATTAATACCTAAAATTTAATTTGAAAATAAGATTAACTAAGAAATTAAAATATAAGTTCAAATTTAATTAAAAAAGTAAATATTAGTGAAAATTTATCCTAGGTTATAAAAGAAACTAATCCTAATATATTTTGTAATTTTTTCATCTGATTTTATAATTAAATAAAAAAATTTAAAACTAATAAACTAAAAAGAAATTAAAAAACAAATAAATGGGCCAGGCTGATTAGTAAAACAGGGGTGTACGCTGAAATTTTGCTAAGCCCGTCAGCAAGGGCCCAGAGGCTGTGTTGGAATCCGGTGGGGAAAGCAATCTAGGGTGTATCATGGTCCCTAGCCACTGGGAGCGTTGGATTTAGAATCCCAGATATGAAAGGCCCATATGTGAGACATATCATGCACTTTCTAGCCTTCGCGTGCACTGGATCTAAAATAAAGTTGTTAGAAAATGCAAAATGGAGAATTCTGGGATCAACCCAGGTTCCCTCGTTGTACACTCATTCACCTTACCATCCGGCCATCCTGCTCATTCGTTTATAATAGCCATAGGATAATATAATATATAAAATCAATCAAATTTATTTAATTTTAAAAACGCGCGCCCAAGCAGACTTAAGTGAACTAATAAGATTGTGTTATTATGCCACACGGACTCGAAACGGAGTCAAACGAGTCAATGATGCCGGAGTGGATCTACGGTCATCCTCTCCGGGAGACTCAAATTCCCAAACCTGCAAAAGCGTGAGATTTGCAAAGAATTAAAGGTCCTATCCTACGCAAAATCGAGCCTTGAATTTGATTTTGGCCTTAAATTAGCCTTAAAGTGCCTCTAACCCTGAAAACAAAACTCTCACATTTCAAAACCCTAACAATGGTGGTTAGAGATTCTGGCACTGTACTTTACATGAAACACGTTAGAATGCTCACAAGCAATGATAATAACATGAATATGGAACGAAAACTAATTTATATCATGTATTTGAAAGGTTTTGAAACCAAGCTTTACCAAAGTCTGTTGATGTGTGGGTCTGGCCTTCTAGAGTGTTGCACGCCTTGTGGATGATATGGATGATCTCTTGAGGGCCTCAGAGAGTGAATGATGCAGTTTGTTTGGCCTGGAAACTGCTGAATTGTACGGTACAAACTTCCACTTCTCTTTGGAATTTTTGAACTTTGCTAGGGTTCTTTTTGAAGCAGCTGTATGTATCCCTGTAGTCTGAACTTGTTAGGAATATATAGCATATCATATTAGGTCAACAAAAGGAGTAAGAATCCTTGGAATTGAGTGTAAACAAATATGCTTCAAAACTTTCCAAAAAAAGAATATTTTCTTCCTTTCATGATTCCATGCGTTTCTTGCAAGTTGTCCATGCCATCTTGGGCTTCTTAACTGATCATAAATTTAAACATGCGCCTAGGCCCATTAACCTTACACTTTGTTTTGATTTAACTTGTTTTAAATGAATAAAAATTCAAATAAAAGAAATAAAAACCGTGAAAAATAAGGGAATGGTTTTTAGGGGTCCTTAAACATGTCATGAATATGTTTGAACCTCAAAAGTTAGGTTCAATAGCTCAAAAATACAATTTTGCTCAAAGTGGACTTCATGCATTTTCACAAAATTGCCCAACTTGTGCATATCATAACTTGCTCAATTTTCATCATTTGAAGGTGACCTTGGACTTTTTAGAGAGATTAGGATGTACTATAAATAACCCTTTTGGTTTCATCTCAATTGGATCTTCCATGTTCATGTAAGGAGCTTTGACCCAAAAGGTGTTTTTGTTGACTTTTTGAAAGGATCCATATGTTTGGGCTTGTATCTTTCAATTGATGCATTTATTGAACTTGAGGGATGAAGACAAGTTTTAGGGAATTGGATTCTATTCAAAATGAGCCTTGGTGGAAAAATTTCTGATAAAGTATGAGAAAGTTATACCTGGTCAAAGTTTGGTTAACTTTTCCTATAGAAACCCTAATTAGCAATTTTTGGCTTTTCATGAATTAGGAGAATTTCTTGAGGAATCATGATCAACCCTTGATAAAATGATAGATATCACTTCAAAATGTTTAGGTTTACAAAAAAATCTTGAAGTTTGACTATATATAGGCCACAGTTGACTTTTGACCTAGTATAGTTGATTTTCAAGCATTTGAGCAATTGACTGAGCAAACTTGTTGTGCAAGGCATGAAATTTTTCATGGACCATCTTGAAGACATATTAGGGCCATGATAATTGAGTCCTTTGAAGCTCACACGTCTTGATGAAAATTAAAATCCTAGTTAGAGGTTTATTGCCTTAGGAGGAGAATTTGTCTGGTCAATTCTTAGTCATCCTTGAGCAATTTGAGGACCTCAATGGGCATGCCTTGAGTAAAAAGGGAGGGAAAATTTTGGGGTACAACATACACCAAACACTTTCAAAAGACGAAATATTGTCAAAAAGTCCAACACTTTGTATTCATTTTTATAGAGACGAGAATCATTACAAAGTTTGCCTAAACGAAGGCGCTTTTCAAAAATACTTTCAAAACCCACCACAAACACATTTCAAACAAAGAAATTTCAAAAGTGATCTAGCAAGAAACTAAGAGCCCGCAGATAACTACAGATGAAAAGGGTTCTAATACCTTCCCTTTTCACAACCTACCCCCCGAACTCAAGAAAATACCTTAAAGGTCTTTCCTGTTCTTTTCACCCTTTCCTTTATTGGATAAAAGAAAAGTCGGTGGCGACTCTTGCTATCCGCAACATTTGCAATAAAACTCAAAACAACCAAGTCAGTTCTCCCACCATATCACAGAACTGGAGACTCTGCTGGGAAATATGTATCTTGTAGGGTTACCTTAGAGCTAAATCACATTTAATTGCTTTCATTGTTTGATCTGTTTGCTTTACATTTATGGATCCTTGTTTGGGTTTGTATTGATCCTCTACCCAGATCTGGGAACATCATTAGGTAAGTAGGAATAAATCGCGGGGACTGTGCAGGGTATACCGACATGGTTGAAGTGATGGCTACGTTAGTGTGACACATTTGTTGTTATCGGTAGCCCTTGAGTCTAGTCAAGGAGAATACGGGGCCGCTGTGTTGTGTCATGAAGCACTAACTGACCTTAGAACCTTTAATTGAACAACTTGGCCATTAGGAAGTAGTGAGATAGCCGTCTTTGGTGCAGTCCGAAGTTGGTTGATACTCGATACTACACTCATTGAGATCAGACTTTCGGGATATTTGGGTCTCCAATAAAGAGGCTTGTGCTGAAACAATGCCTGATGGAGAAAGATCAGTGATATTGAGATTCCCTAGAACCCAGTTACTTTCTAGGATAGGTTGAGCCAACTAAACTTCAAGAGGGTATTTACAAATGAAACCTCATGCAAGCCTAAACCTAAGGACTTGTTTGCTTTGCTTGTGTATATACTTGTACGTAACATCATGATATCATACCATGGCATTTTTCAATAACAATTTCAAGGATCTCAAGGGTTTGTGATGCGAGGTTATGTTGAACCAGACGTCTATCAAGGGGTAAGAAGATTTATTTTCCTCTAACCAATGCTGTCAAAGACCAAAGCACGGTAACAAGAGTCAAGGGATATGACCCACTTGACATGGTGAGCTCGATTCTCGTAAAAGTATATTCAACGATACGAAGTTCTTCAATCAAGGTTGGAGTCAAAGTTCAGCTTAAAATATTTTCTTGTGTTTACCCCGCGAGATCCTGGAAAATATTGCATCCACATACCATGCATAATATCATGACAAGTTTTCCCCATACAAGTTTTCACATCTGCTTACTGTTTATTTCAGTAAAGATGGCTCTAGAGCAGACTATCCAGGATCTCCAGACCCAAAATGACCAGCTTCAAGAGTTGTTCCTGAATCTATCCAAGGGGCAAGAATAAGTGAAAGCACTCCTCATTGAGAGCATCACCAAGAAGAATCCTAAAGACGTCAGGGATAGCCAGTTGAAGCAATTGCAAGCAGAGATAACAACAATGAGAATCCAAATGTTGGGACATATGGCTCTTATCCAAAACTTTGCTCGGGGACAAGAAGAGCTGAGATCCCTCGTCAACAAGCTTCATCAAGACGGGTGCAACCATATGGAACAAACAGTTATAATTGGGAATCGAGTCATTAATCAGCCTCCGATAGAACAAGAAGTTGGAACACCTTTCGAAATGGCTACTACACCAAGAGTCCAACAACGTCCTTGCCAACCACGACAGGGTGGCGCACGTAAGCAAGATACGCCCAAAAGACAATTTACCGATATTAACATGCCCTTGGCTCAAGCATTGCATCATATGTTGGAAGCCAAGCTGGTTACATTAAGGGATCCTCCTCAAAAACCTAACACTTCCACTCCCCACTACAAACATAATGAAAGATGCGCGTACCATTCCAACAGTCGCAGGCATGACACTAATCATTGTTGAGCATTGAAGAACAAAATTCAAGACCTGATCGATGGAGGAGTTTTAGAATTTACACAAGATGGTCAACTTGAATTTTTCTATCATCCCTCAAAGGCACATCATCTGATGACGAAGTTTAGATGGAGAAATTTTTGTTCATTCGAATTTTCAGTTGTAATTTCTTTGTTTGTTTAAACACTTACCTTTATGTCAGACTTTGGTTATTCTCACTAATGCATTGCATATGTTTGTCTTGAGGTAATCCATTCGTTTTCACTATACTGAAATTATGCTTTTACCTCTTTTTGTATGGTATTCAACTTTCGACTACAATCCGTAAGCCTTTAGTGTGAGGATGACAAAAATAATACCATGATCTCTACAATATGCTTTTGAACAGACCTTGCTGACGATGTACATGTGTTGTTTCAAACCCTAAACACTGGAGTTATAAGGAAGATAATCCCTAGTCAACCCCTTTGAGCCTAAGAAGTAGGAGTTTTCTTTTCGCACGAATTGAAACCTTTAATCATAACCCGGGGCAGGGTAGTTTCTCAGTTAATCCGAACGCACGTTCAGTTACAAATTTTCATTTCCCAAATATCCTTCTGAATCAAAAGACGATGTTAGTTCCCCATAAAATAGACAGTCTTTACCACTAAAAAAAAGAGCCCATTAGGTCAAAACCTATGAAGGAGACTTAATAAAAACTGAGGCATCCCGCTGGCTGTAATCTTAAAACAAAAACAGTCAGACAAAAATTAGGGACAATGAATAAAAAAAAAGAGTTCGTTACAAACCCTCAACAACAGAAAAATGTTGCAAAAACAATTTCCTTCTCAAATAAACTTCCAGTTTCCAAACCATCACCTAAAAACCATTCCAAGACTCAATTGGAATCCAAGCGTGCAATTAACTGAGTATAGGGCTGAAGAACATCATGGATAACGGGTTGGGTACAAATAAAATTTGAGCCTTATCCTTTGTTTCTTAAACCGTGAACCAGACCATGTTACAACCCTTAAAAGTCCTAATTGAAGCATAGGGTATTTCAGAAGCATACTGTTACAAAAGGTATCCTGACTTCTATAGAGCTTACTATAGATCCTGAGTTGAATTCATATTCTTACAAAGTTTTGTTTCTTATTAAAAATTCATTTTTCAATTTTTTTTATTTTTCTCAAGACAGACATTAACTTTGCATTGTTTAAATACCACTGTTTGCACAAAGCCAATTGTTCGACAACGGAGAAATTCAGACGACAAATATCCAATGAACAAAAACTCTCTCAATAAACAAAATCACTTCAAATGGAAATACGTTTCTAATGAAAAATCTCTCATAATCAAGGGCACAACATGATCATTGTCCAACACATCTGGGGCAGTCAAGTCGAGATTCAAAGAATCTCTCAAGAAATGTCAAATAGCCAGGGGCAGATCTCCATATGAATCACTTCGGGCAATATTACATTGATCAGGGGTTCCAACAAAAACCAATTTGAAATTGCTTGTCTGTGCCAGTTAGTATCGAATGGTGTCAGTATCATGTCTTCGAAGCCTTCTACGATAGTTCTTAGAAAAGATACCTAGAAAGTTCAAGACTACCAAAATCTGATCTGAACTTACTACACCAGGGGCAAACAGGCTCCCACTTATTAAAGGTCACATACGATCAAGCAATCAATTTATGACATTTCTACAACACTTACTACCACAGACAGTGACAATTCTCCACACCCCATGAAAGTGGACATAGTCAGAAAAAATACGCATAAAAAGAGACCTGCTAGGTTGACATGCTTAGGAAAAAATAAGGGCATCCCGACGAACCAAAAGGTTCAGGCAAACATTAGGGATATATACAAAAGATTGTACACCCGACAAGTCGAAAACCTGAAAAGGCGTCTTGGGCAAAAAAGGGTATCCCGCTGGACTGAAAATCTAAAAATATGGTCCAGGCAAAAGTTAGGGATTAAAGTGTACAACTATGTCCCGTTATCTCATCATTTTATCTATCAGTAAAAGATTTGTCACTCTGACAGAATTCAAACTATCTACAAATCCCCACAAGGCCAATTTCATGGATATCCCCACAGATTATGATTCATAAAATCCCCAGTCAAAGTTTCAATCTCCGGAAGATCCTCTCCCCAACTGAGTTTGGTCTTATAAGGAAGCCTTATGGGATTATTCCTCCCCAGCAGTTCATCCAATATCCTTTTCAAACAAATGGCAAAATTCCCCAGCTTAAGTTTTCCTCTCAGATGTAATACCCCAAATATATCCTACCCTCTTACTTTTATCTGGATTAAGCTTTTGCATTCTTCTGCATATATTCTATTATGTCACTAACATGGCATACATGTACATTCAATAAGGCACTTGAGGTTCAAAAGTTCAATGATCATGCAAGCTAAGGGTTTCATAGTGTTTTGAGATGCACATATCGAATAAGGCTGATTTTTCTATTTCTCCTCCAAGTATTGAATTGGAAAATTAGGGTTTTTCTGGCTTTAAGGTTTCCCTTTCCACTCAAGGGTCGTCAATGTGTTCCTTCATCAACCTTGGTCTGAGGAGCTAGGGTTTGTGATGGTGACCATTGAAGACTTATTTCTTTCTCACCAATGATTATGACTGAGAAGACTGAAATATGGCTTTGATGATAAGTTGTGTCTTCATTCAGCATATACCTCAGGAAGATTAGGGTTTATATCCTATCGTACTAGGGTTTGTTAACATTTTCACTGGATGTTCATTGGATAGCAAGGCATGATATAAGGATGGTGTTGTGAATTCATTAAGATCAAGTCGTGTTGATTCTCTTATTGTTTGTTATACAAGATTTATGGGGATTAAAGAATTGAATTGGTATGGAGTCATGTCGTGGATTCAAGTCGATTCATTTAATGGATTTAAAATTTTCTAAAGCATGCAAGTTTGGAGGTTTTGTTCCCCTGAAACAAGTAGTAAGGTTTGTTCAAGTCTTAATTCAAGTATCATCCAAGCATTGATTCAAACTCCATTCAAATTTGTTATCATTCATTATGATACGGTGGGAGAACTGACTCGGGTTTTGCGTTTGTTTTCGCAAATGTTTCGGTTGAGCAAGAGTCGCCACCGACTTTTTATTTTATCCTAAGGAAAGGTTAAAAAGCACAGCAAAAACCTTTGAGATGTTTTCTTGGGTTCGGGGAGTAGATTATAGAAAGGGAAGGTATTAGCACCCTTTCTATCCATGGTTATCCATGGGCTCTTAGTTACTTGCTTAGATCAACTTGCCTTGATTTTCAATTGTTTGAAATGGTGCTTTGTGTGTGGGTTTGAAAATGTTTTGAAAAGAGGCCATTTGTTGTGGCAACCTTTGTAATGATCCATGTTTGAATGTATACAAAGGTGTATGTCTTTTGAAAAGTTTTCAATGTTTTTGAAAGTTGTTTTGAAAATATGTTGTGATGTGGTTTTGAAAAATAGGCAAGTGTTTTTGCAAGTTTGATCAAGTAACTTAGAGTTTTGTCTACCCCTAAATTTACTCAAAGGCTTTTCCTATGTTTTAACCTTTTTAACAATTTTGTTCCACCATTGTATTTGGTGGACAATCTTGTGTTAGGATGTTAACGGGACGGGCGCGGGTCATCGTTTTAGACCATGATTGCAATGGTGCCAAGTGTTTTTGGGCAATTTTTCCTTTAAGGGACTTGATCATTTTTAGGCAACTTTCGAAAGCGTCATCGAGGGACTATGATCATTTTGATTTGTTTTGTTTTGCCAAAGACACCCAACATGCAACATGGCCCATTATTGAAGGCAACAAGTGGAGTAATCCTAGGGGTGCAAGTGTGATTAGTGTTGTCCATTTTCATGCTTTGTTATCTTTGAATTAGGTCAAGCTATTTGTTTGGTTGATTTTTGCATACAAAACCCTAAGTCTATCATGTCATATTTAGAAAGCTTTTAAATGCGAAAAATAAAATCCTAAATTATTACAACACAAATTATGGGATGGGGGGGTACAAATGTTCAAATAGAGATATTTAGAAAGAAATTAAAATCTAAGCTATTACATCCAAATTGAATATACAAGTTAATTTAATTGTACAATAATTGAATAAAAATACAATAAATATGCAAGATGCAAAAAATGATTTTTATATGTATGTAAAAGTATTTTTCATGTGTCAAATAAACAAAAAAAAAAGGATTAATTTTGGATATTTTTACATTTTAGGGCAAAACCCTAATTTGCTAAATAAAAAGTATTTATTATTCATTATATGCAATATTTATTAATTATATACAAAAAATAAATAAAAAGGAAGTATATTGTAAAAAAGGTATTTTTGAGGTCAAATATTAATAAAAATAAAAATGTATTATTTTGTATTTAGTTTTATCCTAAATATTCTAAGTATATAAATATTTATATTAAGTATTAAACATATTAAATATATACAAAAAATAAAGATATTTATTATTTACAAAAAAGTGTATTTTTTTAGAAAATGTTTTCAAAAGATAAAATAAAATAAAAATCAGAAAATAAAATGTATTTGTATATTTTTTAGTATTTTAAATAAAAGTAAATATGTATTTATTTACATATTAAACTAAATGAAACAAAATAAATACCAAATAAAATGCAAAAAACGTGAGAAAAATATTTTTAGTGTTTTTTCATGTTTGGATAAAAATATAAAATCAAAATCAAAAAGAAAAAATCAAAAATGACAAATATATCATGCAATGGGCCAGGGGGGTGTATGTGTAAAAAGATGTTGTGAACAGAAAAAGAATCAGGCCCAGCCCAAAGGTGGTTGTGTTCAACCTCCAGCACCTTTGAAACAAAAAACGCACGTTTTCTTCCTTCCCTACTAACTTCTGATTCCTTGATTTTCAATAAAAACTTACAACACCAAAGTTATAGAGCATCATGTCACGATTCTAAACATATAAAGAAGTTGATCTAACTCTCAGAAATGAGAGAGAATTTCTTCTCCCCCAATTTCTGACCTAGGTTTTTTCCAATGTTCAGGTTCAAAATACTCTTAGCACACACAATATAAATGAAAAGTAACTATATGGATGGCTTCAGGGCTAAGATTAGAACATGCTTTCTTCACAAACTTAAGCCTAACTATGCCTGGATAGAGAGATAGAAGTTCAAAAACTTACCTGTTCAGCTTGATTTGTGTATGACAATGGAGGTACTTTCAATGCAATGTGAGGACTTGTATAGCTTGCTTGAGGTCCAGGGATGCTTTTCCAACTTCTAGCTTGCTTTGGAACTAACTGAAACGAGCTATGGAAGTTAACCTGCACAACTGAAAAAATGAAAATGGTGAACTTGGTTAGAGGTGTTACAGTCTGTTTCTAAGGCTTGGGATAGTTTGTATGGATGGTAGGGAATGTGTATGAACTGGTTTGGATGAAAACGCACGAAGGAAATGAACTGTGGAGGTCAATCTGCAACAGGGACTCTGTTTTGCAGAAAAAAGATGCTTTGATGGATGAAGAGGTATTGAGGGTTAAGGGCTCGTGTTTTGGGTCTGTTAGGGAGTATGGAATGTGGGGAGAAAGTTTGCTTAAGCTTGTCTTGACAGGAATGTGAGTTGTTGTTCAAAATGCCAAGTTTCTTCTCTCTTAAGTCAAAAATGCCAAGTTAGGTTGTAGGCTACCACAGTCCCCTCAAGTATGCTGCTAATTTTAGTCTTAATCAGTGGGATATGTCCATGCCTTTGTGCCTCAGAGATTTGCTTTGTACTTCTTAGATTTGTGTTTGACATAAAGTCATGCTTTACAAGAATGGATAACATGCTTTTTCCAAATATGGCTTGATTTTGTGTGTATTGTCCAAATGAGCAAAATAATGCTAGAACACAATGGATTGGCATTTAATTATTGAGTGTGGATGAGATAAAAGGCCTGTAATCTAGTTGTGCAAGCTGAGTTCAAAAATGCCTAAGTTATGAACATGAAAATGGCCATGAACAAAGTGACTTTTGCCCATATTCACAAATTCGATTCTCCCTAACCACAAGGGTGTTTGAGAAGTTCTTGGACAATTTGGAAATCTTGGAATGAGTACTACAATCCAACTTTGTAATGCAAGTTGAAATTCCAAGTGGAAGCATGTGAAAAATGGCCATGAAGTTAGGCAAAAATCCTGCCTAGAATAGGTCAAAATTTTTCTAAGTTAAGAATGTTTTGCACCCCTATTCCAAAAATCATAACTTGAGATACAAGCTTCTTTTGAGGAAACTTTGTGAATCAAAGTTGTAGATTTTGCAATGGACTACAACTTTCATGTTTTGAGTTTTGTTTGAATCCAAATTTATCTTGATGAAAAGATGGGACAAAGTTAGGAAAAAATTAGGAATTTTCATAACTTAGAAAATTCCTAAGTTATGAAATTTCTTCATTTCAAACCCTAATTTGTGATTTTTGATTTCTTGATGAACAAGTTTCATAATTTGGCATGTCTTGATAAAAAATGAATCTTGGCACTTGATTTTGACCAAAAAGTCAAAGTTTGACTTTTCAGTACACATTCAAATTTTGCTCAGTTGACTGGAAAATTCATCTGTCAATCTTGTGCATTTGGGATCTTTTGAACTTGT
Organism: Vicia faba; assembly: GCA_948472305.1. Taxonomy (NCBI): domain Eukaryota; kingdom Viridiplantae; phylum Streptophyta; class Magnoliopsida; order Fabales; family Fabaceae; genus Vicia; species Vicia faba. The sequence continues at coordinate 1,232,805,988 of OX451736.1, read as the reverse complement.
TGAACATGTCAAGACAATGCCATTGAGTCCTTGAGTCCACATGTGAGCTTGAATTGCCATTGGTTAGGTCAAACAGTCAAAAATTGCCTTTGTGCAGTCAAAACCCTAAAAATGACCATTTTGCCCTTTTGGTGATCTGATCAAATTTCTTGTGGAATTGTGATCCAAACTTGATCAAATGGTCCATATGAGTCCATAATGTTGATGTGGGTCAAAAATCATGAGGTTTGACTGTCAATTGACCACAGTTGACTTTTTCCCCAATACAGCTGATTTCTAGGTCAACTGTCCAATTGACTGGGCAAATATTGGAATCAGGGCTTGAAACTTGGTATGGATAAACTTGGGGGTTCAACATGAAGCATGAAAGTTATATTAGGCATTTTAGGTCAAAACATCTTTGTGCAAACTCAAACCCTAATTTGGGTCAACAATGCAAGGAGAAGTCTTGAGCAGAGCAAAACCCTAACTTGATCTTGAGCTCCAAGGGTCTTGGGATGAGAAAATGTTGAAGAAATGGGAGGGAAAATTTTGGGGTGCAACAGTTGCCCCTATTCAATCTTCTTAGACCTGAGGATGTAGATTGGCTTGCGTGCCTTTCGTGATCCGAAGGTAAAAGGAGATTGGACACTAGAGTGCCCTGAAATTTGCACTCGCATAGTGGAGTATCAGCAATGTGATGGCGAGAATGGGCTTATAGATGCCATTTGGAGAGATGGTGGATAGGAGGATGGGCTTATAGATGCCATCTGGAGGTGTGACAGAACCTTGTCGGGAATGGGCTTATAGATGCCATTTGGAAGTGTTGATCGCGTAAGGGATTCCTTAGCGAGAACTTGCGTACTTGAGAAAGAAAGATGGTTTCCTGGCCTGTTACAGATGTTGATCTTCAGTCTCTTCATGCAGATATGCCCTGGCTAGGTACAGGTATTGAATCAACAATTAGTTGCTCACAGATGTGCCCTGGCTAGATACAGGAATCGAATCCGGAACTTCAAAAGGTTGTTTACAGACGTGCCCTGGCTGGATACAGGTATCGAATCTCTAAATTGTTTATGTAGACGTGCCCTGGCTGGATACAAGTATCGAATCCACAATCAAATCACTCACAGATATGCCCTGACTAGGTACAGGAATCGAATCTGGAACTTCGTCGTCTTCAGATATGCCCTGGCTGGATACAGGTATCGAATCTGGAATTTGTCGTCTACAGATATGCCCTGGCTGGATACAGGTGTCGAATCTGGAATTTGCAAAAGGTTGGTAGAGATAGATTTCCTGGCTGGAAACCTCTGACCTGAGGATGAAAGATAATTTCCTGGCCTGTTACAGAGGTTGATCTTTAAACTCTTCATGCAGATATGCCCTGGCTGGATACAGGTATCGAATCTATAATCAATCACTCACAGATATGCCCTGGCTAGATACAGGAATCGAATCTGGAATTGCGATAGTTGATAGTAATCATCTTTGGATTGTCTTTTCCTGAAAAGGCAAAACATCAGTTGTATGCAATGTCATGATGTATGAAATGCATGATGTGATGATGCTCAAAATGAGATAGCGTTGTATGCACTTTATCATGTATGTAAGCAGGATGTATGAAATGTGAAATGTCTATGAATGTATTTTCGTCTAGGAAAATAAATCCTTGACGAATGCCGGGAGCTTCTTAAATCCTGGGCTGATGTTTGAAGAGTGGAGTTCTGCGTTTCCGCTGGGGATGATGGTTGCAAGAATAAACCGGTAGGAGAAAAAGCTCCGTTGGGGAATAAACTTGTTGGAGAGATTACTCTGCGGGGAATTACTCTGTGGGAAGAGATACTTCGCTGAGGTTTTGATGAGAGCTCCACTGGGGATTCCACTGATAAGTTATGTTGGGGAACTTGATGAACTCCGCTGGGGATAGGAAGAACTTCGCCGAGGACGATCTTTCCGTGGTAATTAGCTGAGGATAACCCAGTTATAAGCCCTGATGGGAAATAACCTTTGAATAAAGTCGGGGAGATGCGCTCGTACTCTGCAGGGGATAAGCTTCCAGAATCTACTGGGGATAAGCTTCATAATCTACTGGGGATATGGATTCCACTCTCCTGGGGAAAATTTGGACTGTGCTAGCGAATGGTTCCACTGGATGCCTGTATTCCACCGGGGCGCAATCTTATACTAAGACTGTTGGGGATGCTTGCTGAGGAATGTCTATACTCCGCTGGGGAATGTTGAGATCTTCTGGGGATACCCAACTTCCTTAAGGCTGACAGTAGACTAACTCTGCTTGGGAGGAGTATCGCTGACTTGCTGGAGATACTGTACTTTTTCAGGGCTGATGGGGGACCAACTCTTCCTGGGGAGAGTATTGCTGAATCCGGTCCTACTCTGTGGGGAGTGAAGGTATTTTGGTCAAATTCTTCGGCTGAACTTACCTTGGTACCTTGGTGGACAGAGCAACTAAATTGCTTTAGACAATTCTTTATTGCCCCTGTTTCTGATGTCACCTGTAATTAGTCCTTTGTTTCGCATGCAAATATTTATGATTAACAATTAATGTCAAGTGCATATATCAAAATGAACATTGGACGTTCTTTGCAAAACAAAACAGAAAAAGGGAAAACGATGGGTAATTTGTCTGAAAAATTGAACTTGTATTGATTTGAAATTTGCCTATAAATAGCCGTTTTATGTACAGGAGGCTGACGTCCTAATAAGAGAACGCCGCCGAGCAAAATAGAGTTTATACAATTTTGTGAAAAGGAAACGAAACAGCTATGTGAAAAATAATCCCACTGGGTTCCAACTCTGCTATCGCCTTTATGTCTTCAAGCGTCTCATCACTCTGCTGCTTAGTTGAAGATGAAGCTGATTGATTGGCGTCGTCTGAGCCTGATAGCTGATTCCGGATTCCGGATGCAAGGTGATCCAATGAGACATAGTATTACGCTTTATCCCTAACTTTTGCCTGGACCGCCCTTTCGGATTTTCAGTCCACCGGGATACCCATTTTTGCCCAAGCCGCCTTTTCAGGTTTTCGACTTGCCGGGTGTACAAATTTTTTTTATTTCATCCCTTATTTTTGCCCGAACCCTTTTGGTTCTCCGGGAAGCCCTTATTTTTTCCTAGATGTGTCAACCTAGCGGGTCTTTAATCATGCGTAGTATCTTTTTACTATGTCTGCATTGGCGGGGTGAGGAAGGTCGTCACCATCCATGGTGGTTAAAATCATAGCTCCTCCTGAGAAGATATGCTTAACCACAAATGGCCCTTCGTACGTAGGGGTCCATTTTCCCCTGGGATCACTTTGAGGAAGAATGATGCGCTTGATTACCAGGTCTCCGACTTGATACTCTTGTCTTCTAACCTTCTTGTTAAATGCCCTGATCATCCGTTTTTGGTACGTCTGACCATGACAAATAGCAGTGAGTCTCTTTTCATCAATTAGGTTTAATTGGTCAAGCCAAGTCTGGATCCAGTCATCTTCGCTCAAGTCTGCATCCTTCATTATCCGGAGAGAGGGTATCTGGACTTCAATAGGCAAGGCTGCCTCCATGCCATAGACCAAGGAAAAGCGAGTTGCCCCGGTTGATGTTCGTGCTGAGGTACGGTACCCATGAAGAGCAAATGGTAACATTTTGTGCCAATCTTTGTAGGTCACTGTCATCTTCTGCACAATTTTCTTGATGTTCTTATTTGCTGCTTCTACAGCCCCGTTCATCTTCGGCCGGTAGGGAGAAGAGTTGTGGTGCTGTATCTTGAATTGCTCGCAGAGCTCAGTGATCATCTTATTGTTAAGATTGGTACCATTATCCGTAATGATCCTCTTCGGTACACCGTATCGACAGATCAGGTTGTGCCGAATGAATCGTGCCACGAAGTTCTTGGTTACCGTAGCATAAGAAGCTGCTTCAACCCACTTTGTGAAGTAATCAATCGCTACCAAGATGAAACGATGCCCGTTGGATGCCGTAGGTCGAATCTTGCCGATCATATCAATGCCCCACATTGCAAAAGGCCAAGGTGCTGTCAAGACGTTCAGAGGAACCGTAGGAATGTGCACCTTATCGGCATAGACCTGGCATTTATGACAAGTTCGAGAATGCTGATAACAGTCGGCTTCCATTGTGGACCAGTAATATCCTGCCCGGAGGATTTTCTTTGCCATGGTATGTCCACTGGAATGCGTTCCGAAGGTACCTTCATGTAGCTCTGCCATGATCCTTTCTGCTTCAGTCTTGTCCACACAACGCAGCAAGGTTGAATCATGGTTTCGCTTGTAGAGAATGCCGTTGCTGAGGAAGAACTTTTCCGCAAACCTTCTCAGGAACTTCTTGTCATTAACAGATGCACCTTCGGGGTATTCTTGAGCTTCAAGGTACCTCTTCACTTCATGATACCAGGGTTTTTCTGTTACCTCTTCGGTCTAGAGATCGCAGCAATGTGCAGGTTCATCCAATTTCCAGATAATGATCCGGGGAGCCTCGTTGTCCCATTTGACTTTGAACATAGAAGACATTGTAGCCAACGCGTCCGCCAACTGATTCTCCTCTCTTGGGAAGTGTTCAAAAGTTATCTCCTCGAAGTGGGGAAGCAATGTCAGCACATATTCCTTGTAAGGAATAAGTTTTGGGTGTTTCGTATCCCACTCGCCTTTGACCTGATTGATCACGAGAGAGGAATCTCCGAAGACACTCAGAAACTTGATCCTTAAGTCAATTGCAGCTTGAAGACCCATGATACATGCTTCATACTCCGCCATGTTGTTGGTGCATTTGAAACATAGTCGGGCAGTGAGTGGAGTATGAGTGCCTTTAGGGGATATGATCACAGCGCCGATACCGTTACCCAAAGCGTTCGAGGCTCCATCAAAGTTCATAGACCATCGGGATCCTTCCTCAGGTCCTTCATCCGGTCCAGGTACTTCACAATCAGTCACTACCATGATATCCTCGTCTGGAAATTCAAAGTTCATCGACTGGTAATCGTCCACTGCCTGATGTGCCAAATGGTCTGCCAATACACTTCCCTTGATTGCTTTTTGAGTCGTGTACTGGATGTCATATTCTGTCAAGGTCATTTGCCATCTTGCTATTCTTCCAGACAGAGCAGGCTTTTCAAATATGTACTTGATTGGATCCATTTTTGAAATCAACAGAGTAGTGTGAGTCAACATATACTGTCTCAGCCGGCGAGCAGCCCATACCAAAGCGCAACAAGTTTTCTCGAGCAGTGAGTACCGGGTCTCACAGTCGGTAAACTTTTTGCTAAGGTAATAAATGGCGTGTTCTTTTCGGCCAGACTCGTCATGCTGCCCCAACACACACCCCATTGAGTTGTCAAGTACTGTTAAGTATAAGATTAGAGGTCTCCCTTCAACCGGAGGCATAAGAATGGGTGGTTCCTGGAGATACTCTTTGATCTTTTCGAAAGCGGCCTGACATTCATCATTCCAACGTACTACTTGATCTTTCTTCAGCAGCTTGAAGATCGGTTCACAGGTAGCAGTTAGATGCGAGATGAATCGAGAAATGTAGTTCAATCGTCCTAGAAAGCCTCTGACTTCTTTCTCTGTATTGGGAGTTGGCATCTCTTGTATGGATTTCACTTTGGCAGGGTCCACTTGAATGCCTTTGTCGCTTACGACGAAGCCTAGCAATTTTCCAGATCTCACCCCAAAGGTGCACTTGTTTGGGTTCAACCTCAGCTTGTACAACTTCAGACGGTCAAACAGCTTCCGTAGATGGTCAAGGTGTTCCTCCTCAGTTTGGGACCTTGCAATCATATCGTCGACGTATACTTCTATCTCGTGATGGATCATATCATGAAATAAAGCAACCATGGCACGTTGGTAGGTTGCCCCAGCATTTTTCAACCCAAAAGGCATGAACTTGTAGCAAAAGGTGCCCCACTGAGTAACAAAGGTGGTCTTCTCCATGTCTTCAGGAGCCATCTTGATCTGATTATAACCGGAAAAGCCGTCCATGAAGGAGAATACTTTATGCTGAGCAGTGTTGTCAACCAGAACGTCGATATGAGGCAGAGGGAAATCATCCTTAGGGATCGCCCTGTTCAAATCCTTGTAATCAACACACATTCGAACCTTACCATCCTTCTTCGGCACTGGAACCACGTTGGCAACCCACTGAGGGTAAGAAGTCACTGCTAGAAACCCGGCATCAAATTGTTTCATAACCTCGACTTTGATTTTCTCGGACATCTCTGGACGCATACGGCGGACCTTCTGTTTTACCGGAGGGCAATCTTCCTTGGTAGGCAGGTGATGAACCACAATGTCGGTATCCAACCCAGGCATGTCTTCGTAAGACCAGGCAAAGATTTCCACATAGTCATGCAGCATCTGAATCAACCGTTGTTTCACACTGAGCTCTAGATTGGCACCAATCTTGACTTCCTTTCTGTCTGTCTCAGTACCTAGATTTACCGTTTCCACTGGCTCTTCATGTGGCTGAATGGCCCTCTCCTCCTGGAGTAGCAGTCTTGCAAGTTCACTAGGCACTTCGCAATCATCTTCACCTTCGTCTTCGGCTAAGTTGATCGGATTTTCGAAGTCATAACTGGAAGTAGCAGAGTCGTTACCAGTGAGATCCAGAGTGGATTGGAACCTGTATAAGTGAGTGTGTGTAAATATAGCTGTTTTGAAATATATAATAAAGAAAGAAAAGGAGCGCAAGATTTTGAAATGCAACAAACGTCCAATGTTTTTATTGATGATATATGAAAATGACACACAAAAGCCCTCACAAATGAAGCTACGGTATCCCGGGTAGGACACCGAGCCATAAAAGTTTCAAAATATTGTCTGTTACAAATTCAAAACAAAAGAGTTCATTACTGAGTGACAAAAGTAATAGGTGTGAAGTCTTTGGCAGTCCAGTTGCTTGGTCCACCGTTGGTTGTTGGGTAGATCCAGCTGTCGAATTCAGATTCCCCGACGTCGTCTTCGATAGCATTCACTCCCGGGTTGGTGATGAACACAGGAGGTCTTCCAATCCTTGCCTTACGAACAGCCTTCTGAGCCTCTGCAGTGAAACCCAAACCAAACTTATCGGTCTTCGGAGTAAAGTCAGGAAGTCAACCCCAGTTTGCGCACTCACCCTTCTCAATCACAGCCCGGGCATCCTTCAAGGAAGCCATCTTCAAAGGAGAATCTTCTATCACAGTTTCAGCTGATGCCAGTGTCTGAGGCACCTCTTCAAAGTGTTGAAAGGGGGTCTCAATGAATTCCCCATCCATCTCTATGTACCGGAACAAGTTAAGGTGGCTGACCATATATTCTTCCTCCCCCTGAGCTGTAACAATCTTCCCTCTGACCGGGTACTTCAGCTTCTGATGTAGTGTGGAGGTCACAACTCCAGCCTTGTGGATCCATGGACGATCCAGCAAACAAGAATAGGATGGTCGGATATCCATTACATAGAAAGTAGAATCAAAAACTTGAGAACCAACCATGATTGGAATCTCAACTTCCCCATGTACCATCCTTTTTGAACCATCAAAGGCCCGAACAACAATGTTACTAGGCTTGAGTTCCAAACCCTCACAATCCAACCTGTCTAGTGCCTTCTTGGGTAATACGTTCAATGAAGAACCGGTGTCTACCAACACATGGGCGAGAGTAGTGCCCCTGCATTCAATGGAGACATGCAGGGCATCGTTATGGTTCTTTCCTTTGGCGGCCAAATCAGCGTCAGAGAAGCCCAAACCATTATCGGCAGTCAAGTTGGACACACAATCGGTAAATTGATCAATAGACGTTTCTTGTGGCACATGGGCCGTCTTTAGGAAGGATATCAGAGCCTTGGCGTGGGCCTCTGAACACAACAACAGTGATAGCATAGAAATCTTAGAGGGGGTGTGCCCCAGCTGCTCAACTACGTTGAAATCACTCTTCTTAATGACCTTGAGAATCTCTTCCATCTCTTGCTGGGAAGCTTCAAAATTGGTTGTCTTTGGTGCCTCCGTCAGGGCAGGCAAATCAGTAGCAATCCCTTTGCCCCGAGCATCAGATGACTCGGCAGCAGGGGTAGAAACAGGAACTTGATCAGGAAGGGGAGCAGGCACACTTGCAGGTGTGATGATAAGAGGTCTCTGAATAGCTGGTGGCGCGATATCTGGTGAGAACAGCCTACCACTACGAGTGACTTTAGCAGGCCCGGTGATGTTGCTGACACCGGTACTAGTATCAAACTCTTGCTTTACTCCAAGCACATAAACATCTGGCCCATAGTGCCACGGGACAGCTTTGTCGGACGTATAAGGGAGGGGCCCCGGAACAGTAATGATGATAGGAGCAATCTTCTGAGTGGACATGATTTTGATAGGCTTCTTTGAGGGAGCCTTAGGAGGGTTGTTGAAAATAGTAACAATAGACACTTCTTCAGCAGGGATAGCAGGAACAACAATCTTCTCGAACAAGATTTCTTTGCTATCCATCAGGCTTCGGATACCTGATTTCAGCAAAGGACAACCAACAGGTGAAACACCACATAGATGGCAACCTTTACTACATCCCAGAAATAAACCGGCTAGCAACAGGTTCCTTTTGAAGGCCAATAACAGAGTAACAATATCTTCCACGGAGGCTACATACCGGTCTTCTTCCACAGCATTCACTCCATGCTGGGGCATCGGAGCAGTTACAACATTGGGCCTTTCGGGCGCCTCGAACTGTATTTCCTTAGCATCAATAAGGTCCTGAACCTTATTCCTCAGAGCCCAACAATCATCCGTAGTATGCCCCGTGATATCAGAGTGATAAGCGCAACGGGCGTTGGGGTTGTACTTTGGAGAAGCTGTGTTCACTACCTTCGGAGCTTCTTTGACAGTTACCAGATTGGTTGGCAGTAGTTGCGGCAATATCTGAGACAGGGTCATGCTGAGTCGAGTGTACTGCCTCTTAGGTCTCTCACCCCTTGGTTGGTTGTATTGCTGAGGAGCAGCTGCAGGCTTTGAAATTACCAATGCGTTGACAGCTTGGCGGCGTTCCTGTTTAACTTGTCTTCTGGGACCATAAACAACACTGGCTTCCTTCTTGAAGGGCTTATTTTCAGTACTCGCAGAGGCACCTTTCTGTATCTTCCCCGACTTGATACCAGCTTCTATCCTCTCACCGGTTAAGATCAGGTCCGTGAACCCAACAGAAGAATTACCAATCAGGTGGTTGAAGAAAGGACCAGACAGGGTCCCTAGGAACATGTCAACAAGTTCACGGTCAGTCAAAGGTGGCTGCACCCTGCCAGCCAGGTCCCTCCATTTTTGCGCATACTCCTTGAATCCTTCGCCCGTCCCCAGTGACATACCCTGAAGTTAGGTACGCGTGGGAGCGAGGTCAGAATTGTACTGATACTGTTTATAAAATGCAGTAGCCAAGTCCTCCCAGTTTCGGATACTGGCTCCATCCAGCTGATAGAACCACTCGAGTTGAGCCCCTGAAAGGCTATCCTAAAAGAAATGGATCCACAGGTTCTTGTCTACAGTGTAAGGTTGGATCTTCCTTACATATGATCTGATATGCATTTTTGGGTAAGACAGCCCGTCATACCTTGCAAAGATTGGCACTTTGAACTTCGGGGGGATCACAATTCCAGCAACTAATCCCAAATCTTCGAAATCTAAGCCGGGAACTTTCTGCAGCTCCATAGCTGCCAACCTGTCTTCCAAGCCTTTGTACTTATCATCGGCGGGCGGGTATTGTTTCTCTGAGTAGTCTTCGTCTTCTTCAGCCTCTTCTTCTTCCACTTCGGATTCGGAAGGTACCGCAACCCCTTTGCCTTTACTGGTTCCCTCTTCAGAAGTAGTGGGAAATTCAAGAACTCTTCTGGCTTCACCCTCAAACCTTCTTCCCAGGGTAGCCACCCCGATTCTTTTCTTCTTCTTTTTCACTTGCTCTTTGTTCCCAAGCATGGCTTTTAGATCCTCCTGACCCTTAGCCAAGGTCATCAGGAGATGTTGAAACTGTGAGTTCTGAGACTGCAAGTCCTTGACCGTCTGTTCAAGATCCATCTTACTGAAATAAACAGCAGAAAGATAAGGAAACCTGGTGTGGAGACCTGCTTATGCGCATGATGAATGATATGCTTATGTATGCAATGCGTTCAAGGATTTAACAAATTCAAAATTGTTGCAAACAAAAAGAACGCACGTCATATTAATAAGAAGAAATTTGTCAGTACATAAATGCCCCATGGGCAAAAAAACTTCTCAAGGTAAAAAGACGTTGTGCATCCTCTTTGGTGCGACGTAGGTGTTGAGGGTCTCTTCCTCATGGAGTCGGCGGGTAAGCTCCAAAACCTTCTTCTCACTGGCGTAGAAGTTGGCTTCAAAAGTGATCCGTTCCTCCTTGAGTTGGATCCAACTCTTCTGCATCTCCTCCCACGATGTTTAGCATGTCAGGATATAGGATGGTGTAGGGAACCTCTCCTTCCTTAACGGGCTCTTTAATCACATGGAGAACATGAGGGTAAGGCATCATTAGACTCTGGGCTCGGGTTCGTACCCACTTGAGATAATGCTCAAGAGGGATGGAGTTCTTGTGCCCCAGTGTCTTGCTGTCTACCTTGTTAGGCATCCTCCAAGCTCTGATGAATCTTTGGCGAAGTCCTTGCGCATCGTTTTCGAAGTCAAAAACTATGTCAGGAATCAACATGTCATGAGGGCCATCCCTCCGTGCATATCCAAATTGTCTCAAAGCTAGACAAGGGTTGTAGGTAATACCTCCTCTAATGCCAAGTAGTGGAACATTAGGGAACTCTCCACAATGATCGACGATGATGACATTTTCTCTGGATCGAGAACACCAATGTACATCAGAGTGAGTGAGGGTCATCAACCGTTGTGACCACCTTAAGCCTTGGTCATTCTTCAAGACAGATTGTGGAAGGTGCGAAATAAACCACCTTGCAAGGAGAGGAGTACAACACATGAGAACACCCCTCTTTCTCATTGTTCGTGTGTAAAATGAGTGAAGAATGTCCCCAAGAAATGTTGGTATTGGATTTCTGGATAAGAAGATTTTGACGGCGTTGATATCTACAAGCTGGTTAGGATTCGGGAACAAGACCAACCCATAAATGAGGAGTGCCACAATTTCTTCAAAGGCTTGTAGATCCAATGAATTCCAACACTCTTGTGCCTTCTCAAACAAGAATTTTGCCAAGAAGCCTTTGACACCGCTTCTAGTTTCCCAATGCCCCTTGATGTCAGATGGTTGCAAGTGTAGTGCTTGAGCAACATCTTCAGGCTTTGGTTCTTTTTCCGTACCGTTATGGGGTAGTTGATTAAGAATAGGAATTCTCAGGAGTTGAGAAAATTCCTCCAAAGTGGGCACCAATTGGTAGTCGGGGAAAGTGAAACAGTGGTGAAGGGGGTCAAAGAATTGGAACAACACCTTTACCATGTCCTCTTCAATGCTGGTGTTGACTAGGATGAGCAGTCTACCATGTCTTTCACTGAAGGGAGAGCTTTCCGGAATCCTGGATGTGAGCTCCTTGAGTTGAGGAGGGATTCTCACAAGGTTGACTTGGATAGTTTTCCTGCGAAGAATTTCCATGACCTACAAAACAAGAACAAAGATGAAGATCTAAACCCTTGAAATGGTTAGTGTATGCATATGATGCTTTATGATGCTCATGATGTATGCACAAACATATGTACAAGCAATTCACACAAAACCCTAGTTTCAGGCTTGCATGGGGTTTCATAGGTAAGTACCCTCTTGAGTGAAGTTGGCTTAAAAACCTGTCCTATAAATAGTAACCGGGTTCTAAGGATCTCAATATCATTGGATTGTTTTCCATGTTCATTGTTTTGGTTTAGCCACTTAACTAGCGACCAAAATATTCCAAGAAAACAACCCTCAATGAGTGTAGTATCGAGTATCTACCAACTTCGAACTGCACCAAAGCCGGTCATCTCACTACCCCTAATAAAAGGCCAAGATGGTCAAGTAAGGTTCTAGGTCATTAGTGCTTAGTGACATCACTCAGCGGCCCCGTACTCTCCTTGATTGAACTCAAGGGTTACCGATACTAACAAATATGTCGCACTAATATAGTTATTGCTTCAACCGTGTCGATATACCCCGCACAATTTCCACAACGTATTGCTATCTATGAATGTTTCCCCAAATCCGGGTGTAGGATTTCAAACCCAAACAAGAGAGCCAAGATATAAAGCAATCAAAGCAAACAATTAGTCATGCAAGAGGGTGATCTAAGCCCTAAGGTTACTCCACTTTTAAAATTGTCCCCAGCAGAGTCGCCAGTTCTGTGATACGGTGGGAGAATTGACTTGGGTTTTGCGTTTGTTTTCGCAAATGTTTCGGTTGAGCAAGAGTCGCCACCGACTTTTTATTTTATCCTAAGGAAAGGTTAAAAAGCACAGCAAAAACCTTTGAGATGTTTTCTTGGGTTCGGGGAGTAGATTATAGAAAGGGAAGGTATTAGCACCCTTTCTATCCATGGTTATCCATGGGCTCTTAGTTACTTGCTTAGATCAACTTGCCTTGATTTTCAATTGTTTGAAATGGTGCTTTGTGTGTGGGTTTGAAAATGTTTTGAAAAGAGGCCATTTGTTGTGGCAACCTTTGTAATGATCCATGTTTGAATGTATACAAAGGTGTATGTCTTTTGAAAAGTTTTCAATGTTTTTGAAAGTTGTTTTGAAAATATGTTGTGATGTGGTTTTGAAAAATAGGCAAGTGTTTTTGCAAGTTTGATCAAGTAACTTAGAGTTTTGTCTACCCCTAAATTTACTCAAAGGCTTTTCCTATGTTTTAACCTTTTTAACAATTTTGTTCCACCATTGTATTTGGTGGACAATCTTGTGTTAGGATGTTAACGGGACGGGCGCGGGTCATCGTTTTAGACCATGATTGCAATGGTGCCAAGTGTTTTTGGGCAATTTTTCCTTTAAGGGACTTGATCATTTTTAGGCAACTTTCGAAAGCGTCATCGAGGGACTATGATCATTTTGATTTGTTTTGTTTTGCCAAAGACACCCAACATGCAACATGGCCCATTATTGAAGGCAACAAGTGGAGTAACCCTAGGGGTGCAAGTGTGATTGGTGTTGTCCATTTTCATGCTTTGTTATCTTTGAATTAGGTCAAGCTATTTGTTTGGTTGATTTTTGCATACAAAATCCTAAGTCTATCATGGCATATTTAGAAAGCTTTTAAATGCGAAAAATAAAATCCTAAATTATTACAACACAAATTATGGGATGGGGGGGTACAAATGTTCAAATAGGGATATTTAGAAAGAAATTAAAATCTAAGCTATTACATCCAAATTGAATATACAAGTTAATTTAATTGTACAATAATTGAATAAAAATACAATAAATATGCAAGATGCAAAAAATGATTTTTATATGTATGTAAAAGTATTTTTCATGTGTCAAATAAACAAAAATAAAAAGGATTAATTTTGGATATTTTTACATTTTAGGGCAAAACCCTAATTTGCTAAATAAAAAGTATTTATTATTCATTATATGCAATATTTATTAATTATATAAAAAAAATAAATAAAAAGGAAGTATATTGTAAAAAAGGTATTTTTGAGGTCAAATATTAATAAAAATAAAAATGTATTATTTTGTATTTAGTTTTATCCTAAATATTCTAAGTATATAAATATTTATATTAAGTATTAAACATATTAAATATATACAAAAAATAAAGATATTTATTATTTACAAAAAAGTGTATTTTTTTAGAAAATGTTTTCAAAAGATAAAATAAAATAAAAATCAGAAAATAAAATGTATTTGTATATTTTTTAGTATTTTAAATAAAAGTAAATATGTATTTATTTACATATTAAACTAAATGAAACAAAATAAATACCAAATAAAATGCAAAAAAGGTGAGAAAAATATTTTTAGTTTTTTTTCATGTTTGGATAAAAATATAAAATCAAAATCAAAAAGAAAAAATCAAAAATGACAAATATATCATGCAATGGGCCAGGGGGTGTATGTGTAAGAAGATGGTGTGAACAGAAAAAGAATCAGGCCCAGCCCAAGGGTGGTTGTCTTCAACCTCCAGCACCTTTGAAACAAAAAACACACGTTTTCTTCCTTCCCTGCTAACTTCTGATTCCTTGATTTTCAATAAAAACTTACAACACCAAAGTTATAGAGCATCATGTCACGATTCTAAACATATAAAGAAGTTGATCTAACTCTCAGAAATGAGAGAGAATTTCTTCTCCCCCAATTTCTGACCTAGGTTTTTTCCAATGTTCAGGTTCAAAATACTCTTAGCACACACAATATAAATGAAAAGTAACTATATGGATGGCTTCAGGGCTATGATTAGAACATGCTTTCTTCACAAACTTAAGCCTAACTATGCCTGGATAGAGAGATAGAAGTTCAAAAACTTACATGTTCAGCTTGATTCGTGTATGACAATGGAGGTACTTTTAATGCAATGTGAGGACTTGTATAGCTTGCTTGAGGTCCAGGGATGCTTCTCCAACTTCTAGCTTGCTTTGGAACTAACTGAAACGAGCTATGGAAGTTAACCTGCACAACTGAAAAAATGAAAATGGTGAACTTGGTTAGAGGTGTTACAGTCTGTTTCCAAGGCTTGGGATAGTTTGTATGGATGGTATGGAATGTGTATGAACTGGTTTGGATGAAAACGCACGAAGGAAATGAACTGTGGAGGTCAATCTGCAACAGGGACTCTGTTTTGCAGAAAAAAGATGCTTTGATGGATGAAGAGGTATTGAGGGTTAAGGGCTCGTGTTTTAGGTCTGTTAGGGAGTATGGAATGTGTGGAGAAAGTTTTCTTAAGCTTGTCTTGACAGGAATGTGAGTTGTTGTTCAAAATGCCAAGTTTCTTCTCTCTTAAGTCAAAAATGCCAAGTTAGGTTGTAGGCTACCACAGTCCCCTCAAGTATGCTGCAAATGTTAGTCTTGATCAGTGGGATATGTCCATGCCTTTGTGCCTCAGAGATTTGCTTTGTACTTCTTAGATTTGTGTTTGACATAAAGTCATGCTTTACAAGAATGGATAACATGCTTTTTCCAAATATGGCTTGATTTTGTGTGTATTGTCCAAATGAGCAAAATAATGCTTGAACACAATGGATTGGCATTTAATTATTGAGTTTGGATGAGATAAAAGGCCTGTAATCTAGTTGTGCAAGCTGAGTTTATGAACATGAAAATGGCCATGAACAAAGTGACTTTTGCCCATATTGACAAATTCGATTCTCCCTAACCATAAGGGTGTTTGAGAAGTTATTTGACAATTTGGAAAGCTTGGAATGAGTACTACAATCCATATTTGTAATGCAATTTGAAATTCCAAGTGGAAGCATGTGAAAAATGGCCATGAAGTTAGGCAAAAATCCTGCCTAGAATAGGTCAAAAATTTTCTAAGTTAAGAATGTTTTGCACCTCTATTCCAAAAATCATAACTTGAGCTACAAGCTTATTTTGAGGAAACTTTGTGAATCAAAGTTGTAGATTTTGCAATGTACTACAACTTTCATGTTTTGAGTTTTGTTTGAATCCAAATGTATCTTGATGAAAAGATGGGACAAAGTTAGGAAAAAATTAGGAATTTTCATAACTTAGAAAATTCCTAAGTTATGAAATTTCTTCATTTCAAACCCTAATTTGTGATTTTTGATTTCTTGATGAACAAGTTTCATAATTTGGCATGTCTTGATGAAAAATGAATCTTGGCACTTGATTTTGACCAAAAAGTCAAAGTTTGACTTTTCAGTACACAATCAAATTTTGCTCAGTTGACTGGAAAATTCATCTGTCAATCTTGTGCATTTGGGATCTTTTGAACTTGTTAAACATGTAAAGACAATGCCATTGAGTCCTTGAGTCCACATGTGAGCTTGAATTGCCATTGGTTAGGTCAAACAGTCAAAAATTGCCTTTGTGCAGTCAAAACCCTAAAAATGACCATTTTGCCCTTTTGGTGATCTGATCAAATTTCTTGTGGAATTGTGATCCAAACTTGATCAAATGGTCCATATGAGTCCATAATGTTGATGTGGGTCAAAAATCATGAGGTTTGACTGTCAATTGACCACAGTTGACTTTTTCCCCAATACAACTGATTTCTAGGTCAACTGTCCAATTGACTGGACAAAGATTGGAATCAGGGCTTGAAACTTGGTATGGATAAACTTGGGGGTTCAACATGAAGCATGAAAGTTATCTTAGGCATTTTAGGTCAAAACATCTTTGTGCAAACTCAAACCCTAATTTGGGTCAATAGTGCAAGGAGAAGTCTTGAGCAGAGCAAAACCCTAACTTGATCTTGAGCTCCAAGGGTCTTGGGATGAGAAAATGTTGAAGAAATGGGAGGGCAAATTTTGGGGTACAACATTCATCATGGTTCAAATCACCATTTTCAAGTTCAAATAAAGGAAGAGAAAAACTTTCAAATTCGGAGATCAAGTCATCCATCCTGCATCATGGTTCAATTTATATGAAAAGATGAAGGAAAACTTGGTATTCAAATGCAAGTTGGATGGCAATTTTATTCAAGAACCATTAATTACATCCAAGTAGTTCTCATTACAAGTTCATGTCATTCTCATTTCAAGCCACACTACTGTCACAAGGCCATGATCCATTACAAATTGCCATTACATCTTGAAATATTGAACAAAAGAATGAAATTTGGAAATTGAATTAAAGGAGGCAAATGGTGTTTCATCCAATGTTCTTGAACCCTTTTATTTTGAAAATCCCAATGTGCAATTACAAGTGAATTCAAGTGCATTACAAGAGTAAAAAAGAGAGAAAATCATAGGTCCTTAAACAAATTCACTATTGACCAAAATATGATCTTTGATTAAAGAAACTCCTACAACCTATTTCACTTCAGCTCCGGTTTTGTCTTTATTATCTCAAATTGCCTCATGTTACATAAAACTTCCATGCTCCATATTCAACAAGATCTTTTGCCTTAGCTCTCCTCCATGCTTCATGCTTCATCTATCATCAAAACCATATTGCCTTCAAAGTTGCAGCACATGGCTAGAACTTCTGAATCTCAAAACCGGGCATGCATAAGTGTTTGGCAGCATTAGATCAGAGTAAAACAAACAAGAAAACCATATAACCAGTCAGCATTCACACAACCCTGCATCACATATATAACTCTCGGTTTTATTCAAATAAAAAGCCAGCATTGGTAACAGAAAAAACCATAAACAGACCCTTCACAACCTTCTAACCAATCCCTAACTGTTTTTCTAACCTATAACCAACTAACTACCAAATAACTCACCCTAATCTCCTAACTACCATAACTAACTTTTATCAGTTTTAAACAGATCTAAAACAACTTTCTATCCTTCTAACTATTTTAACCAACTTCTAAACACCCCTGTAACTAACTTCCTAACTACCCCAAACAGATCTCTAACGGCAACCCCTAATCACATCCAACAGAAAAACTCCTTCCAACAAACTTATAACAGATTGAAGTAACAGAAAAAAGAAGAAGATACGATTCACCTCTAAGAAAAAATCAGTAAGAAAACTCACAGAAAAATCTTTCTCTGATCTCACCTCACTCTCTCGGCATAATATCCCAAATTCCTTCATCATCTTCGACCTCTTTGATTCTTCTTCAATCACCTTATCTCATAAAATCACCATGAAAACTTGACTCTTCTCTCTCTAAAAAGTGCGGCTTCAGTCTTCAACGCACATCACCATTCATAAAGTTCTCAGAGCCTCAAAAACTCCTCTGTAACACTATATTCTTTGTCACCGCACCTCCACAATTTGCTTCATCATCACTTCAAGAAGCTGCAACAACTTCATATCTCTAATCTGCATCACATAGAACAACATCAACAACGGAGTGTAAACAAGAGAGATCCAGAAATAGTAGAAACGCAATCAAAACAATGTAGAAGAAGAAGAGTATTAAATCAAAACACGCAATAGTTCACATACCTCTGGTTTTCTTCTTCTCTTCATTGCTGTCGAAATTTCATCGGAGGAACTCCGATAGGTAGGCTTCACTTCCTTTCGTTCTTGTTTTACCTCATTTTGCATACTCCAAAGTTTGCTAGCTTCGAATCTTCTTCTATAATTTCGAGTTTAGACTCTTAGTTTCTTGGAGCGCGTAGATCCAACTGTGAAACTGTGGCATACAGTACATGGTGTAGGCCATTTTCATGTTCTTCTTCAAGATAGGACGGAGAAGACGAGGATGAAGGAGGAGATGATTTGAGAACAACAATCGAGGGAGATTCATAGGAAGCATAGAGTGCGGTTGAAATCGGCGAGGAAATTGGAGAAAATGATGGGAGCTTGTTGTGAAAAGGTTGAGATGGTTGAGCTTTGTTGAAGCAGAAAGAGGATATTGGTGTTGTGACACTTTCAGCGAAGATCACCAGAGCTGAGGGAGTTAGCGCCGCTGCTTTGAGAGATGAAGGAGAATTGGGACAGTCACAAAACAAAACCTAATTCATTTTTTCCTATTTTTATTTTATTTTATTCATATTAATTTGTTTTGTGATAGTCAGCAATAATGCAAAAAAAAAGGAGATTTGAAAAGATGTTGGACTAAGCTTTGATTTCGTTGGGGCTTATCCTGGAGCCCAACCCATATGCATTTTTGTGAATTTGTACCATTGAACAAAAAGTCATCGTCATTAGGCTGAATTGCATTATTCTTTAGCCCGTTTCAGCTGTTTAGAACCTGATAATTGGAACAAAAATATATTGACTTGGGCTCAGCTTAACAGGCTAACACCCAAACTTGCTGGTTTATGCCCCAAATCTGATTCAACACCCCCTGAGCTTATTAATTCTCTAGTAGATTTAGGTTCTTTCTCTTAAATTTTTGTATTTTTCTACGACGATAAAAAATAATATAAAAACATTAATAAAATTCGCTAGTTTTTAATCAAATTTTTTAGGAACTAAAATTCTAGTTTTTGGTAGGCTTTTATATAAAAAACGATTAAAAGTTGGTAGAATATAATAGAATGTTTTAGGAATTAATTATTTAGTTTTATTTTTTTAGAATTCTCTTCACATAAAAACTAATAATAGAAAATACTTTTCCTTTCTTGTTTTCATCTGTATTTTCATGCCGCTTTGCCATATTATTTTTGACGCATTTATTCATTGTGCAAGGTACATTTTTGTGCTTTCGATCAGGTAACATAACAAGTAGTTATGTCATCAAAGCATACGGCTTATGCTCGCTTCTGATGCGACACGCCTTATTTCTCATCATCCTGAGAAATTCATATCGTATTATATGTTGTCCTGATACATGCGATACTTTATGGTGTCTTGTGCAGGAACTTCTGATTACGCGTTGCATTCGCAACACATGTTTGCTTTTATCTTAGTTGGATATCATTTCTGACTTTGTTTATTTCTTGGTGAAGCTTGCTCGATGCGTACTCCCTGCTTCTCCATTGCTTTCGTCCGCTCTTGACGATTTGTGCTTTTGGTAGTCGCTGCTACTACCCTCGTACTTCTTTGCACTTTACTACATTTCTTTACTGCTTTTCTAGAGATCATGGGAAGTAGGATTTTACTTATTTCTGATGCCATAATAAGTAGGATAGAGATGTATGATGGGGGTCTCCGTTGCTGATCATGTCAGAAACCCCTCTTGCTTATTTAAAGACTCGTTTAGGTTAATTCCGCATTGTTGCATTTTGTTTCCTACTTGTGTGTGGTTTGTTTAAAACCCTACCTTTGTGTAGGTATTCTGCAGGTGTGTTTATATTTGTGCCCGCATTATTCCCCCATACCTTATTGGAGTCCTCAAAAGGAGGCGAGCAGGGAGGGTTAGCAATCAACCCCTGTAATTTCATCTATGTCATCCTTAGCTCGTGACGCACCACGAAGCTCTGGATTCGTGCCTTCTCTTGTATATAGAGTCATCAAGTGGGGAAGGGTTCCGCAATCGAACCCCCACACTTTGTCAGGAGTTCTCATTGGCCGATGCTGATACTTCGTGATCATTCATATTGCCTTCTGTCGCTTACCTCGATCTCCTATATCTTGGTTAGGTGTTCAGTCGCTTTGGACATCACTTTTTGTTTTACATCTCACTCCCGCTTGTTTGTCTTGGGTGATACGCTCCCCTTGGCTAAAGCATTTATCTTATTTTCCTTACTCTTTTATGTGTGTGCTCTTTCGATCTTGCTTGCTTTATCCTTGTACATACTATGTTCCCTTAGGATGTGCTTGCTCCTTTCGGATACGAGTTAGAATTTAGGTTGCAGGCCATGCATGCTAACACTAGGTAGATATTCCCCTTTCATCCTTGATGTAGGGCTACCATTGTATGATAACATGAGGTTAGAAATAGGCTAGTCTCATGTAGACTCTTTTCTTCCCCTTTTGCATATGCATCTAATACTAAAACCTTTTCTTTAGAAAATCATAAAGCATGGTAATAACAACTTAAACCATTTTTTAAGGTAACAAAAATACAAACCAACTCAAACCTTTTTGTGCGCCCAAGCACCTTTTCTCTAAAACCCTTTTCAGGTAAGGACATGATTAATTTACTTCTGTGCCAACACATAAGTCTCCAAAGGTCGAGCTGCGGTAGAAGGCGGAATTAACATCGTCCATAAAAAAAAAACATGTGAGCCGAACTAAGGTAGCTCTGATTCCTCAAAAAGGATACGTAGGCATCGGGGTAGGGCCCAAGAGAGTACAACTTTGTTTTCCCTACATTCTTTTCTCCTTTATTTTGCATGAATTCTCCCTTTACCAGTAATAAACAGTAAGCATATATTAAACACATCCATAAGATAGAACAACAAGAGTGGATACCGTAGAGTACTATGGGCGTGTGGGGTGTGTTGTGCCCAAAATTTGCCCTCTCATTTTACTTAACACATGCTCATTTAGGTCCTCAACTTGCCCAAGGATGCCCAAGAGTTGACCAGACAAACTCTCTCCTAAAGCAATGAATCTCCAATTAAGGTTTCCATTTTCATCAAGATGTGTGAACTCCAAAGGCCTCAAATTCTTTACATGGTCCTAATATGTTCTCAAGACTATCCATGTCAAGTTTCATGCCTTGCACAAGAAGTTTTCTCAGTCAATTGCTCAAATGCCTGAAAATCAACTATATTAGGTCAAAAGTCAATTGTGGCCCACATATAGTCACACTTCAATATTTTTGGTCAACATCAAAATTTTAAAGTGATATCCATCATTTGATCAATGGTTGATCATGATTCCTCAAGGAATGCTCCTAATTCATCAAAACTCAAAAGTTGCTAAATCAGGGTTTCTACAGGAAAAGTCAACCAAACTTTGACCAGACATAACTTTCTCATACTTTATCAGAAATTTCTCATCCAAGGATCATTTTGAATATAATTCAATTCCCTACAACTCATCTTCATCCCTCAAGTTCAAGAAATGCACTCATGGAAAGATATAAGTTCCTACATTATAGGTCATTTCAAAAAGTAAACAAAAACACCTTTTTGGTCAAAGTTTCTTACATGAACATGGAAGGTCCAATTGAGATGAAACCAAAAGGGTTGTTTAGAGTACATCCTAAGCTTTCTAAAAAGTCAAGAACACCCTCTTAGGTTCAAAATTGAGAGAGATATGCATTGTCAAAGTTGGCCATTTTTTGGAAATGTGCATGAAGTCAACATTTATCAAAATGACTTTTTTTTTCCCAAATGGGCCCATGTTTTCTTGTTTGAAACTTGTTCCTAAGATGGCCCACGACCTTGAGCTTATCCACCTATTATTTTATTATTTTTATTATTTATTTTGATTTTTTATTCATTTAAATCAAAATAAATCAATTTAAATAGTAGAATAATCAAATAAAATCAAGGATTTGATTTTGTGAGCACATCACGAGTCCATGAACAGCTAGCAAATCAGAAAATTCGTGCAAGGGCTAATTGATTGGAAAAGATCATGATTTGGCTTGATTTAGAAACAAATAATGCAAGGAACAAAATCAAATCAAATCTCCACAATTTGCAAAGATATAATCCAATTTTGTTAACCTAAATCAATCCACTATAAGTACACAACATTCCCATAGCTAAAAAAATAAGGATTGGTCGTGTAAACAACAAGAACAAATTCCAAATTTTGGCCAAAAGAGTGTTGAGCCCATTATACTCCACATACCAATTCAAGCCATTCCAAGGATCGAATCACATCCATGGACATTCACTGAAGCTTTTGCAATCATCCTCAAGGCCTTAAACGTCAAGAATTGTGCCGTCTAACAGTCACGGTTTGTATTTTTTGTCCAAACTTGATTCTAATGATTTTCCCATCATAAACATGTTTTGATCACATATTCATGTCTATTATCATATTTGCAATGTTTCTGGATGGTTTAATCTGAGTATAGCTGCAGGAATGGCACGATGCCATTGTTAGGGTTTCAAGGTCCCAAATTGGGTACTCTTTATAGAAGTGAAATTAGGTCAGATCAAGGGTACCAATTGTTGTACCCCAATTTTTGACCTAAGATCCCATTTGCATTTTTGCATTTTTATACAAAGGTCAAGGCACTAAATACAGTTGGTTTTAACCTCTCACCTTCGAGCTTTGATTATGAAGAAATTGTCAAGTGTTTTGAACATTCTTATGTACCACTAACTTCTAACTAAGCACAAAATGTGTGTTTTTTTGATTTCATGTACTGACAGGTATCCTTCGATTCAGCCTGATTCGATTGGGCAAGTGCTGCCTGCAAGCCTATTTCGATTCACCAAGAGTGCTTCCTGCAAGCCTGCTTTTGATTGGACAAGTTTACTGTCTACAAACATGCTTCGATTGGGCAACATTGCTTCTTTCGATCCACAACCTTCGATTGGGCAACATTGCTTCTTTCGATCCACAACCTTCGATTGGGAAATATATGTGTTTCGATCCACAAGCTTCGATGGGCAATACAGTCTCCCTTTGATTCACAAGCTTCGATGGGCAATACAGTCTCCTTCGATTCACAAGTTGGACCATTGTACTGCCATGCAACAAACACTACTGAGCCTGCTACAACAGTCCTGCACCAACCTGCCACTAAACTCCAAAACACTGCTGAGCCTGCTACAACAGTCCTGTACTTGCCCAAAAAGGAGTGCACAAGAGCTGCACAGAAGAAAGGATCGAAATAGTATACCCAAACTGTTCAAACATTATTTTATTTTCCCCCCAAAACCATACCAAAACTTCAGCAAATCTGCCTATAAATACAAGGCTTCACAACATGTTCAAGGGAGGATTTTAAGAGGATATTTGGGCCAGACGAACCTCTCCCAAATTTTCTCAAACACTATATAAATCTACAAGTTTTCTCAAACACAAAAATCTCTCAAGTCCCTTCAATACTTGTGAGAACAAACCCAGAATCCACACACTTCAGTCTCCTTCGATTCTGAAGAACAATCACATTGCAGTCCCCTTCGAATCACAGAAGCATCACGCTTGTTGTTTTCTTTTCCTTCAAGTCCAGCGCTCCAAGCACAGCCTGTGACCCCTCTTTCGAATCCAGCATCCAGGGCCACCACTCAAGGCCCAGCACACGTTCCAGCCTGAAGCCAGGTAAGTCACTCTTACCCTTGAACTTTTCATTTCCAGCATAACATGTAAATAATACTTTTGTTCGTTTCCAGCATGTACATAACACTTTGAACTTTTCGTTTCATAACATGTAAATACAATTTCTTTTCGTTTCCACCCTTTTTAACATATTTTTTAGAACTGAGCTCTTTCGTTTTACTGTTAAACTGTTATTAGCATGGCCTCAGGCCATGTTTCCATTTAATGTTTGAAATGAAAGATACAGGAAACAGGAAATAGGAGACGAAGATTCTAGCTTTTACCCTCATCCTCCAGGTCGAACAAAAGAAACAACCAGGAGGCAAACCATGTCCAATCGAAAGACGTTCCCTCACTGCTTTCAACCTCCAGTCATAGAAGGCAACAAGGCAGAATCAAAAGACTTCGCCATACACTGACTGCCAGGCCAATCGAAGGACATAACCTCACTGGTGCCAGCCTCAGTCGAAGGATACAACCTGCTGCTGCCTTTGCCCAATCGAAGGACAGGACTTCGCCCCTGCCAAAGCCCAATCGAAGGACAGAACTTCACTGCTGCCAGCCCCAATCGAAGGAAGCTAACATAATGCCAGTCGAAGTGTGCTCCTGCCTGGGTCGAATTACACTCAGTTTTTCTTACTTTTTCTTTTCCTTTGTATTTATTTTATGCCTTTGATATGCTTGTAATAGCGTAGGTCTTTATCTTTCTGCACTTTTATTTACTTTGTACAAATGCTAGTAACTAGGCAAGATAAAAATCAACAAAAAACAAACCAAAAAGATCAAAAACACTCTTTAATCCTTACTTGAACATACTTTAAAAAATGCAAAAACACTCAACAAATCAAAACTCCCCAATGGCATGTTAACTCCGTTATACCGCGATACCAGTCGTGCGTATTACTAGAATCTGTGCGTTAACGTCGCCCACTAAAAAACACAAACAAATTAACTTTTTTCTAGAGGAACTACGGTGTTTTGATTCCTTCATTGGATACGTAGGCAAAGGGTCGCGAAACCCTCACGAACGCAATAATAAAAACTCTTTTTTCCTCTTAAGCAAACATAGTTGTAGATAAATACACCTTTGTATATAACAAACAATTTTAAACCAAAAACAGATATTTCAAAAGGTTCCTGCAGAGTACCGCAAATGCATTTGGTGCTAATACCTTCCCATTGCATAACCAACCCCCGAACTCTTGATCTCTTTTAAAAAACGCGTTGTATTACTTTTTATTTTACATTGCATGTTTTTTAGGGTTTTATTTCGCTCTTTTCCCTTTTTCCTTTTCCCTTGGAAATAATAAAGCGCGGTGGCGACTCTTGCTTTTGTGAGTCAAGTTAATTAATAGCTTGATCTCCGATTTTCACCGCTACAGAATTGGTGACTCTGTTGGGGAAAGATTGACCTCTTGCTGGTCCATCCCTAAGTGGGTTAAGCCTAATTTGTTTTATCTGTTTTATCATTATTTGATTGTTTGTTTATATGTATATATTATGGTTATTTGGGGTGTTGATTACAAAGGAAAAGTCCTATACCCGGACTAAGTTACACTTAGGAATAGGACGGGCGGTATAGTCATGTTAACTTTGAGGGAGTAATCCCGAAGAAGGAGGCATGAGATCCCCCACTCAGTGGAAGGCCCTTTTGAACATAGTATTTGTTTACCGAGTAATCGGGAAGACATTATTATTTTCGACCTGGGAGCCAGAGAAGCTGAGACCCATAGAACCCTAACCCATCTTGGCCTTTTAGGTGTGGCGCGGAGATTATAACGGAGTAATCTGGAAGTAATTGTTACGCGATGCTACGCTCGGATGGGTTTCTCTTGAGAATATTTCTAATTATTGAGTAATCAAGATGTTGGTAATATCCGAAGGAGGAATGTAGACTCCGGGAACTCTTAGAACCTTGTCTTGCAGGTGTGATTAAACCGTTAGTACATACCTTGGGGATGTTCTTTACCTTTGACTCCATGCTCGTGACGTTAAACCTTTCAACTTTATTTGTGACCTTGCTTGTGGTTGTTGCATATCCATGCCTTCATGCATCCATGAAACCCTTTTCACTTGATTTTCAAGGAATTTGGAGGTCTTTCTTTGTAAACATCACAAGTTTCGTCAAGCTCAATGGATCTTGGGTGTTGATAGGGTGGAAACCCTAATCCACCAAAATGGATGATTGATCTTGATGATAACTTGATCAACGCTTTGATCTATCTTCATACTTTGATGTTTACAACTTAATAACTTGAGTTCCTTGAAAGTCAAATAAAAACTCTCTTTTGCATATCATGCATCATTCTAAATTTTTTGTTTCACTTTCAAAGGTCTTTTTCCAAGTCTTATTTTTTCCTTTGGTCTCACCGGTACGACACTGACGCTAAGAGAATAATGGAGAATATCAAGCAAGAGATGTCTGAACTCCGCAGAGAGGTGACTAATTTGAAAGCTGGTATGGATCACTCAACTGTTTTGGTTGAAATTTTGGTTGCTTCCCAAGTCAATCCTTCTAAGAAGGAGGAAGCGATGATAAAAGTATTCACTGATTGTCATTCAAGGACGTTGGTTTTGAAGTTCAAATCAAGCACGTGCCGAAGAGTAAACACGATTGATGGTCACTTTGAGTTTTGAAGGATGTTTTCGGTGATTCAAGTCCAGATGGAAAGCCTTCCCAGATTATTAACTTATCCATGTTTTTTTTGCAAATTTTCTTGTTTATCAAAACATTGTTTGCATGAAAGAACTTGTTTGCATTTGAATGATTATCTTAATACAATGAGTATGTTTGTCTTGAAGAAATTCATTTGTTTCCAAATTTTAAATTTATTTTTGCATTATGATACCAACTTGTTGCCCATTCTCTTGCCTAGGCAGAGATTGAAGGGAGGATGATGATCTAAAGAACACAAAATCTCTGGTTGCATGCTTTTGAATAAAATCTTGCTGATGATGTACCAGCATTATTTCAAATCCCTAAACACCAGAGATATAAGGAAGATAATCCCTTGCTAACCCCTTTTGAGCCTTGAAGTAGGAGTTTCTTTTTTATACGAAAAAACCCTCAAATTTAACCTGGGGCAGAGTAGTTTTCAGTTAATCTGATTGAGTGTTCAAAATTCATAAGGAAGATATTTCTGAAGAGAAACTACGAGGGCTATCCTTCATGTATAATGAAGCCAAAAGATGTGGAACCACAATGTTATCCCTCATTCATCAAGGAACGAGGCATTCACAATCCTCTCCACAAGTAAAGACAAGCTAATGTCACCTGTTTTGTTCAAAAATCAAAAATCAAGAAGAAAAAAAGAAAGCCTGCTAAGTCAAAAAACTTGAAAATAAGTGACTTAGGCAAAAATTAGGCAATCTCGCTGGACTATCAATTCAAAAGAATTAGTTCAGGCAAAAGTTAGGGAAAATAAAAATTGCAAAGAAATGACTACAAAGAAAAGTCCTCAGCAAAGAACAAATTGGTGACTACAAACACGGAGACATAAGGGTGGTTTCTACTCCGAAAGCCTCGTCGTTTCCTTAACCGTCACAAAATCATTTTGAGAGATGAACGCTCATGTTTAATTAACTAAACATAGGATTGGAGAACATCATGAAGGGGGTGGGCACCAAATATTTTGAGCCTTAAAATCTTTTTTCTAAAAACCGTGAACTAAGCCACGTTACAACCTTCAAAAGTCCTAATTGAAGCAAGGTTACTTTGAAAGCATACTTCAATGAGATAGTGTTCCTGACTCCCATGAATGTTCTAAATAGTTATGTTGGTATCATATGTTTTTCCTATACAAAAATAAATGGTGCTCTAACTCGCAAAATTTGTGCGATATCTTTTCAAAATCTTCAAGACTTACATAACTATTGCATTAGAATTTTCATTCTCATAATAAACTTTTTCTAACTGCAAAACATTTGTTTGATATCAAGGAAGCTCACATAAGCACCAAGTGATGAGGTTATTCTTTTAAGGCCTGAAACTATGTTGAGTAATTGGAGAATCATTTGAAGAAAAAAATCATATCAGGGGGCCTGTCACATGAAGACCTTAAGCACAGACATGTTGCTTCTCCCTGTTAATGCTTTTCCAAACTTGTTTATTCTTTTGGGGCAAAATTTGAAGACTTTGTTGTGCCAACTACAGTCAATCCGGGGCAATCACGTCGAGATTTGATGAATCTCTCTAAGAGTTTGAAGACACCAGAGCATGATGAATGCCAGGTCTTTTGTAAAATCCTCTTGAGACGATTTCTCCTCATCAACCATATAGCTTGGGGCATTTTAGAAGTGAAGTTATTCGCAAGAATCGTCGTGCAACATGCAGCTTATCAACAGCAAACTTGGGGCATCTAAAATTAGTCCTAGGGGCAATCCAGATTTGTCAAGATATGTTTTGCACACATTATCAGAGGGTGGTGTTCCCAGTATCTCCAGCTAAGCATGACTTTTTCCAGCTGAAACTTTATTTGTGTTGTTATCCTTTCAATGGATTGTTGATAGAAGACTGGACTTTGGGTTTTCTACCTGAAAATATCTTCCTCTCTAGAGAGATTTAAGCCTTGTAAAAGGACCTTGCTCCAATGATGGCATGCGTTCTATCTCCAGTAATGTTACCATCTTGTTGAGATTAGCTGAGTGTTAGGTTGTGCTGTGATGTCTTGTCATCTTCTGTCTATCTCCTCTATCTGTTTTGTCAGCATATACATGACATTCATTTATTCATTCACACTTGCATCATGCACGCACATTTGTATTTGTTGATGTCTTTGAGTTCATATACCTTGGTTATGTCTATTCAAATAGCGTATTTGATCTTTCCAAATAGAATGTCAACTTAAGCAGAAAGTGTGCCTTCTTTCTAATTCCCCACTGAGTTAACTCTCGTCGAAGAATCTTGCTTTAGCTTTCCTTTTCCATCTCTGGATAGGATAAATCCCCATTTGAATTGTTTCCTCATTGGATGAAGTCTTGTTTGACTGTTTTCTCTCCAGTTCATTCCTGGATTGAGCTTTGTCTCTTGTGAACGATACCCTGTGGATATCTCTAGGCTGTGAAACCTAGATGGAGAGTGCATTTATTTTGCAATGTAAATACTTGGTCTCCTCAGGAAGGATTTATTCATGGTTCCCCATTGAAGATGAACTTTATTCCCTAGTAGAGTTATCACAACCTTCTTCTGGAATATCGACGTGACAACAAGCGACTGACTCTTTATTTGAGCAGTTTGATTATTTCTGAATTTCTTCATGTTATGACAAATGGCAGTCTCTTCATGAGCAGTTTGTCCATCCCAGATGAAATTATTGATTCTCACCTCCAGCAATATCTTCATGATGTGTTATTGGTATCTTTGAAAGCAACAAGTGGCAGCTTCTTTATGAGCAGCTTGTGTGCTTTGATATTCTTTGAAGACGGCAAGTGGCAGCTCTTCAAGAGCAGCTTGTGGGTTATAAGCAGCAAGTGGCAGCTTCTTTATGAGAAACTTGTGTGCTTTAATATTCTTTGAAGACAGCAAGTGGCAGCTCTTCAAGAGCAGCTTGTGGGTTATTAGCAACAAGTGGCGGACTCTTCATGAGTAGCTTGTGTGCTTTAATATTCTTTGAAGACAGCAAGTGGCAGCTCTTCAAGAGCAGCTTGTGGGTTATTAGCAACAAGTGGCAGACTCTTCATGAGTATCTTGTGTGCTTTAATATTCTTTGAAGACAACAAGTGGCAGCTCTTCAAGAGAAGCTTGTGGGTTATTAGCAACAAGTGGCGGACTCTTCATGAGTAGCTTGTGTGCTTTAATATTCTTTGAAGACTGCAAGTGGCAGCTTTTCAAGAGCAGCTTGTGGGTTATTAGCAACAAGTGGCGGACTCTTCATGAGTATCTTGTGTGCTTTAATATTCTTTGAAGACAACAAGTGGCAGCTCTTCATGAGCAGCTTGTACGGAAAATGGCAAGTGGAAGCTCTTCATGAGCAGCTTATGGTTTATTGGCAATAAGTGGCAGCTCTTCATGAGCAGCTTGTGGGTTATAAGCAGCAAGTGGCAGCTTCTTTATGAGCAGCTTGTGTGCTTTGATATTCTTTGAAGACAGCAAGTGGCAGCTTCTTTATGAGCAGCTTGTGGGTTATTGGCAACAAGTGGCAGACTCTTCATGAGCAGCTTGTGTGCTTTAATATTCTTTGAAGACAGCAAGTGGCAACTTCTTTATTTGAGCAGCTTGTATGTCATAGTATTTTTGGAAGGAAGCAAGTGGCGGCCTCTTTATTCGAGCAACTTGTGTATCCCCAACAATAATGTCTACTCAGCAAATGGAATCCCTTCAGAAAAGTCCCGTGGGGAAGTTTGCATTTTATCCTTTTCAAGCGATATCTTGGTTAAAAAAGGATTGTGTTACCATTCTTGGAAAAATTCAGAAGTCAGAGATGTTTATTTCCAGTCACAGTGCTGATGTAAATCATTTCCTTTTCCAGTCACAGTACTGATGTCAATCATTTTGTTTTCCAGTCACAGTACTGATGTCAATCATTTTGTTTTCCAGTCACAGTACTGATGTCAATCATTTCTTTTCCAGTCTCAATACTGATGTAAATCATTCAGGGGTCTCTCATTTGAAGCCTGTGACTCTTGTTTCCCCAGTGGAGTTATCACCTTTTCCCCTGTGGGATTCCTGTATAATGTGCTTGGTTTCTCCAGCATAGTTTGTTTCATATGGCGTCATTCCCCATAAAATTCAGAGCATTGCATTCATATCATATCATGAACATAATTGTGGTATCTTAAGGCCAAAAATTGTGTATTCTGTATTTAAGTCCCTTCAATCTCGTCGAAATGAAGACCCCAATCTTCATATCTCCAGATAGAAGAAACTTAAATAGGGGCAGCTGTTGTACCCCAATTTTTGACCTAAGATCCCATTTGCATTTTTGCATTTTTCTACAAAGGTCAAGGTCACTAAATACAGTTGGTTTTAACCTCTCACCTTCGAGCTTTGATTATGCAGAAATTGTCAAGTGTTTTGAACATTCTTATGTATCACTAACTTCTAACCAAGCACAAAATGTGTGTTTTTTTGATTTCATGTGCTGACAGGTATCCTTCGATTCAGCCTGCTTCGATTGGGCAAGTGCTGCCTGCAAGCCTATTTCGATTCACCAAGAGTGCTGCCTGCAAGCCTGCTTTCGATTGGTCAAGTTTACTGTCTGCAAACATGCTTCGATTGGGCAACATTGCTTCTTTCGATCCACAGCCTTCGATTGGGCAACATTGCTTCTTTCGATCCACAACCTTCGATTGGGAAATATATGTGTTTCGATCCACAAGCTTCGATGGGAAATACAGTCTCCCTTCGATTCACAAGCTTCGATGGGCAATACAGTCTCCTTCGATTCACAAGTTGGACCACTGTACTGCCATGCAACAAACACTATTGAGCCTGCTACAACAGTCCTGCACCAACCTGCCACTAAACTCCAAAACACTGCTGAGCCTACTACAACAATCTTGTACTTGCCCAAAAAGGAGTGCACAAGAGCTGCACAGAAGAAAGGATCGAAACAGTATACCCAAACTGTTCAAACATTATTTTGTTTTCCCCCCAAAACCATACCAAAACTTCAGCAAATCCGCCTATAAATACAAGGCTTCACAACATGTTCAAGGGAGGATTTTAAGAGGATCTTTGGGCCAGGCGAACCTCTCCCAAATTTTCTCAAACACTGTAGAAATCTACAAGTTTTCTCAAACACAAAAATCTCTCAAGTCCCTTCAATACTTGTGAGAACAAACTCAGAATCCACACACTTTAGTCTCCTTCGATTCTGAAGAACAATCACATTGCAGTCCCCTTCGAATCACAGAAGCATCACACTTGTTGTTTTCTTTTCCTTCAAGTCCAGCGCTCCAAGCACAGCCTGTGACCCCTCTTTCGAATCCAGCATCCATGGCCACCACTCAAGGCCCAGCACACGTTCTAGCCTGAAGCCAGGTAAGTCACTCTTACCCTTGAACTTTTCATTTCCAGCATAACATGTAAATAATACTTTTGTTCGTTTCCAGCATGTACATAACACTTTGAACTTTTCGTTTCATAACATGTAAATACAATTTCTTTTCGTTTCCACCCTTTTTAACATATTTTTTAGAACTAAGCTCTTTCGTTTTTACTGTTAAACTGTTATTAGCATGGCCTCAGGCCATGTTGCCATTTAATGTTTGAAATGAAAGATACAGGAAACAGGAAATAGGAGACGAAGCTTCTAGCTTTTACCCTCATCCTCCAGGTCGAACAAAAGAAACAACCAGGAGGTAAACCATGTCCAATCGAAAGACGTTCCCTCACTGCTTTCAACCTCCAGTCGAAGAAGGCAACAAGGCGGAATCAAAAGACTTCGCCATACACTGACTGCCAGGCCAATCGAAGGACAAAACCTCACTGGTGCCAGCCTCAGTCGAAGGATACAACCTGCTGCTGCCTTTGCCCAATCGAAGGACAGGACTTCACCCCTGCCAAAGCCCAATCGAAGGACAAAACTTCACTGCTGCCAGCCCCAATCGAAGGAAGCCAACAGAATGCCAGTTGAAGTGTGCTCCTGCCTGGGTCGAATTACACTCAGTTTTTCTTACTTTTTCTTTTCCTTCGTATTTTTTTATGCCTTTTGATATGCTTGTAATAGCGTAGGTCTTTATCTTTCTACACTTTTATTTACTTTGTACAAATGCTAGTAATTAGGCAAGATAAAAATCAACAAAAAACAAACCAAAAAGATCAAAAACACTCTTTAATCCTTACTTGAACATACTTTAAAAAATGCAAAAACACTCAACAAATCAAAACTCCCCAAGGGCATGTTAACTCCGTTCTACCGCGATACCGGCCGTGCCTATTGCTAGAATGCGTGCGTTAACGTCGCCCACTAAAAAACACAAACAAATCAACTTTTTTCTAGAGGAACTACGGTGTTTTGATTCCTTCATTGGATACGTAGGCAAAGGGTCGCGAAACCCTCACGAACGCAATAATAAAAACTCTTTTTTTTTCCCTTAAGCAAACATAGTTGTAGATAAATACACCTTTGTATATAACAAACAATTTTAAACCAAAAACAAATATTTCAAAAGGTTCCTGCGGAGTACCGCAGATGCATTGGGTGCTAATACCTTCCCATTTCATAACCAACCCCCGAACTCTTGATCTCTTTTCAAAAACGTGTTGTATTACTTTTTATTTTACATTGCATGTTTTTTAGGGTTTTATTTCGCTCTTTTCCCTTTTCCCTTTAGCCTTGGAAATAATAAAGCGCGATGGAGACTCTTGCTTTTGTGAGTCAAGTTAATTAATAGCTTGATCTCCGATTTTCACCGCTACACCAGTGAACTCAGGGCGTAATTTCCAGTTGATCTATGCCCTTAGTTAGGATTTATTTGGCTTGTATTTCGTTTATGAATGTTGCAGGGTTATAGCTATGGACGGAAACTGTCACTATAGCCTTTAGTGACAGTTTTGTCTGTGGGTAAAAGTTTGTGGTCTAAAATGACACCCCATGAAGAAGATGAGGGCGTGGCCGCATACCACTGGCCCATTTGAATCTGCACGTGTTTTTGGGCATAACGCTTAATTTTCCCTTATATTTTATTTGTTTTATTATATTAACAACTAACCATCCAGCGCAGTTGGTCAGGGAGCGTGTATATGAGGAAAACGTCATGGGTTCGATCCCAGGCGTGTGCTTTTATATTTTTCTTGACAATTTCTTGCAGATTCAGCGCATCTTCTAGCCCAGCGTCCACCGTGCGCTCACAGATCCAACCCTTAGATCATCATGTGACCCAGATCCAAGTGTCCAGCCACAGAAGTGCATGGTAAACCCTCAGAGGCCAGCCACACTGGACCACACGCAAGGCAAATGGGCCAACTACTTGGGTCTTGGAAATTTCAGCCGTGCACCCCCAATTTACTTCTCATATCAGGCCCATTTTACACTTTTGTTTAAATTTCTTATTTACTTTTTTTTTTGTTTATTTTATTTGTTTCAAACATCTTTTTTTATTAAATCATAAAATCACAAAAATCATCAAACATTAGAATTAGGGTTTTTTTTTAAAAATAATTAATTTCATTAATTAATTAGATTAATTTAATTAGGACAATTTAAATTCTTTTTCCATAATTAAAATCAATTAGAAAATTAGGTTTAATTCACAAATATTTAATTTTCTCAATAAAAAATCAAAAATATTTTCCTTATTTAAATAGATTCTTTAGGATATTTACTTTATTCTCGCGCACATTTATTTTATTTTTAATTCCAATTAATGTAACTGTTAGTTTTTAATTAGGGTTTATTTTACCACTTATTATTTACTGTTTAATCCCCAGTTTTTGGTTATGTAACCCCCTCCCCAAAGCCTTGTAATAGCGTAAATTTTCTTTTCCGCTTTTACTTTCTGCCACTATTAACTGCTAGATGATTGATAATAGGATTGTATGCAAAAGATAAATCCATGATTAAAACAGTAGAAACCCCAAAATGTGCAAAGATAAATAAACTGAAAAAGCATACTTGCACATATCCACTCCTAGGGTTTACCCCACTTCGGTTACCTTCGGTAAACGGTCATGAAGTATAGGGAGTTTTAGTGGTCACCCTCCAGTCCAAAAAAGATCAAAATGACCCATTCGAATGTTTCCTCGGAAATATCTTTAGGAATTTAGGGTAATTACTAAGGTTTCCTAATCATTGTTTTTGTGACCGTAAAAATGTTCCTTTCGAGTTTCCCTTACATCCAACAATGGAGCTACCTACTCCTTAATAGTAGGATAGCGCTATCTAAAGGAAATAAGAAAACAAAGAGTCTTTTTCGAGTAGGTAGAAACTCTTAAGTACTTTCTCAAAACAAACACTTTTTCACACTGACACTTTCAAACAAAGTTTTCAAAAAACACTTTATCACACTCTTGAGGACCGATACAAGGGTTACCATAAAGTGAAATGCCGCACTAAGGCATTTTCAAAGCTTTTCAAAACAAACACGAAAGCAATTTCAAAATGAGCAAGTACCTAAGAGCCCATGGAAAACCATGGATAGAAAGGGTGCTAACACCTTCCCTTTCTATAATCTACCCCCCGTACTCAGAAACATCTCGAAAAAGGTTTTTTTCTGTCTTTTCCTTTATTGGATAAACTAAAAGTCGGTGGCGACTCTTGCTTACCATACATTTGCGAACAAAAAACACAAACCAGTATTAACAGTAGGTTCTGCCACCGTATCACAGGGTGCTAATACCTTCCCCTCGCGTAACAGACTCCCTTACCCGATCTCTCAGTCGCAAGACCGTGACATCTCCCTTCTCAGGTTTTCTCGATGTTTACCTTTTCCTTCATGTGGGATAAAATATGTTCGATGGCGACTTCATTATTTGATGATTTTCAGCCGGTTGTTTCAGCTGGTGACTTCACTGGGGACAGGTCGACCAAATGCTGGTCCATCCAGGAGTCGCTCCTAGCTCTTGCTTTCTTTTCTTTGGGTGTTTAATTTTATGCTTTCTGTTTATTCATTCATATAAGTTTACCTGAGCATATGTATGCATTGCATTTTACTGTCATTCATATACTACTTTTGTACTGGATCTACTTCTTATTGGGTGGGTGTTACTATGAGGTAAAAGGCCTAATACACAGGCCAAGTTACAACCATAGGAACCTTAGGAATAGAGTGGAACATGGCAGATAGGGTATGTAGATTTCCCTAGACGACTGTGTCGTCCATGCTCAGATGAGGTTTCAATGAGGTTCTATCATTATCACGTAGGTGTACGATGATAGTACTCTCAAGCGAACCCGTAATTTTAAGTTACCATTGCCTTACCCTGACCTAGTCTTCACCCGTGAGTGGGGAGGGAATTATTATCACAGGTACAATTGGTGACTATGCTCAGATGGTGACTATACTCAGATGGTGACTATCAGTTCTAATGGTTATGCTCTAGATTTCTGTTGGTGACTATGAGGCTCTCGGATTTATTTTGAGATCCGAATTTGTTCATGAGGTTCTTTGGTCTATGTTCTGAATCTGTGATCCTGATACTAACGGACTACGCAGAGACAGTACAACAGAAATCAGTATCATGGAAGTAGTAACCCCATGACAAATTGCACTTACATTATAGCATGTTTACTTTTCAAAAAGAAATGTCAGAAAAATGAAACCATATACTAACCTTGCATGTGCATGTCCATTCCGGGGTATCTCACGAAGTAATAGTTTCCGTCGGTAACGTCTAACAAAAATGATGTTCTCAAGAGGACCAGAAGAGACAATTGTACTTATCAGTGCTGCTCAAGTTTTCCGCTCAAGTTCTTGGCCTCCTTTGAAGATTTTAAAAGACCGTTTAGTCCGTCCTAATGCAGAGGCTTTTAGTGAAAGACATGGTGGTGCTTTGAATCTATTTCATTTTTACGACTATGAGTTACGATGTTTTACCTTCCAGGAATATCATATCGTTCCAACTCCGGAAGAATACTCTCATTTGTTCAAAATTAACAAGCACATATTTGTTGTTGTTCGGAACGAACCCGACTTTGAAGCTATTACTAAGGAACTTTATTTGGGCCTTAGTGATGTGAGATAGAGATGGAGGAAGAATGGTATCCCACCTTCAGACTGATTATTATATTTTTATCTCGATTATCGCCAGGCTTGTTGGACGGAATCGCTTATCTTGTACTCTCGCAACTTTCTTGTATTGAATTCTGTGGGAATTTTTCCCATTTCTGGATGTTTTCTTTATATGGTCGTTCTTATCATCAAGTTGCTCAATTATTACTGATGTTAATTGAGCTGTGGAAAACCAGAAGGGACAATCATTTCATACATCATACATATCACGCATTTCATGAATTGCAGGTTTTCTGGAGGGAATTCTTGTCTGATGGTTTTGCCTCTTATTGTCAGAATATACAAGACGACTTCCTTATATCCTTATCGCACTCGAGCCAACAAGTTGAGGATTATGGAACAGATTGAGCAGAACCAGGCCGCTCTCCGCAAAGATATGGACACCATGGGTGATCGAATGAATCAGCTCATGGAAACTCTTCATGTTATCATCCAAGGGCAAGAAGAGCTCAGATTGAGTGTTACTAAGCTGGTTGACAGCGCCTCTACGTCTAAGAATGGTGGACGCAGGAATGAAAATGGGGGAATTCCTAAAGAGAACCCACGATTGATTATAGACGACCACCATGATGTCATCGATCTCAATGGCCCTCCAAAGGATTTTACAACTGATTTGTCTGAAACTGCTAAGATATACAAGGCTCTAGAAGAACGCCTGTGATACGGTGGGAGAACTGACTTGAGGTTTTGCGTTTGTTTTCGCAAATGTTTCGGTTGAGCAAGAGTCGCCACCGAATTTTTATTTTATCCTAAGGAAAGGTTAAAAAGCATAGGAAAAACCTTTTAGATGTTTTCGTGGGTTCGGGGAGTAGATTATAGAAAGGGAATGTATTAGCACCCTTTCTATCCATCGTTATCCATGGGCTCTTAGTTACTTGCTTAGATCACTTGCCTTTGCTTTTCAATTGTTTGAAATGGTGCTTTATGTGTGGTTTTTGAAAATGTTTTGAAAAAGATGCCTTGTCTAGGCAACCATTGTAACAATTCTTGTTTGAATGTTTTACAAAGGTGTTTGTCTTTTTGAAAAGATGTTTCAATGTTTTTTGAAAGTTGTTTTTAGAAGTTGTGTTTGTGAAGTGTGTTTGAAAATGGCAAGTGTGTTTTGCAAGTTTGATCAAGTAATCAAGATCTATCTACCCTAAATTTCTCAAAGATCTTTCTCATGTTTTAACCCTTTTAACAGTGTTGTTTCACCATTGTATTTGGTGAACAACCTTGTGTTAGGATGTTAACGGGACGGGCGCGGGTCATCGTTTTAGACCATGAATGCAATAGTGTCAAGTATTTTGGCAATTTTCTTGAGGGACTATGATCATTTTGTTTAGGCAACAAGATAGCGTCGTCGAGGGACTATGATCATTTTGTTTGTTTTTGTTTTGTTTTGTTTTGCCAAAGACACTTAACATGCAACCATGGCCCATTTTTGAAGGCAACAAGTGGAGTAACCCTAAGGGTGCAAGTGTGCATTGTTTGTTTTTCATGCATGTTTATCTTGAATTAGGTCAAGCTATTTGTTGATTGATTTGCATACAAACCCTAGGTCTATCATGGCATAACTGAAAGCTTTTAAATGCAAAAATTTAAATGCTAAACTATTACAACAATGATTATGGGGATGGGGGTACAAGTTTGAATTTGGGGATATTTGACAAGAAATTAAATTCTAAGCTATTACATCCATATTGAATATACAAGACAAATATCTAAAATAAATACAATGTAAATAAATATCAAAATGCAATGTATTATGCAAAAAAAAGATTTTTTTATGTATGTAAAAAGGTTTTCATATTTGAAGTATAAACAAAATAAAAAAAGTCATTTTTCTGGTTATTTTTATGGTTTAGGGCAAAACCCTAATTTTTAACTAAATAGTATTATTTATTGATTATGTACAAAGCATATTAATTTATACAAAAATAATAAAAAAGAAGTATATTGTAGAAAAAAGTATTTTTGGTGTCAAATATTAAATAAAAAAATAAAAGTATTATTTTTGTATTTTTTGCCCTAATTATCTAATAAAATATACAAGTATTTATATATTATATATTAAATATGCTAAATATGTACAAAAATAAAATATTGATTATTTACAAAAATGTATATTTTAGAAAATGTCTTCAAAATGTAAACAAAAAATAATAACTGAAAAATAAATATTTTTGTATTATTTTTTAGGGTTTTAAATAAAAAGGTTTTATATTGTTTACATATATATGTTTAAAAAGTAAATAAATGCCAAATAAATGTAAAATAATGTGGAAAAATATTTTTGGTGTTTTTTAGGTTTGAACAAAAAATATTAAGTCAGAATCAAAAAGAAAAATGCAAAAATAACAAATATTTCACATAATGGGCCAGGGGGGTGCAAATGGAAAAAAGGGGTGCAAAGAGCAAAACAGACTCAGGCCCAGCCCAAGCCAACCTTCTTCAACCTCCAGCTCTGTTTGAATAACAAAACACGCGCGCCTCTTGTACCAAAGCTAACTCCTGATTCCTTGACT
Source organism: Vicia faba (assembly GCA_948472305.1). Lineage (NCBI taxonomy): Eukaryota > Viridiplantae > Streptophyta > Magnoliopsida > Fabales > Fabaceae > Vicia > Vicia faba. The sequence goes on along the minus strand of OX451736.1, from coordinate 1,232,767,229 downwards.
TTTATGCAAAACTCATAACACCAATATTATAGAGCATCAAAAGACAAATTCAAACATTTAAAAAACTTGACCTAACTCTAAGAAACCAGGGAGAATTTCTTCACCCCCAATTTCTGACCTAGTTTTTCTTCAATGTTCATGGCTAAAATTCTCACAGCATGCTTAACATAAATGAAAAGTGAACATATGTATGGCTTCAGGGCTATGAGTAGGACATGTTTCATTCACAAACCTAAGCCTAACTCTTCCTAGATTGAGAGATAGAAGTCCATGGATTACCTGTCTCAGCTTGAATTGTGCAGAGCAATGTGGCCCACTGCAATGGAGTTTGAGCTTCTGTATAGCTTGCCTGAAGTCCAAGGATGTTTCCCAAGTACCTAGCTTGCTTTGAAACTGCCTGTATCGTGCTGTAGAAGTTCACCTGCACAGCTTGAAAGTGAAAATGGCAAATATGGTTAGGGGTATTACAGCTTGAGTTCAAGGCTTGGGATAGTTTCAGTGGATGATATGGAAGGTGTTTGAAAGGTTTTTAGCCAAAGTGCACGAGTGGATTGAGTTGTGGACCTCAATCTGCAGCAGGTGCCCTGTTTTTGCAGCAAGGTGGTATTTTGGTGTATTAGGAGGTATGAAGGGTGGTTCAGTCATGTTTTAGGTCAGTTGAGATGTATGGAAGATGCTCACAAAGTTTGCTTAAGCTCTAGGTTGCAGGAAAATGAAAGATGGATTGAGTTTGCAAGGTTTCTTCTATTGTAAGCAAAGATAGTGTGTGTGTGTCAAAGGCCTGTACAAGCCATCTTGTATACTGCAAACGAAACCTATAGGCCCCCTATAATCCCTGGATTTGATTTGCAATCTCAGATATTTGTCCAAGGCTCAATGCATAATGGTTTGACATAAAGCTACTTTTGCAAAAATGGCAAAATCACTTTTACTACTCAAGGCTTAATCTTGCATGTAATGCCCAAATGGATGAGATAACACCTTAAAACAATGGTTAGGCATTAATTTATTGAGTGTGAAGGGGTTTAGAGGCCTGCAAGCTAGCATAATCCAAGCTGATTTGAAAATGCCATTTGCTATGAACATGTATTGGTCATGAACAAAAGTGAGTTTTGGCCAACTTTGCAAATTCGATTCTCTCTAACCATAAGGGTGTTTGAGATGTTCTTGGACAATTTGGAAAGATTGAAATATGTACTATAATCCATCTTTGTAATGCAAATTGAAAATCCAAGTGGAACCATGTGAAAAATGGCCAAGAAGTTGGACAAAAATCCTGCCTAGAATAGGGCAAAATTTCTCTAAGTTAAAAATGTTTTGTACCCTTGTTCCAAAAATCATAACTTGAGATACAAGCTTCCTTTGAGAAAACTTTGTGAATAAAAGTTGTATATTTTGCAATGGAATACAACTTTCATGTTTCAAGTTTTGTTTGAATCCAATTGCATCTTGGTGAAAAAATGGGACAAAGTTAGGAAAAAATAAGGAAATTTCATAACTTAGAAAATTTCTAAGTTATGAAAATTTTCAATTTAAAACCCTAATTTGCAATTTTGGGTTTCTTGATGAACAAGTTTCATAATTTGACATGTCTTGATGAAAAATGAATCTTGGCACTTGATTTTGACCAAAAAGTCAAAGTTTGACTTTTCAGTATACAGTCAAATTTTGATCAGTTGACTAAAAAATTCATCTGTCAATCCTATGCATTTGAGATCTTTTGAACTTGTTGAATGGGTCAAGACAATGACATTGAGTCCTTGAGTCCATATATGATCTTGGTTTGCCATTGGTTAGGTCAAACAGTCAAAAATTGCCTTTGTGCAGTCAAAACCCTGAAAATGACCATTTTGCCCTTTTGGTGATCTGATCAAATTTCTTATGGAATTGTGATCCAAACTTGACCAAATGGTTCATATGAGTTCATAATGTTGATGTGGGTCAAATTTCATGAAGTTTGACTGTCAATTGGCCACAATTGACTTTTTCCCCAATACAGCTGATTTCTAGGTCAACTGTCCAATTGACTGGGCAAAGATTGGAATCAAGGCTTGAAACTTGGTATGGATAAACTTGTGAGTCCAACATGAAGCATGAAAGTCACTTTGGGCATTTTAGGTCAAAACATCTCTGTGCAAACTCAAACCCTAATTTGGGTTAACAGTGCAAGGAGGGGCCTTGAGCAGAGCAAACCCTAACTTGATCTTGAGCTCCAAGAGTCTTGTGATGAGAAAATGTTGATGAAATGAGAGGGAAAATTTTGGGGTACAACAGTTGCCCCTGTTCAATCTTATTGAACCTGAAGAGTTAGATTGGCAAGTTTGCCTTTCGCGTCTCGAAGGTAAAAGGAGATTGGACACTAGAGTGCCCATAAATTTGCACTCATCAAACAATAGGTGCGGGAATGGGCTTAAAGATGCCATTTGGAGATATGATGGATAGTTGTTGGAGATGGGCTTAGAGATGCCATCTGGAGAGGTGACAGGATCTTGTAGGGGATTGGCTTAAAGATGCCATCTGGAATGTTTGTTGAACTGTATGTCGTTGATGAGTGAGTGAGTATCAGAAAGGTATCCATGTTTGGAATATCTCTGGACTGGGGGTCTGAATAAGCAATAGATTGACATCCGTGTTTGGAGAATCCGTAAACTGTTTTCTTGGAGTTGAATAAGTAATAGATCAGCCTCCATGTTGGGGAAGTGTCTATAAACTATTTTCAAAAGTTGAGTCTGAACAAGCGATAGATTAACATCCGTGTTTGGAGAATCCGTAAACTGTTTTCAGAAGTTGAACCTGAACAAGTGATAGATTAACATCCGTGTCTGGAGAATCTGTGAACTGTTTTCAGAAGTTGAGTCTGAACAAGCGATAGATTAACATCCGTGTTTGGAGAATCCGTAAACTGTTTTCAGAAGTTGAACCTGAACAAGTGATAGATTAACATCCGTGTCTGGAGAATCCGTGAACTGTTTTCAGAAGTTGAGTCTGAACAAGCGATAGATTAACATCCGTGTTTGGAGAATCCGTAAACTGTTTTCAGAAGTTGAACCTAAACAAGTGATAGATTAACATCCGTGTCTGGAGAATCCGTGAACTGTTTTCAGAAGTTGAGAATCTGAACAAACGATAGATTAACACCCGTGTTTGGAGAATCCGTAAACTGTTTTCAGAAGTATTGAACCTGAACAAGTGATAGATTAACATCCGTGTCTGGAGAATCCGTGAACTGTTTTCAGAAGTTGAGTCTGAACAAGCGATAGATTAACATCCGTGTTTGGAGAATCCGTAAACTGTTTTCAGAAGTCTTGAAGTTGAATAAGCAATAGATCAGCATCCATGTTGGGAAGCGTCCATAAACTGTTTTCAAAAGTCTTGAATCTGAACAAGCGATAGATTAACATCCATATCTGGAGAACCCGTAAATTGTTTTCAGAAGTCTTGAATCTGAACAAGCGATAGATTAACATCCATATCTGGAGAACCTGTAAACTGTTTTCAGAAGTCTTAAATCTGAACAAGCGATAGATTAACATCCATATCTGGAGAACCCGTAAACTGTTTTCAGAAGTCTTGAATCTGAACAAGCGATAGATTAACATCCATATCTAGAGAACCCGTAAACTGTTTTCAGAAGTTGAGTCTGAACAAGCGATAGATTAACATCCATATCTGGAGAACCCGTAAACTGTTTTCAGAAGTCTGGAATCTGAACAAGCGATAGATTAACATCCATGTTTGGAGAATCCGTAAACTGTTTTCAAAAGTCGAAGCTTATTAATCTTATCCTGAAAAGGGTAAAATATTAGCTGAAACACAAAGTTATGTTGCATGAAATGTATGATGCAGTATATATGTTATATCAATGTTTATGATATATGAATGTAATGAATGCGCATGTAAGCTGAGTAGCTGTCTTGCTGAGGATGGATGAATCCTGGATAGCCGGAGATGATAGAATCTTGACTGTTGTCAGGGAAAGTGAACCCTTGACTGCTGCAGGGGATTGTAGGAATCTTTGATTACTGAAGCTGAGACATCCTTGTTGACTGCTGACTGCTTGGGGAACAAGATTTTCAGTTGTTGAGGGATTTTAGGGCCACTGCTGGGGAATGAGGATCCTTGGTGACTTGTGGGGAATGAGAATTCGGATGATCTCTACTGGGAGTTCAGAACCTGGGAGACTCATGCTGGAGAAGTGAGACTGAGAATCTTCAATCTGATGGGAAGTATCTCTGTGGGGAGAATGTTTACTAATCTGGTTCCGCGGGGGATTGACAGTTGGAGGTTTTAGCTCCGCTGGGGATTAACAGTTTTGGCTCCACTGGGGATCTTGAAACTTGACTCTGAGGTGAATTAGATTCTGGAAGGCTCTCTTAGCTGGGGAAATCAGCTTTGAGAAATCTTTTGTTCTGCTGAGGATCCTGAAGTTTAACTCTGTTTGGGGAATTAAGTTCTGGATTTTAACTTTGTTGAGGAATTTGGAGTTTAATTCTGCTGGGGATTTCTTCTGAAAGGGCATCAAGATATCGATCTGTACCTTTAACCTATCAGCAATCATCTTTCTTGATTTGTAAGAAAATGATTATGTTCAAATGCATATGCCTATTTAACAAAACATTGGACGTTTCTCAAATAAAACATAAGTGTAAAAAGCAAAAGGAAGACAAAGCAAATTTCTGTATTTGGAAAAGTGTTTGTATTAACTTTTTATGAGTATCTTTGTACAAAGGAGACAGGCATCCTAGTAAGAGGATGTTGTCATAAAAAATTGAAAATTTTATACAAAAGAAAGATGGCTATGTGTAACAATTCCATGGGATTCCATTCTGTTATAGCCTTCACAACTCTGAAGATCTTGTCCATTCAATGCTTCGTCTGCCGATGATTGGATTGATCAGAAGCTCGGAGCTTGTTGATGAAGAGATTGTTCTTTAAAGTGATCCGACGAGACATAGTCATACGCTTTAATTCCCTAACTTTTGCCTGAATCGCCCTTTCGGGTTTTCGATCCACCGGGAAACCCTTTTTTGCCCAAGTCGCCCTTTCGGGTTTTCAACTTGCCGGGTGTACATATTTTTTTGTTTTATCCCTAATTTTTGCCTGAACCGCCCTTTCGGGTTTTCGGTTCACCGAGATGCCCATTTTTGCCCAAGTCGCCCTTTCGGGTTTTCGAGTTGTCGGGTTATTTTATACGTAGTATCTTTTGACTATGTTTGCATTCGCAGGGTGTGGCAAATCGTCGCCGTCCATGGTGGTCAGAATCATTGCACCACCAGAAAAGATGCTTTTGATCACAAACGGTCCTTCGTAAGTAGGAGTCCATTTGCCCCTGGGATCACTTTGCGGAAAGATGATCCGCTTGATTACAAGGTCTCCGACTTGATATACTTGACATCTGATTTTCTTGTTGAAAGCTTTGATCATTCATTTTTGGTACGTCTGACCATGGCAAACAGCAGTGAGTCGTTTCTCGTCGATCAAATTGAGTTGATCAAGTCGGGTCTGAATCTAATCGTCTTCACTCAAACCAGCGTCCTTCATAATCCTTAAAGACGGAATCTGAACTTCCATGGGTAGGACAGCTTCCATGCCATATACCAAAGAAAATGGGGTTGCCCCTGTTGAAGTACGTGTCGTGGTACGATATCCATGCAGAGCAAACGGTAACATCTCATGCCAGTCCTTGTAGGTGACTGTCATTTTCTGAATGATCTTCTTGATGTTTTTGTTTGCAGCTTCAACAACACCGTTCATCTTTGGCCGATAGGGAGATGAATTGTGATGATAAATCTTGAACTGTTCGCATAGAGTGGTGATCATAGTATTGTTCAGATTTGTACCGTTGTCTGTGATGATCATGTCGGGGACACCATACCGGCATATGAGGTTCTGCTTGATGAAGCGGGCAACCACATTCTTTATAACAGAGGCAAAGGAAGCTGCTTCGACCCACTTGGTAAAATAATCAATGGCGACCAGGATGAAGCGGTGTCCATTGGATGCCGTGGGCTTGATCTCTCCAATCATGTCAATGCCCCACATTGAGAATGGCCAAGGAGCTGTCAGAACGTTGAGAGGAACAGGGGGAATATGAATCTTGTCGGCGTAGACTTGACATTTGTGGCAAGTACGGGAATGTTGATGGCAATCAGCCTCCATGGTAGACCAGTAATAGCCTGCCCTTAGAATCTTCTTAGCCATCGTATGCCCGCTCAAGTGGGTGCCAAACGTGCCACTGTGTATCTCAGTCATGATTAACTTTGCTTCAGCTTTATCCACACAACGGGGTAAAACACAATCATGGCTGCGCTTATAAAGGATGCCATTGCTTAGGAAGAACTTGGCCGCAAATCTCCTTAAGAACTTCTTGTCATTGACGGAAGCTCCTTCGGGATATTCTTTAGTCTGGAGATACCTTTTGATTTCATGAAACCAGGGTTGTTCCACTATTTCTTCGGTATTAATCTCATGACAATGTGCAGGTTCATCCATTCGCTCGATGGTGATTTGGGGAGCCTCGTTATCCCAGTTGAGTTTAAACATGGAAGACATTGTAGCCAGAGCATCTGCTAGCTGATTTTCTTCTCGCGGGAAATGCTCGAAGGTGATCTGCTCGAAATGAGGCAGCAACGTCAGGACATGTTCTTTGTATGGGATAAGATTAGGATGTTTGGTGTCCCACTCTCCTTTGATTTGACTGATAACCAAAGCCGAGTCCCCAAATACGATCAAAGATTTGATCCCCAAGTCTATAGCAGCCTTGAGACCAAAGATGCAAGCTTCATATTCGACCATGTTGTTGGTACAGCTAAAACAAATTCGGGCAGTGAAAGGTGTATGGCAACCTTCTGGGGAAATGAGTACCGCACCAACACCATTTCCGAGTGCATTTGAAGCACCATCAAAGTACAGGGTCCATCAGGATCCATTTTCAGGTCCGTCATACGGTCTGTTACCTTCAATGTTGTCCAAAGTCATGATGTCCTCGTCCGGGAAGTCGAATCTCATGGATTGATAATCTTCGATAGCTTGATGAGCTAGATGGTCAGCTAGTACACTCCATTTTATAGCTTTTTGGGTAGTATAATGGATGTCATACTCAGTCAGGATCATTTGCCATCTAGCGATTCTTCCAGATAAAGCAGGCTTCTCAAAGATATACTTGATCGGGTCCATTTTGGAAATCAACAAAGTGGTATGAGTCAACATATACTGCCTTAGTCGGCGAGCAGCTCATACCAAAGCGCAGCAAGTTTTCTCGAGCAGTGAGTAGCGAGTCTCACAATCGGTAAACTTTTTGCTAAGGTAATAAATGGCATGCTCTTTTCGACCAGACTCGTCATGTTGTCCCAGTACACACCCCATTGAGTTGTCCAAAACGGTCAGATACATGATCAACGTCCTTTCTTCGACGGGTGGCATCAGAATAGGAGGTTCTAGCAAATACTCCTTGATCTTATCAAAAGCAATTTTACAATCATCGTTCCATTCAACTACCTGATCCTTCTTCAATAGTTTGAAAATTGGCTCACAGGTAGACATCAGATGAGAGATAAGCCTGGCGATATAGTTCAAGCGTCCCAAGAATCCTCTAACCTCCTTTTCAGTACGGGGGGCATGCATTTCTTGTATAGCCTTTACTTTTGCTGGATCGACCTTAATGCCTTTGTTTCTGACAATAAATCCCAGAAGTTTACCAGACCTAACTCCAAAAGTGCACTTACTTGGATTCAGCTTGAGTTTGTATTCCTTCAACCTGGCAAACAGCTTCTGCAAATGTTCCAGGTGTTCTTCTTCTGTTTGTGATCGAGCTATCATGTCATCTACGTAAACTTCAATCTCATGATGTATCATATCATGAAACAAAGCTACCATGGCGCGTTGATAAGTTGCCCCTGTGTTCTTCAGTCCGAACGGCATCACCTTGTAGCAGAAGGTACCCCATTGTGTAACAAAGGGTGTTTTCTCCATGTCCTCGGGGGCCATTTTAATCTGGTTGTAGCCCGAGAATCTGTCCATGAAGGAAAATACCTTGTGTTGAGCTGTGTTGTCAATCAAAATGTCGATATATGGTAGCGGAAAATCATCTTTAGGGCTAGCCCTGTTCAAATCCCGATAGTCCACACACATTCTGGCCTTGCCGTCTTTTTTGGGAACGAGCACAATGTTAGCAACCCATTGCGGATAGGATGTAACACCCAGAAAACCAGCGTTGAATTGCTTCATTACTTCAGCTTTAATCTTCTCAGACATGTCGGGCCTCATTCGGCAGACTTTTTGCTTGATCGGTGGACAGTCTTCTCTTGTAGGGAGACGGTGAACCACGATATTTGTGTCTAACCCTGGCATGTCTTCATAAGACCAGGCGAAGATTTCAACATATTCATTTAACAGCTGTATTAAGCGCTCCTTGACACTTGGTTCCAGATTGGCACCCACTTGTACTTCTTTCCTGTCTTCCTCTGTTCCTAAGTTGACAGTTTCCAACAAATCTTCATGAGGCAATATGGCCCTCTCTTCTTGTTGTAGAAGTCTGGCTAACTCTCCCGACACTTCACAATCTTCGTCGCCCTCACACTCAGCCTGATTGACCAAATCTTCAGAGTTATTGAAGGATACGACAGAATAGTCACCCATGGAATCCGGAGCGGATGGGTACCTGCATTTGTGAGTGTGGGTGTGTGTAAGGGATAGCCATCCTTAAACAAGCAAAAAATCCAAAAGGAAAGAAAATGAACACAGCAGTTTATAAATGAAAAACGTCCAATGATTCATTAAACATGTCATATGGTTATGAAGAGAATCAAGCCCTTACAAATGGACCTACATGCCCCGGGCAAGGCATGAGGTGAAAAATAGTGTGCAGATTGTTTTAGTAATTATTACAGACCAACAGGAAATATTCGAAAGATAAATTACTGATTGATGAAAGTAATGGGAACAAAGTATTTCGCCTCCCAGTTGTGCAGTCCCCCTTCAATGGTTGGGAAGATTTAATCTTCGATGTTACCCTCTTCGTCTTCGTCTTCCAAAGCATTGATTCCATGAGGAGAAATCTTGATGGGTGTCTTTTCAATTTTGGAGCGACGCATAGCCTTTTGCCCCGCAGCCGTAAATCCCAACCCAAACTTGTATGTCTTGTGAGGAAAGTCAGGAAACTGTCCCCATGTTGAGCTCTTCCCCTCTTTCATCACAGCCTTTGCGTCTTTCATAGATGACATCCTGGCCACCTGCTTGGGTACCTCAGCTACTGCCTTTGCTACTGCCACCTCGGGAGAAACTTCCTCAAAGTGTTGAAAGGGTGCTTCGATGAATTCGCCATCCACTTCCACATACCGAAAGAAGTTCAGATGACTGATCATGTACTCCTCCTCACCGTGTACATTTATGATTTTACCCTTAACAGGGTATTTCAGCATCTGATGTAGAGAAGAAGTGACTGCCCCAGCATTATGAATCCACGGTCTTCCTAGCAAGCAAGAGTATGATGGACGGATGTCCATCACGTAGAAAGTTGAGTGGAACACTTCAGTGCCTACCTTGATGGGAATGTCGACCTCCCCATGCACCATTCTTTTAGACCCGTCAAAGGCCCTGACAATGATATTACTTGGTTTCAACTCCAAGCCTTCACAATCCAACCGGTCCAGAGCTTTCTTAGGCAGCACATTTAGAGAAGAACCAGTGTCGACCAAGACATGGGCGAGAGTGGTTCCTCAGCATTCAACTGACACATGCAGTGTGTCATTGTGCTTTCTTCCCTTAGGAGCCAGGTCAGCATCAGAGAAACCTAGGTTGTTGTCGGCGGTAAGGCTGGCTACACAATCCTGAAATTGATCGACTAAGGTTTCCTGGGGCACATGGGTTGTCTTAAAAAACCTTATCAAAGCTTTGGCATGAGCCTCCGAACAAAGCAGCAAAGCTAACATGGAGATCTTTGAGGGGGTTTGCCCTAGTTGCTCCACCACATCATAATCATTCTTCTTGATTATTTTCAGAATCTCCTCCATTTTTTTTTAGAGGTTTCGGGGATGACCAATGGCTGAGCCCTCGTCCTGACGAGCTCTTCTTGGATCCCTTTCCCTTTATTAGCAGCAGCTAAAGGGACAACCACAGGAATAATAACTTCTTCAATCATTGACGTTCTTGCAGATAGTTTTACCGGTGCGGGGGTAACCTTGGGAGTAGCTGAGGGTCCAAAGATTGCCTTTGGAGGGGCAATCTCTGGAGAGAAAATTCTTCCACTTCGGGTAATTTTGCTCGTACCGGCAATGTTTCCAATGTCGGCAGTTTCTTCGTCAGAGCTCTCTTCAGTTATCTCAATTTGTTTAACACCGTGGTAGTAGATTTCTCCACCATAATTCCACGGTATTGATTTTTCAGATTTGTATGGGACGGGCCCAGGCATGGTTATCTTCAAGGGTACAATCTTCGGAGCAGATGTAATCTTAACAGGCCTTTTAGGGACCTTGGAAGGATTGGCGGAAATGGTTATTATTGAAACTTCATTGATAGGAGTTGGAGTAACAGGAGTCTTTTCGAAAAGAATTTGTTGGTTATCCATTAGGCGTTGGATGCCTATCTTCAGCAATGGACAGTCGATCGACAGGGAGGAACAAAGGTAGCAATCTTCTTTACAACCTGGGAAAATCCCAGCCTTCAACAGATTCAACTTGATTGTCAGTAATGGAGTTATCAGATCATCAACAGTAGAAACAAACAGATCTTCTTCAACAGCATGGACATTGCGACCATGCTTTGGCATCGGAGCGGAGATTACATTCGGCTTCTCAGGGGAGTCAAACTCAACCTCTTTGGTGTCTATCAAATCCTGAATTTTATTCTTAAGCGCCCAACAATCGTTGGTGTCATGCCCGGCGCTGTCAGAATGATAGGCACACTTTGCGTTGGGATGATAATGCGGGGAAGTGGTATTCACATTCTTTGGCGCCTCTTTGATATTGGTGAGATTCAGCTTCAACAAATGGGGAAGAACCTGTGCGAGCGTCATGTTGATGCGGGTGTACTACCGTTGTGGCCGTTCTCCCCATTGCTGTTTAGGTCTAGACTAATTGTTACGAGGCTGATCACTTGACGAATTTTGAATCATCACGGCCCCTACAGTCGGCCGGCGCTCAGTTCTTCCCGATCCTTTCTGAGAGTATATAACGACTGCTTCCTTCTTGGCCGGGAATGGTTTTTTAACAGTTGTGGAGGCAGAGGCATCCCTTTGAATTTTTCCGCTCTTAATACCAGCTTCCACCCGTTCGCCAGTCAGAATCAGCTCGGTAAACCATGCAGAAGAGCTCCCAATCAAATGGTTGAAGAAAGGGCCAGATAGGGTCCCCAAGAACATATCAACTAGCTCCTTATATGAAAGCGGTGGTTGTACTCTTCCGGCCAAGTCACGCCATTTCTGGGCGTATTCTTTGAATCCCTCATTTAAGGCCATCCCCATACCTTGTAACTGAGTACGGGTTGGCGCCAAGTCGGCGTTGTATTGATACTGGCGATAGAAGGAAGCTGCCAAGTCTTCCCAGTTATGCACTTCTGACCTCTCAAGCTGGTAAAACCAATCTAGCTGTGTACCAGACAGGCTGTCCTGGAAGAAGTGTACCCAAAGATTTCTATCGTATGAATGAGGTTTAATTTTTCTAACATACGACCTCAGGTTCATCTTCGGGCAAGACAGACCGTCGTATTTTGCAAAAGTTGGCACCTTAAACTTTGGAGGGATCACAATCCCAACAATCAATCCCAATTCTTCAAAATTTAACCCGGGAACCCTTTGCAGCTCCATAGTTGCCAGTCTATCCTCCAGGTTTTTGTATTTGTCGTTCGCTGGCGGGTATTTCTGCTCTGAATAATCTTCATCTTCCTCAACCTCTTCCTCTTCAGCCTCGGATTCAGAAGGTAATGCAGCTCATTTTCCTTTGTCGGTCCCCTCGTCAGATGTGGAGGGGAATTCAAGAACTCTCCTAGATTCATTCTCAAATCTTCTTCCCAGTGTAGCTACCCCAACTCTTTTCTTTTTCTTTTTTCATTTTTCTTGCTCTTTATTCCCTAATAGTGCTTTAAGATCCTCCTGACCCTTTGCCAAGGTCATAAGGAGCTGTTGAAACTGCGAGTTTTGTGCCTGCAGATCTTTGACCGTCTGCTCAATATCCATCTTACTGAAATAAATAGCAGAAAGATAAGGAAACCTGGTGTGAAGACCTGTTTATGCATATGATGAATGATATGTTTACTCATGCAATGCATTCAAGGATTTAGAAATTCAAAGTTGTTGCAAACAAAAAGAACACACATCATATTAATAAGAAGAAATTTTGTCAGTACATAAATGCCCCATGGGCCAAATATTACAAAAACTTCTTAAGGTAAAAAGACGTTGCGCATCCTCTTTGGTGCGATGTAAGTGTTGAGGGTCTCCTCCTCGTGAAGTCGGCGGGTAAGCTCCAAAACCTTCTTCTCACTGGCATAGAAGCTGGCTTCAAAAGTATCCCTTTCTTCCTTGAGTTGGATCCAACTCTTCTGCATTTCCTCCCATGATGTTGGCATGTCAGGATGTAGGATGGTGTATGGAACCTCTCCTTCCTTAATAGGCTCTTTGATCAAAGGGAGAATGTAAGGGTAAGGCATCATAAGACTCTGGGCGCGGGTTCGTACCCACTTGAGGTAAGGCTCAAGAGGGATGGAGTTCTTGTACCCCAGTGTCTTGCTATCTACCTTGTTAGGCATCCTCCAAGCTCTGATGAATCTTTGGCGAAGTCCTTGCGAATCGTTGTCGAAGTCAAAAACTAGGTCAGGAATCAACATGTCACGAGGGCCATCCCCCCGAGCATATCCAAATTGTCTCAAAGCTAGACAAGGGTTGTAGGTAATGCCTCCCCTAATGCCAAGTAATGGAACATTAGGGAACTCACCACAACGATCGATGATGATGACATTTTCTCTGGACCGAGAACACTAATGTACATCAGAATGTGTGAGGGTCATCAATCGTTGTGACCACCTTAAGCCTTGCTCATTCTTCAAAACAGATTGTGGAAGGTGAGAAATAAACCACCTTGCAAGGAGAGGAGTACATCACATGAGAACACCCCTCTTCCTCATTGTTCGTGTGTAAAATGAGTGGAGGATGTCCCCAAGCAATGTAGGTATGGGATTCCTGGATAGGAAAATCTTGACAGCATTCACATCTATAAGTTGGTCAGGATTTGGGAACAAGACCAACCCATAAATAAGGAGTGCCACAATCTCTTCAAAGGCTTGCAGATCCAAAGAATTCCAACACTCTTGTGCCTTCTCAAACAAGAACTTTGCCAAGAAGCCCTTGACACCACTTCTGGTTTCCCAATGCCCCTTGATGTCAGATGATTGCAAGTGTAGTGCTTGAGCAACATCTTCAGGTTTTGGTTCTTTTTCCGTACCGTTGTAGGGTAGTTGATTAAGAATAGGAATTCTCAGGAGTTGAGAAAATTCCTCCAAAGTAGGCACCAATTGGTAGTCGGGGAATGTGAAACAGTGGTGAAGGGGGTCAAAGAACTGGAACAGCACTTTCACCATGTCTTCTTCAATGTTGGTGTTGGCTAGGTTGAGAAGTATACCATGTCTTTCACTAAAGAGAGAGCTTTCTGGAATTCTGGATGTAAGCTCCTTGAGTTGAGGAGGGATTCTCACAAGGTTGACTTGGATAGTTTTCCTGCGAAGAATTTCCATGACCTACAAAACAAGAACAAAGATGAAGATCCAAACCCTTGAAATAGTTAGTGGATGCATATGATGCTTTATGATGTTAATGATGTATGCACAAACACATGTACAAGCAAATCACACAAAAACCCTAGTTTCAGGCTTGCATGGGGTTTCATAGGTAAGTACCCTCTTGAGTTTAGTTGGCTTAAAACCTGTCCTAAATAGTAACCGGGTTCTAAGGAGCTCAAAATCATTGGATTGTTTTCCATGTTCATTGTTTTGGTTTAGCCACTTAACTAGCGACCAAAATATTCCAAGAAAATAACACTCAATGAGTGTAGTATCGAGTATCTACCAACTTCGGACTGCACCAAAGCCAGTCATCTCACTACCCCTAATAAAAGGCCAAGATGGTCAAGTAAGGTTCTAAGTCATTAGTGCTTGGTGACATCACTCAGCGGCCCCGTACTCTCCTTGATTGAACTCAAGGGTTACCGGTACTCACAAATATGTCACACTAATATAGCTATTGCTTCAACCGTGTCGGTATACCCCGCACAATTTCCACAACATATTGCTATCTATGAATGTTTCCCAAATCCGGGTGTAGGATTTCAAGCCCAAACAAGAGAACCAAAATGTAAAGCAATCAAAGCAAACAATTAGTCATGCAAAAGGTGATCTAAGCCCTAAGGTTACTCCACTTTCAATTTGTCCCCAGCAGAGTCGCCAGTTCTGTGATACGGTAGGAGAACTGACTTGAGGTTTTGCGTTTGTTTTCGCAAATGTTTCGGTTGAGCAAGAGTCGCCACCGAATTTTTATTTTATCCTAAGGAAAGGTTAAAAAGCACAGGAAAAACCTTTGAGATGTTTTCGTGGGTTCGGGGAGTAGATTATAGAAAGGGAAGGTATTATCACCCTTTCTATCCATGGTTATCCATGGGCTCTTAGTTACTTGCTTAAATCACTTGCCTTTTCTTTTCAATTGTTTGAAATGGTGCTTTGTGTGTGGTTTTTGAAAATGTTTTGAAAAAGATGCCTTGTCTAGGCAACCATTGTAACAATTCTTGTTTGAATGTTTTACAAAGGTGTTTGTCTTTTTGAAAAGATGTTTCAATGTTTTTTGAAAGTTGTTTTTGGAAGTTGTGTTTGTGAAGTGTGTTTGAAAATGGCAAGTGTGTTTTGCAAGTTTGATCAAGTAATCAAGAGCTATCTACCCTAAATTTCTCAAAGATCTTTCTCATGTTTTAACCCTTTTAACAGTGTTGTTTCACCATTGTATTTGGTGAACAACCTTGTGTTAGGATGTTAACGGGACGGGCGCGGGTCATCGTTTTAGACCATGAATGCAATAGTGTCAAGTATTTTGGCAATTTTCTTGAGGGACTATGATCATTTTGTTTAGGCAACAAGATAGCGTCGTCGAGGGACTATGATCATTTTGTTTATTTTTGTTTTGTTTTGTTTTGCCAAAGACACTTAACATGCAACCATGGCCCATTTTTGAAGGCAACAAGTGGAGTAACCCTAAGGGTTCAAGTGTGCATTGTTTGTTTTTCATGCATGTTTATCTTGAATTAGGTCAAGTTATTTGTTGATTGATTTGCATACAAACCCTAGGTCTATCATGGCATAATTGAAAGCTTTTAAATGCGGAAATTTAAATGCTAAACTATTACAACAATGATTATGGGGATGGGGGTACAAGTTTGAATTTGGGGATATTTGACAATAAATTAAATTCTAAGCTATTACATCCATATTGAATATACAAGACAAATATCTAAAATAAATACAATGTAAATAAATATCAAAATGCAATGTATTATGCAAAAAAAAGATTTTTTATGTATGTAAAAAGGTTTTCATATTTGAAGTATAAACAAAATAAAAAAAGTCATTTTTTTGGTTATTTTATGGTTTAGGGCAAAACCCTAATTTTCAAGTAAATAGTATTATTTATTGATTATGTACAAAGCATATTAATTTATACAAAAATAATAAAAAAGAAGTATATTGTAGAAAAAAGTATTTTTGGTGTCAAATATTGAATAAAAAAATAAAAGTATTATTTTTGTATTTTTTTCCCCTAATTATCTAATAAAATATACAAGTATTTATATATTATATATTAAATATGCTAAATATGTAAAAAAATAAAATATTGATTATTTACAAAAATGTATATTTTAGAAAATGTCTTCAAAATGTAAACAAAAAATAATAACTGAAAAATAAATATTTTTGTATTATTTTTTAGGGTTTTAAATAAAAAGGTTTTATATTGTTTGCATATATATGTTTAAAAAATAAATAAATGCCAAATAAATATAAAATAATGTGGAAAAATATTTTTGGTGTTTTTTAGGTTTGAACAAAAAATATTAAGTCATAATCAAAAAGAAAAATGCAAAAATAACAAATATTTCACATAATGGGCCAGGGGGGTGCAAATGGAAAAAAGGGGTGCAAAGAGCAAAACAGACTCAGGCCCAGCCCAAGCCAACCTTCTTCAACCTCCAGCTCTGTTTGAATAACAAAACGCGCGCGCCTCTTGTACCAAAGCTAACTCCTGATTCCTTGACTTTTATGCAAAACTCATAACACCAATATTATAGAGCATCAAAAGACGAATTCAAACATGTAAAAAACTTGACCTAACTCTAAGAAACCAAGGAGAATTTCTTCACCCCCAATTTCTGACCTAGTTTTTCTTCAATGTTCATGGCTAAAATTCTTACAGCATGCTTAACATAAATGAAAAGTGAACACATGTATGGCTTCAAGGCTATGAGTAGGACATGTTTCATTCACAAACCTAAGCCTAACTCTTCCTAGATTGAGAGATAGAAGTCCATGGATTACCTGTCTCAGCTTGAATTATGCAGAGCAATGTGGCCCACTTCAATGGAGTTTGAGCTTCTGTAGAGCTTGCCTGAAGTCCAAGGATGCTTCCCAAGTACCTAGCTTGCTTTGAAACTGCCTGTATCGTGATGTAGAAGTTCACCTGCACAGCTTGAAAGTGAAAATGGCAAACGTGGTTAGGGGTGTTACAACTTGAGTTCAAGGCTTGGGATAGTTTCAGTGGATGATATGGAAGGTGTTTGAAAGGTTTTTAGCCAATGTGCACGAGTGGATTGAGTTGTGGACCTCAATCTGCAGCAGATGCCCTGTTTTTGCAGCAAGGTGGTGTTGTGGTGTATTAGGAGGTATGAAGGGTGGTTCAGTCGTGTTTCAGGTCAGTTGGGATGTATGGAAGATGCTCACAAAGTTTGCTTAAGCTCTAGGTTGCAAGAAAATGAAAGATGGATTGAGTTTGCAAGGTTTCTTCTATTGTAAGCAAAGATAGTGTGTGTGTGTGTGTGTCAAAGGCCTATACAAGCCATCTTGTATACTGCAATCAAAACCTCTAGGCCCCCTCTAATCCCTGGATTTGATTTGCAATCTCAGATCTTTTTCCAAGGCTCAATGCATAATGGTTTGACATAAAGCTACTTTTGCAAAAATGGCAAAATCACTTTTACTACTTAAGGCTTAATCTTGCATGTAATGCCCAAATGGATGAGATAACACCTTAAAACAATGGTTAGGCATTAATTTATTGAGTGTGAAGGGGTTTAGAGGCCTGCAAGCTAGCATAATCCAAGCTGATTTGAAAATGCCATTTGCTATGAACATGTATTGGTCATGAACAAAAGTGAGTTTTGGCCAACTTTGAAAATTCGATTCTCTCTAACCATAAGGGTGTTTGAGATGTTCTTTGACAATTTGGAAAGCTTGGAATGTGTACTATAATCCATCTTTGTAATGCAAATTGAAACTCCAAGTGGAACCATGTGAAAAATGGCCAAGAAGTTGGACAAAAATCCTGCCTAGAATAGGGCAAAATTTCTCTAAGTTAAAAATGTTTTGTACCCTTGTTCCAAAAATCATAACTTGAGATACAAGCTTCCTTTGAGAAAACTTTATGAATAAAAGTTGTATATTTTGCAATGGAATACAACTTTCATGTTTCAAGTTTTGTTTGAATCCAATTGCATCTTGGTGAAAAAATGGGACAAAGTTAGGAAAAAATAAGGAAATTTCATAACTTAGAAAATTTCTAAGTTATGAAAATTTTCAATTTAAAACCCTAATTTGCAATTTTGGGTTTCTTGATGAAAAAGTTTCATAATTTGACATGTCTTGATGAAAAATGAATCTTGGCACTTGATTTTGACCAAAAAGTCAAAGTTTAACTTTTCAGTATACAATCAAACTTTGATCAGTTGACTGAAAAATTCATCTGTCAATCCTATGCATTTGAGATCTTTTGAACTTGTTGAATGGGTCAAGACAATGCCATTGAGTCCTTGAGTCCATATATGAGCTTGGTTTGCCATTGGTTAGGTCAAACAGTCAAAAATTGCCTTTGTGCAGTCAAAACCCTAAAAATGACCATTTTGCCCTTTTGGTGATCTGATCAAATTTCTTATGGAATTGTGATCCAAACTTGACCAAATGGTTCATATGAGTTCATAATGTTGATGTGGGTCAAATTTCATGAAGTTTGACTGTCAATTGGCCAAACTTGACTTTTTCCCCAATACAACTGATTTCTAGGTCAATTGTCCAATTGACTGGGCAAAGATTGGAATCAAGGCTTGAAACTTGGTATGGATAAACTTGTGAGTCCAACATGAAGCATGAAAGTCACTTTGGGCATTTTAGGTCAAAACATCTCTGTGCAAACTCAAACCCTAATTTGGGTCAACAGTGCAAGGAGGGGCCTTGAGCAGAGCGAACCCTAACTTGATCTTGAGCTCCAAGAGTCTTGTGATGAGAAAATGTTGATGAAATGAGAGGGAAAATTTTGGGGTACAACAACGCCTGGAGGCTATGGAGACTTCCAAGAAACCAGGGCTCAGTGCTACTGCTATGTGTTTGGTTCCAGGGGTTGTGATTCCACCAAAGTTCAAGGTATCATAATTCGAAAACTATAAGGGGGTTACCTTCCAAGAGACTCATCTCCGATCTTACTGCAGAAAGATGGCCACTTATGCTAGCAATGAGTCGTTGCTTATGCATTTCTTTCAGGACAGTCTGACTGAAGCTCCATTAGAGTGGTACACGCAGTTGGAGCAAACTCATGTTAGTAGTTGGGGTGAGCTTGTCGATGCTTTCCTGAAACATTATCATTACAATACCGCCATGGGGACTAGCCGTGCACAGTTGCATAGTATGTCTCAGAAGACTAGTGAGTCTTTCAAAGAGTATTCCCAGAGGTGGTGCAATTTGGCCGCGAGGGTTCAGGCTCCTCTCCTGGATCGAGAACTGGTGGATTTGTTTATGAGTACCCTCTGAGGTCCGTATTTGCAACATATGCTTGGCAGTACTTCTGATTCATTTTTGGATATGGTTATCATCGGGGAGCGGGTTGAAATGTGTATCAAGGTAGGGACTATTACAGGTGCATCTAGCATGAATGGTAACAACAACTAAGGTAGTGGAAAAAAAACCGCATTCTAGCAGTTTTGTCAAGAAAAAGGAAGGAGAGGTGAGCAATGCCTCTGTTGATAAAGGGAAAGTTGTTGTACAAGTTCCATATTACCAAACTCCTTCTTCTTCTCCGCAACAATAGTACGCACCACCGTGAAACTATCATAATTAGAGGCTCTAAGGATAAAGGGGTCAACAAAGGCCACAAAGGTATCCCGAGAGGAAGTTGGATCCAATCCCAATGTCGTATGCCCAATTGCTTCCATAATTGCTAGCTGGTCAGTTGGTACAGCTCCGAGTGTTAGCTCCCCCACCAGAAGAACTTCCAATGGGTTATGACATTAATGCACGTTGTGAGTTTCATTCAGGCGCTCCAGGCTATTCAATCAAAAACTGCAGAGCTTTTAAGTGTAAGGTGCAAGATCTTTTAGATGCCAAGGAGTTAAGCTTTGCTCCTATATGCCCTAATGTTCAGAATAATCCTATGCCTCCCCATCACGGGGCCGCTTCCAATGCAATCGAGTTCGATGATGGCCATGACTTAGTGACTCAGGTTGATGAGGTTCAGATGTCAATGATAGCTTTAAGAGAGCATCTTTTGCAGCAAGAAGTTCTACAAGAGCTTTATGACTTTTGTTTGAAATGCTCATCCATTCCGGATGAGTGTGATGATTTGAAAAACTCCATTCAGAGATTGATGGACGAAGGGGTTGTTAGAGTTGAGAAAGTCATCCCCGAAGGTGATGTTGCTATTCTAGAGATTCCGTATTATCCGGCCAACGCTCAGAGGAACACTTTAAGAGTTCCATTGGTTATACAATTTCCAGCACTCCCTGCGCTAGATTAGAATCCGGTTGCTCCCCTGCCAACCCAAGCATCGACAATTCCAAATCCAGTACCCATTCTGATAACTGATAACAGGGAAGTTCCATGGTAATACAATGTTGTTTACACCAGTGGAAAGAAAGTTATCTGTCAGCCGATTGAAAATAAGGACATAACCAACATTTCTAGAACTAACAGAATAACCCGAAGTGGAAGAGTCTTTGCTCTTGCTCCACCTCCTCCTGAAGAAGTTATCAAAGAGATTCCTATGAAAGATAAGGGGAAGCAAGTAGTCAATGATCCTCCCGGGTTGTCTTTTGAATAACAAGTAGAGCAGTTAATCAGGGTGATAAAGAAGAGTTATTTCAAGGTGGTTGACCAGCTGAATCTGACGCCTGCAAAGATATCAATCTTATCCCTCCTTCTGTACTCCGAATCTCATTGAACCGCCTTGATGAGAATTCTGCATGGTTCTCATGTAAATCCTGAAATTTCTGTTGCCCAATTTAATGGGGTTGTTACAAATATATTTGCAGGGAATTGTCTACGTTTTAGTGACGACGAGCTTCCTCCTGAGGGACGAGCTCACAATAAAGCGTTGTATATTTCTGTCAGATATTTAGACACTGTGATGTCTCGGGTCCTGGTAGACATTGGGTCTTCTTTGAACGTGATACCTAAACATACTCTGTTCAAGCTGAACATGGACGAGGTTATGATGAAACCTAGCACGCTGACAGTTAAAGCTTTTGATGGGTCAAGAACATCTGTAGAAGGGGAAGTTGACTTGCCCATCAAGATCGGTCCCCACGTGTTCTACCTATCACTCTATGTCATGGACATTCATCCGTCTTATAATTTCCTGCTGGGGCGCCCGTGGATCCATATGGAAGGAGCTGTAACCTTAACTTTGCACCAACGTTTGAAATTTATCATCCAAGACAAGGTCATCGTCATTGGCGAAGAGGAAGATGTTGTGATCAACAATGTTAGTTCCTTCTGTTATGTCGAAGTGGACGGGGAAGTACATGAAACCCCTTTCCAGACCTTGGAAATCATTTTTGTTGATAGAGTCCCCACCATGCCGGAAACTACAAAGAAGTTAGGAGTTCCAATGGTTTCCTTGAGGGATGCCAAAGCCATTGTGGAGTTTGGGATTCCCAATGAAGACTGGGGCAAAGTGGTCGAGGTGCGCGAAAAGTAAGACAAGTCTGGACTTGGGTTCAGATCCTCTTTTTCAGATCGTGTTGGTACGGGTCCAACTGTGCTCAAGGTGAAGCACATCCCCCCGCTTTTAGAAGTGTTTGTTAGTTCCGGTCTAAATGTTCAAGGACAAATCCATGCAGCGGATGGTGATGATGAAGACGGTGCGTATATGTCTTAGTAAATCTACCAGATCGCACCTAATTAAGAGCTCGGCAATTGGACTGCTACTGATATTCCCGAAGTGGTTTTCTTTGACATGTAATGTTCTTGTTTTAAATAAGTTACGTGTTTTTTCCTGAAGCATGTTGACAGCTTGTTAAAAGGGCCCCCTTCATGTTTCTATGTTTGTTTAAAATTGAATAAAATCGCATTTTTGCATACAATTTTTACTCTCTGTGTTTTCTTATTTTCGTAAAAAAAATGGCAATGCTTTTCCTTCTAACTCTTTAACCATTTTCGCATCCATATTCTAAAATGAAGCATGATTCATCAATCATGCAGGTCTGCCTCGAATTCCATTAAAAACAATGATGTTACAATTCCTTGCACCAATATCCTTGGAAATCCGAATGACCAAGCCGATGAAGATAGTGGGGAAGATTGTGAAATTCCAGAGGAATTGGCAAGACTGTTGAGACAAGAAGAGAAAATGGTTATGCCTCATCAAGAAGCCATTGAGATCATTAACCTCGTTACCGACACAGTGAAAAGAGAGGTCAAGATAGGGGCCACTTTGCAAGATGATGTAAAGAAGGGGTTGATTGAGCTTCTCAAAGAGTACTCTGACATCTTTTCCTGGTCATACGAAGATATTCCTGGTTTGGATACGGATATAGTCATGCACCATTTGCAACTCAAGCCAGAATGTCCCCTGTGTTTACCCTGGAATTTGGTAAACAACCACTGATCTTCTAAATCTCTAAAAAAGATTCAGTTACTTGCGAGGTTGATCAGATTGATCTCAGGAATTTTGTGTTCTAGTTTTTAGGAAAAAAGATTTTGATGATAACTTCTTTAAACGAAGATAATCACTTTGATATCATAACAAAGTGTCCTTATAAAAGTAATAAAACAGAAAACTATTCTAGACTGTAAATTGTATAGAATGTAAATGACATGAAGAAATTTCATTAAATGTAAATAATTGTCGAATGTAAATATGGTGTATCAATACGTACATTTCTCACTGACTCGTTTCTCTAACACTGGTACTTTGAGTATTTGAGTATATTATACAAAGATGTGAACACACTGAATCCTAACATCTAAGACTCCTATTTATACTAATTCGAACCTAACGGTCTTTCTACGAGATTACGCCATGTTCGACATCCTTTACATGCATGCCTTCTGGCGCTTCCACGTGTCTTCCTAGAAAAGCGCATTAATTTGAAATTTAAACCTCCTGCTCGAAGATTTCGAATTCAACTTTGAATTCCACCAACGTGACTGTCGAAGTACTCATATATCTTGAAATATTCCTTTCACTTTAAGTTTCCCTTCGACCTGTCGAATAAAAATAAGCTTTCATAAAATAACCTTATAAGGTCAAATTTCATGTTATCTTTTAAAACGTGATCTTCTCAAATCCACTTTCATATTTTTATCAAATGTCAAAATCTTCAGCTAACAAATTTCCCCCAATAAATATCCATTTCGAATCAATGCAGAAATGGTCATTTTTTGTAATTACCAGATTTCGACTAGCAACTTTTCATTTTCCTTCACTTCCTGACGTCATAGTTAATCATAACTACTTTTTCAAAACATCTCATCAAGACATGCGTGCAACAACTTTACCATCATTATATACCAACTTCCAAGAACATGAATAGTGATCTTTCACTTTCCTCCGCCAGATGTTGACATGTGCCCCACTAACTTCCTGAGGTGTAACCTCCAACGTTTCTACTTACCACTATAAAAAAGTTACCTCTTTTATTATCTCTTTTTCTACTTTTGCAAACCCAGAAATATTCATACTCTCTCTCTGATTCACGCTCTTATTCCTTCTTGAAAAAATTCACCAGTTCTTCAAATATGCAACAATGTCTTCCGGTAAACATGTTGAGAAATCTGGAATCTCTAAAGATTCATCTTCTCAAAACGCACCAACAAGCAAAATCATCACTTCTGGGAATCAAGAATTCATCACACCTCCCAAACTCACTAAGGAACAAAAAGCCATTTATGCCTCTCAGGTACTAATTCCTTCTTCGTTTTCTGGTAAAACCTTAGGCTTCTTAGGGCCTTTAATTGCTACAGGCGATTTAGAAAAATATGCGAAATTATTTCCAACTTATCACGTTACCAAAGCTTTAGCAAATAAAATTGTAGCTTCTGAAGAGAACGTTGAGGATTCCCCCAAGAAATAAAAAAAATCTTCTAAGAAAACATCTGAAAGTAGTTCTTCAAGCCCTAAGATAAAGAGAGAAGATTTCCAATTGGATTATATAACTGAGAGCTTCAGACCTTTTAGATCATGTCCAACCCTAGACAAATCTTACTTAGCTTGGCTTACTAAGGTTGAGAATAAAAAATCTCATGCTTGGAAAGAATTGGGAATTTTCCACCTAATTCAAATGTCAAAATTAGGCTTTAGTTATTGCTAGCCTTTCCTGTTAGCTTCCCTGTATTTATGGGATACTACCTACAAAACCTTCCACCTCTCTTGTGGAATGATAACTCCCACCTTCTTTGATATAGCTACCATTACTGGACTTCCTCCTATCGGAGAGGCTTTTGATCCCTATTTGGAGTCTGAAAACACTATTGACTTCAATGTCAAACATGCCTCTTTTAGTACTTACATAGACCTATATCATGTGGATGGTGAAGATGTTTCTGATGTCGAACACATAGCTTTCTTAGTTTTGTGGTTATCGAAATTCATTTTCTGTTGTAAATCTATGAAAGTGGCTAAGAGATTTCTGACCTTAGCGAACCAATTACATTCTGGTCGAAAGGTATGCTTGAATGAATTGCTTTTATCTAGTCTATATGAAAGTTTAGTGGCTACTGCTGCCAAACTTAAAGATTATGAAGTAGGCAACAACTTACTTCTATCTGGACCTTACTGGATACTTCAATTGTGGCTAAATGCCACTTTTGAATCCTCTCTTCGAACTGTTGGAAATATTGATGAAAAAGACCCCTAGATAGCAGGTCAAAGCATTTAAGGAATTAGACTCCTACAACTAACTCCCAGTGATGACACTGAGGCCCTTCAAGCTTGCCTCACCAAATATATGTTGATGTTCTCAAAACATCATAATTTCACCCCCGCTATGGCTCCTTTTGCCAGTAGAACTCATGGTCCCTCCTGGTTTACTTTGCCAATTGAAGATATTGTAAAGAATGCAGATGCTGACATCGAAAACATATGGCGCACATTCCTTCTTCCTAGACTTCTAGTCTCTAGAATCTTACCAGTGAAGAGCCATGTTTTCCTATTAGCTTATCAACCCAACTTTGTCTCTCGACAATTTGGATTATGCCAACTTATCCCTGAGCCTCTTTTCAATCGAAAACGTGAGATCTGTGTTGCATGAATAAATTACTCTGTCCAAGATATCCAGAAGCACCAAGAGTACCACGATAATTTGGTCTTATCGCTTAACATCCATCTTTCTACATGACCAAAGGCTTCCACACCTGGTGGACTGAATTTTACTCGAACAACATGTTCGACACTGCTCAAATAAATGAGCGTTTAACAAAAGCTTTTCCCCTTGTGCAGGAAAATGTCCCAAAAGGTAAATTAACGCATACTCAGGAAATCCAGGCTTTCCAAAAATTCTTTGAAACTGTCTATGATCCAACCAATCTTAGTCAAACTATTTTCCAAGCAACAACTACTTTAAAATAAAAATTTACAAAGAGACTTCCACGTTTAAAGATCCCCTCTTATGTAAAACCCGAACATAGATATGATTTGGCCTTTTAGTTACAACCACCAAAATTTCCAAAATTGCCTAGTGCTAATTTTGCCTCAGCGTTCTTTCCACCTTATCCAAATTGATTTACTTGTGGAAATATTTTCAATGAGTTAAAAAATGACTCCCAAAAACCTGCTAAGAGGGTGGTTTCGACTAAGTGCACTCTGGACAGTTTCAAAGGTTTCCTTCACTATGATTTATCAGCAGTCTCTATTGTGTCTCCGACACGCGAAGGTATGGAACCAAAGGATTCCTTGGTCCTTTTAAATTTTTAATAAATTTTCAATTTTGAGCATTCGACTAACCTTGATAGTGTTTTCTAGCTGTTGAAAGGAAAACTACAAAGAAAGAAAAACCTGCGGCGAAGGCGGATTCGACCGCTGCCTCAAAAGCAGGAACTTCTTCCAGACAAGGACTTTCTTCTGCAAAGGGTTCTTCTCCTGAAAAGGTGGCAAAGAGTGTAAAGGTACTATTTCTAAGAATACTTCTTACTTTTTTTTTTGTTTGCATTCTCTGACCATGATTTTCCTTGCAATCTTTTCCCTTTTTAGGGTAGTGTCTTTCCCCCTAAAACACCAAAGAAAAGAAAAGCTCCTGAAGAAGAAATAATCATTATCCCTGATGATGATAACGATGTCTCCCTCACTCCTTTCAAAGCCAAGAAGAAACATAAGAAAGTCAAGACGTCGAAGGGTGGTCCATCTCAAGCCACCAATCAAAAAGATGTTGAAGTAAAAAACCTTCCTCCCCCTCAACGTGAAGTTCAACCTGCACCTTCTGGGGTTGTAATCTTGGAGCATATTGGCAGAAATACCTCTAACCCTGATGACCAAAAGGTACATCTTTATTTCAATCTTTTTACTTCTTCTCAAATATCTTTTGACCTAACAACTTCTTTTTTATCTGCAGAATAAATCCACTACTTCTCCCATTTCTCCTGTCAACGAAGATGTTCCTCTGAATACAAAGACTCCTTCGCCTCCTCTCACATCCAGTGGTGTTGTCCAAAATAAAGGGTCTTCGACTGTGGTTCCCCAACCTAAAGCAGGTAACGTCCAAGTCGAACAGGAGACTTCCTCTCCTAGTGGAGATGTCTTTCCAGAATTTGACAAGCAAATATTGGAGGAAAATGAAGACTCTGAAAACATTCCTAGAGATTCTTCTCTAAAATGGGCTCAGTTTCCTGTAGATTATGCTGAGGAAGCAGAGCAATATTCAGATGGGATTGAGACCTACTTTCAAGATGATGAGGATATGAAGGAGGTCGAACCACAACCTAAAGGTACTCATTCGACACATCTTGATACTACTGATGAACCAAGCACACAAGCTCGATCAATTCCACATCCCATCCTGACTCCAACACTTACTAAGGAGGAAAAAATAGCGCTAAAGAAGAATGATCCCCTAAAATATGTGGAGTTAATGATGGACCTAAGGGATTCTTCTCTTGACAAAAGTGCTTCTGGGGCTTCGACCCAATCTGGAGCTAGCGCTATTAAAGCTTCTTATGACGAATTTCTTCAGCAAGTGAAAAAAGTTGTGTTCGAAGATGATTTGTTCGAAGTGCTGAAAACAGATGTTACTTCTCGCTTTGGGATAAAAAAGCTGATTAATTGAATCAACATTAATGCTTGTCCTACTAATGTAGGTGAAGTCTTAATAGATATTCAAAATCTAATTGACCAAATCTGCGCTGAGTACAACAGGGAGGTTGATGCAACTTCAAAGCTTCAATCAAAAGAACAAGAGCAAACAGCTGAATTTGACAAAGCTTAGAGTACTTCTAAAGCATCTAAGGATCTGTTGGCTTCAAGGAAGGCATCCAAAGCGGAATTTGACACTTACACTGCTTCAATCACACTTTGGGAGTCCCATATTGTGGAGTTACAGAATAAAATAACTGATGCTAAGGCAAAACAAGTTGCTATCAATGGATTGGACACCACTAAAGCTGATATTTTGGTTGCACAAAGCGTTGAGCATGTCAAAAGAGCTTCAGCCATTACTGAAGACATTGCACGCCTCAGAAGCACACGCGTTGATATTCAATATAAGCTTGGCCTAGCAAAGATCAAGTATGAAAGGATGAAGAAGAATATCCCGTTTTGATTTTTGTAATAAACCATTCATTGTATTTGCTTTACATTGTAAGCATGCTTAGACAAAGCCATTTTGGCACCCTTATATTTTATACCATGTTGGCTTCATTATTTCCCTAATTTACTAGTTTGTAGCAATCTTTAAATCTTGAAGAAAAGGTTTGTATTTTTTCAAATACTTACTGTTAACTTTCAAGATTCTTCGATCTTCTGCCAGTTCTTAGATTTCATAGGCATTATTAGGGAATGTTTGAATGAATCGAAAGGGGCTTTCCCAATGTGGGGACAATTTTCCTAATAACTTGTTCTTTCGATCAATTGGTAGAATCACCTTCCAAACCACATCACCATTTGAGAAGGTTTTTCCCTTAACTCTCTTATTATATGCTTTGGCTACTCTTTCTTTTTTCCTTCTTAGCATTTCCAAAGCATGTAACCTTTCTTCATCTAAATCCACCAATTCGTTCATCATCATTTCCCAATAAAGATCTGTGGAAATTTCATTTTGTCTTTGGATTCTGACTGACTGTAAGTAAATCTCCATTGGAAAAACTACATCATGTCCAAACGTTAGACGAAACAAAGTTATATTTGTTGCCTCTTTGGGGGATGTTCGACAAGCCCATAAGACTTGATCTAAGGTTTTGTGCCAATTCTTTGGCTTTCTGCCCACATGTTTCGTGATTAAACTAATGATTACCTTGTTAGCTGCTTCAACTTGTCCATTTGGTTATGTATAATAAGGCGTGGATGTCAATAGTTTGAAACCTGTTTCCTTGGTGAACTCCTGCATCTTTCGACCAGTGAAGAATGGTCGTTGGTCTATTGTAATAGTTTCTGGAATTCCAAACCTATAAACTATATGCCTCTGGATGAATTCGATGATGCTTTCTTGATCAACATTCTCCAAAGGTATTGCTTCTATCCATTTTGTGAAATAATATATTCCCACCAAAATGTATTTCTGATTTTTTGAAGATGATGGTCTAATTTCGCCAATCAAATCCAATGCCCAACCCCTAAAAGGC
Source organism: Vicia faba (assembly GCA_948472305.1). NCBI lineage: Eukaryota > Viridiplantae > Streptophyta > Magnoliopsida > Fabales > Fabaceae > Vicia > Vicia faba. Next base: position 1,232,738,954 of record OX451736.1, on the reverse strand, counting down.
CATGGCTTAACAATTGAGTGTAGTTCACTTGCAGGAACATGTTGAATTCCTGCATGAATTTGGCACTCCTGGCATCCTTTGGCAAAATCTATACAATCTTTTAGGACTGTAGGCCAATACATGCCATATCGAAACAAAAGCCATTTCATCTTGTGACCTTCCTGATGTGCTCCACGTGCCCCACTATGAACATTGGCTAGTGCTAAGTAAGCTTCACTTTCTCCTAAACATTTCAACAAGACCCCCTCTGGGGTTTTCTTAAACAATTCGTTTCCTATTAGCACATAACTTGAGGCACGATATTTTACTTTTCTTTCAGTATTTGCTGTTGGGTCTTTTAAATAACTTATTATTGGATTTCTCCAATCTATATTTGCTAAACTGTCCATGGCTAATACTTCGAAATGTACTTCGTTTGCATAACCTAGGCTTGAGTTTTTTGAATCTGTTGGAGAAAGTTTAGTAGCTAATACCTTGCCCCGTACTTCAATCAAATCTTCCAACTTTTCTTTTGATACTTTATATCCTGAGGCAATCTGGGCCAAATCATTTGCCTCTTGATTCTTCAACCTGGGGATGTGCTTGATATCTACATATTCAAATTTCCGCAGCAATCTATTTGCTATCACGAAGTAAAGTATCAAGTTTTCTTTTATGCACTTGTACTCTTTGGTAATTTGCTTTATTACTAATTCATAGTCACCCATTATTTCGACACTAGTTTCCCCCAATTCCAATAAAGCTTTAAGTCCTACTATCAATGCTTCATACTCCGCTTCATTGTTTGAACAAGGGGGCCCATCTATTTTGTACTTAAGCTTTGTTGGAATTTTATCTGGAGAAATAATCAAAACTCCAATTCCACTTCCTTCTTTATATGTATAACCATCAAAGAACAATTTTCAAGGTTCCAACTCCACAAGGTTCTGGGATGTTTTGACCAATGCATGGTAAACAATGAAATCAGAGACTACTTTTCCCTTCATTGCTTTTAAAGGCGTGAAAGTTAAAGAGTACTCTGTTAGGGCCAAAGCCCACTTACCAATTCGACTATGTAGAATTGGTTTTGACAACATATGCTTAATAACATCAAAATGTGAGGAAATGTAAACGTCAACTGGATTTATATAACATTTTAACTTGGTACATGAGAAGTACAAGCAAAGACATAATTTTTCTATTGAACTATATCTTGTCTCTGTGTCATTCAATACCCTACTTAAGTAGTAAATGGCCCTTTCGACGCCATTTTCATCCTCTTGAGCCAGCATGCTTCCTATAGTTTTATCTGACACAGATATGCACAACCTCATGCAATTGTCTCTTTGAGGAGGCGTTAGAATAGGTGGATGCATCAAGTATTGTTTGATTTTCTCGAATGCCTCTTGATGTTCTTTGTTCCATGCAAAGTCTCCCTGCTTCAGCGACAAGAGTGGAGAAAAGGCTTGAGTTCGACCACTTAAGTTATATATAAATATTCACAAGAAGTTTATCTTTCCCAGTAGTGATTGCAACTCTTTCTTCGTTGATGGCGCTTTCGCTTCCATTATTGCCTTTGTTTTGTTTTGGTTGATTTCTATGCCTTTCTTGTGGACCACAAAGCCAAGAAAGTCACCGGCCTGCACAAAGAATGCACATTTAAGGGAATTCATCTTCAGGCCATATTTTCTCATCCTTTCAAATGACTGGAGAAGGTGATCCAAGTGACTAGATCCTGATATAGATTTCACTACTATATCATCAATATAGACCTGCATGAAAGTTTCTATGAAATCATGAAATATAGAGTTCATGGCTCTTTGATAAGTTTTCCCAGCACTTTTTAAACCAAATGGCATAACCACCCATTCATAGGTGCCTATTGCCCCAGGGCATCAAAATGCTGTCTTTGGCACATCCTCTTCTGCAATAAAAATCTGGTTGTATCTGTTTACCGTGGGAATTGGTAAACAACCGCTGATCTTCCAAATGGTTACTTATTTGGTTACTCGCAGGATCGATCAGATTGATCCTAAGACATGGTTGATTTTGGGGTTTTGATTAAGTTTGACAATGGTTAAATGACAAGAAAATAAAGAAGCTTTATGTAAATTGCATGAAGAAGAGAACTTGATAAAATAAAGGAAGGCTTGAAATAAAGGTTTTCGACAGGAAGAGTAAAGGAGAAAGCAAGTAAAGTTTCTGGAAAATAAATGACTTTGATTAATAAAAGTGGTGTTTCACACATACATTCTCAACAATTCTTTCTCACACGCTGGGTACTCGAATCTATATGAGTGACTTGTATATAATTGTGAACACACGCGAAAAACTGCGTGAACTACTAATATTTATACTAAAGCATCCCAAGTAACCGTCCGGCAGTTACACTGCTTCGAGATGACTCCACTTGGCACGTTCTCAGCGTTCGACGCTCCAGATCTTTACACGTTGCACTTGGTAACCGCTGGGAACCGTTTTCCCTCTAAACATTTGAATTTCAAACCGTCCCACTCCGAGCAATCGAACACCTTCGTCGAGAGATATCTTCGACGAGCCACACCTTCGACGTCGAAGGCAACCAAATTCTCCCTTGGAAGAAATCCTCTAAGTACATTGCCATCTTCCGATGGGCATTTCGACAAACCCAGCTGGTCGAAAACATCCTTCAGCTTTAATGGCTGATATTAATAAAAACAAGGGTGTCGAATTTAGGAGCCAACAAATTGCCCCCCAAGAATGCCTTATTTCGACTCTGAAAAGAAAAAGGCATTCTTTGAAATTCCATTCGACACCTATCTTTTCACTCTTAGTCACAAATTAAATTGTGCACTTTTTGTCTTCTACCAACCACTGACAATCCCAAGAAAAAGCCATCATTTCATCCGTACCTAAGACGTCACCTCAGTACGGCGTGCAGCGTGCCAAATGTCTTTTCACAAATTGTCATCATGACAATTCCCAAAAACGAGGGCGCACGCTGCACCCTTTCATTTCTGCAGAACGGCTATGTCAACAGGGGGACGCCACGTGTCCCACTACCTTCTGCAACATTAAATGGCATTAAATGTCCTCGAATTTGGGGATTTCCCCAACTACTATAAATAGTGCCAAGTACCCATTGTGGGACTTTTTCACGCTACCTTGCCTTTAAACTTCCTTATTGAATACAAACTCTCTGCAAACTTTGCAAACCACCTGTTCTTCACTTCATCTTCAACCTTAACATCAACAATGGCGTCCGGTTCTTCCACCGCTCCTAGTTCTAACATCCCCTCCGGAAATGCTAAACCCAAGATTTTCTCCACTGCTCCCGTAATCACTCCTACAGGCCAACAAAGGGTTCCTGAGCCCTTAGACATTGCTGAACGTGACGCTTATTCACGCCAACTCATGATTCTGGTTGGATACTTCAACCAAATCTTCGCCATGTCTGGCCCGCTATACCCAAGCATCGCTGAAGCCATGAAGATCAAAAGCTACTTTCCAGTGCTTGAAAAACTCAAACCGGTTGGATGCTCTAAGAAAGATGCAGAGGATAAAGAAGATCCCGCTAAGGAGAAAATCGATCTTCGCTTCTTCAATAGGGGTGTTAGGGCTTTCAGGTCTAGCCCTAGCCTCACTCCTGACTATAGTGCTTGGCTGGAGAAAATGGAGAAAAGCCAGGCTTCGATCTGGAAAGACCTGGGGATATTCGACCTAGTTATGTTGTCGAAGACGGGTCTTAACTATTCCACAGAAATGTTGATAGCTTCCTTACTCTTCTGGGATTACACTCATTTTACCTTCCACCTTCCCTGTGGAATGCTGACACCCACGCTGTTCGACGTGGCTGCTATCACTGGCCTTCGACCCACTGGGGACTATTTCGACCCAGAGGAAATGTCGGAGGATCAGATTGGATTCTCTGCCACAAAACCAACCTACACCACATATATCAACCATTACCACGATAAGTCGACGATCACTGTGTCGGATGTAGAGCATATCGCGTTTCTAGCCTTATGGCTGTTACGCTTTGTGTTTTGCACCAAGTCTTTACAGGTGACCAAGAAGATGGTCACCCTCGCCACCCAACTCCACCATGGCCAAAATATCTTCTTGGCAGAATTGATTTTGGCGAATCTGTACGAGTCGATTAGCAGCGGAGCCACTCTTTTGAAGATCATCGAGAACAGAGCCAGTCTGCTGCTTGCAGGACCTTTTTGGCTACTTCAGCTGTGGCTCAATGCCACCTTCGAGTCTTTCTTACCTCAGAAGACTCAAATAAATGAGCAGGCTCCGGAGATAGCAAATAGGTGCATCGAAGGCACCATATTGGCTCTGCTGACCCCAACTGAAGATGGGCTGGAGCTTCAACAAACTTTTACAAACTTCGTCTTGATGTTTGCAAAAAGGAAAGAGTTTGTTTCGACCATGGCTCCCTTTTCTCGACGAAAGGTTGGTCTAGAGTGGTTCACGAGGCCCCATCCTAAGTCGTCAAGTGGCCCCCAGGTCGAAGAACATACAACAGTGCGGGAAGCATTTCTCACACCAAGAATAATGCCCCTGCGACTCAAGAGCTCCAAGACTCACTTGAGCCTGATCGCGTATCAACCAAACTTGGTGTCTCGCCAGTTTGGTATCATTCAAACACTTCCTTCTCCTATTTTTCCCAGGGAGAAGTCTATGTTATACTTTTGCAACGACTACACTGAAGACGCTGCCACTAAGCATATCGGCAGGTATGCTGGTCGAACAGTTCTTTCGTTGTTCGACTATCAGCTTAACTTTCTCTGCTCACCATCCTTTGAAGAGTGGTAGAGAAGTTACTACGCTGAAGAGTTCTTCGAAGAGAAGGACTTCGTGGATGAACTTCAGAAGTATTTTGTTCTTGTCTTGGACAAAATAAAGAAATGTAAGTTCATTCTTCCAAATTATTTTGTCTTTCCCTTTCGACTGGTAACCTGTTAATTATTTTGTCTTCTTTCAGTTGTTCGAAAGCCTGCAACCAAGAAAGCTGCAGAGGGCCATCAGGGAGGAGGCCCCTTGACAAAACCTCCACCACCGGCGAAAACTATAGCGCCGGCGAAGACTACAACAAGCCATCAGGGGGAAGGTCCTTCGAAAAAGCCTTCTGCACCGATAACCAGACTTTTATTATTTTCTTCTGGTTTTAACATTCTGACTTTCGATGTAGCTTCTAAATCGAACTCCAATTGGTTTTTAGGCACCTTCGCCCAAGAAACGACCAGCACTGACGGTCGAATCTGGGAGTGACGAAGAAGACGGTTCTCCCCCTGCTCCTCTTAAAAGGTGAAAGCTAAAGAAGGACGTTCCTTCTCCTGAGACTCGAACAATCAGAATAAAGGTTGCTGGGAGAAAGCCCAGGCCACCTCCAGTAATTATTGAAGAGCCAACGGAGGAGGAACTAAATGTTCTTCTCAATAAACCTGTCGAAAGCGACAATTCCAGCCCAGGGGCTGAAGTTCCTCTGCAGGTAATCTCTTTGACCCTTTTTTAACTCAGGTGTCGATACCCACGTTCGATTATGTCTCTTTCTAACTTAGAAGATTCTTCTTCTTCTTTTTCCAGGAAACCACTGAAAGCTCAGTGCCAAGGACTTCTAAAACATTGGACTCTGCTGAACTCAGTAGGCCACAAGAAAAAGACTTGGCGAACGATGAAGCCAATGCTTAAACAAATGAAGCCAATGCTGAGACAGGAGAACAACAAACAGAAGATCCACAAACAGAAGAGCAACAACCAAAAGAGATTCAGGTGGTTGATCTGTCGGAGGAACATCGTGACAAAGGGGATCACGTTGACGCTGGCGAAGGGGATCATGGTGACGCTGGTACTGCTGAAGTTCAAGTAGAAGAGAGTCAAGTCGAGGCAAATGCTACTCAACAGCCTCAAACCCAAGACAACGCTACTGCAAAGGTTATCACCCCAACAAAGCATAGGTCGAAAGAAGACTTAGAACTCTTGAAGCAAACTGATCCTGTTGGCTATCTGAACGCCATTATCGAGAGCAAGGGAAGTTCGTCTGATATTAGTCAGGAGGTTTCTACTCATTCGGGGAAGTCCACTAAAACTTCTCCTCTCGATGAGGCTTTGACGAAGGTTAAGGCTCAGTTCTTCAAGAAAGATTTGATGAAAGCTTTGGAGGGGGACCCTACTGCTCCATCGTATTTGGGGGCTGTTTTGAATGCCGTAGACTTGCTAGCTGTGCCTCCGGAGGTTTCAATCTTTATCATGGAGTTACACTCCATTATTGATCAAGTCTCAGCAGACTATCGGCGATAAAGGGGCTTTAATAGCCAGCTTGAAGTGTTATATGGCAAAAGCTTTTCTGCATGGACTGCTGTAGCAGAGACGACTTCTCGAATTGCAGAGTTGTCGAAGCAAAAGGCATCTAAACAAGAAGAGGTTGATGCCATAGATCGAGAGAATGCTTCCATAAAGGCACAAATCGAAGAACTGGAGGCCAAGATGAATGCCAATACTAAGCACAAGGAGGAACTTCTCTCGACTGTTCCAGACACCGAGAGTCAAACTGAAATCACACAAGGCCTAGAATTTGCTGAGAAAGCTCAAGCCTTCGACGATCAAATTGCCAAGCTTGCCCAGGCGAATGCCTTGTGCAACAAAAGATTGGAGTTGCAGCAGGCGAAGTACCTTCGACTCAAAGACTCGATCCCCTTCTGATTGACTCAGCCCTTTAACCATATATTGTAATATGTATTTGACAATATTGCCATTTTGGCTAATTTATACAATTTTCCATTTTGGCTTATTTATGGTTAATTTAGTCGTTACTTGTTATTTATTTTTATCTTTTGGAGCATAGGTTTATACTTTTTCAAATATTTTCCATTTACTCTCAAGAGCCTTTTATCGTTACCTAACTCTTCGACTTCATAAGCTCCACCAGAAAAAGTTTGGATAATTCTGAATGGTCCTTCCCATTTGGGTGACCATTTTCCCATGCTTCGATCCCTTCGATCCATGGGAAGAATCACCTTCAAAACTAATTCTCCAGGCGAGAATGCCTTAGGTTTCACCTTTTTATTGTAAGAGTCTTCTACTCTTTTCTTCTGAAGCCTTTGTAGGTCAAGAGCGCGCAGTCTTTCTTCGTCTAAATCTACTAGTTCGTCTAACATCATATCCCAATAAACTTCAGAGGGAATATCATGGTGTCTCTGAACCCTTGCAGATTGAAGACAAATTTCTGCTGGCAACACTGCGTCATGACCAAAAGTTAGCCTATATGGTGTTGTACCTATGGCTTCTTTTGGGGACGTTCGACAGGCCCACAAAATCTGGTCTAACGTCTTATGCCAATTTTTTGGCTTCTTCCCAACATGCTTTTTTATCAAGCCAATCACTACTTTGTTCGCTGCTTCGACTTGACCATTTGCCTGTGCATAATAAGGCGTTGATGTTAGGAGTTTAAAGCCTGTTTCCTGAGCGAATTCCTGCATCTTTCGACCGGTGAAAACTGATCCTTGATCAGTAGTTATAGTCTCAGGGATTCCATATCTAAAGATAATGTTCTTTTGAATAAATTCAATGAGATTTTCTTGGTCTACATTGACTAAAGGAATAGCTTCGATCCACTTAGTAAAATAATCAATGCCTACCAATATATACTTCTGGCTCTTTGATGATGCTGGTCGAATCTCTCCAATAAGGTCCAACGCCCATCCTCTAAAAGGCCAAGGTTTCACTATCGAGTGAAGTTCGCTTGCTGGTACATGTTGGATGCCTGTATGGACTTGACATTCTTGACAACCCTTGGCGAACTCGACACAATCTTTCAACATGGTGGGCCAGTATAGTCCTTGTCGAAACAACAACCATTTCATCTTATGGCCTACTTGGTGAGCCCCACATGCTCCAGCGTGCATAGTCGAAAGGGCTATGTATGCTTCAGTTTCACTTAAGCATTTTAGCAATACCCCTTCAGGCGTCTTTTTAAATAACTCATTACCCATGAGTACGTAACTCAACGCCCTATACTTTGTTTTTTGTTCTGTCGAAGCTACTGGATTTTGAAGATAATCCACAATGGGTTTCCTCCAATCTTGCTCTGACAAATTGTCTACGAACGAAATTTCGAAGTTAGTTTGATCAGCATACCCTAGTCTTGTCGACTCCAAGTCCGTTGGTGACAAACAAGTTGCTTTTATCTTTTCTCGAACTTCGATTGCTCTTTGTAATCTTGTTTTTGAAATCTTGTACCCAGATGCAATTTGTGCCAAATCGTTGGCTATTTGATTTTCCAATCTGGGTATGTGTCGAATATTGACCATTTCAAAATTTTTCAACAAACGATTTGCTATCACAAAGTACATAATGAGATTTTCTCTTATGCATTTATATTCTTTTGTGACTTGCTTAATGACTAACTCTGAGTCTCCCATTATTTCGACTCGAGTTGCCCCCAATTCCAACAATATCTCAAGGCCAGTAATTAGAGCTTCATACTCAGCCTCATTGTTCGAACAAGAACCTGATATCTTGTACTTGAATGTTGTTGGAATTTTTTCTGGAGAAATAATCAAGACTCCTACTCCTGTTCCATCTTTATGGCTGGAACCATCGAAGTAGAATTTCCAAGGTTCTATCTCCACATAATCAATACTCTCAACTTGAATTGAGTGGTCGACTATAAAGTCTGCAACCACTTGTCCTTTTACTGCCTTAAGAGGCATAAAGGTCAAGGAGTATTCAGTTAATGCTAGTGCCCACTTGCCAATTCGACTGTGCAAGATGGGTTTCGACAACATGTACTTGAAAACATCAAAATGAGACGAAACATACACATCAACTAGTTTTATATATTGCTTGAGTTTTGTACAAGAGAAATACAGACATAGACACAATTTTTCAACTTCGCTATATCTAGTTTCTTCATCGTTCAAAACTCTACTAAGATAGTAAATGGGTCTTTCGACTCCATTTTCATCTTCTTGGGCTAACATGCTTCCCAAAGTTTTGTCGGATGCAGCTATGTACAATCTCATACTCTTATTGCTACAAGGAGGCACCAAAATAGGTGGCTTTGTGAGGTACCCTTTGATTTTTTCGAAGGCTTCTTGTTGCTCCTGCCCCCATTCGAATCCCTCTTTGTTCAGTCGAAGCAAGGGTGAAAAGGCTTGAGCTTTCCCACTTAGGTTAGATATGAATCTCCTTAAGAAATTTATCTTGCCTAACAGAGATTGCAGTTCCTTTTTATTCGATGGCGCTTTCGCTTCCAGAATTGCCTTCGTCTTGTTCTGGTTGATTTCGATTCCTTTCTTGTGGACAACGAAGCCCAAGAAATCTCCAGCTTTCACACAGAATGCACACTTCAAAGGGTTCATCTTGAGACCATGTTCTCTCATTCTTTCGAATGATTGTCGAAGGTGGTCTATATGATTCTTCCTGGAAACAGATTTTATAACAATGTCATCAATATATACTTGCATAAAAGTGTTAATAAAATCATGGAAGATAGAATTCATTGCTCGCTAGTATGTTGCCCCAGCGTTCTTTAGGCCAAAAGGCATCACTACCCATTCGTAAGTGCCTAAAGCCCCAGGGCATCGAAAAGCAGTTTTCGACACATCTTCTTCAACAATGAATATTTGATTATATCCTGAATAACCATCTAGCATACTCAGGTACTCGTAGCCAGCGGCAGAATCGACTAGCATTTCCGCCACAGGCATAGGATATTCATCTTTGGGTGTAGCAGCATTCAAATCTCTGAAGTCTATGCACACCCTCAATGTACCATTTTTCTTAATTACTGGCACAATGTTTGCAATCCATTCGACATACCTCGTGACGCGTATGAATTTGCACTTCAGCAGTCTTTCGACTTCCGTTTTGATCTTCGACAGTATTTCTGGAGCGAAGCGTCTTGGACTTTGCTTGATTGGCTTCTTCCCAGGTTTGATTGGAAACTGAAGTTCTACCAATCCTCTGTCGAGACCAGGCATTTCGTCGTAATCCCATGCAAAACAGTCCTTGAACTCTTTCAACAAATGGATTACTTCCAACCTAAGTTCTGGGTCAATTTTTGCGCTGATGTAAGTTGGCTTTTTCTCTGACCCTTCGCCCAAGTTGATTTCTTCTAAAGGATCTTGCGCTAACATTTTGATGTTGTTCGCCAAGGGGTCCTTTTCGAAGCCCAAAGGCTCATCGTCATAGATGGCGTCGAGCCTCTGTTCCTGCATCCCTTCTGGCATGATATCAGGAGGTTCTGGATCGAAGTCCTTTCCAGGATCTGTAGAAGATAACTGTTGATCATTGGCCTGTGTGGCCATGTACTTTACTTCGGCTTCGAGAGCCGTTATCATCTTTGTTTCGGCTACGTAAGCCGAAATTCGCTTCAATGATTGTGACTCAGTCATTATCACTGAATTCACTTCCCCAACCAGTTGGTTGGATGTCAATTAACCCACTAAAGTCTATGTGGGACAAGTCTTCTCTGTCCCATTGAAAACCATGCTCAGGGTGCAGGTATAGGGAACAAAAAGTATTTGGCGTTGGCGCCAAGTCGAAGTCAGGTGTTGGACATGGCCCAATGTGAGCCAAGTTCTTGTCGAAGTCTGCCAGCCCCAGGTGATTCACTTCGCCCAGGTAATAGCTTTGGTCTGCTTCTATGTTTTCGACCATCCCATCAGGACGCCATAGCAGCAACCTCTGGTGCATTGATGATGGTACAACTCCAACACCATGAATCCATTCACGGCCCAACAAAAGATTATAGTTAGGTTTGGCCGATATGACCATAAACATAGTTGGTCGAAGGATAGATCCCACCTTGATATCCAGTTGGATCACACCCATTGTGGTCCCTATGCCGCCTTCATAATTCGACAGGACCATGTTGTGAGGCTTGATATTCTCATCACTTTTGCCTATTTTCCTTAGCATAAAGTGAGGAATAATGTTGATGGTTTCCCCACAATCCACCAAGATTTTATTTACTGTGGTTTCTTCGAGTTTAGCCCTTATAAATAAAGGCTTGAGGTGATTCTTCATCGCCTCTGTAGGTGGTTCGAAGAACCCATTCTGCTCCTCAGTAGTGCCATTATCCATGACGAAATAGCACACTGGCCTATGTTTAGCCATTTCTTGCTCCACTTCCCACTCACTTGTTTCGACCTCCACCTGGCGGTTGAACTCTCTGGGCAGCACTGAGACTATATTCACCATGATGTCCAAAGTGTCATCAGACTCAGAACCATCTTCGTCATCGACTTCACCTTGGTTAGGCCAAACCAGCCTATTGGTTACTGGTTCTCTTTCCAGAGGTTTCCTTTGCTTTCTTTGAGGAACATTTGAACTGGTTTCTGCCTTTGGTTCATTAGCAGCCTCCCTCTCAGCTTTTCGTCGCCTCTGGTATCTCCTCCATTGAGATCGAGACATGGGATTTTTCCCTTTGTAGTTGCTTGACACCTGTGTCACTTTAGGGGCAGCAACCTGAGGCTCTTTCTTATGTGTTAAAGATGAACCTCTTGGCACATCGAAGGAGTGCCATCTTTCCTCGCTTGGCCTCTTTCGACCAGATGTTTTGTACCATGTATCTACTGGCACATTAGTTGGAGGCCTGAAAGTCAGTGGCCTCTTTTCTTGGTTTGAACCTCTTTGGGAGGCTCTTCTGGGATCATGTCGAAGATCAACACTTTCCCTTCTTTTATTTGCTGCTCTTACACCTTGAATATGTTCAGCAGCTTTTTTGTCAAAGATCGAACTGCATCTGGGACACAACATCACTTCTGACTTCTTTTTCTGGCATCTTTGCAGGAAATCTGCCAGATTTTCATTTTCCCGAGGGAAAGCAGTTTTGTTGGCTTGTTCTTGCCTCATGGCCTCCTCTGATGCTTTTGGTTCAGAGACTTCGACCATGTTGACATTCATGGTATCTTTGTTGGCAAGAGTCAACTGCTTCATTTGAATCTCCAAGTCCTCCGTCTGGCCTTGAACTGCAGCCAAGTGAGAACTGGGTTTTGTTCCAGATTTCTGGGCTCCGACTGTCTCCAACTTTGGGCTTTCGACCGCCTTTTGAACCGCTTCAATTGTCTTTCTGGATAGGTTCCCAGAAAAACTGCCAAAGATTGGCATGTTGACATGGTCCTTTGAGACTTCGACCATTGTGATCCCTGGCCTCTTCGACTGGCTTCAGGATGCCTCTATCACGTTCACCTCTGAAGGTTCAGCATAATGGGCTTCAGCCTGTAACGGATTAGAGTCCACAGTCATGGGGGTCTTGTCAACAAACTTCAACCTCCCTTCTTCGATAGCGTCTTGCACAAGATTCCTGAAAAGAAAACATTGAGACGTTTTATGGCCCAGAAAATTATGATATTTACAAAAACCTCTCTTCTTTCTTTGATCAAGAGGAGGTACTTTTACCCCTGAGGGTACTATCATTTGGCCATCTTTTACAAGCAAGTCAAAGATCTCATCACATTTTGTAATATCAAAACTATAAGTCTTTTTAGGGAACCTATCGTTGGTCCTTTCTGGACCATTGGGATTTTTTCCACTTGAGGGGACTAACAGTTTGCAAGAGTATGGTGGCCCTTGTTTTAGTTCCGCTAAATCGACCTCGCCTTCTTCGACGGTTATAGTTTCGTCGAAGGTTTCTGGATCTTCATCATCCATCTCAACATACACTATCCTCTCTCTCTCTTATGAGTTTTCGTTGCCTTTGCTTTTTCAGCTTTGAGGCGTTCTACCTGTCGAACTCTATCGGCCAGTTGGGCCATGTCTCTCAGGTATTGAGTGTCTAACTTTTTTCTAATGGAATAACCTAAGCCGCCTGCGGCTATTTCGACTAACTCATGTTCTGGCACTTGTGTAAAACATCTTGCTTTGAGCAACCTAAACCTATTTAGATATTCGTCTATAGGTTCAGTGAAACGTCTCTTTACACTGGCCAATTCTTTCAGGCTTATCTTGGTTTGTCCCATGTAGAATTGCTCATGGAACAATCTCTCCAACTGGGTCCAATGATGGATCGAATTGGAAGGGAGAGTTGTAAACCAAGTAAAAGCGTTCTTTGTTAAAGAACTCGGGAAGTACTTAATCCTCAGGTTTTCGTTGTTTGAAATATCTCCTGCTTCGATCAAGTATCTCGCCACATGTTCGACAGTTGATTTTGTCGTGTCCCCAGAGAATTTAGTGAACTTAGGGACTTTATATCTAGGAGGTAAGTCTGTCTGTAACACGTATTCTGACAGTGGGGATGTGAAGTTGGGCCTACGAAAGCCCATGTTCATCCCATTTTGCGTCATGATTCTTTCGATCATGGTTGCCAGATTATTTTCCAAACCCATATTTTGGTATTGGATATGCTGAACTACTTCGTCAGCATTTTGGTGTCTATTAACTAACCGTACCTCTGGGGTTACTACCCTAGGTTCTTCGACAGGCTTCTCCAATCGTGCCCTAAAGTTTTCTTCGACAGGCTGCTGGCCTTGATTGATAGTGGTTTCTTCCTCTAAGAATATACCTTGGTTTCCCCTTATTGGCGCCCTTTGGGGCTGTTGAATAGGTTGGGGTACTCCAAAGAAATCAGCCAAACGCGTCATTTGCGCTGTCATCTGCTGATTCGATTGGGTGGTGTTTTGTATTAGAGGATTTAGCACTGTACTTAAAGTTTGTGCCAGCATTTGAACCATATCATGGTTGCTTTCGTCCATTTGTTGCCTCAAGACTGTTGTCGAGGCATTTGTAAGGCCATGTGCTACTTGGGACGTTCCTCCTAAGAGTTGGGTCCTATTTCTGTTCGCCATACCTACTCCAGAACCTTGGAGCGGTGAAGAGGCACTCACTAAAGGGTCTGAAAAAGTGGACGCTGCGTTCGTTAGGCTAGCCAAGTCAGAAGTTGGCATGCCATAGAGTGGTTCTCGATTATGACCGCCTGTCATAAATCCTGGGGGAACATAAGGCCTTGTGCCTAAATTTCCCCTTGGTGGGGGGGTTCCCAAAGGCATTCTGGGGCCAGTGAACGGAGGTAATGGCCCCGTCGTTGTGACCGTTACTGCTGGTGTTGAACCAGCGGTTATCGCTTCACTTACGGTTGGGATAACCGTTGCTCCCACATTCGTTTGTGGGATTTCGTTACTGTTCGGCGGATTTGCCATCTCTTCTCTTCTTCTGGCAGTATTGGTATTGTTAGTGTATATTCTACCACTTCTCAATAACATACAATACTCCTCGAAAAAGATGATATTTTGTGTAAACATATTAAACTTCAAAATCAACACACTGTCCCACCAGGTGTGCCAATTTGTTTACCGTGGGAATTGGTAAACAACCGCTGATCTTCCAAATGGTTACTTATTTGGTTACTCGCAGGATCGATCAGATTGATCCTAAGACATGGTTGATTTTGGGGTTTTGATTAAGTTTGACAATGGTTAAATGACAAGAAAATAAAGAAGCTTTATGTAAATTGCATGAAGAAGAGAACTTGATAAAATAAAGGAAGGCTTGAAATAAAGGTTTTCGACAGGAAGAGTAAAGGAGAAAGCAAGTAAAGTTTCTGGAAAATAAATGACTTTGATTAATAAAAGTGGTGTTTCACACATACATTCTCAACAATTCTTTTCACACGCTGGGTACTCGAATCTATATGAGTGACTTGTATATAATTGTGAACACACGCGAAAAACTGCGTGAACTACTAATATTTATACTAAAGCATCCCAAGTAACCGTCCGGCAGTTACACTGCTTCGAGATGACTCCACTTGGCACGTTCTCAGCGTTCGACGCTCCAGATCTTTACACGTTGCACTTGGTAACCGCTGGGAACCGTTTTCCCTCTAAACGTTTGAATTTCAAACCGTCCCACTCCGAGCAATCGAACACCTTCGTCGAGAGATATCTTCGACGAGCCACACCTTCGACGTCGAAGGCAACCAAATTCTCCCTTGGAAGAAATCCTCTAAGTACATTGCCATCTTCCGATGGGCATTTCGACAAACCCAGCTGGTCGAAAACATCCTTCAGCTTTAATGGATGATATTAATAAAAACAAGGGTGTCGAATTTAGGAGCCAACAGTATCCTGAATACCCATCAAGCATACTAAGATACTCAAAACCAGCAGCAGAATCTACTAACATTTCAGCCACAGGAATTGGATATTCATCTTTAGGAATTGCAGAATTTAAATCACGAAAATCTATGCATACTCTAAGAGATCCATTTTTCTTAATTACTGGTACTATATTTGCAATCCATTCGACATACCTTGTGGTCCGGATGAATTTGCAACGCAAGAGTCTTTCGAATTTTTCCTTTATCTTCGAGAGGATCTTCGGTGCAAATCTTCTTGGTGTCTGCTTGATGGGTTTTTTGCCATCTTTTATGGGCAGCTTCAGTTCGACCAGGTCCCTGCTTAAACCCTACATTTCGTCGTAGTCCCAGGCAAAACAATATTTTTACTCCTTAAGAAACTGGATCACTTCTGCTTTTACTCCTGGACTAAGCTTCAAACTGACATACGTGGGTCTTCTTATAGTCCTATCTCCCAGATCCACTTCTTCAAGAGGGTCCTGCGCTAGCATCTTTGCATTCGACGCCACTGGATCCTTCTTGAATCCCAAAGGTCCATCATCATATATTGCATCTAGCCTTTGGTATTTTTCTTCGACGGGCTTCTCTTTGTCAAAGGGTTTTGGCTTGAAGAAAACCCCAGGTCCTTTTGCATGATTTGTTTCTTCATTGGCCTTTATATCCATAATCTTTACTTAGGCTTCTAAAGCTGTTTTTAGTCTGTTTTCAGCCAAATAGGCCAAAATCTTTTCGAAGAAGGAAGATTCAGACATGGTCACTATCTTCATTATCCCAGCCCATTGGCTGTATCCCTGGAAGTCCGGGTACATCGTCCTCCTGCCCCAAAGTCTCTCTATCCTAGCAAAACCCATGCTTTAGATACAGGGTCAGAGAGTACATAGCATTATTGTTTGGCGCATAAGCGCCATCTACAGCACTGCAAGGCCCTATGTTGGCCAATTTTCGATCAAAATTCCTCCGATCGACCTAGTTAACCTCCGCCATATAATAGCTTTGGTCTGCTTCAATATTCTCCACAATTCCATCTTCTCTCCAAATTGCCACGCGTTGGTGCATTGAGGAGGGAACTGCGCCTATCCCATGAATCCATTCATGGCCTAAGAGTAAATTATAGTTTGTCTTGGCCGTTATAACCATTAACATTGTTGGTCTGGTAATGGTTCCTACAGTTAGATCAACTTGAAATATGCCAAGTGTATGGCCAATTTTTCCTTCATAATTAGACAATACCATATTATGAGGCTTTATATCTGTGTCATACATACCTATCCTCTTCAGCAAGAATTGAAGCATGAGGTTGACAACAGCACCCCCATCTATCATTACTTTGTTGATCCCCACCAGTTCTAATTTCCCCCGACAAAGTGAGGCTTTAGATGTTTTTCATACCTTGGTCTGGTTTTTCAAAGAACGCTGTTGTACCCCAAAATTTTCCCTCCCATATTTCTTAAGACATGTCAAGAATAATCTTCAAGTGGCTCAAGATGGCTCAAGAGTTGGACAATCAAATCATCTCCTAAGGCAGTCAATTCAAAATTAGGGTTTTGTGTTGCATTGAGGTACTCATATCCAAATGGTATCAAATTCTCCCCAATGTCCTAACATGTTCTCAAGTTCATCAATGTCAAATTTCAAGCCTTGCAGAGAAAGTTTGGTCAGTCAATTGCTCAAGAAGTCCAAAAATCGACTATGCTAGGGCAAAAGTCAACTGTGACCTAAATACAGTCAAACCTCAAGATTTTTTGCCAACATTCTCATTTTGAAGGATAATTCATCATTTGATCAAGGGTTGATCATGATTCATCAAGGATTGCTCAAGATTCATCAAGATTCAAAAGTTGCTAAATTAGGGTTTTGTAGGAAAAGTCAACTCAACTTTGACCAAGCATAACTTTCTCATACTTTATGAGAAATGACCCATCCAAAGCTCATTTTGAAGAGGATGCATTTTCCTACAATCCATATTCACACCCCAAGATCAAGAAATGCACTCACAAGAAGTTACAAATTTGGACATTATAGGTCATTTTTGAAAGTCAACAAAAACACCTTTTTTGACAAAGCTTATAACTTGAGCATGGAATATCAAAATTAGATGATACAAAAATGGTTGGTTAGAGGACATCTCAAGGTTTCTAAAAAGTCCAAGAACAATTCCAAAAGTTCAAAATTGAAGAAGTTATGCATTGTTGAAGTTGTGCATTTTTCCAAAATTGCCAAAAGTCAACTATCCTCCAAACTCCAATTTTTGACAAAAGGGCCCATGTTTTTCCACTTGATTTGGTCTTATCACACCACACACGTGTCCCATTTTCAATTTCATGACCAATCATTTATTTTTCTATTTTATTTAATTTTTATTGATTTAATTCATTTTAAATCAATATTAATTCAAATAAAATCCAAAATATAATGGAATGAGATTTTTCTGATCATTGCAGGTCTTCATTATCAAGATACACCTAATCAAATTCGTATCAAGCATTGTTGTGCACAAAAAATCAGATTTGGTACAATTTTGGAAAGGTTATCAATGGTGATCATATCAAATCCCAAACCTTGAATGCACATGGATTGAAAGCCCAACTCTTGACCTAATTCACTCCCTTATACACACACAAGCCAGGCATAGCAAGAACACGAGCTAAGAACTGCAGAAATGGCCAAACCAAATTGGAGAAAAAGCTTGAAAAAGTGGAAACTGAAATCACACTTAGGGCTCGTTTCAATCCAAAATCACAACGTAGTATCCTTGCTTGCAACCTCCTGAAGCTATAGCAACCTGGATCAAGTCATGAGACCACCAAAATCTCCCTGTAAGTCGTCACGAACATGGCCCTGTACATGGAATCTTGAATCAGTTATCTTGCATCTTTTTGCCATTTTTTTGGTATATTTGTGATCCTTGCATAATTTCCAACATGTCTGCATTATTCAATTTTGTTTTCATGGCATATAATCATGTACCCGAAGCTAGGGTTTGCGTGTTTGTTTTTTAGGCATTTTCGATGCAGGAAAAATCAGGACAAATAGTGACCATGGTTATGTTCAATGGAAAGAGACGAAGCAAGCCTTGGTCTTGGAATTGATTTTTACAGCCTAGGATGGATTTTAGAAGCAAGCCATGGATTTTGATGCGGAATGAAATTCGTTGGAAAAAAATACAGGGTTTGTGGAAGAAGATGAAGACGTGGTTTGTCTTCATTGGCCAGTTCAAATATGTTTAGCGCGTTTCTTTATTTTCCAGCATAATAATTGAGTTTTCAATATAATATATGTTTTGTATTCTAATAACAATTAGGCAGGTTAGCTCAGTTGGTGGAAGCGTGAGTGGAAAACCCCTTGGGACCTGGGTTTGAATCCCAGGTCCCCCAATATATTTGTCTTATTTTTCTTCAGGCAATCGCGTGTGGTTTCAGCAAGCGTGGACCATCATGTTCCTTCTGATCTCAAATGCCAGATGGCCTTCTGGCCAAATCCAAAGACCAGGATTGAAGGCTCATCATGCATCCAAGTCAACAAGCGCATATGGAATCAACAGAAGTCAACAAAGGCCAATGCGTTTGGGCCTGGAAATTGCTGATTTCACACTCAATTTGGGCCCAGCACCCCCCATATTTGGTTATTTCTTCTCATATTTTATTATTATTATTATTATTCAATTGTTTTATTAATTATTATTATTTACACTAACCAATTATTTTTCTTAATAAATCAGAAAACATAAAAAAAAACATTATTTTTATTTATTAGATTTAATTTCATTATTTTATTTTGTAAATAAATCTTAATTAATTAACTTAGTTTTAAATAGGTGTAACATTTAATATTTTGTGCAATAAATTAATATCAATTTAGAATATTAGGTTTTTAATAATTTTAATCATTTTATTTTATTTCCTTAAATAAAAAAATCCAAAAATATCTTTTTTTCATTTAATTAATTAATTAACTTAGTTTTTAATTTCTTTAAATTCAAAATAACAAAAAAACATGCTTTCTTTCAAAAAAGGGTCAAAACCCTAAAAATACGCCGATTTAATTTTCTTGCACGCGATTCATTTGATTCCAATTTTGTAATTGTTTCCTGGTATGTAATAATTAATTAGGAATTTATTTATTTATCATTTTATTTTTACTTTTCGAAATTTAAATTAAAGGGTTTGGTTTTGGCGATGTAAATACCCGACGCCTTGTAATAGCTTAGATTTAATTTCCCGCAATTTAATTTCCGCACAATATTAACTGTTAGATGTTTGATAAATAGGTAAGGCATGACAAGATCAATCTTTAACCTAAAATCAACATAGCTCACCATTAACATGTACAGATAAAATTTAACCGAAATAACACACTTGCACATGCCACTTCTAGGGTACACCTCACTTGGTTGCCTCGAACGTGGTCATTGAGTATAGGAAGTTTTAGAGGTCGCCCTCTTGTCCAAAGATCATAGTTGCCTCGAAAAAGGTTGCCTCAGAAAAATGATCTAAGACATTAGGGTTACCACTAAGGCGTCCTAACATTGCTTTAGTGACCACACGTCCCTTAATCGAATTGACCCGAAAACTCCAACGACGATGCTACCTACTCCTCAATAGTGGGTTAGCATTGTCTAACGGAAATTTGTACAGATTAATTCCTTTTTCGAGTAGGTAAATGGTTCTTAAGTACTTGCTCCTTTTAAAAACAAAACAAAACTTTTCGCACTTACACACCTTTCAAACAAAAAATTCTTTCAAACCCACAAACACAAAGAAAAGAAAATTTTGAAAACACAATGAGCAAGTACCTAAGAGCCCGTGGATAACCACAAATAGAAAGGGTGCTAACACCTTCCCTTTCTATAATCTACCTCCTGAACCCGAGAAACATCTCAAAAAGGAATTTTTCTGTGCTTTTGTCCTTTCCTTGTTGGATAAAATAAAAGACAGTGGAGACTCTTGCTTACCGCGACATTTTGCGAAAACAAACGCAAAACGCGAACCAACATTCCAAAACAGTCAGTTCTCATTCCAACCGATCACAGAACTGGCGACTCTACTGGGGAATATTCTTATAAGTGGGGTGTACCTTAGGATTAGCTCATTGTGTTCTAAATTGTATGCTTTGTATGCTTTAATTTTGTGGGCTTGTATCGGAGTTCTATAGATCCTAACCCGGATCTGGGGATACCCTTTAGGTAAGTAGCAATAAACTGTGAGGGATCTGTACAACGTAGATCGATACGGATGAAGCAGTAGCTATGTTGGTGTGGCACTTTAGTCTATACTGATATCCCTTGTGTTGGAACGAGGAGAGTATGGGTCTTCTAATGGGTCATTAAGCACCAACTGACCTTAGAACCTTAAATTGACCAACTTGGCCATAGAACAGTAGCAGTATGCTACACTCATTGAGACTAAACTCTCGCGATGATTCCGACCGCAAGAAAAGGTTGCTAAACTGGAATTATGACCGATTGAGGGTAGTCAGTGATATTGAGATCCTCTAGAATCCGGTTACTATTTTTAGGACAGGTTTAAACCAACTGAACTGAAAGAGGGTAGTACCTAAGCTCCATGCCAGCCTGAAATCTAAGGGCTCTCAGTGTGACTTGTGTGCCTTTACCATGTTTGCTATTTGTGGATACTTGTGGTGTGCTTACTATCATGACATCATAACATTACATACATCTTGCATAAGGACTAACCTATTTCAAAGACAAGAGGGTTTCATCTTTGCTCTGTTTTGTAGGTCATCATGATGCCCATGCGTAAGAATACTATTCGGATCAACTTTGCCCAAGTCCCTACCTTGCTTAAAGAGTTGGTTTCCAAGATGCCTGACACTACTTCCTTCATCAGGAGGCATGGTTCTCTTCTCAGTTTGGTCACCTCCAAATTGGACGAACATATGATGAGTGTCCTGGTCCAGTTTTATGATCCGCTGTACCATTACTTCACTTTTCAAGACTATCAGCTGGTTCCTACCTTAGAAGAGTTCTCTGAGCTGCTCGGTATCTCTGTTCTGGAGCAGACCCCGTTTACTGGTTGGGAGAAGACTCTTAGGCCTGAAGAAATTGCTGCAACCCTTCATTTGACCAAAGAAGAGGTAATGGCTAATTGGGAGACTAGGAGTGGAGCAAAAGGATTTCTGACTAAGTTCTTGGTTGGCAAGGCTAACTATTTCTGGGATATCCTGGAATTTAAGGCATTCGAGGATATTCTGGCTCTTTTGATATATGGGTTGGTACTGTTTTCGAATCCTGACACTTTTGTTGATGTGAATGCCATAAAGATCTTCATATCTCAGAACCCTGTACCCACTCTCTTGGGTGACATTCTTTATCAGCTCTATGCTCGTACTGCCCGAAAGCGGGGAACCTTGATGTGCTGTGCTCCTTTATTATCGAGGTGGTTTATTTCGCACCTCCCCAAGTCAGTACTAAAGAACAAAGAAGGAATGGGCTGGGCTTATAGGGTGATGTCTCTATCTCATAGTGACATTATCTGGACTCTCAAAGGTATGGATGAGGTGACTGTCATTGATCGCTGTGGAGAGTATCCCAATGTTCCATTGATAGGAACCCATGGAGGAATTTATTACAACCCATGCTTAGCTCTTCGTCAGTTTGGAAGAGCCAGAAGAGAAGGACCTCATGAGATGCTGATGCGTCATATCATCTTTGATTTTCAAGGGGATAGCGACGAGCAACGTCGTAGATTCATAAGGGCTTGGGACAAAGTTCACCAATCTGATCCACATGAGCTGGGCCCAAAGACTTCTCTGCCAATGGAGCCATATCTCATATGGGTCCGCATCCGTGCCCAAAAGTTAGGTATGCCATATGAAGCTGTCCGGCATGTCACTCTTGAAGTTGCTAATGAAGAAGGGGTTCTTCCAACCATTCTCCATCCTTATATGCCCACTGACATTGGGGCACTGAAGAGATCTTGAATGCAACTGAGGGATGAACGGGATTCTTACCGAGAGAAGTTCAACGAGCAAGAGCAGAAGATCCAGAAGGTGACTAGGAAACTGGAGAACGAGCGGATCCTGAATGATTATGTCCGCACTGATAAGAAGAGACCATGGGAGCGTTGATGGGACTTTGATGATTTCCTTTCCAGTTTTTATTTGCTTTTCAGTATTTCCATTCTTGTAATGCCTTAAGGGCAATTTGTTGAACAATTTTAATTTTGAAGTTATCTAATAAAGTGTGTTTCCTTTCTTGGTTACAAATTTGAATCCTGACTGTCTTTGAAATCATAAATCATACGCATTTCATCCCATGCACTTCATAAACATGTACCCTTTACAGGTCTCTTATCTTCTTCGCTGTTTATTTCAGCAATCATCATGTCTACTGAACCTTCAACTGAGCAAGCTATCAAGTCCCTCCAGGCCCAGAATGCCCAATTTCAAGAGTTGTTCATGAGCCTAACTAAGGGTCAGCAGGACCTGAAGACCTTGATTCTGAAGGAGAAAAAGAATAAGAAGAAGAGGACAGTCTTGTTCAACACTGGTCCTAGGTTTTGAAACGGGTTACGGGATGAAGTTAATCTGACCACCTCATCTGGAGGGAAAGATAGTCCACAAGAAAGGAGGGTTCCTAGCCCTGTGGTCTCCGACAACGAGACAGACTACGATGAAGAACAGTATCCTCCTGCTGAGGATAGATACAAGCAACTGGAAGACCGGTTGAGTGCTATGGAGGTTCAAAAGGTGCCTGGTATGGACTTAGGAGATCTAGGTCTATCATCTGGGGTAGTGATTCCCCATAAATTCAAGGCACCAGCCTTTGCCAAATATGACGGGTTTTCTTGTCCGAAGCTGCACCTCCGGTCATATGTGAGGAAGATCCAGCCTTACACTGCTGATAAGAACCTATGGATCCATTTCTTTCAAGACAGTCTCTCAGGGACTCAGCTTGAGTGGTTCTATCAGTTGGACGGAACCAGTATCCGCAGTTGGGAAGATTTGGCTACTGCATTCTACAGGCAGTATCAGTACAACTTCGACCTCGCTCCTACGCGTATCCAACTCCAGGGTATGTCAATGGGAACGGGTGAAGGATTCAAAGATTATGCTCAGAAGTGGAGAGACCTTACCGGAAGGGTGCAACCACCTTTGGATGATCGTGAGCTTGTTGACATGTTTTTGGGGACCCTGTCTAGTCCATTCTTTAACCATCTGATTGGAAGCTCTTCAGCTGGGTTTACAGATCTTATTTTGACTGGTGAGAGGATTGAGGCTGGTATTAAGGCTGGGAAGATACAGAAGGGTGCCTCATTGAGCACCGAGAAGAAGCCGTTTAAGAAAGAGTCAGTGCTGTCTACAGTGCAAGAAGACATAGTAGACCTAAACACCGCCAAGCTGTCAATGCGGTTTTTATTTCAAAACCTGCTGGTTCTCCTCAGTACAACAATCAACAAAAGGACGAGAGACCTAAGAGGCAATTCACTCGTCTCAGCATGACCTTATTGCAGATTCTGCCATAGTTGTCGAAGACTAATCTGGTGACTCTAAGGGAAGCCCCAAAGAATTCAAATACAACGTCACCAAGGTATAACCCTAACACCCGCTGCGCTTATCACTCCGATAGCCCAGGGCATAATACAGATGATTGTTGGAGTCTGAAAAGTAAGATACAAGACTTAATTGATGCAAAGGAGATTGAGTTAGAGGCGCCCGAAAGGCCTAATGTTGTGACTGCTCCCATGCCCAAACATGGAGTGAATGCTGTAAAGGAAGACTTGTTTGTAGTTTCTGTGGATGACATTGTTACCCCTCTGATGATTATCAAGAAGAACCTGTTGCTAGCCGGTTTATTTCCGGTCTGTGACGAAGGTTGCCATATGTGTTCTGTTTTACCTACCGGTTGCCCATTCCTGAAGTCAGGTATCCAAAACCTGATGGATAGTAAAGAGATTCAGTTTGAGAAGACGGTTGTTCCCTTAGTTCCTTCTGAAGAAGTTGCCACCATTACCATTTTCGACAATTCTTCCAAGGCTCCCTCGAGGAAGCCTGTTAGAATTACATCTGTTCTGAGGACCGCACCTGTGATCATCACTATTCCGGGGCCCATCCCCTATACCTTTGATAAAGCTGTCCCTTGGCACTATGGGGCTGATGTTTATTTTCATGGAGTTAAGCAAGAGTTGGATGCTGATACTGACGTCAGCAACATTGTTGGACCTGCTAAAGTCACCCGCAGCGGAAGGCTTTTCTCACCTGATATCTCTCCACCAACTGCCCGAAGACCTGTTGTTATTACACCTGCCAGTGTACCAGCTACTATTCCTGTTCAAATTCATATTCTTACCCCTGTCGCCGAGTCATCTGACACTCGGGCAAAGGGATCACCAATGAGCCTGCCCAGATGGAGGCACCGAAAACGATTACTGTTGAAGCTTCTAAACAAGAGATGGAAGAGATTCTGAAAATCATCAAAAAGAGTGACTACAATGTAGTTGAACAACTGGGGAAAACCCCGTCTAAGATCTCTATGTTGTCACTGTTGCTATGCTCAGAAGCCCATGCCAAGGCTCTGATTACCTTCCTGAAGACTTCCCACGTACCACAAGAGACATCAGCTGATCAGTTTACAAATTGCGTGGCCAATTTGACTGCTGATAATGGGTTGGGTTTCTCTGACGCTGACTTAACAGCTAAGGGGAAGAATCACAACGATGCCTTGTGTTGTACCCCAAAATTTTCCCTCCCATATTCTTCAAGATTTGTCAAGATCAATCTTCAAATGTTTCAAAATCTCTCAAGGGTTGCACAGTCAAACATCCTCCTAAGCCAGTCAAAATTAGGGTTTTGTTCCTTGCAAGGAAGTTGAGGTTTTCAAGGGCTCAATCAAGTCCCATGTGACTATATACATTGCCAAGCATGCATATTCCAAGTTTCAAGGCTCACAGGGTCAAGTTGCATAGTCAAAAGCCCTAGTTGCTCCACAATCAACTACAGGGGTAAAATGATCATTTGGCAGTCAAAAGTCAAAATTTTTGGTCAACATCTTATTTTGAAGCCACAATCATCATTTGATCAAGTCTTGATCATGATTCCACAAGAATGGCTCAAAAATCATCAAGGTGTCAAAAGTTTCTATTTTTGGACAGCTGAAAAGTCAACTGTAACTTGACCAAGGCATAACTTTTTCATGGTTCATCAGAAAAATCCCATCCAATGCTCATTTTTAAGGGGATGACATTTTCTACAACTCATCTTCACATTCCAAGTCCAAGAAATTCTCTCACAAAAAGTTATCAATTTCAACATTATAGGTCATTTTCAAAAGTAAACAAAAAGGCATTTTAAGTCAAAGACCATAACTTGAGATTGGTAAATCAAAATGACATGTGACTAAAGGCATTGGTTAGAGGACTTCAGGACCTTTCCAAAATGTCCAAGAACATGTCCATATGATCAAAATTGAGCAAGATATGCATTGGAGAGGTTGGGAAATTTTTGTGAAATGGCAAAAGTCAACTATCCTTGAAACTTCAATTTTTGACAAAAGGGCCCACTTTCTTCCACTTGATTCAGCCTTGTCATGCCATACACGTGTCCCATGATTAATTTCAAGACCAAACATTTATTTTTTCAATTTTATTTAATTTTTATGGATTTAATTCATTTTAAATCCATAATAATTCAAATAAAATCTAAAAATTAATTGAATGGCATCTTTGTGGCTTGAATAACTTTTATGTGTCATATGACAGCTACCAAGGTCGTGCCAGGCTATTTTAAGCACAAAATCATGGTTTTGCTTCAAGAATGGAAAGCTTTCAATGGTGGTTAAACAAGAATCTCCAAAACTTAATTCCATGGATCATTGGCCCAACTGCTGACCTAATTCTATTCCCATACATATGATGAACCAAAACCTAATACAATTCACGTGCAAAAGCTGCTGCAAGAACCATTACCACATTCCAAAAATTCAAAAGAATCTTGAAAACTGAAATCCCCCTTCCAGCACGATTCAAAGTGTTTTCTTGATCCAAACACATTGCTAGCAATCCCAGGAATACATTGCAATCAAAAACAAGCCTCAAAGCTCAAGAACACGTGCTACACAGACCCACGGTTTGTCAATTTTTTGTCATAATCACATACACTGATTCATGCATATTTAACACCTTTGGTTGTTTGTTTTATACTCATAGAACTCAGGTGAAGCTTTTGGTGTGGTTCAATTGGTCTATAATGTCCTGAAACAGAAAACACCATGGATGATTTTTAGGGTTTTCAAGCTCTAAAATTGGGGTTTTCTTATTTAGGAAAAATTAAGCCTGTTGAGGTACCTGGTTAGACTCGTGAGGCCAAGACAAACGCGTTGGATATGTCGCAAACAATTTATATAACCCAGGGACCTATTCGCTATTTTCCCTTGTCCTATTTTGTGGTGGTTAAAAACCCCCGCTAATTGTTTTGTTTTGCAGGCATTTTAGTGAAGACGATGATGAGGTGTCAGCGCAGGGGTGGCCAATTCAAAGAAACGCGCGCTTTTGGTTTGTTTACAGGATAAGCATTAATCAATCCATATAATATTTATCCATTACTATACTAACAGATGCAACACCATGGCGTAGTGGAAAGTGAGGTGGACGTTCACCATTGGGACCTGGGTTCGATTCCCAGGTCCCCCAAATAATTATTTCTCTTTTTCCATCATATGTTCACATGCAGGCTACTAAGCGTGTTCCATCGTACACCTTGTTCATCCAAGCTCCAGGTGGCCTCCAAGGCAAATCCCATGGCTCATGTTGAAGGACCACAATAGTCCTCAGTCAACGCAGGCATAGCTGATCTCAAAAGTCCAAACGGGCTGGCCAACAAATGGGCCAGAATTGCTTCTTCAAAACCTCCTTTGGGTCCAATACCCCCCCCCCCTTTTTGGTTCATTCCTTTTTTTCTTCTTATTTTATATTTTTTTTTATTTTGTTTGTTTATTAATTATTTTTCTAATTATTACTTTTTATCACTAAAATTAACATAATTAATTTTTCATAATAAAAATTCAAAAACTAAAAAATGTAAATATTTTTTTTATAATTAATTTCTCTTTAGTTTAATTATTTTGTAAATAAATATTGTTAATTAATTTAGTCTTTTAAAAATTAGGTCAACTTTAATTGTTTCATAATAAATAAAAACAATTTAGAATTAGGTTTTTGCTAACTTTTAATTTCTATTTATTTTCTCTTTATTTTCATTAAAAACACAAAAACACAAAAATATTTTTTTCTTTAATTAATTAATTAATTAGTAATTAGGCTTAATTTCATTAATTTAATAAAAAAAGACAAATTCAATTCTTTCTCAAAAAAGGGTCAAAACCCTAAGGACGTCCTGATTCAACCTTTCGCGCGTATATTTACTTTAATTCATTATTTTGATGTAACTGTCTCCGGATATGTAATAGTTAATTAGGTTTTTACCGCTTTATTTACTTTTCTCGCACTTACTTCCAAACGGGTTTTTTGTTTTTGGCGATGTATAGACCCGCGCCTTGTAATAGCTAGATTTACCTTTTCCGCATTTTATTTTCCGCACTCTTAACTGTTAAAAAATGCATGACAAGATTTGTATGGTGAATAAAATTAATCCGTAGCTCACAAATAACATGTACAAGATAAACATAACATGAAAACAACACACATGCACATGCCACTCTTAGGGTACGCCTCACTGGTTGCCTCGACGTGGTCGTCAAGTATAGGGTGTTTTAGAGGTCGCCCTCCTGTCTAAAGATCCAGTTGCCTCGAAACGGTTGCCTCAGATAAAAAAAGATCTAAGACATTAGGGTTATCGCTAAGGCGTCCTACTATTGCTTAGATGACCACATATGTCCCTTATAATCGAATTGACCCGAATAACTCCAACGATGGTGCTGCCTACCTCTCAATGGTGGGATAACATTATCTAAAGGACTCTTACACAACCTAATTCCTTAGAGTAGGTAGATTCTCATGGGTACTTGCTCTTTCAAACAAACAAAAACATCTTTTCACACTTACACTTTCAAAAAGTTTTCAAACAAAACACTTCATACACTCTTGAGGACTGATACAAGAGTTACTTAGAAGTTTTTCAAACGAACTTTTTCAAAACCCACCCACACTTGAAAAGCAAACAATTTTGAAAACATAAGAGCAAGTACCTAAGAGCCCATGGATAACCATGGATAGAAAGGGTGCTAACACCTTCCCTTTCTATAAATCTACCTCCCTAACCGAGAAACATTCTCAAAGAAGGAATTTTTCTGTGCTTTTGTCCTTTCCATATTGGAGAATATAAAAGACGGTGGCGACTCTTGCTTACCACGACATTTCGCGAAACCAGCTTAAAAAAACAGTCAGTTCTATTTCCACCGATCACAGAACTGGCGACTCTGCTGGGGATAAATAAAAGTGAGGTGTACCTTAGGATTAGACCACTCTTGTTTTCAATTGCTTGATTTGTTTGCTTTAAATTGTGGGCCTGTCTTGGAGTTTCATAGATCCTAACCCGGATCTGGGGGATACCTTTTAGAAAGTAGCAACAAACTGTGAGGTAACTGTGCGGGGTATACCGACACGGTTGAAGCAGTTTGCTACGTTGATGTGGCACTTTGGTGAGTACCGGTAACCCTTGAGTTAAGTCAAGGAGAGTACGGGGCCGCCGCGTGGTGTCGTGAAGCATCAACCGACCTTAGGAACCTTACTTGACCATCCTGGCCTCTTTAGGGGTAGTGAGATGACCGACTTTGGTGCAGTCCGAAGTTGGTAGATACTCGATACTACACTCATTGAGGGTTGTTTTCTTGGAATATTTTGATCGCCAGTTCAATGGCTAAATCAAAACAATGAACATAGAAAACAACCCAATGATATTGAGCTCCTTAGAACCCGGTTACTTTTGATAGGACAGGTTTTTGAGTCCACCAACTTCAAGAGGGTAGTACCCCAAACTTCATGCTGGCCTAAACTCTAAGGGTTGTGGTGTGACTTGTGTGCCTTATCATGTTTGCTTTTTGTGAATACTTGTGGTGTGCTCTTATCATAGCATCATAACATCATACATCATCATATGCATCCACTAACCACTTCAAGGGTTCGAATCTTCATCTTTGTTCTTGTTTTGTAGGACATGGAGACTATCCGCAGAAAGACAATTCAGATCAAACTTGTAAGGATCCCTCCTCAGCTTAAGGAGCTTACATCCAGGATTCCCGAGAACTCTTCATTCAGTGAAAGGCATGGTAGACTCATCATCTTGGTCAACACCAACATTGAAGAAGATATGATAAAAGTTCTCTTCCAGTTCTTTGACCCTTTGCACCACTGTTTTACTTTCCCGGATTATCAATTGGTGCCCACCTTGGAAGAGTTTTCCCAGCTTCTGAAGATTCCCATTCTCAGTCAACTACCCTACAACGGTACGGAAAAGGAACCAAAACTTGAAGAGGTTGCTAAAGCACTATGCCTACAACCATCTGACATCAAGGGGCATTGGGAAACCAGAAGTGGTATCAAAGGATTCTTAGCAAAGTTCCTGTTTGAGAAGGCCCAAGAATGTTGGAATTCCCTTGACCTACAAGCTTTTGAAGAAGTTGTGGCACTCCTTGTCTATGGGTTGGTTTTGTTCCCGAATCCGGATCAGCTTATAGATATCAATGCTATCAAGATCTTCATGTCCAGGAATCCTATACCTATGTTGCTTGGGGATATCCTCCACTCATGTTACACTCGAACCATGAGAAAAAGAGGTGTTCTCATGTGCTGCACTCCTCTCCTGGCAAGGTGGTTTATTTCGCACCTTCCACAATCAGTTTTGAAGAACGAACGGGGTTTGAGATGGTCACAACGATTGATGACTCTTACACATGCTGATATACATTAGTGTTCTCGGTCCAGAGAAAATGTCACTATCATTGATCGTTGTAGAGAGTTTCCTAATGTTCCTTTACTTGGAATCAGAGGGGGCATTACTTACAACCCGTGTCTGGATTTGAGATAGTTTGGATATGCTCGGAGGGATGGCCCTCATGACATGTTGATTCCTGACATAGTGTTTGACTTCGACAATGATGCACAAGGACTCCGCCAGAGATTCATCAGAGCTTGGAGGATGCCCAACAGGGTAGATAGCAAGACACTGGGGCACAAGAACTCCATCCCCCTGGAGCCTTATCTCAAGTGGGTACGAGCCCGCTCCCAGAAGCTGGTGATGCCATATCCTCATGTTCTCCCTGTGATCAAAGAACCAGTTTTGGAAGGAGAGGTGCCCTACACCGTTCAACATCCTGACATGCCGACATCTTGGGAAGAAATGCAAAAGAGCTGGATCCAACTCAAGGAAGAACGGAATTCTCTTGAAACCAGTCTACATGCCAGTGAGAAGAAGGTCTTAGAGCTCACCCGCCTACTGCACGAGGAAAATACTCTCAACACCTACATCGCTCCAAAGAGGATGCACATTGTCTTTTGGGATTAATTATTTTGTAATGTTTTGCCCATGAGGCCCTGATGTACTGAACAGATTATTCCTTAATATAACGTGTGTTCCCTTTTGTCTACAACGAATTTGAACTTTCGAACCCTTGAATGCATTGCATAAATAGCATATCATGCATCATATGCATAACAGGTACCCTTTTTCTACAGGTTGCTTAATATTCTTCGCTGTCTATTTCAGCACTCAATCATCATGTCTTCCGGGCCTACTACCGAACAAGCTATCAAGGCCCTCCAGGCCCATAACGCCCAGTTCCAGGAGCTGGTCATGAGCTTAGCCCAAGGGAAACAGGAGTTGAAGACTCTGCTCTTAAAGGAGAAGAAGAAGAAGAAAAGGAGGACTGTGCTGTTTAACACTGGACGCAGACTCGGGAATACACTGCAGAATGAAGCTGAGCTGACTACTCCATCTGTTGGGGAAGGCAGTCACCAGGAGGGAAGGGTTCCTAGTCCCGTGGTCTCTGACACCGAGACAGACTTCAATGATGAAAAGTACCCTCCTGTTGAGGACAGGTACAAACAGCTGGAGGACCGGTTAAATGCTATGGAGATTCAACGTGTGCCTGGGTTGGACTTTGGAGACCTAGGTTTATCTTCTGGGGTGGTGATCCCACACAAGTTCAAGGCACCTGCCTTTGTGAAGTACGACGGGGCTTCCTGTCCTAAACTGCACCTCCGCTCTTATGTAAGGAAGATCCAACCTTACACTGCAGACAAGAATCTATGGATCCATTTCTTCCAGGAGAGTCTTTCAGGGACTCAACTCGAATGGTTCTATCAGCTGGATGGAACCAATATTCGTAACTAAGAGGACTTGGCTACTGCGTTTTATAAGCAGTATTAGTATAATTCCGACCTCGCTCCCACGCGTACCCAACTCTAGGGTATGTCACTTGGGACGGGTGAAGGTTTTAAGGAGTACGCGCAGAAATGGAGAGACTTGGCTGGCAGGGTGCAGCCACCGTTAACTGATCGTGAACTCGTGGACATGTTCTTGGGGACCCTGTCTGGTCCATTCTTCAACCACCTGATTGGTAATTCCTCTACTGGGTTTACAGACCTGATCCTGACTGGTGAGAGGATCGAAGCTGGTATCAAATCGGGGAAGATACAGAAAGGTGCCTCCTCGAGCTCTGAAAAGAAGCCCTTCAAGAAGGAGGCTAGTGCTGTTTATGGTCCCAGGAGACAGAACAAACCGGAATGCCGCCAAGCTGTCAACGCGGTGGTTATTTCTAAGCCTGCTGCTGCTCCTCAGCAATACAACCAGCCAAGAGGTGAGAGGCCCAAAAGGCAGTACACTCGGCTCAGCATGACCCTGTATTAGATATTATCGCAACTGCTGTCAACCAATCTGGTAACTGTCAAGGAAGCTCCGAAGGTAGTGAACACAACCTCTCCAAAGTACAACCCCAACGCCCGTTGCGCTTATCACTCTGACAGCCCGGGGCATAACACAGATGATTGTTGGGCTCTGAGGAATAAGGTTCAAGACCTTATTGATGCTAAAGAGGTTCAGTTCGAGGCGCCAGAAAGGCATAATATGGTGACAGCTCCCATGCCCAATCATGGAGTAAATGTTATTAGGGATGAAGTCGAAGTGGAGGAATCTGAATTTGACAGCTGGATCTACCCGACGACCAACAGTGGACCTAGCAACTGGACTGCCAAAGATTTCACACCTATTACTTTTGTCACTCAGTAATGAACTCCTTTGTTTTGAATTTGTAACAAAAAATAATTTGAAACTTTATGGCCCGGTGTCTTACCCGGGGCACCGTGGCTTCATTTGTGAGGGCTTGTTATTTGTCACTTTCATATATCATGAATAAAAGCATTGGACGTTTTTCGTATTTCAAATCTTGCGCTCCCTTTCTTTCTTTATTATACATTGCAAAACAGCTATATTTACACACACTCACCTATACAGGTTCCAATCCACTCTGGATCTCACTGGTAACGACTCTTCTACTGCCAGTTATGACTTAGAAAATCCGATCGACTTAGCCGAAGACAAAGGTGAAGATGATTGCGAAGTGCCTGGTGAGCTTGCAAGACTATTACTCCAGGAAGAGAGGGCCATTCAGCCACATGAAGAGCCAGTGGAAACGGTAAATCTGGGTACTGAGACAGACAGAAAGGAAGTCAAGATTGGTGCTAATCTAGAACTCAGTGTGAAACAACGGTTGATTCAGATGCTGCATGACTATGTTGAAATCTTTGCCTGGTCTTACGAAGACATGCCTGGGTTGGATACCGACATTGTGGTTCATCACCTGCCTACCAAGGAAGAATGCCCTCCGGTTAAACAGAAGGTCCGCCGTATGCGTCCAGAGATGTCCGAGAAAATCAAAGCTGAGGTTATGAAACAATTTGATGTCGGGTTTCTAGCAGTGACTTCTTACCCTCAGTGGGTTACCAACGTGGTTCCAGTACCGAAGAAAGATGGTAAGGTCAGAATGTGTGTTGACTACAGGGATTTGAACAGGGCGAGCCCCAAGGTTGATTTCCCCTACCTCACATCGATGTTCTAGTGGACAATACTGCTCAGCATAAGGTGTTCTCCTTCATGGACGGTTTCTCCGGATATAATCAAATCAAGATGGCTCCCGAAGACATGGAGAATACCACTTTTGTTACTCAGTGGGGCACCTTTTGCTACAAGGTCATGCCATTTGGGTTGAAAAATGCTGGGGCAACCTACCAACGTTCCATGGTTGCTTTGTTTCATGACATGATCCATCATGAGATAGAGGTGTACATCGACGATATGATTGCAAGGTCCCAAACTGAGGAGGAACACCTTGACCATCTACAGAAGCTGTTT
This sequence comes from Vicia faba, assembly GCA_948472305.1. Classification (NCBI taxonomy): domain Eukaryota; kingdom Viridiplantae; phylum Streptophyta; class Magnoliopsida; order Fabales; family Fabaceae; genus Vicia; species Vicia faba. The sequence goes on along the minus strand of OX451736.1, from coordinate 1,232,705,590 downwards.
GACTGTCTGAAGTTGTACAAGCTGAGGTTGAACCCAAACAAGTGCACCTTTGGGGTAAGATCTGGAAAACTGCTAGGCTTCGTCGTGAGCGACAAAGGTATTCAAGTGGACCCTGCCAAGGTGAAAGCCATACAAGAGATGCCAGCTCCCAAGACAGAAAAAGAAGTCAGAGGCTTTCTGGGACGACTGAACTACATTGCCCGATTCATCTCACATCTAACTGCTACCTGTGAACCAATCTTCAAGCTACTGAAGAAAGATCAAGTAGTACGTTAGAATGATGAATGTCAGGCCGCTTTCGACAGAATCAAAGAGTATCTCCAAGAACCACCCATTATTATGCCACCGGTTGAAGGGAGACCTCTAATCTTATACTTGACGGTACTTGACAGCTCAATGGGGTGTGTGCTGGGGCAGCATGACGAGTCTGGCCGAAAAGAGCATGCTATTTATTACCTTAGCAAAAAGTTTACCGACTGTGAGACCCGATACTCACTGCTCGAGAAAACTTGCTGCGCTTTGGTATGGGCTGCTCGCCGGCTGAGACAGTATATGTTGACTCACACTACTTTGTTGATTTCAAAAATGGATCCAATAAAGTACATATTCGAAAAGCCTGCCTTGTCCGGAAGAATAGTAAGATGGCAGATGATCTTGACGGAATATGACATCCAGTACACGACTCAAAAAGCAATCAAGGGAAGTGTATTGGAAGACCATTTGGCACACCAAGCAGTAGACGACTACCAATCTATGAACTTTGAATTTCCAGACGAGAGCATCATGGTAGTGACTGATTGTGAAATACCTGGACCGGATGAAGGACCTGAGGAAGGATCCCGATGGTCTATGCAATTTGACGGAGCCTCAAACGCTTTGGGTAACGGTATTGGCGCTGTGATCATATCCCCTAAAGGCACTCATACTCCACTCACTGCCCGACTATGTTTCAACTGCACCAACAATATGGCGGAGTATGAAGCATGTATCATGGGTCTTCAGGCTGCAATTGACTTAAGGGTCAAGTTTCTGAGTGTCTTCGGAGATTCCGCTCTTGTGATCAATCAGATCAAAGGCGAGTGGGATACGAAACACCCGAATCTTATTCCTTACAAAGAGTATGTGTTGACGTTGATTCCCCACTTCGAGGAGATAACTTTTGAACATTTCCCAAGAGAGGAGAATCAGTTGGCGGACGCGCTGGATACAATGTCTTCTATGTTCAAAGTCAAATGGGACAACGAGGCTCCCCAGATTATCATTTGGAAATTAGATGAACCTGCACATTGCTGTGATCTCGAGGATGAAGAGGTAACTGAGAAACCTTGGTATCATGAAGTGAAGAGGTACTTGGAAGTTCAAGAATACCCCGAGGGTGCATCTGTTAATGACAAGAAGTTCCTGAGAAGGTTCGCTGCAAAGTTATTCCTCAGCAATGGCATTCTATACAAGCGAAACCACAATTCAACTTTACTGCGTTGTGTGGATAAGACTGAAGCGAAAAAGATCATGGCAGAGCTACATGAAGGTACCTTCAGAACACATTCCAGTGGACATACCATGGCAAAGAAAATCCTTCGGGCAGGATATTTCTGGTCCACAATGGAAGCTGACTGTTACCAACATTCTTGGACATGTCACAAATGCCAAATCTATGCCGATAAGGTACACGTTCCTCCAGTTCCTCTAAACGTCTTGATAGCACCATGGCCTTTTGCAATGTGGGGCATTGATATGATTGGCGAGATCAGACCTACGGCATCCAACGGGCATCGCTTCATCCTGGTAGCGATTGATTACTTCACAAAGTGGGTTGAAGCAGCTTCCTACGCTACAGTAACCAAGAACGTCGTGGCACGATTCATTCGGCATAACCTGATCTGTCGATACGGTGTACCTGAGAGGATCATTACGGACAATGGTACCAATCTCAACAACAAGATGATCACTGAGCTCTACGAGCAATTCAAGATACAACACCACAACTCTTCTCCTTACCGGCCGAAGATGAATGGGGCTGTCAAAGCGGCAAATAAGAATATCAAGAAGATTGTGCAGAAGATGACAGTGACCTACAAAGATTGGCACGAGATGTTACCGTTTGCTCTTCATGGGTACCGTACCTCAGCACGGACGTCAACAGGGGAAACACCCTTCTCCTTGGTATATGGCATGGAGGCAGTCTTGCCTATTGAAGTCCAGATACCCTCTCTCCGGATAATGAAGGATGCAGGTTTGAGCGAAGATGACTGTATCCAGACTCGACTTGATCAATTAAATCTAATCGACGAAAAGAGACTCACCGCTATTTGTCATGGTCAAACGTACCAAAAACGGATGATCAGGGCATTTAACAAGAAAGTCAGACGCTAAGAGTATCAAGTCGGAGACCTGGTAATCAAGCACATCATCCTTCCTCAAAGTGATCCCAGGGGCAAATGGACCCCTACGTACGAAGGGCCATTTGTGGTTAAACATATCTTCTCAGGAGGAGCTATGATCCTAACCACCATGGACGGTGACGACCTTCCTCACCCCGCCAATGCAGACATAGTAAAAAGATACTACGCATGAATTAAAGACCCGCTAGGTTGACACACCTAGGCAAAAATAAGGGCTTCCCGGCGAACCAAAAGGGTTCGGGCAAAAATAAGGGATGAAATGAAAAAATCTGTACACCCGGCAAGTCGAAAACCTGAAAAGGCGGCTTGGGCAAAAATGGGTATCCCGGTGGACTGAAAACCCGAAAGGGCGTTCCAGGCAAAAGTTAGGGATCAAAGCGTAATACTATGTCTCATTGGATCACCTTGCATCCAGAATTCGGCATCAACTATCAGGCTCAGACGGCATCGATCAATCAGTTTCATCTTTAACTAAGCAGCAAAGTGATGAGACGCTTGAAGACATAAAGGCGATAGTAGAGTTGGAACCCAGTGGGATTATTGTTTTCACATAGCTGTTTTTCTTTCCTTTGTACAAATTGTATAAAACTCTATTTTGTTCGGCGGCGTTCTCTTACTAGGACGTCAGCCTCTTGTACATGAAAACGCCTATTTACAGGCAAAATTCAAAAATCAATACAAATTCACTTTTCCATACAAATTGCCAATTGTTTTTCCTTTTTTCTGTTTTGTCTTGCGAAGAACGTCCAATGTTCATTTTGATATATGCATTTGACACTAATTGCTAACTCATAAATACTTGCATGCGAAACAAAGGATTAATTACAGGTGACATCAGAAACAGGGGCAATAATGAGTTGTCTAAGCAATCTAGTTGCTCTGTCCACCAAGGTACCAAGGTAAGTTCGGCTGAAGAATGTAATCAGGATACCTTCACTTCCTGCAGAGTAAATCAAGATTTAACAATTCTCCCCGAGCAGAGTTGATCTCCCATCAGCCCTGAAAAGGCACAATATCTCCAGCAAGTCAGCGATACTCTCCCCAAGCAGAGTTAGCCTACAGTCAGCCTTAAGGAAGTTGGGTATCCCCAGAAAATCGCAATATTCCCCACCGGAGTATACAGATGTTCCTAAGCAAGCATCCCCGGCAGTCTTAATATAAGATTGTTCCCCGGCGGGATACAAGACACCCCAGTGGAACCATTCCCCAGTATAGTTCAAAAGTTTCCCCAGGAGAGTTGAACCAATGTCCCAAGTAGATTCTGGAAGCTTATCCCCAGTAGATTCTGGAAGCTTATCACCTGTAGAATACACATCTCCCCGGCTTTATTCAGAGGTTATTCCCCACCAGAGCTTATAACTGGGTTATCCTCAGCTAATTACCACGGAAAGATCATCCTCGGCGAAGTTCTTCCTATCCCCCAACAGAGTTCATCAAATCCTCCAACAAAACTCATCAACAGAATCCCCAGCGGAGTTATCATCGAATTCTCAGCGAAGCATCTCTCCCCACAGAGTAATTCCCAGCAGGGTAATCTCTCCAACAAGTTTATTCCCCAACGGAGTCATTTTCTCCTACCGGTTTATTCTTGCAACCATCATCCCCAGCGGAAACGAAGAACTCTACTCTTCAAACATCAGCCCAGGATTCAACAACTTCCCGGCATTCGTCAAGGATTTATTTTCCTAGACGAAAGTACATTCATAGACATTTCACATTTCATACATCCTGCGTACATACATAATAAAGTGCATACAACACTATCTCATTTTGAGCATCATGACATCATGCATTTCATACATCATGACATTGCATACAACTGATGTTTTTCCTTTTCAGGAAAAAGGTCAATCCAAAGATGATTACTATCAACTGTCACAGTTCCAGATTCGATACCTGTATCTAGCCAGGGCATATCTGTGAGCGGTTGATTGTAGATTCGATTCCTGTATCCAGCCAGGGCATGTCTGCATGAAGAGTTTAGAGATTCGATACCTGTATCCAGCCAGGGCATATCTGTAGACAACCAATTCCAGATTCGATTCCTGTATCTAGCCAGGGCATATCTGTGAGAGACTGATTGTAGATTCGATACTTGTATCCAGCCAGGGCATGTCTGCATGAAGAGTTTAGAGATTCGATTCCTGTATCCAGCCAGGGCATATCTGTAGACGACAGATTGTAGATTCGATACCTGTATCCAGCCAGGGCATGTCTGCATGAAGAGTTTAGAGATTCGATTCCTGTATCTAGCCAGGGCATATCTGTAGACAACCAATTCCAGATTCGATTCCTGTATCTAGCCAGGGCATATCTGTGAGAGACTGATTGTTGATTCGATACCTGTATCCAGCCAGGGCATGTCTGCATGAAGAGTTTAGAGATTCGATTCCTGTATCCAGCCAGGGCATATCTGTAGACGACAAATTGTAGATTCGACACCTGTATCCAGCCAGGGCATGTCTGCATGAAGATTTTAGAGATTCGATACCTGTATCCAGCCAGGGCATATCTGTAGACAATCAATTCCAGATTCGATTCCTGTACCTAGCCAGGGCATATCTATGAGAGACTGATTGTATATTTGATACCTGTATCTAGCCAGGGCATATCTGCATGAAGAGTTTAGAGATTCGATACATGTATCCAGCCATGGCATATCTGTAGACAACCAATTCCAGATTCGATTCCTGTATCTAGCCAGGGCATATCTGTGAGAGACTGATTGTAGATTCGATACCTGTATCCAGCCAGGGCATATCTGCATGAAGAGTTTAGAGATTCGATTCCTGTATCCAGCCAGGGCATATCTGCATGAAGAGTTTGAAGATCAAACCCTGTGGCAAGCCAGGAAACCATCTTCGTTTCTCAAGTACGCAAGTTCTCGCTAAGGAATCTCTTACGCGATCGACACCTTCGGATGGCATCTGTAAGCCCATCTCCACAACTATCCATCACATTTCCAAATGGCATCTATAAGCCCATTCCCGACAAGGTTCTGTCACGTCTTCAGATGGCATCTATAAGCCCATCCCCCTATCCACCATCTTTCCAAATGGCATCTGTAAGCCCATTCCCGCCATCACACTGCTGATACTCTGAAGGGGTGAAAAACACAAGAAGGGGGGGTTGAATTGTAAAACTGGAATCTTAAAGCAATTGACAAGATATTTTTATCCTGGTTCGTTTGATCTCAAACTACTCCAGTCCACCCGTCAAGGTGATTTCGCCTCTCTCCAACGAGGTCTTAATTCACTATATTCAACTGAATACAAATCTGCTTTAACAACTGCTAAAGCCTTCTTGATTCAAACCACACTCCGGTTTGTCAAGGCAACACTTTCTTACAAAGGTATAAAATAATGTGTGTGAATGTTTTCTACAAAACTATATCATAACTGTGATGTTTACACAAATGAAGCTTAGAATACTAAGATGCTAAACACTAATGGAGTATCAGAGTTTGTTGGTTTAGCAAAACTGGTAGATGAAGATTATTGATCAGCTTTGTGCGTGTAGAGAGTTTGGAAGCATTAGCCGTGATAATCTTCGAAGCTTGGTTTATATAGCACTTGAGAAGATGAACGTTGAAGCAAATATTCTTGATTCAATGCTAATAACAAGCTTTCCTTTTTGAGCAGATCTTGTCTGAAATGAGGCCGTTGGAATTGATTAGCGTTGAATGCACAGTACCGTTGCTTCTTCAATGCACGTTCTGGCTTGGCTCATTCTGATTCTGCTTCGCTGCTGATGAACTGTTGATTTTGTATCAGAGTGTTTACGCGCAGTTCTGTTCATCAAACTTCAGCGTGTGCGTGAGTTGATCATCTGATCTTCACGTTCTGATTCAGCAACTTCTGATGCTGGTGTATCAAATCAAGTTCTGATGCTGAATAAGTGATCTTGCTTATTTTAATCAGCATATCTGCAAGTCAGAGCATAGTATTTTTAGGCAGCATATAATTCAATCATGAAACATTTAAATACTATATCTTTTCACTTTGTTATCATCAAAACTTAAATATAGGGTACTAGATTCAAACATTGTTCTAACAATCTCCCCCTTTTTGATGATGACAAAACTAGATATTTTAAATGAAAAATAACGTGAAAAGTATCTGGGAAATGATTCAGAGTTAAGAAGTAAAGAGAAATCAGAGTTTAAGAGATACTCCCCCTGAGTTTGTTACTTCCCTTTGATATGCGTGTTCTTCAGGATCAGATCTTTTTCTATCTTTGAACATCAGAATATAGGTCTTTGACTTATCAGAGAGCAGAGCTTCAGAGCTTTTCCTGTCAGAGCTTTGCTTCGGATCAGAGTGTTAGGTTGATCAGAACTTCATATTTGATCAGAGCAACATGAGCTTCTACATTTGATCAGAGCTTCTAGCTTCTAGTCTTCATTGTGCCTGTAGACTTAAAAACAAAACAGAAAAACATTTCAAGTAATAGAGTTAGAATGTTTGAGAGTTTCTGTCTAGTTAGCCGTTATTGATTTTAAATATCATTCTTGTTCTCCCCCTTTTTGTCAGCAATCAAAAAGTGCTGGTGATGTGCTAAAATAATTTAGATCAGAAAAACTAATTATATTAAAATAGTTCAGAATCAGAGCAAAATAGCATTACAAAACATAGTCAAAACATAAAATGAAGAGAACATGAAAAATTATGCATGAAAAAGATTTTAAGGTTGTGGGGGCATGCGTGAGAACAGGCTTTCCAGCATTGCTTGAATCTTTTCAGATGTTTCATTCTGCTTCTGAACCATGGTGACAACAGTGTCAATCTTGCTGTCCTGTACATTCATTCTTGCTTCCATCTTCTGATCATTCTCTTCCATCCGCTGCTGGAGACGCAAGTCATTCAGCCTTAGTTCTTCCAGAGCCTGCCTGTCCAAGGCAGCTTGAGAACTTTCAGCAGGAGGGAGCTTCTCAGAACTTCCAGCTACATCTTCTGCTGGATTTTCTTCCTGAAGAGTCTTGTCTTCTTCTGATGGTTGCACCTGTGCAGCTTGCTCTTTCTCAGACCAGGATTCACTGTCCAGAGGGAGTACAACTTCTTGAGGCAGCTGACTCTCAACTTCCTTCAGCAGCTTGCTAAAGTTCTGTTGAGCCTGCTCGTAGTTGACGTCCTGCAGCTTGAGTGCTTCAGCACGTACCCATACTCTGAACTGTGACCAGAGCTGATCAGAAGCAGCTGGGTCGATCATCCCCGGACAGACTTGCTTCAAGGAAGCAATCCATTGCAGCATACCTGTTTCAAAATTCAAAATACCAGAGCCAACATCTGGTTGCTTTGGTATGGGTATGGCAATTTTGTGTCTTAGATCAGCAAGACGTTCAAGACTTGTTAAGTCAATGAAAGTTCTGCTGGGGTTTTCAGCGGATTGGTTTTCAGAGGTTGTTTGTTTTGTAGGAGGGTTATCAGAGTCAGAGGATATTTCTATTGGAGTGGTTGGAGTTTTTGGAGGTGTTGATTCCTCTGATGATGGCAACTGGGGCCTGACAATGGTGGTTCCACATGGCAACTGGATTGCCAGCGGTGAAGGTTGAGGTGAGTGGGGATCAGAATGATGAGGAGATGGGGTTTCATAGCGGTGAAACTCTGTTTGTGGTGAGGGTGGATTATTTTCTGGTTGAGGAGGTGGAATCTCTGATTGCTCAGGGATCAGAGGTTCTTCTGTGAGAGGTTGTTGTTGTTGAGGTTCTGATTCTGGTTGTTGTTGAATTTCTGGTTCAGGTTGAATTTCTGGTTCAGGTTGTGGAGGAGGAATATTTGGTAGTTCAGAATTTGGTTGAGCAGAAACATGTTCACGCTCAATATCAGCTAGCACTCTATCAAGTGCTGGTGTTGTTGAAACAGTTGGTTGTTTGGTAATTTTGATTCTGGGTCTTCTGAGTAGTAAGGCCTCAGAAGGGTCTTCTGGTATGGTTTCATCAATGGTAGGGATTGGGATGGATATTCTGTGAGATGTTTGAGGAGGGGCAGCAGATGTTGGAATAGTAGATGAAATTGAAATAGGGGCAGCAGATGAATTACCTCGTTTCTTTGGAGTCTGATGAGATGATCCTTCTGCTTTCCTCTTCTTTGTCTTCTTCTGAGTTACTTCAGGTTGAACTTGACTCAGATCTTTGATCTTCAGCTTTGAACCTGCATCTTCTTCCTTGTATGAATCTGGATACTTGAGAAACATATCAGGTTGGGATTCCATTTCAGAAAATCTTGGGAAATTACTCAGAGGCACTCTTCTTTTGGAGATGTCAGCAGTTGAAGAAGCTCTGGGTTCCTTCCTGATATTTTCTATCAGCTTCATCTTTTTCAGGTTCTTAGCGTTCAGCGGTTTTCCAACAGTTGGTTCCATAGTGCCCAGCACTTTAGCTTCGCTCAGATAATCTATCAGATTATTCTCTGTTAGAATATCTGATATGAGCCTTCCAAACGGTATCCAGTCCCTTTTGGTCCTTTCTTCTTCTCTAGTCTCTTTGACGCTAGTCTTCAGATGGTTGAACAGGAAGTGTGCCAGATTGATCTTCACCCTCTGATCAATAAAGTAGATCAGAAATTGCTGATCCACGTTTATATAATCAGGAGAGCTTGTTGGCTTCCTGTGATTGAAACAGCCCAGAACAATCTTGGCCCATACTCTGCAGTGATCCTTCAGATCCTTAATTTTGCTGCTGGGAAATCCAAGAGTGAAAATGCAGTTGGCTACCACACCTATATCAGGGCATCTATCAGCCATGTCCACACAACGGACTCCACCACCACTTTGACCAATTAACCTAACAATGAGGTCTTCAGAAATTACTATCTTCTTTCCCATGACAGAAGAGATGACTAGATGTTTATGAATCTTGGCGTGAATCCAAAATTCCTTGACAAGCTCTGGGAAAGTTGGTCCAACCAACCTATCGAAATACCTCTCCCACTTTTGAGCCTTGATTTCATCAGTTAGGTCAAATCCATTATCCTTCAAACTTTCGAAATCGACGATTAACTCAGAGAGAACCTCAAGATTCTTTACCGGTGTGAGAAGAGTTCTGGTAGGCACCTGATATTGCTCAGAAGTTTCTTTCTTCTGATTCCCTGCAGAAATGCTGGAGGATGCCATTGTTCTCACACAACAAAGCTTTGAGAATGATTTGAGAAAAAGGTTTGAAGGAGATAAACTCAGAAATATGCAGAAAAAGTTTCAGAGATTATGAGAAAGCGTAAAGAGTAAGAATGAAGAATAATGTGCTTAAATAAGGTTTTCAAAAATTATTTTGAAAAATTAAACGTTTTTAAGAGAGAGAAAAAAAATAATGATTGCCATTAACAAGCGTGATTACTTTGCATTAAATGCTTGCTGATTTTGGGGGATTTGAGAAAGATACTTAAAAATGGTTACCAGACATGTGTCTCAATGCACCCAATCAGCGCTTTCCTTTCTCAGAAGCGTGCACGCGTTCTGCTTCAGGGATTTGCTGATGATTGGATGACACTTGTTTGATGTAGTGATCAGCACGTCTGTATTTGAGATTAGACTCTCAGATCTTTAGACTTGCATCTGATACAATCTGCATGTTCTATTTTTTCTGAAAGAAGATTGATCAGAAGTTCACAGTAATATAATTACATTCTGAAGATAAATACATGGAATTAAAACATTTTCATTCTGGGCATACTTTCATGCTGAGATGTTTCAGAATGAAATTAAACCTATCTTCTGAAAGGGGTTTAGTAAAGATATCAGCCCATTGATGGTCTGTATCTATAAATTTCAAGTTTAAAATGCCTTTCTGAATATAGTCCCTAATGAAATGATGTTTTATTTCTATATGCTTAGCTCTAGAATGTAAAATAGGATTCTTACTTAAGCAAATAGCAGAAGTATTATCACAAAGAATAGGAATGTTACTCTCAAAAATCTGGAAGTCTTCAAGCTGACTTTTCATCCAGAGCATCTGTGTGCTACATCCAGCTGCTGCTATGTACTCAGCTTCTGCTGTTGACAAAGCAATTGTTGATTGCCTTTTGCTGGACCACGAGATCAGATTTTCTCCCAGAAACTGGCAGCTTCCAGAAGTACTTTTACGTTCCACTCTATCTCCAGCAAAATCAGCATCACAGTAGCCTACTAAGCTGTAATCACTAGATTTTCTATAAAACAAACCCAGATTAGTAGTACCTTTCAGATACTTGAAAATTCGCTTAACAGCTGTTAAGTGAGATTCTCTAGGATCTGATTGGAATCTAGCACAAATACATACGCTGAATAAGATATCAGGTCTTGAAGCAGTCAGATAAAGGAGAGAACCAATCATACCTCTGTAGATTTTCTGTTCTACGCTTTTGCTTACCTCTTCTCTTTCCAGAATGCACGTGGGATGCATTGGAATCTTTGATGGCTTACATTCTGAGAGGTCAAATTTCTTCAGAAGATCTCTGATGTATTTGCTCTGATGAATGTAAGTTCCCTCTGGAGTTTGATTGATCTGAATTCCTAGAAAGAATTTCAGTTCCCCCATGAGGCTCATCTCAAATTCTGCCTGCATACACTTAGCAAATTTTCTTCCAAGAGAAGGATTAGTAGAACCAAAAATAATATCATCAACATAAATTTGACAGACTAAAATGTCACTCTTAACTGTTTTACAGAATAGAGTAGTGTCCACTTTCCCTCTGGTGAATTCATTTTCAAGCAGAAAGTTACTTAGCCTTTCATACCAAGCTCTGGGAGCTTGTTTCAGACCATACAGTGACTTTTTCAGTTTGAAAACATGTTCTGGATGTTTTGTATTTTCAAAACCTGGGGGTTGGTGAACATAAACTTCTTCTTCTATATAACCATTTAAGAATGCACTTTTGACATCCATCTGATACAGAGTGATGCCTCTATTAACAGCAAATGAAATTAAAAGTCTGATAGATTCTAACCTGGCGACTGGGGCAAAGGTTTCTGTATAGTCTATCCCCTCTTGCTGACTATAACCTTGTGCAACCAGTCGTGCCTTGTTTCTGACGACTTCACCTTGTTCATTGAGCTTGTTTCTGAACACCCATCTTGTTCCAATGACGTTGAATCCTTTTGGTCTGGGAACGAGATCCCATACGTCGTTTCTGGTGAATTGATTCAGCTCTTCTTGCATTGCCAGAATCCAGTCATTGTCCAGAAGTGCTTCATCAATAGAAGAAGGTTCAATCAGAGACACAAGTCCCATAAGAGTTTCTTCAGAGTTTCTGAAGCTTGCTCTTGTTCTTATTGGATCTTCCTTTCTTCCTAGGATAGTCTCTTCTGGATGATCCAAACTGCTTCTGGGCAATCTCTTCTGAGGTTGATCAGCAGCTGTTGAAGGATTTCTAGCATTGCTTCTTTCAGACGTTGAAGGAATGTCTGTGTTGAGAACTTCTGATGACTTGTCTTCAGAACCTGCAAATTCAATTTCTATACCTGCAAGATTTTCATTTTGCTTTGACTTTTCAGAGTCAAGCTTGTCATCAAACGAACACTGATTGATTCTTCCACAATCTGTGTTTCTGTATTGTATACTCTGTACCCTCTTGAGCGTTCAGAGTATCCTAACATAATACACTTCTGTGCCTTAGAATCAAACTTGTTCAAATAATTCTTTGTATTTAACATATAGCAAGTACATCCAAATGGATGAAAATACGAAATGTTGGGCTTTCTGTTCTTCCACAATTCATATGGAGTCTTTTCCAGAATAGGTCTTATTGAGATTCTATTCTGAATGTAGCACGCTGTGTTTATTGCCTCTGCCCAGAAAGTCTTAGCAACGTTTGTCTCGTTGATCATGGTTCTGGCCATTTCTTGCAATGTTCTGTTCTTTCGTTCTACAACTCCATTTTGTTGGGGAGTTCTAGGACAAGAGAAATCATGCAGAATGCCTTTGTCATTAAAGAATGACTCAAAATCTTTATTTTCAAATTCTCCACCATGATCACTTCTGACTTTAACGATTCTAAGATCTTTTTCATTCTGAACTTGGTTACAGAAGGTAACAAACACAGAGTGTGACTCGTCCTTGTGTCTTAAGAACTTTACCCATGTCCATCTGCTATAGTCATCTACGATTACTAACCCATACTTCTTGCCACTGACAGAAGCAGTCTTAACTGGTCCAAATAAGTCAATGTGCAGAAGTTCTAATGGCTTAGAGGTAGAAACAACATTTTTGGATTTAAAAGAAGGTTTTGCAAATTTGCCTTTCTGACATGCTTCACACAGAGCATCTGAATTGAACTTCAAATTTGGAAGTCCTCTGACCAGATTGAGTTTGTTAATCTGAGATATTCTTCTCATACTAACATGCCCCAATCTTCTGTGCCAGATCCATTGCTCGTTGTTAACAGACAGAAGACATTTTACGTTCTGACTCTTTAGTTCAGAAAGTTTGATTTTGTAAATGTTGTTTTTCCTCTTTCCATTAAATAGGATAGTCCCATTTTTCTGACTAACGGCTTTACATGATTTTTGATTAAAGATTATATCATAACCGTTATCACTTAATTGACTTATGGATAACAGGTTATGCATCAATCCATCAACAAGCAGAACATTATTAATAGAGGGAAGGTTTCCGTTACCTACAGTTCCAGAGCCAATTATCTTTCCCCTCTGATTGCCTCCAAAGCCAACGTGGCCTCCAGGCTTAAGTTCCAGGCTTTGGAACATATGCCTTCTTCCCGTCATGTGTCGTGAGCAGCCAGAGTCCAGGTACCATGACTGGTGTTTCTGACTTGCTGCTAAAGATATCTGCAACATGTATTATTTTATCCTTAGGTACCCAGATCTTCTTGGGTCCTGACTTGTTAGTTTTACCAAAACTCTGGTTGAATTTTGGTTTCACAAAGTGATTACTACTAGTATATTTGATGTCATGTGTGTGACCATACACAAAGTGTGAATTTAAAGGTGTGTGTTTAATGGTTAAATCCATGACATTTTTAGGTGTAGGAACCTTACCTAGGTATCCTATTCCTTTCCTGCCGTTTCTGCTAACTCCATAGATCATTGAAGCCATTCTGCTTCTATCTATGCTTTTAGCAAGGAACTTCTGGAAACTATGATCATACTCCTTGATGATCTCATCAGCGTTGCTGGGAGTTTCAGAAATTGGTTCATTCTGAGAGTTTTGTAAAGAGTTTTCTAATTTTAAAATTTTATCTCTCAGCTCAGAGTTTTCCAATTTGAGACTCTCAGACTTATTAGAGTCAGATTCAAGAGTCCTTTTCAGGTCTCTGAATTTAGCTCTAATCTGCTGATAACGTTCCAGAATTTCATTGAGGCTTTCAGCAAGTTCAGCCTTTGTAAAATTAACAGCGAAGTTAGGGAATACCTCTTCTGTGTCTGATTCTGAGTCTGAGTCAGAAGCTTCACTGTCATCTGGAATGTTAGCCATGAGCGCTATGTTCGCCCTTTCATCATCTGATTCTGAGTCAGCTTCAGACGAGTCAGAGTCATCCCATGTGGCCATGAGACTTTTCTTCTTTTCTCTTCCAAACTTCTTTTTGGGCTTTTCCCTCTGAAGCTTTGGGCAGTCACTCTTGTAGTGTCCTTGCTCATTGCACTCGTAGCAGATGATGTCTTTTGTATTTGGCTTCTTGCTACCTGAGGAGCCTTCAGATCTTCTGTATCCAGAGGAAGAATCTGTCCTTCTGTATCTGGAAGAAGACTCGTTCTGATCAGATCTTCTGGGATTCCTGAACTTCCTTTGTCTTTGCTTCCACAGTTGATTTACTCTTCTGGAGAGAAGGGAAAGTTCGTCTTCTTCTGATGAGGATCCATCAGATGTTTCTTCAACTGCCTGCAAAACTTTAGATTCAGATTTTCTGTTAGATTTTAAAGCTATAGGCTTACCTTGCTTCTGAGGCTCGTCAGCTTCTAGCTCTATCTCATGACTTCTGAGGGAGCTTATGAGTTCCTCTAGAGTGATTTTGTTGAGATCCTTCGCTAGCTTCAGAGCAGTAACCATAGGCCTCCACTACTTGGGTAAACTTCTGATTATCTTCTTGACATGGTCAGCAGTAGAGTATCCTTTGTCCAGAACTTTGAGACCAGCTACCAGAATCTGGAATCTAGAGAACATAGTTTCAATGGATTCAGATTCTTCCATTTTAAACGCCTCATACTTCTGAATGAGCGCCAGAGCTTTTGTTTCTTTGACTTGAACGTTGCCCTCGTGCGTCATTCTGAGAGAATCAAAGATGTTCTTAGCTGTATCTCTGTTGGAGATCTTTTCATACTCAGTATATGAGATGGCACTGAGGAGGATGGTTCTGGCCTTATGGTGATTCTTGAAATCACGCTTTTGTTGATCAGTCATTGATTTTCTTTCAATCTTCTGACCAGTTGCATTCACAGGGTGCGTGTATCCATCTGTCACCATATCCCACAGATCAGCATCATGTGCTAGAAAGAAGCTTTCAATTCTGTCTTTCCAGTAATCAAAGTTTTCTCCATCAAAGACTGGAGGTTTGCCGCTGAATCTGTCTCTATCCTCATTGTTGTCATTGCTGAAATGAGAGTTGTTTCCTGCCATTGTGTTTTTCTGACGCTGGATCTTGTACTGATACGGTTAAGTGTTTTAGCTCAGAACCAGGCGCTCTAATGCCAATTGAAGGGGTGAAAAACACAAGAAGGGGGGGTTGAATTGTAAAACTGGAATCTTAAAGCAATAGACAAGATATTTTTATCCTGGTTCGTTTGATCTCAAACTACTCCAGTCCACCCGTCAAGGTGATTTCGCCTCTCTCCAACGGGGTCTTAATTCACTATATTCAACTGAATACAAATCTGCTTTAACAACTGCTAAAGCCTTCTTGATTCAAACCACACTCCGGTTTGTCAAGGCAACACTTTCTTACAAAGGTATAAAATAATGTGTGTGAATGTTTTCTACAAAACTATATCACAACTGTGATGTTTACACAAATGAAGCTTAGAATACTAGGATGCTAAACACTAATGGAGTATCAGAGTTTGTTGGTTTAGCAAAACTGGTAGATGAAGATTATTGATCAGCTTTGTGCGTGTAGAGAGTTTGGAAGCATTAGCCGTGATAATCTTCGAAGCTTGGTTTATATAGCACTTGAGAAGATGAACGTTGAAGCAAATATTCTTGATTCAATGCTAATAACAAGCTTTCCTTTTTGAGCAGATCTTGTCTGAAATGAGGCCGTTGGAATTGATTAGCGTTCAATGCACAGTACCGTTGCTTCTTCAATGCACGTTCTGGCTTGGCTCATTCTGATTCTGCTTCGCTGCTGATGAACTGTTGATTCTGTATCAGAGTGTTTACGCGCAGTTCTGTTCATCAAACTTCAGCGTGTGCGTGAGTTGATCATCTGATCTTCACGTTCTGATTCAGCAACTTCTGATGCTGGTGTATCAAATCAAGTTCTGATGCTGAATAAGTGATCTTGCTTATTTTAATCAGCATATCTGCAAGTCAGAGCATAGTATTTTTAGGCAGCATATAATTCAATCATGAAACATTTAAATACTATATCTTTTCACTTTGTTATCATCAAAACTTAAATATAGGGTACTAGATTCAAACATTGTTCTAACATACTCTACTATGTGAGTGCAAATTTCTAGGCACTCTAGTGTTCAATCATCTTCCACCTTCGGATCACGAAAGGCACGCAAGCCAATCTACATCCTCAGGTCTAAGAAGATTGAACAGGGGCAACTGTTGTACCCCAAAATTTTCCCTCCCATATTCTTCAAGATTTGTCAAGATCAATCTTCAAATGTTTCAAAATCTCTCAAGGGTTACACAGTCAAACATCCTCCTAAGCCAGTCAAAATTAGGGTTTTGTTCCTTGCAAGGATGTTGAGGTTTTCAAGGGCTCAATCAAGTCCCATGTGCCTATATACATTTCCAAGCATCCATATGCCAAGTTTCAAAACTCACAGGGTCAAGTTGCACAGTCAAAAGCCCTAGTTGCTCCACAATCAACTGCAGGGGTAAAATGGTCATTTGGCAGTCAAAAGTCAAAAATTTTGGTCAACATCTTATTTTGAAGCCACAATCATCATTTGATCAAGTCTTGATCATGATACCACAAGAATGGCTCAAAAATCATCAAGGTGTCAAAAGTTTCTATTTTTGGACAGCTGAAAATTCAACTGTAACTTGACCAAGGCATAACTTTTTCATGGTTCATCAGAAAAATCCTATCCTATACTCATTTTGAAGGGGATGACATTTCCTACAACTCATCTTCACATTCCAAGTCCAAGAAATGCTCTCACAAAAAGTTATCAATTTCAACATTATAGGTCATTTTCAAAAGTCAACAAAAAGGCATTTTAAGTCAAAGACCATAACTTGTGATTGGTAAATCAAAATGACATGGGACCAAAGGCATTGGTTAGAGGACTTCAAGACCTTTCCAAAATGTCCAAGAACATGTCCATATGATCAAAATTGAGCAAGATATGCATTGGAGAGGTTGGGAAATTTTTGTGAAATGGCAAAAGTCAACTATCCTTGAAACTTCAATTTTTGACAAAAGGGCCCACTTTCTTCCACTTGATTCAGCCTTGTCATGCCATACACGTGTCCCATGATTAATTTCAAGACCAAAAATTTATTTTTTCATTTTTATTTAATTTTTATGGATTTAATTCATTTTAAATCCATAATAATTCAAATAAAATCTAAAAATTAATTGAATGGCATCTTTGTGGCTTGAATAACTTTTATGTGTCATATGACAGCTACCAAAATCGTGCCAGGCTATTTTAAGCACAAAATCATGGTTTTGCTTCAAGAATGGAAAGTTTTCAATGGTGGTTAAACAAGAATCTCCAAAACTTAATTCCATGGATCATTGACCCAGCTGCTGACCTAATTCTATTCCCATACATATGCTGAACCAAAACCTAATACAATGCACGTGCAAAAGCTGCTGCAAGAACCATTACCACATTCCAAAAATTCAAAAGAATCTTGAAAACTGAAATCCCCCTTCCAGCACGATTCAAAGTGTTTTCTTGATCCAAACACATTGCTAGCATTCCCAGGAATACATTGCAATAAAAAACAAGCCTCAAAGCTCAAGAACACGTGCTACACAGACCCACGGTTTGTCAATTTTTTTTCATAATCACATACACTGATTCATGCATATTTAACACCTTTGGTTGTTTGTTTTATACTCATAGAACTCAGGTGAAGCTTTTGGTATGGTTCAATTGGTCTATAATGCCCTGAAACAGAAAACACCATGGATGATTTTTAGGGTTTTCAAGCTCTAAAATTGGGGTTTTCTTATTTAGGAAAAATTAAGCCTGTTGAGGTACCTGGTTAGACTCGTGAGGCCAAGACAAACGCGTTGGATATGTCGCGAACAATTTATATAACCCAGGGACCTATTCGCTATTTTCCCTTGTCCTATTTTGTGGGGGTTAAAAACCCCCGCTAATTGTTTTGTTTTGTAGGCATTTCAGTGAAGATGATGATGAGGTGTCAGCGCAGGGGTGGCCAATTCAAAGAAATGCGCGCTTTTGGTTTGTTTACAGGATAAGCATTAATCAATCCATATAATATTTATCCATTACTATACTAACAGATGCAGCACCATGGCGTAGTGGAAAGTGAGGTGGACGTTCACCATTGGGACCTGGGTTCGATTCCCAGGTCCCCCAAATAATTATTTCTCTTTTTCCATCATATGTTCACATGCAGGCTACTAAGCGTGTTCCATCGTACACCTTGTTCATCCAAGCGCCAGGTGGCCTCCAAGGCAAATCCCATGGCTCGTGTTGAAGGACCACAATAGTCCTCAGTCAACGCAGGCATAACTGATCTCAAAAGTCCAAACGGGCTGGCCAACAAATGGGCCAGAATTGCTTCTTCAAAACCTCCTTTGGGTCCAATACCCCCCCCCCCCCCCCTTTTTGGTTCATTCCTTTTTTTCTTCTTATTTTATATTTTTTTATTTTGTTTGTTTATTAATATTATTCTAATTATTACTTTTTATCACTAAAATTAACATAATTAATTTTTCATAATAAAAATTCAAAAACTAAAAAATGTAAATATTTTTTTATTATTAATTTCTCTTTAGTTTAATTATTTTGTAAATAAATATGGTTAATTAATTTAGTCTTTTAAAAATTAGGTCAACTTTAATTTTTTCATAATAAATAAAAACAATTTAGAATTAGGTTTTTGCTAACTTTTAATTTCTATTTATTTTCTCTTTATTTTCATTAAAAACACAAAAACACAAAAACATTTTTTCTTTAATTAATTAATTAATTAGTAATTAGGCTTAATTTCATTAATTTAATAAAAAAAGACAAATTCAATTCTTTCTCAAAAAAGGGTCAAAACCCTAAGGACGTCCTGATTCAACCTTTCGCGCGTATATTTACTTTAATTCATTATTTTGATGTAACTGTCTCCGGATATGTAATAGTTAATTAGGTTTTTACCGCTTTATTTACTTTTCTCGCACTTACTTCCAAACGGGTTTTTTGTTTTTGGCGATGTATAGACCCGCGCCTTGTAATAGCTAGATTTACCTTTTCCGCATTTTATTTTCCGCACTCTTAACTGTTAAAAAATGCATGACAAGATTTGTATGGTGAATAAAATTAATCCGTAGCTCACAAATAACATGTACAAGATAAACATAACATGAAAACAACACACATGCACATGCCACTCTTAGGGTACGCCTCACTGGTTGCCTCGACGTGGTCGTCAAGTATAGGGTGTTTTAGAGGTCGCCCTCCTGTCTAAAGATCCAGTTGCCTCGAAACGGTTGCCTCGGATAAAAAAAGATCTAAGACATTAGGGTTATCGCTAAGGCGTCCTACTATTGCTTAGATGACCACATATGTCCCTTATAATCGAATTGACCCGAATAACTCCAACGATGGTGCTGCCTACCTCTCAATGGTGGGATAGCACTATCTAAAGGACTCTTACACAACCTAGATCCTTAGAGTAGGTAGATTCTCATGGGTACTTGCTCTTTCAAAAAAACAAAAACATCTTTTCACACTTACACTTTCAAAAAGTTTTCAAACAAAACACTTCATACACTCTTGAGGACTGATACAAGAGTTACTTAGAAGTTTTTTCAAACGAACTTTTTCAAAACCCACCCACACTTGAAAAGCAAACAATTTTGAAAACATAAGAGCAAGTACCTAAGAGCCCATGGATAACCATGGATAGAAAGGGTGCTAACACCTTCCCTTTCTATAAATCTACCTCCCGAGCCGAGAAACATTCTCAAAGAAGGAATTTTGCTGTGCTTTTGTCCTTTCCATATTGGAGAATATAAAAGACGATGGCGACTCTTGCTTACCGCGACATTTCACGAAACCAGCTTAAAAAACAGTCAGTTATATTTCCACCGATCACACCTTGCATGTCTCCATTGAATGCAGGGGCACTACTCTTGCACATGTATTGGTTGATACTGGTTCTTCATTGAACGGCTTGCCCAAGAAAGCTCTAGACCGGTTGGATTATGAAGGGTTGGAGCTGAAACCAAGCAACATTGTTGTCAGGGCCTTTGATGGGTCTAAGAGGATGGTGCATGGTGAGGTTGATATTCCAATTAAAGTTGGTTCTCAGGTCTTCAATTCTACATTCTATGTGATGGACATTCGGCCATCCTACTCTTGTTTGCTGGGTTGTCCATGGATCCATAAAGCTGGGGCCGTAACCTCAACGCTTCACCAGAAGCTGAAGTACTCGGTCAAAGGGAAGATTGTGACAGTACAAGGGGTGGAGGAGTATATGGTCAGCCACCTCAACTCGTTTCGATATGTAGAAATGGATGGGGAGTTCATTGAAACCCCGTTCCAGCATTTTGAAGAGGTTCCCCAGACACTGGCATCAGCTGAGACTGTGATTGAGGATTCTCCTATGAAGATGGCCTCCTTAAAAGATGCCCGAGCTGTTATTGAGAAGGGTGAGTGTGCAAATTGGGGCCAACTCCCTGATTTTACACAGAAGACTAATAAGTTTGGCTTGGGCTTCACTGCAGAAGCTCAAAGGGTTGTTCAGAATGCAAGGATCGGAAGACCTTCCGTGTTCATCAGCAACTCGGGAGTGAATGCCATTGAAGATGATGTGGAAGAGTCTGAGTTCGACAGCTGGATCTATCCTACGACCAACGGGGGACAACGCAACTGGACAGCAAAGGACTTTATCGCTATTACTTTTGTTACCCAATAATGAAACTTTTTGTTTTGAATATGTAACAGACAATGTTTTAAACTTTACAGCCCGATGTTTTACCCGGGGCACCGTGGCTTCATTTGTGAGGGCTTTTTGTGTGTCATCTACATATATCATTAATAAAAGTATTGGACGTTTCTTGCATTTCAAATTTTGCGCTCCTTGTTTTTCTTTATTATATATTGCAAAACAGCTATTTTACACACACTCACGTATCATGATCTACACCCACTCTGGATCCCACTGATAACGACTCTGCTACTGCCAGTTATGACTTCGAAAATCCGATCAACTTAGCCGAAGACGAAGGTGAAGATGATTGAGAAGTGTCTGTTGAGTTTGTTAGACTACTGCTTCAAGAAGAGATGGCCATACTACCTCCAAGCCACCAATACTGATGCCTCCAATTACAGGAAGACCGTTGATCTTATAAGTGCTGGATAATGCAAAGTGGTACGTTCTGGGGCAGCATGACGAGTCTGGCCGAAAAGAGCATGCTACTTATTGCTTTAGCAAAGAGTTCACCGACTTTGAGATACGATACTCACTGCTCGAGAGAACTTGCTACGCTTTGGCATGGGCTGTTCGCCGACTAAGACAGTATATGCTGGCTCACACTACCCTATTAATATCAAAGATGTGAACGTCTTGACGGCACCTTGGCCTTTTGCAATGTGGGACATTGATATGATCGGCGAGATCAGACCTACGACATCTAACGGGCATCGTTTCATCCTGGTAGCGATTGATTACTTTACGAAGTGGGTTGAAGCAGCTTCCTTTGTTACCTTAACCAAGAACGTCATGGCACGGTTCATTCGGAACAACCTGATCTGTCGATATGGTGTACCAGAGAGGATCATTACGGACAATGGTACCAATCTCAACAACAAGATGATCACTGAGCTCTGCGAGCAATTCAAGATACAACATCACAACTCTTCTCCCTACTGGCCGAAGATGAATGGGGCTGTTGAAGCGGCGAATAAGAACATTAAGAAGATTGTGCAGAAGATGACAGTGACATACAAAGACTGGCATGTGATGTTACCATTTGCTCTTCATGGGTACCGTACCTCAGCACAGACGTCAACAGGGGCAACACCCTATTCCTTGGTTTATGGCATGGAGGCAGTCTTGCCTATTGAAGTTCAGATACCCTCTCTTCGAATCCTGAAGGATGCAGGTTTGAGTGAAGATGACTGGATTCATACCTGGCTTGATCAACTAAACCTAATCGACGAAAAGAGACTCACTGCTATTTGTCATGGTCAGACGTACCAAAAACGGATGATCAAGGCATTTAATAAGAAAGTCAGACGACAAGAGTATCAAGTTGGGGATCTGGTAATCAAGCGCATTATCTTACCTCAAGGTGATCCTAGGGGCAAATGGACCCCTACTTATGAAGGGCCATTTGTGGTTAAGAACATTTTCTCAGGAGGAGCTATGATTCTAACCACCATGGATGGTGACGACCTTCTTCACCCTGTCAATGTAGACATAGTAAAAAGATACTACGCATAATCAAAGACCCGCTAGGTTGACTGGCCTAGGCAAAAATAAGGGCTTCCCGGTGAACCAAAAGGGTTCAGGAAAAAATAAGGGATGAAAATTAAAAAAAAATCTGTACACCCGACAAATCGAAAACCTGAAAAGGCGGCTTGGGACAAAAAGGGTATCCCGGTGGACTGAAAACCCGAAAGGGCAGTCCAGGAAAAAATTAGGGATTAAAGCGTAACACTATGTCTCATTGGGTCACCTTGCATCCAGACTTCGGTATCGACTATCAAGCTTGGACGACACTAATCAATCAGATTCATCTTCAACTAAGCAGCAAAGTGATGAGATGCTTGAAGATATAAAGGCAATAGCAGAGTTGGAACCCAGTGGGGTTATTCACATAGTTGTTTTGTTTCCTTTTCACAAATTGTATAAATTCTATTTGTTCGGCGGCGTTCTCTTACTAGGACGTCAGCCTCTTGTACAAAAACGCCTATTTTCAGGCCAAATTTCAAAATCAATACAAATTCATTCTCGGAAATTTCAAACTGTTTTTCCTTTCTCTGTTTTGTTTTGCAAAGAACGTCCAATGTTCATTTTTGATATATGCATTTGATATTAATTGCTGATCATAAATATTTACATGCGAAATGAAAGATGAATTACTGGTAATATCAGAAACAGGGGCATAAGAAATGTCCAAGCTGTGTAGTTGTCTCGTCCACCAGGTACCAAGGTACATCCAGCTAAAGAATATGGCTAAGATACCTTCACTCCCCGCAGAATGAGACAGTAATGGTAGCTCTCCCAGCTGAGACTTGCAGTTAGGTACAAATCAGCAATACTCTCCCCCAAGCAGAGTTAATCCACCATCAAGCGCTAAAAAAGTTGGGTATCCCCAGAAGGTCTTAATCTTCCCCAACTAAGTATAAATATATTCCCCAGCAAGCATAAGATCATCCCCGACAGTCTTAATATTCCTCGACGGAGTATAAGAATGTTCCCCGGCGGAATATAAGATACCCCTAGTGGAGCCATTTTCCCAGTACAGTCTAAAAAAGCTTCCTCGACAGAGTTGAATCATCTTCCCCAGTAGACTTTGGAAGCTTACCCCAGCAGAGTACAATAAATCTCCCCAGCCAAATTCAGAGGGTTATCCCCACAAGATTCTAACAGGGTTATCCCTAGCAAGTCGCAACTAAAAGATCATCCCCAGTGAAGTTCTTTCTTTCCCCAAACAGGAGTTCAGCAGATTCAATATCACAGCAACGGTAATCCATCCCCAACGGAGTTCATCATTAAAATCCCCAACAGAGTTTATCAGCGGAACCGCCAGCGGAGTTTATCGTTAAAACCTTCAGCAGAATATCCCTTCCCCATAGAGTAATTCCCCTCAGAGTAATCTCTTCATTATTTTATTCCCCAACAGAGTTCTTTTCTCCTGCAGGCTTATTCTCACAATCATCTTCGTTCACCATCCCTGGCGGAAGAGAAGCATTCAAGTTTATTCTCCAGCAGCTCCGGGATTTATTTTCCCCAGCTAAAACATTACATGTCCATACATCATGATACATGCATATACGCACCATACCATACAATCTCATTTATGTTGAGAACATCATTGTTTGATCCATATCATGCATTACATACAACTAACCTTTACCTTTCAGGAAAGATACAATCAAATTCAAGTTATGAAGCCCGGGTACGACCAGGATAGTATCTTGATTTCTACAGCATATTGTGAAACCCGGATTACGACCGGATAACAATATCACACTACCGCGAAGCCTGGATTACGACCAAATAGTGATATCTCTCAAAAGTAAGCTATGAAGCCCAGAGAATGACTGGATAATAGTTTATTCCCCAGTGAGCCGTAAAGCCCGGATTACGACCGGATAGCAGCTCAGTAAGCACCATGAAGCCTGGATTCAACCAGATAGTAGTATATCATAAACACAAGCCGTGAAGCCCGGATCACGACCGGATAATAGCTCAGCAAGTTATTGTGAAGCCTGGATTACGACCAGAAAGCAATACAAGACCATGAAGCCTGAATTACGACCAGATAATGGTAGAAGATGTTTTGAAGACTGGATTAAGACCAGATAGCAACCAAGAGTATTATGAAGCCTGGATTATGACCAGATAATGGTAGAAGATGTTGTGAAGACTGGATTACGAATAGATAGCAACCAAGAGTACTATGAATCCTGGATTACGACCATATAATGGTAGAAGATGTTGTGAAGACTGGATTACGACCAAATAGCAACCAAGAGTACTATGAAGCCTGGATTACGACCAGATAATGGTAGAAGATGTTGTAAAGACTGGATTACGACTAGATAGCAACCAAGAGTACTATGAAGCCTGGATTACGACCAGATAATGGTAGAAGATGTTGTGAAGACTGGATTACGACCAAATAGAAACCAAGAGTACTACGAAGCCTGGATTTCGACCAGATAGTGGTATGATACATCGTGAAGCCTGGATTACGACCAGACAGCGTTAAGGGACACTATGAAGCTTGGATTACGACCAAATAACAGTTTACCCAGCCAGTTACTGTGAAGCCCGGATTCAACCAGATACTAGTAAACCCAACAGTCAAAGGAAATCCCAGATGTGACCGGATAACCACTTCATTTGTTCTGAAGCCTGGATTTCGACCAGATAAGAAGTGAGGTATTGTGAAGATTGGATTCGACCAGATAGCAGTACGTGACACCATGAAGCCTGGATTCGACCAGATAATGGTATAACACATCGTGAATCCTAGATTACAATCAGATAGCGATACAAGGCACTGTGAAACTTGGATTCCGACCAAATAGCAGTTTACATGGACATTTACTAAGAAGCCCAGAGTCGGCCGGATATTAGTATGCCCTAAATTCAAGTTGAAGCCCGGAGGCGACCGGATAACCACTTGATTTATTCTGAAGCCTGGATTTCGACCAGATAAGAAGTGAGGTATTGCAAAGCCGGGATTACAACCGGATAGCAAGTTTAATCTCATCTCCCCAGTAAGTCACTCTAAAGCCTGGATTACGACCAGATAGCAGTCGGTCTTATAACTATGAAGCCTGGGTTGCGACCAGATAGTAGTTCACTCTCACCTCTTCAATAGAGATGATTCCTCAGTAGAATAACGGACGACCAAAGCTCCTAAAGTTCTATTTCTCCTAAGATAAAGAACAACATTCCCCAGTGGAATCTCCCTCAACCACAGGTATACAAGCTCTCGCTAAGGAATCTCTTACGTGATCGAAACTCCTTCGGATGGCATCTTTAAGCCCATCTCCCATCATCAATCTCCAAATGGCATCTGTAAGCCCATTCCCGACATCACAAGACAAATATTACTTCATGCGAGTGCAAATTTCTGGGCACTCTAGTGTTCAATCATCTTCCACCTTCGGATCACGAAAGGCCCGAACGCCAATCTATATCCTAAGGTTTAAGAAGATTGAACAGGGGAAATTGTTGTACCCCAAAATTTTCCCTCCCATATTTCTCAAGACATGTCAAGAATAATCTTCAAGTGGCTCAAGATGGCTCAAGAGTTGGACAGACAAATCATCTCCTAAGGCAGTCAATTCAAAATTAGGGTTTTGTGTTTCATCGAGGTCCTCATATCCAAATGGTCTCAAATTATCCCCAATGTCCTAAAATGTTCTCAAGTTCATCCATGTCAAATTTCAAGCCTTGCAGAGAAAGTTTGGCCAGTCAATTGCTCAAGAAGTCTAAAAATCGACTGTGCTAGGGAAAAAGCCAATTGTGACCTAAATATAGTCAAACCTCAAGATTTTTTGCCAACATTATCATTTTTAAGGATAATTCATCATTTTATCAAGGGTTGATGAAGATTCATCAAGGATTGCTCAAGATTCATCAAGATTCAAAAGTTGCTAAATTAGGGTTTTGTAGGAAAAGTCAACTCAACTTTGACCAAGCATATCTTTCTCATACTTTATGAGAAATGACCCATCCAAAGCTCATTTTGAAGAGGATGCAATTTCCTACAATATATCTTCACACCCCAAAATCAAGAAATGCACTCACAAGAAGTTACAAATTTGGACATTATATGTCATTTTTGAAAGTCAACAAAAACACCTTTTTTGCCAAAGCTTATAACTTGAGCATGGAATATCAAAATGATATTATACCAAAAGGATTGGTTATAGTACATCTCAAGGTTTCTAAAAAGTCCAAGAACACTTCCAAAAGTTCAAAATTGAAGAAGTTATGCATTTTTGAAGTTGGGCATTTTTCCAAAATTGCCAAAAGTCAACTATCCTCCAAACTCCAATTTTTGACAAAAGGGCCCATGTTTTTCCACTTGATTTGGTCTTATCACACCACACACGTGTCCCATTTTCAATTTCATGACCAATCATTTATTTTTCTATTTTATTTAATTTTTATTGATTTAATTCATTTTAAATCAATATTAATTCAAATAAAATCCAAAATATAATGGAATGAGATTTTTCTGATCATTGCAGGTCTTCATTATCAAGATACACCTAATCAAATTCGTATCAAGCATTGTTGTGCACAAAAAATCAAATTTGGTACAATTTTGGAAAGGTTATCAATGGTGATCATATCAAATCCCAAACCTTGAATGCACATGGATTGAAAGCCCAACTCTTGACCTAATTCACTCCCTTATACACACACAAGCCAGGCATAGCAAGAACACGAGCTAAGAACTGCAGAAATGGCCAAACCAAATTGGAGAAAAAGCTTGAAAAAGTGGAAACTGAAATCACACTTAGGGCTCGTTTCAATCCAAAATCACAACGTAGTATCCTTGCTTGCAACCTCCTGAAGCTATAGCAACCTGAATCAAGTCCTGAGACCACCAAAATCTCCCTGTAAGTCGTCACGAACATGGCCCTGTACATGGAATCTTGAATCAGTTATCTTGCATCTTTTTGCCATTTTTTTGGTATATTTGTGATCCTTGCATAATTTCCAACATGTCTTCATTATTCAATTTTGTTTTCATGACCTATAATCATGTACCCGACGCTAGGGTTTGCGTGTTTGTTTTTTAGGCGTTTTCGATGCAGGCAAAATCAGGACAAATAGTGACCATGGTTGTGTTTAATGGAAAGAGACGAAGCAAGCCTTGGACTTGGAATTGATTTTTACAGCCTAGGATGGATTTTAGAAGCAAGCCATGGATTTTGATGCGGAATGAAATCCTTAGGAAAAAAATACAGGGTTTGTGGAAGAAGATGAAGACGTGGTTTGTCTTCATTGGCCAGTTCAAATATGTTTAGCGCGTTTTTTTATTTTCTAGCATAATAATTGAGTTTTCAATATAATATATGTTTTGTATTCTAATAACAATTAGGCAGGTTAGCTCAGTTGGTGGAAGTGTGAGTGGAAAACCCCTTGGGACCAGGGTTCGAATCCCAGGTCCCCCAATATATTTGTCTTATTTTTCTTCAGGCAATCACGTGTGGTTTCAGCAAGCATGGACCATCATGTTCCTTCTGATCTCAAATGCCAGATGGCCTTCTAGCCAAATCCAAAGGCCAGGATTGAAGGCTCATCATGCATCCAAGTCAACAAGCGCATATGGAATCAACAGAAGTCAACAAAGGCAAATGCGTTTGGGCCTGGAAATTGCTGATTTCACACTCAATTTGGGCCCAGTACCCCCCATATTTGGTTATTTCTTCTCATATTTTATTATTATTATTATTCAATTGTTTTATTAATTATTATTATTTACACTAACCAATTATTTTTCTTAATAAATCAAAAAACATAAAAAAACATTATTTTTATTTATTAGATTTAATTTCATTATTTTATTTTGTAAATAAATCTTAATTAATTAACTTAGTTTTAAATAGGTGTAACATTTAATATTTTGTGCAATAAATTAAAATCAATTTAGAATATTAGGTTTTTAATAATTTTAATCATTTTATTTTATTTCCTTAAATAAAAAAATCCAAAAATATCTTTTTTTCATTTAATTAATTAATTAACTTAGTTTTTAATTTCTTTAAATTCAAAATAACAAAAAAACATGCTTTCTTTCAAAAAAGGGTCAAAACCCTAAAAATATGCCGATTTAATTTTCTTGCACGCGATTCATTTGATTCTAATTTTGTAATTATTTCCCGGTATGTAATAGTTAATTAGGACTTTATTTATTTATCGTTTTATTTTTACTTTCTGCAATTTAAATTAAAGGGTTTGTTTTTGGCGATGTAAATACCCGACGCCTTGTAATAGCTTAGATTTAATTTCCCGCAATTTAATTTCCGCACAATATTAACTGTTAGATGTTTGATAAATAGGCAAGGCATGACAAGATCAATCTTTAACCTAAAATCAACATAGCTCACCATTAACATGTATAGATAAAAATTAACCGAAATAACACACTTGCACATGCCACTCCTAGGGTACACCTCGCTTGGTTGCCTCGAACGTGGTCATTGAGTATAGGAAGTTTTAGAGGTCGCCCTCTTGTCCAAAGATCATAGTTGCCTCGAAACGGTTGCCTCGGAAAAATGATCTAAGACATTAGGGTTACCACTAAGGCGTCCTAACATTGCTTTAGTGACCACACGTCCCTTAATGGAATTGACCCGAAAACTCCAACGACGATGCTACCTAATCCCCAATAGTGGGATAGCGTTGTCTAACGGAAATTTGTACAAATTAATTCCTTTTTCGAGTAGGTAGATGGTTCTTAAGTACTTGCTCCTTTTAAAAACAAAACAAAACTTTTCGCACTTACACACCTTTCAAACAAAAACTTCTTTCAAACCCATAAACACAAAGAAAAGCAAATTTTGAAAACACAATGAGCAAGTACCTAAGAGCCCGTGGATAACCACAGATAGAAAGGGTGCTAACACCTTCCCTTTTTATAATCTACCTCCCGAACCCGAAAAACATCTCAAAAAGGAATTTTTCTGTTCTTTTGTCCTTTCCTTGTTGGATAAAATAAAAGACGGTGGCGACTCTTGCTTACCGCGACATTTTGCAAAAACAAACGCAAAACGCGAACCAGCGTTCTAAAACAGTCAGTTCTCATTCCCACCGATCACAAACGCGTTATGTTCTTCAACTGCTCCACTATTCATAACATAATAGCACACAAGTTTATGATTTGCCATCTCTAATTCATCTGCTTCTTTAGAATCTTCTACCTCTGTTACTTGATCATATTCATGTGGTAGTATATAAACCACATTGCAGACGATATTTAAAGAGGACTCCCCATCTGAGTCGAAGTTGTTAGTAAGCATGTCATCATCATTGGTTGGCTCTTCGTTAGTTGGTTCCTTTGGAGTCCTTTCGATGGATACCTCAGTCTTTCTGGGGGAAAAGCCTCCTTTATGCTGGTGGCTTCTCTTTGACAAGTGCAGCAGATGGAGTTTGATTCGTACTAGATTCCCCCACTTCGTTACTGGTGAGTTCCCTTTGAGCCTTCTTGGTCCTTTGGTACCTTCACTACTGGGTTCTTGTTATTGGGTTTTTCCCTTTGTAGTTCTCAGAAACATAGGCTTCTTGCTTTGTTGACCGAAACTGTCTTCTATATGCCCATGCATATCTGCCACCTTCTTCGAAATTCTTCCACTTCCCTTTGCCTTTTCCTCTCCCCTTGTTTTGACTAGACTCCATCCACTTATCTATTGGTATGTTGGATGGTGGATTGAAAGTGACTTGTTGATTCACTCCGGGGTGTGGAATATCTTCCCTTTTTGGGATTCCTTGTGCATTGGTTACATACCTGCCCCTGCTACTCCTTTGATTATTCCAGTATGGTATAGACGAAATTCTTTTGAATGCTTCAACTGCTTTCCTTTCATAAATAGCACTACACCATGGGCATAGTAAAACTTCTGATCTTGTCTTATGACAGCGGACCAGAAATCCCATCAAGTTCTCTCCCATTTTTGGGTATGGCAGCAATTCTATGGCATTCCTCCAATTGTTTCCAGCCCTCTCCTGGTACACTTTCTAGTATGTCGTTGCAGCGCTTCGATCATTCTTTGTGCTGCACCTTGGACACACTAATCCTTCAGGATTCTTCGTATGGCAGTGAAAAAGATATTCCACCAGGCTTACTTTCTGGTGCCCAGTTCGCATCCTGTCACCCTCCATCTTCAAACGTCTCTCAATCTCTTCCATCTCTGGGGATAGCTGGTTCAGATTCACCATGTTTACTTTGAACTTGGTACCTTCATCATTCTCAAGCTCTTTAAATCTGACTCTAAGACCCTCAGTAGTCTTAGATTTGACAACAACTTTGGCACTGCTTCCAGTTTTGTTAACTTCGAACTTGGGACCTTCAACAATCTCAAGCTCTTCAAATTTGACTCTAAGATCCTCAGTAGTCTTAGATTCGCTAGCAGTTTTGGTATTTCCATTAGTAGTATTCCCTTCGAGCTAGCCCATGAGACCCTCAGCAGTCTCTAGCCCATGAGCATCTTCAAATACTTTGTCGAATTGACATTCTTTGATTTCAACAGTGTCCACCATGTTGATATCTACAGGCTCTACAAAATTTGACTTAGTAACCTAAAGAGGATCTGCGTTGACCTTCATCTTGGGCTTCTCCCCAAACTTCAACCTTCCTTCCTTGATTGCATTCTGTATCAAATCCCTGAAAAGATAGCATTGTGAGGTTTTATGGCCTAAAAAATTATGATATTTACAAAAACCCCTTTTCTTCCGTTATTCTAACGGGGGAATTTTAACGCCAGGGGCACTATCATCTGGCCATCTTTTACTAATAAGTCAAAGATTTCATCACACTTGGTGATGTCGAAGGTATAAGTTTTCTTTGGGAATTTGTCATTCCTTTCTGGTTCGACGGGATTCTTCCCGTTCGCAGGTGTTAGCACTTTGCAAGGATAAGGTGGTCCTTGCTTTAATTCTACAAGATCTATTTCATGCTCTTTGACTTCGATTTAACTCTTGCTTCTGTCTTCAAGAGCGTTACAAAGTTTTTTTGAAAAACTTTGTTTGCAAAGGAGTGTAAGTGTGAAAAGGGTTTGTTTGGATTGAGCAAGTACTTAAGAACTAATCTACCTACTCGAAAAAAAGAATTGTTCTATGTTCGTTTCCTTTAGACAGTGTTATCCCACTATTAGTGAGTAGGTAGCACCGTCGTTGGAGTTTTGAGGGTCAATTCGAAAGGTACGTACGATCACTAAAGTAATGTTAGGACGTCTTAGTAGTAAACCTAATGTCTTAGATCAATCATTCGAGGCAACAATTCCGAGGCAACTTTTCTGAATCGGGACTTTGATCTTTGTTTAGACAAGAGAGCAACCACTAAAGTATCCTATACTTAATGACCATTTACCGAAGGCAACCAAGTGAGAGTATACCCTAGGAGTGCGCATGTGCAAGTGATTCAATTTCAGATTATTTATCTTTGCACATTTAGGGTTAGCTAACTGTTTTAAAGTTTACATACATTCTTGTCATGCAACCCTAATTATTCATACATCTAACAGTTTAATATTTTATGGAATTTAAAGTGTGGAAAGTAAACTATGCTATTACAAGGCTTCGGGTATTTACATAGCCAAAAACGAACCCTTAAAAAATAAAGTGATAAATGAAAATAAAAGACCTAGTTAACTATTACAACTTGTAGGCAATTACATCAATATGGTAAAAATAATAATAAAGCGCGCGATGAAGTTGAGATCGATAAGAAATTAGGGTTTTGACCCTTTTCAAACTAGTTAAAAGAAAAAGATGTTTTTTTTGTTGTTTTTAATTGTTTTTAAGAAAGGAATTGGGTTTTAAAATCAAATACACAATCAATTAGTTAATTAAATTAATTAAAGAAAATAATTACATGGCCTATTTTTTGTGTTTTTGGTTATTTTGAGAAAAGGAAAATAGAATTAAATTATAAACAAAACCCTAATTGTTCTAATTATTTTAAATTTATTTACAAAAAGAAATTAAAGTTATCTAAAATTAATATCTAATTAAATTAATTAATTTATTGATAAAAAAAACCTAAGTCTAATTGGGTGAAAAATATTATTTATGATTTTTTTGATAAAAAAATAATTAATTTTGTTAGTGAAATAAATAAACAAATTAAATAAAACAAAAAATTAAAAAGAAAAGAGAAAGAGTTATTGGGCCTGAGTAATTTGGGGGTGTAAACAGCAATTTTATGGCCCAAGAAGGATTGACCCACGTTGACTCTTTGCATCCCATGCCATGCGTTTGACTAGGTGTATCATGGTCCTTCATTGATGGCCTTTGGATCTGGATCTCAGGACACTTGGCTGATTGGATGGTGAGGTCATATGGTGGACCTTGGCTTTGTAAGCGCATGCAATTCCTGAAAGAAAAATAATGTGAAGAAATTGGGGGACCTGGGATTCGAACCCAGGTCCTGAAGCACTTTACAACCATCCGGCTACCAACTGAGCTACACGCGTTTCTTGTTCATATAATAAGAAAAAAAAATCATAATATATAATAATATGAAAAAGGGCGCCAGGATTCAAACAAACGAATGAAACAAAGCCACATATGTTATCTTCTTCCTTGCACCGTTGGTAAAAGTCCCAGACTTTTACCTACGGATGTTTGTCCGTCACTATAAACTGGGCTTGTTCCAAAATCCTCCATGAGCATTATAAATGACATCTATTGCCATGGATCAAACCGTCTTGTCATCCTGAACATCATGGTACCTTTCATGAAGGCTAATTTTGCCTGCATACAAAAACCCTAAAACGGAACCAAAAAACCTAACAATGGCAATTCTTGATTCAGTCTATGAAAACGCAATTAAGTATTACAGAAAGCTTGCAAATTCTCTAAGGATCAAGAATATATGATTACATCATGCTATATGTGCCAGAATTATGCAAACCGATTTCAAAAATAACTCAATATTGTGGATGACTTACAGTGGTATTCAAGGCCTGGAAATGCTTGCTCTTGATTGGTTTTGCTTACTGGTGATCCCAGGAAGCGATTGGGATGGTCAAAGGATCTTGAAATTGCTTCAAAGTATGAATTCATGTTTGCACTTTTTCTTGTTTTTTTCAAGTTTTGTTCTTGTTGCTGCACTTCCTTCTAGCCTTGCTTTAGGTCTGCAAATACTCCTTATGTACTGAGGAATGAATTAGGGTTGAAAGAATGTGCTCAATCTTCCTCCATCATTGCATTTGATTTTGATTTGATTCCTTTGAATATCCTTCCAAAAATAGGCCTAATCCAATCTTTTTGTGCACACCAAGCCTTTACACGAATTCAATCTCATGCTAGCTGGATATTAAGACCTGAAACATGTACCAAATCTTTGAATTTCAATGTTTTGGATTTTCTATGATTTGTTTTGATTTAAATTGATATAATTCAAATAAAAATCAAAATAAATAATAAAAACAAGATAATGACAAGTGGCAAAGGCTAGGGCTCGTGGACCATGTTTCCAACTCAAAACAAGTGAAAAAGATTGTGCCCATTTAGCAAAAATTGCATTTTTAAGCATAGTTGTCTTTTGGCAATTTTGCAAAAAAGGTCAACTTCACCAATGCATAACTTCCTCAATTTTTAATCTTTGAAGGTGTTCTATGACTTTTTAGAAAGCTTGAGATGTCCTATAATCAACCCTTTTCGTCCCATCTCAATTTGATATTCCATTCTCATGTATGAAGCTTTGACAAAAAAGGTATTTTTATTGACTTTTCAAAATGACCTATAATGTCCAAATTCATAACTTCTTGTGAGTGCATATTTTGAACTTGGGAGATGAATATGGATTGTAGATAATCGCATCATATTCAAAATGAGCTTTGGATGGGTCCTTTCTCATAAAGTATGAGAAAGTTATGCTTGGTCAAAGTTGAGTTGACTTTTCCTGCAAAACCCTAATTTAGCAACTTTTGGTTCTTGATGAATTATGAGCAATCCTTGATGAATCATGATCAAACCTTGATAAAATGATGAAATATACTTCAAAATGTGGATTTTGACCAAAAATCTTGAAGTTTGACTGTATGGGGCTCACAGTTGACTTTTGCCCTAACACAGTCGATTTTCAGGCCTTTGAGCAATTGACTGAGCAAACTTTCTCTGTAGGGCTTGAAACTTGACATGGATGATCTTGAGAACATATTAGGACATTGGTGAGAATTTTGGATCCCTTGGACTCAAGTATCTTGATGCAACATGAAACCCTAATTTGAGATAGACTGCCTTAGGAGAGGGCTTGTTTGGTCAACCCTTAGACTTCCTTGAGCAACTTGAGGATCTTTCTTGAAATGTTTTGAGAAATATGGGAGGGAAAATTTTGGGGTACAACAGCTTCCCCTGTTCAATCTTCTTAAACCTGAGGATGTAGATTGGCTTGCTGGCCTTTTGTGATCCGAAGGCGGAAGAGGATTGAACACTAGAGTGCTCAGAAATTTGCACTCACGTGATGTGGTGTCCGTCTTGCAATGTCGGGAATGGGATAACAGATGCCATTTGGAAATTGATGACGGGGGATGGGCTTAAAGATGCCATCTGAAGGAGTGTCGATATCCTAAGAGATTCCTTAGCGAGAGCCTGTATACCTGTTGTTTGAGGAAGATTCCGCTAGGGAATGCTGATCTCTGTCTTGAGAGAAATAGAATTTTAGGAGCTTCATTCGTCCGTTATTCTACTGGGGAGTCCTCTCTATTTTTGAGAAAAGTCGAATTTTAGGAACTTCGGCCTTCCGTTATTCTTGTTGAGGAATCGTCTCTTCTTCGAAGAGGTGAAAATGAACTACTATCTGGTTGTGATCCAGGCTTCATAGTAATAAGACCAACTGCTATATGGTCATAATCCAGGCTTTACAGTGGCTTATTGGGGAGATGAGATTAATCTTGCTATCCGTTCGGGATTCGGGCTTCGTAATTTCTCGATTCTTATCTGGTCGTAATCCAGGCTTCAGAAGGAAATGAGTTGTTATCCGGTTGCATCCAGGCGTCAACTTGAATTTAGGGTACACTAATATCCGGTCGACTCTGGGCTTCTTAGTAACTGTCCAGGTAAACTGCTATTTGGTCGAGATCCAAGCTTCATAGTGTCTTGTACTGTTATCTGGTCGTAATCCAGGTTTCACAATACCTTACTTCTTATCTGGTCGTAACCCAGGCTTCAGAAGAGATCAAATGGTTATCCGATCGTAATCCGGGCTTCCATTTGGCTTTGGGCCTACTAATATCCGGTCGTAATCCGAGCTTCATTGTATTTGGCCGGGTAAACTGCTATTTGGTTGTAATCCAAGCTTCACAGTGTCCCTTACTGTTATCTGGTCGTAATCCAGGCTTCACAGTTTCTCTTACCGCTATCTGGTTGTAATCCAGGCTTCGTGATGTCTCATACCACTATATGGTTGAAATCCAGGCTTCATGGTGTTTAGAGGAAATCAAGATATTATCCGTTTGTAATCAGGGCTTCATAACTTGTGTTAAAGATATACCACTATCTGGTCGTAATCCAGGCTTCGCGGTGTCTTTGGCTGCTATCTGGTCGTAATCCAGACTTCATAGAAGCTTGCTGAGCTGTTATCCGGTCGTAATCCGGGCTTCACGACTTATGTTTATGACATACCACTATCTATTCGTAATCCAGGCTTCATGGTACCTTGCAATGCTATCTGGTCGTAATCCAGGCATCACAGTAACTGGCTGAGTTGTTATCCGGTCGTAATTCGGGCTTCACGGCTTGCTGGGGTTTAATCTATTATCCGGTCGTTATCTGGGCTTCATAGCTTAAAGATTAACCACTATCTGGCCGAATCCAGGCTTCGCGGTGTTTGATACTGATATACGGTCGTAATTCGGGCTTCACAATATGTTGTAGAGATCAAGATACTATCTGGTCGGGTCCGGGCTTCGTAGCTTGAATTTTGTGAGGATTTGATTGTATCTTTCCTGAAAGGTGAAGGTTAATTGTATGTAATGCATGACATGTATCAAGCAATGATGTTCTCAAAATAAATGAGATTGTATTGTATGATGTTTATGCATATGTCATGATGTATGGATATGTAATGTTTTTATGATATCTCTAGCAGGGGGAAATAAATCCCGGATTGCTGCTGGAGAAAACAAAAGTTGAATTCTTCGTTTCCGCTGGGGATAGTGAATGAAGGTGATTTGTGAGAACAATCTTGCTGGAGAATGAACCGGCGAGAAAATAATTATGTGGGAAAGAGATGCTCTGTTAGAGGTCCTGTTGATTTGGAGGAACACCCTCGGCTGGGGGTGAATTACCGTTGTTGGCGATGATAAACTCTGTTGGGGATTGAGTTTCTGTTCGTGAAAGAAATGAACTCCGCTGGGGATGAGCTTTTAGTGGCGACTTCACTGGGGATAATCTTTTAGACTCTACGGGAAAATCCTCCAGACTCTACTGGGGATAATCCTCCAGTGCTGATGATAGATAAACTCTGCTTGGGGAGAATATTGTTGACTCATTCGCGGTTGCGAGCCTCAGCTGGGGAGAGTGGTGTCCTGTTTGGGACCTCTAATATCACGGTATTTTTCTTACTCTACACGGAGTGAATGTACCTTCAATCGTTTTCTCCAACTAGAGCTATCCCTATACCTGGTGGATAGAGCAACTGTACAGTTCAGACATTTCTTATTTGCCCTTGTTTCTGATATTACGAGTAATCGTCTTTTGTTTCGCATGTGAATATTTATGAGCAGCGATTATTGTCAAATGCATATATCAAAATGAAACATTGGACGTTCTTGCAAAACAAAATAGAAAAAAGAAAACAATTTGAAATTTCTTTGTGAAAATGACTTGTATTGATTTTGAAGTTGGCCTGTAAATAGGTGTTTTTTGTATAAGAGGCTGGCGTCCTAGTAAGAGAACGCCGTCGAACAATAGAGTTTATACAATTTGTGTAAAGAAAAACAACTATGTGAACAATCCCATTGGGTTCCAACTCTGCTATTGCCTTTATATCCTCGAGCATCTCATCACTTTGCTACTTGGTTGAAGGAAGATCAGATTGATTAGTTCCGTCCGAGTTTGATAGTCGATATCGAAGTCTGGTAGGAAGATGATCCAATGAGACATAGTGTTACGCTTTAATCCCTAATTTTTGCCTGGACCGCCCTTTCGGGTTTTCAGTCCACCGGGATACCCTTTTTTGCCCAAGCCGCCTTTCCAGGTTTTCGACTTGCCGGGTGTACAGTTTTTTTTCTCATTTTCATCCCTTAATTTTGCCCAAACCCTTTTGGTTCGCCGGGAAGCCCTTATTTTTGCCTAGGCCAGTCGGCCTAGCGGGTCTTTGATTATGCTTAGTATTTTTTCACTATGTCTGCATTAACGGGGTGAGGAAGGTCGTCACCACCCATGGTGGTTAGAATCATAGCTCCTCCTGAGAAAATGTTCTTAACCACAAATGGCCCTTTATAAGTAGGGGTCCATTTGCCCCTGGGATCACCTTGTGGCAGTATGATGTGTTTGATCACCAGATCCCCAACTTGATACTCTTATCGTCTGACTTTCTTGTTAAATGTCTCGATCATTCGCTTTTGATACGGTTGACCATGACAAATAGCAGTAAGTCTCTTTTCGTCGATTAAGTTCAGCTGATCAAGTCGGGTCTGGATCCAATCATCCTCGCTCAAACCTGCATCCTTCATAATCCGAAGAGAGGGTATCTGAACTTCAATGGGTAAGACTGCTTCTGTGCCATACACCAAAGAGTAGGGTGTTACCCCTGTTGACGTCCGTGCTGAAGTTCGGTACCCATGAAGAGCAAACGGTAACATCCCGTGCCAATCTTTGTATGTCACTGTTATCTTCTGTACAATCTTCTTGATATTCTTATTAGCCACTTCAACAACACCATTCATCTTCGGCCGGTAAGGAGAAGAGTTGTGATGTTGTACCTTGAACTGTTTGCAGATCTCGGTGATCATCGTATTGTTGAGATTTGTACCATTATCCGTAATGATCCTCTCTGGTATACCGTACCGACAAATCAGATTGTGTCGGATAAACCGTGCCACGATGTTCTTAGTCACTATAGTAAATGAAGCTTCTTCAACCCACTTCATGAAATAATCAATAGCTACCAGGATGAAACGATGCTCGTTGAACGCAGTTGGTCTGATCTCACCTATCATATCGATACCCCACATTGCAAAAGGCCAAGGTGCCGTCAAAATGTTCAGAGGAACTGGAGGTATGTGCACCTTAT
Source organism: Vicia faba (assembly GCA_948472305.1). Taxonomy (NCBI): domain Eukaryota; kingdom Viridiplantae; phylum Streptophyta; class Magnoliopsida; order Fabales; family Fabaceae; genus Vicia; species Vicia faba. The sequence continues at coordinate 1,232,667,225 of OX451736.1, read as the reverse complement.
CAGCATAGACTTGGCACTTATGACAGGTCCGAGAATGCTGATAACAGTCGGCTTTCATGGTAGACCAATAATATCCTGCCCGTAGGATCTTTTTCGCCATGGTATGTCCACTGGAATGAGTCCCGAAAGTACCTTCATGTAACTCTGCCATAATCCTTTCTGCCTCGTTCTTATCCACACATCGCAGTAAGGTTGAGTCATGGTTACGCTTGTAAAGGATATCATTACTGATGAAGAACTTCGCCGCGAACCTCCTCAGAAACTTCTTATCATTAACAGATGCACCCTCGGGGTATTCCTGAGCCTCAAGATATCTCTTTACCTCGTGAAACCAGAGTTTATCTGTTACCTCTTCAGTCTCAATGTCACAGCAATGTGCAGGTTCGTCCAGCCTCTCGATGGTAATCTGGGGAGCCTCATTGTCCCACCTGACCTTGAACATAGAATACATAGTAGCTAGTGCGTTCGCTAACTGATTCTCCTCTCTGGGGAAATGTTCAAAGGTTATCTCCTTGAAATGTGGAAGCAACGTCAATACATACTCTTTGTAAGGAATACGATTTGGGTGCTTCATATCCCACTCGCCTTTGATCTGACTGATCAAGAGAGCAGAATCTATGAACACACTTAAGAACTTAATCCTTAGGTCAATTGCTGCTCGAAGGCCCATGATGCACGCTTCATACTCCGCTATGTTGTTGGTGCAGTTAAAACATAATCGGGCGGTGAACGGAGTATGACATCCCTCAGGGGATATAATCATGGCACCGATTCCATTACCCAACGTGTTTGAATCTCCATCAAAATACATAGACCATCGGGATCCTTCCTCAGGTCCTTCATCTGGTCCAGGTTTTTCACAATCGGTCACCAACATGATGTTCTCATCCGGAAACTCGAAGTTCATAGTCTGGTAATCATCCACAGCCTGATGCGCCAAAAGATCTTCCAACACACTCCCCTTGATTTCTTTTTGGGTTGTGTATTGGATGTCATATTTCAGTTAAGATCATCTGCCATCTTGCTATTCTTCCGGACAAGGCAGGGTTTTCAAAAATATACTTGATTGGATCCATCTTTGATATCAATAGGGTAGTGTGAGTCAGCATATATTATCTCAGCCGGCGAGTATCCCATGCCAAAGCGCAACAAGTTTTCTCAAGAAGTGAGTATCGGGTCTTACAGTCGGTAAATTTTTTGCTAAGGTAGTAAATAGCATTCTCTTTTCGGCCAGACTCGTCATGCTGCCCCATCACGCACCCCATTGAATTGTCGAGTACTGTCAAGTATAAGATCAAAGGTCTCCCTTCAACTGGAGGCATCAGAATAGGTTGCTCTTGGAGATATTCCTTGATCCTTTTGAAATCGGCCTGAAATTCATCATTCCACCTTACCACATGATCTTTCTTCAGCAGCTTGAAGATTGGCTCACAAGTAGCAGTCAGGTATGAAATGAATCGGGAAATGTAGTTCAGACGTCCCAGAAAGCCTCTGACTTCTTTTTCTATTTGGGGAGCTGGCATTTCCTGTATAGCCTTCACCTTTGTAGGGTCCATTTGAATACCTTTATCACTAACAAAGAAACCCAATAGCTTACCAGACCTTACTCCGAAGGTGCACTTGTTCGGGTTTAACTTCAGTTTGTACATCTTCAACCTGTCAAATAGTTTCTGGAGATGGTCGAGGTGTTCTTCCTTAGTTTGGGATCTTTCAATCATGTCGTCAACGTGTACCTCAATCTCATGGTGAATCATGTCGTGAAACAAAGCGACCATGGCACGCTGATACGTTGCCCCAACATTCTTTAATTCGAACAGCATGACTTTGTAGAAAAAGGTACCCCGCTGTGTAACGAACGTTTTCTTTTCCATATCCTCAGGAGCCATCTTAATCTGATTGTAACCGGAGAAACCATCCATAAAGGAGAACACCTTATGCTGTGCGGTGTTGTCGACCAAAACATCAATGTGAGGCAGAGGGAAATCATCCTTGGGGCTTGCCCTATTCAGATCCCTATAGTCAACACACATCCGAACCTTACCATCTTTCTTCGGCACCGGAACCACGTTGGCAACCCACTGCGGGTAAGAAGTAACTGTTAGAAAACCAGCATCAAATTATTTCATAACCTCAACTTTGATTTTCTCAGACATCTCTGGGCGCATTCGGCAAACTTTCTGTTTCATTGGAGGACAGTCTTCTTTGGTTGGCAAGCGGTGAACTATAATATCAGTATCCAACCCATGCATATCTTCATAAGACCATGCAAAGATCTCAACATAGTCACACATCATCTGTATCAACCATTTCTTAACACCAGAATCTAGATTTGCACTGATCTTAACCTCTTTCTTGTCTTCTTCTGTACCTAGATTTACTGATTCCACTGGCTCTTCACGGGGTTGTATGGCCCTCTCTTCCTGTAGTAACAGTCTAGCAAGTTCCCCAAGCACTTCACAATCATCCTCACCTTCGTCCTCGGCTTGGTTGATCGGACTTTTGAAGTCATAACTGGCAGTAGCAGAGTCGTTATCAGTGGGATCCAGAGTGGATGTGGACTTGTATTATGATATGTGAGTGTGTGTAAGACAATAGTTGTTTTGATAAGGTGCAAGATAGAAGATAAAAACAACGACCGTAAAATTTGTAATGCAAGAAAATGTCCAATGCTTTATTGATGATATATGGAAATGACAAATGTTAAGCCCTCACAAACAAAGCCACGGTGTCTCAGGTAAGGCACCGGGCCGTAAAGTTTTAAATTGTCTGTTATAAATTTCAAAACAAAAGTCTGTTACTGTGTAATAAAAGAAATGGGCACGAAGTCCTTTGCTGTCCAATTGCTTAATCTGCCGTCGGTAGTCGGGTAAATCCAATTGTCAAACTCAGACTCTTCATCATCATCTTCAATTGCATTCACTACCTGATCATGTTTAGGCATATGAGCAATTATGACGTTGGGCTTTTCTGGCGCGTCAAATTCAATCTCTTTAGCTTCAATCAAATCTTGTACCTTATTCCTCAAGGCCCAGAAGTTATTCGTATCATGCCCTGAACTATCAGAGTGATAAGCACAACAGGCGTTTGGATTATACAACGGTGATGTAGTACTGGGATTCTTCGGAGCTTCCCTCAGAGTGATCAAGTTGGTCTTCAACAACTGCGGTAAAATTTGAGATAGGGTCATATTGAGCCGAGTATACTGCCTTTGCGATCTCTCTACTTTTTGCTTATTGTTGCATTGTGGGGCAACAATTGGTCTTGATATTACTACCACATTAACTGCTTGGCGACATTCAGGTCGGTTTTGGCTCCTCGAGCTGTAAACTGCACTAGCTTCTTTTCTGAAAGGCTTCTTCTTTGTACTTGATGAAGCACCTTTCTGTATCTTGCCACTTTTAATACCAGCTTCAACTCTCTCCCCCATCAAAATCAATTCAGTGAACCCATACGATGAACTACCGATCAAATGATTGAAATATGGACCAGACAAAGTCCCAAGAAACATATCCACCAACTCTCTATCAGACAGAGGGGGTTGGAATCTTCTAGCAAGATCTCTCCATTTCTGGGCATAGTCCTTAAAGCCTTCACCTGTACCCATAGACATACCCTGAAGTATGGTACGCGTGGGAGCAAGGTCGGCGTTGTACTGGTATTACTTGTAAAAAGCAGCAGCAAGGTCCTCCCAATTGCGGACATTAGCTCCATCCAGTTGATAGAACCATTCAAGTTGAGTCCCTGACAGACTATCTTGAAAGAAATGAACCCACAGGTTTCTATCAGCTATATAGGGTTGAATCTTTCTGACATACGAGCGGAGGTGTAGCTTCGAGAAGGATACCCCATCGTACTTAGCAAATACATGAGCTTTAAACTTGTGCGGGATTACCACCCCAGATGCCAAACCCAAATCTCCAAAGTCCAAACCAGGTATCTTCTGAATCTCCATTACACTCAACCAATCTTCAAGTTGCTTATACCTATCCTCAGCAGGAGGATACTGTTCTTCATCAAAATCAGTGTCATTATCAGAGACCACAGGACTAGGCCCCTTTCTTTCTTCTTGATTCTCTCCCCCTCCAGATGAATGGAACAAATCAGTTTCATGTCGCAAATTATTCCCAAACCTGCGACCCATATTCAGGAGGACCACCTTCTTCTTCTTCTTCTTCTTCTTCTTCTTCTTCTCTTTCAAGATGAGAGACTTCAAGTCTTGCTGCCCTTTGGCCAGGTTCAGGAAAAGCTCTTGGAACTGAGCATTTTGAGCCTGAAGAGCCTTGATGGCTTGATCAGTAGGTGTTTCAAAAGACATGATTGTTGAAATAAATAGCGAAGAAGATGAGAAACCTGTAATGGTACCTGTGATGAGGTGCATGTGAATGGAATGCGTATGAAATGATTTCAAAAACTTTGGGAGATTCAAATTTGTAAACCAAAATAAAACACACTTTATTATATAAAACTTGTAACAATGTTTAATAATGCCTTCAAGGCGTTACAAAAGAAATACTGAAAAGAAAATCTAAACTAGAAACAATAAAAGATATCAGAAATCCCATGGTCTCTTTCCCTTCGTGATGACATAATCGTTGATTGTCCTTTCGTTCTCAAGCTGCCTTGTAAGCCTCAAGATCTTCCTCTCCTGCTCATGATACTTCTCTCTGTAGGTATCCCTTTCTTCCTTTAGCTGGATCCAAGATCTCTTCAATGCCCCAAGATCAGTAGGCATGTATGGATGGAGGACCGTATAAGGAACACCTTCTTCATTAGTATGCTCTATGATCACCGACAAAATAGCTTCATAAGGCATCCCCAGCTTTTGAGCACAGGCTCGAACCCACTGTAGATAAGGTTGCATCGGGAGAGAAGTCTTCAATCCTAGCTCATGAGGGTCAGACCTGTTCACCATGCCCTTCAGCGATGCTCATTCACGTCCCCCTTATAGTCAAAGACAATGTCTGGAAGAAGCAACTCATGGGGACCGTCTCTCCGAGCGCGTCCAAACTGTCGTAAATCCAAGCAAGGGTTGTAGGTTATACCCCCTATAATTCCAAGCAATGGGACATTAGGGTATTCCCCACATCGATCAATGATAGCTACCATCTCCATATCCTTAGAACTCCAAAGGATGTACGTATGAGAAAGGGATATGATTCTATAGGCCCAACCTACACCTTCCTCATTCTTCAATACAGACTTGGGGAGGTGCGAAATAAACCACCTCGCCAACAGCGGCGTGCAACACATAAGGGTTCCCCTTCTTCGCATGGTACGGGTATAAAGAGCATGTAGAATATCACCCAAGAGAGTAGGCACTAAATTACGAGACATGAAGATATTGACCGTGTTCACGTCTATGAAGGAATCTGAATTCGGGAACAGAACCAAGCCATAGATGAGGAGAGACAAGATGTCTTCAAAAGCTTGAAAGTCTAAGTTGTCCTAAAACTGTTGAGGTTGATCGATCAGAAACTTAGCAAAGAAACCTTCAACCCCACTCCATGTCTCCCAGTTAGACACTACATCAACCTTTGTCAAGTGTAAAGCTACAACAATGTCCTCAGGCCTAGGAACCTCCTCTAAATCGGTGAAGGGTGTCTGCTCGAGAATGGATATACCCAACAAATCAGAAAACTCCTCCAAAGTAGAGACTAGCTGATAATCCGGGAAGGTGAAACAATGATGCAATGGATCAAAGAATTGGAATAACACACTCATCATTTGCTCATCCAACTTTGAAGTGACCAAGCTAAGGAGGTGACCATGTCTTCTAACAAATGAAGAAGTATCAGGAACCTTTGAGACTAACTCTCTGAGCTGAGCAGGGATTTGCACGAAGTTGACTCGAATGGTATTTTTGTGCATAGAAGCCATGATCTGTAAAACATAACAAAGATGAATCCCCTCGGTCTTTGAAATGATTAGTCTAATGAAATATGCTTGCTATGTCATGATGCATGATGTCATGATAAAAACACACAACAGGTATCACAGATAGCAAACATGGTAAAGGAAAACAAGTCACACAGTAGCCCTTATGTTTCAGGCTTGCATGGAGTCTAGTCACTACCCTCTTGCAGTTTAGTTGGTTCAACCTATCCAAATAATAGTAACCGGGTTCTAGAAGTTCTCAATATCACTGACCATCCTCCATCGGCCATAGTTTCAGCTCACGCAATCTTTTCTTGCGGCCAGAACCATCTCGAGAGTATGGTCTCAATGAGTGTAGTTGATGAGGTTTAATCTGTAACGTATAGCCTAAATGTAGTACTGCAAGTGTACAGCCTATCGAAGTAATATATAATATTATCGAACCACAGAGACCAATTGTCAATCTATCAACTCTATTGCTAAGGTGCTTATCTAAGGCGAACAAGAATATTGATGTGAGTGCAGTGCACAAAGTAAATGAGCGAAGTAAATAACAGTTTAAGAGACAGGTTGGAATGTAAATCATGTAATCAGATATTGGTCCGGTCATGCGTAGATGAACCTACTTATGGGGCAGTATTTTCTATTGCTAGCAAAGAATCAGTTTAACGGGAACTTGTAGCTTTTGACTACTAAGAACCGAGTTTACTCTTTAAATTAAATTCCTTTATTGTCACATATAAAGGGTGCCTTCCGCGTTAAAGAGGTAAACCTATTTTTAAGAAATTGATAGTTTTGACTTAACAGAAAAGTGATCTTACTCGGAAAGATTAACTTAAAGAGACTTTTGGCTTTTGACCAAGAGTCAGATTTCAAACCTACAAACGCGTCCGAAAATAGTTTCAAAATCGTTTTCTAAAAAGGTCAATGATTCCTATTTAACCAATCAACGGCTCTCGCTCTTTTTGTTTGGTTAAATAATAATCAAGTCGTATCATTAGTTTGGACGGCTTTCGATCTTACCCAATAAACATTAAAACACAATTGACTTAAGTTAGAAGCAAAACATCCCCAGAGTATTTTCACTAGCATGATAATTAGAACACAACCACGATGACAATCATTACATCCTAACCTTTATAGTTTAGCCAGACATAATAAGTGCGAGTCTATAAAACGTGTAGACTATGGTAAGAGCATTTAAAGTCTATAAAACGTGTAGACTATGGTAAGAGCATTTAAAGTCTATAAAACGTGTAGACTATGGTAAGAGCATTTAAAGTCTATAAAACGTGTAGACTATGGTAAGAGCATTTAAAGTCTATAAAACGTGTAGACTATGGTAAGAGCATTTAAAGTCTATAAAACGTGTAGACTATGGTAAGAGCATTTAAAGTCTATAAAACGTGTAGACTATGGTAAGAGCATTTAAAGTCTATAAAACGTGTAGACTATGGTAAGAGCATTTAAAGTCTATAAAACGTGTAGACTATGATAAGAGCAATTAAATAAAGAAATGCAATAAATTAGAACCTTGCTCCAGTCGGAGACTTGAATCTGATACAAATCTACGGAAAAGTAAGGCCGGTATGATGAACTTCAACCAAAGTGCTCCAAGACTCGATTACAACTCAATCTACACCGCAATAACTCCCCGATGTGAAGAGATTATTACTTTACAGAAACTAATAGTATATGGCTTAAGATTGTACTAAGCTTGGATGAAACTAAAGAATGAGAATCGAAAGCTATTTATAGAGGAACTTTGAGGTGCGTAAGGACCAGCATGCCCCTTAACTTCTTTTGAGCGGGAACCTTTTTGTGAAGGCCGCGGGCGCGGTGCCTGGAACCGCCACATCATGGGAACGTGGCAGTTGATCTCTGGGTGAAAGTGGGCCACGTCATCGCGTTCCCTGTAGCCAGCGCGGTGCTGAACGCCATAAGTGCAGAATATCTTGAAAAACCCTAATTTCTTGGCGTTTTGGCTCGTTTCTTCACAGGAGGCTCTGAAATTACAAGAATCCTGAAAACAAAGGAAAAAGGAACATAATACGAGAAAATGACAATAAAAACTAAGGAAAACATGTGATATTTGAGTCAGAAACATAGTGCGATTTAGTGCGATCAAATCCTCCCACGCTTAGACCTTTGCTTGTCCTCAAGCAACAACTCTTAAAAGTAGATGAAAGAAAATTATGGTGCATACAGGTTTTGGGCAAAGAGGGCTTCTAAGTCCGAGTAAGGGTGTGTTGTCAGGCACTGACAATCTGAATCAAAGGTATCGTAATTACACTACTCGCAGAAATGCGGACAAAAACCTCATAAGTATACAGATCGATCCTAATATCCTTACTATGCTAAGACTTCCCTTTTTTACGAGGTCCTTTTTCATTCAGGCGCAATCACATTAAGCCCGTTATCCGTACATACTCATGGTGTAGTGACCGGTTAGTGACTCTGATCTCAAGTGATGGGATTCTGGTACAAGAGTTGGTTTAATCCCTTTTTATTTTACCCATTTGCCGTTGCGGGGGATCGGACCGTAGTCCGCCCTACCAAGTTCAGCACCAGATACCTCTGAACCAACTACAACAGATATGCCTTATATATATTTTTTCTTTGTTTTTGTTAGTGCTTACAACTTTCTTGAGTTGAGTAATCTTTGTGAGGATCACCCAACTCGTAGTCGTATTCATACTTTATTTTATAACTTTTAAGGCAAAATAGAGATCATCCACTTATATTCATCGATCCCACACTTAGAGCATGCTTAGGCCGGAGCTGACTGCTAAGATAAACTACTTGAAGACCTATTTGTACAGTTTTATTCAAAATCATAGCATATTGAGGAGAAAGGATCTAATCTAAATATATAAAAAAAAAAGCTTATGGTGTAAAAATGATAACGAATTTTTCAAAAAGTGAGTGTCCGAGAAACAGACCCTATCTAAGACCTGTCTCATAGCCCAAATCCTAAAAAACAACCATAAATCTTTGAAAAGCGAAAAATTTGTAAGTCTAAAGGATGGGGGAAATGAAGGGGTACACTACGCAGAAAGACTCGCCTATCACATGCATTTTATTAACTACGAATATATAAAAAGAAAAATGCGGAAGGGAAATAAAAGCAGGAAAAACGGGAAATAAAAGCGAAAAATAAAAGCGAAAAACGGGAAATAAAAGCGATAAATGCTCCTCCCACACTTAAATCAGACATTGTCCTCAATGTTCCAAAATAAGGTAGGAGGAGGTACCTGAAAACACTAGTGGGCTTTTTCTTCCTCGCCATTAGCTTCAATTTCTGGAGGTGTACCTATTTTTCTTATAAATGTGCATATATGTACGTGAATACATATACACATGTATATTTATTTTATTTTTATATTAAAACTATGGTGACCAGAAAAACAAAAACATTAGTAAATAAATAAAACATATGCATATATATATATATATATATATATATATATATATATATATATATATATATATATATATATATATATATATATATATATATATATATATATATATATATATATATATATATATATATATATATATATATATATATAGGTACGGACATTGGGTCATCAAAATAAATATTAACAACGCAGGAAACAGAGAATGCAAAATAAAAATGAGTCTGAAAAGGAAATCAACATAATACTAATAATACTGAAACTAGATATCTTGTGAACAATACAGATCTATTGCCAACCGGTAGGATGCTCTGCAGGAGTGCCTGGGCCACGCAGCTCAGTCAGCTGGCGTCGAATCTCTGCCACCTCGTGAGCTAATTCATCTAACTCACCAGCAAAGGTAACATCATTCACTTCCAACTGCAAATGAAGGTCAGCCACCTCATTGCGGAGAGTGGTTATCTCAGTGCGCATAGCAGTCAATAGAGTGCGAATATCAGGTTCCTGCAAGCTGAGGTTATTAGTAAGAACAGTAGTGCGTGTAACCTCGGGTCGGGATGTGTGATCCGGAGTGGAGTCCTCGGGAGCAGGAGTGTAGTCCTGAGTGGGATCTTCGGAAGCAGGGGTGTAATCTGGAGTGAGATCTTCGGAAGCAGGAGTGTATTCTGGAGTGTACTCTGATATCTCACCCCAACCTTCTACAGAATAGTTCCAATTAGCATAGTTGGAAACACAAGTCATCTGAGGGTCTGGCATTGTGAAGGTGTAAACTGTCTGGTCATTGATAAGCAATCTGTACCGATATGGGTGGAAAGAGGCCCTCCTCATGAATCCACGATCCATGCAAAAGTCTAAATCCAGAAAAGTATATCCACAGTATGGGGTAAGCTGTGCTATCATACTGTCCAAACCCAAAGCAGAAGCTATCTGTGTCACATTCCCTCCGGAATGAATGAGCCCTACAGCGGATCGAGCAGTCTGCTCGAGGCTCTCTATCAGAAAACCTCCACTAGCTATAGGTCTGGACTGACTAGCACAATATAGGAAAAGGATCTCCTCAGCGGTGACCAAGTGGTCACAGTAACTCCTCCCAAAGAAAGTGTGGCACAGGATCATCTCGAAGTATCGGAAGGCCGGGTTATGGATCTTCCGGGACAGCTGGGTAGAGGGGTCAAGACTGGCTCTATCAGTAATGTCCTGCCAAAATTTATCAATATCTCTGTCCATGTAGCAACTCAATGGAAACTCAGTGATAGCGGTCGGTCCAGTTTGGAAACCAAGCAAATCCCCAAATTCTTTGGTAGTCAGGGTATACTCGGTGCCAAACAATCTGAAACTTAGGCATCCTCGCTCATCTCCTTCACCCACTCGTGGGTTATAGTCCATAGAGCTAAGAAACTCCAGAGTAAGGTTCCTGTAGGTTTTGTGAACATCATCAGCATAAGAATCCCAGCTAAGTTGGTTGCATAGATACCGAATACTTGGCTCAATTCCGAGTGCCTCCATGCAGCTCTGATCGGGGTACCTAGTGGGTACCATAGGTCTAGCAGATAAGGTAGCAAATCGGGCCTTTTGTGCTTCATCTCTGAAAATCACAACCATACCATCGGGGTAATGCATCCTGAAAATATAAACACAAGAAATTAGTCCAGATAAAATATATAAATTACTAAAATAAAAATAAAATAAAAAGAATAAACCATGGGTTGCCTCCCATGCAGCGCTTGTTTAACGTCGTTTAGCTTGACGATTAGATCTTACTTTATGTAGGTATTGGTGGGTCTATAAGAATATGACTAGAGTAGTCAACAGGCAAATCGCCTCCTTTGTAGAGCTTCAGTCTTTGTCCATTTACCACAAATGGAGCGCATGAATTGTTTTTGATTTCTACTGCTCCAGACTTTAGAACTTTTGACACTTCAAATGGACCTGTCCATCTTGAACGAAGCTTACCAGGAAAAAGTCGTAACCTTGAGTTAAATAGGAGAACAGGATCACCAATGTTGAAATCTTTCTTGATTATTTTTTTATCATGCCACATCTTGGTTCTTTCCTTATATATGATGGCATTCTCATAGGCATTCAAGCGAAGCTCTTCTAGCTTGTGAATGTCCAGGATACGTTTTTCTCCGGCTTTCAGGTAATCTAGATTCAAGGATTTAATGGCCCAATAGGCTTTATGTTCTAATTCGAAGGGTAAATGACAGGACTTTCCATAAACCAATTGATAAGGAGTTGTTCCAATAGGGGTTTTATAAGCCGTTCTATAAGCCCATAAGGCGTCTTTAAGTTTTCCAGACCAGTCTTTTCTGGATAGTGATACGGTTTTTTCTAGGATCTGCTTAATCTCCCTATTCGATACCTCTACTTGGCCACTGGTTTGCGGGTGATATGGTGATGCTACTCTATGTTTTACTCCGTATTTGCTTAGAAGCTTGTCAAATATCTTAGATATAAAATGCGATCCTCCATCACTTATGACTAACCTCGGGGTTCCAAACCTAGGAAAAATAATATTCTTAAACAGTTTGATAACTACCTTGGTATCGTTTGTGGGTGATGCAACATCTTCGATCCACTTTGAGACATAATCGACAGCTACTAGGATATACTTGTTACCCATTGAGGAAGGAAAAGGTCCCATGAAATCTATACCCCAGACATCAAATATTTCCACTTCTTGGATGTTACTTAAAGGCATTTCATCACGTCTTGAGATGTTCCCAGTGTGTTGGCATCGGTCACATTTTGTAATGTAAGTGTGGACATCGCGCCATACAGTAGGCCAATAAAAACCTGCTTGAAATATTTTGGCGCATGTTTTAGACGTGCTTGCATGTCCACCATAAGGTGAAGCATGACAATGTTTAATGACATTGCCTACTTCTTCCTCCGGCACACATCGTCGGAATATATTATCTATTCCTCTTTTGAATAGGAGGGGTTCATCCCAAAAGAAGTGTTTAACATCTCTAAAAAACTTCTTCTTCTGTTGGTAGCTTAAGTCAGGGGGTATGATATCAGCGGCTAGATAATTCACAATATCTGCGTACCATGGTATGTTGTTCATGGTTGAGATTTCCTCATAGGTCTCTTCTTCAGTTGAGTTTATCCCAGCTATTAATCTTTCATAAGTAGAGTGATCGTCTATAGGTATAAGTTCAGGCTTAAGGTGTTCTAACCTAGAGACATGATCAGCTACTAAGTTTTCAGCTCCTTTTTTATCCTTAATATCCAAGTCAAATTCTTGGAGTAAAAGTACCCATCTGAGCAATCTAGGCTTAGCATCTTTCTTACTTAACAAGTACCGGATTGCTGCGTGATCTGTGTATACTATTATTTTTGCTCCCACCAAATAAGATCGAAATTTATCAATAGCAAAAACTACGGCTAGCAATTCTTTTTCTGTGGTTGTATAATTTAGCTGGGCAGCGTCTAGTGTTCTACTAGCGTAGTAAATTGCATGCAGTTTTTTGTCTTTTCTTTACCCTAGTACAGCTCCTACAGCGAAATCACTAGCATCGCACATGATTTCAAAGGGTTGTGTCCAATCAGGTGGTCTTATGATAGGTGCTGAAATAAGAGCTTGCTTTAAAACTTCAAAGGCCTCAAGACATTTTTGGTCGAATTCAAACTCGACATCCTTCATCAATAAGTTAGTTAAAGGTTTAGTTATTGCGGAAAAATTCTTGATGAAACGTCGGTAGAACCCGGCATGTCCTAGGAAACTTCTTATTTCCCTAACGGTCTTAGGTGGGTTTAAGTTTTCTATAACTTCTATCTTGGCCTTATCGACTTCTATTCCTCTTTCAGAAATAATGTGTCCCAAGACTATCCCTTCACTTACCATAAAGTGGCACTTTTCCCAATTCAACACAAGGTTTACTTCCACACATCTTTTTAAGATTTTCTCCAAGTTCGAGAGGCAGTTTTTGAAATCAAACCCACACACTGAAAAATCGTCCATAAATACTTCCATAATTCCATCTAGGTAGTCTGCGAAAATTGACATCATACAACGTTGGAAAGTGGCAGGTGCATTACAGAGTCCAAAGGGCATTCGTCTATAAGCGAATGTTCCATAAGGGCAGGTAAATGTGGTTTTTTCTTGGTCCTCTGGGTGAATAGGGATTTGGAAAAACCCCGAATACCCATCAAGATAGCAGAAACATGAGTGTCTTGCTAGACGTTCAAGCATCTGATCTATAAATGGGAGAGGGAAATGGTCTTTTCTCGTTGCCTTATTCAACTTTCTGTAATCTATACACATACGCCATCCTCCTTCTGTTCGTTTTGCCACATGCTCACCTTTCTCATTTTTCAGAACAGTGATACCTCCTTTCTTGGGTACCACATGGACTGGGCTTACCCATTCACTATCCGAAATTTGGTATATGATACCAGCTTCTAATAACTTAAGAACTTCTTTCTTGACTACATCACTCATGATAGGGTTTATTCTTCTTTGATGTTCTCTTGAGGGTTTTGAATCTTTTTCCAGCATAATCCGATGCATGCATACGGATGGGCTTATACCTCTTAAATCTGAAACTTTATACCCTAAAGCTGAGGGATATTTTCGCAAGGTATCTAATAGTTGATTTGTTTCTATTTGGTTTAGAGTGGCGCTAATTATAACAGGTCTATTCATCTCCTCATCCAAAAACTCATATCTTAGATTCTTGGGTAGTTCCTTAAGTTCTATAGTGGTTTTCTCAGCACGCGGCATAAGGTCATGGGTAAGAGCTAAGCATTCGAAAAGATTGTCGTCAATGTACGGTTCGATACTCTCAAATCCGTCATCCTCTAAAACAGGGGTTGATGGTAATTTGTTTAAGAATTCGTTTTGTTCGAGCTCATTTACACATTCATCAATGATGTCGATGGCGTAGCACGCATCTCCTATCACAGGTGCCATTAGAAATTTTGATAATATGAACTCAATCTTTTCATCTCCTACCTCGAAAGTCAGTTTCCCTTTCTTAACATCTATTATAGCTCCGGCGGTCGATAGGAAGGGTCTTCCTAAGAGGATTGGGATGTCTTCATCTTCTTTGATATCCATTACGACGAAGTCGGTCGGAATGTACAACTGACCAATCTTGACAGGTATGTCTTCTAAAATACCCATGGGATATTTGACAGATCTATCAGCTAGTTGTAAGGACATCTTAGTAGGTTGAAGTTCTCCTAATTTTAACCTCTTACAGACGGCCAGAGGCATCAGACTTACGCTTGCTCCTAGGTCTAAAAATGCTTTGTCTATCATATGGTTACCTAGGATGCAAGGGATAGAAAAACTTCCAAGGTCTTTATCTTTCTTGGCGAGTTTATTTTCGGATATAAAATGACATTCTAAAGGCTTGGGATCATCGAGTCGCCGTTTATTGGTCAAAATATCTTTCAAAAACTTAGCATATGATGGTATCTGGGTTATAGCTTCAGTAAAAGGAATCTCAACATGGAGTTTCTCTATTACCTTAATAAACTTTTGGTACTGGTTTTCTACTTTGGTGTTTTTCAGCCTCTGTGGGAATGGAATAGGTGGTTTATAAGGTTGTTGAGTGTTTTTCTCTACTTCTGGTTTTGATTGCTTTTCTGGTTTCTCTGGTTCCTCCACCTGGTCTTTGGGCGTAGCATCTTCCATACGTTTTTCTGATGTGCTTAAGTTAGGATTTCTAGGCCCTTCATAAGCAGTTCCACTTCTTAATGTGATAGAATTTGCTTGGCCTTTTGGATTTGGTTGAGTTTGTCCAGGGAATTATCCTCCAGGTGCAACTTGTACAGAGGTGTTTTGGGCTACTTGGGAAATCTGAGTCTCAAGCATTTTGGTGTGGGTTATAATCTGGTCAAACTTGGTTGCTAATTGAGTAACTAGTTCGTTCGTGTGAATGTGTTGGTTCATAAACTCCTTATTTTGCTGGGTTTGAGCCTGAATAAAGGTGTCTATGGTTTCTTTAAGGTTTGGTCTTGGGGGTACTATCTGCATAGGTTGGTTTTGTTTTTGCGCTTGGAATCCTTGAGGTCTCGAAGGTCCGGGATTTTGGATAGGGTTGTTGTTTTTGTAAGAGAAATTCGGGTGGTTCCTCCATCCAGGATTGTAGGTATTCGAGAAAGGGTTCCCTTGAGTATAGTTAACTTGGTCTGAGCTTGATTCGTTCAAAAGGTTACAGTCAACGGTTTGATGTCCTTGAGTTCCACAGAGTTCGTACTCCGATTGGATTGCTGCTACTGTGGTTGGGTTTTGAGACATGTTCTCGACTCTCAAGGCTAAGGCGTCCATCTTGGCATTAATCATGTCCATGCAACTTACCTCATGCTTTCCTCCATGGCTCTCCTTTTTCTCTACTGTCGCTCGTTCTAATCCCCATTGGGCGTGGTTTTGGGCCATGTCCTCTATTAGGGCACAAGCGTCAGGGTAAGGTTTGTTCATCAACGCTCCGCCAGCGGCAGCGTCTATGGACATCTTTGTGTTGTAATGGAGTCCATTATAGAAGGTATGTATGATTAACCATTGCTCCAGGCCATGGTGCGGACAAGCTCTTAAAAGTTCTTTATATCTCTCCCAGGCATCAAAAAGTGATTCGCCTTGGTTTTGGGTGAAACAAGTGATCAGGTTCCTAAGAACAGCGGTCTTGCTTGGTGGAAAATACCTCGCAAGAAAAGCTCTCCTAAGGTCTTCCCAAGTTGTTATTGAGTTAGTTGGAAGGGCGTCTAACCAGTCGTGAGCTTTACCTCTAAGGGAAAAAGGAAATAGTCTTAATCGGATAGCTTCGGGTGTGGCTCCATTTGCCTTAAGGGTGTCAGCTAACTGGATAAATACCTTTAAATGTTGATTCGGGTTCTCGGTAGCGAGACCAGCGAATTGGTTTTGTTGTACTAAT
Organism: Vicia faba; assembly: GCA_948472305.1. Classification (NCBI taxonomy): domain Eukaryota; kingdom Viridiplantae; phylum Streptophyta; class Magnoliopsida; order Fabales; family Fabaceae; genus Vicia; species Vicia faba. The sequence continues at coordinate 1,232,651,045 of OX451736.1, read as the reverse complement.
TGTAGTAACGAGGGCTTTAGTTCAAAGTTGTTGGTAGTTATAGCAGGGTTTACTATACTAGAACTAGGTTCCTCGTTAGATGGTTGGGCGAATTCCTTGAGCGGTCTTTGGTTACGATCTTCTGCCATAGCTCTTCTTATCTTGCGAATAAAAAGACGGGCACGAGCGTAACATTCAGGTTCTACTAAAGGATCTATTAGGTTGCCGGTGCTACGATTTCTACGCATCTACCGGCTAGAATAGCCTTAGTCTAAACGGGATAACAATAGGGTACGAAATTTGACGAAGTTGGTCCCCGGCAACGGCGCCAAAAACTTGATGAGGTTTAATCTGTAACGTATAGCCTAAATGTAGTACTGCAAGTGTACAGCCTATCGAAGTAATATATAAGATTATCGAACCACAGAGACCAATTGTCAATCTATCAACTCTATTGCTAAGGTGCTTATCTAAGGCGAACAAGAATATTGATGTGAGTGCAGTGCACAAAGTAAATGAGCGAAGTAAATAACAGTTTAAGAGACAGGTTGGAATGTAAATCATGTAATCAGATATTGGTCCGGTCATGCGTAGATGAACCTACTTATGGGGCAGTATTTTCTATTGCTAGCAAAGAATCAGTTTAACGGGAACTTGTAGCTTTTGACTACTAAGAACCGAGTTTACTCTTTAAATTAAATTCCTTTATTGTCACATATAAAGGGTGCCTTCCGCGTTAAAGAGGTAAACCTATTTTTAAGAAATTGATAGTTTTGACTTAACAGAAAAGTGATCTTACTCGGAAAGATTAACTTAAAGAGACTTTTGGCTTTTGACCAAGAGTCAGATTTCAAACCTACAAACGCGTCCGAAAATAGTTTCAAAATCGTTTTCTAAAAAGGTCAATGATTCCTATTTAACCAATCAACGGCTCTCGCTCTTTTTGTTTGGTTAAATAATAATCAAGTCGTATCATTAGTTTGGACGGCTTTCGATCTTACCTAATAAACATTAAAACACAATTGACTTAAGTTAGAAGCAAAACATCCCCAGAGTATTTTCACTAGCATGATAATTAGAACACAACCATGATGACAATCATTACATCCTAACCTTTATAGTTTAGCCAGACATAATAAGTGCGAGTCTATAAAACGTGTAGACTATGGTAAGAGCATTTAAAGTCTATAAAACGTGTAGACTATGGTAAGAGCATTTAAAGTCTATAAAACGTGTAGACTATGGTAAGAGCATTTAAAGTCTATAAAACGTGTAGACTATGGTAAGAGCATTTAAAGTCTATAAAATGTGTAGACTATGGTAAGAGCATTTAAAGTCTATAAAACGTGTAGACTATGGTAAGAGCATTTAAAGTCTATAAAACGTGTAGACTATGGTAAGAGCATTAAAAGTCTATAAAACATGTAGACTATGGTAAGAGCATTTAAAGTCTATAAAACGTGTAGACTATGATAAGAGCAATTAAATAAAGAAATGCAATAAATTAGAACCTTGCTCCGGTCGGAGACTTGAATCTGATACAAATCTACGGAAAAGTAAGGCCGGTATGATGAACTTCAACCAAAGTGCTCCAAGGCCGGTAGAAAAAGGTACCCCGCTGTGTAACGAACGTTTTCTTTTCCATATCCTCAGGAGCCATCTTAATCTGATTGTAACCGGAGAAACCATCCATAAAGGAGAATACCTTATGCTGTGCGGTGTTGTCGACCAAAACATCAATGTGAGGCAGAGGGAAATCATCCTTGGGGCTTGCCCTATTCAGATCCCTATAGTCAACACACATCCGAACCTTACCATCTTTCTTCGGCACCGGAACCACGTTGGCAACCCACTGCGGGTAAGAAGTAACTGTTAGAAAACCAGCATCAAATTATTTCATAACCTCAACTTTGATTTTCTCAGACATCTCTGGGCGCATTCGGCAAACTTTCTGTTTCATTGGAGGACAGTCTTCTTTGGTTGGCAAGCGGTGAACCATAATATCAGTATCCAACCCATGCATATCTTCATAAGACCATGCAAAGATCTCAACATAGTCACACATCATCTGTATCAACCATTTCTTAACACCAGAATCTAGATTTGCACTGATCTTAACCTCTTTCTTGTCTTCTTCTGTACCTAGATTTACTGATTCCACTGGCTCTTCACGGGGTTGTATGGCCCTCTCTTCCTGTAGTAACAGTCTAGCAAGTTCCCCAGGCACTTCACAATCATCCTCACCTTCGTCCTCGGCTTGGTTGATCGGACTTTTGAAGTCATAACTGGCAGTAGCAGAGTCGTTATCAGTGGGATCCAGAGTGGATGTGGACTTGTATTATGATATGTGAGTGTGTGTAAGACAATAGTTGTTTTGATAAGGTGCAAGATAGAAGATAAAAACAAGGACCGTAAAATTTGTAATGCAAGAAAATGTCCAATGCTTTATTGATGATATATGGAAATGACAAATGTTAAGCCCTCACAAACAAAGCCACGGTGTCTCAGGTAAGGCACCGGGCCGTAAAGTTTTAAATTGTCTGTTATAAATTTCAAAACAAAAGTCTGTTACTGTGTAATAAAAGAAATGGGCACGAAGTCCTTTGCTGTCCAATTGCTTAATCTGCCGTCGGTAGTCGGGTAAATCCAATTGTCAAACTCAGACTCTTCATCATCATCTTCAATTGCATTCACTACCTGATCATGTTTAGGCATAGGAGCAATTATGACGTTGGGCTTTTCTGGCGCGTCAAATTCAATCTCTTTAGCTTCAATCAAATCTTGTACCTTATTCCTCAAGGCCCAGAAGTTATTCGTATCATGCCCTGAACTATCAGAGTGATAAGCACAACAGGCGTTTGGATTATACAACGGTGATGTAGTACTGGGATTCTTCGGAGCTTCCCTCAGAGTGATCAAGTTGGTCTTCAACAACTGCGGTAAAATTTGAGATAGGGTCATATTGAGCCGAGTATACTGCCTTTGCGATCTCTCTACTTTTTGCTTATTGTTGCATTGTGGGGCAACAATTGGTCTTGATATTACTACCACATTAACTGCTTGGCGACATTCAGGTCGGTTTTGGCTCCTCGAGCTGTAAACTGCACTAGCTTCTTTTCTGAAAGGCTTCTTCTTTGTACTTGATGAAGCACCTTTCTGTATCTTGCCACTTTTAATACCAGCTTCAACTCTCTCCCCCATCAAAATCAATTCAGTGAACCCATACGATGAACTACCGATCAAATGATTGAAATATGGACCAGACAAAGTCCCAAGAAACATATCCACCAACTCTCTATCAGACAGAGGGGGTTGGAATCTTCTAGCAAGATCTCTCCATTTCTGGGCATAGTCCTTAAAGCCTTCACCTGTACCCATAGACATACCCTGAAGTATGGTACGCGTGGGAGCAAGGTCGGCGTTGTACTGGTATTACTTGTAAAAAGCAGCAGCAAGGTCCTCCCAATTGCGGACATTAGCTCCATCCAGTTGATAGAACCATTCAAGTTGAGTCCCTGACAGACTATCTTGAAAGAAATGAACCCACAGGTTTCTATCAGCTGTATAGGGTTGAATCTTTCTGACATACGAGCGGAGGTGTAGCTTCGAGAAGGATACCCCATCGTACTTAGCAAATACATGAGCTTTAAACTTGTGCGGGATTACCACCCCAGATGCCAAACCCAAATCTCCAAAGTCCAAACCGGGTATCTTCTGAATCTCCATTACACTCAACCAATCTTCAAGTTGCTTATACCTATCCTCAGCAGGAGGATACTGTTCTTCATCAAAATCAGTGTCATTATCAGAGACCACAGGACTAGGCCCCTTTCTTTCTTCTTGATTCTCTCCCCCTCCAGATGAATGGAACAAATCAGTTTCATGTCGCAAATTATTCCCAAACCTGCGACCCATATTCAGGAGGACCACCTTCTTCTTCTTCTCTTTCAAGATGAGAGACTTCAAGTCTTGCTGCCCTTTGGCCAGGTTCAGGAAAAGCTCTTGGAACTGAGCATTTTGAGCCTGAAGAGCCTTGATGGCTTGATCAGTAGGTGTTTCAAAAGACATGATTGTTGAAATAAATAGCGAAGAAGATGAGAAACCTGTAATGGTACCTGTGATGAGGTGCATGTGAATGGAATGCGTATGAAATGATTTCAAAAACTTTGGGAGATTCAAATTTGTAAACCAAAATAAAACACACTTTATTATATAAAACTTGTAACAATGTTTAATAATGCCTTCAAGGCGTTACAAAAGAAATACTGAAAAGAAAATCTAAACTAGAAACAATAAAAGATATCAGAAATCCCATGGTCTCTTTCCCTTCGTGATGACATAATCGTTGATTGTCCTTTCGTTCTCAAGCTGCCTTGTAAGCCTCAAGATCTTCCTCTCCTGCTCATGATACTTCTCTCTGTAGGTATCCCTTTCTTCCTTTAGCTGGATCCAAGATCTCTTCAATGCCCCAAGATCAGTAGGCATGTATGGATGGAGGACCGTATAAGGAACACCTTCTTCATTAGTATGCTCTATGATCACCGACAAAATAGCTTCATAAGGCATCCCCAGCTTTTGAGCACAGGCTCGAACCCACTGTAGATAAGGTTGCATCGGGAGAGAAGTCTTCAATCCTAGCTCATGAGGGTCAGACCTGTTCACCATGCCCTTCAGCGATGCTCATTCACGTCCCCCTTATAGTCAAAGACAATGTCTGGAAGAAGCAACTCATGGGGACCGTCTCTCCGAGCGCGTCCAAACTGTCGTAAATCCAAGCAAGGGTTGTAGGTTATACCCCCTATAATTCCAAGCAATGGGACATTAGGGTATTCCCCACATCGATCAATGATAGCTACCATCTCCATATCCTTAGAACTCCAAAGGATGTACGTATGAGAAAGGGATATGATTCTATAGGCCCAACCTACACCTTCCTCATTCTTCAATACAGACTTGGGGAGGTGCGAAATAAACCACCTCGCCAACAGCGGCGTGCAACACATAAGGGTTCCCCTTCTTCGCATGGTACGGGTATAAAGAGCATGTAGAATATCACCCAAGAGAGTAGGCACTAAATTACGAGACATGAAGATATTGACCGTGTTCACGTCTATGAAGGAATCTGAATTCGGGAACAGAACCAAGCCATAGATGAGGAGAGACAAGATGTCTTCAAAAGCTTGAAAGTCTAAGTTGTCCTAAAACTGTTGAGGTTGATCGATCAGAAACTTAGCAAAGAAACCTTCAACCCCACTCCATGTCTCCCAGTTAGACACTACATCAACCTTTGTCAAGTGTAAAGCTACAAAAATGTCCTCAGGCCTAGGAACCTCCTCTAAATCGGTGAAGGGTGTCTGCTCGAGAATGGATATACCCAACAAATCAGAAAACTCCTCCAAAGTAGAGACTAGCTGATAATCCGGGAAGGTGAAACAATGATGCAATGGATCAAAGAATTGGAATAACACACTCATCATTTGCTCATCCAACTTTGAAGTGACCAAGCTAAGGAGGTGACCATGTCTTCTAACAAATGAAGAAGTATCAGGAACCTTTGAGACTAACTCTCTGAGCTGAGCAGGGATTTGCACGAAGTTGACTCGAATGGTATTTTTGTGCATAGAAGCCATGATCTGTAAAACATAACAAAGATGAATCCCCTCGGTCTTTGAAATGATTAGTCTAATGAAATATGCTTGCTATGTCATGATGCATGATGTCATGATAAAAACACACAACAGGTATCACAGATAGCAAACATGGTAAAGGAAAACAAGTCACACAGTAGCCCTTATGTTTCAGGCTTGCATGGAGTCTAGTCACTACCCTCTTGCAGTTTAGTTGGTTCAACCTATCCAAATAATAGTAACCGGGTTCTAGAAGTTCTCAATATCACTGACCATCCTCCATCGGCCATAGTTTCAGCTCACGCAATCTTTTCTTGCGGCCAGAACCATCTCGAGAGTATGGTCTCAATGAGTGTAGTTGATGAGGTTTAATCTGTAACGTATAGCCTAAATGTAGTACTGCAAGTGTACAGCCTATCGAAGTAATATATAAGATTATCGAACCACAGAGACCAATTGTCAATCTATCAACTCTATTGCTAAGGTGCTTATCTAAGGCGAACAAGAATATTGATGTGAGTGCAGTGCACAAAGTAAATGAGCGAAGTAAATAACAGTTTAAGAGACAGGTTGGAATGTAAATCATGTAATCAGATATTGGTCCGGTCATGCATAGATGAACCTACTTATGGGGCAGTATTTTCTATTGCTAGCAAAGAATCAGTTTAACGGGAACTTGTAGCTTTTGACTACTAAGAACCGAGTTTACTCTTTAAATTAAATTCCTTTATTGTCACATATAAAGGGTGCCTTCCGCGTTAAAGAGGTAAACCTATTTTTAAGAAATTGATAGTTTTGACTTAACAGAAAAGTGATCTTACTCGGAAAGATTAACTTAAAGAGACTTTTGGCTTTTGACCAAGAGTCAGATTTCAAACCTACAAACGCGTCCGAAAATAGTTTCAAAATCGTTTTCTAAAAAGGTCAATGATTCCTATTTAACCAATCAACGGCTCTCGCTCTTTTTGTTTGGTTAAATAATAATCAAGTCGTATCATTAGTTTGGACGACTTTCGATCTTACCCAATAAACATTAAAACACAATTGACTTAAGTTAGAAGCAAAACATCCCCAGAGTATTTTCACTAGCATGATAATTAGAACACAACCACGATGACAATCATTACATCCTAACCTTTATAGTTTAGCCAGACATAATAAGTGCGAGTCTATAAAACGTGTAGACTATGGTAAGAGCATTTAAAGTCTATAAAACGTGTAGACTATGGTAAGAGCATTTAAAGTCTATAAAACGTGTAGACTATGGTAAGAGCATTTAAAGTCTATAAAACGTGTAGACTATGGTAAGAGCATTTAAAGTCTATAAAACGTGTAGACTATGGTAAGAGCATTTAAAGTCTATAAAACGTGTAGACTATGGTAAGAGCATTTAAAGTCTATAAAACGTGTAGACTATGGTAAGAGCATTTAAAGTCTATAAAACGTGTAGACTATGGTAAGAGCATTTAAAGTCTATAAAACGTGTAGACTATGATAAGAGCAATTAAATAAAGAAATGCAATAAATTAGAACCTTGCTCCGGTCGGAGACTTGAATCTGATACAAATCTACAGAAAAGTAAGGCCGGTATGATGAACTTCAACCAAAGTGCTCCAAGACTCGATTACAACTCAATCTACACCGCAATAACTCCCCGATGTGAAGAGATTATTACTTTACAGAAACTGATAGTATATGGCTTAAGATTGTACTAAGCTTGGATGAAACTAAAGAATGAGAATCGAAAGCTATTTATAGAGGAACTTTGAGGTGCGTAAGGACCAGCATGCCCCTTAACTTCTTTTGAGCGGGAACCTTTTTGTGAAGGCCGCGGGCGCGGTGAGGGTGGCCGCGGGCGCGGTGCCTGGAACCGCCACATCATGGGAACGTGGCAGTTGATCTCTGGGTGAAAGTGGGCCACGTCATCGCGTTCCCTGTAGCCAGCGCGGTGCTGAACGCCATAAGTGCAGAATATCTTGAAAAACCCTAATTTCTTGGCGTTTTGGCTCGTTTCTTCACAGGAGGCTCTGAAATGACAAGAATCCTGAAAACAAAGGAAAAAGGAACATAATACGAGAAAATGACAATAAAAACTAAGGAAAACATGTGATATTTGAGTCAGAAACATAGTGCGATTTAGTGCGATCAGTAGTATCGAGTATCAACCAGTTCCCAGCTCTATGCCGAGGCCGACTATCTCACTACTTCCTATGGCTAAGTTAGTCAATTATAAGTTCTAAGGTCATTTGATGCTTAACGACCCATATAGAAGCCCCATACTCTCCTTGTTGCTCCACAAGGGACATCGGTACCAACTAATGTGCCACATCAACGTAGCTACTGCTTCAACCGTATCAGTCTATGTCGTACAGTTCCCTCACAGTCTATTGCTACTTACCTAAAAGGTGTTCCCCAGATCCGGGTTAGGATCTATAGTAACACTGATACAAAGCCCACAAAAATAAAGCAATCAAATCAAACAATAGAAAATAATATGGTGAACTAATCCTAAGGTATACCCCACTTACCATATCCCCAGCAGAGTCGCCAGTTCTGTGATACGGTGGCCAGAACCGGGACTGTTTTTTAGGAATTGCTGGTTTGCGTTTTGCGTTTGTGTTTGCAAAATGTCGCGGTAAGCAAGAGTCGCCACCGACTTTTATTTTATCCAACGAGGAAAGGAAAAAAGCACAGAAAAATTCCTTTTTTCGAGATTTTTTGAGTACGGGGGATAGATTATAGAAAGGGAAGGTATTAGCACCCTTTCTATCCGTAGTTATCTACGGGCTCTTAGGTACTTGCTCATCATTTTCAAAATTGCTTCTTTTTGTGTTTGTGTGATTTGAAAAGTTTTTGACTTCGATTTAACTCATGCTTCTGTCTTCAAGAGTGTTACGAAGTGTTTTTGAAAAACTTTGTTTGTAAAAAAGTGTAAGTGTGAAAAAGGTTTGTTTGGATTGAGCAAGTACTTAAGAACTAATCTACCTACTTGAAAAAAAGAATTGCTCTATGTTCGTTTCCTTTAGACAATGTTATCCCACTATTAGTGAGTAGGTAGCACCGTCGTTGGAGTTTTGAGGGTCAATTCGAAAGGGACGTACGGTCACTAAAGCAATGTTAGGACGTCTTAGTAGTAACCCTAATGTCTTAGATCAATCATTCTAGGCAACAATTCTGAGGCAACCATTCCGAGGCATCTTTTCCGAATCGGGACTTTGATCTTTGTTTAGACAAGAGAGCAACCACTAAAGTATCCTATACTTAATGACCATTTACCGAAGGCAACCAAGTGAGAGTATACCCTAGGAGTGCGCATGTGCGAGTGATTCAATTTCAGATTATTTATCTTTGCACATTTAGGGTTAGCTAACTGTTTTAAAGTTTACATACATTCTTGTCATGCAACCCTAATTATTCATACATCTAACAGTTTAATATTTTGCGGAATTTAAAGTGCGTAAAGTAAACTATGCTATTACAAGGCTTCGGGTATTTACATAGCCAAAAATGAACCCTTAAAAAATAAAGCGATAAATGAAAATAAAAGACCTAGTTAACTATTAAAACTTGTGGGCAATTACATCAATATGGTAAAAATAATAATAAAGCACACGATGAAGTTGAGATCAATAAGAAATTAGGGTTTTGACCCTTTTCAAACTAGTTAAAAGAAAAAGATGTTTTTTTGTTGTTTTTAATTGTTTTTAAGAAAGGAATTAGGTTTTAAAATTAAATACACAATCAATTAGTTAATTAAATTAATTAAAGAAAATAATTACATGGCCTATTTTTTTGTGTTTTTGGTTATTTTGAGAAAAGGAAAATAGAATTAAATTATAAACAAAACCCTAATTATTCTAATTATTTTAAATTTATTTACAAAAAGAAATTAAAGTTATCTAAAATTAAAATCTAATTAAATTAATTAATTTATTGATAAAAAATAAACCTAAGTCTAATTGGGTGAAAAATATTAATTGTGATTTTTTTGATAAAAAAAATAATTAATTTTGTTAGTAAAATAAATAAACAACTTAAATAAAACAAAAAATTAAAAAGAAAAGAGAAAGAGTTATTGGGCCTGAGTAATTTGGGGGTGTAAAGAGCAATTTTCTGGCCCAAGAAGGATTGACCCACATTGACTCTTTGCATCCCATGCCATGCGTTTGACTAGGTGTATCATGGTCCTTCGTTGATGGCCTTTGGATCTGGATCTCAGGACACTTGGCTGATTGGATGGTGAGGTCATATGGTGGACCTTGGCTTTGTAAGCGCATGCAATTCCTGAAAGAAAAATAATGTGAAGAAATTGGGGGACCTGGGATTCGAACCTAGGTCCTGAAGCACTTTACAACCATCTGGCTACCAACTGAGCTACACGCGTTTCTTGTTCATATAATAAGAAAAAATCATAATATATAATAATATGAAAAAGGGCACCAGGATTCAAACAAACGAATGAAACAAAGCCACATATGTTATCTTCTTCCTTGCACCGTTTGTAAAAGTCCCAGACTTTTACCTACGGATGTTTGTCCGTCACTATAAACTGGGCTTGTTCCAAAATCCTCCATGAGCAATATAAATGACATCTAATGCCATGGATCAAACCATCTTGTCATCCTGAACATCATGGTACCTTTCATGAAGGCTAATTTTGCCTATACAAAAACTCTAAAACGGAACCAAAAAACCTAACAATGGCAATTCTTAATTCAGTCTATGAAAACGCAATTAAGTATTACAGAAAGCTTGCAAATCCTCTAAGGATCAAGAATATATGATTACATCATGTTATATATGCCAGAATTATGCAAACCGATTTCAAAAATAACTCAATATCGTGGATGACTTACAGTGGTATTCAGGGCCTAGAAATGCTTGCTCTTGATTGGTTTTGCTTGCTGGTGATCCCAGGAAGCGATTGGGATGGTCAAAGGATCTTGAAATTGCTTCAAAGTATGAATTCGTGTTTGCACTTTTTCTTGTTTTTTTTCAAGTTTTGTTCTTGTTGCTGCGCCTCCTTCTAGCCTTGCTTTAGGTCTGCAAATACTCCTTATGTACTGAGGAATGAATTAGGGTTGAAAGAATATGCTCAATCTTCCTCTATCATAGCATTTGATTTTGATTTGATTCCTTTGAATATCCTTCCAAAAATAGGCCTAATCCAATCTTTTTGTGCAAACCAAACCTTTACACGAATTCAATCTCATGCTAGCTGGATATTAAGACCTGAAACATGTACCAAATCTTTGAATTTCAATGTTTTGGATTTTCTATGATTTGTTTTGATTTAAATTGATTTAATTCAAATAAAAATCAAAATAAATAATAAAAACAAGATAATGACAAGTGGGAAGAGTTATGGATCGTGAACCATGTTACAAACTCCAAAAAGTGCAAAAAGTTGGGCCTATTTGACAAAAATTGCAATTTGAGGCACTTTTGACTTTTGGCAATTTTGCAAAAAAGGTAAACTTCACCAATGCATAACTCCTTCAATTTTGACTCTTTGAAGGTGTTCTTGGACTTTTTAGAAAGCTTAAGATGTCCTCTAAGAAACCCTTTTGGTATCATCTCAATTGAGTCTTCCATGTTCATGTATGAAGCTTTGACAAAAAATGTGTTTTTGTTGACTTTTCAAAATGACCTATAATGTCCAAATTCATAACTTCTTGTGAGTGCATATTTTGAACTTGGGAGATGAAGATGAATTGTAGGGAATTGCATCCTATTCAAAATTAGATTTGTATGGTTCATTTATCATAAAGTATGAGAAAGTTATGCCTGGTCAAAGTTGAGTTGACTTTTCCTACAAAACCCTAATTTAGCAACTTTTGGGTTTTGATGAATTATGAGCAATCCTTGATGAATCATGATCAAACCTTGATCAAATGATGAATAATACTTCAAAATGAGGATGTTGACCAAAAATATTGAGGTTTGACTGTATGTGGGCCATAGTTGACTTTTGCTCTAGCATAGTCGATTTTCAGGCCTTTGAACAATTGACTGAGCAAATTTCCTCTGCAAGGCTTGAAACTTGACATGGATGATCTTGAGAACATGTTAGGACAATGGTGGCATTTGGGATCCCTTGGACTCAAGTATCTTGATGCAACATGAAACCCTAATTTGAGGTAGACTGCCTTAGGAAAGAGTTTGTCTGGTCAACCCTTGGACTTCCTTGAGAAAATTGAGGATCTCACTTGAAATGTTTTGAGAAATATGGGAGGGAAAATTTTGGGGTACAACATCTTCCCCTGTTCAATCTTCTTAAACCTGAGGATGTAGATTGGATTGCTTGCCTTTTGTGATCCGAAGGTGGAAGATGATTGAACACTAGAGTGCCCAAAAAATTTGCACTCGCATGAAGTGGTACTTGTCTTGTAATGCCGGGAATGGGCTTATAGATACCATTTGGAGATTGATGACGGGGGATAGGCTTAAAGATGCTATCCGAAGGAGTGTCGATCGCCTAAGAGATTCCTTAGCGAGAGCCAATATACCTGTTGTTCAGGAAGACTACGCTGGGGAATGCTGGTCTCTGTCTTGGTAAAAAGTTGAATTTTAGGAGCCTCGGTTGTCTGTTATTCTACTGGGGAATCGTCTCTTAGTCGAAGAGGTGAAAATGAACTACTATCTGGTCGTGATCCAGGCTTCATAGTGATAAGATCGACTGCTATATGGTCATGCTCTAGGCTTTACAATGACTTACTGGGGATATGAGATTATACTTGCTATCCGGTCATAATCTAGGCTTTGCAATTTCTCAATTCTTATCTGGTCGTAATCCAGTCTTCAGAAGGAATTAAGTTGTTATCCGGTCGCATTCGGGCTTCAACTTGAATTTAGGGCACACTAATATCCGGTCGACTCCGGGATTCTTAGTAATTGTCCAGGTAAACTTCTATTTGGTCGAAATCCAAGCTTCAAAGTGTCTTGTACTGTTATATGGTCGTAATCCCAGGCTTCAGTGTCTTTTACCGCTATTTGGTCGTGATCCAGGCTTCACGATGTTTTATACCATTATCCGGTCGAATTCAGGCTTCATGGTGTTTTGTACTACTATCTGGTTGTAATCTAGGCTTCACGATATCTTACTTCTTATCTGGTCGTAATCCAGGCTTCAGAAGAAATCAAGTGGTTATCCGGTCGCCTCCGGGCTTCCCTTTGACTTTTGGGCCTACTAATATCCGGTCGAATCTGGGCTTCATAGTAATTGGCCGGGCAAACTGCTATTTGGTCATAATCCAAGCTTCACAGTGTCCCTCACTGTTATCTGGTCGTAATCCATGCTTCAGTGTCTTTTACCGCTATCTGGTCGTAATCCAGGCTTCGCGATGTCTCATACCATTATCTGGTCGAATCTAGGCTTCATGGTGTTTGGAGAAATCAAGATATTATCCGGTCGAACCTGGGCTTCATAACTTGTATTAAATATATACCACTATCTGGTCGTAATCCAAGCTTCATGGTGTCCTTGGCTACTATCTGGTTGTAATCCAGGCTTCACAGTAACTTGTATTTCTATCTGGTCGTAATCCAGGCTTCACAATAACTTGCTGAGCTGTTATCCGATTGTAATTCGTGCTTCACGGCTTGTGTTTATGATATACCACTATCTGGTCGAATCCAAGCTTCATGGTGTCTTGTACTGTTATCTGGTCGTAATCCAGGCTTCACAGTAACTTGCTGAGCTATTGTCCGGTCGTAATCTGGGCTTCACGGCTTGTTGGCGATTAAACTATTATCCGGTCGAATCCGGGCTTCATAGCTTAGAGATAAACCACTATCTGATCAATTCCAGGCTTCGTGGTGTTTGATACTGTTATCTGGTTGTTCTCCGGGCTTCACAATATGATGTAGAAATCAAGGTACTATCCGGTCAGATCCGGGCTTCATAGCTTGAACTTGGTGAGAATTTGATTGTATCTTTCCTGAAAGGTAAAGGGTTAGTCATATATAATGCATGACATGTATCAAGCAATGATGTTCTCAAAATAAATGATACTACGTTGTATGATATTTTGAGAATAAATTGGCGGGAGAATAACTCTGCTGGAGAATAAACTGGCGAGAGAATGACTATGTGGGGAAGAGAGACTCTGTTAGAAGATCCACTGATTTGGAGAAATAACCTCGGCTGGGGATGAATTACTGTTGCTGAAGATGATGAACTCTATTGGGGGTTGAGTTTCTGCTTGTGGAAGAAATAAACTCCACTGAGGATAGTCTTCCATTGTTGGTGATAGATGAACTCTTCTTGGGGATAAATAACACCGTTGTTTTTAGATGTCTTTTACTCTGCGAGGAGTGTATGCACTTTTAGTCATATTCTTTAGTTGGGTCTATCCCCGTACCTGGTGAATAGAGCAACTGTAAGGTTTGGACATTTCTTGTTTTCCCCTGTTCTTGGAATTACGAGCAATTGTCTTTTGTTTCGCATGTAAATATTTATGAGTAGCAATTATTGTCAAATGCATATATCAAAATGAAACATTAGACATTTTTGCAAAACAAAACAGAAAAAGAAAAACTTTGAAATTTATTGTAAAATGGATTGTATTGATTTTGATGTTGGCCTTTAATAGGCGTTTTGTACAAGAGGATGACGTCCTAGTAAGAGAACACCGCTGAACAAACAGAATTTATACAATTTGTGTAAAAGAAAGAAAAACGGCTATGTGAACAATCCCACTGGGTTCCAACTCTGCTATTGCCTTTATATCTTCGAGCGTCTCATCACTTTGCTACTTGGTTAAAGGTAGATCAGATTGATTAGTGCTGTCCGAGCTTCATAGTCGATACCGAAGTCTGGTTGTAAGATGATCCAATGAGACATAGTGTTACGCTTTAATCCCTAATTTTTGCATGGACCGCCCTTTTGGGTTTTCAGTCCACCGGGATACCCTTTTTTTCCCAAGTCTCCTTTTCAGGTTTTCGACTTGCCGGGTGTACATATTTTTTCATTTTCATCCCTTATTTTTGCCCGAACCCTTTTGGTTCGCCGGGAAGCCCTTATTTTTGCCTAGGCCAGTCAACCTAGCGGGTCTTTGATTATGCGTAGTATTTTTTCACTATGTCTACATTGACGGGGTGAGGAAGGTTGTCACCATCCATGGTGGTATGAATCATAGCTCCTCCTGAGAAAATGTTCTTAACAACAAATGGCCCTTCATACGTAGGGGTCCATTTTCCCCTGGGATCACCTTGTGGTAGTATGATGCGCTTGATCACCAGATCCCCGACTTGATACTCTTAATGTCTTACTTTCTTGTTAAATTCCTTGATCATTCTCTTTTGATACGTCTGACCATGACAAATAGCAGTAAGTCTCTTTTCGTCGATTAAATTCAGTTGATCAAACCGGGTCTGGATCCAGTCATCCTCGCTTAAACCTGCATCCTTCATAATTCGAAGAGAGGGTATCTGGACCTCAATGGGTAAGACTGCTTCCATTCCATACACCAAAGAGTAAGGTGTTTCCCCTGTTGAAGTCTGCGCTGAGGTTCGGTACCCATGAAGAGTGAATGGTAACATCTCATGCCAGTCTTTGTATGTCACTGTCATCTTCTGCATAATTTTCTTGATATTCTTATTAGCTACTTCAACAGCCCCATTCATCTTCGGCCGATAAGGAGAAGAATTGTGATGTTGTATCTTGAACTGCTTGCAGTGCTCGGTGATCATCGTATTGTTGAGATTTGTACCATTATCCATAATGATCCTCTCTGGTACACCGTATCGACAAATCAAATTGTGTCGGATGAACCGCACCACGACGTTCTTGGTCACTGTAGCAAAGGAAGCTGCCTCAACCCACTTTGTAAAATAATCAATTGCTACCAGGATGGAATGATGCCCGTTGGCCGCAGTAGGTCTGATTTCGCCAATCATATTAATACCCCACATTGCAAAGGGCCAAGGTGTTGTCAAGACGTTCAGAGGAACTGGAGGTACATGCACCTTATCAGCATAGACTTGGCATTTATGATAGGTCTGAGAATGCTGATAACAATCGGCTTCCATAGTAGACCAATAATATCCTTCCCGTAGGATTTTCTTTTCCATGGTATGTCCACTGGAATGAGTTCCGAAAGTACCTTCATGTAATTTTTACATAATCTTTCTACCACGTTCTTGTCCACACGTCGCAGTAAAGTTGAATCATGGTTACGCTTGTAGAGAATGCCATTGCTGATGAAGAACATCACAGCGAACCTTCTCAAGAAATTATTATCATTAACAGATGCACCCTTGGGGTACTCTTAAGCCTCAAGATACCTCCTTACCTCGTGAAACCAGGGTTTATCTGCTACCTCTTCAATCTCAATATCACAGCAATGTGCGGGTTCGTCGAACTTCTCGATAGTAATCTAGGGAGCTTCATTATCCCACCTGACCTTGAACATAGAAGACATGGTAGCTAGCACGTCCGCTAACTGATTCTCCTCTCTCGGGAAATGTTCAAAGGTTATCTCCTCGAAGTGTGGGAGCAACGTCAATACATACTCTTTGTAAGGAATAAGATTTGGGTGTTTTGTATCCCACTTGCCTTTATTTGACTGATCACGAGAGAGGAATCTCCTAATACACTCAAGAACTTAATCCTCAGGTCAATAGCAGCTCTAAGGCCCATGATGCACGCTTCATACTCCGCCGTGTTGTTGGTACGGTTAAAACATAGTCGGGCGGTGAATGGAGTATGACAGCCTTTAGGAGATATGATCACGGCGCCAATGCCATTACCAAATGCGTTTGAAGCTCCGTAAAAATACATAGACCATCGGGATCCTTCCTCAGGTCCTTCATCCGGTCCAGGTTCTTCACAATCGGTCACCAACATGATGTTCTCATCCGGAAACTCAAATTTCATAGACTGGTAATCATCCATAGCCTGATGCGCTAAATGATCTGCCAACACACTCCCCTTAATTACTTTTTGGGTTGTGTATTGGATGTCGTACTTAGTTAAGATCATCTGCCATCTTGCTATTCTTTCGGACAAGGCAGGCTTTTCGAAGATATACTTGATTGGGTCCATCTTTGATATCAACAGGGTAGTGTGAGTCAGCATATACTGTCTCAGTCGGCGAGCAGCCCATGCCAAAGTGCAACAAGTTTTCTCAAGAAGTGAGTATCGGGTCTCACAGTCGGTAAACTTTTTGCTAAGGTAGTAAATAACATGCTCTTTTCAGCCAGACTCGTCATGCTGCCCCAACACACACCCCATCGATTTGTCGAGTACTGTCAAGTATAAGATCAAAGGTCTTCCTTCAACTGGAGGCAACATAATAGGGGGCTCTTGGAGATATTCCTTGATCCTTTCGAAAGCGGCCTGACATTCATCATTCCATCTTACCACTTGATCTTTCTTCAACAGCTTGAAGATTGGTTCACGAGTAGAAGTCAGGTGCAAAATGAATTGGGCAATGTAATTCAGACGTCCCAAAAAGCCTCTGACTTCTTTTTCCGTTCGGGGAGCTGGCATTTACTGTATAGCCTTTACCTTGGCAGGATCCACCTGAATACCTTTATCACTAACAACGAAACCCAACAGCTTACCAGACCTTACCCCGAAGGTGCATTTTTTCGGGTTTAACCTCAGTTTGTACCTCTTCAACCTGTCAAACAGTTTCTGGAGATGGTCAAGATGTTCTTCTTTAGTTTGGGACCTTGCAATCATGTCATCAATGTACACCTCAATCTCATGGTGAATCATGTCATGGAACAAAGCGACCATGGCGCGCTGATACGTTTCCCCAACATTCTTCAATCCAAACGGCATGACTTTGTAGCAAAAGGTGCCCCATTGTGTAACGAAAGTCGTCTTCTCCATGTCCTCGGGAGCCATCTTAATCTGATTGTAACCAGAAAAACCATCCATAAAGGAGAAGATCTTATGCTGCGCAGTGTTGTCAACCAAAATGTCGATGTGAGGGAGTGGGAAATCATCCTTGGGGCTTGCCTTATTAAGATCCCTACAGTCCACACACATTTGTACCTTACCATCTTTCTCCGGCACCGGAACCACGTTGGCAACCCACTGCGGGTAAGAAGTAACTGCTAGAAAACTGGCATCAAACTGTTTCATGACGTCAACCTTGATTTTATCATACATCTCTAGGCGCATGCGGCGAACTTTCTGCTTTATCAGAGGACAGTCTTCTTTAGTTGGCAAGCGGTGAACCACAATGTCGGTGTCCAACCCAGGCATATCTTCATAAGACCAAGCGAATATCTCAACATAGTCGCGTAGCATTTGTATCAACCATTTCTTGACACTAGGCTCCAGATTTGCACCTATCTTGACCTCTTTCCTGTCTTCTTCTGTACCCAAATTCACTGATTCTAGTGGCTCTTCGTGAGGCTGTATGGCCCTCTCTTCCTGTAGTTACAGTCTAGCAAGTTCCTCGGGCACCTCACAATCATCCTCACCTTCGTCCTCGGCTTGGTTGATCGGATTTTCGAAGTCATAACTGGCAGTAACAGAGTTGTTATCAGTGGGATCCATAGTGGATGTGGATCTGCATTATGATATGTGAGTGTGTGTAAGATAATAGCTATTTTAATAAAGTGCAAAAGAAAAACAAGGAGCGCAAAATTTGTAATGCGAGAAAACGTCCAATGCTTTATTGATGATATATGAAAATGAAAAATAATAAGCCCTCACAAACAAAGCCACAGTGCCTCGGGCAAGGCACCGGGCCGTAATGTTTCAAATTGTCTGTTACAAATCTCAAAACAAAAGTCTATTATTGTGTAATAAAAGAAACGGGCACGAAGTCCTTCACCGTCCAATTGTTCAATCCACCGTCGGTAGTCGGGTAAATCCAACTGTCGATATCTGACTCTTCTTCATCATCCTCAATTGCATTCACTCCCTGATTACTGATGTGCAGGAGAGGTCTTCCAATCCGTGCCCGCCGAACAGCTCTTTGAGCCTCTGCAGTAAAGCCCAAACCAAACTTGTCAGTTTTGTATGCAAAGTCAGGGAGCTGACCCAATTTTCCACACCCACCTTTTTCAATTACAGCCCTGGCATCCTTGAGGGAAGCCATCTTCATCGGAGGTTCTTCAACAGCAACTTCAGTCAACGCTAGAGTCTGGGGGACCTCTTCAAAGTTCTGACACGGGGTTTCTATGAACTCTCCATCCATCTCCACATAGAGAAAGGAGTTAAGATGACTTACCATGTACTCCTCTTCTCCTCGTACCGTAATAATCTTCACTTTTACTGGATATTTCAGCATCTGATGGAGCGTAAAAGTCACTGCCCCAACCTTATGAATCCACATGCGATCCATCAAACAAGAATAAGATGGTCGAATATCCATCACATAGAACGTAGATGCAAAAGTCTGAGAGCCAACTTTAACAGAGACGTCCACCTCCCAGTGCACCATCCTTTTTGACCCGTCGAAGGCCCTAACCACAATATTACTCGGCTTCAGAACCAAACCTTCACAGTCCAGACGGTCTAATGCTTTCTTGGGTAAAACATTCAATGAGGACCCAGTATCCACCAGTACGTAGGCCAGAGTAGTGCCCCAGCACTCAATCGAGACGTGCAGAGCATCATTGTGATTTCTTTCTTTAGCAGTCAGATCTACGTTTGAGAAACCCAACCCATTGTCGGCAGTCAAACTAGCTACACAGTCTTTGAATTGATCAGCGAAAGTTTCCTGCGGCACATGCGCAGTTTTGAGGAAAGCAATTAAAGCCTTTGCATGGGCTTCCAATCACAACAACAAGGATAACATGGAGATTTTAGACGAGGTCTGCCCCAGCTGCTCGACTAGGTTGTAGTCGCTCTTCTTGATAATCCTCAGAATTTCCTCTATCTCCTGCCTAGAGGTTTCTACAACGATCTTCTTAGGCGCCTCCATCCGGGAAGGCTCACATGTGATCTCTTTGCCCCGAGCGTCAGATGACTCGACGACAGGGGTGATAATTGGAATATGTACTGGGACAGTAGCTGATGTACTGGCAGATGGAATGGCAACATGATTTTGAACAGTCGGAGGGGAAATCTCGGGAGAAAAGAGTCTTCCACTTTAGGTGACCTTGCTAGCCCCGACAATATTGTTGACATCAGCATCAGCTTCTTCAACCTTCAAGTCTTGTTTGATCCCATGATAATACACATCGGCCCCATAGTGCCACGGGACAGCCTTATTCGAAGTGTATGGGATAGGACCAGGAGTAGTAATGATCAATGGAGCAACTCTCGGAATGGATGTAATCCTAACAGGCTTTCTTAAGGAAACCTTGGAAGGATTGGCGGAAATGGTTATGATGGAAACATCTTCAACAGGAATTAATAGAATCAAAGTCTTCTCGAACAGGATTTCTTTGTTATCCATCAGGCGTTGAACACCTGATTTCAATAAATGGCAACCAGCAGGCAGGATTGAACATAGGTGGTAACCTTTGCCACAGCCCGGAAATAAACCGGCCGATAATAGGTTCTTCTTAATTGTCATCAATGGAGTAGAAATATCTTCCACGGAGGTCAGAAATGAATCATCGTCCACAGCATTTACTCCATGGCCATGTTTGGGCATAGGAGCAGTCATGACGTTGGGTTTTTACGGTGCGTCAAACTCAATTTATTTAGCTTCAATCAAATCCTCCACCTTATTCTTCAAGGCCCAGAAGTTGTTGGTATCATGCCCTGGGCTATCGGAGTCATAGGCACAGCAGGCGTTCGAATTATACAACAGAGATGTAGTGCTGGGATTCTTTGGGGCCTCCCTCAGAGTTACCAGGTTAGTCTTCACCAATTGCGGTAGAATTTGAGACAAGGTCATACTGAGCCGAGTGTACTGTTGTTGTACCCCAAAATTTTCCCTCCCATATTTCTCAAAACATTTCAAGAAAGATCCTCAAGTTGCTCAAGGAAGTCCAAGGGTTGACCAGACAAGCTCTCTCCTAAGGCAGTCTACCTCAAATTAGGGTTTCATGTTGCACCAAGATACTTGAGTCCAAGGGATCCCAAATTCTCACCAATGTCCTAATATGTTCTCAAGATCATCCATGTCAAGTTTCAAGCCCTATAGAGGAAATTTGCTCAGTCAATTGCTCAAAGGCCTGAAAATCGACTGTGAGGGCAAAAGTCAATTGTGACCCACATACAGTCAAACTTCAAGATTTTAGGTCAACATCCTCATTTTTAAGTATATTTCATCATTTGATCAAGGGTTGATCATGATTCATCAAGGATTGCTCATAATTCATCAAGACTCAAAAGTTGCTAAATTAGGGTTTTGTAGGAAAAGTCAACTCAACTTTGACCAAGCGTAACTTTCTCATACTTTATGAGAAATGACCCATCCAAATCTAATTTTGAAGAGGATGCCATGATCTACAATCCATCTTCATCTACCAAGTTCAAAATATGTACTCACAAGAAGTTATGAATTTGGACATTATAGGTCATTTTGAAAAGTCAACAAAAACACCTTTTTTGTCAAAGATTCATACTTGAGAATGGAATATCAAATTGAGATGAGACAAAAATGGTTGCTTAGAGGACATCTCAAGATTTCTAAAAAGTCCAAGAACACCTTCAAAGAGTCCAAATTGAGGAAGTTATGCATTTGTGAAGTTGACATTTTTTGCAAAATTGCCAAAAGTCAACTATGCCTAAAACTTCAATTTTTGCCAAATGGGCCCAATCTTTTGCACTTGTTTTGAGTTGGCAACATGGTCCACGATCCCTAGCCTTTTCCACTTGTCATTATCTTGTTTTTATTATTTATTTTGATTTTAATTTGAATTAAATCAATTTTAATCAAAATAAATCATGAGAAAACCTAAAGCATTGAAAACTCAAGATTTTGTAATTGTTTCAGGTCTCAAATCTAGTTGGCAAGTATTTGAAATCGTGCAAGGCATTGATGTAGACAAAAAGATTGGGTTTTTGGCTATTTTAGAAAGATATTCAAATGGAATCAAATCAAAATCAAATTCATTGATGGAGGAAGATTGAGATCAGTTTTGGAACCCTAATTCACTTCTCAGTACATATAGAACCATTACATACCTAAAGCAAGGCTAGAGGGAGGCGCATCATCAAGAACAAAACTTGGAAAAAGCCATAAAAAATATAAATTTGAATTCATAGTTGCAAGCCGACTCAAGACTCTTGGACCATTCCAATTGCTTCTTGGGAGTGTAGGCAAGCAAAACCAATCAAGACCAAGCATTTCCAAGCCCTATATCTCACTGTAAGTCAGCCACGACCTTGGGCTTTTCTTGAATTCGAATTTCATAATTTAGGCATTGATAGCATGAATTAATCATACATTGTTGATCCATAGAACATTTGCAAGCTTTCTGTATCGTTTAATTTCATTTTCATGGCCTGTATAAGATTTCACCATTGTTAGGGTTTGTAGCTTCAAATTGGGATCTTGATGTACAGGTGAAATTGGGCCACGATTAGGGTACCATGAAGTTCGTGAGACTGAGACGAATGGATTGGTACCATCACCATTGATTTATTGTGTTTGTACATGATTTTTGATATGACCATGGTTTTAGCTACGGAGAATGTCCGTTGGTATAGGTCTTTTGTCTAAAACAACAGATCCTTGGAGAAGATGAAGACGTGGCAGACAACCATTTGCGTGTTTCAATTTTGCGCGTTTCTGACTCGGTGTTTTTTCTTTTCATATATTATCATTGTTATTTATTTTATGTACAAACAAAAGCAAGTGGCGCAGTGGTAGTGGAGTGGTTGTAAAGTGCTTCAGGACCTGGGTTCGAATCCCAGGTCCCCCCCTTTGCTTGCATATCATTTTTCTTTTCAGGTTCAGGTGCGCTTGCAAAGCCAAGGTCCATCATGGGACCTCATCATCCAGCCTGCCAAGTGTCCAGATGGCCATATCCAAAGGCCATCAATGAAGGAGTACAATAGACCATGGTCAATGCATCATGGGAAATCTGGCAGGTTAACGTGGACTTCCTTACTTTGGGCCCATAAATATGATTCTTGCACCCCCTTAAACTACTAATTCCAGGCCCAAGTTTCTATTCCTTTTCTTTTTTATATTTAATTTAATTTAATTTATTTATTTTATTTTACTAACCAATTAACTATTTTCTTTTTATAAAAAAAAAATCACAAAAAATATTTTTCACCAAATTAGGTTTAGACTTTATTTTTTTTATCAAAAATTAAATTAATTTAATTAGGTTGATAATATTAGATAACTTTAATTCCTTTTGTAAATAGTTAAAAATAATTAGAAAATTAGGGTTTTGTCTAAATTTAATTATATTATATTTTTCCTAAAATAACCAAAACATAAAAATAGGCCATGTAATTATTTTCATTAATTAATTTAATTACTAATTAATTGTATATTTAATTTAAAACCTAATTCTTTTCTTTAAAAAATAATTAAAAACAACAAAAACATTTTTCTTTTAATTAGGTTAAAAAAGGGTCAAAACCCTAATTTTTCTTATCGTTCTAATTGCATCGCGCGCGCTTTATTGTTTTATTATTTACCATATTGATGTAACTGCCTACAAGTTGTAATAGCTTAATTAGGACTTTTATTTTCATTTATCGCTTTATTTCAAAGGGTTTGTTTTTGGATATGTAAATACCCGAAGCCTTGTAATAGCGTAGTTTAATTTCCGCACTTTAAATTCCACAAAATATAAATTGTTAGATGTACGATATTAGGATACATGACAAGAATGTATGATTAACTTTAAAACGGTTAGATAACCCTAAAATGTGCAAAGATAATAATCTGAAATTGAACCACTCGCACATGCGCACTCCTAGGGTACACTCCCACTTGGTTGCCTTCGGTAAACAGTCATTGAGTATAGGATGCTTTAGTGGTCGTCCTTTTGTCCAAAGATCAAAGTTTCCTCGAAAATGTTGCCTCGGATATTGTTGCCTCAGATAATTGATCTAAGACATTAGGGTTACTACTAAGACGTCCTAATATTGCTTTAGTGACCGTACGTCCCTTTCAAATTGACCCTCAAACTCCAATGATGATGCTACCTACTCACTAATAGTGGGATAGCATTGTCTAAAGGAAACGAACATAGAACGATTCTTTTTTCGAGTAGGTAGATTAGTTCTTAAGTACTTGCTCAATCCAAACAAATTTTTCACACTTACACTCCTTTACAAACAAAGTTTTCAAAAACACTGCATTACACTCTTGAAGACAGAAGCAAGAGTTAAATTGAAGTCAAAACAAAAGCTTTTCAAATCACACAAACACAAAGAAGCAATTTTGAAAATGATGAGAAACTACCTAAGAGCCCGTATATAACTACGGATAGAAAGGGTGTTAATACCTTCCCTTTCAATAATCTACCCCCTGTACTCAAAAATATCTCGAAAAAGGAATTTTTCTGTGCTTTTTTCCTTTCCTTGTTGGATAAAATAAAATTCGGTGGCGACTCTTGCTTACCGCGACATTTTGCGAACACAAACGCAAAACACAAACCTGCAATTCCTAAAAAAGGAAACAAGTCTCGGTTCTGGCCACCGTATCATAACTATCTTTGCGGTCTCTTTATTCTTTGTTGATTGTTGCGTTGTCGGGCAACGATGGGTCTTGATATTACTACCGCATTTACTTCTTGGCGGCGTTCAGGTCAGTTTTGGCTCCTCGAGCTGTAAACTATACTAGCTTCGTTCTTACCGGTGAAAGGCCTCTTTTCTATACTTGATGAAGCACCTTTCTGTATCTTACCACTTCTGATTTGACCTTCTACTCTCTCCCTAGTCAAAATCAATTCGGTAAACCCAGATGACGAACTACTGGTCAAATGATTAAAAAATGGACCAGACAAAGTCCCAAGAAACATATCCACCAACTCCCTATCAGACAGAGGGGGTTGGACTCTTCCAGCCAGATCTCTCCACTTTTGAGCATAGTCCTTAAAGCCTTCACCTGCACCCATAGACATACCCTGAAGCTGAGTACGCGTGGGAGCAAGGTCGGCGTTTTACTGGTATTGCTTGTAAAAATCAGCAACAAGGTCCTCCCAGTTGCGGACATTAGCTCCTTCCAATTGATAAAACCATTCAATCTGAGTCCCTGACAGACTATCTTGAAAGAAATGAACCCATAGATTTCTATCAGCAGTGTAAGGTTGGATTTTTCTGACGTATGAGCGGAGATGAAGTTTTGGACAGGATACTCCATCGTACTTAGCAAAACAAGAGCTTTGAATTTATGAGGGATCACTACCCCAGATTCTAGTCCCAGATCTCCGAAGTCCAAACCAGGTATCTTCGAGTTGTTTGTACCTATCCTCAGCAGGAGGATACTGTTCTTCAAGTTGTTTTTACCTATCCTCAGTAGGAGGATACTGTTTTTCATCAAAATCAATGTCATTATCAGAGACTATAGGACTAGGACCCTTTTCTTCCTATTGATTCTCTCTTCCTTTGGATGAATGAGACAGATCAACTTCTTGTCGTAACCTATTCCCAAATCTGTGACCCATATTCAGAAGAACCACCTTCTTCTTCTTCTTATTTTTCTTCTCCTTCATGATGAGAGTCTTTAAATCCTCCTGCCCTTTAGCCAAGTTCAAGAACATCTTTTTGAATTGAGCATTCTGCGCTTGAAGAGCTTTGATGGCTTGATCGGTAGGTATTTCAGAAGACATTCTGTGCTGAAATAAACAGCGAAGAAGATGAGAAACCTGTAATGATACCTGTAATGAGGTGCATGATAAAGGAATGCATATGAAATGATTTCAAAGACTTTGGGAGATTTAAATTTGCAAACCAAGAAATAAACAAACTTTATTAGATTCAAACTTGTAAAAATGTTTAACAATGCCTTTAAGGCGTTACAAAAGAAATAGATTGAAAACAAATCTAAACTAGAAAAAAGAAAAAAAAATCAGAAGTTCCATGGACGCTTCCCCTTCGTGCTGACATAGTTATTGATCGTCCTTTCATTCTCAAATTGCCTCGTGAGCTTCAAGATCTTCCTCTCTTTCTCATGATACTTCTCCCTGTAGGTATCCCTCTCCTCTTTCAACTGAATCCAGGATCTCTTTAATGCCCCAAGATCAGTAGGCATGTAGGGATAAAGGAATGTATAAGGAACACCTTCTTCATTAGTTTGCTCCACAATCACTGGCAACACAATTTCATAAGGCATCCCAAGCTTCTGAGCTCGAGCCTGGACCCACTGGAGGTAAGGTTGCATAGGGAGAGAAGTCTTTGGTCCTAGCTCTTGAGGATCATACCTATTAACCATGCCCCAGGCTCGTATAAACCTTCGACGATGCTCGTCAACGTCCTCTTTGTAGTCAAAGACAATATCTGTAAGAAGGAGCTCATGAGGACCATCTCTCCGAGCGCGACCAAACTGTCGTAAAGCCAAACAAGGACTGTAGGTTATTCCCCCTCTAATTCCAAGCAACAGGACATTAGGATATTCCCCACATCAATCAATGACAACAACATTTTCCATATCCTTAGAACTCCAAAGAATGTCTGTATGGGCAAGGGACATTATCCTGTAAGACCATCCTAAACCTTCTTCATTCTTCAACACGGACTTGGGGAGGTGCGAAATAAACCACCTCACCAGAAAAGGCATGCAACACATGAGGGTCCCTCTTCGACGCACAGTACGAGTATAGAGGGCATGCAAGACATCACCCAGAAGAGTAGGTACAAGATTGCAAGACAGGAAGATCTTAACCGCATTCACATCTATGAAGGAATCTGGATTCGGGAAAAGAACCAAACCATAGATAAGGAGAGCCAAGATGTCTTCAAAAGCCTAAAAATCCAGGTTATCCCAGAACTGTTGAGCTTGATCTATTAGAAACTTGGCTAAGAAACCTTCAACCCCGCTCTGTGTCTCCCAGTTGGATACTACATCAGCCTTTTTTAGATGCAAAGCTGAAACAATGTCCTCTGGTCTAGGAGTCTCTTCCAAACCCGTGAAGGGCATCTGCTCGAGGATGGATATACCCAATAAGTGAGAAAACTCTTCCATAGTAGGAACTAGCTGATAATCCGGGAAGGTGAAGCAATGATGCACTGGATCAAAGAACTAGAAAAGCACACTCATCATTTGCTCGTCAAACCTTGAGGTAACCAAAGTAAGAAGCTGACCATGTCTTCTAATGAATGAAGAAGTATCAGAAACTCTCGAGGCTAAATCCTTGAGTTGAGAAGGTATTTGCACAAAGTTAACTCAGATGGTGTTTCTGCGCATGGAAGCCATAATCTACAAAATAGAACAAAGATAAATCCCCTCGGTCTTTGAAATGGTTAGTCTAATGAAGTATGCATGTTATATTATGATGCATGATGTCATGGTAAAACAAACAAACAGGTATAGCAGATAGCAGACATGGTAAAGGCAAACAAGTCACACAAAAAGCCCTTAAGTTTCAGGCTTGCATGAGGTCTAGGTATTACCCTCTTGAAGTTCATTTGGTTTCAACCTGTCCTAATAATAGTAACCGGGTTCTAGATGTTCTCAATATCATTGACCATCCTCCATCGGTCATGGTTTCAGCTCACGCAATCTTTTCTTGCGGCCGGAACTATCTCGAGAGTATGGTCTCAATGAGTGTAGTATCGAGTATCAACCAGTTCCCATCTTTACACTGAGACCGGCTATCTCACTACATCATATAGCCAAGTTGGTCAATTATAGGTTCTAAGGTCAGTTGATGCTTAACGACCCATATAGCAGCCTCGTACTCTCCTCGTTTCTCCACAAGGGATACCGGTACCAACCGATGTGCCACATCAATGTAGCTACTACTTCAACCATATCAGTCTACGCCGTACAGTTCCCTCACAGTTTATTGCTACTTACCTATAAGGTGTCCCCCAGATCCAGGTTAGGATCTATAGTAACTCCCAATACAAAGCCCTCAAAGATAAAGCGATCAAATCAAACAATAGAAGCAAATATGATGAACTAATCCTAAGGTATACCCCACTTATTTATTCCCCAGCAGAGTTGCTAGTTCTGTAATACGGTGGCAGAACCGACTGTTTAATACTGGTTTGCATTTTGCATTTTTTTGTTTGCAAAATGTCGCGGTAAGCAAGAGTCACCACCGACTTTTATTTTATCCAACTGGAAAGGACAAAAGCACAGAAAAATTCCTTTTTCGAGATTTTGAGTACGGGGGGTAGATTATAGAAAGGGAAGGTATTAGCACCCTTTCCATCTGTAGTTTTCTACGGGCTCTTAGGTACTTTCTCATCATTTTAAAATTGCTTGTGTGTATTTGATTTGAAAAAAGTTTTTGTTTTACTTCGATTTAACCCTTGCTTCTGTCTTCAAGAGTGTTACAAAGTTGTTTTGACAACTTTGTTTGAAAAAGTGTTTGGTGTGAAAAAGTTTGATTTGAGAAAGTACCTACTAGCATCTACCTACTCGAAAAAGAGAATGTTTCTGTTCTTATTTCCTTTAGATAGTGCTATCCCACTATTAGTGAGTATGTAGCACCGTTGCTGGAGTTTTAAGGGTCAATTCGAAATGGACGTGCGATCACTAAAGCAATGTTAGGACGTCTTAGTAATAACCCTAATGTCTTAAGATCATATTCGAGGCAACAATTCCGAGGAAACCTTTCCGAGGCAACATTTCCGAACGGGACTTTGATCTTTTATTTATACAAGAGGGTAACCACTAAAACAACCTATACTTAATGGTCGTTTATCGAAGGCAACCGAATTGAGAGTATACCCTAGGAGTGCGCATGTGCGAGTGATTTAATTTCAAGTTATTATCTTTGCACATTTAGGGTTTGCTAACCGTTTTAAAATTTACATACAGTCTTGTCAAGCAACCCTATTATCATACATCTAACAGTTTATATTTGCGAGAATTAAAATGCGGAAAATAAAGCTACGCTATTACAAGGCTTCGGGATTAATTACATAGCCAAAAACCCGTAAAACGAAAAAATAAACGAAAAGCCCTAATTAATCTATTACATCCCATGAGCAATTACATCAATATTGTAAAATAAAATAAACGCGCACGGTGAATCGAGAACGAGAGAAAATTAGGGTTTTGACCCCGTCTAACCTAATTACAAGAAAAATCATTTTTTGGTTGTTTTTGATTATTTTAAGAAAATAAGGTTTTAAATTAAATATGTACAAACCTAATTACTAATTAAATTAAATCAAGAAAATTATTTACATTTGACTTAATTTTATGTTTTGGTTATTTTTAAGAAAAGAAAATAAAAATTAGATTAAGCAAAAACCATAGTTTTTCTAATTGATTTTAATTTATTTATAAAAAGAATTAAAATTACCCTAAAATTAAATAAACTAATTAAATTAATTTTTGATTAAAAAACCTAAGTTTAATTTGATGAAAATTGATTTTAAGATTTTATATCAAAAAGAATTAATTTTTTTGTGTTAGTAAAAATAATTGAATGAATTAATTAAGAAAATATAAAAGAAAAGAAAAAGAAAATGGGCCTGATAAACAGCAGTTGGAGGGGTGCCATTAGCAATTTTCTGGGTCCAAGAACCTTGGTCCATGTTGACCTCTATGCTTCCATGTTGTGCGTTGACCAAGGTGCACTATGGTCCTCCAATGATGGCCTTCAGATCTAGCCTTCTGAAGATCTAATGGTTGAATCCTGAGGGCACATGGTAGTCCTCATGATGCGTGGGATATAGGATCTGTGAATAACATTTAAGAAAAATTTCAAATGTTTGGAGGCAGGGGTCGAACCCCTGACCTCATACCTACAACGCCTTAGCGCCTCCTTGGCTACCACTGGGCCACTTGATTCAGCTTGTTAATCTATGAAACAAAAGCAATAAAATAAATGAAACGAAGCTAGCTACCAAACACGCGCCATATTTCAAACAGGAGAATAAGGTGGTGCCACGCAAGTCTTCTTCCTCCTCTCTCCGTTGGTAAAAGTCATGGACTTTTACCTACGGACAAAGGTCCGTAGCTATAACCCCTGCACATTTCAAAATCTCATACATGCACTATAAATGAAATCTAATGATGTAGATCAAATCGCCTTGACCTTGTGAACATCATAGCACCTTTCTTATGGACCAATTTTTCCTGTACAAAAAGATCCCAAAACGCAACAAGAAACCCTAGCAATGGTGTTTTTCAATATAGCTAACAAAAATGCAATTAACTGTTACCATTAGCTTGCAAACACATTAGGGATTACAAATATGTCATTGAAACATGATAAAGATGCAAGAATGAAGAGATTCAATTTTGAAAATAGTGACAAACTGTGGGGGTCGTGGAACCAGATTCTGGGCACGAAGACGCTTGCTTTTGATTGGTATAGCTTCCTTGTATCCCTAGGAAACGAAAGAGATGGCTTGGGAGTCTTGAAACTGCCTAGAAATACGAAAACATATCACCACTTTTCCTTAATTTTTCAAGTTTGTTCTTCCTCTTACACGCCTCAAAACCTTGTCTTTTTGGTCTGCATTTGTTCACTATATATCACTGATAGAATTAGGTTTACAAATGTTCTTTCAATCTTTGTCAATTATGGTCTTTGATCATGATTTGATTCTCAAGAAAATATTTCCAAAATAGGCCAAAAATCAATATTTTCATGCACAAACATGCCTTGCACGATTTGATTTTGTTACTAGCTGTACAAGGGACCTGAAATATGCACCAAATCTCAAGACTTAAATGATTTGGATATTTCCATGATTTATTTTGATTTAAATTGATTTAATTGAAATAAAAAATCAAAATAAATGGCAAAAATAAAATAAAGGCAAGTTGTAAGAGTTAGGGATCGTGGATCATGTTACAAACTCAAAACAAGTGCAAAAAGTTGGGCCCATTTGACAAAAATTGCAATTTGAGGCACTTTTGACTTTTAGCAATTTTGCAAAAAAGGTCAACTTCACCAATGCATAACTCCTTCAATTTTGACTCTTTAAAGGTTTTCTTGGACTTTTTAGAAATATTAAGATGTCCTATAAGCAACCCTTTTGGTCTCATCTCAATTGAGTCTTCCATGTTCATGTATGAAGCTTTTACAAAAAAGGTGTTTTTGTTGACTTTTCAAAATGACCTATAATGTCCAAATTCATAACTTCTTATGAGTGCATATTTTGAACTTGGGAGCTGAAGATAAATTGTAGTCCATTGCAGCCTATTAAAAATGAGCTTTGGATGGGTCATTTCTCATAAAGTATGAGAAAGTTATGTCTGGTCAAAGTTGAGTTGACTTTTCCTGCAAAACCCTAATTTAGCAACTTTTGGGTTTTGATGAATTGTGAGCAATCCTTGATGAATCATGATCAACCCTTAATCAAATGATGAATAATACTTCAAAATTAGGATGTTGACCAAAAATCTCGAGGTTTGACTGTATGTGGGCCACAGTTGACTTTTGCCCTAGCACAGTCGATTTTCAGGCCTTTGAACAATTGACTGAGCAAATTTCCTATGCAAGGCTTGAAACTTGACATGGATGATCTTGAGAACATATTAGGACAATGGTGGCATTTTGGATCCCTTGGACTCAAGTATCTTGATGCAACATGAAACCCTAATTTGAGGTAGATTGCCTTAGGAGAGAGTTTGTCTGGTCAACCCTTGGACTTCCTTGAGCAATTTGAGGATCTCACTTGAAATATTTTGCGAAATATGGGAGGGAAAATTTTGAGGTACAACATCGATGGACATAAAACTCCGGGAAAAAATTAGGGATAAAATGCAAAAGATAATAACCCACTAATTCGAAAACATGAAAGGGCGATTTAGGCAAAAATGGGTATCCCGTTGGATCGAAAACCCGAAAGGGCGATCCAAGCAAAAGTTAGGGATCTTAAGCAAGAGGCTGTAGTCTGAATTCTCTTCATGAATGACACATGCACATCTATAGTGCCTTGGCAGTGAATCGATGGGTCCAACTGCTACTCTTCAGAGGTTAGGCATTGAGACTACTAAGGATATGGGAACTGTAGCAATACCGATTTTAATGGAAATTCGAGCATCTCTCATTGCCATTTATACCCGTTGTATTTTCCGTTTCTTTTTCTCAACTACCTCATATAAGAGTTGCATCCTTGTACAAATGCCTATTCTTGGGCCAATCAATAAAGTTCACTTTCATCAAAAAGTTGTCTTTTATTATCATAAAATATTTTTCGAATGTGAAGTGTGTTTTATCACTGCATTAGAAACATGGGGAGTAAAAATTCCCAAGCTAAGATAAAACTTGACTTTACATTGATGAATAACCACGAGGAGTGTCGTATGCATTCCAATTGTCGTTTTTCTTTGCAGGTAGCAATTTATAATGGTCACCCTGACCTAGCCAGCGCACAAAGATGCTTTCATCTACTACAAACAATTTCAAACCTGATTCCCTAAGTGAATTCAAAAAGTTTGGAATCGCTGTTTGACTTGGCACGTGCAAGTGCATCCCAAATGGAGTTAATCGAGGACATCCCCAGTGGAGTAAACTGGGGCACTCGCAGAGCTAAACCGGGGTATTCACAGGTGTCCATGCCCATCTTTTATCCCCAAGTGATTTAAAAGGTAATTCCCCAGTGTGGCGTAAACTTGGGGCGTGTATTCGAAGAGATCCACATGGTCTTCAGTGTCCATTCTTCGGCATATTCAGTTCTACCATCCTCTCAATGGTTCAGGATGCATGGAAGTATGGCCAAATTATCTCTTCCCTAGAAACATAATTCAGAATTCAACAGCGTACCTAAAGACCCGCTTCGTCAGCAATTCAATCTTCAGCAGAGTCATCAATAATTTGCAGTATCGTGAGCTCCCCAGTGCAAATTCTTATCAGTATCCCCATCGATCTTTGGTACTGCAGGTTTCCAGCGTCGATATGTATTGGCATCTCTAGTGATGAGCAATAGCTCCCAATGAGCCTTCACATATCCCCATGAATTCTATTTCTTTGCATTGCATATAGTTATCATTGCATAACATTGCATCCTCAAAAGCGCTTAGTCGATCCATCAAAATGGATCTTTGCGGCAAAAGAATCTCAAACATGCATAAGAAGCATAAGCTAGATCAGGTACCTTACACGAAATACCTAAATCACTCAAGGACAACAATACATCCCTACAAGAGGATATCATTTCAAAATTCCCAGCTGGTGACCTTCACCTCCACCTATTCCCAATAAAATACACTTTGTCATTCTAAAACCCAGTTTTCGTCTGGTAGCTAGTCCCCGCCTGACAAATAATTCAGACTTCCAACATTTGTCTGTATGGGTTTCCTAAATACTTGTCTGTGTCAATTTCCCAAACACTCATCTGTGTTAACTCCTAAACATTCATCCGTATCAGTCCCCCAAACACTCATCTGTGTTTAACCTTTATTGATACTTTTATGTATCTTCTTTCAATACTCGTCCGTGTTTAGCCTTTTGATACTCGTCCGTATCTTCTTTCAATACTCGTCCATATTGATTCAAACACTCATCCGTGTTTAATCTTTTCTTGACACTCGTTTGTATCTTCTTTTAATACTCGTCCGTATTGATTCAAACACTCGGTTGTGTTTAAACTTTTGATACTCATCTATATCTTCTTTCAATACTCGTCCGTATTGATTCAAACACTCGTCTATGTTTAAACTTTTGATACTCGTCCGTATCTTCTTTCAATACTCATCCGTATTGACTCAAACACTCGTCCGTGTTTAACCTTTTGATACTCGTCTGTATCTTCTTTCAATACTCGTCCGTATTGATTCAAACACTCGTCCGTGTTTAACCTTGTGATACGGTGGCAGAACCGAAAGTTAATACTGGTTTGTGTTTTTTGTTTTCAAATGTCGCGGTAAGCAAGAGTCGCCACCGACTATTATTTTATCCAATCAAAGGAAAAAGAAAAAGAATAGAAAAAACCTATTTTGAGATGTTTTTGAGTACGAGGGGGTAGATTATAGAAAGGGAAGGTGTTAGCACCCTTTTTATCCATGGTTTTCCATGGGATCTTAGGTACTTGTTCATTTTGAAATTGCTTGTGTGTGTTTGAAAAGTTTTTGTTTAACTTCGTGATAACCCTTGTATCTGTCCTCAAGAGTGTGACGAAGTTGTTTTTGAAAACTGTTTTGGAAGTGTTTGTGTGAAATTTGTTTGTTTAAGCAAGTACCTAGGAACTATCTACCTACTCGAAAAAAGTTTGTTCGTTTTCCTTTAGACAGCGTTATCCTACTATTAAGGAGTAGGTAACTCCATCATTGGAGTTTAAGGGACATTCAACGGGATAATTACGATCACATAAGCAATGATTAGGAAACTTTAGTAGTTACTCTAGAGTCTTAAAGATCTTTCCGAGGAAACATCTGAATGGGTCATTTTTTATCTTTTGGGACTATAGGGCAACCACTAAAATTCCCTATGCTTCATGACCGTTTACCGAAGGCAACCGAAGTGGGATAAACCCTAGGAGTGAATATGTGCGAGTGTTTGATTTCAGTTAATGTTATCTTTGCACAATTAGGGTTTTCTACCGTTTTAAACATTATTTCTTTCCATACAAGCCTATTATCCATACATCTAGGCAGTTTATAATTGCGGAAAGTAAAGTGCGAGAAATTAAAACCCTAGCTATTACAAGGCCTTGGGGAGGGGGATTACGTAATAAAAAACTGGGGAAAATAGTAAATGCAAAATAGTAAACCTAATTAACTATTACAAACTCGGAGCAATTACAATAATTAATCAAGTAATGGGACAAAAGATGCGCGCGACAAAATTAAATACGGGGAATTAATGTTAAGTTCAGAAATAATTAATTAGTGAATAAAGAAAAGATATATGTTTTTGATTTTATGAGAAAAGTAATTAATTTTGCAAATTAACCTAATTTCTAATTAATTTTAATTATAAACAAAAGAATTCAAATTAACCTAATTAACCTAATTAATTAATGCAAATAAATATTTTATGAAAAAAACTAAACCTAATATTTTTGTGATTTTCTGATTTTATGATTTAATTAAAAAAAGAATGATTTTGTGAAAATAATTAAAACAACTAATTAAAACAAAATAAATTAATTAATTAAAAAGAAAGAATTAAAGGAATGGGCCTGTTGAGAAGCAATTTGGGGGGTGCATGGCTGAATTTG
Organism: Vicia faba; assembly: GCA_948472305.1. Taxonomy (NCBI): domain Eukaryota; kingdom Viridiplantae; phylum Streptophyta; class Magnoliopsida; order Fabales; family Fabaceae; genus Vicia; species Vicia faba. Next base: position 1,232,616,311 of record OX451736.1, on the reverse strand, counting down.
CAAAGCCCAAAATAATAGGCCCACCTGCCTGCGCGTGGATTCAGTGCCATTGGCCTTTAGAGGTTCACCATGTGCTACACCTGTGGGGTTCTAGATCTAGACTGATGATGGATCTAATGGCTGAGATGTTGAGGTGCATGGTGAGCGCTTGGTTGTGAGGCACATGGAATCTGCAATAAACAATTTAGAAAACAAGAAAATGCTAAGACCTGGGATTGAACCCAGGTCCTCCCTCTCAAATGCCTTATCCTTTGCCATCTGCGTTGGAGCGCTTGTTTGTAAAAATAACAACATAATAATATTATATATGAAAATAAAATTAATATATGGAAATTAAAAAAAAACGCGCGCCAGATTCAAACTAGCCAATGATGGGCTGCCACCTAGTCGTCTTCTCCAAAGAACCATTATTTTAGATGATGGACTTTTACCTACGGACGATGTTTGTAGGTATAACCCTGTGTCATTCAAAAATTGAATGCAAGCAATATAAATTCCAATGGAGACCATGAATCAACTGGGCTTGAAGCCCTGAATACCATGGTACCCATGTCTAGCCTTAATTTTGCCTGTATCAGGAAACCCCAAAATGATTTTGGAAACCCTAAGAATGGAAAATTGTGATTCATGTACCTAAAACTCAATCAAATAATACAGAGAGCATCACAACCTTATGATACACAAGAATACATGGTTAATTTTCATTGAAAGTACATGTATGCGCGTAATCGAAAATAAAAAATAGTTAGAGAACCGAATTCTGTATCTTACGATTTTTGATGCTTTGTGGCTTGGGAATGCTTGCAAAGGCTCCAATGAAGGTCCAGGAATGTAGTGGAGTCCTTAGAATGTCTTGAAATGGCTTGTGGAGAAAGATCTGATATGCACTTTTTTCATAAAAAGTTGAACTTTGTTCTTGCTCTTGGGAGGCAGGTTGCACGTGAATTTCTTATCCTCTAGGGTTGGAAAGACTTTGTATATGTAGTGAATCCCCTTAGGGAAATATTTTCGGCAAGAATCCAAAGAATAATGTCATGGCCTTAATGAAGAAATCAAATCTTGGAAAGTTGCCAAATGTGGATATTTTGTGCCTATTTGATCTTGCACGAATTTCTTGCTATTATACAACCTGTATGGATTATGACTCAATGCAAAAATCAAATCAAAACAAATCTTCATTATTTTATTTAATTTAATTTGATTTTTAAATGATTAAAATCAAAATAAATCAAATAAATAAGCAAATAATGCATGGAGAGGTTTATGGGTCGTGGACCAGGCTAGGAGCAAGATGCAAGCATAAAAAGTTAGGCCCATTTGAAAAAAGTGCATTTATGGGCATGGTTGACTTTGTGCCAATTTCCAAAAATGGCCAACTTTGACAATGCATCTCTCTCTCTCTCTCTCTCTCTCTCTCTCTCTCTCTCTCTCTCTCTCTCTCAATTTTGACCCTAAGAGGATGTTATTGGACTTTTTAGAAAGCTTGGAATGTCCTCTAAACAACCCTTTTGGTTTCATCTCAATTGGATCTTCCATCTTCATGTAAGAAGCTTTGACCCAAAAGGTGTTTTTGTTGACTTTTGAAAAGGACCTATAATGTCTAAATGTATATCTTTTCATGAGTGAATTTCTTGAACTTGAGGGCTGAGGATTAATTGTAGGGAATTGGATTCTATTCAAAATTAGCCTTGGATGAGAAATTTCTGATAAAGTATGAGAAAGTTATGCTTGGTCAAAGTTTGGTTGACTTTTCCTAAGAATCCCTAATTTAGCAACTTTTGAGTTTTGATGAATTAGGAGCATTCCTTGAGGAATCATGATCAACCCTTGATCAAATGATGGATATAACTTCAAAATGTTGTTGTTGACCAAAAATCTTGAAGTTTGACTGTATGTGGGTCACAGTTGACTTTTGACCTAGTATAGTTGATTTTCAGGCATCTGAGCAGTTGACTGAGCAAACTTCTTGTGCAAGGCATAAAACTTGACATGGATGGTCTTGAGAACATATTAGGACTATGGAAGGGATTTGGGATCTTTAGAGTTCACCCATCTTGATGAAAATAGAAACCCTAGTTGAAGGTTCATTGCCTTAGGAGAGAGTTTGTCTGGTCAACTCTTGGGCATCCTTGAGCAAGTTGAGGACCTTAATGAGCATGTGTTGAGTAAAATGAGAGGGAAAATTTTGGGGTACAACAAACCTTTTCCAGATACTCGCGTGTATCTTCTTTCAATACTCGTCAGTATTGATTCAAACACTCGTTCGTGTTTAACCTTTCTTTGATACTCGTCTGTATCTTCTTTCAAAACTCGTCCGTATTGATTCAAACACTCGTCTGTGTTTAACCTTTTCTAGATACTTGTCTGTATCTTCTTTCAATACTCGTCCGTATTGATTCAAACACTCGTCCGTGTTTAACCTTTTGATACTCGTCTATATCTTCTTTCAATACTCGTCTGTATTGATTCAAACACTCGTTCGTGTTTAACCTTTTGATACTCGTCTATATCTTCTTTCAATACTCGTCAGTATTGATTCAAACACTCATCCATGTTTAACCTTTTCTTGATACTCGCATGTATATTCTTTCAATACTCATTCATATTGATTCAAACACTCGTCCGTGTTTAACCTTTTGATACTCGTCTGTATCTTCTCTCAATACTCGTCCGTATTGATTCAAACACTCGTCCGTATTGATTTTAACACTCGTCTTTGTTTAACCTTTTGATACTTGTATGTATCTTCTTTCAATACTTATCCGTATTGATTCAAACACTCGTCCGTGTTTAACCTTTTCTTGATACTCCTCTGTATCTTCTTTCAATACTCGTCCGTATTGATTCAAACACTCGTCTGTGTTTAACCTTTTCTTGATACTCGTCTGAATCTTCTTTTAATACTCGTCCGTATTGATTCAAACACTCATTTGTGTTTAACCTTTTGATACTCGTCTGTATCTTTTTTCAATACTCGTCTGTATCGATTCAAACACTCATCTGTGTTTAACCTTTTCTTAATACTCGTATGTATCTTCTTTTAATACTCATCCGTATTGATTCAAACACTCGTCCGAGTTTAAACCTTTCTTGATACTCGTCCGTATCTTTTTTCGATACTCGTCTGTATCAATTCAAACACTAGTCCATGTTTAACCTTTCTTGATACTCGCCCATATCTTCTTTCGATACTTGTCTGTATCGATTCAAACATTTGTTGTGTTCTGACCGACGTCCCCTATGAATCATCGTGTCTTGATCGATGTATTTCTATTAGCCATCATGTCCTGATCGATGTCTCCCTTTTGGTTATCGTGTCCTGATCGATACGTCTCTCGCAAATCATCGTGTCCTGATCGATGTATTCATGTCAATCATCGTGTCCTGATCAGTGTTTCCCTCTCAGTCATCATGTCCTAATCAATGTACTCTGATGTCGTAGTGTCCTGATCGATATATACCTCCGGTTTAGTCCCATATTTTTATTATTCCCTAGAGGATGTTGCAAAAATAAAAACACTTAGACTCTCTCTCAAAACAAATTTTTAGCATTGATATTTAATCATCTTCTACCTAGAACTTCCGAGAGGCATGCGCCAATCGTACTTTCAGGTTTAAGACGATAAAATAGGGGCAGCTATAATACCCCAAATTTGTCCTACCCTCTTACTTTTATCTGGATTAAGCTTTTGCATTCATCTGCATATATTCTATTAGTTCGCTAACATGGCATACATGTACATATAATAAGGCACTTGAGGTACAAAAGTTCAATGATCATGCAAGCTAAGGGTTTCATAGTTTTTTCAGATACACATATCGAATAAGGATGATTTGTTGTTTCTCCTCCAAGTATTGAATTGGAAAATTAGGGTTTTTCTGGATTTAAGGTTTCGCTTTCCATTTAAGGGTCGTCAACGTGTTCCTTCATCAACCTTGCTCTGAGGAGCTAGGGTTTGTGATGGTGACCATTGAAGACTTATTTCTTTCTCACCAATGATTCTGACTGAGAAGACTGCGAACTATGGCTTTGATGATAAGTTGTGTCTTCATTCAGCATATACCTCAGGAAGATTAGGGTTTATATCCTATCGTACTAGGGTTTGCCAACATTTTCACTGGATGTTCATTGGATAGAAAGGAATGACATAAGGATGGTGTTATGAATTCATTAAGATCAAGTCGTGTTGATTCTCTTATTGTTTGTTATACAATATTTATGGGGATTAAAGAACTGAATTGGTATGGAGTCATGTCGTGGATTCAAGTCGATTCATTTAATGGATTTAAAATTGGCTAAAGCATGCAAGTTTGGAGGTTTTGTTCCCCTGGAACAAGTAGTAAGGTTTGTTCGAGTCTTAATTCAAGTATCATCCAAGCATTGATTCAAACTCCATTCAAATTTGTTATCATTCATCATGGTTTAAATCACCATTTTCAGGTTCAAATAAAGGAAGAGAAAAACTTTCAAATTTGGAGTTCAAGTCATCCATCCTTCATCATGGTTAATTTTATATGAAAATATTAAGGAAAACTTGGTATTGAAAAGCAAATTGGATGGCAAGTTTATTCAAGAACCATTCATTACATCCAATAAGTTCTCATTACAAGTTCATGTCATTCGCATTTCAAGCCACACTACTGTCACAAGGCCATGATCCATTACAAATTGCCATTACATCTTGAAATATTGAACAAAAGAATGAAATTTGGAAATTTAATTAAAGGATGGAAATGGTGTTTCATCCAATGTTCTTGAACCATTTTATTTTGAAAATACTAATGTGCGATTACAAGTGAATTCAAGTGCATTACAAGAGGAAAAAAGAGAGAAAATCACAGGTCCTTAAACAAATTCACTATTGACCAAAATATGATCTTTGATTAAAGAAACTCCTACAACCTATTTCACTTCAGCCCCGGTTTGGTCTTCATCATCTAAAATTGCCTCATGTTACATTAAACTTCCATGCTCCATATTCAACAAGATCTTTTGCCTTAGCTCTCCTCCATGCTTAATGCTTCATCTATCATCAAAATCATACTACCTTCAAAGTTACAGCATATGGCTAGAACTTGTGAATCTCAAAATCGGGCCTGCATAAGTGTTTGGCAGTACTAGATCAGAGTAAAAGAAACCAGAAACCCATATAACCAGTCAGCATTCACACAACCTTGCATCACATATATAACTCTCGGTTTTATTCAAATAAAAAGCCAGCATTGCTAACAGAAAAAACCAGAAACAAACCCTTCACAACCTTCTAACCAATCCCTAACTGTTTTTCTAACCTATAACCAACTTCCCTGACCAACTAACTGTCAAATAACTCACCCTAATCTCTTAACTACCATAACTAACTTTTATCAGTTTTAAACAAATCCAAAACAAATTTCTATCCTTCTAACTGTTTTAACCAACTTCTAAACAGCCCTATAACTAACTTCCTAACTACCCTAAATAGATCTCTAACGGCAACCCCTAATCATATCTAACAGAAAAACTCCTTCCAACAAACTTATAACAGATTGAAGCAACAGAAAAAAGAAGAAGATACGATTCATCTCTCAGAAAAAATCAGTAAGAAAACTCACAGAAATTTTTTTCTCTGATGTCACCTCACTCTCTCGGCATAATCTCCAAAAGTCCTTCAACCTCTTTGATTCTTCTTCAATCACCTTATCTCAGAAAATCACCATGAAAATTTGACTTTTCTCTCTCTGAAAAGTGCGACTTCAGTCTTCAACGCACATCACCATTCACAAAGTTCTCAGAGCCTCAAAAACTCCTCTAAAACACTATATTCTCAGTCATCTCACCTCCATAATTTGCTTCATCATCACTTCAAGCAGCTGCAACAACTTCAGATCTCTAATCTGCATCACAGAGAACAACATCAACAACGAAGCGTAAACAAGAGAGATCCAGAAACAACAGAAATGCAATCAAAACGATGTAGAAGAAGAAGAGTATTGAATTAAAACACGCAAGAGTACACATACCTATGGTTTTCTGCTTCTCTTCGCCGTCGTCGAAATTTCACCGGACGAACTCTGATAGGTAGGCTTCACTTCCTTTCGTTCTTGTTTTACCTTATTTCGCATACTCCAAATGTTGCTAGCTTTGAATCTTCTTCCATAATTTCAAGTTTAGACTCTTAATTTCTTGGAGCACGTAGATCCAACTGTGAAACTGTGGCGTACAATATGTGGTGTAAGCCGTTTTCATGTTCTTCTTCAAGATAGGATGGAGAAGACGAGGATGAAGGAGGAGATGGTTTGAGAACCGCATTCGAGGGTGATTCAGAAGAAGCATAAAGTGCGGTTGAAATCAACGAGGAAATTAGAGAAAATGATGGGAGTTTGTTGTGTAAAGGTTGAGATGGTTGAGCATTGTTGAAGTAGAAAGAGGATATTGTTGTTGTGACACTTTCGGTGGAGATCACCGAAGCTGAGGGAGTTAGTGTCGCTGCTTTGAGAGATGAAGGAGAATTGGGACCGGCACAAAACAAAACCTAATTCCTTTTTTCCTATTTTTATTTTATTTAATTCATATTAATTTGTTTTGTGATAGTCATCAATAATGCAAAAAAAAGGAGATTTGAAAAGATGTTGGACTAAGCTTTGATATCGTTGGGGCTTATCCTGGAGCCCAGCCCATATGCATTTTTGTGAATCTGTACCATTGAACAAAAAGTCATCATCATTGGGCTGAATTGCATTATTCTTTAGCCCTTTTCAGCTGTTTGGAACCTGATAATTAGAACAAAAATATATTGACTTGGGCTCAGCTTAACAGGCCAACACCCAAACTTCCTGGTTTATGCCCCTAATCCGATTCAGCACCCCTGGGCTTATTAATTCTCTAGTAGATTTAGGTTCTTTTTCTTAAATTTTTGTATTTTTCTACGATGATAAAAATAATATAAAAACATTAATAAAATTCGCTTGTTTTTAATCAAATTTTTTAGGAACTAAAATTCTAGTTTTTGGTAGGCTTTTATATAAAAAACGATTAAAAGTGGGTAGAATATAATATAATGTTTTAGGAATTAATTATTTAGTTTTAATTTTTTTAGAATTCTCTTCACATAAAAAACTAATAATAGAAAATACTTTTCCTTTCTTGTTTTCATCTGTATTTTCATGCCTCTTTGCCATGTTATTTTTATCGTGTTTGTTCATTGTGCAAGGTACATTTTTGTGCTTTCGATCAGGTAACATAACAGGTAGTTATGTGATCAAAGCATATGACTTATGTTCGCTTCTGATGCGACACGCCTTATTTCTCATCATCTTGAGAAATTCATATCGTATTACATGTTGTCCTGATACATGTGATACTTTATGATGTCTTGTGCAAGAATTTCTGATTACGCCTTGCATTCGCAACACGTGTTTGCTTTTATCTTAGTTGGATATCATTTCTGAATTTGTTTATTTCTTGGTGAAGCTTTCTCGACGCGTACTACCTGCTTCTCCATTGCTTTCGTCCTCTCTTGACGATTTGTGCTTTTGATAGTCATCGCTACTACCCTCGTACTTCTTCGCACTTTACTACATTTATTTACCGCTTTTCTTGAGATCATGGGAAGTAGGAGTTTACTTCTTTCTGATGCCATAAGAAGTAGGATAGAGATGTATGACGGGGGTCTCCTTTGCTGATCTTGTCAGGAACCCCTCTGGTTTATTTAAAGATCCGTTTAGGGCAATTCCGCATTGTGTGCATTTTGTTTGCTACTTGTGTGTGGTTTGTTTAAAACCCTACCTTTGTGTAGGTATTCTGCAGACGTGTTTATATTTGTGCCCGCATTATTCCCCCATCCCTTATTAAAGTCCTCAAAAGGAGGCGAGCAGGGATGGTTAGCAATAAACCCCCGTAATTTCATCCATGTCATCCTTAGCTCGTGACGCACCACGAAGCTTCAGAGTCGTGCTTACTCTTGTATATAGAGTAGTCAAGTGGGGAAGGGTTCCACAATCGAACCCCCACGCTTTGTCAGGAGTTCGCATTGGCCGATGTTGATACTCCGTGATCGTTCATATTGCCTTCTGTTGCTTACCTCTATCTCCTATATCTTGGTTAGGTGTTCAGTCGCTTTGGATATCACTTTTTGTTTTACATGTCACTCCCGCTTGTTTGTCTCGCGTGATACGCTCCCCTTGACTAAAGCATTTCTCTTCTTTTCCTTACTCTTTTATGTGTGTGCTATTTCGAGCTTGCTTGCTTTATCCTTGTACATACCACGTTCCCTTAGGATGTGCTTGCTCCTTTCGGATGCGAGTTAGACTTTAGGTTGCAGGACATGCATGCTGACACTAGGTAGAGATTCCCCTTTCATCCTTGACGTAGGGCTACCATTGTATGATAACATTAGGTTAGAAATAGGCTAGTCTCTCGTAGAATCTTTTCTCCCCCTTTTGCATATGCATCTAATACTAAAACCTTTTCTTTAGCAAATCATAAAGTATGCTAATAACAACTTAAACCATTTTTCAAGGTATAAAAATAAAAAGCAACTCAAAAAAATTTGTGCACCCAAGCACCTTTTCTCTAAAACCATTTTCAGATTAATTTACTTCTGTGCCAATGCATAAGTCAAAGGTCGAGTTGCGGCAGAAGACGGAATTAGCATCGTCCATAAAAAACACAAACAAACAAAAACATGTGAGCCGAACTATGGTAGCTCTGATTCCTCAAAAAGGATACGTAGGCATCGGGGTAGGACCCAAGCTAGTACAACTTTGTTTTCCCTACATTCTTTTCTCCTTTATTTTGCATGCATTCTCCCTTTAGTAGTAATAAATAGTAAGCATGGATTAAAAACACCCATAAGATAGAACAACAAGAGTGGATACCATAGAGTACTACGGGCATGTGAGGTGCTAATACCTTCCCCTCGCGTAACAGACTCCCTTGCCCGATCTCTCGATCGCAAGACCGTGACTTCTCCCTTCTCAGGTTTTCTCGATGTTTACCTTTCCCTTCATGTGGGATAAAAGAAGTTCGATGGAGACTTTATTGTTTGATGATTTTCATCCGGTTGTTTCACCAAACTATTACAAATTAAGGGACCACAACCCCTAATCCCCAGTAAAGTAACTAACAGAGTCGTTACTATCCCCAAAAGTTACTATGAAGCCTGGATCCGACCAGATACCAGTTCAACTCCATCCTACCCTCAAATTTCTTAAACATGGACCCGACCAGTAAACAGTTCAAGTTACCGAAGCCTGGACCCAACCAGATACCAGTTAACCTCAAGTTCAAATTATTGTAAAACCTGGGTCCAACCAGAAAGCAATCTGAGTTGCTGAAACCTGGGCCCGACCAGATAACAGTTAATCTCAATCTTAAGTTACTAAAGCCTGGACCCGACCAGATAATAGTTCAACTTCTCTGAATTGCTAAAACCTGGACCCGACCAGATAATAGTCAATCTCAAATCCAAGTTACTGAAGCCTGGACCCTACCAGATAATAGTTCAACTTCTACAAATTGCTGAAGCCTGGACCCGACCAGATAACAGTAAATCTCAAATCCAAGTTACTAAAGCCTGGACCCGACCGAATAATAGTTTAACTTCTTCAGTTACTGCAAAGCCTGGACCCAACCAAAAAACAGTTTGAGTTGCTGAAACCTGGACCCGACCAGATAACAATAAATCTCAATTTTAAGTTACTAAAGCCTGGACCCAACCAGATAATAGTTTAACTTCTTCAGTTACTGCAAAGCCTGGACCCGACCAGAAAATAATTTGAGTTGCTGAAACCTGGACCCGACCAGATAACACTAAATCTCAATTTTAAGTTACTAAAGCCTGGACCTGAAGAGATAATAGTTTAAGTTCTTTAGTTACTGTAAAGCCTGGACCAGACTAGAAAACAGTTTGAGTTGCTGAAACCTAGACCCAACCAGATACCAGTTAACCTCAAGATGAAATTACTGAAACTTGGACCCGACCAGATAATAGTTCGAATTGTTGAAATTTGGACCCGACCAGATACTAGTTAACCTCAAGATCAAATTGCTGAAACCTAGACCCGACCAGATAACAGTTTGAGTTGCTGAAGCCTGGACCCGACCAGTTAACAATTTAAAATTCTGAAGCCTGGACCCGACCAAATAACTGTTCTAATTTCTGAAACCTGGACCCGACTAGATAACAATAAATCTTAAAACTTAGTTGCTAAAGCCTAGACCCGACCATATAATAGTTTAACTTCTTCAACTATAGATCCTGGACCCGACCAGTTAACAGTTCAAGTTGCTGAAACCTGGAACCGACCATATAACAATTTAATTCTTACAAATCACTAATAAAACTCCTCTTCCCCAGTGAGTTGCTGAGAAACATGGAATACGACCAGATAACAATCAACTTCATTATCCCCAGCAAGTTACTGCGAAGCCTGGAATTCGACCAAATAACAGCTAACTTCCATCCTCTCCAATCAAGAGATAACTCCCCAGTAGAGCAACAGACGACTAGAAATCTTGAGCTCTTTCCCCCAAGCAGAAATCAACACTCTCCATAGAGCCTTCTAAGGCAAAGTCAATATTCCCCAGCGAAATTCTTCTCAACAAAGTAGAAATCCCCAACAGAAGAATTTTTAACAAAGTCTGAAGATACACATACTCTTCATCCCCAATAAGCAATCCAGGATTTAACTTCTCAAAACTATCCAATATCTATCTAAGATACGCCTTAATAACATTTCACATTCCTACATTATATGACATACATAAAATATACATACAACATAATCTCATTTATTTGGAGAACATCATTGCACCATGCATACATGCACCTAACCCCTTTTTCCTTGTAGGAAAATCATTGATCACAAGATCTCTTCTGGATCAGAATTAATTCTCCTAGTTAAAGACAGGCAAGACATCTAGTGTCAGTATGAATCAACCAAAGATTTATGTTGATGTTTCTTCCAGTTTCTACCATTATCTCTCCAAATGGCATCTATAAGCCCATTCCCAAATCAATACATCATCTAGTGCAAATTTCTAGGCACTTTAGTGTTCAATTATATTTCACCTTCAAGTCATGAATGGCTAATCCGCCAATCTAACTTTTCAGGTTTAAGAAGATTGAACAGGGGAAACTGTTGTACCCCAAAATTTGTGTAAAATCAAGCTTCTCAAATGAACTTTTGTTTTGACGAAGACAAACCATGATTGACAAAGAAGGCAAAGATTTATGATCAAGCTTAAAGCATCTATGGACAAAATCTTCAGTTCAAAGCTCTTAACAACTTTCAAGGTATAATGATATTATTTACTTTGATCTTAAGATATAGATGCTTAATGGTGAATAAGAAATGTTTTATAAATCATTACTCAAGTTTTTCAAAGTTAAAATTCATTTTTTACTTGAGTGCAATCGATTTGCATATTAGTGCAATCAATTGCATGCTTCAATTATTCAGATCTTTTGCTTCTGTTTCTTAGTGCAATCGATTGCATACTTAAAATTTTCAAAATGTTTGCTTCTGTTTCTCAGTGAAATCGATTTACATTGCTTATGCAATCGATTGCACTCACTTATTTTTGCTACTGACTTTACATGCAATAGATTGACATTTCTTGTGCAATCGATTGCACACTTAACACTTTTGAAAATATAGCTGTTGAAACCCCTTGCAATCTATTAACACAAAGGGTGCAATCGATTGCATGCTGCACGATTTTGAAAAATAGCAGCTTTGCACATGCCTGTTCATAATACCTTTTCATTGAAACCTTTCACTCAATCTTGACATTTGTTCATGATTCATTTTCAGAACTTTATGATGTTTCAAAAGGGTTCTATGAACATATAAATATTCATTTTCAAAATCATTTTCAACACCTCTTCCAAATATATTTTATGAATTTTTCAAAATACAAACTCAAGCATTTCTTTACTTTCATACATAAGTTTTCTGCACACTTTCATACATTGTTAAACATAAAACTTTGAGCAATTATATCTTGAGTCATTGTACAATATTATTGGAAGAGAAGATCAACATTGTTAAATCACTCTAAGTGATCAATACTACTCAACTAAGTCGAAATCAAATATTGATAGTTACTTACTTATTTTTCAAGGATTGTTGGAAATAAGTTTAAGTGTTTTTTAAATCTTATCTTTCCAGGATTGTTGGATACAAGTGTAGTCACTTTGAGAGGATTGTTCTCATTGTTGACATAGTGAAAATCCAAGAGGATTATTCTTGGTCCAAGAGGTTTGTTCTTGGCTTTTTGGTAGTTCTTGTTTAAGTTTGCCACAATAAGGAAATCTCTTTCATGTTGAAAGGGGACTGGAGTACTCTCGGACTGTGAGGGGAACCAGGAAATATCGCCCATGTCTCTTTATTTTTCTACACTTTACTATTTCCTAAACTCTCCATTAACCAGAAAAATAATATCCATCATCACTAAAACCAGAATTTTTTAAAGTACCTAATTCACCCCCCCCCCCTCTTAGGCGCACTTCGTACTTACAATTGGCATCAGAGCGGGTTATAGGTAACCTGTTCCTAAAAGATCCAGAATGGCTTCCGCAAATAAAAATCCCGTTTTCAGAGATGGTGGTAGTAACAACAAGCCTCCTTTATTTTGTGGTGAATATTTCGACTTCTGGAAAATACGCATGAAGGCACATCTAGAAGCACAAGGAGAAGAAATATGGGATGTCATCGAGAATGATCCATTTATCCCTATAACGGTAATCAATGGTGTTGGCTCATCAAAGCCTAAAACTGCATGGGACGATTATGATAAGAAGAAAGTTCTCTATGATAAAAAGGCAATAAACCTTCTTCAAGGTGCACTTAGCATGGATGAATTCTTCCGTGTCTCGGCATGCAAGAAAACAAAAGAAATATGGGATACCTTGGTACAAACTCATGAAGGAACGGTTGAAGTAAAAAGATCAATACTAAATACCCTGAGTCAAGAATACGAATTATTTCGAATGCAGCTCGGAGAAACCATTCTTGACCTACAAAAGAGATTTGTGAACTTGACAAATCATCTAAGTGCTCTTGGCAAGACTTTGACGAATGATGAACTAAATCTAAAAGTACTTAAGTCCTTAACTAGGGAATGACAACCAAAGGTAACGACAATTTCAGAAAAGAAAAGTCTCTCCTCCATGACGTTCGCAACATTGTTTGGGAAACTTCAAGAATATGAAACGAAACTTGGAAGACTTGAAAAACATGAAAATCAAGAGAAGAATTCCAAGAATATTGCTTTGAAGATAGATTCCAAGGAAGTTGAAAAGGAAGACAATCCGGAAGAAGATTAAAATTTCATGCTTCTTGTTAAAAGGCTTGGTAAGTTCTTTGGTAGAAATGAAAAAGCATTTTCTCATTCAAAAGGAAAGAAACAATTTAAGAAAAAGGAAGCTTCCACATCAACACAAGAAGTCACATGTTATGAATGTGGTAAGGAAGGTTATATCAAGCCGGATTGTCCAAAAATATCCAAGAAAGGTGGCTTCAAAAGCAAAAAGGGATTCAAGAACAAAAAGGCTTATGTTGCATGGGAAGATAATGAGATAAGTTCCACATCCGATTCTGATAGTGATGAAAGTGAAAATCTAGCATTGATGGCCTCACACCATTCTGATGATGAAGACAATGAGGTTAGTAATGGATTTTCTCTTTTTGATAGTGATGCACAAGGTGCTATAGATGAAATATTGAATGAATACAAAATTCTGTATAAAACTATTTCATCACAAAAGAAACAAATTTCATCCATAGAAGAAAAATGTGAATCTATGGAAAAAGATTTCAAAGAAGAAGAAAAAATTAAGTGATGAACAAAAACATAATTTTGTGTGCAAAAATTTTGAATCACTCTCTTTCCAAATTGTCCAATTAAAAAGATTCATTGAAAGATATGAAAAAGGCCAAATTGGTTTGGAAGGTGTTCTTAGCCAACAAAGATACTCCAATGACAAAAGTGGTCTTGGATATTCAAAGTTTTCAAAACCAAGTTCTAATAAAACTATCTTTGTTAAGGCTAGTGATCAATCATCCAAAGAGAAAATGAATAAACCTAAAATAGTTCATTACTATCATAAAAAGAAAACATTTTCTAAGAAGAAATCTTATCCTTCTAGATATAGAAGTAACTTTGAACCTACTTGTTTTTATTGTGGTATTAAAGGCCATACACCTAATGCTTGCTATGTTAGAACCTTTAGTGTGGCAAGTGGGCATTATGTGTGGGTAAATAAAGGCACTAATTATGAAGGACCTAAAGCAACTTGGGTACCTAACAAAGCCAAATTTGTTTTGCAGGTATGCTTGAAGACCACGTGCAATCTTTGATATCTTGATAGTGGTTATTCAAAGCATATGACAGGAGACATAAACCAATTTTCAAATCTAGTTCTAAAGGCCAAGGGTTTTATCACTTATGGAGACAATAATAAAGGAAGAATTCTTGGAAAAGGCAAAGTTGGTGCTCCACCTTTCACATCCATCGAAGATGTTCTTTATGTTGAAGGACTAAAGAACAGTCTTCTTAGTATTAGCCAACTATGTGACAAAGGCTTCAAGATCAAGTTCACCAAGGATGAATGCTTGATAGAAGACGAAGTCACACATGATGTTATACTTAAAGGTAAAAGAATCAATAATATATTCATGATTTCCCATGGTGATCCATCTTTGAAGGTTAAATGTCTCATGGCGAACAAAGATGATTCATGGCTGTGGCACAAAAGAATTGCTCGTATTCACATGGAAAACATGAATAAACTAATCAAGCATGATATTGTCATTCGATTGCCTAAGAGAAATTTCGTCAAAGATAGACTCTGCGATGCTTGTCAAAAGGGGAAACAAACAAAATCAACTTTCAAATCTAAGAATGTGGTGTCCACTACAAGGCCACTGCAATTGATACATATGGACTTATTTGGTCCATCAAGAACAAGGAGTTTCAGAGGTAATGTATATGCTTTGGTTATTGTTGACGATTTCTCTAGATATACTTGGACATTCTTTTTAGTACAGAAAAGTGATGCATTCAAGGAGTTCAAGAAGTATGCTAAACAAATTCAGAATGAGAAGTCTCTAACAATTGCCTCCATAAGAAGTGATCGTGGCGGAGAATTTCAAAATGCTCTATTTGAAGAATTCTGTGGAGAACATGGAATATCTCACAACTTCTCGGCACCAAGGACTCCTCAAAAAAATGGAGTGGTAGAAAGAAAGAATAGGTCTCTTGTGGAACTTGCTAGAACAATGCTTAGCGATTCAAATCTTCCAAAATACTTTTGGGCGGATGCGGTGAGAACGGCATGTTTTGTTAGCAATAGAGTTAACATAAGACCAATCTTGAAGAAAACTCCATATGAACTCTTCAAAGGAAGGAAACCAAACATTGCTTTCTTTCACATCTTCGAATGCACATGCTTTGTCTTAAACAACGACAAGGATAACCTTGGTAACTTTGATGAAAAATCCGATGAAGGAGGATAATATTGTCTGTGATAATGATGATGATGAAATACTAGAAGGTCCTCAAGAAAATTCTTCCAAAGATCAACCAATTCAACTCGGAGAATCACCCTAACAAGAATCAAATCTCAATGATCTACCAAAAGAATGGAGAACTCATAGAGATCATCCTATTGATAAAGTAATTGGTGATCTAAGTCAAGGTGTGACAACAAGATTAAATCTCAAAGATGCTTGCCTAAACATAGCGTTTGTCTCTCAAATTGAACCTTCCAAAGTTGATGAAGCCTTAGGCGATGACCAATGGATTATCGCTATGCAAGAAGAATTGAATCAATTTAAAAGGAATCAAGTTTGGGAACTTGTCCCTAGGCCAAGCAACAAACACATTATTGGAACAAGATGGGTGTTTAAAAACAAACTTGATGAGAATGGAATAATTGTTCGTAACAAAGCAAGGTTGGTTGCACAAGGCTACAATCAAGAAGAAGGAATAGATTTTGAAGAAACGTTCGCTCCGGTTGCAAGGTTAGAAGCTATTCGTCTCTTACTTGCCTATGCTTGTTCATTAAATTTTCAGCTTTTCCAAATGGATGTCAAAAGCACATTCTTGAATGGATATATCACTAAAGAAGTCTATGTTAAGAAACCCCCGTGGTTCGAAGATTTCAAGAATCCATCTCATGTATATAAATTGAGAAAAGCTCTTTATGGATTGAAACAAGCACCAAGGGCATGGTATGATCGTTTAAGAAACTTCTTATGCGAAAAAGGCTTTGAAAAGGGCAAAGTTGACAAGACTCTGTTTATCAAGAAAATCAAAGATGACACTTTGCTAGCACAAGTCTATGTTGACGATATCATTTTCAGATCTTCAAATCATGAAATGTGTGAAGAATTTTCAGCAATGATGCAAAGAGAATTTGAAATGTCCTTGATGGGTAAAATGAACTATTTTCTTGGACTTCAAATCAAACAACTAAAAGATGGCATCTTCATCAACCAATCCAAATATTGCAAGGAACTCCTGAAAAGATTTGACATGGATAACTGTAAGGCAATGTCTACACCAATGGGTTCCGGTTCATATGTTGATCAAGATGAATTAGGTGTTTCCATCGACATTAAAAAGTATCGAGGTATGATTGGCTCCTTATTATATTTGACGACAAGCCGTTCTGACATAATGTTTAGTGTTTGTCTCTGTGCCTGCTTTCAAGCTAATCCAAAGGAATCTCATCTCACGGCGGTAAAGAGGATCATGAAGTATCTCAAAGGAACTACAAATGTCGGACTATGGTATCCTAAAGGTAGTGTTTACAACTTAGTTGGTTATTCTGATGCGGATTATGCAGGTTGTAAAACGGATAGAAAAAGCACAAGTGGTACTTGTCACATCCTTGGTAATGCATTAGTATCATGGGCCTACAAGAAACAAGCATGCGTTGATCTTAGCACGGCCGAAGCTGAATATATTCCAGCGGGTAGTAGTTACTCCCAAATTTTGTGGCTCAAACAACAACTTCGTGACTACGGACTCGATCTAGGATGCATTCCTCTACGGTGCGATAATACAAGTGCAATAAACATTACGAAGAATCCCGTCATGCATTCAAGAACTAAACACATAGACATACGACATCATTTCCTCCGTGATCATGTACTTCAAGGAGATGTCGAGGTAACCTTTGTAGATACTCATAATCAGCTTGCCGATATCTCCACTAAACCTTTGGCAAGAGAATCGTTCTACAAGATTCGACGAGAGCTTGACATACTTGACGAACATGACATATAAGGTGCCTTTTATCCTTATTATGATTTTATATATATGTTTTAAACATGCTATATGTGAATATATGTTAAGTGGTATTTAATTTTTAACAAAAATTTGTTTTTTGGGCAATTTTGGTTGATGCAAATCGATTGCACAAAGAGTGTAAATCGATTGCTCACTGAGTATTTTTAATTCTGACCTTTTTGTTTCAAGTGCAAATCGATTGCACCATCAATGCAAATCGATTGCACTCTGTGCGTTTCAGTTTTATTTTAATTCTGTTTTATGTGCAAATCGATTGTACCTGTATGCAAATCGATTGCACGTTCTGTAACCTGCTTTTATGACAGAAAATTGTGTTGGTCACAATTCCTTTCTCTCATATTCCCAAGCCAAATACACTTTAATACAATCCACTCATTCCCTATCTACTCAAATCATATCCAAATTTTAGCTCTCAAACACCTTTCTCTCTCAAAAAACCTAAAATCCTCAAAACCCTAAAATCCTTACCCATGGCTTCAAGACAAAAAAGAAAGGTGCCATCTTCATAAAAAGGGAAGAAAAAGGTTGATTCATCTTCTAATCCATTACTTTCATCTCTCACCGAAGAACAAGAAGCCAGATTCACAAAGTACTTTCAAAGGAAAATAGTATCCAATCCCAAATATGGTATGCTATCATCCTTTCCACAAGAATGCTTCTCTTTTCAAAATGATTTAGATGCTTATGGTCTAGAACCATTAATTTCATCATTCGGTCCATATTATCCGGATTTGGTAAGAGTGTTTTTCAGCAATCTAACTCCCCAAAAAAGGCAAAATGGTGACATATGTGCTGGGTACTCGTATCTCTCTAACTCCTCCGGTTGTTGGTGAGATTCTTCATATTCTTTACACTGGAAGTTCCCTGTTATTCGCAGTGATTTCTGGCGAAACAATCGCTAGTCTCCCAAACAAATTTGATATGTATGGTTGCTTGCAGGATCGAATAGATTTATCCTAGGACATGTGTCTTAACATTAATTGTAACACTTACATGACGGTTTATGTTAAACACGACGTAGTGCTTGTGCATGTGTTTGTGTAAAGGCTTAAAATACAAAGACTTCTGGGATTAAATTCAAATGTAAAGGTTTGGACGAAACGCCTTAATCAAAAAAGGTTTGAATGTAAATACTTGACAATGAAAAGACTTAAAACTGGAATTAAAGGACTTGATGGTAAAGGAAAGAGCCTTTTAAAAGAAACTTGATACATAAAGCTTTACAGGAAAATGAAGCAATTCGACAGAACATAAAGAAATTAAGAACAATTGCAGGAGTACGTAAAAGAATGGTTCAAAAGAAATTATATTGATAAATGCATTTCAAAGATAAAATGTGTGATGTCATACGTACATTCTCAATGAACTCTTTCTCTGTAACTTGGTACTTGAGTATCTTATGAGTAATTTTGTACGAATTATGATCATCCTTTCTCCCTAACACTAAGGAAATGTTTATAATGTTCTAACCATAACGGTATTATTCAATGAAAAGCCATGTCGCTTCTTGCATGTCTTTCGACACTCTAAGGCTTCCACGCGTCTTTCTTATCCAACGAAACTATTTCGAATTTCAAACATTCCCGCTCAAGCCTTCAGCAATAACTTTCTCACGTGGCCGTCGAAATGCGCGTTTTTGACAAAACAAAAACACTTGTCCTTTCAAATTGTCTTCTTCGACTCAGATCCAGTAACAACATACTTCATCTATAGCTTTTTCAAGCCATCTTGTGGAAATTTAAATGAATGATTCCTTTATTATCCTGGTCGAAATTCCCAGCAAACACCTGTATGACCCTGAAAACGAGGTATGGGATGACTACCGGAAAAAGGATTTCTTTTACAGCATTGGGAGGTTAAGTGAAGATGAATTCCGCGCCAAAAGGATTTGTGGTCTAGGCGGAGTAATTCCATCCAGAGACTCCTGGAGTGCAGGTAACTTCTATATAAATGATCTCCTATTTCACTACTTTATGGTCTATATTATGTTTCCAAGAGCTGGAAACCAATGCACTGTGACCGACCTGGAGATGCAACTGATTTATGCAAGAAAGAAAGGGATAAGTGTTAACTGGGCAAGACTTATAATGGTGCATATGCTGAGAGTCGATGCAAAATCAAAATTTCTTCCATATGCTTATTTTGTTACTTTAATTATGGAGGAATTTGGAGTGCATTTTGCTGGGTTTGAAAAAGTGAATATGGATCCAAATCTGAATAAGATTTCCATCAAGAATGTTGACTCCAGAATGGGCGTGCATTACAATCCGGAAACAAAAACTATCACTTACATTGGTGAAGATGTTGTTGGTGATGAAGGGAACGATCGAGAATTCGAAAGCGGTGAAGATGTACCTCCTCCACCTACTTCTCCCTCTGGACCAAGCAATCAAGAGCTTATGGATTACTTGTCTCAACAATTTGCTTCCATGAACACCAACATCAATAACCAATGGAATGAGATTAATGATTCTACGACAACCCGGATTAATAACTTTCGCACATATGTGAATACAAAAATTTCTTACCTTTACTCTCATCTTCACATTCCACCATATGATCCATATAATCCAGCTGCACCTCCTCAACACTACACAGAACCCCCTCTTCAACAAGAATTTCCGAATCAAGGCTCTTGGTCATATAACCACCGGGACATGCATCACCCTTGAAGTTCTGGCCAACTCTATTTTCTGTTATGTCCTTGTCTTGTTATTCTATGTTTTGTTTGTTAAATTTCTGTGTAATCGTTAAACAATTTGTGTTGCTTGCTTAATTAAAGTTTTCTCGATATATTGCTTTATTACTGGTTTTTTTTTTTTGCATCTTTCCCTTCTTTTTGATAATGTCAAAAGGGGAGAAAGATGTGGTACTTTATGCTTGTATTTTTCATTGTCTTAATTTTTAAAGGAACTCTCCAACCAATATGAACAAATACAAAGGATTCCAACCTTCTCATACATAGGGGGAGTTTTGCATCTTAGGGGGAGAAAAGCTCTTTCTGGAAAGTACAACGCATAAAGCAAGATTGTTTGTCATCATCAAAAAGGGGGAGAATGTAAAATCAAGCTTCTCAAATGAACTTTTGTTTTGAAGTAGACAAACCATGATTGACAAAGAAGGCAAAGATTTATGATCAAGCTCAAAGCATCTATGGACAAAATCTTCAGTTCAAAGCTCTTAACATCTCTCAAGGTATAATGATATTATTTACTTTGATCTTAAGATATAGATGCTCAATGGTGAATAAGAAATGTTTTATAAATCATTACTCAAGTTTTTCAAAGTTAAAATTCATTTTTTACTTGAGTGCAATCGATTTGCATATTAGTGCAATCGATTGCATGCTTCAATTATTCAGATCTTTTGCTTCTATTTTTCAGTGCAATCAATTTATATTACTTGTGCAATCGATTGCATACTTAAAATTTTCAAAATGTTTGCTTCTGTTTCTCAGTGCAATCGATTTACATTGCTTATGCAATCGATTGCACTCACTTATTTTTGCTACTGACTTTACATGCAATCGATTTAAATTGCTTGTGAAATGGATTGCACACTTAAATTTTTTGAAAATATAGCTGTTGAAACCCCGTGCAATTGATTTACACAAAGGGTGCAATCGATTGCATGCTGCGCAATTTTGAAAAACAGCAGCTTTGCACAAGCCTGTTCATAATACCTTTTCATTGAAACCTTTCACTCAATCTTGGCATTTGTTCATGATTCATTTTCAGAACTTTATGATGTTTCAAAAGGGTGCTATGAACATATAAATATTCATTTTCAAAATCATTTTCAACACCTCTTCCAAATATATTTTCTGAATTTTTCAAAATATAAACTCAAGCATTTCTTCACTTTCATACATAAGTTTTCTGCACACTTTCGTACATTGTTAAACATAAAACTTTGAGCAATTATATCTTGAGTCATTGTACAATATTATTATTGTAAGGGAAGATCAACATTGTTAAATCACTCTAAGTGATCAATACTACTCAACTCACTCAAAATCAAATATTGATAGTTACTTATTTTTCCAGGATTGTTGGAAATAAGTTTAAGTGTTTGTTAAATCTTGTCTTTCCAGGATTGTTGGATACAAGTGTAGTCACTTTGAGAGGATTGTTCTCATTGTTGACATAGTGAAAATCCAAGAGGATTGTTCTTTGGTCCAAGAGGATTGTTCTTGGCCTTTTGGTAGTTCTTGTTTAAGTTTGCCACAATAAGGAAATCTCTTTCATGTTGAAAGGGGACTGGAGTACTCTCGGACTGTGAGGGGAACCAGGATATATCGCCCCGTGTCTCTTTATTTTTATGTACTTTACTCTTTCCTAAACTCTCCATTAACCAGAAAAATAATATCCATCATCACTAAAACCAGAATTTTTTAAAGTACCTAATTCACCCCCCCCCCCCCCCCCCCTCCCCTCTTGGGCGCACTTCGTACTTACAATTGGAATCAGAGCGGGTTATAGGTAACCTGTTCCTAAAAGATCCAGAATGTCTTCCGTAAATCAAAATCCCTTTTTCAGAGATGGTGGTAGTAACAATAAGCCTCCTTTATTTTATGGTGAATATTTTGACTTCTGGAAAATACGCATGAAGGCACATCTAGAAGCACAAGGAAAAGAAACATGGGATGCCGTCGAGAATGGTCCATTTATCCCTATAACAGAAATCAATGGTGTTGGCTCATCAAATCCTAAAACTACATGGGACAATGATGATAAGAAGAAAGTTCTCTATGATAAAAAGGAAACAATCCTTCGTCAAGGTGCACTTAGCATGTATGAATTCTTCCGTGTCTCGGCATGCAAGACAACAAAAGAAATATTAGATACCTTGGTACAAACTCATGAAGGAACGGTTGAAGTAAAAAGATCAAGACTAAATACCCTGAGTCAAGAATATGAATTATTTCGAATGCAGATCGGAGAAACCATTCTTGACCTACAAAAGAGATTGGTGCACTTGACAAATCATCTAAGTGCTCTTGGCAAGACTTTGACGAATGATGAACTAAATCCTAAAGTACTTAGGTCCTTAACTAGGGAATGGCAACCAAAGGTAACGGTAATTTCAGAAAAGAAAAGTCTCTCCTCCATGACGTCCGTAACATTGTTTGGGAAACTTCAAGAATATGAAATGAAACTTGGAAGACTTGAAAAACATGAAAATCAAGAGAAGAAATCCAAGAATATTGCTTTGAAGATAGATTCCAAGGAAGTTGAAAAGGAAGACAATCCAGAAGAAGATGAAAATTTCATGCTTCTTGTTAAAAGGCTTGGTAAGTTCTTTGGTAGAAATGACAAACCCTTTTCTCATTCAAAAGGAAAGAAACAATTTAAGAAAAAGGAAGCTTCCACATCAACACAAGAAGTCACATGTTATGAATGTGGTAAGCAAGGTCATATCAAGCCGGATTGTCCAAAACTCTCCAAGAAATGTGGATTCAAAAGAAAAAAGGGATTCAAGAACAAAAAGGCTTATGTTGCATGGGAAGATAATGAGATAAGTTCCTCATCCGATTCCGATAGTGATGAAAGTGCAAATCTAGCATTGATGGCCTCACACCATTCCGATGATGAAGACAATGAGGTTAGTAATGGATTTTCTCTTTTTGATAGTGATGCACAAGGTGCTATAGATGAACTATTGAATGAATGCAAAATTTTGTATAAAACTATTTCATCACAAAAGAAACAAATTTCATCCTTAGAAGAAAAATGTGAATCTATGGAAAAATATTTCAAAGAAGAAAAACAAAAATTAAGTGATGAACAAAAACAAAATTCTGTGTGCAAAAATTGTGAATCACTCTCTTTCCAAATTGTCCTATTAAAAAGAGTCACTGAAAGATATGAAAAAGGCCAAATTGGTTTGGAACGTGTTCTTATCCAACAAAGATACTCCAATGACAAAAGTGGTCTTGGATATTCAAAGTTTTCAAAACCATGTTCTAATAAAACTATCTTTGTTAAGGCTAATGATCAATCATCCAAAGAGAAAGTGAACAAACCTAAAATATTTCATCACTATCATAAAAAGAAAACATTTCCTAAGAAGAAATCTTATCCTTCTAGATATAGAAGTAACTTTGAACCTACTTGTTTTTATTGTGGTATTAAAGGCCATACACCTAATACTTGCTATGTTAGAACCTTTAGTGTGTAAAGTGGGCATTATGTGTAGGTAAAGAAAGGCACTAATTATGAAGGACCCAAAGAAACTTGGGTACCTAACAAAGCCTAATTTGTTTTGCAGGTAAGCTTGAAGACCACATGCAATCTTTGGTATCTTGATAGTGGTTGTTCAAAGCATATGACAGGAGACATAAACCAATTTTCAAATCTAGTGCTAAAGGCCAAGGGTTTTGTCACTTATGGAGACAATAATAAGGGAAGAATTCTTGGAAAAGGCAAAGTTGGTGCTCCACCTTTCACATCCATTGAAGATGTTCTTTATGTTGAAGGACTAAAACACAGTCTTCTTAGTATTAGCCAACTTTTTGACAAAGGCTTCAAGATCAAGTTCACCAAGGATGAATGCTTGATAGAAGACGAAGTCACACATGAGGTTATACTTAAAGGTAAAAGAATCAATAATATATTCATGATTTCCCTTGATGATCCATCTTTGAAGGTTAAATGTCTCATGGAGAACAACGATGATTCATGGCCGTGGCACAAAAGAATTGCTCATATTCACATGGAACACTTGAATAAACTAATCAAGCATGATCTTGTCATTAGATTGCCTAAGAGAAATTTCGTCAAAGATAGTCTCTACGATGCTTGTCAAAAGGGGAAACAAACAAAATCAACTTTCAAATCTAAGAATGTGGTGTCCACTACAAGGCCACTACAATTGTTACATTGTGACTTATTTGGTCCATCAAGAACAAGGAGTTTCGGAGGTAATGTATATGCTTTGATTATTGTTGATGATTTCTCTAGATATACTTGGACATTCTTTTTAGTACAAAAAGTGATGCATTCAAGGCGTTCAAGAAGTATGCTAAACAAATTCAGAATGAGAAGTCTCTAAGAATTGCCTCCATAAGAAGTGATCATGGCGGATAATTTCAAAATGCTCTATTTGAAGAATTCTGTGGAGAACATGGAATATCTCACAACTTCTCGGCACCAAGGTCTCCTCAACAAAATGGAGTGGTAGAAAGAAAGAATAGGTCTGTTGTGGAACTTGCTAGAACAATGCTTAGCGATTCAAATCTTCCAAAATACTTTTGAGCGAATGCAGTGAGCACGACATGTTTTGTTAGCAATAGAGTTAACATAAGACCAATCTTGAAGAAAACTACATATGAACTCTTAAAAGGAAGGAAACCAAACATTGCTTTCTTTCACATCTTCGGATGCAACTTCTTTGTCTTAAATAACGACAAGCATAACCTTGGTAAGTTTGATGAAAAATTCGATGAATGAGGATAATATTTTCTGTGATAATGATGATGATGAAATACTAGAAGGTCCTCAAAAAAATTCTTCCAAAGATCAACCAATTCAACTCGAAGAATCACCCTAACAAGAATCAAATCTCAATGATCTACCAAAAGAATGGAGAACTCATTGTGATACGGTGGGAGAACTGACTTGAGGTTTTGCGTTTGTTTTCGCAAATGTTTCGGTTGAGCAAGAGTCGCCACCGACTTTTTATTTTATTCTAAGAAAAGGTTAAAAAGCACAGCAAAAACCTTTGAGATGTTTTCTTGGGTTCGGGGAGTAGATTATAGAAAGGGAAGGTATTACCACCCTTTCTATCCATGGTTATCCATGGGCTCTTAGTTACTTGCTTATATCAACTTGCCTTGATTTTCAATTGTTTGAAATGGTGCTTTGTGTGTGTGGGTTTTGAAAATGTTTTGAAAAGAGGCCAATGTGGTGGCAACCTTTGTAATGATCCATGTTGGGATGTATACAAAGGTGTATGTCTTTTGAAAAGGTTTTCAATGTTTTTGAAAGTTGTTTTGAAAGTGTAGTGATGTGTGGTTTGAAAAATAGGCAAGTGTTTTGTTTTGCAAGTTGGCAAGTAATCAAGAGCTATCTACCCTAAATTTCTCAAAGATCTTTGCTATGTTTTAACCCTTTTAACAATTTTGTTCCACCATTGTATTTGGTGGACAATCTTGTGTTAGGATGTGAAAGGGACAGGCGCGGGTCATCGTTTTAGACCATGATTGCAATGGAGCCAAGTATCTTTGGGCAATTTTCCTTTTAAGGGACTTGATCATTTTTAGGCAACTTTCAAAAGCGTCATCGAGGGACTATGATCATTTGAATTGTTTTGTTTTGCCCAAAGAGACCTAACATGCAATATGGCCCATTATTGAAGGCAACAAGTGGAATACCCTAGGGGTGCAAGTGTGATTGGTGTTGTCCATTTTCATGCTTATTTATCTTGAATTTAGGTCAAACTATTTTTGGTTAATTGATTTGCATACAAACCCTAATTCTATCATGGCATATTTAGAAAACTTTAAAGTGTGAAAAATAAAGCTCCTAAGTTATTACAACACAATATATGGGAAGGGGGGTACAAATGTTCAAATGGGGATATTTTAGCAAGAAATTAAATCCTAAACTATTACAATCCACATGGAATTATACAAATTATTTAATATGCAATAATTAAATAAAATAAGACAAATATGCAAGATGCAAAAATGATTTTTTATGTGTATGTAAAAAGTGTTTTTTATGTGTCAAGAAAACAAGAATAAAAGTATTAATTTTTGGGCATTTTTATATTTAGGGCAAAAACCCTAATTTTTACAAATAAAAGTATTTATTGTATAATATATGCAATATTTATTAATTATATACAAAAAATAAATAAAAGAGAAGTATATTTGTCAAAAGGTATTTTTAATGTTAAATGTTAATAAAAATAAAAATGTATATATTTTGTATTTTTTAACCTAAATATACTAATAAATATATATGTATTTGTATTATTTACTAAATATATTAAATATATATACAAAAATAATAATATTTAATATTTACAAAAAAAAAGGATATTTTATATAAAATATTTTCAGAAGATAAAATAACATACAAATTAGAAAATAAATGTATTTGGTATTATTCCTAATATTCTAAACAACAACAAAAAAGTATTATGTATTATTTACATACAAATATCAATTTAAACAAATAAATGCCTAATAAATACAAAAATGGCTTGGAAAATATTTTTTATATTTTTAATATTATGAGAAAAAATGAATAAGTCAGAAATAACAAAAAAAAGTCAAAAAAGGTTTCAAATAAGCACAATGGACCAAGGGGGTTCAAAAGTAGAAATAGGGTGCAAATAAGAAGTCAACTCAGGCCCAGCCCAAGAAGACTTTGTCTTCAACCTTCAGACAACACATTTGAAAAACGCGCGCCTTTGATGCTTCAAACACAACTCCTGATTCCTGGACTTTTAGCACAAACTTACAACATGAAAAATGTTAAGCATCAAGCCACGATTCTGGACATATAAAGAACTCATCCTAACTCTCAGAAATGAGAGAGAATTTCTCCATTCTTAATTCTTAACCTAACTTTTTATCAATGTTCAGACCTCAAATTCTCATAACACAGGCAAAATAAATGGAAAGTAAAGATATGTATAGCTTCAGGGACATGAGCATGACATTTTTCATTCACAAACTTAGAGCTAGTTCTCCCTACATTGAGAGATAGAAGTTCATGAACTTACCTGTTCAGTTGGAATCGTGTCTGGTAATGGAGGAGCTTTCAGGGCAAGATAATGATTTGTATAGCTTGCTTGATGTCCAAGGATGTTATTCCAAGCTTTAGTTTGCTTTGAAACCAAGTGAATCATGTTATGGCACTTCAACTGCAAAACAGAAAAATGAAAATGGTGATGTTGGTTAGGAGTGTTACAGTCTGCTTCTAATGCTTTGGACAGTTTCTATGGATGGTAGGGAAAGTGTTTGAAGTGGTTTTGGCCAAGATGCACGATGGAAATGAGCTAGCCAAGTCCAAGTGCAGAATGCCCTGTTTTTGTGCAGTTTAATGGTGATTCTGTGTTTGAGAAAGCAATGGAGATGGTTGGCTCGTGTTTCAGGTCAGGGTGGTTATTTAGAATGTGTTTAACAAGTTTGCTTAAGTTGGTCTTGGCAGAAATGAGAGTTGGTAGTTGTTATGTCAAGTTTCTTCTTACTTAAGCAATAAAAGTTCAAGTTGTGTTCTAGACTGATGCAGGCCCCTAATCTATGTTGCAACCTTTCCCCTTGATCAGTGTGTTTTGCTTCTGAACTTGTGCCCAAATATATGGCCTTGTACTTCTTGATTTGCAACTTTGACATAAAGTTCATCTTTTCTAAAATGGATAATTTGCTTTTTCTATTTAAGGGTTAAACTTCCATGTAATGCTTAAACACATAATGCAAGACTTGAACACAAGGGGTTTGCATTAAATTATTGAGTGTGAATGAGATAAGGACCTGTAATCTAGCTTAAGGCATGTTGAGTTAAAAAATGCAAGGTTATGGACATGTAACTTGGTCATGAACAAAGTGAGTTTTTCCCATATTGCCAAATTCGATTCTCTCTAACCATGAGGTTGTTTGATGAGTTCTTGGACATTTTGGAAAGCTTGGAATGTGTACTACAATCCATCTTTGTAATGAAAATTGAAATTCCAAGTGGAAGCATGTGAAAAGTGGCCATGAAGTTGGGCAAAAATCCTGCCTAAAATAGGTCAAAATTTTTCTAAGTTAAGAATGGTTTGGTACCCTTGTTCCAAAAATTGTAACTTGAGCTACAAGCTTCTTTTGAGGAAACTTTGTGAATCAAAGTTGTAGATTTTGCAATGGGCTACAACTTTCATGTTTTGACTTTTCCTTGAATCCAAATGCATCTTGATGAGAAAGTGGGACAAAGTTAGGAAAAAATTAGGGTTTTTCATAACTTAGAAAAATTCTAAGTTATGAAAAATCTTCATTTCAAACCCTAATTTGTGATTTTTGATTTCTTGATGAACAAGTTTCATGATTTGGCATGTTTTGATGAAAAATGAATCTTGACACTTGATTTTGACCAAAAAGTCAAAGTTTGACTTTTCAGTATACAGTTAAAAATTGATCAATTGACTAGAAAATTCAACTGTCAATCTTGTGCATTTGGGATCTTTTGAACTTGTTGAGTATGTCAAGACAATTCCATGGGGTCCTTGAGTCCATATGTGAGTTTGGTTTGCCATTGGCTAGGTCAAACAGTCAAAAGTTGCCTTTGTGCAGTCAAAAACCTAAAAATGACCATTTTGCCCTTTTGGTGATCTGATCAAATTTCTTGTGGAATTGTGATCCAAACTTGATCAAATGGTCCATATGAGTTCATAATGTTGATGTGGGTCAATTTTTATGAGGTTTGACTGTCAATTGGCCACAGTTGACTTTTTCCCCAATACAGCTGATTTCTAAGTCAACTGTCCAATTGACTGGGCAAAGTTTGGAATCAAGACTTGAAACTTGGTATGGATAAACTTGGGAGTCCAACATGAAGCATGAAAGTCATCTTAGGCTTTTTAGGTCAAAATATCTTTGTGCAAACACAAACCCTAATTTGGGTCAACAATGTTAGGAGAAGTCTTGCAGAGGAAACCCTAACTGGATCTTGAGCTCCAAGGGTCTTGTGATGAGAAAATCTTGAGAGAATGGGAGGGCAAATTTTGGGGTACAACAGTTGCCCCTGTTAAATCTTCTTGAACCTGAAGAGTTAGATTGGCAAGTTTGCCTTTCGTGACTCGAGGGTAAAAGGAGATTGGACACTAGAGTGCCCTAAAATTTGCACTCGCATGCTGGAGTATCAGCGATGTGATGTCGGGAATGGGCTTATAGATGCCATTTGAAGGCGTGACAGAACCTTGTCGGAAATGGGCTTATAGATTCCATTTGGAAGTGTTGATCGCATAAGAGATTCCTTTGCGAGAACTTGTGCACTTTGAGAAAGACAGATGTTTTCCTGGCTTGTTACAGGTGTTGATCTTCAAT
Organism: Vicia faba; assembly: GCA_948472305.1. Lineage (NCBI taxonomy): Eukaryota > Viridiplantae > Streptophyta > Magnoliopsida > Fabales > Fabaceae > Vicia > Vicia faba. The sequence goes on along the minus strand of OX451736.1, from coordinate 1,232,586,972 downwards.
CTCTTCATGCAGATATGCCCTGGCTAGATACAGGAATCGAATCTTCAAACTCTTCAGACGTGCCCTGGCTGGATACAGGAATCGAATCTGGAATTAGTCGTCAACAGATATGCCCTGGCTGGATACAGGAATCGAATCTTCAAACTCTTCAGACGTGCCCTGGCTGGATACAGGAATCGAATCTGGAATTAGTCGTCAATAGATATGCCCTGGCTGGATACAGGAATCGAATCTTCAAACTCTTCAGACGTGCCCTGGCTGGATACAGGAATCGAATCTGGAATTGTAACAGTTGATAGATATGCCCTGGCTGGATACAGGAATCGAATCTTCAAACTCTTCAGATGTGCCCTGGCTGGATACAGGAATCGAATCTGGAATTGCAACAGTTGATAGATATGCCCTGGCCGGATACAGGAATCGAATCTTCAAACTCTTCAGATGTGTCCTGGCTAGATACAGGAATCGAATGTGGAATTGCAACAGTTGAAGGTAGTCGTCTTTTGGATTGTCCTTTTCCCTGAAAAGGCAAAACATCAGTTGTATGCAATGCCATGATGTATGAAATGCATGATGTCATGATGTTCAAAATGAGATAGTGTTGTATGCACTTTATCATGTATGCAAGCAAGATGTATGAAATGTGAAATGTTTATGAATGTATTTTCATCTAGGAAAATAAATCCTTGACGACCGGCCGGGGGATTAAATCCTGGGCTAACGTTGAAGAGTAGAGTTCTTCGTTTCCGCTAGGGATGATGGTTGCAAGAATACACCAGTAGGAGAAAATGACTCTGTTGGGGAATAAACTTGTTGGAGAGATTACTCTGAGGGGAATTACTCTATGGGAAGAGATACTTCGCTGAAGTTTTGATGAGAGCTCCGCCGAGGATTTCAATGATGGACTCCGCTGGGGATGACAATGATAAACTCCGCTGGGGATACTGTTGATAAGTTAAGTTGAGGAACTTTGATGAACTCCGCTGGGGATAGGAAGAACTTCACCGAGGGCGATTTCTCGTGGTAATTAGCTGAGGATAACCCAGTTATAATCCCTTGTGAGGAATAACTTTGAATAAAGCCCGGGAGAGATGTCCGTACTCTACAGGGGATAAGCTTCCAGAATCTACTGGGGATAAGCTTTAAGACCTGCTGGGGATATGGATTCCAAATTTCCCGGGGAAACTTTCGGACTGTACTGGAAAATGGTTCCACTGGAGTGTCTGTATTCCGTCGGGGAACAATCTTAGATCAAGACTGCCGGGGATGCTTGCTGATGAATGCCTATACTCCGCTGGGGAATATTGATATCTTCTGGGGATACCCAACTTCCTTTAGGCTGGCCGTAGACTAACTTTGCTGGAGGAGAGTATTGCTGACTTGCTAGGGGAACAGGGTGCCTATTGCAGGGCTGATGATAGACTAACTCTTCCTGGGGAGAGTATTGCTGAATCTTGTCCTACTCTATGGGGAGTTGAGGTAGCTTGGTCACATTCTTCAGTTGAACCTACCTTGGTACCTTGGCGGATAGAGCAACTAGACTGCTTGGACAACTCTACATTGCCCCTGTTTCCGATGTCACCTGTAATTAGTCCTTTGTTTCGCATGCAAGTATTTATGAATTAGCAATTCAATGTCAAATGCATATATCAAAAATGAACATTGGACGTTCTTCGCAAGACAAAACAGAAAAAGGAAAAACAATTGGCAATTTGTTTGGAAAAGTGAATTTGTATTGATTTTGAAGTTTGCCTGTAAATAGGCGTTTTTGTACAAGAGGCTGACGTCCTAGTAAGAGAATGCCGCCGAATAACATAAAGTTTATACAATTTTGAAAAGGAAACAAAACAGCTATGTGAACAATATTCCCACTGGGTTCCAACTCTGCTATTGCCTTTATGTCTTCAAGCGTCTCATCACTTTGCTGCTTAGTTGAAGATGAAGCTGATTGATCGATGCCGAAGTCTGAGCCCGATAGTTGATGCCGAATTCTGGATACAAGGTGATCCAATGAGACATAGTGTTACACTTTATCCCTAACTTTTTCCTAGACCGCCCTTTCGTGTTTTCAGTCCACCGGGATACCCATTTTTGCCCAAGCCGCCTTTTCAGGTTTTCGACTTACCGGGTGTACAGATTTTTTTCATTTCATCCCTTATTTTTGCCCGAACCCTTTTGGTTCGCCGGGAAGCCCTTATTTTTTGCCTAGGTATGTCAACCTAGCGGGTCTTTTATTCATGCGTAGTATCTTTTTACTGTGTCTGCATTGGCGGGGTGAGGAAGGTCGTCACCATCCATGGTGGTTAGAATCATGGCTCCTCCTGAGAACACATGTTTAACCACAAATGGCCCTTCGTACGTAGGGGTCCATTTTCCCCTGGGATCACTTTGAGGAAGGATGATGTGTTTGATTACCAGGTCCCCAACTTGATACTCTTATGGTCTGACTTTCTTGTTAAATGCCCCGATCATCCGTTTTTGGTACGTCTGACCATGACAGATAGCGGTGAGCCTCTTTTTGTCAATTAGGTTTAATTGATCAAGTCGAGTCTGGATCCAGTCATCTTCACTCAAGTCTGCATCCTTCATTATTCGGAGAGAGGGTATCTGGACTTCAATCGGCAAGACTGCCTCCATGCCATAGACCAAGGAAAAGGGTGTTGCCCCGGTTGACGTCCGTGCTGAGGTACGGTACCCATGAAGAGCAAACGGTAACATCTCGTGCCAATCTTTATAGGTCACTGTCATCTTCTGCACAATCTTTTTGATATTCTTATTAGCTGCTTCTACAGCCCCATTCATCTTCGGCCGGTAAGGAGAAGATTTGTGGTGCTGTATCTTGAATTGCTCGCAGAGCTCAGTAATCATCTTGTTGTTAAGATTGGTACCATTGCCCGTAATGATCCTTTCCGGGACGCCGTACCGACAGATCAGGTTATGCCGAATGAAACGTGCCACGACGCTCTTGGTTACGGTGGCGTAGGAAGCTGCTTCTACCCACTTTGTGAAATAATCAATCGCTACCAAGATGAAGCGATGCCCGTTGGATGCTGTTGGTCGGATCTCGCCGATCATATCAATGCCCCACATTGCAAAAGGCCAAGGTGCCATCAGGATGTTCAGAGGAACCGGAGGGATATGCACCTTATCAGCATAGATCTGGCATTTATGACAAGTTCGAGAATGTTGGTAACAGTCGGCTTCCATTGTGGACCAGAAATATCCTGCCCGAAGGATTTTCTTTGCCATGGTATGTCCACTGGAATGAGTTCCGAATGTACCTTCATGTAGTTCCATCATGATCTTCTCTGCTTCAGTTTTATCCACACAACGCAGTAAAGTTGAATCATGATTTCGTTTGTAGAGAATGCCGTTGCTGAGGAAGAATTTTGCCGCAAACCTTCTTAGGAACTTCTTGTCATTGACCGATGCGCCTTCGGGGTATTCTTGAGCTTCCAAATATCTCTTCACCTCATGATACCAGGGTTTTTCGGTTACCTCTTCGGCCTCAAGATCGCAGCAGTATGCAGGTTCGTCCAACTTCCAGATAATGATCCAGGGAGCCTCGTTGTCCCATTTGACTTTGAACATTGAAGACATCGTAGCTAGTGCGTCCGCTAACTGATTCTCCTCTCTTGGGAAGTGTTCAAAAGTTATCTCTTCAAAGTGGGGAAGCAAGGTCAATACATACTCCTTGTAAGGAATAAGATTTGGGTGTTTCGTATCCCACTCGCCTTTGATCTGATTGATCACGAGAGCGGAATCTCCGAAGACACTCAGAAACTTGATCCTTAAGTCGATTGCAGCTTGATGACCCATGATACATGCCTCATATTCTGCCATGTTGTTGGTGCAGTTGAAACACAGCAGGGCGGTGAGTGGAGTATGAGTACCTTTAGGGGATATGATCACAGCGCCGATGCCGTTACCCAAAGCGTTCGAGGCTCCGTCAAAATGCATAGACCATCAGGATCCTTCCTCAGGTCCTTCATCTGGTCCAGGTACTTCACAATCAGTTACTACCATGATATCTTCGTCTGGAAATTCAAAGTTCAATGATTGGTAATCGTCCACAGGTTGGTGTGCCAAATGGTCTGTCAATACACTTCCCTTGATTGCTTTTTGAGTTGTGTATTGGATGTCATGTTCCGTCAAGATCATTTGCCATCTTGCTATTCTTCCAGACAGAGCAGGCTTTTCGAATATGTACTTGATTGGATCCATTTTTGAAATCAACAGAGTAGTGTGAGTCAGCATATACTGTCTCAGCCGGCGAGCAGCCTATACCAGAGCGCAGCAAGTTTTCTCGAGCAGTGAGTACCGGGTCTCACAGTCGGTAAACTTTTTGCTCAGGTAATAAATGGCGTGCTCTTTTCGGCCAGACTCGTCATGCTGCCCCAGCACACACCCCATTGAGTTGTCAAGTACTGTCAAGTATAGTATTAGAGGTCTCCCTTCCACTGGTGGCATAAGAATGGGTGGCTCTTGGAGATATTCCTTTATCTTTTCGAAAGCGGCCTGACATTCATCGTTCCAACGTACTACTTGATCTTTCTTCAGCAATTTGAAGATTGGCTCACAGGTAGCAGTTAGATGTGAGATGAATCGAGCAATGTAATTCAGTCGTCCTAGAAAGCCTCTGACTTCCTTCTCTGTCTTGGGAACTAGCATCTCTTGTATGGCTTTCACTTTGGCAGGGTTCACTTGAATACCTTTGTCGCTTACAATGAAACCTAGCAATTTTCCAGACCTCACCCCAAAGGTGCATTTGTTTGGGTTCAACCTCAGCTTGTACAACTTTAGACGGTCAAACAGCTTCCGCAGATGGTCAAGGTGTTCCTCCTCAGTTTGAGATCTTGCAATCATGTCATCGACGTACACTTCTATCTCATGATGGATCATATCATGAAATAAAGCAACCATGGCACGTTGGTAGGTTGCCCCAGCATTTTTCAACCCGAATGGCATGACTTTGTAGCAGAAGGTGCCCCACTGAGTAACAAAGGTAGTCTTTTCCATATCTTCAGGAGCCATCTTGATCTGATTATATCCTGAGAAACCATCCATGAAGGAGAACACCTTGTGTTGAGAAGTATTGTCAACAAGAACGTCGATGTGAGGCAGAGGGAAATCGTCCTTAGGGCTGGCCCTGTTCAAATCCATGTAGTCAACACACATTCTGACTTTACCATCTTTCTTTGGCACTGGAACCACGTTGGCCACCCACTGAGGATAAGAAGTCACTGCTAGAAACCCGACATCAAATTGTTTCATAACCTCAGCTTTGATTTTCTCGGACATCTCTGGGCGCATGCGACGGACCTTCTGTTTTACCGGAGGGCAGTCTTCCTTGGTAGGCAGGTGATGAACTACAATGTCGGCATCCAAACCAGGCATGTCTTCGTAAGACCAAGCAAAGATTTCCACGTAATCATGCAGCATCTGAATCAATCGTTGCTTCACGCTGAGCTCTAGATTGGCACCAATCTTGACTTCTTTTCTATCTGTCTCAGTACCCAGGTTTATCGTTTCCACTGGCTCTTCATGCGGCTGAATAGCTCTCTCTTCCTGGAGTAGCAGTCTTGCGAGTTCACCAGGCACTTCGCAATCATCTTCACCTTCGTCTTCGGCCAAGTTGATCGGATTTTCAAAGTCATAACTGGCAGTAGCAGAGCCGTTACCAGTGAGATCCAGAGTGGATTGGAACCTGTATAAGTGAGTGTGTGTAAATATAGCTGTTTTGCAATATATAACAAAGAAAGAAAAAGAGCACAAGATTTGAAATGCAACAACGTCCAATGTTTTGATTAATGATATATGGAAATGTCATACAAAAAAGCCCTCACAAATGGAGCCACGGTGCCCCGGGTAGGACACCGAGCCAATAAAAGTTTCAACATATTGTTTGTTACAAATTGAAAACAAAAGAGTTCATTACTGCGTGACAAATGTAATAGGTGTAAAATCTTTTGCCGTCCAGTTGCTTGGTCCGTTGTTGGTTGTTGGATAGATCCAACTGTCAAATTCTGCTTCCTCTACGTCCTCCTCGATAACATTCACCCTTGGGTTGGTGATGAACACCGGAGGTTTTCTGATCCTTTCTTTGCGAACAGCCCTCTGAGCCTCTGCAGTGAAGCCCAGCCCAAACTTGTCGGTCTTTTGAGTGAAGTCAGGAAGTTGACCCCAGTTTGCGCACTTGCCTTTCTCAATCACTGCCCGAGCATCCTTCAAGGAAGCCATCTTCAAAGGAAAGTCTTCTTCAACCACTGTCTCAGCTGACGCCAATGTTGGAGGTACCTCTTCAAAATGTTGAAAGGAGGTTTCAATAAACTCCCCGTCCATCTCGATATACCGGAATGAATTCAGGTGACTAACCATGTATTCCTCCTCTCCATGCACAGTAACAATCTTCCCTCTGACAGGGTATTTGAGCTTCTGGTGTAGAGTGGATGTTACAGCCCCAGCCTTGTGAATCCAAGGTCGACCCAGCAAACAGGAATAAGATGGATGAATATCCATCACATAGAACGTCGAGTCAAAGACTTGGGAACCCACACGAATAGGAATGTCTACCTCACCGTGCACCATCCTCTTAGAACCGTCGAAGGCTCTAACAATGATGTTACTAGGTTTCAATTCCAGGCCCTCACAATCCAACCGATCTAAGGCCTTCTTGGGCAATACATTCAGGGAAGAACCGGTGTCCACCAACACGTGTGCGAGAGTAGTTCCCCTGCATTCTATAGAGACGTGCAGGGAATCATTGTGGTTTTTTCCCTTGGCGGTAAGGTCTGCATCCGAGAAACCCAAACCATTGTCAGCTGTCAAATTAGCCACACAGTCAGTGAACTGATCTGCAGATGTCTCTTGCGGCACATGGGCCGTTTTCAGAAATGAAATCAAGGCCTTGGCGTGGGCCTCTGAGCACAGCAGCAATGATAGCATAGAGATTTTAGAGGGGGTATGCCCCAGCTGTTCAACGACATTGAAGTCACTCTTTTTAATGATTTTAAGGATTTCCTCCATCTCTTGCTGGGAGGCTTCAACAGCGGTCTTTTTTGGTGCCTCCGTCCGGGCAGGCAAATCGGTGGTAACTCCTTTGCCCCGAGCATCAGAGGACTCGGCGGCAGTAGTAGACACAGGAACTTGATTTGAAACATGCACACTTGCGGGTGTGATGATAAGAGGTTTTCGGATAACTGGTGGTGCAATGTCAGGCGAGAAGAGCCTGCCACTGCGAGTAATCTTGGCGGGACCAGTGATGTTACTGATACTGGTACCGGTGTTGAACTCCTGCTTCACTCCAAGTACATACACATCTGCCCCATAGTGCCATGGGACAGCCTTGTCAGATTCATAGGGGAGAGGCCCCGGAACAGTAATGGTAATGGGTGCAACAGACATAATTTTGACTGGCTTCCTCGGGGGAGCCTTGGTAGGATTGTTGAAAATTGTGACGACAGATACTTCTTCAGCGGAAACAAATGGAACAGCGGTTTTCTTGAACAGAATCTCTTTGCTATCCATCAGGCTTTGGATGCCTGACTTCAGCAGCGGACAACCGGTAGGGGTAACAGCACACATGAGGCAACCCTTGCTACAACCCGAAAATAAACTGGCTAGCAGTAGGTTCCTCTTAACAGTCAATAGAGGGGTAGCAACATCATTCACCGAAACAGCATACAAATCTTCCTCAACGGCATTTACTCTATGCTGGGGCATATGAGCAGTTACAACATTTGGCCTCTCAGGCGCCTCAAACTGAATTTCCTTTGCATCAATAAGGTCTTGAACCTTATTTCTCAGGGCCCAGCAATCATCAGTAGTATGCCCGGGGCTATCAGAGTGATAAGCACAACGGGCATTTGGGTTATACTTAGGAGATGCAGTATTCACGACCTTCAGAGCTTCTCTGGTGGTCACCAAGTTGGTTGATAGCAGTTGCGGCAAGATTTGTGACAAGGTCATACTCAGCCGGGTGTACTGCCTTTTGGGCCTCTCACCCCTTTGTTGATTGTACTGTTGAGGAGCAGCAAGAGACTTTGAAATTACTAAGGCATTAACGGCTTGGCGGCGTTCTGGCTTGACTTGTCTTCTAGGACCATATACGGCACTAGCTTCCTTCTTGAAAGGTTTCTTCTCAGTACTTACGGAAGCGCTTTTCTGTATCTTTCCTGACCTGATGCCAGCTTCTATCCTTTCACCCGTCAGGATCAAATCTGTAAACCCAGCGGAGGAATTACCAACCAGATGATTGAAGAATGGACCAGACAAGGTCCCTAGAAACATGTCAACCAGTTCACGGTCAGTCAAAGGAGGCTGCACCCTGCCAGCCAAATCTCTCCATTTTTGCGCATATTCTTTGAATCCTTTGCCCGTTCCTAGTGACATACCCTGAAGTTGGGTACGCGTAGGAGCGAGGTCAGAATTGTATTGATATTGTCTATAAAATGCGGTAGCCAAATCTTCCCAATGTCGGATACTGGTTCCATCTAGCTGATAGAACCACTCCAGTTGTGACCCCGAAAGGCTATCTTGGAAGAAGTGGATCCAAAGGTTCTTGTCTGCCGTGTAAGGTTGGATCTTCCTTACGTACAATCTGAGATGCAGCTTTGGACAGGAAGCCCCGTCGTATTTTGCAAAGGAAGGCGCCTTGAACTTGTGTGGGATTACCACCCCAAAAGATAAACATAAATCTCTGAAATCCAGCCCCGACACATTTTGAATCTCCATGGCACTCAAGCGGTCCTCTAATTGCTTGTATCTGTCAGCAGCAGGAGGGTATTGTTCGTCATTGTAATCTGTCTCGTTGTCAGAGACTGCAGGACTAGGAGCCCCTCCCCCTTGGGGACTGTCTTTCTCTGCAGAGGAAGTAGTTGGATCAGCCTCGTTATGGAGCGTGTTCCCAAACCTGCGTCCAGTATTGAACAACGCAGTCCTCTTCTTCTTCTTCTTCTTTAAGAGAAGAGCCTTCAACTCTTGTTGACCTTGGGCCAGGCTCATGACCATCTCTTGAAACTGGGCATTCTGGGCCTGGAGGGCATTTGATAGCTTGCTCACTGGATGATTCTGGATTCATGATGACTGTTCAAAATAAACAGCGAAGAAGATTAAGCAACCTGTAGAAAAAGGGGTACATGTTATGCACATGATGCATGAGATGATATCTATGCAATGCATTTAAGGATTTTAGAAATTCACAATTGTTGCAGACAAAAAGAACGCACGTCATATTAATAAGAAGAAATTTGTTAGTACATAAGTGCCCCATGGGCCAAATATTACAAAAACAACTTCTCAAGGTAAAAAGACGTTGCGCATCCTCTTTGGCGCAATGTAGGTGTTGAGGGCCTCTTGCTCATGGAGTCGGAGGGTGAGCTCTAGAACCTTCTTCTCGCTGGCGTAGAAGCAGGCTTCAAAAGTGTTTCGTTCCTCCTTGAGTTGGATCCAACTCTTCTGCATCTCCTCCCACGATGTAGGCATGTCAGGATGTAGGATGGTGTAGGGAACCTCTCCTTCCTTAACGGGCTCTTTAATCACAGGGAGAACATGAGGATAAGGCATCATTAGACTCTGGGCTCGGGCTCGTACCCACTTGAGATAGGGCTCAAGAGGGATGGAGTTCTTGTGCCCCAGTGTCTTGCTATCAACCTTGTTGGGCATCCTCCAAGCTCTGATGAATCTTTGGCGAAGTCCTTGCGCATCGTTGTCAAAGTCAAAGACTAGGTCAGGAATCAACATGTCGTGAGGGCCATCTCTTTGTGCATATCCAAATTTCCTTAAAGCTAGGCAAGGGTTGTAGGTAATGCCCCCTCTAATGCCAAGCAATGGAACATTAGGGAACTCTCCACAACGATCGACGATGATGACATTTTCTCTGGACCGAGAACACCAATGTACATTAGAGTGAGTAAGAGTCATCAACCGTTGGGACCACCTTGAGCCTTGGTCATTCTTCAAGACAGATTGTGGAAGGTGCGAAATAAACCACCTTGCAAGGAGAGGAGTACAGCACATGAGAACACCCCTCTTTCTCATTGTTCGTGTGTAAAATGAGTGAAGGATGTCCCCAAGCAATGTTGGTATTGGATTTCTGGACAAGAAGATTTTGACGGCGTTGACTTCTACAAGCTGGTCAAGATTTGGGAACAGGACCAACCCATAGATAAGGAGTGCCACAATCTCTTCAAAGGCTTGCAGGTCCAATGAGTTCCAACACTCTTGTGCCTTTTCAAACAAGAATTTTGCTAAGAAGCCTTTGACACCGCTTCTAGTTTCCCAATGCCCCTTGATGTCAGATGGCTGTAGATGTAGTGCTCGAGCAACATCTTCAGGCTTTGGTTCCTTTTCCGTACCGTTGAAAGGTAGTTGATTAAGGATAGGAATTCTCAGGAGTTGAGAAAATTCCTCCAAAATGGGCACCAACTGGTAGTCGGGGAAAGTGAAACAGTGGTGAAGAGGGTCAAAGAACTGGAATAGCACTTTCATCATGTCCTCTTCAATGTTGGTGTTGACTAAGTTGAGCAGTCTACCATGTCTTTCACTGAAGGGAGAGCTTTCCGGAATTCTTGATGTGAGCTCCTTGAGTTGAGGAGGGATTCTCACAAGGTTGACTTGGATGGTTTTTCTGCGAGGAATTTCTATGACCTACAAAACAAGAACAAAGATGAAGATCTAAACACTTGAAGTGGTTAGTAAATGCATATGATGCTTTATGATGTTCATGATGTATGCACAAACATATGTACAAGCAATTCACACCAAACCCTAGTTTCAGGCTTGCATGGGGTTTCATAGGTAAGTACCCTTTTGAGTGTAGTTGGCTTAAAATCCTGTCCTATAAATAGTAACCGGGTTCTAAGGAGCTCAATATCACGGGATTGTTTTCATTGTTCATCGTTTTGGTTTAGCCACTTAACTAGCGACCAAAATATTCCAAGAAAACAACCCTCAATGAGTGTAGTATCGAGTATCTACCAACTTCGGACTACACCAAAGCCGGTCATCTCACTACCCCTAATGAAAGGCCAAGATGGTCAAGTAAGGTTCTAGGTCATTAGTGCTTAGTGACATCACTCAGCGGCCCCGTACTCTCCTTTATTAAACTCAAGGGTTACCGGTACTCACAAATATGTCGCACTAATATAGCTATTGCTTCGACCGTGTCGGTATACCCCGCACAGTTTCCACAGCGTATTGCTATCTATGAATGTTTCCCAAAATCCGGGTGTAGGATTGCAAACCCAAACAAAAGAGCCAAGATATAAAGCAATAAAATCAAACAATTAGTCATGCAAGAGGGTGATCTAAGCCCTAAGGTTACTCCACTAAAAAAAACAAATTCTCCCCAGCAGAGTCGCCAGTTCTGTGATACGGTGGGAAAACTGACTTGAGGTTTTGCGTTTGTTTTCGCAAATGTTTCGGTTGAGCAAGAGTCGCCACCGACTTTTTATTTTATCCTAAGGAAAGGTTAAAAAGCACAGCAAAAACCTTTGAGATGTTTTCTTGGGTTCGGGGAGTAGATTATAGAAAGGGAAGGTATTAGCACCCTTTCTATCCATGGTTATCCATGGGCTCTTAGTTACTTGCTTATATCAACTTGCCTTGATTTTCAATTGTTTGAAATGGTGCTTTGTGTGTGTGGGTTTTGAAAATGTTTTGAAAAGAGGCCAATGTGGTGGTAACCTTTGTAATGATCCATGTTGGGATGTATACAAAGGTGTATGTCTTTTGAAAAGGTTTTCAATGTTTTTGAAAGTTGTTTTGAAAGTGTATTGATGTGTGGTTTGAAAAATAGGCAAGTGTTTTGTTTTGCAAGTTGGCAAGTAATCAAGAGCTATCTACCCTAAATTTCTCAAAGATCTTTGCTATGTTTTAACCCTTTTAACAATTTTGTTCCACCATTGTATTTGGTGGACAATCTTGTGTTAGGATGTGAAAGGGACAGGCGCGGGTCATCGTTTTAGACCATGATTGCAATGGTGCCAAGTATCTTTGGCCAATTTTCCTTTTAAGGGACTTGATCATTTTTAGGCAACTTTCGAAAGCGTCATCGAGGGACTATGATCATTTGAATTGTTTTGTTTTGCCCAAAGAGACCTAACATGCAATATGGCCCATTATTGAAGGCAACAAGTGGAATACCCTAGGGGTGCAAGTGTGATTGGTGTTGTCCATTTTCATGCTTATTTATCTTGAATTTAGGTCAAACTATTTTTGGTTAATTGATTTGCATACAAACCCTAATTCTATCATGGCATATTTAGAAAACTTTAAAGTGTGAAAAATAAAGCTCCTAAGTTATTACAACACAATATATGGGAAGGGGGGTACAAATGTTCAAATGGGGATATTTTAGCAAGAAATTAAATCCTAAACTATTACAATCCACATGGAATTATACAAATTATTTAATATGCAATAATTAAATAAAATAAGACAAATATGCAAGATGCAAAAATGATTTTTTATGTGTATGTAAAAAGTGTTTTTTATGTGTCAAGAAAACAATAATAAAAGTATTAATTTTTGGGCATTTTTATATTTAGGGCAAAAACCCTAATTTTTACAAATAAAAGTATTTATTGTATAATATATGCAATATTTATTAATTATATACAAAAAATAAATAAAAGAGAAGTATATTTGTCAAAATATATTTTTAATGTTAAATGTTAATAAAAATAAAAATGTATATATTTTGTATTTTTTAACCTAAATATACTAATAAATATATATGTATTTGTATTATTTACTAAATATATTAAATATATACAAAAATAATAATATTTAATATTTACAAAAAAAAAAGGATATTTTATATAAAATATTTTCAGAAGATAAAATAACATACAAATTAGAAAATAAATGTATTTGGTATTATTCCTAATATTCTAAACAAAAAAAAAGTATTATGTATTATTTACATACAAATATCAATTTAAACAAATAAATGCCTAATAAATACAAAAGTGGCTTGGAAAATATTTTTTATATTTTTAATATTATGAGAAAAAATGAATAAGTCAGAAATAACAAAAAAAAGTCAAAAAAGGTTTCAAATAAGCACAATGGGCCAAGGGGGTTCAAAAGTAGAAATAGGGTGCAAATAAGAAGTCAACTCAGGCCCAGCCCAAGAAGACTTTGTCTTCAACCTTCAGAAAACACATTTGAAAAACGCGCGCCTTTGATGCTTCAAACACAACTCCTGATTCTTGGACTTTTAGCACAAACTTACAACATGAAAAATGTTAAGCATCAAGCCACGATTCTGGACATATAAAGAACTCATCCTAACTCTCAAAAATGAGAGAGAATTTCTCCATTCCTAATTCTTAACCTAACTTTTTATCAATGTTCAGACCTCAAATTCTCATAACACAGGCAAAATAAATGGAAAGTAAAGATATGTATAGCTTCAGGGACATGAGCATGACATTTTTCATTCACAAACTTAGAGCTAGTTCTCCCTACATTCAGAGATAGAAGTTCATGAACTTACCTGTTCAGTTGGAATCGTGTCTGGAAATGGAGGAGCTTTCAGGGCAAGATAATAATTTGTATAGCTTGCTTGATGTCTAGGGATGCTATTCCAAGCTTTAGTTTGCTTTGAAACCAAGTGAATCGTGTTATGGCACTTCAACTGCAAAACAGAAAAATGAAAATGGTGATGTTGGTTAGGAGTGTTACAGTCTGCTTCTAATGCTTTGGACAGTTTGTATGGATGGTAGGGAAAGTGTTTGAAGTGGTTTTGGCCAAGATGCACGATGGAAATGAGCTAGCCAAGTCCAAGTGCAGAATGCCCTGTTTTTGTGCAGTTTAATGGTGATTCTGTGTTTGAGAAAGCAATGGAGATGGTTGGCTCGTGTTTCAGGTCAGGGTGGTTGTTTAGAATGTGTTTAACAAGTTTGCTTAAGTTGGTCTTGGCAGAAATGAGAGTTGGTAGTTGTTATGTCAAGTTTCTTCTTACTTAAGCAACAAAAGTTCAAGTTGTGTTCTAGACTGATGCAGGCCCCCAATCTATGCTGCAACCTTTCCCCTTGATTAGTGTGTTTTGCTTCTGAACTTGTGCCCAAAGATATGGCCTTGTACTTCTTGATTTGCAACTTTGACATAAAGTTCATCTTTTCTAAAATGGATAATTTGCTTTTTCTATTTAAGGGTTAAACTTCCATGTAATGCTTAAACAGATAATGCAAGGCTTGAACACAAGGGGTTTGCATTAAATTATTGAGTTTGAATGAGATAAGGACCGGTAATCTAGCTTAAGGCATGCTGAGTTCAAAAATGCAAGGTTATGGACATGTAACTTGGTCATGAACAAAGTGAGTTTTTCCCATATTGCCAAATTCGATTCTCTCTAACCATGAGGTTGTTTGATGAGTTCTTGGACATTTTGGAAAGCTTGGAATGTGTAATACAATCCATCTTTGTAATTCAAATTGAAATTCCAAGTGGAAGCATGTGAAAAGTGGCCATGAAGTTGGGCAAAAATCCTGCCTAAAATAGGTCAAAATTTTTCTAAGTTAAGAATGGTTTGGTACCCTTGTTCCAAAAATTGTAAATTGAGCTACAAGCTTCTTTTGAGGAAACTTTGTGAATAAAAGTTGTATATTTTGCAATGGGCTACAACTTTCATGTTTTGACTTTTCCTTGAATCCAAATGCATCTTGATGAGAAAGTGGGACAAAGTTAGGAAAAAATTAGGGTTTTTCATAACTTAGAAAAATTCTAAGTTATGAAAAATCTTCATTTCAAACCCTAATTTGTGATTTTTGATTTCTTGATGAAAAAGTTTCATGATTTGGAATGTTTTGATGAAAAATGAATCTTGACACTTGATTTTGACCAAAAAGTCAAAGTTTGACTTTTCAGTATACAGTCAAAAATTGATCAATTGACTGGAAAATTCAACTGTCAATCTTGTGCATTTGGGATCTTTTGAACTTGTTGAGTATGTCAAGACAATTCCATGGGGTCCTTGAGTCCATATGTGAGTTTGGTTTGCCATTGTCTAGGTCAAACAGTCAAAAATTGCCTTTGTGCAGTCAAAAACCTAAAAATGACCATTTTGCCCTTTTGGTGATCTGATCAAATTTCTTGTGGAATTGTGATCCAAACTTGATCAAATGGTCCATATGAGTTCATAATGTTGATGTGGGTCAATTTTCATGAGGTTTGACTGTCAATTGGCCACAGTTGACTTTTTCCCCAATACAGCTGATTTCTAGGTCAACTGTCCAATTGACTGGGCAAAGTTTGGAATCAAGACTTGAAACTTGGTATGGATAAACTTGGGAGTCCAACATGAAGCATGAAATTCATCTTAGGCTTTTTAGGTCAAAATATCTTTGTGCAAACACAAACCCTAATTTGGGTCAACAGTGCTAGGAGAAGTTTTGCAGAGGAAACCCTAACTGGATCTTGAGCTCCAAGGGTCTTGTGATGAGAAAATGTTGAGAGAATGGGAGGGAAAATTTTGGGGTACAACACTCATAAAGATCATCCTATCGATAAATTAATTGGTGATCTAAGTCAAGGTGTGACAACAAGATTAAATCTCAAAGATGCTTTCCTAAACATGGCATTTGTCTCTCAAATTGAAACTTCCAAAGTTGATGAAGCCTTAGGTGATGACCAATGGATTATCGCTATGCAAGAAGAATTGAATCAATTTAAAAGGAATTAAGTTTGGGAACTTGTCCCTAGGCCAAGCAACAAACGCATTATTGGAACAAGATGTGTGTTTAAAAACAAACTTGATGAGAATGGAATAATTGTTTGTAACAAAGCAAGGTTGGTAGCACAAGGCTACAATCAAGAAGAAGGAATATATTTTGAGGAAACTTTTGCTCCGGTTGCAAGGTTAGAAGCTATTCGTCTCTTACTTGCCTATGCTTATTCATTAAATTTCCAGCTTTTCCAAATGGATGTCAAAAGCGCATTCTTGAATGGATATATCACTGAAGAAGTGTACGTTAAGCAACCCCTGAGGTTCGAAGATTTCAAGAATCCATCTCATGTATATAAATTGAGAAAACCTCTCTATGGATTGAAACAAGCACCAAGGGCATGGTATGATCGTTTAAGCAACTTCTTATGCGAAAAAGGCTTTGAAAAGGGAAAAGTTGACAAGACTCTATTTATCAAGAAAATCAAAGATGACACTTTTCTAGCACAAGTCTATGTTGACGATATCATTTTTGGATCTTTAAATCAAGAAATGTGTGAAGAATTTTCAGCAATGATGCAAGGAGAATGTCCTTGATGGGTAAAATGAACTATTTTCTTGGACTTCAAATCAAACAAATAAAACATGGAATCTTCATCAACCAATCCAAATATTGCAAGGAACTACTGAAAAGATTTTACATGGATAACTGTAAGGCAATGTCTACACCAATGGGTTCCGGTTCATATGTTGATCAAGATGAATTAGGTGTTTCCATCAACATTACAAAGTATCTAGGTATGATTGGATCCTTATTATATTTGACGGCAAGCCGTACTGGCATAATGTTTAGTGTTTGTCTCTGTGCTCGCTTTCAAGCTAATCTAAAGGAATCTCATCTCACGGCGGTAAAGAGGATCATGAAGTATCTCAAAGGAACAACAAATGTCGGACTATGGTATCCTAAAGGTAGTGTTTGCAACTTAGTTGGTTATTTTGACGCGGATTATGCAGGTTGTAAAACGGACAGAAAAAGCACAAGTGGTACTTGTCACAAGCTTTCTAAAAAGTCCAAGAACTCCTTCATATCATGCTGGATCAGGGAGAATCGAAGATCAGAAGTTAGACATTCATTCTCAAATTATAAGTCATTTTCGTGATGAACATTTGATCCAATTCCAAGCAATGCTGCATAATCCCACTTTTCAGGCCCTCTAGCTTGTGTACCTATCCCTAATCATAATATTACACAAGCTTTTGAGCTACGAACCACTTGATTTAAGCTTTGTCCAATACACCTTTCCATTTAAGGAAGAAAGTTCACACTTCCATTTTGGAAAAGTGACTTTAATCACAAAGTCCACTCTTCTTGTGCTTTGTGTTTGTTCTTTCTGCATAAGCATCCCCTACAAACTCAGAGCAGGCGTGTTTAAAGTTTCTAGCCACTCTACCTTTCCTTGAAACCATGTTTGTCTAAGCTTGCTTCAAAAACATGTCAAAAATCCATAACTTGTAATTTTGTACTTATGACTTCTCCAAGATTCCAAACCCTTTGCCTATAAATTAAACCTTCACTTGCAAGCTAAAGGAGGATTTGGACAAGCCCTGAAACTTGCTAAAACTCCATAGAATCAGAACTTTCAACACAAGCACAAAAACTTATCATTTCTGGTTTTTGAATCCAATCTCCAAATCCCCTCGTGCGTTTCTTGGCCAAACTATCCACAAAGTTTCTGGTACACATATAGAAGTTATCCCAACCTCTGTTTTCAAACTGTAACACCATCTTCACCAACCTCCATTTTTAAAAACAGAGCATTACATATGGACTTCTCCAGAACATTCCAGCCATCCATAGCTCAAGCTAAGGGTTGCATTAGCTTCCAGGGAACTTGAGGAAGCTAACCAGATCATCACAATAATTTGAATCAAGCTCTAATTCAGAACACAATCTCCAGCTGCAAGGTGAGTTTTCTGATTTTCATCTTATTATTTAGGCATTGTTAGGCTTGCATTTTCAAAGATAAAATATAGATATCATTACTCTGAAACTGTATATATCCATAGATATCATTTATATGGCCTGAGTATAGAGAATTTTGGATCAGAACTTCTTGAAAAAATTAGGGTTCAGATTAGGGCTAGCAAAATTTATGCTTGTTTCTGATTTATAGTTTTAATGTTTCCCAGTTATGGAACCATGATGAAATTTGCCATAACTTTCATGTTTACATTTTCCATTTATGTTGAGAAATGAATGAGTTGCAGATGCTCTGGCTGGCGCGAGGAAGAAGATGAAGTTCATCATCAGAACTGATTTTGTAATATATATTTATGGTTGTGTTTATAATATCCAATGTATAGCCACCCCAGTGGTAGAGAGAGTGCACGTAAGGAATTAGTGTTAAGGGTCCTGGGTTCTAGCCCCATGAGCACCTTTTGTTTCATTTCTTAACATTTTACCCCATTCACTTGTCAAACAGTACGCCTGGGTCAGAACTTCTAGGCTTTCTCATTTTTGCTTCCAGCATCACCCCCCCCCCCATTCACTTGTCAAACAGTACGCCCGAATCAAAACTTCTAGGCTTTCTCATTTTTTCTTCTAGCATCACCCCCCATTCACTTGTCAAACAGTACACTTGGGCTAAAACTTCTAGGTTTTCTCATTTTTGCTTCCAGCATTACCCCTCCATTTACTTGTTAGCAGCGCGCCTGCACACAGAACTTATGGGCTTTCTCATTTTGCTTCCAGCAACACTTCCCCATCCACTTTCTCATCACACAGCCCAGCATAACCTTCTTTTTTATTTTCTTTCTGATTCTGATCACAAAAATACAGTTGGGCCTAAACCAAACAGAAATCAGTTTTACTTACAAACATCCTTTCCACTTTTTAAACCCCCCTAACTTTATTTTATTTTATTTTTTATATTTTCTTTCCTTTATTATTATTTATTATTATTATTATTATTATTATTATTATTATTATTATTATTATTAATCAGAAATACCAAAAATATATTATATTAAATATTTAAATTATTTAGTTTATTTTTATTTAACTTCTTAAAATAAAAAGACCAAAACATTTTCCTATTTCTTCTCTTTTCTTTAACTTAATTAAACTTGCTTTCTTCAAATAAAATTAGTTTCTTTGTTTATAAACTTAATCTTAATTTTTTCTTATTTTAGTTAATTATTTTCTTTTAGTTAATTAAACCAAAAATCCCTTTTCTTAAGAAAAATCCAAAACAAATTCCATTTCTTTTCCATTTTTATTTTTATGCATTATATTCATTCCATTTCTTGTACATTATATACATTTCAATTCATGTACATTATTCAAGTTTAATATGGTTGTAATAGATAATTAGGTTTAATTCCTTGCAATCCCCATTTGTAAATTTGTACACCCCATCCCCAAAATGATTGTAATAGCGTAGGACATTTATTTTCCGTAATTTACCGCTTTCATATAAATGCTATTAATTTAGGGTTTGTATGGAAAGACTAAAATCAACAAGTAGCAAACCATAATTCAAGATAAACAATGCATGAAAAACAAACACTTTGCACACTTGCACCTCTAGGGTTAACTCCACTTGTTGCCTTGAGAAAATGGTCATGATATGCATGTGAGATGCCTTAGCAAAGAACAATAAAAATACAAGATCATAGTCCCTTGATGACGCTTAGAATGTTTCCTTACAAATGATCTTAGACCCTTAAGAAAAATTCTAAGATATCTCACAACATTACTATCCATGACTATACGATGACCCACGCCCGTCCCTTTACATCCAAAGATAATTCTTCTTACCAATCAATGATAAGATAACAATATCAAAGGAATAGAGAAATGAACAAAAGACTTTTGAGTAGGTAGAACGTTCTTAGTTGCTTGCTCACAATCCATCTTCAAAAACAAACATCTTTTCAAATACACCAAACACTTTCAAAAACTAAATATTTTCAAAAAGTCCAACACTTTGTATGCATTCTTATAGAGACGAGAATCATTACAATGTTTGCCTAAACGAAGGCGCTTTTCAAAAATACTTTCAAAACCCACCACAAACACATTTCAAACAAAGCAATTTCAAAAGTGTTCTAGCAAGCAACTAAGAGCCCGTAGATAACTACGGATGAAAAGGATGCTAATACCTTCCCTTTTCATAACCTACCCCCCAAACTCAAGAAAATATCTCAAAGATCTTTCCTGTTCTTTTCACCCTTTCCTTTATTGGATAAAATAAAATTCGGTGGCGACTCTTGCTATCTACAACATTTGCGATAAAACGCAAAACAACCAACTCAGTTCTCCCACCGTATCACACTACCTTATCAAAAGGTTTACCCATTATGAAAGAAGATACTCACTGCTCAAGAAAACTTGTTGCGCTTTGGCATGGAATGCTCGCCGATTAAGATAGTATATGTTGGCCCATACCACCTTATTGATCTCTAAAATGGATCCCATCAAATACATATTCGAGAAGCCCACTCTCTCCGGAAGGATAGCCAGATGGCAAATGGTCTTGACAGAATACGACATTCAGTACACCACTCAGAAAGAAATAAAAATAAGTGTACTGGAGGATCATTTGGCGCATCAATCCATAGACGAATATCAATCTATGAATTTCGAGTTCCCAGGTGAGAACATTATGCTAGTTACAGATTATGAAGAATTTGGACCGTATGAAGGACCCGAGCCAAGGTCCCAATGGACTATGGTTTTCTACAGAGCTTCCAACGTGCTTGGTAATGGAATTAGTGTTGTGATCATCTCCCCCAAGGGTTGCCATACGCCCTTTACCGCCATACTTTACTTTGATTGTACCAACAATATGGCAGAATACGAAGGGTGCATCATGGGTATCAAAGCTGATATTGACCTAAGATTCAAGTTCTTGAATGTATATGGGGACTCGGCCCTGTGATCAGTCAAATCAAGGGATAATGGGATACGAAGCACCCGAATCTCATTCCTTATCGAGACCATGTGTTGACCTTAATTTTGTACTTCGATGGAATTACCTTTGAACATACTCCATGAGAAGAGAATCAACTAGAAGATTCATTATCTACCATGTCGTCTATGTTCAAAGTCAGATGGGATAATGAAGCTCCTCGAATTTCTATCAAAAGACTGGACGAACCGACACATTGCTACGAAATTGATACTGACGAAGTAGAAGAGAAACCTTGGTTTCATGAAGTGAAAAGATACCTCTAGGCTCAAGAATATCTCGAGGGAGCATCTATCAATGACAAGAAATTCCTATGAAGGTTCTCTGCTAAGTTCTTCCTAAGCAATAAAATTTTGTACAAATGCAACCATGATTCGACTCTGCTTCGTTGTGTAGATAAGAAGGAAGTTGAGAAGATTATGTAAGATATGCTGAAGGTATCTTTGGTACTCATTCCAATGGACATACTATGGCTAAGAAGATTTTAAGAGCGGGTTATTACTAGTCGACCATGGAAACTGACTGCCATCACCACTCAAGAACTTGTCATAAGTGTCAGATCTATACCGACAAAGTACACGTACCTCCGGTTCCTCTAAACGTCTTGACTACTCCTTGGTCATTTGCGATGTGGGGCATTGATATAATTGGAGAGATTAAGCCTACCGCTTCTAACGGACATCATTTCATCCTGGTCACCATTAATTATTTCACAAAGTGGGTCGGAGCAGCCTCATTTGCCTCTGTCACCAAGAATGTTGTCACTCGGTTCATTAAACATAACCTTATTTGTCGGAATGGTATCCCTGAGAGGATTATCACAGACAATGGTACCAATCTCAACAACACCATGATCACAGAACTCTGCATGCAGTTCAAGATCAAGCACCATAGCTCTTCTCTGTATCGACCGAAGATGAATGGCACAATGGAAGCCGCCAATAAGAACATTAAGAAGATAATACAAAAGATGACAGTGACATATAAATATTGACATGAGATGTTACCATTTTCTCTTCATGGCTATCGTACCTCAGTCCATACATCAACTGGGGCAACCCCATTCTCTCTAGTCTACGGTATGGAAGTTGTCCTACCGGCCGAAGTCCAGATTCCTTCTCTAAGGATTATGAAAGACGCGGATTTAGACAAAGATGAATGGGTTCAGACTAGGCTAGACCAGATAAGTTTGATTGACAAGAAAAGGCTTGCGGATGTTTGCCATGGTCAGATGTACCAAAAATGCATGATCAAAGCCTTCAACAAAAAGGTCAAGCATTAAGTATATCAGGCTGGTGACTTGGTGGTAAAGCGCATCATCCTACCGCAAGGTGATTCCAGGGGTAAATGGGCAAAAAGGTCAAGCATTCAACATTTTCTGGAGGTGTTATGATACTTACCACCATGGACAGTGAAGATTTCCCGCACCCTGTGAACGCGGACATAGTCAAAGATACTACTCATGAAAACGACCCGCTAGGTCGACTGACCTAGGCAAAAATAAGGGCATCGCGGCGAACCAAAAGGGTTCAAGAAAAAAAATTAGGGATGTAAAAATAAAGATTATACACCCGACAAGTTGAAAATCTGAAAAGGCGGCTTGGGCAAAAAAGGGTATCCTGGTGGACTGAAAACCAAAAAAGGCAGTCCAGACAAAAGTTAAGGATTGAAGTGTACGACTACGTCCCGTTGGATTACAACAAGCTTTATTACCAACGTCAAATTTGAATCGTACACATCAGTTCAGTCGACTTCTTCTGACAACAAGGGATGAGATGCTCAAAGACATTGGGGCAATAGAAGAGTTGAAACCAGACGAGATCATTTACACATAGCTATATGTTTTGTTGTTACTTTGTACTCTTTTCATTGTTCGACGATTTCCTCTTACTAGGATTTCTGTCTCTATGTACAAAACTGTCTGTTTATAGGCAAATTATCAATACAAATGTCATTTCAAAATTCAAATTTGTTTTTATTTTTTCACTTTTGTTTGTGAAAACATCCAATGACTAAATTGAATGAAAATATGCATATGAACATGATTATTGTTAACAAATATATGCATAAAAGCAAGAATAAGCATTTACTCAAGACTCTAGGAGTTGGGATAATGTTCAAGTTGTCCACAAATCTCCACAGAGAAATCCTCACAGAGCAACTCCATGGGATTGTCCCCACAGAGTCATCTTCACAAGCTCGTTCCCGATAAAGATACATTCCCCCACAAATCTAATATGCCTTCGAGACAAAAATTGGGAAATCTTCCAGTTGTTAACCTAACCATACTCCCCAGTAGATCCCTCTAGCGGATAAAGGAGTTTGATCATTTCTCCAGCATATAACAGAAACTCCCTCTACAATCTACGGAATACCAGTCCTCACCAGAGATTTCCTCAACACGGTTCATAGGAATTCTCTTCCCCAGCTGAGTTATTTCTCCAACACTGTAAAATTCCCCGCAGAGTTCTCTTCTCCAACAAGGTTTATTTCCCCAACAGAATTTAGTTTCCCAAACAGAGTTTATTTCTCCGACTACTATGAATCACCGATAAGATTCTCTTCTCCGGCAAGGGCAATCCAGGTTGTTATCCCCAGAAGAGTTGGCATCTATATCAAAAACTTGGTCATATAACGCCTCAAAATATTATACATCCCTTTTATCCCCAGTCAGGGTATATAAGAATTAAATTCCCCTAGTCGAGCGATGAACGACCAATGTTCCTGAACTCTTTTATCCCCAAACGGAAAGTCAAACATTCCCAGTGGAACATCCTAAAAATAGAAAGCAGGAATCCCCAGCGGAGACATTCTAAACAAGATTGAAGATTCAGATTCTTCATCCCCAACAATGGTCAGGGATTTTTTCCCCCAACAAAGATGTTCTACGAAGATACCAATATACTTAAACAACATCTTGCATCTATACATCATTTACAAGTATCATAGCATATGCATACGAAACGCATATAGCACACTCTAATTTACTTTGAGAACATGATTACTCAATGCATTACATACATCATGACACTGCATAAATACTAACTTTATTTTCAGGTAAAAGTACACAAACATACGAATATTTTCAACTATTGTACCCTAAACTTTTCCCTTCCTTATCCTCAAGACATTCTCCTAGGGTTCTCAAATGCTCAAGGTTGCTCAAGAATTAATCAGACAAATTCTTCTCCTAAGCAAGGGACTTACAACTAGGGTTCCATCTTTCTAAAGGAAGCTTGATTTCTAAGGCCTCAAGTGGTTCCCATGGTTTCTCATATGTCTCAAGGAATCCTCATGCCAAATTTCAAGCCTTGCATCACAAGTCTGCTCAGTCAATTGCTCAGATGACTGAAAATCAACTGTATTGGGTAAAAAGTTAATTATGGTCAAAATACAGTCAAACTTTAAGATTTTTGGTCAACATCAAAATTTTGAAGTCATATTCATTATTTGATCAAGGATTTATCATGATTCATCAATAAGACTCTCAAAATCATCAAAATTCAAAAGTTGCCAAATTAGGGTTTTCTTAAGGAGAAATCAACTAAAACTTGACCAAGCATAACTTTCACATGCTTCATTAGTTTTTCCCCAACCAAAGCTTATTTTGAAGGAAATTCAATTCTCTACAACTTTGTATGTCTAAGCTCAAATCCAAAAAATACTTCATTTGAGAGATATGAGCCAATACATTATAGGTCATTTCAAAACTCAACAAAATGACACTTTTTTGTCAAGGCAACTTACATCAAGATAAATCTCCAAATGCAAAAAATTATCAAAAGAGTGACTGTAGAGGATATATTGAGCTTTCCAAAAAGTTAATGATCACCTTAAAAAGATGAAAATTGAGAGAGTTATGACCAGTGCCAGTTGGGAAATGTTGAGCAAGTGCATGAAGTTCAAATTGAGAAAATTTGATATTTTGGACTATTGGGCCATTGTTTAAGAACCCAAGCGTGTATTACACTTCTTATACACCTAAAATATTTTTCATGTACCCCTTGGTCTATTTTATTTTAATTATTTGTTATTTATTCATTATTAATTCAAAAATAAATAAGATTAGATACAAGGCTTCTTACACAAAGTCCAAGCCCATTTTATCTTTGACCCAACTCATGCTATATAATCTTCGTTCTTCATACAAGCAAAGGGAGGACCCTGATATCAAGAAACTTGTCCAAAATCTCAAATTTTTCAAAAACTCTAAAACAACTTTGTGATACGGTGGGAGAACTGACTTGGTATATTTTGTGTTTGATCGCAATTGTTGCGGTTAGCAAGAGTCACCACCGACTTTTCTTTTATTCAAAAGGAAAGGTGGAAAAGAATAGGAAAGACCTTTGAGATTATTTCTTGAGTTCTGGGGGTAGATTATGAAAAGGGAAGGTGTTAGCACTCTTTTCATCGATAGTTATCTATGGGATCTTAGTTTCTTGCTAGATCACTTGCTTTGTTTGAAAATGTACTTGTGGTGTGGTTTTTGAAAGTATTTTTGAAAACGTCTTTGTAATGATTCTTGTCTCTATAAGAACGCATACAAAGTGTTGTTTGGAAAATAGTTCAAAGAAGTGTTTGTGTAATGTGTTTTTGAAAGTGATTTTGAAAAGGGTATATTTGTAATGGTTCTCGTCTCTATAAGAACGCATACAAAGCGTTTGTCTTTTGAAAATGTTTCAAATTGAAAGTATTTGGTGTATGAAATATTTTTATTGTGAGCAAGCGAGCAACTAGGATCAATCTACCTACTCAAATGTCTTTAGTGTTCTTTTCCTCCTCCTTTAGATGTTGCTATCTTACCATTGATTGGTAAGAAACTTTATCTTTGGATGTAAAGGGACGGGCGTAGGTCATTGTATAGTTACAGAAGGCAACATTGTATGATACCTTAGCAATTTGTTGTAAGGGACTAAGATCGTTTACGAAGGCAACATTGAAGGGTCATCGAGGGACTACGATCTTGTATTTGAGGGCCATTGCTAAAGTATCCCACGTTTGAGGGACATGACTATTTTATCCGAGGCAACAAGTGTGGGTTACCCTAGAAGTGCAAGTGTGCAAAGTTTTTTATTTTCATGCACTTTTGTCTTGAATTAGGGTTTTATACTTGTTGATTTCATGTCTTGCCATACAAACCCTAATTACTAACATTTATATTTGAAAGCGATAAATTGAGAAAATGTAAAGTCCTACGCTATTACATTATTTGGGGATGGGGGTACAAATTTAAAAATGGGCAGATGAAAGCAAATAAACCTAATTTACTATTACAAGGCTTTGACAATAACATAATTATAGTGCGAAATAATAAAATGTACAAAGAAATATAAAGAGAAGAGAAATTGTTTTTATGTTTTTTTTATGAAAAAGGTTTTAATTGATTTGAAAAGAAATTAATTAAAATCCTAATGTCTAAATTAATTTAATCAAAATAAACAAGTTGAAATAAAACCTAAGTCTAAATATTAAATTAATTTTAAGAAAAGAAATTGATTTTAATAAGAAAATGTTTTTTTTGTCTTTTTTTTAGTTTAGAAAAAAGGAATAAAACAAAAGTGTATGCATACATATTTAAATAAAATATTTTTTTGAATTTTTTATGTGAAAATTATAATAATAAAAATATAAAAGAAAAAATAAAAATAAAATAAAAAAGGATAAAAAAAATGTTTTATGAGCTGACACATGAGCTTATGCATTGGCTCATTGTCGGCTCATGTGTTGGCTCATGTATGTTTCTTGCTTCTGGAAGTCAAAATAACTCAGTATGTGTCAATGCATACTGGTTTCGTATCGACTCATAATCATTTCATGTCGATGCATACGTGTTTCGTGTCGACTCATAACCTATTTTGAACATGATATGTGTCGACTCATAGCATTTCGTGTCGACTCATAACTGCTGTTTTTTGCTTTTATCACTATTTTGCTACATGTAAAAGTTATTTCTCAACACATGGTTAGTGAAAATTAAAAGCAAGCATATTTTTAGCTTCAAAGAAATAATATCTACATTTTATCTTCACAAATGAACCATTAATGATTCTTGTATGAAGAGTTCAAAGTCAAGAAAACTTGCCTTGAAACTAAAATTTGTGCTTGGAGTTTGAGCTGCTGTATGGGCTGTTGTTGAGCTTGGGAAGTGATGATAGTGATGTTACAGAAGTTGTTCTTGTGTTTGAACAACTTCTATATGATGTATGTGGAGTTTTTAGATGGTTTGTTTGGACAAAACTTGCAAGGAGTGAGAGGTTCAAGGATTTGGACTTCAAAGCTCAAGAGTCTAAGTTTTGTGGATAGTTATGGTTTTTAAGAGTATGAGAGGTTTTGAGGATTTTTCAACACACAGGAAGCTCTCTATTTTTTATGACCTCTTTCTCTTGCAAATGCTTCTCCTATTTATAGGCAAAGGGTTTGTGAACAAGCTGATTTGATTTACAAATTATGGAGTTATGGCTAGGTTGGATTGCAAATATCAAGTTATGTCATGGTCCCAAGATGAAGTACCAAAGTTTATGGTTTAGAGGAGCTACTTCCCATGATTTATGGTGGAGTATAATCAGCAACAATCAAGGTATGGGCTTAAGACAAACTTTGTACCAAAAGGCTTGCTTTTCAAGAATAACAATGGTGCCTTTATGCCATAAATGGAAAGATCTTCTGGACAATGGCTTAATCACTTAGGTAATAGCTCAAGAGTGGGTGTAAGCATTAAATCATGTAGATATTTTCCAGCAAGAAGGCCTGCAACATAAGATTATGCAGCATAGCGTAAGGGTTTTGTTAAGTGTTCTTCAATAGAATGACTTGCAATTCAAGGATGGATGCCCAACTTCATGCCCTTGAATCTCCTAGCTCAAGTATGATAAATTTATGCTCTTGGATGTTTTGGAAAGCTTGAAACATCTTCTATAACTTTTATGTTGTCCATTTTGACAAAATCATCTTGTAACTATGTGAAAAAATGCCAAGAAGTTGGGATAAAATCCTGACCAAAATCTGTTGAAAATTTCTCTAAGTGTTAAATGAAAATGGCATGACTTCATGAATTTATAACTCAAAATCCAAGCACTTCTAGGATTTGATCAGCAAAGAAAAGTTTTAAATCTCATCATGATCTACAAATTTCATATTGAAGGTTTTCCTTGAATCGTCTTGCATCTTGGTGAAAAATTGGCATGAAGTGATGAAATTATCATGTGTAAAAACACTTAGAAAATTTCTAAGTCTTGGAAATCTTGACTTTTCAAGTTGACTTTTGACTTTCTTGACTTCTTGATGATCAAGCTTGATATTATTGAATGTCTTGATGAATTTTTATCTTTGGAATGTAATGTTGACCAAAAAGTCAAAGTTTGACTTTTCAGGGTATAGTTGACTTTTTCATCAGTACTGCTGTTTTTAGGTCATTTGATCAATTGACTGTACAATTTTGTGATCCAAGGCTTGAAACTTGACATGAGCAATATTAAAGGTCCATAATGATCCATGAAAGTCATTTGAGGCATTAAAATTCCAATTTTCCTTGTGCAAACTCAAACCCTAATTTGATGTGTCAGTGTTGCAAACTTGAGCCATTGAGAAATGTTTTGAAAATATTAAGGACAAATTTTGGGGTACAACAAACTTGAAACCCTATTCATAGTCCCTTTCACCATAAACTAGCCACTCCATTCACTCCCAGCAATCATACAGAGTAAGAATGGACCAAATCTGATGGTCCAAAGCTCACGAAACTCACATGCACTAATCTTTGATCCCATGATTTTTACAAAATTCATACTTTGATTTTCGTTTTGTTTTAAGTCATACTAATGTCATTAATAAATTTCCGAGATGTGGTTGTACAGGTTTGGATCATCATAAGGATCCCATGCAATCGAAATTGTGGTTTTCCATGTTTGATCTGATCCATATCATTTTTGTTGTACGTGATCGCGTGACTTTAATAGTCTGTCGAGTGTAGTGACTGCAAGTGCACAGTCAAGTCGCGTAGTTTTAAAAGAAATCAAACCCAAGGGACTGATGGTCAAACTACTGTTATATAGGGTCATTGTGTAAATCTAAGGCTAATGATAAAACTTAGATATTAGGGTTTAAACAGGAATTAACTAAGATCTAATAATTGATAATAGGACACCAGTATGTAATTTATTAACTTCAGGGATTAAGTAAATCATTGGCATAGTTTTGTTTATTAAAACACTATTTCAGTGGAAACTATTAATTTAAAAACCTTTGTCTCACACTCTTGTTCTATTGATTCAGGCCATATTATTAAACTCAAATGAGTGCTCCTGCTATGTCATTTAAAATCTAAATATTTTTTTAAAACAAATAGAATCCAATTAATTTTAAAGCGCTCTCACTGTATTTAAAATTAATGCTTAATTACCACTATTTGGTTAAAATCTCAAACTCTCGCTCTGTTGATTTTATCCTTGGTCTGTCTTTTACTCTCGTAACAAAACCAGAAAAGTATTTTTATAAATATTTATGCCGATTAATTACCGAACCCCTTCAGTTTATGACCTCACATACCGGTATCAAGATAGTTAGCCAGACATAGTTTTATTGTGTAATAACATAGAATAAAAACATGCATACAATAATATAATCATGGTAAAATAAATAAACTATATTAATTAAATTTGAAACCTGGAATAAAATACTGAAAGAATATACTGCAGTACTGCAATCCTCCACAAGCCGACAGGATTTTGCCTTGGAATAAAATAAATAAACCTAAAAAAAGTTATAAAAGCTGAGAAGAAAACTAATGGTGCAATACTCCTTCGGTTTAGAGAAGTATTGCTTTAATGGGGATCAGTTCTTTCTGCTTAAGGAATTATGACACGAAACGAAAATGTTGAAAACTCTAAATTGGAATAATAAACTTAAGTGTGCAGAAGGAAAATAATTGATGGAGAGGGCGGCGTGCATCCGAGAGCTCATTCCTCACTGCCTTGCCTTTTATATATTCAATTTATTAAGGAAAAATAGGAGCGGTTACTTGATTCCCGTTCTCTATGCGTGGAGGGAAATCCTGAAGAAAATATAAGACTTCGTATGTAACTGAAATGACTTGTGCATTGTGGTGAGTGGCACAAATTGCATTACACGGGGCACATAATTTTTCTATGTGTCGACTGTCATGATTTATGTTCCGAGGGTCACACATCCAAATCTTGTGTCGAGCGTCACAAACTTCTGATATGGATTCTTTGCATTTTTCTGCTAATCTGTCATTTCTTCTTCATTTCTTCAACATTTTTCTTCCTTTTCTCATGTAGGCTTTGCATAAAGTAAATACCTGAAACATACTACAAATACAAACATAATGCAACATAATTAACGAAAATCGGAAACTTTATCTATGTAAATCGGGTGGAATATGCTATGACTTTTCGTGTTATCAAACTCCCCTAAGCTTGAACCTTTGCTTGTCCTTAAGTAATATAGTCAGTATGAAAATCGATAGAGTACAAGTTAAATTCAAATACATGATGCAATTCAAATCGTAAGAGGTTGTGCCAATGCTTTCGAGGGAAGATAAGCTCAACATCACACTAAAGATACAATAATAACACTAAACACCCCCTATTGTGAAGACCAATTCTAGTCATTCCATTATAGCTCAACCTAATTCTTTTCACTTTATTTCACCCATTTTTATTCGAGCGCAATCACATTAAGACCTTTATCTTTACACGTACATAGTAGAGTAGCCAGTTAGTGAATATGATCCTTTTAAGCACAAGGTTCTGGAATATATACATGGTAACTTCCTTTTATTCACCCAATTGCAAGTTGTGGAGGATTGGACCGTGGTCCGCCCTACCAAGTTCAGTACCAAACACCTTTGAATCAACCGACAACGGGTTTCTTATAATTTCTAGGTTTTGCATCTATTGGATTAAGTGACCGGGTGAGGATCGCCTAACTTAATTGGTGCATTCCCTGTTTTCAAATAGTAGAGCATGTAACCTTTTTAAATACTTGGGATCATTCACTTATATTCACCGACTCCCTATGTAGTTTGTGTTTAAGACGGTGTTGACTGCTAAATAAACTACTCGGGGTTACTTTAAAACTAAAACTTAAGGTTTCGGTATAAAAGGTACTGAAATCGATCTAGCATAATTTGGGGATTTAGAGTGTTACGACGATATCCATCTTGTTTGTGTTTTACTCAAAATTTCTCATATATCTTAAAAGTTAGAAACCTGTATACTCTTCGAATGCGTCAAGTTATGCAAGTAACTAAAAAAATTTCGTTATGGCTCAAGAAAGTGGGGAAATTAGATAATAGCGGAAAATTTTGCATATAAGAACTCGAAAGTACATAGATGTTTTTAATTAATGGAATACAAGTGGGAATGTAAATCTACTTAGAAAGCAGTAAAGTGTTTCCTAACAACCTTAAGCTTGAACCGAGCAGTGTCCCAATGCTTTTAAACAAAGAGGAAACGAGAAAAGAAACAAATGTGATATACTCCTGCTCATTGTCACGTCCTCTTCCTCGCCCTCTTGCTCTTCCACGTCCATCCGGAGGATGAGGCATACCCACATGGTATAAATATTCCTGAAAGTCGTCCATGCGTATGGTTAAAGCCGCCATTTCCTCGGTCATTCTTGCAGCCCGGTGCTCATTTCTTTCATCATATTCTTGATGTTGAGTTTGTATATCTTGCATGAGTTGCATCATCGCATTTTTATTATTTTTCATGCCTTTCATCCTCTCATCTTGTTGCATAATAGCAGCCATAATGTCATCATTGGTGGCTGGTGCTCTTTCACGTCTTCTTCGAATTCTCGTGGACGTGCTTGCTACATTTTTAGAAGGAGCTTGTGCTGTAGGTTGTTGTTCAATGTCCCCTTTATCCATTTCTTGTTCCATCTCATTATCCTGAGCATTACCTTGGTCATCTTGCACATTATCCCCAAGTGCAGGAGCAGTAAGATCATAAAGCCACTTGTCCATGTTTGTCACATTTGTGAGTGCAATTTTGGGGAAAATGATACTAGCAACTACTTTGTCACACACCATGAGATTATACCTTCAATATTCTCTGACCTTAATCAGGTGTCCAGCTCGACAGTTGTCAATGTCAATAAATGTGGGTGGCAGTGGACGAAAATTTGCTAGTTTATCTTCTAGGTGCAAGCCAAGTGTTATAGAAGTAACTAGCCCTCCAATGCAGAAAGGTGTAAACCCTCTTGCACACATAGATTGGATATGTGTAAGGAGGAATGCGCTGGAATTGATCTTCTGATTAGGAGTGAAGGTGCAATGCAAGAGAAATAATTCTTTGGAATTTACCTTGTTGTTGTTGATCCTCCCAAAAATTGTGTTGGATATAACTCGGTGAAAGTACCGGATTGCAGGATTATGTATAGATGAGGCATAAAGTCCCTCCCAACTAGTAGGTTCCTCACCAAATATAGCTTTCCAAATTTTGAAGGTTGTAGATGCCCAGTCTGCCTTCGAAGGGATTCGATAGTATACCTCCCCCTCATGAGGGAAGTGGAGAAATCACTCAGAGCTGCTTGATTTATAAAATATTTATCATTAAACATTCTTAAAGTTACTGTTCCAGCTAGGTGCATGTTTTCATCACATGGTGGGTTGTAGGAGAACGAACTCAGGAATTCCAAAGTTAATGACTCATATGTGGGAAGATTTTGCATGCAGACGTATGATAGATCAGAATTCATAAGTAACCACTGCACACTGTCAAGCAATCCCAAATTATGCAGACATTCAATATTAACATACCGTGTAGGGATGACGAAGCGCTGATGGAATTTAAGATATTGAGATCTCTGGTGTTCTACAGCTTCTCCAATTCGAAATGTTATCCCTGAAAGGTCGGGTTCTGGCCTTGGGTTCCTGTGTGCCATAGTTGAACAAAGATGGAAGATGGTTGGTGATTTGATAGAGAGTAACGCGTGAGAAATTGAGGGTTTGGGATGGAAGAGGGTTTTGAAAGTGTATAAATAGGAAATAGTAATAAAGAGGGTAATGCATGGGAAATAGTGAGGTTTGATGATAGATCAATAGTGGAGGGAGTGGGATGGGCAGTGTTTTTTTCTTCAATGTAGTTATGTGAGAATTAAAGAAAAAGAGAAGAAGGGAAATGAATAGGGTTTCTGTGTTAAAAGAGAAAATGATCTGTTTTACTCTGTGTCGAGGGACACATATTCCATGCCGATCGGGACACTTTTGGAGCGTGACGATCGTCACACTTGTGTGGCGATCGGCACGAAGTGAAAGTATGGAAAAAAAACAATCTTGTCTTCCAGACATCACCATTAATAGACGTATATATAACTAATTCTTGCAAGCATTTAAGTACCTACATATATAATGGATTGAAAATATTAAAGCACAAGATATATATGTAAACATCATAATAAAACATCATAATAAGGTAAAGTAATAAGAATTCCATACAGTATGTGAAGGAAAAAACAAAAAACAAGACATAACAGAAAATAAATGACAGAAGTAAAAATCTACTTTAAGAATTTAAAAACAGAAAACAATGAAAATCCTAAATTAATTGGTCTTCTCCCCCCACACTTAAACAAAATAGTGTCCTCAATGTTTAAATGTGAGAGAAAGACATGCAGTAAGTTCTAAATAAAATTAGCCACTTCGATTAGTTGGAAGAGTAGTAGAGTAGATGTACTGATATAAATGATCCAACTGTTTTGTCACTACGTACATAAAAGAATGAAAGTCGATCCGCAAAATAATGAAGTCCTCTCTCAAACAATCAAGCTCGGATTAAAGAGCTGTGATAGCAGTAGCTTGATCAATGGAGGGAGGTGGAGTAGCAATCAGAGCAGCAAAGGTTCTTGAGTTAGCATGATCAGGAGATGGATAATGGTGATAAAATGGAGGGGTTTCTGGGCCGGTTTCCTCATCGGATAAGAAGGAATCATGGTGGTCATAGATTTAGGGTGTCTCAGGAGTAGCTGGTGGTGAATTTTGTGGTTCATCCCAATCATACAACCAATTGTTTTGGTCATGAATGCTAGTCCTAGGGTTAGGCAAGGTGAAAAGAGGCATTAACTGATTGTTAATGAGAAGTTCAAAGGTAGTCGGGCCTAGGTTCCTAATAATTCCTCTATTGAAATAAAATTGGATGTTCATGGGTTGGAATCTACCTAGAGGGGCAACATTGAGCAGTGATTGTCTCAAGACGGTAACATTTGCAATCATGGTCACTAGACCTCCTATTAGGATTGGTTCATGGGCAGCTCTTGCAAGACAGTGAAAATTGGCTATCATAAAGATAGAACCATTAACAAAACGATTTTTGGATGCACATACCATTATGAAAAGTTCGGCTCTTGATAGGGCGGTTATGTTCTCTTTCTTTCCAAAAAGGGTATGCGCTAAGATCTTATGAAAGTACCATAAGGCGGGGTTATGAATATTTTCAGAGTACATGTCATTAGGTTCAGGGTTGCTAATACTAGTAATACTACCCTAGAAGTAGTCAAGTTCATTCACATCAAAAAGTTCCTCTTGGATTATGGTGAAGGTATCAAGGCCATGTGGGAATCCTAAAAGTTCAGCCATGTCTCCATGGTTATAGGCGTAGTCAATACCAAACATCCTAAAACTAATTAATCCCCTGTTAATCCCTAGACCATGGTTAGGCAAATAGACATGAGAGCTTAGAAATTCTAGGTTTACCTACGATAAAAACTAAATCTTCTTCTTATGGCAGAGGTATCCCAACTTATTTGATTCAACATAAACAATACACTATCTCTAATCCCTAGTAAGGTCATGGCAGGTCCATCTGGGTAAATACTCATTATCATCTCCCTTTCAGCTAATGACTCAAAATGCATTCTTTGATTTCTTCCTCTGAAAGTAATTCCCATCGTGTCAACTGGATTCATCATGGGTTAGTGCAGTTAGCTAAAGTTAAGTTAGACTGAAGTAGGTTGACAGTTAGAATTAAGTTAGTAGTGGGTAATAGTAGAAAAACAATACTGCATAATTTTATATAAATAGAAATAGGAAATAACAAAAGTAAGAAAATAAGAAAAACTAAAATTTAGTAAATCAAAAAGAAAAGACTAGAAAGTGGGTTATCTCCCAACAAGCGCTTTGTTTTAAGTCGTAAGCTCGACATATCAGGAGGTTAATCTAATGAGTGAGATGGAAACTCATCTAGCTTAAATGTTGTGGAATATTCCTTATTGTCAATGCAATGATAATGCTTTAAACGCTGTCCGTTTACGATAAAAGGCTCACTAGACATTCCTTTAATTTCTATTGTGCCATTTTGAAAAACCTTAGTGACTTCAAAGGGACCAGACCATCTAGAGCGAAGTTTTCCCAAAAATAGTTTAAGTCTAGAATTAAATAGAAGTACTACATCACCCTCATTGAATTCTTTCGTAGATATGCGTTTATCATGCCACTTTTTAGTTCTTTCCTTATAAATTCGGGCATTCTCGTAAGCGTCAAATCTAAGTTCTTTAAGTTCATGAATATCTAGGATTCTTTCCTCACCCGCGATAGTGTAATTCAAATTAAGGGTCTTAATGGCCCAATAAGCTTTATGTTCAATTTCTACCGGCAGATGACATAATTTCCCATATACTAATTTAAATGGCATGGTTCCGATTGGAGTTTTGTAGGCTGTCCTATATGCCCATAGAGCTTCATATAACTAAGACGACCAATCTTTCCTAGATATTGCTACCGTATTTTCTAAGATTTTCTTAATCTCTCTGTTGGAGACCTCTACCTGTTCGCTTGTTTGTGGATGATAAGGTGTTGTGATACGATGTCGGACTCCATACTTTACTAATAATTTTTTGAAGATTTTGGAAATGAAATGGGAGCCACCCTCACTGATGACGAGTCTCAGTACACCAAATATCAGGAAGATTATGTTCTTGAAAATCCTGGTTACTACTCGTGCATCATTTGTTGGAGAAGCTACAACCTCGATCCATTTTGAAACATAGTCGACAACAACGAGTATGTAGTGATTGTCAAAGGAAGACGGGAAGGGTCCCATGAAATTAATTCCCCGTACGTCAAAGACTTCAACTTCTAGAATGCCCTTTTGAGGCATCTCATCGCGTCTAGAGATGTTTCCAGTGTGTTGGAATTGGTCACAATTTTTAACCGTGGCATGGACATGTTTCCATATATTAGGCCAATAGAGGCCAGCTTGTAAGATTTTAGTGCAGGTCTTTGAAGTGCTTGCATGTCCTCCATAGGGAGCAGCATGACAGTGGAAAATTATGTTTTTTATTTCATCTTCAGGAACACATCGACGGAAAATACCATCGGCGCCTCTCTTGAAAAGTAAAGGCTCATCCCAATAATATTGTTTAAAATTATGAAAGAACTTCTTCTTTTGTTGATAAGATATATCCAGTGGAAGCACTACAGCAGCTAAGCAGTTGACAAAATCGGCATACCATAGCAGTATGGTTTTAGTGTAGACTACTTCCACGACTTCATTTGTCTCTGTGTCTTCATAAGTTACATGGTATTCAACCGTAATACTTTCTAATTCTAATTGGGCTACAAAGCGTTCATAAGGAAAATCATCATTGATAGGTACTTAATCGGATTTGATGCCTTCTATTCTGGATAGGTGGTCAGCTACTACATTCTCTGTGCCTCTCTTGTCCTTGATTTCTAAATCAATCTCTTGTAGAAGTAAGATCCACCTTAGTAATCTTGGTTTGGCATCTTTCTTACTTAATAGGTACCTGATTGCAATGTGATCGGTATAGATAATTATTCGTGATCCTACTAAGTAAAGAACAGAATTTATCCAAAGCGAATACAACAACTAATAGTTTTTTTCTATGGTGGCATAGTTCGTCTGTGCATGATCTAGGGTTCTACTTGTGTAATAGATTGCATGAAGCTTTTTATCCTTTCTTTGTCCTAGAACTGCACCTACGACGTAGTCACTAGCATCACACACTATATCAAAAGGTTCATTCCAATCAGGAGGTTACATAATAGGTGCCGAGATTAATGTTTTTTTAAGCATTGTAAATGCATCCTGTTGTACCCCAAAATTTTCCCTCCCATATTCTTCAAGATTTGCAAAGAGCATGGCTCAAAATCTCTCAAGGGTTGCACAGTCCAATTGCCTCCTAACAGTCAAAAATTAGGGTTTTGGTTCTGGAAAAGAAGTTGAAATTTCCAAGGGTCCAAACAAGTCCCACATGCCTACAAACATTGTCAAGCATCCTCATGCCAAGTTTCAAGACTCACAGCACAAAATTGCACAGTCAAAAACCCTAATTGCTCAACAGTCAACTGCAGGGGCAAAATGGTCATTTGACAGTCAAAAGTCCAAATTTTTGGTCAACATCTTATTTTGAATCCACAAACATCATTTGATCAATTCTTGATCATGATTCTCAAGGCATGGCTCAAAAAGTCTCAAGATGCAAAAGTTGCTATTTTTGGACAGTTGAAAAAGTCAACTGCAAATTGACCAAGGCATAACTTCCACATGGTTTATCAGAAAAATTACATCCAAAGCTCATTTTGAAGAGAATGACATTTCATACAACTCCTCTTCACACTTCAAGTCCAAGAAATGCTCTCACAAAAAGTTATCAATCTCAACATTATAGGTCATTTTCAAAAGTCAACAAAAAGGCACTTTAAGTCAAAGACCATAACTTGAGATTGGTAAATCAAAATGACATGGGACCAAAGGCATTGGTTAGAGGACTTCAAGACCTTTCCAAAATGTCACAGAACATGATCAAAGCTTAAAAATTGAGCAAGATATGCCTTGTGGAAGTTGGGAAATTTTTGGGAATTTTGAAAAGTCAACTTTGCTTCAAATGCCTCAAAATTGCTAATGGGCCACAATTTCTTCCAAGAATCATCACCCAAAAGCTATGCACGACCCATTGACCCAAAGGGGAGTTATTTTCTTATTTTTAATTTATTAATTGAATTTTTAAATCTATTAATTCATTTAATTAAAATTAAATATGAAAAAATACAAAATGATGCTTTTAAATCTTTTTGATGCAGCAAATCCAACTAATGCAAGGTGGCAATTCGTTTCATGTCCAAAAAAGGCAAATCTTCCATGATTGGCATGTTCTTCATGACAAAAAGATTGAAAAAGATTACATGGAAAATCAAGGATCCAAATCATCAATGCAAAGGTTGTTGGGCTTTGTTTTCTAACCTAAATCATTCCTCATATATGCACAAACCTAAACCTAATCACAAGAACAAGCAAGCTGCGCCTCAGACCTCAAGAACACTTTGCATTTTTTCATAAAAAACTGAAAGCTGTTTTAATAGCTAGAGTACAATTCAAGGCCTCAAAACTATTTCAGAAGCTTGCCAAGACGACCAGGAATCTTTTCCAATCAAAATCAGACCTCCTCACGCAAAGAACTGGTAGAACCACGTTGCCCTGTTCCCAAATATTTTCATATTCGTGTTTCATGATTCCTGCATTGTTTTTGATTTTTAATGCTTGATTTATACTAACCTGATCATTCTAAAGCTAATGGTGCCATCCAATTGAGTTTTTAAGCCCTGTACGTGAATCCACCAAGAAAACTGCCTAGGGTTTCAGAGCTCTAATTTTGGGGCTTTGCATATCTGGAATAATTGGACCATAAGACTTATACCAATGAAATCAGGACGTTCAAACAAGTAGAATGCAACCATCGCGCCCTTTTTCTTTTTGGTTATATGCTATTCTCTATTTTCCTAGTTTAGGGTTAGTGGGGGTTTAAAACCCCCGCTATCTATCTCATGTTTTCAGGTAAAACGAAGAAGAAGGAAGACGTGTCTCAGCCAGAGTGGACCGTTTGAATTTAGCGCGTTTTTCAAGCTACCAGCACTTTCTCACATATCTTATTCAGCATCAATTATAATATCAAAGTGGCTCAATGTCACAGTTGGTAAACACGCTGGCAGGCAGGTATTGGGACCTGGGTTCGATTCCCAGGTCCCCTTGCATATTTCATAATTTTTTCTTTAACCTATTCCCATGCAGCGTGCCCTTCAGTGATCTACCATGCACTCAACGCTTAAGCTTGCCACATGTCCAACAACACCAATCCAAGGGCCAGAATGGGAGGACTACCCTAGACGCTAGTCAATCATTCTACACGTGACCATGGAAAAGTCAAAAAGGCCTCATTCAATGGGCCTAATTACTCACAAAACACCTCCAAAGGGGCCAGAACCCCCCCCCCCCCCCCCTTGTTTGTATTTCTTTCTCTTTTCTTTTTCTTTTTTTATTTGTTTTAATTTAATTGTTTTCTTTTAATTCATCAAAATAATTTTTACAATACAAAATACAAAAAAAATCAGAAAAGTCAAAAATAAAATTTATTTATTTATTTAATGCATTAATGTTTTTTTGTAAATAAAATTCTAATAATTAGTTAGTTTTAATTTTAGGTTTAATTTTAATGTTTTTCTTAAATCAATTAAAACACATAAAAATTAGGTTTTTGTAGCATTTTACCTTTTTTTTCCCAATAATTAAATTACCTCATCATCATTATTATTAATTCTTAATTAATTTGTAAATAAATTATAATTAATTAATTAGGGTTAAATTAGGTCAAACTTAAACAATTTTCTTTAATAATTAAAAACAAATTTAGAACTAGGGTTTTATGTAATTTCAAATTCCAATTAATTTTCTTTATTTCCATTAAATACCAAAAAACATAAAAATGACTTCTTTCCTTAAATCATTAATTAATTTGTAATTCCAATTTAATTTTCTTAAAGGGTCCAACGCCCTCGCACTCTCGATTTTTATTTCTTTTCGCATTTATTTTTATTTCTTTTGTGGATATAATGTATTTGCCCCAAGGCCTTGTAATAGATAATTAGGACATTTACTTTCCGCATCTTATTTCAAATCGGGTCTTTGTTTAATTTGGCGATGTAGACCCGCGCCTTGTAATAGCGTAGGACTTTTACTTTCCGCACTTTAATTCCCGCACCTTTTAACTGTTAATAATCACATGAAAGAATGTATGCTCAAATAAAATCAAAGTGTAGAACACCAAATGCATGACAAGACAAATAATAACTGAAAATGACACGCAATTCACACACCACTCTTAGGGTACGCCTCACTGTTGCCTTGCCCCTCGAAACGTGGTCGTCGAGTAGAGGACATTTTAGTAAGTCCTCATGTCCATGAACATGGCATGGGGGTAGCTTCTAAGGTGTCCTCCTATTGCTCTGGTGACCACACTGTCCCTAAACTCGAATTGACCCGAACACCTCCAACGGTGGTGCTACCTACCTCTCAATGGTGGGATGGCACTACTTTAAGGACATTTACACAGACTAATTCCTTAGGGTAGGTAGATGACTCGTAGATACTTGCTCTAATTCAAAACAAATCAAAAATTTCTTTTCACACCGACACTTTGCAAAAAGCTTTCAAAAACAACTTTTCAAACACTCTTGAGGACTGATACAAGAGTCGAACTGAAATTTTAAACGAAACTTTTTCAAACCCACTCACTTTGAAAAGCAAACAAACCTTTTGAAAACACAAATGAGCAAGTATCTAAGAGCCCATGGATAACCATGGATAGAAAGGGTGCTAACACCTTCCCTTTCTATAAATCTACCTCCCGAACCGAGAACTAATCTCAATAAGGAATTTTTCTGTGCTTTTGTCCTTTCCATATTGGAGAAAATAAAAGACGGTGGTGACTCTTGCTTCCGCGACATTTCGCGAACCAGCGTTAAACAGTTAGTTCCAGATCCACCGATCACAGAACTGGCGACTCTGCTGGGGATACTTATAAAGTGAGGTGTACCTTAGGATGGTTCATAACTGTGTTTTCAATTGCTTTGACTTGTTTGCTTTAAATTGTGGGACTGTCTTGGGAGTTCTATAGATCCTAACCCGGATCTGGGGATACCTTCTTAGAAAGTAGCAACAAGGCTGTGAGGGAACTGTGCGGGGTATACCGACATGGTTGAAACAGTCTGCTACGTTGATGTGGCGCTTTGGTATGTACCGGTAACCCTTGAGTTCAGTCAAGGAGAGTACGGGGCCTCCATGTGGTGTCGTGAAGCATCAACTGACTTTAGGAACCTTAATTGAACTATCTTGGCCTCTTTAGGGTAGTGAGATAACTGACTTTGGTGCAGTCCGAGGTTGGTTGATACTCGATACTACACTCAATTGAGAGTTGCTTTCCTGGAATATTTCGGTCGCCAGTTCAGTGGCTAAATCGAAACGATGAACAATGAAAGCAATCCAGTGATATTGGGACCCTTAGAACCCGGTTACTTCTGATAGGACAGGTTGAGCCCACCAACTTCAAGAGGGTAATACCCAGACCTCATGCAGGCCTAAACTCTAAGGGCTTGTCTTGTGTGACTTGTGTGCCTTATCATGTTTTCCTTTGTAAATATTTGTGATGTGTTTAATCATAGCATCATGACATCATACAGCATCACATGCATTGACTAACCATTTCAGGGGTTCGAATCTTCATCTTTGTTCTTGTTTTATAGGACATGGAAACTATTCGCAGGAAGACAATTCAGATTAGCCTTGTAAGGATCCCTCCTCAGCTTAAGGAGCTTATATCCCGGATTCCCGAGAGCTCTTCATTCAGTGAAAGACATGGAAGACTCATCAGCTTGGTCAACACCAACATTGAGGAAGATATGATAAAGGTCCTGTTCCAGTTCTTTGACCCTCTGCATCACTGTTTCACTTTCCTGGATTATCAACTGGTGCCTACATTGGAAGAGTTCTCCCGGCTTCTGAAGATCCCTATCCTTGATCAACTACCCTACAATGGTACGGAAAAGGAACCCAAGCTTGAAGAGATTGCTAAAGCCTTACACCTACAACCATCTGACCTCAAGGGACATTGGGAAGTTAGAAGTGGTATCAAAGGGTTCTTAGCCAGGTTTCTGTTTGAGAAGGCCCAAGAATGTTGGAACTCCCTTGACCTACAAGCTTTTGAAGAAGTTGTGGCCCTCCTTGTCTATGGTTTGGTGTTGTTCCCTAACCCAGATCAGCTTATAGATATCAGTGTTGTCCAGATCTTCATGTCCAGGAATCCTATACCTACGTTGCTGGGGGACATCCTTCACTCATGTTACACTCGAACCATGAGAAAAAGAGGTGTTCTTATGTGCTGTACTCCTCTCCTGGGAAGGTGGTTTATTTCGCACCTTCCACAATCAGTTTTGAAGAACGAGCGGGGTTTGAGATGGTCACAACGATTGATGACTCTTACACATGCTGACATACATTGGTGTTCTCGGTCCAGAGAGGATGTCACTATCATTGATCGTTGCGGGGAGTACCCTAATGTTCCTTTACTTGGAATCAGAGGAGGTATTACTTACAACCCGTGCCTGGCTTGGAGAAAGTTTGGTTATGCTCGGAGGGATGGCCCTCGTGACATGTTAATTCCTGACATAGTCTTTGACTTCGACAACGATGCACAAGGACTTCGCCAGAGATTTATCAGAGCTTGGAGGATGCCAAGTAGGATAGACAGCAAGACCCTGGGGCACAAGAATTCCATCCCATTGGAACCCTATCTCAAGTGGGTACGAGCCCGCTCCCAGAAGTTAGTAATGCCTTATCCTCATGTGCTCCCTGTGATCAAAGAGCCAGTCTTGGAAGGAGAGGTGTCCTACACCATTCAACATCCTGACATGCCCACGT
The DNA here is from genome assembly GCA_948472305.1 of Vicia faba. Classification (NCBI taxonomy): domain Eukaryota; kingdom Viridiplantae; phylum Streptophyta; class Magnoliopsida; order Fabales; family Fabaceae; genus Vicia; species Vicia faba. The sequence continues at coordinate 1,232,544,601 of OX451736.1, read as the reverse complement.
CCTGGGAAGAGATGCAGAAGAGCTGGATCCAGCTTAAGGAAGAACGAAATTCTCTTGAGACCAGTCTACATGCTAGTGAAAAGAAGGTCTTGGAGCTCACCCGCCTATTGCACGAGGAGAGGAATCTCAACACCTACATAGCTCCAAAGAGGATGCGTAGTGTCTTTTTGGGATTGATTTGCTTTGTAATATATGCCCATGAGGCTTTGATGTACTGAACAATTATTTCCTTAATGAAAATGTGTGTTCCTTTTTGTCTACAACAAATTTGAACTTTCGAACCCTTGAATGCATTGCATAAACACATATCATTCATCATGTGCATAGCATGTACTCTTCTTTTCAGGTTGCTTACTGTTCTTCGCTGTTTATTTCAGTATCATGAACCCTGAATCATCAACCGAGATGTCTATCAAGGCCCTTCAGGCGCAGAACGCACAATTTCAGGAGCTGATCATGGGTTTGGCTCAAGGTCAAGAAGAGCTGAAGGCTTTGCTCCTGAAGAAGGAGAAGAAGAAGAAGAGAACTGTTCTTTTCAACTCGGGCCGGAGGTTTGGTAATACTCTGTAGAATGAGGAAGCTGGTTCTTCTGTAGGTAAAGACAGTCCCCAGGGGGGAAAGGCTCCAAGTCCAGTAGTCTCTGACAACGAGACTGATTTTAATGAGGAACAGTATCCTCCTGCTGAAGACTGGTACAAGCAGTTGGAAGACAGACTGAACGCCATGGAAATCCAACAAGTGCCTGGGCTGGATTTCGGAGACTTGGGCTTATCTACTGGTGTGATCATTCCTCACAAGTTTAAGGCACCATCTTTCACCAAGTATGACGGGGCGTCTTGCCCCAAGCTACACCTCAGATCTTATGTGCGGAAGATTCAACCGTACACAATGGACAAGAACTTGTGGATCCACTTCTTCCAGGAGAGTCTTTCAGGGACTCATCTCGAATGGTTCTATCAGCTGGATGGGACCAAAGTTCGTAACTGGGAGGAGTTGGCTACTGCTTTTTACAAGCAGTATCAATATAATACCGACCTTGCTCCTACACGTACCCAACTCCAGGGTATGTCGCTAGGATCAAGCGAAGGTTTTAAGGAGTATGCACAAAAGTGGAGGGATCTGGCTGGCAGGGTGCAGCCTCCATTAACAGACCGAGAGTTGGTGGATATGTTCTTGGGAACCCTATCTGGGCCGTTTTTCAATCATCTTATCGGAAATTCATCTGTAGGGTTCACTGACCTTATTCTGACTGGGGAGAGGATAGAGGCTGGAATGAAGTCCGGTAAAATTCAGAAAGGTGCATCTTCAAGTTCTGAGAAGAAACCCTTTAAGAAAGAGGCCAGTGCTGTGTATGGGCCTAAAAGGCAAGATAAACCAGAGCGCCGCCAATCTGTCAACGCGGTGATGATTGCTAAACCTGTTGCCGCTCCTCGGCAAACCAATCCACAAAGGGCCGAAAGACCCAGAAGAGAGTTTACCCGGCTGAGTATGACCCTATCACAAATCTTGCCACAGTTGCTATCCACCAACTTGGTGACTGTCAGAGAGGCCCCGAAGGTTGTGAATACTGCCTCTCCCAAGTATAATCCAAATGCCCGCTGTGCTTATCACTCCGATAGCCCGGGGCATTCAACTGATGACTGTTGGGCCCTGAGGAATAAGGTGCAAGACCTTATTGATGCGAAGGAGATACAATTTGAGGCGCCTGAGAGGCCAAATGTGGTGACTGCTCCTATGCCCCAGCATGGAGTGAATGCCGTTGATGAAGATGTGTATGCCGTTTCTGTGAATGATGTAGCTACTCCTCTGATGACAGTTAAGAGGAACCTACTGCTGGCCGGTTTATTTCCGGGTTGCAGCAAGGGTTGCCTGTTGTGTGCTGTTACCCCTACTGGTTGTCCTTTGCTGAAGTTAGGCATCCAAAGCCTGATGGACAACAAAGAGATTTTGTTCAAGAAGACCGCTGTTCCGTTTGTTCCTGTGGAAGAAGTATCTGTTGTTACCATTTTCAATAATCGAATCAAGGCTCCCCCGAGGAAGCCAGTTAAAATCATGACTGTCGCACCCATTGTTATTACTGTTCCGGGGCCTCTCCCCTATGAATCTGATAAGGCTGTCCCATGGCACTATGGGGCAGATGTATATGTACATGGTATAAAGCAAGAGTTCAACACTGGTACCAGCATCAGCAATATCACTGGTCCAGCCAAAGTTACCCGCAGTGGCAGGCTCTTCTCGCCTGACATTGCGCCGCCAGCTATTTGAAGACCTCTCATTATAACACCTGCAAGTGCACATGTTCCCATTTCTGATCAAGTTGCTTTCCCTGCTGCCGAATCATCTAATGCTCGGGGCAAAGGGATTGAAGATGAGCCTGCCCGGATGGAGGCGCCAAAGTCTGTGAATGTTGAAGCCTCCCAGCAAGAGATGGAGGAAATTCTTAAAATAATCAAGAAGAGTGACTTTAATGTTGTTGAACAGCTGGGGCATACCCCCTCCAAGATCTCTATGCTCTCTTTGCTGCTATGCTCAGAGGCCCATGCTAAGGCCTTGATTTCATTTCTGAAAATGGCCCATGTGCCACAGGAGACATCTGCAGACCAGTTTACTGATTGCGTAGCCAATTTGACAGCTGACAATGGTTTGGGTTTCTCGGATGCTGACCTTACTGCCAAGGGAAAGAACCACAATGATGCCCTGCATGTCTCTATAGAATGCAGGGGCACTACTCTTGCGCACATGCTGGTGGACATTGGTTCTTCCCTGAATGTGCTACCCAAAAAGGCCTTAGACCGGTTGGATTGTGAGGGCCTGGAGTTGAAACCTAGCAACATCATTGTCAGAGCCTTTGACGGCTCTAAAAGGATAGTTCATGGAGAGGTAGACATTCTTATTCGTGTGGGATCTCAAGTATTCGACTCAACTTTCTATGTGATGGATATCCGTCCATCTTATTCCTGTCTACTGGGTCGACCTTGGATTCACAAAGCTGGGGCAGTGACCTCTACCCTACACCAAAAGCTCAAGTACCCCGTCAGAGGGAAGATTGTCACTGTGCAGGGAGAGGAGGAGTATATGGTTAGTCACTTGAATTCCTTCCGGTATATCGAGATGGACGGGGAGTTTATTGAAACCCCCTTTCAGCATTTTGAAGAGGTACCTCCAACATTGGCAGCGGCAGAAACAGTGGTTGAAGAGGATTTTCCCTTGAAGATGGCTTCCTTGAAGGACGCCCAGGCTGTAATCAAGAAAGGTGAATGTGCTAACTGGGGCAGGCTCCCTGATTTTACACCAAAAACTGACAAGTTTGGACTGGGTTTTACTGCAGAGGCTCAGAGGGCTGTGCGCAAATCTAGGACCGGAAGACCTCCTGTGCTCATCACCAATCCAGGAGTGAATGCTATTGGGGATGAAGACGAAGTGGAAGAGTCAGAGTTTGATAGTTGGATCTACCCGACGACTGATGGTGGATTAAACAATTGGACTGCTAAAGATCATACTCCTGTTACTTTTGTTACGCAGTAATAAACTCCTTTGTTTTTGTTATTTGTAATAAACAATGAATTGAAACTCTACGGCCCGGTGTCTTACCCGGGGCACCGTGGCTTCATTTGTGAGGGCATATTAATTGTCATTTCATATATCATGAATAAAGACCTTGGACGTTTTCTCGCATTTCAAATCTTATGCTCCTTTTCTTTCTTTCCTTTCTTTATATATTGCAAAACAGCTGTATTTACACACACTCACCCATACAGGTTTCAATCCACTCTGGATCTCACTGGTAACGACTCTGCTACTGCCAGTTATGACTTCGAAAATCCGATCAACTTAGCCGAAGAAGAAGGTGAAGATGATTGCGAAGTGCCTGGCGAGCTTGCAAGACTGTTACTCCAGGAAGAGAGGGCAATTCAACCACATGAAGAGCCGGTGGAAACAATAAATCTGGGTACTGAGGCAGATAGGAAGGAGGTTAAGATTGGTGCCAACCTAGAGCTCAGCGTGAAGCAACGGTTGACTCAGATGTTACATGATTATGTGGAGATCTTTGCCTGGTCCTACGAAGACATGCCTGGGTTGGATACCGACATTGTGGTCCATCATTTGCCTACCAAGGAAGACTGCCCTCCGGTTAAGCAAAAGGTCCGTCGTATGCGTCCAGAGATGTCTGAGAAGATCAAAGCTGAGGTAATGAAACAGTTTGATGCCGGGTTTCTTGCAGTGACTTCTTACCCTCAGTGGGTTGCCAATGTAGTGCCGGTACCAAAGAAAGATGGTAAGGTCAGAATGTGTGTCGACTACAGGGATATGAACAGGGCCAGCCCCAAGGATGACTTCCCTCTACCCCACATTGATGTCCTTGTTGACAATACTGCTCAGCATAAGGTGTTTTCCTTCGTGGATGGTTTTTCAGGGTATAATCAGATCAAGATGGCTCCTGAAGACATGGAAAAAACTACCTTTGTCACTCAGTGGGGCACCTTCTGCTACAAGGTCATGCCATTCGGGTTGAAGAATGCTGGGGCAACCTACCAACGTGCCATGGTTGCTTTATTTCATGACATGATCCATCATGAGATAGAAGTGTATGTCGACGACATGATTGCAAGGTCTCAAACTGAGGAGGAACACCTTGACCATCTGCAGAAAATTTTTGACCGTTTGAAACTGTACAAGCTGAGGTTGAACCCAAGCAAGTGCACCTTCGGGGTAAGATCTGAAAAGTTGCTAGGCTTCGTTGTAAGTGATAAGGGTATTCAAGTGGATCCTGCCAAGGTTAAAGCCATTCAAGAGATGCCAGTTCCTAAGACAGAGAAAGAGGTCAGAGGCTTTTTAGGACGCCTGAATTACATTGCTCGATTCATCTCGCACCTAACTGCTACTTGTGAACCAATCTTCAAGCTGCTGAAGAAAGATCAGGTAGTACGTTGGAATGATGAATGTCAGGCCTCTTTTGACAGAATCAAAGAGTATCTCCAAGAACCACCCATCCTTATGCCACCGGTTGAAGGGAGACCTCTGATACTATACCTGACAGTACTTGACAACTCAATGGGGTGTGTGCTGGGGCAGCATGACGAGTCTGGCCGAAAAGAGCATGCCATTTATTACCTTAGCAAAAAGTTTACCGACTGTGAGACCCGATACTCACTGCTCGAGAAAACTTGCTGTGCTTTGGTATGGGCTGCTCGCCGGCTGAGACAGTATATGCTGACTCACACTACCTTGTTGATTTCTAAGATGGATCCAATAAAGTACATATTTGAAAAGCCTGCTCTGTCTGGGAGAATAGCAAGATGGCAAATGATCTTGATAGAATACGACATCCAGTACACGACTCAGAAAGCCATCAAGGGAAGTGTATTGGCAGACCACTTGGCACATCAGGCAGTAGACGACTATCAGTCAATGAACTTTGAGTTTCCGGACGAGAGCATCATGATTGTGACTGATTGTGAAGTACCTGGACCGGATGAAGGACCTGAGGAAGGATCCCGATGGTCTATGCACTTTGACGGAGCCTCCAACGCTTTGGGTAACGGTATTGGCACTGTGATCATATCACCTCAAGGCACTCATACTCCACTCATAGCCCGACTATGTTTCAACTGCACCAACAACATGGCGGAGTATGAGGCATGCATCATGGGTCTCCAAGTTGCGATTGACTTAAGGATCAAGTTTCTGAGTGTCTTCGGAGATTCTGCTCTCGTGATCAATCAGATCAAAGGAGAGTGGGATACGAAACATCCGAATCTTATTCCTTACAAAGAATGTGTGTTGACCTTGATCCCCCACTTCACAGAGATAACCTTTGAACATTTCCCGAGAGAGGAGAATCAGTTGGCGGATGCGTTAGCTACGATGTCTTCCATGTTCAAAGTCAAATGGGATAATGAGGCTCCCCGGGTCATCATCTAGAAACTGGACGAACCGGCATACTGTTGTGATCTTGAGACTGAGTTGGTGACTGAGAAACCTTGGTACCATGAGGTGAAGAGATATTTGGAAGCTCAAGAGTATCCTGAAGGTGCATCTGTCAATGATAAGAAGTTTCTAAGAAGGTTCGCAGCGAAGTTCTTCCTTAGCAACGACATCCTGTATAAGCGAAACCATGATTCGACCTTACTGCGTTGTGTGGATAAGACTGAAGCAGAAAGGATCATGGCAGAGCTACATGAAGGTACCTTCGGAACACATTCCAGTGGACATACCATGGCAAAGAAGATCCTTCGGGCAGGGTATTTCTGGTCCACAATGGAAGCTGACTGCTACCAATATTCTCGGACATGTCACAAATGCCAAATTTATGCAGATAAGGTGCATGTTCCTCCAGTTCCTCTGAATGTTCTGAATGCACCTTGGCCTTTTGCAATGTGGGGCATAGATATGATCGGTGAGATTAAACCTACAGCGTCCAATGGGAATCGCTTCATCCTGGTAGCAATTGATTACTTCACGAAGTGGGTTGAAGCAGCTTCCTATGCTATTGTAACTAAGAATGTTGTGGCACGGTACATTCGGCACAATCTGATCTGTCGATACGGCGTCCCAGAAAGGATCATTACAGACAACGGTACCAATCTCAATAACAAGATGATCACTGAGCTCTGCGAGCAATTTAAGATACAACACCACAACTCTTCTCCTTACCGGCCGAAGATGAATGGGGCTGTAGAAGCAGCGAATAAAAATATCAAGAAAATTATGCAGAAGATGACAGTGACTTATAAAGATTGGCACGAGATGTTACCGTTCGCTCTACATGGGTATCGTACCTCAGCAAGGACGTCAACTGGGGCAACTCCTTTCTCCTTGGTCTACGGCATGGAGGCAGTCTTACCGATCGAAATGCAGATACCTTTTCTCCGGATAATGAAGGATGCAGATCTGAGCAAGGATGATTGGATCCAGACTCGACTTGATCAACTAAACTTAATTGATGAAAAGAGACTTGCTGCTATTTGTCATGGTCAAACGTACTAAAAACTGATGATCAGGGCATTTAACAAAAAGGTCAGACCACAAGAATATCAAGTTGGGGATCTGGTAATCAAGCGCATCATCCTTCCTCAGAGTGATCCAAGGGGCAAATGGACCCCTACATATGAAGGGCCATTTGTGGTTAAACATGTGTTCTCAGGAGGAGCCATGATTATAACCACCATGGATGGTGACGACCTTCCTCACCCCGCCAATGCAGACATAGTAAAAAGATACTACGCATGAAAAAGACCCGCTAGGTTGACATACCTAGGCAAAAATTAGGGCTTCCCGGCAAACCAAAAGGGTTCGGGCAAAATGAAGGGATGAAATGAAAAAAAATCTGTACACCCGGCAAGTCGAAAACCTGAAAAGGCGGCTTGGGCAAAAATGGGTATCCCGGTGGACTGAAAACCCGAAAGGGCGGTCCAGGCAAAAGTTAGGGATAAAGCGTAATACTATGTCTCATTGGATCACCTTGCATCCAGAATCCGGTATCAACACCAAGTTCAAAACGACATCGATCAATCAGCTTCATCCTCGACTAGGTCATCAAGTGATGAGACGCTCGAAGATATAAAGGCGATAGCAGAGTTGGAACCCAGTGGGATTGTTCCTTTCACACAGCTGTTTTGTTTTCCCTTTGTACAAATTGTATAAATTCTTTTGTTTGGCGGTGTTCTCTTACTAGGACGTCAGCCTCTTGTACATAAAACGCCTATTTATGGGCAAATTCAAAAATCAATACAAAAATCACTTTTCAGTTAAAATTGCCAATTGTTTTCCTTTTCTGTTTTGTTTTGCGAAGAACGTCCAAGGTTCAATTTATGATATATGCATTTGACACTAATTGCTAATTCATAAATATTTGCATACGAAACAAGGGATTAATTACAGGTAATATTAGAAACAGGGGCAATAAAGAGTTGTCTAAGCAATCTAATTGCTCTGTCCACCAAAGTATCAAGGTAGGTTCAGCTGAAGAACATAACCAGTATACCTTAATTCCCCAGAGAGTGAGCCAGCAAATCAATACACTCTCCCCAAGCAAAGTTATACTATCAGCCCTAAGGAAGTTGGGTATCCCCCGCAGATCTCAACATTCCTCAATGCAGTATACGAACATTCCTAACAAGCATCCCCGACAGTCTTGATCTAAGATTGTTCCCCGATGATATACCAGACATTCGGTGGAGTCACTTCCAGTACATCTTAAAATTTCCCCAGGAGAGTCCAATCAAGATTTCCCCAGGAAAGTTTGAATCATCTCCCCAGCAGGAAGCTTATCCCCAGTAGATTCTGGAAGCTTGTCACCTGCAGAGCACGTACGCGTCCCCGGCTTTATTCAAAGGTTATTTTCCTACCAGGATATAACTGGATTATCCTCAGCCAAAAGCCACGGCAAGATCGTCCTCGGCGAAGTCTTCCTATCCCCAGCGAACTCTATTAACACTTCCAACATCAACGGTATCCCCAGCGAGGTTACCATCAACATCCCAGCAAAGTACCTCTCTCCCCACAGAGTATTGTTCCCCAGCAAGATAGCTAGAGTAATTTCTCCCCGCAGAGTAATCTATTCGTCAAGTTTATCCCCCAACGGAGTTATCCTCTCCTACCGGTATTCTTGCAACTATCATCCCCAGCGGAAACAACAAAGCACTATTCTCCAACATCAGCCCAGGATGTGACTTCCCGGCACCCGTCAAGGATTTATTTTCCTAGACGAAAATACATTCATAAACATCGCACTTCCATACATTGTAGCATGCATATACGCATCATGATCTTACAATCCCCTTTATGTTGAGGACATCATTGCTTGATCCATATCATGCATCGCATATGATTGACCTTTACCTTTCAGGAAAGATCCAGTTAAGTTCTCAGCTATATTCCAAGACTTTCGCCTGGTTCAGTTAAATCGATTCTAAGATTTTTCTGATTCTTATCCAGTCAAAGTTAATCCAAGGCCTTCTCTGGTTCAGTCAGATCGACCCTAAGATCTCCCGGATTCTTATCCAGTTGAAGATTTCAAGACCTTGTCTAGTTCAGTTAAATCGATTCCTAAAGATTTTTCTGATTCTTATCCAGTCAAAGGCCTTCTCTGGTTCAGTCAGATCGACCCTAAGATCTCCCTGATTCTTATCCAGTTGAAGTCATTTCAAGACCTTGCCTGGTTCAGTTAAATCGACTCCTAAAGATTTTTCTGATTCTTATCCAGTCAAAGGCCTTCTCTGGTTCAGTCAGATCGACCCTAAGATTTTTCTGATTCTTATCCAGTTGAAGTCATTTCAAGACCTTGCCTGGTTCAGTTAAATCGACTCCTAAAGATTTTTCTGATGCCGATCCAGTCAAAGGCCTTCTCTAGTCCAGTTAAATCGATTCCTAAAGATTTTCCTGATGAAGACTCAGTAGAAGACATACAGATTCTCTCATCGTTACTGTTGAGGTAGTAATCACCCCAGATTCTCTCATCGTTACTGTTGAGGTAGTAATCGCCCAAGATTCTCTCATCATTACTGTTGAGGTAGTAATCGCCCAAGGTTCTCTCATCGTTACTGTTGAGGTAGTAATCACCCCAGATTCTCTCATCGTTACTGTTGAGGTAGTAATCGCCCAAGATTCTCTCATCGTTACTGTTGAGGTAGTAATCGCCCAAGGTTCTCTCATCGTTACTGTTGAGGTAGTAATCACCCCAGATTCTCTCATCGTTACTGTTGAGGTAGTAATCGCCCAAGATTCTCTCATCGTTACTGTTGAGGTAGTAATCGCCCAAGGTTCTCTCATCGTTACTGTTGAGGTAGTAATCACCCCAGATTCTCTCATCGTTACTGTTGAGGTAGTAATCGCCCAAGATTCTCTCATCGTTATTGTTGAGGTAGTAATCGCCCAAGGTTCTCTCATCGTTACTGTTGAGGTAGTAATCACCCCTGATTCTCTCATCGTTACTGTTGAGGTTGAAGTCGCCTATGATTCTCTCATCGTTACTGTTGAGGTAGTAATCGCCCCAGATTCTTTCATCGTTACTGTTGAGGTAGTAATCGCCCCAGATTCTCTCATCGTTACTGTTGAGGTAGTAATCGCCCCAGGTTCTCCCATCGTCCCGTTGAGTTAGTAACCATCCCTGATTCATTCATCACCATTTGAAGCTCCAGACCCGATTCTTGTAACCAACCAGGGTGCGTCTATACAAAGATTCTGAAGACCAGCTCCAGTAACAGGCCAAGTAATCATTTTCTTTTTCAGGTACGCAAGTTCTCGCTAAGGAATCTCTTACGCGATCGACACCCATATGGCATCTATAAGCCCATCCACCTATCCATCACCCCTCAACATGGAATCTATAAGCCCATCCTCCTATCCACCAGTCTCCAAATGGCATCTATAAGCCCATTCCCATCATCACACTGCTAACATGTGAGCGCAAATTTCTGGGCACTCTAGTGTTCAATCATCTTCCACCTTCGGATTACGAAAGGCACGTCTGCCAATCTACATCCTCAGGTTTAAGAAGATTGAACATGGGCAACTGTTGTACCCCAAAATTTGCCCTCCCATATTCTTCAAGATTTGCAAAGAGCATGGCTCAAAATCTCTCAAGGGTTGCACAGTCCAATTGCCTCCTAACAGTCAAAAATTAGGGTTTTGGTTCTGGCAAAGAAGTTGAAATTTCCAAGGGTCCAAACAAGTCCCACATGCCTACAAACATTGTCAAGCATCCTCATGCCAAGTTTCAAGACTCACAGCACAAAATTGCACAGTCAAAAACCCTAATTGCTCAACAGTCAACTGCAGGGGTAAAATGGTCATTTGACAGTCAAAAGTCCAAATTTTTGGTTAACATCTTATTTTGAAGCCACAAACATCATTTGATCAATTCTTGATCATGATTCTCAAGGCATGGCTCAAAAAGTCTCAAGATGCAAAAGTTGCTATTTTTGGACAGTTGAAAAAGTCAACTACAAATTGACCAAGGCATAACTTCCACATGGTTTATCATAAAAATTCCATCCAAAGCTCATTTTGAAGAGAATGACATTTCCTACAACTCCTCTTCACACTTCAAGTCCAAGAAATGCTCTCACAAAAAGTTATCAATCTCAACATTATAGGTCATTTTCAAAAGTCAACAAAAAGGCACTTTAAGTCAAAGACCATAATTTGAGATTGGTAAATCAAAATGACATGGGACCAAAGGAATTGGTTAGAGGACTTCAAGACCTTTCCAAAATGTCCAAGCACATAATCAAAGCTTAAAAATTGAGCAAGATATGCCTTGTGGAAGTTGGGAAATTTTTGGGAATTTTGAAAAGTCAACTTTGCTTCAAATGCCTCAAAATTGCTAATGGGCCGCAATTTCTTCCAAGAATCATCACCCAAAAGCTATGCACGACCCATTGACCCAAAGGGGAGTTATTTTCTTATTTTTAATTTATTAATTGAATTTTTAAATCTATTAATTCATTTAATTAAAATTAAATATGAAAAAATACAAAATGATGCTTTTAAATCTTTTTGATGCAGCAAATCCAACTAATGCAAGGTGGCAATTCGTTTCATGTCCAAAAAAGGCAAATCTTCCATGATTGGCATGTTCTTCATGACAAAAAGATTAAAAAAGATTACATGGAAAATCAAGGATCCAAATCATCAATGCAAAGGTTGTTGGGCTTTGTTTTCTAACCTAAATCATTCCTCATATATGCACAAACCTAAACCTAATCACAAGAACAAGCAAGCTGTGCCTCAGACCTCAAGAACACTTTGCATTTTTTCATAAAAAACTGAAAACTATTTTGATAGCTAGAGTACAATTCAAGGCCTCAAAACTATTTTAGAAGCTTGCCAAGACGACCAGGAATCTTTTCCAATCAAAATCAGACCTCCTCACGCAAAGAACTGGTAGAACCACGTTGCCCTGTTCCCAAATATTTTCATATTCGTGTTTCATAATTCCTGCATTGTTTTTGATTTTTAATGCTTGATTTATACTAACCTGATCATTCTAAAGCTAATGGTGCCATCCAATTGAGTTTTTAAGCCCTGTACGTGAATCCACCATGAAAACTGCCTAGGGTTTCAGAGCTCTAATTTTGGGGCTTTGCATATCTGGAATAATTGGACCATAAGACTTATACCAATGAAATCAGGACGTTCAAACAAGTAGAATGCAACCATCGCACCCTTTTTCTTTTTGGTTATATGTTATTCGCTATTTTCCTGGTTTAGGGTTAGTGGGGGTTTAAAACCCCCGCTATCTATCTCATGTTTTCAGGTAAAACGAAGAAGAAGGAAGACGTGTCTCAGCCAGAGTGGACGGTTTGAATTTAGCGCATTTTTCAAGCTACCATCACTTTCTCACATATCTTATTCAGCATCCATTATAATATCAAAGTGGCTCAATGGCACAGTTGGTAAACACGCTGGCAGACAGGTATTGGGACCTGGGTTCGATTCCCAGGTCCCCTTGCATATTTCATAATTTTTTCTTTAACCTATTCCCATGCAGCGTGCCCTTTAGTGATCTACCATGCACTCAACGCTTAAGCTTGCCACATGTCCAACAACACCAATCCAAGGGCCAGAATGGGAGGACTACCCTAGACGCTAGTCAATCATTCTACACGTGACCATGGAAAAGTCAAAAAGGCCTCATTCAATGGGCCTAATTACTCACAAAACACCTCCAAAGGGGCCAGAACCCCCCCTCTTGTTTGTATTTCTTTCTCTTTTCTTTTTCTTTTTTTATTTGTTTTAATTTAATTGTTTTCTTTTAATTCATCAAAATAATTTTTACAATACAAAATACAAAAAAAATCAGAAAAGTCAAAAATAAAATATATTTATTTATTTAATGCATTAATGTTTTTTTGTAAATAAAATTCTAATAATTAGTTAGTTTTAATTTTAGGTTTAATTTTAATGTTTTTCTTAAATCAATTAAAACACATAAAAATTAGGTTTTTGTAGCATTTTACCTTTTTTTTTCCCAATAATTAAATTACCTCATCATCATTATTATTAATTCTTAATTAATTTGTAAATAAATTATAATTAATTAATTAGGGTTAAATTAGGTCAAACTTAAACAATTTTCTTTAATAATTAAAAACAAATTTAGAACTAGGGTTTTATGTAATTTCAAATTCCAATTAATTTTCTTTATTTCCATTAAATACCAAAAAAACATAAAAATGACTTCTTTCCTTAAATCATTAATTAATTTGTAATTCCAATTTAATTTCCTTAAAGGGTCCAACGCCCTCGCACTCTCGATTTTTATTTCTTTTCGCATTTATTTTTATTTCTTTTGTGGATATAATGTATTTGCCCCAAGGCCTTGTAATAGATAATTAGGACATTTACTTTCCGCATCTTATTTCAAATCGGGTCTTTGTTTAATTTGGCGATGTAGACCCGCGCCTTGTAATAGCGTAGGACTTTTACTTTCCGCACTTTAATTCCCGCACCTTTTAACTGTTAATAATCACATGAAAGAATGTATGCTCAAATAAAATCAAAGCGTAGAACACCAAATGCATGACAAGACAAATAATAACTGAAAATGACACACAATTCACACACCACTCTTAGGGTACGCCTCACTGTTGCCTTGCCCCTCGAAACGTGGTCGTCGAGTAGAGGACGTTTTAGTAAGTCCTCATGTCCATGAACATGGCATGGGGGTAGCTTCTAAGGTGTCCTCCTATTGCTCTGGTGACCACACCGTCCCTAAACTCGAATTGACCCGAACACCTTCAACGGTGGTGCTACCTACCTCTCAATGGTGGGATGGCACTACTTTAAGGACATTTACACAGACTAATTCCTTAGGGTAGGTAGATGACTCGTAGATACTTTCTCTAATTCAAAACAAATCAAAAATTTCTTTTCACACCGACACTTTGCAAAAAGCTTTCAAAAACAACTTTTCAAACACTCTTGAGGACTGATACAAGAGTCGAACTGAAATTTTAAACGAAACTTTTTCAAACCCACTCACTTTGAAAAGCAAACAAACCTTTTGAAAACACAAATGAGCAAGTATCTAAGAGCCCATGGATAACCATGGATAGAAAGGGTGCTAACACCTTCCCTTTCTATAAATCTACCTCCCGAACCGAGAACTAATCTCAATAAGGAATTTTTCTGTGCTTTTGTCCTTTCCATATTGGAGAAAATAAAAGACGGTGGCGACTCTTGCTTCCGCGACATTTCGCGAACCAGCATTAAACAGTCAGTTCCAGATCCACCGATCACACATCCAAGCATTTGTCGCTGAAGATGAACTCAACATCTTTCATTAGTAGTTAGGTTATAGGTTTGGTTATTTTAGAGAAGTATTTAATGAAGCATCAATAAAAACCAGCGTGTCCTAGAAAACTTCTTATTTCTCTAACAGTTTTGGGTGCTTGAAGATTTTCTATTACTTCAGTCTTTGCTTTATCTACTTCAATTCCCTTATCGGATACGATGTGTCCAAGAACAATTCCTTGTTGGACCATGAAGTGGAATTTTTCCCATTTTAGCACGAGGTTGACACTTACACATCTTTTTAGTACCATTTCAAGGTTTGATAAACATCCTTCAAAACTCTCTCCACAGACGGAGAAGTCATCCATAAAAACTTCCATCATACCATCTAGAAAATCAGAAAAAAATGGACATCATGCATCTCTGGAATGTTGCAGGGGCAATACATAACCCGAATGGCATTCGTTTATAAGTGAATGTACCATAAGGACAAGTGAAGGTTGTCTTTTCTTGGTCGTCAGGATGAATACGAATTTGGAAGAATCCTGAATAACCGTCTAGATAGCAGAAATGAGAGTGTTTAGCTAATCGTTCAAGAATTTGATCAATAAAGGGTAAAGGAAAATGATATTTACGAGTGGCTTTGTTTAGCTTTCTATAGTCGATGCATATTCTCCACCCAGTCTGAGTTCGTTGTGCTACAGATTCTCCCTTAGAGTTGCTGACAACTATAACACATCCCTTCTTAGATACAACATGTACTGGGCTAACCCATTTACTGTCGGATATTGGAAATATGATTCCTGCTTCCAATATATTTTCTACTTCTTTTTTGACTACATTTCTCATAATAGGATTGATTCTTCTCTGATGTTCCCTAGAGGTCTTACTATCTTCCTCAAGCATAATACGGTGCATGCAGATAGATGGACTTATTCCTTTTAGATTTGAGATGTTATAACCTAAAGTTGTTGGGTATTTTCTTAGGACATGTAATAATTTTTCAGTTTCTATCTGTCCTAGGTCTGCATTGACTATAACTGGTTATTCAAGTTTTATGTCTAGGAATTCATACCTTAGGTCTTTGGGTAGTGTTTTGAGTTCTATAGCTGGCTTCTTTAGACAATACATATGATCAGGAGTTAGTATTAGGCATTCACTCTGATTTTCATCTTGATATTCACGGAGCCAATTATCGTCTTCAAAAATTGGAGGTATAAGAATCTTCAATACTTCTGAATAAGTGGTTTTTTGTTTCTCCATTTCTTTTACGCATTTATCGATTACATCTAAGAAACAACACGAATCATCGATGGCTGGCGCCTTAAAGAATTTAGACAGGATGAATTCAACTTTTCCTTCACCAACTTCAAAAGTTAATTTTTCGTTTTTAACATCTATGATGGCTCCAGTAGTGGCTAGGAATGGTCTACCTAATATAATAGGAATGTTGGAATCTTCCTTAATGTCCATGATTATGAAATCAATGGGGATATAGATTTGTCCTATACGTACAAGAATGTTTTCTAACATGCCTAAAGGAAATTTCATCTATCGATCTGCTATTTGTACAGACATCCTTGTTGGTCTTTATGATACGGTGGCAGAATCGACTGTTAATACTGGTTTACGTTTTTTGTTCGCAAATGTCGTGGTAAGCAAGAGTCGCCACCGACTTTTCTTTTATCCAACAAGGAAAGGGTGAAAAGAACAGAAAAAGACATTTTTTTCGAGATTTCTGAGTAAGGGAGGTAGATTATGGAAAGGGAAGGTATTAGCACCCTTTCCATCCATGGTTTTCCATGGGCTCTTAGGTACTTGCTCATCTTTTAAAAAATTGCTTGGTGTGTTTGTGTGCTTTTGAAATGTTTTGAAAAAATGCCTTAGTGTGGCGTTTCACTTTATGGTAACCCTTGTATCAGTCCTCAAGAGTGTGATAAAATGTTTTTGAAAACTTTTGTTTGAAAAGTGTTTTTTGAAAGTGTAGGGTGTAAAAAGTTGTTTGAGCAAGTACCTAACAGTTATCTACCTACTCGAAAAAAGTTGTTCTTTTCCTCCTATCCTTTAGACTGTGTTATCTTACTATTAGTGAGTAGGTAACCCTAGTCGTTGGATGTTGAGGGACTATCGAAAGGGACGTAATGGTCATTGAAGGCAACATGTAAGGATACCTTAGCATTTTGAAGGGACTGTCATCATAAGATCATTTCTCGTAGGCAACTCGAGGGACAGTAAGGGACTATGATCTTTATGACGACTTTTAAATTGAGGGTATTTGCTAAGATATCCCTATGTTCGAGGGACATGACCATTGTTTCCGAGGCAACCGAGTGAGGAATACCCTAGGGTTGCAAGTGTGCAGCAGTGTTTGTTTTCAGATATTTATCTTGTAATTTAAATGATCTAAGGTTGATTGATTAAACATACAATCCTAGGTTGCTAACAATTATATACAGACATAAAATATAAAAGCGAGAAAATAAAAGAGTCCTACGCTATTACAAGGCTTTTGGACATATACATAAATAATTGACTGAAAGTAAATTGTGGAAATAAAACCCTAATTAATCTATTACAATTCGGGTGCAGTTACATCAATATTGAAAAAGTATCGCACGGCAAAAATAATTCAAGCGCGAGAATTAAAATTGGAAACAAGTTTGAAAACCCTAAAAAACTCTAATTTGATTATAGAAAATATTTTTGGATTTTTTGTGAAAAAAAAAGAATTTGAATTTAACCTAATTTTCTAATTGATTTTAATTAATGAAAAAATAAATTAAAGTTGAAGAAACTAATTTTATTTACAAAAAAAAATTAATTTATTAAAAAAAGAACTAAATCCTATTTTTTTTTTATGATTTTATGAAAAAAACTGATTTAAAAAACTAATTAAACTAAATAAAATAATTAAATTAAAAAAAATAAGAAAGAAATAGCCTGGGGGGGTGTAGGCCCAAAAAGGAGGTGATGTTGCTGAATTTTGTTCCAGGCCCAATCTTCTTGTAGCCCAATACAACGCCTGATCTGGTGTGGTGTGCCTGGGGCGTCCACCATGTGCCTGCATGCTTGAAAGTGTTGGATCTGGATAGTGAACAATCCAATGATGGTGACCTGGAAGCGTATGGTGTGCACGCATGTGATAGCAACATAGAATCTGCAAAGAATTATTGAGAAAAATAACATGTAGGAGGCAGGATTCGAACCCATGAGCTGCTACACACGCGCCTTACACAACTTTCCCTCTTGCCATTGAACCACTTGTTTCAATCGTTTATATAACGCAAATAATATATTATATAATATGATTAGTCAGTTTATAAAAAAACACACAAAAATTCAAACGAGCCATTTAGGGTCTACCACGCCTTCATCTTCTTCGCTGAAACTGTTGTCTTAGGTAAAAACTTTTACCTACGGACATTGTCTGTAGCTATAACCCGTGCATCTCAAAAATCATGATTAAGCAACATAAATTAGATGCAAGACCATGGATCAATTGGGTTTGATCTACTGATC
Source organism: Vicia faba (assembly GCA_948472305.1). Lineage (NCBI taxonomy): Eukaryota > Viridiplantae > Streptophyta > Magnoliopsida > Fabales > Fabaceae > Vicia > Vicia faba. Next base: position 1,232,526,844 of record OX451736.1, on the reverse strand, counting down.
ATGATGGTATCCATCTTTAGAGCCAATTGTTCCTGCATTGGAAAGCCCTAAAACGACCTTATAAACCCTAGCAGCGGCGTTTCATCAAACATGCATCAAAACACGTAAATAAATATGTAAACACATTCTAAAGGATGATACAAACATGAATATATACTCATAAATCATTTATCATGCGTGAATTGCAAAAACCAATTTCAAGAATATGAACAAACTGTGGTACTATAAGGCGCGATTTCAGGAGGTTGCCAGGAATGGATTGCTATCCTTGAAACACTTTGAATCGCCTTGTAGAGAAAGATCTGATTCTCACTTTTTGTCTAAAAATTGAGTTCTTGTTCTTTCAGTTTGCACGACCAATCCTTTTTTTCTAGCTCTGGGAATGTTGTGTACTTATAGTAGACTGATTTAGGTTAACAAAATTGGATTGTATCTTTGCAAATTGTTGAGATTTGATTTGATTTTGTTCCTTGCATTATTTGTTTCTAAAACAAGCCAAATCATGATCTTTTCCAATCAATTAACCCTTGCACGAATTTCCTGATTTGCTAGTTATTCATGGACTCATGATGTGCTCATAAAATCCAATCTTTGATTTTATTTGATTATTCTACTATTTAAATTGATTTATTTTGATTTAAATGAATAAAAAATAAAAATAAAAAATAAAAATAATAAAATAATATGTGGATAAGCTCAGGGGTCTTGGTCCATCTTAGGAACAAGTTTCAAACAAGAAAACATGGGCCCATTTGGAAAAAAAAGTCATTTTGATCAATGTTGCCTTCATACACATTTCCAAAAATTGGTCAACTTTAGCAATGCATATCTCTCTCATTTTTAACCCTAAGAGGGTGTTAGTAGACTTTTTAGAAAGCTTAGGATGTCCCCTAAACAACCTTTTTGGTCTCACTTCAATTGGATCTTCCATGTTCATGTAAGGAGCTTTGACCCAAAAGGTGTTTTTGTTGACTTTTTGAAATGACCTATAATGTAGGAACTTGTATCTTTTGATTGAGGCATTTCTTGACCTTTAGGGCTAAAGAGAAGTTGTAGGGAATTTGATTCTCTTAAAAATGAGCCTTGGTTGGAAAATTTCTGATAAAGTATGAGAAAGTTATGCCTGGTCAAAGTTTGGTTGACTTTTCCTATAGAAACCCTAAATTGCCATTTTTAACTTTTGATGAGGTAGGAGCATTTCTTGAGGAATCATGATCAAACCTTGATCAAATGATGGATATCACTTCAAAATGTTGACGTTGACCAAAAATATTGATGTTTGACTGTATTTGGGCCACAGTTGACTTTTGACCTAGTACAGTTGATTTCCAGGCATCTGAGCAGCTGACTGAGCAAACTTGTTGTGCAAGGCATGGAATTTGACATGGATGATCTTGGGGACATATTAGGACAATGGAGAACATTTGGGACACTTGGAACTCAACCATCTTGCTTGGTATTGAAACCATAGTTTGAGCCTTGTTGCCTTAGGAGAAGGATTTGTCTGGTCAACCCTTAGTCATCCTTGAGCAATTGAAGACCTCTAAAGGCATGTCTTGAGTGAAATGGGAGGGAAAATTTTGGGGTACAACAGCTGCCCCTGTTCAATCTTCTTAAACCTGAGGATGTAGATTGACTGATCTGCCTTTCGTGATCTGAAGGTGGAAGATGATTGAACACTATAGTGCCCAGAATTTTGCACTTGTCTGAAATGATACTGGACTTGATGATGCCGGGAATGGGCTTACAGATGCCATTTGGAGAAGATAACGGAGAATCGTTGGAGATGGGCTTAAAGATGCCATCCAGAAGATATGACGGAGAGTCGTCGGAGATGGGCTTAAAGATGCCATCCAGAAGAATGATGATTTCACGAGATATTCCTTTATGGGAATTCCTATTCTCGTTGTTGGGGAGGACTCTGCTGAGGAATGTTGGTCTCTGTTTGGGAAATAAAATCTAGGAGCTTCAGTGGTCCGTTACTCTACTGGGGAGTCATCTCTTGATTGAAGAGACATAAGTGAACTGCTATCTGGTCAGAATCCAGGCTTTACAGTGACTTACTAAGGATAATAAGGTTGACTGTTATCTGGCCGTGCTCCAGGCTTCACAGTGACTTACTGGGGAAATGAGGTTAAACTATTATTTAGTCAGGATCCAGGCTTCACAGTGTCTTGAATTGTTGATTGACTATTATCCGATCAATTTCCGGGCTTCACAGCTTCTTTAACTAGAATAGAAATCTTAGTATTGATTTGACTGAACTAGAGAAAGGTCTCGAGTTGTCTTCAACTGGGATAGAAATCTTAGTATCGATTTGACTGAACCAGGGAAAGGTCTCAGATTAACTTTGACTGGCATGGTAATCAGGGGAATCTTAGTGTCGATTCGGCTGACCCAGACGAAAGTCTTAGAACGTCTTCAACTGGAATGGTAATCAGGGAGATCTTAGTGTCGATCTGGATGATCCAGAGAAAATATTGATTTAACTTTGACTGGCATAGTAATCAGGAGAATCTTAGTGGCAATTCAACTGACCCAGACGAAAGTCTTGGAACATCTTCAACTGGAATAGAAACCTTAGTATCAATTTGACTGAACCAGAGAAGGTCTTGGATTAACTTTGACTGGCATAGTAATCAAGAGAATATTAGTATCGATTTGGCTAACCCAGACGAAAGTCTTGGAACATCTTCAACTGGATAGAAATGTTAGTATCGATTTGACTGAACCAGAGGAGACCTTGTGAGGAAATCTTTCTGAGAAAACCCTAAAATAGCCCTTTGTTAGACGTAGCTTTGTTGATTTGATCTTTTCCCTGAAAGGTAAAGAGTTAGTCGTATGCAATGTCATGATGTATGAAATGCATTGTGATGATGTTCTCAAAATAAATGAGATTATGTTGTTTGCAATATGTATGTGCATGCCATGATGTATGAATATGAGATGCTATTGCGATATTCCTTAGTCGGGGAAATAAATCTCGGACTGCTGCTGAAAAGTATTAGGAAGATGAATTCTTCATTTCCGCTAGGGATGGTGAATGACTATGCTGGGAATTTACTCCTTTCTGTTTGTGAATATTCTGCCGGAGAGAGACTTTTCTTGCGAATAACTCTGCGGGGGAATTATTCTATGGAGAAGGGAGATACTTTGTTGGAAGATTTGCTGATGTAGAGAAATAAACTCAGTTGGGGGATGATCTTCCGTAGCTGGAGAAATAAACTATGTTGGGGATAAGCCTCTGTAGTCAGAGAAATAAACTCTGCTTGGGAGGAGGCTTTATAAACTGTTCGCGATTATAAAACTTGGCTGGGGAATACAGATATCGGCTCTCTGAAGGAACTTTGCTGGGGAAAGTAATCTCTTCTTGGGGAAGGGGAGATCAAAACTTCTGGTTGCTTCTACTCTGTGGGGAATATGGACGCCAAAGGGTCGTATGTACTGGTGACTTCGCATGAGACTGTCTTTTCCCTTGTACCATGCTGAACAGAGTAACTGTTGGGATTGCAATTTTTTTTAGACTTTGCCCCAGTTTCTTAAGTCATCGACAATTGTCTTTCTATTTTATATGCAAGTATTTGTGAACAACAATCATATTCAAATGCATATGTCAAAAATAAATCATTGTACATTTTTTTTGCAAAACAAAACAGAAAAAGAAAAACAAATAGTTTTTGGAGAAATGATTTGTGTTGATTTTGAAGTTTTCCTATAACAGGCGTTTTTGTACAAGGAGGCTAACGCTCTAGTAAGAGAACGCCGCCGTGAAAATGAAAATTAATACAAAGGGAAAACAAATATGTGTAATGATCCCATTGAGTTTCAATTCTGCTATTTCCCCTATGTCTTTGAGCTTCTCATCACTTTGCTACTTGTCCGAAGCTGACTAGATTGATCGGTACCATTTGAGCTCGATAGTTGATACTGAAGATCTGATCGCAAGGTGACCCAATGGGACATAGTGATACACTTTAAATCCCTAACTTTTTCCTGGACCGCCCTTCTGGGTTTTTAGTCCACCAGGATACCCTTTTTTACCCAAGCCGCCTTTTCAGGTTTTCGACTTGCCGGGTGTATATATTTTTTTTGTTTTTATCCCTAATTTTTTCCCGAACCCTTTTGGTTCGCCGGGATGCCCTTATTTTTTTCCTAGGCCAGTCGACCTAGAGGGTCTTTATTCATGCGTAGTATATTTTCACTATGTCTGCATTAACAGGGTGGGGAAGGTCATCACCATCCATGGTGGTCAGGATCATGGCTCCACCTGAAAATATGTTCTTGATTACAAATGGTCCCTTGTATGTGGGAGTCCATTTTCCCCTGGGATCACCTTGCAGCAGTATGATGCGCTTGATTACCAGATCACCCACTTGATACACTTGACGTCTGACCTTTTTGTTGAAAGCCTTGATCATTCGCTTTTGATACATTTGACCATGGCAGACAGCACTAAGTCTTTTCTCGTCAATCAGATTCAGTTGATCAAGTCGAGTTTGGATCTAATCGTCTTCGTTCAAACCCGCATCCTTCATAATCCTCAGAGAAGGGATCTGGACCTTAATAGTTAGGACAACCTCCATGCCATATACCAAGGAATAAGGTGTTGCCCCTGTTGACGTTCGTGCTGAGGTGCGATAACCATGAAGAGAAAATGGTAATATCTCATGCCAGTCTTTGTATGTCATTGTCATCTTCTGTATGATTTTCTTGATGTTCTTATTAGCAGCCTCGACAGCACCATTCATCTTCGAACGGTAGGGAGAAGAGTTATGATACTGGATCCTGAATTGATTACAGAGTCCAGTGATCATTGTATTATTGAGATTTGTACCATTGCCCGTGATGATTCTCTCGGGGACACCATACCGACAAATCAGGTTGTGCTTGATAAATCGCGCTGCAACATTCTTGGTAACAATAGAAAAGGAATCAGCCTCAACCCATTTCGTAAAATAATCAATGGCCACTAGAATGAAGTGATGCCCATTTGAAGCGGTAGGTCTAATTTCTCCGATCATGTCAATGCCCCATGTGATGCGGTGGGAGAACTGACTTGAGGTGTTGCGTTTGTGTTCGCAAATGTCGCGGTTAGCAAGAGTCGCCACCGACTTTTCTTTTATCCAAAAGGAAAGGTAAAAATGCACAGGAAAGACCTTTTTGATGTTTTCTTAAGTTCGGGGGGTAGATTATAAAAAGGGAAGGTGCTAGCACCCTTTTCATCCATGGTTTTCCATGGGCTCTTAGTTACTTGTTTAGATCACTTGCTTTACTTTTTCAATTGTTTGAAATGGTGCTTTGTGTGGTTTTGAAAGTATTTTGAAAAGAGGCCTTTGTTTAAGCAATCTTTGTAATGATTCTCATTCCTAAGAATGTATACAAAGATGTTTGTCTTTTGAAAAATGTTTCAATGTTTGAAAGTTGTTTGGAAATGTTTTGAAATGTGTTGTGTGTTTTTTGAAAATAGCAAGAATTTTTTTTAAATGATCAAGTAACTAGAAGCTATCTACCTACTCAAAAGTCTTTCTTGTACATTTTTATTCCTTTGACATTGTTGACCTACTATTGTTTTAGTAGACAACCCTATCTTTGGATGTTAAACGGGACGGGCGTGGGTCATCGTATGACCATGATAGCAATGGTGCCAAGTATCTTAGCAAGTTTTAGGGACTAAGATCATTTGTTTTTAGGCAACCTTGTCTAGCGTCATCGAGGGACTATGATCTTTTGTTTTGTTTTGTTTTGCCAAGATACCTAGCATGCATACCATGGCCATTTTGTGAGACAGACACATCTTTCTGAATTTTCCCGCTTCTAATATCGGGTTCCACCCTCTCGCTAGTTAGAATCAACTCAGTGAAACCTGCAGAGGAGCTTCCAATCAGGTGATTAAATAAAGGACCTGACAGAGTCCCCAAAAACATGTCAACTAGATCTCTTTCAGATAAAGGTGGTTGCACCCTTCTAGCTAAGTCCCTCCACTTTTGGGCGTAGTCTTTGAAGCCCTCATTGGTAGCCATAACCATACTCTATAGCTGAGTATGGGTTAACACCAGGTTGGCGTTGTATTGATATTGTTTATAGAATGCGGCTGCCAAATCCTCCCAATTATGGACATCTGCTCTCTCAACTGGTAGAACCAATCCAGCTGCGTACCTGACAAGTTGTCCTGGAAAAAGTGGACCCACAGGTCTTTGTCAGAAGAATGTGGTTGAATTTTCCTGACATAAGATCGTAGGTGCATCTTGGGACAAGACACCCCATCGTACTTAGCAAACAGTGGCACTTTGAATTTAGGAGGGATTACAATTCCAGAAACCAACCCTAACTCCTCAAAATACAGCCCCGGAACTCTCTGTATCTCCATGGCAGCTAGACGTTCTTCCAAGTTCTTGTATTTGTCATCGGTCGGAGGGTACTGCTGTTCAGAATAGTCCTCATCCTCTTCTTCTTCTGCTTTAGACTCAGATGGCACTGCAGTTCCTTTACCCTTTCCTTCCCCCTCTTCAGATGTTGATGGTAATTCCAAAGTCCGTCTGGCTTGTCCTTTAAACCTTCTGCCCATAAGAACTACACTGGCTCGCTTCTTCTTCCTTTTCTCTTTCTCTTTCTCTAGTAAAGTCTTGAGCTCCTCCTGCCCCTTGGCCAAGGTCAAGAGTAGCTGTTGAAATTGTGAATTCTGGGCTTGCAAATCTTTGACCGTTTGTTTAATATACATCTTGCTGAAATAAACAGCAGAGAGATGAGGAAACTTGGTGTGAAGACCTGTTTATGCATATGATGAATGATATGTATTCATGTAATGCTTTCAAGGATTCAAAAATTCAAATTTGTTTTAAACAAAAAAGAAACACATGTCATATTAATAAGATAGAATTTGTTAGTTCATCAATGCCCCATGGGAAAAATAATACAAAATTCTAAGGTAAAAAGATGTTGCGCATCATCTTTAGTGCAATGTAGGTGTTGAGAGTCTTCTCTTCGTGAAATTGACGAGTGAGTTCTAAAACCTTTTTCTCGCTTGCGTAGAATTGGGCTTCGAAAGTGTCACACTCTCCCTTGAGCTATATCCAACTCTTTTGTAAATCTTCTAGTGATGTTGGCTTGTCAGGATGTAGGAGGGTGTATGGAACCTCTCCTTCCACAACAGGCTCTATAATCACAGGGAGAATGGAGGGGTAAGGCATCATAAGACTTTGGGCACGGGTTCGTACCCACTTGAGGTAAGGCTCAAGAGGAATGGAATTCTTGTGTCCCAAGGTCTTACTGTCCACCTTGTTGGGCATCCTCCAAGCTCGGATGAACCTTTGTCGGAGTCCTTGGTGGTCGTTGTCGAAGTCGAAAACCAAACCTTGAATCAACATGTCATGTGGGCCATCCCTTCGGGCATAACCAAACTATCTCAGAGCCAAGCAAGGGTTGTAGGTGATGCCTCCCCTAATGCCAAGTAGAGGGACATTAGGGAATTTCCCACAACGGTCAATGATAATGACATTCTCTCTGGATCGAGAACACCAATGGATATCTGAATGTGTAAGGGTCATCAACCGTTGTGACCACCTCAAACCTTGCTCATTCTTCAAGACTGGTTGGGGAAGATGAGAAATAAACCATCTTTCCAGTAGAGGAGTGCAACATATGAGAACACCTTTCTTCCTCATTGTTCGAGTGTGAAAAGAGTAGAGGATATCCCCGAGCAATGTAGGCACCGGGTTGCGAGCCATAAAGATTTTGACAGCACTCACATCTATGAGTTGATCAGGGTTAGGGAACAAGACCATCCCATAGATGAGAAGAGCTACAATCTCCTCAAAATCTTGTAAGTCCAAAGAATTCCAGCAACTTTGGGCCTTCTCAAACAGAAACTTTGACAAGAAGCCTTTGACACCACTTCTAGTTTCCCAATATGTTGTGACATCAGATGAGTGCAAGTGTAAGGCTTGAGCAATATCTTCGGGCTTTGGATCTCTTTCCATACCGTTGAAGGGTAGTTGATTGAGAATATGAATCCTCAAGAGTTGAGAAAATTCCTCCAAAGTAGGCACAAGTTGGTAGTCAGGAAATGTGAAGCAATGATGCAAAGGGTCAAAGAACTGGAAGAGAACTTTCAGCATATCCTCCTCTGTGTTGGCAGTGACCAAGTTGAGTAGACGACCATGTCTCTTAGTGAATGGAGAATTCTCAAGAATTCTTGAAGCTAGATCCTTTAGTTGTGGAGGAATTCTTACAAGTTTGACTTGGATAGTTTTCCTGCGAAGTGAATCCATAACCTACAAAACAGGAACAAAGATGAAAATCCAAAATGCTTGAAATGGTTAGTGGATGCATATGATGCTTCATGATGTCCACGATGTTATGCACAAGTATACAAGCAAATCACACAAGTTCCTAGTTTAGGCTTGCATGGGGTTTCATAGGTAAGTACCCTCTTGAAGTTTAGTTGGCTCAACCTGTCCAAGAAATAGTAACCGGGTTCTAAGGAGCTCAATATCACTGGATTGTTTCCTTGTTCATTGTTTCAATTCAGCCTCTTTACCGACGACCGAAATATTCCAAGGAACCAACCCTCAATGAGTGTAGTATTGAGTATCTACCAACTTCGGACTGCACCAAAGTCGGTCATCTCACTACATCCTAAAAGGCCAAGTTGGTCAAGTAAAGGTTCTAAAAGTCCATTAGTGCTTCATGACATCACTCAGCGGCCCCGTATTCTCTTTGATTGACTCAAAGGCTACCGGTACCCATAAATATGTCGCACTAATATAACTATTGCTTAGACCATATCGGTATACCCTGTCCAGTTTCCATAATGTATTGCTATTTACCTATGAATGTTTCCCAAATCTGGGTAGAGGATTCAAACCCAAACAATAGAACTAAAGTGTAAAATAAACAAGTCAAGCAAGATAAGCATGTAAAGGTGATCTAAAACCCTAAGGTAACCCCACTTTTATAATAGTCCCCAGCAGAGTCGCCAGTTCTGTGATGCGGTGGGAGAACTGACTTGAGGTGTTGCGTTTGTGTTTGCAAATGTCGCGGTTAGCAAGAGTCGCCACCTACTTTTCTTTTATCCAAAAGGAAAGGTAAAAAATCACAGGAAAGACCTTTGAGATGTTTTCTTGAGTTCGGGGGGTAGATTATGAAAAGGGAAGGTGCTAGCACCCTTTTCATCCATGGTTTTCCATGGGCTCTTAGTTACTTGTTTAGATCACTTGCTTTACTTTTTCAATTGTTTGAAATGGTGCTTTGTGTGGTTTTGAGAGTATTTTGAAAAGAGGCCTTTGTTTAGGCAATCTTTGTAATGATTCTCGTTCGTAAGAATGTGTACAAAGATGTTTGTCTTTTGAAAAATGTTTCAATGTTTGAAAGTTGTTTGGAAATGTTTTGAAATGTGTTGTGTGTTTTTTGAAAATAGCAAGAATTGTTTTTGAAATGATCAAGTAACTAGAAGCTATCTACCTACTCAAAAGTCTTTCTTGTACATTTTTATTCCTTTGACATTGTTGACCTACTATTGTTTTAGTAGACAACCCTATCTTTGGATGTTAAACGGGACGGGCGTGGGTCATCGTATGACCATGATAGCAATGGTGCCAAGTATCTTAACAAGTTTTAGGGACTAAGATAATTTGTTTTTAGGCAACCTTGTCTAGCGTCATCGAGGGACTATGATCTTTTGTTTTGTTTTGTTTTGCCAAGATACCTAGCATGCATACCATGGCCATTTTGTAAGGCAACCAAATGGGTGAAACCCTAGAGGTGCTTGTGTGTAATGTGTTGTCATTTTACATGCATTTTTGTCTTGCATTAGGTCATGCTATTTGTTTGATTTTGTCTTATCATACAAACCCTAATTTACTAAACATGTATATAATGCGATAAATTGCGTAAAGTAAATCTAAACTATTACAACAATATTATGGGAGGGGGGATACAAGTTTTGAATGGGGATATTTGCACAAAATAAAACCCTAATTCACTATTACAATCCAATTAAATTTATGTACAATAAATAAATAAATACACAATTATTTAAATATGCAATAAAAATGTAAATATGCAAAAAATGTTTTGTAATTGTTTTATGTATGAGAAAATAAAATTATCTAAGTCCTAAAAAATAGGGAAAAATAATAATATTATTTTTAAAAGGGGAAACCCTAGTTTTTTGATTTAAAAGAAAGCATGTTCTATATCATTTATTTTATCTATTTATGTACAAGAAATAATAAATAAAATTATTAATAAATATTAAAAATTAAAATATGTATAAAAATAATATTTTAAGTGTATGAATAATAAAAATAAAAATGGATAATATTCTTTTATTATTTACAAACTATTTTAAAAAATGATTTCCATTTATTAAAATAAAACTATTTTATACATGGAAAAAATAATTAAAATAAAATATAAATTGCAAAAAATTAAGAAAATGTTTTTGGGATTTTTTAATGTTCAGAAAAAAATAATAAAGTCAATAAACATAAAAGAAATGAAAAAATATGCAAAATATAAAAATATGCAAAAGGGGGGGTGCAAAAGTAAACTGGGGGGTATGAAAAGTAGAAACAGTCAAGCCCAAGCGCGCCAGGCCCAGGACAGCTCCGTCCCTGTCCTCCAGCGTCCCCTTCTACGCGCGTTTTTCAAATCTGCAAACTCTCACATACTTGCACAAAAGCAAAAACTTACAACATGAAACTTATAGCATTTTTAATCACGATTCCAACCATATCCATTTTGTGACCTAACTCTCAAAGGACAGAGAGAATTTTAATGGCCCTAATTTCTGACCTAGTTTTTTTCATGAACTTCAAACTTCAAATTCTCACTACTCAGTTAATATAAATAAAAACTATGCATATGTATAGCTTAAGCAAGTTAAGGACTACATCTTTGCTTCACAAACTTAAGCTTAAGGATGCCTAAATAAGGAGATAGAGATTTGAAAAATACCTTATTCAGTTGAGTTTGGATATGGAAATGTGGGAACTTTGAGTGAGGCCTAAAGACCGTGTGAGCTTCCTTGAAGTTCCCTCAAGCTTTTCTAATGATTAACTGGCCTTGATTAACTGGCCTTATAGATGCTTGAATCTCCCTGCACGAGTCAACCCGCAACCTTGCAAAATGAAAATGGTGAAGCTTGAAACAGGGCACACAGTTGCAAGACAAGGGCCTGGATAGTTTAGATGTGATGTAGGGAAGATGTTTGAAGTGTTACAAAGCCAAACGCACGAGCAAATTTCAAATTGGCAAAGGTTCCGCAGATGATGCCCTGTTTGGGCAGAAAGGTGTGATTTTGGTGTTTGAGAGTGTTTGGGATGTTAGCAATTCGTGTATTGGCTTGTTACAAGGTTCTAAAGTTGTTTCAAATGAAGCCAAGCCTTTCCTTTATCAGATCAACAAGTTGTATTGACTTTTGCAAGTTTGCTTGCTTTTGAAGAAAGTTGAAGTGACAATGCCCAAGGTGTTGTACTTGCTAGTTCTAGGGCCGCAAGGAGTTGGTATTCTTTTCTTGATGTTTTTGGATCTTGCTTGCAACAAAAGATCAGGTCCATGGCTCAAGAATTACAAAATTGCAAAAAGCATGCTTTATCAAAGTAGTATTGTGAACTTTATGCCATAAATAGATTAAACTCTTGTACAATGCTCCATAGGTCAGAATAAAGCCAATATCCATTGTGTTAGCATTCAATTATGGAGTGTAGCAAGGATTAGGACCTGTAATACCAAGTACAAGCATGCTAGGACAGATTTGCAACTTGAACCATTGTGAAAATGCCTTGAACGAAAGTGATAAATTGCCATTTCCCTTCTTCGATTCTCCCTAACCATAAATGATCTTGGAGAGTTCTTGGAAATTTTGGAAAGCTTGTAACATTATTTATAATCCATCTTTGAAATTAATTTTGAGATACCTCTTGGAACTAGGTGAAAAGTTGCCATGAAGTTAGGTCAAAAATCTGCCTAAACTAGGCAAAATTTCACTAAGTTAAAAAGTTTATGGACCCCTATTCACAAAATCATAACTTGAGATCAAAGCATCTTTTGGGAAAACTTTGTGAATCCAAGTTGTAGATTTCATGGAGGACTACAACTTTCATGTTGGAAGTTTTCTTTGAATCCAATTGCATCATGGTGAAAAAGTTGTTGAAAGTTGGGGGAAAAAAAGAAATTTCCATAACTTAGAAAAATTCTGTTATGAAAAATTTCAAATTAAAACCCAAATTTGAAATTTTAGGTTTCTTGGTCAAGAATTTTCACATTTTGACATATCTTGATGAATTATGACCCTTGGCACTTGATTTTGACCAAAAAGTCAAAGTTTAACTTTTTAGTGTACAATTGACTTTTGATCAGTTGACTGCAAAATTCATCTGTCAATCCTATGCATTTGAGATCTTTTGAACCATGTGATTAGGTCAAGATGATTCCATTTAGTCCTTTAAATCATGCTTGAACCCAATTGGCCATTGGCTAGGTCAAAAATCATAAATTTCCCTTTCTCAGTCAAAACCCTAATTTTGACCATTTTGCCCTTTTGATGATTTGATCAAATTTCTTGAGGAGTTGTGATCCAAACTTGATCAAATGGTACATAGGAGCCTAGAATGTTGATTTGGATAAAAAATTATTAAGTTTGACTATAAATTGGCTATGGTTGACTTTTTCCCCAATACAGCTGATTTCTAGGTCAACTGTCCAATTGACTGGGCAAAAATGTGATTAAAGGCTTGAAACTTGACATGGGCAATCTTAGGGGTCCAAGATGGTGTATGAAAGTCACATGAAGCATTGATGGTCCAAAAATCCTTGTGCAAACTCAAACCCTATATTCAGACTATCAGTGCAAGGTGAGGTCTTAAGCTGAGCAAACCCTAATCTTGTCTGGAGTTCAAGAAGTCTTGTGAGGAGAAATCTTGATAATATGAGAGGGCAAATTTTGGGGTACAAAAGCTGCCCCTGTTCAATCTTCTTGAACCTGAAGAGTTAGATTGGCGGGTTTGCCGTTTGTGACTCAAAGGTAAAAGATGATTGGACACTAGAGTGCCCGTAAATTTGCACTCGTCAAAATGTAGTTGAGGAAATGGGCTTAAAGATGCCATTTGGAGATGTGATAGAATCTTGTCAGAGATGGGCTTAAAGATGCCATCCAAGAATGTTTGCTGAATGGTAAGTTGTAAGTCAAAAGAATGCGTATCAGAATGGTGTCCGTGTTAGGAACGTATATGAGTTGTATCTGGAGACTGAATCCGAATGAGCAATGGAATAGCATCCGTGTCTGGAGCGTATCCAAGCTGTATATGAACTTTGTATTTGAATAAGTGATAGAATAGCATCCATGTTTGGAGCGTCTCTGAGCTGGGGAAAATCAGAATAGGTGACAGAATGGCAACCGTGTCTGGAGCGTATCTGGACTGTATCTGAAGTTTTGAATCTGAATGAGTGACAAAATGGCTTCCGTGTCTGGAGCGTATCCGTATTGTATCTGAATCGGTAAACTGAAGAAGGGCCAGAATGGCATCCGCGTCTGGAGCGTATCTGAACTAGAATCTGAATAAGTGATAGAATGACTTCCGTGTCTGGAGTGTATCCGTACTGTATCTGAGATCTGAGTCTGAATGAGCAACATAATGACTTTCGTGTCTGGAGTGTGTCTGAACTGTATCTGGACTTTGAATTCTGAATAAGAGATCTGAATAAGTGACAGAATGGCTTCCGTGTCTGGAACGTATCTGAACTGTATCTTGACCTTGAATTCTAAATGAGTAATAGAATGACTTCCGTGTCTGGAGTGTATCTTTACTATATTTAAATGTTGAATATTGTTAATGATAGATGTTAATCTTATCCTGAAAAGGGTAAAATGTTAGCTGAAACACAAAGTTATGTTGCATGAAATGTATGATGCAATAAATGTGCTTTATCAATGTTTATGATATATGTAATGTATGCGCATGTAAGTTGATTAGATGTATTGCTGAGGAAAATAAATCCTTAATAGTTGGGGATAATAAAAATCCTTGACTGCTGCCGGGGAAAATAAATCCTTGACCGCTGCTGGAGATTCAAAATCTTTGATTGTTGAGGATGAGACATCCTGGGCGACTTTTGGGGATAGAAAAAATCTTGACAAATTCTGTGGGGATATGAGGATCCTTCATGTCTTGAAGTTGGGGTAATGACAAAATCTGTTGTGAGAGTAATGCCAAACTGCTTGAGAAATCTGCTTGGAGAATCCAGAGAACTTTGATTACTTCTACTGGGGGTTGAGCGATGGGAATCCTTATTCTGTTGGGGAATAGAGGAAACTCTGATGACTTCTGCATGGATTTAAGAATGAGAATCTTCATTCTGTTGAGGAGTGATGAAAACTTTGGCAACTTCACTGGGGAATAAGAATGAGAATCTTCATTCAGCTGGGGAGTAAAAACCCTGTGGGGAAGAAGGCTTACTGCTTGAGAGTGAGTTCAGGAGTTTCCGGTCGTCTTCCACTCTACTGGGAAGTTATCCTAGGTTGGAGAGAAGACAAAAGTTAACTGTTATATGGTTGACTTCCAGGCTTCAAGATAACTTGCTGGGGAAATTGGAGTAACTGGATGGTTTCCGCTGGAGATTGGTAGTTGGAAATCTTAACTCGACTGGGGAAGAAGGTTTCATCTTCGTTGGGAATCTGTAACTCAAAGTTTTTTCTCCGCTGTGGATTGGGAGTTTGAAGTTTTAACTCTGATGGGGATTAAGGGTTTGAAATTATAACTCCGTTGGGGATATGTATTTCAAGGTTTTAGCTCCGCTGGGGATCTAGATGATGTATTGTAGGGATCGCTCACGGAATAGCCTAAAGATGTTTTCCTATCCTTTCAATCTGTCAGTGATTGTTCTTTTCCATCCTGTTTATTTGTAAACAGTAATTATGTTCAAATGCATATGTTCATCAATGAATCATTGGATGTTTTTGCAAATAAAAACACAACTAAAACAGAAAAAAAAGGCAAATAGTTTTTTTATGTACTTTAAAGAGATATCTTTGTATTAACTTTGAATAAGTATATTTTACAAAGGAGACAGGCATCCTAGTAAGAGGATGGTGTCATAAAAGTAAGAAAAATTTATACAAAGAAAGATAGCTATGTGTGTAAAAATCCCTTGGGGTTCCCATTCTGCTATAGCCTTCGCATCTCCGAATATCTTGTCCATCCATTGCTTCGTCCGATGATGATTGGATTGATCAGAAGCTCAAAGCTTGTTTGTGAAGAGATTGTCCTTAAAGTGATCTGACGAGACATATTCATACGCTTTAATTCCCTAACTTTTGCCTGGACCGCCCTTTCGGGTTTTCAGTCCACCGGGAAACCCTTTTTTTGCCCAATTCACCCTTTCGGGTTTTCAACTTGTCGGGTGTACAATCTTTTGTATATATCTCTAATTTTTTCCCAAACCTTTTGGTTTTCCGGGATGCCCCTTTCTGCTTAGGCGTGTCAACCTAACGGGTCATTTATGCGTACTATCTTTTAACTATGTTTGTGTTCGCAGGGTGCGGAAGGTTGTCGCCGTCCATGGTGGTTAAGATCATTGCCCCACCAGAAAAGATGTTCTTGATTACCAATGTTCCTTCGTAGGTAGGAGTCCATTTTCCCCTGGGATCACTTTGTGGCAAGATAATGCGCTTGATTACCAGATCCCCGACTTGATATACCTGGCGTTTGACTTTCTTGTTGAAAGCCTTGATCATCTGCTTTTGATACGTTTGACCATGGCAAACAGCAGCAAGTCGCTTCTCATCAATCAATTTAAGTTGATCAAGTCGGTTCTGAATCCAATCGTCTTCACTTAAACCAGCATCTTTCATGATTCTTAAGGAGGGAATCTGAACCTCGATAGGTAAAACAGCTTCCATACCATATACCAAGGAATAGGGTGTTGCCCCAGTTGATGTGCGTGTCGTGGTACGGTACCCGTGGAGAGCAAACGGTAACATCTCATGCCAGTCCTTGTAGGTGACTGTCATCTTTTGTATGATCTTCTTGATATTTTTGTTCGCAGCTTCGGCCGCACCATTCATCTTTGGCCGGTAGGGAGATGAATTGTGATGTTGAATTTTGAACTGCTCGCACAAAGCGGTGATCATAGTATTGTTAAGGTTTGTACCGTTATCAGTGATGATCCTTTCGGGGATACCATACCAGCAAATAAGATTCTGCTTGATGAAGCGGGCAACAACATTCTTAGTAACGGATGCGAAGGTAGCTGCTTCGACCCACTTTGTGAAGTAGTCAATGGCCACTAAAATGAAACGGTGTCCATTAGATGTTGTAGGCTTGATCTCTCCAATCATTTCGATTCCCCACATAGTGAATGACCAAGGAGTTGTTAAGACATTTAGAGGAACAGGAGGCACGTGGGCCTTGTCTGCATAGATTTGACATTTGTGACAGGTGCGGGAATGTTGATAGCAGTCAACTTCCATGGTAGACCAATAATAGCCTGCCCGTAGAATCTTTTTAGCCATCGTATGCCCGCTAGAGTGAGTTCCGAAGGTACCTTCATGCAATTCAGCCATAATCCTTTCAGCTTCAGCTTTGTCCATACAACGGAGCAGAACAAAATCATGATTGCGTTTGTATAGGATGCCATTACTCAAGAAGAACTTTGTCGAGAATCTCCTTAAGAACTTTTGGTCATTGACTAAAGCTCCTTCAGGGTATTCCTGAGCCTCGAGATACCTTTTGACTTCATGAAACCATGGCTGGTCCACTACTTCTTCGGTATTAATCTCGTGACAATGTGTCGGTTCGTCCATCCGTTCAATAGTGATTTGGGGAGCCTCGTTATCCCAGTTAAGTTTAAACATGGATGACATTGTAGCTAGAGCATCTGCTAGCTGATTTTCTTCTCGCGGGAAGTGCTCAAAGGTAATCTGCTCAAAATGTGGTAACAATGTCAAGACATGTTCTTTGTAAGGGATGAGGTTTGGATGCTTAGTATCCCACTCTCCTTTGATTTGACTGATGACCAAAGCGGAGTCCCCAAACACAATCAAAGATTTGATTCCCAAGTCTATGGCAGCCTTGAGTCCAAAGATGCAAGCTTCATACTCTTCCATGTTGTTCGTACAGTTGAAGCAAAGTCTGGCGATGAAAGGAGTATGGCAACCTTCTGGAGATATAAGCACAGCGCCGATACCGTTGCCAAGTGCATTGGAGGCCCCATCAAAGTACAGGGTCCATCAGGATCCTTGTTCAGGTCCGTCATATGGTCTGAAATCTTCAATGTTGTCCAATGTCATAATGTCTTCGCCAAGGAAGTCGAACCTCATGGATTGGTAATCTTCGACAGCTTGATGGGCCAGATGGTCAGCTAGCACACTCCCCTTTATATCTTTTTGGGTCGTGTACTGTATGTCGTATTCCGTTAGGATCATCTGCCATCTAGCTATTCTTCCAGATAGAGCAGGCTTCTCAAAGATGTACTTGATCGGATCCATCTTAGATATCAGCAAAGTGGTATGAGTCAACATATACTGCCTTAGCCGGCGAGCAGCCCATACCAAAGCGTAGCAAGTTTTCTCGAGCAGTGAGTATTGGGTCTCACAGTTGGTAAACTTTTTGCTAAGGTAATAAATGGCATGCTCTTTTCGGCCAGACTCGTCATGCTGCCCCAATACGCACCCCATTGAATTCTCTAGGACGGTCAGATACATGATTAGCGGTCTTCCCTTAATGGGTGGCATCAAGATAGGAGGTTCTAGCAAATACTCCTTGATTTTATCGAAAGCAACTTGACATTCATCATTCCATCGAACTACCTGGTCTTTCTTCAACAGCTTGAAGATTGATTCACAAGTGGATGTTAGGTGAGAAATGAACCTTGCAATGTAGTTTAGGCGTCCCAAGAAACCTCTAACCTCCTTCTCAGTGCGAGGAGCAGGAATTTCTTGTATATATTTGACTTTGGCAGGATCAACCTCGATGCCTTTGTTTCTGACAATGAATCCTAAAAGCTTACCGGACCGGACTCCGAATGTGCACTTGTTTGGGTTCAATCTGAGCTTGTACTCCTTCAACCTAACAAACAACTTTTGCAAGTGATCAAGGTGTTCTTCTTCGGTTTGTGATCGGGCTATCATGTCATCTACGTAGACCTCTATCTCATGATGTATCATATCATGAAACAAAGCTAACATGGCGCGTTGATAGGTTGCCCCGGAATTATTTAGTCTGAATGGAATCACTTTGTAGTAGAACGTACCCCACTGTGTAACAAAAGTAGTTTTCTCCATGTCCTCAGGTGCCATTTTGATCTGGTTATAGCCTGAGAATCCGTCCATGAAAGAAAATACTTTGTGCTGAGCTCTATTGTCAACTAGGATGTCGATGTGTGGAAGTGGAAAGTCATCTTTAGGGCTGGCCCTGTTTAAATCTCTATAATCCATGCACATTCTCACTTTTCCGTCTTTCTTAGGCACAGGCACAATGTTAACAACCTATTGTGGATAGGAAGTAACAACCATAACTCCAGCATTGAACTGCTTCATAACCTCTGATTTGATCTTCTCTGACATGTCAGGTCTCATGCGGCGGACCTTTTGTTTCACTGGTGGACAATCTTCTCTTGTGGGGAGACGGTGTACCACAATGTCTGTATCGAGTCTCGGCATGTCTTCATATGACCAGGCAAAGATCTCAACATAATCATGCAGTAGTTGAATTAGGTTCTCCTCGACACTCGGCTATAGATTGGCACCTATCTTGATTTCCTTCTTGTCTTCCTCAGTTCCCAAGTTGATTGTGTCCAACTGTTCCTCATGGGGCTGAATTGCTCTTTCCTCTTGCTGTAGCAATCTGGCCAATTCCCCTGGAACCTCACAATCTTCCTCACCTTCGTATTCGGCTTGGTAGATCAGATCTTCAGAGTCACTAAAGGTTATAGCAGTATCGTTACCCATGTGTTCCGGAATGGAAGGGTACCTGCATTTTGTGAGTGTGGGTGTGTGTAAGGGATAGCCATCTTAAAACAACAAAATGTAAAAGAAAGATAATGAGAACAAAAGGTTTAAATATGAAAAGCGTCCATGATTCATTAAAATGACATATGAAAATGAAATAAGAACCCTTACAAATGGACCTATGTGCCTCGGGTAAGACACAAGGTTGAAAAAGTACGAATTGTTTGTGAGTTATTATAGTCCAACATAAATTGAAAAGATAAATTACTGATTTATGAAAGTAATCGAAACAAAGTCTTTTGCTTCCCAGTTGCACAGTCCTCCGCCAACAGTAGGAAAAATCCAGTCTTCCAAGCTGCCCTCTTCTTCACTATCCTCTAGCGCATTAACCCCTCGGTGGCTGATCTTCACAGGTGGCCCTCCGGCACGGGAGCGACGCACAACCTTCTGACCAGCCGAAGTAAACCCTAGTCCGAACTTGTCTGATTTGAAAGGAAAGTCGGGAAGTAGCCCCCAGATAGTGGATCCGCCTTCTTCCACTACTGCCCTAGCATCCTTGAGAGATGACATCCGAGGTGGTGGTCTTGTGATCACAGGAGTTGAGGACACCTCCTTGGTTGCCGCTATTTCTTCAGAAACTTCCTCAAAGTGTTGGAAAGGGGTCTCTATGAATTCGCCATCTAACTCCACATAACAGAAGGAATTCATATGACTAATCATATATTCCTCTTCGCCATGAACATGTATGATTTTCCCCTGGACAGGGAACTTGAGCTTTTGATGGAGAGTAGAAGTGATAACTCCAGCATGGTGGATCCAAGGTCTTCCCAACAGGCAAGAATAGGAGGGACGGATATCCATCACATAGAATGTCGAGTTGAACGTCTGGGTACCCACTTTGATCGAGATGTCCACCTCTCCATGGACCATCCTTTTAGAACCATCAAAGGCTCTGACAATTATATTGTTGGGTTTCAGGGTTAAGCCTTTACAATCCAGTCTATCCAAGGCTTTCTTCGGAAAGACATTTAGAGATGACCCAATATCAACCAATACATGAACTAGGGTGGTTCCCCTACACTCCACCGAGACATGTAACACGTCATTATGTTTTCTCCCTTTTGAAGTTAAATCTGCATTGGAGAATCCTAGACCATTGTCAGCTGTTAAACTAGCCACACATTCCTGGAATTGATCAGCGGAGGTTTCTTGTGGCACGTGGGTTGTCTTCAGAAACTTGACCAAAGCTTTAGCATGTGCCTCAGAGCACAGTAATAGGGCTAACATAGATATTTTGGAGGGGGTCTGCCCCAGTTGCTCAACAACATCATAATCACTTTTCTTAATGATCCTCAGAATCTCTTCCATCTCTTTCTGGGATGTATCAGGAATAACTAGTGACTGAGCCTTCGTCAAGACAGGCTCCTCTTGAACATTCTATCCTTTTTTCTCAGCAGCGGAAACAGGGATGGGAATTGCATTGTCATTGTTGGTGGGTACACTTGCAGGTACAATTACTGGTATAGGTGTAATCTTAGGAATGGCCGCGGGTCCAAAGACTGTTGTTGGAGGAGCAATCTCTGGAGAAAAGATTCTTCCACTTCGGGTAACTTTGCTTATTCCGAAAATTTTACTGATGTCGGGATTATCTTCCTCAGAGCTTTCTTCTTCAATGGTCTGTTCAATCTGTTTGACACCATGATAGTAGATTTCTCCACCATAGTTCCATGGTACCATTTTATCGGATTTGTATGTGGTTGGTTCGAGCATTGTTATCTTCAATGAAGTAGTCATAGGAGCAGATGTAATCCTAACGGGTTTTTTAGGAACCCTGGAAGGATTGGCGTATATGGTTATTATTGAAACTTCTGGAACTGGAATGGGTGAGACAAGAGCTTTCTCAAACAAAATTTCCTTGTTATTGATCAATTGTTGGATTCCTTTCATCAATAGAGGACAATCAAATGGGGAGGACAGACAAGCATGGCAATCTTGGTTACAACCTGGGAACACCCCAGCTTTTAACAAATTCAACTTGATGGTTAGGAGAGGAGTTGACAGTTCATCCACAGTAGAAACAAATAGATCTTCTTCCACAACATTGGTATTGTGTCCATGCCTGGGCATTCGAGCGGAGATAACATTCGGCTTTTCAGGAGCTTCAAATTCAACTTCCTTTGCGTCAATCAGATCTTGAATCTTGTTCTTCAGGGCACAACAGTTGTTGGTGTCGTGCCCTGGACTTTCTGAGTGGTACACGCATCTGGCGTTGGGATGGTAATATGGAGAAGTAGTGTTAGGGTTTTTAGGGGCCTCTTTTAGCATGTCCAGGTTCAACTTCAAGAGATGTGGTAAAACTTAAGCAGGAGTCATGTTTATCTTGGTGAATTGCCTTACAAGCCTTTCCACCCTTTGCTGGTTATTTCTCGGTTGATCATTTCTCGGCTGATTGTTTCTTGGTTGGTCTAACGCAGACTTCTGAATCATAACGGCCCCCATAGTTAGTTGTCTTTCAATTCTTCCCTGATTCCTCTGGGCATAGACAGCAGACACCTCCTTCTTTCTAGTGAAGGGCTTTTTTTGCAGCAGTTGAGGCAGACACATCTTTCTGAATTTTCCCGCTTCTAATACCGGCTTCCACCCTCTCGCTAGTTAGAATCAACTCAGTGAAACCTGCAGAGGAGCTTCCAATCAGGTGATTAAATAAAGGACCTGACAGAGTCCCCAAAAACATGTCAACTAGCTCTCTTTCAGATAAAGGTGGTTGCACCCTTCTGGCTAAGTCCCTCCACTTTTGGGCGTAGTCTTTGAAGCCCTCATTGGTAGCCATAGCCATACTCTATAGCTGAGTACGGGTTGGCACCAGGTTGGTGTTGTATTGATATTGTTTATAGAATGCGGCTACCAAATCCTCCCAATTATGGACATCTGCTCTCTCCAACTGGTAGAACCAATCCAGCTGCGTACCTGACAAGTTGTCCTGGAAAAAGTGGACCCACAGGTCTTTGTCAGAAGAATGTGGTTGAATTTTCCTGACATAAGATCGTAGGTGCATCTTGGGACAAGACACCCCATCGTACTTAGCAAACAGTGGCACTTTGAATTTAGGAGGGATTATAATTCCAGAAACCAACCCTAACTCCTCAAAATACAGCCCCAGAACTCTCTGTATCTCCATGGCAACTAGACGTTCTTCCAAGTTCTTGTATTTGTCATCGGTCGAAGGGAACTGCTGTTCAGAATAGTCCTCATCCTCTTCTTCTTCTGCTTCAGACTCAGATGGCACTGCAATTCCTTTACCCTTTCCTTCCCCCTCTTCAGATGTTGATGGTAATTCCAAAGTCCGTCTGGCTTGTCCTTTAAACCTTCTGCCCATAAGAACTACACTGGCTCGCTTCTTCTTCCTTTTCTCTTTCTCTTTCTCTAGTAAAGTCTTGAGCTCCTCCTGCCCCTTGGCCAAGGTCAAGAGTAGCTGTTGAAATTGTGAATTCTGGGCTTTGAAATCTTTGACCGTTTGTTTAATATACATCTTGCTGAAATAAACAGCAGAGAGATGAGGAAACTTGGTGTGAAGACCTGTTTATGCATATGATGAATGATATGTATTCATGTAATGCTTTCAAGGATTCAAAAATTCAAATTTGTTTTAAACAAAAAAGAAACACACATCATATTAATAATATAGAATTTGTTAGTACATCAATGCCCCATGGGAAAAATAATACAAAATTCTAAGGTAAAAAGACATTGCGCATCATCTTTGGTGCAATGTAGGTGTTGAGAGTCTGCTCTTCGTGAAGTTGACGAGTGAGTTCCAAATCCTTTTTCTCGCTTGCGTAGAATTGGGCTTCGAAAGTGTCGCGCTCTCCCTTGAGCTATATCCAACTCTTTTGTAAATCTTCTAGTGATGTTGGCTTGTCAGGATGTAGGAGGGTGTATGGAACCTCTCCTTCCACAACAGGCTCTATAATCACAGGGAGAATGGAGGGGTAAGGCATCATAAGACTTTGGGCACGGGTTCGTACCCACTTGAGGTAAGGCTCAAGAGGAATGGAATTCTTGTGTCCCAAGGTCTTACTGTCCACCTTGTTGGGCATCCTCCAAGCTCGGATGAACCTTTGTCGGAGTCCTTGGTGGTCGTTGTCGAAGTCGAAAACCAAACCTTGAATCAGCATGTCATGTGGGCCATCCCTTCGGGCATAACCAAACTATCTTAGAGCCAAGCAAGGGTTGTAGTTGATGCCTCCCCTAATGCCAAGTAGAGGGACATTAGGGAATTTCCCACAACGGTCAATGATACTGACATTCTCTCTGGATCGAGAACACCAATGGATATTTGAATGTGTAAGGGTCATCAGCCGTTGTGACCACCTCAAACCTTGCTCATTCTTCAAGACTGATTGGGGAAGATTAGAAATAAACCATCTTGCCAGTAGAGGAGTGCAACACATGAGAACACCTCTCTTCCTCATTCTTTGAGTGTGAAAAGAGTAGAGGATATCCCCAAGCAATGTAGGCACCGGGTTGCGAGCCATAAAGATTTTGACAGCACTCACATCTATGAGTTGATCAGGGTTAGGGAACAAGACCATCCCATAGATGAGAAGAGCTACAATCTCCTCAAAAGCTTGTAAGTCCAAAGAATTCCAGCAACTTTGGGCCTTCTCAAACAGAAACATTGACAAGAAGCCTTTGACACCACTTCTAGTTTCCCAATATGTTGTGACATCAGATGAGTGCAAGTGTAAGGCTTGAGAAATCTCTTCTGGCTTTGGATCTCTTTTCGTACCATTGAAGGGTAGTTGATTGAGAATATGAATCCTCAAGAGTTGAGAAAATTCCTCCAAAGTAGGCACAAGTTGGTAGTCAGGAAATGTGAAGCAATGATGCAAAGGGTCAAAGAACTGGAAGAGAACTTTCAGCATATCCTCCTCTGTGTTGGCAGTGACCAAGTTGAGTAGATGACCATGTCTCTCAGTGAATGGAGAATTCTCAGGAATCCTTGAAGCTAGCTCCTTTAGTTGTGGAGGAATTCTTACAAGGTTGACTTGGATAGTTTTCCTGCGAAGTGAATCCATAACCTACAAAACAGGAACAAAGATGAAAATCCAAAATGCTTGAAATGGTTAGTGGATGCATATGATGTTTCATGATGTCCACGATGTTATGCACAAGTATACAAGCAAATCACACAAGTTCCTAGTTTAGGCTTGCATGGGGTTTCATAGGTAAGTACCCTCTTGAAGTTTAGTTGGCTCAACCTGTCCTAGAAATAGTAACCGGGTTCTAAGGAGCTCAATATCACTGGATTGTTTCCTTGTTCATTGTTTCAATTCAGCCTCTTTACCGACGACCGAAATATTCCAAGGAACCAACCCTCAATGAGTGTAGTATTGAGTATCTACCAACTTTGGACTGCACCAAAGTTGGTCATCTCACTACATCCTAAAAGGCCAAGTTGGTCAAGTAAAGGTTCTAAAAGTCCATTAGTGCTTCATGACATCACTCAGCGGCCCCGTATTCTCTTTGATTGACTCAAAGGATACCGGTACCCATAAATATGTCGCACTAATATAGCTATTTCTTAGACCATGTCGGTATACCCTGTCCAGTTTCCACAATGTATTGCTATTTACCTATGAATGTTTCCCAAATCTGGGTAGAGGATTCAAACCCAAACAATAGAACCAAAGTGTAAAGCAAACAAGTCAAGCAAGATAAGCATGTAAAGGTGATCTAAAACCCTAAGGTAACCCCACTTTTATAATAGTCCCCAGCAGAGTCGCCAGTTCTGTGATGCGGTGGGAGAACTGACTTGAGGTGTTGCGTTTGTGTTCGCAAATGTCGCGGTTAGAAAGAGTCGCCACCTACTTTTCTTTTATCCAAAAGGAAAGGTAAAAAATCACAGGAAAGACCTTTGAGATGTTTTCTTGAGTTCGGGGGGTAGATTATGAAAAGGGAAGGTGCTAGCACCCTTTTCATCCATGGTTTTCCATGGGCTCTTAGTTACTTGTTTAGATCACTTGCTTTACTTTTTCAATTGTTTGAAATGGTGCTTTGTGTGGTTTTGAAAGTATTTTGAAAAGAGGCCTTTGTTTAGGCAATCTTTGTAATGATTCTCGTTCGTAAGAATGTGTACAAAGATGTTTGTCTTTTGAAAAATGTTTCAATGTTTGAAAGTTGTTTGGAAATGTTTTGAAATGTGTTGTGTGTTTTTTGAAAATAGCAAGAATTGTTTTTTAAATGATCAAGTAACTAGAAGCTATCTACCTACTCAAAAGTCTTTCTTGTACATTTTTATTCCTTTGACATTGTTGACCTACTATTGTTTTAGTAGACAACCCTATCTTTGGATGTTAAACGGGACGGGCGTGGGTCATCGTATGACCATGATAGCAATGGTGCCAAGTATCTTAGCAAGTTTTAGGGACTAAGATAATTTGTTTTTAGGCAACCTTGTCTAGCGTCATCGAGGGACTATGATCTTTTGTTTTGTTTTGTTTTGACAAGATACCTAGCATGCATACCATGGCCATTTTGTAAGGCAACCAAATGGGTGAAACCCTAGAGGTGCTTGTGTGCAATGTGTTGTCATTTTACATGCATTTTTGTCTTGCATTAGGTCATGCTATTTGTTTGATTTTGCCTTATCATACAAACCCTAATTTACTAAACATGTATATAATGCGATAAATTGCGTAAAGTAAATCTAAACTATTACAACAATATTATGGGAGGGGGGATACAAGTTTTGAATGGGGATATTTGCACAAAATAAAACCCTAATTCACTATTACAACCCAATTAAATTTATGTACAATAAATAAATAAATACACAATTATTTAAATATGCAATAAAAATGTAAATATGCAAAAAAATGTTTTGTAATTGTTTTATGTATGAGAAAATAAAATTATCTAAGTCCTAAAAAATAGGAAAAAATAATAATATTATTTTTAAAAGGGGAAACCCTAGTTTTTTGATTTAAAAGAAAACATGTTCTATATCATTTATTTTATCTATTTATGTACAAGAAATAATAAATAAAATTATTAATAAATATTAAAAATTAAAATATGTATAAAAATAATATTTTAAGTGTATGAATAATAAAAATAAAAATGGATAATATTCTTTTATTATTTACAAACTATTTTAAAAAATGATTTCCATTTATTAAAATAAAACTATTTTATACATGGAAAAAATAATTAAAATAAAATATAAATTGCAAAACATTAAGAAAATGTTTTTGGGATTTTTTAATGTTCAGAAAAAAATAATAAAGTCAATAAACATAAAAGAAATGAAAAATATGCAAAATATAAAAATATACAAAAGGGGGGTGCAAAAGTAAACTGGGGGGTATGAAAAGTAGAAACAGTCAAGCCCAAGCGCGCCAGGCCCAAGACAGCTCCGTCCCTGTCCTCCAGCGTCCCCTTCTACGCGTGTTTTTCAAATCTGCAAACTCTCACATACTTGCACAAAAGCAAAAACTTACAACATGAAACATATAGCATTTTTAATCACGATTCCAACCATATCCATTTTGTGACCTAACTCTCAAAGGACAGAGAGAATTTTAATGGCCCTAATTTCTGACCTAGTTTTTTTCATGAACTTCAAGCTTCAAATTCTCACTACTCAGTTAATATAAATAAAAATTATGCATATGTACAACTTAAGCAAGTTAAGGACTACATCTTTGCTTCACAAACTTAAGCTTATGGATGCCTGTGATCGGTGGATCTGGAACTGACTGTTTAACGCTGGTTCGCGAAATGTCGCGGAAGCAAGAGTCGCCACCGTCTTTTATTTTCTCAAAATGGAAAGGACAAAAGCACAGAAAAATTCCTTATAGAGATTGCTCTCGGTTCGGGAGGTAGATTATAGAAAGGGAAGGTGTTAGCACCCTTTCTATCCATGGTTATCCATGGGCTCTTAGATACTTGCTCACTTGTGTTTTCAAAAATGGTTTGTTTTCTTTTCAATGTGGGTTTTAAAAAGTCTCTTTGAAAATTTCAGTTCGACTCTTGTATCGGTCCTCAAGAGTGTTTGAAAAATTGCTTTCAAAAGCTTTTTGAAAAGGTGTCGGTGTGAAAAGTATTTTTTTTGATTTGTTTTGAAATTAGAGCAAGTATCTACGAGAACCTACCTACCCTAAGGAATTCGTCTGTGTAAATGTCCTTTAAAGTAGTGCCATCCCACCATTGAGAGGTAGGTAGCACCACCGTTGGAGGTGTTCGGGTCAATTCGAGGTTCGGGACATGGTGATCACCAGAGCAATGGGAAGACACCTTAGAAGCTACCCTCATGCCAGGTTCCCGGATCATGAGGACTTACTAAGACATCCTCTACTCGACGATCACCTTTCGAGGCAAGGCAACAGTGAGGCGTACCCTAGGGGTGGTGTGTGTGATTTGTGTGTCGTTTTCATTTATTTTTGTCTTTTCATGTTATTGGTGTTCTACGCTTGTTTTTATTTCGTCCATACATTCTTTCATGCTTTTGATTAACAGTTAAGATATTTGCGAGGAAAAGTAAATCTAAAGCTATTACAAATGGCGCGGGTCCACATCGCCAAAATTAAACCGGACCCGATTTGACAGAAAAGTAAAGAATTAAAAGTGCGAGAAGTAATTACAAGGCTTCGGGAGAGGTACATAATTATTTAAATGACATAAAATAAATATGCGAATAAATAAGAAATTAAGAACGAGGGCGTTGGACCCTTTTGCAAAATTAAATTATATGATGAAATTAATTAATATTAAAAGGACTTGTTTTTGGTATTTTTATGTATTTTAAGATTTAATAGAAAAAAAAGAAAGAATTAATTAAAATTAACTACTAACCCTAATTCTACTTTATTTTAATTTATTAAGAAAACAGTAAAATTCAACCTAAATTAAACCTAATCTTTTTATGTACAATTTTAATTATGAAAATAATATTATTATAGAAGGGAAAATTAAAAGAAACAAAAACAATAATTAAACCTAATTCTATTTTTTTTTTGTATTTTTTATGAAAAGAATTAATATTGCAAACCCTAATTTAAACTAAATTTATTTACATGCATTTATTTATAAGGAAATATTAAAATAAAAATATTTATTATATTTTTTATCTTTTCTGATTTTTTAGGCATTTTTTGTATTTTTGTAAAAAATAATATATTAATTAAACAAATAATAATTAAAATAAAAATAGAATTAAAAATGAAGAAACAAAAATTATGCAAACCTTGGGGGGTGGTAGTCCCCAAATAGGAGGTATGGATCCAAGAATCCTGGCCCAAAAACCTGGGTCCTTTTGACTTTTTTTGAGTAGCGTGTTGGATGGTTGACTAGGACTTAGCGTGTTCTTTAATCTCAGCCTTTGGTTTGATTCCACTAGGCACGTGGACGATTTGATCTGGGGGATGTATGGTGTGCTCCAGCCTGGAAATTGCATATGAACATATATAGCAAAATAATATGGGAAATTATACAGACCTGGGGTTCGAACCCAGGTCGTGGACGTTAATACACTCCTCGCTTGCCAACTGAACCAAACAACGCATGTTAACATATTATAACAAATAAATAATAAAAAGAAAAACAAAGGCGTTAGTGGATCCAGCGCGCGAATTTCAAACAGGCCTATCACCTCCTGCCACGACTCCATCTTCTTCGTGTTTTTTTTTTTTTTTCTGAAACAAGAACATTAAGCCAGGGTTTTGGAGTTGTTCCCTTAGGCCCTTTTCAAGAAAATAGCGACTAGAGCTCAGGCATTCATAAATTGGGCGCGATGTGTTCCAATTTTTCCTCGTTTCAAAGTCCCTAATTTGAAGCTTTGCAAACCCTAGAAAATAGTCATGGCGAAATCGTATATACAGCATAATAATCAAATTAAGGCATATGGTTAGCTTCAAAACTTCACAAGGAACATGAATCTACAATTAAATTTCACAAAGAATGCATGGAATATGATATACGATTATGAAATTTTCTTGATACAGCTTGCGTTCATGTTACCAATTCTTGGAGTTTGAATGTATGATTTTGATTGGAATCTGTTCAGTAGACCTTGAGGAAGCTATTAGAATGAAAATTAGGTCTTGAATTCACCTGCAAATCAGTTTTCAGTATTGACTTTCTTTGAGAATTTTCCAAGTTTGATTCTTATGTTTCTGAGCAGCTGCGTGGTTTTTCTTGATTAGGGTTATGTTTCTTGTATATGTAGGAACAATTAGGTTAAGAAAAACTCAATCAAATCTCTTGTAATCATGGTTTTGAATATTTGATTTCTTAAGATTTTTCCATATCTTTTTCCATGTGTTTTTGGTCCAAATCATATCCAATTGCTCCAATTCTTTCCTTATTTGCATATGCACGAATTATAGAGGCTAAAACATGTATAAAAAGATTGGTTAGGGTGAATTAAATATTTTTCACATATTTAAATGATTTAAATGAATTAATATAAATAAAAATTCAAATAAATAAATAAAAAATGAGAAAATACTTCCCTTTGGGCCAAGTGGTCGTGCACATGTCATGGGTGATGAATTATGGAAGAAAAATGGGCCCATTAGCAAATTTAGGTCATTTGAATCAATGTTGACTTTTCAAAATATCCAAAAATTTCCCAACTTCCACAAGGCATAACTTGCTCAATTTTTAAGATTTTCTCATGTTCTTGGACATTTTGGAAAGGTATTTGAGTCCTCTAACCGATGCCTTTGGTCCCATGTCATTTTGATTTACCAATCTCAAGTTATGGCCTTTGACTTAAAGTCCCTTTTTGTTGACTTTTGAAAATGACCTATAATGTTGAAATTGATAACTTTTTGTGAGAGCATTTCTTGGACTTGAAGTATGAAGATGAGTTGTAGGAAATGTCTTTCTCTTCAAAATGAGCTTTGGATAGAATTTTTCTGATAATCCATGTGAAAGTTATGCCCTGGTCAATTTCAGTTGACTTTTTCAGCTGTCCAAATAAGGAAACTTTTGCATTTTGATGATTTCTGAGCCAAATTTTGAGAATCATGATCAAGCATTGATCAAATGATGTTTGTGGCTTCAAAATGATATGTTGACCAAAAATTTTGAACTTTTGACTGTCAAATGACCATTTTGCCCCTACAGTTGACTGTAGTGCAATCTAAGGTTTTGACTGTGCAATTTTGAGCTGAATGTCTTGAAACTTGATATGAGGATGCTTGACCATATTTGTAGGCATATAGGACTTGATTGGACCTTTGAAAACTTCATTTTCTTGATCAGAACACAAACCCTAGTTTTGACTGTATAGGAGATTTTTGACTGTGCCACCCTTAGGGAATTTTGTAGCTTTGACTTGACACATCTTGAAGAATATGGGAGGGCAAATTTTGGGGTACAACAGTTGCCCTTGTTCAATCTTCTTAGACCTGAGGATGCAGATTGGCTGACGTGCCTTTCGTAATCCGAGGGTGGAAGATGATTGAACACTAGAGTGCCCAGAAATTTGCGCTCACATAGTAGCAGTGATGATGGGAATGGGCTTACAGATGCCATTTGGAGATTGACGAATAGGGTGATGGGCTTATAGATGCCATCTGGACGTTGATCGCGTAAGAGATTCCTTAGCGAGAACCTGCATACCTGCAAAAGAAACAATGAATACCTGACACGTTGCAGGAGCTGATTTCAGATGCTTGATATAGATATGTCCCGACTGGTTACGGGGGTTGAGTCTGGAGCTTCAAAAGATGATGACTGAACCAGGGATGGTTACCACCTTAGCATGAACGGTAAGAGAACCTTGGGTAACTTTAACTTCAACAACGCTCGTTGAGAAAATCTTGATAGGAAATACCATCTTTGCAGGATCGGGAAGAGAACCATAGGTCATTATAATCTGAAAAGGCATCACCTCACTCACCGCCGGAGAGGGAACTATAGGAAGTTATAATCTGAAAGGAATTACCACCTCACTCACCGTCGGAGAGGGGACCATAGGAGACTATCACCTCACTCACCGTCGGAGAGGGAAACATCTAAAAAGGAATTACCACCTCACTCACCGTCGGAGAGGGGACCATAGGAGATTATCACCTCACACTCATCGTCGGAGAGGGAAACATCTGAAAAGGAATTACCACCTCACTCACCGTCGGAGAGGGGACCATAGGAGACTATCACCTCACACTCACCGTCGGAGAGGGAAACATCTGAAAAGGAATTACCACCTCACTCACCGTCGGAGAGGGGACCGTAGGAGACTATCACCTCACACTCACCGTCGGAGAGGGGACCATAGGAGACTATCACCTCACTCACCGTCGGAGAGGGAAACATCTGAAAAGGAATTACCACCTCACTCACCGTCGGAGAGGGGACCGTAGGAGACTATCATCTCACACTCACCGTCGGAGAGGGAAACATCTGAAAAGGAATTACCACCTCACTCACCGTCGGAGAGGGGACCGTAGGAGACTATCACCTCACACTCACCGTCGGAGAGGGGACCATAGGAGACTATCACCTCACTCACCGTCGGAGAGGGAAACATCTGAAAAGGAATTACCACCTCACTCACCGTCGGAGAGGGGACCGTAGGAGACTATCACCTCACACTCACCGTCGGAGAGGGGACCATAGGAGACTATCACCTCACTCACCATCGGAGAGGGAAACATCTGGGATAACTTCTACTGAGTCTTCATCAGAAAAATCTGTTGGGAGTCAATTTAGCTGGACTAGAGAAGGCCTTGGACGGGATAACAACATAGAATCTTAGGGTCGATTAACTAAACCGGTCTAGGTCTTGAAATGTCTTCAACTGGAATAAGTGTCAGAATGTCGCCATATCTGGTTCATATCTGGACTATATCTGGAAGGAAATCTGGAAGCAGCATCAGAACGTCACCATATCTGGTTTACATCTGAAACTATATCTGGAAGGAAATCTGGAAGCAGTATCAGAACGTCACCATCTCTAGTTCATATCTAAAACTATATCTAGAAGGATATCTGGAAGCAGTATCAGAACGTCGCCATCTCTGGGTTATATCTGAAACTATATCTAGAAGGATATCTGGAAGCAGCATCAGAACGTCACCATCTCTAGTTTACATCTGAAATTATATCTAGAAGGAAATCTGGAAGCAGTATCAGAACGTCGCCATATCTGGGTCATATCTGAAACTATATCTAGAAGGATATCTGGAAGCAGTATCAGAACGTCGCCATATCTGGGTCATATCTGAAACTATATCTAGAAGGAAATCTGGAAGCAGCATCAGAACGTCACCATCTCTGGGTCATATCTGAAACTATATCTAGAAGGAACTCTGGAAGCAGTATCAGAACGTCACCATCTCTGGGTCATATCTGAAACTATATCTAGAAGGAAATCTGGAAGCAGCATCAGAACGTCACCATCTCTGGGTCATATCTGAAACTATATCTAGAAGGAAATCTGGAAGCAGCATCAGAACGTCACCATCTCTGGGTCATATCTGAAACTATATCTAGAAAGAATTGCGATAGTTGATAGTAATCATTTTTGTATTGATCTTTTTCCTGAAAAGGCAAAACATAATTGTATGCAAAATCATGATGCATGAACTGTATGTCTTCAAAATTAATGAGATTCGTGTAGTATGATGCATATGCATGCTATAATGTATGAAGATGTGATGTTTATGAATGTATTTTTGTCTAAGAAAAGAAATCCTTGACGGGTGCCGGGAAGTTACTCCTGGGCTGATGTTGAAGAATAGGTTTTGCTTCCGCCGGGGATGATAACTGCAAGAATACCGGTAGGAGAAGATGACTCCGTTGCGGAATAAACTTGGCGAATGGGTTACTCTGCGGGGAGACAAATACTCTAGTAATCTTGCTGGGGAGCAATACTCTGTGGGGAGAGAGACACTCTGTTGATTGTTGATAGTAACTTGCTGAGGATATCCTTGTTGTTGGAAGTGTTGATGGACTTCGCTGGGGTAAGAAGACTGTGTCGACGACGATCTTTCCGTGGCTTTTGGATGAGGATAACCCAGTTATATCCTGTTAGGGAAATAACTCTTTGAATAAAGCCGGGAGACGCATTCGTGCTCTGCGAGGATAAGCTTCCAAAATCAACTGGGGATAAGCTTACTGCTTGGGGAGATGGATTCCAACTTTCCTGGGGAAGCTGGATTGGACTCTTCTGGGGAAGTATTGAACTGTATTGGTTATGTTCTTCAACGGAACCTACCCTGATACCTTGGAGGATAGAACAATCAGATTGCTTAGACCACTCTTTATTGCCCCTGTTTCTATGGGGGAGGCACTTGTGGGGTGCTGATAGTTGTTGATGGACAAACCTTCTTCTGGTAGACAGATGGCAGGACATAGTCGTACACTTTAATCCCTAACTTTTGCCTAGACCTCCCTTTCGGGTTTTCAGTCCACCGGGATACCCATTTTTGCTCAAGCCGCCTTTTCAGGTTTTCGACTTGCCGGGTGTACAGATTTTTTCATTTCATCCCTTCATTTTGCCCGAACCCTTTTGGTTCGCCGGGAAGCCCTTACTTTTGCCTAGGTGTGTCAACCTAGCGGGTCTTTGATTTTGCGTAGTATTTTTCGACTATGTCCACGCTCTTAGAATGCAGGTAGGTGCCCCTGGCTGCTTATGTTGCCATATTACCAGAAGGTGTCTGATCGTGCAAGATTCGTTGCTGGAGTGCCCCAAGTGACTCAGGCAGAGATTTGCCCCAGGCTTTTTGGCCTTTTGAGAGATTCTCTGGATCTTGACTTAACTGCCCCAGATGGTAGACCATAATCATGCCGTGCCCCTTGATTGGAGATACTCTTGTTCATTAGACTTTCGTCATACAAATTTCTATGCTGTTCAAACAAGAAGTCATATGCAAACAAAGTTATGTTAAAAATGCAAAGCTTATGTCTGTCTCAAAGATTTTGAAAATGCATTCTTTTTTCATAAAACAAGTGAATGTTTGTAAAACGTGATGTCAACTCCGTATTTACCGTAGGCCTTAAGGAGTCAGGATACCTTTCGTGACAGTATGCTTTCGAGCTAACCCATGCTTCAGCTAGGACTTTTGAGGGTTATAACGTGGCCTGGTTCACGGTTTAAGAAACAAAGGATAAAGGCTCAAATTATTTGTACCCACCCGCTCTTCGTGATGTTCTCCAAACCTAAACTCAGTTGATCGTGCGTTAGACCTTGCTTGAGTCTTTGCTTTGATGTTCCAATAATGGTTCAGATGTTGATGATTTCTTTTGAATAGGCAGTCATTTTTTGCTTTGGTTGAGGGTTTGTGAGACCTCTTTCTTGATTTTTGTTATCCCTTTCTTTTTTTGCCTGAACTGTTTCCCTTTTTTTGGAATTACAGTCAGCGGGATGCCCCAGTTTTGTAAGTCTCCTTCATGGGTTTTGACTTAATGGGTTTTTCATTTTTTGAGATAATGATTGCCTGTCCTTGTGATTTATTCAGAACCATTACTGTCTTTTGTTTTGTAAGGACTCCTTTGGTGCCATTTGTTATGCACTCGGATCAACTGAGAGAACTACCCTGCCCCAGGTTATGATAAAGGGTTTTAAATTTCGAAAAGAAAAACTCCTACTTCTTTGGCTCAGAGGGGTTGACGAGGGATTATCATCCTTATAACTCCAGTGTTTAGGGATTGAAACAATGCCTGTACCTCATCAGCAGGGTCTGTTCAAAAGCATACTGTAGATTATGGTATCGTTTTCGTCATCCTCCCTCAAGAGGCTTAGAATTTTAGATCCAGAGTTGACATCAGAAAAAATATGAAAAGAAATTTGAACATAATGAAAACAATTGTATTAATTCCCAAAACAGACGTATGCGATGCATTGATAGAATAAAAGAGTTTGCTATGACATTAATTGTTTGTATAAGCAAAGAAAAATACAACTCAAAAATTCAAATAAACAAAAGGCTTCAATGATTGGGCAACGGAGCAGTGATTATGTTCGGAGTCTCGGGTACTTCAAACTGAATCTCTCCAGCGTCGATCATGTCTTGAATCTTGTTCTTGAGAGGCCAGCAGTTGTCCGTAGTATGCCCCGGGCTATCAGAATGATATGCGCACCTATCATTGGGATGATAGTTGGGAGCAGAAGTGTTCGGATTCCGAAGAGGAGCCCTTAAGGTGATCAGCCCTGCCTTCAACATTTGTTGCAGTGCTTGATCCAGCGACATGTTGATTTTGGTGTACTGTCGTTTCTCCTTGCGCTGCTGCCCCTGTCCTTGTTGAGCAGGTCCAGGATTGGAGATCTGGATTGCCCCTACCTCATGACGGCTCTTTTTACCGTGCACAGCATTGGATTCTTTCTTTCCATGATGAGGCTTTTTATCAGAAGGTGCAGCCTCTTGAATTTTCCCAGACCGGATGCCAGCTTCTATTCGTTCTCCAGTCAAGATAAGATCTGTGAATCCAGCAGACGAATTCCCAATTAGGTGGTTGTAGAACGGACCAGACAGGGTCCTCAAGAACATGTCGACAAGTTCCCGATCAGTCAGAGGTGGTTGTACCCTTCCAGCAAGATCCCTCCATTTCTGTGCATATTCTTTAAAACCTTCACTTGATCCTAACGACATACCCTGGAGTTGGGTACGCGTAGGAGCAAGGTCGGCATTATATTGATACTGCTTGTAGAAAGCAGTAGCCAACTCCTCCCAGTTATGAACCTTGGTCCCATCTAGCTGATAGAACCATTCGAGATGAGTCCCTGAAAGACTCTCCTGGAAGAAGTGGATCCACAAATTCTTGTCCACCGTATATGGTTGAATCTTCCGAACATAGGACCTGAGATGTAACTTGGGACAAGATGCCCCGTCATACTTGGTAAAGGATGGTGCTTTGAACTTCCGAGGAATAATCACACCAGTTGACAAACCCAGATCTCCAAAATCCAGCCCAGGTACCTGTTGGATCTCCATAGCATTCAGCCTATCCTCCAACTGTTTGTACTTGTCTTCGGCCGGAGGGTATTGTTCGTCGTTGAAATATGTCTCGTTGTCGGAGACCACTGGACTGGGAACCCTTTCCTCCTGATGACTACCTTCCCTCACAGATGGAGTTGTCCTCTCAATTTCAATCTGCGGTGTATTCCCAGATCTGCGCCTGGGGTTGAAGAAGACAGTCCTCTTCTTCTTCTTTTTCAAGAACAGAGTCTTCAGGTCTTGTTGCCCCTGGGCCAAATTCATGATCAGCTCTTGGAACTGGGCATTCTGAGCCTGGAGGGCCTTGATGGACTGCTCAGCTGATGATTCAGGATTCATGACGATCGGCTGAAATAAACAGCGAAGAAGGGTAAGCAACCTGTCAAAGGGATACCTGCAATGCAATGAGATGTATGACATGCATGTAATGTTTTCAAGGACCTCGCGGGGTAGACAAAAAATTTGTTAGCATTTGGATCCGGTAGCTTGATTGAAAGAACTTCATATTATTGAGAGTCCTTCTTCAAGGGTCAAAGGCTCACCATGTCCAGTGGGTCATAGCCTCTGACAACCTTGTCTAGAGGAAAATAAATCCCCTTTTGCCCCTTGCTGGGATAGTTGATTCACCATGACCTTCATCACAAGCCCTTGAGATCCTTGAAATGAGTTAGGATGTATGCAATGGTATGATGTTATGGTATGCATGGGGGTAATGTGAGTAAACCCTGTTATGAGTCCCCATTAAGGACTATAAACAAAACCTGCAAGAAACTCAGTACACTCTGTTATGAGTCCTAATTAAGGACTATAAACAAAACCTGCAAGAAACTCAATACACTCTGTTATGAGTCCCAATTAAGGACTATAAACAAAACCTGCAAGAAACTTAATAAGCCATGTCATGGGTCCCAATTAAGGACTAAAACAAAACCTGCAAGTAGTTCATGTGTCAGATAAAGCATGCAAGTAGTTAAGTACGAAGGCACACAAGACAAGCCCTTAAAGTTTAGGCCAGCATGAGGTCTAGGTACTACCCTCTTGAAGTTGGTGGGTTCAACCTGTCCTATTAGAAGTAACCGGGTTCTAAGGGTCCCAATATCACGGGATTGCTTTCATTGTTCATCATTTCGATTTAGCCACTGAACTGGCGACCGAAATATTCCAGGAAAGCAACCCTCAATTGAGTGTAGTATCGAGTATCAACCAACCTCGGACTGCACCAAAGTCAGTTATCTCACTACCCTAAAGAGGCCAAGATAGTTCAATTAAGGTTCCTAAGGTCTGTTGATGCTTCACGACACCACGCGAAGGCCCTGTACTCTCCTTGACTGAACTCAAGGGTTACCGGTACACACCAAAGTGCCACATCAACGTAGATGACTGTTTCAACCATGTCGGTATACCCCGCACAGTTCCCTCACAGCCTTGTTGCTACTTTCTAAGAAGGTATCCCCCAGATCCGGGTTAGGATCTATAGAACTCCCAAGACAGTCCCACAATTTAAAGCAAGCAAATCAATACAATTGAAAACACAGTTATGAACTATCCTAAGGTACACCTCACTTTATAAAGGTTCCCCAGCAGAGTCGCCAGTTCTGTGATCGGTGGATCTGGAACTGACTGTTTAACGCTGGTTCGCGAAATGTCGCGGAAGCAAGAGTCGCCACCGTCTTTTATTTTCTCCAAATGGAAAGGACAAAAGCACAGAAAAATTCCTTATAGAGATTGCTCTCGGTTCGGGAGGTAGATTATAGAAAGGGAAGGTGTTAGCACCCTTTCTATCCATGGTTATCCATGGGCTCTTAGATACTTGCTCACTTGTGTTTTCAAAAATGGTTTGTTTGCTTTTCAATGTGGGTTTTAAAAAGTCTCTTTGAAAATTTCAGTTCGACTCTTGTATCGGTCCTCAAGAGTGTTTGAAAAATTGCTTTCGAAAGCTTTTTGAAAAGGTGTCGGTGTGAAAAGTATTTTTTTTGATTTGTTTTGAAATTAGAGCAAGTATCTACGAGAACCTACCTACCCTAAGGAATTCGTCTGTGTAAATGTCCTTTAAAGTAGTTCCATCCCACCATTGAGAGGTAGGTAGCACCACCGTTGGAGGTGTTCGGGTCAATGCGAGGTTCGGGACATGGTGATCACCAGAGCAATGGGAAGACACCTTAGAAGCTACCCTCATGCCAGGTTCCCGGATCATGAGGACTTACTAAGACATCCTCTACTCGACGATCACCTTTCGAGGCAAGGCAACAGTGAGGCGTACCCTAGGGGTGGTGTGTGTGATTTGTGTGTCGTTTTCATTTATTTTTGTCTTTTCATGTTATTGGTGTTCTACGCTTGTTTTTATTTCGTCCATACATTCTTTCATGCTTTTGATTAACAGTTAAGATATTTGCGAGGAAAAGTAAATCTAAAGCTATTACAAATGGCGCGGGTCCACATCGCCAAAATTAAACCGGACCCGATTTGACAGAAAAGTAAAGAATTAAAAGTGCGAGAAGTAATTACAAGGCTTCGGGAGAGGTACATAATTATTTAAATGACATAAAATAAATATGCGAATAAATAAGAAATTAAGAACGAGGGCGTTGGACCCTTTTGCAAAATTAAATTATATGATGAAATTAATTAATATTAAAAGGACTTGTTTTTGGTATTTTTATGTATTTTAAGATTTAATAGAAAAAAAAGAAAGAATTAATTAAAATTAACTACTAACCCTAATTCTACTTTATTTTAATTTATTAAGAAAACAGTAAAATTCAACCTAAATTAAACCTAATCTTTTTATGTACAATTTTAATTATGAAAATAATATTATTATAGAAGGGAAAATTAAAAGAAACAAAAACAATAATTAAACCTAATTCTATTTTTTTTTGTATTTTTTATGAAAAGAATTAATATTGCAAACCCTAATTTAAACTAAATTTATTTACATGCATTTATTTATAAGGAAATATTAAAATAAAAATATTTATTATATTTTTTATCTTTTCTGATTTTTTAGGCATTTTTTGTATTTTTGTAAAAAATAATATATTAATTAAACAAATAATAATTAAAATAAAAATAGAATTAAAAATGAAGAAACAAAAATTATGCAAACCTTGGGGGGTGGTAGTCCCCAAATAGGAGGTATGGATCCAAGAATCCTGGCCCAAAAACCTGGGTCCTTTTGACTTTTTTTGAGTAGCGTGTTGGATGGTTGACTAGGACTTAGTGTGTTCTTTAATCTCAGCCTTTGGTTTGATTCCACTAGGCACGTGGACGATTTGATCTGGGGGATGTATGGTGTGCTCCAGCCTGGAAATTGCATATGAACATATATAGCAAAATAATATGGGAAATTATACAGACCTGGGGTTCGAACCCAGGTCGTGGACGTTAATACACTCCTCGCTTGCCAACTGAACCAAACAACGCATGTTAACATATTATAACAAATAAATAATAAAAAGAAAAACAAAGGCGTTAGTGGATCCAGCGCGCGAATTTCAAACAGGCCTATCACCTCCTGCCACGACTCCATCTTCTTCGTGTTTTATTTTTATTTTTCTGAAACAAGAACATTAAGCCACGGTTTTGGAGTTGTTCCCTTAGGCCCTTTTCAAGAAAATAGCGACTAGAGCTCACGCATTCATAAATTGGGCGCGATGGGTGTTTTATGATCGTCTCCACGCGCTGAGTTGAATGGTGTGACTCATGTGTTCCAATTTTTCCTCGTTTCAAAGTCCCTAATTTGAAGCTTTGCAAACCCTAGAAAATAGTCATGGCGAAATCGTATATACAGCATAATAATCAAATTAAGGCATATGGTTAGCTTCAAAACTTCACAAGGAACATGAATCTACAATTAAATTTCACAAAGAATGCATGGAATATGATATACGATTATGAAATTTTCTTGATACAGCTTGCGTTCATGTTACCAATTCTTGGAGTTTGAATGTATGATTTTGATTGGAATCTGTTCAGTAGACCTTGAGGAAGCTATTGGAATGAAAATTAGGTCTTGAATTCACCTGCAAATCAGTTTTCAGTATTGACTTTCTTTGAGAATTTTCCAAGTTTGATTCTTATGTTTCTGAGCAGCTGCGTGGTTTTTCTTGATTAGGGTTATGTTTCTTGTATATGTAGGAACAATTAGGTTAAGAAAAACTCAATCAAATCTCTTGTAATCATGGTTTTGAATATTTGATTTCTAAAGATTTTTCCATATCTTTTTCCATGTGTTTTTGGTCCAAATCATATCCAATTGCTCCAATTCTTTCCTTATTTGTATATGCACGAATTATAGAGGCCAAAACATGTATAAAAAGATTGGTTAGGGTGAATTAAATATTTTTCACATATTTAAATGATTTAAATGAATTAATATAAATAAAAATTCAAATAAATAAATAAAAAATGAGAAAATACTTCCCTTTGGGCCAAGTGGTCGTGCACATGTCATGGGTGATGAATTATGGAAGAAAAATGGGCCCATTAGCAAATTTAGGTCATTTGAATCAATGTTGACTTTTCAAAATATCCAAAAGTTTCCCAACTTCCACAAGGCATAACTTGCTCAATTTTTAAGCTTTTCTCATGTTCTTGGACATTTTGGAAAGGTCTTTGAGTCCTCTAACCGATTCCTTTGGTCCCATGTCATTTTGATTTACCAATCTCAAGTTATGGCCTTTGACTTAAAGTCCCTTTTTGTTGACTTTTGAAAATGACCTATAATGTTGAAATTGATAACTTTTTGTGAGAGCATTTCTTGGACTTGAAGTATGAAGATGAGTTGTAGGAAATGTCTTTCTCTTCAAAATGAGATTTGGATGGAATTTTTCTGATAATCCATGTGAAAGTTATGCCCTGGTCAATTTCAGTTGACTTTTTCAGCTGTCCAAATAAGGAAACTTTTGCATTTTGATGATTTCTGAGCCAAATTTTGAGAATCATGATCAAGCATTGATCAAATGATGTTTGTGGCTTCAAAATGATATGTTGACCAAAAATTTTGAACTTTTGACTGTCAAATGACCATTTTGCCCCTACAGTTGACTGTAGTGCAATCTAAGGTTTTGACTGTGCAATTTTGAGATGAATGTCTTGAAACTTGATATGAGGATGCTTGACCATATTTGCAGGCATATAGGACTTGATTGGACCTTTGAAAACTTCATTTTCTTGATCAGAACACAAACCCTAGTTTTGACTGTATAGGAGATTTTTGACTGTGCCACCCTTGGGGAATTTTGTAGCTTTGACTTGACACATCTTGAAGAATATGGGAGGGAAAATTTTGGGGTACAACAATGCCTAAATAAGGAGATAGAGATTTTAAAAATACCTTGTTCAGTTGCGTTTGGATATGGCAATGTGGGAACTTTGAGTGAGGGCTAAAGACCGTGTGAGCTTCCTTGAAGTTCCCTCAAGCTTTTCTAATGATTAACTGGCCTTGATTAACTGGCCTTATAGATGCTTGAATCTCCCTGCACGAGTCAACCTGCAACCTTGCAAAATGAAAATGGTGAAGCTTGAAACAGGGCACACATTTGCAAGACAAGGGCCTGGATAGTTTAGATGTGATGTAGGGAAGATGTTTGAAGTGTTACAAAGCAAAATGCACGAGCAAATTTCAAATTGGCAAAGGTTCCACAGATGATACCCTGTTTGGGCAGAAAGGTGTGATTTTTGTGTTTGAGAGTGTTTGGGATGTTAGCAATTCGTGTATTGGCTTGTTACAAGGTTCTGAAGTTGTTTCAAATGAAGCCAAGCCTTTCCTTTATCAGATGGACAAGTTGTATTTACTTTTGCAAGTTTGCTTGCTTTTGAAGAAAGTTGAAGTGACAATGCCCAAGGTGTTGTACTTGCTAGTTCTAGGGCCGCAAGGAGTTGGTATTCTTTTCTTGATGTTTTTGGATCTTTCTTGCAACAAAAGATCAGGTCCATGGCTCAAGAATTACAAAATTGCAAAAAGCATGCTTTATCAAAGTAGTATTGTGAACTTTATGCCATAAATAGATTAAACTCTTGTACAATGCTCCATAGGTCAGAATAAAGCCAATATCCATTGTGTTAGCATTCAATTATGGAGTGTAGAAAGGATTAGGAGCTGTAATACCAAGTACAAGCACGCTAGGACAAATTTTCAACTTGAACCATTGTGAAAATGCCTTGAACGAAAGTGATAAATTGCCATTTTCCCTTCTTCGATTCTCCCTAACCATAAATGATCTTTGAGAGTTCTTTGACATTTTGGAAAGCTTGTAACATTATCTATAATCCATATTTGAAATGAATTTTGAGATACCTCTTGGAACTAGGTGAAAAGTTGCCATGAAGTTAGGTCAAAAATCTGCCTAAACTAGGGCAAAATTTCACAAAGTTAAAAAGTTTATGGACCCCTATTCACAAAATCATAACTTGATATCCAAGCATATTTTTGGAAAACTTTGTGAATCAAAGTTGCATATTTCATGGAGGACTACAACTTTCATGTTGGAAGTTTTCTTTGAATCCAATTGCATCATGGTGAAAAAGTTGTGGAAAGTTGGTAAAAAATAAGAAATTTTCATAACTTAGAAAAATTCTGTTATGAAAAATTTCAAATTAAAACCCTAATTTGCAATTTTAGGTTTCTTGGTCAACAAGTTTCACATTTTTACATATCTTGATGAATTATGACCCTTGGCACTTGATTTTGACCAAAAAGTCAAAGTTTGACTTTTCAGTGTATAGTTGACTGCAAAATTCATCTGTCAATCCTATGCATTTGAGATCTTTTGAACCATGTGATTAGGTCAAGATGATGCCATTGAGTCCTTAAAATCATGCTTGAACCCAATTGGCCATTGGCTAGGTCAAAAATCAGAAATTGCCCTTTCTTAGTCAAAACCCTAATTTTGACCATTTTTCCCTTTTGATGATTTGATCAAATTTCTTGAGGAGTTGTGATCCAAACTTGATAAAATGGTACATAGGAGCCTAGAATGTTGATGTGGATCAAAAATTATGAAGTTTGACTGTAAATTGGCTATGGTTGACTTTTTCCCTAATACAACAGATTTATAGGTCAACTGTCCAATTGACTGGGCAAAAATGTGATTCAAGGCTTGAAACTTGACATGGGAAATCTTAGGGGTACAAGATGGTGTGTGAAAGTCACATGAAGCATTGATGGTCCAAAAATCCTTGTGCAAACTCAAACCCTAATTTCAGGCTATCAGTGCAAGGTGAGGTCTTGAGCTGAGCAAACCCTAATCTTGTCTGGAGTTCAAGAAGTCTTGTGAGGAGAAATCTTGATAATATGAGAGGGAAAATTTTAGGGTACAACACCCCACATTTCAAAGGGCCAGGGATCCATCAAGACGTTCAAGGGAACCGAAGGTAC
Organism: Vicia faba; assembly: GCA_948472305.1. Taxonomy (NCBI): domain Eukaryota; kingdom Viridiplantae; phylum Streptophyta; class Magnoliopsida; order Fabales; family Fabaceae; genus Vicia; species Vicia faba. The sequence continues at coordinate 1,232,483,571 of OX451736.1, read as the reverse complement.
ATGTACTTTATCAGCGTAGATTTGGCACTTGTAACAGGTTCGGGAGTGCTGATAACAATCTGCTTCCAAAGTGGACCAATAGTATCCTTCCCGTAGGATATTTTTAGCCATGGTATGTCCACTAGAGTGGGTGCCAAAGGTACCTTTATGTAAATCTGCCATAATCCTCTCTGCTTCTCTCTTGTCTACACACCGCAGTAAGGTAGAGTCATGGTTGCGCTTGTAGAGGATTCCATTATTGAGGAAGAACTTTGCGGAGAACCTTCTTAGAAACTTCTTATCATTGACAGATGCCCCCTCAGGGTATTCTTGAGCCTCGAGATACCTCTTTACTTCATGAAACCAGGGTTTGTCTGATACTTCTTTAGTGCCAATCTCATAGCAGTATGCTGGTTCATCCAACCTCTCAATAGTGGTTCGGGGAGCTTCATTGTCCCACCTGACCTTGAACATAGATGACATTGTAGCTAGCGCGTCCACTAACTGATTCTCTTCTCGTGGGAAATTTTCAAAGCTAACCTCTTCAAAGTGTGGAAGCAATGGAAGCACATGCTCTTTGTAAGGGATAAGGTTCGGGTGCTTCATGTCCCACTCTCCTCTGATTTGACTTATTACCAAGGTTGAATCCCTGAATATGCTCAAAAACTTGATCCTCTGGTCAATATCAGCTTTGAGGCCCATGATGCATGCTTCATACTCTGCCATATTGTTGGTACAGTTGAAACATAATCTGGCGATGAAAGGAGTATGATAGCCCTTGGGAGATATGATTATGGCACCGATTCCATTGCCGAGTGTGTTGGAGGCTCCATCAAAAACCATAGTCCATCGGGATCCTTCCTCAGGTCCTTCATCTGGTCCAGGTTCTTCACAGTCAGTCACTAACATGATACTCTCATTTGGGAACTCAAAATTCATAGACTGGTAGTCATCCACGGCCTGATGCGCCAAATGATCAGCTAACACACTTCCCTTGATTGCTTTATGGGTCGTGTATTGAATATCGTATTCGGTCAAGATCATTTTCCATCTTGCTATTCTTCCGGAGAGAGCGGGCTTCTCGAAGATATACTTGATTGGGTCCATCTTAGAGATCAACAAAGTAGTGTGAGTCAACATATACTGTATCAGTCGGCGAGAAGCCCATGCCAAAGCGCAGCAAGTTTTCTCGAGCAGTGAGTATCGTGTTTCACAGTCGGTAAACTTTTTGTTAAGGTAGTATATTGCGTGCTCTTTTTGACCAGACTCGTCATGTTTCCCTAGCACACACCCTATTGAATTGTCTAACACTGTTAAGTACATTATCAACGGTCTTCCTTCAATCGGAGGCATCATAATGGGAGGCTCTTGAAGGTATTACTTGATTCTATCAAAGGAAACCTGGCATTCATCGTTCTATTTTACCACTTGATCTTTCTCCAGAAGCTTGAAGATTGGCTCACCAGTAGCAGTTAGATGTGAAATAAACCTGGCAATGTAATTTAGGCGTCCCAAGAAACCTCTAACTTCCTTCTCAGTACGGGGAGCCGGCATCTTTTGTATGGCTTTAACCTTTGCGGGGTCTATCTGAATACCCTTGTCACTGACAATGAATCCCAGAAGTTTACCATACCTTACCCCGAAGGTGCACTTATTCGGATTTAACCTCAGCTTGTACATCTTCAACCTGTCAAATAGCTTTTGTAGGTGATCGAGGTGTTCTTCTATGTCATCAACATAAACCTCTATCTCATGGTGAATCGTATCATGGAACAGTGCTACCATGGCTCGCTGATAAGTTTCCCCAGCATTCTTCAACCCAAAAGGCATTACATGTAGCAGAAAGTGTCCCACTGTGTGACGAAGGTTGTCTTCTCCATGTCTTCAAGTGCCATCTTGATCTAATTGTAACCAGAGAACCATCCATGAAGGAAAAGACCTTGTGCTGTGTGGTGTTATCAACCAGAGCATCGATGTGGGGGAGCGAGAAGTCATCCTTGGGGCTTTCCCTGTTCAGGTCTCTGTAGTCCACACACATTCGTACTTTACCGTCTTTATTAGGTACCGGAACCACGTTATCAACCCACTGCAGATAGGAAGTGACAGCTAAGAACCCAGTGTTGAATTGTTTCATAACCTCTACTTTGATCTTCTCTGACATTTCAGGACGCATACGGCGGACCTTTTTCTTTACCGGAGGGTAATCTTCTTTAGTCGGCAGACGATGAACCACTATATTTATGTCCAGCCCTGGCATGTCTTCATATGACCAGGCGAAGATTTCAACATAATCATGCAACATCTGTATTAACCGCTGTTTAATGCTAAGCTCAAAATTTGCACCTATTTTGACCTCTTTTCTGTCTTCCTCTGTACTCAAATTCACTGTCTCAACCGGCTCTTCATGAGGTTGTATGGCCCTTTCTTCCTGCTGTAACAGTCTAGCAAGTTCTCTGGGTACCTCACAATCTTCCTCACCTTCATCCTCGGCTTGGTTGATCAAATTTTCAAAGTTCTAACCAGCAATAGCAGAACTGTTATCAATTTGATCCAAAGTGGATATAGATCTGCAGTTTTATACGTGAGTGTGTGTAACAGCATAGTTGTATAGACAAAGTAAAAGAATTGAAAGACATAGAGCGTAAAATTTGTATGCAAGAAACGTCCAATGCTTTATTAATTCCATATGAAAATGAAACATGATAACCCTCACAAATAAAACCATTGTGCCCCGGGTAAGACACATGGCCATAAAGTTTATATTGTTTAAAAGTTACATATCTGAAAACAAGAAAGACAATTACTTTTGAACGAAAGTAATTGGTACAAATTCTTTTCCCGTCCAGTTACTGGGTCCACCATTGGTAGTAGGGAAGATCCAACTGTCTATGTCGTAATCATCATCACCATCTTCTAGAGCGTTGACCCCATGGTTGCTGATGTGGAGGGGAGGTCTTCCAGCGCGAGCATGGTGAATAGCTCTTTGAGCCCCTGAAGAGAAACCCAAACCAAACTTATCAGACTTGTAATGAATATCAGGGAGCTGACCCCATATGGTAGACCCGCCTTCTTTAACAACCACTTTTGCATCCTTAAGAGAAGCTATCTTCAAGGGAGATTTGGTGATCTTCGGTAGATCGGTGACAGTTTCAGTTACAACCATAGTTTGAGGTACCTCTTCGAAGTTCTGGCAAGGAGTCTCGATGAACTCGCCATCCATTTCTACATACCTGAAGGAATTCAAGTGACTTATCATGTACTCCTCTTCACCGTGTACTGTGACGATCTTTCCTTTTACCGGGTACTTCAATATCTGATGAAGAGTAGAAGTAACAGCCCCAGCCCCATGGATCCAAGGGCGACCCAACAAGCAAGAATAAGAAGGTCTGATATCCATCACGTAGAAGGTAGAGTCAAAGGTCTGAGAACCAACTTTGATGGGGACGTCCACCTCCCCGTGCACCATTCTCTTTGAACCATCGAAAGCTCTCACTACTATGTTTCTAGGCTTCAAGGTCAAACCTTCGCAATCCAATTTGTCCAGAGCTTTCTTAGGTAGCACATTCAACGAGGAACCAGTATCTACCAGAACATGGTCCAAAGTAGTGCCCCTGCATTCAACGGAAACATGTAGAGCATCATTGTGTTTCCTCCCTTTGGGTGTCAGGTCGGCATCAGAAAAACCCATACCGTTATCAGCTGTAAAAATGGCCACACAATCTTCAAACTGATCAGCATATGTTTCTTGTGGCACATGGGTCATCTTGAGAAATTTTACCAAAGCCTTCGCATGAGCTTCGGAGCACAATAGTAGGGTTAGCATAGAGATCTTGGATGGGGTCTGCCCCAGCTGCTCGACCACATTGTAATCGTTCTTCTTTATTATTTTCAAAATCTCTTCTATTTCTTTCTTGGAAGCCTTTGGAATGGATATTGAATGTGCCTTTGTCAGGACAGGCTCAATCAATATGTCTTTGCCTCGAGTCTCGGCCGACTCGGTATAGAGGTATCAACAGGAGTAGTCACGGGAATTGGAGTATCATTATCAGTAGGAACAACAATAGGAATGATCACAGGACTTGTAACGGCTTTCGGAGGAGAAATCTCAGGGGAGAACACTCTTCCACTTCTTGTTATTTTGTTGGTTCCAACAATGTTGACGATGTCGGAATCAGCATTTTCAGAATTCTTGTCTTCAATGGCCAGCAGATCCTGCTTGACGCCGTGGTAGTAGACGTCGGCCCCATAGTTCCAGGGAACAACTTTGTCCGAGGAGTATGGGATTGGCCCTGGCATGGTAATAATCAGTGGAGTCACTCTCGGAGCAGATGTAATCATGACGGGTCTTTTGGTGGAGGCCCTGTGAGGATTGGCGGAAATGGTTATTATTGAAACATCTTTGCAGGAAACAGTCGGAACGGGAGTCTTTTCAAACAAAATCTCTCTATCATCCATCAGGCGCTGAACACCTGCCTTCAACAAATGACAACAAGTCGGTAGAGATAAACAAAAGTGGTAACCTTCGCCACAGCCCGGAAATAAACCGGCCTTCAGCAAATTCCCCTTTACAATCAAGAGCGGAGTAGTAAGTTCCTCAACAGAAGTAACAAACATATCATCTTCAACGACATTAACATCGCAACCGTGCTTAGGCATAGGAGTAGTGATAACATTTGGGATCTCGGGAGGATCAAACTCAATCTCCTTTTCTTCGATCAGATCTTGCACTTTGTTTTTCAAATCCCAATAGACGTTTGTATCATGACATGGACTTTCTGAATGGTAAGCACAACGAGCATTCGGGTTGTAGCGAGGAGATGTAGTGTTAGGGTTCTTCGAAGCTTCCCTCAAAGTTACCAGATTGGATTTCAACAAATGCGGCAAGACTTGAGACAATGTCATATTTATTCGAGTAAACTATCTTACCGGCCTCTCTGTTATTGGCTGATTATTCCTTTGTTGAGCAGGTGCATGTTTAGAGATCATAACGGCCCCTACCGCCGAACGGTGCTCAGTTCTGTCCTGATTCCTTTGGCTATATGTGGCACTGACTTCCTTTTTACCAGAAAATGGCTTCCTTGCTGTAGTAGAGGACGCATCCTTCTGAATTTTACCACTTTGAATTCTGGCTTCCACTCTTTCCCCTGTCAAGATCAATTCAGTAAAGCCGACTGAGGAACTTCCAATCAGATGGTTAAAGAACGGACTAGACAAAGTGCCCAGAAACATTTCCACCAGCTCCCTATCATCCAAGGGAGGTTAAACTCTGCCAGCTAAGTCTCTCCACTTCTGAGCATAGTCTGTAAAGCCCTCGCTCGAACCGATAGACATATTTTGGAGTTGAGTGCGGGTAGGAGCAAGGTCTGCATTGTACTAATACTGCTTATAGAACACAGCAGCCAGGTCTTCCCAATTACGAATGTTGGCCCTTTCCAGCTAGTATAACCACTCTAACTGAGTTCCGGACAGACTATCCTGAAAGAAGTGGACCCATAAGTCCTTATCAGCCGTGTGAGGCTGTATCTTCCGTACATAAGACTAGAGGTGCATCTTGGGACATGAAACCCCATCATACTTTGCGAACACCGGGACCTTGAACTTTTGAGGGATGACAACCCCAGAGGCCAAACCCAGCTCTTCAAAATCCAGCCCATGCACTTTCTGGATTTTCATTGCACTCAGATGTTCTTCCAACTGTTTGTATTTCACATCAGCTAGAGGGTATTTCTCTTCATTATAGTCAATCTCATTGTCAGATTCCTTCGGACTGAGGTCTTCCTCTCTTGCTTCCCCCTCTTGGTTTTCTCCTTCCTTTGTTGAAGATACCAGCTCAACCACTTTCCTTGGCAGTCCTCTAAACCTTCTTCCCAGATTTACCAAACCAACAGTCCTCTTGGGCTTCTTGGTCTTCTCTTTAACAATCAGGGCTTTCAGTTCTTCCTACCCCTTGGCCAGAGCCACGACCATCTATTGAAACTGTGCATTCTGAGTCTGCAGATCCTTCACTGTTTGTTCTAGAGCCATTGCTGAAATAAATAGCGGAGAGGATGAGAAACCTGCTATGAAACCTGCTTATGCAATGATATGTATGATATATGTATGCAATGTTTTCAAGGATTTCTAAGACTCAAATTTTCTTAAACAGAAAGAGAACAAATGTTAATTGTATTAAGGTGTTTTATTGATCAGAATGATGCCTCTTGGGCTTGCAAGGGAAATAACAAAACACAAATAAAACTCTCCAGGCAAAGAAAGACTCAAGTTTCCCACAGGCGCATCCTCTTTGGTGCAATGTAGGCGTTTATACTCTTCTCCTCGTGAAGTAACCTGGTGAGTTCTAAAACCTTTTTCTCGTTGGCATAGAATTGGGTTTCAAAGGTATATCGTTCCTCTTTGAGTTGGACCCAGGACCTCCACAGTTCTTCCAGATCAGTTGGCATGTCAGGATGAAGCACAGTGTAAGAAGTGTCTCCCTTAGCAATTGGCTCCATAATCACCGGTAAGATGGTGGGGTAAGGCATCATAAGAAATTGAGCACGAGCTCGTACCCATTTGAGGTAAGGCTCAAGAGGGATGGAATTCTTGTACCCCAGTGTCCGGCTATCAACTCTGTTTACCCTGCTCCAAGCTCGAATGAACCTCTTGCGATAACCTTGAGCATCATTCTTATAGTCAAATGTGACTCCTCGGACGAGTGTGTCGTGAGGACCATCCCTTCTAGCATAATCAAACTGTCGCAGCGTCAAACAAGGATTATAAGTGATTCCTCCCCTAATTCCTAAGAGAGGGACATTAGGGAATTCACCATAACAATCAATGATAGTAACATCTTCCGAGGACCGGGAACACCAATGAATGTCTGAATGTGTAAGGGACATCAGCCTTTGAGACCAACTTCGAAAGTTAATTTTCCGTTTTTAACATCTATGATGGCTCCTGCAGTGGCTAGGAATGGTCTACCTGATATAATAGGAATGTTGGAATCTTCCTTAATGTCCATGATTATGAAATCAATGGGGATATAGAATTTTCCTATACGTACAAGAACATTTTCTAACATGCCTAAAGGAAATTTCATCGATCGATCCGCTATTTGTACGGACATCCTTGATGGTCTTTGGGATACGGTGGCAGAACTGACTGTTAATACTGGTTTGCATTTTTTGTTCGCAAATGTCACGGTAAGCAAGAGTCGCCTACGATTTTTCTTTTATCCAATAAGGAAAGGGTGAAAAGAACAGAAAAAGACCTTTTTTTCAAGATTTTTGAGTAAGGGAGGTATATTATGGAAAGGGAAGGTATTAAAACCCTTTCCATCCATGGTTTTACATGGGCTCTTAGGTACTTGCTCATCTTTTAAAAAATTGCTTGGTGTGTTTGGGTTCTTTTGAAAAGTTTTGAAAAAATGCCTTAGTGTGCCGTTTCACTTTATGGTAACCCTTGTATCAGTCCTCAAAAGTGTGATAAAATGTTTTTGAAAACTTTTGTTTGAAAAGTGTTTTTTGAAAGTGTGGGGTGTAAAAAGTTCTTTGAGCAAGTACCTAACAATTATCTACCTACTCGAAAAAAGTTGTTCTTTTCCTCCTATCCTTTAGACCGTGTTATCCTACTATTAGTGAGTAGGTAACCCTAGTCGTTAGATGTTGAGGGACTATCGAAAGGGACGTAATGGTCATTGAAGGAAACATGTAAGGATACCTTAGCATTTCGAAGGGACTGTCATCAGAAGATCATTTCTCGTAGGCAAATTGAGAGACAGTAAGGGACTATGATCTTTATGACGACTTTTGAATTGAGGGTCTTTGCTAAGATATCCCTACGTTCGAGGGACATGACCATTGTTTCCGAGGCAACTGAGTGAGGAATATCCTAGGGGTGCAAGTGTGCAACAGTGTTTGTTTTCAGATATTTATCTTGTAATTTAAATGATCTAAGGTTGATTGATTAAACATACAAGCCTAGGTTGCTAACAATTATATACAGACATAAAATATAAAACCGAGAAAATAAAAGAGTCCTACACTATTACAAGGCTTTTGGACAGATACATAAATATTTGACTGAAAGTAAATTGCAGAAATAAAACCCTAATTAATCTATAACAATACGGGGGCAGTTACATCAACATTGAAAAATTATCGCACGGCAAAAATAATTCAAGCGCGAGAATTAAAATTGGAAACAAGTTTGAAAACCCTAAAAAACTCTAATTTGATTATAGAAAATATTTTTGGATTTTTTGTGAAAAAAAAAGAATTTGAATTTAACATAATTTTCTAATTGATTTTAATTAATGAAAAAATAAATTAAAGTTGAACAAACTAATTTTATTTACAAAATAAATAATTTATAAAAAAAAGAACTAAATCCTATTTTTTGTGATTTTGTGATTTTCTGATTTTATGAAAAAAAACTGATTTAAAAAACTAATTAAGCTAAATAAAATAATTAAATTAAAAATATAAAAAAATAGCCTGAGGGGGTATAGGCCCAAAAAGGAGGTGATGTTGCTGAATTATGTTCCAGGCCCAATCTTCTTGTAGCCCAATACAGTGCCTGATCTGGTGTGGTGTGCCTGGGGTGTCCACCATGTGCCTGCATGCTTGAAAGTGTTAGATCTGGATAGTGAACAATCCAATGATGGTGACCTGGAAGTGTATGGTGTGCGCGCATGTGATAGCAACATAGAATCTGCAAAGAATTATTGAGAAAAATAACATGTATGAGGCAGGAATCGAACCCCTGACCTCCTACACACGCGCCTTACACAGCTTGCCCTCTTGCCACTGAACCACTTATTTCAATCGTTTATATAACGCAAATAATATATTATATAATATGATTAGTCAGTTTATAAAAAAACGCGCAAAAATTCAAACGAGCCACTCAGGGTCTGCCACGTCTTCATCTTCTTCGCTGAAATTGTGGTCTTAGGTAAAGACTTTTACCTACGGACATTGTTTGTAGCTATTACTTGTGCATCTCAAAAATCATGAGTAAGCAACATAAATTAGATTCAAGACCATGGATCAATTGGGTTTGATCCACTGATCATGATGGTATCCATCTTTAGAGCCAATTATTCCTGTATTGGAAAGCCCTAAAACGACCTTATAAACCCTATCAATGGCGTTTCATCAAACAAGCATTAAAACACGTAATTAAATATGCAAACACATTCTAAAGGATGATACAAACATGAATATATACTCATAAATCATTTATCATGCGTGAATTGCAAAAACCAATTTCTAGAATATGAACAAACTGTGGTACTGTAAGGCGCAATTTCTGAAGGTGTTGATGCGTGCAAGTGATGCCGTTAGCTTCAGGAGGTTGCCATGAATGGATTGATGGCCTTGAAACACTTTGAATCGCCTTGTAAAGCAAGATCTGATTCTCACTTTTTGTCCAAAAATTGAGTTCTTGTTCTTTCATTTTGCACGACCAATCCTTTTTTTCTAGCTCTGGGAATGTTGTGTACTTATAGTAGACTGATTTAGGTTAACAAAATTGGATTGTATCTTTACAAATTGTTGAGATTTGATTTGATTTTGTTCCTTGCATTATTTGTTTCTAAAACAAGCTAAATCATGATCTTTTCCAATCAATTAGCCCTTGCACGAATTTTCTGATTTTCTAGCTGTTGATGGACTCATGATGTGCTCATAAAATCCAATCTTTGATTTTATTTCATTATTCTACTATTTAAATTGATTTATTTTGATTTAAATGAATAAAAAATAAAATAATAGGTGGATAATCTCATGGGTCGTGGGCCATCTTAGGAACAAGTTTCAAACAAGAAAACATGGGCCCATTTGGAAAAAAAATCATTTTGATCAATGTTGACTTCATGCACAATTCCAAAAATTGGTCAACTTTAGCAATGCATATCTCTCTCATTTTTAACCCTAAGAGGGTGTTCTTGGACTTTTTAGAAATCTTAGGATGTACCCTAAACAACCTTTTTGGTTTCACTTCAATTGGATCTTCCATGTTCATGTAAGGAGTTTTGACCCAAAAGGTGTTTTTGTTGACTTTTTGAAATGACCTATAATGTAGGAACTTGTATCTTTTGATTGAGGCATTTCTTGACCTTGAGGATTGAAGAGAAGTTGTAGGGAATTGGATTCTATTCAAAATGAGAATTGGTTGGAAACTTTCTGATAAAGTATGAGAAAGTCATGCCTGGTCAAAGTTTGGTTGACTTTTCCTATAGAAACCCTAAATTGCCATTTTTTACTTTTGATAAGTTAGGAGCATTTCTTGAGGAATCATGATCAACCCTTGATCAAATGATGGATATCACTTCAAAATGTTGATGTTGACCAAAAATATTGAAGTTTGACTATATTTGGGCCACATTTGACTTTTGACCTAGTATAGTTGATTTCTAGGCATCTGAGCAGTTGACTGAACAAACTTGTTATGCAAGGCATGAAATTTGACATGGATGATCTTGGGGACATATTAGGATAATGGAGAACATTTTGGACCCTTGTAACTCAACCATCTTGCTTGAGATTGAAACCCTAGTTTGAGCCTTGTTGCCCTAGGAGGAGGATTTGTCTGGTCAACCCTTAGTCATCCTTGAGCAATTGAAGACCTCTAGAGGCATGTATTGAGTGAAATGGGAGGGAAAATTTTGGGGTACAACAACCTTAGTTCTCCCATGTTGAGTCTTTTTCTAATTGATAAGGGCATCAAACTAATACTAGCTCCTAAATTACATAGTGCTTTGTCTATGACAAACTTTTCGATTATGCAAGGTATGGAAAAACTACCTGGGTCTTTTAGTTTAGTAGGCATGTTTTTTGGATTATAGCACCGCATTCAGCAATGAGTATAACAGTTTCATTATCCTCAAGCTTTTTCTTATTGGACAAGATTTCTTTAAGAAATTTAGCATAGGAGAGCATTTGTGTGATAGCTTCTATGAAAGGTATGGTAATGTTAAGTTGTTTCAGAAGTTCAACAAATTTCTTAAATTGCCCTTCATTTTTAGATTTAGCAAATATTTGAGGATATGGGGTAGGTGGTTTATAGGATGGTGGAGGCACATAAGGTTCTTCTTTTCTACGACCTCTTCACCGTCACCTTCCTTTTCTCTTTCCTTCAGCGCATCTTCCTTCTCAGTCTCTTTACCAGGTTTTTGGTACATGGCTGGATTTTCAATTCTAGGTTCAGTTGGTCCATCTAGTTTTGTCCCACTCTGAAGTGTAATAGCATTAGAATTCCCTTTTGGATTTGGTTGAGGTTGTCCAGGAAAAGTTACAGCTGGAGCAGCTGGAGCTGCTTGCTGTTTAGCCATTTGGGAGATTTATGTTTCTAACATTTTGTTATATGTGGCAAGGGCATCAACCTTATTTGTCAATTGCTTAATTTGTTCACTAGTGTGAATATTTTTATTCAGAAAATCTTTATTAGTTTGAGCTTGGGTAGCTATAAATTTTTCTATCATTATTTCAATGTTGGATTTCCTAGGAATATTCGGAATATTTGAGACATTTGGGGTGGCTTTCTGATATCATGGGGGTGTAGTAGGAGCTTGCCCAGGTGCGTACAAGGCATTGTTGCTTTTGTATGAGAATTTTGGACGGTTTTTCCAAGCAGGGTTAGAGTTATTTCCATAGGGGTTCCCTTGAGCATAGTTTACTTGATCAACCGGTACTCCTTTTAAAAATGGGCATTCGGGTGCAGCATGCGCGTGAAGTCCTCATAAATCACAGGTTGGAGCTACTGCAGCCATGGTGGCTGCGAGAGTTATGATCAAGCTTTCTATCTTTTGGGTAAGGGCTTCTAACTTAGAGTTAACTTGGTCTAAGCTACTAACTCCGTACATACCGCCTTTCGTTTGGGGTTTCTCCATAATGGTTTTATCACTTCCCCACCAATAATGATTTTGAGCCATACTCTCGATAAGCTGATAGGCATCGTGGTAAGGTTTATTCATCAGTGCATTGCCAACTACAACATCAATCGTTAGTCTTGTGTTGTACAAGAGACCATTATAAAAGGGGTAGATGATCAACCATTCTTCTAGACCGTGATGTGGACAAAGTCACAAAATGTCTTTGTATCTTTCCCATGCTTCGAAAAGAGATTGGCTTTCCTTTTATTTAAAACCATTGATATTGGCTCTTAGCATAGCCGTCTTACTCGGCGGAAAATATCGCGCTAGGAAAACTTTCTTCAACTCGTTTCATGTGGTAACAGAGTTGGATGGTAGAGACTGGAGCCAAGCTCTAGCTCTATCTCATAATGAGAAAGGAAAAAGACAAAGTCTTATTGCTTCAGGGATGACACCATTTGCTTTCACTGTGTCTGCGTACTGCACAAACACGGATAAATGAAGGTTCAGATCATCAGTAGGACATCCTGAAAATTGGTTTTGTTAGACCACTTGTAATAATGAAGGTTTTAACTTGAAATAATTTTGAGCGATGGCGGGAATGGAAAATACTGTTGTGAGGTTCCTCTTGCGATGAGGCAGCATAATCCTTCAGAGGACGATTTTGGGGTCCTTTAGCCATTGTTGGTTCAAGAAGAAAATAGTTGGGAAGATTGGTTTCAGGAAGATTGTACTTAATCTGATATTCTCTAATTCAGCGTCTTATACAAACGAAACGCTCAACTTCGTCGATTGGTTTCTCTATATCTTCTCCTTGAGAGCGAGTGTTTAGATACAATCAACGAATAAAATAGAATTGGTTTCCTTAGTCTATACTGGGTAATAAAGGATTCACAATATTGACTAAATCACTCCCCGACAATGGTGCCAAAAACTTGATCGCATGACTTTAATAGTCTATCGGGTGTAGAGACTGCAAGTGCACAGTTAAGTCGTGTAGTTTTAAAAGATATCGAACCCACTATGACTGATGGTCAAACTACTATTATCTAGGGTCACTGTGTAAAGCTAAGGTTAATGAAAAAACTTGGATGTTGGGGTTTAAACAGGAATTGACTAAGATCTAATAATTGATAACAGGACACCGGAATGTAATTTATCGACTTCAGGGATTCAGTAAATTATTGGCATAATTTTGAGTATTAAAACACTATTTCAATGGAAACTATTAATTTAAAAACCTTTGTCTCACACTCTCGTTCTATCGATTCAGGCCATATTATTAAACTCAAATGAGTGCTCTCGCTGTGTCATTTAAAATCTAAATGTATTTTTTGAAAACAAATAGAATCCAATTAATTTTAAAGCGCTCTCGCTGTATTTAAAATTAATGCTCAATTACCACTATCTGGTTAAAATGTCAAACTCTCGCTCTGTTGATTTTATCCTTGTTCTGTCGTTTACTCTCATAAAAAAACTATTTAATATTGAAATTGGAAACCAAAACCAGAAAAGTCTTTTTGTAAATATTTATGCCGATTAATTACCGAACCCCTTCGGTTTATGACCTCACATACCGGTATCGGGATAGTTAGCCGAACATAGTTTTATTGCGTAATAAAATAGAATAAAAACATACATACAATAATATAATCATGGTAAGATAAATAAATTGTATAAATTGAATTTGAAACCTGGAATAAAATACTAAAAGAATATACTGCAGTACTACAATCCTCCACAAGCCGGCAGGATTTTGCCTTGGAATAAAATAACTTACAGAAAAATAAATAAACCTAAACAAAGTTCTGAAAGCTGAGAAGAAAACTAATGGTTCAATAATCCTCCAGTGTAGAGAAGTATTTCTTTAAAGGTGATGAGTTCTTTCTGCTTATGGAATTCTGACACGAAATGAAAATGCTGAAAACTCTAAATTGGAACAATAAACTTAAGTGTGCAGAATGAAAATAATTGCTGGAGAGGGTGGCGTGCGTCCGAGAGCTCATTCCTCACTTCCTTGCCTTTTATATATTCAATTTATTGAGGAAAAATAGGAGCGGTTACTTGATTCCCGTTCTCCGTGCATGGAGCGAAATTCGGAGGAAAAGAGAAGACTTCGTATGTAACTGAAATGACTTGTGCGTTGTGGAGAGTGGCACGCATTGCATTATGTGGGGCACATACTTTTTCTCTATGTCGACCGTCATGCTTTGTGTGTCGTGGGGCACACATCCAAACCTTGTGCCGACCGTCAGGAAGCTGTGACGACCATCACAGACTTCTGATATGGATTCTTTGCATTTTTCTGCTAATCTGTCATTTCTTCTTCATTTCTTCAACATTTGTCTTCCTTTTCTCATGTAGGCTTTGCAGAAAGTAAATACTTGAAACATACTACAAATACAAACATAGTACAACATAATTAACGAAAATCAGAAACTTTATCTATGTAAATCGGGTGGGATATGCTATGACTTTTCGTGTTATCTTCTATGACTGTACGATGATCTGCGCCTGTCTCTTCACATCTAACGATAGGGCTTCCTACTAACTAATGGTGGGGTAGCACTATCTAAAGGAGGAGGAAAAGAACAATAAATACCTTGAGTAAGGGTAGAATAACTTTAATCTCTTGCTCGCAAACGTTTCAAAACAAAAAAAAACATCTTTTCACAAACACTTTTTTTTCTAACAATATTTTCTAACAAAACACTTTGTACGCATTCTCGAGGACCGATACGAGAATCATTACAAAGCTTGCCTTACTATTGGAATTTTCAAAATACTTTTTCAAACACACATTCATAAAGCAATTTTCAAAACAAAAAGTGAGCTAGCGATTAAGAGCCCGTGGATAACTAAGGATGAAAAGGGTGCTAACACCTTCCCTTTTCATAACCTACCCCCCGAAATCAAATTATTAAAAGGTCTTTCCTATTATTTTCACCCTTTTCTTATTGGATAAAATAAAAATTGGTGGCGACTCTAGCTATCCGTAACATTTGCAAATAAATGCAAAAACAAGTCAGTTCTCCCACTGTATTATAGCTTCCAACGAACCAACTAAATATTCTAATTTTAGGGTTTCAAGATTTTTTCTTCTTAAATAGATACCATAATGTGATAAAATTTAGAGGTCAACACACACATTACCTTTTCAACTATCATCTTGTCAGTTAGGGTTTCACCATAACTCTTCAAGAGATGGATGAGTTTTTGTACCTTTGACACACAGCCTACAATCTTTTCGCCTTCTTCCATAGACAATAATTCATATCGTCATTGCAAGGTTTGCAACTTGACAACCTTAACTTTCTCACCTCCTTCATAGTAATTGACAAGAATATCCCATGACTCATTCACTGATTCAACCTGATAAATTTTGTTGAAGTTCACTGAATCTACCTCCATTTGAATGCAATACGCAACCTTACAATCCTTCTTCTTGTCTTTGTTGTGAGTGGTTCTCTGAGCATCGATTGCATCCGCAGACAGCACATGAATGCCATTAGTAACCACTTCTAGGGTTTAATGAAAGCGAAATAGAGATTGCATTTGTTTTCTCCATCCAATCTAATTGTCGTCTTCAATAGTTGGAAGAGAACTTTGAATGTCGTTAATACCATTCATATTCACAATGATTGATTGACAACAACCCACGATTTCGGAAACACAATATTTGACATGTGATTCTTGAAAACACGATCAAGAATCTAACCAGAGCTTTAAATACCAATTTTTTAGTGCGTGAGGCACTTTTAGTGAGGGGGAAAGAGAAAGAATAAGGAAATAAGGATTCTACTGTTGAATTAAATTATACAAACTGAATTACAAACTATGTCTATTTATATACACCTAACTTATAACTGATTGGAAAAATAACAAGTGTACTATTTTTTCCTCTATAGTAATTAGGGATAAACTCCCCGAATGTTGATCTCAAGGAATGAGTATAGATATCGAGTTCAATGCGTGGTTAAATTAAACAAAAACTATAGTGGGTTTTGGCTATAAATGTTGTATACAAAAATAGATTGTGGGGATGAGAAAAGAAGTATTTTTTACAATTTTTTCACCCGCCGCGGTTGTGAACCTTTAGTGCCTATGTACCACCTTCTGTGCAATAGGGGATCAGGGTACTCGTAGTTCACCTTTTTAAAAAATTTAAAACATATGTGTGTTGGTTAATTTTAAGAGACAAGACATCATCGTCTTATCCGAGTGGAAGAACATACTTACTACCCATGATTATGAGAAAGGAGAATTTGTGTCATCTCAAAGTGGAGGATATTTGGATTTTAAAATCAACAAAGCCTCGCTCAACACCCAAGTGGAAAATATCTCACTTCACTATATATCATAGAAGTATAGTAGTTCGCATCACTACAAGGATTGACAAGAGTATAATCTTTTGAGAAAATTTTAAAGTAAAAAGAAAAAATGGCAAAATGGTTTGAATGAGATTGATTGACTTTTAGTCTTCTAACAAAAATGTCAAGGTATTATTAAGTTGTTTAAAGTTTGATTAAGAAAATATTTTTGAAAATGCATGGACCTAAGTCCAAGTTTATTGTGAAAGCGGTTCAAGTTTAAAAACAAGAATAGCTTTGAAAAGGAGGGAGAAGATTTTTGAAATTAAAGAAGATGGGAGGAGATGAAGGGACTATCCTAAAGCATAAGTTAAAAGCTAGTGAAAAGAACCGTCTAGCTAACAAGAAGCCAACACTTGACATAATGAGTCAATGTAGAATTCTCATCCTTTGGATTGAAACCAAACAATCAAAGATATAAACCTCTTAATAAAACCAAGCTTCAAACGCATTAAGTCTTCACAAAAATTGGGAAGAGTAACGACCGTATATAGATGAATTCCTAATCACGGACAAAGCACATAATCAGAATAACCTGCACACAGAGAAAACAAACAACCTAATGTCTCGGGGTAAACCCCAAGAACTCCAGACAAAATAACAATAGAAGTCATAAGGTCTCAAGGTAGTCAAGATCTCTACTCCTCAGTCTAAGAAGTCCATAACTCCAAAATGCCAAGGATAGTAACCAAATATTCCAAGTAACATTAAAGGTTTTTATTGTTCAAGTTGATTATTAGGTATCTTCAAAAAGAAAATGAAAGCTCAAGTGAGCAAAATAAAAAATGACATAAAGATAAATTCTCAAGTGAGCAAAGATGAAAACAACATGAAATGTAAATGCTAAAATAAATGGTGCATAAAAGTAAAGGCGTAAAGTAAAAGCGTAAAAATAAAAGTCAATTGTTAATAAGTTAGAAATTAGAGGTTATTTGAATGACCATCTTGAATCTTGCATTTGAAACTCATTAGAAGATTTATAAAATCAAAGCCTCTCAACAACAAGTTTCATTAGCTTTTTGTCAAGTATATCATTCATTTCAAAATCTTGTAGCGACAATAAATGATCAACAATGTTTAAATGATTCACTTAGAAAAAAATTTATGATGATTCATTAGAGGATTGATAAGACCAAAGCCTCTTAATAATAAACTCAAGGTTATTAGATCAAAGGTTTCAAATTAAACATACTTGGGCTTGCAAACATATGTTTGGGCCACGAATGATCATTTCTCGAATCAGGACAAAATTTAGCGCTATGTTAAGCAATCGTAAGTGGACTTTTGTAGAAGTCGCACCTATTTTGACGCTGGTCAATAACAATCTATGTGCCATATGTTTGGAGAGATGATATGTAGATCATCTTATAACAACATGTAGCATAAAAGAGAAGGGGATGAGGTGAAGAGGGAAGGGATGTAATGTATGAAATTAGGATTTCAAATATCATCAACATCATTCATCCATTTTGATGGATTTGGTTTCTCAACCTATCAACACCCAAGATCCAATAAGGTTGAGGAATTTGTCACCAAATGAAGTCCAAGTCAGAACCAAAATAAAAATAATAAAAATAATATTTAACAAAACAAAATTAAAATGGTTAATAAAAGGAAAATAATTGGTAAAATACTCAAAGTATATTAAAATACCAAATAAAAATCCTAAAAAATAATAAGAGTTCAAACATGATTTAATAAAGATTGAAAAAAAATTTCAGAATTTTTTAAAGTAAGAAACTAATTTTAAAAATTGAAGAAAATAATCAAAATAAACCAAATTTTGTGAAAATAGTAAAATCAAAAATAAAAATAAAACGAGGCCACCAATATTTGTCAAGATGTCATTGGATCCTTCCATAATTTTTTTAGAATTTAAAAAGATCAGAAAGTATTTTTAAAATAACTAAAATAAAGCAAACAATGCAAAAATTATGAAAAATATCAAACATCAAAATAAAAAAATGAAAAAATATTCACAAAGTCAAAAATAATTCAAAGTATTTTTGTATTTTTCTTTTCATAATTTTTGGATAAAAAATGAAAGAGTTATGAATTTTTAAAGATAAATGAAATTTAAAAAACAATTTTGTAAAAATAAAATAAATCAGAAAAACCACGCGCATTGGATCTCTTTCACTTATACACGCTGGCATATCTAACTGATCTAAGGTGAGGCAGTATCATGAACCCAAGTAAAAGTGCGCGCATGCAACACAAGAAAGTCCAACTAATCAAAATAAAACAATTGACTGAGCGTCATTGGTTGAAGAAGGACACATAGGTCGTCTTCAACCTCCAGCCTCCTGCAAGTAGGGCAAATCCATGATCCTTGAATCTGTAAATTTACGCGTTCATAGTGGTTCCATTAGATGCGTATACTTGAGACAATCACAACCATATGCTCGCGAAATATTTATACAAAGCACAATGTAGTCGATTTGGAAAAAACCAGAGATGTTTGAAAATGTTAAAATCAAAAATCAAAAGTACCAAATGCATTATTTCACAAAAATTGAGTTAAGAGCAAGCATCAGTGAACATCATAGATCATTCCAATAATTTGAGTTAGAAGATTTGGTGCCTTAAACTACCTGAACAAAGTCAGATGAACTTGCTCTGTAAATGGACTTGGCTAGGACGATTCAGGGCACCTCAAGACTTGATTCTTTTTCTGTTAGCTTCAGTGAAGTTCAAGGATCAAAGATCAATGAAGAAATTGGATTGAAAAGTGAAGAAAAGAGAAATTCGAATTCTCAGAAAAGTGAGTTATGGAGAGAGTTTGACAGAGTGATTTTGGCTATTCAAGCTTGAGAAAATGAGAGGAGTGAGGTCCTCTATTTATAGGGAAGCGAATGGTGCAAAGAATGAAGAGGAAATTTGAAGTTTGGAGGGAAATTGGATGGAACTCGAAAGTGAAAAAAGTGTGGCTCCATGTGCATCAAAACTCAATCAATTCTTTCGTTTTGATCCTTAATTCAACTTTGGCAACTTTGTTGAACATGTTTAAATAAAAAATCGTGTGCTAATTTGGTGATTAGAAGCCATATTATAAATTTCAAATTCTGACTTTGGAGAAAACTTCAGTTTCAAGGTACCATCTTTGAATTCATGGTGTTCACAGCTCAAGGGGTCTTAGGGCATAATTCTTAAATCATTTGAAAGATAAGGTCACAATTTTAAATTTGCCAAGAATGATATCAGATGGATGTTTGAGCTAAATGTTGTGATGAGTCAAAGTTGAGAAAAATATGCTGGATTTTTGTACTTAGAAAAATTCTAAGTTTTTCTTCAAAAGTGACCTACAATGTTTTGAGTTCAAACAAGGCATTCCTCCAAAATTGAGCTTTGACTATTGATGATAGCTTGAGTAGTCTCCCAAAAGAGAATTTTGAAACTTGAATCACTCAAAAATACCAAGTATTGAAAAAGTTATGGCCTTTTAAAATTGGTGAAAATTCATGATGTGACATATGATCTTTTGAGTTCTTAGGGTAGCTTCCACTGATTTTCAAGCTTTGCACATAAAATAAGAGTTAAAGTTCACATCCTTAAGATAATTATGGAAAAAGAATGGGCTCAAGGAGATAAAAATTTACCAAGTTATGATCTTTTGAAGTCACATAAGGGAA
This sequence comes from Vicia faba, assembly GCA_948472305.1. NCBI lineage: Eukaryota > Viridiplantae > Streptophyta > Magnoliopsida > Fabales > Fabaceae > Vicia > Vicia faba. The sequence continues at coordinate 1,232,463,736 of OX451736.1, read as the reverse complement.
TTTGATGGCCTATTTAGAGGACTTGTAATCTTTCTTCATCATTAGGCATCTTCCACACTAAATTTTCTTGAATATCTTAAAGTGATTAGTTTATAAACCTTTAAAGATAAGCATATATTTTGAATCACTCAAAAATATCAAAATATGAACAAGATATAGGCCTTAGAAGTTCAAAACCCTAGCTCCTAGAGCACCAAAATGACTTGGAAGCCCCCTTTCAATTTTGACAAACTTTCTTGCACAATAACTTTTTCCATGTGAATAAAAGTTGTTATGGGTGATAATAAGAAACCATAGCAATAATAACCACTTCCAAATATTAAGAATTGAGAGAGTTATGCACTTGTGATCAAGAAGTCAAGAACTTGTCCAATTAGGTCAAACTTCTTCAATCAATATTTACATCTTTTGACTTTCTTTGACAAACTGAGGAATGCTGAATAATAGTAGAACTTTTCAATATATTACTTTAAAGCACCTTCAACGATGAAACTTGAATCTCAATGAAGCTTTGTTGAAGAAGGCGTGGAAATAAACTCATGAACCTATGAATCAACCTGATGAAATATGTTATCCCCTCACCTATATTATCATCAATTAGAGAAAACATTCATTGTATTTGTTAGTTAAAAGTTAATCAATACAAAACATATATGATCACAATATACAAATCAAGGTGCTTGGTGATCCCTCATGAGAAAACCTAAAGATAGGGAGAAGATCCAAACCCTAGTGTGATCTTGTTGTGATTGAGTTGATATGAGATGATAGAGGAATCTTAGGGGGGGGGGGGGAAATTAGGGTACAACAACTGCCCTTATTTAAGTGTCTTCTATCAGAGATACGAAGGTTAAAATCTTCGTGTCGACGCGATTGAAGATACTTAAATATAAAATAAGCCCTATTTTTGGCCCTAAGATGCCATGCAATGCATATGATTGTGCATGCAAACAAACAAATCCAAAGGTGACACAGGACACCACTGGGGAAACAGAAAATAAAAGATCAAAAGAAAATTCAACCAGGAAAATAAATCACTGGTGAACATAAGACTCAACTCTATTAGGGTAAAGCCCAAGGAAGAGATAAAGCAACATCAACTCAAATATCGAGGAGAGAAAGTAAAGGATAACGGTGATTGACAGATGACTGATAACTATCCACTTACTGAGAAGATAGCAAAAAAGGTAACGTCGAACCATAGGGGGAAAGAAATGGTAGGATAATACTAGCAAATACCAATATTAGGGTAGGTCACAAATGGCCAGCATCAGTATTTATGACTGGAAACATACAAATTCTTCATAGCAAAGTGAATCTCATTGATGAACTATCTCCCATAATGACGAGACTACCATCCATTGGAGTAACCAAATCTCAACAACAAACTATCTCCCATAATGTCGAGGCTACCATCCATCGGAGTAACAAATCTCAACAACAAACTATCTCTCATAATGATGAGACTACCATTCATTGGAGTAACAAATCTCAACAATGAACTATCTCCCATAATGACGAGACTACCATTCATCGGAGTAACAAATCTCATCAATGAACCATCTCCCATAATTACGTGGCTACCATCCATCGGAGTAACAAATCTCAACAACGAATTATCTCCCATAATGACGAGACTACCATTCATTGGAGTAGCAAATATCAACAACGAACTATCTACCATAATGACGAGACTACCATTCATCAGAGTAACAAATATCAAAAACAAACTATCCCCCATAATGACGAGACTACCATTCATCAGAGTAAAAAATATCAACAACGAGCTATCTCCCATAATGACGAGACTACCATTCATCGGAGTAATAAATATCAACAACGAAATATTTCCCATAATGACGAGACTACGATTCATCGGAGTAACAAATCTCAATAATTAACTATCTCCCATAATGATTAGACTACCATTCATCGGTGTACCAAATCTCAACAACAAACTATCTCCCATAATGACGAGACTACCATTCATCGGAGTAACAAATCTCAACAACGAACTATCTCCCATAATGATGAGACTATCATTCATCAGAGTAATAAATCTCAACAACGAACTATCTCCCATAATAACGAGACTACCATTCATTGGAGTAACAAATCTCAACAACAAACTATCTCACATAATGACGAGACTACCATTTATCGGAGTAACAAATCTCAACAACAAACTATCTCCCATAATGACGAGACTACCATTCATCGGAGTAACAAATCTCAATAATGAACTATCTGCCATAATGACGAGACTACCATTCACTAGAGTAATAAGTCTCAATAATAAACTATCTCCCATAATGACGAGACTACCATTCATCCGAGTAAGATATCTCAACAACAAACTATCTCCCATAATAATGAGACTACCATTCATCGGTGTAACAAATCTCAACAACAAACTATCTCCCATAATGACGAGACTACCATTCATCGGAGTAACAAATCTCAACAACTAACTATCTCCCATAATGACGAGACTACCATTCATCGGAGTAACAAATCTCAACAAAGAACTATCTCCCATAATGACGAGACTACCATCCATTGGAGTAAACAAATGAATCTTCTATGGGAAACAAAACACTTATTGTTGAAGTACAGGTTGCTCAAATAAAGAGACTTGCCATCTGTTGTTATAAGAAGCCTGTTGGGAAAAGAATGTTGACTTCTCTGGGGAAATGCCAATATATTCCTGCTGAGGATAAAAAGTCTTCTTGTGCAAAATAAATGGACATTCTCAAACCAGGGATCAAAGCCTACAAAAATCATAATAATAATATTTTCAGGGATCACATATTCAAACCAAGAATAAACCGGAGTGAAACAGTCAACCAAGATAGCACTTGATTAGAAATAAACTCTAAAGGGAAAAACAGATCTAACCAGATAATGAGCCGAATAAGAAGGTTAAAGCAAAATTCTTCCACGAGGGATAACTCAGTAGGGGAAATTCAAAGAGTATACATTTTCTTCTTAAGGTTGACACTCTATTGGAGAGAGGGTAGCATAACTCTGCAAAATAGGGTAACATGCCAACAAAATAACAATGAATGCAAATGAGAAATTCATTGTTAAATTCATCTATGCATGATGTATGTATGAATGTATGAATGTTATCATGTATATGCTGACAACAGAGACATACAGTACTGGGGATGGCCAGAAAAAACCAGCTTGGGTAACGTCTATACTCGTCTAAATCACGTCCAGGAGGAAAATTTCACAAGAAAGTAAGCACCAACTGAGGAAACAAATTCCTATTTCACGGCTTAACTTAACTGGGAAGAAACATAATCCGAAAATAATCAAAACAATAAATCAGTACAAATACAAGGATATAACATCCTCCTCCAAGCTTCACCGGGGGACATCACACAGACTTCAATGGGGAATAAAGTTTCAACGTCTAGATTTCTGCTGGGGATTACGGTATTGACTTCATCAGGGAATATGAAAACCACAACGTCGAGACTTCAAACGGAGATCTCGTGCTGATTTAATTTGAGAGGACAATACCATATTGTCGAGGGGAACCCAAAATACATTCTTCAATACCAAGAGTAATGATTATACAAACTTCCATGGGGAGAAATTATGAAACCACATGGAGATAAAAGCTTTCAGAGAGAAACATTATTTCAGCTTTACTTGGAGATTTAAGAAGTCAACAATACAACAAGAAATCAAAATTATGGGGATTTTAAATCAAACCCAGCGCTTGGCGGGAGAAAACCCAAAAAGTTGACAATTGTTTCAACACTTCTTAAAAAAGATACCTCCCTTGTCTAATTACTTGGGAAACACACAACAATAGTGACACCATTACTGCAAAGCGTGGTTCTTTGCAAATGATTCTACCTCAACTCACAAAGGGAGAAGGAACTTCTGTCCTATTAGCAAAGACCTCACTGGGGAATCTGGGATAGAGGCTTCAGACCATGCAAAATCCGAAATCAAAATAATCATCCAGGAGGAAAATAAATGAACCAAGAATTGACTGGGGAAAATGGGGTCACAAACCCAACACCGCACCATACATCAATTGGTATCATCTCCAACTATTTGATAAAAACAAGAAGATCATACGCATATCAGCTAAAGCGACTTGGAAGAACTTTCCTAGGGAATATACACTTCCAAAATTTCAGAGTTCGTCCATCCTTGGAATCACTATTTTTGTTTTTCTTGAGTCACAAAATCTAAAGTAAAAAGTAATTTGTAAATTCTTTTCAAAAACAATTTTATTATTAAATCTCTTTGTTTTGAAAATTACTATCAATAATAAATGGATTCTTTGTAAGAAGAATAAAATAAGAATTGTAAAGAATTGGATAAAAGCTCATACTTTACTAATAGAATGGTAATCTGTAAATGACGAGACCTCATAGATGATTACAAAGTTTAGAAAATGGTAATATATTGGAAAAGATACATTGAAATACAATGACCACTATTCTCCCTAACAACTTTGAATTCCTGAGCAACGACTTCTGTTGAAGTGTGCTGAGGATCCAAGATGATTGTTGCTTCAATGATCAAGTCTTATCTGACGGAGTTACTTGCCAAGAAATCCTTAACTTTTGCCTAGGTTTCCCTTGCGGGTTTTCAACCTAGCGGGTAAATTTATTCTGTATGTGTATCTTATTTTTGCCTAGACCACCCTTTCGGGTTTTCAGCCTACCGAGACGATCTTTTTTGCCTAAGCCGCCTTTGATATGGTGGGAGAAATGACTTGAGGGTTTTGCATTTGATCGCAAATGTTGCGGTTAGCAAGAGTCACCACCGACTTTTCTTTTATCCAAAAGGAAAGGTGAAAAAGCATAGGAAAGACCTTTGAGATTATTTCTTGAGTTCGGAGGGTAGATTATGAAAAGGGAAGGTATTAGCACCCTTTTCATCCATGGTTTTCCATGGGCTCTTAGTTACTTGCTAGATCATTTGCTTTTGTTTGAAATTGTGCTTAGTGTGGTTTTTGGAAGTATTTTGTAAAGAGGCCTTTGTTTAGGAAATCTTTGTAATGATTCTCGTTCGTAAGAATGTATACAAAGATGTTGATCTTTTGAAAATGTTTTCAACTTTGTAAGATGTTTTGAAAGTGTTGGTGTTTGTTTTTTTGAAAATAGCAAGGATGTTTGTTTTGAAATGGAGCAAGTAATTAGGAGAAATCTACCTACTCAAATGTCTTTCTTGTTCATTTTCTTTTCCTTTGGCATTATTGTCTTACCATTGATTTGGTAAGCAAACCTATCTTTGGATGTAAACGGGACGGGAGTGGGTCATCGTATAGCCATGATTAGAAATGTTACAAGGTATCTTAGTATTATTTTTGAGGGACTAAGATCATTTGTAAGACAACTTACATAGCGTCATCGAGGGACTATAATCTTGTATTTGCTTATTTTTGCTAAGATACCTTACATGCATAATATGGCCATTTTGTATAAGGCAACCAAGTGGGATAACCCTAGGGGTGCTTGTGTGCAAGTGTATTATTTTCATTCTTGATTTTGTCTTGAATTAGGGTTTTCTATTTGATTGATCTTGTTCTTTCCATACAAAGCCTAATTACTAGCATGTGAATATAAAGTATTTAAATTGCAGAAAATAAAAATACTAAGCTATTACATGATTTGTGGGAAGGGGTGTACAAATAGAATGGGGATTGCAAGAATTTAAAGCCTAATTAGTCTATTACAACCATATAGAATTTATACAATAATTGAAATAAATAAATATACACAAATAAATATGCAAGAATGTAAATGTAAAGAAAATAGATCTTTTTGTTTGAATTTTTTATGAGAAAAAGGAATTTGTTTTAACCTAATTAATTAAAATAAAATAATTAATTAAAATAATAAAAGTAAACCTAATTTACTAAGAAAAGATTTTAAATAAAACCTTAAATATATTAATTGATTAAAAAGAAATTAAGTTTATAAGAAAAGCATTTTTTTGTTATTTTTGTCTTGGAAATAAATTATAGTATTATAAAATATTTTTGGCCCTTTTTTATATTAAAATAATATATTTAAATAGGTATAAAATAAAATAAATGATAACCTATTTTTAATTAAATTTACAAGATAATTAGTAAAGATAAATAAACTATGATGAATAAAATAATTTTTTGTGTGAGAAAAATATTTAAATTATTTCAAAACATAAATCTACTATTTTTATATTTTTTATGATTTTTAGTATTTTAGAAAATATATTTAAAAATAAAAATGAAATAAATAAACAAATAAATACAAATGGGCCAGGGGGTGCCAAAAGTCAGGATGAGAGTCAGCAAAGAAAAAAAAACACAAGGCCCACTTATTGGAAGCCCAAGCGCCTAGTTGAACAAAAATGAGAAAAAATGCTGAAAAATAATGGCAAAAGGTAGCGTTGGGTATTGAACCCATGACCCTCCATACACACGTGCGCTACCTTTGCCATTGGGGTGGCTGTACATCCGTTAATACAAATGAAACAATAAATACATAAGGTAAAACGTCTCCATGACCTGTACTTCATCTTCAACCTTCAGCCAGCCGGACCACCTGTATCTCATTCGTTTCTCAACAAAAATGGAAAATGCAAACATGAAAGTTGTGCTATTTTTCCTCACAAATCTAACCATATAACTTATGTAAGCTAAAAGTCAAAGATGAAGATTAATTTTTCTGGCCCTAAATTGAAACCTAATTTTTTCAGAAAGTTCAAATCTAAAATTCTCTACATACAATCAATATAAATGAAAACTATGAACATGGTCAGTTTTAGAGCAATGATATCTACATTTTATCTTCACAAATCAGAAATAAATGATGCTTGTATGAAGATATGGAAGTTTGAAAACTTACCTCTTGCAGCTGGAGTCGTGAATGGAGTTTGAGCAACTTTGGAGATGGCATGATGATTTGTTTAGCTTGCCTGGACCTCCTTGAGTGTATTCCAACTCTTACTTTGCTTTGAAAGTCCCTGAATCTCCCTACTCAAGTCAACATGCAAGCTTGATATTTGAAAATGGTGGATAGTGATGGAGGGGTTATAGTATTGAAACAGGGGCCTGGATCACTTGTGTATGATGTATGTAAGGTATTTGAATGATTAAGAATCAAAACGCACGAGTGGAAATGGAGATGGAGAGTTTTGGCTGAAAACTATCAAGTTGTGCATTCTTGTGCAGAAAGGGTGTTTGGGAGAGTTTTAGGATGCTTTAAATCATCCCTTAGCTTGAAATCAACTTGTTAATATGTATGGAAAATATTAGAGCACAAAATCAATCCAGGTTTCTGAGTTATAGGGTTATGGCTCTATAACTTGCTATTATACACCAAAAGTTTCCCTCTCATTTTACTCAAAACATACTCCTAGAGATCCTCAATTTGCTCAAGTTTGCCCAAGAGTTGACCAGACAAACTCTCTCCTAAGGCAGTGTGTCTCAAATTAGGGTTTCCATTTTCATCAAGATGAATGAACCCCACATACCTCATATGCTCTCCATGGTCATAATATGTTCTCAAGACCCTCCATGTCTAATTCCAAGCACTGCACAAGAAGTTTGCTCAGTCAACTGCTCAGATGCTTGAGAATCGACTGTATTAGGTCAAAAGTCAATTGTGGCACACATACATTCAAACTTCAAGATTTTTGGTCAACATCAACATTTTGAAGTGATATCCATCATTTGATCAAGGGTTGATCATGATTCCTCAAGGAATGCCCCAAATTCATCAAAACCCAAAAGTTGCTAAATTAGGGTTTCTCGGGAAAAGTCAACCAAACTTTGACCAAGCATAACTTCCACATACTTTATCAGAAATTTTCCATCCAAGGCTCATTTTTAAGAGAATGCAATTCCCTACAATTCATCTGCAGCCCACAAGTTCAAAATATGCACTCATCAAAAGATATGAATTTCTACATTATAGGTCCTTTTGAAAAGTCAACAAAAACACCTTTTGGGTCAAAGCTTCTTATAGGAACATGAAAGACCCAATTGAAATGAGACCAAAAGGGTTGCTTAGTGAACATCCTAATATTTCTAAAAAGTCCAAGAACACCCCTCTAGGGTTAAAATTGGAAGATATATGCCTTGTCAAAGTTGACCTTTTTTGCAAAATTGCCAAAAGTCAAATATGCTCAAAAGTGCATTTTTACCAAATGGGCTTAGCATTTCATGATTGCACCTCAATTATAACACAGTCCACGACCCAATTACTTATCCACATGTTATTTGCTTCACTTTCAAATTTATTTTGATTTTTTATTAATTAAAAATTGAATTAAATCAAATAATTGGTAAATAATATCAAAGATTTGTTTTGATATGATTTTTTGATAGGATTGCAATCAAAATATGCTGAGATATCAAGACCAGAACGAATCAGGGCTGATTGGTACAAGAAAGGGATAATTTGGCTCAATATAGAAAGTTTGCATATGGAATGGAAATTAAATCAAATCTTCCATAATTGTAAAGATACATATGGATTTTAGAACCCTAAATCGTTCTAGCATATATAATGAAAAAGGACAAGGCAAAAAACAGGGGCTAGCAATCATGAAAGAGGAAGAAAAAACTCCAAATTTTCAAAGAAAAGTGTGAATCGGTTTCAGTCATATAGGCCATCTCAAGCCATCCTAGCATTGCCAATCGTTTGCTGGACGTCTTAGGAAGTTATTCCAATCAATTACAAGTCCTTTCACGCTCAGAAATAGCTTGTATGAACATTACGGTTTACCATTTTTTTCAAATTCGAATAGCATGATTTATACATTATGAGCATGTTTTAATGGCATATACGTGTTTGTTATCATGTTTGCAATATGTTGGTTTGGTTTAATTAACGTTTTGATGCCCATACTGATGAATGTCATAGCTAGGGTTTGAAGCCACGTTTTGGAGCTTCTTGACACAGGTAAAATTAGGCCACGAATAAGGTACCATGATGATCGTGACATCATGACCAATTGAACCCTGGTCTTCAATTTCATTTATCTTGCGTTTTGTGAGTTTTTGAGTTGTACAGAGTTGTAGCTACAAATGTTGTCCGTAGGTAAAAGTGCAGGGACCTAATACGATAGAGGAGCAAGAAGATGGTGGCGTGGTAGCCAACCATTGAACAATTCAAAATTCGTACACGTTGTTGGTTTATTTATTTTGTTTGATATATTATATTCTGGCCTTATTATATTGACAACTAAACAACTCAGCGCAGCTGGCAAAGGCGTATGGTGGTATGTGTGAGGACCTGGGTTCGATCCTAGGTCCCAACATTTTCCTTATTTTAATTCTCCAACGCAGGATCCTGTGTATCTCCCACTCAAGCGCCTTCCATACACTTCCAACATCCAACCAATGGATCAGTTCTTATCCAGATCCAACGATCAGATCAAGGGATGGCCATAATGCACCATCAGGAGAGCATCCTAGGGAATCAGGCACGTTGACTAAGATCAGCACTATTGGGCCTAATAATTCAACATGCACCTCCCTCATTCAGCAATACATGCCCACTCTTTTTCCTTTTTCTATTTTTATTATTCTTATTATTCTTAATTATTTTCCCTTTTTACAAATAATCCTAAAGTCATTTTTTTATTTAATCAAAATCACAAAAACATCAAAAATCTTTTTTTAATAAAAAATATTTTTTTAATTCTTAATTAATTTAGTTTAATTAATTTAGGGCAATTTAATTATTTTTATAATTAAAAATAGTTAGATTAGGGTTTTAATTTTGTATATAACCTAATTATTTTTTTCTGAAATAATAACCTAAATATTTTCTCAATCAGATTTTTAGGATTTCCAATTATTCCTGCATTCAATTCGCCGCGTGCATTTTAATTCTTTTTATTATTATTGTAATTGCTCCAAGTTTGTAATAGTAATTAGGGTTTTACATTTCCGCATTTTTATTTTCAGTCCAGATGATTATGTAACTGCAAAAGCCATGTGTTGTACCCCAAAATTTGCCCTCCCATACTCTTCAAAGATTTGCCAAGTCAGAGCTTCAAAAATTCCCCAAGGGTTGCACAGTGCAAGGGTCTCCTATACAGTCAAAATTAGGGTTTGTGTTCTGATCAAGAAAATGAAGTTTCCAAAGGTCCAATCAAGTCTCACATGCCTACAAATATGGTCAAGCATCCTTATATCAAGTTTCAAGACTTTCAGCACAAAATTGCACAGTCAAAACCCTAATTGCACTACAGTCAACTATAGGGGCAAAATGGTCATTTGACAGTCAAAAGTTCAAATTTTTGGTCAACATATCATTTTGAAGCCACAAACATCATTTGATCAATGCTTGATCATGATTCTCAAAGCTTGGCTCAAAAAATCATTAAGATGCAAAAGTTTCCTTATTTGGACAGTTGAAAAAGTCAACTGTAAATTGACCAGGGCATAACTTTCACATGGATTATCAGAAAAATTCCATCCAAAGCTCATTTTGAAGAGAAAGACATTTCCTACAACTCATCTTCATACTTCAAATCCAAGAAATGCTCTCACAAAAAGTTATCAATTTCAACATTATAGGTCATTTTCAAAAGTCAACAAAAAGGGACTTTAAGTCAAAGGCCATAACTTGAGATTGGTAAATCAAAATGACATGGTACCAAAGACATTGGTTAGAGGACTCAAAGAACTTTCCAAAATGTCCAAGAACATGAGCAGAGCTTAAAAATTGAGCAAGTTATGCCTTGTGGAAGTTGGGAAATTTTTGGATATTTTGAAAAGTCAACATTGATTCAAATGACCTAAAATTGCTAATGGGCCCATTTTTCTTCCATAATTCATCATCCATGGCATGTGCACGACCACTTGGCCCAAAGGGAAGTTTTATTCATTTTTTATTTATTTATTTGGATTTTTATTAATAATAATTCATTTAAATTAAAGTAAATACATGAAAAATGCTTAACCTAATTTTTCAATCTTTTTGTGCACATTATATCATCAAGATTTCGTGCCTAGCTAAATAAGGAAGGAACCAATGCAATTGGATGAGATTTGAGAGCAAAAGCACATGAAAAAGATTGAAAAAGATCTTTGAAAATCAAATTTCAAAAACCATGAATGAAAGAGATTTTGATCAGAATTGTTGACCTAATTGGTTCATTACATAAGCCTGAACACAAACCTAATCCTAGAGACCACGCAGCTGCTCAGAAAACCCTTGCACAAACTCACACTTTTTCTCAAAAATCTCAAAACTGAAAACCTCATTCTAGGGCGATTCAAGGCACGATTTTTGTTTCATTAGCTTGCTGAAGCTTCATAGAACGATTTCCAATCAAAAACATTCATCAAAACTCAAAGAATTGGAACAATGAACCGGCCCTGTACAGAAAAAAATTCATAATCGTGTTTTAACATCTATGCACTTTCATGGCATTTTAATTGTTGATTCATACTCCTTATGCAATTCTGAAGCTAACCCATATGTTTAATTGTATTTTTATGCATTGTGTGCCAATATACCATTGTTGCTTTTTAGGGTTTGCAGAGTTTCGAATTAGGGGTTTTAAGATAAGGCAAAATTAGGACACCACAGTACCATGGTCATGATCAGCGCCTTTGGACGAAGAAGACGGCACCCTCGCGCTCAATTTATGAGCGTCACAGGGCTAGTCGCTATTTTTCAGAAGCTAGCCTAAAAGAACACCATAAAAAACGTTGCCTAATGTGTTTGTATTTCAGGAACGAGGAAGAAGATGACCTCGTGGCGTCAGTTGATTGGTTCTTTTAAATTTTCGCGAGAAGAATCAGCACTAACTCTTGTTTTATTTATTATATTTGTTATTCATTATATATTAACACGCGTGAACTGGCACGGTTGGCAAGCATGGTGGTTGGTAAAGTACATGACCTGGGTTCGAGCCCCGGGTCTTCACTCTTTCCATTTGTTTTTTTCCAATTAACATTCACATGTAGTGCCCATGCTGAAGCGCACCATACACTTCCAAATCAAGCTTGCCACGTCCATCTTAAGATCAATCAGAAGGCCATGGATTGGAGAACACAATGCACCCTGGTCAGCGCACACACACGTGTCCAGCAAAAGTCCAAACAGGCCAAGATTAATGGGCCAGATTACTAAACTTTAACCTCCATGTTGGGGACTACAACCCCCCTAGGTTTGCATATTTTCTACCTTCTTTATTTTTTTATATTATTTATACTTCTTTTTATTATTGTTTTATTAATTAATTAAATTATATTTTCATAAAATCACAAATACCATAAAAACCAGAAAAGACCAAAAATTAAATATATTTAATTAGTTAATATTTTGTAAATAAGTTCATAAATTAATTAGTTAAATTAGGTTTAATTTTAATTCTTTTAATAAAAATCTAAAAACATAGAATTAGGGTTTAATTAATTTTATTTTTTTTTCTTTTATTCCATAATAATTAAATAATTAAATAATTAAATATTTATTTTTATAATTAAAATTGCATATAAATTAATTAGGGTTAATTTAGGTTAAAATTCAATGTTTTCTTAATAAATTAAAAGCCATTAGAATTAGGGTTAATACTTATTTTAATTAATTCTTTTTTCATATTAAATCCTAAAATAATAAAAAATACCAAAAACATCTCCTTTTCTTTTTAATTAATTAATTCCATGTAATTTTAATTTTGCAAAAAGGGTCCAACGCCCTCGTTTCGATTTAACTCTTATGCGCATATTTATTTTATTTCGTTTAAATATTTATGTATCTCTCCCAAGGCCATGTAACCTTTCAATTTCTTGCACTTTAAATTCTTTTACCTTATTTATTTATTTTTCTGTCAAATCGGGTCCTGGTTAAATTTTGGCGATGTGGACCCGCGCCTTTTGTAATAGCTTAGAATTTACTTCTCGCAATTTTTAACTGTAAATAATGGCATGAAAGAATGTATGGACCAAAATAAAAACAAGCGTAGAACACCAATAACATGACAAGATAAATGCAAATGAACATGACACACAAATCGCACACACCACCCCTAGGGTACACCTCACTGTTGCCTTGCCTCGAAAGGTGATCGTCGAGTAGAGGATGTCTTAGTAAGTCCTCATGATCCGGGAATCTGGCATGAGGGTAGCTTCTGAGGTGTCTTCCCATTGCTCTGGTGATCACCATGTCCCGAACCTCGAATTGACCTGAATACCTCCAACGGTGGTGCTACCTACCTCTCAATGGTGGGATGGCACTACTTTAAAGGACATTTACACAGACGAATTCCTTAGGGTAGGTAGACGACTCTAGATACTTGCTCTAAATTTCAAAACAAATCAAAAATACTTTTCACACCGACACCTTTTCAAAAAGCTTTCGAAAGCAATTTTTCAAACACTCTTGAGGACCAATACAAGAGTCGAACTGGAATTTTCAAAGAAACTTTTTAAAACCCACAGTTGAAAAGCAAACAAACCAATTTTGAAAACACAATGAGCAAGTATCTAAGAGCCCATGGATAACCATGGATAGAAAGGGTGCTAACACCTTCCCTTTCTATAACCTACCTCCCGAACCGAGAGCAATCTCTTTAAGGAATTTTTCTGTGCTTTTGTCCTTTCCATTTGGAGAAAATAAAAGACGGTGGCGACTCTTGCTTACCGCGACATTTCGCGAACCAGCGTTAAACAGTCAGTTCCAGATCCACCGATCACAGAACTGGCGACTCTGCTGGGGACAAAACTTAAAGTGAGGTGTACCTTAGGGCTAGTCCATAACTGTGTTTTCAATTGTATTGATTTGCTTGCTTTACTATTGTGGGTTGCATCGGAGTTACATAGATCCTAACCCGGATCTGGGGATACCCTGTTTAGGTAGCATAAGCTGTGAGGGACCTGTCCGGCGTAGACCGACACAGGTGAAGCAGTGGCTACGTTGGTGTGGCACCTTGGTCTGTACCGATATCCCTTGTGTCGCAACGAGGAGAATATGGGTCTTCTAAGGAGTCATTAAGCACCAACAGACCTTAGAACCTTACATGACCCAACTTGGCCATTAGAACAGTAGCAGTATGCTACGCCCATTGAGGCTAAACTCTCGTGATGGTTCTGGCCGCAAGAAAAGATTGCGATGCTGGAGTTATGACCGATTGAGGGTAGTCAATGATATTGGGATCCTCTAAGAACCCGGTTACTTTGATAGGACAGGTTGAGCCCACCAACTTCAAGAGGGTACTACCTAGACCCCATGCTGGCCTAAACTCTAAGGGCTTCTCTTGTGTGACTTGTGTGCCTTCGTACTTGGCTACTTGCATGCTTGTTGTCTGACACTTGAGCTTCTTGCAGGTTTTTGTTTGTAGTCCTTGATTAGGACTCATAACAATGTTTACTGAGTTTCTTGCAGGTTTTGTTTGTAGTCCTTGATTAGGACTCATAACAAGGTTTACCGAGTTTCTTGCAGGTTTTGTTTTAGTCCTTAATTGGGACTCATGACAGGTTTTACTTGAGTTTCTTGCAGGTTTTGGTTTGCAGTCCTTAATTGGGACTCATAACAGGGTTACTTACATTACCCCATGCATCATGACATCATACCATTGCATACATCCTAACCCATTTCAAGGATCTCAAGGGTTTGTGATGTAGGTCATGATGAATCAAACATCTAGCAAGGGGCAAAGAGGATTTATTTTCCTCTAGCCAAGATTGTCAGGGGCTATGACCCACTGGATATGGTGAGCCTTTGACCCTTGAAAAAGGACTCTCAACAAATACAAAGTTCTTTCAATCAAGCTACCGGATCTAGATGCTAACCAATTTTCTTGTCTACCCCGCGAGGTCCTTGAAAACATTACATGCATATCATACATATCATTGCATAATAGGTACCCTTGATTGCAGGTCACTTATCCTTGTTCGCTGTTTATTTCAGCAATGGCTCCCCAACCAGATAACCAGGACCTTCACACTCAAGAGACTCAGTTCAAGGAGATCTTCCTAAGCCTAGCCAAGGGGCAGGAAGAGCTGAAAACACTCCTCATGGGGACTTTGGTCAGGAACAATGCTGAGGACGACAAGGACGAACGGCTGAAACGCCTACAAGCTGAGGTAGACATATTGAAAACCCAGATGTTGGGGTAAAGGACTCTCATCCAAAGTTTAGCTCAGGAGCAAGGAGAGTTGAGGGCCATGATCAGTCAGCTTCATCAAGACGTGAAGCAACCATCCCAAGTCAGGGACCCAGTCATTAATCAACTTCCAAGAAGTCAAAGGTTTGGGCCTCTCCAAGCTGCTATTACTTCACAGGTCCAACAACGGCCTCGCCGAGAACAATGGGCTGATCAGAGTAAGCCCGACAAACCTAAAAGGCAGTTCACCAAACTCAACGTGTCACCGTCTCAAGATTTACAACAATTGTTGAGGTTGAATCTGGCGACGTTAAGGGACCCTCCTAAGCATCTCAACACAACCTCCCTAAAATACAATCCTGAGGAGAGATGTGCATACCACTCTGACAGTCCAGGACATGACACCGACGACTGCTGGGCTTTGAAGAATAAGATTCAAGATCTGATTAATGAAAGAGTTGTGGATTTCACCCAGAGGGGCCAGGCTGAATGCTCCTGCCATCCCTACAAGATGCACCAGTCGAAGTAATAAGCCCTGAGACTGGAAGACTTGTGTTTATTAGAATTTTCAAGTTGTAACTTTCTTTTAACTGTTCAAACATTTATTCATGATTAAACGCTGTTAGTTCATTAATGCATCGCATATGTCTGTTTTGAAGCAATATATTCGCATTCACTATATGCAAACTATTTTCATATTTTTTCTGATGTCAACTCTTGATCTAAAAATTCTAAAGCCTCTTGAGGGAGGATGACGAAAACGATACCACGATCTTTACAGTATGCTTTTGAACAGACCCCACTGATGAGGTACATGCATTGTTTCAATCCCTAAACACTGGAGTTATAAGGATGATAATCCCTCGTCAACCCCTCTGAGCCAAAGAAGTAGGAGTTTTTCCTTTCGAAATTCAAAACCCTTCATCATGACCTGGGGCAGGGTAGTTCTCTCGGTTGATCCAAGTGCATAACGAATGGCACCAAAAAGATCCTTACGAAAAAAAGACAGTGACGATTCCGAACAATCGTAAAGAAAGGCAGTCATTATCAAAAAAATTCATAAATGAAAAAACCCAATAAGTCAAAATCTATGAAGGAGACTTACAAAGCTGGGGCATCCCGCTGACTGTAATCCAAAAAAGGAAACAGTTCAGGCAAAAAACAGGGATAGCAAAATCAAAAAGAAAGAGGTCTTACAAACCCTCAACAAAAAAGGAAGGACTGCCTATTCAAAATAAGTTATCAATATCCGAATCATCACCGAAAAATCAGAGCAAAGACTCAAACAAGGTCTAACGTATGATCAACTGAGTTTAGGTTTGGAGAACATCACGAAGAGTGGGTGGGTACAAATAATTTGAGCCTTTATCCTTTGTTTCTTAAACCGTGAACCAGGCCACGTTATAACCCTTAAAAGTCCTAGCTGAAGCATGGGTTAGTTCGAAAGCATACTGTTACGAAAGGTATCCTGACTCCTTAAGGCTCGCAATAAAATAACGAGTTGACATCACGTTTTACAAACATTCACTTGTTTTATGAAAAGAATGCATTTTCAAAATCTTCAAGACAGACATAAGCTTTGCATTTTTTAACGTAACTGTGTTTTCATATGACTGTTTGTTTGAACAGCAGGGAAATTCGCATGATGAATACCTTGTGAACAAAAGCACTTCCAATCAAGGGGCAGACATGGCCAGTGTCCATTATCTGGGGCAATCCAGTCAAGATTCAGAGAATCTCTCAAAGGCCAAATAGCCTGGGGCAAATCTCCGACTAAGTCACTTGGGGCATTCCAACAACGAACCTTGCCTGATCAAACACCTTCTGGTGGCAGGACAAAAACACTCCTAACAGGGGCAACTCCCTACTTTCTGAAAACAGACATAGTCGAAAAAATACTACGCATGAAAAAGACCCGCTAGGCTGACATGCCTAGGCAAAAATTAGGGCTTCCCGGCGAACCAAAAGGGTTCGGGCAAAATGAAGGGATGAAATGAAAAATCTGTACACCCGGCAAGTCAAAAACCTGAAAAGGCGGCTTGGGCAAAAATGGGTATCCCGGTGAACCGAAAACCCGAAAGGGCGGTCCAGGCAAAAAATTAGGGATCAAAGCATACGACTATGTCCCGGCATCTTGTCACTTGCCTACCAGAAGAAGGTTTGTTCATCAACAAGCTATCAGCACCTCCACAGGTATCTTCCTCTCCCACTGAAACAGGGGCAATAACGGGTGGTCTAAGCAATCTAATTGTTCTGTCCTCCAAGGTATCAAGGTAGGTTCAGCTAAAAAACATGACCAGTACATCTTAATTCCCCGGAAGGTAAGTCAGCAGTCAGTGCATTCTTCTCCAAGCAGAGTTATCAAGTCTTAAGGAAGTTGAGTATCCTCCAGTAGATCTCAACATTCCCCAGCAGCAATATACAAGCATCCCCGGCAGTCTTGACCTAAAGATTGTTCCCCGGCGGTATATCAACATTCAATAGAGTCACTTCCCCGATGCAGTACAAAACTTCCCCAGGAGAGTCCAATCCAGTTCCCCAGGAAGGTTGGAATTCATATCCCCAAGCAGTAAGCTTATCCCCAGTAAATTCTGGAAGCTTATCCTCGCAGAGCACGAACGCGTCACCCGGCTTTATTCAAAGAGTTATTTCCTTAACAGGATATAACTGGGTTATCCTCAGCCAAAAGCCACGGAAAGATCGTCGTCGACAGAATCTTCTTATCCCCAGCAAAGTCTATCAACACTTCCAACAATAAGGGTATCCCCAGCAAGTTACCATCAACAATTCAGCAAAAGCATCCCTCTCCCCACAGAGTATCACTCCCCAGCATGGTCGCTAGAGTATTTTTCGCCCCGCAGAATCTTCCATTTGCCAAGTTTATTCCCTAACGGAGTCATCTTCTCCTGCCGGTATTCTTGCAGCTATCATCCCCAGCGGAAGCAAAATCTATTCTTCAACATCAGCCCAGGATATGACTTCCCGGCACCCGTCAAGGATTTACTTTCCTAGACGAAAACATACATTCATAAAACATCACATACATCATTATAGCATGCATAGACGCATTATATCATACAAATCTCATTTATGCTGAGAACATCATTGCTTGATCCATATCATGCATTGCATATGACTGACCTTTACCTTTCAGGAAAGATTCAGCTAAATTCTCAATCATATTTCAAGACCTAGACCGGTTCAGTTAATCGACTCCAAAGATTTCTTATCCAGTCCAAGGCCTTCTCTAGTCCAGCTAAATCGACTCCCAACAGATTTTTCTGATGAAGACTCAGTAGAAGTTATTAGGTTTTTCTTTGAGATGATAATTCCATTTTAGGTTTTTTTTCTTCGAGAATATAATTTCCTATTGGTTCTCTCCCCGACGGTGCGTGAGATGATAATTCCATTTTAGGTTTTTCTTTGAGATTATAATTTCCTGTTGGTTCCCTCCCCGACGGTGCGTGAGATGATAATTCCATTTTAGGTTTTTCTTTGAGATTATAATTTCCTATTGGTTCTCTCCCCGATGGTGCGTGAGATGATAATTCCATTTTAGGTTTTTCTTTGAGATTATAATTTCCTATTGGTTCTCTCCCCGACGGTGCGTGAGATGATAATTCCATTTTAGGTTTTTCTTTGAGATTATAATTTCCTATTGGTTCTCTCCCCGACGGTGCGTGAGATGTAATTCCCTTTCAGGTTATAATTTCCTATGGTTCTCTCCCCGACGGTGCGTGAGATGTAATTCCCTTTCAGGTTATAATTTCCTATGGTTCTCTCCCCGACGGTGCGTGAGATGTAATTCCCTTTCAGGTTATAATTTCCTATGGTTCTCTCCCCGACGGTGCGTGAGATGTAATTCCCTTTCAGGTTATAATTTCCTATGGTTCTCTCCCCGACGGTGCGTGAGATGTAATTCCCTTTCAGGTTATAATTTCCCATGGTTCTCTCCCCGACGGTGCGTGAGATGTAATTCCCTTTCAGGTTATAATTTCCTATGGTTCTCTCCCCGACGGTGCGTGAGATGTAATTCCCTTTTAGGTTATAATTTCCTATGGTTCTCTCCCCGACGGTGCGTGAGATGTAATTCCCTTTTAGATTATAATTTCTTATGGTTCTCTCCCCGACGGTGCGTGAGATGTAATTCCCTTTCAGGTTATAATTTCCTATGGTTCTCTCCCCAACGGTGCGTGAGATGTAATTCCCTTTTAGGTTATAATTTCCTATGGTTCTCTCCCCGACGGTGCGTGAGATGTAATTCCCTTTCAGGTTATAATTTCCTATGGTTCTCTCCCCGACGGTGCGTGAGATGTAATTCCCTTTCAGATTATAATTTCCTATGGTTCTCTCCCCGACGGTGCGTGAGATGTAATTCCCTTTCAGGTTATAATTTCCTATGGTTCTCTCCCCGACGATGCGTGAGATGTAATTCCCTTCCAGGTTATAATTTCCTATGGTTCCCTCCCCGATGGTGCGTGAGGTGATAATTCCCTTTCAGATTATAATTTCCTATGGTTCTCTCCCCGACGGTGCGTGAGACGTAATTCCCTTTCAGGTTATAATTTCCTATAGTTCCCTCCCCGACGGTGCGTGAGATGATAATTCCATTTTAGGTTTTTTCTTTGAGATTACAATTGCCTATTGGTTCTCTTCCCGATACTGCGAAGATGGTAATTCCCACCAAGATTTTCTCAACGAGCGTTGTTGAAGTTAAAGTCACCCAAGGTTCTCTTACTGTTCATGCTAAGGTAGTAACCATCCCTGGTTCATTCATCACCGTTTGAAGCTCCAGATCCAGCTCCTGTAACCAGTCAGGACACATTTATACAAAGCATCTGAAAACCAGCTCCTGCAACATGTCAGGTACCCCTTTTTCTTTTGCAGGTATGCAGGTTCTCGCTAAGGAATCTCTTAGGCGATCAACATCCAGATGGCATCTGTAAGCCCATCACCCTATTCATCAATCTATAAATGGCATCTATAAGCCCATTTCCATCACACTGCTACTATGTGAGCGCAAATTTCTGGGCACTCTAGTGTTCAATCATCTTCTACCCTCGGATTACGAAAGGCACGTCAGCCAATCTGCATCCTCGGGTCTAAGAAGATTGAACAGGGGCAACTGTTGTACCCCAAAATTTGCCCTCCCATACTCTTCAAAGATTTGCCAAGTCAGAGCTTCAAAAATTCCCCAAGGGTTGCACAGTGCAAGGGTCTCCTATACAGTCAAAATTAGGGTTTGTGTTCTGATCAAGAAAATGAAGTTTCCAAAGGTCCAATCAAGTCTCACATGCCTACAAATATGGTCAAGCATCCTTATATCAAGTTTCAAGACTTTCAGCACAAAATTGCACAGTCAAAACCCTAATTGCACTACAGTCAACTGTAGGGGCAAAATGGTCATTTGACAGTCAAAAGTTCAAATTTTTGGTCAACATATCATTTTGAAGCCACAAACATCATTTGATCAATGCTTGATCATGATTCTCAAAGCTTGGCTCAAAAAATCATTAAGATGCAAAAGTTTCCTTATTTGGACAGTTGAAAAAGTCAACTGTAAATTGACCAGGGCATAACTTTCACATGGATTATCAGAAAAATTCCATCCAAAGCTCATTTTGAAGAGAAAGACATTTCCTACAACTCATCTTCATACTTCAAATCCAAGAAATGCTCTCACAAAAAGTTATCAATTTCAACATTATAGGTCATTTTCAAAAGTCAACAAAAAGGGACTTTAAGTCAAAGGCCATAACTTGAGATTGGTAAATCAAAATGACATGGGACCAAAGACATTGGTTAGAGGACTCAAAGACCTTTCCAAAATGTCCAAGAACATGAGCAGAGCTTAAAAATTGAGCAAGTTATGCCTTGTGGAAGTTGGGAAATTTTTGGATATTTTGAAAAGTCAACATTGATTCAAATGACCTAAAATTGCTAATGGGCCCATTTTTCTTCCATAATTCATCATCCATGGCATGTGCACGACCACTTGGCCCAAAGGGAAGTTTTATTCATTTTTTATTTATTTATTTGGATTTTTATTAATAATAATTCATTTAAATTAAAGTAAATACATGAAAAATGCTTAACCTAATTTTTCAATCTTTTTGTGCACATTATATCATCAAGATTTCGTGCCTAGCTAAATAAGGAAGGAACCAATGCAATTGGATGAGATTTGAGAGCAAAAGCACATGAAAAAGATTGAAAAAGATCTTTGAAAATCAAATTTCAAAAACCATGAATGAAAGAGATTTTGATCAGAATTGTTGACCTAATTGGTTCATTACATAAGCCTGAACACAAACCTAATCCTAGAGACCACGCAGCTGCTCAGAAAACCCTTGCACAAACTCACACTTTTTCTCAAAAATCTCAAAACTGAAAACCTCATTCTAGGGCGATTCAAGGCACGATTTTTGTTTCATTAG
This sequence comes from Vicia faba, assembly GCA_948472305.1. Taxonomy (NCBI): domain Eukaryota; kingdom Viridiplantae; phylum Streptophyta; class Magnoliopsida; order Fabales; family Fabaceae; genus Vicia; species Vicia faba. The sequence continues at coordinate 1,232,442,209 of OX451736.1, read as the reverse complement.
CTTGCTGAAGCTTCATAGAACGATTTCCAATCAAAAACATTCATCAAAACTCAAAGAATTGGTACAATGAACCGGCCCTGTACAGAAAAAAATTCATAATCGTGTTTTAACATCTATGCATTTTCATGGCATTTTAATTGTTGATTCATACTCCTTATGCAATTCTGAAGCTAACCCATATGTTTAATTGTATTTTTATGCATTGTGTGCCAATATACCATTGTTGCTTTTTAGGGTTTGCAGAGTTTCGAATTAGGGGTTTTAAGATAAGGCAAAATTAGGACACCACAGTACCATGGTCATGATCAGCGCCTTTGGACGAAGAAGACGGCACCCTCGCGCTCAATTTATGAGCGTCACAGGGCTAGTCGCTATTTTTCAGAAGCTAGCCTAAAAGAACACCATAAAAAATGTTGCCTAATGTGTTTGTATTTCAGGAACGAGGAAGAAGATGACCTCGTGGCGTCAGTGGATTGGTTCTTTTAAATTTTCGCGCGAAGAATCAGCACTAACTCTTGTTTTATTTATTATATTTGTTATTCATTATATATTAACACGCGTGAACTGGCACGGTTGGCAAGCATGGTGGTTGGTAAAGTACATGACCTGGGTTCGAGCCCCAGGTCTTCACTCTTTCCATTTGTTTTTTTCCAATTAACATTCACATGTAGTGCCCATGCTGAAGCGCACCATACACTTCCAAATCAAGCTTGCCACGTCCATCTCAAGATCAATCAGAAGGCCATGGATTGGAGAACACAATGCACCCTGGTCAGCGCACACACACGTGTCCAGCAAAAGTCCAAACAGGCCAAGATTAATGGGCCAGATTACTAAACTTTAACCTCCATGTTGGGGACTACAACCCCCCTAGGTTTGCATATTTTCTACCTTCTTTATTTTTTTTATATTATTTATACTTCTTTTTATTATTGTTTTATTAATTAATTAAATTATATTTTCATAAAATCACAAATACCATAAAAACCAGAAAAGACCAAAAATTAAATATATTTAATTAGTTAATATTTTGTAAATAAGTTCATAAATTAATTAGTTAAATTAGGTTTAATTTTAATTCTTTTAATAAAAATCTAAAAACATAGAATTAGGGTTTAATAAATTTTCACTTTTTTTCTTTTATTCCATAATAATTAAATAATTAAATAATTAAATATTTATTTTTATAATTAAAATTGCATATAAATTAATTAGGGTTAATTTAGGTTAAAATTCAATGTTTTCTTAATAAATTAAAAGCCATTAGAATTAGGGTTAATACTTATTTTAATTAATTCTTTTTTCATATTAAATCCTAAAATAATAAAAAATACCAAAAACATCTCCTTTTCTTTTTAATTAATTAATTCCATGTAATTTTAATTTTGCAAAAAGGGTCCAACGCCCTCGTTTCGATTTAACTCTTATGCGCATATTTATTTTATTTCATTTAAATATTTATGTATCTCTCCCAAGGCCATGTAACCTTTCAATTTCTTGCACTTTAAATTCTTTTACCTTATTTATTTATTTTTCTGTCAAATCGGGTCCTGGTTAAATTTTGGCGATGTGGACCCGCGCCTTTTGTAATAGCTTAGAGTTTACTTCTCGCAATTTTTAACTGTAAATAATGGCATGAAAGAATGTATGGACCAAAATAAAAACAAGCGTAGAACACCAATAACATGACAAGATAAATGCAAATGAACATGACACACAAATCGCACACACCACCCCTAGGGTACGCCTCACTGTTGCCTTGCCTCGAAAGGTGATCGTCGAGTAGAGGATGTCTTAGTAAGTCCTCATGATCCGGGAATCTGGCATGAGGGTAGCTTTTGAGGTGTCTTCCCATTGCTCTGGTGATCACCATGTCCCGAACCTCGAATTGACCCGAATACCTCCAACGGTGGTGCTACCTACCTCTCAATGGTGGGATGGCACTACTTTAAAGGACATTTACACAGACGAATTCCTTAGGGTAGGTAGACGACTCTAGATACTTGCTCTAAATTTTAAAACAAATCAAAAATACTTTTCACACCGACACCTTTTCAAAAAGCTTTCGAAAGCAATTTTTCAAACACTCTTGAGGACCAATACAAGAGTCGAACTGGAATTTTCAAAGAAACTTTTTAAAACCCACAGTTGAAAAGCAAACAAACCAATTTTGAAAACACAATGAGCAAGTATCTAAGAGCCCATGGATAACCATGGATATAAAGGGTGCTAACACCTTCCCTTTCTATAACCTACCTCCCGAACCGAGAGCAATCTCTTTAAGGAATTTTTCTGTGCTTTTGTCCTTTCCATTTGGAGAAAATAAAAGACGGTGGCGACTCTTGCTTACCGCGACATTTCGCGAACCAGCGTTAAACAGTCAGTTCCAGATCCACCGATCACACCATGTAATAGTTAGGTTTTATATTTTCGCACTTTTAAATTTCCGCAATTATTAACTGTTAGATGTATGCTAATAGGATAGTATGGCAAGAATATTTGAAAATTAAAACGGTAGATCACCTAATGTGCAAAGACTAAATAACTGAAAAATTCACATGCACATATTCACTCCTTGGGTTTGCCTCACTTCGGTTGCCTTCGGTGAACAGTCCTTAAGCATAGGAGATTTTAGTGGTTTCCCTCCTGTCTAAAAGATCAAATGTCCCATTCGAATGTTGCCTCGGAAATGTTGCCTCGGAAAAATATTTAGGACTCTAGGGTTATTACTAAAGTTTCCAACCCATTGCTTAGGTGACTGTACTTGTCCCTTTCGAACGTCCCTTAAAAAATCCAACGACGGGGCTACCTACTCCTTAATAGTAGGACAGCGTTGTCTAAAGGAAACAAGAACGAACAATCTTTTTTTCGAGTAGGTAGAATCTTAAGTACTTGCTCAACAAAACTTTTCACACAAACACCTTTCAAAACAATTTTCAAAACAAACTTCGTTACACCCTTGAGGACTGATACAAGGGTTATCACGAAGTAAAACTTTTTTCAAAGCAAGCACACACAAGAAATTTCAAAATGAGCAAGTACCTAAGAGCCCGTGGAAAACCACTGATAGAAAGGGAGCTAACACCTTCCCTTTCAATAATCTACCCCACGTACTCAGAAACATCTCGAAAAAAGGTTTTTTCTGTTCTTTTTCCTTTTCCATGATTGGATGAAATAAAAGTAGGTGGCGGCTCTTACTTACCGCACATTTGCGAAAACGTAAACCAGTAAAAATAGTCGGTTTTGCCACCATATCACAGAACTGGCGACTCTGCTGGGGAGTTTAAAGTGGGGTATACATTAGGATCTAGGTCATTTCAAATTGCTTTCTTGTTTGTTTTCCTTATTCTTAAAGGGTCTTGCTTGGGTTACTGTAGATCCTACACCAGGATCTGGGGGCACTTTTTAGGTAAACAACAATAGATCGTGGAGACTGTACAACATAGACCGATATGGTTTAAGCGATGGGTGTGTTGGTGTGGCACTTTGGTTGGTACTGGTATCCTTCGTGGGGAAACGAGGAGAATACGGGGCCGTCGCGTGGTGTCGTGAAGCACTAACGGACCTTAGAACCTTAATTGAACAAACTTGGCCATTAGAAAGTAGCGAGATAGCCGGCCTCGGTATAGAGTTGAGAATTGGTTGATACTCGATGCTACACTCATTAAGATCAGACTTTCGGGATATTTCGGCCGCAAGAAAAGATTGCTTGAGCTGAGACAATGCCCGGTAAAGGATGGTCAGTGATATTGAGATCCTTTAGAACCCGGTTAATTTTTAAGACAGGTTTGAAACCAACTAAACTTCAAGAGGGTATGACCTTTAACCTCATGCAAGCCTTAAACCTAATAACTTGGTATGATTTGTCTGTGTTTGTTATACATGTGGTTTATCATGACATCGTGCATCATAACATAGCATCCATTCTTATTGCACTAACCATTTCAAAGACCAAGGGAATTTATCTTTGTTCTGTTTTGCAGATCATGGCTTCCGTTTGTAGAAACACTATCCGAATCAACTTTGTGAAGATACCTTCCCAACTCAAAGAGTTGGTATCAAGGGTTTCTGAAACTTATGCGTTCACTAAGAGACATGGTCAACTTCTCAACCTGGTTACTTCAAACTTTGATGAAAAGATGATGAGTATACTCTTTCAGTTCTTTGATCCCAAGCACCACTGCTTCACCTTTCCAGACTATCAGTTGGTGCCTACCTTGGAAGAATTCTCTCAGCTGCTGGATATACCCATTCTTGAACAGTTGCCCTTCACAGGTCTAGAAGAAGTTCCTAAGCCAAAAGTAATTGCCTCAGCTTTGCTTCTGAAACGGGACGACATGGTATCCAATTGGGAAACAAGAAGCGGAGTCAAGGGTTTTCTAGATAAGTTTCTGATAGACAAGGCCCAGCTGCTTTGGGATGATATGGATTTCAAGGATTTTGAGGAGGTTTTGGCTCTTCTAATCTATGGGTTAGTCTTATTCCCTAATCCGGACTCGTTCATAGATGTGAATGCTATCAAGATCTTCCTCTCCTGCAACCCTGTGCCTACCTTGCTCGGAGATATTTTGCACGCTCTCCATACTCGTACCATGAAGAGAAGAGGGGTTCTTATGTATTGCATGCCATTGTTGTCGATGTGGTTTATTTCTCACCTCCCTAAGTCTATACTGAAGAATGAAGAAGGTTTGGGTTGGTCGCAAAGGATAATGTCAGTCGCTCACATGGATATTCTCTGGTGTTCCCGAGCTATGGAAAACACTGCTATTATTGACCGCTGCGGTGAGTACCCTAATGTTCCGTTACTTGGCATCAGAGGAGGCATAACCTACAATCCTTGTTTAGCTCTGCGAAAATTAGGTTACGCTCGAAGAGATGGTCCCCGTGAGTTACTTCTCGAGGTCATTGTATTCAACTATGAGGATGACACTCACAAGTGTCGCCGGAGGTTCATACGAGCTTGGGGCATGGTAAACAGATCTGGCACCAAGGCTTTGGGGACAAAGGCTTCCATTCCTATGGAACCTTACCTCCAATGGGTACGAGCTCGCGCCCAGAAGCTTATGATGCCCTATGTGTCCGTTTTACCAGTGATTATGGAACCCACTACTGAAGGGGGTATTCTTTACACGGTTCTCTATCCTTATATGCCCACTGATCTTGGAGAGTTACCGAGGTCTTGGATTCAGTTGAAGAAGGAGTGGGGTACTTACAGGGGTCACTTCCATGTTCAGGAGAGGAAGGTTTTAGAGCTTACAAAGCAGCTCCACGAGGAAAAAGGACTCAATGATTATCTTGGCACAAAGAGGAAGCATCCATGGGAATTTTGATGTCTTTTATAATTTTAGATTTGTTTTTAATTGTAACGCCTAAAAGGCATTTGAACTTTGAATTCAGCTAATAAAGTCTTTGTTCTATTTTTGTTTGCAAATTTAAATTTCCCAAAGTCTTTGAAATAATTGCATGCGCATTCCATTCATAAGCATTGCATGTACAGGTACGATTACAGGTTTCTCATCTTCTTCACTGTTTATTTCAGCAGAAATGTCTTCCGAACAAAGCATCAAGGACCTTCAGGCACAAAACGCCAAGTTCCAACAAATGTCCATAAGTCTGGCAAAAGGGCAGGAGGATCTGAAAGCCCTCATCCTGAAAGAGAGAAATAAAAAGAAGAAGAAGGTCGGTATTCTGAATATGGGAAGAAGGTTTGGAGAGCGGTTAAAGCGACAAGTCGATCTGACCTCTTTATCCAAGGAAGGGGAGAATCAAGAAGAAGAAAAGGATCTCAGTCCTACAATTTCTGACAATGATACTGACTACAATAATGAGCGGTATCTTCCCACTGAGGATAGATACAAGCAGTTGGAAGATCGTTTGAGTGCTATGGAAGTCCAGAGGATACCTGGGCTGGATTTCGAAGAATTGGGATTGGTGTCGGGAGTGGTCATCCCGCAGAAGTTCAGAGCTCCAATTTTTGCAAAGTATGATGGGTGTCCTGCCCAAAAATCCATCTCCGCTCTTATGTCAGAGAGATCCAGCCCCACACTACTGATAGATATTTGTGGGTTCATTTCTTTCAAGATAGTCTGTCAGGGACTCAACTCGAATGGTTCTACCAGCTGGAGGGAGCCAATGTCCGAAATTGGGAAGATCTGGTCGGTGCTTTATACAAGAAGTATCAATATAATGCCGACCTTGCTCCTACTCATACTCAACTCCAGAGTATGTCCATGGGTGCAAGTGAAGGGTTTAAAGACTATGCACAGAAATGGAGAGACTTGCTGGAAGATTTCAAACCCCGTTGTCTGATAGGGAGTTGGTTGATATGTTTCTGGGGACACTATCTGGTCCATTTTTCAATCATTTGATTGGCATCTCGTCAGCTGGTTTCACCGAGCTGATTCTAACTGGAGAAAGAGTAGAAGCTGGGATTCGGAGCAGCAAGATATAGAAGGATACCTCTTTGAGCTTCGTAAATAAGTCTTTTGCTGGTAAGAAGGAAGCAAGTGCCATCTATAGTCCGAGGGGCCAAAACAGGGTTGAACATCGCCATACAGTAAGTGTCATAATGATACCTAGGCCTGTAGTTGCTCCACAACGCAACAATCAACAAAGGGTGGAAAGAACACAACGGCAGTTTACCCGAATCAACATGACATTGGCTGAAGTTCTACCTCATCTGTTGAGATCCAACTTGGCAACCTTGAAAGAGGCTCCAAAAAATCAAAATACTACATCTCCCTGATATAATCCAAATGCTCGGTGTGCCTATCATTCTGAGAGTCCTGGCCACGATACCAATGACTCCTGGGCTCTAAGGAATAAGGTACAAGATCTAATTGAAGCCAAGGAAATTGAGTTTGATGCTCCGGAGAAGCCCAATGTCATAACTGCTCCCATGCCTAAGCACGGTCGTGGAATTAATGCTGTTGATATCGACTTGTTTGTGACCTTGGTGGATGAAGTTACTACTCCTCTCATGACTGTGAAAAAGAATTTGATTTTGGCCGGTTTATTTCTAGGTTATGGTGAAGGTTGCCATATGTATTCGTTTCTACCTTCTGGTTGCCATTTGCTGAAGTCAGGTGTTCAACGCTTGATGGACAACAAAGAAATTTTGTTCGAGAAAAACTTAATTCTTGTTGTTCCATCTGAAGACATTTCCATTATAACCATTTCCGCCAATCCTTCCAAGGTCTCCTCGAGAAGACCTGTTAGGATTACATCTGCTCCAAGAATCGCTCTGCTGATAATCACTGTTCCTGGTCCTGTCTCGTATGTCTCGTACAAAGCTGTCCCCTGGCATTATGGTGTCGGTGTGTACTATCATGGCATCAAACAAGATTTGAAAGATGAAGAGGTTGATCCTGATATTGGTAACATTGTCTGAACCAGCAAAATCACCCGAAGTGGAAGGGTTTTCTCTCCCGAGATTTCCCCTAAGACTGTCAACAAGCCTATTGTCATCCCATCTATTGTTCCTGCTAGTACATCAACTACTGCTCCTGTTCCTACTCCAGTTACTACCCCTGTCGTAAAATCGTCTAATACCTGTGGAAAAGAAATTATAGGTGAGCCTGCTCGGATGGAGGCGCCTAGGAAAATTGTGTTGGAGGCCTCTAAGCAAGAGATGGAGGAAATATTGAAAATAATTAAGAAGAGCGACTACAATATGGTCGAGCAGCTGGGGCAGACCCCATCAAAGATATCCATGTTGTCTTTGTTGTTGTGTTCCGAAGCCCATGCGAAGGCTTTGATTGCATTCCTCATGATTGCACATGTGCTACAGGAAACTTCAGCTGGTTAGTTCAAAGATTGTGTGGCCAGCCTGACTGCTGATAATGGGTTGGGTTTTTCAGATGCAGACTTGACACCAAAGGGAAGGAAGCATAATGATGCTCTTCATGTCTCGATTGAATGCAGGGGCACCACTATGGCTCATGTGTTGGTAGATATTGGGTCTTCGCTGAATGTCTTTCCTAAGAAGGCGTTGGACCGGTTGGATTGTGAGGGTTTGACTCTAAAGCCTAGTAACATTGTGGTAAGGGATTTTGACGGATTGAAGAGAATGGTGCATGGGGAGGTGGACATCCCTGTCAAAGTGGGTTCTCAGACTTTTGGGTCCACCTTCTATGTGATGGATATCAGGCTGTCATATTCTTTTTTGCTAGGTCGTCCTTGGATCCACGAGGCTGGGGCAGTTACTTCCACACTCCACCAAATGCTGAAGTATCCGATAAAAGGGAAGATTGTCACAGTGCGGGGTGAAGAGGAGTATATGGTGAGACACCTTAATTCCTTCCGCTAAGTAGAGATGGACGGGGAATTTATAGAAACTCCTTGTCAGAACTTCGAAGAGGTCCCTCAGATCTTAGCATCGACTGAAACTACTACCAGCAGCAAACCTCCTCTAAAGATGGCTTCCCTCAAGGACGCCAGGGTCGTGGTTGAAGAAGGTGGGTGTGCCAATTGGGGTCAGCTCCCTGATTTCACTCACAAAACTAACAAATTTGGTTTGGGCTTTACTACAGGGGCTCAAACGGCTATTAGACGCGCTCGGGCTGGAGGACCTCCCCTGCGCATCAGTAATCAGGGAATTAATGCCATTGAAGACAGCGAGGAAGACTCAGACATTGACAGCTGGATCTACCCGACTACCAACGGTGGACCGAGTAATTGGATGGATAGGGACTTTATATCAGTTTCTTTTATTCCGTAGTAATTGTCTTACTTGTTTTGAGAGTTGTAATAAACAATTTAAAACTTTACGGCCTTGTGCCTTGCCCGAGGCACATTGGTTTTTCTTGTGAGGGCTATTATTTGTCATTTCATATATCATTAATAAAGCATTAGACGTTTCTTGCACTCTCTATTTTTCTTTTCTGTTTTCCACTTTATCCAAACAGATATTCTCTTACACACACTCACATATCATAATATAGATCCATATCCACTCTGGATCCCATTGATAACAGCTCTGCTATTGCCAGTTATGACTTCAAAAATATGATCAACCAAGCCGAAGACGAAAGTGAGGATGATTGTGAGGTGCCTGGAGAACTCGCTAGACTATTACAGCAGGAAGAAAGGGCCATACAACCTCATGAAGACCCGCTTGAGACAGTGAACTTGGGTACTGAGGAAGACAGAAAAGAGGTTAAAATAGGTGCAAATCTGGAGCTTAGCATCAAACAGAGGTTGATACAGATGTTGCACGACTATGTTGAGATCTTCGCCTGGTCCTATGAAGACATGCCTGGTTTGGACATTGATATTATGGTACATCGCCTGCCGACTAAAGAAGACTGTCCTCCGGTTAAACAGACGGTCCACTGTATGCATCCCGAAATGTCAGAGAAAATCAAGGCAGAGGTCATGAAACAGTTCGACGCAGGATTCTTAGTTGTCACTTCTTATCTACAGTGGGTTGCTAATGTCGTTCTGGTACCTAAGAAGGACGGTAAGGTACGGATGTTTGTGGATTACAGAGATCTGAACAGGGCAAGCCCCAATGATGACTTCCCCCTTCCTCACATTGACGTTCTGGTCGACAACACCGCCCAACATAAAATCCTCTCCTTCATGGACAGTTTCTCTGGCTACAACCAGATCAAGATGGCTCCTGAAGACATGGAGAAGACAACCTTCGTTACACAGTGGGGAAACTTTTGCTACAAGGTGATGCCTTTTGGGTTGAAGAATGTTAGGGCAACTTATCAGCGCGCCATGGTCGCTTTGTTCCATGATATGATTCACCATGAGATCGAAGTTTATGCTGATGACATGATAGCCAGGTCCCAGACTGAGGAAGAGCACCTTGATCATATCCAAAAGTTGTTCGACAGGTTGAAGATGTATAAGCTGAGGTTGAATCCGAACAAGTGCACCTTTGGGGTAAGGTCTAGTAAACTTATGGGTTTCATTATCAGCGACAAAGGCATCCAAGTAGATCCTGCAAAGGTAAAGGCTATACAAGAGATGCCAGCTCCCTGTACAGAGAAGGAAGTTAGAGGTTTCTTGGGATGCCTGAATTATATCGCCATGTTCATTTCACATCTGACTGCTACTTGTGAGCCAATCTTCAAGCTACGGAAGAAAGATCAAGTGGTAAAGTGGATTGATGAATGTCAGGCCACTTTCAAAAGAATCAAGGAATACCTTCAAGAACCACCAATTCTGATGCCTCCGGTTGAAGGAAGACCTTTGATATTGTACTTGACATTGCTAGACAATTCAATGGGGTGTGTGTTGGGGCAGCATGACGAGTCTGGTTGAAAAGAGCACGCAATATACTACCTTAGCAAAAAATTTACCGACTGTGAGACACGATACTCATTTCTCGAGAAAACTTGCTGCACTTTGGCATGGGCTGCTCACCGACTGAGGCAGTATATGTTGACTCACACTACCTTGTTGATATCGAAGATGGATCCGATCAAGTACATTTTCGAGAAGCCTGCACTCTCCGGAAGGATAGCAAGGTGAAAAATGATCTTAACTGAGTACGACATACAATATACAACCCAAAAAGCAATCAAGGGGAGTGTATTGGCTGAGCATTTGGCTCATCAGGCCGTGGATGACTACCAGTCCATGAATTTTGAGTTCCCGGATGAGAATATCATGTTAGTAATTGACTATGAAGAACCTGGACCGAATGAAGGACCTGAGGAGGGATCCCGATGGTCTATGTATTTTGATGGAGCCTCAAACGCACTAGGTAACGACATTGGTGCTGTAATCATATCTCCCGAGGGCTGTCATACTCCGTTCACTTCCCGATTATGTTTCAACTACACCTACAACATGACGGAGTATGAAGCATGCATCATGGGCCTTCGAGCTACTATTGACCTAAGGATCAAGTTCTTGAATGTATTCGGGGATTCCGCTTTGGTGATAAGTCAGATCAAAGGCGAGTGGGATACGAAGCACCCGAATCTCATTCCTTACAAAGAGTATGTACTAACATTGCTCCCACACTTTAAGGAGGTAACCTTCGAACATTTCCCACGAGAGGAGAACAAGTTAACGGACGCGCTAGCTACCATGTCTTTTATGTTCAAGGTTAGGTGGGAAAATGAAGCTCCCCAAATTTACCATTGAGAGGTTGGATGAACCAGCACACTGCTGTGAAATCGATACCGAAGAAGTGGAAGACAAACCCTGGTTTCACGAAGTCAAAAGGTATCTCGAGACTCAAGAGTATCTCGAAGGGGCATCTGTCAACGATAAAAAGTTTCTGAGAAGGTTCGCTGCAAAGTTCTTCCTCAGTAATGGAATCCTCTATAAACGCAACCATGACTCCACACTACCACGGTGTATAGACAAGAGTGAAGCAGAGAGGATCATGACTGATCTACATGAAGGCACCTTTGGAACCCATTCTAGTGGACATACCATGGCTAAGAAGATTCTATGGGCAGGATACTATTGGTCCACTATGGAAGCCGATTGTTATCAGCACTCTCGAACTTGTCATAAATGCCAAATCTATGCTGATAAGGTGCACGTGCCTCCGGTCCCCTTAAACGTCTTGACATCTCCATGGCCGTTTGCAATGTGGGGCATCGACATGATCGGATAAATCAGGCCCACCGCTTCCAATGGACATTGCTTCATCTTGGTAGCCATTGATTCCTTCACAAAGTGGGTTAAGGAAGCTTCCTTTGCTACAGTTACTAAGAACGTCGTAGCGCGATTTATCCGACATAATCTGATTTGTCGATATGGTGTGCCCGAGAGAATTATCAATGCCGATGGTACGAATCTCAACAATACAGTGATCACCGAGCTCTGTAAATAGTTCAAGATACAGCATCATAATTCTTCTCCCTATCGATCGAAGATGAATGGCGTTGTTGAAGCAGCTAACAAGAATATCAAGAAGATTATATAGAAGATGATGGTGACATATAAAGACTGGAATGAGATGTTACCATTTGCTCTTCATAGGTATCGTACCTCAGCACGGACGTCGACAGGGGCAACCCCCTATTCTCTGGTATATGGCATGGAGGCAGTCCTACCCATCGAAGTCCAGATACCTTCTCTCAGGATTATGAAGGATGCGGGTTTGAACTAAGACGACTAGATCTGAACTCGCCTTGATCAGTTAAATCTAATCAATGAAAAGAGACTTACTGCTATCTGCCATGGTCAGACGTACCAAAAGAGAATGATCAAGGCTTTTAACAAGAAAGTCAGGCGTCAAGAATATCAAGTCGGGTATCTAGTGGTCAAAAGCATCATACATCCATAAGGTGATCCCAGGGGCAAATGGACCCCCACGTACGAAGGGCCATTTGTGGTTAAGAACATTTTCTCGGGAGGAGCTATGATTCTAACCACCATGGACGGTGACGACCTTCCTCACCCTGTCAATGCAGACATAGTGAAAAGATACTACGCCTAACTAAAATACCCGCTAGGTTGACTGGCCTAGGAAAAAATAAGGGCTTCCCGGCGAACCAAAAGGGTTCGGGCAAAAGTAAGGGATGAAAATGAAAAAATCTGTACAACCGGCAAGTCGAAAACCCGAGAGGGCGGCTTGGGCAAAAAAGGGTATCCTGGTGGACTGAAAACCCGAAAGGGCGGTCCAGGAAAAAGTTAGGGATATAAAGCATACCTCTATGTCTCATCGGATCACCTTGCGGCCAGACTTCGTTATCGACTATCAAGCTCGGACGGCGCCAACCAATCTGATTAACTTTCAGCCAAGAAGCAAAGTGATGAGACGCTTGAAGATATAAAGGCAATAGCAGAGTTGGAACCCAATGGGGTTGTTTCACATAGTTGTTTTTCTTTCTTTTACACAAATTGTATAATTCCTATCTTTCGGCGGTGTTCTCTTACTAGAGCGTCAGCCTCCTTGTACAAAAATGCCTATTACAGGCCGACTTCAAAAATCAATACAAAATTACTTTCACTTCGAGTTTTTTTTTTCTGTTTTGTTTTGCAAGAATGTCCAATGACTTATTTTTGATATATGCATTTGAAAATGATTGCTGCTCATAAATATTTACATAAGAAACAAAAGATAGTTACTCGTAATTCCAGAAACAGGGGCAAAAACAAGAAGTGCCAAACCCGACAGTTACTCCGCCCAGCAGGTACCGGGATAGAGCCAGCTTGGGAACATAATTATTGGTACATACACTCCCCCACAGAGTAAAAGTCACATATGACTAACCCTGATATCTTTCTAGGAAAAAAGGATTAGCTTCAACAAATTCAGCAGTCATGCAAGTCACATCTGCAGACGACTAACGGAAACTCAATTCCTGAAACGAAACATGTCAACTAATATACATTATCGCTTCGAAGTAACCCTATGATCCAGGTTCCTTTTCACAGCCCTGCTATCCAGGCTTTCATATTGAAGTAACCCTACTATCCAGGTTCCTTCTCACAGCCCTACTATCAAGGCTTTCATATCGAAGTAACCCTACTATCCAGGTTCTTTCTCACAGCCCTACTATCCAAGCTTTCATTTCGAAGTAACCCTACTATCCAGGTTCCTTCTCACAGCCCTTGTATCCAGGCTTTCATATCGAAGTAACCCTATGACCCAGGTTCCTTCTCATAACCCTACTATCCAGGCTTTCATATCGAAGTAACCCTACGACCCAGGTTCCTTCTCATAGCCCTACTATCTAGGATTTCATTTCGAAGTAACCCTATGATCCAGGTTCCTTCTCATAACCCTACTATCCAGGCTTTCATTTCGAAGAAACCCTACGACCAAGGTTCCTTCTCACAACCCTACTATCCAGGCTTTCATTTCGAAATAACCTTACTATCCAGGTTCCTTCTCACATCCCTACTACCCAGGCTTTCATATCGAAGTAACCCTACGACCCAGGTTCCTTCTCATAACCTTACCATCTAGGTTTCTTTTCTCTTACCTCCAGACGACCGTTTACAACCTGGTAAAACCTGGACCCGACCAGTTTCGGTCGATTTCACCTTTCCCCAGTAAGTCGCGATGCAGCCTGTACACTGACCAGATATGCAGTTCACCTCTGGAGTTAATTCCCCAGTAGAGTAACAGACAACTGAAGCTCCTAAAATTCTATTTCTCCCAAGACAGATACCAACATTCCTCAGCAGATTCCTCCTCAATGACAGGAGCAAGGACTCTCATCAAAGGAATATCTCAGGAAATCAACATCCTCTAGATGGCATCTTTAAGACCATCTCCGACGGTACTCTGTCACATCTTAGATGGCATCTTTAGGCCCATCTCCGACAATTCTCTAGCAACTTCCAAGTGGCAACTATAAGACCATTCCTGATATCACAAATCAAGTATCACTTCATGTGAGTGCAAATTTCGGGGAACTCTAGTGTTCAATCATCTTCCACCTTCAGATCACGAAAGGCAGACAAGCCAATCTATATCCTCAGGTTTAAGAAGATTGAACAGGGGAAGCTTTTGTACCCCAAAATTTTCCCTCTCATTTTACTCAAAACATACTCCTAGAGATCCTCAATTTGCTCAAGTTTACCCAAGAGTTGACCAGACAAACTCTCTCCTAAGGCAGTGTATCTCAAATTAGGGTTTCCATTTTCATCAAGATGAGTGAACCCCAAAGACCTCATATGCTATCCATGGTCCTAATATGTTCTCAAGACCCTCCATGTCAAATTTCAAGCACTGCACAAGAAGTTTGCTCAGTCAACTGCTCAGATGCTTGAGAATCGACTGTATTAGGTCAAAAGTCAACTGTGGCACACATACAGTCAAACCTCAAGATTTTTGGTCAACATCAAAATTTTGAAGTGATATCCATCATTTGATCAAGGGTTGATCATGATTCCTCAAGGAATGCCCCAAATTCATCAAAACCCAAAAGTTGCTAAATTAGGGTTTCTCGGGAAAAGTCAACCAAACTTTGACCAAGCATAACTTCCACATACTTTATCAGAAATTTTCCATCCAAGGCTAATTTTGAAGAGGATGCAATTCCCTACAATTCATCTTCATCCCACAAGTTCAAAATATGCACTCATCAAAAGATATGAATTTCTACATTATAGGTCCTTTTGAAAAGTCAACAAAAACACCTTTTGGGTCAAAGCTTCTTATAGGAACATGAAAGACCCAATTGAAATGAGACCAAAAGGGTTTCTTAGTGAACATCCTAATATTTCTAAAAAGTCCAAGAACACCCCTCTAGGGTTAAAATTGGAAGAGATATGCCTTGTCAAAGTTGACCTTTTTTGCAAAATTGCCAAAAGTCAAATATGCTCAAAAGTGCATTTTTACCAAATGGGCTTAGCATTTCATGATTGCACCTCAATTATAACACAGTCCACGACCCAATTACTTATCCACATGTTATTTTCTTCATTTTCCAATTTATTTTGATTTTTTATTAATTAAAAATTGAATTAAATCAAATAATTGGTAAATAATATCAAAGATTTGTTTTGATATGGGATAATTTGGCTCAATATAGCAAGTTTGCATATGGAATGGAAATTAAATCAAATCTTCCATAATTGTAAAGATACATATGGATTTTAGAACCCTAAATCGTTATAGCATATATAATGAAAAAGGACAAGGCAAAAAACAGGGGCTAGCAATCGTGAAAGAGGAAGAAAAAACTCCAAATTTTCAAAGAAAAGTGTGAATCGGTTTCAGTCATACAGGCCATCTCAAGCCATCCTAGCATTGCCAATCGTTTGCTGGACGTCTTAGGAAGCTATTCCAATCAATTACAAGTCCTTTCACGCTCAGAAACATCTTGTATGAACATTACGGTTTGCCATTTTTTTCAAATTCGACTAGCATGATTTATACATTATGAGCATGTTTTAATGGCATATACGTGTTTGTTATCATGTTTGCAATATGTTGGTTTGGTTTAATTAACGTTTTGATGCCCATACTGATGAATGCCATAGCTAGGGTTTGAAGCCACATTTTGGAGCTTCTTGACACAGGTAAAATTAGGCCACGAATAAGGTACCATGATGATCGTGACATCATGACCAATTGAACCCTGGTCTTCAATTTCATTTATCTTGCGTTTTGTGAGTTTTTGAGTTGTACAGGGTTGTAGCTACAAATGTTGTCCGTAGGTAAAAGTGCAGGGACCTAATACGATAGAGGAGGAAGAAGATGGTGGCGTGGCATCCAACCATTGAACAATTCAAAATTCGCGCATGTTGTTGGTTCATTTATTTTGTTTGATATATTATATTCTGGCCTTATTATATTGACAACTAAACAATGCAGCGTAGCTGGTAAAGGCGTATGGTGGTAAGCGTGAGGACCTGGGTTCGATCCCAGGTCCCAACATTTTCCTTATTTTAATTCTCCAACGCAGGATCATGTGTATCTCCCACTCAAGCGCCTTCCATACACTTCCAACATCCAACCAATGGATCAGTTCTTATCCAGATCCAACGATCAGATCAAGGGATGGCCATAATGCACCATCAGGAGAGCATCCTCGGGAATCAGGCGCGTTGACTAAGATCAGCACTATTGGGCCTAATAATTCAACATGCACCTCCCTCATTCAGCAATACAGGCCCACTCTTTTTCCTTTTTCTATTTTTATTATTCTTATTATTCTTAATTATTTTCCCTTTTTACAAATAATCCTAAAGTCATTTCTTTATTTAATCAAAATCACAAAATCACAAAAACATCAAAAATCTTTTTTTAATAAAAAATATTTTTTAATTCTTAATTAATTTAGTTTAATTAATTTAGGGAAACTTAATTATTTTTATAATTAAAAATAATTAGAATTAGGGTTTTAATTTTGTACATAACCTAATTAATTTTTTCTCAAATAATAACCTAAATATTTTCTCAATTAGATTTTTAGGATTTCCAATTATTCCCGCATTCAATTCGCCGCGCGCATTTTAATTCTTTTTATTATTATTGTAATTACTCCAAGTTTGTAATAGTAATTAGGGTTTTACATTTCCGTATTTTTATTTTCAGTCCAGATAATTATGCAACTACGAAAGCCATGTAATAGTTAGGTTTTATATTTTCGCACTTTTAAATTTCCGCAATTATTAACTGTTAGATGTATGCTAATAGGATTGTATGGCAAGAATATCTGAAAATTAAAACGGTAGATCACCTAATGTGCAAAGACTAAATAACTGAAAAATTCACATGCACATATTCACTCCTAGGGTTTGCCTCACTTCGGTTGCCTTCGGTGAACAGTCCTTAAGTATAGGAGATTTTAGTGGTTGCCCTCCTGTCTAAAAGATCAAACGTCCCATTCGAATATTGCCTCGGAAATGTTGCCTCAGAAAGATCTTTAGGACTCTAGGGTTACTACTAAAGTTTCCAACCCATTGCTTAGGTGACTGTACTTGTCCCTTTCGAACGTCCCTTAAAAACTCCAACGACGGGGATACCTACTCCTTAATAGTAGCATAGGGTTGTCTAAAGGATACCTACTCCAACAAAACTTTTCACACAAACACCTTTCAAAACAATTTTCAAAACAAACTTCGTCACACCCTTGAGGACTGATACAAGGTTTATCACGAAGTAAGAATTTTTTCAAAGCAAGCACACACAAGCAATTTCAAAATGAGCAAGTACCTAAGAGCCCATGGAAAACCACAGATAGAAATGGTGCTAACACCTTCCCTTTCTATAATCTACCCCCGTACTCAGAAACTTCTCGAAAAAAGGTTTTTTCT
The DNA here is from genome assembly GCA_948472305.1 of Vicia faba. Classification (NCBI taxonomy): domain Eukaryota; kingdom Viridiplantae; phylum Streptophyta; class Magnoliopsida; order Fabales; family Fabaceae; genus Vicia; species Vicia faba. The sequence goes on along the minus strand of OX451736.1, from coordinate 1,232,424,515 downwards.
GTTTCTTTTTCCTTTTCCATGATTGGATGAAATACAAGTCGGTGGTGACTCTTGCTTACCGCACATTTGAGAATACAAAACTCAAACCAGTAAAAACAGTCGGTTCTGCCACCATATCACACTTGCTTTTGAAGAAAAGTGAAATGACAAATATCAAGTATTGTACAAGCATGTTCTAAGCTTTTTTAGGTCTTAGACACATTGCTTTTGGTTTATAGGAGTTATGTGTGCAGAAAGAACAAGTTAGAAGCTCAAGACAAGTTGACTTTGTGATTAAAGCAACTTTTCAAGAGTGGAATGGTAACTTTCTTCCAAATATGGAAAATTGGCTTGGACAATGCTTGGAACACTTGGATAATATCTCAAAAGCAAGTGTAATCTTATGATTATGGAGAGATCTTGAGGTTTAGAAGCCTGCAAAATAGGATTGTGCAGCATAGGTTTGAAATTGGATTTTTGTTCATCACAAAATGCCTTGTAATTCAAGTGACAAAACACCAACTTCATCTCTTCGATTCTCCCTACTCAAGAATGATCTCAAGAAGTTCTTGGATATTTTGGAAAGCTTGCAATGTGCTCTGCAACCCATATTTGAATTTCTTTTGAAGATTTCCCTTGGAAATATATGAAAAAGGGCCATGAAGTTAGGTCAAAATCCTGACCGAATTAGGGCAAAATTTCACTAAGTGTTTAGTTTCATGACCCTATGTTCACAAAATTATAACTTGAGATCCAAGAACTTTTGGAAGAAGTTGTGTGAATCAAAGTTGTAGATTTCATGGAGATCTACAACTTTCATGTTGGAAGTTTCTCTTGAATCATTTTGCATCATAATGAAAAAATTTCTCAAAGTTATGAAAAAATAAGAAATTTTTTACATTTGGAAAAATTTCTAAGTTTAGAAATTTTGACTTTTCAAAATGAAATCTTGACTTTTTGATTTCTTGATGAATAAGTTTCATATTTTTACATGTTTTGATGAATTATGACCTTTGGCACTTGAATTTGACCAAAAAGTCAAAGTTTGACTTTTCAGTATACAATTGACTTTTGATTAGTTGACTGCAAAATCCATTTGTCAATCCAATGGATTTGCAATGTTTTGAACCATTTCATTAGGTTAAAATAATGAAATTGGACTCTTGGGATCATTCCTTAAAAAAAATGACCATATGCTAGGTCAAAAATCAGAAATTGCCCTTTCCCAGTCAAAACCCTAATTTTGACCATTTTGCCCTTTTGGAGATTTGATCAAATTTCTTGAGGAATTATGGTCCAAACTTGATCAAATGATACATATGAGTTTAAAATGTTGATGTGGATCAAAAATTATGAATTTTGACTGTAAATTGTCCATAGTTGACTTTTTCCCCAATACAGCTGATTTTTAGGTCAATTATTCAATTGACTGATCAAAAGTGTGATTCAAGGCTTGAAACCTGGCATGAGTAATCTTGGGGGTCCATAATGCTCCATTAAAGTCATATGAAGCATTGATAGTTTCAAAAATCCTTGTGCAAACTCAAACCCTAATTTTGGTCATCAATGCATAAGGAGGTGTCTTGAGTTGATGAAACCCTAATGCAGTCTTGAGCCCAAGGAGATCTTCTGAGCAAATTCTTGATAAGTGAGAGGGCAAATTTTGAGGTACAACAGCTGCCCCTGTTCAATATTCTTAAGCCCGAGGAGTTAGATTGGCAAGTTTTTCCATTCGTGACTCGAAGGTGGAAGATGATTGGACACTAGAGTGCCCAGAAATTTGCACTCGGTGATGTGATGGTTGAGGGAATGGGCTTAAAGATGCCATTTGGAGAGGTTATAAAAGCTGTAGGAGATGGGATTAAATATGCCATCCAAAAGTGATTGTTTGTATTGTAATTTGTAAGCTGAAAGAATGAGTATCAGAATGACGTCCGTGTCTAGAGCGTATCTGAACTGTATATGGGGGCTGATTTTGAATGATTATCAGAATGGCATCCGTTTCTGGAGCGTATCTAAACTGTATCTGAGAACTGAAACTGAATGAGTATCAGAATGGCATTTGTGTCTGGAGCGTATCTAAACTGTATCAAAAGGTTGAATCTGAATGAGTATCAGGATGGCATCCGTGTCTAGAGCGTATCTGAACTGTATCTGAAAAGTTGAATCTGAGTGAATATCAGAATGGCATCCGTGTCTGGAGCGTATCTGAACTGTATCTGAAAACTTGAATCTGAGTGAATATTAGAATGGCATCCGTGTCTGGAGCGTATCTGAACTGTATCAAAAGGTTGAATCTGAATAAGTATCAGGATGTCATCCGTGTCTGGAGCGTATATAAACTATATCTGAAAACTCTGAACATTGTTAATGATAACTGTTAATCTTATCCTGAAAAGGGTAAAATGTTAGCTAAAATTCAAAGTCATGTTGTATGAAATGTATGATATAATGCATTCGTTTTTATCAATGTTTATGATATTCAGATGCAATGTATGCGTATGTGAGCTAGTTTGTTGCACTGCTGTTGGATTGGGGAAACTAAATCCCTGTCCGCTGTTGAGGATATGGAATGTAATTCTTCATGTTGTGAAGTTGAAGTGTTGATGAATTTCTGCTTAGAGAAATAAACTTTGTTGTAAGGGAAATGTCGTATACTGCTTGTAAAATCCTATTTGGGGAATCTTGAGAAATTTGACGACTTCTACTGGGGATTGATAATTGGAAGCTTGTTCCACTGGGAATTAAACTACAAACTGTGGGGGATTTATAGCTTAGAGAGATTTCCCTACCTCTTAAAGCCATTAGTAATTGTCTTTTATTTTGTTTATTTGTAAACAGTAATTATGTTCAAATGCATATGTTCAACAATGAATCATTGGACGTTTTTGTAAACAAAACACAAGAGTAAAGAAAAACAGATAGTTTTGCACTTTCAAAGGAATATCTTTGTATTGACTTTGAGTAAGTATTTTTGTACAGTGAGACAAACATTCTAGTAGGAGAACACTGTTGTAAGAAAGATGAAAATTTTAATACAAAGAAAAGATGGTTATGTGTATTTATTCCATGGGGTTCCAATTCTGCTATAGCCTTCGTATCTCTGATAATATTGTTTATTTGTTGCCTCGTTCGAAGATGATTGAATTGATCATAACCTCTGAGTTTGTCAGTTGTCCGTAAGGTTATCCAACGGGACATAGTCATACGCTTTAATTCCCTAACTTTTTCCTGGACCACCCTTTTGGGTTTTCAGTCCACCGGGAAACCCTTTTTTGCCCAAGTCGCCCTTTCGGGTTTTCAACTTGCTGGGTGTACAGATTTTTTGTTGTATCCCTAATTTTTGCCTGAACCTTTTTGGTTCGTTGGGATGCCCTTGTTTTGCCTAGGTATGTTAACCTAGCGGGTCTCTTATGCGTAGTATCTTTTAACTATGTCTGTGTTCGCAGGGTGTGGCAGGTCGTCACCATCCATGGTAGTCAAGATCATTGCTCCACCAGAGAATATATTTTTGATTACAAATGGTCCTTCGTATGTAGGAGTCCATTTTCCCCCGGGATCAACTTGTGGAAGTATGATGCGTTTGATCACTAGATCCCCAACTTGATACACTTGACGTCTGACCTTCTTATTGAAAGCCTTAATCATCCATTTTTGATACATTTGACCATGGCAAACAACAGTAAGTCTCTTCTCATTAATCAAGTTCAGTTGATCAAGTCTAGTTTGGATCTAATCGAATTCGTTCAGCTCTGTATCCTTCATAATTTTCAGAGAGGGGATCTGGACCTCAATAGGCAAGACGGCTTCCATGCCGTAAACCAGAGAATAGGGTGTTTCCCCGGTTGATGTGCGAGCTGTGGTACGATATATGTGGAGAGTGAATGGTAGCATCTCATGCCAGTCTTTGTATGTGACAGTCATTTTCTGTGTGATCTTTTTAATGTTCTTATTTGCGGCTTCAACAGCACCATTCATCTTTGGCCGATAAGGGGAATAATTGTGATGCTGGATCTTGAATTTCTCGCATGAGGCGGTGATCATAGTATTATTCAGGTTCGTACCATTGTCTGTAATGATCCTCTCTGGGATACTGTAACGACATATGAAATTCTGCTTGATGAACCGGGCAACAACATTCTTGTTAACGGAAGCGAAAGAAGCTTCCTCCACCCACGTGGTTGTAGCGATAAAAAATGTAGCGGGGTAAATCGGAGATCGAATTATTGATTAATTCGTCTCACAAAAGCAAGAGTCTCCATCGCGCTTTATTATTTCCAAGGGAAAAGGGAAAAGAGCAAAATAAAACCCTAAAGTATGCAATGCAAAATAATACCTTCTAGAAGTAATAAAAATACAAGGCATTTTTGAAAAGAGATCTATGGTTCGGGGGTTGGTTATACAGTGGGAAGGTATTAGCACCCAATGTATCTATAGTACTCTATAGGAACCTTTTGAAATATCTGTTTATTAAAATGTTCGTTTGATTAAAAATAAATTGTTTTGGCCGAAAAGGGATACAGACGGGTTTTTTGAAGATACGACGACCTAATGTCGAAGTTTTTGGCTTAAAAGGTATAAGTTTTGAAAAGATTGAATATTCGGGGAAAAATTATCTTAAGTTTTAATGAAATGCAGATGTTCGCGTGATTGGACTTGAGGACATGAAGTCAACAAATATAATCGTTTTTCTCTTGGATTAAGAAGTAAACAGAATGACCAAATAACGATGAAATAATTAAACAGAAAAATTAGATAGATAAGTGATATACGACAATTAAATAAAAGACTAAATGGTGTGAACATGCATTTTTTATATTTTGTTTAATATTAATAACGCAAGAGAATTAATTAAATAAAATGTTTTTTAAGTTTTTATTATATGTATTTTTTAATATTAATATAAGTATTATTTTTTAAGAATTATTAAATGATTTTAAACTAAATTAAAACTTAAAAGCTACTAACTTAAGTCTAATTAAAAAAAAAGGGATACTAAAATTACCAAATTAAATCTTAAAAGTTAAACTAATAAAATTGGTCAATTATTAAAATTGTTTAATTAAATTATCTCTATTTGATTAAGTTACTAATTAATTAAACTAAATTAATAATAGTTCTAAAAAAACTAAAAGAGAATAAATAGAAAAAAGTGTATTAGAAATAAAAGGTTAGATGAACAATTTATATGGGCCAAAGGGTTCTGAGGGTCCAAAACAGAAACAAGATGGGGAGGTGTTCTAAGGACTTCGTTGGGCCTGGGTGTGGAAAATGGGTAAGGTCCAATTGTTGAAACAAAATTAGGGTTAACACATTTGTTTAGTTTAGGGAAAAAAAGGGTTAAGGTTTTGTACAGAAGCGGCGCTCCTTCGTCTCGTGTTCTTCTTCGCTCGTCCTCTTCGTTGCTCTTATGCCCGTTCCTGAACTCTCCCTTTGTCCATGGCCACCGGTACCTCAATCTTCCTCTTCCCTCCAACGAGATGCTTGGGCGATCGATTCAAGGTAATCTTACATTTTTTATTTGTTAGGGTTTTGTACTACTACATGTTATGATTTTCATCCATTTTGCTTCTGACTTCAAATTATTATTGTGATTATTTGAGGAATTTTGAAAGAAAAAGAAGGTGAAATGTTACCTTCGGAGATGTAGGAGGAAGGTTGGGCGTGTGCGTAGGAGGCCAAGACGGTGAGGGAAACACGTGATGCTTGCTTCAGTTGCCTGGTATTTTGTCTTTTTCCTCTTCTTGCTTACTTGCGGTATGCTTATCTTATTGGCCTGTGATGAAGATTTCTGAGGCCTTGCTTCTGTTGCCTTGAACATGCTATTGTTGGAATATTGTTTTGACTAGCTTGACTTCTTCTTCCTTTTGCTTTGATGTGCTGAATATGCTTGGGTTTGGTTGCCTTGATGCCTCTTTCGGATTTTGGGTTGCCTAGATGCCTTGGTATAAGTTTAGGCCTTGGATGTTGGTTGGTATGAGGGTTTTAGGCCTGAAAATAAGTTGAACAGGTTATGGTTTTGGTTTCATGGTTTATGTTGTTGGTCATGGCTTGTGTTTACTGGTTTTTTTGTGAGGCTTTAGACAGGTTGGGCGTGTATGGCTGGTTTATGCAGGTTATGGAAACAGGTTGGTGGTTTAGGCCATGGTTGAGGTTTTTCTGGTTTATGCAGGTTATTGAGGTTTTCGTTTAGGCCATGGTTTTGGTTTCATGGTTTATGTTTTGGTCATGGCTTGTGTTTACTGGTTTTTTCGTGAGGCTTTAGACAGGTTGGGCGTGTATGGCCTTTATGGTTTATGCTTTTGGTTCAAGGTTGAAGGTGTTCTTGGCTGTAAGGCTTTACTGGCTTTTTCGTGAGGCTTGAAGGCTTCAGGCAGGTTTATGACAGATGAAGTTTAGCAGGTTCAGGCCCTTGGGTGTTTGTTTGTGCGCTTGAAAGGTTTTACTGGTTTGGATGTTAGGCTTGACAGGTTTTAGGTTGTGGCCTTTATGGTTTATGCTGGTTCAAAACTTAAGCAGGTTTGGCCTTTGATAGGCAACAGGTTTTATGGTTTTAGGCCATATTGATTGAGGCTTTTCTGGTTTTATGGTTAGGCTGGACAATTTTGTGTTTTTTTTATTCTTTTAGGCCATAGTTTCGGTTTTGATCTTGAGGCAGCAGGCTATACTGGTTTTTTGTTTTGATACTTGGAGGAATGGTTTCGTATTTGTTTGACAGTTTTTCTTTTCTTTTTGAAAACTTCAAAACATGTTATGAACTCTTCCTTTCTTAAAGGGTTTCTTGTGTTATAACAGTTTGGCCTTCCTATTCATGAGGTTTACGTTACAGGTTTGGCCTAGTTTGTGGTTTGTGGGCATAAGGTTGTTCTGGTTTATGCAGGTTTAGGCCATGGTTACTGGTTTATGGTTTGGCCATGTTGGTTGAGGCTTTTACAGGTTTCAACAGGTTATGGTAACAGGTTTGTGGTTTAGGCCATGGTTGAAGTTTTTCTGGTTTATGGCCTTGAGACAGCAGGTTCTGGTTTTGCTTTGAGACCTTGAGAATTTGTTTGTATTTTGTTTCCCAATTTTTTCGGTTTTGAAGGCTTTTAGACAGGTTGAACTCTCTCTCTGTTTTGAAAGGGTTTCTTGTTGTTATAACAGTTGGTTCACTTGAGGTTTATGTTACAGGTTTTGAAATACTTTTACTATTTTTCTTTGATATTCTGCCATCTCTACTGCTACATCAGTTTTGTTTCTATTCTTTTTCATGCTTATCTTTTCTCTACTGGATGCTGCTGTTTTGTTTTGTATTCATTTCCTGCCTAAGGCCAAAACCTGTAAAACCCAACACTCTTCCTCTCTTCTCTCTCTCTCTAGTACAATTTGACATTAAAATGTGATATATTGTACTTGTTCTGAAAAAGCATAAGCTGGAAAATGATGTAATTAAGAAATATTATGCTTGCATATTTGGTTTTAACTGCACATGTTCCCTTTTGTCAATTGCATTGTACAATAGAGCCTTTGTATTTTGACTTCTTCCATACTTTTGGCAGTTTACGTTGGACCTTGGCTTTGAAAAATTGAAACTTGACTTGCATACTTGCATATGCTGTTGCTTTTTGAAATATGCAGTTGGCTTTTGAAATGTGCAATTGATTTTTAATTATGCAGTTTATTTTGAAAAATTGAATTGGTGCATATTTAAACTTGTGCATTCATTTTTATCTATAAAATTCATCCCTTTTTGTGAACCGGGAGAAATCCCGTGATTTGCAAAAAGGGTAAAACTGATTCCAGTCGTTTGCTTTTAATGATGAACGCTAAATTAATCATCTGCTTTTAATTATTTATTTCTGACTTTTTCTTTTAATTCTTTTGCAGGTAAAAAAAATCAAATGGGCATTAAAGAAGTATTGGATAGAAGATGAAGATTTAGAACTTAGAAAAATTAGGATACTTTTATTTCACTTTAAACATTTGTAAGAATTGTCATTGTAAATACTTTATTAAATAAGTACAGTATTTAAACAAACAATTGTAACAATTAGAATAAAGTGAATAAAACTCCAATATTTACCAGTTAATTCTTTTCTTCTTTCCAATTATTTATTTTATCATTTATAATTATTTAAATTATATAATAACTGAAAATCAATTTCAATTATTTAAACTTAGAATGATAAATAATTAAATAAACATCATTGACCAATTAACTTCTCTTCAATTATTTACTTCATTATTTATAATTCTCTAAATTGTAATAACTGAAAATAAAATTTCAACTATTTAAACTTAGAATAATAAATAATTAGATAAACATTGTTGATCAATTAATAAACTCTTTTCAAATATTTATTTTATTATTTATAAGTCTTTAAATTATATAATAACTGAAAATAAATTCCAATTATTTAAATTTAAGATAATAAATAATTAATAAACATTGTCTGATCAATTAATAAACTTCTTTTCAAATATTTACTTTATTATTTATAAATCTTTAAATTATATAATAACTGAAAATAAATTCCAATTATTTAAATTTAAGATAATAAATAATTAATAAACATTGTTTTAGCATTGATCAATTAATAAATTTAGCGTTCAAAAAATAAACAGATCTTGACTTGAAAAAGTTATGAATTTTAAATCCGCTTTGAAAATTGATAAAAATAGGTCAAAACACTTGCAATGTAATGATGCAGATGGGAGATGGTATCTTAGGTCAAAATTTTGGGTACAACAGCTGCCCCTATTTAAGTTTCTTCTATCCGGAGATATGAAGATTAAAATCTTCATCTCGACGAGATTGAAGGTACTTAAATACATAATATACAAATTTTTGCCCTAAGATACCGCCATTATGTTTGATATGAATGTAGTGATTGAATTCACAGAGAAAGATATTGTATGAAACAAGACAATGCTGGAGAAATCAAACACCAACAAAACACAGAGACATGGATTATACACTACTGGGGAAACGAGCCATCGACTTCAAATGACAGACTCTTGACAGCGAATAAAATTGAGGGAATACGACCTCTAACCCTAACAAAGAAGGCATCTTGCATAGGCCATAAAACAGATTATTGACCCAAAATAACAGTGAATTCACAACTCAAGGTCAGCGATAGACAAAAAGTATCAAATTTGCTGATGACGGATTACCAACTTCTGAAGGTAAAGATTCATGACAAACTTCTCTGCGAGATTTCCGAGATATACCGATTAATGCTGAGATATAATATGGTTGTAGATACACAAGCTGCTCAAATAAAGAAGCTGCCACTTGCTGTATCAAAGATGTCCATAACATACAAGCTGCTCAAATAAAGAAGCCGCCACTTGCTGTCTTCCAAAAATACTATGACATACAAGCTGCTCAAATAAAGAAGCTGCCACTTGCTGTCGTCCAGGGATGTCAATAACATACAAGATGCTCAAATAAAGAAGCCGCCACTTGCTGTATCAAAGATGTCCATAACATACAAGCTGCTCATGAAGAGACCGCCGCTTGTCGTTTCAAAAAATAATAACGTACAAGTTGCTCATGAAGAGACCGCCGCTTGTCGTTTCCAAAAATAATAACATACAAGTTACTCATGAAGAGACCGCCGCTTGTCGTTTTCTAACGATGTCTATAACGTACAAGTTGCTCATGAAGAGACCGCCGCTTGCCGTTTTCCAAAAATAATAACGTACAAGTTGCTCATGAAGAGACCGCCACTTTCCGTTTTCCAAAAAATAACCCAGAAGGAAATTGCGATGACACTGGCAGAGAATAAAATCTTCGTCAAAGAGAACCATGAATCAATCCTTCCCGAGGAGATCACATACTTAAATGTGCAAAATAAATGCACCATTCGTCTAGGTCGCGACTTCACTGGGGAAAATCATGAGATAGCCTATGCAAGAGGCAACAACTTCCTCTAGGAATAAACCAGAGAGAAAACAGTCAAACAAGACTCCAAACAATGAGAAAGTAACTCGATTGGGGAATTCATCCTATCCAGAAATGGACAGGGTAGGCTAAATCAAAAATTATCCACGAGGACTAGCTCAGTTGGGGACTTTAGAAAGGAAGCACATTTTCTGATTAAGCTAGCTTTCTACTTGGAAAAAAAACTGTACCTTGTATGAATAAACAAAGTACAACCCAAAATCAACGGCAAATGTGAATATGCATGCGTGATATAAGTGTAAATGAATAAATGAATGTTATGCTGACAAAATGAACAGATGGAATATCTTGAAGACGATAAGATGTCACGAAATAATAGATACTCGGCCAATCTTAAAAGACGGAAAATAATTGGGACTGGAACCACAAAGCAACGTCGGAGCGTAACACGCCACAAGGCTCAAGTCTTCTGAGGAGGAAAGTATCAAATCCAAACTTCTAATACCAATAAATCACTGGCGTGAGACAAAGCGTACCACACTTCAGAAATCTCCCAAATAAAGGTAGCCAAAACAACGCTTAACTGGAACAACTGGGGAGTCACCAAACTTAGTAACGCGAGAAACGCAAGTTTAACACAACCAACACCTCATGACGATTTTGAAATAAAACATGTTCATCATGCGAGGATAAATTACTGTACTGTTTTGCATTTCATGGCTTGACCATCCCCGGAACAACTGTTAATATTCCTTTCATTATTCACGACACGTTTTTTTTTTTTTTAAGAATACTTTAAATAACTTTGTTTCAAATATTCCGTAAAAAATTAAAATTTTGCCCATAAAAGGTAAATGCTCAAATTTCATTAATAAGATGGTAGTTCGCTAACAACGCGACTCTGACGGTTTACAAAAGTTTGGGAAATAGTACATGAAAGAAAGGGTTACACAAAAACAATGATCACTATTCTCCCTAACAACTTTGAATTTCCAAAATGTGTTCAAATGCCAAGACCGGTCTGACCAAAAGCTTGCCTAAACCGCCCCTTCGGGTTTTCAACTTAGCAAACTGTCAACTCAAACTTAAGTGAAATACTTCTTGACTGCATCGGCGTTCATGGAGCGCGGGAGCTCTTCACCGTCCATATTGGTGAGAATCAAAGCACCTCCAGAGAAAAATTTCTTAACGACATACGGTCCTTCATAATTCGGAGCCCACTTGCCCCTAGAATCAGGTTGGAAAGATAATATCTTCTTGAGTACAAGATCACCTTCTCTGAACTCGCGTGGTCGAACCTTCTTATCAAAAGCCTTCTTCATTCTCTGCTGATACAATTGACCGTGACACAAAGCTGTCAATCTCTTTTCTTCAATTAAATTCAACTGATCATATCTACTTTGACACCATTCAACCTCAGAAAGTTTAGCTTCCATCAACACTCTCATAGACAGAATCTCAACCTCCACGGGGAGTACTGCTTCCATACCATAAACTAGGGAAAATGGGGTTGCACCTGTTGAAGTTCGAACTGAAGTACGATATCCATGTAAAGCAAACGGAAGCATTTCATGCCAATCTTTATAAGTTACCACCATCTTCTGGACAATCTTCTTGATGTTCTTGTTAGCAGCTTCGACTGCCCCATTCATCTTCGGTCTGTAAGGAGAAGAATTATGATGTTCGATCTTGAACTCTTCACAAAGCTCTCTCATCATCTTGTTATTCAAATTCGAACCATTATCAGTGATGATCTTGCTCGGGATGCCGTATCGACAAATGATCTGATTCTTGATAAATCTGACTACCACCTGTCTGGTTACATTAGCATAAGATGCTTCTTCCACCCATTTAGTAAAATAATCAATCGCTACCAAGATGAAACGATGACCATTTGAAGCTTTGGGTTCAATCATTCCAATCATATCAATGCCCCACATAGAGAAAGGCCAAGGTGAAGATATAACGTTGAGGAGGGTCGGTGGCACATGCATCTTGTCCGCATAAATCTGGCATTTATGACATTTCTTCACATATTTGCAGCAATCAGATTCCATTGTCATCCAATAGTAACCAACTCTCAACATCTTTCTAGCCATCGCATGTCCGTTGGCATGTGTGCCAAAGGATCCTTCATGTACTTCTTGCATCAGCATGTCTGCTTCACGTCTGTCTACACATCTGAGCAAGACCATGTCATAATTTCTCTTATACAAAACTTCTTCATTGAGGAAGAAACTGCTTGATAATCTTCTCAACGTCTTCCTATCTTTATTGGATGCCCCAGGCGGGTACTCTTGAGTTTGAAGAACACGTTTAATGTCATAGAACCACGGTTTGTCGTTGGTAACCTCTTCTACTGAGAACACATGAGCAGGTCTGTCGAGGCGCATAACCCGGATTATAGGCACGTCGTTCCAACCATTCACTTGAAACAATGAAGACAAAGTAGCTAAAGCATCAGCCATTTGGTTCTCATCTCTAGGGATATGATGTAATTCCACTTTGTTGAAGAAAGTTAACAATCTTCTAGCATAGTCTCTGTAAGTGATCAAACCAGGATGACGAGTCTCCCATTCTCCTTTGATTTGATTAATCACCAATGCCGAATCTCCGTAAATATCAAGAATCTTAATCCTTAAATCCACTGCTTCTTCGAGACCCATAATACATGCCTCATATTCAGCCATGTTGTTCGTGCAGTCAAACTTCAATCTCGCCGTGAATGGGATATGAGTACCTCGGGGAGTGACGATGATTGCCCCAATTCCATTTCCATAAGAGTTCACAGCTCCGTCAAAAATCAAACCCCAATAGGATTCGGGATCAGGTCCTTCTTCGGGTAACGGCTCTTCACAATCTTTAGCTTTCAAGTACATAACATCTTCATCTGGGAAATCAAACTTGACGGATTGATAATCATCAATTGGTTGGTGAGCCAAATGATCGGCTAAAATACTCCCTTTGATTTATTTCTGAGTGTGATACTCAATGTCATATTCGGATAACAACATCTGCCAACGGGCTATTCTTCCAGATAAGGCGAGCTTCTCAAAGATATACTTGATCGGATCCATTTTGGAGATCAACCAAGTGGTGTGGTTAATCATATACTGGCGCAGACGGCGAGCAGCCCAAGCTAAAGCACAACAGGTTTTCTCAAGCAATGAGTATCGAGACTCACAGTCTGTGAATTTCTTACTCAGATAATATACGGCATGTTCCTTTCTTCCAGTCTCATCTTGTTGCCCAAGCACACATCCCATGGAATCTTCCAATATAGTCAGGTACATAATCAAAGGTCTTCCTTCCACTGGAGGAATCAAAATGGGAGGTTCAAGCAAATATTCTTTGATGCTATCAAAAGCGCTCTGACAATCTTCTGTCCACACACATCCTTGGTTCTTTCGGAGAAGCTTGAAAATCGGCCCACAGGTAGCAGTCATATGAGATATAAATCTAGAAATATAGTTCAGTCTCCCAAGGAATCCTCTCACTTGTTTTTCCGTCTTGGGTGTGGGCATTTCCCGAATAGCTTTGACTTTATCAGGATCTACCTCAATACCTTTCTGACTGACAATGAAACCCAGAAGTCTTCCAGAACGAACACCAAAAGTGCACTTGTTGGGATTCAGACGGAGTTTATACTTTCTCAAACGCTGGAATAACTTCAATAAATGTTCCAAGTGATCTTCTTCAGTTTGTGATTTGGCAATCATGTCATCTACATACACTTCTATCTCTTTATGCATCATGTCATGGAACAAAGCAGTCATGGCCCTTTGGTATGTTGCACCAGCATTCCTCAAACCAAACGGCATAACCCGATAACAAAATGTTCCCCAAGGTGTAATGAAAGCTGTCTTCTCCATATCTTCTGGTGCCATCTTGATTTGATTGTAACCAGAGAAACCATCCATGAAAGGGAAGACTTTGAACTTTGCGGTACTGTCGACCAATACGTCAATGTGCAGTAATGGGAAGTCATCCTTTGGGCTAGCTCTATTCAGATCTCTATAGTCTACACACATTCGAACTTTGCCATCCTTCTTAGCAACATGCACTATATTGGCTAACCATTGAGGATAGACCGATGTAACCAGGAAACCTGCATTAATTTGCTTTTGAACTTCTTCTTTGATCTTGTCAGCCATATCGGGACGAGTCCTTCTCAACTTCTGCTTAATCGGGGGACACTCAGGTCTCAACGGTAAACGATGCTCCACAATATTGTTGTCCAAACCTGGCATATCTTGGTAGGACCAAGCAAACACATCAACATACTCTTTGAGAAGCTCCAACATTTTCTATTTGACCTCCGGGATAAGCAATGCTCCGACCTTAACTTCCTTTTTATCTTCTTCATCACCCAAATTGATCATCTCTATAGGTTCTTCAAACGGTTGAATAATCTTTTCATCATGCTCAAGTAAACGGGAAATTTCATCAGGAATCTCTTCACTATCCTCTTCTTCGGCTCTGAACACAGGGAATTCAAAGTTGGGAGAGGGCATAGGATCATTGTTTTCAATGGTTAAGTCATGGATTAATCTGCACATATGATTATGCTTTATTTTAGAAATCGATTAATATGAATGTTGTACAAATGAAACAAAATATTATTATATTTTCCTATTACTACCAATTAATTTTCATTATTATTTCCCAGAAAAAGTGAAAAATAAAACAGTAGTGGACAAAATAACATTTTTATTCATGAAGGGAAATACTTGAAACAAAGAGCCCATACATTTCTCTTTTGCCTTGGGCAGAGCAAAAGGATTTATTTTCATCATAGCCCGACACAAATACTTTTCGCCTTGGGCAGAGCGAATTTTTTTCAAAAATAAAACAAAACATTACTCAAAAATGTGCATCACAACAGGAACATCAACAACAATCCAGTTCTGGCAAGCCACTCCATGCGTTACAAAATCGGGTAAATCCTCTTCAGAATCGTCTCCTATTATGGCATCAACTTCAGCAGGAGTCGGATGGATAAAACCTGCACTTCGGAAAACCTCTTGTATCGGACGAGTAACCACTTCCTGCTTGACTCTCGCAGACACGGGATGAAAACCAAGACCTTCTCCAGACTTGTTCTCGGGCAAAGTCAACACCTGGCCCCAACCTTCAGCCGAACCACTTTCAACCACTCGTCGCGCATCCTCAAAAGAAGAAATAGATGTCCCTTGCTTCTTCACCTCATTATTAGCAACAAATAGAGCTTGGAATTGGGTTCCAACATCCTCATCAGCATCAATAAAAGAGAAAGATGACAAATGGCTTACCACCATAGCCTGCTCTCCACCAATCATTACTAGCTTTCCATGCCTTACAAACTTCAATCTCTGATGGAGCGTGGAAGTGACTGCCCCTGCATCATGGATCCATGGACGACCCAATAGGCAACTGTAGGCAGCACGAATATCCATTACTTGAAAAGTGATCTGAAAAGTATGAGGACCAATTACAATAGGAAGATCCACTTCACCAATGACAGTCTTCCTAGAACCATCAAACGCTTTGACAATTACCCCACTAGGTCTCATGGGAGCACCTTGATATGAGAGTCGAGACAATGTAGTTTTGGGCATTACATTTAACGACGAACCTGTATCTACCATAACTTATTGAGATATGCAAAGCCATATTATGGTTCCTTCCCTCCTCCGGAAGCTCTTCATCACTGAAACCAAGATTGTTACACGGAGTAATATTTCCCACAATTCCATCAAATTGGTCAACCGTCACATCATGATCCACGAATGCCTGGTCCAAGACCTTCATCAAAGCTTCTCTATGGGCACCAGAATCTCTCAGTAAAGCAAGCAAAGAAATCTTGGAAGGAGTTTGCAAAAGTTGGTCCACAATCTTATATTCACTTCTCTTGATAAGCTTCAGAATCTCATCATCCTCAGGATGAGGTATAGGTTCATTGGATCGGCCTATCTCAACCCTTGGTTCAACATTTCTCGCTGGAATTTCTGCCGGTATGGGTCTCCTAACGTGAACTTCTGGTCTCTTCAAAGGTACTGCTGCAAAGACACGTCAACTTCTCGTAACTCTTCTCACATCAGCGATGTTAACAAAAGACGACCTTGTTGGTATAGGGACTTCTACCCCATTCTCAATCATTGTGGCATTATACTTATACGGTATAGCTTGGTCTGAGTTGTAAGGCACAGGACCAGGTGGATAAATGGTCAAAGGAGCAACAGGTGCAGTCTGACTGTCGTAAACGATCTCTACTGATTTAGGAAAATTGAATTGTGGTATTATAACATTCACTTCATCCTCCGGATCTCTGTCATATGTAATAGTGATAACCCTCTGGTCTAACAACTTTTGAATATCCTCCTTCACAATAGGGCAATCAACCTCTCTTGAACAAAATTCACAAACATCATAATCATGCTGATGCCTAACAAAGGCAAGTCTTCTTAAGCTCTGATGTAACCTGATCAACGACTCTCTTATGTGTTCAACTTGAAAAACTCGAAACTTTCCCGGACAACCTTCCACCATATTCACTGATGTTGCCCCATGTCGAGGCAAAGGATTATCTCTAACATTTGGATTAACATCCTTGAAAGACAAGACACCATTCTTAATCAACCTCTGCACGTCCGCCTTTAGAGCGAAACAATTCTCAAGGTTGTGCCCCGGCGACCCTTGATGATATTCACAAAACTGATCCGCCTTGTACCACGGAGAAGTATTGTTCGGTGCGACAGGAGGAGGCTTCGTCGTTATGAGGTTCTTTCTGATAAGAGCAGGGAACAATTCAGTATAAGTCATAGGAATGGAATCGAACTGCGGTTTTCTTGGTGAACGGTTCTGGTTGTTGAATGGATAAGCCTGTTGTCGAGGCTGCTGCTGAAATGGCCGTTGTTGAGTTGGTGGGGTTTGATGAGCTGGGGTCATCAAAGCTGGGCGGACAGCCGGGGTGACTGCCGCAACGTGTGAGTAACCTCTCCTCGGTCTCCCTGGGAAGATCACGCTGACATCCTGCTCTTTTCTTTTCGGGAAAACACTTCCAAACTTCTTGGTACTGCTAGACGTACTTCCTTCTTTAACCAAACGCCCTTCACGAATCCCTTCCTCCAACCGCATTCCCATGCTTACCATTTCGGTGAAGTCACTGGGTGCGCTGGCGATCATTCTTTCATAGTAAAAGGAACCTAAAGTCTTCAAGAATATCTTCGTCATCTCTTTCTCCTCAAGAGGAGGGTAGATTTGAGCAACAATTTCACGCCACCTCTGGGCGTATTCCTTAAAAGATTCTCTGTCTCTCTGGGACATCGCCCGGAGTTGATCCCTGTCTGGCGCCATGTCAACGTTATACTTATACTGGTGGACAAAAGCTTCGCTAAGATCGTTGAAGTTGCGGATCCGAATGCTGTCTAAACCCATATACCACTTTAGAGTAGCACCCGTCAAACTGTCTTTAAAATAATGAATCAACAAGTCATGATCATCAGAATACGTAGACATCTTTCTCACGTACATAGTCAAATGACTTCGAGGACATGAATCACCCTTATATCTTTCAAAGTCTGGCACTTTGAATTTTGCTGGAATCTTGACATTCGAAACTAAACAAAGGTCATGCGTATTCTTCCCAAACAAATCCTTCCCCTTTAACGCTCTGAGCTCCCTCTGCATTTCTTGGAATTGGTCTTGAAATTCTTCCATTCTATCAAAAAGACCCAAACTTTCAGCAGGCTCGGCGAGATAAGTAGGTTCATTCAAGTATGGCACGGAGTGAACCACAGGAGCGACAGTTGTCATTACCGGTTGCGGGAAAGGTGTTACAGACGGGATTACCGGCGGCATGGTAGTTGTCTCTGGTTGAGGAAGAGACAAAGTAGGTTGAAACAAAGGCTGTACGACAGGCTGATACCCCTCTGGCACAAAGTTATAAGGCATTCCCCACGGAAAACCTTTTGGCATCTGATGTTGAAGCGGAGAGTTGATTTGAGTCACAGATGTTGGAACGGTGACAATCTCGGAAACCACAGTAGTTGAAGTCTGAATCTCAGCAGCTGTAGTCGATGGCTGATTCTGAGCAGCCATCAAACTTTCCACTAGCGCGGTTAACTTTTCCATACCGACACGAAGGGTAGCGACCTCCTCACGAAGCTCGTGGTTTTCCTGTTCCAGATCTTCCATCTTCCTCTGACGATTGGCTCGAGTATCGTATCGATGAGACAGCTTGACAATCTATCGGAGTGGAAAAAGAAACAAGGATAAGACTCTAGAAAACATGTGAAGTGGAATGTTGAATGATGCATGATGTGTGATGCAAATGATGATTCATTTTAATAGTTTTTTCAAGGAACTTCAATAATTTTGCACACATCAATGGTAAAGGAATTTGGAACAACAAAAACTCATCCATTAATCAAAAGCGGTAAATTACAACTTACAACTTTGGAACAACAAAATAATAAATTACACTTTGGGATAACAACCCAATAATAAAAGCAGTAAACTACAACTTTGGAACATGAAGCCCATAATAAAAGCAGTAAATTACAATTTTGGAACATGAAGCCCATAATAAAAGCAGTAAATTACAACTTTGGAACATGAAGCCCTTTTACAGAGTTTTACAAAAAGACATCAGCAAAATAAAACTAAAACTAAAGATCACTCAGAATCATCAGATGAAGGACCAAATGCCAACTGTAACCAGAGCTTCCTGATCTTCACTTCATACAAGTCTTCCATCTCTTTCTTCTCAGCTAACAGTCGATCAATGATTTCCTTTTGTGGATTAAGAACAAGAGCAACGCTTACCGAACCTTCCTTATTTCTCTTCCTTTCACTAGCATACTTCTTCAGTAAAGCATCCTTCTGACGAAGCTTCTCATCATGATCAATGAACCAGCCGTCTTGAATAAATAGCAAATCCTCCTTTTCCTTTAGTTGTCGAGCCAGGACCCGATTCTCATATTCATACATATTATACTTTTCTTTCCAAGCATCTCTCTCGGACTTCATCCTAGCCAGATTTCCTTGGTATTCTCCCATATTCTCGATAGGGATATCAACAGATGATGATGCAACGGTAGGGAATAAAGGTTTATCAGGTTTAAAGGGCATCTTGAGAGCACAAGCCCTAGCGCGGACCCATTGTAGATAAGGCTCCAAAGAAATGGCACCCCTATGTCCTAACATATCTCTCCCTTTCCTATGGATGTGGCGCCAAGCTCCTTCGATCTCCCTCTTAGCTGCCTGATGATCTTGTCCTTCCTGTAGAAAGAAACCACTCACATGGATGTTGTTTGGCTTGTCCCTCATCGGGTATCCAAACTGACGGCGCGCGAGAACATTGTTATAGTTAATTCCACCTTTCGTACCAAGAAGAGGCACGTTAGGAAAAGCACCACAGCTATCGATGATCTTCACGTCATAGTAAGCTCGATTATACCAATCAATGTCGAAATGAGTGAGAGCCATAATTTTTGGCGCCCATCGCGGCTCCTTCTCGAGATCCCAGAAAACATCAGACCTAGGTAGATGAGAAACATACCACTGATACAACAACGGTGCATAACAAATAATCATTCCTCCTTGATAAGATTTTCGAAGATGGATGGAGTAGTAGGTATCTCCGAGCAGCATAGGGACCGTATTTCCAATCAAGAAAATTCGGATGGCGTTGATATCCACAAACTTATCAACGTTAAGGAACAAGAATAGACCATAAGCGAGTAAAGCAAAGACGTCTTCAAAGGCAATAGTATCTTTTATCTCAGCGAAATGACGAGCTTTCCTCAACAAAACTGCACAGATAAACCTCGGATTCCCCCTTTTGTAGTCATGTTCTCCTTTATCTCTGATTTCTTCAAGTGGGTGATGGTCGCTATCTCGTGAGATTTGGGTTCCTCATCTAAGCCAGAAAAAGGAACACAGTCGGTGATCGGCAAACCAAGTATGTAGGAGTATTCTTCTAAGGTGGGCATCAACTGGTAATCCGGAAAGGTAAAACATCGGTACAAAGGATCGTAGAATTGGACCAACGTATTAAGGATGCCTTCTTTCATCTTGCGCTTCATGAGAGGTATAATGGACCCATACTTTTTCTGAAAATCCGTCGGGTTCTTGATCTTAGGAATTAAACTCTTCAGTTCTTCAATATCGGGCTCCTTAAAACTAAAACTTCGAGTGTTTCTCCTTCCAAATTCCATAATAATAGTGCCTGAGATGTCTGCAAAAATCATTCCTAAGTTCCTTGAAAAACAAGTTTTTTACCAAAAAAAAATGTTGATGAATGCATGAATGAATGATAATGCAACAGTTACACACAAGTTCACAAACATGGGGTTCAAAGGTTCAACGTTTCAGCATGGAGTCGAGGGTAAAGCCCACCCCAAGGTATGTACTAACGGTTCAATCACACCTGTAAGACAAGGTTCTAAAAGTTCCCAGAGTCTACATTCCTCCTTCGGATATTACCAACGTCTTGATTACTCAATAATTAGCAATATTCTCAAGAGAAACTCATTCGAGCGTAGCATCGCGTAACAACTACTTATGAATTACTCCGTTATAGTCTCCGTGCTACACCTAAAAGGCCAAGATGGGTTAGGGTTCTACGGTTCTCAATTTCTCTGGCTCCTAGGTCGAAAATAATAATGTCTTCCCGATTACTCGGTAAACAAATATTAAGTTCAAGAGGGCCTTTCATTGAGTGGGGGATCTCATACCTCCTTCTTCGGGATTACTCCCTCAAAGTTAACATGACTGTACCGCCCGTCCTATTCTTAAGTGTAACTTAATCCGGGTATAGGATTCATCCTTTGCAAAAAAAACCCAAACAACCCCAATTTAAACACATAATCAAACAAATCAAATAATAATAAAACAAATAAGACAAATTAGGCTTAACCCACTTAGGGATGGACCAGCAAGAGGTCAATCTTTCCCCAGCAGAGTCGCCAATTCTGTAGCGATAAAAAATGTAGCGGGGTAAATCGGAGATCGAATTATTGATTAATTCGTCTCACAAAAGCAAGAGTCGCCACCGCGCTTTATTATTTCCAAGGGAAAAGGGAAAAGAGCGAAATAAAACCCTAAAGTATGCAATGCAAAATAATACCTTCTAGAAGTAATAAAAATACAAGGCATTTTTGAAAAGAGATCTATGGTTCGGGGGTTGGTTATACAGTGGGAAGGTATTAGCACCCAATGTATCTATAGTACTCTATAGGAACCTTTTGAAATATCTGTTTATTAAAATGTTCGTTTGATTAAAAATAAATTGTTTTGGCCGAAAAGGGATACGGACGGGTTTTTTGAAGATACGACGACCTAATGTCTAAGCTTTTGGCTTAAAAGGTATAAGTTTTGAAAAGATTGAATATTCGGGGAAAAATTATCTTAAGTTTTAATGAAATGCAGATGTTCGCGTGATTGGACTTGAGGACATGAAGTCAACAAATTTAATTGTTTTTCTCTTGGATTAAGAAGTAAACGGAATGACCAAATAACGATGAAATAATTAAACATAAAAATTAGATAGATAAGTGATATACGACAATTAAATAAAAGACTAAATGGTGTGAACATGCATTTTTTATATTTTGTTTAATATTAATAACACAAGAGAATTAATTAAATAAAATGTTTTTTTAAGTTTTTATTATATGTATTTTTTAATATTAATATAAGTATTATTTTTTAAGAATTATTAAATGATTTTAAACTAAATTAAAACTTAAAAGCTACTAACTTAAGTCTAATTAAAAAAAAGGGATACTAAAATTACCAAATTAAATCCTAAAAGTTAAACTAATAAAATTGGTCAATTATTAAAATTGTTTAATTAAATTATCTCTATTTGATTAAGTTACTAATTAATTAAACTAAATTAATAATAGTTCTAAAAAAACTAAAAGAGAATAAATAGAAAAAAGTGTATTAGAAATAAAAGGTTAGATGAATAATTTATATGGGCCAAAGGGTTCTGAGGGTCCAAAACAGAAACAAGATGGGGAGGTGTTCTAAGGACTTCGATGGGCCTGGGTGTGGAAAATGGGTAAGGTCCAATTGTTGAAACAAAATTAGGGTTAACACATTTGTTTAGTTTAGGGAAAAAAAGGGTTAAGGTTTTGTACAGAAGCGGCGCTCCTTCGTCTCGTGTTCTTCTTCGCTCGTCCTCTCCGTTGCTCCTATGCCCGTTCCTGAACTCTCCCTTTGTCCATGGCCACCGGTACCTCAATCTTCCTCTTCCCTCCAACAAGATGCTCGGGCGATTGATTCAAGGTAATCTTACATTTTTTATTTGTTAGGGTTTTGTACTACTGCATGTTATGATTTTCATCCATTTTGCTTCTGACTTCAAATTATTATTGTGATTATTTGAGGAATTTTGAAAGAAAAAGAAGGTGAAATGTTACCTTCGGAGATGGAGGAGGAAGGTTGGGCGTGTGCGTAGGAGGCCAAGACGGCGAGGGAAACACGTGATGCTTGCTTCAGTTGCCTGGTATTCTGTCTTTTTCCTCTTCTTGCTTACTTGTTGTATGCTTATCTTATTGGCCTGTGATGAAGATTTCTGAGGCCTTGCTTCTGTTGCCTTGAACATGCTATTGTTGGAATGTTGTTTTGACTAGCTTGACTTCTTCTTCCTTTTGCTTTGTTGTGCTGAATATGCTTGGGTTTGGTTGCCTTGATGCCTCTTTCGGATTTTGGGTTGCCTGGATGCCTTGGTATAAGTTTAGGCCTTGGATGTTGGTTGGTATGAGGGTTTTAGGCCTGAAAATAAGTTGAACAGGTTATGGTTTTGGTTTCATGGTTTATGTTGTTGGTCATGGCTTGTGTTTACTGGTTTTTTTGTGAGGCTTTAGACAGGTTGGGCGTGTATGGCTGGTTTATGCAGGTTATGGAAACAGGTTGGTGGTTTAGGCCATGGTTGAGGTTTTTCTGGTTTATGCAGGTTATTGAGGTTTTCGTTTAGGCCATGGTTTTGGTTTCATGGTTTATGTTGTTGGTCATGGCTTGTGTTTACTGGTTTTTTTGTGAGGCTTTAGACAGGTTGGGCGTGTATGGCCTTTATGGTTTATGCTTTTGGTTCAAGGTTGAAGGTGTTCTTGGCTGTAAGGCTTTACTGGCTTTTTCGTGAGGCTTGAAGGCTTCAGGCAGGTTTATGACAGATGAAGTTTAGCAGGTTCAGGCCCTTGGGTGTTTGTTTATGCGCTTGAAAGGTTTTACTGGTTTGGATGTTAGGCTTGACAGGTTTTAGGTTGTGGCCTTTATGGTTTATGCTGGTTCAAAACTTAAGCAGGTTTGGCCTTTGATAGGCAACAGGTTTTATGGTTTTAGGCCATATTGATTGAGGCTTTTCTGGTTTTATGGTTAGGCTGGACAGTTTTGTGTTTTTTTGATTCTTTTAGGCCATGGTTTCGGTTTTGATCTTGAGGCAGCAGGCTATACTGGTTTTTTGTTTTGAGACTTGGAGGAATGGTTTTGTATTTGTTTGACAGTTTTTCTTTTCTTTTTGAAAACTTCAAAACAGGTTATGAACTCTTCCTTTCTTAAAGGGTTTCTTGTGTTATAACAGTTTGGCCTTCCTATTCTTGAGGTTTACGTTACAGGTTTGGCCTAGTTTGTGGTTTGTGGGCATAAGGTTGTTCTGGTTTATGCAGGTTTAGGCCATGGTTACTGGTTTATGGTTTGGCCATGTTGGTTGAGGCTTTTACAGGTTTCAACAGGTTATGGTAACAGGTTTGTGGTTTAGGCCATGGTTGAAGTTTTTCTGGTTTATGGCCTTGAGACAGTAGGTTCTGGTTTTGCTTTGAGACCTTGAGAATTTGTTTGTATTTTGTTTCACAATTTTTTCGGTTTTGAAGGCTTTTAGACAGGTTGAACTCTCTCTCTGTTTTGAAAGGGTTTCTTGTTGTTATAACAGTTGGTTCACTTGAGGTTTATGTTACAGGTTTTGAAATACTTTTACTATTTTTCTTTGATATTCTGCCATCTCTACTGCTACATCAGTTTTGTTTCTATTCTTTTTCATGCTTATCTTTTCTCTACTAGATGCTGCTGTTTTGTTTTGTATTCATTTCCTGCCTAAGGCCAAAACCTGTAAAACCCAACACTCTTCCTCTCTTCTCTCTCTCTAGTACAATTTGACATTAAAATGTGATATACTGTACTTGTTCTGAAAAAGCATAAGCTGGAAAATGATGTAATTAAGAAATATTATGCTTGCATATTTAGTTTTAACTGCACATGTTCCCTTTTGTCAATTGCATTGTACAGTAGAGCCTTTGTATTTTTACTTCTTCCATACTTTTGGCAGTTTACGTTGGACCTTGGCTTTGAAAAATTGAAACTTGTCTTGCATACTTGCATATGCTGTTGCTTTTTGAAATATGCAGTTGGCTTTTGAAATGTGCAATTGATTTTTAATTATGCAGTTTATTTTGAAAAATTGAATTGGTGCATATTTAAACTTGTGCATTCATTTTTATCAATAAAATTCATCCCTTTTTGTGAACCGGGGGAAATCCCGTGATTTGCAAAAAGGGTAAAACTGATTCCAGCCGTTTGCTTTTAATGATAAACACTAAATTAATCATCTGCTTTTGATTATTTATTTCTGACTTTTTTTTTTAATTCTTTTGCAGGTAAAAAAAATCAAATGGGCATTAAAGAAGTATTGGATAGAAGATGAAGATTTAGAACTTAGAAAAATTAGGATACTTTTATTTCACTTTAAACATTTGTAAGAATTGTCATTGTAAATACTTTATTAAATAAGTACAGTATTTAAACAAACAATTGTAACAATTAGAATAAAGTGAATAAAACTCCAATATTTACCAGTTAATTCTTTTCTTCTTTCCAATTATTTATTTTATCATTTATAATTCTTTAAATTATATAATAACTGAAAATCAATTTCAATTATTTAAACTTAGAATGATAAATAATTAAATAAACATCATTGACCAATTAACTTCTCTTCAATTATTTACTTCATTATTTATAATTCTCTAAATTGTAATAACTGAAAATAAAATTTCATCTATTTAAACTTAGAATAATAAATAATTAGATAAACATTGTTGATCAATTAATAAACTCTTTTCAAATATTTATTTTATTATTTATAAATCTTTAAATTATATAATAACTGAAAATAAATTCCAATTATTTAAATTTAAGATAATAAATAATTAATAAACATTGTCTGATCAATTAATAAACTTCTTTTCAAATATTTACTTTATTATTTATAAATCTTTAAATTATATAATAACTGAAAATAAATTCCAATTATTTAAACTTAAGATAATAAATAATTAATAAACATTATTTTAGCATTGATCAATGAATAAATTTAGCGTTCAAAAAATAAACAGCTCTTGACTTGAAAAAGTTATGAATTTTAAATCCGCTTTGAAAATTGATAAAAATAGGTCAAAACACTTGCAATGTAATGATGCAGATGGGAGATGGTATCTTAGGTCAAAATTTGGGGTACAACAGTGGTAAAATAGTCAATGGCCACTAGGATGAAGCGGTGTCTATTGGAGGATATTGGCTTGATTTCCCCAATCATATCAATTCCCCACATAGCAAAGGGCCAAGGAGCCGTCAAGACATTCAGAGGAACCGGAGGTACGTGCACCTTGTCAGTATAAATATGACACTTATGGCAGGTTCGATAGTGTTGATAGAAATCTGCTTCCATGGTAGACCAGTAATAGCCTGCCTGTAGGATTTTCTTTGCCATCGTATACCCACTGGAATGGGTGCCAAAAGTGCCTTCATGCAATTCAGCCATGATCCTTTCAACTTAAACCTTATCTACGCACCGAAGTAACACAGAGTCATGATTGAGTTTGTAAAGAATGTCATTACTAAGGAAGAACTTAGTAGAGAATCTTCTTAAGAACGTCTTATCATTGATTGAAGCTCCTTCTGGATATTCTTGAGCCTCGAGATACTTCTTGACTTCGTGAAACCAAGGTTGGTTCACTACTTCTTTAGTATTAATCTCGTGACAGTGTGTTGGTTCCTCCATTTGTTCAATGGTGATCTAGGGAGCCTCGTTATCCCAATTAAGTTTAAACATAGATGACATTGTGGCTAGAGCGTCTGCTAGCGGATTTTCTTCTCGCGGGAAATGCTCAAAGGTAATCTTCTCAAAATGTGGTAGTAATTTCAAAATATGTTCTTTGTAAGGGATCGGGTTAGGGTGTTTGGTGTCCCATTCCCTTTTTATCTGAATGATAACCAAAGCTGAGTCTCCAAATACATCCAAGGATTTGATCCCCAAGTCTATGGCAGCTCTGAGACCAAAGATGCATGCTTCATATTCCGCCATGTTGTTTGTACAATTGAAGCAGAGTCTTGCGGTAAAGGGAGTATGACACCCTTCTAGAGATATGAGTACATCAACGATACCATTGCCGAGTGCATTGGATGCCCCATCCAAGAATAGGGTCCATCAGGATCCTTGTTCAGGTCCGTCATATGGCCTAAATTCTTCACAGTTATTTACCGTCATGATGTCTTCATTTGGAAATTCGAACTTCATGGATTGGTAGTCTTCAACAGCTTGGTGAGCAAGGTGATCCGCTAGTACACTTCCCTTTATAACTTTTTGGGTAGTATACTGTATGTTGTACTCTGTTAGGATCACCTGCCATCTCGCTATTCTCCCAGAAAGAGCAGGCTTCTCGAAGATGTATTTTATCGAATCCATTTTAGATGTCAACAAAGTAGTATGAGTCAGCATATACTGTCTTAGCCGGCGAGCAGCCCATGCCAGAGCATAGCAAGTTTTCTTGAGCAATGAATATCTGGTTTCACATTCGATAAACTTTTTGCTCAGGTAGTAAATAACATGCTCTATTCGGCCAGACTCGTCATGCTGCCCCAATACACACCCCATTGAGTTTTCTAAAACATTCAGATACATGATCAATGGTCTTCCCTCGACTGGTGGCATCAACACAGAAGGCTCTTGTAAGTATTCTTTGATTTTGTCAAAAGCAACTTGGCACCCGTCATTCCATTTGACTACTTGATCTTTCTTCAACAATTTGAAGATTTGTTCACAAGTAGCTGTCAGGTGAGAGATGAATCTGGAAATGTAGTTCAAACGTCCCAAGAACCCTCTGACTTCCTTCTCAGTACGAGGAGCGGGCATCTCTTGTATCGCTTTTACCTTGGCAGGATCTACTTCAATACCTTTATTGATGACTACAAAGCCTATGAGTTTACCAGACCGTACCCCAAATGTGCATTTGTTTGGATTCAACCTCAGCTTGTACTTCTTTAGTCTCTCAAACAGTTTTTGTAAGTGATCAAGATGCTCTTCTTCTGTTTGAGATCTGGCTATCATGTCGTCCACATAGACTTTTATTTCGTGATATATCATGTTGTGAAATAAAGCTACCATGGCATGCTGATAGGTTGCCCCAACATGCTTAAGTCCGAATGGCATCACCTTGTAGCAGAAATTGCCTCACTGTGTGACAAACGTTGTTTTCTCCATGTCCTCAGGCGCCATTTTGATTTGGTTGTAACCTGAGAATCCGTCCATGAAGGAAAACACTTTGTGTTGTACTGTATTTTCAACTAGAATATCAATGTGGGGGAGTGGAAAATCATCCTTAGGGCTTGCCCTATTCAAATATCTATAGTCCACACACATTCTCACTTTGCCGTCTTTTTTGGGCACGGGAACAACATTGGCAACCCATTGGGGATAAGAGGTGACAACCAAGAATCTAGCATTGAATTGCTTCATGACTTTTGCTTTAATCTTTTATGACATATCAGGCCTCATGCGGCGAACTTTTTGCTTTGTTGGCGGACAATCCTCTCTTGTAGGCAGACGATGTACCATAATGTCTACATCAAGTCCCAGCATGTCTTCATACGACCAGGCAAAGACTTCAACATAATCGTGTAACAACTGAATCAGACATTCCTTGACACCGGGTTTCAGATTGGCACCCATCTTGACCTCTTTTTTGTCTTCTTCGATACCTAGGTTGATTGTATCCACGGGTTCCTCGTGAGGCTGAATGGTTCTCTCTTCTTGTAGTAGTCTGGCCAGTTCCCTTGGTACCTCACAATCTTCATCACCTTCGTCTTCTGCTTGGTATATTAGATTCTCAGAGTCACAAAAGGCCATAGTAGTATTGTTACCCATGGGATCCCGAATGGATGTATACCTGCATTGTGAGTGTGAGTGTGTGTAAGGGTATAGTTATCTTTGAAAGAAATGAAAATGTAAAAAGAAAAAAATGAGCACAAAAGTTTGTATGCGAAAACATCCATGATTCATTGATGTCATATGAAAATGAGATAATAACCCTTACAAATGGACCATTGTGCCTCGGGTAAGACACATGGTTTTAAGAGTGAGAATTGTTTTAATATTACAGATCCAACAAAATGTAAAGACAGATTACTGTAGGATAAAAGTGATTGGGACAAAATCTCTAGCGTCCCAGTTGTTGAGCCCTCCACTGATAGTTGGGAATATCCAGTCCTCTAAGTCACGACTATCTTTATCATCTTCTACAGTGTTGACTTCGCGGTTGCTGATCTTCAGGGGTGGTCCTCCGGCACGAGCGCGACGTACAACCTTCTGGGAACCTGAAGTGAAACCCATGCCAAACTTGTCAGACTTATATGGGATATCTGAGAGTTGTCCCCAGATAGTGCACCCACCCTCTTCTACCACTGCTTTGGCATCCTTCAGAGATGACATCCAGAGTGGAGGCCTTGTGATCTTGGGAAAATCCTTGGTTACTGCCACATCTTGCGGGACCTATTCAAAGTGTTGGAATGGAGTTTCAATAAATTCACCATCTAATTCAACATATCTGAAGGAATTGAGATGGCTGATCATATACTCTTCTTCTCCATGAACGGTGATAATCTTCCCTTGAATCGGATATTTCAGCATTTGGTGCAACATAGAAGTGACAGCGCCAGCATTGTGAATCCATGGTCGGCCTAGCAAGCAGGAATATGAGGGACGAATATCCATTACATAAAAAGTTGAATCAAATGTTTGGGTTCCAACCTTTATGGGGATATCCACTTCCCCATGTACCATCCTTTTTGAGCCGTCAAAAGCCCTTACTACTATATTGCTTGGATTCAATGCCAATCCCTTACAGTCTAGCCTATCAAGAGCTTTTTTAGACAATACATTTAGAGATGAGCCAGTGTCCACCAAAACATGAGCCAGGGTTGTGACCCTACATTCAACTGAGACATGCAATGCCTCATTATGCTTCCTTCCTCTTGGCGTTAAATCAATATCTGAAAAACCTAGACAATTATCTACAGTTAAGTTGGCTACGCAGTCTTGAAACTGATCGACAGATGTCTCTTGGGGTACATGGGCAGTTTTCAGGAATTTTACCAAGGGTTTTACATGCGCCTCAGAACATAGTAGTAATGCCAGCATGGAAATTTTAGAGGGAGTTTGCCCCAGTTTTTCAACTACATCGTAGTTGCTTCTTTTTATGATCTTCAGAGTCTCCTCCATCTCCTTCCGGGAGGTCTCAGGGATAGCCAATGATTGTGTCTTCGTCTTGACAGACTTAACCAGAACACCTTTTCCTCAAGTCTCGGTTAACTTGGCCACAGGAGTGTTGGTGGGAATGATAACAGGGGTTGTAATAGCTTTGTTAGTTAGAGTATTAGTGGGGATGATTGTAGGACTGGGAACAGCTTTTGGAGGAGTAACAACAGGAATGATTACGGGTCCAGAAACTGCTTTCGGGGGAGCAATTTCTGGAGAGAATATCCTTCATATTCGGGTCATCTTGCTAGTTCTTATAATATTACTGATGTCGGAGTTGACTTTCTTGGAACTTGAATCTTCAGCGGCTGGCAAATCCTGCTTGATACATTGGTAGTAGACATCCCTTCCATAATTCCATGGTATGGTTTTGTCTGACGAATATGGGACTGGTCCATGCATTGTGATTATTAAAGGAGTTGCTTTCGGAACTGATGTAATTCTAACGGGTCTTTTGGTGGAGAACCTGGAAGAATTGGCGGAAATGGTAATGATAGAGACATCTTTAAAAGGAACAGGTGGAACATAAGTCTTTTCAAACAAAATTTATTTGTTATCTATTAGGCACTGAACGCCTGTTTTCCACAAAAGACAGCTGGTTGGTGAGGACAAACAGAAATGATAGCCTTCATCACAGCCCAGGAACATACTGACACTCAACAAGTTCACTTTAATAATCAAGAGTGGGGTCATAAGTTCATCAACTGAAGTAACAAACATTTCTTCTTCAATGGCATTGGTATTATGGCCATGTTTGGGCATAGGGGCAGAAATGACATTTGGCTTTTCGGGCGCATCGAATTCAATCTCTTTGGCTTCAATAAGGTCTTGTATTTTGTTCTTTAGAGCCCAACAATTATTAGTGTCATGGCCGAGACTTTCAGAGTGATATGCGCAGCGGGCATTGGGATGATAGTGAGGAGATGTTGTATTAGGATTCTTTGGAGCTTCTTTCAAGGTCACCAAATTGGATCTTAGTAGATGCGGTAATACCTGAGATAGGGTCATGTTAATTCTGGTGAACTGTCTGACCGATCTTTCCATCCTTGGTTGATTGTTTCTTTGTTGATCAGGTGCAGGTTTAGGGATCATCACAACCCCCACCATTGGTCGGCGCTCGGCCCTATCTTGATTTCTTTGCGGATATACAGCAACCACCTCTTTCTTTCTAATGAAAGGCTTCCTTACAACTGCAGAAGAGGATGTATCTTTTTGGATCTTTCCATTCTTTATACCGGCTTCTACCCTTCCTCTGATCAATATCAGTTTAGTAAAACCCGTCGATGAACTCCCAATTAGGTGATTGAAGAAGGGACCAGACAAGGTGCCCAAGAACATGTCTACCAACTCTCTCTCAGATAGAGGAGGTTGAACTTTTCCAGCCAAGTCTCTCCATTTTTGCGCATAGTCCTTGAAACCTTCATTGGAAACCATGGCCATACTCTGGAGTTGAGTATGGGTAGGCGTAATATCAACATTGTATTGGTATTGTTTGTAGAAGGCTGCAGCAAGATCTTCCCAATTGTGAACATTGGCTCTTTCTAGTTGGTAAAACCAATCAAGTTGAGTTCCAGACAGGCTGTCTTGGAAGAAGTGTACCCATAAGTCTTTGTCAGCGGTATGGGGATGGATTTTCCTCACGTAGGACCGGAGATGCATTTTGGGGATGAGACTCTGTCATATTTGGCGAACACATGTGCTTTGAATTTAGGAGGAATGACAATCCCCGACACTAACCCCAATTCCTCAAAGTCCAAGCCAGGCACTTTTTGGATTTCCATCGCACTCAACGGCTCTTCGAGATGTTTATACTTGTCATCATCTAGAGGGTATTGTTCTTCAGAATAGTCTTCTTCTTCCTCTTCCTCTTCTAATTCTGACGGGACAACTGTTTCCTTGCCTTTCCCATCTTGATTGTCTCTCTCACCGAATGTAGTTGCAAAGTCTAAGGTCCTTCTTGTCTGCCCATGAAATCTTCTTCCCATGTTTAGGACTCCGGTTACCTTCTTTGTTTTCTTTTTCTTCTCCTCAGCCAGCAAAGTCTTCAACTCTTCTTGTCCTTTGGCTAGGGTCAAGAGCAACAGTTGAAGTTGTGTATTCTGAGCTTGGAGGTCCTTCACTGTTTGCTCGAGATCCATCTTACTAAAATAAACAGTAGAGAGATGAGGAGACTTGTTGCAAAAGACCTGCTTATGTTATGATGAATGGTATATGCATATGTAATGATTTCAAGGATTTCAAAGATTCAAATTTGTTTTAGATAAAAAGGAAACACATTATATTAATAATTTAAATCTTGAGTACATCAATGCCTTTTCGGGAAAAATAAT
Source organism: Vicia faba (assembly GCA_948472305.1). Lineage (NCBI taxonomy): Eukaryota > Viridiplantae > Streptophyta > Magnoliopsida > Fabales > Fabaceae > Vicia > Vicia faba. The sequence goes on along the minus strand of OX451736.1, from coordinate 1,232,392,744 downwards.
ACATCAATCCTTCTTCTACCACTACTTTGGCGCGATGTAGGCATTGAGAGTATGCTCCTCATGAAGTAGCCTAGTGAGTTCCAAAACCTTCTTCTCACTTGTGTAGAATTGGGATTCGAAAGTATCTCGCTCCCCCTTGAGTTGTATCCAATCTATTTGTAGGTCTTCAAGAGAGGTGGGCATATCAGGATGTAGGATAGTGTATGGAACATCTCCCTCCATGACAGGCTCAATGATTACCGGGAGAATGGAGGGGTAAGGCATCATAAGGCTCTGAGCACGATTTTGTACCCATTTGAGGTAAGGCTCAAGAGGGATGGAATTTTTATGCCCCAAAGTCTTGCTATCCACCTTATTCAACATCCTCCAAGCTCGGATAAATCTATGGCGAAGACCTTGATCGTTGTTGTCGTAGTCAAATACCAAACCTTGAATCAGCATCTCGTGCGGGCCATCCCTTCGGGCGTAACCAAACTGTCTTAAGGCTAAGCATGGGTTGTAGGTGATACCTCCCCTAATTCCAAGTAAAGGGACATTAGGGAATTCTCCACAACGGCCGACAATGATAACATTCTCTTTGAATCGGGAGCGCTAATGAATGTCTGAATGTTTGAGCGTCATCAACATTTGTGACCACCTTGAACCTTGCTCATTTTTTAATACAGATTGGGGAAGATGCGAAAAAACCATCTTTCCAAGAGAGGAGTGCAACACATAAGGACACCTCTTTTCCTCATTTTGCGAGTGTGAAAAGAGTGTAGGATATCTCCTAGCAATGTAGGCAACGGGTTGCGGGATATGAATATTTTGACGGTGTTGACATCTATGAGTTGGTCAGGATTTGGAAACAAAACCATCCCATAGATGAGGAGAGCCACAATTTCCTCAAAGGCTTGCAAGTCCAAGGAGTTCCAACAGCTTTGGGATTTCACGAACAAGAACTTTGCTAAGAAACCTTTGACACCACTCCTTGTTTCCCAATGGGTTGGGATATCAGATGAGTGCAAGTGTAGAGCTTGAGAAATCTCTTCTGGATTTGGGTCTCTTTCCGTACTGTTGAAAGGTAGTTGATTGAGAATGGGGATCCTCAAGAGTTGGGAGAATTCTTCCAAAGTTGGCACAAGTTGATAATCGAGAAATGTGAAGCAATGGTGTAAAGGATCAAAGAACTGAAAGAGCACCTTCATCATATCCTCATATGTGTTGGAGGTGACCAAGTTGAGTAGGCGACCATGTCTCTCGGTGAATGGAGAGTTTTCAGGAATCCTTGAAGCTAGCTCCTTAAGTTGTGGAGGGATCCTTACAAGATTGACTTGAATAGTTTTCCTGCGAAGTGAATCCATATCCTACAAAACAAGAACAAAGATGAATCCAAAAATCCTTGAAATGGTTAGTGGATGTATATGATGTTCATGATGTTTATGATGTTATGTACAAGTATGCATATACAAACAAAACAAACAAATCCTTAGGTTTAGGCTTGCATGGAGTTTTATAGGTAAGTACCCTCTTGAAGTTTAGTTGGCTTAAACATGTCCTAGTAATAGTAACCGGGTTCTAAGGATCTCAATATCACTAGTTTGTTTTCTTAGTCATTGTTTTAGCACAAGCCTCTTTAATGGCGACCGAAATATCCCAAGAAACCAAACCTCAATGAGTGTAGTATCGAGTATCTACCAACTTCGGACTTCACCAAAGCCGGTCATCTCACTACATCCTAAAGGCCAAGTTTGTCAAGTAAAGGTTCTAAAAGTTCATTAGTGCTTCATGACATCACTCAGCGGCCCCGTATTCTCGTTGATTAACTCAAAGGATACCGGTACCCACAAATATGTCGCACTAACGTAGCTATTTCTTAGACCATGTCGGTATACCTTGCACAGTTTCCACAACATATTGCTACTTACCTATAATGTATCTGAAATCCAGGTAGAGGATTCAAACCCAAACAAAGAACCATAATGTAAAGTATACAAGTCAAACAATGTAAGCAAATAAATGTGATTTATCCCTTAGGTAACCCCACTTTTAGAATATTCCCCAGCAGAGTCGCCAGTTCTGTGATACGGTGGGAGAACTGACTTGAGGGTTTTGCGTTTGATCGCAAATGTTGCGGTTAGCAAGAGTCGCCACCGACTTTTCTTTTATCCAAAAGGAAAGGTGAAAAAGCACAGGAAAGACCTTTGAGATTATTTCTTGAGTTCAGGGGGTAGATTATGAAAAGGGAAGGTATTAGCACACTTTTCATCCATGGTTTTCCATGGACTCTTAGTTACTTGGTAGATCACTAGCTTTTGTTTGAAATTGTGCTTAGTGTGGTTTTTGAAAATATTTTGTAAAGAGGCCTTTGTTTAGGCAATCTTTGTAATGATTCATGTTCGTAAGAATGTATATAAAGATGTTGATCTTTTGAAAATGTTTTCAAGTTTGTAAGATGTTTTGAAAGTGTTGGTGTTTATTTTTTTGAAAATAGCAAGGATGTTTGTTTTGAAATGGAGCAAGTAATTAGGAGCAATATACCTACTCAAATGTCTTTCTTGTTCATTTTCTTTTCCTTTGACATTGTTGTCTTACCACTGATTTGGTAAGCAACCCTATCTTTGGATGTAAACGGAACGGGTGTGGGTCATTGTATAGCCATGATTAGCAATGTTGCAAGGTATCTTAGCATTCTTTTTGAGGGACTAAGATCATTTGTAAGGCAACTTAGATAGCGTCATCGAGGGACTATGATCTTGTATTTGCTAAGATACCTTACATGCATAATATGGCCATTTTGTATAAGGCAACCAAATGGGATAACCCTAGGGGTGCTTGTGTGCAAGTGTATTGTTTTCATGCTTGATTTTGTCTTGAATTAGGGTTTTCTATTTGATTGATCTTGTTCTTTCCATACAAACCCTAATTACTAGCATGTGAATATAAAGCATTTAAATTGCGAAAAATAAAAATACTAAGCTATTACATGATTTGTGGGAAGGGGGTGTACAAATTGAATGGGGATTGCAAGAATTTAAAGCCTAATTAGTCTATTACAACCATATTGAAGTTATACAATAATTGAAATAAATAAATATACAAAAATAAATATGCAAGAATGTAAATGCAAAGAAAATGGATCTTTTTGTTTGGATTTGTTATGAGAAAAAGGAATTTGTTTTAACCTAATTAATTAAAAGAAAATAATTAATTAAAATAATAAAAGTAAACCTAATTTACTAAGAAAAGATTTTAAATAAAACCCTAAATCTATTAATTGATTAAAAATAAATTAAGTTTATAAGAAAAGCATTTTTTTGTTATTTTTGTCTTGGAAATAAATTATAGTATTATAAAATATTTTTGGCCCTTTTTTATATTAAAATAATATATTTAAATAGGTATAAAAGAATAAATGATAACCTAGTTTTAATTAAATTTACAAGATAATTAGTAAAGATAAATAAAGTATGATGAATAAAATAATTTTTTGTGTGAGAAAAATATTTAAATTAGTCAAAACATAAATCTACTATTTTTATATTTTTTTATGATTTTTTTATGATTTTTAGTATTTTAGAAAATATATTTAAAAAGAAAAATGAAATAAATAAACAAATAAATACAAATGGGCCAGGGGGTGCCAAAAGTCAGGATGGGAGTCAGCAAAGTAAAAAAACACAAGGCCCACTTATTGGAAGCCCAGGTGCCTAGTTGAACAAAAATGAGAAAAATGCTGAAAAATAATGGCAAAAGGTAGCGTTGGGTATTGAACCCATGGCCCTCCATACACACGCGCGCTACCTTTGCCACTGGGGTGGCTGTACATCCGTTAATACAAATGAAACAATAAATACATAAGGTAAAACGTCTCCATGACCTGTACTTCGTCTTCAACCTTCAGCCAGCCAGACCACCTGTATCTCATTCGTTTCTCAACAAAAAAGGAAAATGCAAACATGAAAGTTGTGCTATTTTCCTCATGAATCTAACCATATAACTTATTTAAGCTAAAAGTCAAAGATGAAGATTAATTTTGCTGGCCCTAAATTGAAACCTAATTTTTTCAGAAAGTTCAAATCTAAAATTCTCTACATACAATCAATATAAATGAAAACTATGAACATGGTAAGTTTTAGAGCAATGATATCTACATTTTATCTTCACAAATCAGAAACAAATGATGTCTGTATGAAGAGGTGGAAGTTTGAAAATTTACCTCTGACAGTTGGAGTCGTGAATGGAGTTTGAGCAACTTTGGAGATGGCCTGATGATCTGTTTAGCTTGCCTGGACCTCCTTGAGTGTATTCCAACTCTTACTTTGCTTTGAAATTCCCTGAATCTCCATACTCAAGTTAACCTCAAGCTTGATATTTGAAAATGGTGGATAGTGATGGAGGGGTTATAGTCTTGAAACAGGGGCCTGGATCACTTGTGTATGATGTATGTAAGGTGTTTGAATGATTAAGAATCAAAACGCACGAGTGGAAATGGAGATGGAGAGTTTTGGCTCAAAACTGTCAAGTTGGGATGTCTTGTGCAGCAAGGGTGTTTGGGAGAGTTTTAGGATGATTTAAATCATCCCTTATCTTGAAATCAACTTGTTAATCTGTATCGAAAAGATTAGAGCACAAAATCACTCCAGGTTTCTGAGTTATAGGGTTATGGCTCTATAACATGCTTTTGAAGAAAAGTGAAATGAAAAATCTCAAGTATTGTACAAGCATGTTCTGAGCTTTTTTAGGTCTTAGACACATTGATTTTGGTTTATAGGAGTTATGTGTGCAGAAAGAACAAGTTAGAAGCTCAAGACAAGTTGACTTTGTGATTAAAGCAACTTTTCAAGAGTGGAATGGTAACTTTCTTCCAAATATGGCAAATTGGCTTGGACAATGCTTGGAACACATGGATAATAGCTCAAAAGCAAGTGTAATATTTTGATTATGGAGAGATCTTGAGGTTTAGAATCCTGCAAAACATGATTGTGCCGCATAGGTTTGAAATTGGATTTTTGTTCATCACAAAATGCCTTGTAATTCAAGTGACAAAACACCAACTTCATCTCTTCGATTCTACCTACTCAAGAATGATCTCAAGAAGTTCTTGGCCATTTTGGAAAGCTTGCAATGTTATCTACAACCCATATTTGAATTTCTTTTGAAGATTCCCCTTGGAACTATATGAAAAAGGGCCATGAAGTTAGGTCAAAATCCTGACCAAATTAGGGCAAAATTTCACTAAGTGTTTAGTTTCATGACCCTATGTTCATAAAATTATAACTTGAGATCCAAGCACTTTTGGAATAAGTTTTTTTAATAAAAGTTGTAGATTTCATGGAGATCTACAACTTTCATGTTGGAAGTTTCTCTTGAATCATCTTGCATCATAATGAAAAAATTTCTCAAAGTTATGAAAAAATAAGAAATTTTTTACACTTGGAAAAATTTCTAAGTTTAGAAATTTTGACTTTTCAAAATGAAATCTTGAATTTTTGATTTCTTGATGAATAAGTTTCATATTTTTACATATTTTGATGAATTATGATCTTTGGCACTTGAATTTGACCAAAAAGTCAAAGTTTGACTTTTCAGTATATAGTTGACTTTTGAATAGTTGACTGCAAAATCCATTTGTCAATCCAATGGATTTGCAATGTTTTGAACCATGTCATTAGGTAAAAATAATGAAATTGGACTCTTGGGATCATTCCTTAAAACAAATGACCATATACTAGGTCAAAAATCAGAAATTGCCCTTTCCCAGTCAAAACCCTAATTTTAACCATTTTGCCCTTTTGGAGATTTGATCAAATTTCTTGAGGAATTATGGTCCAAACTTGATCAAATGATACATATGAGTTTAAAATGTTGATGTGGATCAAAAATTATGAATTTTGACTTTAAATTGGCCATAGTTGACTTTTCCCCCAATACAGCTGATTTTTAGGTCAACTGTTCAATTGACTGATCAAAAGTGTGATTCAAGGCTTGAAACTTGGCATGAGTAATCTTGGGAGTCCATAATGATCCATGAAAGTCATATGAAGCAATGATAGTTTCAAAAATCCTTGTGCAAACTCAAACCCTAATTTTGGTCATCAGTGCATAAGGACGTGTCTTGAGCTGATCAAACCCTAGTGCAGTCTTGAGCCCAATGAGATCTTGTGAGCAAATTCTTGATAAGTGAGAGGGAAATTTTTGGGTTATAACACTGCCATTTCGAGTTTTTGAATTAGCGAGCTGCTCTTTTATTTCTTTAGGCGAAGTATTTATTGATTGCATCAACATTCATAGGACGTGGGAACTCCTCGCCATCCATAGTTTCAAGAATTAATTCATCGCAAGAGAAGGATTTCTTGACAACATATGGGCCTTCAAAATTGGGAGTCCACTTTCCCCTAGAATCAGCGTTAAAAGACATGATCTTCCTGAGCACGAGGTCGCCTTCTCTAAATTCACGAGGTTTGACCTTCTTATCAAAAGCTTTCTTAATTCTCTTCTGATATAACTGACCATGACACAAGGCTGTCATTCTCTTTTCTTCAATCAAATTCAATTGGTCAAACCTGCTCTGGACCCATTCAGCCTATGACAATTTAGTTTCCATTATCACACGTAAAGAGGGAATCTCTATTTCAACAGGGAGCACTGCTTCCATGCCATACACAAGAGAGAGTGGGGTTGCCCCTGTTGAAGTGAGAATGAATGTATGATATCCATGAAAATAAAAAAGGAGCATCTCATGCCAACCTTTATAGGTAACAACCATTTTCTGGATGGTCTTCTTAATGTTTTTATTGGCAGCTTCAACAGCCTCGTTCATCTTCGGGCTGTAAGGAGATGAATTGTGATGGACAATCTTGAATTATTCACAGAGTTCTGTCATCATTTTGTTATTCATATTTGATCCATTTTCGTTGATTATCCTGCTTGGCACACCATACCGACATATAAGATTGTTCTTGATAAAGCGTACTACCACTTGCTTGGTGACATTAGCATAAGAAGCTGCTTCCACCCATTTGGTGAAGTAGTCAATTTCCACCAAGATAAAATGATGTCCACTCGACGCCTTGGGTTAAATCATTCAAATCATGTCAATACCCCACATAGAGAAAGGATATGGGGAAGAAATAACATTGAGAAGTGTCGGAGGCACATGAATTTTGTCAGCATAAATATGGCATTTATGGCACTTCTTTGTAAATTTATAACAGTCATATTCCATTGTTAGCCAATAGTGACCTGCCCTAAGCATCTTCTTTTCCATCGAATGTCCATTGGCATGAGTGCCAAAGGAACCTTCATGGATTTGATGCATCAACATGTCTTCTTTGTGTCTGTAATACGGTGGGGGAACTGACTTGAGTGTTTTGCATTTTATCACAATTGTTGCGGATAACAAGAGTCGCCACTGACTTTTCTTTTATCCAATAAAGAAAGGGTGAAAAGAACAGGAAAGACCTTTGAGATATTTTCTTGAGTTTGGGGGGTAGGTTATGAAAAGGGAAGGTGTTAGCACCCTTTTCATCCATAGTTGTCTATGGGATCTTAGTTGCTAGCTGTATCACTTGAAAATTTCTTTGTTTGAAATGTGTTTGTGGTGGATTTTGAAAGTATTTTTGAAAAGCGCCTTCGTTTAGGAAAACTTTGTAATGATTCTCGTCTCTATAAGAATGCATACAAAGTGTTGAACTTTTGAAAATATATCATGTTTTTGAAAGTGTTTAGTGTGTTTGAAAAGATGTTTATTTTGAAGATGGGTTGTGACCAAGAAACTAAGAACGTTCTACCTACTCAAAAGTCTTTTGTTCATTTCTATCTTCCTTTGACATTGCTATCTCACCATTGATTGGTAAGTAGCCTTATCTTTGGATGTGAATGGACGGGCGTGGGTCATCTTATAGTCATGGATAGCAATATTGTGAGATATCTTAGCATTTTTTCCTTAAGGGACTAAGATCATTTGTAAGGCAATATTCGTAGCATCATCGAGGGACTATGATATTGTATTTTTTTTATTTTTCTTGGCTAAGATGTCTCACATGCATATCATGACCATTTTTTTCAAGGCAACAAAGTGGAGTTAAACCCTAGAGGTACAAGTGTGCAAGTGTTTTGATTCCATGCCTTTGTTTTGTCTTGAATTAGGGTTTTCTAGTATTGCTTTTATCTTTCTATACAAACCCTAATTTACTAGCATTTATATGAAAGCGATAAATTGCGAAAAGTAAATATCCTACGCTATTACATCATTTGGGGATGGGGTATACATATTTACAAATGGAGATTGCAAGAATTTAAATGCTAATTATCTATTACAACCATATTGAATATTCACAAGAATTAAACGTACAAGAAATGAATGAATGTACAAGGATATAAACGGAGAAGAAAATGGATTTTATCTGGACTTTTGTTAAGAAAAAACAGTTTTGACCTAATTAACTAAAAGAAAATAATTAAATAATTTCAAGAAAATCAAATCTAATTTAATTAAGATAATAAATTAGATTTGATTAAGAAAAAAAAGTTTTTGTATTAATTAAACTAGTATGAAAATTAATCAGTTAAAAGAAAACTAAATTTTAAGTTAATTTTAAGTTAAAAGAGAAAATAAAATTAAGTTTAAAGAAATTTTAATTTATATTCAAGAAAGGAAATTAATTTGAATAGAAAATATTTTTTTTGTCTTTTGTCTTAAAAGAATATTTTCTAGATATAAAAGAAATAATAAAAAAAACTAGTTTCTAATTAGTTTACAAAAATAAAATAAAGGGGTGATTAAAATAAATTATTTTTTATGTAAAAAATTAAGTTATTCAAATAAAACCTAATTCTATATTTTTATGATTTTTATGATTTAAAATAAAAATGACTAAAAGAAAACAAATAAATAAAATGATAAAAAAATGAATGGGCCTGGAGTTGCAAGAGTGAAACAGGGGTGAGAAACAAGTAAAAATGCTAGGCCCATTGATAAGGGGCCCAACGCCTGTCCCCTGATCCAGTGAGGGAGGCCTGGATGGAGTTGTATCGTGAGAAGCTCCCAGGAACGTGGGATCTGGCTTGGCTGGTGATCAGATGGCCATGAAGGAGGGTACATCATATGCGCACCATCCTTGCATGCACAGGATCTGCAAAAATAAAACATGAAAAAAAACAAAAAGGGTACCACTGGGGCTCGAACCCAGGTCCCTATAGTCACAGGCACACTCTCTTACCACTGGGATGGCTATACATCCGTTTATTAACTCAAAACCATAAATATATATTTGAAACACGTTCCTAGGCCTATATCATCTTCAACCTCGCGCTAGACCTTCAACATGATTTTTTTTTGAAATTGCTATCTCTCTCATTTATCAACCATTTTCAAAAGTATAATTATGAAAGTTGCTGGAAATTTCATCACGAATCCAACCATGTAAATAACTTAAGCTAACACTCAAAGATGAACACGAATTTTAAATGGTACCAAATTCTGACCTAATTTTTCAGAGATTCAAACTTAAAATTCTCTAAGCTCCGGCAATATAAATGAAAACTATAGACATAGTTAGCTTCAGGGCAATGATATCTACATTTTTCATTCACAAATTAACCATTAATGATGCTTGTATGAGGAGTTCAAAGTTGAGAAAATTTACCTCAAAACTGGAAATCGTGTAGGGAGTTTGAGCAGCTTTCAAGGAGTTTTGATGATCAGGTTAGCTTCCTCAAGTCTCCAGGAAGCTAATGTAATCCTTAGCTTAAGCTATGGATGGCTGGAATGGTCTGGAGAAGTCAAGATGCAATGCCCTGTTTTTGAAAATGGAGGTTGGTGAAGATGGTGTTACAGTTTGCAAACAGGTGTTAGGATTGTTTATGGATGATGTTTAGAAGCTTTTGGAAGGAAAATGCCAAAGAATGCACGAGTGGAATAATAGATTGGGTTTAGAAATCAGAAATGGAAATTTTTTGTACTTGTGTTGCAAGTCCTAGTTTTGGGGAGTTTGAGGGCTTGTGCAATCGTTCTTTAGCTTGCAAATAGTGTGTGTATTTATAAGCAAGAGGTTTTGTGTGCTACAACAAGTCAGAATTTGAATTATCAAGTTGTAACACCTTTACTTATTTTTGAAGCAACCATGACAAACATCTTCCCAAAGCTTGTACCATGCTATTGTAGAGTGGTTGAACTTTAAACAAGCTTGCTTCTGACTTATAGATGTTGTGAGTACAAAAAGAACAAGTGCAAATCTCAAGACAAGTTTACTTTGCATAAAGCTTGCTTTTTCAAAATGGAAGTGGTGACTTTCTTCCTTAAATGACAAGGTGTATTGGACAAAGCTTAAATCAAGTGGTTCATAGCTCAAAAGCTTGTGTAATATTCTGATTAAGGATAGATACACAAGTTAGAGGGCCTGAAAAGTGGTATTATATAGCATTTCTTGGAATTGGATCAAATGTTCATCATGAAAATGACTTGAGTGGAGCATCTTTTGACTGGTATATGCAATTGGAGCAAAGACACATTTAAACATGGGCAGATCTCATCAATGCTTTCCTAAAACATTACAAATATAACCTAGACATGGCACCTACCTGCATGCAACTCCAGAATTTGTCCCAGAAGAAAGAAGAGTCCTTCAAAGAATATGCTCATAGATGGAGGGAGATGGCATCCCGTGTGCAACCACCACTGCTAGAAAAAGAATTATTAGACATGTTCATGGGAACTTTGAAAGGGCTTTATTATGAGAAGATGGTTGGAAGTGTCTCTTCGGGATTCTCAGATCTAGTGACTATCGGAGAAAGAATCAAGACTGGATTAAAGAGTGGGAAGAAATCAGGGGGACCATCAAATGCTCCCTACAATTCAAAAAGGCCTGCTTCAAACTTCCCGAAAGGAAAGGAGGGAGAAATCAATGTTGTAGCCTCATAAGCAAGGGTACCACAACCATTAGTGATCCCACAAGGACAGCAGCAAGATAGATTTAAAAGGCCACCCAGAAATTTTGATCCACTCCCCATTCCACCTAGCCAGTTATTACAACACTTGGTTAAGGCATCCTTGGTGGAAATCAAGCCTCTAGCTCCTCCAGTCGGGCCACTCCCGCAAAGGTACAATGCCGACGCCAGGTGCGAATACCATGCTAACTCTTTGGGGCACACCATAGAACAATGTTGGGCATTCAAGCACAAGGTTCGGGATTTGTTAGAATCTCAAGACATCACCTTTGAGAAGCCTGACATCAAATCAAACCATATGCCTCTACATGGTGGGCCGATAGTAAATGCGATTGAAGTAGTCACTAATCTTGGGACAACCAGACAGGAAAAAACCCCAATCAACTTGGAGGAATGTATGTTCAAATGTGGGTTCTTGTTGGAACATAATGAAGCCTTCGAAAGAACGCTACAAAAGCTAGTGGACCAGGGGATAGTCCAGTTCGGACCATACCCTTAAGAAACATATGTAGCTACTCTGAAGGGTAAAGCACAGTTTCCTCCAATCCAAGAAACCTTTATCAGCAAAGGAACAGAGCATGGCAGACATGTGGCGATGATATCCAATAAAGTCAACACCAAAAAATCAACTGACTTCATCCGAGAATGCGCCCCGTGAGAAGAACTTAAAAGATGGATTGTCGTGGAGATTCCCGAGATCTTTTTCTTTCCTAAGTAATTTTTCTTGTTTTTGAAAGAACCTATGTCAAGCCCGAGACATAGGGGGTGCTTGTAAGGGTTCCCCGTTATGTTTCAGACAATATTCATGATCAATAAAAGTTATATTTTATTTTCAATTAAGATCCTTATCTTTCTCTTTCATTTATTCCGTAAATTTAAAAATGTCAATACTTTCTCAACTTATGAATTTTCAAAAGCTCATATATTAAAGTCTGCATCAAAAAATGATAACGGTGCAAATCCATGCCCAAAACCACCAATAATGCTACTGATGTGACCCGATATAATTTTGATGCTCCTATCAACCAAGTTGAAGAGGAAGATGATGAAGATCTTGAACTCTCTGAGGAAAAGGCAAGGGAAATAGAACGAAAGGCTGAAAACATACAACTGTATCAAGAGGATATTAAGACCATTAATCTGAGCACAGGGGAAGATCCGGAAGAAACCAAGCTAAGGGGAAATGTTAGAGCGGAGCCACAAAGAAGCTGATAAAATTATTGCACATAGTTGCTTGTTCCTACAGAAACAGACCAAGGTTAGATATAGACATTGCTGTAAAAATAAGAAACTAAGAAATACCAGGACTTGACAAAGGACCCGAGCCAAGGGCACGTTGGATACTCACGATCGACGAGGCTTCAAATGCACTGGGGCACGATATAGGGGCAGTTTTGACTTCTCCAAAGAATACTCACAAGCCATATACCAAGTCGACAGCGACTGGGATACTAAACATCCAAAACTGATTCCTTATCAGAATCATGTTTTAAAGCTGGCTGCGGAACTTATTGAGATCACTTTCAGCCATATCCCACGAAAATAAAATCAAATGGTAGATGCTCTGGCAACTCTCTCAGCTATGTTCAAAATAACTTGGCCGAATCACAAACCACGCATCACAATTATACACTTCGAAGAGCCCACACATTGCCTCGCTATTGAAGAAGGACTAGACAACAAGAGCTGGTTCTACGACATCAAGAAGTACCTGGAAAAGCAAGAATATCCAGAAACTGCCTCTATCATTGACAAGCGAACCCTGTGAAGGTTAGCTTCAAAATTCTTTCTGAGTAACAGTGTGCTATACAAAAGAAACTATGATATGGTACTACTCAGAGTTTGAAAAAGCATAATGGGTTCAGACATGGCTGGATCAGCTCAACCTCACCGAAGAAAAATGCTTGACAGCACTATGCAATAGTCAGCTACATCAGAAGCAGATGAAGAGAGCCTTCGACAAAAAAAAAGTTCACCCTCGGATATTTAAAGAAGGGGATCTAGTGCTCAAGAAGATTCTGCTACCTCGCCTCGATTCACGTGGTAAATGGACCCCCAACTACGAAGGTCCATACGTAGTCAAAATAGCATTCTCCGGTGGTGGTCTTACCCTCATAATAATGGATGGGGAAGAACTACCGCATCCGGCAAATTCAGACACAGTCAAAAATACTATGTATAAGAAGCTCACTAAGCTTGAACCTCAAACAGGCGACTTAGGAAAAAAGGAGTGTCCCGGTGGATCAAAAACCCTAAAGGGCGATCCAGGCAAAAATTAGGGGCATATAACAAAAAATTATCTCGGTGGATTGAAAACCCGAAAGGGAAATCCAGGAAAAAGTTAGGGATCACTCAAAAAGAAATAAGGAACAAAAATACTGCGATCGAAAACTGTGACTACGAACCACGAAGGGAGAGATAGATCTAAATCATACGACTCAGAAACAAAGGAGATAAGAGCCATTAAAAGGATATTGGGGAACAGCAGCAATTATCATTTTTCATTTCCATTTACAATTTTAAACTTTTTTGTAATTACCTCTTTCTAGGAACTGCATCTTATATTCTCGCCTATTCAGAGGCATATCAACAAAACATTTGCTTTCTTTGCATCTTTCAAATTGCGTTTTTCTTTTCTCTGACTTGTTTACAAAATACTACAATTATTATTGTGATGCGGTGGGAGAATTGACTTGAAGTTTTGCGTTTATGTTCGCAAATGTTTCGGTTTAGCAAGAGTCTCCACCGACTTTTATTTTATCCAAAAGGAAAGGTAAAAAAGCATAGGAAAGACCTTTGAGATTGTTTTCGGGTTCGGGGGGTAGATTATGAAAAGGGAAGGTGCTAGCACCTTTTTCATCCATGGTTTTCCATGGGCTCTTAGTTACTTGTTTTAGATCACTTGCTTTGCTTTTTCAATTGTTTGAAATGGTGCTTTTGTATGTGGTTTTGAAAGTATTTTGAAAAGAGGCCTTTATTTAGGCAACCTTTGTAATGATTCTTGTTGAATGTATACAAAGGTGTTTTTCTTTTGAAAAATGTTTCAATGTTTGAAAGTTTGTTTGGAAATGTTTTGAAATTGTGTGTGTTTGTTTGAAAATAGCAAGGATGGTTTGCAAGAGATCAAGTAACTAGGAGTTATCTACCCTACTCAAAAGTCTTTCCTACACATCTTTATTCCTATGACATTATGGTTTTACCATTCTATTTAGTAAACCACCCTACCTTTGGATGTTAAACGGGACAGGCGTGGGTCATCGTATGACCATGATAACAATATTGCCAAGTATCTTAGCAAGTTTTTTGAGGGACTAGATCATTTTTGTTTAGGCAACCAAGATAGCGTCATCGAGGGACTATGATCTTTTGTTTTGATTGATTTTTTGCCAAGATACCTAGCATACATACCATGGCCATTTTAAAGTAACAAAGTGGATGAAACCCTAGGGGTGCTTGTGTGAGATGTGTTTTCATTTTTCATGCATTTTTGTCTTGTATTATTAAGTCTTGCTATTTGTTTGATTTTTTGTCTTTGCATACAAAACCCTAATTTACTATCATGGCATATGAAAGCGATAAAATGCGTAAAGTAAATCTAGACTATTACACAATATTATGGGGAGGGGGGTACAAGTTTGAATAGGGGGATATTGCACAAAAATAAACCCTAAAATATTATTACAACCAAATTGAAATATTGCACAAATAAATAAAAAAGAAAATATTTAAATATGCAATTAAATGTAAATATGTAAAATGTTTTTTGGTATTAATTTTATGTATGTAAAAAATAAGTTTATTTATGTCTTAAAAATAAGAAAATAAAAGTGATTATTTTTTGAAAGGGTGAAAACCCTAATTTTGTTTAAAAGAAATATATGCTATTTTATTTACTTTTTTTATTCAAGAAAAATAATAATAATATGTACAAAATATTAAAAAATTGAAATAAGTATGAAAATATTATTTAAAGTGTATAAATAATAAAAATAAAAATATATGATATTTTTATATTATTTACAAGTTTTATTTTAGAAAATAAAGCATATTAAACCTAATAAAACTATTTATTATGCAAAAAAAAAATATATATATGATAAAATGAAAAAAATAAAGAAAATATTTTTTGTGATTTTAAATGTTCAGAAAAATAAATAAAAGTCAGAAAATATAAAAGAAATGAAAAAAATACATAAAATATAGCATATGGGCCAAGGGGGTGCAGGAAGTAAAAGGGAGGTGTGAATAGCCAGAAAAGCCAGGCCCAGGCCCAATCTCACTTCGTCCCTGTCCTTTGAACAAAAGACCAAACGCGCGCGCTTCTGAGCTTTATCCTGTTCTTGCTCATGCTTGCATGAAATCAAAAATTTACAACATGAAAGTTATAGCATTTTCAATCACGATTCCAACCATATCTATTTTGTGATCTAACTCTAACAAACCAGAGAGAATTTTATCACCCCTAATTTCTGACCTAAAATTTTCAGCAACTTCAACTATCAAATACTCCTAGCTCAGTCAATATAAATAAGAATTATGCATATGTACAGCTCAAGCACATTACAGACTACATTTTTGCTTCACAAACCTAAGCCTAATGATGCCTAAATAAGGAGATAGAACTTTGAAAATTACCTTGTTCAGTTGAGTTTGGTTATGGAAATGTAGCAACTTTGAGTGAGGCCTGGAGTACTTGTGAGCTTGCTTAAAGTTCCCTCACCCTTTCCCAATGCTCAACTTATTTTGAAATGGCTTGAATCTCCTTGTAGAAGTCAACCTGCAAACTCAGAAATTTAAAATGGTGAAGCTTGAAAATGAATCTCACAGTTGCTGGACAGGGGTCTAGATAGTTCAGGTGGGTTGTAGGGAATGTGTTTGAAGTGGTTTAAGGCAAAACGCACGAGCCAATTTGGTTTTGGAAGTGGTTCTGCAGATGATGCCCTGTTTGGGCATGAACTTGTGATTTTTGTGTTTTGGGGTGTTTTAGAAGTTGGAAAATCGTGTTTCTTGCTTGTTACAATATGATGAGCTTGTTTCAAATGATGCTAAGACTTGGTTTTATCAGATAGTTGAGATATGGACTTTTTGCAAGCTTACTTGCTTTTGAAGCAAAAGTTGAAGTGACAAAGGCAAAGGCTGTACTTGCTAGCTCGTGGGATGTAGAGGGTTGGTACACTTTTCCTGATGTTCATGGATCTTGTTTGCAACCAAAGATCAGGTTCAATTCTCAAGGAATACAAAATTGCAAAAATCATGCTTTATCAAAGTAGCATTGTTACCTTTACGCCATTTTTTGATTAAACCCTTGTACAAAGTTTCCAAGATCAAAACAATGCCATTAACCATTGTATTTGCATTCAATTTTGGAGTGTAGAAAGGATTAGAACCTGTAAACCAAGTACAAGCATGCTTAGGACATATTTGCAACTTGTATCAATGTGAAAAATGCCTTGAACAAAAGTGATAATTTTCCATTTTCATTCCTTCGATTCTCCCTAACCATAAATGATCTTGGAGATTTCTTGGAAATTTTGGAAACCTTGTAACACTCTATACAATCCACATTTGAAATGCATTTTGAGATTTCTCTTGGAACTAGGTGAAAAGTTGCCATGAAGTTAGGTCAAAAATCTGCCTAAACTAGGGCAAAATTTTACTAAGTTAAAAAGTTTTTGGACCCTTATTCACAAAATCATAACTTGAGATCCAAGCATCTTTTGGGAAAACTTTGTGAATCAAAGTTATATATTTCATGGAGGACTACAACTTTCATGTTGGAAGTTTTGTTTCAATCCAAATTCATCATGGTGAAAAAGTTGGGAAAAGTTGGGGAAAAATAAGAAATTTTCATAAGTTATGAAAATTTTCAAACTTAAACCCTAATTTTCAAAATTAGGTTTCTTGGTAAACAAGTTTCATGTTTTGACACATCTTGATAAAATATGACCCTTGGCACTTGATTTTGACCAAAAAGTCAAAGTTTGACTTTTCAGTGTGCAGTTGATTTTTGATTAGTTGACTGGAAAATTCATCTGTCAATCCAATGCTTTTGGGATCTTTTGAACCTTGTGATTAGGTCAAGATGATGCCATTGAGTCCTTGAAACCATGCTTGAACCCAATTTGCCATTGGCTAGGTGAAAAAATAAGAAATTGTCCTTCCTCAGTCAAAACCCTACAAATGACCATTTTTCCCTTTTGAAGATCTGATCAAATTTCTTGAGGAGTTGTGGTCCAAACTTGATCAAATGGTTCCTATGAGTCTATAATGTTGATGTGGTTAAACAATTATGAGGTTTGACTGTAAATTGGCCACAGTTGACTTTTTCCCCAATACAACTGATTTTTAGGTCAATTGTCCAATTGACTAGGCAAAAATTTGATTCAAGGCTTGAAACTTGGTATGAGGAATATTAGTAGTCCAACATGAAGTATGAAAGTCACATGAGGCATTGAAAGTCCAAAAATCCCTGTGCAAACTCAAACCCTAATATAAGGTCAACAGTGCAAGGAGATGTCTTGAGCAGAGCAAACCCTAATCTGCTCTTGAGTCCAAGAAGTCTTGTGATGAGAATCTTGATAAAATGAGAGGGAAATTTTGGGGTACAACAGCTGCCCCAGTTCAATCTTCTTGAACCTAAAGAGTTAGATTGGCGAGCTTTTTCGTTCGTGACTCGAAGGTAAAAGATGATTGGACACTAGAGTGCCCGTAAATTTGCACTCGTCAAAATGTAATTGAGAAAATGGGCTTAAAGATGCCATTTGGAGAGGTGACAGAATCGTTTCGGAGATGGAATTGTAGATGCCATCAAGAATGTTTGTTGAATTGCATGTTGTAAGTCAAAAGAATGAGTATCAGAATGGTGTCCGCGTTTGGAACGTATCTGAATTGTATCTGGAGAATGGATCTGTATGAGCAATGGAATAGCGTCCGTGTCTGGAGCGTATCCGAGTTGTAACTATATTTGAATCTGAATGAATAACAGAATGACTTCCGTGTCTGGAGTGTATCTGTATTGTATCTGAGTCTGAAATCTGAATGGGCGACAAAATGGCATCCGTGTCTGGAGCATCTTTGGGCTGGGGAAAAAGTCAGAATAAGTGACAGAATGGAAGTCGTGTATGGAGCGTATCTGGACTGTATCTGAAGTTGAGATATGTATGAGTAGCAGAATGACTTCCGTGTCTGGAGTGTATCTGAACTGTAACTGGGATCTGAATAAGTGACAGAATGACTTCCGTGTCTGGAGTGTATCTGAACTTGAAATTGATAGTTGAATCTGAATGAGAAATAAAATGGCTTTCGTATCTGGAGTGTATCTAATATGTATCTGATTGTTGAAGTCTGAATGAGTAACAGAATGACTTCCATGTCTGGAGTGTATCCGTACTGTATCTTGACTTTGAATTCTGAATGAGTAATAGAATGACTTCCGTGTCTGGAGTGTATCTTTACTGTATCATGAATAAGAGATCTGAATGAGTAACAGAATGACTTCCGCGTCTGGAGTGTATCCATACTGTATCTGAAATCTTTGAATATTTGTTAAAGATAGTTGTTAATCTTATCCTGAAAAGGGTAAAATGTTAGCTGAAACACAAATTTATGTTGCATGAAATGTATGATACAATAAAATGTGTTTTATCAATGTTTATGATATATGAATGTAATGTATGCGCATGTAAGCTGATTCGCTGTATTGCTGAGGAAAATAAATCCTTGATAGCTGGAGATAATAAAATCTTTGACTGCTGCCGGGGAAAATAAATCCTTTACCGTTGTTGGAGGTTAAAATTCCTTGACAACTACTGTGAGGATGTGAGAATCCTTCATGTCTTGAAGTTGGAGTGTTGACAAAATCTGTTGTGAGATTAATGTCAAACTGCTTCAGAAATCTGCTTGGGAAATCCAGAGAACTTGAAGACTTCTATTGGGGTTAAATAATGGGAATCCTTACTCGGTTGGGGAATAGGGAAAAACTCTGATGATTTCTGCGGGGAGCTAAGAATTAGAATCTTCAATCTGTTGAGGAGTAATGAAAACTTTGGTGTCTTCATGCTGGGAAGTCAAGAATGATAAACTTCGATCTGCAAGGGATTAAAAATTATGACAAATTCAAATCTATGGAGTAATGAAGACTTTGGCAACTTCTCTTGGGAATCAGGAATGAGAATCTTCATTCTTCTAGGGGAATTTGAATCCTTGGGGACTTCATGGGGAGTTAAGAATGAGAATCTTCATTCTGTTGGGGAGTAAAAACTCTGTGGGGGGAGAAGGCTTACTGTTGGAGAATAAGTGAAAACTTTGGGGGAGTAGTTATACTGATGGGGAGTAGCTATCCTGCTGGGGAGATCAAGAGTTTGGGTTGTATGCCAATCTACTGGGGAGTTATCCTAGGTTGGGGATAAAAGTTAACTGTTATCTGGTTGACTTCCAGGCTTCAAGACAACTTGCTGGGGAAATTGGGGAAAACTGAATGGTTCCCGCTGGGGAATGATAGTTGGAGATTTGACTGGGGAAGAAGGTTTCATCTCCGCTGAGGATCTGTAGTTCAAAGTTTTTGCTCCGCTGGGGATTGAGAGTTTGAAAACTTAACTCTGATTGGAATTAAGGGTTTGAAATTATAACTCCGCTGGGGATATGTTATTTCAAGGTTTTAGCTCCGCTGGGGACCTAGATGATGTACTGTAGGGGATTTCTCCTGGAATAGCCTAAAGACATTTTCTTATACTTTCAACCTGTCAGTAATTATTCTTTCCCATTTCGTTTATTTGTAAACATGTGATTATATTCAAATGCATATGCTCATTAATAAATCATTGGACGTTTTCAAATAAAACACAAGTGTAAAAAAGGAAGAGAAAAAAACAAATAGTTTTCTGCACTTTAAAGTATCTTTGTATTAACTTTGTGTAAGTATTTTGTACAAAGGAGACAGACATCCTAGTAAGAGAACGTTGTCATAAAACAAAGAGAAAAATTTATACAAATAAAGATGGCTATATGTGAAAGTTCCATGGGGTTCCCATTCTGCTATAGCCTTCATAACTCTGAATATCTTGTCCATTTGTTGCTTCGTCCGAAGATGATTGAGTTGATCAGAAGCCCGGAGCTTGTCTGTGAAGAGATTGTCCTTAAAGTGATCCGGCGAGACATAGTCATACGCTTTAATTCCCTAACTTTTTCCTAGACTGCCCTTTCGGGTTTTCGATCCACCGGGAAACCCTTTTTTGCCCAAGTCGCCCTTTCGGGTTTTTAACTTGCCGGGTGCACAAATTTTTTTATTTATCCCTAACTTTTCCCTGAACCGCCTTTTCGGGTTTTCGATTCACCAGGATGCCCTTTTTTTGCCTAGGTGTGTCAACCTAGCGGGTCATTTATGCGTAGTATGTTTTGACTATGTCTGCATTCGCAGGGTGCGGCAGGTCATCGCCGTCCATGGTGGTTAAGATCATTGCCCCACCAGAAAAGATGCTCTTGATTACAAATGGTCCTTCGTAAGTAGGAGTCCATTTGCCCCTGGGATCACTTTGCGGCAAGATGATCCGCTTGATTACAAGATCCCCAACTTGATATGTCTGGCGTCTGACTTTCTTGTTGAAAGCCTTGATCATCCATTTTTGATACACCTGACCATGACAAATAGCAGTAAGTCGCTTTTCACCAATCAAGTTAAGTTGATCAAGTCGGGTCTGAATCCAATCGTCTTCACTCAAACCAGCATCTTTCATGATTCTCAAGGAGGGAATCTGAACCTCGATAGGTAAAACAGCTTCCATGCCATATACCAAAGAATAGGGTGTTACCCCAGTTGACGTACGTGTCGTGGTATGGTACCCGTGGAGAGCAAACGGTAATATCTCATGCCAGTCCTTGTAGGTGACCGTCATCATTTGTATGATCTTCTTGATATTTTTGTTCGCAGCTTCGACAGCACCGTTCATCTTTGGCCGATAGGGAGATGAATTGTGATGTTGAATCTGGAACTGCTCACACAAGGCGGTAATCATAGTATTGTTAAGGTTTGTACCGTTGTCAGTGATGATCCTTTCGGGGATACCGTACCAGAAAATAAGGTTCTGCTTGATGAAGCGAGCAACAACATTCTTTGTGACGGATGCGAAGGAAGCTGCCTCGACCCACTTGGTAAAGTAATCAATGGCCACCAGAATGAAACGGTGTCCATTGGATGTTGTAGGCTTAATCTCTCCAATCATGTCGATTCCCCCACATAGCAAATGGCCAAGGAGTTGTTAAGACGTTGAGAGGAACTGGAGGTATATGTACCTTGTCCGCGTAGATTTGACATTTGTGGCATGTTCGGGAATGTTGATAGCAGTCAGCTTCCATGGTAGACCAGTAATAGCCTTCCTGTAGGATCTTCTTAGCCATCGTATGCCTGCTAGAGTGAGTGCCAAAGGTACCATTGTGCAGTTCAGCCATGATTTGTTCAGCTTCAATCTTGTCCACATAATGGAGCTGAATGCAATCATGATTGCGCTTGTACATGATACCATTGCTCAGGAAGAACTTGGCATAGAATCTCCTCAAGAAATTTTTGTCGTTGACTGAAGCTCCTTCAGGGTATTCTTGAGCCTCGAGATACCTTTTGACTTTGTGAAACCAAGGTCGGTCCACTACTTCTTTGGTATTAATCTCGTGACAATGTGCATGTTCGTCCATCCATTCAATGGTGATTTGGGGAGCCTCATTATCCCAGTTAAGTTTAAACATGGATGACATTGTAGCTAGAGCATCTGCTAGCTGATTTTCTTCTCGCGGGAAGTGCTCGAAGGTAATCTTCTCGAAATGTGGTAGCAATGTCAAGACATGTTCTTTGTAAGGGATGAGGTTTGGATGCTTAGTGCCCCACTCTCCTTTGATTTGACTGATAACCAAAGTTGAGTCCCCAAACACAATCAAGGATTTGATTCCCAAGTCTATGGCAGCCTTGAGACCAAAGATACAAGTTTCATACTCGGCCATGTTGTTGGTGCAGTTAAAGCAAAGCCTGACTGTGAAAGGAGTATGGCAACCTTCTGGAGAAATCAGTACCGCGCCGATACCGTTGCCAAGTGCGTTGGAGGCACCATCAAAATACAGGGTCCATCGGGATCCTTGTTCAGGTCCGTCATATGGTCTGAAATCTTCAATGTTGTCCAAGGTCATAATGTCTTTGTCGGGGAAGTCAAACTTCATGGATTGGTAATCTTCGACAGCTTGATGAGCCAGATGGTCAGCTAGCACACTTCCCTTTGTAGCTTTTTGGGTCGTGTACTGTATATCGTATTCCGTTAGGATCATCTTCCACCTAGCTATTCTTCCGGACAAAGCAGGCTTTTCAAAGATGTACTTGATCGGATCCATCTTAGATATCAGCAGATTTGTATGAGTCAACATATACTGCATTAGCCAGCGAGCAGCCCATACCAAAGCGCAGCAAGTTTTCTCGAGCAGTGAGTATCGGGTCTCACAGTCGGTAAACTTTTTGCTAAGGTAATAAATGGCATGCTCTTTTCGGCCAGACTCATCATGTTGGCCCAGTACACACCCCATTGAATTCTCTAGGACAGTCGGATACATGATTAGAGGTCTTCCTTTAACGGGTGGCATCAAGATAAGAGGTTCTAGCAAATACTCCTTGATTTTATCAAAAGCAACTTGACAGACATCATTCCATTTAACCACCTGATCTTTCTCCAATAGCTTGAAGATTGGCTCACAGGTAGATGTTAGGTGAGAAATGAACCTTACAATGTAGTTTAGGCGTCCCAAGAAACCTCTGACCTCCTTCTCAGTGCCAGGAGAGGGCATTTCTTGTATAGCTTTGACTTTGGAAGGATCAACCTCGATGCCTTTGTTGCTGACAATGAAACCCAAGAGTTTACCAAATCTGAATCCGAAAGTGCGCTTGTTAGGGTTTAGTCTGAGCTTGTACTCCTTCAACCTGACAAACAGCTTTTGCAAGTGGTCGAGGTGTTCTTCTTCCGTTTGTGATCGGTCTATCATGTCATCTACGTAGACCTCTATCTCATGATGTATCATATCATGAAACAAAGCTACCATGGCGCGTTGATAGGTTGCCCCGGCCTTCTTCAGTCTGAATGGTATCACTTTGTAGCAGAACGTACCCCACTGTGTAACAAAAGTAGTTTTCTCCATGTCTTCAGGTGCCATTTTGATCTGGTTGTAACCTGAAAATCCGTCCATGAAAGAAAATACCTTGTGTTGAGCTGTATTGTCGACCAAGATATCAATGTGCGGTAGTGGAAAGTCATCTTTAGGGCTAGCCCTGTTTAAGTCTCTGTAATCCATGCACATTCTGACTTTGTCGTCCTTCTTAGGCATGGGCACAATGTTAGCAACCCATTGTGGATAGGAAGTAACAGCAAGAAATCCAGCATTGAACTGCTTCATTACTTCTGCTTTGATCTTTTCTGACATGTCGGGCCTCATGCGGCGGACTTTTTGTTTAACTGGTGGACAGTCTTCTCTTGTGGGGAGACGATGAACCACAATGTATGTATCGAGTCCGGGAATGTCTTCGTAATACCAGGCGAAGATCTCAACATATTCATGTAGTAACTGAATTAGGCGCTCTTTGACACTTGGCTCTAGGTTGGCACCCACTCTGACTTCTTTTCTGTCTTCCTCAGTACCCAAGTTGATTGTCTCTAACAGCTCCTCATGAGGTAGAATATCCCTTTCTTCCTGTTGTAGCAGCCTAGCCAATTCTCCCGGCACCTCACAATCTTCCTCACCTTCGTATTCGGCATGGTAGACCAGATCTTCAGAGTCACTGAAGGCCATAGCAGAATTGTTACCCATGGAATCCTGAATGGAAGGGTACCTGCATTTGTGAGTGTGGGTGTGTGTAAGGGATAGCCACCTTTAAACAAATAAAATGTAAAAAGAAAGACAGTGAACATAAAAGTTTATATGTGAAAACGTCCATGATTCATTAAAATGGCATATGAAGATGAAAAATCAAACCCTTACAAATGGACCTATGTGCCTCGGGTAAGGCACAAGGTTAAAAGTGTACGAATTGTTTGAGAATTATTACAAACCAACATAAATGTTTGAAAGATAAATTACTGATTTATGAAAGTAATGGGAACAAAGTCTTTTGCCTCCCAGTTGCACAGTCCTCCGTCAACAGTAGGGAAAATCCAGTCTTCCAAGTTGCTCTCCTCTTCACTATCCTCCAAAGCATTGACTCCAAGATGGGTGATCTTCACTGGTGGCCCTCCAGCCCGGGAGCGGTATACAACCTTTTGAGCAGAAGAAGTGAACCCTAAGCCGAATTTATCTGATTTGAAAGGAAAGTCTGGAAGTTGCCCCCAGATTGTGCTTCCTCCTTCTTCAATCACAGCCTTTGCATCTTTGAGAGACGACATCCGAGGCGGAGGTCTGGCAATGATGGGTACAGAAGACACTGTCTTGGTTGCCGCAATCTCTGGAGCTACCTCTTCAAAATGCTGAAAGGGGGTTTCAATGAATTCACCATCCAATTCTACATAGCGGAAAGAATTTAGATGGCTTATCATGTATTCCTCTTCGCCATGAACAGTTATAATTTTCCCCTGGACAGGGTACTTAAGCATTTGATG
Source organism: Vicia faba (assembly GCA_948472305.1). Lineage (NCBI taxonomy): Eukaryota > Viridiplantae > Streptophyta > Magnoliopsida > Fabales > Fabaceae > Vicia > Vicia faba. The sequence continues at coordinate 1,232,368,202 of OX451736.1, read as the reverse complement.
CAGAGTGGAAGTGACGGCTCCAGCATTGTGAATCCAGGGTCTTCCCAACAAGCAAGAATAGGAAGGACGGATGTCCATCACATAGAATGTGGAGTTGAAGGTTCCAGTTCCCACTTTAATCGGGATGTCCACCTCCCCGTGGACCATCCTTTTAGAACCATCAAAGGCTCTGACAATGATATTGCTGGGTTTCAGGGTTAAGCCTTCACAATCCAGCCTATCCAAGGCTTTCTTCGGCAAGACATTTAAAGACGAACCAGTGTCTACCAGGACGTGTGCTAGGGTAGTCCCTCTGCATTCCACCGAGACATGCAAAGCATCATTATGTTTTCTCCCTTTTGATGTTAAATCAGCATTGGAGAATCCTAGACCATTGTCAGCTGTTAAGCTAGCTACACATTCTTGGAACTGATCCGCGGAGGTTTCCTGTGGCACGTGGGCCATCTTCAAGAATCTTATCAAAGCTTTAGTATGAGCTTCTGAACAAAGAAGCAGGGCCAACATAGAGATCTTTGAGGGGATTTGCCCAAGTTGTTCCAAAACATCATAATCGCTTTTCTTGATTATTTTCAAAATTTCTTCCATTTCTTTTTGAGAGGTTTCAGGGATGACCAGTGGTTGAGCCCTCGTCCTGACGGGCTCTTCTTGGATCCCTTTCCCTCTATCATCAGTAGCGGTAGAGGGGACAACCACAGGAGTTACAACTTCTTCAATAATTGGAGTTCTCGCAGATATGTTGATCGGTACAGGAGAAACCTTAGGAGCAGTTGAGGGTCCGAAGATTGCCTTTGGAGGGGCAATCTCCGGAGAGAAAATTCTTCCACTGCGGGTGATTTCGGTCATTCTGGTAATGTTTCCAATGTCGGAAGTCTCTTCATCAGAACTCTCATCAGTTGAATCAATTTGTTTAATACCTTGGTAGTAGATTTCTCCACCATAGTTCCACGGTATTGATTTGTCGGACTTGTACGGGATGGGCCCGGGCATGGTTATCTTCAAAGGTGCAGTCTTCAGAGCGGATGTAATCTTAACAGGTCTTTTGGAGACCTTGGAAAGATTGGCGGATATGGTTATTATTGACACATCATTGATAGGAGTTGGTGTAACAGGAGTCTTTTCAAAAAAGATTTCTTGATTATCCATTAGGCGTTGGATGCCTAACTTCAACAATGGACAGTCAGTTGGTAAGGATGAACAAAGGCGGCAATCTTCTTCACAACCTGGGAAAATCCCAGCCTTCAGCAAATTCAACTTAATTATCGGTAGCGGAGTCATCAAATCATTAACAGTAGAAACAAAAAGATCTTCTTCAACAGCATGGGCATTGTGGCCATGCTTTGGCATTGGAGCAGAGATTACATTCGGCTTTTCAGGGGCGTCGAATTCAACTTCTTTAGCGTCTATCAAGTCCTGAATCTTATTCTTGAGGGCCCAACAATTGTTGGTGTCGTGCCCTATACTCCCTGAATGATAAGCACACTTGGCGTTCGAATGGTAGTAAGGAGAAGCTGTATTCGGATTCTTCGGGGCCTCTTTCAGACTAGCAAGGTTTAACTTCAAGAGATGGGGTAGAACCTGAGAAGGAGTCATGTTTATATGGGTGAATTGCCGTACAAGCCTTTCCACCCTTGTTTGGTTGGTTCTGGGTTGATTGTTTCTGGGCTGATCAGCTGCAGACTTTTAAATCATTACGGCCCCCACCGCTAGCCGACGCTCAACTCTTCCTTGACCTCTTTGAGTAGACAGCTGATACTTCCTTCTTTGCTGGAAAAGTCTTTTTGATGGCAGCGGAAGCAGATGCATCTTTTTGAATTTTCCCACTTTTTATGCCGGCTTCAACTCTCTCACCAGTTAGAATCAACTCGGTGAACCCCGCAGACGAACTTCCAATGAGGTGATTGAAAAAGGGAGCTGACAGTGTACCCAAGAACATGTCTACTAGCTCCCTCTCAGATAGAGGTGGTTGTACTCGTCCCGCCAAGTCTCTCCACTTCTGGGCATACTATTTGAAACCTTCATTTGAGACCATGCCCATACTTTGTAATTGAGTACGGGTTGGTGCTAAGTCTGCATTATATTGATATTGTTTGTAGAAGGTGGCCGCAAAATCTTCCTAATTATGCACATCAGACCTCTCCAACTGGTAGAACCAATCTAGCTGTGTCCCCGATAAACTGTCCTGGAAGAAATGGACCCATAGGTCTTTGTCAGAAGAATGTGGTTGAATTTTCCTGACATAGGATCGTAGGTGCATCTTTGGGCAAGACACCCCATTGTATTTAGAAAATAGAGGTACTTTGAATTTAGGGGGATTACAATTCCAGAAACCAGCCCTAACTCTTCAAAGTCCAGCCCAGGCACTCTCTCTATCTCCATAGCTACTAGACGCTCTTCCAAGTTCTTGTATTTGTCATCTGCACGAGGGTACTGCTGTTCAGAATAGTCTTCATCCTCCTCCTCTTCTTCTTCCTCAGAATCAGATGGTACCGCAACTCCCTTTCCTTTTCCTACCCCTTCATCAGATGTTGAGAGGAAATCTAGGACCCTTTTGGCTTGACCTTCAAATCTTCTGCCCAAGGTAGCCACACCAGCTCTCTTCTTTTTCTTTTTCTCTTTTTCCTTCTCTAGTAGAGTCTTGAGCTCCTCCTGCCCCTTAGCTAGGGTCATGAGCAACTGCTGGAATTATGAATTCTGAGCTTGTAAGTCTTTGAGTGTTTGTTCAATATCCATCTTGCTGAAATAAACAGCAGAGAGATGAGGAAACTTTGTGTGAAGACCTGCTTATGCATATGATGAATGATATGTATTCATGTAATGCATTCAAGGATTCAGAAATTCAAATTTGTTTTAAACAAAAAAAGAACACACGTCATATTAATAAGATAGAATTTGTTAGTACATCAATTCCCCATGGGCAAAATAATACAAAAATTCTAAGGTAAAAAGACGTTGCGCATCCTTTTTGGTGCAATGTAGGTGTTGAAAGTCTGCTCTTCATGAAGTTGACGAGTGAGTTCCAAAACCTTCTCGCTTGCGTAGAATTGGGCTTCGAAAGTATCGCGTTCTCCCTTGAGCTGTATCCAACTCCTTTGCAGATCTTCGAGTGATGTTGGCATGTCAGGATGTAGGAGGGTGTATGGAACCTCTCCTTCCATAACAGGCTCTATAATCACAAGAAGCATGTAGGGGTAAGGCATCATAAGACTTTGGGCGCGGGTTCGTACCCACTTGAGGTAAGGCTCAAGGGGGATGGAATTCTTGTGTCCCAAGGTCTTACTGTCTACCTTGTTTGTCATCCTCCAAGCTTGGATAAACCTTTGTCGAAGTCCTTGATCGTCGCTGTCGAAGTCAAAAACCAAGTCTGGAATCAGCATGTCATGTGGGCCATCCCTTCGGGCATACCCAAATTGTCTCAGAGCCAAGCAGGGGTTGTATGTGATGCCTCCCTTAATGCCTAGTTGAGGGACATTAGGGAATTCCCCACAATGGTCAATGATGATGACATTCTCTTTTCATCGAGAACACCAATGAATGTCTGAATGTGTAAGAGTCATCAATCGTTGTGACCACCTCAAACCTTGCTCATTCTTCAAAACTGATTGGGGAAGATGAGAAATAAACCATCTTGCCAGTAGAGGAGTGCAACACATGAGAACACCTCTTTTCCTCATTGTTCGAGTGTGAAAAGAGTGGAGGATATCCCCAAGCAATATAGGCATCGGGTTGTGAGCCATGAAAATTTTGACAGCACTCACATCTATAAGATGGTCAGGGTTTGGGAACAAGACCAACCCATAGATGAGAAGAGATACAATCTCCTCAAAAGCTTGTAAGTCTAAAGAATCCCAGCAGCTTTGGGCCTTCTCAAACAGAAACTTTGACAAGAAGCCTTTGACACCACTTATGGTTTCCCAATGACTTGTGACATCTGATGGTTGCAAGTGTAGGGCTTGAGCAACATCTTCAGGCTTTGGATCTCTTTCTGTACCGTTAAAAGGTAGTTGATGGAGAATAGGAATCCTCAAGAGTTGAGAAAATTCCTCCAAAGTAGGCACAAGCTGGTAATCAGGAAATGTGAAGCAGTGGTGTAGGGGGTCAAAGAACTGGAAGAGAACTTTCAGCATATCCTCCTTAGTGTTGGCAGTGACTAAGTTGAGAAGACGACCATGTCTCTCAGTAAATGGAGAATTCTCAGGAATCCTTGAAGCTAGCTCCTTTAGTTGTGGAGGAATTCTTACAAGGTTGACTTGGATAGTTTTCCTGCGAAGTGAATCTATTACCTACAAAACAGGAACAAAGATGAAAAATCCAAATCCTTGAAATGGTTAGTGGATGCATATGATGCTTCATGATGTCCATGATGTTATGCACAAGTATATATGTACAAACAAATTACACAAGTTCATAGTTTAGGCTTGCATGGGGTTTCATAGGTAAGTACCATCTTGAAGTTAGTTGGCTCAACCTGTCCTATAAATAGTAATCGGGTTCTAAGGAGCTCAATATCACTGGATTGTTTTCTGTGTTCATTGTTTCAGTTTAGCCACTTTACTGGCGACCGAAATATTCCAAGAAAACACCCCTCAATGAGTGTAGTATCGGGTATCTACCAACTTCGGACTGCACCAAAGCCGGTCATCTCACTACCCCTAAAAAAAGGCCAAGTTGGTCAAGTAAAGGTTCTAAAAGTCCATTAGTGCTTCATGACATCACTCAGCGGCCCCGTATTCTCTTTGATTGACTCAAAGGCTACCAGTACCCACAAATATGTCGCACTAATATAGCTATTGCTTAGACCATGTCAGTATACCCCGCACAGTTTCCACAACGTATTGTTATTTACCTATGAATGTTTCCCAAATCCGGGTAGAGGATTCAAACCCAAACAATAGAACCAAAGTGTAAAGCATACAAGTCAAGCAAGATAAGCATATAAAGGTGATCTAAACCCTAAGGTAACCCCACTTTTAGATAGTTCCCCAGCAGAGTCTCCAGTTCTGTGATGCGGTGGGAGAACTGACTTGAGGTTTTGCGTTTATGTTTGCAAATGTTTTGGTTTAGAAAGAGTCGCCATCGACTTTTATTTTATCCAAAAGGAAAGGTAAAAAAGCACAAGAAAGACCTTTGAGATTGTTTTCGGGTTCGAGGGGTAGATTATGAAAAGGGAAGGTGCTAGAACCCTTTTCATCCATGGTTTTCCATGGGCTCTTAGTTACTTGTTTTAGATCACTTGCTTTGCTTTTTCAATTGTTTGAAATGGTGCATTTGTGTGTGGTTTTGAAAGTATTTTGAAAAGAGGCCTTTGTTTAGGCAACCTTTGTAATGATTCTTGTTTGAATGTATACAAAGGTGTTTGTCTTTTGAAAAATGTTTCAATGTTTGAAAGTTTGTTTGGAAATGTTTTGAAATTGTGTGTGTTTGTTTGAAAATAGCAAGGATGGTTTGCAAGAGATCAAGTAACTAGGAGTTATCTACCCTACTCAAAAGTCTTTCCTACACATCTTTATTCCTTTGACATTGTGGTTTTACCATTGTATTTGGTAAACCACCCTATCTTTGGATGTTAAACGGGACGGGCGTGGGTCATCGTATGACCATGATAACAATATTGCCAAGTATCTTAGCAAGTTTTTTGAGGGACTAGATCATTTTTGTTTAGGCAACCAAGAGAGCTTCGTCGAGGGACTATGATCTTTTATTTTGATTGATTTTTTGCCAAGATACCTAGCATACATACCATGGCCATTTTAAGGAAATAAAGTGGATGAAACCCTAGGGGTGCTTGTGTGAGATGTGTTGTCATTTTTCATGCATTTTTGTCTTGTATTAAGTCTTGCTATTTGTTTAATTTTTTGTCTTTGCATACAAAACCCTAATTTACTATCATGGCATATGAAAGCGATAAAATGCGTAAAGTAAATCTAGACTATTGCACAATATTATGGGGAGGGGGGTACAAGTTCGAATAGGGGGATATTGCACAAAAATAAACCTTAAAATATTATTACAACCAAATTGAAATATTGCACAAATAAATAAATAAGCAAATATTTAAATATGCAATTAAATGTAAATATGCAAAATGTTTTTTGGTATTAATTTTATGTATGTAAAAAATAAGTTTATTTATGTCTTAAAATTAAGAAAATAAAAGTGATTATTTTTTGAAAGGGTGAAAACCCTAATTTTGTTTAAAAGAAATATATGCTGTTTTATTTACTTTTTTTATTCAAGAAAAATAATAATAATATGTACAAAATATTAAAAAACTGAAATAAGTATGAAAATATTATTTTAAATGTATAAATAATAAAAATAAAAATATATGATATTTTTATATTATTTACAAGTTTTATTTTAGAAAATAAAGTATATTAAACCTAATAAAACTATTTATTATGCAAAAAATAAAATAAAAAATATGATAAAATGCAAAAAAATAAAGAAAATATTTTTTGTGATTTTAAATGTTCAGAAAAATAAATAAAAGTCATAAAATATAAAAGAAATGAAAAAAATACATAAAATATAGCAAATGGGCCAAGGGGGTGCAGGAAGTAAAAGGGAGGTGTGAATAGCCAGAAAAGCCAGGCCCAGGCCCAATCTCACTTCGTCCCTGTCCTTTGAACAAAAGACCAAACGCGCGCGCTTCTGAGCTTTATCCTGTTCTTGCTCATGCTTGCATGAAATCAAAAATTTACAACATGAAAGTTATAGCATTTTCAATCACGATTCCAACCATATCTATTTTGTGATCTAACTCTAACAAACCAGAGAGAATTTTATCACCCCTAATTTCTGACCTAAAATTTTCAGCAACTTCAACTATCAAATACTCCTAGCTCAGTCAATATAAATAAGAATTATGCATATGTACAGCTCAAGCACATTACAGACTATATTTTTGCTTCACAAACCTAAGCCTAATGATGCCTAAATAAGGAGATAGAACTTTGAAAATTACCTTGTTCAGTTGAGTTTGGTTATGGCAATGTAGCAACTTTGAGTGAGGCCTGGAGTACTTATGAGCTTGCTTGAAGTTCCCTCACCCTTTCCCAGTGCTCATCTTGTTTTGAAATGGCTTGAATCTCCTTGTAGAAGTCAACCTGCAAACTAAAAAATTGAAAATGGTGAAGCTTGAAAATGAACTCACAGTTGCTGGACAGGGGTCTGGATAGTTCAGGTGGGTTGTAGGGAATGTGTTTGAAGTGGTTTAAGGCAAAACGCACGAGCCAATTTGGTTTTGGAAGTGGTTCTGCATATGATGCCCTGTTTGGGCAGGAACTTGTGATTTTTGTGTTTTGGGGTGTTTTAGAAGTTGGCAAATCGTGTTTCTTGCTTGTTACAATATGCTGAGCTTGTTTCAAATGATGCCAAGACTTTGTTTTATCAGATAGTTGAGATATGGACTTTTTGCAAACTTACTTGCTTTTGAAGCAAAAGTTGAAGTGACAAAGGCAAAGGATGTACTTGCTAGCTCATGGGATGTAGAGGGTTGGTACACTTTTCCTGATGTTCATAGATCTTGTTTGCAACCAAATATCAGGATCAATGCTCAAGGAATACAAAATTGCAAAAAGCATGCTTTATCAAAGTAGCATTGTTACCTTTATGCCATTTTTGGATTAAACCCTTGTAAAAAGTTTCAAAGATCAAAACAATGCCATTAACCATTGTATTTGCATTCAATTTTGGCCTGTAGAAAGGATTAGAACCTGTAAACCAAGTACAAGCATGCTTAGGACAGATTTGCAACTTGTATCAATGTGAAAAATGCCTTGAACAAAAGTGATAATTTTCCATTTTCATTCCTTCGATTCTCCCTAACCATAAATGATCTTGGAGAGTTCTTGGACATTTTGGAAAGCTTGTAACACTATATACAATCCATATTTGAAATTAATTTTGAGATTCCTCTTTGAACTAGGTGAAAAGTTGCCATGAAGTTAGGTCAAAAATCTGCCTAAACTAGGGCAAAATTTCACTAAGTTAAAAAGTTTTTGGACCTTTATTCACAAAATCATAACTTGAGATCAAAGCATCTTTTGGAAAAACTTTGTGAATAAAAGTTGTAGATTTCATGGAGGAATACAACTTTCATGTTGTAAGTTTTGTTTGAATCCAATTGCATCATGATGAAAAAGTTGGGAAAAGTTGGGAAAAAATAAGAAATTTTCATAACTTAGAAAATTTCTAAGTTATGAAATATTTCAAACTTAAACCCTAATTTTTAAAATTAGGTTTCTTGGTAAACAAGTTTAATGTTTTGACACATCTTGATAAAATATGACCCTTGGCACTTGATTTTGACCAAAAAGTCAAAGTTTGACTTTTCAGTGTGCAGTTGATTTTTGATCAGTTGATTGGAAAATTCATCTGTCAATCCAATGCTTTTGGGATCTTTTGAACCTTGTGATTAGGTCAAGATGATGCCATTGAGTCCTTGAAACCATGCTTGAACCCAATTTTCCATTGGCTAGGTGAAAAAATCAGAAATTGCCCTTCCTCAGTCAAAACCCTAAAAATGACCATTTTGCCCTTTTGAAGATCTGATCAAATTTCTTGAGGAGTTGTGGTCCAAAATTGATCAAATTGTTCATATGAGTCTATAATGTTGATGTGGATCAAAAAGTATGAGGTTTGACTGTAAATTGGCCACAATTGACTTTTTCCCCAATGCAGCTGATTTTTAGGTCAACTGTCCAATTGATTGGGCAAAAATTTGATTCAAGGCTTAAAACTTGGTATGAGCAACCTTAGGAGTCCAACATGAAGTATGAAAGTCACGTGAGGCATGGAAAGTCCAAAAATCCCTGTGCAAACTCAAACCCTAATTTCAGGTCAACAATGCAAGGAGATGTCTTGAGCAGAGCAAACCCTAATCTGGTCTTGAGTCCAAGAAGTCTTGTGATGAGAATCTTGATAAAATGAGAGGGAAAATTTTGGGGTACAACAATTACTTGTGAATATTGTCTTAAAATTATTTCGGGGAAATTAACAAATCAAAGCTTTTGATAAAACATCAAAAAAACATTTTGGTTAGAAAAATATCGAAAGAAAATATGCGTCTACATCCACACACATGTCTACTCCTGCGTCTACAATACAAATTCTATACACATGTCCACGTCTACGCCTGCGCTTACAACATAAAAATCTACACATATGCCAATACATACGTCTACGCTTACGCCTGCACTTACAACATACAAATCTACGTATTTTCAAATACCTACGACTACGCCTACACCTGCACTTACAATACAGAAAATCAATGTTCAAAATTTTGCTAACATTTTTCACTGCGTTCAAATTCAACAAAGCTACGAAGACACAACATACAGCACAAGGGAATTGGTAACTCTAAGCCAATGTTTTAAAGGAGAGAATTCCAGAAATAGTCTTCATTACATTTCAAGGCATACGCGTATTTTACACACATTTCATACATACATCTAGCATATCCAAAGCATGCATACCCTATACATTTTGAATACTTATAAATGTTCAATATGCATGCATATGCCTGTATCACATAGCAAATGAACAAACTAACCCTCAATTCAATCATCTAAGGGTCCATCAACCAAACACTTCTCCTGTGATCCAACCCGTCATCTAAATCTCCATGTTGTGACGCATTCAGCCCATCACCTAAGTCTCCATGCAGTAATGAATGAAACTTGGTACATTGCATCTAATCTGCAATGTATTCTCCAAAACTCAGTACATTGCCTATAAGCCGCAATGTATTCTCAAAACTCAGTACATTGCCTCTAAGCTGCAATATATTCGCAAAACAGTACATTGCCTCTAAGCCGCAATGTATTCTCAAAACTTGGTGCATTGCCTCTAAGCCGCAATGTATTCTCAAAACTCGGTACATTTCCTCTAATCCGCAATGTATTCTCAAAACTCAGTACATTTCCTCTAAGCTGCAATGTATTCGCAAAACTCAGTACATTGCCTCTAAGACGCAATGTATTCTCAAAACCCAGTACATTGACTCTAAGCCGCAATGTATTCTCAAAACTTAGTACATTGCCTCTAAGCCGCAATGTATTCGCAAAACTCAGTATATTGCCTCTAAGCCGCAATGTATTCTCAAAACTCGGTGCATTTCCTCTAAGCCACAATGTATTCTCAAAACTCGGTATATTGCATGTAATCCGCAATGTATTCTCAAAACTCATTATATTTCCTCTAAGCCGCAATGTATTCGCAAAACTCAGTACATTGCCTCTAAGCCGCAATGTATTCTCAAAACTCAGTACATTTCCTCTAAGCCGCAATGTATTCTCAAAACTCAGTACATTGCCTCTAAGCCGCAATGTATTTGCAAAACTCAGTATATTGCCTCTAAGCCGCAATGTATTCTCAAAACCCGGTGCATTTCCTCTAAGCCGCAATGTATTCGCAAAACTCAGTACATTGCCTCTAAGCCTCAATGTATTCGCAAAACTCAGTACATTGCCTCTAAGCCGCAATGTATTCGCAAAACTCGGTAAATTGCCTCTAAGCCTCAATGTACTCTCCTAGCTCGATACATTGCCTCTAAGCCTCAATGTATTCGCAAATCTCAGTATATTGCCTCTAAGCCAGAATGTATTCGCAAAACTTGGTACATTGCCTCTAAGCCTCAATGTACTCTCCTAGCTCGGTACATTGCCTCTAAGCCTCAATGTACTCTCCTAGCTCGGTACATTGCCTCTAAGCCTCAATGTATTCGCAAAACTCAGTATATTGCCTCTAAGATGCAATGTATTCTCCAGACTCGGTACATTGCCTCTAAGCCTCAATGTACTCTCCTCATTCAACCCACTGTCTAAGACATTGTGCAGCAATGCAGTTCCTTGTTCCATAATAAAGACCATTGCTTAAGACTTCGTGCAGTAATGGGCTTCTTTATTCTGTAACATCGTTTATCGCCGAAGACGACATTCAGCGATGTTCGGAAACTAGACCTAGCTTATCGCCTAGGACACCACGCAGAGATTCACATATATCATCCATGGCCTCAGTCTCTAAGCAGCCATGCATCACCAATTACTGTTTCATTCATCCCTCCAAAAGGGATGAATAAACAAAAGAAAAAGCAAGGCATACAAAAATATGCTCTCAAAGTTCAAAACCATCTGCCTCAAACCCTAGTGAGCAATATATCATCAGCTTCGACTATTTTCTCAAGACTCATGAGGGTATGCTATATCAGCGTGACCTTATGATTGGTCAGACAAATTTTAGGTATTCCAAGTATTCAATAAACTCCCAATCAGAATGCACCAGACCCGCGTCTTCTCGCGCTACTCGATTGGAAGATAATTGAATAGGGATAGTTGTCGTACCCCAAATTTACCCTATCCCGATGATTTTATTTTTTAAGTTTAAAATAGAAGAAATATTTATTTAAAGATGGTACATCAGTATCTGGTGTCCCATCTTTATCCAAGACTAGGGGGTGTATTTTAATTCAGGAAATCGGGGCTTTATAAATTAGAAAGACTCGTGTATATATGAACCCATTCGCGAGGCATGTTGGCCTATGGCCCATGAGATTCGAAAATGGAAAATTGTTTCAAAACTAGTAATTACTAAGTTACTAAATTATTAAGGCGGATTAAGTTTAAGTTGCTATTAATTAATAATAAAATTTATTAAAGACATTTAAGTGTTATTTATTTTTAGTAAAAAAGGGGTGCAATTACGAATACTAAGCCCATTAGCGTTTTTACTGTTTATTTAAAGAAATTATTTTTACAATTACTTGGTTGTTGTATGGGCCAATTGAGGCCCAATCTGAATTTTAAAAAAAAAGAAAAGGTTCGCTGAAAATGGCTGGTGGCCCATTTTGTGTTTTGAACAAAGTTAATGTTGGTTTAAATTTTCATTAATTAATGGTGTAAATTAGTATTAATAAATTATGTTATAAAAGGTTTTGTTTGGAAAAATGAGGTTGGGCCCGGTTGTAAGCAAAAAGGAATGATGTTGTTGGGCTGAGTAATAAAATAACAATCCTTGGTCCAAAATGCTAATAAACATCGACTGTTTCAATTACACCTAAATCAACGCATGTTTTCGCACTAACAGCTCACTGTAGAAATCAATAAATCAAATATAAATCAAATCTGCAAATACGAATCTTCATGTAAATATATACAGAACTGGAAATTATATATTATTCTATAATCAATCTTTAATAACAGTTCAAAAAATACATTCAATCAGTGCAATCCAAATTAATTACAACTACAATCTGAATCAATTACAGCAAATTAAAATCTCTAATTGATTTACAATTCCTAAATCAAAGCTTATAACAGTAAATATACAAAACCCTATAATGAGCCTTATAAATAGTAAAGAAAAAATACAGTACAGGGGAGGCGTTGAAGAATCCGGAGACGAAGAATAAGTTGAAAAGAAGAAGAATTTGAAACGAAACAAAGAACGAAGAACACACTCTGTTTCTTGAAGATCAAATGAAGAGGATGATTAGGGTTTCAACATCTGAAACCCTAATCATCGTTGCTACCCCGCCTCACCACCATCGTCTGCCATCTCGTTCTGAAGCCTCGCTGAAATCTGCAAAGGAAAAGAGAAAGAAGATCGAAACAAAAGCGAATCAGACAGAACTCAGAGAAAGCAATATCGTGAAGGGTAAGCTTGGCTTTCATTTTTTTCTCTAGTTGTTGATTTGGGGTTTTTATTGGTTGGGTTTTGATTGAAGGGTTTGGTTTCGACGTTGTCGGTGGTGGTTTGAGTGTTAGGGGTAGAAAGAGGAAAGGGTTGAGGCGAGAGAGAGAGAGAGAGAGAGAGAGAGAGAGAGAGGAAAGTGATTTACTATAACTAAAACAAAAAAAATGAAATGTTAACAAATGTATAATCAATAACAATCCCATGCGCATGCATTCATATTAAGTATTATACTCCTTCGGGTTTGTCCTTCAGATGAGCATCAAACGGTCGTAAGGCCAAGTCTCATAGTAAGTTCTGTGTACCTTCACTTACCCAACCAATCGGACCCCCCTCTAAAGCTGTAATGGGCCTAGCCCGTTTACTTTAGACACCTCCCTTCTCTAGTTTTACTAAACTGTCAAACAAACAATACCCCCCCCCCTGTCCATCCTGCATATTTGGGCTTAACCCAATCTAATTTCAGCACCCCCATCCTTTTACTCCATAACTAGAAATGCACCCCCAGGTTTAATCAATTATTTCTTTTATTATTTTTAATACATTATATTTTTATCTATTTTTAATTCTAATTTTTTTATTCTTTTTTCTTTTTTTCATATAATAATTATTATTATTATTAATATTATTATTATATTATATGTAAATATTATTTAGTTATCATTTAAATTATATTTTATTTAAAAACTCATTCATATGTATTTTATTATATTATTTGCATTAAATTTTTTTATATCATGCATTAATCAAGAATTTCGCAGTTAATACTGTGATACGGTGGGAGAACTGACTTGGGATGTTTTACATTTGATCGCAATTGTTGCGATTAGCAAGAGTCGCCATCGACTTTTCTTTTATCCAAAAGGAAAGGTGGAAAATAACAGGAAAGACCTTTGAGATTATTTCTTGAGTTCGGGGGGTAGATTATGAAAAGGGAAGGTATTAGCACCCTTTTCATCCTTAGTTATCTATGGGCTCTTAGTTGCTTTCTAGATCACTTGCTTTGTTTGAAAATATGCTTTGTGGTGGTTTTGAAAGTATTTTTGAAAAGGAGCCTTCGTTTAGGAAAACTTTGTAATGGTTCTCGTTACGTAAGAACGTATACAAAGTGTTGGACTTTTTGAAAATATTTCATGGAAAGTGTTTGGTGTTTGTTTTGAAAAATGAGCAAGGATGTTTATTTTGAAAGTAAGTAAGAAACTAAGAACATTTCTACCTACTCAAAAGTCTTTTGTTCATTTATATCTTCCTTTGGTAATGCTATCTCATCATTGATTGATAAGAAACCTTATCTTTGGATGTAAAGGGACGGGCGTGGGTCATCGTATAGTCATGATAGCAATGTTGTGAGATATCTTAGCATTTCTCTTGAGGGACTAAGATCATTTGTAAGGCAACATTCGTAGCGTCATCGAGGGACTATGATCTTGTATTTTTTATTGCTTTTGCTAAGACATCCCACATGCATAACATGACCATTTTTCATAAGGCAACAAGTGGAATTACCCTAAGGGTACATGTGTGAATATTGTGTTGGATTTACATGCATTGTTTATCTTGAATTAGGGTTCTCTAAGCATTGGTTTTTTATCTTCCCATATAAACCCTAATTACTAGAATTTATATGAAAGCGATAAATTACGGAATGTAAATTTACTATGCTATTACATCATTTGGGGATGGGGTATACAAATTTACAAATGGGGATTGCAAGAAATTAAACCTAATTATCTATTACAACCATATTGAAAAAATGTACAAGAAAATGAATAAATATAATGTACAAGAATATAAATGGAAAAGAAAAGGATTTTTGTTTAGATTTTGAGGAAAGGGTTTGGTTTTGACCTAATTAACTAGAAGAAGTAATTAACTAAGATAAATAAAATTAAACCTAAACTAATTAAGAAAAGAAATTAAGTTAGAAAGCGTTTTTTAGGGTTTTCTAGAAAAGGGTTTAAGTTTAATAAAAATAGTATGGAAATTAATTAATTAAAAGAAAACCTAAATTCTAAGTTAATTTTAAATAATAAAAAAAATAAAGTAACTAAACCTAAATCTAATTATTAATTTATTTAAGAAAAAGAAATTAAGTTTGTTTAAGAAAATAGTTTTGTCTTTTTGTTTTTTAAAGGAATAAAATATAAGTGAATATAAATATATTAGATATATAAATAAATAAACTATTTTTTTTTAGTTTTATTATAATAGTAATAATAATAATAATAAAAATAATAAAGAAAAATAAAATAAAATAAAATATAAAAATAATAATCAGGGGGATTTGAAATGGAATTTGGGAGTTTGGTAGAAAAAAAGGTTTTGTTTGAAGCCTGGCCCATTAATGTTTTTGGTCAGATTAAAGGGAAAAACTAAAAAACGTGAAGTGGGTTGTGGTGTTATGGCAATCAGGGGGGTCACATTCAGTAAATATACAAGGCCCGGGTGGGGAAGGCCCAAGCGTGCTGGTTGGAAAAAAAGGAAAGAAAATATTGGAAAAATGTAAAAACAAAAAAGTGGCAACGCTGGGGCTTGAACCCACGCCCTCTGCAATAAACGCGCGCTGCCTTACCACTGGGGTGGCTATACATCTGTTAACTTAAACAAAACTATAGATATATAACACAAATCCAGTCCTAGAAATGACTTCATCTTCAACCTCCAGCCAGGGTCCCTGTAACTCACTCATTTCTCATCCATTCTCAAAACTTCCAACATCAAACTTATTAGAAATTTTACCAGGATTCCAGAAATGTAAACAACTTAGACTAACAATCAAATATGAGCATGAATTTCTAAAAGTATCAAATCCTGACCTAACTTTTTTTAGAGATTCAAACCTAAAATTCTCTAAGCTCAGGCCATATAAATGAAAACTATGAATATGTACAGCTTCAGGGCAATGATATCTACATTTTATCTTTGAAAATGAAAGCCTAACAATGCCTAAATGAAGAGATGAAAGTTCCGAAAAATACCTCAAAAACTGGAAATCGTGAAATGAGTTTGAGCTTGTTTCAAGTGATGGTGATGATCAGGTTAGCTTCCTCAAGTTCCCAGGAAGCTAATGCAATGCTTACTTGATGTTGGGAGTGCTTGAATCGTGCTAAAGAAGTCAAGATGCAAGCTCTATTTTTTGGTTACGGAAGTTGATGAAGATGGTGTTACAGAACTGTAACAGGTATTGGGATGAGAAGTGTTTGATATTAGGAAGCTTTTGGAATGATTTGGAGAGGAAATGCACGAGTAGTTTGAGATATGGGAGTGTAAGGTCGGTTTCTGCACAAAAATGGAGTTTTGTGTGCAATCCGAGTTTGTGAGAGTTTGAGTGAGTTTAAGGGCTTGTAATCTTGTGTGTTAACTTGCAAATAGTGTCCCTATTTATAAGCAAATGGTTTTGAGACTTGAAACAACTTATAATTTGAATTTTTGTGTTTAAGCTAAACATGTGATTTTTTGACAAAACAAGTTTCCATACCTTTGTACTATGTTCATAGAGTTGTTAACCACTTTAAACACAATGCCTCTGACTTTATGGATAAAGTGTACTCAAATAAAACAAGTTAGGAGCTCAAGAAGTTGACTCAGTGCATAAAGCTTGCTTTACAAGAATGGATATGTTACTTTGTGCCATAAATGGAAATGCAATTTGGATAATGCCTCAAATACTTGGATAATGGCTCTATTAGTTGTGTAAACATTTAATTATTGAGTTTTTATATAGTTTTAATCCTTCAAAGCAAGATTTATGCAGTATGGTTTTAGATTTGCTCAAGTGTTCATCAAGAAAATGACCTATAATTCAAGTTTATGAGGCCATCTTCATCTCTTCGAAACTTTTAGCTCAAGCATGATCTCAATGAATTCTTGAACTTTTTAGAAAGCTTGTAACATGATCTAAAATTTTCATGTTGGAAATTTTTGAAAATTCAATTTGGAACTATGTGAAACTTGGCCAAGAAGTTAGGTCAAAAAATCTGCCTAATTAGGGCAAAATTTCACTAAGTCTTTTAGTTTCATGGGCATGTCTTCATAAATTCATAACTTGAAATCCAAGAATTTCTAGAAAATGTTCTAATCTACAATGTTTTATATCTCATTGAGATCTACAACTTTCATGTTGGAAGTTTTCCTTGAATCATCTTGCATCATGGTGGAAATTTGGCACAAAGTTATGAAAAAAGTTAATTTTCTAACACTTAGAAAAATTTCTAAGTCTTAGAATTTTGACTTTTCAAAGATAATTTTGA
This sequence comes from Vicia faba, assembly GCA_948472305.1. Taxonomy (NCBI): domain Eukaryota; kingdom Viridiplantae; phylum Streptophyta; class Magnoliopsida; order Fabales; family Fabaceae; genus Vicia; species Vicia faba. The sequence continues at coordinate 1,232,351,259 of OX451736.1, read as the reverse complement.
ATTTTTGATTTCTTGATGAACAAGTTTCATATTTTTACATGTCTTGATGAAATATGATTTTTGAAACTTGATTTTGATTCAAAAAGTCAAAGTTTGACTTTTCAGTGTACAGTTGACTTTTCATCAGTTGACTGAAATTCATCTATTAATCCAATGATCTTGAGAAGTGATTTGTGTAAGTTTATATGCGCCTAAGAGGGGGGTGAATTATGTTCTTTAAAACTTTTTCTGAATTGTATGAATATTTTTGCACGAGTTTCTTTTCTTTCTTTTTATGATAAGTGATGAAAGCAGTAAATGCGGAAAGTAAAGAACACATAGATGTATCCTGGTTCCCCTCACAGTCCGAGAGTACTACAGTCCCCTTTCAACATGAAAGAGATTTCCTTATAGTTGGTAATTTGTAGAAACACTACCTAACAACCAAGAACAATCCTCTTGGACCAAGAACAATCCTCTTGGATTTTTACTAAGACCACAAAGAGAACAATCCTCCCTAAGTGTCTTTCTTGTTTCCAACAATCCTGAAAACAAGTATACAATAGTTTGTTTGATTTGTATAAGAGTTTGAATAATGAAAGAGCAATGTCAATCACTTGAATGATCTTTTCTATCAATATGAAATTTAATATGGAATACTCTTATAAGTGCTCAAGAACAATTTTCAGTATGCATATGAAAATGATGAACAAATATCTTGAGTATAAAGAGTATGATCAAAAGAATAGAAAGTTGTTAGTGATTGTTGTTGTATTGTTGTTTTTTGTTTCAAAATTCAAGACAAAAATAATTTATAGTGTAGTAATACCTCTTCAATGAAACATAGCAATGTTTAAACCATTTTTACTAACAAAATGTATTTGAAAAGATACAAAGATTTCCATGAAAAGGTGTTATAAAAAGTTGCTGGAAAAATAAAATTCCTCAAAATTTAAGGCACAATAACCGGTTGCACTAAAGCAACAACCGATTGCTATAAAAGCAACGTTTAAAAATATGAAAAATATAACTATGACAACCAATTGTCATTGAGGAGCAATCGGTTGCTCATAAGCCAACGTTCAAAAAATTTGAAAATAAAACACATGACAATCGATTGCTGCTAGATGACAATCGATTGTTTTCAAACAGAAGCAAATGTTTTTTGGATGCAACCGATTGTCCTAGCATGACAATCGATTTCTTGTGTACAAAAATTGAAAAATCATTATTTTCAAAGATTTTAAGCAATTTAAAACATCCTTCTTCAATCATACATAGTTTATACTCAAAATATTATTTTAATAAAGTAAATGCATGATTAAAAATAGTTTTGAGCACTAAGAGCACAAGATCAAAAATTGCATATACCTTAAGCCATAAGTCTTGAAAAGTTGATCTTGATTAATGAATCTTTGCTTGAGATAAATCTTCTATCTTGATCCATACATTTTTGCATGCTAGCTTGTCTTCATCAAAACATTTGGAAAGCTTGATTTCACAGTCTCCCCCTTTTTGATGATGACAACCATTGCTTGAAGTTTGGAGTGCATCTTGGTTTTCTCTAATCAAGTTGTTTAAAAACTCCCCCTAAGTCAAAGACTCCCCCTTGATCTATTGCATGAGGGTTTTGAAGATTGCTTTCTTGCTTCAATTTGGGTTAGAGAAACACAAAAGAAACTACAAAGTCTTCTCCCCCTTTGTCATTAGCAAAAAGGAATGGGAAAGAAGATCATAAAAATTTTGCACATAGAAACAACATAGCATAAATAAAGTTTGCATACATAGATATAACAGAAACAAAGTGCACAAAACGAAAAGGATCACAATACATGAAGTGTCTTAAACGAAACTAGAAAAACGACATAAAACATAAGAACATAAAGTACTAAATATAATAACTTAAAAACTTAATCATCTGTGCCTTCAACAAAGTCTTCATTATCTTAATCTTCACCAGCATTGCCTTCATTGGTTTGAGGTTGAATGAAAGGGTAATGATAGGTTTGAGCTTCATAAGGAGGGACATTGGTATGGGCATAGAGATGAGCAAATTGATTGTTCATGTTGTTGTTCATGTATTGAAGATAGTCAAAAACTTGATTGAAGGAGTTTTCCATTGGTTGTGGAGGTTGGTTTTGATGTGGTTGTTCTTATGGAGGTTGGTTTATGGAGGAGTATGAATGTATGTGATGGTTCTATTAATCGGATAAAATTTGATGCCGGTTTTGGTATTACATACTTTCTTCGGAGTGATTTCATGTTTTGGGTTAGTCATAGGCACCATGTGTTCACCAGACAAGGGAGCATTGAACTTCTCAAAAACAAGGATAAGCCAGGAGCCATAGGGAAGAGCATAAGCATTTTCATTATGTAATGCCATATGATGTAGAATCACATAATACCAGTTGATTTGAATCCCATTCTTCATCGCATACAGAATCTGCATCTCACAATCATTGACATTGGAAATATTTGAGAACTTTGGCATAACCACATACGCCAAAAAGTAGTGGACCAAACGATCATCAATAGTGAGAATTTTTGCAGACCAAGAGTTCCTCTCTGGAGTTCCACCAATAAGCCTTTGCCTTTTCTGAATAAAATCACGCTCGGGAATTCTTGCAATTCCATAGTAGAAGTCTCTTTTGTTGTAGCCAAGCAGATTTGCATTTGAGAGAAGTTTAATGCAAGCACCATCATTTGGAATACCCAAAGCTTCACCAAAATTCTGCACTGTGAGTTCTATAGGAACCCCTTTGACATTTGAAATCATGCATCCTCTACTAATGGTTAGATTGTTGTAGAAAATTCTAACCAAAGTGGGGTAAATAGGTCCATTAACACCAATCAACTTATATATCCCTTGAGATCTAAATAAAGCTGGAAAACTAAAGCATTCGGAATAGAAGTTATCAAGATTACCGAACCTTGGTAGAAGAACTGTCATCTTCTGAAAGTGAGACACAAATCTTTCCCATTGGCTTCTTGATGGAATGAGTTTTGAGATATCATCACCTTGAGATGAGGAAGAAGCTTTTCCCTTGCCTTTCTTTAATGTTGACATGGTGAGGGATGAGAGAATTGAAAGGGAAAAGGGTATTTGGTGTTTGTAGGGTTTCTTGAAACAAAAGAGGATATATGAAGTTTAGGTTTTGGTTGGGCTTTTATAGATAGATAGGCATTCAATGGATAGGTAAGGAATTCAATGGTTTAGTCAAAACAATTAAGACTTGTAGCATAGAGATTCTTGAGTGTGTAAGTATCCAAAAAATTGTGTCATAGGAAAGGACTAAGCATTAAAAAGTTGTTGACCAAACACTTAAAACATTCAAAAAGAGAATAAGAATCTTTTACAAAATAAATAATAGTAATGGCAATGGAAGAGAAATAATAAAAGAGAGTGTAACTGAAAAAAAAATATAAAAAAATATAAAATTTTGAACTGTGCAATCGATTGTCGTTTGATGACAACTGATTGCATCCTTTGAAAAAAGCAAATAGGGGCGAAAATAACGAGAAAGAAACCAGTTGTCGTGGAGTGACAACCGATTGTTGTGAAGACAAAATCTAAAAAATTTTAGATACAACCGATTGTCACTCTATGACAACTGATTGTCATTAGTGAAAAAGTGAAAATACTTAATTTTTGGGGATTTCATGGTCATATATCAAAAGTTTAGTAATAAAAACATGGATCATGATATATTACCATAAAGTTAAGATTAAGATCATAGCCATGTACCTTAATTAGATAATGTCCTTTTCGTCCAAGATACCTAGCTCTCTTCGGATCTTGAAAAACGGTTCTCTTGCCAACGGTTTAGTGAAGATATCTGCTAGTTGATTATGCGTATCCACGAAGGTGACTTCGACATCTCCTTGAAGTACATGAACACGAAGAAAGTGATGTTGAATGTAGATATGCTTTGTTCTAGAATGCATCACAGGATTTTTTGTAATGTTGATTGCACTTGTGTTGTTGCATTGGATTGGAATGCATCCAAGGTCGAGTTCGTAGTCACAGAGTTGTTGCTTGAGCCATAGAATTTTCGCACAGCAACTACCCGCTGTAATATATTCCGCATCGGCCGTACTAAGAGCCACACAAGCTTGTTTCTTGCATGCCCAAGAGACTAATGCATTTCCCAAAATGTGACAAGTTCCACTTGTGCTTTTTCTATCCGTTTTACATCCTGCATAATCAGCGTCAGAATAACCAATTAAATTTCATATATTACCTTTTGGGTACCATAGGCCGACATTGGTTGTTCCTTTGATATATTTCATGATTCTTTTTACCGCCATAAGGTGAGATTCCTTCGGGTTTGCTTGAAATCGTGCACACAGACATACACTGAACATGATGTCAGGACGACTTGCCGTCAAGTATAACAGTGAGCCAATCATGCCTTGATATTTAGTAATATCAATGGAAATATCGTATTCATCTTGATCAACATAAGTATCGGAGCCCATTGGCGTGTGCATTGATTTGCAATTATCCATATCAAACTTTTTCAAAAGTTCCTTGCAATATTTTGATTGATTGATGAAGATACCATCTTTCAGTTGCTTAATTTGCAATCCAAGGAAATAGTTCATCTTTCCCATCATAGACATCTCAAATTCTCCTTGCATCATCAACGAGAATTCTTTGATCTTCTTTATGAACAAGGTCTTATCCACTTTACCTTTCTCGAAACCTTTTTCGCATAAGAATGTACTGAGTCTGTCATACCATGCTCTATGTGCTTGTTTTAAGCCATAAAGAGCTTTTCTCAACTTAAAGACATGTGAAGGATTCTTGAAGTCTTCAAAGCCCGGGGGTTGTTTGACATAGACTTCTTCATTGATGTAGCCATTTAAGAATGTGCTTTTGACGTCCATTTGGTAAAGCTGGAAATTCAATGAACAAGCGTAAGCAAGTAAAACACGGATAGCTTATAACCTTGCAACCGGAGTGAAAGTTTCTTCAAAGTCAATTCCCTCTTCTTGGTTGTATCCTTGGGCTACCAATCTTGCTTTGCATATTTCTTGAACGCCTTGAATGCATCATTTTTCTACACTAAAAAGAGTGTCCAAGTATATCTAGAAAAGTCATCAACAATAACTAGAGCGTATACATTACCTCCGAAGCTCCTCGTTCTAGAAGGGCCAAACAAGTCCATATGAAGCAGTTGTAGTGGCCTAGTAGTGGACACCACATTCTTGGATTTGAAAGTTGATTTTGTTTGCTTTCCCTTTTGACATGCATCGCAAAGTCTATCTTTGATGAACTTTATCTTAGGCAGTCCAACAACAAGGTCATGCTTAATCAATTTGTTTAAATGCTCCATATGAATATGAGCGATTCTTTTGTGCCATAGCCATGAGTCGTTTTTGTTTGCCATGAGACATTTAACCTTCAAAGACAAATCGTTAAGGGAAATCATAAAAATATTATTTACTCTTTTACCTTTAAGTTTAACCTCATGTGTGACTTCATCTTCTATCAAACATTCATCTTTAGTGAACTTGATCTTTAAACCTTTGTCACATAGTTGGCTAATACTTAGAAGATTGTGCTTTAGTCCTTCGACATAAAGAACATCTTCAATTGATGTGAAAGGTGTACCACCAACTTTGCCTATGCCAAGAATCTTTCCTTTGTTGTTATCTCCATACGTCACACAACCCTTGGCCTTAAGCGTTAGATGTGAAAATTTGTCGATATCTCTCGTCATATGCTTGGAACAACCACTATCGAGATAACATAGATTTGAAGTGGTTGTCAAGCTTACCTACAAAACAAGATTAGGTTTTGTTAGGTACCCAAGATGCTTAGATTTATTCTGATACTTCTTCAAATTTAAAGACACGGAGACCTCTTCAGGCTCAGATTAAATCGATCAAAGATCTATTTTGATACTTCTTCTAATTGAAGATATTTTCTGCATCAGATTAAATCGACCAAAGATTTATTCTGATACTTCTTCTAGTTAAAGACACATAGACCTCTTCTTACTCAAATTAAATCGACCAAAGATTTATTCTAATACTTCTTCCAGTTAAAGACAAAAGAAACATTTTCTAGCTCAGATTAAATCAACCAAAGATTTATTCTGATACTTCTTCAAGTTAAAGACACATAGAACTCTTCTGGCTCAGATTAAATCAACCAAAGACTTATTCTGATACTTCTTCCAGTAGAACTTTTTTCTTACTCAAATTAAATCGACCAAAGATATATTCTGATACTTCCAGTCAAAAACATTTTCTGGCTCAGGTAAAAGCAAGTATAGGTTTTAGTCAGATACTTCTTCTAGATAAGAACGAGCATAAATATCTGCTGGCTCAGATTAAATCGACCAAAGGTTTATTCTGATACGTCTTCAGTAGACCTTTTTCTTCCTCAGATTAAATCAACCAAAGATTTATTATGATATTTCTTCCAGTTAAATACAAAAGAAACATTTTCTGGTTCAGATTAAACCAACCAAAGATTTATTCTGATACTTCTTCCAAGTTCAAGATAAAAATATTATTTACTCTTTTACCTTTAAGTTTAACCTCATGTGTGACTTCATCTTCTATCAAACATTCATCTTTAGTGAACTTGATCTTTAAACCTTTGTCACATAGTTGGCTAATACTTAGAAGATTGTGCTTTAGTCCTTCGACATAAAGAACATCTTCAATTGATGTGAAAGGTGTACCACCAACTTTGCCTATGCCAAGAATCTTTCCTTTGTTGTTATCTCCATACGTCACACAACCCTTGGCCTTAAGCGTTAGATGTGAAAATTTGTCGATATCTCTCGTCATATGCTTGGAACAACCACTATCGAGATAACATAGATTTGAAGTGGTTGTCAAGCTTACCTACAAAACAAGATTAGGTTTTGTTAGGTACCCAAGTTGCTTTGGGTCCTTCATAATTAGTTCCTTTCTTAACCAATACATAATGCCCATTTGCCATGCCAAAGTTTCTAACATAACAAGCATTAGGTGTGTGTCCTCGAATACCACAATAAAAACAAGTAGGTCCAAATTTACTTCTATATCTAGAAGGATAAGATTTCTTCTTAGAAGGTATTTTCTTTTTAGGATAGTGATGAACTATTTTAGGAGTGATTTCTTTCTCTTTGGTTGGTTGGTCGCTAGCCTTGACAAAGATGGTTTTGTTGGTACTTGGTTTTGAAAATTTTGAGTATCCAAGACCACTTTTGTCATTTGAGTATCTTTGTTGGCTAAGAACACCTTCCAATCCAATTTGTCCTTTTTCATACCTTTCAATAACCCTTTTCAATTGGACAACTTGGAAAGAGAGAGATTCACACTTTGTGCATACAAAATTCTGTTTTTCATCACTAACTTTTTGCTTTTCATATTTGAGATATTTTTCAATAGACCCACATTTTTCTTCCAACGATGCAATTTGTTTCTTTTGTGATGAGATAGTTTTGTACAGAATTTTGCATTCATTTAACAGTTCATTTATAGCACCTTGTGCATCACTATAAAAAATAGAGAATATGTTACTAACCTCATCATCTTCGCTTTCGGAGTGGTGTGAGGCCATTAATGCAAGATTAGCACTTTCGTCGCTATCAGAGTCGGATGACGAACTCAGTTCAACATCTTCCCATGCAACATATGCTTTCTTATCTTTTGATTCCTTCTTGCCTTTGTAGCCACTTTTCTTTGAAAGTTTTGGACAGTCCGGTTTGATGTGACCTTGTTAACCACATTCATAACAAGTAACTTCTTGTGTTGATGAGGATCCTTCCTTCTTCTTGAAGTGTTTCTTCTTCTTTGAGTGCGAGAAGGCTTTGTCATTTTTACCAAAGAATTTTCCAAGTCTTCTAACGAGAAGCATGAAGTTTTCATCTTCATCAGGATTATCTTTCTTTTCGTCTTCCTTGGAGTCAATCTTCAAGGCAATGTTCTTAGACTTCTTTTCTTGATTTTCACGCTTTTCCAATCTACCAAGTTCTGTCTCATATTCTTGAAGTTTCCCGAACAAAGTTATGGATGTCATAGTAGCAAGACTCTTCTTTTTTGAGATTGTCGTTACTTTTGGTTGCCATTCTCTAGTCAAGGATTTGAGCACTTTTAGGTTCAATTCATCATTAGTTAATGTTTTGCCAAGTGCTCTTAGATGATTTTTTAGATGCACAAATCTCTTTTATAAATCAAGAATGGATTCTCCGGGTTGCATGCGGAACAATTCATATTCTTGACTTAACGTATTAAGTCTCGATCTCTTAACTTCAGTTGTTCCTTCATGTGTTTCAACCAGTGTATCCCAAATTTCTTTTGCCGTTGTGCATGCTGAGACACAGAAGAATTCATCCATACTAAGTGCGCTTTGAAGGAGGTTTATTGCCTTTTTGTCATACAAGACCTTTTTCTTATCATCATCATCCCATGTAGTTTTAGGCTTTGATGAACCAACGCCGTTTACTACAGTTACCAGAACAAAAGGGCCATTTTGGAACGCATCCCATATTTCTTCTCCTTGTGCTTCTAGATGAGCCTTCATACGGATCTTCTAGAAATCAAAATATTCACCACAGAATAGAGGAGGCTTGTTGCTACTCCCACAGTCTCTGAACACAGAATTGTTGTTTGTGGAAGCCATTCTGGATATAGTAGGAACATGTTACCTATAACCTGCTCTGATGCCAATTGTAAGTTCAGATGCGCCTAAGAGGGGGGTGAATTAGGTTCTTTAAAACTTTTTCTGAATTGTATGAATATTTTTGCACGAGTTTCTTTTCTTTCTTTTTATGATAAGTGATGAAAGCAGTAAATGCGGAAAGTAAAGAACACATAGATGTATCCTGGTTCCCCTCACAGTCCGAGAGTACTACAGTCCCCTTTCAACATGAAAGAGATTTCCTTATAGTTGGTAATTTGTAGAAACACTACCTAACAACCAAGAACAATCCTCTTGGACCAAGAACAATCCTCTTGGATTTTTACTAAGACCACAAAGAGAACAATCCTCCCTAAGTGTCTTTCTTGTTTCCAACAATCCTGAAAACAAGTATACAATAGTTTGTTTGATTTGTATAAGAGTTTGAATAATGAAAGAGCAATGTCAATCACTTGAATGATCTTTTCTATCAATATGAAATTTAATATGGAATACTCTTATAAGTGCTCAAGAACAATTTTCAGTATGCATATGAAAATGATGAACAAATATCTTGAGTATAAAGAGTATGATCAAAAGAATAGAAAGTTGTTAGTGATTGTTGTTGTATTGTTGTTTTTTGTTTCAAAATTCAAGACAAAAATAATTTATAGTGTAGTAATATCTCTTCAATGAAACATAGCAATGTTTAAACCATTTTTACTAACAAAATGTATTTGAAAAGATACAAAGATTGCCATGAAAAGATGTTACAAAAAGTTGCTGGAAAAATAAAAATTTTCAAAATTTAAGGCACAACAACTGGTTGCACTAAAGCAACAACCGATTGCTGTAAAAGCAACGTTTAAAAAATATGAAAAATATAACTATGACAACCGGTTGTCATTGATGAGCAATCGGTTTCTCATAAGCCAACGTTCAAAAATTTGAAAATAAAACACATGACAATCGATTGCTGCTAGATGACAATCGATTGTTTTCAAACAGAAGCAAATGTTTTTTGGATGCAACCGATTGTCCTAGCATGACAATCGATTGCTTGTGTACAAAAATTTAAAAATCATTATTTTCAAAGATTTTAATCAATTTAAAACATCCTTCTTCAATCATACATAGTTTATACTCAAAATATTATTTTAATAAAGTAAATGCATGATTAAAAATAGTTTTGAGCACTAAGAGCATAAGATCAAAAATTTTATATACCTTAAGCCATAAGTCTTGAAAAGTTGATCTTGATCAATGAATCTTTGCTTGAGATAAATCTTCTATCTTGATCCATTCATTTTTGCATGCTAGCTTGTCTTCATCAAAACATTTGGAAAGCTTGATTTCACAATTTGAACTATGAAATTAGGTCAAGATGGTGCATTTGAATCTTTGAGATCATGTCTCAAACCAACAAGTCATATACTTGGCCAAAAAGTCAGGAACTGAGCCTTCTCAATCAAAACCCTAATTTTGACCATTTTGCCCTTTTAGTGTTTTGATCGAATTTCTTGAGGAATTATGATCCAAACTTGATCAATTTACATATATGAATTCATAATGTCGGTATGGATCAAAAATTATAAAGTTTGACTGTAAATTGACCATAGTTGACTTTTTCCCTAATATAGTTGATTTTAGGTCAACTGGTCAATTGACTGAGCAAAAATGTGATCCAAGACTTGAAACTTGACATGAGCAATCTTGGGAGTCCAAAATGATCCATGAAATTCATATGAAGCATTAAAAGTCCAATTGTCCTTATGAAAACTCAAACTCTAATTTTGAGTTGTCAGTGGTTAAGGAGATGTCTTGAGTTGATCAAACCTTATGTAACCTTGAATCCATGGAGATTTTGTGAGAGATTTCTTGAGAAATGAGAGGGAAAATTTTGGGGTACAACAGCTTCCCATGTTCAATCTTCTTAAACCTGAAGAGTTAGATTGGCGGGTCTGCCATTCGTGACTTGAAGGTGAAAGTTGATTGAACACCAAAGTGCCTAGAAATTTGCACTTGAAGATGTACTAGGAATGGGCTTATGGATTCCATTTGGAGGAATGATGGTAAATACTGGAAGAAGTATCAGCATAAATCTTTGGTCGATTTATACTAAAACTTGATGTTTTTCCTGCGGGAAAAAGGGTTAGTTAAATGCAGATGTATGCATGGCATTCTCTAGATGAATGAGATTGTGCTAAATGAGTTTCTTATGCATATGCTAGGATGTATGAATGTGGGATGCATATTTGTCCAGGAAAATAAATCCATGACTACTACTGAGGGGTTCTGGGAATTTGAATCCTGGATTTCTGTTGGGAATGAAGAATATACATATCTTCAAATTTTGTTAAAAGAATGCTTCCGTCGGGGATTATCTCTCAAAAGTTAGTTGTTATCTGGTCGGATCCTGGCTCCACAACAACTTGAAGAGGATGAAGAAGTCAACTGCTATCTGGTCGGATTCCAGATTTCACAGTAACTTACTGGGGAAGAATAAATTAAATGTTATATGGTTGGATCCAGGCTTCACAGTAACCTATTGACATTAAACTGCTTATTTGGTCGGGTTCCAGGCTTTCGCGGATTTTTTGAGATGGATGAATTTAATTGCTATCTGGTCGGGTCCAGGATTCACAATAACTTGTCTGAAAAGATGAAGTTGAACTGATATCTGGTCGGATCCAGGCTTCACAGTAGATTGCTTGAAGAGATAAAGTTGAACTGATATTTGGTCGGATCCAGGCTTCACAGTAACTTGTTAGGGTAGAGGCAACCTCTACTGGGGAAAAGAAATTAAACCCTTGTCTGGTTGAGTCCAGGTTCTTTAATATCTCGAAGAGTTAAACTATTATCTCGTCGGGTCCAGGCTTCATATTGTCTTGAGAAGTTAACTATTATCTAGTCGGGTCCAGGCTTCATAGTAACTGAAAATTGTACTATTATCTGGTCAGGGCCAGGATTCATAGTATCTGAAAATCTAAACTATTATCTGGTCGGGTCCAGGCTTCCTAGTGTTTTGAAAGAAGTTGACTGTTATCTGGTCAGATCTAGGCTTCACAATAACTCTTGGAGACAGCAAAAACTTTGTTGGCGACTTCACTGGGAATTAAGTGTTTTGGCCCTCTGATTTGTAATAGTCTGAAAGGCAAACTCAAGCTGGAGAGGATAGACTATGCCGGGGAATTTTGTTGTTCGTTATTTGTTGTTTGTTGTTTGTTCGGGAAATAAACCCTATTGATGAATACTTGATGAACTGCTGACGAGGTGAGTTATTTTAGGCAAAACTCCACAAGGCTTCCTTTTTTAGGACCAACTTAGATGGGGAGCGAGTTGTCAAGAGATTGAGACCTTGTTTGGGGATCATCCTATGCAAAGAGACTTTTTGGGAAACTCTGCTGAGGAATGGTTTATTGTAACTGGCCTTGTGGGGATAATGCTAATGAAATAACTCTATGAGGATATTCCAACTGCATTAAAGAGATGCTTGTTGCTACTTAGTAGGACACATGTGCCAAATAGTTTTAATTATGTTCACATGCATATGTTTGTTCAATTTTAGTCATTGGACCTTTGTGTATTCATAACAAAAACAGAAAGCTTTCACTTTAAAGTATATTTGTATTGATATTTTTCCCATGAATAGGCTTTTTTTGTACAAAGAGACGAAGATCCTATTAAGAGGAAATCGTCGAAAGGAAAACAAAATTGAAAACAAAAATAATAGCCATGTGGAAGTGATCTCATCGCGTTCCGACTCTACTATTTCCCCAATGTCTTCGAATTCCCCTTGTCGTTGACAGAAGTTGATTAGATTGATCTTGAACCGTTTAAAATCGGACCTTGGTAATAAATTCGACTGTGGTGATTCCACGGGACATAGTCATACACTTTTAATCCTTACCTTTTTCCTGGACCGCCCTTTCGGGTTTTCAGCCCACCAGGATACTCATTTTTGCCTAAATCGCCCTTTCGGGTTTTCGACTTGTCGGGTGTAGAATCTTTTGTATGTATCCCTAATTTTTGCCCAAACCTTTTAGTTTTCAGGATGCCCTTATTTTGCCTAGGTGTGTCAACCTAGCGGGTCTCTTATGCGTAGTATTTTTTAACTATGTATGTATTCACAGGATATGGGAAGTCTTCCCCGTCCATGGTAGTCAGCATCATGGCACCACCAGAGAACACTCTATTGACAACAAATGGCCCTTCATAGGTGGGAGTCCATTTGCCCCTGGGGTCGCCTTGTGGAAGAATGATGTGCTTTATCACCAAGTCACCAGCTTGATATACTCGAGGTCTGATCTTTTTGTTGAAAGCCTTGATCATACGTTTTTGGTACATCTGACCATGACAAACAGCAGTCAGTCACTTTTCATTGATCAAGTTCAACTGATCCAATCTTGTCTGAATCCATTCGTCTTAGCCTAGGACTTCCTCATTCATAATCCTTAATGATGGAATCTGAACTTCCACTGGCAGAACAACTTCCATGTCATAGACCAAATAAAAGGGAGTTGCCCTAGTTGATGTTCGAGATGAAGTACGGTAGCCATGAAGAGCAAACGGTAACATCTCATGCCAATCCTTGTAGGTTACTACCATCTTCTGCATAATCTTCTTAATGTTTTTGTTGGCTTCTTCCACTGCGCCCTTCATTTTAGGTATATAAGGAGAAGAATTGTGATGCTTGATTTTGAACTGAGTGCAAAGTTCTGTAATCATAGAATTGTTGAGGTTAGTCCCATTGTTGGTGATGATCCTTTCGAGGATACCATAGCGGCAGATGTGGTTATGTTTGATGAATCTGGCTACCATGCTCTTTGCGACTGAGGCAAATGAGGCAGCTTCAACCCATTTGGTGAAATAATTGATAGCGACAAGAATGAAGCAATGTCCATTGGAAGCAGTGGGTTTGATCTCTCCAATCATGTTAATGCCCCACATTGCAAATGGCCATGGAGCGGTCATAACATTCAGAGGGATAGGAGGCACATGGACCTTGTCAGTATAGATTTGACATTTGTGGCAAGTTCTTGAGTGTTGATGGCAATCAATCTCCATTGTTGACCAATAGTAACCAGCTCTCAGGATTTTCTTGGCCATAGTATGTCCGCTAGAGTGAGTCCCAAAAGGACCATCATGCATGTCTTCCATAATTTCCTATGCCTCCTTCTTGTCCACACATCGGAGTAGAGTAGAGTCATGGTTGCATTTGTATAAGATTCAATTACTTAGGAAGAATTTGGCTGAAAATCTTCGTAAGAACTTTCTGTCATTGATGGATGCTCCTTCAAGGTACTCTTGTGCTTCAAGGTATCTCTTCACCTCATGGTACCATGGCTTTTCTGTGTCAGTGTCGAGCTCATAGCAGTGTGCAGGTTCATTAAATTTCTCAATTGTAACCATATGAGCTTCTTTGTCCCATTTGACTTTGAACATGGAAGACATGGTGGCCAAAGCATCGGCTAGCTGAATTTCTTCCCTAGGGAAGTGTTCAAATGTGACCTCTTCGAAGTAAGGAATCAGAGATAACATGAGCTCCTTGTAAGGGATGAGATTAGGGTGCTTAGTGTCCCAATCTCCTTTTACTTGGCTAATCACTAGAGCGGAATCCCCAAACACATTCAAATGCTTGATCCTCAAATCATTGGCAGCCTTTAGACCCAAAATGCATGCTTCGTACTCAACCATGTTGTTCGTACAGTCGAAGCATAGTCTGGCGGTGAAAGGAGTGTGGCAACCTTCAAGGGAGATTATCACAACACCAATTCCATTACCCAAAGCGTTGGAAGCCCCATCTAGGACCATAGTCCATCGAGATCCTTGTTCATGTCTGTCATACGGTCCAGGTTTCGTGCAGTCAGTTATTAGCATGATGTTCTCATCCAGGAAGTCAAAGTTCATAGACTGATAATAATCAACAGCTTTATGGTCCAAATGATATGCTAATACACTTCCTTTGATGGCCTTTTACGTTGTGTATTAAATATCATATTCAGTCAAGATCATTTGCCATCTGGCTATCCGTTCGGAAAGAGCAGGTTTCTCGAAGATGTGCTTGATAGGGTCCATCTTAGAAATCAACATAGTGGTATGAGTTAACATATACTGTCTTAGCCGAAGAGCAATCCACGCCAGAGCGCAGAAAGTTTTCTCGAGCAATGAATATCTGGTTTCACAGTCGGTAAACTTTTTGCTCAGGTAGTAAATAGCATGCTCTTTTTGGCCTGACTCGTCATGTTGGCCCAAAACATACCCCATAGAATCCTCTAGCACTGTCAAGTACATGATTAAGGGTCTTCCTTCAAATGGAGGCATGATAATAGGAGGTTCTTGCAGGTATTCTTTGATTTTCTCGAAGGCAGCTTGGCATTCATCATTCCATCTGACTACTTGATCTTTCTTCCAGAGTTTGAAGATTGGCTCACAAGTAGCAGTTAAGTGAGATATGAAGCGGGCAATGCAGTTAAGACGGCCCAAGAATCCTCTAACCTCCTTTTCAGAATGGGGGACTGGAATTTATTGGATGGCCTTTACCTTGGCAGGATCAACTTCAATTCCTTTACCACTGATAACAAAATCTAGAAGCTTTCTAGATCATACTCCGAATGTGCACTTATTAGGGTTCAACCTCAACTTGTAATTTTTCAGCCTCTCGAATAGCTTGTATAGATGGTCGAGATGTTCTTCTTTAATTTGTGATCTTGCAATCATGTCATCCACATATACCTCTATATCATGATGGATCATATCATGAAACAAATCTATCATAGCCCTTTGATATGTTTCCCCTGCATTTTTTAATCTGAATGGAATGACCTTGTAGCAAAAGGTGCCCCATTGCGTAAAGAAAGTGGTCTTCTCTATGTCTTCGGGAGCCATTCTAATTTAATTATAGCCGGAGATACCATCCATGGAGGAGAAGACTTTATACTGAGCAGTGTTATCGACCAAGACATCAATATGAGGTTAAGGGAAATCATCCTTGAGACTTGCCTTATTCAGATCCCTATAATCTACGCACATACGAACTTTTTCGTCTTTCTTCGGCACTAGAACCACGTTTGCAACCCATTGGGGATAAGATGTCACAGCTAGGAATCCAGTGTCAAATTATTTCATCACTTCAGCTTTTATCTTTTCAGACATGTCAGGCCTCATGCGACGGACTTTTTGTTTGACAGGAGGACAATCTCCCTTTATCGGCAGACGATGAACTACAATGTCGGTATCCAACCCTGGAATATCTTCATATGACCAAGCAAACACTTCCACATAGTCATGCAACATCTGAACCAATCTTCTTTTGACACTACTTTCCAGGTTAGCACCGATTTTGACCTTTTTCTTGTATGTCTCGGTACCTAGGTTGATGACATCGGCTGAATCTTCGTGCATATGAATAGCTTTTTCCTCTTGTAATAGAAGTCTGGCTAGTTCTCCCGGTATTTCACAATCTTCCTCACCTTCGTCTTCGGCTTGGTTAATTGTTCATTCAAAGTCAAAGTCGGCAACAGTAGAGTCATTGGAAATGAGATCCAGAATGGATGAGGACCTGCAAGAGTGTGTGTGTGTGTGCATGTAAGACACATGGCTATTTTTTTGAAAAATGTATTTGAAGAAAAAGAAAGACAATGAGCACAAAGATTTGGAATTCAAAAGTCCGATAATTTTTATTGAATGATCATATGATAAAATGAACATAAATAAAACCCTTGAAAAATGGACCATCATGGCCCGGGCCAGGCACATGGCTTAAAAGTCACTGTTTAATATTACAGACAAAATGTTCTTGAATTAATAGAACGCAATAAACAAGTAATTACTCCTCAACGAAGAAGATGGGAACGAATTCCTTTGCTTGCCAATTGTTGAGCTCTGTTGTAGTAGGATATACCCATTCTTCAAATGCACATTCATCATCAGAATAACCCACAGCGTTAACTTCGTGACTTCCAATACGGAGAGCGGGCTTTCCTGCATGAGCGCGCCTCACTTCTTTCTAAGCCTTCACAGTGAAACCCAAACCATATTTGTCTGATTTAAATGGGATCTCGAGGAGTTTTCCCCAATTATCACAGCTTCCTTCTTCGAATGCGACACGAGCATCTTTGAATGAAACCATCTTTGGCACGACCTTAACAGCTTTGGACACATCAGAAGAAAATTTAGCAGTAGCAACCATTGGTGGCACAACTTCAAAAGCCTGACACAGGGTTTCTATAAATTCTCCATCCATCTCCACATATTTGAAAGAGTTGAGGTGGCTTACCATGAACTCCTCCTCACCACACGCAGTGACAATCCTTCCTTTGACCGGACACTTGAGCTTTTGATGAAGGGTCGACGTTACTGCCCCTGCTCCGTGGATCCAAGGGCGACCCAAAAAACAGGAGTAAGCAGGACGGATATCCATGATGTATAAATTAGAGTTGAAAATCTAGGAGCCCACCTTGATCGGGAGATCAACTTCTCCATGAATTGTCCTTTTGGACCCGCCAAAGGCCCTCACAATAATATCACTTGGTTTCAAAACTAGTCCTTCACAGTCTAAGCGGTCCAAAGCCCCCTTGGGTATTACATTTAAGGAAGAGCCGGTGTCAACCAGCACATGTGCTAGGGTAGTCCCCTTACATTCAACAGAAACATGCAGAGCTTTGTTATGATTCTTCCCCAGTGGTGTCAGATCAGCATATGAGAACCCCAAACCATTGTCGACCGTCAAGCTTGCCATACAATTTTCAAACTGGTCAGTTGTGGTCTCATGAGGGACATGAGCCTTCTTCAAAAATTTGATTAACGCCCGAGAATGAGCATCGGAACATAGTAGAAAAGATAACATGGAAATCTTGGAAGGGGTTTTCCCCAACTGCTCCACAATCTTGAAATCACTCCTTTTTATAATTTTCAAGATCTCATCCATTTCACGAGCGAAATGTTCCTCAGCGGCAATGTCTTTTGCGGGTATTTCTATTTCAGCAGGCTCAAATACTTTTTGTTTTCCCCTTGTATCAGCATTAGTCTTAGCAGTGGTGATGCGGACAGGTGCCTTTATAGTAGTTAGTGGTGAGATGTTGGGTGAAAAGATTCTCCCAGTTCTGGTCACCTTACTAGATCTAGTAATGTTACCAATGTCATCAGCTTTGCTTTCTTCAATCTAAGCGTCTTGCTTTATTCCATGGTAAAACACCTCAGCACCATATTTCCATGGTACTGCTTTGTTGGAAGACTACGGAATTGGCCCGGGGGCAGTAATTATCAGAGGAGCAACAGTTGGTTCATTTGAAATCCTGATAGGATCCTTGGAGGAGATCCTAAAAGGCTTGTTTGATATCGTTATGATGGAGAGGTCTTCAAACTTGTTGGTCAAACTTTGGGCAGACAGAGTCTTCTCAAATAGGATCTCATGGATATTCATCAGGCGTTGAATGTCTTCCTTCAGCCATTTGCATCCATTGAGTTGTTTGGCACAGCAATCACAGTCCTTCAAACAGTCAGGGAAAATCCCGGCTTTTAGCAGATTCTTCTTGATAATGGTTAACGGAGTAGTCAAGTCTTCGATGGAGGAAACAAAAATGGTGTCTTCAATAGCATTGACACCCTTGCCATGGTTTGGCATAGACGCGGTGATTACATTCGGAGTGGGAGGAGGATCAAATTCAATGGTTTGTTGTCTATTAAATCTTGAATTTTATTCTTCAGATCCTAGCATTGGTCAGTCTCATGCCCGGGACTATTTGAGTGATATGCACACTTGGTATTAGGATTGTATTTAGGTGAAGTTGTATTTGGATTGGCCGGAGGATCACGCAGTATCACCAAATTAGCCTTTAACAGGTGTTGTAAGGCTTGGGATAGCGACATGCCTATCCTTGTGAATTGTCTTGGTGGAGCCTGAAACTGCTGATGATTGAAGGATTGTCTTTGAACAGGAGTTGGATTAGAAATCCGAACAACATTAACGGACGGATGGTCATCCTTCTTGGTACAGGCCCTTACCCCATACACAACATTCGTTTCTTTCTTCCCGACAAAAGGTTTCTTTACAGGGTTGGAGGTTGAAGCAGATGCTATGGGAATCTTCCCGCTTTTGATACCGCTTTCAACTCTTTCACAGGTTAGATCAGTTCGGTGAAACCGGATGAAGAACAACCAACTACTAAGTTGAAAAATGGACCAGATAAAGTTCCTAAAAACATATCAATGTGCTCCATGTCAGTTAACGGCGGTTGGACCCTACTGGCAAGATCCCTCCACTTTTGGGCGTACTCTTTGAACCCTTCATTCTTCCCCATTGTCATGTCTTGCAGTTGAACTCTTATCGGCGCCATGTCGGCATTGTACTGGTATTGGTGATAGAAAGCAATGGCTGAGTCTTCCCACATATGGATATGGGAACCCTCCAATTGGTAAAACCACTCTAGTTGTGTCCCAGCCAAGCTTTCTTGAAAGAAGTGAACCCAGAGTTTCTTGTCGGCGGTGTGCGGTTGAATTTTGCACACATAAGATTTCAGGTGAAGTTTTTGGCAGGAAACCCCATCGTATTTAGCAAAGACTGGTATCTTGAATTTGTGGGAAATTACAACCCCCGATATTAAATCCAAATCATCAAAATCTAAACCGGGGACGACTTGAATCTCAACAGCCTTTAGTCTGTCTTCTAGCTGCTTGTACTTAACATCGGCAGGAGGATACTGCTCGTAAAAATAATCCTCATCATCAGACACTTGATTATTGATACACCCATCCTAGGTACTCCTTGCTTCTCCAATATGATTTTTGTCTTCCTCAGACGAGTCTTCCTCTACCGGTATCTGACGGATCGGCTCTCTGAATCTCTTACCCATATTAACTAGGGCTTTCCTCTTTGGTTTCTTTTTGGTTGCCAGCAATGCCATCAAATCTTGTTACCCCTTGGCCAGGGTCAGCAGAGTCTCTTGAAACTGGGAGTTTTGTGCTTGTAGGTATTTCACTATTTTCTCGATATCCATCTTGCTGAAATAAACAGCAGAAAGATAAGGAAACCTGTCATGGAAAACCTGTTATGTTATGATGCATGGAAGATGTGTATGCAAATGATTTCAAGGATTTATGAAATTTAAATTTGTATAGACAAAGCATGAACAAACGTCAAATTTCATTAATTAGTTCAAAATGACTACATCATGCCTCTTGGGCTTACAAAAATAAATCTCTAAGATAAAAAGGTCGAACGCATCCTCTTCGGCGCGATGTAGGTGTTCAAGCTTTGTTCTTCATGTAGCTGCTTTGTAAGCTCCAAAACCCTTTTCTCTCTAGCGTAGAATTGAGCTTCAAAGTTGTCTCGTTCTTCCTTTAGATGAATCCAACCTTTTTGCAAGTCTTCAAGAGAAGTAGGCATGTCGGGATGGAGGACAGTGTACGGGACATCTCCTTTAACCACAGGCTCCATGATAACTGGTAGGATGGAGGGATAAGGAATTACAAGTTTCTGAGCACGAGCTCGTACCCACCTAAGGTAAGGTTCAAGGGGAATAGAATTCTTGTGTCCCAGCGTCCTACTATCCACTTTGTTTACCATCCTCCAAGCTCGTACAAACTTATGACGGTAGCTTGATCGTCGCTTTCATAGTCGAATACCACTTCTTGGATGAGCATATCATGAGGACCATCTCTTCAGGCATAACCAAACTATTGTAAGGCTAAGCAAGGGTTGTAAGTGATACCTCCCCTAGTGACAAGCAAAGGTACATTAGGGAATTCCCCACAATGGTCGATGATAGTAACGTTCTCCAAAGATCGAGAACACCAATTAATATCCTAATGTCTGAGCGTCATCAACCTATGGGACCACTTTAAACCTTGCTCGTTCTTCAGCATAAACCGGTGAAGATGCGAAATAAACCATCTAGCCAAAAAAGAGGATTGCAACACATGAGGGCCCCTCTCTTCCTTATAGTGCGAGAGTGGAGAGAATGTAGGATATCTCCCAACAAAGTAGGCATCGGATTGCGAGACATGAAGATTTTGAAAGCACTTACATCTATGAGTTGGTCAGGGTTTGGAAACAAAACCATCCCATAGATGAGAAGGGCCAAGATTTCTTCAAAATCTTGTAAGTCCAAAGAGTTCCAACAATCTTGAGCTTTCTCAAACAAGAATTTGGCTAAGAAACCTTTGACACCACTCCTTATTTCCCAATTAGTCGTGACATCATATTGTTGCAAGTGTAGCGCTCGAGCAATCTCTTCAGGTCTTGGATCTCTTTCTCTACCGTTGAAGGGTAGTTGATTGAGAATGGGAATCCTTAAGAGTTGAGAGAATTCTTCCAGAGTAGTTACAAGCTGATAATCGGGAAAGGTGAAGCAATGGTGCAAAGGGTCGAAGAACTGGAAAAGCACCTTCATCATATCTTCATCAGGGCTTAATGTGACCAAGTTTAGGAGGCGACCATGTCTTTCCGTGAATGAAGAATTCTCAGGGACCCTTGATTCTAACTCTTTGAGTTGAGAAGGAATTCTTACGAGATTGACTTGGATAGTATGCATGCGGATGGAAGCCATGTCCTACAAAATAGAACAAAGATAAATCTCAATAATCCTTGAAATGGTTAGTGAGAATGCTTATGATGTTATGATGTTTATGATGTTATGTACGAGTAAGCATATACACACAAGGCAAACAAGTACTTAGGTTTAGGCTTGCATGGAGTCTCATAGGTAAGTACCCTCTTGAAGTTTAGTTGGCTCAAACCTATCCTATAAATAGTAACCGAGTTCTAAGGGATCTCAATATCACAGATCTTTCTTATCGGGCATTGTTTCAGCGTAAGCCTCTTTCATGGCGACTGAAATATCCCGAGAAGTCTAATCTCAATGAGTGTAGTATCGAGTATAAACCAACTTCATATTTCACCAAAGCCGGTTATCTTACTACTTCCTAATGGCCAAGTTGGTCAAGTAAAGGTTCTAAAGTCAATTAGTGCTTCATGACACCACACAGCGGCTCCGTATTCTCCTTGACTACTTAAGGGCTACTGGTACCCACAAATGTGTCACACTAACGTAGCTATTGCTTAGACCATGTCGGTATACCCCACACAGTTTCCACAATGTATTGCTACTTACCTATAAGTTATCCCAGATCGGGGTAGAGGATCAAAACAAGCCCAAGCAAGGAACCAAATTATAAAGCAAACAAGTCAAATAATGAAAGCAAATAAAGGTGATCTAGCCCTAAGGTAACCCCACTTTTAAGTTTTCCCCAGCAGAGTCGCCAGTTCTGTGATACGGTGGGAGAATTGACTTGGGATGTTTTGCGTTTGATCGTAATTGTTGCAGTTAGCAAGAGTCGTCACTGAGTTTTCTTTTATCCAAAAGGAAAGGTGGAAAAGAACAGGAAAGACCATTGAGATTATTTCTTGAGTTCGGGGGTAGATTATGAAAAGGGAAGGTATTAGCACCCTTTTCATCCATTGCTATCTACGGGCTCTTAGTTGCTTGCTAGATCACTTGCTTTGTTTGAAAATATGCTTTGTGGTGGTTTTGAAAGTATTTTTGGAAAGGTGCCTTCATTTAGGAAAACTTTGTAATGGTTCTCATTTCGTAAGAACGTATACAAAGTGTTGGACTTTTTGAAAATATTTCATGGAAAGTGTTTGGTGTTTGATTTGAAAAATGAGAAAGGATGTTTGTTTTGAAAGTGAGCAAGCAACGAAGAACATTTCTACCTACTCAAAAGTCTTTTGTCCATTTCTCTCTTCCTTTGATATTGCTATCTCACCATTGATTGGTAAGAAGCCTTATCTTTGGATATAAAGGGACGGGTGTGGATCATCGTATAGTCATGATAGCAATGTTGTGAGATATCTTAGCATTTCTCTTGAGGGACTAAGATCATTTGTAAGGCAACATTCATAGCGTCATCGAGGGACTATGATCTTGTATTTTTGAATATTTTTGCTAAGACATCCCACATGCATAACATGACCATTTTTCATAAGGCAACAAGTGGAATTATCCTAAGTGTGCATGTGTAAATATTGTGTTTGATTTGCATGCATTGTTTATCTTAAATTAGGGTTCTCTAAGCATTAATTTTTATCTTCCCATACAAACCCTAATTACTAGCATTTATATGAAAGCGATAAATTGCGGAAAGTAAATTTACTATGTTATTACATCATTTGGGGATGGGGTATACAAATTTACAAATGGGTATTGCAAGAAGTTAAACCTAATTATCTATTACAACCATATTGAAATGATGTACAAGAAATTAATAAATATAATGTACAAGGATATAAATAGAAAAGAAAAGGATTTTTGTTGTGATTTTGAGGAAAGAGTTTGGTTTTGACCTAATTAACCAGAAGATGTAATTAACTAAGATAAATAAAATTAAACCTAAACTAATTAAGAAAAGAAATTAAGTTAGAAAGCATTTTTTAGGGTTTTTTGGAATAACAATCAAAGATGAGCATGTATTTCTAAAAGTACCAAATCCTGACCTAACTTTTTTCAGAGATTCAAACTTAAAATTCTCTAAGCTCAAGAAATATAAATGAAAACTATGGATATGTACAGCTTCAGGGCAATGATATCTACATTTTTTCTTTGAAAAAGAAAGCCTAACAATGCCTAAATGAAGAGATGAAAGTTCGGAAAAATACCTCAAAAAACTGAAAATCGTGAAATGATTTTGAGCTGCTTTCAAGGAGTTGTGATGATCAAGTTAGCTTCCTCAAGTTCCCAGGAAGCTAATGCAACCCTTAGCCTAAACTATGGATGGATGGAATGTCCTGGAGAAGTCAATGTGCAAAGCTCTGTTTTTGAAAATTGAAGATGGTGATGGAGGTGTTACAGTTTCAAAACAAGCGCAGGGATGGACTATACTTGAGGTATAGAAGCTTTGTAAATGATTTTGAGAGAAAACTCACGAGGGAAATGGAAGATACAAGTTCAATGGAAGAACTGTGTAACAATGGTGTTTTTGAGCAATTTATGGTTTGTGAGTGTTTGAGGGAGTTTCATGGCTCTAATCTTCGTGTCCTAGTTCATAAATTATGCCTCTATTTATAAGCAAAAGGTTTGGAGTTCTCTAGTTGATCATATTTCAAATTCACATTTTTAAGCTCAACATGTGATTTTTTTGACAAAACAAGTTCTCATTCCTTGTACTTGGTTTATAGAGTTGTTAACTACTTTAAACACAATGCCTCTGACTTTAAGAATGGAGTGTAATCAAAGAAAACAAGTTAGAAGCTCAAGAAGCTGACTTTGTTCATAAAGCTTGCTTTATAAGAATGGATCTGTTACTTTCTCCCCAAAATGGCAAATTGATTTGGATAATGCTTGAATCAATTGGATAATGGTTCAATAAATTGTGTAAACCATTAATTATGGAGTGAAACACAAGTTTAAGGCCTGCAAAGCAAAGATCATGCAGCATGGGCTTGAGATTTGAGTTCTTGCATATCACAAAATGACCTATAATTCAAGAATGAAACCCTAACTTCATATCTTCGATTCTTCTTGCTCAAGAATGATCTCAATGAGTTCTTGGAGATTTTGGAATGCTTGTAACATCCTCTACAACCTTTAAGTTGGAAATTTTTGAAGAATCAACTTGAAACCATGTGAAAAATTGTTATGAAGTTAGTACCAAAAATCTGCCTAATTAGGGCAAAATTTCACTAAGTCTTTTAGTTTCATGGGCATGTCTTCATAAATTCATAACTTGAAATAAAAGCATTTCTAGAAAAAGTTATGTTCTATAATGTTTTAGATCTCATTGATATCTACAACCTTCATGTTGGAAGTTTTCCTTGAATCATCTTGCATCATGGTGGAAATTTGGCACAAAATTATGAAAAAAAATGTTAACTTTCTAACACTTAGAAAAATTTCTAAGTCTTAGAATTTTGACTTTTCAAAGATAATTTTGACTTTTTGATTTCTTGATGAAAAAATCTCATATTTTAACATTTCTTGATGAGATATAATTTTTGAAACTTGATTTTGATTAAAAAGTCAAAGTTTGACTTTTCAGTGTACAGTTGACTTTTCATCAGTTGACTGAAATTCATCTATCAATCCAATGATCTTGAGAAGTGATTTGAAATATGAAATTAGGTCAAGATGGTGCATGTTAATCTTTGAGATCATATCTCAAACCAATAAGTCATGTACTTGGCCAAAAAGTCAGGAACTGAGCCTTCTCAATCAAAACCCTAATTTTGACCATTTTCCCCTTTTGGTGTTCTGATCAAATTTCTTGAGGAATTATGATCCAAACTTGATCAATTGACATATATGAGTTCATAATATTAGTATGGATAAAAAATTATGAAGTTTAACTATAAATTGACCATAGTTGACTTTTTCCCCAATATAGTTGATTTTAGGTCAACTTATCAATTGACTGAGCAAAAATGTGATCCAAAGCTTGAAACTTTACATGAGAAATCTTGGGAGTTCCTAATGATCCATGAAAGTCATTTGAGGCCTTTAAAGTCCAATTTTCCTTGTGAAAACTCAAACCCTAATTTTGAGTTGTCAGTGGTTAAGGAGATGTCTTGAGCTGATCAAACCTTGTGTAGCCTTGAATCAATGGAGATCTTGTGAGATATTTCTTGAGAAATGAGAGGGAAAATTTTGGGGTACAACAGTTGCCCCTGTTCAATCTTCTTAAACCTGAAGAGTTAGATTGGTGGATCCTCCATCCGTGACTTGAAGGTGAGAGATGATTGAACACTAAAGTGCCCAGAAATTTGCACTCGAAGATGTATTGGGAATGGGCTTATAGATGCCGTTTGGAGGAATGATGGTAAATACTGGAAGAAGTATCAGCACGAATCTTTGGTCGATTTATACTAAAACTTGATGTTTTACCTGTGGGAAAAAAGGGGTTAGTTAAATGCAGATGTATGCATGGCGTTCTCAAGATGAATGAGATTGTGCTAAACGCGTTTCGTATGCATATGTTATGATGTATGAATGTGGGATGCATATTTGTCTGGGAAAATAAATCCTTGACTACTGATGAGGAGTTCTAGGAAGTTGAATCCCGGATTACTTTTGGGGATGAAGAATATACATATCTTCCAATTTTGTTAAAAGAATGCTTCCGTCGGGGATTATCTCTCGAAAGTTAGTTGTTATCTGGTCGGATCCAGGCTTCATAACAACTTGCTGAGGATAAGGAAGTCAACTGCTATCTGGTCGGATTCCAGGTTTCACGGTAACTTACCGGGGAAGAATAAATTAACTGTTATCTCGTCGGATCCAGGCTTCACGGTAACCTATTGACGTTAAATTGCTTATCTGGTCGAATTCCAGGCTTCGCAGATTTTTTGAGATGGATGAATTTAATTGCTATCTGGTCGGGTCCAGGCTCCACAATAACTTGTCTGAAAAGATGAAGTTGAACTGATATTTGGTTGGATCCAGGCTTCACAGTAACTTGCTTGAAGAGATAAAGTTGAACTGATATTTGGTCGGATCCAGGCTTCATAGTAATTTGCTTGAGAAGATGAAGTTGAGTAGATATTAGGTCGGGTCGAGGCTTCACGGTAACTTGATGGGGTAGAGGCAACCTCTACTGGGGAAAAGAAGTTAAACCATTATCTGGTTGAGTCCAGGTTCTTTAATACCTCGAAGAGATAAACTATTATTTGGCCGAGTCCAGGTTTTATAGTGTCTTGAGAAGTTAACTATTATCTGGTCAGATCCAGGCTTCATAGTAACTGAAAATTATACTATTATCTGGTCAAGGCCATGCTTCATAGTATCTAAAAAGCTACACTATTATCTGGTCGGGTCTAGGCTTCATAGTATTTGAAAAGTTACACTATTATCTGGGCGAGTCCAGGCTTCCTAGTGTTTTGAATGAAGTTGACTGTTATCTGGTTGGATCCAGGCTTCACAACAACTTTTGGAGATAGTAAAGACTTTGTTGGCAACTTCACTAGGAATTAAGGGTTTTGGCCCACTGGTTTGTAATAGTCTGAAAGATAAACTCAAGTTGGAGAGGATAGACTATGTCGGGGAGTTTTGTTATTCATTATTTGTTGTTTATTGTTTGTTGTTTGTTGGGGGAATAAACCCTGTTGGGGAAATAAACCCTGTTGATGAATACTTGATGAACTGCTGACGAGGTGAGTTCTTTTAGGAAAAGATCCACAAGGCTTATTCTTTTAGGACCAACTTAGCTAGGGAGAGAGCTGTCAAGAGATTAAGACTTTGGTTGGGGATCAGCCTATGGAAAGAGACTTTGTGGACAACTCTGTTGAGGAATGGTTTATTGTAACCGGCCTTGTGGGGATAATGCTAATGAAATAACTCTATGAGGATATTCCAACTGCATTAAAGAGATGCTTGTTGCTTCTTAGCAGGACACATGTGTCAAATAGTTTTAATTATGTTCGCATGCATATGTTCGTTCAATTTTAGTCATCGGACCTTTGTGTATTAAAAAAAATCACAAATTTTGCACTTCAAAGTATATTTGTATTGATATTTTGCCCATGAATAGGAATTTTTTGTACAAAGAGACGGAGATCCTAGTATGAGGAAATCGTAGAAAGGAAAACAAAATTGAAAACAAAGATAATAGCCATGTGGAAGTGATATCATCGTGTTCCGACTCTACTACTGCCCCAATGTCTTCGAATGCCCCTTTCTGTTGACAGAAGTTGATTGGATTGATCTTGAACCGTTTGAACTCAGGCCTTGGTAATAAAGTCGACTGTGGCGATTCCACGGGACATAGTCATACGCTTTTAATCCTTAACTTTTTCCTGGACCTCCCTTTCGGGTTTTCAGCCCACCAGGATACCCATTTTTGCCCAAATCGCCCTTTCGGGTTTTCAACTTGCCAGGTGTAAATTCTTTTACATATATCCCTAATTTTTTCCCAAACCTTTTGGTTTTCTGGGATGCCCTTATCTTGCCTAGGTGTGTCAACCTAGCGGGTCTCTTATGTGTATTATTTTTTTAACTATGTACGCGTTTACAAGATGTGGGAAGTCTTCACTATCCATGGTAGGCAGCATCATGGCACCACCAGAGAACACTCTCTTGACAACAAATGGCCCTTCATAGGTGGGAGTCCATTTGCCCCTGGGGTTGCCTTATGGAAGAATGATGCGCTTTATCACCAAGTCACCAGCTTGATATACTCGAGGTCTGATCTTTTTGTTGAAAGCCTTGATCATACATTTTTGGTAGATCTGACCATGACAAACAGCGGTCAGTCGTTTTTCATCGATCAAGTTCAACTAATCCAATCTTGTCTGAATCTATTCGTATTCGCATAGGCCTGCCTCATTCATAATCCTTAATGAGGGAATATGAACTTCCACTGGTAGAACAACTTCCATGCCATAGACCAAAGAAAAGGGAGTTTCCCAAGTTGATGTCTGAGTTGAAGTACGGTAGCCATGAAGAGCAAACGGTAACATCTCATGCTAATCCTTGTAGGTTACTACCATCTTCTGCATAATATTCTTAATGTTTTTGTTGGCTGATTCCACTGCGCCATTCATTTTAGGTCTATAAGGAGAAGAATCGTGATGCTTGTTTTTGAACTGAGTGTAAAGTTCTGTAATCATAGCATTGTTGAGGTTAGTCCCATTGTCGGTGATAATCCATTCGGGGATACCATAGAGGAAGATGAGGTTATGTTTGATGAATTTGGCTACCATGCTCTTTGTGACTGAGGCAAATGAGGCGGCTTCGACCCATTTGGTGAACTAATCGATAGCGACAAGAACGAAGTGATGTCCATTGGAAGCAGTGGGTTTGATCTCTCCAATCATGTCAATTCCCCACATTGCAAATGGCTACGAAGCGGTCATAACATTCAGAGGGATAGGAGGCACACGGACCTCGTCAGCATAGATTTGGCATTCGTGGCAAGTTCTTGAGTGTTGATGGCAATCAGTCTCAATTGTTGACCAATAGTAACCAGCTCTCAGGATTTTCTTGGCCATAGTATGTCCGCTAGAGTGAGTCCCAAAAATACCATCATGTGTGTCTTCCATAATTTCCTCTTCCTCCTTCTTGTCCATACATCGGAGTAGAGTAAAGTCATGGTTGCGTTTGTACAAGATTCCATTACTTAGGAAGAATTTGGCTGAAAATCTTCGTAAGAACTTTCTGTCATTGATGGATGCTCCTTCAGGGTACTCTTGTGCTTCAAGGTATCTCTTCACCTCATGGTACCATCGCTTTTCTGTGTCAGTGTCGATCT
The DNA here is from genome assembly GCA_948472305.1 of Vicia faba. Taxonomy (NCBI): domain Eukaryota; kingdom Viridiplantae; phylum Streptophyta; class Magnoliopsida; order Fabales; family Fabaceae; genus Vicia; species Vicia faba. The sequence continues at coordinate 1,232,322,419 of OX451736.1, read as the reverse complement.
CATAGCAGTGTGCAGGTTCGTCAAATTTCTCAATTGTAATCATAGGAGCTTCGTTGTTCCATTTGACTTTGAACATGGAATACATGGTGGCCAAAGCATCGGCTAGCTGATTTTCTTCCATAGGGAAGTGTTCAAATGTGACCTCTTCGAAGTAAGGAATCAGAGATAGTACGAGCTCCTTGTAAGGGATAAGATTAGGGTGCTTAGTGTCCCAATCTCCTTTTACTTGTCTAATCACTAGAGAGGAATCCCCAAACATATTCAAATGCTTGATCCTCAAATCAATGGCAGCCTTCAGACCCAAAATGCATGTTTCGTACTCAGCCATGTTGTTCATACAGTCGAAGCATATTCTGGCAGTGAAAGGAGTGTGGAAACCTTCAGGGGAGATTATCACAACACCAATTCCGTTACCCAAAGTGTTGGAAGCCCCATCTAAGACCATAGTCCATCAGGATCCTTGTTAAGGTCAGTCACATGGTCCAGGTTTCATGCAGTCGGTCACTAGCATGATGTTCTCATCCGGGAAGTCAAAGTTCATAGAATGATAATCAGCAACAGCTCGATGGTCTAAATGATATGCTAATAAACTTCCTTTGATGGCCTTTTATGTTTTGTATTGAATATTGTACTCAGTCAAGATCATTTGCCATCTGGCTATCCGTCCGGAAAGAGCAGGTTTCTCGAAGATGTACTTGATAGGGTCCATCTTAGAAATCAACAGAGTGGTATGAGTCAACATATATTGTCTTAGCCGGCGAGCAGCCCATGCCAACGCAACAAGTTTTCTCGAGCAGTGAATATCTGGTTTCACAGTCGGTAAACTTTTTGCTCAAGTAGTAAATAGCATGCTCTTTTCAGCCTGACTCGTCATGTTGGCCCTAAACACACCCCATAGAAATCTCTAGCACTGTCAAGTAAATGATCAAGGGTCTTCCTTCAACTGGAGGCATGAGAATATAAGGTTCTTGCAGGTATTCTTTGATTTTGTCGAAGGCAGATTGGCATTCATCATTCCATCTGACTACTTGATCTTTCTTAAAGAGTTTGAAGATTGGCTCACAAGTAGCAGTTAAGTGAGATATGAAGCGGGCAATGTAGTTAAGACGACCAACAATCCTCTAACCTCCTTTTCAGAGTGGGGGACTGGCATTTCTTGGATGGCCTTTACCTTGGTAGGATCAACTTCAACGTCTTTACTACTGACAACAAAATCTAGAAGCTTTCCAGATCGTACTCCGAATGTGCACTTATTAGGGTTCAACCTCAACTTGTACTTTTTCAGCCTCTCGAATAGCTTGTATATGTGGTCGAGATGTTCTTCTTTAATTTGTGATCTTGCAATCATATCATCCACATATACCTCTATCTCATTATGGATCATATCATGAAACAAAGATACCATAACCCTTGGATATGTTTCCCCTGCATTCTTTAATCCGAACGGCATGACCTTGTAACAAAAGGTGCCCCATTGCGTAACGAAAGTGGCCTTCTCCATGTCTTCAGCAGCCATTCTAATTTGATTATAGCCGGAGAAACCATCCATGAAAGAGAAGACTTTATGGTGAGCAGTGTTATCGACCAAGACATTAATATGAGGTAGATGGAAAACATCCTTGGGACTTGCCCTATTCAGACCCCTATAATCTACGCACATAAGAACTTTTCCGTCTTTCTTCGGTACTGGAACCATGTTCGCAACCCATTGGGGATAAGATGTCATAGATAGGAATTCGGCGTCAAATTGTTTCATCACTTCAGCTTTTATCTTTTCAGACATGTCAGGCCTCATGCGACGGACTTTTTGTTTGAAATGAGGACAATCTTCCTTTTTCGGCAGACGATGAACTATAATGTCAGTATCGAACCCTGTCATATCTTCATATGACCAAGAAAACACTTCCCCATAGTCATACAATATCTGAACCAATCTGCTTTTGACACTGCTTTCCAGGTTAGCGCTAATTTTGACCTCTTTCTTGTCTGTCTCGGTACCTAGGTTGATAACTTCGACTGACTCTTTGTGCGGCTGAATAGCTTTTTCCTCTTGTAATAGAAGTCTGGCTAGTTCTCTCGGTATTTCACAATATTCCTTGCCTTCATCTTCGGCTTGGTTAATTGGACGTTCAAAGTCAAAGTCGACAATAGTAGAGTCATTGGCAATGAGATCTAGAATGGATGAGGACCTGCAAGTGTGTGTGTGTGTGTGTGTGTGTGTGTGTGTGTGTGTGTGTGTGTGTGTGTGTGTGTGTGTGTGTGTGTGTGTGTGTGTGTGTGTGTGTGTGTGTGTGTGTGTGTGTGTGTGCATGTAAGATACATGACTATTTTTTAAAAATGTATTTGAAGAAAAAGAAAGACAATGAGCACAAAGATTTGAATGCAAAAGTCCAATGATTTGTATTGAATGATCACGTGATAAAATGAACATAAATAAAACCCTTGAAAAATAAACTATAATGCCCCGGGCCAGGCACATGGCTTAAAAGTCATTGTTTAATATTACATACAAAATGTTCTTGAATTAATAGAAAGCAATAAACAAGTAATTACTCCTCAATGAAGGAGATGGGAACAAAGTCCTTTGCTTGCCAATTATTGAGCTCGGTTGTAGTAGGATATACCCATTCTTCAAATGCACATTCATCATCAGAATCACCCACATCGTTAACTTCATGACTTCCAATATGGAGAGGGGGCTTTCCTGCACGAGCGCGCCTCACTTCTTTCTGAGCCTTGATAGTGAAACCCAAACCATATTTGTCTGCTTTGAATGGGTTCTCTAGGAGTTTCCCCCAAGTATCACAGCTTCCTTCTTCGACTGTAGCACGAGCATCTTTGAATGAAACCATCTTTAGCACGACCTTAACAGTTTTGGACACATCAGAAGAAAATTTGGCAGTAGCAACCATTGGTGGCACAACTTCAAAAGCCTGACACGGGGTTTCTATAAATTTGCCATCCATCTCCACATATTTGAAAGTGTTGAGGTGGCTTACCATGAACTCCTCCTCACCATAGACAGTGACAATCCTTCCTTTGACCGGATACTTGAGCTTTTGATGAAGGGTTGACGTTACTGCCCCTGCTCCATGGATCTAAGGGAGACCCAACAAACAGGAGCAATCAGGACGAATATCCATGATGTAGAATGTAGAGTTGAAAATCTGGGAGCCCACCTTGATCGGGAGATCCACCTCTCCATGAACTGTCCTTTTGGACCCATCGAAGGCCCTCACAATAATATCACTTGGTTTCAGAACTAGTCCTTCACAGTCTAAACGGTCCAAAGCCCCCTTGGCTAGTACATTTAAGGAAGAGCCAGTGTTAACCAACACATGTGCTAGGGTAGTCCCCTTACATTCAACAGAGACATGCAGAGCTTTGTTATGATTCTTTCCCAGTGGTGTCAGGTCAGCATATGAGAACCCTAAACCATTTTTCGATCGTCACGCTTGCCACACAATTTTTAAACTGGTCAGTTGTGGTCTCATGAGGGACATGAGCCTTCTTCAATAATTTTATTAATGCCCGAGCATGAGCATCGAAATAGAGTAGCAAAGATAACATGGAAATCTTGGAAGGGGTTTTCCCCAACTGCTCCACAATCTTGAAATCACTCATTTTTATAATTTTCAAGATCTCATCCATTTCACGAGCGGAAGGTTCCTCCGCGGCAAAGTCTTTTGAGGGTATTTCTGTCTCAGTAGGATCAACTACTTTCTCTTTTCCCCTTGTATTAGCACTAGTCTTAGTAGTGGTGATGTGGATAGGTGCCTTTGTAGCAGTTGGTGGTGAGATATTGGGTGAAAAGATTCTCCTAGTTCTGGTCACCTTAATAGAGCCAGTAATGTTACCAATGGCATCAGCTTTTCTCTCTTAAATCAAAGCGTCTTGCTTTATTCCATTGTAAAACACCTCAGCACCATAGTTCCATGGCACTGCTTTCTTGGAAGAGTACGGAATTGGCCCAGGGCAGTAATTATCAGAGGAGCAACAGTTGGTTCATTTGAAATCCTGATAGGACCCTTGGAGGAGATCCTAAAAGGCTTGTTTGAGATTGTTATGATGGGGAGGTCTTCAAACTTGTTGGTCAAACTTTGGGTGGACGAAGTCTTCTCAAATACGATCTCATGGCTATTCATCAGGCGTTGAATGCCTTCCTTCAGCCATTTGCATCCATTGAGTTGTTTGGCACAGCAATCACAGTCCTTCAAACAGCCAGGGAAAATCCCGGCTTTCAGCAGATTTTTCTTGATAATGGTTAACGGAGTAGTCAAGTCTTTGATGGAGGAAACAAAAATGGTGTATTCAACATCATTGACACCCTTGCCATGGTTTGGCATAGGCGCGATGGTTACATTCAGAGTGGTAGGAGGATCAAATTCAATGGTCTTGTTGTCTATTAAGTCTTAAATTGTATTCTTCAGTGCCCAGCATTGGTCAGTCTCATGCCCGGGACTATTCGAGTGATATGCACACTTGGTATTTGGATAGTATTTAGGTGAAGTTGTATCTGGATTGGCCGGAGGATCACGCAATGTCACCAAATTAGCCTTTAACAGGTGTTATAAGGCTTGGGATAGCGACATGCATATCCTTGTGAATTATCTTGGTGGAGCCTGAAATCGCTGATGATTCGAGGATTGTCTTTGAACAGGAGTTGGATTGGAAATCCGAACAGCATTAACGGACGGATGGTCATCCTTCTTGGTACGGGCCCTTGCCCCATACATAACATTCGTTTCTTTCTTCTCGACAAAAGGTTTCTTTACAGGATTGGAGGTTGAAGCAAATGTTATGGGAATCTTCCCGCTTTTGATACCGCTTTCAACTCTTTCACCGATTAAGATCAGTTCGGTGAAACCGGATGAAGAATTACCAACTAATAAGTTGAAAAATGGACCAGATAAAGTGCCCATAAACATATCAATGTTCTCCCTGTTGTTGTACCCCAATTTTTGCCCCTAAGATCTCTTCATCATACCATGATTGATTCAATCACGACAAGATCACATAAGGGCTTTTGGTTCTCCTCTCTATCTCTAGTATTGCTCTTTGAAGAATCACCAAGCACCTTAATTTGTTCTTATTTTGTGATCATTCATGTTTTGTCTTGATTCTCCTTTTCATTAATAAAATGCAATGTTAGTTTGTATTACTTGTTAATAATGTAGGTAAAGGAAATATGGCTTAGCAAGTTGATCCATGGGTTCATGAGTTTATTTCCATGCCCTAGTCAATAAAGCTTGAGAAATTCAAACCTCACCATTAAAGTTGTTTTGGAAGAAATGGAATGGCAAGGTTCATTTTGGTTTATCACATTTCAAAGTTATCAAATTGATTCAAAAGAACAAGGGGTTGATGGAAGAAGTTGTCATGGTTGGACAAGGTCTTGTTCCCATTGATCATAAGTGCATATTTATCTCAATTATCAAGATATGGAAGTGGTTATGGTGGCTATGAGTTCTAATTATCATCCTCAACAACTTCTATTTACAAATCAAGAGTGTTGGTACAAGAAGTTTGTTCAAAATTGTCAAAGTTCCTCAAAGCATTTTCTTGACCTATGAGATAGGGTTTTGAACTTCAAAGAAGTATATCTTGCTCATATTTTGGTATTTTTGAGTGATTCCAAATACATCATTCTATTCAAAGGGTTATTAACAAATCACTTCAAAAGTTTCAAGAAGTTTTCATGTGGAAGAAACTTGATGATGAAGAAAGATTGCAAGTCCTCCAGATGAACCCCCAATTTCTCAGGTGTGACTTCAAATGATCATAACTTGGTCAATTTTTATCACCTTAAGCCCACTCTTTTTCCACAATGATCTTGGGGATGTTAACTTTATTCCTTATTTTATATGAAAAGTGATAAAATGGATGGAAGATGCCTTAAGTATACAAAATATTATAGGTCATTTCATGATATTTTGCCAACTTCAACAATTCATAACTCTCTCACTTTTTGGAGATTTTAAATGGTTCAAGTTTCAAAATTTCATTCAAGAGGTATATTTCATGCCATATTTTTTGGTCAAGAGGAAGGACATGTTTGGATGCAAAACATTATAGGTCACTTTTGAAGAAAAAACTTGAAATATTTCTAAGTGTGGAAAGTCAACATTTTTTCCAACTTTGACTCATTGCAACTTTCAGATCAAACATCCATTTGATTCCATTATTTTCACATTACAAAGCTTGTAACCTCATCTTTCTAAAGCATCAAGAATCATGCCCTAAGACCCCTTGAACTGACAATGCCATTGATTTGAATTTGGTAACTTGAAACTGAAGTTTCTTCAAAAGTCAGAATTTGAAATCCTTGATTTAGCTTCTAAACACTTTTTTTTGCGCATTTTTGCTTCTAAACATGTTTAGTGAACTTCCAGAAGTGATTAGCATAGCAAAGTGCGCGTTTTAGGTGAGTTTTAATAAAATTAGAAGTCACACTTTTTTTGTTTGCAACTTCACACGATTTCCCTCCAATTTGCATCATTCCACACGCTTAAGTATCCCATTCACTTCCCTATAAATAGAAGGTCATTCCACATTCATTTCCTCAAGCTTGAACAGCCAAAATCACCCTGCCAAACTTGCTCCATAACTCATTTTTCTACAACTTCGAAATCAATGTTCAAGCCTTTTTCAATCCAATTTTTCTATCAATTCACCTTCCTTAATCTTCCCTAAAGCTAACCATACAATTACCTTCAAGAATCGTGCCCTATATTGATCCATAGACGTCCAGTTTCAGAGCTCTGCAACTCAACTTCAATAGGCAGATTTCTCCATCAATTCTTCAAAACTTTGATATCATTGTGAAGCTCTCATTGCCCTGGTTCTTGTCGCAACACTTGCTTTTAACTGGAAACACGTTTTGACCATGAAATTTCAAATCCCTTTTCAAAACATTCCTTCCAAATTGCTTGAGCTACAGTTTATATAAATTTGTCGCGAAGGTGTGGTTGTCTTCATCTTGAAGAGACGAAGCGAATGGCATAGGTCTGAGCTTTTGATTTTACAGTTTGAAAGACCTGCAATTCACGTTGGCTGGAGGTTGAAGATGACCAACGTGTCATCTTCCAACCAATGATGGCGTGCCATTTGTATTTTTTGAAAATCTGATTTATATTTGATTCTATGCTTTATTCACTAATGACCATGATATGCACAGCGCGCCAGATTCCTTGGATTTGATTACTAACGCATTTTGAATCTCATCCAATGGTCCACATATTTTTTACTTTATTTTTTATTTCTGATTTTTATATTTAATTGTTTTAAACTTCAAAAATCATAAAAAATTCATTTTTAGTCCAAAAAATTATGAAAAATATTTTGATTTTTTTTCTTTCTGATTTTTATTTTTTCACAATTTTATTTTGTGTTTTGATATTTTTTATAAATTTTCACTTTATTTGAATTGTTTTAAATGTTTAAAAATACTTCTATGCATTTTTAAGTTCTGAAAAAATTATGGAATGATCCAATAATATAGTGACAAATATTGGTGACCTCGTTTATTTTTTATTTCTGACTTTGTTATATTTTATCATTTTTGGTTTATTTTACTCATTTCTTTTAATTTTAAAAATAGTTTCTGACTTTAAAAAATTACCAAAAAATTTATAAAAATATTTGAGTCCTTTTCTGATTTTTCCATGGTCTTACTTTTTATTTCTTTATTAATTTGAACATAGTTGATATTTTTATCTTTTATTTCTATTTTAAAACATTTTGTAAACTTTTTTAATGTATATATTAAATGCAATATTATTTTGTGATTACTTTCTGACTGATCTTAGGTTGAATTTTTTATCATGAACTTTGTTAACATCATTGGATCTGTAGTGTTGAGTCTAACTCCATAAATATGGATGAGTGATTTTAATAATACTTTGATTAAAATTTAATTCAAATGTGGTTTGTATTTTTTTTCCACCCCTCTTCATCTTATCCCTTTCTTATTGCACTAAGTGTTATTGGAGCATGATCTCTATATCATGTCTCAAAACAAATGGTGCATAGATTGCTATTGACCGACCTCAAAATAGGTGCGACTTCTATATAAGTCCACTTACGATTACTTAACATAGTGCTAAATTTTGTCCTGATTCGAATAAGTGATCATTCGTGGCCCAAACCTGTGTTTGCAAGCCCAAGTATGTTAATTTGATCTCTTTGATCCAATAACCTTGAGATTCATTGTATGGAGGCTTTGGTTCTACCAATCCTCTAATGGATATTCATCAATTTTGGTCAATGCGGATCACTTAAACATCGTTGATCATTACATGTTACTTTTGAGGATTCCAAATGGATGATATACTTGATAAAAATCAAATGCAACTTGTTGTGTGGAGGCTTTGGTTCTACCAATCCTCTAATGAGTTCCAAATGCAAGTTTCAAGATGGTCATCCAACTAACCACTAATTATTAAATTGTTTTACTTTATGCTTTTATTTTTATGCTTTATGTACCATTTACTTTAAGCATTACATTTCATGCCATTTTTAATTTGCTCACTTGAGCATTTACTTTCTTGTCATTTTCATTTTTGCTCACTTGAGTTTTTATTTTCTTTTTAAGACACCTAATAATCAACATGAACCATAAAAAACCTTTAATGATACCTGGACTATTTGGTTACTATCCTTGGCATTATGGAGTATTGAACTTCTTAGACTTAGGACTAGAGACCTTGGCCTATGTTGGAGACCTTGGACCTTAATTGATATTTTGTCTGGAGTTCTTGAGGTTTACCTCAAGACATTGGGTTGTTTGTTTGTTTTGTGTGCAGGTTATTGTGATTACATACTTTGTCTGTAATATGGAATTCACCCGTATATAGCCGTTACTCTGTCCAATTTTTGTGAAGACTTAATACACTTGAAGTTTGATTCTCTCAAGAGGTCTAGTATCTTTGCTTGTTTGATTTCAATCCAAAGAATGGGAGTTCTATCTTGACTCATGATGTCAAGTAATGGCTCCTTGTTGGTTAGATGGTTCTTATCCATAGCTTTTACCTTATGCTTTAGGATAGTGTTGTACCCCAAAATTTTCCCTCTCATTTCTCAAGTAATCACTCACAAGATCTCTTTTGGATGAAGACTGCATTAGGGTTGATCAGCTCAAGACACCTCCTCAAGCACTGATGACTAAAAATTAGAGTTTGAGATTGAACAAGGACAAATGGACTTTTAATGCCCCATATGACTTTCATGGATCATTTTGGACCCTCAAGATTTCTCATGTCAAGTTTCAAGTCTTGAATCACATTTTTGCCTAGTCAATTGATTAGTTGACCTAAAAATCAGCTGTATTGGGGAAAAAGTCAACTATGACCAATTTACAATCAAACTTCATAATTTTTTATCCACATCAACATCATGAACCCATATATGTCATTTGGTCAAGTTTGGATCATAATTCCTCAAGAAATTTGATCAAGTCATCAAAAGGGCAAAATGGTCAAAATTAGGGTTTTGACTGAAAAAGGGCAATTTCTGATTTTTGACCTAGCAAATGGTTATTTGGTTTGAAATATTATCTCAAGGGTTCAATTGCATCATTTTTACCTAATTACATGACTCAAAACATTGCTCAAGATCAATTGATTGACAGATGAATTTGCAGTCAACTGGTCAAAAGTCAACTACACACTGAAAAGTCAAACTTTGACTTTTTGGTCAAAATCAAGTATCAAAGATTACAATTCATCAAAACATGTCGAAATATGAAAATTATTCATCAAGAAATCAAGAAATCAAGATTTCATTTTGAAAAATCAAAATTTCTAAACTTCGAAATTTTTCTAAGTGTTGAAAATTTCTTATTTTTTCATAACTTTGAGCAATTTTTTCATTATGATGCAAGATGATTCAAAGGAAACTTTCAACATGAAAGTTGTATATATTTGGAAGATCTAAAACATTTTATAACACAACTTCTCCTAGAAATGCATGGATTTCAAGTTATAATTTTATGAATACATGCTCATGAACTAAAAAAGACTTAGTGAAATTTTGCCCTAGTTAGGCAGATTTTTTGACCTAACTTCATGGTAATTTTTCACATAGTTCAAAGATTAATCTTCAAAAATATTCAACATGGTAGTTGTATATCATGTTACAAGCTTTCTAAAATGTCCAAGAACTCATTGAGATCATTTTTGAGAAGGGAGAATCGAAGAGATGAAGTTAGGGTTCCATTCTTGTTTTTCAAGCCATTTTCATGATGAACATTTGATCCAATCTTCAAGCATGTTGTACAAATCTCACTTTTCAGGCTTCTAACTTGACTTTCACTCCATAATTATGTGTTTTAACAACTGTTGGAAGCTTTAATCTAAGCATTCAATGCATTGTACAAGTATAATTCCATTTTGGGAAGAAAGGCAACATTGTCATTTTAGAAAAGCAAGCTTTATGCAAAGTTAGCTTGCATTGAGCCTTGCATTTGCTCTTTCTGCACAAACACACTCTACACAATCATAACAAGTGTATTTAAAGGTTTCAGCCACCCTACAAGCCTTGTACCTTGCCTTGGAACAATGCTTGTCAATGTTGCTTCAAAAACAAGGCAAAATCCATAACATGTGATCTCTTGTTTTCTGATCATTTCAAAACCTCTAACCCTTTGCTTATATTTAGGGAGACTATTTGTAACATAAGACACATTTTTTACAAGCCCTCAAACACCCTCAAGCCTTCATAAGTCAGAACTGGCCAAAAACTCCATTTTTGAGCTTCAAACACCCATCTCCATTTCCACTCGTGCGTTTCCACTTTTAACCATCTAAACACTTCACATACATCATATAGAACTCATCTCAACACCTGTTACACTTCTGTAACTTCATCTTCATCATCCACCATTTTCAAAAATCTCCATTACAGTTGGACTTGAGTAGAGAGTTCTAGCTGGTTTCAGAATAAAGTAAGGCTTGCAACACACTCAGAGAGGCCCAGGCAAGCTAAACAGATCCTCAGGCCATCTCAAAAGTTGCTCAAACTCCATTCACGACTCCAGCTGCAAGAAGTAAGTTTTCAAACTTCTATCTCTTCATACAAGCATCATTTGATCCTGATTTATGAAGATAAAATATAGATATCTTTGCTCTAAAGTTAACCATGTTCATAGTTCCCATTTATATTGACTATGTATAGAGAATTTTGGATTTGTATTTTCTTGAAAAAATTAGGTTTCAGTTTGGCGCCAGTAAAATTAATCTTCATCTTTGATTTTTAGTTTACAAAAATTATATGTCTGGATTCGTGGTGAAAAAATATACAGTTTTCATGTTTACATTTTATAATTTCATTGAGAAATGAGGGAGATACAAATTTCAGAAATGGAGCTTCAGCCATGGGTACGAGGAAGAAGATGAAGTTATCTTTAGAAGATTGTTTAATATATATATTTATGGTTTTATTATATGACCGGATGTAACAGCCACCCCAGTGGCAAGCAGCGCGCGTTTCATGTCACTTTCACCTAAAGGGCGAGGATTCGAACCAATGTTAACCCCCCTTTTGCATTTTTGTGATTTTTTGTGTTTTCAGGGAGACAGCTTGCCATATGATGTCATGCAATCACATGTTTGACAAGAAAACACGCCTGGCCCAGTGGCAATCTTTTGAGCCAATGAGATAGAGGTTCTGAGTTCAAAACCTGGCAGGACCAAAACCTTCTTTTTAGTACTTATTTGTTTTCATTTATTTCCATTCTTTTTAACAAATTTTAACATTTTATTTAACCAATCAAAACAACTCCTTTTGATTTGATTTTTTGCATACTATTTACTTATAATACCTATTTTATGAATATAAAAAATATCACAAAAATATTTTTATTCTCATCATTTTTTAATTAAAATAAAAACCCTTCATAAAAACCCTAAAAAACATTTTTCTAAATCAATCTTATTTATTTTAAAAATTAGGTTTAGCTCCTTAATTTTAATTTGGACCAATTGAACATTACCCTTTAATTTGATTAAGGCCAAAACATTTTCTTAACAAAAGTCCAAAAATAAATTAATTTATTTTTCCTTTTTATACTTGTATTACATTCATTTCATTTCTTGTATATTTATACAATTCAATATGGTTGTAATAGATAAATACGTTTATTTTCTTGCAAATCCCCATTTGAAGTTTGTGCACCCCCTCCCCTAAATGATGTAATAGCGTAGTAATTTTAATTTCCGCAATTTATCGCTTTATATACAAATGCTAGTAATTAGGGTTTTGTATGGGAAGATTAAAACCAATAAATAGTAAACCCTAATCAAAGATAAATCAAGCATGAAAATCAACACATTTGCACACTTACACCCTTAGGGTAAACCCATCTTGTTCCCTTACAAAATGGCCATATTATGCATGTGAGGTATATTAGCAAACAACGAGCAAAATACAAGATCATAGTCCGTCGATGACGCTATCCATGTTGCCTTTCAAAATGATCTTAGTCACTAAGGAAAGTGCTAAGATATCTTGCAATATTGCTAATCATGGTTATACGATGACCCTTGCCCATCCCTATTACATCCAAAGATAGGGTTACTTGCCAAATCAATGGTAAGATAATAATGTCAAAGGAAAGAGGAAATGAACATGAAAGACTTTTGAGTAGGTAGAATGTTCCTAGTTGCTTTCTCAATTTCAAAACTAAAACATCCTTGCTATTTTCAAAACAAACACCAACACTTTCAAAACATCTTTCAAACTTGAAAACATTTTCAAAAGATCAACACTTTGTATACATTCTTACGAACGAGAACCATTACAAAGTTTTCCTAAACAATGGCACCTTTTCAAAATACTTTCAAAAACCACACAAAGCATATTTTCAAACAAAAGCAAGTGATCTAGCAAGAAACTAAGAGCCCATGGATAACCATGGATAAAAAGTGTGCTAATACCTTCCCTTTTTATAATCTACCCCCCGAACTCAAGAAATAATCTCAAAGGTCTTTCCTGTGCTTTTTCACCTTTCCTTTTGAATAAAAGAAAATTCGGTGGCGACTCTTGCTAACTGCAACATTTGCGATCAAACGCAAAACAACCAAGTCAGTTCTCCGACTGTGTCACAGAACTGGCGACTCTGCTGGGGAAAACTTAGAAAGTGGGGTTACCTTAGGGCTAAGATCACATTTACTTGCTTTCATTATTTGACTTGTATGCTTTACATTTTGGTTCTTTGTTTGGGTTTGAATCCTATACCCGGATTTGGGATACCTTATAGGTAAGTAGCAATACGTTGTGGAAACTGTATGGGGTATACCGACACGGTCTAAGCAATAGCTACGTTAGTGCGACATATTTGTGGGTATCGGTAGCCCTTGAGTAGTCAAGGAGAATACGAGGCCATTGAGTGATGTCATGAAGCACTAATTCACTTCTAGTACCTTTACTTGACCAACTTGGCCATTAGGACGTAGTGAGATGACTAGCTTTGGTGCAGTCCGAAGTTGGTAGATACTCGATACTAAACTCATTGAGGTTTGGTTTCTTGGGATATTTCGTTATCCATTAAAGAGGCTTACGCTGAGACAATGCCCAAGAAAATAAACCAGTGATTTTGAGCTCCTTAGAACCCTGCTACTATTGCTAGGACAGGTTCGAGCCAACTAAACTTCAAGAGGGTACTTACCTATAAGACTCAATGCAAGCCTAAACCTAAGGACTTATTTGTTTGTTTGTGTATATATATACTTGTACATAACATCATAAACATCATGACATCATACTCATACTTACTAACCATTTCAAGGTTGTATGGGACTTATCTTGGTTCTGTTTTGTAGGATATGGATTCTATCCGCAGGAAAACCATTCAAGTCAATCTTATAAGGATCCCTCCTCAACTTAAAGAGTTAGCATCAAGGATTCCTAAAAATTCTCCATTCACCAAAAGACACAGTCGTCTCCTGAACTTGGTTACTTCCAACACTAATGAAGACATGACGAAGGTGCTCTTCCAATTCTTTGATCCTCTACACCATTGCTTCACACTTCCTGATTATCAACTTGTGCCAACTTTAGAAGAATTCTCCCAACTTTTGAGGATTCCCATTCTCAATCAACTACCCTACAATAGTACGGAAAGAGATCTAAATCCAGAAGAGGTTGCTCAAGCCCTACACTTGCAGCCATCTGATATCACAACCAATTGGGAAACAAGGAGTGGTGTCAAGGGTTTCCTAGCCAAGTTCTTGTTTAAGAAGGCCCAAAGTTGTTGGAACTCTTTGGATTTTCAAGACTTTGAGGAAATTGTGGCTCTCCTCATCTATGGGATGGTTTTATTTCCAAATCCTGACTAACTCATAGAGGTAAGCACCGTCAAAATCTTCATGACTCGTAACCCGGTGCCTACTCTACTAGGAGACATCCTACACTCTTTTCACACTCGCACAATGAGGAAAAGGGGTATTCTCATGTGTTGTACTCCTCTCTTGGCAAGATGGTTTATTTTGTATCTTCCCCAATTTGTACTGAAGAATGAGCAAGTTCAAGGTGGTTACATATGTTGATGACACTCAAGCATTCAGACATTCATTCGTGTTCCCGATTTATGGAGAATGTTACTATCGTCGACCGTTGTGGAGAGTTCCATAATGTCCCTTTACTTGGCATTAGGGGAGGTATCACTTACAACCCTTGTTTATCCTTGAGACAATTTGGTTACGCTCGAAGGGATGGCCCACATGAGATGCTTATTCAAGGTTTAGTGTTTTATTACGAGAATGACGATCAAGGTCACTGCCAGAGGTTTATCCGAGCTTGGAGAATGTTGAACATGGTAGATAGAAAGACATTGGGGCATAAGAATTCCATCCTCTTGAGTCTTACCTAAAATGGGTACGACCTCGTGCTCAATGTCTCATGATGCCTTATCCTTCTATTCTCCCGGTTATCATAGAGCCTGTTGTGGAAGGAGACGTTCCATACACTATCCTGCATCCTGACATGCCCACCTCTCTCGAAGACTTGAAAAGGGATTGGATACAACTTAAGGGGGAGTGAGACACCTTTGAGGCCCAATTATATGACAGCGAGAAGAAGGTTCTGGAACTCACCAAGCATCTTCATGAGGAGCGGAGTTTGAATGCCTACATCGCACCAAAGAGGATGCGTACAACCTTTTTATCTTAGAGTTTTTTGTATTTCTTTGTAAAAGCCCAAAGAGGTATGATGTACTAAAACTTTGATTTATTAATATAATGTGTGTTCCTTTTTGGTCTAAAGCAAATTTAAGTCTCTATTTTCCATGAAATCATTGCATATGCATCACCATTCATCATAACATAAGCAGGTTTTTTTGCAACAAGTCTCCTCATCTTTTACTGTTTATTTGAGTAAGATGGACTTAGAACAGACTGTGAAAGATCTCCAGGCGCAGAATACTCAGTTTCAACAAATGTTCTTGACTCTAGCCAAAGGATAAGAGGATTTGAAAACTTTCCTGATTGAAGAAAAGAAGAAGAAATAAAAGAAATCAACCGGTGTCTTGAATCCAGGAAGAAGATTCCCTGGGCCAGTTAGACGAAACCTAGACTTTGCAACATCATCTGGTGAAAGGGATAATCAAGAAGGGAAAGGCAAGGAAGTGGCTGCCCAGCCAGAATCTGAAGAGGGTGAAGAAAAAGATTACTCAGAAGATTCAGAAAGTGTCTGGGCTGGACTTTGAAGAACTGGGTTTGGTGTATGGGATTGTTATTCCACCAAAATTTAAGGCGCCAGTGTTTGCCAAGTACGACGGGGTTTCATGTCCCAAGATGCACCTCTGATCTTATGTGATAAGGATACAACCTCACACTGCTGAAGGAGATTTGTGGGTCCATTTCTTTCAGGATAGTCTATCCGAGACTCAGTTAGATTGGTTCTATCAATTGGAAAGGGCCAATACCCATAATTGGAAGGACCTTGCCGCTGCTTTTTATAAACAGTATCAATACAACACGGATTTTGCTCCCACCCGTGCTCAACTCCATAGTATGGCTATGGTTTCAAGTGAAGGTTTCAAAGACTACGCTCAAAAATGGAGGGACTTAGCAGGAAGAGTCCAACCTCCCCTATCTGACAGAGAGCTAGTATACATGTTTTTGGGTACCCTGTCTGGTCCTTTATTTAATCATCTAATTGGAAGATCCTCCGCAGGTTTCACTGAATTAATCTTGACTGGGGAAAGAGTGGAAGCTGGGATTAAGAGCGGGAAGATCCAAAAAGACACATCCTCCAATGCTGTGAGAAAACCATTTATTGGAAAGAAAGAGGTTGTTGTTGTTGTGTATCCCCAAAGGAATCAAGACATAATTGAACATCGTCTAATGGTAGGGGCTATCATGATCCCTAAGCCTGCGCTTGCTCAACAAAGGGGCAACCAGCCTAGAACAGAAAGACCAATAAGACAATTCACCCAGATAAATATGACACTATCTTAAGTTATGCCACATTTGTTAAGGTCTAATCTAGTGACTTTGAAAGAAGCCCCAAAGAATCCCAATACTGCCTCTCCTCATTACCACCCTAATGCTCATTGTGCTTACCATTCAGAAAGTCCAGGCCATGATACCAAAACTGTTGGGCTTTGAAAAACAAGGTGCAAGATCTTCTCGAAGCAAAAGAAATTGAATTTGATGCTCCTAATATCCCAAATGTTATCACAGCTCTTATGCCCAAACATGGTCATGATGTTAACGTTGTTGAAGATGATTTGTTTGTTACTATTGTTGATGAACTTATTACTCCTCTCCTGACTGTCAAGAGGAACCTGTTAAAGGCTGGTTTATTTCCAGGTTGTAGCAAAGACTGTCACTTTTGTTCATCCCAATCAACTGGTTGTCATTTATTGAAGGCACGTGTTCAGCGCCTAATGGATGACAAAGAAATTTTGTTTAAAAAGACTCTTGTTCCAACCACTGCTTATGAAGACGTTTCAATATTAACCATTTCCGCCAATTCTTCCAGGGTTTCCACCAAAAAACCCGTTAGAATTACATCAGTTCCTAAAGTGACTCCACTGATAATTATTATGCCAGGGCCAATCCCATACTCATCAAATAAGATTGTTCCCTAGAATTATGGGGGTGATGTCTACTATCACGGCGTCAAGCAAGATTGGCTGGCTGATGAAGACTCAAGTCCTGAGAGGGATGACACCGACATTGTCAACATTGCAGGGACTAGCAAAATAACCCAAAGTGGAAGGGTGTTCTCCCCTGATATTTCTGCTCCAAAAGTTGTTTCCAGTCGTGTGATCATTCCTACTGTTGTTCCTACTGATACTGCTACTGTAATCCCTGTAAGTACTTCTGTAGACATTCCCACCACCGATTCGGCCGAGACTCGAGGCAAAGGCATTCTGGTTGAGCCTGTCCGGATGAAGGCGCAATCAGTATCCATTCCAAAGGCTTCCAAGAAAGAAATGGAGGAGATTCTAAAAATTATAAAGAAAAGTGACTACGATGTAGTTGAACAGCTGGGGCAGACTCCGTCAAAGATATCCATGCTAGCTTTACTGTTATGCTTTGAGGCTCATGCGAAGGCCTTGGTGAAATTTCTTAAGACTTCCCATGTGCCACAAGAAACCTCTGCTGATCAATTCCAAGACTATGTGGCCAGTTTGACCGTTGATAATGGTTTAGGCTTTTCTGATGCTGATCTAACACCTAGAGGGAGGAAACATAATGAGGCGTTACATGTATCTGTCGAATGCAGGGGCACAACTCTGGCCCATGTTTTGGTTGAAACTCGTTCATCTTTGAATGTGTTTCCTAAGAAGGCTCTTGATAGACTTGACTGTGAAGGTTTGACCTTGAAACCCAGCAACATCGTGGTAAGGGCCTTCGACGGATCGAAGAGAATGGTGCATGGGGAGGTGGATATCCCCATTAAAGTTGGAACTCAGACCTTTGATTCAACTTTCTATGTAATGGATATTCGCCCTTCCTATTCCTGTTTATTAGGCCGACCTTGGATTCATAATGCTGGTGCCGTCACCTCTACATTACATCAGATGCTGAAATATCCGATTAAGGGAAAAATCATTATTGTCCATGGAGAGGAGGAATATATGGTCAGTCACTTGAACTCCTTCAGATACGTGGAATTGGATGGTGAATTAATTAAAACTCCGTTTCAGCATTTCGAGGAAGTCCCACAAACTGTGGCAGTAACCAAGTTTGTTTCCCAAGTCCCGAAGATTATAAGGCCTCCGCTGAAGATGTCTTCTCTGAAATATGCCAAGGCAGTAATTGAAGAAGGTGGCTTCATTGTTTGGGGTCAACTCCTGGATATCCCTTACAAATTTGATAAATTTGGTCTGGGTTTCACTTCTGAAGCTCAGAAAGCCATTCGTCGTGCTCGTGCCGGGGGACCACCTTTGAAGATCAGCAATCAT
This sequence comes from Vicia faba, assembly GCA_948472305.1. Lineage (NCBI taxonomy): Eukaryota > Viridiplantae > Streptophyta > Magnoliopsida > Fabales > Fabaceae > Vicia > Vicia faba. The sequence goes on along the minus strand of OX451736.1, from coordinate 1,232,304,007 downwards.
GGAGTCAACACAATGGAGGATAGTGATGATAGCTTTGACCTGGAAGATTGGATTTTTCTAACTATCAACGGAGGACTCGGCAACTGGTAAGCTAAATATTTTGTCCCAATTACTTTCATCCAACAGTAATTGTCTTTAAATTTTTATCGGATCTGTAATATTTAAACAATTCAGACTTTTAAAACCTCGTGTCTTACCCGAGGCATGACGGTCCATCTGTAAAGATTGTTACTTCATTTTCATATGTCATCAATGAATCATGGACGTTTTTGCATACAAACTTTGTGCTCTTTGTTCTTCTTTTTCTACATTTTATTTACAAAGATAGTTGTACTCTTACACACACTCACATATTAAAATGCAGATCCACATCCACTCAGGATCCCATGGGTAACGACTCTGCTATGGCCATTTGTGACTTTGAAAATCTAATCTACAAAGCCGGAGACGAGGGTGAGGAAGATTGTGAAGTGCCAGGGGAACTCGCCAGGTTACTACAACAAGAAGAAAGGACCATACAACCCCACGAAGAGCCAGTGGAGACAGTTAACCTAGGTACCGAAGAGGACAAGAAAGAAGTCAAGGTAGGAGCCAATCTGGAACCCAGTGTTAAGAAGCGCTTAATTCAGTTGCTACATGATTATGTTGAGGTCTTCTCTTGGTCATATGAAGACATGCCAGGACTTGATGCTGATATTGTAGTCCACCGTCTACCGACAAAAGAAGATTGCCCTCCGGTAAAATAGAAAGTCCACCGTATACGGCCAGATATGTCAGAGAAGATTAAGACGGAAGTCATGAAACAATTCAACGCTGGATTCTTACACTAAAAGAAAATTAGGATTTTACGACACAAAAATTGCGAAAGTTACTTAATAACCGTCGTAATTCTAATATAGGGACCCATGTCACGACGGTATACACCTACCGTCCTTACATATTTAAAAAAATATTAAATATCGCGGCAATTTTTCATTAAACCGCCCTAAAATGAATGTTGCGACGGTTAAGAAACCGTCCTAAAATAGACATCACGACGGTAAAACAACCGTCGCCCCCCTAAACCTTTAAAAAACATGCAAAAGTTATGAAAGGGCACGACGGTAACCACACCCGTCGTCCCCCTAAATCCTTTACCCCGCTTCGTCTATTTCTCTTTTTATTTATTGTTCACGTATCTTTCTCCAAATTTCTTCATACTTTTTCTTTTTCTCTGTACAAACTTCAACCACATCAATTCGATGAGAACCTTAAGAAGCTTCGATGGCTTCCCTTTAAATTTGAGCATCTTCTCTCGCTATTCCCAATTTGAAATCCATTTTTTGTGTGTTTTGTGTTTGGTGACGTCGTGTTGGTTATGGAAATTAGGGCATCAAGCATAGGCAAAGCCATCACCCGACTAGCTAGGGCAGTTTCCCAGGCTCTTCCTTCTCTCGTCTGAACTTCTGAATCTCATCGCAATGGTCGCTCTCTCACTCAGGAAATCGAATCTGCTCCAGGAAGTATCAGAGTCAATCTTCTCCTTCGCTCATAAATATGTGTTCTTTTTTAAATCAGAATAGGGTGGCTGGAAGAACATCAATGGTTGTGGCACGTTCTGACTCGCGGCATCGGGAATTCGTGGTCGTAGTCGCATATCATTAATTGTCTTTAGATGTCGAATCGTCGTGAGTTATCTTCTTCTTCTTTTTTTTTACTTTTAAGCTCGATTTTTTATGCGGGGTCGTTATTCTGTTGTTAATCATTGTTGTTGTAGGTTGTTAACCAAGTGTTCGGTGAAATGCCTGAACCATGTTGTTTTGTTTTTCGGTCTTGAAATCTCTTGGTTGCATTTCCGAGTTTTTGTTATTGTGTTGTGATCGATTGTGGTTGGCAAATTGATGGAGAATTGCTGAATTTCTTACTTTATTTCTTGCTTCACTTAGACTGCAATGCCTGCCATACTCTATCCGATGGCGTATTCAAGCTGTAATGCCTGTGCTCTCTCCCTCTATGTGGCGCTCTTTCTCTTGCCAACCACCATCTGTTCCGAATTCTTCCATTGTATCTCTTCAGCCCAGCATTAAAAATTTGTTGTTCTGGTTGTTCTTTTGGCATAAACAGAAGGCACCTAACCAATTTAATATGGAACTTTGTTGTTCTGGTTGTTCTTTTGGCATAAACATAGCCAAAATTCAATGGACAAACATGAGGAGTACTGTAAGAAATTTAGTAGCTATATTTACTTACTGTAGAAAACTAACTTATATTCGAATTAGAAATTTTATAAGTTTTAGTGGATGATATATTTTGTTAAATACCTATCTAAAAATTTCAAAATTAATGCATTCCTTGTGAAGTTGTGATTGATTCTTTGGAATATCAGTTGTGTTTCTCTGAACTCACCTGTTTCCTTTGAATGCTTAATATGTTTTTGCAGTCTGCACCAGTGAACATTATTGTTGGTTCTCATGTCTGGGTTGAAGATCCAACACTAGCATGGATTGGTGGTGAAGTTACTAAAATCAGTGGTGAGAACGTCCATGTTCGCACCAGAGATGGGAAAACTGTGAGTCAAGCTGTCTATACTTTAATTGCATTGGTCATTTGTGATAACTTATGATAAATATGTTCTCACTCAATTATTGTCATATTTTTATATTTTTATTCATGATATTTTTTTATGAATTCTTCTAAGTGATCATTACTATTCATAAAGTAAATTAGTGTCAAAAGAGAGTTTAATTAAGCATATAATTATTGTCAAATTTTATGGTAGGATTAATTGCAAGAGAGATCTAATATAGTTTCTCAACTCAAATTAGAAGACATGCGAGATTCAATTGAAGGTTTGGCACTGTTACTTTCTGTTGATCCAATATAGTTTCTAATTTTTACTATCTAATTCTCCTTGTTGAGTTGAAACTGTGATTGGTTTACTTATTGGATAGATAAACGTTTTATAAACACGTGCCTATGATATAATTTCTAGTTTATCATCTTTTCCATGATGTCTATGTGCCTATGATATGATTTCTAAATTATCATCTTTGCCATGATGTCTACTAGCCTTTTATCAATATGATTGACTATGCTTTTCATTTCACTCACAGGAAAATCTCCAACGTTGGCTTACTAATGCTTAGCCTCGAGACCACTTTGTGATTTACACAAGTTTAGATACTGAGGTAAAGAGAACCCGTAACAAATTTTACAGGAGTAATTAGGGGATCTTGTAAGTATGGGTATCATCATTGAGATAACATTGAAGTTTGTATTGAAAATAGTGGTAGTGGTTAGTACATATCCAATGAATTGTTGTTGATTTTGCATGGATTGTTGAGTAGTAATCCCCCGAGATGGTTTAGGTTGAAACCTGTTTCAAAGACAACTAATAAACCGACACGAAAGGTTTCAGGATTTGATCGAGAGTTTTGGATTCTTTGCAGGTTTGGTTTTCTAGTCTATATAAATACCTAGCTTCTAGTTTCCGTGATTGATTCATATAGCTACTAAGTTTGATCTTCCATCAAACATTTTATCCTTGTTTAATATGATTTTTTCTTGTTCATATAACTTCTAGATGGGGGCATACGGGCTCTTTGTTTTTTCCCCCCTTCTTTATGATGGTCTATTGTCTAATGCAGAATTACTTAGACTGCATGCAACTGCCAGACTCTATCCGGTGGCGTATTCAAGCTGCAATGCCTGTGCTCTCTCCCTCTCTGTGGCGCTCTTTCTCTTGCCAGCCACCATCTGTTCCGAATTCTTCCATTGTATCTATTCAGCCCAACATTAAAAATCTGGGTTTAACTCTAGCAGTTTGGCTACACCTCAGAGGAGCCCATCTCCACTATCAAGGACTGCAGCATTAGGGAAATCAAAACATGACAATGATTTCTAATTTGACCCTTGGACACTTTTAGAGGATGGCGCTGGATCTTTCCCTTCTGCAAGCAATATTGGAGGTAGCGACTGTGTTAATATTCGTGCTTCCAGCTTGCTTAAAGGGGCTGTAAGGGTGAGAAGGACTGACCTTACCTATGTCGGTGTTGTGGCTGAGGATAGTTGATTAGCAAGATTTTTGATTGGTTTGGCAAGATTTTTTATGCTTATTATTATAAGATTAGGATTTGATATGTTTTTCTGTTTTTTTGTACTACGTGACATAATATCGTCCCTCTTCTCCACTTATCTACTTCTCTGCTTCTTTATAATACCGGTAAGTCGGCAGTGGAAGGTACAAATCACTGCAAAGCTTTGGTTCATGATGAGTTTCAATCTTTTGTTGAATGTAATACAACGGGAAAGTTAGGGTTTTGATTTTGTGGTTAGAGTTATTGTGGTTGTTTTGATGATTTGGAGTGATGATATATGATTTCCTGGGTAGTCGGAGGCAATCGTGGAAGAAGCTTCAGGCATGAAAAAACTCAGTTATAATTTATGTGCTCAGTTTTGTTGATGTTTTTGCTATATGTTCAAAATACAACATTGCTCTTCTATTTTGTGAGTTTAACATGTGGGTCTTTCTTTCAACTACATCTTTGTTTCTTTCAATATAGATTTTTCTGATCAATACGGACAAACTCAACTCTATGAACATGTTATAGCATAAAATAATCTATGGCACTTCTGATAGTGTGCAACATGTAGAATTGTGAGCATCAGTTTATGGTGTGCGTGTCCAAACACATAACCCCACTAACTTCACATTTTAGTTTTTTTCATTTTTACATGATAAAGTCAATGCACTGTGTAAGTTTTCTCTGATGATAGGCTATAAGAGAAACATAAACTGCTACTAATTCAAAGGAAGTTGCGGAATCAAATTGAAAACCAAGGGAAACATCTTTAGATGATGTTTGAGAAACAGAAATAGATTGGTGGCAGCAAGGGTGCGTCCCCTTCTAACGCGCATTCCGCCGGCACTCTTGGACATGGTGATACCTTCTTCTGTAGACAATTTACAAATGTCAAATGATGAGCGCGACAAATTAAAATGCAACACCGAAGAAAGTTCCCAGGATGCGAAACATGAAGAGCAGTACCTCGCGGTGGAATGGCAGCTGCCGCTAGCCGTTAATATCTTTCTTTTTATGTTCTACCGAATTGTTTTTATGATTTTAGAATGTATCTTTACATGTTCCTAAATGCACATGTAAATGGACACAACTTCTATTTTTGACATTGTGGCTTTATGCAGCTCAAACTGGTCTCAAAGGAAGATCCTTGGATGGAGAGGGTGGACTTTCTTATTGAAATAATGGTGTCCTTTTTTTAGAAGCAGCAGTCTCAAAAGGAAGCTATCAATGCTCTCCCTCTTTATTCAAATGAGCAGATTATGTGGGATGAAAGTGTTGTATCATGGACCCCAAATGCTCTTCCTCTTTATCCAAGCATGAAAGTGTTTAACATTACTCATTTGGCTTCACTTTTCCTGGGTGTTGGATCAGCTCCCTAAATGGTCTCCTATCAATAGGGTTGCTTATACTGATAGGCTCTCTGCGAGGTTTGAAAGAGAGGGTGAGGGTGTCTGCAGTTCTCACAATTCTTTATGCAATTCCTAACCTTGACCTTTTTCAGGTTAACATGAAAGGACTTGATGGAATTCAACGACCTATATATGTGGCGAAAAGGTATGTTTCAACTGACAAGTGCTTTATGGAATTCCTATCCTATTTTGCTTTTAATGCCAAGGAAACCCTGATGACTATGGTATGGTATGTATGGTGACTGGTATAGATCCCTTATGAATGTGTATGGCTGTTTTTTGTTGGCTGCTAACATTTATTGATCAAGTTAGCCGGTGAGGCCTGATTGATCCATGTAGTAACTTATATGTTTTGAAAGCCCTCGAGGGCATTTTTGTCCTCCCAACTGCTATATAGCTTAAAGCTGTAAATAGGGTAAATAGGGCACTCTGTTAATTTGAGTAAGGTGAATTTCTCGCATGAAGAGCGGGCCTTCTACAAAAAGTTGGAAGCTGATTCACGTTCTCAATTTAAAGTTTATTTCTTTTCAAATTTCTTATATTAAGCTGGTGCCTTTTGTGTGACAGGAGTTAAACTTGACAATGCAACAACTATAGCAACGTTTGATCCAAATGAGAAAACCTACAACATTAATGGAAAGGATGTGCAAGGACACTTCATGGTGGATTACACTGCTGCTCAGATTGACCACAATGTGTCGAGTAAGTCTTCAACTAAGAGATTATTTATTTATTATAAAGTTGAGGTTTATGTTCTTATCCTATGTTGCAGTGAATCAGGCCATTTTTTCGCGTCCAAGTTTCTACGACGGCTTATCTCCCGTACTCAATGTTGATGGTATTCTAAGTAGCAAAACTCCACCAAGGGTTTGGTTGAATTTTCAGGTTCTCTCCATCTCTATCTCGTGACGCATAATCATTTTATACACAGTTCTTATTTTCAAATTGATTGTTTTGTTGCAGTACCAAGCATTTTATGACCAACACGACGTAAAGCTAGTTGATAAAGTACTAGAAATGTTGAGACTTTATACTATAGACTTTATTTCATCTCCAGAGATCGGTTTCTTAACAAGTGTCAATGAGAAAGTTAGGAAGAAAACAAAGTTCGTCTTTCAATTTCTTAACGCAAGTGATGTCGAACCAACAACAATGCAATCGTATGGCACCATTGTGAAAGATCTTGCGGCAATCAAGTCATATGCATCTGGCATAATAGTGCCGAAAGAATACATATGGCCAGTTAAACCAGACAATTACTTGGGGCCTCTCACAACCCTAGTATCTGATGCACATAAACAAGGACTGGAAGTGTATGCTTCTAGTTTTGCGAATGATTTCTTTTCAAGCTATGATTATAACTATGATCCTACTGCTGAGTACCTACAATTTATAGCGAAAGACGAATGTGTTGATGGTCTTGTTACTGATTTTCCTTCAACCGCATCAAATTCTATAGGTGAGTTGAAAACACTAGACCTTTCTTATTAACATTTTCTGCGGTGAGAGTGAAGAGATATTCAAAACTATGCTTATTAGAAGACTAGTTCAAAAGAAGATAACTGGGCTATATGGAACTGAATTTCTTATTTTTTCAGCATGCTTTGCACTCAACAATACACTGCCGAAAAAAGGTAATAGTATTATTCTTGAACTTCTCACAACAGTCATAGAACCTTATAAATAAGATGCAAAAAGATGCTAATGCATTTGTTTTTTGCAGGACAACCTTTGATCATTAGCAATAACGGAGCAAGTGGCGTTTATCTAGGTTCTACCAATCTTGCTTATCAACAAGCAATAGACGACGAAGCTGACATTATAGATTGCTCGGTTCAAATGACAAAAGATGGAATTTCATTCTGCTCAAATACAGCAGACCTAATGGCAGATACAACTGCTATGACTAAATTCATGTTGCGGACTTCCAATGTTCCAGAAATTCAACCAAATAGTGGAATTTTCTCCTTCGATCTCACGTGGAACGAGATCCAATGCTTGCAACGTAATGCTTCCGTTTGACTTCAAAAATTCATGAAGAATGGTGGATAGCAACGTAATGATTATGGAACTCGCATTTTACATGATTATGGAACACACATTTTTTTGGATATTATAATGCTTATTTGATGTTAAATATTTTTTATTGAAATTATTTTTACTATATTACAAAGTGATAGAAAATAAAACAAAAAATAATACTATAAATAAATATATTAAAGAAGAAATAATTTAAAGAAAAAAATAACACAAAAAAAAACTATATTTAAAATTTTTTACATAGATAATAATTTAAATAAAAAATATATATAATAGAAAAATAAAAAAAAATCAAGACATAAACAAAAGTCATGGCGACAGTACCGAACCGTCGTAATCAACAATTAAAAATAATCAACAAAAGTCATGACGGTATCGAACCGTCGCCATAAACAATTTAATAAATTTCAAAAGATATTCACGACAGTATCGAACCGTCGCCATCAATAATTAAAAGAAACTCAAAAGATAGTCACGACGGTATCAACCCGTCGTAAACTTGAACGACAGTTTTTGTAACCGTCGCAAAATAGGTTGGGGACACACACTTCTGCGACGGTAAAGCAACCGTCGTGGAAAGCAAATTGCGACGGTTTTAACCATCGTAATCTACAAAAATACCTGTCGCAATCTGCCAATTTTCTTGTAGTGTTAGCTGTCACCTCCTATCCACAATGGGTTGCCAATGTTGTTCCAGTGCCTAAAAAGGATGTTAAAGTACGCATGTGTGTAGACTACAGAGACTTGAATAGGGCAAGCCCTAAGGATGATTTCCCACTCCCCCACATTGATATTTTGGTTGACAACACTGCACAGCATAAAGTATTTTCCTTCATGGATGGTTTCTCAGGCTATAATCAAATCAAAATGGCACCTAAGGACATGGAGAAAACGACCTTCGTTACACAGTGGGGCACGTTTTGTTACAAGGTTATGCCATTCGGGTTGAAGAACACTGGGGAAACTTATCAGCGTGCCATGGTAGCTCTATTTCACGACATGATCCATCACGAAATAGAGGTCTATGTGGATGACATGATAGCCAGATCTCAAACTGAAGAAGAACATCTTGACCATTTGCAGAAACTGTTTGAAAGGTTGAAGAAATACAAGTTAAGGTTGAACCCCAATAAATTCACATTTGGGGTAAGGTCTGGTAAGCTCCTAGGCTTCATCGTCAGTGGTAAAGGTATCGAAGTGGACCCTGCCAAGGTAAAAGAAATACAAGAAATGTCTGCTCCTCACATCGAGAAAGAAGTCAGAGGATTCTTAGGATGGCTAAACTACATTGCCATATTCATTTCTCACTTGACTACTACCTGTGAACCAATCTTTAAATTATTGAAGAAAGATCAAGTAGTTTGATGGAATGATGAATGCCAAGCCTCCTTTGACAAGATCAAAGAATACCTTCAAGAGCCTCCTGTTTTGATACCGCCAGTCGAGGGAAGACCTTTGATTATGTATCTAACTATTTTGGAAAATTCAATGGGGTGTGTTTTGGGCAAACATGACGAGTCTGGCCAAAAAGAGCATGTTATTTATTACCTGAGCAAAAAGTTTACCGACTGTGAAACAAGATATTCACTGCTCAAGAAAACTTGTTGCGCTCTAGCATGGGCTGCTCGCCGGCTAAGACAGTATATGTTGACCCATACTACCTTATTGATATCTAAGATGGATCCAATTAAATACATATTCAACCTGCTCTCTCTGGGAGAATAGCAAAGTGGCAGATGATTCTGACTGAATATGACCTTCAGTATACTATCCAAAAAGCAATAAAGGGTAGTGTGTTAGTTGATCACCTTGCTCATCAAGCCGTGGATGACTATCAATGTATGAAATTTGAATTCCCAGATGAAGACATCATGATGGTAAACAATTGTGAAGAACTCAGACCATCTGACAGACCTGAACAAGGATCTCGATGGACCTTGGTTTTTGACGGAGCCTCTAATGCACTCGGCAATGGCATAGGTGATGTAATCATATCTCCTGAAGGATGTAATACTCCCTTCACTGCAAGACTTTGTTTCAACTGTACTAATAATATGGCAGAGTACGAAGCGTGTGTTTTCGGTCTCAAAGTTGCCATAGATTTAGGAATCAAGTCCTTAAGTGTGTTTGGAGATTCAGCTTTGGTCATCAGTCAGATTAAAGGAGAATGGGTCACCAAGCATCCAAACCTCATCCCCTACAGAGAACATGTGATGACATTAACCCCACATTTCAAGGAAATTACTTTTGAGCATTTTTCGCGAGAGGAGAACCAACTAGCAGACGCATTAGCCACTATGTCATCCATGTTTAAACTCAAATGCGATAACGAGGTCTCCCAGATCACCATCGAGCGGAGAGGTGAACCAGCTTACTGTCACGAGATCGATGCTGAAGAGATAGTGGAAAAACCTTGGTTCCATGTGGTCAAAAGGTATCTCGAGACTCAAGAGTATCCGAAAGAAGCTACGATCAATGATAGGAAGTTCTTGAGGAGATTCGCAGCTAAGTTCTTCCTCAGTAATGGCATTCTCTACAAACGTAACCACGACTCTGTTTTGCTTCATTGTGTAGACAAGGCTGAGGCAGAAAAGATCATGGCGAATTTACATGAAGGCACTTTTGGCACCCATTCTAGTGGACATACGATGGCTAAAAAGATCCTATGGGCAGGGTACTGTTGGTCTAGCATGGAAGCATATTGCTATCAGCATTCACGAACCTATCACAAGTGTCAGATTTACGTTGACAAAGTGCACGTGCCTCCAGTTCCTTTAAACGTCCTGACTTCTCCTTGGCCTTTCGCGATGTGGGGCATCGATATGATTGGAGAAATCAAACCTGCAGCTTCTAATGGGCACTGCTTCATCTTGGTGTCCATTGATTATTTCACAAAGTGGGTTGAGGCAGCTTCTTTTGCTTTCGTTACCAAGAATGTGGTGGCCCGATTTATCAAATAGAGTCTCATCTGTCGGTACGGTATCACAGAGAGAATTATCTTAGACAATGGTACGAATCTCAATAACACCATGATCACCGCACTATGCGCACAATTCAAGATCCAGCACCATAATTCTTCCCCTTACCGGTCAAAGATGAATGGATCTGTTGAAGCCGTAAATAAGAACATCAAGAAGATCATACAAAAAATGACAGTAACCTACAAAGACTAGCACGAGATGTTACCATTTGCTCTCTATGTTTATCGTACTATGGCGCGCACATCAACAGGGGAAACTCCTTTCTCTTTGGTATACGGCATGGAAGTTGTTCTGCCAATTGAAGTCCAGATGTCTTCTCTAAGAATCATAAAGGATGCAGGGCTGAATGAGGATGATTGGGTCCAAACTTGGCTTGACCAGTTGAATTTTATTGATGAGAAGAGGCTAACGGTTGTCTGCCATGGCTAGATGTACCTAAAACATATGATCAAAGCCTTCAACAAAAAGGTCAGACGCGAGGTATATCGGGTTGGTGAGTTGGTAATCAAGCGTATCATATTGCCACAAGGTAATCCCAGGGGCAAGTGGACTCCTACATATGAAGGACCATTTGTGATAAAAAAAAAACATATTCTCTGGTGGAGCAATGATCCTAACTACTATGGATGGTGACGATCTTCCACACCCAGTGAACGCGAATATAGTCAAAAGATACTACGCATGAATAAATACCCGCTAGGTCGATTGGCCTAGGCAAAAATTAGGGCATCCTGGCAAACCATAAAGGTTCGGGAAAAAATTAGGGATAAAATAAAAAAATATATGTACAGCCGGCAAGCTGAAAACCTGAAAGGGCGGCTTTGGCAAAAAAGGGTATCCCGTTGGACTGAAAACCCGTAAGGGCGGTCCAGGCAAAAGTTAGGGAAATAAAGTGTATGACTATATCCCGTTGGATCACCTTACAGACAACCTTTAGCATCAATAGACAAGTTCAAACAGGTCTAATCAATCCAATCAACTTCATACAAGGTAACAAGTGGACAAGACACTCAGAGACACAAAGGCTATAGCAGAATGGGAACCTCATGGGATTATTTCACATAGCTATATTTTCTTTGTATTCTTCTACGACGACATTCTCTTACTAGAATGCCCGTCTCGTTGTACAAAATACTTATTCAAGTTAATACAAAGATATCCCTTTGAAAGTGCAAAATTATCTGTTTTTTCCTTATTTATGTGTTTTGATTATAAAAACGTCCAATGATTTATTTTTAACATATGCATTTGAATGTGATTACTGTTTACAAATGAACAAAAAGAAAAGAATCAGAAAATAGAAAGACAATCACCAATGGCCTTAAGAAATTGGATAATATCTCTAGACCATTCTATAGAGTTCCCCATAATTACTTTCTCAGCAAGAGCGGAGAGCGGGACATCCCACTATAGGATCATTAACGTTTGTCCAGTTCCCTCACATCCCCAACAGAACAAAACTTCTAGCTACTGCTCCAAAGATTCCCCAGTGAATGTTGCCCAATTTCTCATGATTCCCCAGCAGGTTTTCACAAGATCTACGAGCAATGTACAATGTTCCCTTTTCATAACAGAGTTTATTTCTCTAAACAATTAGAAACCCATCAACACTTCTACTTCAAAGCATGAAAACTTTCACTCCTCATTCTCAGCATCGTTCAGGGATTTATTTTCCCTGGCTCCAGCAATATTGTGGCATAACAATTAAGTTGTCCATGCATCAATATGTCATAGCATCGACAAAGACAAATACATACGACAAAATCTCATTTATTTTGAGAGTATCATTATACCATGCATTTCATACATCGTGATGTTGCATACAACTAACCTTTCATCTTTTCAAGAAAGATCCATCAACAGGAAATTATCGTCAAAATTTTCAACAAGTCAATTGCAGATCAGTTCCCAAGAAAGGACTGGCCAACCATCTACATAACAAATATTTCTTTCAAATCCATGCCGGTTCAGTTTAAATCTCAACGATTTATTCTGATTCTTTCCTGCAGATATCTTCTCTGGTTCAGATAAATCTTTCAATGATTTGTTCTGATTCTTCTCCAGATCTCTACTGGTTCAGTTTAAATCTCTCAACGGTTTATCCTGATTCTTTCTCGTAGATACTTTCTCTGGTTCAGATGAGTCGCTCCAAGATTTATTCTGATTCTTTCCAGTTAAAAAATTCAAGACCTCTACTGGTTCAGTTTAAATCTCTCAACGGTTTATCCTGAGTCTTTCCAAGTAGACACTTTCTCTGGTTCAGATAAGTCGCTCCAAGATTTATTCTGATTCTTTCAAGTTAAAGTATTTTCAAGACCTCTTTTGGTTCAGTTTAAACCCCTCAATGGTTTTCCCTGATACTTTCCAAAGTAACACCTCGGGTTCAGATTAATCTCTCAACGATTTATTCTGATTCTTTCCCGTAGACACTTTCTCTGGTTCGGATGAATTGCATAAAGATTTGCTCTGATTCTTTCCAGTTAAAGAATTTTCAAGACCCTTTTTGGTTCAGTTTAAACCCCTCAACAGTCCATCCTGATACTTTCCAAAAGAAATAGTTCTGATTTCATATAAATCGCTCCCAGATTTATTCTTATCCTTCCCATTCAGATAACAAACGAGATTTCTTCCGGTTCAGATAAGTCGCTCCAAAGATTTATTCTGATTTTTTTCCAGTGGAAATCAAATTCAGACTTAGCATATTTTTTGTCAATAGTCACCTTTGGATGGAATCTACAAACCCATCTCCAGCAAATCTCCACCCTTCCTCTAAATGGCATCTATAATCCCATTCCCATTTCATCTTCAAGTGCAAATTTCCGGGCACTCTAGTATCCAATCATCTTCCACCTTCAAGTCACGAATGGCGGATCCGCCAATATAACTCTTCAGGTTTAAGAAGATTGAACAGGAGAAGCTGTTGTACCCCAAAATTTTCCCTCTCATTTCTCAAGTAATCACTCACAAGATCTCCTTTGGATCAAGACTGCATTAGGGTTGATCAGCTCAAGACACCTCCTCAAGCACTAATGACTTAAAATTAGGGTTTGAGATTGAACAAATACAAATGGACTTTTAATTCCCCATATGACTTTCATGGATCATTTTTCACCCTCAATAATGTCAAGTTTCAAGTCTTGAATCACATTTTTGCCCAGTCAATTAATCAGTTGACCTAAAAATCGGTTGTATTGGGAAAAAGTCAACTGTGACCAATTTACATTCAAACTTCATAATTTTTTATCCACATAAACATCATGAACCCATATATGTCATTTGATCAAGTTTGGATCACAATTTCTCAAGAAATTTGATCAAGTCATCAAAAGGGCAAAATGGTCAAAATTAGGGTTTTGACTGAGAAAGGGAAATTTTTGATTTTTGACCTAGCAAATAGTTATTTGGTTTGAAATATGATCTCAAGGTTTCAATTGAATCATTTTTACCTAATGACATGACTCAAAACATTGCTCAAGATCAATTGATTGACAGATGAATTTTCAGTCAACTGGTCAAAAGTCAACTGCACACTGAAAAGTCAAACTTTGACTTTTTGATCAAAATCAAGTATCAAAGATTACAATTCATCAAAACATGTCAAAATATGAAACTTATTCATCAAGAAATCAATATTTCATTTTGAAAAGTCAAAATTTCTAAACTTAGAAATTTTTGTAAGTGTTGAAAATTTCTTATTTTTTCATAACTTTGAGCAATTTTTTCATTATGATGCAAGATGATTCAAAGGAAACTTTCAACATGAAAGTTGTAGATCTTGGGAAGATCTAAAATATTTTAGAACACAACTTCTCATCTAAATGCATGGATTTCAAGTTATAATTTTATGAATACATGCTCATGAACTAAAAATGACTTAGTGAAATTTTGCCCTAATTAGGCAGATTTTTTGACCTAACTTCATGGCAATTTTTCACATAGTTCCAAGATGAATCTTCAAAAATGTTCAACATGGGAGTTATATAGAATGTTAAAAGCTTTCTAAAATGTCAAAGAAATCATTGAGATCATTTTTGAGCAGGGAGAATCGAAGAGATGAAGTTAGGGTTCCATTCTTGTTTTTTAAGCCATTTTCATGATGAACATTTGATCCAATCTTCAAGCATGCTGTACAAATATCAATTTGCAGGCTTCTAACTTTACTTTCATTCCATAATTAAGTTTTTTCACAGCTGTTGGAAGCTTTAATCCAAGCATTCAATGCATTATACAAGTATATTTCCATTTTGAGAAGAAAGGCAACATTGTCATTTTAGAAAAGCAAGCTTTATGCAAAGTCAGCTTGCATTGAGCCTTGCATTTGTTATTTATGCACAAACACACTCTACACAATCATAACAAGTGTGTTTAAAGGTTTCAGCCACCCTACAATCCTTGTACCTTGCCTTGGAACAATGCTTGTCAATGTTGCTTCAAAAATAAGGCAAAATCTATAACATGTGATCTCTTGTTTTCTGATCATTTCTAAACCTCTAACCCTTTGCTTATATTTAGGGAGACTATTTTCAACATAAGACACATTTTTTACAAGCCCTCAAACACCCTCAAGCCTTCATAAGTCAGAACTGGCCAAAAACTCCATTTTTGAGCTTCAAACACCCATCTCCATTTCCACTCGTACGTTTCCACTTTTAACCATCTAAACACTTCACATACATCATATAGAACTCATATCAACACCTGTTACACTTCTGTAACTTCATCTTCATCATCCACCATTTTCAAAAATCTCCATTACATTTGGACTTGAGTAGAGAGTTCTAGCTGGTTTCAGAACAAAGTAAGGCTTGCAACACACTCAGGGAGGCCCAGGCAAGATAAACAGATCCTCAGGCCATCTCAAAAGTTGATCAAACTCCATTCACGACTCCAGCTGCAAGAGGTAAGTTTTCAAACTTATATCTCTTCATACAAGCATCATTTGATCCTGGTTTATGAATATACAATTTAGATATCTTTGCTCTAAAGCTAACCATGTTCATAGTTCCCATTTATATTGACTATGTATAGAGAATTTTGGATTTGTATTTTCTGGAAAAAAAATTAGGTTTCAGTTTAGGGCCAGTAAAATTAATCTTCGTCTTTGATTTTTAGTTTACAAAAATTATATGTCTGGATTTGTGGTGAAAAAATATACAGTTTACATTTTTAAATTTCATTGAGAAATAAGGGAGATACAAATTCCAGAAATGGAGCTTCAGCCATGGGCACGAGGAAGAATATGAAGTTATCTTTAGAAGATTGTTTAATATATATATATATATATATATATATATATATATATATATATATATATATATATATATATATATATATATATATATATATATATATATATATATATATATATATATATATATATATATATATATATATATATATATATATATATATATATATATATATATATATATATATATATATATATATATATATATATATATATATATATATATATATATATTTATGGTTTTATTATATGAGCGGATGTAACAGCCACCCCAGTGGCAAGCAGCGCGTGTTTCATGTCACTTTCACCTAAAGGGTGAGGGTTCGAACCAATGTGAATCCCCCTTTTTCATTTTTGTGATTTTTTGTGTTTTCAGGAAGACAGCTTTCCATATGATGTCATGCAATCACATGTTTAATAAGCAAACACGCCTGGCCCAGTGGCAATCTTTTGAGCCAATGAGATGGAGGTTCTGAGTTTAAAACCTGGCAGGACCAAAACCTTCTTTTTAGCACTTATTTGTTTTCATTTATTTCCATTCTTTTTAACAAATTTTAAAATTTTATTTAACCAATCAAAACAACTCCTTTTGAGTTGATTTTTTGCATACTATTTATTTATAATACCTATTTTATGAATATAAAAAATATCACAAAAATATTTTTATTCTCGTCATTTTTTAATTAAAATAAAAACCCTAAAAAATATTTTTCTAAATCAATTTTATTTCTTCTAAAAATTAGGTTTAGCTCCTTAATTTTAATTTGGACCAATTGAACATTACCCTTTAATTTGATTAAGGCCAAAACATTTTCTTAACAAAAGTCCAAAAATAAATCAATTTATTTTTCCTTTTTATACTTGTATTACATTCATTTCATTTCTGGTATATTTATACAATTCAATATGGTTGTAATAGATAAATAGGTTTATTTTCTTGCAAATCCCCATTTTTAATTTTTGCACCCCCTCCCCTAAATGATGTAATAGCATAGTAATTTTAATTTCTGCAATTTATCGATTTATATACAAATGCTACTAATTAGGGTTTTGTATGGAAAGATTAAAACCAACAAATAGAAAACCCTAATCAAAGATAAATCAAGCATGAAAATCAACACATTTTCATATTTACACCCTTAGGGTAAACCCACATTGTTGCCTTACAAAATGGCCATGTTATGCATGTGAGGTATCTTAGCAAACAACAAGCAAAATACAAGATCATAGTCCCTCGATGATGCTATCCATGTTGCCTTTCAAAATGATCTTAGTCCCTAAGGAAAGTGCTAAGATATTTTTCAATATTACTAATCATGGTTATACGATGACCCTTGCTCATCCCTTTTACATCCAAAGATAGGGTTACTTGCCAAATCAATGGTAAGATAATAATGTCAAAGGAAAGAGGAAATGAACATGAAAGACTTTTGAGTAGGTAGAACGTTCCTAGTTGCTTTCTCAATTTCAAAACTAAAACATCCTTGCTATTTTCAAAACAAACACCAACACTTTCAAAACATCTTTCAAACTTGAAAACATTTTCAAAAGATCAACACTTTGTATACATTCTTACGAACGAGAATCTTTACAAAGTTTGCCTAAACAATGGCACCTTTTCAAAATACTTTCAAAATCCACAAAAAGCACATTTTCAAACAAAAGCAAGTGATCTAGAAAGCAACTAAGAGCCCATGGATAACCATGGATAAAAAGGGTGCTAATAACTTCCCTTTTTATAATCTACCCCCGAACTCAAGAAATAACCTCAAAGGTCTTTCCTGTGCTTTTTCACCTTTCCTTTTGGATAAAAGAAAAGTCGGTGGCGACTCTTTCTAACCGCAACATTTGCGATCAAACGCAAAACAACCAAGTCAGTTCTCCCACCGTATCATAGATAGTCTCTTCTTCTCCTCCCATCTTCTTTAGTTTCAAAAATCTTCTCCCTCCTTTTGAAAATTCTTCTTGCTTTTAAACTTGAACCACTTTCATAATAAACTTGGACTCATGTCCATGCATTTTCAAAAAAAAATTCATAAATAAACCTCAATCAACTTAATAATACCTTGAAATTTTTTGTGAGAAGACTAAAAGTCAATCAATCTCACTTCAAACCACTTTACCACTTTGGCTTTTTACTTTAAAACTTTTTCTCAAAAGATTGGACTTTTGTCAATCCTTGTAGTGATGCAAACAACTATACTTCTACAATATGTAGTGAAGAGAGATATTTTCCACTTGGGTGTTGAGTGAGGCATTTTGTTGATTTTAAAATCCAAGCCATATCCTCCACTTTGAGATGATGAAGATTCTCCTTTCTCATGATTGTGGGTAGTAAGTATGTTTTCCATACGGACAATGACGATAATGTCTTATCTCATAAAATCAACCAACACACTTGTGTTTTAAAATTTTAAAGAGGAATTATGTGTACTTTAATCCCCTATTGCATGAAAGGTGGTACGTAGGCACTAAAGGTTCGCAACCGCGGCGGGTGCAAAAACTATAAAAAAATATATACTTCTTTTCTCACCTCCACCATCTATTTTACTTACAACATTTTATAGCCAAAATATACAGATTTTTCAAAGAGGTTCGTACGGAGTACCGTAGATGTTTAGGATGCTAATACCTTCCCTTTTCATAACCAACCCCCTTACCTTGAATCTTTCCCCCCTCTTTTTAGGTTACTCACTCTTTTCCCATTCCTTTGGAAACAATAAAGTGCGGTGGAGATTTTTTATTTTGATTTGTATAAGTCTAATCAATCCAATGGCTTATTCTTATACATTTCTACCGCTACAGAAAAATGGAGACTTCACTGGGGAAAGATTGACCTCTTGCTGGTCCATACCTAAGTGGGTTAAACCTATCTTTGTTTATATTTGTATAAGTGTTATTGTTTGTTATGTGTTATTTGTTGTATATATGGTTGTCTGGATTTTCCTGGTTTTTAGGGTGCTTGGTGATTACTTATAAGTCATATACCTGGACTTCGGAAAACTTTAAGATAGGACGGGCGGTATAGTCTTATTAACTTTGAGGGAGTAATCCCAAAAAAGGAGGCATGAGATCCCCCACTCAGTGGAGGCCCCTTTGACTGTAGTGTCGTTTACTGAGTAATCGGGAAGACGTGCTGCTTTCGACCTGGGAGCCTGCTAACACTAAGGACTGTAGAATACCTAACCCATCTTGGCCTTTTAGGTGTAGTGCGGAAGCTATGACGGAGTAATCCAGAAATAGTTGTCACGCGATACTATGCTCAGACGAGTTTTTCTCGAGAATATTACTAATTACCGAGTTAATCGGGAAGTTGGTAATATCCGAAGGAAGGATGTAGACTCTGGGACCTTTAGAACCTTGTTCGGCAGGCGATAACTTTTAGACCATACCTTATGGGTAGTACTTTCGACCTCATTCCCATGACGTTGAACCTATGAACCTTATGTTTGTGATCTTGTGTGTGATTGTTGCATCATGCATCCATGCACTCATAAGCATCTTTTGAAGAAGTTTTATTTCAAGGGACTTAAAAGTTGACCATTTGTAAATATCTCAGGTACCTTTTGACCATGGATTATGGAAAAAGAAAGACCAGGAAATACAGTTTCAAAGATCCCAAGATAGATGAGTTGATCAGTCTAATTCCCAAGATTGAGTGTTCTGCATATTTTGGGAAGAAGTGTCAATCCATTATTCTTCTCAAGAAGCTTAGGATGAAGGAGGGTATCTCTCGACCTTAGTTCAGTTCTATGATCCTATGTATCATTGCTTTATTTTCCCTGACTATCAGTTGATGCCTACACTGGGGGAGTATTCCTATCTGTTGGATTTACTTGTTACCAATCATATTCCTTTTACTGGTTTGGAAGGTGAGCCAAAATCACACGAGATTGCTGCTTTGATCCATCTGGGGAAGTATGAGGTTGAAACCCATATGACTACTAAAGGAGGGATTAGAGGATTACCAGCTCAGTTCTTATTGGAGAAAGCTCGTTACTTTTCCAGGATGAAGAGCACAGTCGCTTTTGAGGCCATATTTTCTCTACTTGCTTACGGGTTGTTTTTATTTCCTAATGTGGATAAGTTTGTTGACGTTAATGCTTTCATGATTGGAAACCTAGTTCCTACATTGTTGGGTGATGCTTATTACTCTATTCATCTTCGGAATTCTTATCATGGGGGAATAATTATTTGTTGCACGCCTCTGTTGTATCAGTGGTTTGTTTCTCATATGCCTCAGTCTGATGCTTTTTGGGATGTCAGGAAGGAACCCCGACGGGCTCCTAAGATCATGGTACTTACTCACTCGGATATTGATTGGTATCATCGGGCTTATCAGGATGTAGAGATTGTCGACAGTTGTGGTAGTTTCCCCAATGTACCTCTTCTTGGTTCAAAGGGAGGAATTAACTACAACCTTGTTCTTGCACGACGACAGCTTGATTATCCGATGAGGGATAAACCAAATAGTATTCATTTAAGTATTTTCTTTCTGAAGGAGGGATAAGACCACAAGGAAGCTAGGGAGCAGATTGCGAAGGCCTAGCTTCACATTCATAGGAAGAGTAGGAAAGATTTGGGACCGAGAGGGGCTGTTTCTTTGGAACCTTATCTTTAGTGGGTCCAAACGAGAGTTATTCAGTTGAAGATGCCGTATTCCCGGGAAGCACCTATGCCTGATTTGTTTGTGAAGACCACTCCTCCCTTATTGGATGATATAGAAGAGCTACAGCTTGCTTTGGTCAGTTTGCAGCAGGAAAAGGATGCTTGGAAGAATAAGTGCCAAACCTTAGAGATTTCCTATAAATCAGAATTGAAGGAGAAAGACGACTTGATTGAGATTCTCGAGAGTCGACCTGTAGAGATGATGGAGAGGCAAGGGGATTTATTTTCTCCTAAGCCTCAGTTAGATGCTATGTGCTCACTTCCTGATTCAGGTGATTAGGAGGAGGTTTCCATCGGATATGCGGAAGAAAACCAGAGGTTGAAGGCTCAGATTGCCAGGCTTACAGGGAAGCGCCAGCGTATAGAGTGATCTTCGTCAGCTTTACTTCTTAGGACTTTAGACTTTACTTTTATCTTATACTTTGGGTCATTGAAACTTGTAATCCATTTTGAAGTTATTATAATAAAAAAATTCAGTATTTCAAATGTGTTATTACTTTGATATTTGCAATGTGTCTATAAATCTTTAAGTCCCTTGAAATATTAATAAAATAAATAAATCATGTGCATTGCATATCATGCATTATATTGCACATATTTCTTGAATTTCTTTGCATATCCAGGTGTCTTACCAAGCTTCTTTACTCCATTCAGCAAGTTGTCTCACCACTATAACACTCGACCTAATTTCAGAAGGAAGATGAACAACTTAGAATAAGAGAATCGTGAGCTGCACGAGGAAGTGTCTACTTTGAAGGCCGGCATGGGAAATCTTACTGCTCTAATGGAATCTCTTGTGGCTGCTCAGAATCATCCACCGAGTGTTCAACCTTAACCAACAAGGGTTACTACTGAAGCTCCGGTTGTTCCTGTGTCTGCTACTCCAACTGTTGTTCAGAATCGCATGCCTCAAGGTTATCCATGGGGAATTCCAGAGAACTTTACGCCTGAAAGTTTCAATCTTGGTCCTCAAGAATCTCCGGTTATTCAGACTACTGTTACTCCTGCACCTCCTGTGGTGCTTGTTGTTTCTGTTGCACCTCCTTCGGTGAATATGGTTCCATTTGTTAATGATGATATGTGTCGCCCTTTTCCTCCACCAAGTGAAGACTTGGGTCTTTATGATAGAATGGATGATTTTCAAGAACAGTTTGACAAGATGCAGAGGGAGATGAAGGCTCTCAGAGGAAAGGAACTATTCAGGAAAAATGTGAATGAATTATGCTTGGTCTCGAATGTTAAGATACCTGCGAAGTTTAAAGTCCCAGAGTTTGAGAAGTACAAGAGAAACACTTACCCTTGTGCTTATCTGGTGATGTATGTAAGAAGAATGTCTACCCATACTGATGATCAGCGTCTGCTGATTCACTTTTTTCAGGATAGTTTGACCGGTGTTGCGCTGATGTGGTATATGAGTTTGGACAGCGTCAATATCCATACTTTCAATGACTTGGGAGAAGCATTTATCAGACAATACAAATACAACATGGACATGGAGCCTAACCGTGATCAACTCAGGGCTATGGTTCAGAAAGACATGGAATCATTCAAAGAATATGCACAAAGATGGCATGAGGTTGCCGCCCAAGTGATTCCTCCCATGGAAGAGAAGGAGATGACTAAGATTTTCTTGAAGACTCTGGGTGCTTTCTACTATGAGAGGATGGTAGCAAGTGCGGCAAGAGACTTTACTGAAATGGTAGGCATGGGTATCCGGTTAGAAGAGACTGTAAGAGAGGGTCGTTTAACGAAAGGTGAAAGTTATAGAAGTGCGAAGAAGCCATCCTATGGGTTTACCAAGAAGAAGGAAGTAGATACAAATGTTGTTATGCAAGAGAGGAGAGTTAATCCTCCTAGAAGAAGTTATCAGTGTCATCAACAAGTCTCCTCAGTTACTCCAGTTGTTGGTGTAACACCAACCACCGTTGCTTATCAAAGACCATCCCAGCAGGGGAATCAAGGGTATAATCAGAGAAGGGAGAGTTATGACCCTATCCCTATGAGTTATACAGAGTTACTACCAGCATTAATTCAGAAGAAGTTGGTTCAGACCAGACCACCTCCCGATGTACCATCATCGTTGCCTTGGTATTACAAAGCAGACCAAACATGTGCTTTTCATCAGGGAGCACCAGGGCATAATGTTGAGAACTGATATCCTTTGAAGACTGAGGTACAGAAATTGGTGAAGTCTGGTATTCTATCCTTCAAGGATGTTGGCCCTAATGTGAAAGACAATCCTCTGCCCAAACATGGAGGAGCAAATGCTGTGAACATGGTGGCCGGTTGTCCAGGCGACTTTTGGATTTTTAATATTAATCTGGTTAGAGGAGATTTGGTGAAAATGCATGCGTACCTCTGTGAATTTAGTTACTATACGCATGACCATGCCGGTTGTGCTATTTGCAGTACAGACATACAGGGTTGCGACAAGATAAAGGTTGATTTGTAGGAGATGATGGATGAGGGTCTCATCCACATAATCAGGCCTAGGGCAGAGTATGAAGAGGAAGTAAACATGGTTTCTGGATGTCCTAGGGAGTTCATAATTTTTTATGTGGAGTATATGAATGAGGATCTTGTACAATTGTGTGCTACTTTCTGCCACATGGTTGGTCAAGTGGAACATTAGTAAGGATCTTGCCGAATTTGCTGTCGGAACTCCCGAGGATGTTCAATTGTGAGGAAAGGTGTTCAGTTGTTGTTGGATAATGGAACCATCAAGGTTACGGGCCAAAGGTATGATTACTATGAGGTTAATGAGATTAAGGTCTGTTTGGCTGAAGAGGAGTCAGATAATGAGTATGCCTCTGCAGATGAGTATTTCTCCTCAGATGAGGATTTGTTTTCCAGAGATGACTCCATAATGACTAATTATGTTGAAGAGGGAGTAAATGTTATTGTGCCTTATTTTGGTGCACCTACCCATTTTGAAGTTGAATATCATAGCAAGCCAGCTATTATTCCATTGGTGATTAGTTTGCCGGGTCTTGTCCCCTACAAGTCAGATAAGGTTGTACCTTACAAATATAATTCTACAATCTTAGAGGATGGTGTGGAAGTTCCCATCCAGCCAATGCCTAATGTTGGAAATATTACTGAGACTAGCAGAGTGACCCGGAGCGGTCGTGTATTGATAACACTTACTTTACACTTGTTTTTTACTCTGATTTCACATGTTATTTAGGTTTTTTATTATTGTTTTCTCGTATTATGCCTATCTTTTGATTCATTTTTAGGTATTTCAATTATATAGAGCTCCCCTGAAGAAATGAAGGAAAACAGGCTGAAAATAGGAGTTTAGGTCAAATTTTCACTCATGGCGTCCACCATGGCACCAACCATAGGGTAGGCCATGACGTGGACCACCTCCTGCTGACCTCAACTTCCATGTTCCCCACTTCCTTTCATTTACACTCATGACGGGCACCATGGCTTCCATGGCGGGTGCCATCTTTGGACGATGTTTTCCCCCCCAAAAGGAGTTGGGGGCATTCATGTGATCCTGCATTCTTCATCCTCTATAAATAGAAGTTCCTGATTTCATTTCAATTCACCAAAGCTTAGTTGTAAACTTTATCCAACCATAATTACGAACTTAAGCCATATAATTTCACCATCGTAAAGCGATAATTCTTCACATCGGGGAATTATTGCACTATTGATTGAGTCTGTGATCGAGTTTGTAGATTGAGTCTGTAATCGAGTTTGGAGCACTTCGGCAGAAGTTTATCCTGCCATATTTATTTTCAACTGCTGTTTATTTCCAGTCGCATTTTACTTCCAGTTTGTAATAGATTTAAAACCTCCCCGTTTGGAGCAGGTTTCTATTTATATTTCCTGCACCTGCTTTTACTTTGTTTATTTCCCGCACCTGCTTTTACTTTGTTTATTTCCCGCACCTGCTTTTACTTTGTTTATTTTCCGCACAGCTTTTACTTTGTTTATTTTCCGCACTGCTTTTACTTTGTTTATTTCTCGCACCTGCTTTTACTTTGTTTATTTTCTGCACTTCTTTTACTTTGTTTATTTCCCGCACCGTACTTTAAATTATTTACTTTCTCGCATGATTTATTTTAACATGTATGTTTACATTCCCATGTCAGGCTGAACCTTATTGGGTTAGAATGTAAGGAATCTAGTTAGATCGATATTCCAAATAATGTGTCAATAGAAATGCTTATGGGCTATTTTGGTTTTTAATATGAGTTTTATGTACTTTATTGTTGTTGGGTAAGATCAAACTCCGTCCAACCCTTTGTTAAACTCGGTTAGTTCTAACTGGTCAAAGGAAGCGAAAGCGCTTTGTCCGGTTAGTTAGGGATTTTTATTATCAAAGAAATCAATTTTGAAACTATTTTCGGACGCGTTTATAGGGTTAAAGTTAGGTCCCCTTTTTATTAGAAATTCCATATCAAAATACTTTTCAACTTGGTCAAGTACTTTATTTCTTAAAAATAGGTTTATTACTTTAACGCAGTGCGCGCCTTTTTATAAGTGACGATAAGAAGGTCTGATTAGAGAGTAAACTCGGTTCTGATTACGCGAAAGCGACAGTTCCTTTTAAATTAGTTATTTTCTTTAGTAGAAAATATTTCCTTATAAGTAGTTCTATTCTGAATCATTGCAAATATCATCTGACTATGTGAATTAAATTCGACCCTGTTTTTATATCTGAAGTTTATTTCGCTGCACTTTACTTTCTTGCATGCTCAATTCCCTATTTAATATTGACTTAGCTAAACACTGTAACAATAGGAAATGATAGATTGACGATTGGTCTCTGTGTATCGATAATCTTTTATATTACTCTGACGCGATTCGTACACTTGCAAATACACCGCATCAAGTTTTTGGCGTTGTTGTCGGGGATCAATTTCGTCAAATTTTGCACCCTATAGTCGCACCGTCTAGACTAAGTTTTACAGTCCGGTTGATGCGAAGATATCGCAGCACTAGAACCTTAATTAATCCTTTAGCGGAACCTGAATGTTACCTCCATTTTCTCCGTAGAATTAGAAAAACTATGGCCGAAAATCGTTACCAAAGACCTCTTAAGGAATTTGCCCAACCGTCAGATGAGGAACCTAGTTCAAGTATCGAAAACCCAGCTATAACCAAAAATAATTTCGAACTAAAACCCTCATTGCTACAATTGGTGCAACAAAACCAATTCGATGGTCTCGCTGTTGAGAACCCGAATCAACACTTAAAAACTTTTATACAATTAGCAGACACTTTAAAATGCAATGGTGCTTCGCTTGAGGCAATACGACTAAGATTATTCCCTTTTTCCCTCAGAGATAAAGCACGAGATTGGTTGGATTCCCTTCCACCCAATTCAATAACAACCTGGGAAGACCTTAGGAGAGTATTTCTCACAAGATATTTTCCGCCCAGCAAAATTGTTGTCCTTAGAAACCAAATCACTAGATTTAACCAAAACCGGGGAGAATCACTTTTTGAAGCATGGGAGAGATATAAGGACCTGTTAAGAGCCTGTCCACACCATTTCCTAGAACAATGGATAATTGTTGCACCCCAAAATTTTTCCTCTCACTTATCAAGAATTTTCTCACAAAATTTCCTTGGGCTCAAGACTGCACTAGGGTTTGATCAGCTCAAGACACCTCCTTAGGCACTGATGACCAAAATTAAGGTTTGAGTTTGCACAAGGATTTTTGAATTATTAAAGCTTCATATGACTTTCATGGACCATTGTGGACCCTCAAGATTACTCATGTCAAGATTCAAGCCTTGGATCACACTTTTGATCAGTCAATTGAACAGTTGACCTAAAAATCAGTTATATTGGGAAAAAGTCAATCATGGCCAATTTACAGTCAAAATTCATAATTTTTTATTCACGTCAACATTTTAAACTCATATGTATCATTTGATCAAGTTTGGACCATAACTCTTCAAGAAATTTGATCAAATCTCAAAAAGGGCAAAATGGTCAAAATTAGGGTTTTGACTGAGAAGGGGCAATTTCTGATTTTTGACCTAGCAAATGGTCAATTGGTTTGAAGAGTGATTTCAAGAGTTCAATTGCATAATTTTGACCAAATTGCATGACCCAAAACATTGCTCAAGATCAATTGGATTGACAGTGAATTTTCAGTCAACTAATCAAAATTCAATTGTACACTGAAAAGTAAAACTTTGACTTTTTGGTCAAAA
The DNA here is from genome assembly GCA_948472305.1 of Vicia faba. Lineage (NCBI taxonomy): Eukaryota > Viridiplantae > Streptophyta > Magnoliopsida > Fabales > Fabaceae > Vicia > Vicia faba. Next base: position 1,232,277,417 of record OX451736.1, on the reverse strand, counting down.
TCCAATGTCAAACATCACAATTCATCAAAACATGTGAAAATATGAAACTTATTCATCAAGAAATCAAAAAGTCAAGATTTCATTTTGAAAAGTCAAAGTTTTCTAACTTAGAAATTTTTCTGTGTTAGAAAGTTAACATTTTTTCATAACTTTGTGCCAAATTTCCACCATGATGCAAGATGATTCAAGGAAAACTTCCAACATGAAATTTGTAGATCTAAATGAGATCTAAAACATTGTAGGGCAGAACTTTTTCTATAAATGCTTGGATTTCAAGTTATGAATTTATGAAGATATGTCCATGAAACTAAAAATACTTAGTGAAATTTTGAGTATTTTAGTCAGGATTTTGACCTAACTTCATGGCAACTTTTCACCTAGTTCCAAATTGATTCTTCAAAAATGTCCAAAATCAAAGTTGTAGAGGATGTTCCAAGCTTTTCAAAATGTCCAAGAACTTGAAGAGATCATTTTTATCTTTCTACCTTCAGTAAAAGTTGGTAGGTTATCGGCAGTGAACGTCGATAATAGTTATCTTTTTGCTACTTTCAGTAAACGCTGGTAGTTCATCAACAGTGAACATCGATAATGGTTATCTTTTTGCTACTTTCAGTAAATGTTGGTAGTTCATCTTCGGTGAACGGCGGTGCTATGATATATTCTCTTTCTACCTTCAGTGAAAGTTGGTAGGTCACCATTAGTGAAAGTTGGTGATTATTATCTTTTTGCTACCTTCAGTAAACGTTGGTAGTTCATCTTCAGTGAACGGTGATGCAATGATATTTCTTTTTCCTCTACCCTCAGTAAACGTTGGTAGTTCACCGTCAGTGAACATCGGTGTTGATATTTCTCTCCTCTTTCTACCCTCAGTGAACGTTGGTAGTTTTGCCTTCAGTAGAAGTTGGTGTATCCTTTGAATTTTGATTATCCTCTGAGTCGGGTCTTTTGATCCACCAGTGATTTATTTTCCTGGTCGGGTTACTCTTTTGGTTCCTTATTTTCTTTGCTGCATCCCCAGTGGTGTTTTGCGTCTCTTTGAATTTGTTCATATGCATTCATATTCATAAGTATTGCATGGCATCTTAGGGCCAAAAATAGGGTTTGTTTTATATTTAAGTATCTTCGATCGCATCGACACGAAGATTTTTAACCTTTGTATCTCCGGATATAAGAAACTTAAATAAGGGCTGTTGTTGTACCCCAATTTTTGCCCCTAAGATCCTTCATCATACCATGTTGATCCAATCACAACAAGATCACATTAGGTCTTTTGGTTCTCCTCCCTATCTTTAGCTTTGCTCTTTGGGGAATCACCAAGTACCTTGACTTATTTTTCTTTTTGTGATCATTCATGTTTTGTTTTGATTTTCCTTTTAATTAATAAAATGCAATGTTGATTTGTCTTACTTGTTAATAATGTAGGTAAGGGCAATGTGGCTTAGCAAGTTGGTTCATGGGTTCATGAGTTTATTTCCATGCCCTAGTCAATAAAGCTTGAGAAGTTCAAACCTCACCATTGAAGTTGTTTTTGAAGAAATGGCATGGCAAAGTTTATTTTGGTTCACCACATTTCAAAGTTATCAAATTGACTCAAAAGTACAAGGGGTTGATTGAAGAAGTTGTCATGTTTGGACAAGGTCTTGTTCCCATTGATCACAAGTGCATATTTCTCTCAATTCTAAAGATATTGAAGTGGTTTTGGTGGCTATGAGTTCTCATTATCATCCTCAACAACTTCTATTTACAAATCAAGAATGTTGGTACAAGAAGGTTGTTCAAAATTGTCAAAGTTCCTCAAAACATTTCCTTGACCTATGAGCTAGGGTTTTGAACTTCAAAGAAGTATATCTTGCTCATCTTTTGGTATTTTTGAGTGATTCCAAAGAAATCCTTCTCTTCAAAGGCTTATTAATAAATCACTTCAGAAATTTCAAGGAGTTTTCATGTGGAAGAAACTTGATGGTGAAGAAATATTACAAGTCCTCCAGATGAACCCCCAATTTTCTATGTGTAACTTCAAATGATCATAACTTGGTAAATTTTTATCACCTTGAGCCCACTCTTTTTCCAAAATGATCTTGAGGATGTTAAATTTATTCCTTCTTTTATGTGAAAAGTGAGAAAATGGATGGAAGATTCCTTAAGGATGCAAAAGATTATAGGTCATTTTATGATTTTTTGCCAACTTCAGCAATTCATAAGTCTCTCAATTTTTGGATATTTTGAATGTTTCAAGTCTCAAAATGTCATTCAAGAGGTCTATTTCATGCCATCTTTTTTGGTCAAGAACAAATTCCAAGTGGAAGACTATGTTTGGATACGAAACATTATAAGTCACTTTTGATGAAAAATTTGAAATATTTCTAAGTATGGAAAGTCAACCTCTTTTTCTCAACTTTGACTCAATGCAACTTTCAGCTCAAACATCCATTTGATTCCATTATTTTCACATTGTAAAGCTTGTATTCTCATCTTTCTAAAGCATCAAGAATCATGCCCTAAGACCCCTTGAGTTGAGAATGCCATTGATTTGAATTTGGCAACTTGAAACTGAAGTTTCTTCATAAGTCAGAATTTAAAATTCATGTTTTGGCTTCTAAACATTAAATTAGCACACGTTTGTGATCTAAACATGTTTAACCAAGTTGCCAAAGTGGATTAGAGCCTTAAAACGCAAGAATTGGATGAGTTTTGATGCAAAACAGATCACACCTTGCTCGTGTATCAGGTTCACATGATTTCCCTCCAAACTCCATCATTTCACACACTTGAACATTCCATTTGATTCCCTATAAATAGAATCCCCCATTCATTTCCTCAGGCTTTGAGAGCCAAATACACTCTGTCAAAACCTCACACGAACTTCAAATTTTTGAAATCAGTTTCTAAGATTCAAGCCTTTTCTTCTAAAATTCTTTTCACATTCATCATCTTTCAGCATCATACAAACTCTCCATCACTTAAACCAAGCAAAACGAGCCATAATTCAAGCTACAGAAGTCCAGTTTCAGAGCTTCTTTCTTGAACTTTGAAAAGGTAGAATCATCTGCAATTTGGATCCAAATAAAGCACTAACCTATTCTACTCTTTCTCCTGATTCTTGTGCTTCTGACAATTTTTAAATCCATTGGGAATTGAGAGAGATATCTCAAATTGAAGGTGCTCGCTATTTTCTGGGTTTTTGATTCATATCTCTTTGCATACCTTATATAAATTTGGCGCGATGGTGGTGTTAGGATCGTCTTGAAGAGACGAATCCAATGATACTAGTCTGAGATCCTAATTTTTCCATTTGAAGGATCTCACAAAATCTCCATTGTAGGGTGTCTGGAGGTTGAAGACGATGACATGTCTTGTCTCAGCCAATGATAGCGTGCCAAACGTTTTAATTCATTTGTTGCCTTTTTTCTGATCATATGCGTATCTCACTAAGGTCCATATCAAGCACATCGCGTCTGGTCCATTGGATTAGCTTACTAACGCGTTTTAACTATGATCTGATGGTCCACATCTTTTTGGTTTTATTTTATTTTCTGATTTTAAATTTTAATTGATTTAATTTTCAAAAATTCATAACTCTTTTATTTTTTATCCAAAAATTATGAAAAAAATCACAAAAGTACTTTGAATTATTTCTGACCTCGTGACTATTTTTTCACATTTTTATTTTGATATTTTTTATATTTTTTGCATTATTTGCTTTCTTTTAATTACTTTAAAAATAATTTCTGACACTTTTTAATTCTAAAAAAAAATCATAAATATCATTTTACATATTTCTGACTTGTTGAAAATTTTATGGAATTTTACATTGATGTTTACTAATTTTTATCTATTTTCTATTTTTTTGAGCAATTTTAAATAGTTTAAAAATAGTTTCTGACTTTAAAAAATTACCAAAAATTTTACAAAAATATTTGAGTCCTTTTCTGATTTTTCTATGGTCTCACTTTTTATTTTTTTGATTAATTTGAACATAGTTGGTATTTTTTCTTTTATTTCTATTTTTAAACTTTTTTTAAACCTTTTAATGTATATATTAAATACAATATTATTTTGTGATTATTTTCTGGCTGATCTTGGGTTGAATTTTTTATCATGAACTTTGTTAACATCATTAGATCCATGGTGTTGAGTTTAACTCCATAAATATGGATGAATGATTTTAATAATAGTTTGATTAAAATTTAATTCAAAAGCGGTTTGCATTTTTCCCATTGTTCTTCATCTCATCCCTTTCTTATTGCACTAAGTGTTATTAGAGCACGATCTTTATATCATGTCTCAAAACAAATGGTGCATAGATTGCTATTGACTGGCCTCAAAATAGGTGCGACTTCTATATAAGTCCACATACGATTGCTTTAAATAGCGCTAAATTTTGTCCTGATTCGAATAAATGATTATTCGTGGCCCAAACTTATGTTTGCAAGCCCAAGTATATTAATTTGATCCCTTTGATCCAATAGCTTTGAGATTCATTGTATGGAGGCTTTGGTTTTACCAATCCTCTAATGGATCTACAACACTTTTGATCAACGCGGATCACTTAAATATCGTTGATCATTAAATATTACTTTTGAGAATTCCAAATGGATGATATACTTGACAAAAAGCAAATGCAACTTGTTGTGTGGAGGTTTTGGTTCTACCAATCCTCTAATAGTTCCAAATGCAAGTTTCAAGATGATCATCCAACTAACCACTAATTATTAAATTGTTTTACTTTATGCTTTTATTTTTATGCTTTATTTACCATTTACTTTAAGCATTTACATTTTAACTTAGTGAAATTTTGCCCTAGTTTAGGCAAATTTTTTACCTAACTTCATGGCAACTTTTCACCTAGTTCCAAGAGGTATCTCAAAATGAATTTCAAATATGGATTATAGAGAATGTTACAATCTTTCCAAAATGTCCAAGAACTCTCCAAGATCATTTATGGTTAGGGAGAATCGAAGAAGGGAAAATGGCAATTTATCACTTTTGTTCAAGGCATTTTCACAATGGTTCAAGTTGCAAATATGTCCTAGCATGCTTGTACTTGGTATTACAGGTCCTAATCCTTTATACACTCCATAATTTCATTCTAACACAATGTATATTGGCTTTATTCTGACCTATGGAGCATTGTACAAGAGTTTAATCCATTTATGGCATAAAGTTCACAATACTACTTTTAAAGCATGCTTTTTGCTATTTTGTAATTCTTGAGCCATGGACCTGATCTTTTGTTGCAAGCAAGATCCACAAACATCAGGCAAAGCATACCGTCCCGTTTAACATCCAAAGATAGGGTTGTCTACTAAAATAATAGTAGGTCAACAATGTCAAAGGAATAAAAATGTACAAGAAAGACTTTTGAGTAGGTAGATAGCTTCTAGTTACTTGATCATTTCAAAAACAATCCTTGCTATTTTAAAAAAAACACACAACACATTTCAAAACATTTCCAAACAACTTTCAAACATTGAAACATTTTTCAAAAGACAAACACCTTTGTATACATTCTTACGAACGAGAATCATTACAAAGATTGCCTAAACAAAGGCCTCTTTTCAAAATACTTTCAAAACCACACAAAGCACCATTTCAAACAATTGAAAAAGTAAAGCAAGTGATCTAAACAAGTAACTAAGAGCCCATGGAAAACCATGGATGAAAAGGGTGCTAGCACCTTCCCTTTTCATAATCTACCCCTCGAACTCAAGAAAACATCTCAAAGGTCTTTCTTGTGCTTTTTTACCTTTCCTTTTGGATAAAAGAAAAGTCGGTGGCGACTCTTGCTAACCACGACATTTGCAAACACAAACGCAACACCTCAAGTCAGTTCTCCCACCACATCACAGTTAGCTTCAATGATATGATATCTACATTTACTCTTCAGAAAGTAAATGCAAATGATGCTTATATTGAGATTTCAAAGTTTGAAAAATATATCAAGTTGGAGAAAGTCCAACGCCTCTTCTGGTGCTTCCAGGTGCAAACAAATGATATGTTTAGTTTCCTTGTTCCTCCCTGAGTATATTCCAATTGATAGAATACCTTGTAGCTTGCTCAAACTTTCTGATCAAGTCCAAGTGCAAGCAACAATGGCCACAGGTTGTATAGAGTGATTGGCTTGTTTCAGTGATGGATTAATGCATACAGTGGTGTATATATGGTTTATTGATGATGAATTGGTGGTCAGTTCGCAAAGAGATTGCAATAGTTGTGAGTTTCAAAGTTTTGGACTTCAAAACTCAAGAAATTGAGGTTTTATGCCAATTCTGATTTGAGAGAGATTGAGAGGTTTAGAAGGCTTGTGAATTGATGAGAAATCTAGTATGGTATATCCTCTATTTATAGGAAAAGTTTGAGAGGATGAGAGGACTTCGTTTACAAGTTATGAATTTATGGCTTGGTTGAGATACAACTTGAAGTTTCTTGTGAAAACATAGTTCTAACGGGAATCATGGGGCTTATCATCTCTTCTCTTCTCCCTACCTCGTCGAGGGGCCACAGTGTTGTCATACTTCGAGACTCGGGTGATTTCCCGATTCCTCAATTCTCAATCTTGTTATCGGCCTCTTTCTCCTCGTATTGGATGTAAGACTGGGCCTTGAGGAGAAATTTGTCCAGCAATCGAGGCATCTCGGTGCCCACTGCCTTTCTGAAATCACTGCCAGGATGCAGCCCTTTCTCAAGCAGGTATCTTTTCATGTGGTTAGTCATGGGGACGGATGGCTTCCCGATTGAACCGCTCGATGTATGCCCGGAGGGGTTCATCTCTCTCCTGGATGATTGCCTCGAGTGATGCTTCCGATTTCGGGTGTCATCGAGAGGAAGTGAAATTTCTGGTGAACTGAGTCTTCAAATCTCTCCAGGAGGTGACAGATTCTGGTGTTAGGCTTTTGTACCATGTCATGACATTTTTCTTCAGAGTTGTGGGGAACAGTCTTCACTTGATGGAGCCCCTGACATTGCAATATTCGAGAATCGCATCGAAGCTCTCGATGTGATCATCGGGGTTTGTCGCACCGTCATAAATTGTCAAAGGCGATGGTTTCTCCATCCCGGCAAGGAACGGAGCTTCCATTATTTCACGAGAAAATGGATCACGGGGATCGTCTTCATCACTACGGGATGGTGATCATGGTGGGGAGGAGTCGAATCGAGGGCCTTTGTTGTGTCATGGTAAATTTCTTGCTTGAATCTTCGGCTTGCTGGCTTTCCTCCAGTTTTATTTCTAATGTGCACGGGGGATCTCCACTCCTTGTGTGGTGGAGTGCAGTCGTGCTTCTTGATGGCCACGAGTTGCGGCCTTTCCAAGTGAGGGTGGCGCCTTGTTTGTCACGGAGAGGGGCTCCAAAATTCCTGTCGTTGGTGTCTCCGTGGGGTAGAGTGGGGACGGGCATCCCGTCTTCGTGGTGACAAGTTGTGAGATTCAGATCACCGACGTATCCTCGAGGAGGAGCGTGATCGACGACCTTTCTCCAACATTCCAATGTGCTCACTTTGTTGGAAGATCATGAGTTTGGTCTGGTAGATAACAGCAAACAGGGCCACCATGGTAGGGTCAACATTGGGTGGCAAGGGAATTTCTTGATACATTCGAGGATCGTCGAACTGCTGGACTGTATTGTTTTCCACCTCGTGAGAAGAGGAAGAGGAGGTTTTCCCGTCCTTAAGGTCACCTTGTTCACGAACAATTGACTCATTATTATTAAGGTTGACGGGGGTAACGATGTCGTCGATGTTAACGTTGTTGTGTTGGTTGGCCATGATGATCGGTAGGTTTTGATGATGAGTTTGCTTTGGTCTTTGAGTCAGAAAAAGACGGTGAAGCAAATAATTCCCACAAATGGCACCCCTGATCTTACCGGGATCAGAAGAATCTTCAGTGACCTGCATCACTTGAGTTTCTACAGTTGTTGGAGAAGAATGGGGGTGTACCTGCAAGGTACTCTGACGCCAAAGTAGGGTTTAAAGTAAAGAGAGTAAGTATAGAATGTGAGAGTGAATAGAATATCTGGCCCTCTAGTGAAAGAGGAAATTTATAGTGCCCTCAATGCTGGGCCAAGATCTCCATTGTGGACTGGATTCTTTGGCCCACAATAGATGACTGTCGGGATCCTACATGGGTAGGAAAGATCAGCACGTGATCTTCGTCATGGGTCAAATGTGCCGCAGATTTCACGAGTAGTTGATTGACCGCACCCGTTCAGAAGGCGTAACAGCTCTGAAGAGTGTGTAGCACGGTGATGATGTGTCCTTGAGTGAGGGGCACGTAGAAAATGTGTCTAGATTGGGCCCCAAGGGATTGGGCCAACGCTTGGGCTACTATTGATGAGGGGGGAAATGGATCGCGCCCGACAGTGAGTCAGGCATAATCCCATTCCAAAATAAGAACCCTCCAAGTTGTTACTAGTAGACGAAGGAGTAATGACTTAGAGTTAGCCCGCGCGTCGAGGAAATCATACTTCATTTGTGATCGAACTTATATGCATGTGGTCGGCATTGTCTCGTTTGCGTGGGTGAGATAATACGCAAGGGTCGTGGTCGACAGTTTTGCTTGTTCGTGCTCCATGTCGTAAGTTTGCTGGGAACGTGCTTGTGTTCCATGTCGTAAGTTCGCTGGGAACGTGCTCGTGTGGTGGAGAACGAAAGTTCTTGGCTTGTGTCCGACATGCGGGGAGGCGAGAGAGTCTGAAGATCTTGGGAAGACAGAGATATTTTCCTCGAGCCACGTGTCATAGCATTTTAAGTACAATGGTGGCCTAGTCGTAGAGTTATGACGACCTAGGGGGTAGGGATAATGATGCGTTGTTTCGATGATACACCTTCTTGTGTGTTGTTGCATTTCTCGCGCAAGGGTTTGGATATAAATACCCGTGAGTGCCAATCATTCACAACTTTTTCTTACACTCCAATTTCTACTCTTGCCAATTCAATTCTCCTCATTTGATTTCCAGGGCGTTCCTCCATGTTGTTTAGAATGGGCTCATCTTGTAATTTGAGAAGAATGTAGCCTTTTTCCATTGAAATGTAGGCAAGCTCTCGAAGTACTATCGTTATTGTGTTACTAAAGAGGATTCTTCCCCATTTTCAATAATAATGTATAAGTTGGCTCTATCAGCATGGTAGACTGGCACGTTTAAAATAACTTAACATAAGCTTCTTGTTTTAGAAATAAATGTGTCCAGAAACTTTGTTTACTTTATTAGAACAAGTTTTGTTTTTATTATTTAAAACTTGAGTTAGTTTCATGGTCTTATGCTTTCTTAATTCTCAGTTTCCATGTTTTGTTTCATAGTAACTGATCTAGCCTGATCAGACTTGGACCGTCACGGCTGGCTCCGAGCTGAAGTTTTGAACGAGGTGGGGGGGTACCTGCAAGGCACTCCGATGCTGAAGTAAGTAAGAGCGCGAGCAGATAAGAGTATGAGTCTGGGTAAAAGAATGAATACCTGACCCTCTGGGAACAGAGGGTATTTATAGCCCCCAGCGCTGGGCCAAGGTTCCTTCATTGGGCCGGCCAGGTTTGGCCCAATGGAGGAACTGCCAGGTTCTACGTGCATAGTGGGGACCCGCACGTGGTCCCCTTCCTGGATGTTCTGCGTGAAGTACGGACAGACGCGGTCTTTTCGGGATCCAGGTGATGGCGTAGTGGATAGAGTTTTCTTGGGAGGAGTGCTCGAGCTGAGGTCGAGCAGGATAGCATGGAGTCGAGGACGTCGCACTAGCAGGAAATGATGGGCAAGGATATGGCCTTTTGGTCGGCGTGACCCTTTGCAAGACCGTTTGGATTGGGCCTTCACCATTGCTTTTGGGCCAGCCTGGCCCAGTCCAGAACAGGAGCCCCCCAAGTCGTGGTTCCTGTAGTAGGAGCCATGACTTGATCTTAGGTCGCCTGCGTCACGGGGTCCCGTTCCCGGCTAGAATATGTCGTTCCTGCGGCTTGCTCGAGGAGTTTTCCCCGTGTCGGGCATACGAGATGATGTCGCATGAGGAGCGCTCGGGGAGTCTCGACGGGCTGCGTTCGTTGGGCACATGAGGTATCTCTTGGGAATCGTGCTGCCACGCTACTGACGATAGGGTCATCATTGCCTAGGGGAGCTACACGTCGAGGAGGGAAGTTCTGTGGTTCCCCGGGGTGACGTTTGGTATTCCACGTCATCACTATAAATAGGTTGTTTGGGCCCCAGAACGTGTTTTCCCTGTTCGCGCTTCTCCTCTTCACTATGTTTCTGCTGTTGCTGTTCTTCCCAGATACTCATAGGACCGCCGTGATCTCCGTCCCTGATTTCCTTTCTCCGTCGTCACATTACCTTCCTGATTCCAAGTAAGTGTCTTGTCTCCTTCGTTCTTCAAGCGCCCTTAGTCTTTCCCCTTGGGCGAAGATGAGATAGTTTGTTTGATTAATCACTGCGAACAGCGCTTGAGTTGTGGCATCTGCCCCGGCGGGGACGGGGACTTCCTGGAACCGGGCATCCCGGTAGTTCGCGAGGGCTGCCTGGTCTTCTTTGAGTGGTGGAGGGACCGAGGAAGATGACGCAGTAGCTCCGTCGCAGAATGTCGAAGGTCCGGGGACAGTTGTCACAGGAATGGTGTTGTGGCCGGGGTTGCCGGAGTTGTCAAGGTGTCCGTTTTTGTCCGAGGTGCCGTTGTTAGTGTCGAGGATACGAACGTTCTGTTCATCGCGAGCTTGATCAGCCATGACAGCGGTAGTTGAATTTGAGCTTTGGTATTTGAGTTTTGCAAGACGGGGAAGCTAGATTCCCACGGACGGCGCCACTGATCTAACCTGATCAGACTTGGACCGTCACGGCTGGCTCCGAGCTGAAGTTTTGAACGAGGTGGGGGGGGTACCTGCAAGGCACTCCGATGCTGAAGTAAGTAAGAGCGCGAGCAGATAAGAGTATGAGTCTGGGTAAAAGAATGAATACCTGACCCTCTGGGAACAGAGGGTATTTATAGCCCCCAGCGCTGGGCCAAGGTTCCTTCATTGGGCCGGGCAGGTTTGGCCCAATGGAGGAACTGCCAGGTTCTACGTGCGTAGTGGGGACCCGCACGTGGTCCCCTTTCTGGATGTTCTGCGTGAAGTACGGACAGACGCGGTCTTTTCGGGATCCAGGTGATGGCGTAGTGGATAGAGTTTGCCTGGGAGGAGTGCTCGAGCTGAGGTCGAGCAGGATATCATGGAGTCGAGGACATCGCACTAGCAGGAAATGACGGGCAAGGATATGGCCTTTTGGTCAGCGTGACCCTTTGCAAGACCGTTTGGATTGGGCCTTCACCATTGCTTTTGGGCCAGCCCCGCCCAGTCCAGAAGAGGAGCCCCCCAAGTCGTGGTTCCTGTAGTAGGAGCCATGACTTGATCTTAGGTCGCCTGCGTCACGGGGTCCCGTTCCCGGCTAGAATATGTCGTTCCCGCGGCTTGCTCGAGGAGTTTTCCCCGTGTCGGGCATACGAGATGATGTCGCGTGAGGAGCGCTCGGGGAGTCTCGACGGGCTGCGTTCGTTGGGCACATGAGGTATCTCTTGGGAATCGTGCTGCCACCCTACTGACGATAGGGTCATCATTGCCTAGGGGAGCTACACGTCGAGGAGGGAAGTTCTGTGGTTCCCCGGGGTGACGTTTGGTATTCCACGTCATCACTATAAATAGGTTGTTTGGGCCCCAGAACGTGTTTTCCCTGTTCGCGCTTCTCCTCTTCACTATGTTTCTGCTGTTGCTGTTCTTCCCAGATACTCATAGGACCGCCGTGATCTCCGTCGCTGATTTCCTTTCTCCGTCCTCACATTACCTTCCTGATTCCAAGTAAGTGTCTTGTCTCCTTTGTTCTTCAAGCGCCCTTAGTCTTTCCCCTTGGGCAAAGATGAGATAGTTTGTTTGATTAATCACTGCGAACAGCGCTTGAGTTGTGGCATCTGCCCCGGCGGGGACGGGGACTTCCTGGAACCGGGCATCCCGGTAGTTCGCGAGGGCTGCCTGGTCTTCTTTGAGTGGTGGAGGGACCGAGGAAGATGACGCAGTAGCTCCGTCGCAGAAGGTCGAAGGTCCGGGGACAGTTGTCACAGGAATGGTTTTATGGCCGGGGTTGCCGGAGTTGTCAAGGTGTCCGTTTTTGTCCGAGGTGCCGTTGTTAGTGTCGAGGATACGGATGTTCTGTTCATCGCGAGCTTGATCAGCCATGACAGCGGTAGTTGAATTTGAGCTTTGGTATTTGAGTTTTGCAAGACGGGGAAGCTAGATTCCCACAGACGGCGCCACTGATCTAACCTGATCAGACTTTGACCGTCACGGCTGGCTCCGAGCTGAAGTTTTGAACGAGGTGGGGGGGTACCTGCAAGGCACTCCGATGCTGAAGTAAGTAAGAGCGCGAGCAGATAAGAGTATGAGTCTGGGTAAAAGAATAAAATACCTGACCCTCTGGGAACAGAGGGTATTTATAGCCCCCAGCGCTGGGCCAAGGTTCCTTCATTGGGCCGGGCAGGTTTGGCCCAATTGAGGAACTGCCAGGTTCTACGTGCGTAGTGGGGACCCGTACGTGGTCCCCTTCCTGGATGTTCTGCGTGAAGTACGGACAGACGCGGTCTTTTCGGGATCCAGGTGATGGCGTAGTGGATAGAGTTTGCCTGGGAGGAGTGCTCGAGCTGAGGTCGAGCAGGATAGCATGGAGTCGAGGAGGTCGCACTAGCAGGAAATGACGGGCAAGGATATGGCCTTTTGGTCGGCGTGACCCTTTGCAAGACCGTTTGGATTGGGCCTTCACCATTGCTTTTGGGCCAGCCCGGCCCAGTCCAGAACAGGAGCCCCCCAAGTCGTGGTTCCTGTAGTAGGAGCCATGACTTGATCTTAGGTCGCCTGCGTCACGGGGTCCCGTTCCCGGCTAGAATATGTCGTTCCCGCGGCTTGCTCGATGAATTTTCCCCGTGTCGGGCATACGAGATGATGTCGCGTGAGGAGCGCTCATGGAGTCTCGACGGGCTGCGTTCGTTGGGCACATGAGGTATCTCTTGGGAATCGTGCTGCCACCCTACTGACGATAGGGTCATCATTGCCTAGGGGAGCTACACGTCGAGGAGGGAAGTTCTGTGGTTCCCCGGGGTGACGTTTGGTATTCCACGTCATCACTATAAATAGGTTGTTTGGGCCCCAGAACGTGTTTTCCCTGTTCGCGCTTCTCCTCTTCACTATGTTTCTGCTGTTGCTGTTCTTCCCAGATACTCATAGGACCGCCGTGATCTCCGTCGTTGATTTCCTTTCTCCGTCGTCACATTACCTTCCTAATTCCAAGTAAGTGTCTTGTCTCCTTCGTTCTTCAAGCGCCCTTAGTCTTTCCCCTTGGGCGAAGATGAGATAGTTTGTTTGATTAATCACTGCGAACAGCGCTTGAGTTGTGGCATCTACCCCGGCCGGGACGGGGACTTCCTGGAACCGGGCATTCCGGTAGTTCCCGAGGGCTGCCTGGTCTTCTTTGAGTGGTGGAGGGACCGAGGAAGATGACGCAGTAGCTCCGTCGCAGAAGGTCGAAGGTCCGGGGACAGTTGTCACAGGAATGGTGTTGTGGCCGGGGTTGCCGGAGTTGTCAAGGTGTCCGTTTTTGTCCGAGGTGCCGTTGTTAGTGTCGAGGATACGGACGTTCTGTTCATCGCGAGCTTGATCAGCCATGACAGCGGTAGTTGAATTTGAGCTTTGGTATTTGAGTTTTGCAAGACGGGGAAGCTAGATTCCCACAGACGGCACCACTGATCTAACCTGATCAGACTTTGACCGTCACGGCTGGCTCCGAGCTGAAGTTTTGAACGAGGTGGGGGGTACCTGCAAGGCACTCCGATGCTGAAGTAAGTAAGAGCGCGAGCAGATAAGAGTATGAGTCTGGGTAAAAGAATGAATACCTGACCCTCTGGGAACAGAGGGTATTTATAGCCCCCAGCGCTGGGCCAAGGTTCCTTCATTGGGCCGGGCAGGTTTGGCCCAATGGAGGAACTGCCAGGTTCTACGTGCGTAGTGGGGACCCGCACGTGGTCCCCTTCCTGGATGTTCTGCGTGAAGTACGGACAGACGCGGTCTTTTCGGGATCCAGGTGATGGCGTAGTGGATAGAGTTTGCCTGGGAGGAGTGCTCGAGCTGAGGTCGAGCAGGATAGCATGGAGTCGAGGAGGTCGCACTAGCAGGAAATGACGGGTAAGGATATGGCCTTTTGGTCGGCGTGACCCTTTGCAAGACCGTTTGGATTGGGCCTTCACCATTGCTTTTGGGCCAGCCCGGCCCAGTCCAGAACAGGAGCCCCCCAAGTCGTGGTTCCTGTAGTAGGAGCCATGACTTGATCTTAGGTCGCCTGCGTCACGGGGTCCCGTTCCCGGCTAGAATATGTCGTTCCCGCGGCTTGCTCGAGGAGTTTTCCCCGTGTCGGGCATACGAGATGATGTCGCAAGAGGAGCGCTCGGGGAGTCTCGACGGGCTGCGTTCGTTGGGCACATGAGGTATCTCTTGGGAATCATGCTGCCACCCTACTGACGATAGGGTCATCATTGCCTAGGGGAGCTACACGTCGAGGAGGGAAGTTCTGTGGTTCCCCGGGGTGACGTTTGGTATTCCACGTCATCACTATAAATAGGTTGTTTGGGCCCCAGAACGTGTTTTCCCTGTTCGCGCTTCTCCTCTTCACTATGTTTCTGCTATTGCTGTTCTTCCCAGATACTCATAGGACCGTCGTGATCTCCGTCGCTGATTTCCTTTCTCCGTCGTCACATTACCTTCCTAATTCCAAGTAAGTGTCTTGTCTCCTTTGTTCTTCAAGCGCCCTTAGTCTTTCCCCTTGGGCGAAGATGAGATAGTTTGTTTGATTAATCACTGCGAACAGCGCTTGAGTTGTGGCATCTACCCCGGCCGGGACGGGGACTTCCTGGAACCGGGCATTCCGGTAGTTCGCGAGGGCTGCCTGGTCTTCTTTGAGTGGTGGAGGGACCGAGGAAGATGACGCAGTAGCTCCGTCGCAGAAGGTCGAAGGTCCGGGGACAGTTGTCACAGGAATGGTGTTGTGGCCGGGGTTGCCGGAGTTGTCAAGGTGTCCGTTTTTGTCCGAGGTGCCGTTGTTAGTGTCGAGGATACGGACGTTCTGTTCATCGCGAGCTTGATCAGCCATGACAGCGGTAGTTGAATTTGAGCTTTGGTATTTGAGTTTTGCAAGACGGGGAAGCTAGATTCCCACAGACGGCGCCACTGATCTAACCTGATCAGATTTTGACCGTCACGGCTGGCTCCGAGCTGAAGTTTTGAACGAGGTGGGGGGTACCTGCAAGGCACTCCGATGCTGAAGTAAGTAAGAGCGCGAGCAGATAAGAGTATGAGTCTGGGTAAAAGAATGAATACCTGACCCTCTGGGAACAGAGGGTATTTATAGCCCCCAGCGCTGGGCCAAGGTTCCTTCATTGGGCCGGGCAGGTTTGGCCCAATGGAGGAACTGCCAGGTTCTACGTGCGTAGTGGGGACCCGCATGTGGTCCCCTTCCTGGATGTTCTGCGTGAATTACGGACAGACGCGGTCTTTTCGGGATCCAGGTGATGGCGTAGTGGATAGAGTTTGCCTGGGAGGAGTGCTCGAGCTGAGGTCGAGCAGGATAGCATGGAGTCGAGGACGTCGCACTAGCAGGAAATGACGGGCAAGGATATGGCCTTTTGGTCGGCGTGACCCTTTGCAAGACCGTTTGGATTGGGCCTTCACCATTGCTTTTGGGCCAGCCCCGCCCAGTCCAGAACAGGAGCCCCCCAAGTCGTGGTTCCTGTAGTAGGAGCCATGACTTGATCTTAGGTCGCCTGCGTCACGGGGTCCCGTTCCCGGCTAGAATATGTCGTTCCCGCGGCTTGCTCGAGGAGTTTTCCCCGTGTCGGGTATACGAGATGATGTCGCGTGAGGAGCGCTCGGGGAGTCTCGACGGGCTGCGTTCGTTGGGCACATGAGGTATCTCTTGGGAATCGTGCTGCCACCCTACTGACGATAGGGTCATCATTGCCTAGGGGAGCTACACGTCGAGGAGGGAAGTTCTGTGGTTCCCCGGGGTGACGTTTGGTATTCCACGTCATCACTATAAATAGGTTGTTTGGGCCCCAGAACGTGTTTTCCCTGTTCGCGCTTCTCCTCTTCACTATGTTTCTGCTGTTGCTGTTCTTCCCAGATACTCATAGGACCGCCGTGATCTCCGTCGCTGATTTCCTTTCTCCGTCGTCACATTACCTTCCTGATTCCAAGTAAGTGTCTTGTCTCCTTCGTTCTTCAAGCGCCCTTAGTCTTTCCCCTTGGGCGAAGATGAGATAGTTTTTTTGATTAATCACTGCGAACAGCGCTTGAGTTGTGGCATCTGCCCCGGCGGGGACGGGGACTTCCTGGAACCGGGCATCCCGGTAGTTCGCGAGGGCTGCCTGGTCTTCTTTGAGTGGTGGAGGGACCGAGGAAGATGACGCAGTAGCTCCGTCGCAGAAGGTCGAAGGTCCGGGGACAGTTGTCACAGGAATGGTGTTGTGGCCGGGGTTGCTGGAGTTGTCAAGGTGTCCGTTTTTGTCCGAGGTGCCGTTGTTAGTGTCGAGGATACGGACGTTCTGTTCATCGCGAGCTTGATCAGCCATGACCGCGGTAGTTGAATTTGAACTTTGGTCTTTGAGTTTTGCAAGACGGGGAAGCTAGATTCCCATAGACGGTGCCACTGATCTAACCTGATCAGACTTTGACTGTCACGGCTGGCTCCGAGCTGAAGTTTTGAACGAGGTGGGGGGGGTACCTGCAAGGCACTCTGATGCTGAAGTAAGTAAGAGCGCGAGCAGATAAGAGTATGAGTCTGGGTAAAAGAATGAATACCTGACCCTCTGGGAACAGAGGGTATTTATAGCCCCCAGCGCTGGGCCAAGGTTCCTTCATTGGGCCGGGCAGGTTTGGCCCAATGGAGGAACTGCCAGGTTCTACGTGCGTAGTGGGGACCCGCACGTGGTCCCCTTCCTGGATGTTCTGCGTGAAGTACGGACAGACGCGCTCTTTTCGGGATCCAGGTGATGGCGTAGTGGATAGAGTTTGCCTGGGAGGAGTGCTCGAGCTGAGGTCGAGCAGGATAGCATGGAGTCGAGGACATCGCACTAGCAGGAAATGACGGGCAAGGATATGGCCTTTTGGTCGGCGTGACCCTTTGCAAGACCGTTTGGATTGGGCCTTCACCATTGCTTTTGGGCCAGCCCCGCCCAGTCCAGAACAGGAGCCCCCCAAGTCGTGGTTCCTGTAGTAGGAGCCATGACTTGATCTTAGGTCGCCTGCGTCACGGGGTCCCGTTCCCGGCTAGAATATGTCGTTCCCGCGGCTTGCTCGAGGAGTTTTCCCCGTGTCGGGCATACGAGATGATGTCGCGTGAGGAGCGCTCGGGGAGTCTCGACGGGCTGCGTTCGTTGGGCACATGAGGTATCTCTTGGGAATCGTGCTGCCACCCTACTGACGATAGGGTCATCATTGCCTAGGGGAGCTACACGTCGAGGAGGGAAGTTCTGTGGTTCCCCGGGGTGACGTTTGGTATTCCACGTCATCACTATAAATAGGTTGTTTGGGCCCCAGAACGTGTTTTCCCTGTTCGCGCTTCTCCTCTTCACTATGTTTCTGCTGTTGCTGTTCTTCCCAGATACTCATAGGACCGCCGTGATCTCCGTCGCTGATTTCCTTTCTCCGTCGTCACATTACCTTCCTGATTCCAAGTAAGTGTCTTGTCTCCTTCGTTCTTCAAGCGCCCTTAGTCTTTCCCCTTGGGCGAAGATGAGATAGTTTGTTTGATTAATCACTGCGAACAGCGCTTGAGTTGTGGCATCTGACCCGGCGGGGACGGGGACTTCCTGGAACCGGGCATCCCGGTAGTTCGCGAGGGCTGCCTGGTCTTCTTTGAGTGGTGGAGGGACCGAGGAAGATGACGCAGTAGCTCCGTCGCAGAAGGTCGAAGGTCCGGGGACAGTTGTCATAGGAATGGTGTTGTGGCCGGGGTTGCCGGAGTTGTCAAGGTGTCCGTTTTTGTCCGAGGTGCCGTTGTTAGTGTCGAGGATACGGACGTTCTGTTCATCGCGAGCTTGATCAGCCATGACCGCGGTAGTTGAATTTGAACTTTGGTCTTTGAGTTTTGCAAGACGGGGAAGCTAGATTCCCACAGACGGCGCCACTGATCTAACCTGATCAGACTTTGACCGTCACGGCCGGCTCCGAGCTGAAGTTTTGAACGAGGTGGGGGGGGTACCTGCAAGGCACTCCGATGCTGAAGTAAGTAAGAGCGCGAGCAGATAAGAGTATGAGTCTGGGTAAAAGAATGAATACCTGACCCTCTGGGAATAGAGGGTATTTATAGCCCCCAGCGTTGGGCCAAGGTTCCTTCATTGGGCCGGGCAGGTTTGGCCCAATGGAGGAACTGCCAGGTTCTACGTGCGTAGTGGGGACCCGCACGTGGTCCCCTTCCCGGATGTTCTGCGTGAAGTACGGACAGACGCGGTCTTTTCGGGATCCAGGTGATGGCGTAGTGGATAGAGTTTTCCTGGGAGGATTGCTCGAGCTGAGGTCGAGCAGGATAGCATGGAGTCGACGACGTCGCACTAGCAGGAAATGACGGGCAAGGATATGGCCTTTTGGTCGGCGTGACCCTTTGCAAGACCGTTTGGATTGGGCCTTCACCATTGCTTTTGGGCCAGCCCGGCCCAGTCCAGAACAGGAGCCCCCCAAGTCGTGGTTCCTGTAGTAGGAGCCATGACTTGATCTTAGGTCGCCTGCGTCACGGGGTCCCGTTCCCGGCTAGAATATGTCGTTCCCGCGGCTTGCTCGAGGAGTTTTCCCCGTGTCGGGCATACGAGATGATGTCGCGTGAGGAGCGCTCGGGGAGTCTCGACGGGCTGCGTTCGTTGGGCACATGAGGTATCTCTTGGGAATCGTGCTGCCACCCTACTGACGATAGGGTCATCATTGCCTAGGGGAGCTACACGTCGAGGAGGGAAGTTCTGTGGTTCCCCGGGGTGACGTTTGGTATTCCACGTCATCACTATAAATAGGTTGTTTGGGCCCCAGAACGTGTTTTCCCTGTTCGCGCTTCTCCTCTTCACTATGTTTCTGCTGTTGCTGTTCTTCCCAGATACTCATAGGACCGCCGTGATCTCCGTCGCTGATTTCCTTTCTCCGTCGTCACATTACCTTCCTGATTCCAAGTAAGTGTCTTGTCTCCTTCGCTCTTCAAGCGCCCTTAGTCTTTCCCCTTGGGCGAAGATGAGATAGTTTGTTTGATTAATCACTGCGAACAGCGCTTGAGTTGTGGCATCTGCCCCGGCGGGGACGGGGACTTCCTGGAACTGGGCATCCCGGTAGTTCGCGAGGGCTGCCTGGTCTTCTTTGAGTGGTGGAGGGACCGAGGAAGATGACGCAGTAGCTCCGTCGCAGAAGGTCGAAGGTCCGGGGACAGTTGTCACAGGAATGGTGTTGTGGCCGGGGTTGCCGGAGTTGTCAAGGTGTCCGTTTTTGTCCAAGGTGCCGTTGTTAGTGTCGAGGATACGGACGTTCTGGTCATCGCGAGCTTGATCAGCCATGACCGCGGTAGTTGAATTTGAACTTTGGTCTTTGAGTTTTGCAAGACGGGGAAGCTAGATTCCCACAGACGGCGCCACTGATCTAACCTGATCAGACTTTGACCGTCACGGCTGGCTCCGAGCTGAAGTTTTGAACGAGGTGGGGGGGGTACCTGCAAGGCACTCTGATGCTGAAGTAAGTAAGAGCGCGAGCAGATAAGAGTATGAGTCTGGGTAAAAGAATGAATACCTGACCCTCTGGGAACAGAGGGTATTTATACCCCCTAGCGCTGGGCCAAGGTTCCTTCATTGGGCCGGGCAGGTTTGGCCCAATGGAGGAACTGCCAGGTTCTACGTGCGTAGTAGGGACCCGCACGTGGTCCCCTTCCTGGATGTTCTGCGTGAAGTACGGACAGACGCGGTCTTTTCGGGATCCAGGTGATGGCGTAGTGGATAGAGTTTGCCTGGGAGGAGTGCTCGAGTTGAGGTCGAGCAGGATAGCATGGAGTCGAGGAGGTCGCACTAGCAGGAAATGACGGGCAAGGATATGGCCTTTTGGTCGGCGTGACCCTTTGCAAGACCGTTTGGATTGGGCCTTCACCATTGCTTTTGGGCCAGCCCGGCCCAGTCCAGAACAGGAGCCCCCCAAGTCGTGGTTGTTGTAGTAGGAGCCATGACTTGATCTTAGGTCGCCTGCGTCACGGGGTCCCGTTCCCGGCTAGAATATGTCGTTCCCGCGGCTTGCTCGAGGAGTTTTCCCCGTGTCGGGCATACGAGATGATGTCGCGTGAGGAGCGCTCGGGGAGTCTCGACGGGCTGCGTTCGTTTGGCACATGAGGTATCTCTTGGGAATCGTGCTGCCACCCTACTGACGATAGGGTCATCATTGCCTAGGGGAGCTACACGTCGAGGAGGGAAATTCTGTGGTTCCCCGGGGTGATGTTTGGTATTCCACGTCATCACTATAAATAGGTTGTTTGGGCCCCAGAACGTGTTTTCCCTGTTCGCGCTTCTCCTCTTCACTATGTTTCTGCTATTGCTGTTCTTCCCAGATACTCATAGGACCGCCGTGATCTCCGTCGCTGATTTCCTTTCTCCGTCGTCACATTACCTTCCTGATTCCAAGTAAGTGTCTTGTCTCCTTCATTCTTCAAGCGCCCTTAGTCTTTCCCCTTGGGCGAAGATGAGATAGTTTGTTTGATTAATCACTGCGAACAGCGCTTGAGTTGTGGCATCTGCCCCGGCGGGGACGGGGACTTCATGGAACCGGGCATCCCGGTAGTTCGCAAGGGCTGCCTGGTCTTCTTTGAGTGGTGGAGGGACCGAGGAAGATGACGCAGTAGCTCCGTCGCAGAAGGTCGAAGGTCCGGGGACAGTTGTCACAGGAATGGTGTTGTGGCCGGGGTTGCCGGAGTTGTCAAGGTGTTCGTTTTTGTCCGAGGTGCCGTTGTTAGTGTCGAGGATACGGACATTCTGTTCATCGCGAGCTTGATCAGCCATGACAGCGGTAGTTGAATTTGAGCTTTGGTCTTTGAGTTTTGCAAGACGGGGAAGCTAGATTCCCACAGACGGCGCCACTGATCTAACCTGATCAGACTTTGACCGTCACGGCTGGCTCCGAGCTGAAGTTTTGAACGAGGTGGGGGGGTACCTGCAAGGCACTCCGATGCTGAAGTAAGTAAGAGCGCAAGCAGATAAGAGTATGAGTCTGGGTAAAAGAATGAATACCTGACCCTCTGGGAACAGAGGGTATTTATAGCCCCCAGCGCTGGGCCAAGGTTCCTTCATTGGGCCGGGCAGGTTTGGCCCAATGGAGGAACTGCCAGGTTCTACGTGCGTAGTGGGGACCCGCACGTGGTCCCCTTCCTGGATGTTCTGCGTGAAGTACAGATGGACGAGGACGCGGTCTTTTCGGGATCCAGGTGATGGCGTAGTGGATAGAGTTTGCCTGGGAGGAGTGCTCGAGCTGAGGTCGAGCAGGATAGCATGGAGTCGAGGACGTCGCACTAGCAGGAAATGACGGGCAAGGATATGGCCTTTTGGTCGGCGTGACCCTTTGCAAGACCGTTTGGATTGGGCCTTCACCATTGCTTTTGGGCCAGCCCGGCCCAGTCCAGAACAGTAACAATGAGGAAGAATTAACAAAACCTAAGGAAGTAAAATATGATGGTGGTGAGTTTTTTATGTTAACAAGTCCCACATTAAAATATCATGTACAAATAAATAGTAGTATTTATAAATAATTTTTTCACACTACCTAACAATTCACAATTCAATAACTATTAGGCTTCTCTTGAGAAGAACACCCTTTAGACCCAAAAGTAAAGTTTTAATAATTAATAATTAATTTATAAATAAATTTATTAATATAAATTAATTACATTATTAAATAATAATTCTTAAAAACATTAAAAAAATTTAATAAAAAAGTATAAATAAATAATATAAAAAGTAAAAGGAAAATATTTTTTTTAGCCTTGTATGTTAACATCAAGTTCATTTTAGTCTCTTAACTTAAAAAAAAGTTCATATTAGTCTCTTAACTCTTAAAAATATTTCATTTTAATTCTTTTTGTCTATTTAGCAACGGAAAAATTCAGAAATCGGTCACTAAATTCGTCGTTAGTTAGACAAAAAGGACTAAAATGAAGCGTTTTGAAGAGTTAACCAATATGAACTTTTTTTAAATTAAAGGACCAAAATGAACTTTGACGTTAACATACGACACCAAAAAATATATTTTTTCAAAAGTAAAATTTCCACGTGGCTTTTAAAAATAAAATAAAAATCCAACTGGACGCCACGTAGGAAGATTCTGGATGAAATAGTGACTCAGGATCTATGTTGAGAGAATCTTCATTCGTTAAAGGGACATTACAAAAAAAAATTAAGGAGGACAAAATTAAAACTCGTTATATTGGCAAGGGGATATAATATATTTAACCATAATAAATATGATGATAATAATACTTAAGTAAAAAATTTAGTACTGACCTTTAACTAAACCTTATTTATATTATTTTTTATTAATTTCAAAAAAATTATAATTAATTAATAATAATAATAATTTTGTGTGATTAGTTAAAATTGGACTATGGCGAGAGGGTGTGGACGGCCACCAAAATGGGTGGTGGTGTCAACGTCGTCGGCATCTTACACTAAGGAGAAAGAGGTTCACAAAGCAGAGACAGCATCACCAAACAACAATCTGGAATTCAATGATAAGGGAATGAAAGAAACTGATGAAGAACATATGAAGGAGGATGAGAGCAAAGAATATGAAATTCTAGAATCAATAAAAGGGGACAATGAACCTAGGAAACTTTAGGTGGATGTGATCAGCGATAATCGATGTTTAGGAAACGGTATGGTGGTTGAATTCATAGCACCAAAGATTATTGATGGAGTTTTTGAAGTCGTAATTGAAGAAGTGGATATCACGAATGTGGTAAAATTTTGGGATACTGCTTTAATCATGTATATCCTAGGAGATGATTTAAGTATGCACGTTGTCAAATAATTCATGATGAAACAATGGAATTTTGCAAAACTTCTTGATATGTACTACAACAATGAAGGATATTTTGTGTTGAGATTCTATTTACACCAAGATAGAGATATTGTATTGATGAAAGGCTCGTACACAATAAGAAATATGTCAATGTTGTTAACTGGATGGAAATTGAATTTCAATTTGAAGAAGGATATGTTGCGTACCATCCCAGTATGGATCCAATTACCTCAACTGCCATTACACCTATGGGGCGTCACAAGCTTAAGAAATATTTATAGTGTGTTGGGAACGCCTTTGATGACGGATGAGTGGACGGCAAACATGTATCAAATCTCTTATGCTAGAATACTGGTTGAGATAGATATCACGCAAGAGATACTCAATGAAATTACAATCAGAGACAAAAACAGAGAGAAGAATTGCACTAAATGTCACAAGATTAGACACACATGTGAAGGAAAACAACAAAGACAACCTATCAAGAAATGGACCCCAAAGGAGAATAACATGCATGAAGAGATACAGGAGGCAACACCCAGTATTGACATCACATAGTCTCAACAGACAAACATGCAAGACCATCCAACTAGACAAACTCCTGCAAAAAAACTAGATGGCATATGATTCTATAAGTGAGACATCGACTGAAGTTGGAAAAAGAGGAAAAGAGAGCAGCAAAGATAATAGTAGTGGTAATCCAACTATTACTCCATCAAAAGTAAAACATGGGAACATTTTTGCAACACTATGGAATAGCTCAATCTTAGTGTTCTTTGAGGATGTCCCATGATAATATCATGGAATGTAAGGGGGTTGAATAAAGCAGGTAAGATTAGGGAGATTAGCTCGCGTCTCTTGAAACTTAACCATGTAAGTATTGTCTTGATTGAGACTAGAGTGAAGAAAAAAAAAGTTGATATGGTTAGAAATAGAATGAAGCTTAAAGGAAACTATCTGGACAATTATGAGAAGCATAATAATGGGAGATTATGGGTATGTTGGGATGAAAATATGAGGAATATAGAATATGTTGAGAGCATTGACCAAATGATTCATTGTAAAGTGACTGATACCAATGGAAAATTCTTGTATTGGATGACTGCATTGTGTGCCCAAAACCAACAGAATCTTAGGAAAAAACTCTGGAAGGATATTGAAAAGTTGTACTCCCAACAACAGGGGCCTTGGATGCTTATCGAAGACTAATGTTGTTAAAGTAGAAGATAAAATAGGTGGTAATATGGTCACTGAAAAAGAATACATTGATTTGATTGGGATGATGAGTAATATTGAACTACATGAAATGGAGAGTATTGGTGATTGCTTCACATGGTCAAACAAACAAGGGTAAAATGCTAAATAACAAATCCTTATAGTATTTCGTCGTATTCTTCCTCTCACGCACATCTTCAAAGCACGAAATATTTTAGAAATCAGTTTCGAACAGTAACAATAGATTTTCTTGATTACTAAGTTGTGACTTTCATGTGAAAGCAAGATAAACACATGAATTAAATTTTTATTTTTCTGAATTTATAAGTTGTTGTTGTTGTTGAGGTTTTGTGATAAAAGGAGAAATATTCTAGAGAAATTTTGTTGTAAATCTGAAAACCTAAATGTCGAGGTTTTGTTGGATTAAAATTTGGAATTCAAATATTGCAAGAAAATCTGAAAATCTAAATGTCGAGGTTTTAGAAATTTTTTTTGGAATAATCATGTATTAAAAAAATTGCAAATAACCATGTTTCGGAAAAAATTACGCAAATAACTATGTTTCAGAAAACTCTCCAAGGGAGGAGTCATCTCACTTGGCGCCTCCACTCACATGTTTGCCCTAGGCGCCATCCCACTTGGCGCCTCCTCTCTCTTTTAGCCAAGTGAGATGGCGCACGCACTTTAAAAGTGAGAGAAGACGCCATCTCACTTGACTCCTAGGGCAAAATGTTGTTTTTATAAATAATTCGTCCGTTTCTCCATCATTTCTCACACTTTCTCGCACTGTTCTCTTATTTTTTACTCTGTTATTTGCGTCATGACATCGCCCATGATTTTTACCAGGGATGGTTACGTTATCTTCTCCGCCACAAAACCTCCGATGAAAATGAAATTCTGGCACATTCACTCCATGGAGCGTATGAAGAGGGAGTTAATGTGATGGCTAGAGGGAGACATCATGGAGGGGGAATAAATTAGAAGGATCCAGCGAAGACGAACAACAACCTCACTTGCAACGGGAAGACCTAATTTTTGGTTGGAGGAAGTCAAAATAGACAGCGACGTAATATTGATGATGCATGGGTCAGATGAAATTGTTTTAACGGTTGTAATTTCGTAGACGGTTTATCGTGTTTTTTTTCTTAACGAAAAACCCTAATATTTACAACATAATAAAGGAAAGATTTTTTGTAATACAATTTTGATGTGGTTGAGGCAGTAGCCCGATTCGGACAATTTTTGCGATTGTGTCCGACCTTACGACATAAACCACACTTTCTTTCCAGCTTGTCAAGGGAGTCCATTTCGGTTGTGATGCACTTACTTTTGGGACGACCCTTTTTATTCCTTCGCATTTGGTCATTGTGCCATACTATTTTGTCGTCGTATGCAGGCCAATAATCTGGTTTTGCTACCAAAGGGAAGCTGTTGTTGTAAACGTTGAGCAACGTTTCAGATTTGTAAATGTGTGACAGAAGTTGTAGCGCGTCTTGATGAGTATAGGCACACGCGGGAATGACATGAGAGAAATGCATACGAAATGCTTGAAACTTGCCACAATTACACCAACGAGAAGGTAGTACAACCCTATATTCTTGTCTTGGCAGACCCTTGTTGTGGTCGATTGTCTCTTTGACAATGAAGTTGTGGCTGTGTCGGTCAAACCTTATAACCATATGGGTGTTGGCTTTGGCACATTCTGCCTTAATGTACTTCATGCAGCTTTCACTCCATAGTTGTCCATATTGCAACACTGCATTCCATATTTCACCTCTTTTGACAAACAACGAAGCCATCCTAAAATATGTTGATTTAACCAAAGCAGTGACTAGGAGGTTTCGTATGCCTTTGAATACCCCACTCATCGATTCAATTAGACTTGTTGTAATGTGGCCCCATCTTTGTCCATTGTCATATGACCTAGTCCATTTTTCTACCAGAATATTATCGATCCACCTACCGACTTCCGGATTTGACAAACAGATCTAGTTGCGATAATATTTGAACGTAGGTTGTGTCAATGCATATCCCACATTCATAATTGCTTTCCTAAGTGTTTTATCTTTGATCTCCCTCGTGAAATTTTGGACGATATGTCTAATGCAATAGACATGCGTAGAAGGAGGTTCATGCCAACCGTTTGCAGGATTATTGTATGCACTTTCAATGGATGCATGTCTATTAGAGATCAAACAGAGATCTGGTTGAGGAGCCACGTGTGTTCTCAGATTTTTTAGAAAAAAGCTTCAAGCACCACCAGTCTCCCCCTCGACTAGGGCAAAGGCAATTGGGAAAATGTTGTTGTTGCCATCTTGTGGAACTGCCATCAGTAGCGTGCCTTTGTATTTCCCATACAACCAAGTCCCATCAATTTGTATAATTGGTTTGCATGACGTAAACCATGTGATGCAAGGTTAAAAGCCTAAAACACTCGACTGAATATTCCATTTCTGTTGAGTTGACTACCATCCAGGGCGTATGCTGGAACTATTTCCAGAATGTAAACAGTACCCGGAGAATAAGTCTGGAGTACATTCAGGTAGCGAGGAAGTTCTTGGTATGACTCCTCCCAGTTTCCATATACCTTTTCAATCTCCTTGGTCTTTGCTAAACACGCCTTTCGGTAAGACGGAGTATAGTTAAATACCATAGTGATGTGGGAGATTATGGTTTTCACCTTCAATAATGGATCATTGCTGACGAGTGGTAGGATTTATTGATAAATGAGATCATAATTAAGTTTTCGATGATTCTGTGATTGAGTAGAACTGACACAAGTGTGGGTAGACATGAAACCTATGACCCAACAATCACCTCTTAATATGTATGATGCAGTGAGCTTGAACATACAATTAGGGTGGAGACACTTGATCTTGTACCTTTCTGGATTTACACGGTCCACCTTAAAATCGACCGAGTTAAGCATGTGAAATTTTTTGATAGCTCTGATACATTCTTCTCTGTTACAAAAATTTTCTTTCTCTTTTAAGTTTTCATCCGACTGCATATATGGATTGAAAAATAAATCAAAAGACGGTTCATCTCTGCCCATGTTGAAGTTTTTCATGTGCAGAGGTGGTGTGTAGATCTCGTTTGAAGGAATACCAGGTATCTCATCGTCTTCGGAATCATCATTGACCATTTCGTCAAACTCCAACTCGTCATCTTCTTCTTCTTCATCAACTGCATCTGATCTTACCCGATCAGACTTGGATCATCACGGCTGGCTCGAACTGGATTTGAGTGAGATGGGGGAGGTACCTGCAAGACACTCTGATGCTAAAATGAGAGACGGAATGAGCAGGAAAAAGTGTATAGGTGTGTAATAGATGAATACCTGACCCTCTTGGAATAGAGGGTATTTATAGCCCTCAGTGCTGGGCCAAGGTCCCCTCATTGGGTTGACCAGAACCGACCCAATCAAGGAACTAGGTTCTACGTGTGCAGTGGGGCCCCGAACATGGTCCCCTTCCTGGTGGTGCTCTGCGAAGAATAAGGAGGGACAAAGACGCGGTCTTTCCGGAGCTTAGAGGATTCTATAACGGTTAGAGTAGACGGAATCTGCCCTACGGGGAGGATGCTTGAGCAGGACTCGAGCTGGAGTTCCTTTGGTCGGGGACACTGCTTGTCGCGGGCGATGGCGGGCACAGCAACTGTAGTTTATCATCGGGCACGTTCGGTGATGGTCCGTTTGTGAGCATCCCTCGAGGAGTTGCTTGGATTTGGGCCTTTATCTTCACTTTGGGCCAAGGTGGGCCCAGTCCAGAACAGAAGCCCCGCAAGTCGTTGCTCCTGGTGCAGGGGTTACGACTTGATCTTAGCTCGCTTTTATCACAGGGACTTGATGGCCAGACCAATGCTTTTTGTTTTTCGAAGCGTGCTCGAGGAGTTTCCCACGGGCTGCATTCATCGGATACGCAGGGCAATCCTTGTCGACGCGTGCTCGAGGAATTCCTCGCGGGCTGCGTTTGTCGGATACACGAGGCAGTCCTTGGGAATCGTAACACCACCCTAGTAAAAATAGGGTCATCATTGCCTATGGGAGTAGATGTCGAGGACGGGGAAGTTCGCGGCTCCCTGGCGCGACATTTCATATTCCACGTCATCCCTATAAATAGGACCCTTGGGCCCATAATTTGTTTTTCCTCTTTGTGCTCCTCCCTCTTCCTCTGATTCCGCTGCCATCGTTTCCTGCAACACCGTGAGATCACCGCACCATTCGCCATTGATCACTTCCACCGCCGTCGTACGTACCTCTTTTCTTCCAAGTAAGTGTCCATTCCTCCTATTTTTCTTCGTTGTAGGTAGTTTTGATGCTATTTTTTATGTTAGAAATCCATATTTGGGAGTAGTGCCCGGTAGATTCATGATTGTGCCCGGGATACTCATAGTTTAGGTACGTAATTCGCGATACTGCCCGTGATATTCATAGTTTTAGGCATATGGCCCATGATACTGCCCGTGATATTCATAGTTTTAGGCATATGACCCATGATACTGCCCGTGATATTCATAGTTTTAGGCATATGACTCATGATACTGCCTGTGATATTCATGCGTTTGGTCAGCATACCCATGAACTGGCCGGGATGTTCATCCTTTTAGGAAGTATGTAGGGTGGTCTCCTCGCAGTATCCTAGTGTCGGGCAGGCGAAGTCAGGAACTTGCTTGAGTGATTCATGTTTCGCCCGGGGTGCTCGTGCTATTCCCGTGATGTCCCCGACGCGTGGTCGGATCTAGGGTGTCCGTGTTCGGCTTGTTGTGTACTTCTTCGCGCTTCAGTGGCGAGCACGCGGATTTGCTCTTGAATTCACCGGTTTCTTGTGCTTTGCAGGTAAATGGCCGACAATCCGGAATCTTCGAGGCAAAATGAAGTCGAGGACACAAATATCGAAGAGAACGTTTCGTTAGTCGACACTGTTGATGACCCCATGTTGGACTGGGTAGGCACCGAGCCCAGGGGGATTGCCTCGGCGTACTGTCGTCGTAGTCAGCGTGTGTATACTATCGTCGAGCATGGCGGCATTTAGCCAGGTTTTCAAAAGAATTTTGTAGTAATGAGGTCGTCGATTGATGCGCGTATCTGCTCGGAGTTTATTGAGTACGGGTTCCCTATGTACGAGATCGTGTTCAGGGATCTCGGTCTTAAGCTACCCTTCAGCGAATTTCAAGTCGGGGTGTTCAGCCATCTGAACCTGGCCCCTCGCAGCTACACCCTAACTCGATCGCCTTCCTTCGGGCGTTCGAGCTGACATGCCGTTTCTTGAGAATTGGGGCGACGATTCCCCTTTTCTTCAGGGTCTTTCACCTGCAGCGTCAGTCTCGAGGAGGCAGGCACAACTGGGTATCCCTGAAACAGTCGAAGAGGTTGTTCAGGATGTATATGGATTCGGTAAGGGACTTTAAGGATAAATGGTAAATATTGCAGCCGGTCACCCAAACCGCATTGGACTCTTTGTTCGAATTGGAAACTGTGGTGGTCGACACGGACGGGGAGCCCCCCGTAGATGTTGAGGTTCGTCCGGTAGTCGGGCGCATTTCTAAGTTCCCGATTCATTGGTGCTCGGGTCACTATGACCATGGCACCGGGTACTATCATACGCCCGCGGGGAGCATGAGCGCCGAGGACGAGGAGGCCTATGTTGTCCTTTGCAAGTTCGTTGATAGCTTCTTCCCTGCCCGGTGGGTCACGCGGGAGGGGGATCATATTCTTGACGAGGACGGGTACCCGACATTTGAGGCTCGACCCATCAACACCAAGGCACTCGTCGAGTGCCAATCTTACGGGCAGGCTGTAGATCTGCTAGGTTTCTCACTTCTGCTCTTATTGTTTTATTCCATTTTTGTTGTTTTTGCTCGCTTACAACTAACCCAGGTTTTGCTCCTTTTTACAGGCGACATGGTTGAACGACGAGAGAGGTTATTGAAGCTAACCCACGACAAGAAAATAAACAAAAGGCTGATGAGGGCACCGCAAGCCACGAGGATGGGCCCACCGGCCAGTTCGGGTAGAGATGCCTCTAGTGGGTCCTCGGGCTCTCCCGATGCTGAGCAACCCACCGAGTTGATTACCAGGAAGAGAAGTCGGGCTGAAAACAGGTCGGAGGTTGGCCACGAGTCCATAGCTGCAAGGGCTTTTGGGTTACCCCCCTGTTTTGCAAAGAAGGATTTCTTCGAGGGGTTTCCTCTGACGGTGAGCAATAACGAGGCCTAGACTATTAGACGTCTTGACAAAGAAAGCCGGAGGAAACACCTCGCCGCCAGCATGGTCGGGATGGTGAAGATGGCCGAGATGGCCGTGGTCCTTGCCGAGTGTTGTACCCCAAAATTTTCCCTCCCATATTCTTCAAGATTTGTCAAGAATCATCTTCAAATGGTTCAAGACTTCTCAAAGGTTGCACAGTCCAAATGCCTCCTAAGCCAGTCAAAATTAGGGTTTTGGTTCCTTCAATGGATTTGAGGTTTTCAATGGCTCAATCAAGTCCCATAGGTCTATATACATTGTCAAGCATCTATATGTCAAGTCTCAAGACTCACAATGCCAAATTCCATAGTCAAAAGCCCTAACTGATCCACAGTCAACTGTAGGGGCAAAATGGTCATTTTGCAGTCAAAAGTCAAAAATTTTGGTCAACATCTTATTTTGAGTCCACAATCATCAATTTATCAAGTCTTGATCATGATTCCACAAGCATGGCTCAAAAATCATCAAGATGCAAAAGTTACTATTTTTGGACAGTAGAAAAGTCAACTGTATCTTGACCAAGGCATAACTTTTTTATGGTTCATCAGAAAAATTCCATCCAATGCTCATTTTGAAGGGGATGACATTTCCTACAATCCATATTCACATTCCAAGTCCAAGAAATGCTCTCACAAAAAGTTATCAATTTCTACATTATAGGTCAATTTCAAAAGTCAACAAAAATGCACTTTAAGTTAAAGACCATAACTTGAGATTGGTAAATCCAAATGACATGGGACCAAAGGCATTGGTTATAGGACTTCAAGACCTTTCCAAAATGTCAAATAACATGTTCATATGATCAAAATTGAGCAAGATATGCATTGGAGAAGTTGGGAAATTTTTGTGAATTTGCAAAAGTCAACTTTGTTCAAAACACCATGTTTTTGTTAATGGGCCTCAATTTGCTTCTTGAAACTTTATACAAGGCCTATGCACGACCCATTGAGATTATTTGAATTTATTTTCTTATTTTTTATTAATTAATTGGATTTTTAATTGATTTTAATTCATTTAATTAATTTAAAATGTAGGAAATTCAAAGATTTGATTTTTCAATCTTTTGGTGAAGCAAGCAAGCTCAAGATATGCTGGAAAATTCGTGTGCCAATCAAAGGGACAAAAATCTCCAAGTTTGGCAAGTTTTCTCAATCAAAAAGATGCAAAAAGATATGATTGCAAATCAAATATTGAAACATCAATTCCATGGATCTTTTGTGCAAGATTTAACCTAAACTCGGTCTCCTATATATACACAACTCAACCCTAATGCCATAGACGAGATTTTGCTGCAAGAAAGCCATATGCAACATTGAAAAAAATCAAAGAAATTTGAAAACTGATTTCCATATTCTAACGTGATTCAAAGCTTTTTCTTGTTTCTAATACATTGCAGGAACTCTCAGAAACATATTGCAATCAAAACCAAGTGCTAAAGCCACGGGAATCGTCAAGAACAGTCACACGGTTTAACTTTCTTTCTCATAATCGAAACTCATAATTCATGCATCATTAACGTGATTTTTTGTGTGTTTTGCATTGCTAGAACTCCTCTGAAGCTAATGGTACAGGTTAATTGGATTATAGAGCCCTAAATAAAAAGAAACCATTGACAAATTCTAGGGTTTCCAAGCTTTGAATTTGGGGCTTTACTGTACAGGAAAAATCAGACCTTGAGAGACCCATGGTTGAATTCGTTGAGACAAGATGAATCTAAAACCACCCTCGCGAAATATTTATGTGCATCAGGGACCTATTCGCTATTTTTCCTCATCCTGTTTTATGGGGGTTAAAAACCCCCGCTATCTATTTGTTATTTACAGGCTTCAGTGAAAGAGATGAAGACGTGTAAGCATGCCATTGGAACGTTCAAATAAAACGCGCGCTTGTTTTGTTTGTACAGCATATGGGTTTGTTTTTATATATTATTTTCAATTGTCACTATAATATCAAATGCAGGCAAGTGGTTCAGTGGATGGTGCGTTGGCTGTGTATCATTGGGACCTGAGTTCGATTCCCAGGTCCACCCAAAACTCTATATTATTTTGTTCAATGTGATTGTATGCAGGCTTTAAGCAGCGTTCCACCATGCTCTTCACTCATCCAAACGCCATATGTCCACATGCACCAATCCAATGGCCATGAAGTGTTGACTATGATGTTCCCTAGTCAACCATGCGCTGGACAATCAGAAAGTCAAAGCGGGCTTGTGGCTTAATGGGCTGGAAAATTGCTAACAAACCTCCATATTTGGGCCATCACCCCCCCTGGTTTCTTTGTTCTTTCCTTTTTATTTTCTTTTTCTTTTAATTTCTTTTATTAATTATTAACTATTATTATTATTATTTAATTACCTCATAATTATTTTTCATAATAAATTCAGAAACCTAAAATATTAGTTATTTTCATTATTTAATTAATTTCACTATTAACTATTATTTTGTGAATAAATTCTAATTAATTAGTTTAGTTGTTTAATTAGGACAATTTTAATCTTTTTTCATAATAAATAAAATCAATCTAGAATTAGGGTTTTTCTTTTGACAATTTTAATCCTTTTATTTTATTTTCATTAAAGACCTAAAAAACTAAAAAAATACTTTTTTCTTGTAATTATTTAATCAATTAGAATTAGGTTTACTTAATTGCAAAAAGGACCAAACTTCTTTCTTTTCTCAAAAAGGGTCAAAACCCTAAAGACTTTTCCGGATTCAATTTCCTTTCGCGCATATTTATTTTGATTATATTTATGTAACTGCTCCGAGAATGTAATAGATAATTAGGGCTTTTATCGCTTTTTTATTTTCTCGCAATTTATCTTTTCAAGGGTTATGTTTTTGGCGATGTAAATACCCGACGCCTTGTAATAGCGTAGATTTACTTTCCGCAATTTATTTTCCGCACAATTATTAACTGTTAATTATGCATGACAAGACTTGTATGAAAAATAAAATCAACCCGTAGCTAACAATGATGCATGTTCAAAGATAATTTAAACATTGAAACCTGACACACTCGCACATGCCACTCCTAGCGACGCCTCACTTGGTTGCCTCGACGTGGTCATTGAGTATAGGGTGTTTTAGAGGTCGCCCTCCTGTCTAAAGATCCAGTTGCCTCGAAACGGTTGCCTCGGATAAAAAGGATCCAGGACACTAGGGTTACCGCTAAGGCGTCCTACTATTGCTTTGGTGACCACACATGTCCCTATAATCGAATTGACCCGAATAACTCCAACGACGGTGCTACCTACTTCTCAATAGTGGGATAGTACTGTCTAAAGGACTCTTACACAGCTTAATTCCTTAGAGTAGGTAGATTTCTCCTGGGTACTTGCTCTTTCAAAAACAAAACAAACTTTTCGCACCTACACTTTCAAAAAAGTTTTCAAACAAACACTCCATACACTCTTGAGGACTGATACAAGAGTTACCTAGAAGTTTTCAAAACGAAACTTTTTCAAAACCCACAAACACAAGAAAAGCAAACATCTTTTGAAAACATAGTGAGCAAGTACCTAAGAGCCCGTGGATAACCACGGATAGAAAGGGTGCTAACACCTTCCCTTTCTATAATCTACCTCCCGAACCGAGAAACATCTCGAAAAGGAATTTTGCTGTGCTTTTGTCATTTCCTTGTTGGAGAAAATAAAAGACAGTGGCGACTCTTGCTTACCGCGACATTTCATGAACCAGCATTTCAAAACAGTCAGTTCTATTTCCACCGATCACAGAACTGGCGACTCTGCTGGGGATATCTTGTAAGTGGGGTGTACCTTAGGATTAGACCATTCTTGTTTTCAATTGCTTGTTTTGTTTGCTTTAATATTGTGGGCTTGTCTTGGAGTTTCATAGATCCTAACCCGGATCTGGGGGATACCTTTTAGAAGTAGCAACAAACTGTGAGGGAACTGTATGGGATATACCGACACGGTTGAAGCAGTTGCTACGTTGATGTGGCACTTTGGTGAGTACCGGTAACCCTTGAGTCAAGTCAAGGAGAGTATGGGGCCGCCGCGTGGTGTCGTGAAGCATCAACTGACCTTAGGAACCTTACTTGACCATCCTGGCCTCTTTAGGGGTAGTGAGATGACCGACTTCGGTGCAGTCCGAAGTTGGTAGATACTCGATACTACACTCATTGAGGGTTGTTTTCTTGGAATATTTTGATACTTGATACCTGAACTTCATGCTGGCCTAAACTCTAAGGGTTGTCTGGTGTGACTTGTGTGCCTTATCATGTTTGCTCTTTATGGATACTTGTGGTGTGTTTTTATCATAACATCTTAACATCATAAAGCATCATATGCATTTACTAACCACTTCAAGGGTTCGAATCTTCATCTTTGTTCTTGTTTTGTAGGACATGGAGACTATCCGCAGAAAAACAATTCAGGTCAACCTTGTAAGGATCCCTCCTCAGCTTAAGGAACTTACATCCAGGATTCTCGAGAACTCTTGTTTCAGTGAGAGACATGGTAGACTCATCAGCTTGGTCAATACTAGCATTGAAGAGGATATGGTGAAAGTGTTGTTCCAGTTCTTTGACCCCTTGCACCACTGTTTTACCTTCCCGGATTATCAATTGGTGCCTACTTTGGAAGAGTTTTCTCAACTTCTGAAAATTCCTATTCTTAGTCAACTACCCTACAACGGCACGGAAAAGGAACCCAAACTTGAAGAGGTTGCTAAAGCATTACGTCTGCAACCATATGACATCAAGGGGCATTGGGAAATCAGAAGTGGTATCAAAGGATTCTTGGCAAAGTTCCTGTTTAAAAAAGCACAAGAATGTTGGAATTCCCTTGACCTACAAGCCTTTGAAGAAGTTGTGGCACTCCTTGTCTATGGGTTGGTGTTGTTCCCGAATCCGGATCAGCTTATAGATATCAATGTTGTCAAGATTTTCATGTCCAAGAATCCCATACCTACGTTGCTTGGGGACATCCTCCACTCATGTTACACTTGAACCATGAGAAAAAGAGGTGTTCTCATGTGCTGCACTCCTCTCATGGCAAGGTGGTTTATTTCGCACCTTCCACAATCAGTTTTGAAGAACGAGCGGGGTTTGAGATGGTCACAACGATTAATGACTCTTACACATGCTGATATACATTGGTGTTCTCGGTCCAGAGAAAATGTCACTATCATTGATCGTTGCGGAGAGTTTCCTAATGTTCCTTTACTTGGAATCAGAGGAGGCATTACTTACAACCCGTGTCTGGCTTTGAGACAGTTTGGATATGCTCAGAGGGATGGCCCTCATGACATGTTGATTCCTGACATAGTTTTTGACTTCGACAATGATACGCAAGGCCTTCGCCAGAGGTTTATCAGAGCTTGGAGGATGCCTAACAAAGTAGATAGTAAGACACTGGGGCACAAGAACTCCATCCCCCTTGAGCCTTATCTCAAGTGGGTATGAGCCCGCTCCCAGAAGCTTGTGATGCCATATCCTCATGTTCTCCCCGTGATCAAAGAGCCAGTTATGGAAGGAGAGGTGCCCTACACCATTCAACATCCTGACATGCCAACATCTTGGGAAGAAATGCAAAAGAGCTGGATCCAACTCAAGGAAGAGCGGAATTCTCTTGAAACCAGTCTACATGCCAGTGAGAAGAAGGTCTGGGAGCTCACCCGCCTACTTCACGAGGAAAAGGCCCTCAACACTTACATCGCTCCAAAGAGGATGCGCAGTGTCTTTTGGGATTAAGTATTTTGTAATATTTCGCCCATGAGGCATTGATGTACTGAACAGATTATTTCTTAATATAACGTGTGTTCCTTTTTGTCTACAACGAATTTGAACTTTCGAACCCTTGAATGCATTGCATAAATAGAATATCATGCATCATGTGCATAACTGGTACTCTTTTTTACAGGTCACTTATCTTCTTCGCTGTTTATTTCAGCAGTCATCATATCTTCTGAACCTACTACTGAACAAGCTATCAAGGCCCTCCAGACCCAGAATGCCCAGTTCCAAGAGTTGGTCATGAGCTTAGCCCAGGGTCAACAGGAGTTGAAGACTCTGATTCTGAAGAAGAAGAAGAAGAAGAAGAAGAAGAGGATTGTATTGTTCAACACCGGACGGAGGTTTGGGAATGCACTACAAAATGAGGCTGATTTGGCTACTTCCTCTGTAGGGAAAGACAGTCCACAAGAGAGAAGGGTTCCTAGTCCCGTGGTCTCCGACAACGAGACAGATTACAATGATGAACAGTACCCTCCTGCTGAGGACAGGTACAAACAGATGGAAGACCGCCTAAGTGCCATGGAGATTCAACATGTGTCTGGGTTGGATTTTGGAGATCTAGGTCTATCCTCTGGGGTGGTGATTCCCCACAAGTTCAAGGCACCTGCTTTTGCAAAGTACGACGGAGCTTCCTGTCCTAAGCTGCATCTCAGATCATATGTGAGGAAGATCCAACCGTACACTGCTGACAAGAATTTATGGATCCATTTCTTCCAGGACAGTCTTTCAGGGACTCAACTCGAATGGTTCTATCAGTTGGATGGAACCAGTATTCGTAACTGGGAGGATTTGGCTACTGCGTTTTACAAGCAGTATCAGTATAATTCCGACCTCGCTCCTACGCGTACCCAACTCCAAGGTATGTCACTAGGGACGGGCGAAGGATTCAAGGAATATGCGCAAAAGTGGAGAGACCTGGCTGGAAGGGTGCAGCCACCTTTGACTGACCGCGAACTTGTGGACATGTTCTTGGGGACCCTGTCTGGTCCGTTCTTCAACCATCTGATTGGGAATTCTTCTGCTGGGTTTACAGATCTGATCTTGACTGGTGAGAGGATAGAAGCTGGTATCAAGTCTGGGAAGATACAGAAAGGGGCCTCCTCGAGCTCTAAAAATAAGCCCTTCAAGAAGGAATCTAGTGTTGTTTATGGTTCAAGGAGACAAAATAAACTGGAACGCCGCCAAGCTGTCAACGCGGTGGTAATCTCAAAGCCTGCTGCTGCTCCTCAGCAATACAACCAACCAAGGGGTGAGAGACCCAAAAGGCAGTACACTCGGCTCAGTATGACCCTGTCTCAGATATTGCCACAACTACTGTCAACAAATCTGGTAACTATCAAAGAAGCTCCGAAGGTAGTGAACACAACATCTCCAAAGTACAACCCCAATGCCCGCTGCGCTTATCACTCTGACAGCCCGGGGCATACTACGGATGATTGTTGGGCTCTAAGGAATAAGGTTTAGGACCTTATTGATGCTAAATAAATACAGTTCGAGGCGCCCGAAAGGCCCAATGTTGTGACTGCTCCCATGCCCCAGCATGGAGTGAATGCTGTGGAAGAAGACTTGTATGTAGCCTCTGTGGATGAGATTGTTACTCCGTTGTTGACTGTCAAAAAGAACATGTTGCTAGCCGGTTTATTTCCGGGATGTAGTAAAGGTTTCCGTCTATGTTCTGTTTCACCTGCTTGTTGTCCTTTGTTGAAGTCAGGCGTCTAAAACCTGATGGATAACAAAGAGATCTTGTTCGATAAGATTGTTGTTCCTGCTATCCCTGCTGAAGAAGTGTCCATTGTTACTATTTTCAACAACCCTCCTAAGGCTCCCTCAAAGAAGCCCGTCAAAATCATGTCTGCTCAGAAGGTTGCGCCTATAATCATCACTGTTCTGAAGCCCCTCCCATATACATCCGACAAAGTTGTCCCTTGGCACTATGGGGCAGATGTTTATGTGCTTGGAGTTAAATAAGAGTTTGATACTAGTACCGGCGTCAGTAACATCACCGGGCCTGCTAAAGTCACTCGTAGTGGTAGGCTCTTCTCACCTGATATTGCGCCACCAGCTATTCAGAGGCCTATTGTCATTACACCTGCAAGTGTGCCCACTTCCCTGCCTGACCAAGTTCCTGCTTCTACCCCTGCTGTCGAGTCATCTGACGCTCGGGGAAAAGGGATTGCTACTGATGTTCCTGCCCAGACGGAGGCGCCAAAGACAATCACTGTTGAAGCTTCCAAGCAAGAGATGGAAGAGATTCTTAAAATTATCAAGAAGAGTGATTTCAACGTAGTTGAGTAGCTGGGGCACACCCCATCTAAAATTTATATGCTATCACTGTTGTTGTGTTCAGAGGCCTATGCCAAGGCTCTAATTACCTTCCTGAAGACGGCCTACGTGCCACAAGAGACATCTGCTGATCAATTTACCGAGTGTGTATCCAACTTAACTGCTGATAATGGTTTGGGTTTCTCTGACGCCGATCTGACTGCTAAAGGGAAGAACCATAATGATGCCATGCATGTCTCTATCGAATGTAGGGGCACTACTCTTACCCATGTGCTGGTTGACACTGGTTCCTCGTTGAACGTATTACCCAAGAAAGCTCTAGATAGGTTGGATTGCGAGGGTTTAGAGCTCAAGCCAAGTAACATTTTTGTCCGGGCCTTTGACGGGTCGAAAAGGATGGTACATGGTGAAGTTGATATTCCGATCAGGGTTGGTTCTCAGGTCTTTGATTCAACATTCTATGTGATGGACATCCGACCATCCTACTCTTGCTTGCTGGGTCGTCCATGGATCCATAAGGCTGGAGCTGTGACCTCTACACTACATCAGAAGCTGAAATACCCGGTCAAGGGGAAGATTGTGATAGTTCAGGGGGAGGAAGAGTACATGGTCAGCCACCTTAACTCGTTCTGGTACATAGAAATGGATGGGGAGTTCATTGAGACCCCCTTTCAACATTTTGAAGAGGTTCCTCAGACATTGGCGTCAGCAGAGACTGTGACTGAAGAAGACTCTCCTCTGAAGATGGCTTCCTTAAAGGATGCTCGGGCTGTTATTGAGAAGGGTGAGTGTGCAAACTGGGGCCGACTTCCTGATTTCACTCCGAAGACTGACAAGTTTGGTTTGGGTTTCACTGCAGAAGCTCAGAGGGCTGTTCGTAAAGCAAGGATTGGAAGACCTCCTTTTCTCATCACCAACCCGGGAGTGAATGCTATTGAAGACGACACGGAGGAATCTGAATTCGACAGTTGGATCTACCCAACGACCAACGGTGGACCGAACAACTGGACTGCGAAAGACTTCGTATCTATTACTTTTGTCACTCAATAATAAACTCCTTTGTTTAGAATTTGTAACAAACAATAATTTGAAACTTTATGGCCCGGTGTCTTACCCGGGGCACCGTGGCTTCATTTGTGAGGGCTTTTGTGTGTCATTTTCATATGTCATTAATAAAAGCATTGGACGTTTTTTACATTTCAAATCTTGTGCTCCTTGTCTTTCTTTATTATATATTGCAAAACAGCTATATTTAAACACACTCACCTATACAGGTTCCAATCCACTCTGGATCTCACTGGTAACGACTCTGTTACTTCCAGTTATGACTTCGAAAATCCGATCAACTTAGCCGAATATGAAGGTGAAGATGATTGTGAAGTGCCCGGTGAGCTTGCAAGACTGCTACTCCAGGAAGAGAGGGCCATTCAGCCACATGAAGAGCCAGTGGAAACGGTAAATCTGGGTACGGAGACAGACAGAAAAGAAGTCAAGATTGGTGCCAATCTGGAGGCTAGTGTGAAACAACGGTTGATTCAGATGCTGCATGACTATGTGGAAATCTTTGCCTGGTCTTACGAAGACATGCCTGGCTTGGATACCGACATTGTGGTTCATCACTTGCCTACCAAGGAAGAATGCCCTCCGGTAAAGCAGAAGGTCTGTCGTATGCGTCTAGAGATATCCGAGAAAATCAAGGCTGAGGTTATGAAACAATTCGACGTGGGGTTTCTAGCAGTGACTTCTTACCCTCAGTGGGTTGCTAATGTGGTTCCAGTGCCGAAGAAAGATGGTAAGGTCCGAATGTGTGTTGATTACAGGGATTTAAACAGGGCGAGCCCTAAGGATGATTTCCCTCTGCCTCACATTGACGTTCTGGTTGACAACACTGCTCAGCATAAGGTATTCTCCTTCATGGACGGGTTCTCCAATTATAATCAAATCAAGATGGCTCCTGAAGACATGGAGAAGACCACTTTTGTTACTTAGTGGGGCACCTTTTGCTACAAGGTCATGCCTTTTGGGTTGAAAAATGCTGGGGCAACCTACCAACATGCCATGGTTGCTCTATTTCATGATATGATCCATCATGAGATCGAAGTATATGTCGAGGATATGATTGCAAGGTCCCAAACTGAGGAGGAACACCTTGACCTCTACAGAAGCTGTTTGACCGGTTGAAGTTGTACAAGCTGAGGTTGAACCCAAACAAGTGCACCTTTGGGGTAAGATCTGGAAAATTGCTAGGCTTTTTCGTAAGCGACAAAGGTATTCAAGTGGACCCTGCCAAAGTGAAAGCCATACAAGAGATTCCAGTTCCCAAGACAGAGAAAGAAGTCAGAGGCTTTCTAGGACAGTTGAATTACATTGCCTGGTTCATCTCACACCTAACTGCTACTTGTGAGCCAATCTTAAAGCTACTGAAGAAAGATCAAGTGGTACGTTGGAACGATGAATGCCAGGCCGCTTTCGAAAGAATCAAAGAGTATCTCCAAGAGCCACCCATTCTTATGCCACCGGTTGAAGGGAGACCTCTAATCTTATACTTGACAGTACTTGACAACTCAATGGGATGTGTGCTGGGGCAGCATGACGAGTCTGGCCGAAAAGAGCACGCCATTTATTACCTTAGCAAAAAGTTTACCGACTGTGAGACCCGATACTCACTGCTCGAGAAAACTTGCTGCGCTTTGGTATGGGCTGCTCGCCGGCTGAGACAGTATATGTTGACTCACACTACTCTGTTGATTTCAAAAATGGATCCAATAAAGTACATCTTCGAAAAGCCTGCCTTGTCCGGAAGAATAGCAAGATGGCAGATGATCTTGACCGAATACGACATCCAGTACACGACTCAGAAAGCAATCAAGGGAAGTGTGTTGGCAGACCATTTGGCACATCAGGCAGTGGATGACTACCAATCTATGAACTTTGAATTTCCGGACGAGAATATCATGGTAGTGACTGATTGTGAAGTACCTGGACCGGATGAAGGACCTGAGGAAGGATCCCGATGGTCTATGAACTTTGACGGAGCCTCAAACGCTTTGGGTAATGGTATCGGCGTTGTGATCATATCTCCTAAAGGCACTCATACTCCACTTACCGCCCGGCTATGTTTCAACTGCACCAACAATATGGCAGAGTATGAAGCCTGCATCATGGGTCTTCGAGCTGCAATTGACCTAAGGATCAAGTTTCTGAGTGTCTTCGGATATTCCGCTCTCGTGATCAGTCAGATCAAAGGCGAGTGGGATACGAAACACCCAAATCTTATTCCTTACAAGGAGTATGTACTGACGTTGATTCCCTATTTCGAGGAGATAACTTTTGAACACTTCCCAAGAGAGGAGAATCAGTTGGCGGACGCGCTGGCTACGATGTCTTCTATGTTCAAAGTTAAATGGGACAACGAGGCTCCCCGGATCATTATTTGGAAATTGGATGAACCTGCACGTTACTGTGATCTTGAGGCTGAAAAGGTAACAGAAAAGCCTTGGTATCATGAGGTGAAGAGGTACTTGGAAGCTCAATAATACCCCGAGGGTGCATCCGTTAATGACAAGAAGTTTCTGAGAAGGTTCGCGGCAAAATTCTTCCTCAGCAACGGCATTCTCTACAAACGAAACCATGATTCAACCTTACTGCGTTGTGTGGATAAAACTGAAGCAGAAAGGGTCATGGCAGAGCTGCATGAAGGTACCTTCGGAACTCATTCCAGTGGACATACCATGGCAAAGAAAATCCTTCGGGCAGGATATTACTGGTCCACAATGGAAGCCGATTGTTATCAACATTCTCGGACGTGTCACAAATGCCAGATCTATGCTGATAAGGTGCACATACCTCTGGTTCCTCTGAATGTCTTGACGGCTCCTTGGCCTTTCGCAATGTGGGGCATTGATATGATCAGAGAAATCAGACATACAGCATCCAACGGGTATCGCTTCATCCTGGTAGCGATTGATTACTTTATGAAGTGGGTTGAAGCAGCTTCCTTCGCTACGGTAACCAAGAATGTAGTGGCACGGTTCATTCGGCACAACCTGATCTGTCGATACGGTGTACCTGAGAGGATCATTACGGACAACGGTACCAATCTTAACAACAAGATGATCACTGAGCTCTGTGAGCAATTCAAGATACAGCACCACAACTCTTCTCCTTACCGGTCGAAGATGAATGGGGCTGTAGAAGCAGCTAATAAGAATATTAAGAAGATTGTGCAGAAGATGACAGTGACCTACAAAGATTGGCACGAGATGTTACCATTCGCTCTTCATGGGTACCGTACCTCAGCACGGACATCAACCGGGGCAACACCCTTTTCCTTGGTTTATGGCATGGAGACAGTCTTGCCTATTGAAGTCCAGATACCCTCTCTCTGGATAATGAAAGATGCAGGTTTGAGAGAAGATGACTGGATCCAGACTCAGCTTGATCAATTAAACCTAATCGACGAAAGAGACTCACTGCTATTTGTCATGGTCAGACATACCAAAAACGGATGATCAGGGCATTTAACAAGAAAGTCAGACGACAAGAATATCAAGTCAGAGACCTGGTAATCAAGCGCATCATTCTACCTCAAGGTGATCCCAGAGGCAAATGGACCCCTACGTACGAAGGACCATTTGTGGTTAAGAACATTTTCTCAGGAGGAGCTATGATTCTAACCACCATGGATGGTGATGACCTTCCTCACCCCACCAATGCAGACATAGTAAAAAGATACTACACATGATTAAAAGACCCGCTAGGTTGACACACCTAGGCAAAAATAAGGGCTTCCCGGCGAACCAAAAGGGTTCGGGCAAAAATAAGGGATGAAATGAAAAAATATGTACACCCGGCAAGTCGAAAACCTGAAAAGGCGGCTTGGGCAAAAATGGGTATCCCGGTGGAC
Organism: Vicia faba; assembly: GCA_948472305.1. Lineage (NCBI taxonomy): Eukaryota > Viridiplantae > Streptophyta > Magnoliopsida > Fabales > Fabaceae > Vicia > Vicia faba. The sequence goes on along the minus strand of OX451736.1, from coordinate 1,232,233,953 downwards.
TGAAAACCCGAAAGGGCGGTCCAGGAAAAAGTTAGGGATAGCGTAATACTAGGTCTCATTGGATCACCTTGCATCTAGACTTCGGCATCAACTATCAGGCTCAGACGGCATCAAGCAATCAGCTTCATCTCCAACTAAGCAACAAAGTGATGAGACGCTTGAAGACATAAAGGCGATAGCAGAGTTGGAACCCAGTGGGATTATTTTTTTCACATAGCTGTTTTGTCTTCCTTTTCACAAACTGTATAAACTCTATGTTGTTTGGAGGCGTTCTCTTACTAGGACGTCAGCCTCCTGTACACAAAACGCCTATTTACAGGCAAATCTCAAAATCAATACAAGTTCAATTTTTCAGACAAATTACCAATTGTTTTTCCTTTATCTGTTTTGTTTTGCAAAGAACGTCCAATGTTCATTTTTGATATATGCATTTGACATTAATTGCTAATCATAAATAATTGCATACGAAACAAAGGACTAATTACAGGTGATATCAGAAACAGGGGCAATAAAAATTGTCTAAACGATCTAGTTGCTCTGTCCACCAAGGTACCAAGGTAGGTTCGGCTGAAGAACGTAACCAGGATACCTTCACTCACCGCAGAGTAAGACAAGATTCAGCAATACTCTCCCCGAGCAGAGTGGGTCTATCATCAGCCCTAAAAAGGCACAGTATTCTCCAACAAGTCAGCAATACTCTCCCCAAGCAGAGTTAGTCTACTGTCAGCCTTAAAAAGGAAGTTGGATATCCCCAGAAGATCTCAATATTCTCCAGCAGAGTATACAGATGTTCCTCAGCAAGCATCCTCGGCAGTCTTAATATAAGATTGTTCCCTGGCGGAATACCAGACACCCCAGTGGAGCCATTCCCCAGTGCAGTCCAAAAGTTTCCCCAGGAGAGTTGAATCATCCTCCCCAGTAGATCCTGGAAGCTTATCATCTGCAGAGTACAAATATCTCTCCCCGGCTATTTTCAAAGGTTATTCCCCACCAGAGCCTAACTGGGTTATCTTCAGCAAATTACAACGGAAAGACGTCCTCGGCGAAGTTCTTCCTATCCCCGGCGGAGTTCATCAAATCCCTAACGGAGCTTATCAACGGAATCCCCAGCGGAGTTATCATCAAAATCTCAGCGAAGTATCTCTTCCCACAGAGTAATTCCCCGCAGAGTAATCTCTTCAACAAGTTTATTCCCCAACGGAGTCATCTTCTCCTACTGGTTTATTCTTGCAATCATCATCCCCAGCGGAAATGAAGAACTCTACTCTTCAACATCAGCCCAGGATTTAACTTCCCGGCATCCGTCAAGGATTTATTTTCCCAGACGAAAATACATTCATAAACATATCACATCTCATACCTCCTATTTACATACATGATAAAGTGCATACGACACGATCTCATTTACTTTTCAAAACATCATGACATCATGCATTGCATACATCATGACATTGCATGCAACTAATGTTTTGCCTTTTCAGGAAAAAGTCAAATCAAAGGATGACTGCCATCAACCTTTTAAAGTTCCATATTAGATACCTGTATCTAGCCAGGGCATATCTGTGAGCGATTGATTGTAGATCTATACCTGTATCTAGCTAGGAAAGTATCTGCATGAGGAGTTTGAAGATCAACACCTGTAACAGGCTAGGAAATTATCTTTCATTCTCAGATTAGAGGTCTACACCTGTATCCAGCCAGGAAAGCTATCTCGACCAACCTTTTGAAGTTCCAGATTCGATACCTGTATTTAGCCAGGGCATATCTGTGAGTGACTGATTAGAGGTCTACACATGTATCCAGCCAGGAAAGTTATCTCGACCAACCTTTTGAAGTTCCAGATTCGATACCTGTATCTAGCCAGGGCATATCTGTAAGCGATTGATTGTAGATTCGATACCTGTAACTAGCCAGGAAAGTTATCTACATGAAAAGTTTGAAGATCAACACCTGTAACAGGCCAGGAAATTATCTTTCTTTTTCAGGTACGGAAGTTCTCGCTAAGGAATCTCTTACGCGACCGACACCCCTGGATGGCATCTTTAAGCCCATCTCCACAACTATCCATTACATTTCCAAATGGCATCCATAAGCCCATTCCCGACAAGATTCCGTCATCTCTCTAAATGGCATCTGTAAGCCCATTCCCGACTCACATTGCTGATACTCCACTATGCGAGTGCAAATTTCTGGGCACTCTAGTGTTCAATCATCTTCCACCTTCGGATCACGAAAGGCACGCAAGCCAATCTACATCCTCAGGTTTAAGAAGATTGAACAGGGGCAACTGTTGTACCCCAAAATTTTCCCTCCCATATTCTTCAAGATTTGTCAAGAATCATCTTCAAATGGTTCAAGACTTCTCAAAGGTTGCACAGTCCAAATGCCTCCTAAGCCAGTCAAAATTAGGGTTTTGGTTCCTTCAATGGATTTGAGTTTTTCAATGGCTCAATCAAGTCCCATAGGTCTATATACATTGTCAAGCATCTATATGTCAAGTCTCAAGACTCACAGTGCCAAATTCCACAGTCAAAAGCCCTATTTGATCCACAGTCAACTATAGGGGCAAAATGGTCATTTTGCAGTCAAAAGTCAAAAAATTTGGTCAACATCTTATTTTGAGTCCACAATCATCATTTGATCAAGTCTTGATCATGATTCCACAAGCATGGCTCAAAAATCATCAAGATGCAAAAGTTATTATTTTTAGACAGTAGAAAAGTCAACTGTATCTTGACCAAGGCATAACTTTTTCATGGTTCATCAGAAAAATTCCATCCAATGCTCATTTTGAAGGGGATGACATTTCCTACAATCCATATTCACATTCCAAGTCTAAGAAATGCTCTCACAAAAAGTTATCAATTTCTACATTATAGGTCAATTTCAAAAGTCAACAAAAATGCACTTTAAGTCAAAGACCATAACTTGAGATTGGTAAATCCAAATGACATGGGACAAAAGGAATTGGTTAGAGGACTTCAAGACCTTTCCAAAATGTCCAAGAACATGTTCATATGATCAAAATTGAGCAAGATATGCATTGGAGAAGTTGGGAAATTTTTGTGAATTTGCAAAAGTCAACTTTGTTCAAAACACCGTGTTTTTGCTAATGGGCCTCAATTTGCTTCTTGAAACCTAATCCAAGGCCTATGCACGACCCATTGAGATTATTTGAATTTATTTTCTTATTTTTTATTAATTAATTGGATTTTTAATTGATTTTAATTCATTTAATTAATTTAAAATGTAGGAAATTCAAAGATTTGATTTTTCAATCTTTTGGTGAAGCAAGCAAGCTCAAGATATGCTGGAAAATTCGTGTGCCAATCAAAGGGACAAAAATCTCCAAGTTTGGCAAGTTTTCTCAATCAAAAAGATGCAAAAAGATATGATTGCAAATCAAATATTGAAACATCAATTCCATGGATCTTTTGTGCAAGATTTAACCTAAACTCAGTCTCCTATATATACACAACTCAACCCTAATGCCATAGACGAGATTTTGCTGCAAGAAAGCCATATGCAACATTGAAAAAAATCAAAGAAATTTGAAAACTGATTTCCACATTCTAACGTGATTCAAAGCTTTTTCTTGTTTCTAATACATTGCAGGAACTCTCAGAAACATATTGCAATCAAAACCAAGTGCTAAAGCCACAGGAATCGTCAAGAACAGTCACACGGTTTAACTTTCTTTCTCATAGTCGAAACTCATAATTCATGCATCATTAACGTGATTTTTTGTGTGTTTTGCATTGCTAGAACTCCTCTGAAGCTAATGGTACAGGTTAATTGGATTATAGAGCCCTAAATCAAAAGATACCATTGACAAATTCTAGGGTTTCCAAGCTTTGAATTTGGGGCTTTACTGTACAGGAAAAATCAGACCTTGAGAGACCCATGGTTGAATTCGTTGAGACGAGACGAATCTAAAACCACCCTCGCGAAATATTTATGTGCATCAGGGACCTATTCGCTATTTTTCCTCATCCTGTTTTGTGGGGGTTAAAAACCCCCACTATCTATTTGTTATTTACAGGCTTCAGTGAAAGAGATGAAGACGTGTAAGCATGCCATTGGAACGTTCAAATAAAACGCGCGCTTGTTTTGTTTGTACAGCATATGGGTTTGTTTTTATATATTATTTTCAATTGTCACTATAATATCAAATGCAGGCAAGTGGTTCAGTGGATGGTGCGTTGGCTGTGTATCATTGGGACCTGGGTTCGATTCCCAGGTCCACCCAAAACTCTATATTATTTTGTTCAACGTGATTGTATGCAGGCTTTAAGCAGCGTTCCACCATGCTCTTCACTCATCCAAACGCCATGTGTCCACATGCACCAATCCAATGGACATGAAGTGTTGACTATGATGTTCCCTAGTCAACCATGCGTTGGACAATCAGAAAGTCAAAGCGGGCTTGTGGCTTAATGGGCTGGAAAATTGCTAACAAACCTCCATATTTGGGCCATCACCCCCCCTGGTTTCTTTGTTCTTTCCTTTTTATTTTCTTTTTCTTTTAATTTCTTTTATTAATTATTAACTATTATTATTATTATTTAATTACCTCATAATTATTTTTCATAATAAATTCAGAAACCTAAAATATTAGTTATTTTTATTATTTAATTAATTTCACTATTAATTATTATTTTGTGAATAAATTCTAATTAATTAGTTTAGTTGTTTAATTAGGACAATTTTAATCTTTTTTCATAATAAATAAAATCAATCTAGAATTAGGGTTTTTCTTTTGACAATTTTAATCCTTTTATTTTATTTTCATTAAAGACCTAAAAAACTAAAAAAATACTTTTTTCTTGTAATTATTTAATCAATTAGAATTAGGTTTACTTAATTGCAAAAAGGACCAAACTTCTTTCTTTTCTCAAAAAGGGTCAAAACCCTAAAGACTTTTCCGGATTCAATTTCCTTTTGCGCATATTTATGTTGATTATATTTATGTAACTGCTCCGAGAATGTAGTAGATAATTAGGGCTTTTATCGCTTTCTTTATTTTCTCGCAATTTATCTTTTCAAGGATTATGTTTTTGGCGATGTAAATACCCGACGCCTTGTAATAGCGTAGATTTACTTTCCGCAATTTATTTTCCGCACAATTGTTAACTATTAATTATGCATGACAAGACTTGTATGAAAAATAAAATCAACATGTAGCTCACAATGATGTATGTTCAAAGATAATTTAAACATTGAAACCTGACACACTCGCACATGCCACTCCTAGGGTACGCCTCACTTGGTTGCCTCGACGTGGTCATTGATTATAGGGTATTTTAGAGGTCGCCCTCCTGTCTAAAGATCCACTTGCCTCGAAACGGTTGCCTCGGATAAAAAGGATCCAGGACACTAGGGTTACCGCTAAGGCGTCCTACTATTGCTTTGGTGACCACACATGTCCCTATAATCGAATTGACCCGAATAACTCCAACGACGGTGCTACCTACTTCTCAATAGTGGGATAGTACTGTCTAAAGGACTCTTACACAGCTTAATTCCTTAGAGTAGGTAGATTTCTCCTGGGTACTTGCTCTTTCAAAAACAAAACAAACTTTTCGCACCTACACTTTCAAAAAAGTTTTCAAACAAACACTTCATACACTCTTGAGGACTGATACAAGAGTTACCTAGAAGTTTTCAAAATGAAACTTTTTCAAAACCCACAAACACAAGAAAAGCAAACATCTTTTGAAAACATAGTGAGCAAGTACCTAAGAGCCCGTGGATAACCACAGATAGAAAGGGTGCTAACACCTTCCCTTTCTATAATCTACCTCCTGAACCGAGAAACATCTCGAAAAGGAATTTTGTTGTGCTTTTGTCCTTTCCTTTTTGGAGAAAATAAAAGACAGTGGCGACTCTTGCTTACCGCGACATTTCGCGAACCAGCATTTCAAAACAGTCAGTTCTCATTCCCACCGATCACACCGAGGAAGGTTCGGACTCCTCGGACCGTGTTAGGGAGTTGGAATCAGAGAAAGCCACTCTTGCTGCCAACTCTCGTAAGTTAAAGGCAGCCCTCGAGCGGTCCGAGGAAATGTTTCACGAGCAAGCCGACCTGCTGGCGAGGGAGAAGGAAAAGTCTGCGAAGGTTGCTGAGGAGAGGGATTGCCTCCAACTGGACAAGGAACGCTTGGAGAGTGACAACGAACGTTTGTCCAAGGAAGTCGAGGAGCTAAAATTTGTTATGCTTCCTGTTGACGACGAGTCGGAGGAGACAGCCTCTTTGCATACCCGTTCAAACTTGGTTGCACGTATCCACCTTCTTGAGACAGACGGTGTCGGTGCTCTGGTCGATGAGTTCGAGGTCGCGGTCAACCAGCTTGCTGTCCTGAACCCGGGAATGAACACCGAGGAAGTCGGGTTCATGTCTCAGATTATTGACGGTCAGATCGTGCCTCCTCCTGAGTCTCCTAGGGTAGATGCTGGGGATGTTTAGTGTGAAGTTTTTGTTTGGGCCTGTGTGCCCGCGTATTTGTTTTGGGGCCTGCGTGCCCGTGCTCATTTCTTGATTTCCTTTGGCCGTTGTGCCATGGCTTGTAACCCCGAACATCATCGTCCTTTTTGGTCGGTTTACTATTAACTTGTCTTGTGTATAAACTTTTTTTGATGGATGTTTATTTCGCCTTAATTTGCTTGTATCTAGGCTTGTGTTCGACTGTTACTTTTGTGATGAATATTTTGTCTAAGTTATGTCCTCGAGCGGAGATATCCTTTCGACCCCTTTGACGGTCCGACGTACTTCGAAATGTGTTGGTTGTGCAGAGTGAAGCCTGCATGTCGAGCGTATGACCCAGATCGAGGTTGTATGCCCGCGGTGTGAACTGCCCATCGCGAGCTGGGTGTTCTGCCATGTGGGTGCTTCAACAGTGGAGCTCAATTGAGGTGTCCCCGTCGGGCATTATCGTTCGACCTCGTTGGCTGAACGACGTTATGTCGTTTAGGTGTAGATTGGGCCCGTACCTTGGCCTGTCTACGTGGTCGAGACATTTCTCTCAGTTGACTAAAGGTGGATGTTCAACGGCGAAAGTCCTTAGTGTTTAAGGGCTTTAGCTATAGTACTGATTTAGCTTAACAGCGTTTCAGGGTCGTGGTAATGGTTCTCCGTTTAGCTGCTCGAGGTAATACGCCCCAGTGCCTGTGGTGCCATGGACGCGATAGGGTCCTTCCCAGTTCGCGGCCAATTTCCCTTCGCGGGAGTCTTTCTGGTTTCTGCGCAAAACCAGGCTACCGATTTGGAATTCGCGTCTGATAACCTTGTCGTCATGACGTAGAGCTACTCGTTGTTTTAGAGCAGCCTCGCGTAGGGTTTCCCCTGATCGAATTTCCTCGACCAGGTCAAGTTCGTCTCTAAGTGCTTCGTCGTTCATTTCCTCGTAGAGAGGAATTTCTGTCCGCCTAGAGGGTTCCCTGATCTCTACGGGGATGACGGCCTCGGTGCCGTATGTTATTCGGAAAGGGGTTTCGCCCGTCGTTGAGTGGGGTGTGGTGCGATAGGCCCATAAGACGTTGTGCAGCTCCTCGACCCACCCTCTTTTTGCTTCACCGAGTCGGCGTTTGAGTCCCCACAGGATGACTCTGTTGGCGGCCTCAGCTTGCCCGTTGGTTTGGGGGTGCTCGGCCGAGGTAAAATGTTGTTTGGTTCCTAGTTTGGTGACGAAGTTTCGGAACCCGTGGTCGGTGAATTGGGTGTCATTGTCTGTGATCAACACCTTCGGGATTCTAAATCTGGCGAGGATGTTTCGTTTGTAGAAACGGAGGATGTTGTGTGAGGTGATCTTCGTGAGGGCCTCGACCTCTATCCATTTCGTGAAGTAATCCACGGCCATAATAAGGAACTTGTTTTGGTAAGTCCCTTGTACAAATGGTCCGAGGATATCCATCCCCCACCATGCAAATGGCCATGGGGATGACAGTATGCTCAGCTCGTGAGGGGGGGCGAGATGCATGTCGGCATGCTTCTGGCACTTGTCGCATTTCTTAACGTGATCTTTGGCATCCTGCTGCATCGTCGGCCAATAGTACCCTGCTCGTAGGGCTTTCCTAGCCAGGGACTTACCGCCCATGTGTTGGGTGTTAATCCCTTCGTGTATTTCCGGTAATACCTCGGGGACTGTGGATTCGTCGATGCATTTTAGGAGGGGAATGGAAAATCCCCTTCGGTACAGCTTGTGCTCGAGTACCACGTAGGAGCACGCTCGACGTTTGATTATGGTCGCTTATGTCCGGTCTAAAGGGAGCTCGCCTTTTGTCAGAAAGTTGTACACCAGGGTCATTCGGCATGCAGCGTCTCCGATGGCGTGTACCTCGATGGGGGTCGAGGCTCTTTCGATGCTCGGGCGCAGTAGGGATTCTTATATGACAGATTTGTTTCCGCCCTTCTTTCTTGTGCTCGCGAGCTTCGAAAGTATGTCGGCCCTTGTGTTTTGCTCGCGTGGGACGTGCAATATTTCTGCTCGGTCGAACCTCCTCATGCGCTCTCTGACTAAGTTTAGGTATTCAATGAGGCTGTCGTTTTTAGCCTGGTAATTCCCTTGGACTTGGGAAGCGACGAGTTAGAAGTCCGTGAAAACTTGTACTTCACGTGCCCCTAGGTCCTCGGCCAACCTTAGTGCCGCGAGCAGGGCCTCGTACTCCGCTTGGTTGTTCGAAGTTGGGAAGGAGAGGGTTAACGAGTACTCAATCACTACGCCCTCCTCATTTTCTAGGAGGATCCTTGTGCCGCTTCCCGATGAGCTAGAAGCTCCATCGACGAAGATGGTCCACTTGTGCTCTTTCCCTGCGGGCGGGTTGTAAGTGGTCATTTCTGCGACAAAGTCGGCCAGGGCTTGTGCCTTTAGAGCTTTCCTGCTCTCGTATTGAATGTCTAACTCGGAGAGTTCCAAGGACCACTTCAACATTCGACCCGCCATGTCAGGTCGACCTAAGAGTTGTTTTACTGGCTGGTCGGTTTGTACTATGATCGTATGAGCCAGGAAATAGTGTCTGAGCCTTCTCGCTGCGTTGACAAGGGCTAAAGCTACCTTTTCAATCTGTTGGTATCTGCTCTCGGGCCCTTGTAGGGCTTTGCTCGTGAAATAAACGGGTTTCTGCCCGTAGGTGGTCTCGCGGACGAGGGCCGCGCTGATGGCTTCGTTCGAGACGGCCAGGTATAAGAACAAAGGTTCCTAGTCGGCTGTTTGAGACAGTACGGGCGGTTGGGATAAGCTTTGTTTTAGGTGGCGCAATGCCTGTTCACATTCCTCGGTCCATTCGAAGGTTTCCTCTTTACGAAGGAGTTTGAAGAAGGGGAAGGCGTGCTGAGCGGATCTCGCGATGAAGCGGGACAGCGAGGTGAGTATGTCGTTCATTACTTGTATTGACTTTTTTGACGTGGGTGTCGGGAGGTCGGAGAAGGCTCGACACTTATCGGGATTGGCTTCAATTCCTCGTTCTGTCAGGTAAAAACCGAGGAATTTCCCTGCCTTAACCCCAAACGTGCACTTCTCGGGGTTGAACCTCATCTTACATTGTCTTGCTTGGGCAAAAACTGCTTTGAGGTGGGCTGCATGATTGGTGTATGCTCGGGATTTGATGATCATGTCGTCCATGTAAACCTCGAGCATGTCCCTGATATGTTTGTGGAACACTCTGTTCATCATATGTTGGTATGTCGCCCCTGCGTTTTTTAGACCGAAGGGCATTACATTGTAGTAATAGTAGCCCGAGCTGGTCATGAAGGCAGTGCAATGCTTGTCGCTTATGGCCATTGGGATTTGGTTATAGCCTGAATAGGCATCCATGAATGACAGTATTTTGTAACCGGCCGAGTTGTCGACCAGCATGTCTATGTTTGGTAAAGGAAAAGCATCCTTCGGGCATGCCCGATTGAGGTCGGTATAATCAACACACATTCGTCATTTTCCATTATTCTTTTTGACTAATACAATGTTTGACAGCCAGGTTAAATACCGGGCTTCAGAAATAAAATTTGCCTCTAAGAGGTCTTTTACAACTTTTTCAGCAGCCTCCGTTTTCTTCGGAGACTGCCTGCATCTACGTTGTACTACTACCTTGGCGGCTGGATCTATGGCGAGACGGTGACAGGCGACCTCGGGGTCGAGTTCGGGCATCTCTGCGGCGCTCCACGCGAATAAGTCAGCATTCTCGCGCAAGCAGGCTTTGATCTGCTTCCTTGCCAGGTCGGGGAGGTCGGTACCAATCTTCACTCCTTTGCTTGGATCCTCGCCGAGGGGGACGAACTCGAAGTCCTCATCCGGGATTGGTCGGAGAGGGACTTGCTCTCCGCTGGGAGGCTCATCCTGGTCGAAACGGGTGTCCAAGGCTATGGAGTTGATCTTTGGGGGAGCCCTCTATTCTTCTGCCTTGACGGGCTCTATCTTCTCGGGCTCTGGTCGTGTCGTCGCTGGTCTCTTGGCGGGCCTTGTCCCAGTGTCGACCGTGTCGCGTCCCATGGATGCCGCGTTGAAACACCTTCGAGCAGCGGCTAGGTCCCCTTGGATGGTGGCGACCCGTGCCCTCTTGGTGTAAAACTTCATCTTCAAGTGGACGATAGAGGGTACTGCGGTCAGTTCTGCTAGTGTTGGTCTTCCCAGGATGCAGTTGTAAAGGGACGGGCAGTCGATAACGAGGAAGCGCACCTTGACCTGCCTCGTCGTCGTGTCCTCGCTAAAGGTAACCATGAGCTCGACGTATCCCCAAGGTTTGGAGGTCAATCCATTAAATCCCTGTAGGTCCAACCCCACATAAGGTGAGAGGTGTGAGTCGTCGAGCTATAGGATCCGGAATAGTTGACTGTACATTACGTCAACGGAACTTCCTTCATCGACGAGAATGCGGTGTACGTCAAAATTAGCCATTCTCGCTCTTATTAGAAGAGGAATAACTGCGTTTGGGGCCACTCCGGGGAGCTCTTCGAGGTAAAAGGTGATAGGCTCCGACCTGCCTTTCACTCTTTCAAAAGTCACCGTCTGAGGAGGTGCAAAGTCGACCAGTTCATCCAGCTTCCTCTTAGCCGAATTTATGGTTAGGTCGTTGAATCCTCCACCATTGATGACCATGGCGGAGGGAAAGTGCTCCCACCTGCTGTGTGTTGACAACGACTCTTACAAGTGTTCGGGGACGTAGAAGTCCTCAGCTCTTATGACGGAGAAGACGGTCTGAATGGGGACCGACTCGTCAGACGGTCGGGCATCCTCCTCCGGCTCTCTTGTCTCCCGGGCGTCGCGATGGGGAGCATCGTTTCTCCGGTATTGGGTGAGTCTTCCCCCTTTTATGAGGGTCTCGATGGCATCCTTGAGGTGGATGCAGTCCTCCGTCAGATAACCATGGCTCCTATGGTACTAACAGTATTTGCTCTTGTCCACCTCGGGCTTGGCAGGAGCTGGTCGAGGGCGCTTAACACCGCCATCTTTGAAATCTGTGCTGGCACACTCCGCCAAGATGCGCTCGCGGGAAGCCGTGAACAGGGTATATTATGTGAAATTCCCCAAGGGTTCTCTCTGTTCTCGGACTTCCCGGGGTCTGTCGTCCTTTCTTTTCTCCCCGGCTCGTCGAGGAGGAGCAGCTTCTTGGTGCGGGTTGTTGCTGGATCCGCGAGTTCTGGGATCACGAGCTCTGTTGGCCGCTTCCCTCTCCTCGTAATCCATATAGGCCATGTCCTTCTCGAGGAGAGCATCGAACGTTCGGGGAAGTTCGATGCCCACTGCTTTTCTGAACTCTGTGCCGGGGAGGAGTCCCCTCTCCAGCAAGTATCTTTTCATGTGGTCCACGCAGGGGACCTGGATGGCTTCACGGTTGAAGCGGTTGATGAATTCTCTCAAGGTTTCGTCCTGTCTCTGGATGATAGCCTCGAGCGCCGCTTAGGTCTTTGTATGTCGCCGCGACGCGGTGAACGAGCTTATGAATTTGTTTTTCAAGTTTCTCCACGAGGTAATTCACCCTGGGGCGAGACCCTTATACCAGTCCATTGATGCTTTCCTGAGGGTCGTGGGGAACAACCGGAATTTTATGGGTCCCCCCACGTTATGGTAGTGCAGCATAGCTTCGAACCCGTCTATATGGTCGACTGGGTCGGCAACTCCGTCGTATTCCTTCAGGTGAGGGGGCTTCTCCATGCCTGGGGGAATTGGAGCCTCCATGATGGCTTGTGATAAGGGACCGCGGGGGTCGTCCTCATCACTTTGTTCTGGGGAAAGGGACGGGGACTTCTGGTATTGTCGGGCACGACGGTCCTGATCGTGTTGGGTGTCCCTCGAGCGGGACGCTCGTTGGTCCGCCCTTCCGTGCCTATCTCCAGGGTGTCTTCTTTCTTGCCGTAAGGGGCCGTGGTTGCACCCTCCGACTTCAATGATGGGTTGCCTCTCCAAGGGGGGTCGTTTCCCCGATTTTCGGGGCGAGGGGCTTCAGGAGGTGTCTCTGTATTGTCTCCACGGGGGAGACAGGAGACGTACCTCTGTTACTCGAGGAGGTGGGGTCTGAGGCCTCCTGTGTCTCCTCGGGGGTCTTCTGTCGTCCTCTAGCGCCCTCAATCTTTCCCCTGGGCAAAGATGAGGTAGTTGGTTTGATTTATTGCCGTGAACAGTGCTCTGGTCGTGGCATCTGCCCCAGCAGGGACGAGGACCTCTTGAAATTGGGCAGCTAAATAGTTTGGGGGATCCGTATTGTCTTCTTTGAGTGGAGGGGGGACTGAAGAAGATGAGGCCGTAGCTCCGTCCGGTTTCCTGAGGGCCCGAGGTTGACGCCCCCAGGGAGTGTATTATGGCCGACGTTGCTGGCGTTGTCGGGGATTTCGTTCTTGTCCGCGAGGTTGTTGTTGAAGTCGACGACGCGGACATTATGGTCTTCCCGAGTCTGGTTAGCCATGACGGTGGAAGATGGTTTTTAGCTTTGGTCTTTGAGAGTTTGTAAGACGGGGAAGCTAGTTTCCCACAGACGGCGCCACTGATCTTACCCGATCAGACTTGGACTGTCACGGCTGGCTCGAACTAGATTTGAGTGACATGGGGGGAGGGGGTACTTGCAAGACACTCCGATGCTAAAATAAGAGACGGAATGAGCATGCAAAAGTGTATAGGTGTGTAATAGATGAATACCTTACCCTCTTGGAACAGAGGGTATTTATAGCCCCCAGCGCTGGGCCAAGGTCCCCTCATTGGGCTGACCAGAACCGGCCCAATCAAGGAACTGCCAGGTTCTACGTGTGTAGTGGGGCCCCGAACGTGGTCCCCTTCCTGGTGGTGCTCTGCGAAGAATAAGGAGGGACGAAGACGCGGTCTTTCCGGAGCTTAGAGGATTCTATAACGGTTAGAGTGGACGGAATCTGCCCTACGGGGAGGATGCTCGAGCTGGAGTTCCTTTGGTCGGGGATACTGCTTGTCGCGGGTGATGGTGGGCACAGCAACTGTAGTTTGTTGTCGGGCACGTTCGATGATGGTCCGTTTGCGATCATCCCTCGAGGAGTTGCTTGGATTTGGGCCTTTATCTACACTTTGGGCCAAGGTGGGCCCAGTCCAGAACAGCATCTACTTCTGCTTGTTCGGTCTCCAAAGGATCAACCACTTGTGACAGTTGAGGCTCTCGCAACATAATGTATAACTCAATAGAGTCGTACCCAGAATACTCATGACTGGAAATCATATTCTAAAGATCCTCGTCATCTTGAACCTCAACCTTATAAAATATTATTTGGTTGTTACAAAAAAAAACTAGATTCTGATAAAATATTTTTGTCACGGGGCCTCGTCCAAGTTTGGCCTCCAATCGCTTTTTGAAGTATAAGAAATTGGCTTTCTTGTTTAAATAAAATTGGATGTTCTCAGTGTCTCTAAACAAAAACCCAGAGGTGGGACAATGTTAGAACAAAGTTTGAATCTACTACCCTATGTTTAAGTTTTGATGATAACAAAGTGAAAAGATATATTATTTATATGATTCATGTATGAACTATTTGCTGCCTAAATTATTACGTTCTGATTTGCAGATACTCTGATAGGTATAAGCAAGATCACACCTAATCAGCATCAGAAATTTGGTTCTTGACATCAGCATCAGAAGTTGCTGCATCAGAATACCAGAATCAGAAGATCAACTCACGTATATGCTGAAGCTTGATGAACAGAACTGCGCTCAACACTCTGATAAAGAAAACAACAGTTCATCAGCAGTTAAGCAGAATCAGAATGAGCCAAGCCAGAACATGCATTAAGTAAGCAACGGTACTGTGCATTGAAAGCAAATTAATACCAACGGCCTCATTCCAGACAAGATCTGCTCGATAAGGAAAGTTTGTTATTAGCATTGAATCAAGAATATTGCTCCAACGTTCAACATCTCAGTGCTATATAAACAAGACTATGAAGATTGAATTGGCTAATGCTCTCCAACATTTTACACGCCTAAAAGCTGATCATATTCTTCCTTCTCTCAGTTTGCTAAACACTACACATTCCCTTATTAAATCATTGTTTAGCAATCTAGTTTCATAAGCTTAAGTTGTGTATACATCACAGTTGTGATACAGTTTTGTAGAAAACATTCACACCTAGATTTATCTTCTTTGTAAGAAAGTGTTTCCTTGACAAACCGGGTTGTGGTTTGCATCAAGAAGGCTTTAGCATTTGTTAAAGCAGTTTGTAATATTCAGTTGAATATAGTGGATTAAGACCTCGTTGGAGAGAGGCGAAATCACCTTGACGGGTGGACTGGAGTAGTTTGAGATCAAACGAACCAGGATAAAAATATCTTGTTCATTGCATTGTTTTTCAGTTTTACAATTCAACCCCCCCTTCTTGTGTTTTTCACTACTTCAATTGGCATCAGAGCGCCTGGTTCTGAGCTAAAACACTTAACCGTGTCAGTACAAGATCCAGCGTCAGAAAAACACAATGGCAGGAAACTATTCTCACACCAGCAATGACAACCATGAGGACAGAGACAGATTCAGCGGCAAACCTCCAGTCTTTGATGGAGAAAACTTTGATTACTGGAAAGACAGAATTGAAAGCTTCTTTATGGCACATGATGTTGATCTGTGGGATATGGTGACAGATGGATACACGCACCCTGTGAATGCAAGCGGTCAGAAGATTGATAGAAAAACAATGTCTGACCAACAAAAGCATGACTTCAAGAATCACCATAAGGCCAGAACCATCCTTCTCAGCGCCATCTCCTATACTGAATATGAAAAGATCTCCAACAGAGACACAGCAAAGAACATTTTTGACTCACTCAGAATGACGCATGAGGGCAACGTTTAGGTCAAAGAAACTAAAGCTCTGGCGCTCATTCAGAAGTATGAGGCGTTCAAAATGGAAGAATCTGAATCCATTGAAACAATGTTCTCAAGATTCCAGATTCTGGTAGCTGGTCTCAAGGTTCTGGACAAAGGATACTCTACTGCTGACCATGTCAAGAAAATCATCAGAAGTTTACCCAAGCAGTGGAGACCAATGGTTACAGCTCTGAAGCTAGCAAAAGATCTCAACAAAATCACTCTGGAGGAACTTATCAGCTCCCTCAGAAGTCATGAGATAGAGCTAGAAGCTGACGAGCCTCAGAAGCAAGGTAAGCCTTTAGCATTAAAATCTAACAAAAAATTTGAGTCTAAAGTTTTGCAGGCAGTTGAAGAAACATCTGATGGATCCTCATCAGAAGAAGACAAACTCTCCCTCCTCTCCAGAAGAGTAAATCAACTGTGGAAGCAAAGGCAAAGGAAGTTCAGGAATCCCAGAAGATCTGATCAGAACGAGTCCTCTTCCAGATACAGAAGGACAGATTCTTCCTCTGGATACAGAAGATCTGAAGGCTCCTCTAGTAGCAAAAAGCCAAACACCAAGGACATCATCTGCTATGAGTGCAATGAGCAAGGACACTACAAGAGTGACTGCCCAAAGCTTCAGAGGGAAAGGCCCAAAAAGAAGTTTGGAAGAGAAAAGAAGAAAAGTCTCATGGCTACATGGGATGACTCTGACTCGTCTGAAGCTGACTCAGAATCAGATGATGAGAGGGCAAACATAGCTCTCATGGCTAACATCTCAGAAGATAGTGAAGCTTCTGAATCAGACTCAGAATCAGATACTGAAGAGGTATTTCCTAACTTTGCTGTTAATTTTACCAAGGCTGAACTTGCTGAAAGCCTTAATGAGATTCTGGAACGGTATCAGCAAATTAGAGTTAAATTCAGAGACCTGAAAAGGAATCTTGAATCTGACTCTAATAAGACTGAGAGTCTCAAATTGGAGAATTCTGAGCTGAGAAATAAGATTTCAAAATTAGAAAATACTTTACAAAACTCTCAGAAGGAACCAATTTCTGAAACTCCCAGCAACGCTGATGAGATCATCAAGGAGTATGATCACAGTTTCCAGAAGTTCCTTGCTAAAAGCATAGATAGAAGCAAAATGGCTTCAATGATCTATGGAGTTAGCAGAAACGGCAGGAAAGGAGTAGGATACCAAGGTAAGGTTCCTACACCAAAGAATGTCATGGACTTAACAATTAAACACACTCCTCTGAATTCACATTTTGTGTATGGTCACACACATGATATTAAATACACTAGCAGTAAGCACTCTGTGAAACCAAAATTCAACCAGAGTTTTGGTAAAACTAACAAATCAGGACCCAAGAAAATCTGGGTACCTAAGGATAAAATAATACATGTTGTAGATATCTTTAGCAGCAAGTCAGAAACACCAGTCATGGTACCTGGACTCTGGCTGCTCGCGACACATGACGGGAAGAAGGAATATGTTCCAAAGCCTGGAACTTAAGCCTGGAGGCCACGTTGGCTTTGGAGGCAATCAGAGGGGAAAGATAATTGGCTCTGGAACTGTAGGTAATGGAAATCTTCCCTCTATTAATAATGTTCTGCTAGTAGATGGATTAATGCATAATCTGTTATCCATAAGTCAATTAAGTGATAACGGTTATGATATAATCTTTAATCAAAAATCATGTAAAGCTGTTAGTCAGAAAGATGGGACTATCCTGTTTAATGGTAAGAGGAAAAACAACATTTACAAAATCAAACTTTCTGAACTAAAAAGTCAGAATGTAAAGTGCCTTCTGTCTGTTAACAACGAGCAGTGGATCTGGCACAGAAGATTGGGGCATGTTAGTATGAGAAGAATATCTCAGATTAACAAACTCAATCTGGTCAGAGGACTTCCTAATTTGAAGTTCAATTCAGATGCTCTGTGTGAAGCATGTCAGAAAGGCAAGTTTGCAAAACCCTCTTTTAAATCTAAAAATGTTGTTTCTACCTCTAAGCCATTAGAACTTCTGCATATTGACTTATTTGGACCAGTTAAAACTGCTTCAGTCAGTGGCAAGAAGTATGGGTTAGTAATCGTAGATGACTATAGCAGATGGACATGGGTAAAGTTCTTAAGACACAAGGACGAGTCACACTCTGTGTTTGTTACCTTCTGTAACCAAGTTCAGAATGAAAAGGATCTTAGAATCGTTAAAGTCAGAAGTGATCATGGTGGAGAATTTGAAAACAAATATTTTGAGTCATTCTTTAATGACAGGCATTCTGCATGATTTCTCTTGTCCTAGAACTCCCCAACAAAATGGAGTTGTAGAACGAAAGAACAGAACATTGCAAGAAGTGGCCAGAACCATGATCAATGAGACAAACGTTGCTAAGATCTTCTGGGCAGAGGCAATAAACACAGCGTGCTACATTCAGAATAGAATCTCAATAAGACCTATTCTGGAAAAGACTCCATATGAATTGTGGAAGAACAGAAAGCCCAACATTTCATATTTTCATCCATTTGGATGTACCTGTTTTATGTTAAATACAAAGAATTATTTGAACAAGTTTGACTCTAAAGCACAGAAGTGTATTATGTTAGGATACTCTGAACGCTCAAGAGGGTACAGAGTATACAATACAGAAACACAGATTGTGGAAGAATCAATCAGTGTTCGTTTTGATGATAAGCTTGACTCTGAAAAGTCAAAGCAGAATGAAGTTTTTGCAGGTATGGAAATTGAATTTACAGGTTCTGAAGACAAGTCATCAGAAGCTCTCAATACAGACACTCCTTCAACATCTGAAAGGAGCACTGCTAGCAATCCTACAACAGCTGTTGATCAACCTCAGAAGAGATTACCCAGAAGCAGCTTGGATCACCCAGAAGAGACTATCTTAGGAAGAAAGGAAGATCCAATCAGAACAAGAGCAAGCTTCAGAAACTCTGAAGAAACTCTTTTGGGACTTGTGTCTCTGATTGAACCTTCTTCTATTGATGAAGCACTCCTGGATAATGACTGGATAATGGCAATGCAAGAAGAGCTGAATCAATTTACCAGAAATGACGTATGGGATCTTGTTCCCAAACCAAAAGGATTCAACGTCATTGGAACAAGATGGGTGTTCAGAAACAAGCTAAATGAACAAGGTGAAGTCATCAGAAACAAGGCACGACTGGTTGCACAAGGTTATAGTCAGCAAGAGGGGATAGACTATATAGAAACCTTTGCTCCAGTCGCCAGGTTAGAATCTATCAGACTTTTAATTTCATTTGTTGTTAATAGAGGCATCACTCTGTATCAGATGGATGTCAAGAGTGCATTCTTAAACGGTTATATAGAAGAAGAGGTCTATGTGCACCAACCCCCTGGTTTTGAAAATACAAAACATCCAGAACATGTTTTCAAACTAAAGAAGTCACTATATGGTCTGAAACAAGCTCCCAGAGCTTGGTATGAAAGGTTAAGTAACTTTCTGTTAGAAAATGAATTCACCAGAGGGAAGGTGGACACTACCTTATTCTGTAAATCAGTTAAGAATGACATCTTAGTCTGTCAAATTTACGTTGATGATATTATTTTTGGTTCTACTAATCCTTCTCTTGGAAGAAAATTTGCTAAGTGTATGCAGGCAGAATTTGAGATGAGCCTCATGGGGGAACTGAAATTCTTTCTAGGAATTCAGATCAATCAAACTCCAGAGGGAACTTACATTCATCAGAGCAAATACATCAGAGATCTTCTGAAGAAATTTGACCTCTAAGAATGTAAGCCATCAAAGATTCCAATGCATCCCACGTGCATTCTGGAAAGAGAAGAGGTAAGCAAAAATGTAGAACAGAAAGTCTACAGAGGTATGATTGGTTCTCTCCTTTATCTGACTGCTTCAAGACCTGATATATTATTCAGCGTTTGTATTTGTGCTAGATTCCAATCAGATCCTAGAGAATCTCACTTAACAGCTGTTAAGCGAATTTTCAAGTATCTGAAAGGTACTACTAATCTGGGTTTGTTTTATAGAAAATCTAGTGATTACAGTTTAGTAGGCTACTGCGGTGCTGATTTTGCTGGAGACAGATTGGAGCGTAAAAGCACTTCTGGAAGCTGCCAGTTTCTGGGAGAAAATCTGATCTCTTGGTCCAGCAAAAGGCAATCAACAATTGCGCTATCAACAGCAGAAGCTGAGTACATAGCAGAAGCAGGATGTAGCACACAAATGCTCTGGATGAAAAGTCAGCTTGAAGACTTCCAGATTTTTGAGAGTAACATTCCTATACTTTGTGATAATACTTCTGCTATTTGCTTAAGTAAGAATTCCATTCTACATTCTAGAGCTAAGAATATAGAAATAAAACATCACTTCATTAGGGACTATATTCAGAAAGGAATTTTGAATTTAAAATTTATAGATACAGACCATCAATGGGCTGATATCTTTACTAAACCCCTTTCAGAAGATAGGTTTAATTTCATTCTGAAACATCTCAGCATGAAAGTCTGCCCAGAGTGAAAATGTTTTAATTCCATATATTTATCTTCAGAATGTAATTGTTTTACTGTGAACTTCTGATCAATCTCTTTTCAGAAAGATAGAACATGCAGATTATATCAGATGCAAGTCTAAAGATCTGAGAGTCTAAGCTCAAAGACAGACGTGCTGATCACTACATCAAACAAGTGTCATCCAATCATCAGCAAATCTCTGAAGCAGAACGCGTGCACGCTTCTGAGAAGGCAAAACGCTGATTGGGTGCATTGAGACACATGTCTGGTAACCGTTTTTAAGTATCTTTCTCAAATCCCCCAAAATCAGCAAGCATTAAATGAAAGTAATCATGTTTTTAAAACGTAATCATGATTCTATTTATCTTTCTTAAAAACGTTTACTTTTTCAAAATATTCTGAACCCTATTTAAACACATTAACCTCTCATTTTCATCTTTTACAGTTTCTCACTTTTCTCAAGCATTCTCTGCATTTTTCTGTGCTTATCTCTCCCAAGCCCATTTTCTCAGCTTTTCGTCTCAAAATCTTTTAGTGTGAACATGGAAACCTCCAGCAGTGCTTCTGCAGGTCCTCAGAAGAAAGCATCATCTGAACAGTATCAAGTGCCATTCATAACACTCCTCACTCCTGTGAAGAATCTTGAAGTGTTATCTGAATTGATCGTTGATTTTGGAAGTCTGGAGGAAAACGGTTTTGACCTAACAGAAGAAGTTAGGGCACAGAAATGGGAAAGGTATTTTGACAGGTTGGTTGGTCCAACATTCCCTATGTTAGTCAAGGAGTTCTGGATTCATGCGAAGGCTTCAACGCATCTAGTCACCTCCTTCGTTATGGGGAAGAAGATTGTGATCACTGAGGATCACATAGCAAGGTTAATTGGTTACAGTGGCGGTGGCGTCCGCTGTATTGATATGGATGAGAGATGTGCTGACGTGGGCGTCATAGCTGAAAGGATTTTCACCCATGGGGTGCCCAACGGCAAGATCAAAGATCTGAAGGATCATCACAGAGTTTGGGCGAAGATAATTCTGGGGTGTTTCAACCATAGGAAGCCAACTAGTTCCCCTGATTACATAAATGTGGATCAGCAGTTTCTGATCTACTTTATCAATCAGAAGGTAAAAATCAACTTGGCTCATCTTCTGTTCAACCAGCTCAGAACAAGCGTGAAGGAAACCAGGGAAGAAGAAAGAACAAAGAGGGATTGGATACCCTTTGGAAGGTTGATATCAGATATTCTGACAGAGAATAGACTGATAGAGCATCTGATAGAAGCTCAAGAGTTAAGCACCATTGAACCAACGGTTGGGAAGCCTCTGAACGCGAAGAACTTGAAGAAAATGAAGTTGATAGAGAATATCAAAAAGGAACCCAGAGCTACTCCTATTGCTGATATCTCCAGCAGAAGAGTTCCACTGAGTGACTTTCCTTTATTTTCTGAGATAGAATCTAAACCAGAGGTGGTTCTCAGATACTTAGACGCGTGCAAGGCAGATGGTACAGATCCAAATCTGAATATCAAAGATCTGCACAAACCTCAACCAGAAGTGACTCTGAAGAAGACGAAGAAAAGGAAGGCACCTTCAGAAGGATCGTCCCAGCAGACACCCAAGAAAAGAGGTAATTTATCTGCTGCTTCTGTTTTAAATTCTTCTACTATTCCAGCATCAATTCCACCTCCAACCTCTCATAGAATCTCAATCCCCATCCCAACAATAGATGAAACTGAACCAGAAGATGACCCTTCTGAGGCATTAAAACTCAGAAGACCCAGAACCAAACATCCCAAACCAACAATCTCAACAACATCAGCAATTGACAAAGTGTTGTCTGACATTGATCAACACACTTCTGATCACTCCTCCAATCCAAACTCTGAACCACAAATTGTCCCTCCTCCACAACCAGAACAACAGCAATCTGCTGAAGAACCACAACAACAACAACCCCTCTCATCCATTCCAGAAGAACCCCTTATCCCTGAACAACCAGAAATTCCAACAACTTCTCCACAACCAGCAATTCCTTCTCCCTCTCCTCAACCAGAAATTCATCCACCATCACCTCAACCTGAGTTTCATCATTCTGAAACTCCTTCTCCTCCACCTTCTGAACCTCATTCACCTCAACCATCACCTCTGGCAATCCAGCTGCCATGTGGAACAACAGTCACAATGGCCCAGTTGCCATCCTCATCAGAATCCACACCACCAAATACTCCCAAAACACCAAACAGTCCAATCATAATCTCAGATTCTCCCACTCCATCTCCAAAACAAACAGCTGCCAAGCAAACCACCGAAAACCCCAGCAGGACCTTCATAGACTTAACAATCTTTGACCGCCTTGCTGATCTGAAACATAAAATTGCCATCCCAAAACCAAAACAACCAGATGTTGGCTCTGGTATTATGAATTTTGAAACAGGTTTGCAGCAATGGATTGCTTCTCTGAAGCAAGTCTGTCCTAGAATGATTGACCCAGCTGCCTCTGACCAGCTCTGGTCATAATTCAGAATTTGGGTACGTGCTGAAGCCCTCAAGTTGCAGGATATCAACTATGAGCAGGCACAACAGAACTTCAGCAAACTGCTGAAGGAAGTTGAAAGTCAGTTGCCTCAGGAAGCCGTACTCCCTCTGGATAGTGAGCCATGGTCTGAGAAACAGCTAGCTCCAAAGGTGCAACCAGAAGAAGACAAGACCATTCAAGCTGAAGCAAGTCAAGCAGAAGATGTTGCAGAAAGCTCTCAGAAGATCCCTGCTTCTGATGTTTCTCAAGCTGCCTTGGATAGGCAGACTCTGGAAGAGCTGAAGCTGAATGACATGCGTCTGCAGCAGAGGATGGATGAAAATGACCAGGAGATGAAAGAAAGAATGGATGTGCAGGATAGCAAGATTGACATTGTTGTCAGCATGGTACACAAGCAGAATGAGACTGCTGATCAGATCAAAGCCATGCAGGAGAACCTGTTCACACGCTTTCCTCCCCAACCTTAGTTGTTCATTCATATCATTTTCATGTTTTCTTTAATTATCTGATGTACTGTTTTAATATGTTTTGTCTGATTCTGAACCTTTTAATATGACAAGTTTTTCTGATCATAATTGTTTTTAGCACATCACTTTCACTTTTTGATTGCTGACAAAAAGGGGGAGAACAAGAATGATATTTTAAACAATAACGGATTACTAAGACAGAAATTATCGAACATTCTAACTCTATTATACTTGAAAATGTTTTCTGTTTTGCTTAAGTCTACAGGTACAAGGAAGCTCCTGGACACTCTGAAGACTAAAGCTCTGAAACTCTGATCCGCTCTGATACTCTGACCCAAAGCAAAGCTCTGACAAGAAAAGCTCTAATACGCTGATCTGAAGCTCTGCTCTGATATGCTGATCTAAAGCTTCTGATAGTCAAAGACTCTGATACTCTGATGTTCAAAGAAAGGCAAAAAGATCTGATCCTGAAGAACTCTTGGAATCAAAAAGGGAAGTAATAAATTCAGGGGGAGTATCTCTCAACTCTGATATCTCTTTATCCCTTATCTTTGATAACCTCTTACTCTGATACATCTCTCTGATACCTTTTCACGTTATTTTCAATTAAAAATATCCAGTTTTTGTCATCATCAAAAAGGGGGAGATTGTTAGAACAAAGTTTGAATCTACTACCCTATGTTTAAGTTTTGATGATAACAAAGTGAAAAGATATATTATTTATATGATTCATGTATGAACTATTTGCTGCCTAAATTATTACGTTCTAATTTGCAGATACTCTGATAGGTATAAGCAAGATCACACCTAATCAGCATCAGAAATTTGGTTCTTGACATCAGCATCAGAAGTTGCTGCATCAGAATACCAGAATCAGAAGATCAACTCACGTATATGCTAAAGCTTGATGAACAGAACTGCGCTCAACACTCTGATAAAGAAAACAACAGTTCATCAGCAGTTAAGCAGAATCAGAATGAGCCAAGCCAGAACATGCATTAAGTAAGCAACGGTACTGTGCATTGAAAGCAAATTAATACCAACGGCCTCATTCCAAACAAGATCTGCTCGATAAGGAAAGTTTGTTATTAGCATTGAATCAAGAATATTGCTCCAACGTTCAACATCTCAGTGCTATATAAACAAGACTATGAAGATTGAATTGGCTAATGCTCTCCAACATTTTACACGCCTAAAAGTTGATCATATTCTTCCTTCTCTCAGTTTGCTAAACACTACACATTCCCTTATTAAATCATTGTTTAGCAATCTAGTTTCATAAGCTTAAGTTGTGTATACATCACAGTTGTGATACAGTTTTGTAGAAAACATTCACACCTAGATTTATCTTCTTTGTAAGAAAGTGTTTCCTTGACAAACCGGGTTGTGGTTTGCATCAAGAAGGCTTTAGCAGTTGTTAAAGCAGTTTGTAATATTCAGTTGAATATAGTGGATTAAGACCTCGTTGGAGAGAGGCGAAATCACCTTGACGGGTGGACTGGAGTAGTTTGAGATCAAACGAACCAGGATAAAAATATCTTGTTCATTGCATTGTTTTTCAGTTTTACAATTCAACCCCCCCTTCTTGTGTTTGTCACTACTTCAGACAAATGTATGTCTCACCGTTGAAATGTGCATTGATCACATATTGGGGTGCAGAGGCCATTGTGTATGACTGTTCGAAAGTTTGAAGGTTCGAAGGTTTGAAGTTTATGAGTTAATTGCTGGAATTTTTGAATGTTATAGTGTTTGAGAGATTAAGTGTATCAGTGTTTTGATAAGATTAAATAGGTCATACTGAATTTGAATTAACCAACATGCATCCAATCGTGTTACATGCATTCAGAGATGCCTTCTCCAAGGCTGTCACCTAGCTTGCGCCTACACTGCACCTACACTGCAACCTCTAAGGCGCCTCCCATCACTTCCAATAGTGTTACATGCATTCAGAGATGCCTTCTCCAAGGTTGTCACCTAGCCTGCGCCTACTCTGCAACCCATGCCACCTCTTATTCGCCAACAGGGATGGCGACACCTTTCATTTTTGTACTCTTTCACCAAGTCCAATGGCACCTCCCTTCATGTCCAATCATGTTACATGCATTCAGAGATGCCTTCTCCAAGGCTGTCACCTAGCATGCGCCTACTATGCAACCCATGCCACCTCTTATTCGCTAACAGGGATGGCAACACCTTTCATTTTTGTACTCTTTCACCAAGTCCAATGGCGCCTCCCTTCATGTCCAATCGTGTTACATGCATTCAGAGATGCCTTCTCCAAGGTTGTCACCTAGCCTGCGCCTACACTACACCTACACTGCAACCTATAAGGCGCCTCCCATCACGTCCAATAGTGTTACATGCATTTAGAGATGCCTTCTCCAAGGCTGTCACCTAGCCTGCGACTACTATGCAACCCATGCCACCTCTTATTCGCCAACAGGGATGGCGACACCTTTCATTTTTGTACTCTTTCGCCAAGTCCAATGGCGCCTCCCTTCATGTCCAATCGTGTTACATGCATTCAGAGATGCCTTCTCCAAGGCTGTCACCTAGCATGCGCCTATACTACACCTACACTGCAACCTCTAAGGCGCCTCCCATCACGGCCAATAGTGTTACATACATTCAGAGATGCCTTCTCCATGGCTGTCACCTAGCCTGTGCCTACACTGCACCTACACTGTAACCTCTAAGGCGTCTCCCATCACGTCCAATAGTGTTACATGCATACAGAGATGTCTTCTCCAAGGCTGTCACCTAGTCTGCGCCTACACTGCATCTACACTGCAACCTCTAAGGCGCCTCCCATCACGTCCAATAGTGTTACATGCATTCAGAGACACCTTCTCCAAGGTTGTCACCTAGCTTGTGCCTGCACTGCAACCCATGCCACCTCTTATTCGCCAACAGGGATGGAGACACCTTTCATTTTTGTACTCTTTCGCCAAGTCCAATGGCGCCTCCCTTCATGTCCAATCGTGTTACATGCATGCCAGGGATGCCTTCTCCAAGGCTGCCACGTAGCCTGCACCTACACTGTAAGAGTGACACTTATCATGCATGCATGCACCCACCCACCACCTCACTTACTCTAGGAAATTTTTTTGCCTATAAATCTAGAGCATTACATACTTTTCTCGCATCCACAATCGTCTCACTCTCTGCTACAAACTCTTTCATAATCTCTTACAATTTCAAACTCTTTCATAATCTCAGGCATTTTCAACAATGACTCTTCTCACAATGGGCGATTCTCACAGAGGCACAAGGGACAACATTGCAGCATTTGTAAGTTTCTTTTATACTTATAAATTTTTTATACTTCTAGTAATGCTTTGTTCATCTTACTTACTCTTACACCTTTTACATTATTAACTTAGGACACTAAAAGATTCAGAATCCGGTCACACAACTACCTTGCTCCCGACCCGTTGATTGTACCATATCTCGATTACGCAGGTTTCAGAAACATTATAAAGATCTCCAACTGCACAATTGATTCAAAGTTCATACTTGCAATGTTGGAAAGGTGGAGACCAGAGACCCATACATTTCATCTACCAATAGGTGAATATACCGTCACACTAGAGGACGTGTACATGTTATTGGGTCTCCCTGTCGACAGTAAGGCGGTTAACGGTTCGGTTCAACAACCCAATTCTCTGTGTGAAGAATTGTTGGGCAGGGATATGGTTGAAGGTGGTGGTGCGAGAGGTCAGGGTATACTACTAACTGAGCTAAAAAATCATTATGCGACTCTGGAATTGAACGAAAATTCCTCCGATCTAGCTAAGGTAATAAAAGCTAGAACTTATATAATGATACTATTTGGAACCTTTTTATTTCCCGAAAGTACGGGAAATAGTGTAAATTTTATATATTTAAATTTACTTAGAGACTTCAAAAAAACTAGAAAGTATAGTTGGGGTTCTGCTGTTTTAGTCCATCTATACAGTTCCTTGTGTAAAAATGCAATCAAGGAAAAATGTACATTTTATGGCTGCACTTTTTTACTTCAAGCCTGGGGTTGGTGGAGGATAGAGTCCCTAAACCCCGTCAACAACAACACATTTATTTTTCCATACGCAACAAAGTAAGTCATCAAGTTATATCATTTATTACTATTCATCTATTCACCAAATATATGATAAAAATAAAATATTTTTCATTTCCTTTAGGTATTGCGTGAGGGGTATGGATTACGGCAAGAATCCAAGATTCAATGTCGCACTATACCGCAATCTATTGGATCACCTTGGCCCGGATGATGTACACCGTACCTTTCAACTTTTCTACTTTTAAATTATTTATATATTACGTTTTCATTAACCTGATTTAATTTTATCTGCAGTTTGTCTGGAGACCATATTTGGGTTTGGGCCATGAACTAAACCCCGAGGATGCAGCAATTTGGAGCGCAAAGACTGAAATCATACAGTTTAATGTTATGGAGATGCACCACAACGACCATGTAAAGATGCAGTTTGGAATGCATCAAGAGATACCCAGCGATCCGACTTGTTTGTCCCCGTGGCATCTCAAAAGGGTCGACGCCTAATGGGGTCTTACCAACTGGAAAGACTTTGCTCAAGAATGGTATAAGACGTGGCAGGGGCGTCACTGACATGTCTTGCAATTCCCAGTTTTCCTCAACCATGGTAATATGCGACACACGGATCAGTATTTATCTTGGTACAGATCGGTTAGTACCCCTGAAATGCACGTGTCTCATCCAAGGTATTTGGTTGACCCACGAACACAATGGGCACAACCCTCATTTCCCCAATAACAAACCCAACACACATCAACCTCCCACCAACCCCCCCGACGAAACAGAACCACAAACACCCAACCACAGTCACCACCACAATACAATTACACCCACATGCCCCACAACCAACCACAATCACCACCTCAGTACCAATACCCCCATATGCCTCACACCCAATCACAATTTCAATCACAATACCAATACACCCGCATACCCCACACACAATTGCAGTCTTCTGCATATCCCAATATGGGCCCCTTAACATCCAACCTTAGCCCTGATCTGGGACTGTCTGAAGATTATGAACCAACCGACCCAACTTACCATCAACCACAATATCACCAAACCACCCAACATCCTCAATACCAAACACCCCAAGATCCATTTCCTTTCTACCCCCCGTACTCAGACGATCAGTGCTACAGACCAACCATGGAACCTTACCCACCGCCAACACGACCAAACTTTGAGGGTATGGGTAACCGACTGTACCAAAGCCGATCTTTTAGATATGGAGATCTGACTGATTTCATGGATCTGGAACGCATTGACTTCGCTGGGGCATCGACCCTGTCACAGTAGAAAACGCGGCGAAACCTAGCACGGGAAAGGCGAGAATGGAGATGCGGAACCGGGGTTCATTATTGGGTTCCGGGAGACCACTGATTAATCTGTTTTTTTTTTATGTAATAGTTATGTGTGTAATCATATTTTGTAAATAAAAAGTCAATTTTGTTGATCCTATATCGAATACGTAACGCACCGCATTGGAAAAAAAATGCAAAAATTTGCCTTCCAATTGCACTAAGGCGTCATCTCACTTGACTTAGGGCAAGCCCTTAACACCTAGGCGCCAAGTGAGATGGCACCTCTCCTTAAAAATTAGGTGTAGGCGCCAAGTGAGATGGCTCTTCTCTTGGGGAGTCTTCTGAAACATGGTTATTTGCGTAATTTTTTTTAAAATGGTTATTTGCGGGAAAAAAATTTAATACATGATTATTCCAAAAAAAAAATTTGAGGTTTTATTGTTGTACGTATATGGAAATCCAAATGTTTGAGTTTTGTTGATGCATTGATTTCCAAATCCAAATGTTGCAAAGAAATCCAAAAAAAAACTGAAAAAAAAAAAGATATTCCTCTCAAAAGCGGGTGAGCATGGAAAATTTTAGAAAAAGATTAACATGAATTAGGAAAGAAGAAGATGAGAGTGAAAAAATCTATAAAAAAAATGCGGAATATCTACCATATATAAAATTAATTTAATGCTTAAAAAAATGAGGAATATCTAGCATATATAAAATTAATTTAATGCTTAAAAAAATAGGAATATCTACAATAAAAACTCAAATTATTTGGTATTTATTTTGTATTAATGCATTAAAACTCAAATTTGAATTTATTTTCCAGATTTTGCAAATATTAATGATATTGTGTTTTTTCATAAATTTAAATAATTTCTATAGAAATTACAATTAATAATATTTTAGTTTTGAAGACTTTTTTTGGGATTTTTATTTAAATTATAATTAATAAATTTTGATTTTTTTTTGTTATGCAAAATAAAATATAAATCATTTTCATTAAAAAAATTAATAAATATGACTTAGCTCAACAATACCAAAGCCACGTTATTTATCATATGACACATGTGTAAAATTGGAGGAGGCTATGAAAATTTCAAAAGATGTAAAGTTTTCGGACAAAAAAATTGAGTTTTAAAATAAGAAGATTAAAAATTAAAAAACATTAAATTAAGAGACTAAAAATACATTTAAAGAGATTCATTCCTACAAAAAAAACTGAATCATTTTATTATATGGGTCAAGTCTGATACCAAACTTGTGTTGCATCAAAGCAATCTTAAGGTACATGAACTAAGTTTTCTCCTGTATTTGTAAACCAGTTGCAATCAATATGGATAATTGGATTTCACTTGTGTCGACAAGGGTTTATCAAAAGTATCTCATATAACATAAAGTGAACCTTTGAATCCGATAAAGACCTTTCTATTTTCAAATAATATTCCAATATGTATCTATTTCTACGTCATTTGGACTAGAACTGATATGATTGTATGCATTACCCATCAAAAAAATCTTTATCTTTAATAACCAACCTCTCACTCTAACTTGTCAACACCTTCAAAATTATATCGCCTTAAGCCACATTGAAAAAAAGCAATTGCCCTGTTGGGCTCCAATGATGAAGGCAAAATTAACCCTCCTCATGTTTTTGATCATTCATAATGTATTGATTGTGTTTATTTTTTCGAAAACTTCAAAAACATATCCTTAATGGAGTACTAAAATTCAGAGAGCATTTTTGTTAAAACAAAATATTTATGATAAGTTTCAAGAAAGAATGAGAAAAGAGTTTTCCACGTAACCGTTGAATTTCAAACTCATCCGACCAATTCTGTGGGTTGCACCTAAATTTTGTTTAGATTGTATGTTTTTTTTAATGAGAATTTAACCTAACACCTCCACATATTTCTAAATGTAAATAATGCCTATCATAATTTACATCTACAAATTTATATAAGAAAAAATTACTCTAAAAGAATCAGGTAAACTAAAAATCTGGTAGAAACACAAAATTTGAAAAGGAAAAAGTTTAGGGTTTTATCAGATGTTTATTGGCAATAAAAATCGACAGAAAATTTTGCAGATAAGGTATTTTTTTGCATAAATTGTTTTATAGTTTGCATCGAATTCTACAGATAATCAAACAATTAAAAAACAAAAAATAAATGTCTATATTGGATTTCACCCCGATGTATTGTCGGATTTTTGAAATATCCAATGATTTGTGTTTTTTAACCGATATTTTGAAATGAGTACTATGACAATGT
This sequence comes from Vicia faba, assembly GCA_948472305.1. Lineage (NCBI taxonomy): Eukaryota > Viridiplantae > Streptophyta > Magnoliopsida > Fabales > Fabaceae > Vicia > Vicia faba. The sequence continues at coordinate 1,232,203,532 of OX451736.1, read as the reverse complement.
TTCTCAAATACAATTGAAAAAATACTTACTTGATTTTTTTTAAAAGATCAGATGCCACCCCTACATATATGTATTAGAAATTTTATAAAAAATATGATTAAAAAAATTAAAAATTAGTACTAGTTTTTCAAAAATCTAATATAAATGCATAAATGTATTAGGAATTTTATAAAAAAATGTGATAAAAAAATTATAAATTAGTACTAGTTTTTCAAAAATCCAATATAAATGAGTAAAAAATGTACATTTATATCAAAAAATTTAGAGTTAAATATGTTGATGATTCTTCTAAATATTTCATATTTTACTTTTTAATCTTTTAAAAAAATTTCATTCAAATAATGATCCTTCTAAAATTTCCATCTACATTTTTTACTCCCTCTGCAAACATAATGATGAGGGACCAAAAATATAATTTTTAAAAAATATTGAGGGATTAAAAATGAAATATAAGAGGACCACTAACATAATTAACTCAATTTTTTTATAATTATGAAAAAATCAATAAAAACTTATCAAACACAAAAAAAAGTAATGTATATTTGGGAATAGCCAATATAAACTCCTCAAAATTTCAAAATGTTACTATATATTTAAAAATTGAAATAATAATCAATTTATTTTTAGGTTTAAATGCAGTTTTGACTCCCTATTTATATTTTTCTGAACTTTTGAGTCTCTTTTCAAAATTCAGCATTTTAGTCCCCAAACATATTATTTTTTGGTATTTTTTTTAGTCCCCCTCCAGAAATGCATATGTGGCACATAAGAATGCTGAGTTGTTCAAATGGCCTTGGTGCCACGTATTTTAAGCCTATTATTTAATTATTATTAATTTCTTAAAATATTTAATTATTATTAACTGAAATTCTCTATTGCCTTAATCCTTTCCTGTCCTAAGCCTCTATTGCGCGACGATCTTCTACTGAATCCTTAAATCCTCTTCATTTTAGTTCTTCAGATTCGTTTTTCAGCTTCATGCAATAAGCTGCATTCGTTCTTCAGTTCTGTGCAATAAGTTGTGTTCGTTCTTCAGCTCTATGCTATAAATTGCGTTCGTTATTCAACTTCGTTCTTCAGCTCCATGCAATAAACATCGTTCGTTCTTTAGCTTCTTTCTTCAACTCCATGTAATAAGCTGCGTTCATTCTTCAGCTTCGTTCGTTCTTCAGTTACCATGTCTCGATATTCTGAAGCAAGTAGTCGAACTAAATCCCCTTCTGTTCATGGCGAATGCAGATGTGGTCTCGATGCACCGTTGATGAGATCATGGATTGATGCTAACCCAGGACGCCGTTTTTACGGGTGTGGGATGTACAAGGTCATAAGCTATCTAAATTTATGTAAATTCCATATGTAATTTTCACCAGTTATCACTGAGAATTGCTGTAAATTTCTTCTGTAAATTTATGTAGATTCAGAGGTATAAGCGATGCAATCATTTTGTTTGGTATGATGAAGAGATAGGCCCTAGAGCAAAAGACATGATTTCAACATTGAATCAGAGACTGAATATAACAAAGCTCAAAATTGATGCAGGGAAGATCCAAGAAGATGAATTGAACGGGAAGATTAGGAATTTGAAGACTGAGATCAAGTATTTGAAGTTATTGATTGTTATGGTTGTTGTGTTGGTAGTAGGACTAGTTGTAGGATTTGTAATGAATTAGGATGTCAAATGTTGTTCAATGTTTTGTCTCAGTTTGTTCCAAATGTATCAGCTAATGTAATATCAATGTTGTTCTATATGTAATTCAGTTTGTTATATCAAAATTTATATGAATGTTGTATCATTTTGTTCCAATTGTATCAGTTATATCAATGTTGTTCCAAATGTAATTTCAGTTTGTTATATCAAGATTTATATGAATGTTGTATTATTTTGTTTCAATTGTATCAGCTATATCAATGTTATTCCAAATGTATCAAGATTTATATGTTCATTACAGGTCATTTTTAATGGTTTGTTATATCCTACAGAAAACATATCAAGTTTATTTGAAATTACAGATAACATATAACAGTTTCTTATATCCTACAGCCAATTCACTAATGCTTTCATGACAGATAACAAAATGTATCAAAATAACAACACAAATTAATCATAAAACTTGTTCATTAAACATAATATCATAATAACATTACAATTTAACCTAGTACTTGTTCATTACTGGTTAATCAAAAAGTATCCAAACTAACAAAAGATACTTGATCATTGCTCATAGTACTTGAGCATTACATTACAAAAGGTACTCAAACTAACAACAAATATTTATATGATACTACTGCTGAGATGGTTGTCTAGTTGGAGGGGCTTGTGATGAGCTTCCAATCTCAAATTTAGTTGTCTTTTTCTTCTTCCCTTGACCACCCTTTTTAGACTTCTTATTATTTCCACCTTTTGAAATGGATCTTTCAGCATCCCTTTTTCCCTTAAAGCTTTTTTTTGTTGTGACACATTGCTCCACACTTATGACAAGTGACGGTTGCCAATCTTCTAAAAAGAACATGTGGGTTTTTTGGTTCATCGTTAGCCTTGTTTCTCATTTTCTTTGGATGATCTATAGTCATTCTCATAACTGGTGGATTCATAATGGACGGCTCATCCAAAGGCCACAGTTGTGGACCATTAGTAGGATAAATAATGTGTAAGTAAATGTTCTTGAAATTACTCTTCCTACAAGTCAAATTTCAAGTCAGATTACAATTAAACATAAACCAGTCAGATTGTCATTAACATAAACCAGTTAGTGTTTCACTGATACCTGTAATATTGAGAAACATATTCTTCAGTTTTTCTCTTGATTTGCCACATACATGTGATAGAATGACTGTAAAGGATGTCAGTTAAATCCCATTTCCTACATGCACAAGTTTGTTTCTTTAGATTAACAACATATGTGTCTTTTTCTATTAGTCACGTCATATATTGCCATGTCATCATCACCATGCCATGTAGGAGTCCAATGATCTGTATTCTTCTTGTTCTTTTCAAGCACCAGTTGTATTCTAGGGCATATGTCACCACTGTAGTTACTCATGACTTCCTTTTGCTTAGTTATCCTCTTAGTAAGGTAGTGCTTAATCTCTTCCAACAAAGTGATGATTGGCTTACCCACATATTTTAGAATAGCCCTATTAAAAGCCTCACACATGTTATTTACCTGAAGATCATATTTAGAATATTTTTTGAAGTGAGATCGACTCCAATAATGTGCAGGGATATCCACCATTTCCTTTCATGTAGATGGTTTCATACTCTTCATATTTTCCATTGCCCTTTTCCATTCTGGTACAGTTATTGTTCTTGTTATACTCCACATAACCTCTATGAATTCAAGCCCATGATTTTTCTTCTTCTAATTCCCATATAGGTGATTTGCACAAAGGCGTTGCTCAACATGAGCACTCACGCTTTGAATTGTTGGTACCAATCTCTAACATACAAACAAGACAATTACAATGTTACAAATAAGGCCAATGATTAATTACAAGTCAGAAAATAATAACTAGAGTGTTACCTTTTGTTGGTCAGAAATAAAAACATAAGCTCTTTTGTTTATAACTTCCAAGTCTTCCAATAGAAGTTTGATGAATCAATCCCAAGAATCCTTTGTCTCAGCTTCCACAACCGCATAAGCAATAGGAAAAATCTTATTGTTTCCATCTCTCCCAACAGCAGCCATCAATTGCCCTCCAAAATCATCCTTCAAGAAGCAGGCATCCAACCTAATCAATGACCTACAGTAATTTTCAAAACCATATTTACAAGCCTCTATACATACATAAATCCTTTCAAACACAGGGCCTTCATTTGACGGAGAACATCTGATCACAACACTGCTATTAGGGTTAGATTTTAGTAACTTTTGGGCATAACTTCTCAAATGGTTGAATTGATCCATAGCAACACCTTGTAACAAATCCATAGCCTTTCTTTTAGCTCTATATGCATGATCATGTGACAATTTAACTCCCCATCTATCAATAGCTTGAGAAATCAATCTTGTTGGCTTCATATCAGGGTTGTGTCTTAGAATGTGACCACACTGCTTAGCCAAATATGTAGTCTTTGCTTGCCTGTTATTTAGAATTCTAAAAAAGTTGTGTTCATCAACTAAACTAACTACTTGCCAAAATTGATTCCCAACCTTTTACTAACCCTCATGTGAAAATTACAGTCTTCTGTATATTTCATCACCATCCTCTTTGCATCATTTTTCTTAACGTAAACATTTTTGTTCATCTTCAAAGCATAGTTTGTCACAGTCTCATGAACCTTTTCTTTGTTACTAAACTCCATACCTAGCTCAAACTTTGAGGAGTCACTTTCAAAAGAAGGAAACTTCTCTTGTTCCTCATCACTGCAACTCTCATTAGGTGTATGTAACACATCAGAATCATCATCATCATCTCATAATTTATAGCCTTATCACCAGCCTCATCACAATGAATGACAGTTGTCCAATCCAAATCCACATGCTCTTCAACATTCTCACTTCTAGCATCATGCTCATTAGCCTCATAAACTACTTATCTCACCCTCACTTACAATATAGTCTTCTTCATCATCATCATCATCGTCATCCATTCCAAATGGTTTACTTCCAACTTCAACTTCAGTCTCAATAGATTCACTTCCAACTTCAACTTCAGCCTCATCGTGATTACTTATAATTTCAACATCAGAGTCAACTTCATCATCAGCATAGTTTGGACAGCCATCAACATTATCCTCAACAGGAGTCACTTCTATTGAGTGCTCAACATACATATCCACTAATTCAAAACCCTTAATATCCTCAGCCAACTTAAGAACATCACTATCACAGTTTAGGGGTCTAAGGCCACGACTAAAGCTATACTTGGGGTTCCAATGCCACATACACTTGATATTCCTATATCTCTCCTCCTTTATCAGATTTTCTAAATCCATATACGACATGTAGTCAGTATCCCACTTTTAATCCAATTCAGACACTAATCCGTCAACATACCATTTAACAGGACTCTCTAGTAACTTTCTTTTATGATGAAATCTTATCTTAATGCAATGATTTTGAGATGGTCTGAATAAATAACAAACTTTCCGTCAGAATATTGTATAAAACATGGTGAAAACAAGATGAGGAAAGATAACGAGTTCAAAGAGCATACCTCATACAGAAACGAACATCTTATTTTCCTGTCGAACACGGTGGAATGGATGGAATGTTATTCATCTTCGTTGCTGCTTGGACGAACGGTGGAAAATGAAAATCTTCGCAAATTTGAGTTTAAAAGATCGTTGCGCAAGAGAGAGATTAGGGCAGGAAAGGATTAGGACAATAGAGAATGATCTTTGCGGAAGAGAGAATCTGAATTTATAAATACAATAATTTCAGTTAATAATAATTAAATATTTTCAAATTTTAATAATAATTAAAAAAATTAAATAATAGACTTAAAATATGTGACACCAAAACTATTTGAACAGCTCAGCATTCCTACGTGCAACATATGCATTTGTGGAGGAGGCTAAAAAAATGCCAAAAAACAATATGTTTAGAGACTAAAATGCTGAATTTTGAAAACGATGACTCAAAAATTCAGAAAAATATAAATAAGAGAGTCAAAACTACATTTAAGCCTTATTTTTATTCATATTTTAATCAAATCATCCAAAGTACGAAGTGTCATGTTTAATTTAAGGGTGCCAAATTGAATTCTCTTTTTTCTGTTGATCAGATCAGTTAGATCCATATAGATTTTAATCTAATAAGTTAAAATATATTTTTTTTACCTTAACTAAAGAAAAGTTTTATTTATACTTATTTTATAACACACGGTATAATAATAATAATTAGATATTCATTCAGACTGCTTACGAACAGACCCTAAATTAAACTATTCATTACTAAAAAATAACAAAACTTGCACGACGGTATCAGTATCTTTTGAACACTGCAGATAAATAAAGAGCAGAATAGAAAAAAGAAACGTAAAAAATTTAGGTCAAAAGGTAGATAGAATTAGAATGAAATAACAGTTCCTTTTTGTTCAAATAAGTCACTTTCTTTTAACTGCATATATTTAGGCACACTGATTTTGTTATCGTGGTTTTTCACTAAACTCTCCATATTAACATATAGGATTTCTTTTCCCTTTCAATTCCGTAGTTATATTCAAAATACATGAATGCATCATGTTCCTGTGTGTTTCCCCATCTATTGCTGATCATATTTACAACCAATGAACATAATGACCCTGAGCTCTCTAATATGGAATATCTGTCTTTCCAAGCATGCATAGGTAAAAACTTCCAAAACAATATTACTGTCTCGGAGGATTATGAGCATTTCTACTGTTTGCAATGAGCACATTCAGTTGAGATGTTGTTCGGCCTGGCTGTGGTTGTGGACCTTGTGGTCTTGAATTTTGAGCTTCTTGTGATGATGGCATAATTAACCGCTGCCTAACGTCATCAGTAAGCTGCTGACCTGAAAGACTTCCCCGCATTCGCGAAGTAGGACGCCAGTTCTGATCTGGTTGTGAATTGAACAATTCGTCGGTCCTAGAAACTGCCTGTACCGGTGGTCCTCTTTGCTCTCCTGTTAACCCCCAGAAACTGTCAGCTGTAAAATATGGGGCTGCTACACAAGTTGGATTCTGAGATGAAATTGATTGGGACTGTCTAGCAGCCAGGGCAGTAGCAATAACCAGATCTTGTTGGCTATTGAAAGTAGCTCCAGCTGTCCAAACAATCCCAGCTTGAGAAATACCTTGTCTGGCAACATGTGATGAAGCCATAACCCTGGCTTGCTGGCTATTTGCTGCACCTCCAGCTGCATTAGTTTGTGAAACCCCTTGCTGAGTGTGAGATCGTTGAGCATTTAACGGTTGCATCGGTGTATGCGCCCTGGGATTCAGAGTTTGCTGCAGGTGGGAATTTCTAAAATCATTCAGCATACCTGCTCTGTATTGTTGGTTTTGCAAATGACTTGGTGCTCGGTTAAGAGTTGTGGCTGACATACTAACTGGTGGCACTCGATTATGAGTTGGGGCTGGCATATTAACGGATGGCATTCGGTTCTGAGTTTAATGAAAAGTAAAACTTAAGTACAAGAGTCATTAACACCAAGAAACACATTCAAAAGCAAGGTTTCTGTAAAATTTCCAGATTTATAAATGAAAACAATACAGGCATCAATTACAGTAAGACATAAAAAAATAATCAACAAGTTCACCAAGTATAAATATAAATTAGTACCAAAGATATAACTGGAGGACGACGACTGCAAAGAAAATAAGACACACTCACATCTTCAGTGGCTCCCTAAACAACTTGATCTTGTATAATTTCTTTGAAAAGTTAGAGACTTAGACACATTGCAATAGCATCACTAACTTTTTGGGTAAAAGAATATTTAAACTATTTGTCAGTTCCCTCATTTCAAAAAACTTTAATTTTTCTTCCCACCGACTTTTTGGGTAAAAGAATATTTAAATTAATTTAATCCTAAAATCAATTTTCAAACAGGATTCAAGTTCAGTCCTTCTTTATTGTATGAGCAGTTGTCATGTTTTTTCAAAGGAACAGAGATATAAAGAACAGGAAGTTGCCACTTCAGATGCAAATTGAACAGAATATGCATCTCCAAAACTGGCACCCAATTTAAGGAGTAACAATAGAACACTAATGAAGCGAACCTGTGTTGCTGCTGAGACCTGAGGCATGTTCAGCGGGGATCGAGAAAAAAGTTGCTGTCTTTCTGCATCACTCAGTATGGCATTGTAAGGATCTGCGGAGGCAGGGTTGGACAAAGAAACATGAGTAGCAGAGGGACTGCTGGTTATCAAGGAATCCAAATTGGTTACTGAATTTTGCTGTGGTCCTAATGGCTGAGATGGGACTGGAAGGGCCTGAACAGCTACTGGAGTCCTTTGAATATGTCTTGGTGACGAAGATGACCTCCCATACTCACTAACAAATGAACTCATGTAATTATTCATCATCTGCAAATTATTCAGTGCCAGGAACTGGTTATGATTGGCAGAAATACTGTCATGACCCTCAGATTCTTGAATTAATGCAGGAGAAACAGCATCGGCCAGAACAGCAAGGTCGGTGACACCAACTGTAGGAGTATCAGACCCAGTGTTGGCAATATAAAGTCCAGCCCAAAAATCGTCTTCGATTTGAACACTGGTCGGAGCAGAACCCTGTGAAGGCTTTCTATCTGCAGTTTCACAAGTATCCATTATTACGTCCATATCATTATCTTTGTTGGTGAGGTCCACGACATGGGGAAATGTATCAGGGGATCGAGCAGATTCTTGCTGTTCAGTCTGTTCCTTATCACAATTGTGGACCTTATTCTGTATCTTACCCACATCATGATCATTTTCCAAGACTGGCTGCCACGATCCATCAGCATGGACAGTCACTTCCACAATGTTCTCGCCAACTTTTTCCAGGATCTTTATTTAGAAAGAGAGAAATAAATGGGGTTAGTTTTTCTTTTCAACCTTTCTTTCACCCCTAGGGTCAACTTGGTTTGCCATTAAAAATTGGGAGGGGAGGAAATACGGTAAGAGATTAGCATGAAAAATAAATTATTAAACTATTCATTCCCAATTTTATGGTGATACCAAATTGACTTTAGGAGAGAAGATAAACAAAAGGTAATTAGATTGAAAGATTAAAAAACTAAATCAACTTGCCTCAATCATGTTTCTGTCTAGACGAATTTCTGTATAGCTGACATTCTGATTGCAATGGGGGCAGCGCCAGGAAGGTCTCTTAGAATTTATTTTAATGAAGTTGTCAAAGTCAAAGCACTACAGAGAAGAGAACAGAGATGTAAGGTAGAGGGAAGGAAACAGACTGGGAATATATTGACCTACATAGACCCAGCCACCCACATACACAGAACCACATCGTAAGATTATCACTTTATTAACAAGTATTATTCTGCAAACATTTTGGTAACACTCAGTGCTATCAATTGTGGATCGTGGAAAATAACGGTTTGTTCATGCTACACAACAGTGTTATAGTGCCGCTCTAGCCGCTAGTTCACAGTATTTTATTCTAAATAGCATATCACAGAATAATACAACAACAACAACCACCAAGCCGTGTCCCACTAAATGGGATCGGCTACATGGATCAACTTTCACCATAATGTTCTATCTAGAACCATGCTTCTATGCAAATCGTTAGTCTCGAGATCTTTCTTAATAACTTCTCTTATAATCATTCTAGGTCTTTCTCTTTTTCTCTAGTTGTATTTGATTTCTCTTCATCTGATCTACTCTCCTTACCACAAAATCTACATGTCTTCCACCACCTTCTCTATTATAGGTGCTACCCCAATACTTTCTCGAATATATATCACAGAATAATAGAGTTGTTAAAGTTCTGCTATGCAATAGTGCCACTAAATAACAACACTGGTAACATTTACAGTACTCTTTTAACTATAATAATGGAAATTGGAAAAACGGATGACAACCCTATAGCAGAGAAGGGCATAAGCAGCCACTACAAATTACTTCATAGCAATCAAATGAACAATAGGCTTCTAGGCCACATTTATTATTAATGGTAAGTAACATGTGTATAATTAATTAATCAGCAACCACACTCAACATTCTCCATACTATGTGATGTTAATACATGAATTACTCACCTGAAAATGTTTGCATGACCGACCTTTAACAGGAGTCTTGATACGTGTAAAGCTGTTTTGTAAAGATGAGACACAAGACTATCAACTTTTACTTCAAAACATAAAAACAAATTTTTAAATAACAAAAAATTATCATCCAAAAGGAAAAATTCCATCTTTAAGGATAATTAAACAGGTGATCTTAGCATAAAGCCTGCAAGAGTAAAGCATTCCAGTAAACGAACACAACAACCTACAAGATAAATATAAAAGAAGTATACAGAAAAATCATACTTGCTAAACAAAGAAAACTTAAAAACATTATTGTGAAGAGTTTAATGCTAAAAGTCGCATACTAAAAGTTACTGGTTGGCATAAACAGTAGTTACTAATTCATAAGTTGGATAAGCTTACTGCTCACAGAAGGCGTGCATGAGGGTTCATGAACTAATACCAATTACCAAGCAAGGATCACACGCACAAAAGAAACATAAAGGATTAAAAAGTCTTCTAAAACTAATATATTAGAAAAGGTTTTGCTCACTATCCAACAAAAAAGTAGTAGTGGCAAAAAAGAAAGGCAGTGTCAAATAGTAATACATTAAAACAATGAAGCACGGATACTTCAAAACACTATTAGAATGGCTCTGAAAAGGAAATTACATTCATACCAAAACACTATTAGACCATTAACAAGTGAATTGTTAACATCTACAAAAGGATGAGAACATGAATGACTACCTCCCTCATTCTAAGTTCAAAGTCAATTGGGGGCATATTCACCGATAGACCATGCCCAGAAAGAATAAGATTAGAATGGAACTCAAATGACAACTACCTACGACACTAACATGTTCAATCTAAAGTCTAGAGATGAGAAAATTAGCAACAGATAAAGAAAGGAAGAAAAGTGATCAATATTGTTAACAAAGAAAATCAAAGCATACCTTATCGGACAATTAAGTGAGAATCGTGATGCCCCCTCTATAATATCTGAATCTACATGCATAAAGATGGAGAATGATAAGAATGAAGAAGCAGAATAGTAAAAATAGTTAAGAGCAATGAATAAAAATGGTGTGCTAATAAGAGAAAGAAGTTAAAAAACAATTTTAGGGTAAATTTTATACTATATACATATTATACCTGAATCGACGGAAGTAACAGCAGGCTGAACATAATCTGGTGGAAGAACTGGATGCTCAGGCAAGGATGCAACACTCATATAGGCAACAAGTATAATATAATGACCTTCACAATGATAATAGTTACCGTACAGTGAGATGCATACGTTGAAAACCAAGACAACTGGGTGGAAAGAAAACACTTTAAATGCTCACCATTGAACTGACCCACAGCTTGAAGCAGATTTGTCCCAAATTTAAGCACACTAGTCACATTAGTCGGCATCTGTGGCCCAGGATCCTGAGAAACAAAATGACATATGGATAGCAAACTGGTGTTACACCCTTAAAATAGTCTGAATTAGATGTTTTAGAATGTTTGTTTAAACAAAAAAACAGACCATTCGAAAGTTAGTCCTTGTGTCAATTCCTTTTCCATTCAGGAGAAAACTAAAAAAATGTAAAAATAGTCACAGTCAGCATCCATTTACAACCCCTCTACGCAATTAAAATAAGTTGAAAGAAATCATACTTTACTTCCTGAGGGCTGATGAGGCATGCAGATGTCTCAATGTTATCAGTTTGTGCCACCAATAACCACTGCAAGTTAAAATAGTTGGTGTGTTCAAATAACAAAAATTAATAATGTATATTAACAAAAAATTGTCATAAGTAGGTAGAGTTATTATGGGATAGAACATCTCAGTTTTAACTCTTTTTTTCTACGGTGCTGTCAATCGTTACAACAACAACAACAGCCAAATTTTATTCCACTGAGTGGAGTCGGCTACATGGATCAAACAACACCATGATATTTTATCGTATAACACATTTTTATTCAACTCATTAATCTCTAAATCTTTCTAAACAGTTTCTTTTATAGTTTTTTTAGCTTTTCCTCGGCATCTAAAGATTTGAATACCCTCCATCTGATCTTCTCTCCTTAACTTAATAATCCACGTACGTGCCTAAGCCACCTAAGTTGAGTTTCCACTTCCCACCATCTTTTTTATGATAGGTGCTATCCTACATGGATGATGCAATTCGGATTCTGAAATACATCTGAGGTACTCCAGTAAAAGGTCTCATTTATGAAGATAAAAGACATACAGTTAGTTGGTTACTCATATGTTGGTTGGGCAGGCTCGCCCGTTGATAGGCAATCCAAGCTTGCATACTTGTTGGAGGAAACTTGGTGTTTTGAAAAAATTAAAAAAACATAATGTAGTTGCAAGATCTGGTGTTTAGGCAAAGTACAAGGCCATGACATTAATAACATGTGAACTCATTTGGTTGAAAGAGTTAGTAAGAGCTTCCATTTGAAGAGGCAAGACCAATGACACTAATCTATGATAATTAAGTCGCATTGCATATTTTCTCAAATTCAATTTTTCACGAGGACCAAGCATGGTCAATTTTTCAGAGAGAAGATTGAATCACGTGACATTGACGCAAGCATGGAATTGACATGTTTTTACTAAATCTTCATCCTAGCAAGCTTGTTGCATTTAATTTATATGCTCCAACTTGGGGGGCTGTGCTCATATTTAAATATAGGAAAATTTGTATATGTGGCAATAGCATATTCCATTGTAATCAATGATGTTGATTGTTTATTGATTTGGCTATGAGCTTATATAATAGAATCTCGGTGGTGTAATTAAGATATGCAGTTTCACTATATTCCTTTCTCCTTTGCATATTCCATTTGAATCTCTCATTATGTCTTCAGGCACTTGTTCTCTAGCCATGAATGGTAAGATTTTTGTTGCCAACCCTTTAACATAACTAGTATTGTTCCTCCAGGATGTAAGGATTATTGACTTTAGTACCATAGACCACACGAGCTTTCGTTCTTACACTTTTTATCTTCAATTTTATCCTGACATTCATCATATAGTTCTTGTTGACGGGTTAGTGGTAGGGTCTAGAACTATTTAATTCTTCCTTACAATTATGCTTCATGTCCCAAAATCCTACAACAACATGATCTCCATTCATAAAGTTTCTAAAAACAAAATCTGTGTAGATGCATTCTTTCCCTTTTCATTGTGTCATGTCATTCAAGATTAAGTTTAGTGAGGACGACTGGAGTTGTTAAGAAAATGAGTTTTATTACATTATCAAAGAAAGAACTTAAGATGGTCTGGGTCAAACGGTATTGTTTTCCTGTCAAGAGTACAACTCTACCTCCAACTCATTCTTCCGTACGAGATTAGCGAATCACCCTAAAACTTATAGGAAAAGAAAGGTACTAAATGGGGGATGAAAGACTTATTTGTTTTAGTTTGCATCATAGCAGCCTATACAATGAGTTATTTGGCTTCATTGGGTAGATTTGCATGGGAACTGATGGCTTTACTCTTTTTGAATTGATTTTCATCTTCATCTATGCTGTTAATCCTAGAAAGCGTCACGTAGCACTGACCAACTAAAATACTATTGCGGATAGCGGAATAGCCGCTATCGCAAAGACTAAAAATCAGTGTACATAGTAAATATAAATACTCAAAAATAGAAAAATATACAAAATTTAAGAGACATTCATACTTAAAAATTAAAAAAACTAAAATACAGAGCAAAAAAACTTAAACAGAGAAGAGAAGAACATAACAGAACTGAAGTGTAGGAAGAAGGACAAAACTATTGTTTGTCAATAACAGAACAATACCCTTAAAAGGGTTGAATTGACACTTATACCCTTAAAACAAAGACCGCGGTTGAAAAAGAAAAGAATTGGAGGAATAGTTCGTCCTTAAAAGGGTTTGAATTGACATTTTTACCAACAAATCAATTCAGGGAATGCTTACAATTTTTTTATCTGAGTGAACATTGTTCTTTGTGATATGGAAGTCAACAGCAGAAGCTCCATATCCAGGCTGCAATGCAGGTCAAATGATATTCAATATGTTCTCAATAAAAATATGATTAAATTTCACAATTGACTATCACAAAGAACCACCTGAGCTTCGATTGTCACAATTATTGGACCCAATTTCATTCTTGGATAGAACCTGCAAGTCAGTCCACATGTAGACAAATTGTTACTGTTGCATATCAGAAATAGTGAGAGATGTCTAATTTCAAATACATTTTTTTCTTATAGGTCTTTTGGTTTGTTCTAGTTTTTTGTACTTAACTGTAATAGTTGCATGTTACATAAAAACACAGTAAAATATTATAGTTTAATTCAAAAATAAGGTAAAATACATAGGCGAAGATATGTAGAGGAAGTTTCAAGGATCCCTACCTTTCCATTATAGTTAATACTGCAGAATGGCTAGAACTAGGTCCGTTAATAATATTTCCCAGAGTGCAGTAGATCTTTCCTATCTACAGTTTGAAAGATTATTGTAACAAAATGACACATAGCAAAAATAGCTATAATGAATGATGATGGCGATGATTAGTAACATAAAAGTAAACCTCGTCAGCAATAGTTAAAAGTTCTTCTGACTCTTTCTTCTGGAACCATCCAATTTTACAGGCATTCTATAATAAAAAAATAGTGTCAGCAATAAATTCACGACTTAAGAAATGTTGGGATACATAACTCCAAATTCTATACAAATACATTATATATAAAAAAAATACAGCATTGCTCGTATAAATCTCAAGCGGTCTCTTTATGGAATAGTGGTATAGGACAAAAATTTAATGTGAGGAGAATTGAAATTCATCTAGAATTACTCCCTCTGTCTCAAAATAATTGTCTTTCTAGCCATAAAAAGTTGTCTCAAAATAATAGTCTCTTTACTTTCCCAATGCAACATTGATTAGCTTTTACCAACTTTACCCCTGGTCTACACTATTTTCAAGTTATGACAATATATAACAACCAATAGTAGTTAAGGGTAATTTTATAAAAATATTACCTTTATTGGCTCAATCATTACTTTTCTTAATTTGTGTGTAACAACCTTAAACGACAATTATTTTGAGACAGAGGGAGTAAAAAGCAAACAGATTCGAGAGAAAACTTCCTGAACCAGATAACTTAAACAAACGCTCCAAAATCATTTTTGGCACAGTGCAAGAGCATCCCTTGATGGGTTACATTTCATGAAAAAAGTTACCAATTTATCCTTAGTCAACAGTGCCGGTGGGTAGTGGCCATTTTACAAGTGATCCCAAGGGAATTTGAACTTTGTCTCTTAGGTTTTGTTTGAGGGGAGAGGGGGGAAAGGCTTCCGAAAACAAATTTTTTTAAAAATATAGAAAAATATTTGACTTTTTAAAAAAAAATGATTTTGTATAGAATGATAAAATAGTATTTATCATTACTATATTTTTAATTTTCAGAATACTATAACAACATAAAATGTCAAAACAGTTATTGTCTTTATGTATTTTAGGAAGGTTTATATTTGCAGTAATTCTGTAACAGCTGTATATCTTGCTAATTATTAGGTTTATTTATTTAGGATCAATCCCATAATCACAAGGATTTGTTTCCTTAGAACTAGCTGTCCAATTCCCTAAAATAGACTACAAGCTCATGTATATATACAGGTCCAGTGACCTCATAATAATATAACAACAATATTATTTATTCTAAATTTGATATGGTATCAGAACTCCCGATCCTTGGGAGTCTCTGACCGTGCTTGTAAACCCTAAGTTGCAGCCTTCATTGCTGCACTACCTTTATACCTTGTCGCCGATTTCATTGCAGCGCAACCTTCTCTACCTTGATCGCACCTGGTCATGGCTGAGATTGTGGATCCTATTCTGGAAACTGGGGACAGATCCCAGACTGCCGGAGAATTGCAGAATGTTCATTCTGCTTATCGGTTAAATGGGAAGAATTTTCTCAAATGGTCTCAACTTATTAGGACCATCTTGAAAGGAAAAGGAAAGGTCAGTCACCTAACTGATAGTGCACCTGATGAAACAGATCCCAACTTCAAATCATGGGAAGAAAAAGACTCCATGATCATGGCGTGGCTGTGGAATTCAATGGTCCCAGAAATTAGTGATACCTGCATGTTTCTTAAATCAGCAAAGGAAATTTGGGAGGCAGTAGAACAAACGTATTCTAAGGCCAAGGATGCTGCCCAAATTTATGATGTAAAAGTGAAAACTGTGGCTGCCAAACAGGGAAGCAGATCTGTTACAGAATATGCTAATCAACTCAAGTCTCTATGGATGGAATTGGACCACTATCGAGTTATAAAAGCAAAATGTTCAGAAGACTCAACAATCCTTAAGGAGTATATTGAACAAGATAGAGTCTATGATTTTTTGGTAGGCCTAAATCCTGAATATGACCAGGTCCGAATCCAAATCCTGGGAAAAGAGAAAGTCCCAGGGCTTAATGAAGTGGTAGCCATTATCCGGAGTGAAGAAAGCAGAAGAGGATTGATGCTCGAGACCTCAATAACTGAAAGTTCGGCAATGATAGCTGAAGGAGGAACAATCATGGTTGCTAACCAAAGGAGAAGCAGGGTTCCCAACATGGAGAAAAAACATGAGGATATCTGGTGTACCCACTGTAACAAGCTGCGTCACACAAGGGAGAAGTGCTGGAAATTACATGGGAAACCCCCAAGCCGAGAATGGGGGCCGAAAGGAGGTCCTCCCAAAAAAGGAGGGCAAGGGCAAGCACACATCAGTCATGGACAAAGTGAAGGATCTGGCCAGCTGAATCATGAAGAGATAGAGCGGGTAAGATCCTTCCTTAGTAAATTGGAGAAGCCTACAGGTACATGCTCCTTAACATATTCTGGTAAGTTTCCACTTTCTTTTGGGCTTAATGTTTCAGATACACCATTTACACGTTACTGGATATTAGACTCTGGAGCCACTGACCATATGACCCCTCTACCCAAATATTTCTCCACATATTCCCCATGTCCTAGCAGCAAGAAAATTTCCACAGCAGATGGAACTCTTATGACTGCAGCAGGACAAGGAGAGGTCCAAATAAACCCATCCATAACATTAAAAAATGTCCTTCATGTCCCTAAATTATCCACCAATCTGATTTCTATACAAAAACTCACAAAAGATCTCTCCTGTAATGCTGTTTTTCATAACAACTCTTGTATACTGCAGGACAAGAACTCGGGGAAGACGATTGGACATGCTAGAGAATGGAATGGCCTATACTACATGGAGGATCCTAATCTGCCTACCAATAGCCGCTCTCTCATATCTGAATCCACCATGACCAACATAGAGAAAGTTCAACTATACCATTGCCGGCTAGGACACCCTTCATTTCGAGTTGTAAAAGTGCTTTTCCCTCTCTTGTTTAAAAATTTAAATGTGGAGAGTCTCCACTGTGATGTGTGTGAGTTTGCTAAACACAAGCGTGTACCTTTTCCCATTAGCAATAAGATGAGTCCTTGCCCATTTTTTCTTGTTCACACTGATGTATGGGGTCCTGCTTACGTTCCTAATATCTCAGGTGCTAAATGGTTTTTAACCTTCATAGATGATTGTACCCGGGTGACTTGGGTTTTTCTTTTAAAACAAAAATCTGAAGTTAGCTCTGTGTTTTTTCAGTTTGTCTCAATGATTAAAAATCAATTTGGGGTCGGTATCAAAAGAATTAGGTCTGATAATGCCAAGGATTATTTTAACCTTGTACTAAACTCTTTTTAACAAAAGGAAGGGATAATCCATGAGTCCTCATGTGTAAACACACCCCAACAGAATGGGATTGCAGAAAGGAAAAATGGGCACCTATTAGATCAAACTAGAGCTCTACTTTTTCAAAACCATGTTCCTAAGAGATTTTGGGGGGAAGCCCTTCTTACTGCCACCTATCTCATCAATAGGTTGCCCACTAAAATCTTAGACTCAAAAAGCCCCATGGAAGTCCTATCCTCATTCTACCCACACTTGGATCCTACAAATAAACTCCAACCTAGAATATTTGGGTGTGTATCCTTTGTGCATGTTCATAGTAACGAAAGGAGGAAATTGGACCCTAGGGCTGTCAAATGTGTATTCTTAGGGTACTCTACCACACAAAAAGGATACAAATGTTTTCACCCCCTATCAAAAAAATTCTATGTGTCAAGAGATGTCACCTTCAACGAACGAGAGAGCTACTTTGGGCAGCCTCATCTTCAGGGGGAGAATGTAAGAGAGGAAGATGAGACTCTCATGCTTCCAAATATGACATTTGGACCTGAAATTGGGACAAATGGCATTGCTGTCCCTGAAACTGAGAGAACAGCAGGACCTGCACTTGAACCAACAGCAGAACCTGCACCTACACCTGTACCTGAACCAACAGCAAGACCTGCACCTGAACCTGCACCTAATGGTGGAAAATTTGGGAAAAATCTGGTATATTCAAGGAGAGAAAAGGTCATTCTAGAATCTGGCAATGTCCAAGAGTCCAACCCATCATCACTGCATGAGGTAACACTTCCGAATCCTATAAATTCCAATGATTCTAATGAGTTTGTTTTTGAAAATTTAGAAGCACAGATGGACCAAAATCTAGACCTACCCATTGCCCTTAGAAAGGGAACTAGAGCATGCACCCAACAACCACTTTACCCACTATCAAATTTCTTATCCTTTGAAAAATTCTCACCTACCCATAAAACCTTCCTCACAAACCTCAACTCCACACACACACCTTCCTCTGTATCTGAAGCATTATCTAATATGAAATGGAAACAAGCCATGGATGTGGAAATGGAGGCGTTAAGCAAGAATAGAACATGGGAACTTGTCACCCTACCAATTGAAAAAAAAACAGTAGGATGCAAGTGGGTATATACAGTAAAGTACAGGGCTGATGGGACCATTGAACGTTACAAGGCAAGATTAGTGGCCAAAGGCTTCACTCAAACCTATGGAATTGATTACTTGGAAACATTTTCCCCGGTTGCTAAGATGAACACAGTCAGAGTAATATTGTCATTAGCAGCAAATTATGGTTGGGACCTGCAACAGTTCGATGTGAAGAATGCTTTTTTACATGGAGACCTTGAAGAAGAAATATACATGGAGTTGCCCCCTGGTTACAATGGACAGGTTGCTGCTGGAACTGTTTGTAAGCTAAGAAAGGCTTTATATGGGCTAAAACAATCCCCAAGAGCGTGGTTTGGAAGATTCACCAAGGTTATGTTAGGTCTGGGCTACAAACAGAGCCAAGGGGATCACACATTATTTATCAAACATTCAGTTTCAGGGGGAGTAACAATTTTATTGGTGTACGTAGATGATATTATAGTAAGTGGGGATGACAAAAAGGAGCAACAAATGTTAAGTGAATGCCTTGCCACGGAATTCGAGATCAAGACATTAGGGAGACTTAAATATTTTTTGGGAATTGAAGTGGCCCATTCCAAGAAAGGAATCTTCATATCTCAACAAAAGTATATTACTGACTTGCTTAAAGAAACAGGTAAGACAGCCTGTAGACCAGCAAGTACCCCAGTTGATCCAAATATAAAGCTGGGAAGTGCGGAGGAGGATATTGCAGTGGACAAGGAAATGTATCAAAGACTTGTGGGAAGACTTATTTACTTATCTCACACTAGACCAGACATTGCTTTTGCTGTAAGTCTAGTCAGCCAATTTATGCACCAACCAAAGGAAGCACATTTACAAGCTGCTCTTAGAATTGTCCAGTATTTGAAAGGGACCCCAGGAAGAGGGATTTTGTTCAAACGAAACAAGAGTGTAAGTCTTGAAACATATACGGATGCGGACTATGCGGGGTCAGTGGTAGATAGGAGATCAACTAATGGATACTGCACCTTCCTTGGTGGAAACCTCGTGACTTGGAAGAGCAAAAAACAGAGTGTAGTAGCTAGATCGAGCGCAGAAGCAGAATTTCGAGCAATGGCCCAAGGACTATGTGAACTTCTATGGTTGAAGATTATATTGGAAGACTTGAAGATAAGATGGGATGAACCTATGAGGTTATATTGTGACAACAAATCTGCAATTAGTATAGCCCACAACCCGGTGCAGCATGATAGAACTAAACATATCGAGGTTGACAGACACTTCATCAAGGAAAAACTAGACAGTGGCATGATTTGCACACCATATGTATCCACTCAGAATCAACTTGCAGACATACTCACCAAGGGGCTGAACTGCAGTAACTTTGAAAGAATTATATCCAAGCTGGGAATGGAAAACACCTATTCACCAGCTTGAGGGGGAGTGTCAAAACAGTTATTGTCTTTATGTATTTTAGGAAGGTTTATATTTGCAGTAATTCTGTAACAGCTGTATATCTTGCTAATTATTAGGTTTATTTATTTAGGATCAATCCCATAATCACAAGGATTTGTTTCCTTAGAACTAGCTGTCCAATTCCCTAAAATAGACTACAAGCTCATGTATATATACAGGTCCAGTGACCTCATAATAATATAACAACAATATTATTTATTCTAAATTTGATATAAAAGATATTTGGAAAATTTATGTAACCCCTCCAAAACCTTCCTTCAATACAAATTTTGAGTTTCCCAAATTAGGGGTTTTTTGGTGTTGTGAATAAAAGCAAACCCTCCAAAACCCTCCCAACCAAAATCTTTCAATTATTTCCACTCAATCCTTCTCTTTTTTCAAGCCCTCCCCTCCCTTCCAAACTCCCAAACACACCCTTGAGGTTTCTAAGTCATGCTCTTACAAGTTAACATTCATGAAACAGTGTTGGTGGGCATTTTCTTGAAGAGTAAAGACTGAAGAATAGTTCTCCCTCTCAATGTTATTCAACAAAAAAATAGAAACCTTTTAGTAAATCACAACTAATGGAAATTCATCGATACCGAGAAACAAACTTACTTTGACAGATATCATCAAAACCATCACAGCTGCAAGTGATAGTTCATCCGTCTTTCTTTGATACATCTGTGTGAAAAAGGAAGAGTAAAAGCCCCAAACCTACTGGCATAGCAATTAACAAAATACAACTTCTTCTTAACCCTTTCCCCCTTCTCCAAAAAATGGTAAGAAAAAAGTAATAGAGTAATCAATCCATCCGGATTGGAAATCACCTGTTTCATCAAGGTAGGCAGTTCATTAGCTTTTGGCGGAGGTTCACCATTGGCAAGTGCATAATCAATCCCTCTGCATTTCAAAGTAAATCCACAATCAAAAATAGAAACACATCACATTTACAGTATCATCCTCCATATTCATCATTTATATGCAAAACCATTCCTAGTGTGAATAGTATGTCCATTTGAGGGTAAATTTTTTAACTTAAACCCTAAACCCTAACTTAATGTTATTTGCGTAATACATAGCTAAAATTTTCACTTAGAAATTGAAATGTAACTTCATCCAGGTTAACCTAAACCTAAATGCAAGCACATTAATAAAGCTAAACACAAACGCATTGCTAAAAGTTAAACACAAGCAGAGTGAAAGAGTGGAAACCTAGAGAGGGAGAGGCATAGGTTAAAAAACTCGAAAGAATCGCTCCGGTTGCCAGGTTGAAAGTGAAAAGCCAAACGATCCAGAACTTTGGTTATTCTGTACAAATTGACTAGCGATGGCGACACTGGATTTGTGGTTCCGTTCGTTGCAGCCAAATCCGGTGGCATCGATGACGACGTGTTGGATTCCATGGTGGTTATTGGCGGTGCTGGTTGAGGAAGAAAACTGCTCCAAGCCTACACAGTAGGCGAGTTTTGCTATTTTGGAAATTCTAAGGAGAAATAGGAGAATTTGGATTTTAATAATCCTCTTTTCTTAAGGAGAAAATGTTTGTTATATAGAGATGGTTCAAATGAGTTTTAATTTTTAATTTTTTAAATTAACTTATAAATCAATTTTAAAAGGTTGTTTTGAAGAAAAATAAAACAAAATATGTATGATATTTTTTTAAATTGTTTTAAAGATGAAAAATGAAAAATATTGTTTGATAAATTTATTTTTTAAATATATTTTAGAAACCTATTTTATTGTATTTCATTTTGTATAATGGTTATTTTTAATATATTTTATTTTAATATATCTATAGTTCAAAATATTTATAATATAATATTTATTATTTTAAATTCAAATTTAAAATTCATGATTTTTTTTTTAAATTTAATATTTTCTAATCAATTATACTTATATATGCAAGGTAAATATTAGAATAATTAGCATTTAATTGACTTTATTTTACATTAATTACTTTTATATTCGTAATAATTAACCAACACATCATATCGTGAATTCAATTTTTTTTGGAAACATGGGTATTTACGAGTTTTCTACAAAATATAGTTATTTGTGATACGGTGGAAGAACTGACTTGGTTGTTTTGCGTTTGATCGCAAATGTTGCGGTTAGCAAGAGTCGCCACCGACTTTTCTTTTATCCAAAAGGAAAGGTGAAAAAGCATAGGAAAGACCTTTGAGATGTTTTCTTAAGTTCAGAGGGTAGATTATAAAAATGGAAAGTATTAGCACCTTTTTATCCATGGTTTTCCATTGGCTCTTAGTTACTTGCTAGATCACTTGTTTTTGTTTGAAAATGTGTTTTGTATGGTTTTTGAAAGTATTTAGAAAAGGTGTCATTTGTTTAGGAAAACTTTGTAATGACTCTCGTTCGTAAGAATGTATACAAAGTGTTGATCTTTTGAAAATATTTTTCAAGTTTGAAAGATGTTGGTTGAAAGTGTTTGTGTTTGTTTTGAAAATAGCAAGGATGTTTTATTTTGAAATTGAGCAAATAACTAGGAACATTCTATCTACTCAAAAGTCTTTCTTGTTCATTTCCTCTTTCCTTTGACATTGTTATCTTACCATTGGTTTGGTAAGTAACCCTATCTTTGAATGTAAAAAGGACGGGTAAGGGTTATCGTATAACCATGATTAGCAATGTTGTAAGGTATCTTAGCATTTTCCTTAGGGACTAAGATCATTTTAAAGGCAACATAGATAGCGTCATCGAGGGACTATGATCTTGTATTTTGCTTATTTTTGCTAAGATACCTCACATGTATAATATGGCCATTTTGGTAAGGCAACAAAGTGGAGTAACCCTAGGGGTGCTTGTGTGCAAGTGTGTTGATTTACATGCATTGATTTGTCTTTGATTAGGGTTTTCTAAGCGTTGTTTTTAGGCTTTCCATACAGACCCTAATTACTAGCATGTATATATAAAGCGATAAATTGCGGAAAGTAAATTACTACGCTATTACATTTAGGGTAGGGGTGCAAATTTACAATAAGGGGAATGACAAGTAATTAAAACCTAATTATTATTACAATCATATTAAATGAATAATAATGTACAAGGATGAATAAATGTACTAGAAAGTAAATGGAAAGGAAAGTTGATTTTGTTTGTGTTTTTAAGAAAAGATTTTCTAACCTAATTAACTAAGAAAATAAATTAATTTGACTTAAGAGAACTAAACCTAGGTTGGTTAGAAAAGAAATTAAATTAATTGAGGAAAACAAGTTTTTAGGGTTTTATGAAAAAGGATTTTAGTTTAACTAATTAAACTAAAGTGAATAGAAAAAATTAATTTAATTCCTAATTTCTAAATTAATTTTAATAAGAAAGAAAATATCCTAAGTCTAATATTAATTATATTTAAGGAAAGGAATTTTGAATAAGAAAATATTTTGTCTTTTGGTTTTAAAAGGAATAAAATATAGGTATGTAAAAAATTAAATATTTTTGGTTTTTTATTTATAAAAATAATAATAATAATAATAATAATAATAATAATAATAATAATAATAATAATAATAATAATAATAATAATAATAACAATAATATAAAAAAGGAAAATAAATAATAATAAAAAAATATAAAAATAAGTCAAGGGTGTAAAATGTAGGCAGAGAATATGCTAGCAAAAATAAAAAAAACAAAGTCAGGCCCAAAGGGCCCAACGCCTGCAAAAAGAAATAAAAAATGTTAGAAAAGTCAAAAAAATGTGAAAAATGGACAAAAGGGTATCACTGGGGCTCGAGCCCAGGTTCCAAAGGTTACATGCGCGCGCTTCTACCACTAGGGTGGTTGTACATCAGTTTATATTATTGAAATGATTAATATGTAAGGCAAAATGCGCCCTGAATACACTTCATCTTCAACCTCCAGCGAGACCACCTTGCAAGAGGGTATTGTGTTTTGAGTTTGAGCAACTTTTAATGAATTCCAATGATTGGGTTAGCTTCCTCAAGTTCCCAGAAAGCTAATGTGATACTCGGCTTGAGCTGAAAGTGGCTGAGGAGTTCCAGAGAAGTCAATGTGCAAGGTGTTGTTTTTGAAAATGGAAGATGGTGAAGATGAAGTTACAGAAGTGTAACAGGTGTTGGGATTGTTTGTATGTGTTGTTTAGAGGCTTTTGAAAGTGAAAGGCCAAGAAACGCACGAGCAAATTTGGAGATTGGAAGTTTTTGGCTCAAAACTATCAAGTTGGGCAGTTTTGTGCAGCAAGGGTGCTTGGGGCGATTTCAGGGCTTGAACCTCTGTCTCTCTTGTTTCAAATTACTTGTACATAAGTAATGAGAAGGTTAGAATGCTTGGGAAGGTCAGAAGTACAAGCCCCAAACTGATTGCTATGTTACTTGATTTTGAAGAAAAGTGGGAGTATGGTTCCAAGATCAAGTACAAGCATGGGCTCACTGATTGTAATTCTCATGAGCTTATAGGTCGTGTATGATCAGAAGAAAACAATTTCAAGGCTCAAGAACCAGTTTTGTGCATAAAGCTACTTCATCAAAATGGCATTGTGCACTTTCGTCCTAAAATGGACATAAAGCATGAGCATTACATTGAATGCTTGAGTTGAAGCCTCCAACAGTTGTGAAAGCATTTAATTAAGGAGTGCCTAACAATTTTGAGGCTTGCAAAGCAAAGATTATGCAGCATAGGTTTGAGATTTGAATTTTGTTCATCACAAAAATGACCTATAATTTCAACTTGAAACCCTAACTTTCTCTCTTCGATTCTCCTTGCTCAAGAATGATCTCAAGGAGTTCTTGGACATTTTGGAAAGCTTGCAATGTGCTATACAACCCATATTTGAATTGATTTTGAATATTCCCCTTGGAACTATGTGAAAAAGTGTCATGAAGTTAGGTCAAAATCTTGACCAAATTAGGGCAGAATTTCACTAAATGTTTTTAGTTCATGAACATGTATTCACAAAATCATAACTTAAAATCCATGAATTTCTAGGATAAGTTTTATTCTACAACGTTTTAGATCTCATTGAGATCTACAACTTTAATTTTGAAAATTTCCTTTGAATCATCTTGCATCATGATGAAAAAATTGCTCAAAGTTGTGAAAAAATAAGAAAATTTCAACACTTAGAAAAATTTCTAAGTTTAGAAATTTTGACTTTTCAAAATGAAATCTTGATTTCTTGATTTATTGATGAATAAGTTTCATATTTTGATGAATTGTGATCTTTGGCACTTGATTTTGACCAAAAAGTCAAAGTTTGACTTTTCAGTGTGCAGTTGACTTTTAATTAGTTGACTGAAAATTCATATGTCAACCCATTGATCTTGAGAGATGTTTTGAGCCATGTCATTAGATCAAAAAGATGCAATTGAACTCTTGAGATCATGCCTCAAACCAAGTAACCATTTGCTAGGTCAAAAATCAGAATTTTCCCTTTCTCAATCAAAACCCTAATTTTGACCATTTTGCCCTTTTGATGATCTGATCAAATTTCTTGAGGAATTGTGATCCAAACTTGATCAAATGACATATATAATTTTATGAGGTTGATATGGATAAAAATTATGAAGTTTGACTGTAAATTGGCCACAGTTGACTTTTTCCCCAATATAGTTGATTTTTAGGTCAACTGATCAATTGATTAGGCAAAAATGTGATTCAAGACTTGAAACTTGACATGAGCAATCTTGAGGGTCCAAAATTATCTATGAAAGTCATATGGGGCATTGAAAGTCAAATTGTCCTTGTTTAATCTCAAACCATAATTTTCAGTCATCAAGGCTTAAGGGGGTGTCTTGAGCTGATCAACCCTAATGCAGTCTTGAACCAAAGGAGATCTTGTGAGAGATTACTTGAGAAATGAGAGGGTAAATTTTGGGGTACAACAGCTACCCCTGTTCAATCTTCTTAAACCTAAAGAGTTAGATTGGCGGATCTGCCATTCGTGACTTGAAGGTGGAAGATGATTGGACACTAGAGTGCCCAGAAATTTGCACTTGAAGATGAAATGGGAATGGGCTTATAAATGCCATTTGGAGGAATGATGGAGATTTGCCGAAGATGGGCTTGTAGATGCCATCCAAAGGTGGTTGATAGAAAATGGACTATATCTGAATTTGATTTCAACTGGAAAAGAATCAAAATAAATCTTCGGAGCGACTTATTTGAACCAGAGGAAGTCTGGTATACTGTTTGACTGGGAATGTGATACGGTGGCAGAACCGACTATTAACACTGGTTTGCGTTTTTTTGTTTTTTTTGTTTGCAAAATGTCGCAGTAAGCAAAAGTCGCCACTGACTTTTATTTCATCCAATCATGGAAAAGGGAAAAGAACAGAAAAACCTTTTTTCGAGATATTTTGAGTACGAGAGATAGATTATAGAAAGGGAAGGTGTTAGCACCCTTTCTATCCGTAGTTATCTACGGGCTCTTAGGTACTTGCTCATTTTTTTCAAATTGCTTGTGTGTGTTTGTCTTGAAAATGTTTATTTCGTGATAACCCTTATATCAGTCCTCGAGGATGTGATGAAGTTTGTTTTGAAAATCTGTTTTGACAGGTGTTTGTGAGAAAAGTTTTCATTGAGCAAGTACTTAAGATTCTACCTACTCGAAAAAAGATTGTTTGTTCTCATTTCCTTTAGACAGCGCTATCCTACCATTAAGGAGTAGGTAGCACCATCGTTGGAGTTGTAAGGGACATTCGAAAGGGACGTACGGTCACAAAAGAAATGTTAGGACACCTTAGTAACCATCCTAGAGTCCTAAAGATCTTTTCTGAGGCAACAGTCGAAAGGGTCATTTTTTTAATCTTTTGGGACATAGAGGATAGCCACTAAAACATCCTATGCTTCATGACCGTTTACCGAAGGCAACCGGAGTGAGAGTATACCCTAAGAGTGAGCATGTGCAAGTGTGCTTTTTCAGTTAATGTTATCTTTGCACATTAGGGTTTTCTAACTGTTTTAATTTTTCATGCAAATTGTCTTTCACATACAATCCTAGGCATACGTCTAGTAGTTTGATAGTTGTGAAAATTAAAAGCGGAAAAGTAAATCTAATTATTAAAAGGCTTCGGGGAATGGGGATTACATAACCAAAACTTGGGGGGAAATTAAACAGTAAATAAAACCCTAGTTTAAAAGACTATTACAACCTCGGAGCAATTACAAAAATATAATGAAAAGTACGTACGACAAACGTAAATGCGAGAAATTAGGGTTTTGACCCTTGACAACCAAATTGAATTTAATTAAAGAAAAAAATCATTTTTTTGTCATTTTAATTTAAGGAAATAAAGAATAAATTGCAAAATATCCTAATCACTAATTAAGTTTTAATTATGAAAAATCATTAAATTAATGAAAAAAAATACAATTAACCTATTTTTGTGTTTTTATTTTGAGAAGGAATTAAAATTAAGAATTAAACCTAATTTCTATTTGATTTTAATTATGAAAAAAAGATTTAAGTTAACTTAATTAAACTAATTAATGCAATTAAATATTTTATGAAAAAAAAAGACTAAACCTAATATTGTTTGTGATTTTCTGATTTTTATGTTTTGATTAAAAATGATTTTTGGAAAATAAATAAATTAAAACAATAAAAAGAACTGAAATAAAATAAAAAGGAAAAGATTGAGCCTGCGTGGTAGAATGCAAACTGGGGGATGCATTGTCAAATTGTTAGGCCCAAATTGGTTAGCCCATGTTCCTTGCGTGTGATCCCATGTGGATTAGCTTTAGAGAGTGCATCATGGGCTGTTGTGGTTGGATGCTGGATCTGGACCAATGGATGATCAAAGGGTAGGATTTGTGAGCGTATGATGGACGCATAGAATGGTGATGTACTAAATCTGCAGTAAATTGTTAGGAAAATAATAAAAGTGTGAATTAATAATTAAAAACCTAACTCTGGTTAATTTACAAGTTAATTATGAATTAAAATCAATATTGATTAAATCAAAACAACTTTTATGTCAAAAATTATTTTAATTAATTAAAAGCCTAAAACTAATATTTAATGATTTTTTGTGATTTTATATGTTAATTAAATTAATGATAGAAAACAAATCAACTGAAAAATAAATAAATGAAAAGGGTTAGAAAAGAAAATGGTCAAAAAAGTGAAAAAGGCATGTGGTGGGTGATGAACTCGTGCCCCTTGGGTCACAGTTAGGCGCCTCATCCACCAAGCCAAGCTATTGTTTGTGATTCAAACCTGTTCTACATAACAACAAGAACTAATTTGGACATTTAATAAACATTAGCAATGCATGAAATTAATTATATGAATGTTTGAAAGAAAAGCAAACCGGAGAAGATGAGTATGCTTGTTTCAAGCATCAATGGCCATGACTTTCGACCTATTCTTACCCTTAGATACCTCAGGAATGATTTGTAATTGATGGCTTGGACTGAAAGTGGCTGGATCTTCGATTTTGACTTTGCACTAGTTTTGAAAGGATTTGAGGTTTTTAGAGAGTGTTCTTGGGCAGCCAATTTCGTGCTCCCTAGTGTATGAGGGTGTTGTGTTTATATAGAGGAGGAATTTAGGTCAAAAATAATGGAAGAAATCTCATGGTATCTTGAGGAATTATGAATATTTGATTTGATTTTGGCCTTATATGATTTCTTTCCAAAATAGCTCCAATCATGACTTTTTCAATCTAAATCATCCTTGCACGAATTACATGCCATGCTAGCTGTATATGGACTCATAATGTGCATAAAAATCCCAAGATTTGATTTGCTTTTATTATTTTACCATTTAATTTGATTTATTTTGGTTTAAATGAATAAAAAATTAAAATAAATGATAAAAATAATAAAATAATAGGTGTAAAAGCTCAGGAGTTGTGGGTCCTATTAGAAACATGTTTCAAACAAGAAAACATGGGCCCCTTTGGAAAAAAATGCAAATTTGATCAATGTTGACTTTTGACAATTTTCCAAAAATTGCCAACTTTGACAATGCACAACTCTCTCAATTTTGACCCTAGGAGGGTGTTCTTGGACTTTTTAGAAAGCTTAGGATGTCCTCTAAACAAACCTTTTGGTTTCATCTCAATTGGATCTTCCATGTTCATGTATGAAGCTTTGACCCAAAAGGTGTTTTTGTTGACTTTTCAAAAGGACCTATAATGTAGAAATTCATATCTTTTGATGAGTGCATATTTTGAACTTGTGGGATGAAGATGAGTTGTAGGGAATTGAATCCTATTTAAAATTAGCTTTGGATGGAAAATTTATGATAAAGTATGAAGAATTTATACTTGGTCAAAGTTGGGTTGACTTTTCCTACAAAACCCTAATTTAGCAACTTTTGGGTTTTGATGAATTTTGAGCATTCATTGGGGAATCATGGTCAACCCTTGATCAAATGATGAAAGTCACTTCAAAATGTTTATGTTGACCAAAAATCTTGAATTTTGACTGTATGTGGGTCACAGTTGACTTTTGACCTAATACAGTCGATTCTCAAGCATCTGAGTAGTTGACTGAGCAAACTTCTTGTGCAAGGCATGAGACTTGACATGGAGAATATTGAGAACATATTAGGGCCTTGTATAGAATTTGGGGTCTTTGTGATCCACACATCTTGATGAAAGTGGAAACCCTAATTTGAGACATACTGCCTTAGGAGAGAGTTTGTATGGTCAACTCTTGGGCAAACTTGAGCAAATTGAGGATCTCTAGGAGTATGTTTTGAGTAAAACGAGAGGGCAAATTTTGGGGGTACAGTAGCTGCCCCTGTTCAATCTTCTTAAATCTGAGGATGTATATTGACTCGTCTTTCTTTCGTGATCTGAAGGTGGAAGATGATTGAACACTAGAGTGCCCAGAAATTTGCTCTCGCATGACGTGATACTTGATTTGTGATATCGGGAATGGGCTTATAGATGCCATTTGGAAGTTGTTATAGAATTGTTGGAGATGGGCTTAAATATGCCATCCAAGATGTGACGGAGTACCGTTGGAGATGGGCTTAAAGATGCCATCTAGAGGATGTTGATTTCCTGAGACATTCCTTCGATGAGAGTCCCTTCTCATGTCGTTGAGGAGGAATCTGCTGAGGAATGTTGGTATCTGTCTTAGGAGAAATAAAATTTTAGGAGCTTCAGTTATCCGTTACTCTACTGGGGAATTAACTCTAGAGGTGAACTGCATATCTTGGTCAGTGTATAGGCTGCATCGTGACCTACTGGGGAAAGGTGAAACCAGTCGTGTTTGATCAGGTCTAGGTCTTACAGTGTTGTGGATTGCCTTCTGGAGATAAGAGAAAAGAAACCTGGATGGTAAGGTTATGAGAAGGAACCTGTATATTATGGCTTATGGGAAGGAACCTGGGTAAGGTTGTTTCGTGAGAAGTTTGGGTAAAATTGCATCTGAACCAAGAAGGAACCTGGGTAAGGTTGCTTTATGAGGAGTTTGGGTAAAACTGCATCTGAACTGAGAAGGAACCTATGTAAGGTTGCTTTGTGAGGAGTCTGTGTAGGGCTTTAGGAGGAACCTGGGTAGGGTTACTTCGGGATAAGTCCGTGTAAAACTTCGACAGGAACCTAGGTAAGGTTACTTTGGGCTAAGTCTATGTAAAACTTCAAGAGGAACCTGGGTAAGGTTACTTTATGATAAGTTCATATAAAACTTCAGAATGAACCGGGGTAAGGTTACTTTGAGATAAGTTTGTGTGAAACTTCAGGAGGAACCCGGGTAAGGCTACTTTGTGATAAGTTCGTGTAAAACTTCATAAGGAACCTGGGTGAGGTTACTTTGGGATAAGTTCGTGTAAAACTTCAGGAGGAACCTGGGTAAGGTTACTTTGTGATAAGTTCGTGTAAAACTTCAGGAGGAACTTGGGGAAGGTTACTTTATGATAAGTTCGTGTAAAACTTCAGGAGGAACCTGGGTAAGGTTACTTTGTGATAAGTTCGTGTGAAACTTCAGAAGGAAATGTATGAGAAAGGACCCGTGTGAGATTTTTCAGGATAAACCCGTATGAAGCTGCATTTAGGAGAAACCCGTGTAAGATTGCTTCGTGACGAACCCGCGTAAAGCTGCATTTAATCGCGTAGATAATTACTTTGTCTAGTTTCAGGAGCTAATCTTGAACTTGCTGGAAGTTATTGATGATAACCATCTTTCCTGAAAAGGTACATGATTAATCATATATAATGCATGAAATGCATTGTATGATGATTGATCGTACCTGATCAGAGATGGACCGTCACAACTGGTTTAAACTGGATTTGAAGGAGATGGGGGGGGTACCTGCAAGGAACTCTGATGACAAAGCGAGAGATGTAATGAGCAGGCAAGTAATATATAGTTATGTATGAAATGAATACCTGACCCTCTTGAAATAGAGGGTATTTATAGCCCCCAGCGCTGGGCCAAGGTCCCTTTACTAGGCTGACCAAACAGGCCCAACAAAGGGACTGCCAGGTTCTACATGGAGTAGTGGGGTCCTGCACGTGGTCCTCTACCTGGATGATGCTCTCCGTAGAATAGGGAGGGTGAAGACGCGATCTTCCCGGGACCCTGAGGACTCTGAGATATTCGGAGAGGTTGAGAGTCTGCCCTACAAGAAGGGTGCTCGAGCAGGGCTTGGATTGGGATGTTCCTCGTCTGGGACGTCCCTCGTTGGGGACGCTCTTCGCGGGCACCGACGGGCACAGTCTAATTCGACCAGCACCCATGATCGGGGTGTACTGGGGAGTCTAATGCTCAGCATGGTATGTTGTAAAGCTTGGATTGGGCCTAACTGGTGATTAGGCCACGGGCAGGCCCAGTCCAGAACAAGAGCCCCCCAATTCGTTGCTCCAGGTACAGAAGTTATGACTTGACTCAAATTCGCTCTTTCGCGAGACCCGCTCGTGCAATGCAGGGGCTTTCAACCGGGGAGAAAAGGCATCGCCCGGTTTGTGACTTTCCCCGTGCAGCGATCGAGGAGTGCTCGAGGAACTTTTTATGGGGAGGTGGTGACGCGTTAGTTAGACACGTGGTGCGGCTCTTGGAAACCATAATGCCGACCTAGGGAATAGGGCCACCATTGTCTATGTGAGTAGACGTCGAGGAAGGGGGCAGTTTGTGGTTCCCCGGTGCGACGTTTCATATTCCACGTCATCTCTATAAATAGGGCTCTAAGGCTCATAGTCCGTTTCACCTCTTTACGCTTCTCACACTTTCTCTGTTTTCACTCTCGTGAGTTTTCATTACGTTGCTGAGACCGCCGCGTCGTTTGTCGTCCGATTACTTCCACCACCGTCGCTTTTCAAATCTTCTTCCAAGTAAGTGTCTTCTCCTTTTGATTTCTTGTGTTATAGGTAGATTTGACGACATTTTAGTAGTAGAATCCTGTGTCTGGGGACAATGCCCGATAGATTTAAGCGCTCTAGGCGCCTGATTCATGGTTGTGCCCGAGATATTCATAAGTTTAGGCATTCGGTTCATGATTGTGCCCGCGACATTCATATGTTTGGCCAGTGGATTCATGAGCCTGGTCGGGAGATTCATCCTTTCGTTAGTATGTAGGCTAGTTTGCCCGTAGTATTCTTGTACCGGGCCAGTAAAATTATGAACTTGATCGCGGGATTCATGCTTCGCCCGGGATACTCATGTTATGCTCGCGTCGTTCATAATTGATGTGCGTCTTTTGTTGGGGGTCGGTGTTTGGTTGAGATCTACTTATTTCCCATTTCTCGTGCGAACGACCGTAGATTTGATCTGAGTGTTGCTTACTTCTCCCCGTCTTTGTGGCGGGCAAGTGGATTTGCTATCGAATTCACCGATTTCCTGTACTTTGCAGGTAAATGGCCGATATTCCCGAGTCCCCGGGGCGTAACGACACCGACGAACCAAGCGCAGCAGAGGAAACTATTACCCTGGTTGACATCATCGATGATACCACTCTGGATTGGGTTGGTGCTGAACCTCGGGGAATAGCTTCGGTTTATATCCTCCCCAGTAGACAAGCTTATACCGTCGTCGAGTATGGCGGTGGGCAAGAGGGATTTCGAAGAAACTTCAAGATTATGCGACCGTCGAGGGATGCTCGCATCTGTTCGGAGTTCATGCAAGATGCATTTCCTATGTACGAGATTATCTTCAGAGATCTCGGGCTCCGGTTGCCCTTCAATGACTTCCAGGTCGGGGTATTCAACCATCTGAATCTGGCCCCCTCCCAACTCCATCCTAATGCGATTGCCTTTCTCCGGGCATTCGAGCTCACTTGTCGCTTCCTGAGGATTGGGGCGACGATTCCCCTATTCTTCAGGGTTTTTCACTTACAACGATAGTCCCGAGGAAGGAAACACAGTTTGGTGTCCCTTAAGCAGTCGAAGAGACTGTTTAGGATGTACATGGACTCCGTGCGAGATTTTAAAGACAAGTGGTATATATTGCAACCGTCTACCCAGACGACCTTAAATTTGTTGTTAGAACAGGACACTATGGTGGACGGGGATGGGGATCCATGTTTGGACACCGAGGGTAATCCCGAGATCGGGAGAATCTCTAAATTTCCCATTCACTGGTGCTCGAGCCATTATAACCATGGCTCTGGGCACTACCACACTCCTGCTGGGGGTATGAGTGCTAAGGATGAGGAAGCTTATGGCATCCTGAACAAGTTTGTTGATGGCTTCTTTCCCGCTCGGTTGGTTACAAGGGAAGGGGATGACATTCTTGACGAGGATGGATATCCGACATTCGAGGTGCGTTCGATTAATACCAAGGCGCTCGTCGAGTACCAATCTTACGGGCAGTCCGTAGACCTCTTAGGTTTCTTGCTTCACTCTTATTGATATTCCTTTTTTAATTTCTTTTAATGTACGTAGCTAACCCTGGTTCGCTTCCTTTGTAGGTCACATGGCGGAGCGTTGTGAAAGGATGTTGAAGTTAACCCAGGATAAGAAAATCAATAAGAGACTGGTGCAGCCGCAACAGGCCACGCGGATGGGCCCGCCTCCTGATTCAGGTAGGGAAGGATCCAATGGGTCCTCGGGTTCCCCTGACGCTGAGCGCCAATCCACGCTGGTCAGCAAGAAACAGAGTCGACCAGACGATGGGGTCGAAGTGACTGACGGATGTGCGGCTGCTCAGGCTTTCAGCCTACCACCTTGCTTCGTGGAGAATGACTTCTCCGAGGGGTTTCCCTTGACCGTGTCAAACAATGAGGCTGACATCATCAAGCGGCTTGACAAGGAAGGTCGACGGAAACACCTTACTGCCAATATTGTTGGCGTGGTAAAGATGGCCGAGATGGCAGTGGTCCTCACGGGGGAAGGATCAGACTCTGCGGATCAGGTCAGAGAGCTGGAGTCAGAAAAGGCAGCTCTTGTGGCCAAGTCTCGCAAGTTGAAGGAAACCATCGAACGCTCCGAGGAAATGTTCCACGAACAGTCTGATTTGCTATCGAGGGAAAGGAAAGGGCTGACAGGGCTCTCGAGGAAAGAGATTGCCTGCAGCTTGATAAGGAACGACTGAAGAGCGATAACCAGCGGTTGTCGAGAGAGATCGAGGACCTCAAAGCCGCTATGCTACCCGCCGAGGATGAGCTAGAGGGGATGGCTGACTTATGTACACGCTCAGACTTTATTGCTCGCATTCATCTCTTAGAGTCGGACTGTGTTGGCGCTTTGGCCGATGGGTTTGAGGCTGTGGTGAGTCAGCTATCCGTGTTAAATCTGGGTTTGAACACCGAAGGGGTTGAAGTTTTATCCCAGATTGTTGACGACCAGGTTGTGCCTCCCCCAGACTCTCTTGATGTCGACGTCAGCACTCTGGGGAATGATTGACACTTTGCTGGTGTTTGGGTCTACATGCCCATTCATTGTTTTTCTTTTTTGGGGCTTGCGTGCCCGTATTTGTTTTTGGGGCCTGCGTGCCCGTATTATTCTTAGTTTTTTGGCCGTCGTGCCTGGATTTGTAATTTCGGATTTCACCGGCCGTTGTGGTCGATACATTATTAATCCTTGTTTATGTTTGCATATTTGACGAATGTTTTGTTTGCAATCACCTGGTAGTTATTTAGGCATATGCTCGATTGTTATAATGGATTCTTGGTAAAGTTTGTGTTCGAGTGGAGATGTCCATTCGACCTTCGTGACGGTTCGACGCACTTCAAAATATGTCGAATGTGCAGAGTGGAATCCGCATGTCGGGCATATGACCGCGATCAGGGTCCTACGCCCGCGGTGTAAACTGCCCATCGCGAGTTGGGTGTTCTTCCATGTGGGTACTTCGATAGTGGAGCTCGATCGAGGTGTCCCTGCCGGGCATTCACGTTCGATTCATCAGGATAAATGACATTATGCCCTCGTTGGTTGGTAGGTCGGGTCCGTACCTCGACTCGCCTACGTGGTCGAGATTTTTCCCTTTGTTGACTAAAGGTGAATGTTCAACGGCAAAAGTCCCCAGTTGGTGAGGACTTTAGCTATAGTATTGTTTCATCTTTGCAGCATTCCAGGGTCGTGGCAACAGTTCTCCATTTAACTTCTCGAGATAATATGCTCCGGTGCCCGTAGCGCCCTGGACGCCATAAGGTCCCTCCCAGTTTGCGGCCAATTTCCCTTTGCGGGAATCTTTCTGGTTTCTTCGCAAGACTAGACTGTCGACCTAGAATTCGCGTCTGATGACCTTGTCATCATGGCGTAGGGCTACTCGTTGTTTTAAAGTGGTCTCACACAGGGCTGCTCCCGATCGGATTTCCTCGACCAGGTCGAGCTCATCCCTCAGGGCTTCGTCGTTCATTTCCTCGTCAAGAGGCATCTCCGTCCGCCTGGAGGGTTCCATGATTTCTATGGGGATGACCGCCTCAGTGCCATAGGGTAGTCAGAACGGGGTCTCACCCTTCGTCGAATGGGGCGTGGTGAGGTAAGCCCACAGGACGCTGTGTAGTTCCTCGACCCACCCCCTTTTTGCTTCGCCCAATCTGCACGTAAGTCCTCGTAGGATGACCCTGTTGGCGGCCTCGGATTGCCCATTGGTTTGGGGATGCTCGACTGAGGTGAAATTTTGTTTGGTATCGAGTTTGGCGATGAAGCTTCAGAAGCCTTGGTCGATGAATTGGGTACCGTTATCTGCAATCAGCGCCTACAGGATTCCAAATCGGGTGAGTGCGTTTTGTTTGTAAAAGCGGAGGATGTTATGGGAGGTGATTTTCGCAAGGGCCTCGGCCTCTATCCACTTTGTAAAGTAATCCACGACCATGATGAGGAACTTATTTTGGTACGTTCCTTGCACGAATGGTCCGAGGATGTCCATCCCCCACCAGGCAAATGGCCACGAGGATGGCAATATATTTAGCTCGTGTGGGGGGGGGGGGGGGGGGGGGGCGAGATGTATGTCGGCGTGCCTTTGGCACTTGTCGCACCTCTTGATGTGACCTCTAGCGTCCTGTTGCATTGTCGGCCAATAGTATCCCGCTCGTAGAGCCTTCCTCGCTAGGGATTTGGAATCTCCCGTAAAACCTCTGGGATTGTGGATTCGTCGATGCACTTCAAGAGTGGGATGGAAAATCCCCTGCGATATAGTTTACGCTCGATCACCACGTAGGAGCATGCTCATCGTTTGGTCGCGGCTGCCTCTATTCGATCTGGGGGGAGTTCCCCTCTTGTTAGGAAGTTGAACACTAGGGTCATCCAACACGAGTTGTCTCCGATGGCGTTCACCTCAGGTGGAATCGATACTTTTTCGATGCTCAGGCGAGATAGGGATTCTTGTATAATGGATTTGTTTCCGCCTTTCTTTCTCGTGCTCGCGAGCTTCGAAAGTATATCGACCCTTGTGTTTTGCTCGCGGGGGACATGCGAAATTTCTGCTCGGTCGAACCTTTTCATGTACTCTTTGACTAAGTCTAGGTATTCGATGAGGGTGTTATTTTTAGCCTAATACCCTCCTTGGACTTGGGAAGCGACAAGTTGAGAGTCGATGAAAATTTACACCTTACGGGCGCCTAGGTCCTCGGCCAGTCTTAGTCCCGCGAGAAGGGCCTCGTATTCCGCTTGGTTGTTCGAAGTAGGAAAGGAGAGGGTGAGTGAGTGCTTGATCACCACTCCTTCCTTATTTTCTAAGAGGATCCTGGCGCCGCTCCCGGAGGGGCTGGATGCTCTATCGACGAAGATGATCCACTTGTGCTCTTTTCCTGCGGGGGGTTATGCACGGTCATCTCTGCGAAGAAATCGGCTAAAGCTTATGCCTTTAGGGCTTTCCTGCTCTCGTATTGGATGTCGAACTCAGAAAGTTCCAAATACCACTTCAACATTCGACCTGCCATGTCTGGTCGACCTAGGAGCTATTTTACTGGCTGGTCTGTTCGTGTTATGATCGTGTGCGCGAGGAAGTAGTGTCTGAGCCTTCTCGCTGCGTTGACGAGGGAAAGCGCTACCTTCTCTATCTATTGGTATCTGACCTCGGGCCATTGAAGCACTTTGCTCGTGAAATAGACGGGTTTTTCCCGTTGGGCGTCTCGCGAATGAGGGTTGCATTGACGGCTTCGGCCGAGACGGCCAGGTATAAGAACAAAGGTTCCCCGTTGGCTGGTCGTGATAATATGGGCGGTTGAGATAGACTTTGTTTAAGATGGAGCAGCACCCGCTCGTATTCCTCGGTCCATTTGAAGGCTGCTTCCTTGCGAAGAAGTTTGAAGAAGGGGAGGGCGTGTGTGATACGGTGGGAAGAATTGACTGTTTTTTGGAATGTTGGTTTGCGTTTTGCATTTTGTATTCGCAAAATGTCGCGGTAAGCAAGAGTCGCCACCGACTTTTATTTTATCCAACAAAGAAAGGAAAAAAGCACAAAAAAATTCCTTTTTCGAGATTTTCTAGGTACGGGGGGGTAGATTATAGAAAGGGAAAGTATTAGCACCCTTTTTATCCGTAGTTATCTACGGGCTCTTAGGTACTTGCTCATCATTTTCAAAATATTTTATTTGTGCTTGTGGGTTTGAAAAAGTTTTTGTTTTTAACTTCGATTTAACTCTTGCTTCTGTCTTCAAGAGTGTAATGAAGTGTTTTGAAAACTTTGTTTGAAAAAAGTGTGTAAGTGTGAAAAATTTGTTTGGAATGGATGAGCAAGTATCTAAGAACTATCTACCTACTCGAAAAAGGAATCGTTCTATGCTAATTTCCTTTAGACAATGCTATCCCACTATTAGTGAGTAGGTAGCACCGTCGTTGGAGTTTGAGGGTCAATTCGAAAGAGGGACATACGGTCACTAAAGTAATGTTAGGACGTCTTAGCGGTAACCCTAGTGTCTTAGATAATTTGTTTGAGGCAACAATATCCGAGGCAATCGTTTCGAGGCAACTATGATCTTTTAGACAAGAGGACGACCTCTAAAACGACCTATACTCAACGACCGTGTACGAAGGCAACCAAGTGGAGTGTACCCTAGGAGTGCGCATGTGCGAGTGTGTCATTTTCAGTTATTTTTATCTTTGCACATTTTAAGGGTGATCTAATTTGATTTTAAGATTAAGCATTCAGTCTCGTCATGCAAACCCTATTATCAAACATCTAACAGTTGTAATTTGCAGAATTAAAATGCGGAAATTAAAATTAATTATTACAAGGCGTTGGGTATTTACATCGCCAAAAGCAACCCTTTGAAAATAAAGCGGTAAAATAAATAAAATGTCCTAGTTATTATTACAACCCATAAGCAGATACATTAATTGGATAAAGAAAATAAAGCGCGACGCGAAATTAAATTGGATGCGAAATTTAGGGTTTTGACCCTTTTAAAAGAAAATGCTTTTTTTTTGTTTTTTATTTTAAGACAAGAAATTAAATCCTAAATTAAAATACTAAATTAATTATTAAGTAAATTAAATGGAAAAAATAATTAATGACATGTTTTTGGAGTTTTAATTAATTTAAGAAAGAAATTAAAATAATTAAATTAAAGTTAAAACCTAATTAATTCTAATTGATTTTAAATATTTACAAAAGTAAATTAATGTTACCTAGAATTAAAAGCCTAATTAATTAATTAGTATTTATTAAAAAAAATAAAGCCCTAAATTTTAATTGGACAAAAATATATTTTTTGTGATTTTTTTGATAGAAAGGAAATTTGTTATTGGTTAGTAAATTAATTAAATAAAAATAAAATAATTAAATCAAATAAATAAAAATATGAGAAAGTAGAGAAATTGGGCCTTTTTTTGAGGGTGCAGAAAGCATTTTTGTTGGCCCAATAACAGCTGATCCAATTGACTTTTGGGATCCTATGTAGGCGCGTTGACTGGCTTATGGTGTGCCCTTGAAACTTGACCACCAGATCTGGCCATCTGGCGCTTTGATAGTGAGTGTCCATGGTGGAAATCTGGTCCATGTGTGCACTTGATCTCGTGAAAAATATCAAGAAAATGCAATTTGCTGGAGGCATGGATCGAACCCATGACCTCCAACCTTGGGATGCCTTAAGCGCTGAGGTGTCTACCACTGGGTTGCGTGGTTGTTTTTGTTATAATAATACAAACAATGTATAATATATAAAAACAAAGCATATGGCTAGAAAATAAAAAAACGCGCGCAATGTATTTGAATGGTCCAATGGGAGGACGACACAGCTTCGTCCCTGTCCTCTAAGAACTGTAAATTTACCTGCGGATTTTTATCCGCAGCTAAAAGCGTAGCTTCACTCTAAATCCTTCCCCAGGCAATATAAATGAAAGGTAGCACCATGGTTGAGCTCGTCTTGTTTCCCTGAACAAGATGATACCCTTCACGCAAGCCAATTATGCTTGTAATAAAAAGCCCTAAAAAAACCTAGAAAACCCTACAATGGTGATCCACGATATAAAGCATAAGAATGAAATTGGTTATTGCAGAAAGCTAGCAAATGTCATGGTGAATCAGAATATGCAATTAGTTTTTGTTATAGATGCAAGAATAATACAAATCGAATTCAAGAATGGGGCGGATCCGTGAGGGACGTACATCGCACTAGGAGGTCTGAAAACGTGTGGTTTGGATTGGTTTCGCTTGTGGAGATGGCCAGGAAGAGATTGGGACAAGTCTCAAGTCTTGAAATTGCCTATATGCCTGATTTCGATCTCACACTTTTTCTGGTTTTTTGCAAATTTGGTTCTCACTCTATGCTTGATTTCTAACCCTTATAATTGTCTCCACACGACCTTTATGTATTGCTTAATGTATTAGGTAACAAACTTTGGTCAAATCTTCCTCCATTGATGATTTTGAGATTTGATTTTATTCTCTTTCAAAGCTTTCCAAATTTGACCTAAATCCAATCTCCTTGTGCATAATGACCTTGATACGATTTTGGAAGGATGCAAGTTGTCTATTGAAACCTGAAATGATCACAAGATCTTTAGTTTTCAATGTTTTTGATTTTATGTGATTTTATTTGATTTAAAATGAATTAATTCAAATAAAAATCAAATTAAATAATAAAAATAAGATATGGACACATGGACAAAACTAGAGCCCGTGGGAAATAATTCAAACTCAAAATAAGTGAAAAAGAATGGGCCCATTTGGCAAAATTTGAAGTTTTGGGGATAGTTGACTTTTGGCAATTTTGCAAAAAAGTCCAACTTCAACAATGCATAACTTCTTCAATTTGAACTTTTGGAGGTGTTATTGGACTTTCTAGAAAGCTTGAGATATCCTATAATCAACCCTTTTGGTCTCATATCATTTTGTTATTCCATTCTCAAGTTAGAAGCTTTGACAAAAAAGGTGTTTTTGTTGACTTTCAAAAATGACCTATAATGTCAAAATTCATAACCTCTTGTGAGTGCATTTTTTGATATTTGGGTATGAAGATGGATTGTAGGGAATTTCATCCTATTCAAAATGATCTTTGGATGGGTCATTTCTCATAAAGTATGAGAAAGTTATGCTTGGTCAAAATTGAGTTGACTTTTCCTATAAAACCCTAATTTAGCAACTTTTGAATCTTGATGAATTTTGAGCAATCCTTGATGAACCATGATAAAACCTTGATAAAATGATGAAATATACTTAAAAATGAGAATTTTGACAAAAAATCTTGAAGTTTGACTGTATGGGGGTCACAATTGACTTTTGCCCTAGCATGGTCGATTTTTGGACCTTTTGAGCAACTGAATGAGCAAAATTCCTCTGCAAGGCTTGAAACTTGACATGGATGATCTTGAGATCATATTAGGACATTGGTGAGCACTTGGGGTCACTTGGACTTAAGGATCTTGATGCAATGTGAAACCCTAGTTTGGGGAAGACTGCCTTAGGAAAGAGCTTGTCTGGCCAACTCTTGGACTAACTTGAGCAACTTGGAGATTTTTATTGCAATGTTTTGAGAAATATGGGAGGGAAAATTTTGGGGTACGAC
Source organism: Vicia faba (assembly GCA_948472305.1). Taxonomy (NCBI): domain Eukaryota; kingdom Viridiplantae; phylum Streptophyta; class Magnoliopsida; order Fabales; family Fabaceae; genus Vicia; species Vicia faba. Next base: position 1,232,162,277 of record OX451736.1, on the reverse strand, counting down.
AGCTTCCCCTGTTCAATCTTCTTAAACCTGAGGATGTAGATTGGCTTTCGTGCCTTTCGTGATCCGAAGGTGGAAGAGGATTGAACACTAGAGTGCCCAGAAATTTGCACTCGCATGAAGTGGTAGCTGCTTTGTGATGTCGGAAATGGGCTTACATATTCCATTTGGAGATTGTTGATGGGGGGATGGGCTTAAAGATGCCATCTGAAGGAGTGTCGATCGCATAAGATATTCCTTAACGAGAGCTTGCATACATGCTGTTGAGGAAGATTCTGCTGGGGAAGTCTGATCTTTGTTGAGATTTAGGAACTTGCCCGTAATTGAACTGAGGTGTTGAGATTTAGGAACTTGCCCGTAATTCAACTGAGATGTTGAGATTTAGGAACTTGCCCGTAATTCAACTAGGGGGAAACATCTTCGTCGAGATTTAAGAACTCGCTCGTAATTCAACTGAGAAAACTTCTCTGTTGAGATTTAGGAACTTGTCTGTAATTCAATGGAGGAACACTTTTGTCGAGATTTAGGACCTTGTCTATACTTCAACTGAGAGAACATCTCTGTTGAGTTTTAAGAACTTGTCAGTAATTCGACTTGGGAAACATCTTCATCGAGATTTAAGAACTCGCCCGTAATTCAACTGAGAAAACTTCTCTGCTGAGATTTAGGAACCTGCATGTAATTCAACGGAGGAACTTTGTCAAGATTTAGGACCTTGTCTGTAATTCAACTGAGAAAACTTCTCTGTTGAGATTTAAGAACTTGTTAGTAATTCGACTGGGGAAACATCTTCATCGAGATTTAACAACTCGCCCGTAATTTAACTGAGAAAACTTCTCTGCTGAGATTTAAGAACATGTCTGTAATTCAACAAAGAAACTTTGTCGAGATTTAGGAACTCGTCTGTACTTCAACTGAGAAAACATCTCTGCTGAGTTTTAAGAACTCGTCCGTAATTCAACTGGAGGGAAACATCTTCGTCGAGATTTAAGAACTTGCCTGTAATTCAACTGAGAAAACTTCTCTGCTGAGACTTAGGAACCTGTTTGTAATTCAACGGAGGAACTTTGTCAAGATTTAGGAATTTGTCTGTAATTCAACTAAGAAAAACATCTCTGTTGAGATTTAAGAACTTGTCAGTAATTCAACTGGAGAAACATCTTCGTCGAGATTTAAGAACTCGCCCGTAATTCAACTGAGAAAACTTCTCTGCTGAGATTTAGGAACTCGTTTGTAATTCAATGGAGGAACTTTGTCGAGATTTAGGACTTTGTCTGTAATTCAACTGAGAAAAACATCTCTGCTGAGATTTAAGAACTTGTCAGTAATTCGGCTGGAGAAACATCTTCGTCGAGATTTAAGAACTCGCCCGTAATTAAATTGAGAAAACTTCTCTGCTGAGATTTAGGAACTCGTCTGTAATTCAACTGAGGAAAAAGCTTCATAGCTTGAATTTTGTGAGAATCTTTCCTGAAAGGTAAAGGTTAGCTGTATGTAATGCATGATATGTATCAGGCAATGATGCTCTCAAAATAAATGAGATTGTGTTGTGTGATGTGTATATGCATGTATCATGATGTATGAAAATGTGATGTTTTTAGCTGGGTAAAATAAATCCCGGGTAGCTGCTGGAGAAAAGAGCTGAATTCTTCGTGTCCGCTGGGGATAGCGAATGAAGATGATTGTGAGAATAAACCTGCAGGAGAGGATAACTCCACTGGGGAATAAACTGATGAGGAGATTACTCTGTGGGGAAGAGATGCTCTGTAGAGGATTCCGCTGATAAATTCTGCTGGGGATGAATTACCGCTGCTGGTGATAATGAACCTTGTTGGGGATTGAATTCCTGTTGGTGAAAGGAATGAAATCCGCTGGGGATGATTTTTTTCAATAGCGACCTTACTGGGGATAACCTTTTAGGCTCTACTGGGGACAATCTGCCAGAGTCTACTGGGGATGATTCTCCATACTCCACTGGGGATGCTTTTCTCAGACTGCGCTGGGGAAACTTTCCAAACTCCACTGGGGATGTTTTATACTCCGCAGAGGATGATAATACTTTTCAACGCTGATGGTAGATAAACTCAGCTTGGGGAGAATATTACTGATTCATTCATAGTTGTGAGTCTCATCCAGGGAGAGTTAACAATACTGTCCTTTCTTACTCTGTGGGGAGTGAAAGTATCTCGGTCATATTCTTCAGCTAAATTTACCTTATACCTGGTGGATAGAGCAACTGGACAGTTCAAACAATTCTTATTGCCCCTGTTTCTGATATTATAAGTAATGGTCTTTTGTTTCGTATGTAAATATTCATGAGCAGCAATTAATGTCAAATGCATATATCAAAAATGAACATTGGACGTTCTTTGCAAAACAAAATAGATAAAGGAAAAACAACTTGAATTTCTTTGAAAATGAATTGTATTGATTTTGAAGTTTGGCCTGTAAATAGGCGTTTTTATACAAGAGGCTGACGTCTTAGTAAGAGAACACCGCCGAACAATAGAACTTATACAATTTGTAACAAAGAAAAAGCAGCTATGTGAATAATCCCACTGGGTTCCAACTCTGCTATTGCCCTTATGTCCTCGAGCATCTCATCACTTTTCTACTTGGTTGAAGGTAGATCAGATTGATCAGTGTCGTCCTATCTTGATAGTTGATACCGAAGTCTGGTTGCAAGGTGATTCAATGAGACATAGTGTTACGCTTTAATCCCTAATTTTTGCATGGACCGCCCTTTCGAGTTTTCAGTCCACCGGGATACCCTTTTTTGCCCAAGCCGCCTTTTCAGGTTTTCGACTTGCCAGGTGTACAGTTTTTTTATCTTCATCCCTTATTTTTTCCCGAACCCTTTTGGTTCGCCGGGAAGCCCTTATTTTTGCCTAGGTTAGTCAACCTAGCGGGTCTTTGATTATGCGTAGTATTTTTTCACTATGTCTGCATTGACGGGGTGAGGAAGTTCGTCACCATCCATGGTGGTTAGAATCATAGCTCCTCCTGAGAAAATGTTCTTAACCACAAATGGCCCTTCGTACGTGGGGGTCCATTTGCCCCTGGGATCACCTTGAGGTAAGATAATGCGATTGATAACCAGGTCCCCAACTTGATACTATTGTCGTCTGAATTTCTTGTTAAATGCCTTGATCATCTATTTTTGGTACGTTTAACCATGACAAATAGCAGTAAGTCTCTTTTCGTCGATTAAGTTCAACTGATCAAGCCGGGTCTGAATCCAGTCATCTTCGCTCAAACCTGCATCCTTCATAATCTGAAGAGAGGGTATCTGAACTTCAATGGGCAAGACTGCCTCCATGCCCTATACCAAGGAATAGGGTGTTGCCCCTGTTGACGTCTGCGCTGAAGTACGGTACCCATGAAGAGCAAATGGTAACATCTCGTGCCAATCTTTGTATGTCACCGTCATCTTCTGCACAATCTTCTTAATGTTCTTATTAGCCGCTTCTACAGCCACATTCATCTTTGGCCGGTAGGGAGAAGAGTTGTGATGCTGTATCTTGAACTGCTTGCAGAGCTCGGTGATCATCTTATTATTGAGATTTGTACCATTGTCTGTAATGATCCTCTCTGGTACACCATATCGACAGATCAGATTGTGCCGAATGAACCGTGCCACGATGTTCTTGGTTACAGTAGCAAAAGAAGCCGCTTCAACCCACTTGGTAAAGTAATCAATTGCTACCAGGATGAAATGATGCCCGTTAGATTCCGTAGGTCTGATCTCACCGATCATGTCAATGCCCTACATTGCAAAAGGCCAAGGAGCTGTTAAGACGTTCAGAGGAACTGGAGGTATGTGCACCTTATCAGCATAAACTTGGCACTTGTGACAGGTTCAAGAATGCTGATAATAGCCGGCTTCCATTATGGACCAATAATATCCTGCCCGAAGGATTTTCTTTGCCATGGTGTGTCCACTGGAATGAGTTCCGAAAGTACCTTCATGTAACTCCATCATGATCCTTTATGCTTCGTTCTTATCCACACAACATAGCAAGGTTGAGTCATGGTTACGCTTGTAAAGAATGTCATTGCTGATGAAGAACTTCGCCGTGAACCTCCTCAGAAACTTCTTATCATTAACAGATGCACCCTCAGGGTACTCCTGAGCTTCAAGACACCTCTTCACTTCATGGAACCAAGGTTTATCTGTTACCTCTTCAGTATCAATGTCACATCAATGTGCAGGTTCGTCCAGCCTCTCAATGGTGATTTGGGGAGCTTCATTGTCCCATATGACCTTGAACATAGAAGACATCGTAGCTAGCGCGTCCGCTAACTGATTCTCCTCTCTAGGGAAGTGTTCAAAAGTTATCTCCTCGAAATGTGGAAGCAACGTCAACACATACTCTTTGTAAGGAATAAGATTAGGGTGTTTTGTATCCCACTCACCTTTGATCTAACTGATCACGAGGGAGGAATCTCCGAAAACACTTAAGAACTTAATTCTTAGGTCAATTGCTGCTCGAAGACCCATAATGCATGCTTCATACTCTGCCATGTTGTTGGTGCAGTTGAAACATAGTCGGGCGGTGAACAGAGTATGAGAGCCTTCAGGAGATATGACCACGACGCCAATTCCATTACCCAAAGCGTTTGAAGCTCCATCAAAGTACATAGACCATCAGTATCCCTCTTCAGGTCCTTCATCTGATCCAGGTGTCTCACAGTCAGTCACTATCATGATATTCTCATCCGGAAATTCAAAGTTCATAGACTGGTAATTGTCTATGTCCTGATGTGCCTAATGATCTGCCAACACACTTCCCTTGATTTCCTTCTGGGTCGTATATTGGATGTCATACTCAGTCAAAATCATCTTCCATCTTGCTATTCTTCCGGATAAGGCAGGCTTTTCAAAGATATACTTGATTGGATCCATCTTTGATATCAATAGAGTAGTGTGAGTCAGCATATACTGTCTCAGCCGGCGAGCAGCCCATGCCAAAGTACATCAAGTTTTCTCAAGCAATGAGTATTGGGTCTCACAGTCGGTAAACTTTTTGCTAAGGTAGTAAATAGCATGCTCTTTTCGTCCAGACTCGTCATGCTGCCCCAACACGTACCCCATTGAATTATCGAGTATTGTTAAGTATAAGATCATAGGTCTCCCTTCAACTTGCAGCATCAAAATAGGTGGCTCTTGGAGATATTCTTTGATCCTTTCGAAAGCGGCCTGACATTCATCATTCCATCTTACCACTTGATCTTTCTTCAGTAGCTTGAAGATTGGCTCACAAGTAGCAGTCAGGTGCAAGATGAACCGGACAATGTAGTTCAGACGTCCCAAAAAGCCTCTGACTTCTTTTTCTGTTCGGGGAGCTGGCATTTCCTGTATAGCCTTCACCTTTGCAGGATCCATTTGAATACCTTTATCACTAACGACGAAACCCAGCAGCTTACCAGATCTCACTCCGAAGGTGCACTTGTTCGAGTTTAACCTCAGCTTGTACAACTTCAACCTGTCAAATAGCTTCTGAAGATGGTCAAGGTGTTCTTCCTCAGCCTGGGATCTTGCAATCATATCGTCAACATATACCTCAATCTCATGATGAATCATGTCGTGGAACAGAGCGACCATGGCGCGCTGATACGTTGCCCCAACATTCTCCAATCTAAAAGGCATGACCTTGTAGCAAAAGGTACCCCATTGAGTAATAAAGGTTGTCTTCTCCATGTCTTCGGGAGCCATTTTGATCTGATTATAATCGGAGAAACCATCCATAAAGGAGAATACCTTATGTTGTGCGGTGTTGTCAACCAGAACGTCGATATGAGGTAGAAGGAAATCATCCTTGGGGCTCGCCCTGTTCAGATCCCTATAGTCAACATACATCTGAACCTTACCATCTTTCTTCGGCACGGGAACCACGTTGGCCACCCACTATGGGTAAGAGTAACTGCTAGAAAACCGGTATCAAACTGCTTCATCACTTCAGCCTTGATTTTTTCAGACATCTTTGGGCGCATTCAACGGACTTTCTGTTTTACTGGAGGACAGTCTTCCTTGGTAGGCAATCGGTGAACCACAATATCAGTATCCAACCCAGGCATATCTTCATAAGACCAGGCAAAGATCTCAACATAGTCACGCAACATCTGAATTAGTCGTTGCTTAACACTAGACTCCAAATTTGCACCGATCTTGACCTCTTTCTTGTCTATCTCTGTACCCAGATTCACTGTTTCCACTGGCTCTTCATGCGGCTGTATGGCCCTCTCTTCCTGAAGTAACAGTCTAGTAAGTTCACCAGGCACTTCGCAATCATCTTCACCTTCGTCTTCGGCTAAGTTGATCGGACTTTCAAAGTCATAACCGACAGTAGCAGAGTCGTTATCAGTGGGATCCAGAGTGGATGTAGACCTGTATATGTGAGTGTGTGTAAAATAGCTGTTTTGCAAGATAAAAAGGAAAAACATGGAGCGCAAAAATTTGAAATGCAAGAAACGTCCAATGCTTTTATTAATGATATATGAAAATTACACAGATAAAGCCCTCACAAACAAAACCACGGTGTCTCGGGTAAGGCACCGGGCCGTAAAGTTTAAAAATTGTCTGTTACAAATTCAAAACAAAAGTCTCATTATTGGGTAATAAAAGATATTGGGACGAAGTCCTTTGCCGTCCAATTGCTTAGTCCTCCATCAGTAGTCGGATAGATCCAACTGTCGAACTCAAATTCTTCAACATCGTCTTCAATGACATTCACTCCTGAATTGTTGATAAACAGGGGAGGTCCTTCGATCCGTGCACGCCGAACAGCCCTTTGAGCTTCTGCAGTGAAACCTAAACCAAACTTGTTAGTCTTATGTTCAAAGTCAGGGAGTTGGCCCCAATTCGCACACCCACCTTTCTCAACAACAGCCCGGGCATCCTTTAGGGAAGCCATCTTCATTGGAGGATCTTCAGTAACAGTTTCAGTTGATGCCAGCGTCTGGGGAACTTCTTCAAAATTTTGAAACGGGGTCTCAATGAACTCCTCATCCATTTCCACATACCGGAAAGAGTTGAGGTGGCTCACCATGTACTCCTCCTCTCCTCGTACCGTAACAATTTTCCCTTTCACTGGGTATTTCAGCATCTGGTGGAGCGTAGAAGTTACTGCCCTAGCTCTGTGGATCCACAGGCGACCCAACAAAGAAGAATAAGATGGCCGAATGTCCATCACATAAAATATAGACGCGAAAATCTGAGAACCAACCTTAACTGGAATATCCACTTCTCCATGTACCATTCTCTTGGACTTGTCAAAGGCCCTGACCACAATGTTACTCGGTTTCAGCTCCAACCCTTCACAGTCTAACCGGTCCAAATCTTTCTTGGGTAAAACGTTCAACGAAGACCTGGTATCCACCAATACATGAGCTAGAGTAGTGCCCCTGCATTCAATGGAGACATGCAGGGCATCATTGTAAGTCTTCCCCTTAGCAGTCAAGTCTGCATCGGAGAAACCCAACCCATTATCTGCTGTCAGACTAGCCACACAATCTTTAAACTGATTAGCTGATGTCTCCTGCGGCACATGCGCAGTCTTCAGGAAAGCAATCAAAGCCTTAGCATGGGCCTCTAAACACAACAATAAGGAAAAAATAGAGATCTTTGACGGGGTTTGCCCCAACTATTCAACTACATTGCAGTCGCTTTTCTTGATGATCTTTAAAATTTCCTCTATCTCTTGTCTAGAGGCTTCAACAGTAATTTTCTTCGGTGCCTCCGTCCGGGCAGGCTCACCGGTGGTCCCTTTGCCCCGAGTGTCAGCTGACTCGGTGACAGGGGTAAGAATTGGAACTTGAGCAGGGGTAGTAGCAGATGTACTGGCCGATGTAATAACAACAGGCTTCCGAACAGTTTGTGGAGAGATCTCAGGGGATAAAAGTCTTCCGTTGCGGGTGACTTTACTGGGTCCAACAACATTGCTGACGTCAGTATCAGCCTCTTCAGTACTCAAATCTTGTTTAACCCCGTGATAATACACGTCAGCCCCATAGTGCCATGGGACAACTTTATCTGATGTATAGGGGATAGGTCCAGGAACAGTGATGATCAAGGGAGAGATTCTTAGAACATATGTAATTCTAACAGGCTTTCTCGAGGAAGCCTTGGAAGAATTGTCGAAAATGGTGATTATAGAAATGTCTTCAAAAGGAACCAAAGGAACAACAGTCTTCTCAAACAGAATTTCTTTATTATCCATCAGGTGTTAGACACCTGAATTCAAAATATGGCAACCAGTAGGTAAGACGGAACACAGATGACAACCTTCGCCACAACCTGGAAATAAACCAGCTAACAGAAGGTTCTTCTTCATAGTCATCAATGGAGTAGCAATGTCTTTCACATAAACCATAAACGAGTCTTCATCTACAACATTCACTCCATGCTTGGGCATTGGAGCAGTCATAATATTAGGTTTTTCGGGCGCTTCGAACTCGATCTCTTCAGCATCAATCAGATCATGTACCTTATTCTTCAGGATCCAGCAATCATTCATATCATGACCCGGGCTATCATAATGAAAAGCACAGCGGGCGTTCGGGTTGTACAATGGTGACGTTGTATTGGGATTCTTCGGGGCTTCCTTCAGAATCACCAAGTTGGTCTTTAACAACTGCGGCAGAATCTGAGACAGGGTCATATGGAGCTGAGTGAATTGTCTTCGCGGCCTCTTGGCTCGTGGCTGATTGTTGCGTTGTGTGGCAACAATTGGTCTTTATATAACAACCGCATTGACTATTTGGCGGCGCTCAGGTCTATTATGGCTCTTTGAACTGTAAACAACACTGGACTCCTTCTTAAAAGGCTTCTTTTTGGTACTTGATGAAGCACCCTGTGATACGGTGGGAGAACTGACTTGAGGTTTTGCGTTTGTTTTCGCAAATGTTTCGGTTGAGCAAGAGTCGCCACCGACTTTTTATTTTATCCTAAGGAAAGATTAAAAAGCACAGCAAAAACCTTTGAGATGTTTTCTTGGGTTCGGGGAGTAGATTATAGAAAGGGAAGGTATTAGCACCCTTTCTATCCATGGTTATCCATGGGCTCTTAGTTACTTGCTTAGATCAACTTACCTTAATTTTCAATTGTTTGAAATGGTGCTTTGTGTGTGTGTTTTGAAAATGTTTTGAAAAGAGGCCAATGTGGTGGCAACCTTTGTAATGATCCATGTTGGGATGTATACGAAGGTGTATGTCTTTTGAAAAGGTTTTCATTGTTTTTGAAAGTTGTTTTGAAAGTGTAGTGATGGTTTGAAAAAAATAGGCAAGTGTTTTTGTTTTGCAAGTTGGCAAGTGTTGTACCCCAAAATTTGCCCTCCCATATTCTCCAAGAAATTGCCAAGCCAAGCTACAAAAGTCCCCAAGGGTTACACAGTGCAAAGACCTCCCTACACAGTCAAAACTAGGGTTTGTGTTCTGATCAAGAAAAGGAAGTTTTCAAAGGCCCAATCAAGTCTTACATGTCTACAAATATGGTCAAGCATCCTCATATCAAGTTTCAAGACATTCAGCTCAAAATTGCACAGTCAAAACCCTAAATTGCACTACAGTCAACTGTAGGGGCAAAATGGTCATTTGACAGTCAAAAGTTCAAATTTTTGGTCAACATATCATTTTGAAGCCACAAACATCATTTGATCAATGCTTGATCATGATTTTCAAAATTTGGCTCAGAAATCATCAAAGATGCAAAAGTTGCTATATTTGGACAGCTGAAAAGTCAACTGAAATTGACCAGGGCATAACTTTCACATGGATTATCAGAAAAATTCCATCCAAAGCTCATTTTGAAGAGAAAGACATTTCCTACAATTCATCTTCATATTCCAAGTCCAAGAAATGCTCTCACAAAAAGTTATCAATTTCAACATTATGGGTCATTTTCAAAAGTCAACAAAAAGGGACTTTAAGTCAAAGGCCATAACTTGAGATTGGTAAATCAAAATGACATGGGACCAAAGGCATTGGTTAGAGGACTCAAAGACCTTTCCAAAATGTCCAAGAACATGTGAAAATCTTAAAAATTGAGCAAGTTATGCCTTGTGGAAGTTGGGAAATTTTTGGGAATTTTGAAAAGTCAACTTTACTTCAAATGACCTAAAAATGCTAATGGGCCCATTTTTCTTCCATGATTCATCATTCCAAGCCTATGCACGACCATTGGGCCCAAAGGGAAGTATTTTATCATTTTTTATTTATTTATTTGAATTTCTATTAATATTAATTCAATTAAATTATTTAAATATGTGAAAAATATCTACTTTGACCTAAAAAATCTTTTCATGCATGTTTTACTCTCAATATCACGTGCACATCCTAATTAGGCAAGTTTTGGTTGGATTTGAGCTAATTGACACCAAATGCACATGAAAAGATATGGAAAAGATCTTAAGGAAATCAAATATGCAAATCATTGAATGCCATGGATATTGTTCAATTTTGTTGACCTAAAAGCTTTACTACATATTCAGAATCACAAACCTAATGGCATTACACTCTAAGCTGCGCAGAAGACCAAAGCCAAAACTTGGAAAATTGTTGAAAAAAACTCAATTCTGAAATCCTTGCTAGAGGGCGATTGAAGGCACAAAACCTATTCCAAAAGCTTCCTTGGCAATCCCTGAACGTGTTCCAATCAAGAACAACAACCAAAGCTTCAAGAACTGGTAGTTTGAACTCGAACTGCATCAAGAAAAACTCATAGTCGTATACAACGATTCATGCATCCATTATCACTTTTAATGCTTGATTTACGTTCCTTGTAAAGTTCTAAAGCTAACCATGGTATTTAATTGGATTATTATGCATCGTATGTGATTTCACCATAGTTGATTTCTAGGGTTTTGCAGGATTCAAAATTGGGGTTTTTAAAAATAGGAAAAATTAATCCTCCAAATGACCACCAATGGACTCAGCGCTTGAAGACGAAGAGGATGGCACCCTCGCGCTCAATTTATGAGCGTCGAGGGGCTAATCGTTATTTTCTTAAAACATCTCTAAACCCACGCGTGAAAACCGTTGTCTAATGGTTTTGTCTTTCAGGCACATGAGGAAGACGACTCCGTGGCGCACGATGGTTGGCCATTTTGAAATTGCGCGTGTTTTGAAGCATTAACTTTTGTTTGTTCTTATTATATTCATTATTTATTTATATATCAAATAAGTCAATTGGCACAGTTGGTTGGAGCACGCGCTAGTAATACACTTGACCTGGGTTCGAACCCCAGGTCTACTTTACTTCAATATTCTTTTTCAACGTATGTTCAGGTGTAGGCATGACTTTGTGGATTACCATATACTCACCATATCAAGCCAGCCACGTGCTTAATGGAACCAGATCAAGGGTTGTGCATTGAGGGACACCATGAGGACGAGTCAGCATGCATGTACGTGTCCTGGAAAAGTCAATAAAATCCAGGCTTAATGGGCCAGCATTCTAAGGCTTATACCTCACAATTTGGGACTACACCCCCACCCTGGTTTGCAAATGTTTTTATTTTTCTCATATCTTTTTAATTATTATTTTTATTTGTTTCATTGTTTTAAATTTAATTCAATATTTTCACAAAATATAAAAATTTCACAAAAATTCAGAAAAGACAAAAATTTAATAATTATTTTATTTTAATTATTTTTTTTTCTAAATAAATTAGCATGTAAATATTTAGTTTTAATTAGGTTGCAATTTTAATTCTTTTTAATAACTAAAAATCCAAAAATATAGAATTAGGTTAATTGATAATTTTTATACCTTTTAAATTTTCCCTTTTTTATCACAATATTATTTATTTATTTATTTTATTTTTATAATTAAATATACATAAGTAAAAAATTAGGGTTTAATTTAGGTTAATATAACATTTTCATAATAACTAAAAAATAATCAGAATTAGGGTTTGACATTTTATTTTAATTGTAATTAATTCTCTTTTTTTCATTAAATCTTAAGAAACATAAAAATACTAAAAAACATTTCCTTTTTAATTTTAATTCTAATTCCTCATTAACTTTAATTGTTTGCAAAAGGGTCCAACGCCCATGTTCGTAATTTATTTAATTTCGCGCATTTATTTTATGTCGTTTATTATAATTATGTAATTCTCCCAAAGCCGTGTAAACAATTTCTCGCACTTTTGTTTTATTCGCTTTATTTACTTTCCGTCAAATCGGGTCCGGTTTAATTTTGGCGATGTGGACCCGCGCCATTTGTAATAGTTTAGATTTATTTTCCCGCAAACTTTATAACTGTTAAAAAGCATGCAAGAATGAATGTCTTAATTAAAATCAAGCGTAGAACACAAATAAACATGACAAGACAAATATCAATGAAAACGACACACAATTTGCACACACCACCCCTAGGGTACGCCTCACTGTTGCCTTGCCTCGAAAGGTGATCGTCGAGTAGAGGATGTCTTAGTAAGTCCTGATGATCCAGGAACCTGGCATGAGGGTAGCTTCTAAGGTGTCTTCCCATTGCTCTGGTGATCACCATGTCCCTAAACCTCGAATTGACCCGAACACCTCCAACGGTGGTGCTACCTACCTCTCAATGGTGGGATGGCACTACTTTAAAGGACATTTACACAGACGAATTCCTTAGGGTAGGTAGGTTCTCAAGGATACTTGCTCTAACTTCAAACAAATCAAAACATACTTTTCACACCGACACTTTTCAAAAGCTTTCAAAGCAAACTTTTCAAACACTCTGACGTACGAGTCGAACTGAAATTTTTCAAAGAAACTTTTTTTAAACCCATATTGAAAAGCAAGCAAACAATTTTGAAAACACAAATGAGCAAGTATCTAAGAGCCCATGGATAACCATGGATAGAAAGGGTGCTAACACCTTCCCTTTCTATAACCTACCTCCCGAACCGAGAGCAATCTCTTTAAGGAATTTTTCTGTGCTTTTGTCCTTTCCATTTGGAGAAAATAAAAGACGGTGGCGACTCTTGCTTCCGCGACATTTCGCGAACCAGCTTTAAACAGTCAGTTCCAGATCCACCGATCACAGCAAGTAATCAAGAGCTATCTACCCTAAATTTCTCAAAGATCTTTGCTATGTTTTAACCCTTTTAACAATTTTGTTTCACGATTGCATTTGGTGGACAATCTTGTGTTAGGATGTGAAAGGGACGGGCGCGGGTCATCGTTTAGACCATGATTGCAATGGTGCCAAGTGTCTTTGGGCAATTTTCTTTTAAGGGACTTGATCATTTTTAGGCAACTTTCAAAAGCGTCATCGAGGGACTATGATCATTTGAATTGTGTTTGTTTTGCCCAAAGAGACCTAACATGCAATATGGCTCATTATTGAAGGCAACAAGTGGAATACCCTAGGGGTGCAAGTGTGATTGGTATTGTCCATTTTCATGCTTGTTTATCTTGAATTTAGGTCCAACTATTTTTGGTTAATTGATTTGCATACAAATCCTAATTCTAACATGACATAATTGGAAAGCTTTAAAGTGCGAAAAATAAAGTTCCTAAGTTATTACAACACAATATATGGGAAGGGGGGTACAAATGTTCAAATGGGGGTATTTTGACAAGAATTAAAACCCTAGACTATTACATCAAACTTGGAATTTTGCAAGGTATTTATTTACACAATATTCAAATAAAAATAAGATAAATATGCAAAATGCAAAAAAAAAGGTTTTTTCATATGTATGTAAAAAGTATTTATCATGTATCAAATAAGTAAAAATTAAAATTAATGTATTTTTGGTATTTTTATGGATCTAGGGTAAAACCCTAATTTTATAAATAAAAGTATTTATTGTATGATATATGCAATATTTATTAATTATTTACAAAAAATAAATAAAAGAAGGTATTTTATATAAAAAGTATTTTTGAGGTCAAAATATTAATAAAAACAAAAATGTATTAATTCTTTGTATTTTTCTAAATATATTAATAAATATGTATAAGTATTTTACTTTATTTATTAAATATGCATTATATGTACAAAAATAAAATGTTTAATATTATAGAAAAAATATATTTATATTATAAGAGGTTTTCAAGAGATAACATAAAAATAAAAAAATAAAAAAAGAAATAAAGTATGTTTGTCTTACTTTTGTATTTTTAAATAAAGGTATATTTATTTATTTATCTACAAAACTAACTAAAGTCAAATAAATATCAAAATAAATGCAAAAAATATGGAAAAAATGTTTTTAATGTTTTTTATGATTTAAATAAAAATATGGAAACAAAATCAAAAAGAGAAAATAGAAAATAACAAGTAAATTTCAAAATGGGACAGGGGGGTGCATGTGCAATACAATGGTGTGAAAAGAAAAGATAAATCTCAGGCCCAGCCCAAGACCCTGTCTTCTTCAACCTCCAGCATCTCTTGTTCAACAAAAACACGCGTTTGCTATCTCCATATTCCCTGATTTTTAGCACAAACTCACAACACAAGAAATGTAGAGCATCAAACCACGATTCTGGACATATAAAGAACTCATCCTAACTCTCAGAAATGAGAGAGAATTTCTTCTCCCCCAATTCCTGACCTAGTTTTTATTCAATGTTCAGACTTAAAATTCTCTAAGTACACATAACATAAATGAAAACTAATGATATGGGCATGTTCAGGGCTATGAATGTGACATAATTTCTTCACAAATCTAAACTTAACTATGCCTGGATAGAGAGATAAGAGTTCATGAACTTACCTGTTCAGTTGGAAACGTGTGCAACAATGGAGATGCTTACAAGGCAAGGTAATGATTTGTATAACTTCCTTGATGTCCCAGGATGCTATTCCAACCTTTAGTTTGCTTCAAAACCAAGTGAATCGTGTTATGGCACTTCAACTGCAAAACAGAAAATATGGAAATGGTGATGTTAGCTAGGGGTGTTACAGGTCGTGTTTAGGGCTTGGAATAGTTTCAAGGGATAGTGTGGGATGTGTTTGAACAAGTCTTAGCAAGAATGCACAAGTGGAATGAACTATGGAAGTCCAACTGCAGCTTATGCCCTGTTTTTGCAGTTTTATGGTGATTCTGTGTTTGAGAAGGCAATGGAGATGGTTGGCTCGTGTTTCAGGTTAGGGTTGGTGTTTGGAAAGTGTTCACAATCTTTGCTTAAGCTCTGGTTGACAGGAATGAGAGTTGGGAGTTGTTATGCAAGGTTACTTCAACTTTAAGCAAGAAAATCAACTTGGTGTTTCTAGCTTGTACAAGCCCCCAATCTATGCTGCATACCTTAGTCTTGGTTAGAGTGATTTGTGTACAAAATATCAGCTCAAAAGATTGTGCATATGCTTCTTGGATTTGCATTTGACATAAAGTTCAACTTTTCTAAAATGGATAATTTGCTTTTTCTACTTATGGCTTAATTTTGCATACAATGCTTAAACACATGAAATAAGGTCTTGGCACAATGGGTTAGCATTAAATTATTGAGTGAAAATGGGATATAGGACCTGTAATCAAGGAATGCAAGCTGATTTCAAAATGGCACAAGTGTATGAACATGTAAATTGGCCATAGACAAAGTGAGTTTTTCCCAACTTGCCAAATTCGATTCTCCCTAACCATGAGGTTGTTTGATGAGTTCTTGGACATTTTGGAAATATTGGAATGTGTACTACAATCCATCTTTGTAATGCAAATTGAAATTCCAAGTGGAAGTATGTGAAAAGTGGTCTTGAAGTTAGGCAAAAATCTTGCCTAAAATAGGTCAAAATTTCTCTAAGTTAATGGTTTGGTACCCTTGTTCCAAAAATTGTAACTTGAGCTACAAGCTTCTTTTGAGAAAACTTTGTGAATCAAAGTTGTAGATTTTGCAATGGACTACAACTTTTATATTTTGACTTTTCCTTGAATCCAAATGCATCTTGATGAGAAAGTGGGACAAAGTTAGGAAAAAATTAGGGTTTTTCATAACTTAGAAAAATTCTAAGTTATGAAAAATCTTCATTTCAAACCCTAATTTGTGATTTTGGATTTCTTGATGAACAAGTTTCATGATTTGGCATGTTTTGATGAAAAATGAACCTTGACACTTGATTTTGACCAAAAAGTCATTGTTTGACTTTTCAGTATACAGTCAAAAATTGATCAATTGACTGGAAAATTCAACTGTCAATCTTGTGCATTTGGAATCTTTTGAACTTGTTGAGTATGTCAAGACAATTCCAAGGGGTCCTTGAGTCCATATGTGAGCTTGGTTTGCCATTGTCTAGGTCAAACAGTCAAAAATTGCCTTTGTGCAATCAAAACCCTAAAAATGACCATTTTGCCCTTTTGGTGTTCTGATCAAATTTCTTGTGGAATTATGATCCAAACTTGATCAAATGGTCCATATGAGTTCATTATGTTGATGTGGGCCAAAAATCATGAGGTTTGACTGTCAATTGGCCATAGTTGACTTTTTCCCCAATACAGTTGATTTCTAGGTCAACTGTCCAATTGATTGGGCAAAGGTTGGAATCAAGGCTTGAAACTTGGTATGGATAAACTTGGGAGTCCAACATGAAGCATGAAAGTCCTCTTAGGCATTTTAGGTCAAAATATCTTTGTGCAAACACAAACCCTAATTTGGGTCAACAGTGCTAGGAGAAGTCTTGCAGAGGAAACCCTAACTGGATCTTAAGCTCCAAGGGCCTTGTGATGAGGAAATGTTGAGAGAATGGGAGGGAAAATTTTGGGGTACAACAGTTGCCCCTGTTCAATCTTCTTGAACCTGAAGAGTTAGATTGGCAAGTTTTCCTTTCGTGACTCGAGGGTAAAAGGAGATTGGACACTAGAGTGCCCTGAAATTTGCACTCGCATGTTGGAGTATTAGCAATGTGATGTCGGGAATGGGCTTATAGATACCATCTGAAGGTGTGACACAAACTTGTTGGGAATGGGCTTATAGATGCCATTTGGAAGTGTTGGTCGCATAAGAGATTCCTTAGCGATAACTTGCGCACTTTGAGAAAGACAGATGTTTTCCTGGCTTGTTACAGGCGTTGATCTTCAATCTCTTCATGCAGATATGCCCTGGCTAGATACAGGTGTCGAATCTACAATCAAACGTTCGCAGATATGCCCTGGATGGATACAGGTATCGAATCTGGAAATAGTCGTCAACAGATATGCCTGGCTGGATACAGGAATCGAATCTTCAAACTCTTCAGATGTGCCCTGGCTGGATACAAGAATCGAATCTGGAAATAGTCGTCAACAGATATGCCCTGGCTGGATACAGGAATCGAATCTGGAAATAGTCGTCAACAGATATGCCCTGGCTGGATACAGGAATCGAATCTGGAAATAGTCATCAACAGATATGCCCTGGCTGGATACAGGAATCGAATCTGGAAATAGTCGTCAACAGATATGCCCTGGCTGGATACAGGAATCGAATCTGGAATTTGTCGTCAACAGATATGCCCTGGCTGGATACAGGAATCGAATATGGAAATAGTCGTCAACAGATATTCCCTGGCTGGATACAGGAATCAAATCTAGAATTTGTGATAGTTGAAGGTAGTCGTCTTTTGGATTGTCTTTTTCGCTGAAAAGGCAAAACATCAGTTGTATGCAATGTCATGATGTATGAAATGCATGATGTCATGATGTTCAAAACGAGATAGTGTTGTATGCACTTTATCACGTATGTAAGCAAGATGTATGAAATGTGAAATGTTTATGAACGTATTTTTCGTCTAGGAAAATAAATCCTTGACGACCGGCCGGGGAATTAAATCCTGGGCTGACGTTGAAGAGTAGAATTCTTCGTTTCCGCTAGGGATGATGGTTGCAAGAATACACCGGTAGGAGAAGATGACTCCGTTGGGGAATAAGCTTGTTGGAGAGATTACTCTGAGGGGAATTACTCTGTGGGAAGAGATACTTCGCTGAAGTTTTGATGAGAGCTCCGCTGAGGATTTCAATGATGGACTCCGCTGGGGATAATAATGATAAACTCTGCTGGGGGTTCTGTTGATAAGTTAAGTTGGGGAACTTTGATGAACTCCGCTGGGGATAGGAAGAACTTCGCTGAGGGCGATCTCCCGTGGTAATTAGCTGAGGATAACCCAGTTATAAGCCCTTGTGAGGAATAACTTTAAATAAACCCCGAAAGACGTCTGTACTCTACAGGGGATAAGCTTCCAGAATCTACTGGGGATAAGCTTCAAGACCTGCTGGGATATGGATTCCAATTTTCCTGGGGAAACTTTCGGACTGTACTGGGAAATGGTTCCATTGGGGTGTTTGTATTCCACCGGGGAACAATCTTAGATCAAGACTGTCGGGGATGCTTGCTGATGAATGCCTACACTCCGCTGGGGAATGTTGATATCTTCTGGGGATACCCAACTTCCTTTAGGCTGGCCGTAGACCAACTCTGCTTGAGGAGAGTATTGTTGACTTGCTAGGGGAATAGGGTGCCTATTATAGGGCTGATGATAGACTAACTCTTCCCGGGGAGAATATTGCTGAATCTTGCCTTACTCTGTGGGGAGTTGAGGTAACTTGGTCACATTCTTCAGTTGAATCTACCTTGGTACCTTGACGGACAGAGCAACTAGACTGCCTGGACAACTCTACATTGCCCCTGTTTCTAATGTCAACTGTAATTAGTCTTTTGTTTCGTATGCAAGCATTTCTGAATTAGCAATTTAATGTCAAATGCATATATCAAAAATGAACATTGGACGTTCTTCGCAAGACAAAACAGAAAAAGGAAAAAACAATTGGCAATTTGTTTGGAAGAGTGAACTTGTATTGATTTTGAAATTTGCCTGTAAATAGGCGTTTTTTGTACAAGAGACTGACGTCCTAGTAAGAGAACGCTGCCAAATAACATAAAGTTTATACAATTTTTGAAAAGGAAACAAAACAGCTATGTGAACAAGATTCCCACTGGGTTCCAACTCTGCTATCGCCTTTATGTCTTCAAGTGTCTCATCACTTTGCTGCTTAGTTGAAGATAAAACTAATTGATTGATGCCGAATTCTGGATGCAAGGTGATCCAATGAGACATAATGTTACGCTTTATCCCTAACTTTTGCCTGGACCGCCCTTTCGGGTTTTCAGTCCACCGGGATACCCTTTTTTGCCCAAGCCGCCTTTTCAAGTTTTCGACTTACCGGGTGTACATATTCTTTTTCATTTCATCCCTTATTTTTGCCCGAACCTTTTTGGTTCGCCGGGAAGCCCTTATTTTTGCCTAGGTATGTCAACCTAGCGGGTCTTTTATTCATGCGTAGTATCTTTTTATTATGTCTGCATTGGCGGGGTGAGGAAGGTCGTTACCATCCATGGTGGTTAGAATCATGGCTCCTCCTGAGAACATATGTTTAACCACAAATGGCCCTTCGTATGTAGGGGTCCATTTGCCCCTGGGATCACTTTGAGGAAGGATGATGCGTTTGATTACCAGGTCCCCAACTTGATACTCTTGTGGTCTGACTTTCTTGTTAAATGCCATGACCATCCGTTTTTGGTACGTCTGACCATGGCAAATAGCAGTGAGTCTCTTTTCGTTAATTAGGTTTAATTGATCAAGTCGAGTCTGGATCCAATCATCTTCGCTCAAGTCTGCATCCTTCATTATCCGGAGAGAGGGTATCTGGACTTCAATCGGCAAGACTGCCTCCATGCCATAGACCAAATAAAAGGGTGTTGCCCCGGTTGACGTCGTGCTGAGGTACGGTATCCATGAAGAGCAAATGGTAACATTTCGTGCCAATCTTTATAGGTCACTGTCATCTTCTGCATAATCTTTTTGATATTCTTATTAGCTGCTTCTACGGCCCCATTCATCTTCGGCCGGTAAGGAGAAGAGTTGTGGTGCTGTATCTTGAATTGCTCGCAGAGCTCAGTGATCATCTTGTTGTTGAGATTGGTACCATTGTCCGTAATGATCCTTTCCGGGACGTCGTACCGACAGATCAGGTTATGCCGAATGAAACGTGCCACGACGCTCTTGGTTACAGTGGCGTAGGAGGCTGCTTCCACCCACTTTGTGAAGTAATCAATCGCTACCAAGATGAAGCGATGCCCGTTAGATGCTGTCGGTCGGATCTCGCCAATCATATCAATGCCCCACATTGCAAAAGGCCAAGGTTCCGTCAGGACATTCAGAGGAACCGGAGGGATGTGCACCTTATCAGCATAGATCTGGCATTTGTGACACGTCCGAGAATGTTGGTAACAGTCGGCTTCCATTATGGACCAGAAATATCCCGCCCTGTTGTACCCCAAAATTTGCCCTCCCATATTCTTCAAGATTTGCAAAGAGCATGCTTCACAATCTCTCAAGGGTTGCACAGTTCAATGGCCTCCTAACAGTCAAAAAACTAGGGTTTTGATTCTGGCAAAGAAGTTGAAGTTTCCAAGGGTCCAATCAAGTCCCACATGCCTACAAACATGGTCAAGCATCCATATGCCAAGTTTCAAGACTTACAGCACAGAATTGCACAGTCAAAAACCCTAATTGCTCAACAGTCAACTGCAGGGGCAAAATGGTCATTTGACAGTCAAAAGTTCAAATTTTTGGTCAACATCTTATTTTGAAGCCACAAACATCATTTGATCAATTCTTGATCATGATTCTCAAGGCATGGCTCAAAAAGTCTAAAGATGCAAAAGTTTCCATATTTGGACAGTTAAAAAAGTCAACTGTAACTTGACCAAGGCATAACTTCCACATGTTTTATCATAAAAATTCCATCCAAAGCTCATTTTGAAGAGAAAGACATCTCCTACAACTCCTCTTCACACTTCAAGTCCAAGAAATGCTCTCACAAAAAGTTATCAATTTCAACATTATAGGTCATTTTCAAAAGTCAACAAAAAGGCACTTTAAGTCAAAAACCATAACTTGAGATTGGTAAATAAAAATGACATGGGACCAAAGACATTGGTTAGAGGACTTCAAGACCTTTCCAAAATGTCCAAGAACATGATCAAAGCTTACAAATTGAGCAAGATATGCCTTGTGGAAGTTGGGAAATTTTTGGGAATTTTGAAAAGTCAACTTTGCTTCAAATGCCTCAAAATTGCTAATGGGCCACATTTTCTTCCAAGAATCATTATCCAAAGGCTATGCACGACCAATTGACCCAAAGGGGATTTATTTCATCATTTTTTATTATTTATTTGAATTTTTATCACCATTAATTCATTTAATTAAATAAAATATGACAAAAATACTAAACAAATGTTTTTGAATCCTTTTATGCAGCATATGCCCTCATTATTCACTCAAGATCTCATGCACATCAAAAAAGGAAAGATTTTGTGCAAATTGACATGTTCTTCATGAGGAAAAGATTGAAAAAGATATCATGAGAATCAAATCTCAAAAACATCAATGCAAAGGTTAATGGACTTGAATTCTTACCCTAATTCGTTCCATATACATACTCAAACACAACCCTAATGCTAGAGACCTTCAAGCTGCGCCTCAAACCATAGACAAACTTTGCACTTTTTGTGAAAAACTTCAAAACTGAAAACACAGTTCCAGCGCAATTCAAAGCAAAATAATCGTTCCAATAGCTTGCCAAGGCATCAAGGAAACTTTCTGGATCAAAACCACAGTCTCTCACCTCAAGAACCGGTAGAACAAGGTCGTCATGTTCTTGATATTTTGCATATTCGTGTTTTGATTTATATGCCATATTCATACATTTTAATGATCGTTTTGTACTAATATGCATTCCCTGAAACTAATGGTGTATTTTAATTGAGTTTTTATAGCCTGTATGCAAAGTTGCCATGGAAGCTCTTTAGGGTTTCAGAGGTCAAAAATTAGGGCTTCTTTCGTAAGGAAAAATTGAACCACAAGACCTATATCATTGAACTCAGGGCATCTGGACGATTCAATCCAATAGGTCGCGCCCTTTTTATATTTGAGTATGGCCTAATCGTTATTTTCCAGGTTTGAGTTAGTGGGGGTTTAAACCCCCCGCTATTTGATGTATTTTTTCAGGCAAAACAAAGAACAAACGAAGAAGAAGGTGATTTGTCATCCTGTGGTTGGCTATTTCAAATCCTGGCGCGCATTTTGTTAAACTCCCACTAACCCACGTTTTCTCTCTCTTATTATTCATACTCTACTATATTGACAAAGAAAGCAAATAGCACAATTGGTAGTTGCGTTGTCACACAAGCATTGGGACCTGGGTTCGATTCCCAGGTCCCCTCCCTTCTCAATATTATTTTGTGTTCCATATTTCTGTGCAGCGTATCTTTCAGGGACCACCATATAACCCTACTTCTGGGCACGCCACACGTCTCAGGAGATGAATCCAAGGGCCAACACAAGATCTCCACCATGCACCTTGGTCAGCAGATCCACACGCGTCCTTGAAAAGTCAAAAAGGGCCAAGAATCAGTGGGCCTAATTGCTGTCCACAAACCTCCAAAAGGGTCAACAAACCCCCTTGTTTGTATTTCTTCCCTATTTTCTTTTCCTTTTTATTTTTGTTTTAATTATTTTCTTTTAATTCTTTAAATTAATTTTAAGTAATATAAAAATACCACAAAAATCAGAAAGACAAAAATAAAAATATATTTTATTTAAATGTTTTGTAAATAAATTTAATAACCAATTAGTGTAATTCTAGGATTAATTTTAATATTTCTTTAATAAACTAAAAAGGGTAGAAATTAGGGTTTTATACTTTTATTCCTTTTTTTTTCTTTGTCACCATATTTAATTATTAATTATTTTTGTAAATAAATTTATCATTAAATAATTAGGTTAAAACTAGATCAAACTTAAATATTTTTTTAATAATTAAAATGTTTAAAATTAGGGTTTCGATTTCATTTTCTTATTAAACTAGATAAATATAAAAAACTCCAAAAAAAATTCTTTCTTTTTATTTAACTTAATTAATTTCATTAATTCCAATTTAATTTCCTTAAAAGGGTCCAACGCCCTCGCATTCCCGACTTTACTTCTTTTCGCATTTTACTTTTATTTCTTTTTGTGAATATAATGTATTTATCCCAAAGCCTTGTAATAGATTAATTAGGACATTTATCTTTCCGCATTTTTATTTCAAATCGGGTCTTGGATTAATTTGGCGATGTAGACCCGCGCCTTTGTAATAGCGTAGGACTTTTAAATTCCGCACTCTTTTAACTGTTAATAACCACATGAAAGAATGAATGCCAAAAATAAAAACAAAGCGTAGATCACCAATGCATGAACAAGACAAATATAACTGAAAATGACACACAATTCACACACCACCCCTAGGGTACGCCTCACTGTTGCCTTGCCCCTCGAAAAGTGGTCGTCGAGTAGAGGATGTTTTAGTAAGTCCTCATGTCCATGAACATGGCATGAGGGTAGCTTCTAAGGTGTCTTCATATTGCTCTGGTGACCACACTGTCCCTAAAACCTCAAATTGACCTGAACACCTCCAACGGTGGTGCTACCTACCTCTCAATGGTGGGATGGCACTATCTTAAGGACATTTACACAGACGAATTCCTTAGGGTAGGTAGATGACTTGTAGATACTTGCTTTAATTCAAAAACAAATCAAAAAAACTTCTTTTCACACCGACACTTTGCAAAAAGCTTTCAAAAAACAACTTTTCAAACACTCTTGAGGACTGATACAAGAGTCGAACTGAAATTTTAAACGGAACTTTTTTTAAAACCCACTCACCTTGAAAAGCAAACAAACATTTTTGAAAACACAAATGAGCAAGTATCTAAGAGCCCATGGATAACCATGGATAGAAAGGGTGCTAACACCTTCCCTTTCTATAAATCTACCTCCCGAACCGAGAGCTAATCTCAATAAGGAATTTTTCTGTGCTTTTGTCCTTTCCATATTGGAGAAAATAAAAGACGGTGGCGACTCTTGCTTACCGCGACATTTTGCGAACCAGCGTTAAACAGTCAGTTCCAGATCCACCGATCACACGCCCGAAGGATTTTCTTTGCCGTGGTATGTCCACTGGAATGTGTTCCGAATGTACCTTCATGCAATTCTACCATGATCTTCTCTGCTTCAGTCTTATCCACACAACGCAGTAAAGTTGAATCATGGTTTTGTTTGTAGAGAATGCTGTTGCTGAGGAAGAATTTTGCCGCAAACCTTCTTAGGAACTTCTTGTCATTGACCGATGCGCCTTCGGGGTATTCTTGAGCTTCCAAATATCTCTTCACCTCATGATACCAGGGTTTTTCGGTTACCTCTTCGGCCTCAAGATCGCAGCAGTACGCAGGTTTGTCCAACTTCCAGATAATGATTCGGGGAGCCTCGTTGTCCCATTTGACTTTGAACATTGAAGACATTGTAGCTAGTGCGTCTGCTAACTGATTCTCCTCTCTTGGGAAGTGTTCAAAAGTTATCTCTTCAAAGTGGGGAAGCAAAGTCAACACATACTCCTTGTAAGGAATAAGATTCGGGTGTTTCGTATCCCACTCGCCTTTGATCTGATTGATCACGAGAGCGGAATCTCCGAAGACACTCAGAAACTTGATCCTTAAGTCGATTGCAGCTTGAAGACCCATGATACATGCCTCATATTCTGCCATGTTGTTGGTGCAGTTGAAACACAGCCGGGCGGTGAGTGGAGTATGAGTACCTTTAGGGGATATGATCACAGCGCCGATGCCGTTACCCAAAGCGTTCGAGGCTCCGTCAAAATGCATAGACCATCGGGATCCTTCCTCAGGTCCTTCATCCGGTCCAGGTACTTCACAATCAGTTACTACCATGATATCTTCGTCTGGAAATTCAAAGTTCAATGATTGGTAATCGTCCACAGGTTGGTGTGCCAAATGGTCTGCCAATACACTTCCCTTGATTGCTTTTTGAGTTGTGTATTGGATGTCGTATTCCGTCAAGATCATTTGCCATCTTGCTATTCTTCCGGACAGAGCGGGCTTTTCGAATATGTACTTGATTGGATCCATTTTTGAAATCAACAGAGTAGTGTGAGTCAACATATACTGTCTCAGCCAGCGAGCAGCCCATACCAGAGCGCATCAAGTTTTCTCGAGCAGTGAGTACCGAGTCTCACAGTAGGTAAACTTTTTGCTCAGGTAATAAATAGCGTGCTCTTTTCGGCCAAACTCGTCATGCTGCCCCAGCACACACCCCATTGAGTTGTCAAGTACTGTCAAGTATAGTATTAGAGGTCTCCCTTCCACTGGTGGCATAAGAATGGGTGGCTCTTGGAGATATTCCTTTATCTTTTCGAAAGCAGCCTGACATTTATCGTTCCAACGTACTACTTGATCTTTCTTCAGCAATTTGAAGATTGGCTCACAGGTAGCAGTTAAATGCGAGATGAATCGGGCAATGTAATTCAGCCGTCCCAGAAAGCCTCTGACTTCTTTCTCTGTCTTGGGAGCTGGCATCTCTTGTATGGCTTTCACCTTGGCAGGATCCACTTGAATACCTTTGTCGCTCACGACGAAGCCTAGCAACTTTCCAGATCTTACCCCGAAGGTGCATTTGTTTGGGTTCAACCTCAGCTTGTACAACTTCAGACGGTCAAACAGCTTCTGTAGATGGTCAAGGTGTTCCTCTTCAGTTTGGGACCTTGCAATCATATCATCGACGTATACTTCTATCTCATGATGGATCATGTCATGAAACAAAGCAACCATGGCACGTTGGTAGGTTGCCCCAGCATTTTTCAACCCAAAGGGCATGACCTTGTAGCAGAAGGTGCCCCACTGAGTAACAAAAGTAGTCTTCTCCATGTCTTCAGGAGCCATCTTAATCTGGTTATAACCTGAAAAGCTGTCCATGAAGGAGAACACCTTGTGCTGAGCAGTGTTGTCCACTAGAACGTCGATATGAGGTAGAGGGAAATCATCCTTAGGGCTCGCCCTGTTCAAATCCCTGTAATCAACACACATTCTGACTTTACCATCTTTCTTTGGCATTGGAACCACGTTGGCCACCCACTGAGGATAAGAAGTCACTGCTAGAAACCCGGCATCAAATTGTTTCATAACCTCAGCTTTGATTTTCTCGGACATCTCTGGGCGCATGCGGCGGACCTTCTGTTTTACCGAAGGGCAGTTTTCCTTGGTAGGCAGGTGATGAACTACAATGTCGGCATCCAAACCGGGCATGTCTTCGTAAGACCAAGCAAAGATTTCCATGTAGTCATGCAGCATCTGGATCAATCGTTGTTTCATGTTGAGCTCTAGATTGGCACCAATCTTGACTTCTTTTCTATCTGTCTCAGTACCCAGGTTTATCGTTTCCACTGGCTCTTCATGCGGCTGAATGGCCCTCTCTTCCTGGAGTAGCAGTCTTGCGAGTTCACCAGGCCCTTCGCAATCATCTTCACCTTCGTCTTCGGCCAAGTTGATCGGATTTTCAAAGTCATAACTGGCAGTAGCAGAGCCGTTACCAGTGAGATCCAGAGTCGATTGGAACCTGTATAAGTGAGTGTGTGTAAATATAGCTGTTTTGCAATATATAACAAAGAAAGAAAAAAAGAGCACAAGATTTGAAATGCAACAATGTCTAATGTTTTGATTAATGATATATGGAAATGTCATACAAAAAGCCCTCACAAATGGAGCCATGGTGCCCCAGGTAGGACACCGAGCCAATAAAAGTTTCAACATATTGTTTGTTACAAATTGAAAACAAAAGAGTTCATTACTGCGTGACAAATGTAATAGGTGTAAAATCTTTTGCCGTCCAGTTGCTTGGTCCGTTGTTGGTTGTTGGATAGATCCAATTGTCAAATTCTGCTTCCTCTACGTCCTCCTCGATAGCATTCACTCTTGGGTTGGTGATGAACACCGGAGGCTTTCTGATCCTTTCTTTGCGAACATCCCTCTTAGCCTCTACAGTGAAGCCCAGCCCAATCTTGTCGGTCTTTTGAGTGAAGTCAGGAAGTTGACCCCAGTTTGCACACTTGCCTCTCTCGATCACAGCCCGGGCATCCTTCAAGGAAGCCATCTTCAAAGGAAAGTCTTCTTCAATCACTGTTTCAGCTGATGCCAACGTTGGAGGTACCTCTTCAAAATGTTGAAAGGGGGTTTCAATAAACTCCCCGTCCATCTCGATATACCGGAATGAATTCAAGTGACTAACCATGTATTCCTCCTCGCCCTGCACAGTAACAATCTTCCCACTGACAGGGTATTTGAGCTTCTGGTGTAGAGTGGATGTTACAGCCCCAACCTTGTGAATCCAGGGTCGACCCAGCAAACAGGAATAAGATGGACGAATATCCATCACATAGAACGTTGAGTCAAAGACTTGGGAACCCACACGGATAAGAATGTCTACCTCACCGTGCACCATCCTCTTAGAACCGTCGAAGGCTCTAACAATGATGTTACTAGGTTTCAAATCCAGGCCCTCACAATCCAACCGATCTAAGGCCTTCTTGGGCAATACATTCAGGGAAGAACCGGTGTTCACCAACACGTGTGCAAGAGTTGTGCCCCTGCATTCTATGGAAACATGCAGGGCATCATTGTGGTTTTTTCCCTTGGCGGTCAGATCGGCATCCAAGAAACCCAAACCATTGTCAGTGGTCAAATTAGCCACATAGTCAGTGAACTGATCTGCATACGTCTCTTGCGGCACATGGGCCGTTTTCAGAAATGAAATCAGGGCCTTGGCGTGGGCCTATGAGCATAGCAACAATGATAGCATATAGATTTTGGAGGGGGTATGCCCCAACTGTTCAACGACATTGAAGTCACTCTTTTTAATGATTTTAAGGATTTCCTCCATCTCTTGCTGGGAGGCTTCAACAACGGTCTTTTTTGGTGCCTCCGTCCGGGCAGGCAAATCGGTAGTAACTCCTTTGCCCCGAGCATCAGAAGACTCAGCGGCAGTAGTAGACACAGGAACTTGATTTGGAAGAGGAACATGCACACTTGCGAGTGTGATGGTAAGAGGTTTTCGGATAACTGGTGGTGCAATGTCAGGCAAGAAGAGCCTGCCACTGCGAGTAATTTTGGCGGGACCAGTGATGTTACTGATACTGGTACCGGTGTTGAACTCCTACTTCACTCCAAGCACATACACATCTGCCCCATAGTGTCATGAGACAGCCTTGTCAGATTCATAGGGGAGGGGCCCCGGAACAGTAATGGTAATGAGTGCAACAGACATAATTTGGACTGGCTTCCTCGGGGGAGCCTTGGTAGGATTGTTGAAAATTGTGACGACAGATACTTCTTCAGCGGAAACAAATGGAACATCGGTTTTCTTGAACAGAATCTCCTTGCTATCCATCAGGCTTTGGATGCCTGACTTCAGCAGCGGACAACCGGTAGGGGTAACAGCACACAGGAGGCAACCCTTGCTACAACCCGGAAATAAACCGGCTAGCAGTAGGTTCCTCTTAACAGTCAATAGAGGGGTAGCAACATCATTTACCGAAACAGCATACAAATCTTCCTCGATGGCATTTACTCTATGCTGGGGCATAGGGGCAGTTACAACATTTGGCCTCTCAGGCGCCTCAAACTGAATTTCCTTCGCATCAATAAGGTCTTGAACCTTATTTCTCAGGGCCCAGCAATCATCAGTAGTATGCCCGGGGCTATCAGAGTGATAAGCACAACGGGAATTTGGGTTATACTTAGGAGATGCAGTATTCACGACCTTCGGAGCCTCTCTGATGGTCACCAAGTTGGTCGATAGCAGTTGCGGTAAGATTTGTGACAAGGTCATACTCAGCCGAGTGTATTGCCTTTTGGGCCTCTCACCCCTTTGTTGATTGTACTGCTGAGGAGCAGCAACAGGTTTTGAAATTACCAAGGCATTGACGGCTTGGCGGAGTTCTGGCTTGACTTGTCTTCTAGGGCCATAGACAACACTAGCTTCCTTCTTGAAAGGCTTCTTCTCAGTACTTGCGGAAGCACCTTTCTGTATCTTTCCTGACCTGATGCCAGCTTCTATCCTTTCACCCGTCAGGATCAAATCCGTAAACCCAGCGGAGGAATTACCAACCAGATGATTGAAGAATGGACCAGACAAGGTCCCTAGAAACATGTCAACCAGTTCACGGTCAGTCAAAGGAGGCTGCACCCTGCCAGCCAAATCTCTCCATTTTTGCGCATATTCTTTGAATCCTTCGCCCGTTCCCAGTGACATACCCTGAAGTTGGGTACACGTAGGAGCGAGGTCAGAGTTGTATTGATATTGTCTATAAAATGCGGTAGCCAAATCCTCCCAATGTCGGATACTGGTTCCATCTAGCTGATAGAACCACTCAAGTTGTGACCCCGAAAGGCTATCTTGGAAGAAATGAATCCAAAGGTTTTTGTCTGCCGTGTAAGGTTGGATCTTCCTTACGTACGATCTGAGATGCAGCTTTGGACAAGAAGCCCCGTCGTATTTTGCAAAGGCAGGCGCCTTGAACTTGTGTGGGATTACCACCCCAGAAGATAATCCTAAATCTTCGAAATCCAGCCCCGGCACATTTTGAATCTCCATGGCACTCAAACGGTCCTCTAATTACTTGTATCTGTCAGCAGCAGGAGGGTATTGTTCGTCATTGTAATCCGTCTCGTTGTCAGAGACTGCAGGACTAGGAGCTCCTCCCCCTTGGGGACTGTCTTTCTCTACAGAGGAAGTAGCTTGATCAGCCTCATTATGGAGTGTATTCCCAAACCTGCGTCCAGTGTTGAACAACGCAGTCCTCTTCTTCTTCTTCTTCTTCTTCTTCTTTAGGAGCAGAGCCTTCAACTCTTGTTGACCTTGGGCCAAGCTCATGACCATCTCTTGAAATTGGGCATTCTGGGCCTAGAGGGCCTTGATATCTTGCTCACTGGATGATTCTGGATTCATGATGACTGTTCAAAATAAATAGCGAAGAAGATTAAGCAACCTGTAGAAAAAGGAGTACCTGTTATGCACATGATGCATGAGATGCTATCTATGCAATGCATTCAAGGATTTTTTTAGAAATTCACAATTGTTGCAGACAAAAAGAACGCACGTCATATTAATAAGAAGAAATTTGTTAGTACATAAGTGCCCCATGGGCCAAATATTACAAAAACAACTTCTCAAGGTAAAAAGACGTTGCGCATCCTCTTTGGCGCAATGTAGGTGTTGAGGGCCTCTTGCTCATGGAGTCAGCGGGTGAGCTCTAGAACCTTCTTCTCGCTGGCGTAAAAGCTGGCTTCAAAAGTGTTCCGTTCCTCCTTGAGTTGGATCCAACTCTTCTGCATCTCCTCCCACGATGTAGGCATGTCAGGATGTAGGATGGTGTAGGGAACCTCTCCTTCCTTAACGGGCTCTTTAATCACAGGGAGAACATGAGGATAAGGCATCATTAGACTCTGGGCTCTGGTTCATACCCACTTGAGATAAGGCTCAAGAGGGATGGAGTTATTGTGCCCCAGTGTCTTGCTATCAACCTTGTTGGGCATCCTCCAAGCTCTGATGAATCTTTGGCGAAGTCCTTGTGCATCGTTGTCGAAGTCACAAACTAGGTCAGGAATCAACATGTCGTGAGGGCCATCCCTCCGTGCATATCCAAATTGCCTCAAAGCTAGGCAAGGGTTGTAGGTAATGCCCCCTCTAATGCCAAGTAATGGAACATTAGGGAACTCTCCACAACGATCGACGATGATGACATTTTCTCTGGACCGAGAACACCAATGTACATCAGAGTGAGTAAGAGTCATCAACCGTTGGGACCACCTTGAGCCTTGGTCATTCTTCAAGACAGATTGTGGAAGGTGCGAAATAAACCACCTTGCAAGGAGAGGAGTACAACACATGAGAACACCCCTCTTTCTCATTGTTCGTGTGTAAAATGAGTGAAGGATGTCCCCAAGCAATGTTGGTATTGGATTTCTAGACAAGAACATTTTGACGGTGTTGACCTCTACAAGCTGGTCAGGATTTGGGAACAGGACCAACCCATAGATAAGGAGTGCCACAATCTCTTCAAAGGCTTGTAGGTCCAATGAGTTCCAACATTCTTGTGCCTTCTCAAACAAGAATTTTGCTAAGAAACCTTTGACGCCGCTTCTAGTTTCCCAATGCCCCTTGATGTCAGAAGGCTGTAGATGTAGTGCTCGAGCAACATCTTCAGGCTTTGGTTCCTTTTCCATACCGTTGAAAGGTAGTTGATTAAGGATAGGAATTCTCAGGAGTTGAGAAAATTCCTCCAAAGTGGGCACCAACTGGTAGTCGGGGAAAGTGAAACAGTGATGAAGAGGGTCAAAGAACTGGAATAGAACTTTCATCATGTCCTCTTCAATGTTGGTGTTGACTAAGCTGAGCAGTCTACCATCTCTTTCACTGAAGGGAGAACTTTCCGGAATTCTTGATGTGAGCTCCTTGAGTTGAGGAGGGATTCTCACAAGGTTGACTTGGATGGTTTTTCTGCGAGGAATTTCCATGACCTACAAAACAAGAACGAAGATGAAGATCTAAACCCTTGAAGTGGTTAGTAAATGCATATGATGCTTTATGATGTTCATGATGTATGCACCAACATATGTACAAGCAATTCACACCAAACCCTAGTTTCAGGCTTGCATGGGGTTTCATAGGTAAGTACCCTCTTGAGTGTAGTTGGCTTAAAAACCTGTCCTATAAATAGTAACTGGGTTCTAAGGAGCTCAATATCACTAGATTGTTTTCATTGTTCATTGTTTTGGTTTAGCCACTTAACTAGCGACCAAAATATTCCAAGAAAACAACCCTGAATGAGTGTAGTATCGAGTATCTACCAACTTCAGACTGCACCAAAGCCGGTCATCTCACTACCCCTAATGAAAGGCCAAGATGGTCAAGTAAGGTTCTAGGTCATTAGTGCTTGGTGACATCACTCAGCGGCCCCGTACTCTCCTTGATTGAACTCAAGGGTTACCGGTACTCACAAATATGTCGCACTAATATAGCTATTGCTTCGACCGTGTCGGTATACCCCGCACAGTTTCCACAACATATTGCTATCTATGAATGTTTCCCAAAATCCGGGTGTAGGATTATAAACCCAAACAAGAGAGCCAAGATATAAAGCAATCAAAACAAACAATTAGTCATGCAAGAGGGTGATCTAAGCCCTAAGGTTACTCCACTTTTAAATTTATCCCCAGCAGAGTCGCCAGTTCTGTGATACGGTGGGAGAACTGACTTGAGGTTTTGCGTTTGTTTTCGCAAATGTTTCGGTTGAGCAAGAGTCGCCACCGAATTTTTATTTTATCCTAAGGAAAGGTTAAAAAGCACAGCAAAAACCTTTGAGATGTTTTCTTGGGTTCGGGGAGTAGATTATAGAAAGGGAAGGTATTAGCACCCTTTCTATCCATGGTTATCCATGGGCTCTTAGTTACTTGCTTAGATCAACTTACCTTAATTTTCAATTGTTTGAAATGGTGCTTTGTGTGTGTGTTTTGAAAATGTTTTGAAAAGAGGCCAATGTGGTGGCAACCTTTGTAATGATCCATGTTGGGATGTATATGAAGGTGTATGTCTTTTGAAAAGGTTTTCATTGTTTTTGAAAGTTGTTTTGAAAGTGTAGTGATGGTTTGAAAAAAATAGGCAAGTGTTTTTGTTTTGCAAGTTGGCAAGTAATCAAGAGCTATCTACCCTAAATTTCTCAAAGATCTTTGCTATGTTTTAACCCTTTTAACAATTTTGTTCCACCATTGCATTTGGTGGACAATCTTGTGTTAGGATGTGAAAGGGACGGGCGCGGGTCATCGTTTAGACCATGATTGCAATTGTGCCAAGTGTCTTTGGGCAATTTTCTTTTAAGGGACTTGATCATTTTTAGGCAACTTTCGAAAGCGTCATCGAGGGACTATGATCATTTGAATTGTGTTTGTTTTGCCCAAAGAGACCTAACATGCAATATGGCCCATTATTGAAGGCAACAAGTGGAATACCCTAGGGGTGCAAGTGTGATTGGTGTTGTCCATTTTCATGCTTGTTTATCTTGAATTTAGGTCCAACTATTTTTGGTTAATTGATTTGCATACAAACCCTAATTCTAACATGGCATAATTGGAAAGCTTTAAAGTGCGAAAAATAAAGTTCCTAAGTTATTACAACACAATATATGGGAAAGGGGGTACAAATGTTCAAATGGGGGTATTTTGACAAGAATTAAAACCCTAGACTATTACATCAAACTTGGAATTTTGCAAGGTATTTATTTACACAATATTCAAATAAAAATAAGATAAATATGCAAAATGCAAAAAAAAAGGTTTTTTCATATGTATGTAAAAAGTATTTATCATGTATCAAATAAGTAAAAATTAAAATTAATGTATTTTTGGTATTTTTATGGATCTAGGGTAAAACCCTAATTTTATAAATAAAAGTATTTATTGTATGATATATGCAATATTTATTAATTATTTACAAAAAATAAATAAAAGAAGGTATTTTATATAAAAAGTATTTTTGAGGTCAAAATATTAATAAAAACAAAAATGTATTAATTCTTTGTATTTTTCTAAATATATTAATAAATATGTATAAGTATTTTACTTTATTTATTAAATATGCATTATATGTACAAAAATAAAATGTTTAATATTATAGAAAAAATATATTTATATTATAAGAGGTTTTCAAGAGATAACATAAAAATAAAAAAATAAAAAAAGAAATAAAGTATGTTTGTCTTACTTTTGTATTTTTAAATAAAGGTATATTTATTTATTTATCTACAAAACTAACTAAAGTCAAATAAATATCAAAGTAAATGCAAAAAATATGGAAAAAATGTTTTTAATGTTTTTTATGATTTAAATAAAAATATGGAAACAAAATCAAAAAGAGAAAATGGAAAATAACAAGTAAATTTCAAAATGGGCCAGGGGGTGCATGTGCAATACAGTGGTGTGAAAAGAAAAGATAAATCTCAGGCCTAACCCAAGACCCTGTCTTCTTCAACCTCCAGCATCTCTTGTTCAACAAAAACACGCGTTTGCTATCTCCAGATTCCCTGATTTTTAGCACAAACTCACAACACAAGAAATGTAGAGCATCAAACCACGATTCTGGACATATAAAGAACTCATCATAACTCTCAGAAATGAGAGAGAATTTCTTCTCCCCCAATTCCTGACCTAGTTTTTATTCAATGTTCAGACTTAAAATAATCTAAGCACACATAACATAAATGAAAACTAATGATATGGGCATGTTCAGGGCTATGAATGTGACATAATTTCTTCACAAATCTAAACCTAACTATGCCTGGATAGAGAGATAAGAGTTCATGAACTTACCTGTTCAGTTGGAAACGTGTGCAACAATGGAGATGCTTACAAGGCAAGGTAATGATTTGTATAGCTTCCTTGATGTTCCAGGATGCTATTCCAACCTTTAGTTTGCTTCAAAACCAAGTGAATCGTGTTATGGCACTTCAACTGCAAAACAGAAAATATGGAAATGGTGATGTTAGCTAGGGGTGTTACAGGTCGTGTTTAGGGCTTGGAATAGTTTCAAGGGATAGTTTGGGGTGTGTTTGAACAAGTCTTAGCAAGAATGCACAAGTGGAATGAACTATGGAAGTCCAACTGCAGCTTATGCCCTGTTTTTGCAGTTTTATGGTGATTCTGTGTTTGAGAAGGCAATGGAGATGGTTGGCTCGTGTTTCAGGTCAAGGTTGGTGTTTGGAAAGTGTTCACAATCTTTGCTTAAGCTCTGGTTGACAGGAATGAGAGTTGGGAGTTGTTATGCAAGGTTACTTCAACTTTAAGCAAGAAAATCAACTTGGTGTTTCTAGCTTGTACAGGCCCCCAATCTATGCTACATACCTTAGTCTTGGTTAGAGTGATTTGTGTACAAAATACCAGCTCAAAAGATTGTGCCTATGCTTCTTGGATTTGCATTTGACATAAAGTTCAACTTTTCTAAAATGGATAATTTGCTTTTTCTACTTATGGCTTAATTTTGCATACAATGCTTAAACACATGAAATAAGGTCTTGGCACAATGGGTTAGCATTAAATTATTGAGTGAAAATGGGATATAGGACCTGTAATCAAGGAATGCAAGCTGATTTCAAAATGGCACAAGTGTATGAACATGTAAATTGGCCATAGACAAAGTGAGTTTTTCCCAACTTGCCAAATTTGATTCTCCCTAACCATGAGGTTGTTTGATGAGTTCTTGGACATTTTGGAAAGCTTGGAATGTGTACTACAATCCATATTTATAATGCAAATTAAAATTCCAAGTGGAAGTATGTGAAAAGTGGTCTTGAAGTTAGGCAAAAATCTTGCCTAAAATAGGTCAAAATTTCTCTAAGTTAAGAATGGTTTGGTACCCTTGTTCCAAAAATTGTAACTTGAGCTACAAGCTTCTTTTGAGAAAACTTTGTGAATCAAAGTTGTAGATTTTGCAATGGACTACAACTTTTATATTTTGACTTTTCCTTGAATCCAAATGCATCTTGATGAGAAAGTGGGACAAAGTTAGGAAAAAATTAGGGTTTTTCATAACTTAGAAAAATTCTAAGTTATGAAAAATCTTCATTTCAAACCCTAATTTGTGATTTTGGATTTCTTGATGAACAAGTTTCATGATTTGGCATGTTTTGATGAAAAATGAACCTTGACACTTGATTTTGACCAAAAAGTCAAAGTTTGACTTTTCAGTATACAGTCAAAAATTGATCAATTGATTAGAAAATTCAACTGTCAATCTTGTGCATTTGGAATCTTTTGAACTTGTTGAGTATGTAAAGACAATTCCAAGGGGTCCTTGAGTCCATATGTGAGCTTGGTTTGCCATTGGCTAGGTCAAACAGTCAAAAATTGCCTTTGTGCAGTCAAAACCCTAAAAATGACCATTTTGCCCTTTTGGTGTTCTGATCAAATTTCTTGTGAAATTGTGATCCAAACTTGATCAAATGGTCCATATGAGTTCATTATGTTGATGTGGTCCAAAAATCATGAGGTTTGACTGTCAATTGGCCATAGTTGACTTTTTCCCCAATACAGCTGATTTCTAGGTCAACTGTCCAATTGACTGGGCAAAGGTTGGAATCAAGGCTTGAAACTTGGTATGGATAAACTTGGGAGTCCAACATGAAGCATGAAAGTACTCTTAGGCATTTTAGGTCAAAATATCTTTGTGCAAACACAAACCCTAATTTGGGTCAACAGTGTTAGGAGAAGTCTTGCAGAGGAAACCCTAACTGGATCTTGAGCTCCAAGGGCCTTGTGATGAGGAAATGTTGAGAGAATGGGAGGGAAAATTTTGGGGTACAACACACCCTTTTGTATCTTGCCGCTCTTAATACCGGCTTCAACTCTTTCCCCGGTCATAATTAGCTCAATAAACCCGGACGATGAACTTCCAATCAGATGGTTGAAATACGGACCAGACAAGGTCCCCAGAAACATATCCACTAACTCCCTGTCAGCCAGCGAGGGTTGGACTCTACCTGCAAGGTCCCTCCATTTCTGAGCGTAGTATTTGAAACCTTCGCTCGCACCGATAAACATACCCTGAAGTTGGGTACGCGTGGGAGCAAGGTCAGCATTGTATTGGTACTGCTTGTAAAAAGCAGCAGCAAGATCTTCCCAATTATGGATACTAGCTCCTTCCAGCTGGTAAAACCATTCAAGTTGAGTCCCTGAAAGACTATCTTGAAAGAAATGGATCCAGAGGTTCTTATCAGTAGTGTATAGCTGGATCTTTCTAACATACAAACGGAGGTGCAGCTTTAGACAAGAAACCCCGTCGTATTTAGCGAAGATTGGTGCTTTAAATTTGTGGGGAATCACCACCCCAGATGACAAACTTAAATCACCAAAGTCCAATCCAGGTACCTTTTGGATCTCCATCGCATTTAACCGGTCTTCAGGCTGTTTATACCTATCCTCAGCCGGAGGATACTGGTCTTTGTCAAAGTCAGTCTCGTTGTCAGATACCACAGGGCTAGGAGCCCTCCTTTCTTCTTGGTTTTCTCCCCCTCCAGATGAGTGGGATAAATTGACTTCATCTCGCAAATTGTTCCCAAACCTACGACCCATGTTCAGGAGGACCGTCTTCTTCTTCTTCTTCTTATCCTTCAAGATAAGAGTCTTCAGATCTTGCCGACCCTTAGCCAAATTCATGAACATTTCCTGGAATTGAGCGTTTTGAGCTTGTAGAGCCATGATAGCTTGATCAATTGATGTTTTAGAAGACACGATGTTCTGAAATAAACAGCGAAGAAGATGAGAAACCTGTAAGGGTACTTGTAATGAGGTGCATGGGAATGATATGTGTATGGTATGATTTCAAAGACTTTGGAGATTCAAATTCGTAAACCAGAATGAAACACACTTTTATTAGATAAAACTTGAATTCAATGTTCAACAAATGCATTTAAGGCGTTACAAAGGGAAAAACTGAAAAGGAAATCAAAACTAGAAATAACAAAAGACGTCAGCGCTCCCATGGTCGTTTTCCGTTGGTGCTGACATAATCATTGAGGACCTTCTCATTCTCCAGCTGCCTTGTAAGCTTTAGAATCTTCTGCTCCTGCTCGTGATACTTTTCTCTATAAGTATCCCGCTCTTCTCTCAACTGGATCCACGACCTCTTTAATGCCCCAATGTCAGTTGGCATGTACGGATGTAGGACAGTAGGAGGAACCCCTTCTTCATCAACATTCTCAATAATTACCGGTAAAACAACTTCGTACGGCATTCCCAGCTTTTGGGCACAGATTCGAACCCATCAGAGACATGGTTCCATCGGAAGAGAGGTCTTCATCCCTAACTCGTGCGGATCAGACCTGTGTACCCTGTCCCAAGCTCGTATGAACCTGCGGCGATGCTCGTCACTATCCCCTTAGAAGTCAAAGACAATGCTTGGCATCAGCAACTCATGAGGTCCTTCCCTCCTAGCTCTCCCAAATTGTCGTAAGGCCAGACAAGGATTATAGGTGATCCCTCCTCGAATTCCAAGTAGTGGAACATTGGGTTATTCCCCACAACAATCAATAATAGCTACGTCTTCCATGTCTTTAGTGCTCCAGATGATGTCTGTGTGAGCCAGGGACATAATTCTGTAGGCCCAACCCATGCCTTCCTTGTTTTTCAAAACTGATTTGGAGAGGAGAGAAATAAACCACCTCGCCAGCAATGGTGAACAACACATAAGGGTTCCCCGTTTCCGAGCAGTACGTGCATAAAGAGAGTGTAGAATGTCACCCAAGAGAGTGGGCACAGGATTGCGGGACATGAAAATCTTCACTGCATTCACGTCGACGAAAGAATCTGAATTAGGAAGCAACACTAAACCATATATGAGAAGAGCTAGGATATCCTCGAATGCTTGAAAATCCAAACTGTCCCAAAACTGATTAGCCCGATCAACCAAGAATTTAGCCAAGAAGCCTTTTGTCCCACTCCGAGTTTCCCAATTAGACAATACCTCAGCCTTTGTCAGATGGAGGGCTGAAGCAATCTCTTCCGGCCTAAGGGCTTTCTCCCAACCTGTAAATTGCGTCTGCTCTAGGATAGAAATACCAAGTAGATCAGAGAACTCTTCCAAGGTAGGGACCAACTGATAGTCCAGGAAAGTGAAGCAGTGGTATAATGGATCAAAGAACTGGCACAAAACACTCATCATATGTTCATCTAATCTGGAAGTGACCAAACCAATGAGGTGACCATGCCTTCTGACAAAAGAGGAAGTATCTGGAACCTTTGCAACCAAATCTCTAAGCTGAGTAAGAATCTGTACAAAGCTGATCCGAATAGTGTTTCTACGCATAAAGGCCATGACCTACAAAACAGAACAAAGATGAATCCCCTCTGTCTTTGAAATGGGTTAGTTTGATGCAAGATGCATGCAATGTCATGATGTCATGATGTCATGATAGAAACACACCACAAGTATTCACAGATAGCAAACATGGTAAAGGCAAACAAGTCACACAGATAGCCCTTAGATTTCAGGCTGGCATGGAGTTTAGGTATTACCCTCTTTCTATTTAGTTGGTTTAAACCTGTCCTAGTAATAGTAATTGGGTTCTAGAGGATCTCAATATCACTGACCACCCTCGATCGGTCATAATTCCAGTTTGGCAACCTTTTCTTGCGGCCGGAATCATCGCGAGAGTTTGGTCTCAATGAATGTAGAATACTGCTACTGTTCTATGGCCAAGATGGTCAATTATAGGTTCTAAGGTCAGTTGGTTCTTAATGACCCCTTAGCTGACCCATATTCTCCTTGTTCCACCACAAGAGATATCGGTATAAACTAAAGTGCCACACCAACGTAGCTACTGCTTCAACCGTATTGGTCTACATCGTACAGTTCCCTCACAGTCTATTGCTACTTACCTAAAAGGTATCCCCAGATTCGGATTAGGATCTATAGTAACTCTAATTCAAACCCACAAAGATAAAGCATACAAATCAAGCAATTGAAAACATTATGATGAACTATTCCTAAGGTACACCCCACTTATTAATTCCCCAGCAGAGTCGTCAGTTTTGTGATACGGTGGGAAGAACTGACTGTTTTTTGGAATGCTGGTTTGCCTTTTGTATTCGCAAAATGTCGCGGTAAGCAAGAGTCGCCACTGAATTTTATTTTATCCAACAAGGAAAGGAAAAAAGCACAGAAAAATTCCTTTTTCGAGATTTTCTATGTACGGTGGGTAGATTATAGAAAGGGAAGGTATTAGCACCCTTTCTATCTGTAGTTATCTACGGGCTCTTAGGTACTTGCTCATCATTTTCAAAATATTTTCTTTGTGCTTGTGGGTTTGAAAAAGTTTTTGTTTTTAACTTCGATTTAACTCTTGCTTCTGTCCTCAAGAGTGTAATGAAGTGTTTTGAAAACTTTGTTTGAAAAAAGTGTGTAAGTGTGAAAAATTTGTTTGGAATGGATGAGCAAGTATCTAAGAACTATTTACCTACTCGAAAAAGGAACCGTTCTATGCTAATTTCCTTTAGACAATGCTATCCCACTATTAGTGAGTAGGTAGCACCGTCGTTGAAGTTTGAGGGTCAATTCGAAAGAGGGACATACGGTCACTAAAGCAATGTTAGGACATCTTAGCGGTAACCCTAGTGTCTTAGATAATTTGTTTGAGGCAACAATATCCGAGGCAACCGTTTCGAGGCAACTATGATCTTTTAGACAAGAGGACGACCTCTAAAACGACCTATACTCAATAACCGTGTACGAAGGCAGCCAAGTGGGGTGTACCCTAGGAGTGCGCATGTGCGAGTGTGTCGTTTTCAGTTATTTTTATCTTTGCACATTTTAAGGGTGATCTAATTTGATTTTAAGATTAAGCATTCAGTCTTGTCATGCAAACCCTATTATCAAACATCTAACAGTTATAATTTGCAGAATTAAAATGCGGAAATTAAAACTAATTATTACAAGGCGTCAGGTATTTACATCGCCAAAAGCAACCCTTTGAAAATAAAATAAAGCGGTAAAATAAATAAAATGTCCTAGTTATTATTACAAACCATAAGCAGATACATTAATTGGATAAAGAAAATAAAGCGCGATGCGAAATTAAATCGGATGCGAAATTTAGGGTTTTGACCCTTTTAAAAGAAAATGCTTTTTTTTTTTATATTTATTTTAAGACAAGAAATTAAATCCTAAATTAAAATACTAAATTAATTATTAAGTAAATTAAATGGAAAAATAATTAATGACATGTTTTTGGAGTTTTGATTAATTTAAGAAAGAAATTAAAATAATTAAATTAAAGTTAAAACCTAATTAATTCTAATTGATTTTAAATATTTACAAAAGTAAATTAATGTTACCTAGAATTAAAAACCTAATTAATTAATTAGTATTTATAAAAAAAATAAAGCCCTAAATTTTAATTGGACAAAAATATATTTTTTGTGATTTTTTTGATAGAAAGGAAATTTGTTATTGGTTAGTAAATTAATTAAATAAAAATAAAATAATTAAATCAAATAAATAAAAAATATGAGAAAGTAGAGAAATTGGGCCTTTTTTTAGAGGGTGCATAAAGCATTTTTGTTGGCCCAATAGCAACTGATCCAATTGACTTTTGGGATCCTGTGTAGGCGCGTTGACTGGCTTATGGTGTGCCCTTGAAACTTGACCACCAGATCTGGCCATCTGACCATCTGGCGCTTTGATAGTGAGTGTCCATGGTGGAAATCTGGTCCATGCGTGCACCTGATTTCCTGAAAAATATCAAGAAAATGCAATTTGCTGGAGGCAGGGATCGAACCTTGACCTCCAGCCTTGGGATGCCTTAAGCGTTGAGGTGTCTACCATTGGGCTGCGTGGTTGTTTTTGTTATAATAATACAAACAATGTATAATATATAAAAACAAAGCATATGGCCAGAAAATAAAAAAACACATGCAATGTATTTGAATGGTCCAATGGGAGGACGACACGGCTTCGTCCATGTGCTCTAAGAACTGTAAATTTACCTGCGGATTTTTATCCGCAGCTAAAAGCGTAGCTTCACTCTAAATCCTTCCCCAGGAAATATAAATGAAAGGTAGCACCATGGTTGAGCTCGTCTTGTTTCCCTGAACAAGATGATACCCTTCACGCAAGCCAATTATTCCTGTAATAAAAAGCCCTAAAAAAACCTAGAAAATCCTACAATGGTGATCCACGATATAAAGCATAAGAATG
The DNA here is from genome assembly GCA_948472305.1 of Vicia faba. Taxonomy (NCBI): domain Eukaryota; kingdom Viridiplantae; phylum Streptophyta; class Magnoliopsida; order Fabales; family Fabaceae; genus Vicia; species Vicia faba. The sequence goes on along the minus strand of OX451736.1, from coordinate 1,232,120,690 downwards.
AAATTGGTTATTGCAGAAAGCTAGCAAATGTCATGGTGAATCAGAATATGCAATTATTTTTTGTTATAAATGCAAGAATAATACAAATTGAATTCAAGAATGGGGCGGATCCGTGAGGGACTTACAACGCACTAGGAGGTCTGAAAACACGTGGTTTGGATTGGTTTCGCTTGTGGAGATGGCCAGGAAGAGATTGAGATAAGTCTCAAGTCTTAAAATTGCCTCTATGCCTGATTTTGATCTCACACTTTTTCTGGTTTTTTGCAACTTTGGTTCTCACTCTATGCTTGATTTCTAACCATTGTAATTGTCTCCACACGACCTTTATGTATTGCTTAATGTATTAGGGTAACAAACTTTGTCCAAATCTTCCTCCATTGATGATTTTGAGATTTGATTTTATTCTCTTTCAAAGCTTTCCAAATTTGACCTAAATCCAATCTCCTTGTGCATAATGACCTTGATACGATTTTGGAAGGATGCAAGTTGTCTATTGAAACCTGAAATGATCACAAGATCTTTAGTTTTCAATGTTTTAGATTTTATGTGATTTTATTTGATTTAAAATGAATTAATTCAAATAAAAAACAAATTAAATAATAAAAATAAGATATGGACACATGGCCAAAGCTAGAGAACGTGGGCAATAATGCAAACTCAAAACAAGTGAAAAAGAATGGGCCCATTTGGCAAAATTTGAAGTTTTGGGGATAGTTGACTTTTAGCAATTTTGCAAAAAAGTCCAACTTCAACAATGCATAACTTCTTCAATTTTTAATTAGAGGTGTTCTTGGACTTTTTAGAAAGATTGATATGTCCTATAATCAACCCTTTTGGTCTCATATCATTTTGATATTCCATGCTCAAGTTAGAAGCTTTGACAAAAAAAGTGTTTTTGTTGACTTTCAAAAATGACCTATAATGTCAAAATTCATAACTTCTTGTGAGTGCATTAAGTTGATATTGTGGTATGAAGATGGATTGTAGGTAATTGCATCCTCTTCAAAATGATCTTTGGATGGGTCATTTCTCATAAAGTATGAGAAAGTTATGCTTGGTCAAAGTTGAGTTGACTTTTCCTACAAAACCCTAATTTAGCAACTTTTGAATCTTGATGAATTTTGAGAAATCCTTGATGAACCATGATCAACCCTTGATAAAATGATGAAATATACTTCAAAATGAGAATGTTGACAAAAAATCTTGAAGTTTGACTGTATGGGGGTCATAGTTGACTTTTGCCCTAGCATAGTCGATTTTTGGACCTTTTGAGCAATTGAATGAGCAAAATTCCTCTACAAGGCTTGAAACTTGACATGATTGATCTTGAGAGCATATTAGGACATTGGTGAGAACCTGGGGTCACTTGGACTCAAGGATCTTTATGCAATGTGAAACCCTAGTTTGGGGAAGACTGCCTTAGGAGAGAGCTTGTCTGACCAACTCTTGGACTAACTTGAGCAACTTGGAGATTTTTCTTGCAATGTTTTGAGAAATATGGGATGGCAAATTTTGGGGTACAACAGCGTGCTGGGAGGATCTCGCAATGAAACATGATAACAATGTGAGCATGCCGTTCAGGACTTATATGGATTTCTTCGATGTAGGCGTGGGGAGGTCGGAGAAAGCCCGACATTTGTCGGGGTTTGCTTCGATTCCTCATTCTGTCAGGTAGAAGCCGAGGAATTTCCCTGCCTTGACCCCGAATGTGCACTTCTCGGGGTTAAATCTCATTTTGCATTGCCTTTCTTGAGCAAAGACTTCCCAGAGGTGAGTGGCATGGTCGGTATCTGCTCGGGATTTGACGATCATATCGTCCATGTATACCTCGAGCATATCCCCGATTTGGTTGTGGAATACTTTGTTCATCATTCGTTGATAGGTTGCTCCTGCATTTTTCAGACCAAAGGGCATTACGTTAGAGTAATAGTTGCCTGAGCTGGTCATGAAAGCGGTGTAATGCTTGTCGCTTATTGCCATTGGAATTTGGTTATAGCCCGAATAGGCGTCCATAAACGATAATATTTTATAACCGACCGAGTTGTCGACCAACATATCTATGTTAGGTAAAGGAAATGCATCCTTCGGGCATGCCCGGTTAAGATCAGTATAATCAACGCACATTCGCCACTTTCCATTATTTTTCTTGACAAGTACAACATTTGACAGCCAGGTTGAATACCGAGCTTCAGAAATAAAATTTGCCTCCAGGAGGTCTTTTACAGCTTTTTCAGCAGCCTCCATTTTCTCCGGAGACTACCTACGTCTATGTTGTACTACTGCCTTAGCGGTGAGATCTATGGCGAGACGGTGACAGGCGACCTCGGGGTCGAGTCCAGGCATCTCCTCAGCGCTCCATTCAAATAGGTCCGCATTCTCGCGCAAGCAAGCTTTGATTTGCTTCCTTGCTAAGTCGGGGAGTCTGATGCCGATCTTCACTCCTCTGCTTGGGTCCTCACCGAGGGGGACGAGTTCGAAGTCCCCGTCCAAAATTGGTCGGAGGGGGACTTGATCTCCGCTAGGAGGCTCATCTTGGTCGAAGCGGGTGTCCAGGGATATTGAGTCGACCTCTTGAGGGGTTCTCTGCTCTTCTGCCTTGATGGGATCTGTCCTCTGAGGCTCTGGTCGTGTTATCGCAGCTCTCTTGGCGGGCCTTGTGCTGGTGTCCACCGTATCGCGTCCCTTGGAAGCCATATTAAAACACCTTCGGGCCGCTACTAGATCCCCTTGGATGGTGGCGACCCATGCCTTCTTGGTGTAGAACTTCATTTTTAGGTGAATGGTGGAGGGTACCGCGGTCAGCTCTACTAATGTCGGCCTTCCGAGAATGCAGTTGTAGAGGGACGGGAAATCAATGACGTGGAAGTGCACCCTGACTTGCCTCATTGTCGTATCCTCGCCGTACGTGACCATGAGCTCGACGTATCCCCAAGGTTTGGAAGTTGAGTCATTAAAGCCCTACAGGTCTGACCCCATGTAAGGTGAGAGGTGAGAGTCGTCGAGCTGCAGGGTTCAAAACAGTTGGCTGTACATTACATCGAAGGAATTCCCTTCATCGACGAGGATGCGGTATACGTCAAAGTTGGTCATTCTCGCTCTTATCAGCAAAGGAATGACCGAATTGGGGGGCCCTCCGGGGAGTTCTTCGAGATAGAAGGTGATAGGTTCCGACCTGCCCTTCACCTTTTCAAAAGTCACCGTTTGAGGGGGGGGGGGGGTGTCGACCAACTCGTCCAGCTTCCTCTTAGTTGAGTTAATGGTTAGGTCATTAAACCCTCCACCATTGATGACCATGGAGGAGGGAAGGTGTTCCCACCTGCTGTGCGTCGACAATGGTTCTTGGATATGGTCGGGGACGTAGAAGTCCTCAGGTCTTGTGACGGAGAAGGCAGTTTGGATGGGAACCGACTCGTCAGATGGTCGGGCATCCTCTTCTACTTCCCTCGTCTCACGAGCATTTCAAAGAGGAGCATCGTTTCACCGGTACTGGGCGAGTCACCCCCCTTTTATGAGGGTCTCGATGGCATCTTTAAGATGGACGCAGTTTTCAGTCAGATGGCCATGGCTCCGGTGGTACTGACAGTATTTGCTCCTGTCCACCTCGGGTTTGGCAGGAGCTGGTCGGGGACGTTTGACTTCGCGATCTTTGAAGTCTGTACTCGCACACTCCGCTAAGATGTGCTCGCGGGAAGTCGTGAGTAGAGTGTATTCTTTGAAACATCCCGAAGGCCCCCTCAACTCTCGGGTGTCCCGGGGTTTGTCGTCTTTTCTTTTCTCCCTGGTTCGTCAAGGAGGGATGGCATCTTGGCGCGGATTGCTGCTGGATCTGCGATTCCTGGGGTCTCGGGCTCTATTGGCCGCTTCCCTCTCCTCGTAGTCCATGTAGGCCCTGGCCTTCTCGAGGAGAGCATCAAACATTTGGGGTGGTTCGATGCCCATGACTTTTCTGAATTTCGTTCTGGGGAGGAGGCCCCTCTCCAGCAGGTATCTCTTCATATGGTCCATGCAGGGGACCTGGATGGCTTCTCGGTTGAAGTGGTTGATGAATTCTCTCAAGGTCTCATCGTGCTTCTGGACGATGGCCTCAAGCGCCGCTTCAGTCTTCAGATGTCGCTGTGACACAGTGAACAAGCTGATGAACTGGTTCTTCAAGTTTCGCCACAAGGTGATTGGCCCCGGGGTGAGACACTTGTACCAGTCCGTAGCTGCTTTCCTCAGGGTCGTGGGGAACAACCGGCATTTGATTGGTCCCCCGACATTGTGGTAGTGTAGCATGGCCTCGAACCCGTCTATGTGGTCGACCGGGTCGGCGATGCTGTCATATTCTTTTAAGTGTGGAGGCTTCTCCATTCCTGGGGGAATAAGCGCCTTCATGATAGCTTGTGACAAGGGACCACGGGGGTCGTCCTCGTCACTTCGTTCCGGGGAGCGGGACGGGAATCTGATGTATTGTCGGTCACGATGGCCCTGGTCGTGCGGGACGTTCCTAGAGCGATGTGACCGTTGATAGACTCCTCCGCATCTGTCCCCGGGAGGTCTTCATTCTTGCCGTGAGGGACCATGGTCGAACCTTTATGCTTCGATGATTGGTTCTCTCTCCAAGCGAGGTCTTCGCCCTATTGGTCTGGGCGACGGGCTTTGAGAGAAGTCTTAGTCCTGTCTCCGCATGGGAGATCGAATATGTTCCTTTGTTCTTCTAGGAGGAGGGGATTGAGGCCTCCTGTGTCTTCTAAGGGGCCTTCGGTCGTCTTCAAGTGCTCTCAATCTTTCCCCTTGGGAAAAGATGAGATAGTTCGTCTGGTTAATTGTTGTGAACAGTGCCCTGGTCGTGGCATCTGCCCCAGTAGGGACAAGGACCTCATGGAATTGGACGGTTGGATCCTCTTCAAACCGATGAGGGACTGATGAAGATGAAGTCGTGGCTCTATCCCGATAGTTAGAGGGCCCGGGGATGGTGCCTCCGGGGAGTATGTTATGGCCGGTGATGCTGGTGTTGTCGGGGCCGCCATTTTTGTCGGTGATGTTGTTGTTAGCTTCAACGATACAGACGTTCTGGTTATCCTGAATCTGGTCAGCCATGATGGTCGAGGATGGTTTTAGCTTTGGTCTTTGTAAGTTTGTAAGACGAGGAAGCTTAGTTTCCCACAAACGGCACCACTGATCGTACCTGATCAGAGTTAGACCACCACAGCTGGTTTGAACTGGATTTGAAGGATATGGGGGGGGGGGGGGGTACCTGCAAGGCACTCCAATGACAAAGTGAGAGATGGAATGAGCAGGCAAGTAGTATATAATTGTGTATGAAATAAATACCTGACCCTCTTGAAATAGAGGGTATTTATAGCCCTCAGTGCTAGGCCAAGGTCCCTTTACTGGGTTGACCAAACAGGCTCAACAAAGGGACTGCCAGGTTCTACGTGGAGTAGTGGGGTCCTGCACGTGGTCCCCTACCTGGATGATGCTCTCCGCAGAATAAGGAGGGTGAAGACGTGATCTTCCCGGGACCCTGAGGACTCCGAGATATTCAAAGAGGTTGAGAGTCTCCCCTACGAGGAGGGTGCTCGAGCAGGGCTTAGATTGGGATGCTCCTCGTCTAGGACGTCCCTCGTTGGGGACGCTCTTCGCGGGCACCAGCGAGCACAGTCTAATTCGACCAGCACCCATGATCGGGGTGTACCGGGGAGTCTAATTCTCAGCATGATAGTAAAGCTTGGATTAGGCCTAGCTGGTGATTAGGCCACGGGCAGGCCCAGTCCAGAACAATGATGTTCTCAAAATAAATGAGACTATGCTGTATGCAATGTGTATGCGCACGTCATGATATATGAACATGAAATGCTATTGTGACATATTCGAGTGGGAAAATAAATCCCTGACCGCTGCTGGAGAGTAACGAAAATTGAGTTCCTGACTGTCATAGAAAAAGTGGTTCTTCTACTTCCGCTGGGGATGGTGAACCAGAGATGACTATATTGGGGATTTGCCCCTTGTTTATGAATATTCTGCCGAGGAGAGACTCTTCTTGAGAACAACTTTGCGGGGGAATAACTCTGTTTGAGAGAGGAGATGCTTTGCTAGAAGATCTTGCCGATTCAGAGAGATAAACTCCGTTGGGGGATGGACTTCTGTAGTCGGAGGAATAAACTTTGTTAGGGATTGAGCTTATGTATTCAGAGAAATAAACTCTGCTTGGGAGACAACTTTATGAACCGCTTGCGATTATGAAATTTGGTCGGGGAATATAGATGTCGATTCTCTAAAGGAACTTTACCGGGGAACGTAGCTCCTATTTGGGGAAGCCGATGTCAAAGCTTTAGTTGCCTCTACTCTGTGAGGAGTGTAGATGTCACATGGTCGTATGCTGAGGATACAACAACGAATTTGCATCAGGACTTTTCTGCCCCTGTATCTGCTAGAGAAAGTGCCTGCGGAGGCCTTGTGGATTGAGTGTTATCCCAACTTATGAGGTGCTTGGTAACTGCCGATCAGAATGATAAGTCTTCTACTGATAGGCAAGTGACAAGATAACGGGACATAGTCGTACGCTTTAATCCCTAACTTTTGCATGGACTGTCTTTTCAGATTTTCAGTCCACCGGGATACCCTTTTTTGCCCAAGCCACCTTTTCAGGTTTTCGGCTTGCCGGGTGTACATATCATTTTTGTTTTTATCCCTAGTTTTTGCCCGAACCCTTTTGGTTCGCCGTGATGCCCTTATTTTTGCCTAGGCCAGTCAACCTAGCGGGTCTTTATTCATGCGCAGTATTTTCTGACTATGTCTACGCTCTCAGGGTGTAGGGATTTGTCACTATCGGTAGTGTTGTGTTGCCATAATACCAGAAGATGTTTGTTTGATCGTACATGATTCGTTGCTGGAATTCATGCCCAATTCCCCCAAGTGATTCAGATGGAGATTTGCCCCTGGCTATTTGGCATCTTTGAGAGATTCCTTGAATTTTGACTTGACTTCCCCAGATGATGGAGAATGGTCATGTCGTGCCCCTTGGTTGGAAGTGTTTTTCCACTTGAGGTGATCCTTTTTATTGAGAAGGTTTTTGTTCACTATATATTCATCATGCGAATTTCTCTGTTGCTGAACAAATAGTCATATGCAAACAATGTTATTTTAAGAATGCAAAGCTTACGTCTATCTTGAAGTTTTGAAAATGCAGTTTTTTTTATAGAAAAAAAGAATTTTGCAAAGATGTGATATCAACTCAAGATTTGTAAAGGACCTTCAGGAGTCATGATACCTTTTGTAACAATATGCTTTCGAACTAACCATGCTTCAGTTAGGACTTTTAAGGGTTATAACGTGGTCTGGTTCACGGTTTAAGAAACAAAGGATAAAGGCTCAAATTTTATTTGTATCCACCCGTTCTTCGTGATGTTCTTCGATCCTAAACTCAGCTAATTGTGCATTTAGATCCCGTTTGAGTCTTTACTATGATATTCCAGTGATGGTTTGGATACTGACGGTTTATTTCGAATAGGCAGTCATTTTTTTGTTAAGGGTTTGTAGGACCTCTTTCTTTTTGATTTTATTATCCCTGTCTTTTGCATGAACTGTTTCTTTTTGCATGAAGGTTTCTTTTTTACTTAATGGGCTTTTATTTCGAGAGATAATGACTGCCTGTCTTAACGATTATAGGGAACCATCACCGTCTTTTGTTTTGGAAGGACGTCTTTGATGCCATTCATTGTGTATGATCGATGGATCTGGAACTGACTGTCTAACGCTGGTTCGCGAAATGTTGCGGAAGCAAGAGTCGCCACCGTCTTTTATTTTCTCCAACATGGACAGGACAAAAGCACAACAAAATTCCTTATGAGATAGTTTCTCGGTTCGGGAGGTAGATTTATAGAAAGGGAAGGTGTTAACACCCTTTCTATCCATGGTTATCCATGGGCTCTTAGATACTTGCTCATTGTGTTTTCAAAAATGTTTGCTTTTCAATTGTGAGGGGGTTTGAAAAATTTCGTTTAAAGATTTCTGAATGACTCTTGTATCTGTCCTCAAGAGTGTTTGAAAAATTTGCTTTGAAAGCTTTTTGAAAGTGTCAGTGTGAAAAAGTTGTTTTGTTTGTTTTTGAGAGAGTAAGTATCCATGAGTCATCTACCTACCCTAAGGAATTAGGCTGTGTAAATGTCCTTAAGGTAGTGCCATCCCACCATTGAGAGGTAGGTAGCACCACCGCTGGAGGTGTTCGGGTCAATTCGTTTGTAGGGACAGTGTGGCCACCAGAGCAACAGTAGGACACCTTAGAAGCTACCCTTGTCCCATTGATCCTTTCTAATTCCGAGGCAACCGTTTCAAGGCAACTGGATCATGTTATGGACATAAGGACTTACTAAAACGTCCTATACTCGACAACCACCTTTCGGAGGCAAGGCAACAGTGAGGCGTACCCTAAGAGTGGTGTGTGAATTTGTGTGTTGTTTTCATGTTAATATTTGTCTTTGATCATGCATTTGTGGTGATCTACGCTTGTTTTTAATTTAGGCCATACATTCTTTCATGCAAAGTTTAATAGTTTAAGAGTGCGGAAATTTAAATGCGGAAAGATAAATCCTACGCTATTACAAGGCGCGGGTCTATACATCGCCAAATTACAAAGACCCGTTTTATAAAAAAAATGTGGAAAGTAAAAGACCTAATTATTATTACAAGGCTTGAGCAATTACATAATATTCACAATAAAATAACGTGCGAAAAGAATAGAAAATAGAACGTTCGAGGGCGTTGGACCCTTTTGAAATTAAATTAAATTAAAAGGACTAATTGATTATTAAATTAAAGAAAAGAAATGTTTTTTAGGTTTTTGGTATTTAATGGAAATAAAGAAAATTAATTAGAAGTTAAATGAAACCCTAGTTCTAAGTATTTTTAATTATTAAAGAAAAAAAAGATTAAAGTTTAACCTAATTTACTAAATATTTAACATACATGTTTATTTACAAAATAATTAAGAATTAATAATAATAATAATGATGAGAAAATTATCTAAAAAGAAAAGGTGACAAAATATCAAAACCCTAATTCTACCTATTTTAATTTATTAAGAAAAACATTAAAATTTTAAAACCTAAATTAACTAGTTAATTATTAAAGTTTATTTACAAAATAAATAATGGTGAAATTAATATTAACAATAAACATTTTTGATTTTTTTGTATTTTATTTTATTATGAAAATTATTTTAGGAATTTAAAGAAAACAATTAAAACAATTAATAGAATTAGAAAGAAAAACAAATAAAAATAAAAAATTGATACAAACCATGGGGGGTGTCTGACCCCAAAAGGAGGTTTTTTGTGAGAAATCTGGCCCAAGAATGCAAAGCCTTTTTGACTTTATGTGCTTGCATGTGGAGTGGTTGACTAGCGTGTATGGTAGACATCCTCTTATAGCCTTTGGATTGAAACTCATGGGCGCGTGGCAGGCCTGGATGTGAACGTGCATGATGGACCTTGGATGAAGTGCTGCATAGTAACACATTAAGGAAAAATATATGAAATATGTGGGGGGATCTGGGAATCGAACCCAGGTCCCAATGCCTGCAGGACACCTTAGCCACCAACCAAGCCAACGCGTTTCTTTGTAATGTTAATGGGACGTGATTATTATAAAAAGAACAAACGTTAGTAATATGAATAACAAAATCACGCGCCAATTTTGAATGGTCCAGTAACATCAAGCCACGCTAGCTTTCTTCTTCGTTTGCCTGCAAATAGAAAACAGATAGCGGGGGTTTTAAACCCCCACTAAATAGAAACCATGAAAATAGCGATTAGAACATGAGCAAATATAAAAAGGGCGCGAGGTGTGAGTTTGTCTCGTCTTGAGGTCACGAATCCAATGGCATAGGTTTGGTAGTTCAATTTTGCCATATGTGTAAACCCCTAAATTTGGAGCTCTGAAACCCTAGCAAACGTTAATGGCAGATTTTGATATAGGCATTGTTAGTTCAATTAAAGGGTACCATTAGCTTCAGAGCGTCATTGTTAGTAAGAATCAACCATTAAAAATCATGAATAATGCATGTAAATTAAAACACGATTAGGGAAAAGTTCAAGAAAAGTTTGACTTTGTTCTACCAATTCTTTGAGTGTGGAGGTGTGTTCTTGATTGCAACACGTTCCTGGATGTCTTGGCAATGTTTTGGAATGCTTCTTAAGCTTTGAATTGTGCTCTAGGTGTGAAATCAGTTTTCAACTTTTGGCCAAAAATTTGCAATTTGGTTCTTTGTTTTCTGAGCAGCATTCGTGTCCAATGCATTAGGTTATGGTTGTGTATAAGTATTTGAACGAAATTAGGTCAAAACCAAGTCCAAAGATCCATGCATTCATGTTTTGAATATTTGATTTTCTCCATATCTTTTTTCAATCTTTTTCCATGCCAATCATGCCAAATATGGATGATTTTGTCCCCTTGAGATGGTGCACGATATATTTAGCTCATAATGGATATATTTGCTGCACAAAAAGGATTTAAAAACATGATTTGGTATTTTTCTTATATTTAAATTTAATTAAATGAATTAATGATAATAAAAATTCAAATAATTAATCAAAAATAAGAAAATAACTCCCTTTGAGCTTGATGGGTCGTGCATAGCCTTTGGGTAATGATTCATGGAAGAATTTGTGGCCAATTAGCAATTTTGAAGCCTTTTGTACAAAGTTGACTTTTCAAAATTCCCAAAAATTTCCCAACTTCTACAAGGCATATCTTGCTCAATTTTGAAGCTATGAACATGTTCTTGGACATTTTGGAAAGGCCTTGAAGTCCTCTAACCAATTCCTTTGGTCCCATGTCATTTTGATTTACCAATCTCAAGTTATGATCTTTGACTTAAAGTGCCTTTTTGTTGACTTTTGAAAATGACCTATAATGTTGAAATTGATAACTTTTTGTGAGAGCATTTCTTGGACTTGAAGTGTGAAGATGAGTTGTAGGAAATGTCATCCTCTTCAAAATGAGCTTTGGATGGGATTTTTCTGATAAACCATGAAGAAGTTATTCCCTGGTCAATTTGCAGTTGACTTTTTCAACTATCCAAAAATAGAAACTTTTGCATCTTGAGATTTTTGAACCATTCTTTGGGAATCATGATCAAGAATTGATCAAATGATGTTTGTGGCTTCAAAATAAGATATTGACCAAGAATTTGGATTTTTGACTGTCAAATGACCATTTTGCCCCTACAGTTGACTGTGGAGCAATTAGGGTTTTTGACTGTGCAATTTGATGCTGTGAGTCTTGAACTTGACATATGAATGCTTGACAATGTATGTAGGCATGTGGGACTTGATTGGACCCTTGGAAACTTCAATTTCTTTGCCAGAACCAAAACCCTAATTTTGACTGTGTTAGGAGGCAATTGGACTGTGCAACCCTTGGGAGATTTTGAACCATGATCTTGGCAAATCTTGAAGAATATGGGAGGGAAAATTTTGGGGTACAACAGTCTTTCCCAACAGATGGGGTAATCTGCTCAACTTCATTTTGTGATCCATTCCCAGATTTGCGTCTAGGGTTGAACAACACCGTCCTCTTCTTCTTCTTTTTCAAAAGCAGGGTCCTCAGATCTTGTTGCCCCTGGGCTAGACTCATGATCAACTCTTGGAACTGGGCGTTCTGAGCCTGGAGGGTCTTGATGGATTGTTCAGTAGATGATTCAGGATTCATGACGATCGGCTGAAATAAACAGCGAAGAAGGTAAGCAACCTGTAAAAAGGGATACCTGTAATGCAATGATATGTATATATGCATGCAATGTTTTCGAGGATCTCGCGGGGTAAACAGAGAAATTGGTTAGAATTGGAGTCCGATAGCTTGATTAAAGGAACTTCATGTTGTTGAGAATCCTTCTTCAAGAGTCAAGGCTCACCATATCGAGTGGGTCATAGCCCCTGACAACCTTGGCTAGAGGAAAATAAATCCCCTTTGCCCCTTGCTGGACAGTTGGTTCATCATGACCTGCATCACAAGCCCTTGAGATCCTTGAAACGGGTTAGTCTTTATGCAGGATGTATGCAATGGTATGATGTTATGCTATGCGTGGGGTAATGTAAGTAAACCCTGTTATGAGTCCAGATTAAGGACTATAAGCAAAACCTGCAAGAAACTCAAGTGTCAGATAACAAGCATGTAAGCAGTCAAGTTTGAAAGCACACAAGTCACACAAGAGAGCCCTTAGAGTTTAGGCCAGCATGGGGTTCAGGTACTACCCTCTTTCAGTTTGTTGGTTAAGACCTGTCCTATCAAAAGTAACCGGGTTCTAGAGGATCCCAATATCACTGGACTGTTTTCATTGTTCATCGTTTCGATTTAGCCACTGAACTGACGACTGAAATATTCCAAGAAAACAACCCTCAATTGAGTGTAGCATCGAGTATCAACCAACCTCGGACTGCACCAAAGTCAGTTATCTCACTACCCTAAAGAGGCCAAGATGGTTCAATTAAGGTTCCTAAGGTCAGTTGATGCTTCACGACACCATGCGGCGGCCCCGTACTCTCCTTGACTGAACTCAAGGGTTACTGGTACTCACCAAAGTGCCACATCAACGTAGCAGACTGCTTCAACTATGTCGGTATACCCCGCACAGTTCCCTCGCAGCCTTGTTGCTACTTTCTAAGAAGGTATCCCCCAGATCCGGGTTAGGATCTATAGAACTCCCAAAACAGGCCCACAATTTAAAGCAAACAATTCAGACAATTGAAAACACAAGTGATCTTAGTCCTAAGGTACACCTCACTTTAAATATTATCCCCAGCAGAGTCGCCAGTTCTGTGATCGGTGGATCTGGAACTGACTGTTTAACGCTGGTTCGCGAAATGTCGCGGAAGCAAGAGTCGCCACCGTCTTTTATTTTCTCCAACATGGACAGGACAAAAGCACAGCAAAATTCCTTATGAGATAGTTTCTCGGTTCGGGAGGTAGATTTATAGAAAGGGAAGGTGTTAGCACCCTTTCTATCCATGGTTATCCATGGGCTCTTAGATACTTGCTCATTGTGTTTTCAAAAATGTTTGCTTTTCAATTGTGATGGGGTTTGAAAAAGTTTCGTTTAAAGATTTCTGAATGACTCTTGTATCTGTCCTCAAGAGTGTTTGAAAAATTTGCTTTGAAAGCTTTTTGAAAGTGTCAGTGTGAAAAAGTTGTTTTGTTTGTTTTTGAGAGAGCAAGTATCCATGAGTCATCTACCTACCCTAAGGAATTAGGCTGTGTAAATGTCCTTAAGGTAGTGCCATCCCACCATTGAGAGGTAGGTAGCACCACCGTTGGAGGTGTTCGGGTCAATTCGTTTGTAGGGACAGTGTGGTCACCAGAGGAACAGTAGGACACCTTAGAAGCTACCCTTATGCCATTGATCCTTTCTAATTCCGAGGCAACCGTTTCAAGGCAACTGGATCATGTTATGGACATAAGGACTTACTAAAACGTCCTATACTCGATGACCACCTTTCGGAGGCAAGGCAACAGTGAGGCGTACCCTAAGAGTGGTGTGTGAATTTGTGTGTTGTTTTCATGTTAATATTTGTCTTTGATCATGCATTTGTGGTGATCTACGCTTGTTTTTAATTTAGGCCATACATTCTTTCATGCAAAGTTTAATAGTTTAAGAGTGCGGAAATTTAAATGCGGAAAGATAAATCCTACGCTATTACAAGGCGCGGGTCTATACATCGCCAAATTACAAAGACCCGTTTTATAAAAAAAATGCGGAAAGTAAAAGACCTAATTACTATTACAAGGCTTGAGCAATTACATAATATTCACAATAAAATAACGTGCGAAAAGAATAGAAAATAGAACGTTTGAGGGCGTTGGACCCTTTTGAAATTAAATTAAATTAAATTAAAAGGACTAATTGATTATTAAATTAAAGAAAATAAATGTTTTTTAGGTTTTTGGTATTTAATGGAAATAAAGAAAATTAATTAGAAGTTAAATGAAACCCTAGTTCTAAGTATTTTTAATTATTAAAGAAAAAAAAAGATTAAAGTTTAACCTAATTTACTAAATATTTAACATACATGTTTATTTACAAAATAATTAATAATTAATAATAATAATAATGATGAGAAAATTATCTAAAAAGAAAAGGTGAAAAAATATCAAAACCCTAATTCTACCTATTTTAATTTATTAAGAAAAACATTAAAATTTTAAAACCTAAATTAACTAGTTAATTATTAAAGTTTATTTACAAAATAAATAATGGTGAAATTAATATTAACAATAAACATTTTTGATTTTTTTGTATTTTATTTTATTATGAAAATTATTTTAGGAATTTAAAGAAAACAATTAAAACAATTAATAGAATTAGAAAGAAAAACAAATAAAAATCAAAAATTGATACAAACCATGGGGGGTGTCTGGCCCCAAAAGGAGGTTTTTTGTGAGAAATCTGGCCCAATAATGCAAAGCCTTTTTGACTTTCTGTGCTTGCATGTGGAGTGGTTGACTAGCGTGTATGGTAGACATCCTCTTATAGCCTTTGGATTGAAACTCATGGGCGCGTGGCAGGCCTGGATGTGAACGTGCATGATGGACCTTGGATGAAGTGCTGCATAGAAACACATCAAGGAAAAATATATGAAATATGTGGGGGGGGCCTGGGAATCGAACCCAGGTCCCAATGCCTGCAGGACACCTTAGCCACCAACCAAGCCAACGCGTTTCTTTGTAATGTTAATGGGACGTGATTATTATAAAAAGAACAAACGTTAGTAATATGAATAACAAAATCACGCGCCAATTTTGAACGGTCCAGTAACATCAAGCCACGCTAGCTTTCTTCTTCGTTTGCCTGCAAATAGAAAACAGATAGCGGGGGTTTTAAACCCCCACTAAATAGAAACCATGAAAATAGCGATTAGAACATGATCAAATATAAAAAGGGCGCGAGGTGTGAGTTTGTCTCGTCTTGAGGTCACGAATCCAATGGCATAGGTTTGGTAGTTCAATTTTTCCATATGTGTAAACCCCTAAATTTGGAGCTCTGAAACCCTAGCAAACGTTAATGGCAGATTTTGATATAGGCATTGTTAGTTCAATTAAAGGGTACCATTAGCTTCAGAGCATCATTGTTAGTAAGAATCAACCATTAAAAATCATGAATAATGCATGTAAATTAAAACACGATTAGGGAAAAGTTCAAGAAAAGTGTGACTTTATTCTACCAATTCTTTGAGTGTGGAGGTGTGTTCTTGATTGCAACACGTTACTGGATGTCTTGGCAATGTTTTGGAATGCTTCTTAAGCTTTGAATTGTGCTCTAGGTGTGAAATCAGTTTTCAACTTTTGGCCAAAAATTTGCAATTTGGTTCTTTGTTTTCTGAGCAGCATTCGTGTCCAATGCATTAGGTTATGGTTGTGTATAAGTATCTGAACGAAATTAGGTGAAAACCAAGTCCAAAGATCCATGCATTCATGTTTTGAATATTTGATTTTCTCCATATCTTTTTTCAATCTTTTTCCATGCCAATCATGCCAAATATGGATGATTTTGTCCCCTTGAGATGGTGCACGAGATATTTAGCTCATAATGGATATATTTGCTGCACAAAAAGGATTTAAAAACATGATTTGGTATTTTTCTTATATTTAAATTTAATTAAATGAATTAATGATAATAAAAATTCAAATAATTAATCAAAAATAAGAAAATAACTCCCTTTGAGCTTGATGGGTCGTGCATACCCTTTGGGTAATGATTCATGGAAGAATTTGTGGCCCATTAGCAATTTTGAAGCCTTTTGTGCAAAGTTGACTTTTCAAAATTCCCAAAAATTTCCCAACTTCTACAAGGCATATCTTGCTCAATTTTGAAGCTATGAACATGTTCTTGGACATTTTGGAAAGGTCTTGAAGTCCTCTAACCAATGCCTTTGGTCCCATGTCATTTTGATTTACCAATCTCAAGTTATGGTCTTTGACTTAAAGTGCCTTTTTGTTGACTTTTGAAAATGACCTATAATGTTGAAATTGATAACTTTTTGTGAGAGCATTTCTTGGACTTGAAGTGTGAAGATGAGTTGTAGGAAATGTCATCCTATTCAAAATGAGCTTTGGATGGGATTTTTCTGATAAACCATGAAGAAGTTATGCCCTGGTCAATTTGCAGTTGACTTTTTCAACTGTCCAAAAATAGAAACTTTTACATCTTGAGACTTTTTGAGCCATTCTTTGGGAATCATGATCAAGAATTGATCAAATGATGTTTGTGGCTTCAAAATAAGATGTTGACCAAGAATTTGGATTTTTGACTGTCAAATGACCATTTTGCCCCTGTAGTTGACTGTGGAGCAATTAGGGTTTTTGACTGTGCAATTTGATGTTGTGAGTCTTGAACTTGACATATGAATGCTTGACAATGTATGCAGGCATGTGGGACTTGATTTGACCCTTGGAAACTTCAATATCTTTGCCAGAACCAAAACCTTAATTTTGACTGTGTTAGGAGGCAATTGGACTGTGCAACCCTTGGGAGATTTTGAACCATGATCTTGGCAAATCTTGAAGAATATGGGAGGGAAAATTTTGGGGTACAACATTGTGCACCTGGATTAACTGAGAAAACTACCCTGCCCCAGGTTGTGATTAAGGGTTTTAATTTGTGTGAAAGAAAAACTCCTACTTATTTGGCTCAAAGGGGTTTGTGATACGGTGGGAAGAGAACTGACTGTTTTGAAATGCTGGTTTGCGTTTTGCGTTTGTTTTCGCAAAATGTCGCGGTAAGCAAGAGTCGCCACCGTCTTTTATTTTATCCAACAAGGAAAGGAAAAAAGCAAAGAAAAATTCCTTTTTCGAGATATTTCTCGGGTCCGGGGGGTAGATTATAGAAAGGGAAGGTGTTAGCACCCTTTCTATCCGTGGTTATCCACGGGCTCTTAGGTACTTGCTCAAAGTGTTTTCAAAATTTGCTTTTCTTTGTATTTGTGGGTTTGAAAAAATTCTTTGTTTGAAAAGGAGTGTAAGTGTGAAAATTTTGTTTTGTTTTGAAAGAGCAAGTATCTAAGAACCATCTACCTACTCAAAAAAGGAATCGTTCTATGCAATTTTCCTTTAGACAATGCTATCCTACTATTGATGAGTAGGTAGCACCGTCATTGGAGTTTAAGGGTCAATTCAAATTTAGGGACTTACGGTCACCAAAGTAATGTTAGGACGCCTTAGCGGTAACCCTAATGTCTTAGATCATTTGTTTTGAGGCAACAATATCCAAGGCAACCGTTTCGAGGCGACTATGATCTTTGGACAAGAGGGTGACCTCTAAAACAACCTATACTCAATGACCGTGTACGAAGACAACCAAGTGGGGTGTACCCTAAGAGTGCGCATGTGCGAGTGTGTTGTTTTCAGTTAATTTTATCTTTGTACATGTTAAGGGTGATCTAAGTTGATTTTAGGTTAAAACATTCAGTCTTGTCATGCATTCCTATTATCAAACTTCTAACAGTTATAATTTGCGGAAAATAAAATGCGAAATTTAAATTACAAGGCGTCAGGTATTTACATTGCCAAAGACAAACCCTTTTAAAAGTAAATAAAGCGGTAAAAAATAAATAAAGGTCCTATTAACTATTACAAACCGGAGGCAAGTACATAATTGGACAAAAGAAGGTAAATCGCATGCGAGAAATTAAATCGAACGCAAAGTTCTAGGGTTTTGACCCTTTTTGTTAAAGAAAAGATTTTTTTGTTGTTTTTATTTAAGAGAGAAATAAATTCTAAGTTAATTACTAAATTGAATTAAATAAATTAATTAATTAAATGAGAAAAGTTATTTTTGGATTTTTTTTGGTATTTTAAAAAAGAAATCAAAATTAATGTTAGTAATTAAAACCTAAATTAATTCTAATTTAATTTTAATTGTTTACAAAAAAAGTTAAAGTTATTCTAATTAAAAAAAGAACTAAATTAATTTAATTAGTATTTGTTAATAAAAATAAAAGTTAGAATTTAATTTGATAAAGAAAATATTTTGTGTTTTTTTATTTTAAGAAAGAAATAAATCTAAATTAATTACTAAATTAAATTTAAAAAAATTATTTTTGGGTTTTTGTTATTTAAAGAAAGAAAATAAAATAATTAAGTTAGTAATTAAAACCTAATTATGTCTAGTTAATTTTAATTATTTACAAAAATGTTAAAGTTATTCTAATTAAGAACCTAAATTAATTTAATTAGTATTTGTTAATAAAAATTAAAATTTGATTTTATGAAGAAAATATTTTGGTTTTATTTTTATGAAGAAAAAGATTTGAGTGGTTAGTTAATAATAAAAATAATAACAAAACAATAAAATAAAAAAATATAAAATAAAGAGAGAAATGAGGGTTTGGGCCTGAAACAACACTTTTGGGAGGTGTGAAGAGCATTCCTGAGCCCGAATCTTCGAAAGCTTCATGCTCTAACCATGGTGTTTTTTTTATTCTTGCGTGGTACCTATGATTCAACCATCCATAACTGTTCTATATAAACTCAAACAAACGTTAGCATACCATAAAATGTGATTAAAATTAGAGATTCGAAATTTAAAATTTTACCAAACCGGTGGGCGTGCTAGGCGTGTGATGGATTGCTCTTGGGACTTGTAAGACTCATGAGGACTTTAATAGGATGATTTTAGGCTTGATGTCAATTGCGAGAGGCCGGAACCTCGAGATATGACTTGCACCAATTCTTTGATTTCTGGAGAGCTTTTTGAAGAGCTTTTAGAGAACTTTTTGAAGAGCTTTTTAGAGAGGATTTTTCGTTTTTTTCAAGCTTGTATGGATCTATATTTATAGAGGGGAATGGGGAGACAAGAAAGCATGGAAAGAATCTCCCTCATAATGTTGTGTTTTAAGACCATGATCAAGATTTGAAAAAAAATACCATATTTGATGATTCTCCATTATTAAACCTTCCAAATTTGATTTGATTCAATCTTTTTGCACATGATTAGTCTTGACACGAATTTGATGGTGGTGCTAGCTGTAAATAAAGCCTAAAACAATCAAAAAATCAAGAGTTATTAATTATTTGGATTTTCTATGATTTTATTTGATTTAAAATGAATAAATTCAATTAAAAATCAAATTAAATAATAAAAATGAAATATGGGCTCATGGCTGAAGCTAGGACACGTGTGTAATGTGGAAAGTCCAAATCAAGTGGAAAAGAATGGGCCCATTTGACAAAATTTGAAGTTTTTGGGATAGTTGACTTTTGGCAATTTTGCAAAAATGCCCAACTTCAACAATTCATAACTTCTTCAATTTTGAACTTTTGGAAGTGTTCTTGGACTTTTTAGAAAGATTGAGATGTCCTTTAACCAACCCTTTTAGTCTCATCTAATTTTTATATTCCATTCTCAAGTTATAAGCTTTGGCAAAAAAGGTGTTTTTGTTGACTTTCAAAAATGGCATATAATGTCCAAATTTATAACTTCTTGTGAGTGCATTTTATGATCTTAGGGTATGAAGATGGATTTTTGGAAATTTAATCCTCTTCAAAATGAGATTTGGATGGGTCATTTATCATAAAGTATGAGAAATTTATGCTTGGTCAAAGTTGAGTTGACTTTTCCTGCAAAACCCTAATTTAGCAACTTTTGAGTCTTGATGAATTTTGAGCAATCCCTGATGAATCATGATCAACCCTTGATAAAATGATTAAATACCCTTCAAAATGAGAATGTTGACAAAAAATCTTGAAGTTTGACTGTATTTGGGTCACAGTTGACTTTTGTCCTAGCACAATCGATCTTTGGGCCTCTTGAGCAATTGACTGACCAAACTTCCTCTGCATGGCTTGAAATTTGACATGGATGATCTTGATAACATATTAGGACATTGGGGAACATTTTAGGCCATTTGGATGTAAGGACCTTGATGCAACACAAAACCCTAATTTGAGATTGACTGCCTTAGGAGGTGATTTGACTGTCCAACTCTTGAGCAATCTTGAGCCATTTGGAGATTATTTTTGCAATGTCTTGAGAAATATGGGATGGAAAATTTTGGGGTACAACATTTTACCCTATTCAATTTTCTTAAACTTGAGGATATAGATTGGCTTTCGGGCCTTTCGTGATCCGAAGGTGGAAGATGATTGAACACTAGAGTGCCCAGAAATTTGCACTCGCATGAAGTGGTATCAGCCTTGCGATGTCGGGAATGGGCTTACGGATGCCATTTGGAGATTGTTGGTAGGTGTTCTGGACTTCAACTAGAGTAGGAATCAGGGATATCTTTAGGAATCGATCTGACTGAACCAGATGAGGGTTTGTCTTCTTTGACGGGATTGGCATCAGAAAAATCTTTAGAAATCGATTTAACTGGACCAAAGAAGGTTTTGTCTTCTTTGACTGGATTGGCGTCAGAAAAATCTTTAGGAATCGATTTAATTGGTCTTGTCTCCTTTGACTGGATTGGCTTCAGAAAAATCTTTAAGAATCGATTTAACTGGTTTTGTCTCCTTTGACTGGATTGGCCTCAGAAAAATCTTTAGGAATCGATTTAACTGGTTTTGTCTCCTTTGACTGGGTTGACCTCAGAAAAATCTTTAGGAATCGATTTAACTGGTTTTGTCTCCTTTGACTGGGTTGGCCTCAGAAAAATATTTAGGAATCGATTTAACTGGTTTTGTCTCCTTTGACTGGATTGGCTTCAGAAAAATCTTTAGGAATCGATTTAACTGGTTTTGTCTCCTTTGACTGGATTGGCCTCAGAAAAATCTTTAGGAATCGATTTAAGTGGTTTTGTCTCCTTTGACTAGGTTGGCCTCAGAAAAATCTTTAGGAATCGATTTAACTGGTTTTGTCTCCTTTGACTGGGTTGGCCTCAGAAAAATCTTTAGGAATCGATTTAACTGGTTTTGTCTCCTTTGATTGGGTTGGCCTCAGAAAAATCTTTAGGAATCGATTTAACTGGTTTTGTCTCCTTTGACTGGGTTGGCCTCAGAAAAATCTTTAGGAATCGATTTAACTGGATGAAAGAATTTTTTGGTATAGCTGAGATTTTAACTGGATCTTTCCTGAAAGGTAAAGGTCAGTCATATGCAATGCATGATATGGATCAAGCAATGATGTTCTCAATATAAATGATATAGTATGGTATGATGCGTATATGCGTGTATCATGATGTATGGAAATGTAATGTTTTAGCTGGGGAAAATAAATCCCGGATAGCTACTGAAGAGAGAGTAGAATTCTTCATTTCTGTCGGGGATGGTGAACGAAGGTGATTGTGAGAATAAACCTGCGGGAGAATAGAACTCCGTTGGGGAATAAACTGATGAAAAGATTACTCTGCGGGGGAAGAGATGCTCTATTGAGGATTTTAACGATAAACTCCACTGGGGATTCCGCTGATAAACTCCGCTGGGGATTTCAATGATAAACTCCGCTGGGAATGGATTAACGTTGCTGGTGATATTGAATCTGTTGAGGATTGAATTCCTGTTCGTGAAAGGAAAGAACTTCGCTGGGAACAATCTTTCAGTTGCAACTTGCTGGGGATAATCTTGTTAGACTCCTGTGGGGATAAATCTCAGAGTTTTGCTAGGAATGATCCTTTGAACTTGGCTGGGGAGATTTATTGTACTCCGTTGGGGATAAACTTCCAGAGTCTACTGGGGATGATGCTTCGACTCTGTTGGGGAAGCTTTTTCAGGCCGTGCTGGGAAATATTGACTCCACTGGGGGTATTTTACATTCTGTCGGGGAACATTCTTATACTCTGGGGAGGAATATTAAGACTGTCGGGGATACTTTTATACTTTCTGGGGAATATTCTTATACTCCACTGGGGAATATTAAGACCTTTTTGGGGATACCAAGCCTTTTTAGTGCTAATGGTATATCAACTCTGCTTGGGGAGAGCATTGCTGATTTGTTCACAGTTGCAAGTCTCAGTTGGGGAGAGTTACCATTACTGTCTTACTCTGCGGGGAGTGAAAGTATCTTAGCCATATTCTTTAACTGAATCTACCCTGTACCTGGTGGACAGAGCAACTACACATCTTGGACACTTCTTATTGCCCCTGTTTCTGATATTACCAGTAATTCGTCCGTTGTTTCGTATGTAAACACTTATGAGCAGCAATTAATGTCAAATGCATATATCAAAAATGAACCTTGGACGTTCTTTTGCAACAAAAAAAAAACAGATAAAGGAAAAACAGTTTAAAATTCCTTTAAAAATGAATTGTATTGATTTTGAAGTTGGGCCTGTAAATAGGCGTTTTTGTACAAGAGGCTGACGTCCTAGTAAGAGAACGCCGCTGAATAATAGAATTTACACAATTTGTGAAAAAACTAAACAAAACAGCTATGTGAATAATCCCACTGGGTTTCAACTCTGCTATTGCCTTTATGTCCTTGAGCATCTCATCACTTTGCTACTAGTTGAAGATGAATCAGATTGATTGGTGTCGTTCGAGCTTGATAGTCGATACCGAAGTCTAGATGCAAGGTGATCCAATGGGACATAGTGTTACGCTTTGATCCCTAATTTTTGCCTGGACCGCCCTTTCAGGTTTTCAGTCCACCGGGATACCCTTTTTTGCCCAAGATGCCTTTTCAGGTTTTCGACTTGCCGGGTGTACAGAGATTTTTTTTTATTTTCATCCCTTATTTTTGCCCGAACCCTTTTGGTTCGCCGGGAAGCCCTTACTTTTGCCTAGTCCAGTCAACCTAGCGGGTCTTTAATTATGCATAGTATCTTTTCACTATGTCTGCATTGACGGGGTGAGGAAGGTCGTCACCGTCCATGGTGGTTAGAATCATAGCTCCTCCTGAGAAAATGTTCTTAACCACAAATGGCCCTTCGTAAGTAGGGGTCCATTTCCCCCTAGGATCACCTTGAAGTAGGATAATGCGCTTGATTACCAGATCCCCAACTTGATACTCTTGTCATCTAACTTTATTGTCAAATGCCTTGATCATCCATTTTTGATACGTCTGACCATGACAAATAGCAGTAAGTCTCTTTTCGTCGATTAGGTTCAGCTGATCAAGTCGGGTCTGAATCCAGTCATCTTCACTCAAACATGTATCCTTCATTATCCGAAGAGAGGGTATCTGAACTTAAATGGGCAAGACAACCTCCATGCCATACACCAAGGAATAGGGTGTTGCCCCTATTAATGTCCGTGCTGAGGTACGGTATCCATGAAGAGCATATGGTAACATCTCGTGCCAGTCTTTGTAGGTCACGGTCATCTTCTGCACAATCTTCTTAATATTCTTATTAGCCGCTTCGACAACCCCATTCATCTTTGGCCGGTAGGGAGAAGAGTTGTGATGTTGTATCTTAAATTGCTGGTAGAGCTCAGTGATCATCTTGTTGTTGAGATTGGTACCATTGTCTGTAATGATCCTCTCTGGTACACCGTATCGACAAATCAGATTGTGCCGAATAAACTGTGGCACGAAGTTCTTGGTTACAGTAGCAAAGGAAGCCGCTTCAACCCACTTTGTAAAATAATCAATGGCTACCAGGATGAAATGATGCCCGTTGGATGCTGTAGGTCTGATCTCGCCGATCATATCAATGCCCCACATTGCAAAAGGCCAAGGTGTCGTCAAGACGTTTAGAGGGACTGGAGGTATGTGCACCTTATCAGCATAAACCTGGCACTTGTGACACGTCAGAGAATACTGATAACAGTCGGCTTCCATTGTGGACCAATAGTATCCTTCCCGAAGGATTTTCTTTGCCATGGTGTATCCACTGGAATGAGTTCCGAAAGTACCTTCATGTAAATCTGCCATGATCCTTTCTGCCTCGTTCTTATCCACACATCGCAGTAAGGTTGAATCATGGTTACGCTTGTAAAGAATGCCATTGCTGATGAAGAACTTCGCCGCGAACCTCCTCAGAAACTTTTTGTCATTAACAGATGCCCTCTCGGGGTACTCCTGAGTTTCAAGATACCTCTTTACTTCATGAAACCGGGGCTTTTTTGTCACCTCTTCAAGATCATAACAATGTGCAGGTTCATCCAATCATTCAATGATGATCCGGGGAGCCTCGTTGTCCCAATTGACTTTGAACATAGAAGACATTGTAGCCAACGCGTCCGCTAACTGATTCTCTTCTCTCGGGAAGTGTTCAAAGGTTATCTCCTCGAAATGGGGAAGCAATGTCAACACATACTCCTTGTAAGGAATAAGATTTGGGTGTTCCGTATCCCACTCGCCTTTGATCTGACTGATCACGAGAGCAGAATATCCGAAGACACTCAGAAACTTAATCCTTAGGTCAATTGTTGCTCGAAGACCCATGATGCAAGCTTCATACTCCGCCATATTGTTGGTGCAGTTGAAACATAGTCGGGCGGTGTGATCGGTGGATCTGGAACTGACTGTTTAACGCTGGTTTCGCGAAATGTCGCGGAAGCAAGAGTCGCCACCGTCTTTTATTTTCTCCAAATGGAAAGGACAAAAGCACAGAAAAATTCCTTTTAAGAGATTGCTCTCGGTTCGGGAGGTAGGTTATAGAAAGGGAAGGTGTTAGGACCCTTTCTATCCATGGTTATCCATGGGCTCTTAGATACTTGCTCAATGTGTTTTCAAAATTGCTTTGTGTGCTTTTCAATGTGGGTTTAAAAAGTTTCTTTTGAAAAATTTCAGATCGACTCGTACGTCAGAGTGTTTGAAAAGTTTGCTTTGAAAGCTTTTGAAAAGTGTCAGTGTGAAAAGTCTTTTGAGTTTGTTTTGAGATTAGAGCAAGTATCCTTGAGAACCTACCTACCCTAAGGAATTCGTCTGTGTAAATGTCCTTAAAAGTAGTGCCATCCCACCATTGAGAGGTAGGTAGCACCACCGTTGGAGGTGTTCGGGTCAATTCGTTTTTAGGGACATGGTGATCACCAGAGCAATGGGAAGACACCTTAGAAGCTACCCTCATGCCAGGTTCCCGGATCATGAGGACTTACTAAGACGTCCTCTACTCGACGACCACCTTTCGAAAGGCAACAGTGAGGCGTACCCTAGGGGTGGTGTGTGCGAATTGTGTGTCATGTTTCAGTTATTTGTCTTGTCATGTTTGTTGGTGTTCTACGCTTGATTTTAATTGAGGCCATTCATTCTTGCATGCATATTTAACAGTTATAAAGTTGCGGGAAATAAATCTACGACTATTACAAAGGCGCGGGTCCACATCGCCAAAATTAAACCGGACCCGATTTAGCGGAAAATAAATAAAGCGATAAAATAAAAGTGCAAGAAATTTAAATTACAATGCTTTGGGACAATTACATAATTATAATAAGTGACATAAAATAAATGCGCAAAATTAATAATTAAAGGCGACGGGCGTTGGACCCATTTGCAAAAATAATTAAAATTAATAAGGAATAAAAAAAATGAAAATTAAATGTTTTTGTATTTTTGTGTTTTTTAGATTTAATAAGGAAAAAAAAAGTCAATTGGAATTAAATTAAAAGGTAAACCCTAATTCTAATATTTTTTAAGTTTATTATGAAAGAATTAAAATAAAACCTAAATTAAACCTAATTCATTTATGTACAATTTTTACTTTATGAAAATAAATAAATAATAATTATTATTCTAAAAAAGGGAAAATATTAAAAGGAATAAAAAAATATCAATTATCCTAATTCTATTTTGTTGGATTTTTTGTTATGGAAAAAATATAAATCAAACCTAATTTGAAATTAGTTTATTTACATGCTAATAAAATAATTATAACAAAATAAATATTATTTTTTGGTCTTTTTCTGATTTTTATATTTTTGTAAAAAATAATTACTGAATTAAAACAATAAATAAATAAAATAAGAATTAAAAAGACATAAGGGAAATAAATGAAATTTCAAACCAGGGTGGGGGGTTGTCCCAAAATTGGAGGTGTTGATTTGAAAAGCCTGGCCCAATTGAGTTTGCATCCGTTGACTTTTCTAATCATGTGTCAGCGTTTTGACCTGCCTTACAGTGGACCTTCAATATCAGCCCTTGATCTGGGACCATTGGGCATGTGTACGCTTGGATGAGAGTGGAATATGGTACGTATGCATTCCTGAAGCTGCATGGGATTTATAATTGAAAAATAATATGAGGTTTTTGCCAGACCTGGGACTTGAACCCAGGTCTTGAAGGTTACAAGTGTAGCGTGTTACCACTGAGCCACCTAATCATCAATTGATATATTATAAAGAATAAAAAACAAAAGGAAAAACCAAGCGCACTAATAATTGGGCGCGCTAAATTTAAAACACCCAATCATATCGTGCCAGCACGTCATCGTCTTCATCCCTTTTTTATTTTTTCTGAAACATAAGCATACGGCAACGGTTTTAGAAACGTTGCATTAGGGGGGATTCAAGGAAATAGCGAATAGCCCTCCTTGCTACATAAATCCATCGCGAGGTATGCTTCTTGTTCATGGGAACACGCTGATTGCAATGGTCCTAATCTTGAGTCCCAATTGTTCCTTGGGTGAGAAACCCCAAATCAAGAACTCTGAAAACCTAAATTTCGATCATGGTGAATTCGCGTACAGCATGTAAAACTTCAATCAAGCATAAGGGTTAGTTTCAGAAACTCAAAACAAACATGATGCAATGAATAGAATGCTGTAAAAGTGCTTAAAAAATGCTATACGATTTCAAAATTTTTGAGGTTCAGTCCGGGTTCTTGATACCAATTCAGGGCCTTTTGGTGGATGTTCTTGGTTGGAATTTGATCAAGAGTGCCTGAGGATGCTAATGGAATGAGAGTTGATGCTTGAATCGACCTAAAACCTTGATTTCAGTATTGAACTTTTTAAGAATTTTTGCAAGTTTGTAATGTCAATTGCTGCGCAGTATGGAGTCTAGGAGCATTAGGGTTCTGATCTTGGATATGTATAGAGGCTTTTAGGTCAAGAAAGTTGTACAAAATCTCAAGCATTCATGGTTTTACATATTTGATTTTATGAAATCTTTTCCAATCTTTTTCCATGTGCATTTGGTTCAAATCTGATCAATTCTCATCAAAACCTTCCCTATTAACATGTGCACGAATTATATAAGCCAAATCATGCATAAAAAGATTTTTTTAGGTTAGGTTTATATTTTTCATGTATTAAAATGATTTAAATGAATATAAATTAATATAAATTCAAATAAATAATTAAAAAATATGAACATACTTCCCTATGGGCCTAATGGTCGTGCATAGGCTTGGCATGAAGAAACTTGGAAGAAAAATGGGCCCATTTGCATTTTTAGGCCTTTTGCATCAATGTTGACTTTTCAAAATTTCCAAAAATTTCCCAACTTCCACAAGGCATAACTTGGTCAATTTTTAAGCTTTTCACATGTTCTTGGACATTTTGGAAAGGTCTTTGAGTCCTTTAACCAATGCCTTTGGTCCCATGTCATTTTGATTTACCAATCTCAAGTTATGGTCTTTGACTTAAAGTCCCTTTTTGTTGACTTTTGAAAATGACCTATAATGTTGAAATTGATAACTTTTTGTGAGAGCATTTCTTGGACTTGGAACATGAAGATGAATTGTAGGAAATGTCTTTCTATTCAAAATGAGCTTTGGATGGAATTTTTCTGATAATCCATGTGAAAGTTATGCCCTGGTCAATTTCAGTTGACTTTTTCAGCTGTCCAAATATAGCAACTTTTGCATCTTTGATGATTTCTGAGCCAAATTTTGAGAATCATGATCAAGCATTGATCAAATGATGTTTGTGGCTTCAAAATGATATGTTGACCAAAAATTTGAACTTTTGACTGTCAAATGACCATTTTGCCCCTACAGTTGACTGTAGTGCAATCTAGGGTTTTGACTGTGCAATTTTGAACTGAATGTCTTGAAACTTGACATGAGGATACTTGACCATCTTTGTAGGCATATGAGACTTGATTGGGCCTTTGAAAAGTTCATTTGCTTGACCAGAACTCAAACCCTAGTTTTGACTGTATAGGGGACAGTTGAGCTGCACAACCCTTGGGGAATTTTATGACCTTGACTTGACAAATCTTGGAGAAAATGGGAGGGCAAATTTTGGGGTACAACAGTTGCCCCTGTTCAATTTTCTTAGACCTGAGGATGCAGATTGGCGGACGTGCCTTTCGTAATCCGAGGGTAGAAGATGATTGAACACTAAAGTGCCCAGAAATTTGCGCTCACATGATAGCAGTGTGATGGAAATGGGCTTATAGATGCCATTTAGAGGTTACTGGATAGGGTGATGGGCTTATAGATGCCATCTGGATGTTGATCGCATAGGAGATTCCTTAGCGAGAACCTGCATACCTGCAAAAGAAAAATGAGTACCTGACACGTTGCAGGAGTTGTTTTTAGATGCTTGGTATAGATGTGTCCTGACTGGTTACAGGAGCTGAATCTGGAGCTTCAAACGCTGATGAATGAACCAGGGATGGTTACTATCTTACCATGAATGGTAAGAGAACTTTGGGCGACTTTAACTTCAACAACGCTCGTTGAGAAAATCTTGGGTGTCTTCTACTGGAATAAGAATCAGGGAGATCTTAGGGTCGATCTGACTGAACCAGAGAGGCCTTTGACTGGGTAAGAATCAGGAAAATCTTAGGGTCGATTTAACTGAACCGGTCTAGGTCTTGAAACATCTTCAACTGGATAAGCATCAGGGAGATCTTAGGGTCGATCTGACTGAACCAAGAGAAGGCCTTGGACTGGGTAAGAATCAGGAAAATCTTAGGGTCGATTTAACTGAACCGGTCTAGGTCTTGAAACATCTTCAACTGGATAAGCATCAGGGAGATCTTAGGGTCGATCTGACTGAACCAAGAGAAGGCCTTGGAATGGGTAAGAATCAGGAAAATCTTAGGGTCGATTTAACTGAACCTGTCTAGGTCTTGAAATATCTTCAACTGGATAAGCATCCGGGAGATCTTAGGGTCGATCTGACTGAACCAGAGAAGGCTTTGGACTGGGTAAGAATCAGGAAAATCTTAGGGTCGATTTAACTGAACCTGTCTAGGTCTTGAAATATCTTCAACTGGATAAGCATCAGGGAGATCTTAGGGTCGATCTGACTGAACCAGAGAAGGCCTTTGACTGGATAAGCGTCAGGAAAATCTTAGGGTCGATTTAACTGAACCGGACAAAGTCTTGAAATGTGATTGAGAATTTTAGCTGCATCTTTCCTGAAAGGTAAAGGTCAGCCATATGCAATGCATGATATGGGTCAAGCAATGATTTTCTTGATATAAATGAGACTTGTATGATGCAATACGTTATGCATGCTATAATGATGTATGTGATGTTTTATGTATGTTTTTGTCTAGGAAAGTGAATCCTTGACGGGTGCCGGGAAGTCGTATCCTGGGCTGACGTTGAAAGAATAAGCTTTTGCTTCCGCTGGGGATGATAACTGCAAGAATACCGGTAGGAGAAGATGACTCCGTTGCGGAACAAACTTGGCAAATGGAGCTTCTGCGGGGAGAAAA
This sequence comes from Vicia faba, assembly GCA_948472305.1. Classification (NCBI taxonomy): domain Eukaryota; kingdom Viridiplantae; phylum Streptophyta; class Magnoliopsida; order Fabales; family Fabaceae; genus Vicia; species Vicia faba. The sequence continues at coordinate 1,232,091,230 of OX451736.1, read as the reverse complement.
GATACTCTGATGACCATGCTGGGAAGCAATACTCTGTGGGGAGAGGAATGCTTTGCTGAATGTTGATAGTAACTTGCTGAGGATGTCTTGTTGTCGGAAGTGTTAATGGACTTCGCTGGGGATAGGAAAGAACTACGTTGACGACGACCTTTCCGTGGCTTTTGGCTGAGGATAACCCAGTTATATCCTGTTAAGGAAATAACTCTTTAAATCAAGCCGGACGACGCGTTCGTGCTCTGCGAGGGGGTAAGCTTCCAGAATCTACTGGGGATAAGCTTACTGCTTGGGGATATGAATTCCAACTTTGCTGGTGAAGCTGGATTGGACTCTTCTGGGGAGTTTTGATATGCTGGGGAGGTGACTCCTTTGAATGTTGAGATACCGCCGGGGAACAATCTTTAGGCCAAGACTGCCGGGGATACTTGTTTAAGGATATATGCTGCTGGGGAAGTATTGAGATCTGCGGGAGGATACTCAATTTCCTTGATATTTGACGATTTGCTTGGAGAAGAGTGTATTGTTTTATTGAATCACTCTCTGGGGATTTCAGATACACTTGGCCGTGTTCTTTAGCTGAACCTGCCTTGGTACCTTAGAGGATAGAACAATTAGACTGCTTAGACCATTCTCTTATTGCCCCTGTTTCTAGTGTCACCTGCAATGAATTCCTTTGTTTCGTATGCAAGTATTTATGAGTTAGCAAATTATTGTCAATGCATACATCACCAATTGAACCTTGGACGTTCTTCGCAAAACAAAACAGAAAAAGGAAAAATACTTGGCACGTTTAACTGAAGATATATTTTTATTGATTTTTGAATGGCCTGAAAATAGGCGTTTTGTGTACAAGAGGCTGACGTCCTAGTAAGAGATACGTCGCCGATCAAAAAAGTTTATACAAGTTTTGTACAAAAGAAAATAAAACAGCTGTGTGAAAGATGAATGATCCACTGGGTTTCAACTCTGCTATTGCCTTTATAACTCCGAGCGTCTCATCACTTGATGACCTTGGTTGAAGATGAAGCTGACTGATCGATGCCGTTTGAGCTTGATGTAGATACCGGATTCTGGATGCAAAGTGATCAATGAGACATAGTTTTACGCTTTATCCCTAATTTTTGCCTGGACCGCCCTTTCGGGTTTTCGGTCCACCGGGATACCCATTTTTGCCCAAGCCGCCTTTTCAGGTTTTCGACTTGCCGGGTGTACAGATTTTTTCATTTTCATCCCTACATTTTGCCCGAACCCTTTTGGTTCGACGGGAAGCCCTAATTTTTGCCTAGGCATGTCAGCCTAGCGGGTCTTTTTTCATGCGTAGTATTTTTTAACTATGTCTGCATTGGCGGGGTGAGGAAGGTCGTCACCATCCATGTTGGTTAAGATCATTGCTCCTCCTGAGAACACATGCTTAACCACAAATGGCCCTTCATACGTAGGGGTCCATTTGCCCCTTGGATCACTCTGAGGAAGGATGATTCTCTTGATCACCAGATCCCCGACTTGATATTCCTGTGGTCTGACCTTTTTGTTAAATGCCCTGATCATTCGTTTCTGATACGTCTGACCATGACAGATAGCAGCAAGTCTCTTTTCGTCAATGAGGTTGAGTTGATCAAGTCGTGTCTGGATCCAATCATCTTCGTTCAGATTTGCATCCTTCATTATCCGGAGAGAGGGAATTTGTACTTCAATCGGCAAGACTGCCTCCATGCCATAGACCAGAGAGAAGGGAGTTGCCCCGGTTGACGTCCTTGCTGAGGTACGGTACCCATGCAGAGCGAACGGTAACATCTCGTGCCAATCTTTGTACGTTACTGTCATTTTTTGCACGATCTTCTTGATGTTTTTGTTAGCTGCTTCTACAGCCCCATTCATCTTCGGTCTGTAAGGGGAAGAATTGTGGTGCTGTATCTTGAACTGTTCGCAAAGCTCAGCAATCATTTTGTTGTTCAGATTGGTACCGTTGTCCGTAATAATCCGCTCAGGGACGCCGTACCGACAGATCAGATTGTGCCGAATAAATCGTGCCACAACAGTCTTGGTTACTGTAGCATAGGAGGCTGCCTCAACCCACTTTGTAAAATAGTCAATCGCCACTAGGATGAAGCGATGTCCATTGGATGCTGTAGGTCTGATCTCGCCAATCATGTCTATACCCCACATTGCAAATGGCCAAGGCGCAGTCAGAACGTTCAGGGGAACCGGAGGAACATGCACCTTGTCTGCATAGATCTGGCACTTGTGGCATGTCCTGGAGTGTTGGTAGCAGTCAGCTTCCATTGTGGACCAATAATATCCTGCCCGTAGGATCTTTTTAGCCATGGTGTGTCCACTGGAATGTGTACCAAAGGTCCCTTCATGTAGCTCTTCCATGATTCGTTCTGCTTCAGTCTTATCCACACAACGCAGTAAGGTTGAATCATGGTTTCGCTTGTACAAGATGCCGTTGCTTAGGAAGAACTTGGCTGCGAACCTCCTCAGGAATTTCTTATCATTGATAGAGGCACCTTCAGGGTATTCCTGAGCTTCCAGATATCTCTTCACTTCGTGGTACCAAGGCTTCTCAGTCACCAATTCAGTTTCGAGATCACAACAGTATGCCGGTTCGTCCAGTTTCCAGATGATGATCCGAGGAGCTTCGTTATCCCATTTGACCTTGAACATTGAAGACATTGTAGCTAACGCGTCCGCTAACTGATTCTCTTCTCTTGGAAAGTGCTCAAAGGTTATCTCGGTGAAGTGGGGAATCAGGGCCAACACACATTCTCTGTAAGGAATCAAGTTTGGATGTTTCGTATCCCACTCTCCTTTGATCTGATTGATCACAAGAGCGGAATCTCCGAAGACACTTAGAAATTTGATCCTTAGGTCGATCGCAGCTTGAAGACCCATGATACACGCCTCATACTCCGCCATGTTGTTGGTACAGTTGAAACATAGCCGGGCAGTGAGTGGAGTATGAGTACCCTGAGGAGATATGATGATGGCGCCGATACCATTTCCTAAAGCATTGGAAGCTCCGTCAAAGTGCATAGACCATCGGGATCCTGGCTCAGGTCCTTCATCCGGTCCAGGTACTTCACAGTCAGTTACAATCATGATGCTTTCATCCGGAAACTCGAAGTTCATTGATTGATAGTCATCTACAGCTTGATGAGCTAAGTGGTCTGCCAGTACACTCCCCTTGATGGCTTTCTGGGTTGTGTACTGAATGTCGTATTCCGTCAAGATCATTTGCCATCTTGCAATTCGCCCAGACAGAGCAGGCTTTTCGAATATGTATTTTATAGGATCCATTTTTGAGATCAACAAGGTAGTGTGAGTCAACATATACTGTCTCAGCCGGCGAGCAGCCCATACCAAAGCGCAGCAAGTTTTCTCAAGCAGTGAGTATCGGGTCTCACAGTCGGTAAACTTTTTGCTAAGGTAATAAATGGCGTGCTCTTTTCGGCCAGACTCGTCATGCTGCCCCAGCACACACCCCATTGAATTGTCTAGCACTGTCAGATATAGGATCAGAGGTCTCCCTTCAACCGGTGGCATAAGGATAGGTGGTTCTTGGAGATACTCTTTGATTTTGTCGAAGGCAGCCTGACATTCATCGTTCCAACGTACTACCTGATCTTTCTTCAGCAGCTTGAAGATTGGCTCACAGGTAGCGGTCAGATGAGAGATGAATCGAGCGATGTAGTTCAGGCGTCCTAAAAAGCCTCTGACTTCCTTCTCTGTCTTAGGAACTGGCATCTCTTGAATGGCTTTGACCTTAGCAGGGTCCACTTGAATACCTTTATCACTGACCACGAAGCCTAGCAACTTCCCAGATCTTACTCCGAAGGTGCACTTGTTCGGGTTCAATCTCAGCTTGTACAGTTTCAACCGGTCAAACAACTTCTGCAGATGATCTAGGTGCTCTTCCTCAGTTTGGGACCTAGCGATCATGTCGTCCACATATACTTCGATCTCATGGTGGATCATATCATGAAATAAGGCAACCATGGCACGTTGGTAGGTTGCCCCAGCATTCTTTAATCCGAACGGCATGACCTTGTAACAGAAGGTGCCCCACTGAGTAACGAACGTAGTCTTTTCCATATCTTCAGGTGCCATCTTGATCTGATTGTAGCCTGAAAAGCCATCCATGAAAGAGAATACTTTGTGTTGGGCTGTATTATCAACAAGGACATCAATGTGAGGTAAGGGGAAGTCATCCTTGGGGCTGGCCCTGTTAAGATCCCTGTAGTCAACACACATTCTGACCTTACCGTCCTTTTTAGGTACCGGTACCACATTAGCAACCCACTGAGGGTAAGAAGTCACTGCAAGGAACCCGGCATCAAACTGTTTCATGACCTCGGCTTTAATCTTCTCGGACATCTCTGGACGCATCCGACGGACCTTTTGTTTAACTGGAGGACAGTCTTCCTTAGTCGGCAAGTGATGAACGACAATATCGGTATCCAACCCTGGCATGTCTTCGTAGGACCAGGCAAAGATCTCCATATAGTCATGTAACATCTTGGTTAACCGTTGCTTCACGCTGAGCTCTAGGTTGGCACCAATCTTTACCTCTTTTCTGTCTGCCTCAGTACCCAAGTTTATGGTTTCCACTGGCTCTTCATGGGGTTGAATTGCCCTCTCTTCCTGAAGCAACAGTCTTGCAAGCTCGCCAGGCACTTCGCAATCATCTTCACCTTCGTCTTCGGCTAAGTTGATCGGATTTTCGAAGTCATAATTGGCATTAGCAGAGCTGTTATCAGTGAGATCCAGAGTGGATTGGAACCTGTATGAGTGAGTGTGTGTGTAAATACGGCTGTTTTTTGAAAATTACGTAAAGGAAACGAAAGACAGAAAAGGAACACAATATTTGTAATGCGAAAAAAGTCCAAGATTTTCATTCAAGATGTATAAAATGACAGTTCGTATGCCCTCACAAATAGAACCACGGTGCCTCGGGTAAGACACCGGGCCATAAAGTTTATCATTGTCTATTACAAAATAACAAAACATGGGAATTCATTACTGTGTCACAAAGGTAACAGGGGTATGATCCTTTGCACTCCAATTGTTCAATCCGTCTTTGGCCGTCGGATAAATCCAGCTGTTGAACTCTGCTTCGTCTACTTCCTCTGCATCCCCAATAGCATTCACTTCTGAGCTTTTAATAAATACCGGAGGCCTTCCGATCTTCTCTTTCCTCATAGCTTTCTGCCTTTCTGAGGTGAAACCCAGCCCAAGTTTATCAGTCTTCTGGGTGAAGTCTGGAAGTCTGCCCCAGTCGGCACATTCACCCTTTTGCACCATAGCCCTGGCATCCTTCAGAGAGGCCATCTTCAAAGGACCACCTGCTTCTGCTGTTTCTGCTGCGATTGGGAACACCTCCTCGAAGTGCTGAAAGGGGGTCTCAATAAATTCCCCATCCATCTCAATGTACCTGAAGGAGTTCAGGTGGCTCACCATATGTTCTTCCTCTCCTTGCACGGTGACAATCTTCCCTCTGACGGGGTACTTCAGCTTTTGGTGCAAGGTAGAGGTCACTGCCCCAGCCTTATGTATCCAGGGTCGACCCAGCAGACAAGAGTAAGATGGACGGATATCCATCACATAAAAAGTGGAGTCGAACACCTGAGAACCCACACGAATCGGAATGTCAACCTCCCCATGGACCATCCTCTTCGAACCATCAAAGGCCCTGACAATGATGTTGCTGGGCTTCAGATCCAGGCCTTCACAATCTAGACGATCCAGTGCCTTCTTGGGTAGCACGTTCAAAGATGACCCAGTATCAACCAACACATGTGCCAAGGTGGTGCCTCTGCATTCGATTGAAACATGCAGAGCATCATTATGATCTTTCCCCTTTGCGGTCAAATCAGCATCGGAGAAACCCAAGCCATTGTCTGCCGTTAGACTTGCCACGCAATCAGTGAATTGGACTGCGGAGGTTTCATGTGGCACATGGGCCGTTTTGAGGAATGAGATGAGGGCCTTTGCATGGGCCTCAGAGCACAGCAGTAAAGAGAGCATGGATATCTTGGAGGGCGTATGCCCCAACTGTTCCACGACATTAAAATCGCTCTTCTTTATAATCTTCAAAATTTCCTCCATCTCTTGTGGGGAGGCCTCAGCAGCTAGGGGTATGGGTGCCTCCATCTGGGCAGGCTCCGTTTCAATTCCCTTGCCCCGAGCATTGGATGACTCGGCAGCAGGAGAAACAATGGGATCAGCAGCAGGAACAACAACTTGATCAGCAATGGGAGTAGGTGTACTTGCAGGAATTATCAGGAGTGGTCTTCGGGCAGCCGGTGGCGCAATGTCAGGCGAGAAGAGCCTGCCACTGCGGGTAACTTTGGCCGGGCCAGTGATGTCACAGATGCTGGCGCCAGCGTTGAGCTCTTGTTTAACTCCGTTTATATATACATCTGCCCCATAGTGCCAAGGGACAGCTTTGTTGGATACATAGGGAAGGGGCCCAGGAACAGTGATAGTAACAGGTGCAACGGTCAGAATTTGGATGGGCTTCTTCTGGAGAGCCGGGATTGGATTGTTGAAGATAGTCACCACAGAGACTTCTTCCATTGGAACCATACGAACAACAGACTTCTTGAATAGAATCTCCTTGCTATCCATTAAGCTTTGGATGCCTAACTTTAGCAAGGGACAACCGGATGGGGACACAACACAGAACAGGCAACCCTCACTACAACCCGGAAATAAACCGGCCTGCAGTAGGTTCTTCTTAACGATCTTTAAAGGAGTGGCTAGATCATCCACAGAAACAGCATAAACATCTTCATCAACAGCATTTACCCCGTGCTGAGGCATAGGGGCAGTGACTACATTTGGCTTTGCAGGCGCTTCGAATTGTATCTCTTTAGCATCGATAAGGTCTTGCACCTTATTCTTTAACGCCCAACAATCATCAGTAGAGTGCCCCGGGCTTTCTGAGTGGTAAGCACAACGAGCATTCGGGTTGTACTTGGGGGATGCTGTATTGGGGAACTTTGGCGCCTCCCTGACAGTTACTAAATTAGTTGCGAGCAACTGTGGCAGGATCTGCGACAAGGTCATGTTTAAACGGGAGAATTCTCTCCGGGGTCTTTCCACCTTCTGAGCATTGTTTGGCCGGGGAGCGGCAGCAGGCTTAGCAATCATGACCGCACTGACAGATTGGCGGTGTTCATTTCTCTCTGATCTCCTAGAACCATACACGGCGCTAGACTCCTTCTTGAATGGTTTCTTGTCTGAACTAGATGATGATGCACCCTTGGCAATCTTCCCAGACTTCAACCCAGCTTCAATTCTCTCTCCAGTCAAGATTAAATCAGTGAAACCAGCAGAAGAATTCCCAATGAGATGGTTAAAGAATGGCCCAGATAGGGTCCCCAAGAACATGTCAACCAACTCCCGATCAGTCAATGGTGGCTGCACCCTGCCAGCCAGGTCTCTCCACTTCTGAGCGTACTCCTTAAAACCTTCGCTTGCACCTAACGCCATACCCTGGAGTTGGGTACGTGTGGGGGCAAGGTCGGCATTATACTGATACTGCTTGTAGAAAGCAGTAGCCAGCTCCTCCCAGTTACGAACTTTGGTCCCATCCAGCTGATAGAACCATTCGAGATGAGTCCCTGAAAGACTCTCCTGGAAGAAGTGGATCCATAGATTCTTGTCCGCAGAGTACGGCTGAATTTTTCGAACGTAGGACCTCAAATGCAGCTTGGGACAAGATGCCCCGTCATACTTGGAGAAGGTGGGAGCTTTGAATTTATGTGGGATAATTATACCAGTCGACAAACCCAAATCTCCGAAATCCAGCCCAGGTGCCTGTTGCACCTCCATAGCCTTCAACCTGTCCTCCAGCTGTTTGTACCTGTTGTCTTTAGGAGGGTACTGCTCTTCATCAAAATCTGTCTCATTGTCGGAGACTTCTGGAGTAGGAAGCTTTACTTCTGCCTGAGAAGGACTCTTGCCAACAGAAGAAACAGCCTCTTCATGGTGCAGAGTATTACCCAACCTTCGGCCCGAGTTGAATAGAACAGTTCTTCTTTTCTTTTTCTTCTCCTTCTTCAGGAGCATAGTCTTCAGTTCCTCTTGGCCTTTAGCTAGACCCATGATTAGCTCTTGAAACTGCGCATTCTGCGCCTGGAGAGCCTTGATTGATGTCTCTGTTGATTCAGATCCGGGATTCATGATGCTGAAATAAACAGCGAAGAACTGTAAGCAACCTGAAAAAGGGGAAAAACCTGCTATGCACATGATGTATGAAATGCGTATGAATTATGTTTTCAAAGACAATCGGGAATCAACTTTGTAAACAAAAAGGAACACACTTCATTAGATTCAACTTTGCAACTGAAATTATTCAACAAGCTGCCCTTAGGCGTTTACATGAAATGAAACAACTGGAAAGGAAATGAAAACTGTAAAGGCACATTCAGAATTCCTCATTGATCCCATGGTCTCCTCTTCTCAGTACGGAGGTAGGCATTCAGGGCTCTCTCATTCTCCAACTGCTTTGTCAGCTTCTGGATCTTTGATTCCTGCTCGTTGAACTTTTCCCGGTAAGAATCCCGTTCTTCTTGCAGTTGTGACCAAGATCTCTTCAATGTCTCGTAATCAGTAGGTATCTGAGGAGGAAGGACAGTTGGAGGAACACCATCTTTATCAGGACACTCAAGAATGACGGGTCTGACAGCTTCATACGGCATACCTAACTTTTGAGCACGGATGCGGACCCATTTGCAGTAGGCTTCCATAGGTAAAGAAGTCTTTGGCCCTAGCTCTTGTGGGTCAGCTTTATGAACCTTGTCCCAAGCCTTGATGAACCTACGACGCAGCTCGTCACTATCCACCTGAAACTCGAAACTGATGTGAGGCACCAACATCTCATGGGGGCCTGCTCTTCTTGCTCTTCCAAACTGACGGAGTGCTAGACATGGATTGTAAGAGATCCCTCCTTGAGTACCAATCAGAGGAACATTAGGATACTCCCCGCATCGATCAATAATAGCTATCTCATCCATACCTCTGCAAGTCCAAATGATGTCTTTATCGGTGAGAGACATTAACCTGTGAGCCCAACCTCTTCCTTCTTGGTTCTTCAGTACGAACTTAGGGAGGTGCGAAATAAACCACCTCACCAACAAAGGGATACAACACCATAGGGTTCCTCGTCTTCGGGTAGTACGGGCATGAAGTTGTTGCAAGATGTCACCCAAGAGAGTGGGCACAGGGTTCTGAGACATAAAGATCCTAATGGAAGTGACATTGATGAAGTTGTCAGGATTAGGGAACAGGACTAACCCATAGATTAGGAGAGCCAAGATGTCTTCATATGCCCTAAAGTCCAAGTCATTCCAGAAGCTGTTAGCTTTACCAATCAGAAACTTGGCCAAGAAACCCTTAACTCCGCTTCTAGTTACCCAGTTGTCTGTTACCTCTTGATGGGTCAAAGGAAGAGCTGCAGCAATGTCCTCAAGCCTGAGGGTCTTTTCCCAACCAGTAAAGGGAGTCTGATCCAAAATAGGGATACCAAGCAGATTAGAGAACTCTTCCAGGGTAGGGACCAGCTGGAAGTCTTGGAAGGTAAAGCACTGGTACTGAGGGTCATAGAACTGGGTCAGAACACTCATCAACTGTTGATCCCGCTTTGCAGTGACTAAACTGAGAAGAGAACCATGCCTCTGAATGAAGGAAGTGGTGTTTGGAATTCTGCTAACCAACTCATCAATCAACTCAGGTGAACGGACAAAGTTGAACCGGATAGTATTCCTTCGCACAGGCATCATAATGTCCTACAAAACAGAGCAAAGATGAAACCCTCTTGTCTTTGAAATGGTCAGTTCTTATGCAGGATGCATGCAATGCTCATGATGTTATGATGTTATGATAAAGCACACCACATACAGATACAAAGGCAAACATAGTAAGGCACACAAGTCACACAAGGCAAACCCCTAAAGTTTAGGCCAGCATGAGGTCTAGGTACTACCCTCTTTCAGTTTGTTGGTTCATACCTGTCCTAATCAAAAGTAACCGGGTTCTTAGAGGATCCCAATATCATTGACTACCCTCAATCGGTCATAACTCCAGCATCGCAATCTTTTCTTGCGGCCAGAACCATCACGAGAGTTTAGCCTCAATGGGCGTAGCATACTGCTACTGTTCTAAAGGCCAAGTTGTGTCAATTAAGGTTCTAAGGTTGTTGGTGCTTAATGACTCCTTAGAAGACCCATATTCTCCTCGTTGCAACACAAGGGATATCGGTACAGACTAAGGTGTCACACCAACGTAGCCACTGCTTCACCTGTGTCGGTCTACGCCGGACAGGTCCCTCACAGCTTATGCTACCTAAACAGGGTATCCCCAGATCCGGGTTAGGATCTATGTATCTCCGATGCAACCCACAATAGTAAAGCAAGCAAAACAATACAAGTGAAAACACAGTTATGACCTAGCCCTAAGGTACACCTCACTTTAAGTTAGTGTCCCCAGCAGAGTCGCCAGTTCTGTGATCGGTGGATCTGGAACTGACTGTTTAACGCTGGTTTCGCGAAATGTCGCGGAAGCAAGAGTCGCCACCGTCTTTTATTTTCTCCAAATGGAAAGGACAAAAGCACAGAAAAATTCCTTTTAAGAGATTGCTCTCGGTTCGGGAGGTAGGTTATAGAAAGGGAAGGTGTTAGCACCCTTTCTATCCATGGTTATCCATGGGCTCTTAGATACTTGCTCAATGTGTTTTCAAAATTGCTTTGTGTGCTTTTCAATGTGGGTTTAAAAAGTTTCTTTTGAAAAATTTCAGATCGACTCGTACGTCAGAGTGTTTGAAAAGTTTGCTTTGAAAGCTTTTGAAAAGTGTCAGTGTGAAAAGTCTTTTGAGTTTGTTTTGAGATTAGAGCAAGTATCCTTGAGAACCTACCTACCCTAAGGAATTCGTCTGTGTAAATGTCCTTAAAAGTAGTGCCATCCCACCATTGAGAGGTAGGTAGCACCACCGTTGGAGGTGTTCGGGTCAATTCGTTTTTAGGGACATGGTGATCACCAGAGCAATGGGAAGACACCTTAGAAGCTACCCTCATGCCAGGTTCCCGGATCATGAGGACTTACTAAGACGTCCTCTACTCGACGACCACCTTTCGAAAGGCAACAGTGAGGCGTACCCTAGGGGTGGTGTGTGCGAATTGTGTGTCATGTTTCAGTTATTTGTCTTGTCATGTTTGTTGGTGTTCTACGCTTGATTTTAATTGAGGCCATTCATTCTTGCATGCATATTTAACAGTTATAAAGTTGCGGGAAATAAATCTACGACTATTACAAAGGCGCGGGTCCACATCGCCAAAATTAAACCGGACCCGATTTAGCGGAAAATAAATAAAGCGATAAAATAAAAGTGCAAGAAATTTAAATTACAATGCTTTGGGACAATTACATAATTATAATAAGTGACATAAAATAAATGCGCAAAATTAATAATTAAAGGCGACGGGCGTTGGACCCATTTGCAAAAATAATTAAAATTAATAAGGAATAAAAAAAATGAAAATTAAATGTTTTTGTATTTTTGTGTTTTTTAGATTTAATAAGGAAAAAAAAAGTCAATTGGAATTAAATTAAAAGGTAAACCCTAATTCTAATATTTTTTAAGTTTATTATGAAAGAATTAAAATAAAACCTAAATTAAACCTAATTCATTTATGTACAATTTTTTACTTTATGAAAATAAATAAATAATAATTATTATTCTAAAAAAGGGAAAATATTAAAAGGAATAAAAAAATATCAATTATCCTAATTCTATTTTGTTGGATTTTTTGTTATGGAAAAAATATAAATCAAACCTAATTTGAAATTAGTTTATTTACATGCTAATAAAATAATTATAACAAAATAAATATTATTTTTTGGTCTTTTTCTGATTTTTATATTTTTGTAAAAAACAATTACTGAATTAAAACAATAAATAAATAAAATAAGAATTAAAAAGACATAAGGGAAATAAATGAAATTTCAAACCAGGGTGGGGGGTTGTCCCAAAATTGGAGGTGTTGATTTGAAAAGCCTGGCCCAATTGAGTTTGCATCCGTTGACTTTTCTAATCATGTGTCAGCGTTTTGACCTGCCTTACAGTGGACCTTCAATATCAGCCCTTGATCTGGGACCATTGGGCATGTGTACGCTTGGATGAGAGTGGAATATGGTACGTATGCATTCCTGAAGCTGCATGGGATTTATAATTGAAAAATAATATGAGGTTTTTGCCAGACCTGGGACTTGAACCCAGGTCTTGAAGGTTACAAGCGTAGCGTGTTACCACTGAGCCACCTAATCATCAATTGATATATTATAAAGAATAAAAAACAAAAGGAAAAACCAAGCGCACTAATAATTGGGCGCGCTAAATTTAAAACACCCAATCATATCGTGCCAGCACGTCATCGTCTTCATCCCTTTTTTATTTTTTCTGAAACATAAGCATACGGCAACGGTTTTAGAAACGTTGCATTAGGGGGATTCAAGGAAATAGCGAATAGCCCTCCTTGCTACATAAATCCATCGCGAGGTATGCTTCTTGTTCATGGGAACACGCTGATTGCAATGGTCCTAATCTTGAGTCCCAATTGTTCCTTGGGTGAGAAACCCCAAATCAAGAACTCTGAAAACCTAAATTTCGATCATGGTGAATTCGCGTACAGCATGTAAAACTTCAATCAAGCATAAGGGTTAGTTTCAGAAACTCAAAACAAACATGATGCAATGAATAGAATGCTGTAAAAGTGCTTAAAAAATGCTATACGATTTCAAAATTTTTGAGGTTCAGTCCGGGTTCTTGATACCAATTCAGGGCCTTTTGGTGGATGTTCTTGGTTGGAATTTGATCAAGAGTGCCTGAGGATGCTAATGGAATGAGAGTTGATGCTTGAATCGACCTAAAACCTTGATTTCAGTATTGAACTTTTTAAGAATTTTTGCAAGTTTGTAATGTCAATTGCTGCGCAGTATGGAGTCTAGGAGCATTAGGGTTCTGATCTTGGATATGTATAGAGGCTTTTAGGTCAAGAAAGTTGTACAAAATCTCAAGCATTCATGGTTTTACATATTTGATTTTATGAAATCTTTTCCAATCTTTTTCCATGTGCATTTGGTTCAAATCTGATCAATTCTCATCAAAACCTTCCCTATTAACATGTGCACGAATTATATAAGCCAAATCATGCATAAAAAGATTTTTTTAGGTTAGGTTTATATTTTTCATGTATTAAAATGATTTAAATGAATATAAATTAATATAAATTCAAATAAATAATTAAAAAATATGAACATACTTCCCTATGGGCCTAATGGTCGTGCATAGGCTTGGCATGAAGAAACTTGGAAGAAAAATGGGCCCATTTGCATTTTTAGGCCTTTTGCATCAATGTTGACTTTTCAAAATTTCCAAAAATTTCCCAACTTCCACAAGGCATAACTTGGTCAATTTTTAAGCTTTTCACATGTTCTTGGACATTTTGGAAAGGTCTTTGAGTCCTTTAACCAATGCCTTTGGTCCCATGTAATTTTGATTTACCAATCTCAAGTTATGGTCTTTGACTTAAAGTCCCTTTTTGTTGACTTTTGAAAATGACCTATAATGTTGAAATTGATAACTTTTTGTGAGAGCATTTCTTGGACTTGGAACATGAAGATGAATTGTAGGAAATGTCTTTCTCTTCAAAATGAGCTTTGGATGGAATTTTTCTGATAATCCATGTGAAAGTTATGCCCTGGTCAATTTCAGTTGACTTTTTCAGCTGTCCAAATATAGCAACTTTTGCATCTTTGATGATTTCTGAGCCAAATTTTGAGAATCATGATCAAGCATTGATCAAATGATGTTTGTGGCTTCAAAATGATATGTTGACCAAAAATTTGAACTTTTGACTGTCAAATGACCATTTTGCCCCTACAGTTGACTGTAGTGCAATCTAGGGTTTTGACTGTGCAATTTTGAACTGAATGTCTTGAAACTTGACATGAGGATACTTGACCATCTTTGTAGGCATATGAGACTTGATTGGGCCTTTGAAAAGTTCATTTGCTTGACCAGAACTCAAACCCTAGTTTTGACTGTATAGGGGACAGTTGAGCTGCACAACCCTTGGGGAATTTTATGACCTTGACTTGACAAATCTTGGAGAAAATGGGAGGGCAAATTTTGGGGTACAACAGGCGGTAAATGGAGTATGAGAGCCTTTAGGAGATATGATCACAGTGCCAATGCCGTTACCCAAAGCGTTTGAAGCTCCATCAAAGTACATAGACCATCGGGATCCTTCCTCAGGTCCTTCATCCGGTCCAGGTGTCTCACAGTCAGTTATCAACATGATATTCTCGTCTGGAAATTCTAAGTTCATAGACTGGTAATCATCCACTGCCTGGTGTGCCAAATGGTCTGCCAACACACTTCCCTTAATTCCCTTTTGGGTTGTGTATTGGATGTTATACTCAGTAAAGATCATCTGCCATCTTGCTATTCTTCCAGACAAGGTAGGCTTTTCGAAGATATACTTGATTGAATCCATCTTTGATATCAACAGAGTAGTGTGAGTCAGCATATACTGTCTCAGCCGGCGAGCAGCCCATGCCAAAGCGCAACAAGTTTTCTCGAGCAGTGAGTATCGGGTCTCACAGTCGGTAAACTTTTTGCTAAGGTAATAAATATCACGCTCTTTTCGACCAGACTCGTCATGTTGACCCAACACACACCCCATTGAGTTATCGAGTACTGTCAAGTATAAGATCAGAGGTCTCCCTTCAACTGGAGGCATCAGAATGGGTGGCTCTTGGAGATACTCTTTGATCCTTTCGAAAGCGGTCTGACATTCATCATTCCAACGTACCACTTGATCTTTCTTCAGTAGCTTGAAGATTGGCTCACAAGTAGCAGTTAGGTGAGAGATGAATCAGGCAATGTAGTTCAGACGTCTCAGAAAACCTCTGACTTCTTTCTCTGTTCTGGGAGCTGGCATCTCCTGTATAGCTTTCACCTTTGCCGGATCCACTTGAATACCTTTGTCGCTTATGACGAAACCCAGTAGTTTACCAGATCTTACCTCGAAGGTGCACTTGTTCGGGTTTAACCTCAGCTTGTACAACTTCAACCTGTCAAACAGCTTCTGCAGATGGTCAAGGTGTTCCTCCTCAGTTTGGGACCTTGCAATAATATCGTCGACATATACTTCAATCTCATGGTGGATCATGTTATGAAACAAAACAACCATGGCACGCTGATACGTTGC
This sequence comes from Vicia faba, assembly GCA_948472305.1. Lineage (NCBI taxonomy): Eukaryota > Viridiplantae > Streptophyta > Magnoliopsida > Fabales > Fabaceae > Vicia > Vicia faba. The sequence goes on along the minus strand of OX451736.1, from coordinate 1,232,075,958 downwards.
CCCAACATTTTTCAGTCCAAAAGGCATGACCTTGTAGCAAAAGGTACCCCACTGAGTAACAAAGGTTGTCTTCTCCATGTCTTCGGGAGCCATTTTAATCTGATTATAACCGGAGAAACCATCCATGAAGGAGAAGACCTTATGCTGAGCAGTGTTGTCAACCAGAACATCGATATGAGGTAGAGGGAAATCATCCTTGGGGCTCGCCCTGTTCAGATCCCTGTAGTCAACACACATTCGGAACTTACCATCCTTCTTCGGTAATGAAACCACGTTGGCCACCCACTGAGGGTAAGAAGTAACTGCTAGAAAACCGGCATCAAGCTGTTTCATAACTTCAGCCTTGATTTTCTCAGACATCTCTGGGCGCATTCGGCGGACCCTCTGTTTCACGGGAGGACAGTCTTCCTTGGTAGGCAGGCGATGAACCACAATGTCAGTATCCAACCCAGGCATATCTTCGTAAAACTAGGCAAAGATCTCAACATAGTCTTGCAACATCTGAATCAACCGTCGCTTCACACTAAGCTCTAGATTTGCACCAATCTTAACTTCCTTCTTGTCTGTCTCTGTACCCAGATTCACTGATTCCACCGGCTCTTCGTGCGACTGAATAGCCCTCTCTTCTTGGAGTAACAGTCTTGCAAGTTCACCAGACACTTTGCAATCATCTTCACCTTCATCTTTGGCTAAGTTGATCGGATTTTCGAAGTCATAACTGGCAGTAGCAGAGTCGTTACCAGTGAGATACAGAGTGGATGTGGACCTGTATATGTGAGTGTGTGTAAAATAGCTGTTTTGCAATATATAATAAAGAAAAACAAGGAGCGCAAAATTTGAAATGCAAGAAACTTCCAATGCTTTTATTAATGATATATGAAAATGACACACATAAAGCCCTCACAAATGAAGCCACGGTGCCCCGGGTGAGACACCGGGCCATAAAGTTTAAAACATTGTCTGTTACAAATTCAAAATAAAAAGTTTCATTACTGGGTAACAAAAGTAATAGGGATGAAGTCCTTTGCTGTCTAGTTGCTTGGTCCACCGTCGGTCGTAGGATAGATCCAACTGTCAAATTCAGACTCTTCAACATCGTCTTCAATGGCATTCACCCCCGAGTTGCTGATGAACACGGGAGGTCTTCCGATCCATGCATTCCGAACAACCCTTTAAGCCTCTGCAGTGAAACCCAAACCAAACTTGTTAGTCTTCTGTGTAAAATCAGGGAGTCGTCCCCAATTTGCACACCCACCTTTCTCAACAACAGCCCGGGCATCCTTGAGGCAAGCCATCTTCATAGGAGAATATTCAACAACAGTCTCAGTTGATGCTAGTGTCTGGGGAACCTCTTCAAAATGCTGAAATGGGGTCTCAATGAACTCCCCATCCATCTCTACATATCAGAAAGAGTTAAGGTGGCTAACCATGTACTCCTCCTCCCCTTGTACTGTCATAATCTTCCCTTTGACCGGGTATTTCAGCTTCTGGTGGAGCGTTGAGGTTACGGCTCCGGCTTTGTGGATCCATGGACGACCCAACAAATAAGAATAAGATGGCCGAATGTCCATCACATAGAATGTAGAATTGAAGACCTGGGAACCAACCTTGATCGGGATATCAACCTCTCCGTGCACCATCCTCTTAGACCCATTAAAGGCCCTAACAACAATGTTGCTTGGCTTCAGTTCCAACCCTTCACGGTCCAGCTGGTCTAGAGCTTTCTTAGGCAAAACGTTCAACGAAGAACCAGTATCCACCAATACACGAGCAAGAGTAGTGCCCCTGCATTCAATGGAGACATGCAGAGCATCGTTGTGATTCTTCCCCTTAGCAGTCAAATCGGCGTCAGAGAAACCTAACCCATTATCAGCAGTTAAATTGGCCATGCAATCTGTAAACTGATCAGCTGATGTCTCTTGTGGTACGTGGGCAGTCTTCAAGAAGGTAATCAGAGCCTTGGCATGGGCCTCTGAGCATAGCAACAGTGACAACATAGAAATCTTGGACGGGGTTTTCCCCAGCTGTTCAACTACATTGTAGTCACTCTTTTTGATGATTTTCAGAATCTCTTCCATCACTTGTTTAGAAGCTTCAATAGTAATCGTCTTCGGAGCCTCTGTCTGGGCAGGCACATCAGTGGTAATCCCTTTGCCCCGAGTGTCAGATGACTCAGCGACAAGGGTAAGAACAGGAACTTGAACAGGAATAATAGTAGGTACACTGGCAGGTGTGATAACAACAGGTTTTCAGGCAGTTGGTAGAGAGATATCAGGCGAGAAAAGTCTTCCGCTTCAGGTGACTTTAGCAGGTCCGACAATGTTGCTGACGTCAGTATCAGTATCCAACTCTTGCTTAACTCCATGAAAATAAACATCAGCCCTATAGTGCCAAGGGACAGCTTTATCAGAGGTATAGGGGATGGGCCCCGGAATAGTGATGATCACAGGTGCTATTCTTGGAACGGATGTAATTCTAACAGGCTTCCTCGAGTGAGCCTTGGAAGAATTGTCGAAAATGGTAATGATGGCAACTTCTTCAGTATGAACTAGAGGAATAACAGTCTTCTCAAACATAATTTCTTTACTATCCATCAGGCGTTGGATACCTGATTTCAAAAGCAGACAACCGGTAGGTAGAACAGAACACATACGACAACCTTCATCATAGCCCGGAAATAAACCAACTAGCAAAAGGTTCTTCTTGACAGTCATCAGAGGGGTAACAATATCATCCACAGAAACCACAAACGAGTCTTCGTCTATAACATTCACTTCATGCTTGGGCAAAGGAGCAGTCACAACATTAGGCCTTTTGGGCGCCTCGAACTCAATCTCCTTCGCATCGATCAAGTCTTGTATCTTATTCTTCAAAGTCCAACAATCATATGTATTATTCCCCGGGCTATCAGAGTGGTAAGACCAGCGGGCATTAGGGTTATACCTTGGTGACGTTGTATTTGGATTCTTTGGGGCTTCCTTTAGAATCACCAAATTAGTCTTCAGCAACTGTGGCAGAATCTGAGATAAGGTCATGTTGAGACGAGTGAATTGCCTTCGAGGTCTCTCATCCTTTTGTTGGTTGTTATACTGAGGAGCACCAGCAGGTTTTGAAATAACAAACCGCATTAACAGCTTGGCGGTGTTCAGGTCTATTCTGTCTTTTCGAACTGTAGACAGCGCTGGACTCTTTCTTAAAGGGATTCTTCTTGGTGCCTGATGAAGCACCCTTTTGTATCTTACCAGCCTTAATACCAGCCTCAATCCTTTCATCGGTCAAAATTAGCTCTGTAAACCCAGATGAAGAGCTTACAATCAAGTGGTTGAAAAATGGACCAGACAGGGTCCCCAGAAACATATCCACAAGCTCCCGATCAGCCAAGGGTGGTTGTACTCTACCGGCGAGGTCCCTCCACTTCTGAGCATAATCTTTGAATCCTTCACCCGTTCCCATTGGCATACCCTGGAGTTGGGTACGCGTAGGAGCGAGGTCGGAGTTGTATTGATACTGCCTGTAGAAGGCAGTAGCCAAATCTTCCCAACCGCGGATACTGGCTCCGTCCAATTGATAAAACCACTCAAGCTGAGTCCCTGAGAGACTGTCTTGGAAGAAGTGGATCCATAGGTTCTTATCAGCGGTGTAAGGCTGAATCTTCCTTACATATGACCGGAGGTACAGCTTTGGATAAGAAGCTTCATCATACTTAGCAAAGGCATGTGCCTTGAATTTGTGGGGAATCACCACCCCATATGATAGACCCAGATCCCCAAAGTCCAGACCGGGCACTTTCTGAACTTCCATAGCACTCAACCGGTCTTCCAGTTGCTTGTATCTGTCCTCAGCAGGAGGATACTGTTCTTCGTCGAAGTCTGTCTCGTTGTCGGGGACTACAGGGCTAAGAGCCCTCCTTTCCTCTTGACTATCTTTCCCTCCATATGAGGTGGTCAAATCAACTTCATTCTGTAGCCTATTCCTAAACCTGTGACCAATGTTGAACAGACGGTCCTCTTCTTCTTCTTCTTCTTCTTCTTCTTCTTCTTCTTCTCCTTCAGAATCAGGGTCTTCAGATCTTGCTGGCCCTTAGCTAGATTCATGAACAACTCTTGAAATTGGGCATTCTGGGCCTGGAGAGCCTTGATGGCTTGCTCAATTGAAGGTTCAGCAGACATGATGAGTGCTGAAATAAACAGCGAAGAAGATAAGAGCCCTGTAATGGGTACCTGTTATGAAGTGCATGGGATGAAATGCATATGACATGATTTCAAAGACGATCGAGAGATTCAAATTTGTAAACAAGAAAGGAAACACACTTTATTAGATAAACTTCAAAATTCAAATTGTTCAACTGATTGCCCTTAAGGCGTTACATGAAAAGAAATACTGAAAAGTAAAATAAAAACTGGAAAGGAAATCATTAAAGGCCAATCAGTGCTCCCATGGTCTCTTCTTCTTGGTGCGGACATAGTCATTAAGAATCCACTCGTTCTCCAGCTGCCTAGTCAACTTCTAGATCTTCTGCTCTTGCTCGTTGAACTTCTCTCGGTAAGAATCCCGTTCTTCCCTCAGTTGCATCCAAGATCTTTTCAGTGCCCCAATGTCAGTGGGCATATAAGGATGGAGGATGGTTGTAAGAACCCCTTCTTCATTAGCAACTTCAAGAATGACAGGTCGGACGGCTTCATAAGGCATACCCAGCTTTTGGGCACAGATACAGACTCATCTGAGATATGGCTCCATCAGAAGTGAAGTCTTTGGGCCCAGCTCATGTGGATCAGATTGGTGAACTCTATCCCAAGCCCTTATGAATCTGCGACGTTGCTCGTCGCTATCCCCTTGGAAGTCAAAGATGATATGAGGCATTAGCAGCTCATGAGGTCCTTCTCTTCTGGCTCTTCCAAACTGACGGAGAGCTAAGTATGGGTAGTAAGAAATTCCTCCATGAGTTCCTATCAGCGGAACATTAGGGTACTCCCCACAGTGATCAATGATAGTCACCTCGTCCATACCCTTGAGAGTCCAAATGATGTCATTATGGGAGAGAGACATAACCCTATAGGCCCAGCCCATGCCTTCTTTGTTCTTCAATACTGACTTGGGGAGGTGCGAAATAAACCACCTCGACAATAATGGAGCACAACACATCAAGGTTCCCCGCTTTCGGGCAGTACGAGCATAAAGCTGATGAAGGATGTCACCCAAGAGAGTGGGTACAAGATTGCGAGAGATGAAGATTTTTACCGCATTCACATCAACAAAGGAGTCAGAGTTTGGAAACAATACCAAGCCATATATCAAAAGATCCAGAATATCCTCGAATGCCTTGAAGTCTAGATTATCCCAGAAATAGTTAGCCTTACCAACCAAAAAATTAGTCAGAAAGCCCTTTGCTCCACTTCTAGTCTCCCAATTAGCCATTACCTCCTCTTTGGTCATATGAAGGGCTGCAACAATATCTTCGGGCCTAAGAGTCTTTTCCCAACCAGTAAACGGGGTCTGCTCCAAAACAGAGATACCGAGCAGCTCAGAGAACTCTTCTAAGGTTGGAACCAGCTGATAGTCCTGAAAAATAAAGCAATGGTACAACGGATCATAGAATTGGACCAGAACACTCATCATCTGCTCGTCCAATTTGGAGGTGACCAAACTGAGAAGATAACCATGTCTCCTGAGGAAGGAAGTAGTATCAGTCATCTTTGCAACCAACTCTTTAAGCAAGGTGGGAACCTGGACAAAGTTGATCCGGATGGTATTCTTACGCATGGGCATCATGATGACCTACAAAACAGAACAAAGATGAATCCCTCATGTCTTTGAAATAGGTTAGTCCAATGCAATATGTATGCAATGTTATGATGTCATGATGTCATGATAGTAGACACACCACAAGTATCCACAAATAGCAAACATGGTAAAGGCACACAAGTCACACAGAGAGCCCTTAGATTTCAGGCTGGCAAGGAGCTTAGGTACTACCCTCTTTCAGTTCAGTTGGTTTAAACATGTCCTAAAAATAGTAACCGGGTTCTAGAGGATCTCAATATCACTGACTATCCTCAATCGGTCATTATTCCAGTTTGGCAACCTTTTCTTGCAGCCGGAATCATTGTGAGTGTTTAGTCTCAATGAGTGTAGCATACTGCTACTGTTCTATGGCCAAGTTGGTCAATTTAAAGGTTCTAAGGTCAGTTGGTGCTTAATGACCCCTTAGAAGATCCATATTCTCCTCGCTCCAACACAAGGGATCTCAGTACAAACTAAAGTGCCAGACCAACGTAGCTACTGCTTCAACCGTATCGGTCTATGCCGTACAGTTCCCTCACAGTTTATTGCTACTTACCTAAAGAGTATCCCCCATATCCGGGTTAGGATCTATAGAAACTCCAATACAAGCCCATAAATATAAAGCATTCAAAGCAAACAATTGAAAACACAATGATCTAATCCTAAGGTACACCCACTTATTAAGATGTCCCCAACAGAGTCGCCAGTTCTGTGATACGGTGGGAAGAGAACTGACTGTTTTGAAATGTTGGTTTGCATTTTGCATTTGTTTTCACAAAATGTCGCGGTAAGCAAGAGTCGCCACCGTCTTTTATTTTATCCAACAAGGAAAGGAAAAAAGCACAAAAAAATTCCCTTTTCGAGATGTTTCTTGGGTCTGGGGGTAGATTAAAGAAAGGGAAGGTGTTAGCACCCTTTCTATCCGTGGTTATCCACGGGCTCTTAGGTACTTGCTCAAAGTGTTTTCAAAATTTTCTTTTCTTTGTGTTTGTGGGTTTGAAAAAAGTCTTTGTTTGAAAAGGAGTGTAAGTGTGAAAATTTTGTTTTGTTTTGAAAGAGCAAGTATCTAAGAACCATCTACCTACTCAAAAAAGGAATCGTTCTATGCAATTTTCCTTTAGACAATGCTATCCTACTATTGATGAGTAGGTAGCACCGTCGTTGGAGTTTAAGGGTCAATTCGAATTTAGGGACTTACGGTCACCAAAGAAATGTTAGGACGCCTTAGCGGTAACCCTAATGTCTTAGATCATTTGTTTTGAGGCAACAATATCCGAGGCAACCGTTTCGAGGCGACTATGATCTTTGGACAAGAGGGCAACCTCTAAAACAACCTATACTCAATGACCGCGTATGAAGGCAACCAAGTGGGGTGTACCCTAAGAGTACGCATGTGCGAGTGTGTTGTTTTCAGTTAATTTTATCTTTGTACATGTTAAGGGTGATCTAAGTTGATTTTAGGTTAAAACATTCAGTCTTGTCATGCATTCCTATTATCAAACATCTAACAGTTATAATTTGCGGAAAATAAAATGCGGAATTTAAATTACAAGGCGTCGGGTATTTACATTGCCAAAGACAAACCCTTTTAAAAGTAAATAAATCGGTAAAAAATAAATAAAGGTCCTATTAACTATTACAAACTGGAGGCAAGTACATAATTGGACAAAAGAAGGTAAATCGCATGCGAGAAATTAAATCGAGCGTAAAGTTCTAGGGTTTTGACCCTTTTTGTTAAAGAAAAGATTTTTTTGTTGTTTTTATTTAAGAGAGAAATAAATTCTAAGTTAATTACTAAATTGAATTAAATAAATAAATAAATTAATTAAATGAGAAAAGTTATATTTGGATTTTTTTTTGGTATTTTAAGAAAGAAATCAAAATTAATGTTAGTAATTAAAACCTAAATTAATTCTAATTTAATTTTAATTGTTTACAAAAAAAAGTTAGAGTTATTCTAATTAAAAAAAGAACTAAATTAATTTAATTAGTATTTGTTAATAAAAATAAAAGTTAGAATATAATTTGATAAAGAAAATATTTTGTGGTTTTTTATTTTAAGAAAGAAATAAATCTAAATTAATTACTAAATTAAATAAAAATAAATTATTTTTGGATTTTTGTTATTTAAAGAAAGAAAATAAAATAATTAAGTTAGTAATTAAAACCTAATTATGTCTAGTTAATTTTAATTATTTACAAAAATGTTAAAGTTATTCTAATTAAGAACCTAAATTAATTTAATTAGTATTTGTTAATAAAAATTAAAATTTGATTTTATGAAGAAAATATTTTGGTTTTATTTTTATGAAGAAAAAGATTTGAGTGGTTAGTTAATAATAAAAATAATAACAAAACAATAAAATAAAAAAATATAAAATAAAGAGATTAATGAGGGTTTGGGCCTGAAACAACACTTTTGGGAGGTGTAAAGAGCATTCCTGAGCCCAGATCTTCGAAAGCTTCATGCTCTAACTATGGTGTTTTTTTTATTCTTATGTGGTACCTATGATTCAACCATCCGTAACTGTTCTATATAAACTCAAACAAACGTTAGCATACCATAAAATATGATTAAAATTAGAGATTCGAAATTTAAAATTTTACCAAACCGGTGGACGTGCTAGGCGTGTGATGGATTGCTCTTGGGACTTGTAAGACTCATGAGGACTTCAAGAGGATGATTTGAGGCTTGATGTCAATTGCGAGAGGTTGGAACCTCGAGATATGACATGCACCAATTCTTTAATTTCTGGAGAGCTTTTTGAAGAGCTTTTAGAGAACTTTTTGAAGAGCTTTTTGAGAGCTTTTTAGAGAGGATTTTTCGTTTTTTTCAAGCTTGTATGGCTCTATATTTATAGAGGGGAATGGGGAGACAAGAAAGCATGGAAAGAATCTCCCTCATAATGTTGTGTTTTAAGACCATGATCAAGATTTGAAAAAAATGCCATATTTGATGATTCTCCATTATTAAACCTTCCAAATTTGATTTGATTCAATATTTTTGCACATGATTAGTCTTGATACGAATTTGATGGTGGCGCTAGCTGTAAACAAAGCCTAAAACAATAAAAAAAAATCAAGAGTTATTAATTATTTGGATTTTCTATGATTTTATTTGATTTAAAATGAATAAATTCAATTAAAAATCAAATTAAATAATAAAAATGAAATATGGGCTCATGGCTGAAGCTAGGACACGTGTGTAATGTGGAAAGTCCAAATCAAGTGGAAAAGAATGGGCCCATTTGACAAAATTTGAAGTTTTGGGGATAGTTGACTTTTGGCAATTTTGCAAAAATGCCCAACTTCAACAATGCATAACTTCTTCAATTTTGAATTTTTGGAAGTGTTCTTGGACTTTTTAGAAAGCTTGAGATGTCCTTTAACTAACACTTTTGGTATCATCTCATTTTTATATTCCATGCTCAAGTTATAAGCTTTGGAAAAAAAGGTGTTTATGTTGACTTTCAAAAATGGCCTATAATGTCCAAATTTATAACTTCTTGTGAGTGCATTTTATGATCTTCGAGTATGAATATGGATTGTAGGAAATTGCATCCTATTCAAAATGAGCTTTGGATGGGTTATTTATCATAAAGTATGAGAAAGTTATGCTTAGTCAAAGTTGAGTTGACTTTTCCTACAAAACCCTAATTTAGCAACTTTTGAGTCTTGATGAATTTTGAGCAATCCATGATGAATCATGATAAACCCTTGATCAAATGATGAAATACCCTTCAAAATGAGAATGTTGACAAAAAATATTGAAGTTTGACTGTATTTGGGTCACAGTTGACTTTTGCCCTAGCACAGTCGATCTTTGGGCCTCTTGAGCAATTGACTGACCAAACTTCCTCTGCAAGGCTTGAAATTTGACATGGATGATCTTAATAACATATTAGGACATTTGGGAGAATTTGAGGTCATTTGGATGTAAGGACCTTGATGCAACACAAAACCCTAATTTGAGATTGACTGCCTTAGGAGGTGATTTGACTGTCCAACTCTTGAGCAATCTTGAGCCATTTGGAGATTATTTTTGCAATGTCTTGAGAAATATGGGAGGGAAAATTTTGGGGTACAACAGGGTTGACTAGGGATTATCTTCCTTATAACTCCACTGTTTAGGATTTGAAACAACGCCTGTACATCGTCAACAAGGTCTGTTCAAAAGCATACTATAGAGATTGTGGTATTGTTTTCGTCATCCTCCCTCTAAAGGCTTACAGTTTTTTAGTCGAGAGTTGAATATCAATGTGATACGGTGGCCAGAACCGGGACGTGTTTCCCTTTTTAAGGAATTGCTGGTTTGCGTTTTGCATTTGTGTTCGCAAAATGTCACGGTAAGCAAAAGTCGCCACCGACTTTTATTTTATCCAACAAGGAAAGGAAAAAAGCACAGAAAAATTCCTTTTTCGAGATATTTCTGAGTACGGGGGTAGATTATAGAAAGGGAAGGTATTAGCACCCTTTCTATCTGTAGTTATCTACGGGCTCTTAGGTACTTGCTCATAATTTTCAAAATTGTTTTCTTTGTGTTTGGGTGATTTGAAAAGCTTTTGTTTTGACTTCGATTTAACTCTTGCATCTGTCTTCAAGAGTGTAATGAAGTGTTTTGAAAACTTTGTTTGTAAAGGAGTGTAAGTGTGAAAAAAGTTTATTTTGTTTGAGAAAGTACTTAGGAACTAATCTACCTACTCGAAAAAAAGAATCGTTCTATGTTCGTTTCCTTTAGACAGTGCTATCCCATTATTAGTGAGTAGGTAGCACCGTCGTTGTAGTTTTGAGGGTCAATTCAAAAGGGACGTACGGTCACTAAAGCAACGTTAGGACGTCTTAGTAGTAACCCTAATGTCTTAGATCAATTATCTGAGGCAACAATATCTGAGGCAACAATATCCGAGGCAACAATACCCTATACTCAATGACCGTTTTCCGAAGGCAACCAAGTGGGAGTGTACCCTAGGAGTGCGCATGTGCGAGTGATTCAATTTCAGATTTATTATCTTTGCACATTTTTAGGGTTATCTAACTGTTTTAAAGTTTTCTCATACATTCTTGTCATGCATCCTAATATCATATATCTAACAGTTAATATTTTGCGGAATTGAAAATGCGGAAATTAAACTATACTATTACAAGGCTTCGGGTATTTACATAGACAAAAACAAACCCTTTAAAAATAAAGCGATAAAGGTAAATACCTAATTAACTATTACAACTTGTAGGCAGTTACAATAATGGGATAAAAATAATAAAATAAAGCGCGCAATGAAAATTAGAACGAGAGCGAACTAGGGTTTTGACCCTTATAACCTAATCAAAGGAAAAATTGTTTTTTTGTTATTTTTAGTTATTATTTTTTAAGAAAAGAATTAGGTTTTCTAAATAAAATACAAAAAATAATTAGTTAATTAAATTAATTAATGAAAATAATTACATGGCCTATTTTTTGGTTTTTGGTTATTTTTAAGAAAAGAAAATATAATTAAATTTGGACAAACCCTAATTTTCTAACTATTTTTAATTATTTACAAAAAGAATTTAAAGTTATCTAGATTAATAACCTAATTAAATTAATTAGTTTTTTGATAAAAAAAATAACATCTAAACCTAATTTGTGAAAAGTATTATTTTTATGAATTTTTGATAAAAAGAAAATAATTTAATTGTGTTAGTAAATAAAATAAATAAATAAATTAAATAAAATAAAAAAAGTATAGAGAAAGAAATTTGGGCCTGAGTTTAGCAGTTTTGGGGGTGTGAGAAGCATTTTCTGGGCCCAAAAGAGTGAGGTCCACGTTGACCTCCATGATTTGATGCTATGCGTTTGACTAGGCTTATGATGGTCCCTCATGGATGGCCCTTGGATCTGGCCATCTGACATTTGGCTGGCTGGATTGTGAGGACATATGGTAATCCCCTGGCTTGGCAAGCGCACCTGAATTTGAAAAGAAAAATAATATGCAAGCAAAGGGGGGACCTGGGATTCGAACCCAGGTCCTGAAGCTCTTTCCACGCCCTTACTACCACTGTACCACTTGTGTTTTGTTGTACATAAGATAAATATAAAATATAATATGGAAAACCACAAAACATTAAAACCCTGCGCGCGAAAATTCAAATGATCCAATGGGGAGGCGCCAACTGGTCATCTTCTTCCTTTCTCCGTGGGTAAAAGTCCCAGACTTTTACCTACAGACGTTTGTCTGTCGCTATAAACAGAGCTCGTTCCAAAATCTTCCATGAGCAATATAAATGACACCTAATGCCATGGATCGAACCGACTTGTCCTCCTGAACATGATAGTACCATTCATGAAGGCTAATTTTACCTGCAAACAAAAACCCTAAAACGGAACCCAAAAACCTAACAATGGCAGTTCTCGATTCAGTCTATGAAAACGCAATTGAGTATTATAGAAAGCTTGCAAATGTAATGGTAAACAAGAATATATGATTAGAATTTGATGAATGTGCAAGAATTATGCAAACAGAATTCAAGAATAGGTGGGTGTCGTGAATGTCTTACAGTGCGTTATAAGGCTTGAGAATGCTTGATTTTGATTGCTTTCGCTTGCTGGGGGTCTCAGGAAGTGATTGAGATGGTCCAAGGGTCTTGAATTGGCCTCTAAGTGTGAATTCGATTCACCACTTTTTCCTTGTTTTTTTTTAAGTTTGTGTTCTTGATCACCCTCCCCTTTTCTCTTAGAGCATAAGGTTTATATAGACAAAGGAATTTAGGTCAATATTTGTGTATCAAATCTTTGTCCATTATGATGAAGATATTTGATTTGATTTCTTCATAAATACTTGCTATATTTGATTCAATCAAGTGCCAATCTATTTTCATATGTTACTGCCAGCCTGTTATGAGTTGTTTGGGCCTCCAACATGATGAGAATCGAAAGCTGACCTGCCCCTGAAAATCCAACTCCCTTCTAATTTGCTCTCTTCGGTGGCCTCAAAGTCCCAATTCGAATTACTCCAGCTTCGATTGCATAGCCCCCTTCGATTGAACCTTCCTCTGCTTCGATTGCTTGATTCGAAAAGAATCACCCATGTCGAATCAACTTTTGTGGGGTTGGGAGTAAACAAGGCAAGAATCTGGCCTGGATAGGTTAGGATATGTGTTTTTTCTTAGTCATGCCAGCCCATTTAATTCCTTATTTGATTGAGAGAAGATTCTTTCGATTGTGAGATTTCTAGCTTATTTTGGAACAAATACCCTTCCTTTCTTTCTTCGAATCTGCCTTCCTTGCTAGCCTTAAGCTCCAATTTAAGCCAATCAAGACTTTCCTTATTAGAACCTTGTTCTCCTTAATGGTTCTAAGTCGAATTGTGTCAGCTTCAATACTATGGCTCCTTCGATTGGACCACCCTTTGCTTCTATTTCCCGTCCTTTTGAAGATAATTTCCTGGTCGAATCAGCTCTTTGTGGAATTATGAACAAACAAGGCAAGAATCTGGCCTGGACATATTTTTCGAGTGCCCTCTTGATGGCCTCTTTCGAATGGCCTGGAAGAAATTCTTCAAAGGGCCCTTGTCCAAATACCAATCGAAGGACTTTGACACAATAATAAATCGAAGGATCCCTTGCCATGCCAATCGAAAGGCTTGGACACAATGCCCATTGAAAGGCTTGTCATGAGGCCAATTGAAAGGCCTTTTGCAGATGTCAATCGAAGGATGCTACGTAGATGTCAATCGAAAAGTATTTTGGAGATGCCAATCTAAATGCATTTTGGAGATGCCAATCGAAAGGCACTTTGGAGATGCCAATCGAAGGGCATTTTGTAGGTGCCAATCGAAGGATACTTAACCATCAATTGAAAAAATTCCTTGTCTTTAGGCAAAGGTTTATAACCACCTATGCAAGAGGAAAATCTTGGAAAAACATGAGGGCAAATTTTGGGGTACAACAATCACGAAAAGGAAATATAAAGTAATTTAAGCATAATGAAAATAAATTAATTCAAGACAGACATGTGTAATGCATTGATGAAATAATAAAGTTTGTCATGACAATAATTGTTCGAATAAGCAAAGAAAATACAACTTCACAATTTAAATGAACAAAAATGCTTTCAATCCTAGCCATATTTTCGCAAGGGAGAAGTGATCACGTTGGGAGTCTCAGGAGGGTCGAATTCGATCTCCTTGACATCAATCATATTCTGAATCTTGTATTTCAGCGCCCAACAATCGTTAATATCGTGCCTCGGGCTGTCAGAATGATAAGCACACCTTGCCTCTGGATTGTAGTTAGGAGAGGAAGTCTTCGGGTTTGGATGAGGGTTTATCACCGCAATCAGCTTCATCTTCAACATGTGTTGCAATGCTTGTGACAATGGCATATTGATTTGGGTGAACTGCCTTTGAGGTCTTTACACCCTTGGTTGATTGTTTCGTTGTTGTGGTCGTTGTGTGCGTGCCAAATTAGAGATCAGCACTACCCCCACAGATTGGTGGTAGTCTGCCTTGCTACGCCCCTTCTGGCCGTGCACAACATTGGCTTCCCTCTTGCCACCAAATGACTTCTTCTATGTACTCGAAGAGGTATTTTTCTGGATCTTGCCACTCCGGATCCCAGCTTCTACTCTTTCTCCAGTCAATATCAGCTCGGTGAAACCAGCCGAGGAGCTACCAATCAAGTGATTGAAGAAAGGACCAAACAACGTACCAAGGAACATATCCACCAACTCCCCATCAGACAATGGGGGTTGAACTCTCCCATTCAAGTCTCACCATTTTTTTGCATAATCTTTAAAACCTTCACCTGCACTCATGGACATACTCTGGAGTTGAGTACGAGTGGGAGCAAGGTCGGCATTGTCCTGATACTACTTGTAGAAAGCAGCAGCCAGATCTTCCCAGTTTCGGATATTTATTCCCTCTAGCTGGTAGAACCACTCAAGCTGAGTCCGTGACAGACTATCTTGAAAGAAATGAACCCACAGATTTCTATCAGCGGTGTGGGGTTGGATCTTTCTGACAGTGAAGATGGAGTTTTGGGCAGGACACACCATCATACTTGGCAAAAACTGGGGCTTTGAACTTTTGTAGGATGACCACTCCCGACACCAATCCCAATTCCTCGAAATCCAGCCCAGGTATCCTATGAACTTCCATGGAACTCAAACGGTCTTCCAATTGTTTGTATCTATCCTTAGCAGGAGGATATTTCTCATCATTGTAATCAGTATCATTGTCAGACACTACAAGACTGAGGTCTTTCTCTTCTTCTTGATTCTCCCCTTCCTTAGATGAAGAGGTCAGGTCGACTTGTCGCTTCAACCGCTCTCCAAACCTTCTGCCCATATTCAGAATACCGATAACCTTCTTCTTTTTATTCTTATCTTTCAGAATGAGGGCTTTCAGATCCTCCTTCCCCTTTGCCATACTGATGAACATTTGTTGGAACTTGGCGTTCTGTGCCTGAAGGTCCTTAATGCTTTGTTCGGAAGACATTTCTGCTGAAATAAACAGCGAAGAAGATTAGAAACCTGTAACGGTACCTTCAATAATGTGTATGATAATGGTATGCACATGAAATGATTTCAAAGACTTCGGAAAATTTAAATTTGCAAACCAAAAATAAACAAAAATTTATTAGCGGAATTTGAAGTCCAAATGCCTTTTAGGCATTACAATGAAAAATAAACAAATCTAAAACTATAAAAGACATCAAAATTCCCATGGATGCTTCCTCTTTACGCCGAGATAATCATTCAGTCCTTTCTCCTCATGCAGTTGCTTTGTGAGCTCTAAGACCTTCCTCTCCCGAGCATAAAACTGATCCCTGTAAGTATCCCGCTCCTTCATCATCTGAATCCAAGACCTTTGTAATTCCCCAAGATCAGTGGGCATGTAAGGATAGAGAACTGTGTAAGGAATGCCTTCTTCAGTAGTGGGTTCCACAATCACTGGTAAAACGGACACATAGGGCATCATAAGCTTCTGGGAACGATCTCGTACCAATTGGAGGTAAGGTTCCATAGGAATGGAAGGTTTTTGCCCCAAAGTCTTGACGCCAAATCTGTTTACCATGCCCCAAGCTCGTGTGAACCTCCGTCGATACTCTTGAATATCCTCCTCATAGTTGAATATGATGCCTTCGATTAGTAACTCATGGGGACCATCCCTTCGAGCATGACCAAATTGTAGCAGAGCTAAACAAGGATTGTAGGTTATACCCCCTCTGATACCAAGCAGTGGGACATTAGGGTACTCCCCGCAGCGGTCTGATAACAATGTTTTCCATAGATTGAGAACACCAAAGAATATTCGTATGGGCGAGTAACATTATTCTTTATGACCAAACCAGACCTTCTTCATTCTTCAGTATGGACTTAGGGAGGTGAGAAATAAACCACCTCGATAGCAATGGCGTGCAGCACATAAGAATCCCTCTTCTCCTCATGGTACATGTATCAAGAGTGTGCAAAATATTTCCGAGCAAAGTAGGCATCGGGTTGCGAGAGAGAAAGATCTTGATAGCATTCACATCTATGAATGAGTCCGGATTAGGAAAGAGAACTAAACCATAGATAAGAAGAGCCAATACCTCCTCAAAATCCTGAAAATCCATATTATCCCAAAACAACTGGGCTTTGTCTAATAGAAACTTATCTAGAAAACCCTTGACTCCGCTTCTAGTTTCCCAATTGGATACCACGTCGACCCATTTCAAGTGCAAAGCTGAGGCAATGACTTCTGGCTTAGGAACTTCTTCTAGACATATGAAGGGTACTTGTTCAAGAATAGGTATATCCAATAGCTGAGAGAATTCTTCCAAGGTAGGCACCAACTGATAGTCTGGAAAGGTGAAGTAGTGGTGCTTGGGATCAAAGAACTGAAAGAGTACACTCATCATCTTTTCATCAAAGTTTGAAGTAACCAGGTTGAGAAGTTGACCATGTCTCTTAGTGAACGTAGAAGTTTCAGAAACCCTTGATGCTAGCTGTTTGAGTTGGGAAGGTATCTTCACAAAGCTGATTTGGATAGTGTTTCTACAAACGGAAGCCATGATCTGCAAAACAAAACAAAGATAAATTTCCTTGGTCTTTGAAATGGTTAGTGCAATAAGCATGAATGCCATGTTATGATGTATGATGTCATGATAAACCACAGGTATAGCAAACACAGTCAAGTCATACCAAGTCCTTAGGTTTAAGGCTTGCATGAGGGTAAAGGTAGTACCCTCTTGAAGTTTAGTTGGTTCAAACATGTCCTAAAAAGTAACCGGGTTCTAGAGATTCTCAATATCATTGACCATCCTTTATCGGGTATTGTTTCATCTCTCAATCTTTTCTTGCAGCCAAAATATCCCAAAAGTCTGGTCTCAATGAGTGTAGCATCGAGTATCAACCAGTTCTCAGTTCTACACCGAGGCCGACTATCTCACTACTTTCTAATGTCCAAGTTTGTTCAACTAAGGTTCTAAGGTTCGTTAGTGCTTCACGACACCACGCGGCGGCCCCGTATTCTCCTCGTTTCCCTATGAAGGATACCGATACCAACCAAAGTACCACACTAACACAACCATCGCTCAAACCATACCGGTCTACGCTGTACAGTCTCCATGATCTCTTGCTGTTTACCTAATGAGTACCCCCAAATCCGGGTGTAGGATCTTTAGTAACCTCAAACAAACCCTAAAAGTAAAGCAATCAAGAGAAGCAATTTAATGACCTATATCCTAAGGTAAACCCCACTTTATTTAAAATCCCCAACAGAGTCGCCAATTCTGTGATACGGTGGCAGAACCGATTGTTAATACTGGTTTGTGTTTTTTTGTTTGCAAAATGTCGCGGTAAGCAAGAGTCGCCACCGACTTTTATTTCATCCAATCATGGAAAAGGGAAAAGAACATAAAAACCTTTTTTCGAGATATTCTGAGTACGGGGGGTAAATTATAGAAAGGGAAGGTGTTAGCACCCTTTCTATCCGTAGTTATCTACGGGCTCTTAGGTACTTGCTCATTTTTTTCAAATTGCTTGTGTGTGTTTATCTTGAAAATGTTTACTTCGTGATAACCCTTGTATCAGTCCTCAAGAATGTGACGAAGTTTGTTTTGAAAATCTGTTTTGACAGGTGTTTGTGTGAAAAGTTTTCATTGAGCAAGTACTTAAGATTCTTCCTACTCGAAAAAAGATTGTTTGTTCTCATTTCCTTTAGACAACATTATCATACAATTAAGGAGTAGGTAACACCATTCTTGGAGTTGTAAGGGACATTCGAAAGGGACGTACGATCACAAAAGCAATGTTAGAACACCTTAGTAACCATCCTAGAGTCCTAAAGATCTTTTCCGAGGCAATAGTCAAAAAGGTCATTTTTTCATCTTTTGGGACATAGAGGATAGCCACTAAAACATCTTATGCTTCATGACCGTTTACCGAAGGCAATCAGAGTGAGAGTATACCCTAAGAGTGAGCATGTGCAAGTGTGCTTTTTCAGTTAATGTTATCTTTGCACATTAGGGTTTTCTAACTGTTTTAATTTTTCATGCAAATTGTCTTTCGCATACAATCCTAGGCATACATCTAGCAGTTTGATAGTTGTGGAAATTAAAAGCGGAAAAGTAAATCTAATTATTATAAGGCTCCAGAGAATGGGGATTACATAACCAAAACTTGGGGGCAAATTAAACAGTAAATAAAACCCTAGTTTAAAAGACTATTACAATCTCAGAGCAATTACAAAAATATAATGAAAAGTACGTACGACAAACGTAAATGCGAGAAATTAGGGTTTTGACCCTTGACAACCAAATTGAATTTAATTAAAGAAAAAAAATCATTTTTTTGTCATTTTTATTTAAGGAAATAAAGAATAAATTGCAAAATATCCTAATCACTAATTAAGTTTTAATTATGAAAAATCATTAAATTAATTAAAAAAATACAATTAACCTATTTTTGTGTTTTTATTTTGAGAAGGAATTAAAATTAAGAATTAAACCTAATTTCTATTTGATTTTAATTATGAAAAAAATATTTAAGTTAACCTAATTAAACTAATTAATGCAATTAAATATTTTATGGAAAAAAAAGACTAAACCTAATATTGTTTGTGATTTTCTGATTTTTATGTTTTGATTAAAAATGATTTTTGGAAAATAAATAAAATAAATAAATTAAAACAATAAAAAAATTAAAATAAAATAAAAAGGAAAAGATTGGGCATGTGTGGTAGAATGCGGACTGGGGGGTGTATTGCCAAATTGTTAGGCCCAAATTGGTTGGCCCATGTTCCTTGCGTGTGATCCCATGTGGATTAGCTTCAGAGAGTGCACCCTGGGCTGCTGTGGTTGGACGTTGGATCTGGACCAAGGGATGATCCAAAGGGTAGGATTTGTGAGCGTATGATGGACACATGGAATGGTGATGTACTGAATCTGCATTAAATTGTTAGGAAAATAATAAAAGTGTGAATTGATAATTAAAAACCTAACTCTGATTAATTTACAGGTTAATTATGAAATAAAATCAATATTGATTAAATCAAAACAACTTTTATATCAAAAATCATTTTAATTAATTAAAAGCCTAAAAATAATATTTAATGATTTTTTTGTGATTTTATATGTTAATTAAATGAATGATAGAAAACAAATCAAGTGAAAAATAAATAAATGAAAAGGGTTAGAAAAGAAAATAGTAAAAAAAGTGAAAAATGCATGGGGTGGGTGATGAACCCATGCCCATTGGGTCACACTTAGGCGTCTCATCCACCAAGCCAAGCTATTGTTTGTGATTCAAACATGTTCTACGTAACAACAAGAACTCATTTGGACAGTTAATAAACATTAGCAATGCATGAAATTAATTATATGAATGTTTGAAAGAAAAGCAAATAAGAGAAGATGAGTATGCTTGTTTCAAGCATCTATGGCTATAACTTTCGACCTATTCTTACCCTTAGATACCCCAGGAATGATTTGTAATTGATGGCTTGGACTGAAAGTGGTTGGATCTTCAGATTTGACTTTGCACTAGTTTTGACAGAATTTGAAGTTTTTAGAGAGTGTTCTTGGGCAGCCAATTTCGTGCTCCTAGTGTATGAGGGTGTTGTGTTTATATAGAGGAGGAATTCAGGTCAAAAATAATGGAAGAAATCTCATGGTATCTTGAGGAATTATGAAGTTTTGATTTGATTTTGGCCTTGTATGATTTCTTTCCAAAATAGCTCCAATCATGAATTTTCAATCTAAATCACCCTTGCACGAATTACATGCCATGCTAGCTGTATATGGACTCATAATGTGCACAAAAATCCCAAGATTTGATTTGCTTTTATTATTTTACCATTTAATTTGATTTATTTTGGTTTAAATGAATAAAAAATCAAAATAAATGATAAAAATAATAAAATAATATGTGGAAAAGCTCAGGGATCGTGGGTCCTATTAGAAACATGTTTCAAACAAGAAAACATGGGCCCCTTTGGAAAAAATGCAAATTTGATCAATGTTAACTTTTGACAATTTTCCAAAAATTGCCAACTTTGACAATGCACAACTCTCTCAATTTTGATCCTAGGAGGGTGTTCTTGGACTTTTTAGAAAGCTTAGGATATCCTCTAAACAAAAAATTTGGTTTCATATCAATTGGATCTTCCATGTTCATGTATGAAGCTTTGATCCAAAAGGTGTTTTTGTTGACTTTTCAAAAGGACCTATAATGTAGAAATTCATATCTTTTGATGAGTGCATATTTTGAACTTGTGGGATGAAGATGAGTTGTAGGGAATTGAATCCTCTTAAAAATTAGCTTTGGATGTAAACTTTATGATAAAGTATGAAGAAGTTATGCTTGGTCAAAGTTGGGTTGACTTTTCCTACAAAACCCTAATTTAGCAACTTTTGGGTTTTGATGAATTTGGAGCATTCCTTGGGGAATCATGGTCAAACCTTGATCAAATGATGAAAGTAACTTCAAAATGTTGACCAAAAATCTTGAATTTTTACTATATGTGGGTCACAGTTGACTTTTGACCTAATATAGTCGATTCTCAAGCATCTGAGCAGTTGACTGATCAAACTTCTTGTGCAAAGCATGAGACTTGACATAGAGAATCTTGGGAACATATTAGGGCCTTGGAGAGCATTTGGGGCCTTTGCGATCCACACATCTTGATGAAAGTGGAAACCCTAGTTTGAGACACACTGCCTTAGGAGAGAGTTTGTCTGGTCAACTCTTGGGCAAACTTGAGCAAATTGAGGATCTATAGAAGTATGTTTTGAGTAAAATGAGAGGGCAAATTTTGGGGTACAACAGGGAAGAATCAAAATAAATCTTGGAGCCATTCATCTGAATCAGAACTGTTCCCTTTTGGAAAGTATCAGGATAAACCATTGAGGGGTTTAAACTGAACCAAAAGGGGTCTTGAATATTCTTTAACTGGAAAGAATCAGAGTAAATCTTTGTGCGATTTATCTGAACCAGAGAAAGTGTATGCAAGAAAGAATCAGAATAAATTGTTGAGAGATTCATTTGAACCGACAGGGATCTGTAGAAGAATCAGAATAAACTGTTTGAGAGATTTATCTGAACCAGAAAAGACGTCTGTGGGAAAGAATTAGAATAAACTGTTGAGAGATTTAAACTGAATCGACAAGGGTCTTGGATGAGCAACATAATAATATTCATAAATGAAATGTATCTGACTCGTATCTGAGAGGTGTACTGAATGAGTATCAGGATGGCATCTGTATCTGGAGCGTATCTGAACCGTATCTGAAAGCTGAATCTGAATAAGTATCAAAATGGCATCCGTATCTGGAGCGTATCTGAACTGTATCTAAAATATGAATCTGAATGAGTATCAGAATGGCATCCGTATCTGGAGCGTATTTGAACTATATCTGAAAGTTGGATCTGAATGAGTATCAGAATGACATCCGTATCTGGAGTGTATCTGAAAGATGAATCTGAATGAGTATCAGAATGGCATCCGTATCTGGAGTGTATCTGAAAGCTGAATGAGTATCAGAATGGCATCCGTATCTGGAGTGTATCTAAACTGTATCTGAAAGCTAGGTCTGAATGTTTTGACGATAATTTTCTGTTGATTGATCTTTCCTAAAAAATGGAAGGTTAGTTGTATGCAATATCATGATGTATGAAATGCATGGTATAATGATGCTCTCAAAATAAATGAGATTATGTCGTATGTATGGTGTTGTCAATGTTATGACGTATGGGTGTATGGACAGCATAATTGTTACGCCGCAATATTGATGGAGACTAGGGAAAATAAATCCCTGAGCTTTGTAAGTCTTCATGAAAATGTTGACGAATTTCCAATTTAGAGAAATAGACTCTGTTTGTGAAAGAGGAATGTTGTCCATTGCTTATAGGTCTTGTGAAAACCTGCTGGGGAAATCATGAGAAACTGGGCGACGTTCACAGGGGAATCTTCGGAGCGGTAGATGGAATTTTTGTCATGTGAGGGAGCTTAATATCATTAAGCTGAAATGATGGATATATGTTAGTGATCCTGTAGTGGGATGTCTTATTGTCCACTCTTGCTGGGAAAGTAATCTGTGGGGGATTTTATGGAATAACCTAAAGATATTATCCTATTCCTTAAAGCCATTAGTAATTGTCTTTCTATTTTTTTGTTCATTCGTAAACAGTAGTTACATTCAAATGCATATGTTCAAAAATAAATCATTGGACGCTTTTGTAAACAAAACACATAAATAAAGAAAAACAGATAGTTTTGCACATTCAAAGGGATATCTTTGTATTAGCTTGAACAAGTATTTTTGTACAACGAGACGAACATTCTAGTAAGAGAATGTCGTCATAGAAGAATGAAAGTTTATATAAAGAAAAGATAGCTATGTGAAATAATCCCATGGGGTTCCCATTCTGCTATAGCCTTTGTGTCTCTGAGCGTCTTGTCCACTTGCTGCCTTGTACGAAGTTGACTGGATTGATTAGAACTGTTTGAACTTGTCTACTGATGCTAAAGGTTGTGTGTAAGGTGATTCAATTAGACATAGTCATACGCTTTAATTCCCTAACTTTTGCCTGGACCGCCCTTTCGGGTTTTCAGTCCACCGGGATACCCTTTTTTGCCCAAGTCGCCCTTTCGTGTTTTCAACTTGTCGGGTGTACAGGTTTTTTATTTTATCACTAATTTTTGCCCGAGCCTCTGTGGTTCGTCAGGATGTCCTTATTTTTTCCTAGGCCAGTCGACCTAACGGGTGTTTATTCATGCATAGTATCTTTTGACTATGTATGCGTTTACAGGGTGTGGAAGATCGTCGCCATCCATAGTAGCTAGGATCATTGCTCCACCAGAGAATATGTTTTTGATCACAAATGGTCCTTCATATGTAGGAGTCCACTTTCCCCTAGGATCACCTTGTGGCAATATGATACGCTTGATTACCAACTCACCGACCCGATATACCTGACGTCCGACCTTTTTGTTAAAGGCTTTGATCATATGTTTTTGGTACATCTGGCCATGGCAGATAGCCGTTAGTCTCTTCTCGTCAATCAAATTCAATTGGTCAAGCCGAGTTTAGATCCAATCGTCTTCATTCAGCCCTGCATCCTTTATGATTCTCAAAGAATGTATCTGGACTTCAATTGGCAGTACAACTTCCATGTCGTATACCAAGGAGAAAGGAGTTGCCCCTGTTGATGTGCGTGCCGTAGTACGATAACCATGGAGAGAAAATGGTAACATCTCATGCCAGTTCTTGTAGGTTACTGTCATTTTTTGTATGATCTTTTTGATGTTCTTATTTGCGACTTTAACAGCTCCATTCATCTTTGGCTGATAAGGGGAAGAATTATGGTGCTGGATTTTGAATTGTGCGCATAGTGCGGTGATCATGGTATTGTTGAGATTCGTACCATTGTCTGTGATAATTCTCTCTGGGATGCCGTACCGACATATGGGATTCTGTTTGATTAACCGGGCCACCATATTCTTAGTAACAGAAGCGAAATAACCTACTTCAACCCACTTTGTGAAATAGTCAATGGCCAGCAAGATGAAGCGATGCCCATTAGAAGCTGTAGGCTTGATTTCTCCAATCATATTGATTCCCCACATCGTGAAAGGCCATGGAGCAGTTAGGACATTTAAAGGAACTTGAGGCACATTTACTTTGTCAGCATAGATTTGACACTTGTGACTGGTTCGTGAATGCTGATAGCAATCTGCTTCCATGGTGCACCAGTAATACCCTGCCCGTAGGATCTTTTTAGCCATCGTATGCCAACTAGAATGGGTGCCAAAAGTGCCTTCATGTAAATCAACCATGATCTTTTCTGCCTCGGCCTTGTCTACACAACGAAGCAAAACAGAGTCATGGTTGCGTTTGTAGAGAATGCCATTATTGAGGAAGAACCTAGCAGAGAATCTCCTCAGGAACTTCTTATCATTGACCATAGCTTCTTTCGGATACTCTTGAGTCTCGAGATACCTTTTGACCTCATGGAACCAAGGTTTTTCCACTATCTTTTCAGCATCGATCTCATGACAATGAGCTGGTTCACCTCTCCGCTCGATGGTGATCTGGGGGGCCTCGTTATCCCATTTGAGTTCAAACATAGATGACATAGTGGCCAATGCGTCTGCCAATTGGTTCTCTTCTCGTGGAAAATGCTCAAAAGTTATTTCCTCGAAATGTGGGATTAATGTTAACACATGTTCTCTGTAGGGGATGAGGTTAGGATGCTTGGTGTCCCACTCTCCTTTGATCTGACTGATGACCAAAGTTGAATCTCCAAACACACTTAAGGACTTGATTCCCAAATCTATGGCAGCTTTGAGACCAAAAATACACGCTTCATATTCTGCCATATTATTAGTATAGTTGGAACAAAGTCTTGCAGTGAAGGGAGTATGACATCCTTCAGGAGATATGATTACAGCACCTATGCTATTGTTGAGTGCGTTAGAGGCTCTGTCAAAAACTAAGGTCCATCGGGATCCTTGTTCAGGTCTGTCATATGGTCTGAGTTCTTCACAATTGTTTACCATCATGATGTCTTCATCTGGGAATTCAAATTTCATAGACTGATAATCATCCACGGCTTGATGAGCAAGGTGATCAGCTAGCACACTACCCTTTATTGCTTTTTGAGTAGTATATTGAAGGTCATATTCAGTCAAAATCATCTGCCACTTTTCTATTCTCTCATAGAGAGTAGGTTTCTCGAATATGTATTTAATTAGATCCATCTTGGATATCAATAAAGTAGTATGGGTCAACATATACTACCTTAGCCGGCGAGAAGCCCATGCCAGAGCGCATCAAGTTTTCTCGAGCAGTGAATATCTTGTTTCACAGTCGGTAAACTTTTTGCTCATGTAATAAATAGCATGCTCTTTTCGGCCAGACTCGTCATGTTGGCCCAAAACACACCCCATTGAATTTTCCAAAACAGTTAGATACATAATCAAGGGTCTTCCCTCGACTGGCGGCATCAAAATAGGAGGCTCTTGAAGATATTCTTTGATTTTGTCAAATGCGGCTTGGCACTCATCATTCCACCGGACTACTTGATCTTTCTTCAATAATTTGAAGATTGGTTCACAGGTAGCGGTTAAATGAGAAATGAATCTGGCAATGTAGTTTAGCCGTCTTAAGAATCCTCTAACTTCTTTATCGGTGCAAGGAGCAGGCATCTCTTGTATTGCTTTTACCTTGACAGGGTCCACTTCGATACCCTTACCGCTAATAATGAAGCCTAGGAGTTTACCAGACCTCACTCCAAATGTGCATTTATTCGAGTTCAATCTTAACTTGTATTTCTTCAACCTCTCAAATAGTTTCTACAGATGATCAAGATGTTCCTCTTAAGTTTAAGATCTGGCTATCATGTCGTCCACATAGACCTCTATTTCGTGATGGATCATGTCGTGAAACATAGCTACCATGGCGCGCTGGTAAGTTTCCCCAACGTTCTTCAACCCAAAAGGCATAACCTTATAACAGAACGTGCCCCACTGTGTAACGAAGGTCGTTTTCTCCATGTCCTCAGGTGCCATTTTGATTTGATTATAGCATGAGAAACCATCCATGAAAGAAAATACTTTATGTTGTGTAGTGTTGTCAACCAAAATATCAATGTGGGGGAGCGGGAAATCATCCTTAGGGCATGCTGTTGTACCCCAAAATTTGCCCTCTCATTTCATCAACATTTCTCATCACAAGACTCTTTGAACTCAAGATCAAGCTAGGGTTTGCTCTGCTCAAGACACCTTCTTGCACTGTTGACCTAAATTAGGGTTTGAGTTTGCACAGGGATGTTTTGACCTACAATGCCCAAAGTGACTTTCATACTTCATATTGGACTCACAAGTTTGTCCATACCAAGTTTCAAGCCTTGATTCAAATTTTTGCCCAGTCAATTGGACAGTTGACCTAGAAATCAACTGTATTGGGGAAAAAGTCAACTGTGGCCAATTGACAGTCAAACCTCATGAAATTTGACCCAAATCAACCTTATGAACTCATATGAACCATTTGATCAAGTTTGGATCACAATTCCACAAGAAATTTGATCAGATCATCAAAAGGGGAAATGGTCATTTTTAGGGTTTTGACTGTACATAGGCAATTTTTGACTGTTTGACCTAGCCAATGGCAAATCAAGATCAACCATGGACTCAAGGACTCAATGAAATTGTCTTAACCCATTCAACAAGTTCAAAAGATCTCAAATGCATAAGATTGACAGATGAATTTTTCAGTCAACTAATCAAAATTTAACTGTATACTGAAAAGTCAAACTTTGACTTTTGGGTCAAAATCAAGTGCCAAGGGTCATTTTTCATCAAGACATGTCAAATTATGAAACTTGTTCATCAAGAAACCCAAAAATGAAAATTAGGGTTTAAAATGGAAAAATTTCATAACTTAGAAATTTTCTAAGTTATAAAATATTCTTATTTTTTCCTAACTTTGTCCCATTTTTTCACTAAGATGCAAGTGGATTAAAACAAAACTTACAACATGAAAGTTGTAGTCCATCACAAAGTTTACAACTTTGATTCACAAAGTTTTCTCAAAAGAAGCTTGGATATCAAGTTATGATTTTTGGAACAAGGATACCTAAAACTTTTAACTTAGAGAAATTTTGCCCTAGTTTAGGCAGGATTTTGACCCATCTTCTTGGCCATTTTTCACATAGTTCCACTTGGAGTTTCAAGTTTCATTTCAAAGATGGATTATAGTACATGTTGCAAGCTTTCCAAATTGTCCAAGAACTCCTCAAACACCTTTGTGGTTAGGGAGAATCGAATGCTTGAAATTGGCAAAAACTCACTTTGATCCATGGCCAATACATGTTCATACAAGTTTCATTTTCAAACCAGCATGCTTTGTATTTGTTGGAAGGCCTCTAAACCATTTTACACTCATTAATTGAATGCAAATCCACTAAGCTAATGCATTATCTTAGCCATTTGGGCATTGTACACAAAACTAATCCCTATTTGGAAAAAGGTACATTGCCATTTTTGAAAAGTTATACTTTATGTCAAACCAAGATCTTTGAAGCATGGGGCCATATCTCTGAGGCAAGATCAAATCCAAAAATTTCAAGTATCAAGGGAAAAGTATGCAGCATACAAGATAGAGGTTACAGGCCTGTAATCACAAGTTACACATTCTTGCTTGAAAAAGAAGAAATTTGTCCAAATCCTCCCAACTCAAAAACTAGCCATAGTCAGCTTACACAAACATTGCAAACAAGTTTCATACACCCTAACAAGCAATAAGCACGAGCCCTTGACCCCTAAAACCTCCTTTCACACAAAATCTCCATTTTTCTGCAAAACAGGGCAAGCCCTGCAGAATCACCTCCATCTCCACTTTGCCTCGTGCGCTTTGCCTCAAACTTATTCCAATACCTTCCATTCAACTCACCTGAACTATTCCAGACCTCCATTGCCAGCTGTAACTCCATTAACACACATTGCCATTTTTGTTTGGAAGCTTTGCAGGTTGAGTTCTGTAGCATGATTAAGGCTACTTCAAAACAAACTAAGCATTGGGAAAGCTTCATTGGACATCAGGCAAGCTCAAAAGAATCTCAAGCACCCTTGGAAGTTGCTGCATTGTCCAGCTCGAGCTCAACTGAAACAGGTATTTCATGAACTTCTATCTCTCTATTTAGGAATAGTTAGACTTAGGTTTGTGAATGAAAGATGTTGTATTCATAGCCCTGAAACCATACATGTGCTTAGTTTTCATTTATATTAATCGTGCTAGGAGAATTTCATCCATGAACTTTCTGAAAAAAATAGGTTAAGAATTAGGGCCATAGAAATTCTCTCTGGTCTTTGAGAGTTAGCTTAAGTTTTTTATATGGTTAGATTCGTTGTTTGATGCTCTACAAGTTTCATGTTATGAGTTTTGTCAAAAAAGCACAGAATCAGGAGATAGCATTTTGTACATAACACGCGCGCATTTCTGTCTAGAGGAAGAAGATGAAGTTGGTTCTGGGCTGGGCCTGGATTTCTTTGCTTTTGACACCCCCCAGTTCACTTTCAGCACCTCCTGACCCATTGCTTTGTATTTTCATTATTTTTGCATTTTTATTTTTTCTCTGACTTTGATATTTTATTTGCAAGCATAAAAAATATTCTAAAAAATATTTTCACATTTTTTTTCATTTATTAGATATTTTATTCTAATTTTTCCTAATGTAAATATGTTTAAATATTTAATATTCTTTTGTTAAAACTTAAAAATAATACAAATAATACTTAAATAATTTATTTTATTTTTATACACATTTGAAAATATTTTCTTGAAATATATGCATTTTTTTTGTAAATAATTTATTTTATTTTTATACACTTAATATATTTAATATATATATATATATATATATATATATATATATATATATATATATATATATATATATATATATATATATATATATATACATATATAATATATTTTATTAAATAATTAGAACAAAAAAAACACAAAGATAATACATTTTATTTTTATTAATATTTTATACTAAAAATACCTTTTTTTCAATATACTTTTATTTTTTGTACAAATTGATACATTATTGTATATAAATAATAAATAATACTATTTATTTAAGAAATTAGGGTTTTTGCCCTAAAAAACAAAAATAATTGAAATTGACTTTTTATTTATTTACATTTCACATTAAAAATACTTTTTACATACCTAAAAACTTTTGTTGCATATTACATTTATTTAATATTTATTTATTGTATTTTATTTAATTATTGTACATTTAAATATTATGTCTTACACATTCAATTTGGTTGTAATAATTTAGGATTTAATTTCTTGCAAAATAATCCCCAATTCAAATTTGTACCCCCCTCCCTATATCATGTTATAATAGTGTAGAATTTAAATTCTCGCACCATTGAGCTTTCAATTATGCCATGATTAGACTTAGGGTTTTGTATGTAAAAATCAAATTAAGAAATAGCTTGACCTAATCAAAGACAAAAATGCATGAAAAAACAAACACAATGCACACTTACACCCCTAGGGTTACAATCCACTTGTTGCCTTCAAAAATGGGCCATGGTATGCATGTCAAGTGTTTTTGCAAAACAAAAACAAAACCAAAGATCATAGTCCCTCGATGGGTCCGTTATGTTCGTTTGGATATCACGAATTCAACCATGGCAGTTTGATGTCCCAATTTTACAGTATGGGGAAATCCCCAATTTGAAGCTTGAGAAACCCTAAAATATTTCAATGGTGAATCATGCTATGATGCGTTAAAATGCAATTGGATCAATCTACTAGCTTTAGAAAGCCCCTAGCAACACAAAACAACAAAGAAAATGGGTTAATTGCTTATGAAATATGATATACGATTTGAAAAAAAGAAGCAAACCGGAGGAGGTCTATGGCACGATTTCTTGATTGATTATGCTTGTTTTAGATTTCCAAAGCTTCCTAGGGATGTCAGGAATATGTTTGGATGGGAATTGGGACTTGAGAGGCACTGCAACTAGGTTTTCAGATTTCAAGTTTGTATGACAATTTTGCAAATTTGTATGGCTGTTTTTGGAGCTCTTAGGTCGTGTGTGTGCTTGTGTTCACTTGCATATAGGTTATGTAATGAGTTTTGATAAGAATTATGGCCAATAATGCCTTGCATTCATGCTTAAGATTTTGCTATAAACTCCATTAAAACACCTTCCATCTTTGTACCAAAATTTGAATTTTTGCTAGCTTTATCCCTTTGCACGAATTTGGGATGTGTATAATGGTGGTTCAAAGCTAATCAAAGCAAGATATGTCCCTTAATTAATCTTTTTGATTTTCATTTGATTTTAAAAGATTTAAAATGAATTAAATCCAATAAAATCAAATAAAAAAGAAAAAATTAATTTTAAATTTTGAAATAAAATTTGGGACACGTGGGAAGCATGGCCAAGCTGATTCAAGTGGAAAAAGTGGGCCCCTTTTGTCAAAAATGAAATTTCAAGGATAAATGATTTTGGCCATTTCACAAAAATTTCCCAACTTCTCCAATACATATCTTGCTCAATTTTGAAGTTATGAACATGTTCTTGGACATTTTGGAAAGGTCTTGAAGTCCTATAACCAATGCCTTTGGTCCCATGTCATTTTGATTTACCAATCTCAAGTTATGGTCTTTGACTCAAAGTCCCTTTTTGTTGACTTTTGAAAATGACCTATAATGTTGAAATTGATAACATTTTGTGAGAGAATTTCTTGGACTTGGAGTGTGAAGATGAGTTGTAGGAAATGTTATCCCCTTCAAAATGAGCTTTGGATGGGATTTTTCTGATGAACCATGAAAAAGTTATGCCTTGGTCAAGTTACAGTTGACTTTTTCAACTGTTCAAAAATAGAAACTTTTGCATCTTGAGACTTTTTGAGCCATGCTTTGAGAATCATGATCAAGAATTGATCAAATGATGTTTGTGGCTTCAAAATAAGATGTTGACCAAATTTTTTGACTTTTGACTGTCAAATGACCATTTTGCCCCTGCAGTTGACTGTGAAGCAATTAGGGTTTTTGACTGTGCAATTTTATGCTGCGAGTCTTGAAACTTGGCATATGGATGCTTGACAATGTTTATAGGCATGTGGAACTTGATTAAGCCCTTGAAAACCTCATCTTCCTTGTGAGAACCAAAACCCTAGTTTGACTGGCTTAGGAGGATGGTTGACTGTGTAGCCCTTGAGTAGACCTTGAACCATTTGAGGTGATGCTTGGCAAAACTTTGAAGATTATGGGAGGGCAAATTTTGGGGTACAACAGGTTTCTTGGCAAAGTTTCTGTTTGAGAAGGCACAAGACTGCTGGAATTCTCTTGATCTACAATCCTTTGAAGAGATTGTGGCACTCCTTATCTATGGGTTGGTCCTGTTCCCAAACCCGGATCAACTTATAGATGTGAATGCTGTCAAGATTTTCATATCCAGGAATCCTATACCCACATTTCTTGGGGACATCCTACACTCATTTTACACACGAACAATGAGGAAAAGAGATGTTCTCATGTGCTGTACTCCTATCCTAGCAAGGTGGTTTATTTATCACCTTCCACAACCAGTTTTGAAGAATGAGCAGGGTTTAAGGTGGTCACAACGGTTGATGACCCTCATACATTCTGATGTACATTGGTGTTCTCGGTCCAGAGAAAATGTCATCATCATTGATTGTTGTGGGGAATTCCCTAATGTCCCATTACTTGGCATTAAGGGAGGCATTACCTACAATCCCTGTTTAGCTCTAAGACAGTTTGGATATGCTCAGAGGGATGGCCCTCATGACATGCTGATTCTTGACCTAGTTTTTGACTTCGACAACGATGCGCAAGGACTTCGACAAAGGTTCATCAGAGCTTGGAGGATTCCCAACAAAGTGGATAGTAAGACACTGGGGCACAAAAATTCCATCCCCATTGAGCCTTACCTCAAGTGGGTACGAACCCGCGCCCAAAATCTTATGATGCCATACCTTCACATTCTCCCCGTAATCAAAGAGCCTGTCATGGAAGGAGAGGTTCCATACACCATCCTACATCCAGACATGCCAACATCATTGGAAGAATTACAAAATAGTTGGATCTAACTCAAAGAAGAACGAAATACTTTTGAAGCCAGCTTCTACGCCAGTGAGAAGAAGGTTTTGGAGCTTACCCGCCGACTTCATAAGGAGGAAACTCTCAACACTTACATCGCACCAAAGAGGATGCGCAATGTCTTTTTACATTAAGAATTTTGTAATATTTTGCCCATGGGGCACTTATGTACTAACAATTTCTTCTTAATATGACGTGTGTTCCTTTTTGTTTGCAACAAATTTGAATTTCTGAATCCTTGAATGCATTACATGAATAACATACCATTCATCATATGCATAAACAGGTCTTCACACCAGGTTTCCTTATCTTTCTGCTGTTTATTTCAGCAAGATGGATTTAGAGCAGACGGTCAAAGATCTGCAAGCACAAAATTCACAATTCCAGCAACTCCTCATGACCTTGGAAAAGGGTCAAGAGGACCTCAAAGCTCTGTTAGAGAAGAATAAAGAGAAAAAAAAGAAGAAGCCCGGAGTAGCCACTTTTGGAAGAAGGTTTGAAAGCAATGCCAGAAAGGTTCTTGAGTTCCCCTCAATGTCTGACGAAGGGGCTGGCAAAGTGAAAGGGGTTGCTGTACCTTCTAAATCTAAGGTGGAAGAGGAGGAAGAGGAAGAAGACGAAGACTACTCCGAACAACAATATCCTCCAGCAGATGATAAATATAAGAATCTTGAGGATAGACTGACAACCATGGAGTTGCAGAGGGTACCTGGTTTGGATTTTGAAGAACTAGGGTTGGTAGCTGGGATCGTTATCCCTCCCAAGTTCAAGGTACCTACATTTTCTAAGTACGACGGTCTGTCTTTCCCAAAGATGCACCTGAGGTCGTATGTCAGAAAGATCCAACCCCACTCATTTGATAAAGACCTTTAGGTACACTTTTTTCAAGACAGCTTGTCAGGCACGCAGTTGGACTGGTTCTATCAGCTCGAGAGATCAGAGGTTCACAATTGGGAAGACTTAGCAGCTGCTTTTTATCATCAATATCAATACAACGCTGATTTGGCGCCCACTCATACTCAGCTACAAAGTATAGGAATAACTTACAATGAAGGGTTTAAAGAGTATGCCCAGAAGTGGCGTGATCTGGCTGGAAGGGTGCAGCCACCGTTGTCAGATAGGGAGTTAGTTGACATGTTTCTGGGGACCCTGTCTGGCCCCTTCTTCAATCATCTAATCGGGAGTTCTTCCGCGGGATTTACTGAACTAATTTTGACCGGCGAAAGGGTTGAGGCCGGTATTAAAAGTGGTAAGATTCAGAAGGATACTTCTGCATCCACTGCTGTTAAGAAAGCCTTCCCAGCTAAGAAGGAAGCCTCTACTATGTATTCTCAGAAGGGTCAGGGAAGAACCGAGCGCCGGCCAACTGTAGGGGCTGTGATGATTCAAAACTCTTCAAATGATCAACCTCG
Source organism: Vicia faba (assembly GCA_948472305.1). Lineage (NCBI taxonomy): Eukaryota > Viridiplantae > Streptophyta > Magnoliopsida > Fabales > Fabaceae > Vicia > Vicia faba. Next base: position 1,232,042,649 of record OX451736.1, on the reverse strand, counting down.
CGGCAATCAGTCGAGACCTAATCAAAAACGGGTAGAAAGGCCACAACGGCAGTTCACCCGAATCAACATGACGCCCGCTCAGGTACTCCCCCATTTGTTGAAGCTGAATCTTATCAGTTTGAAGGAAGTGCCAAAGAACCCTAACACCTCATCTCCATCCTACCACCCAAATGCCAAGTGTGCTTACCACTCTGACAGTGTTGGGTATGATACCAATAGTTGCTGGACGCTTAAGTACAAAATCCAGGACCTGATTGACGCCAAGGAAATAGAATTTGATGCTCCTGAGAAGCCCAATGTAATATCTGCTCCGATGCCCAAGCATGGTCATAATGTTCATGCCGTTTTAGAGGACCTTCATGTTATTGATGTTGCCGATCTTCTGACTCCGTTATTAGTGATTAAAGAGAAGTTGATGAGAGTCGGGATATTCCCAGGCTGTGGGAAGGACTGTTATTTTTGTTTGAACATATGAGCTGACTGCCCAATGTTGAAATCAGGTGTCCAACGCCTAATGGATACCCAAGAGATACTTTTCCAGAAAACCCCTGTTGATACATTCACTACTCATGTTATTTTTGCTACTTCAACCAACGATATTGCAATCATAACCATTTCCGAAAATCCTCCCAAGGCTTGCAAACGGCCTGTCAGGATTACGCCCAACTCTAAATGTGTACCATTAAAGATCACCATGCCGGGACCTGTCCCGTACCAATCAAGCAAAACGATACCATGGAACTATGGAGGAGAAATCTTCTATCATGGTATCAAATAAATTGAGGCAGTCCAAGAGAATTATGAAGAAGAAAACCCTGATATAGGGAACATTGCGGGTACAAGCAAGATAACCCGCAGCGGCCGAATTTTTTCTCCGGAGATTGCTCCCCCTCGAGCAGTTTTCGGACCCTCGAAAGCTTTCGTACCTGTTAGGCCATTTGTGCAAGGCCCGATGATTGAAGAATTGGATACTCCTGAAGTAAGACCATCTGCTGATACTACCAATAAGGGTAAGGGGATACTAGAAGCGCCTGTCAGGATGAAGGCTCATGCTGTGGTTATCCCCGAAACCACTCAGAAAGAAATGGATGAAATCTTGAAAATAATCAGAAAGAGTGACTACGACGTTGTGGAACAGCTAGGGCAGACCCCTTCTAAAATTTCAATGTTGGCTCTTCTACTCTGCTCTGAGGCCCATGCTAAGGCCCTGATCAAATTTTTGAAGGCGGCACATGTACCCCAAGAGACTTCGGCTGACCAGTTTCAGGAGTGTGTGGCCACTCTTACTGCTGATAATGGCCTGGGCTTTTCCGATGCTGACTTGACTCCCAAAGGAAGGAAACACAACGATGCGCTACATGTCTCAGTTGAATGCAGGGGAACCACCCTCGCCCATGTCTTAGTTGATACTAGTTCTTCCTTGAATGTGCTGCCAAAGAAGTCCTTAGACCGTTTGGACTGCGAAGGATTGACCCTCAAACCTAGTAACATCGTTGTTAGGGCTTTTGATGGGTCCAAAAGAATGGTTCATGGAGAGATTGACATTCCTATCAAAGTTGGCACAGAAGTTTTCAACTCCACCTTTTATGTGATGGACATCCGTCCATCATATTCTTGTTTGTAAGGAAGACCGTGGATCCATTATGTCGGGGCAGTTACCTCCTCTTTGCACCAAATGCTGAAGTATCATGATAAGGGTAAGATTATAACAGTGCACGGCGATGAAGAGTACATGATAAGTCATCTCAATTCCTTCCGCTATGTGGAGTTGGATGGCGAGTTCATCGAAACGCCTTTCCAACATTTTGAGGAAGTATCTCCTAAGATTGCAGTTGCGAAGACAATGGTTGAGGTGCCTATCGTTCCCAAGCATGTATTTAGGATGGCATCTCTCAAGGATGCAGAGGCTCTAATTAAAGAGGGGAAGAGCACAGTGTGGGGGCAATTGCCTGATTTTCCCCATAAGACGGACAAGTTTGGATTAGGGTTCACTGCTGCAGGACAAAAGGCTATGCGTCGCTCCAAGGCTGGAGGGCCACCCGTCAAGATCTCTCACCATGGAATCAATGTTGTAGAAGCTGAAGATGAAGAGAGCCACTTTGAAGATTGGATCTTTCCGACCGTCGAAGGGGGTTTAAGCAACTAGGAAGCAAAGGATTTTGTTCCCATCACCTTTATCAACCAGTAATTTTATCTTTGAACAATTTCCCATTTATGGTCTGTAATAACTAAACAATTCACACACTATTTTCACCTCATGCCTTGCCCGGGGCATATAGGTCCATTTGTAAGGGCTTGATCTTCTTCATTATCATATGCCATGTTTTAATGAATCATTGGACGTTTTTCATCTACAAACTGTTGTGTTCATTTTCTTTCCTTTTGCATTTTGTTTGTTTAAGGATGGCTATCCCTTACACACACCCACACTCATAAATGCAGGTACCCATCCACTCCGGATTCCATGGGTGACCATTCTGCTTTAACCTTCGATAACTCTGAAGATTTGGTCAATCATGCCGAGTACGAAGTTGACGAAGACTGCGAAGTGCTGGGAGAGTTAGCCAGACTTTTGCAACAAGAAGAGAGGGCTATTCTGCCTCATGAAGAGTTGCTAGAAACCATCAACTTGGGGACAGAGGAAGACAAGAAAGAGGTAAAAGTGGGTGCCAACCTGGAACCAAGTGTCAAGGAGCGCTTAGTGCAGTTGTTGAACGAATATGTTGAAATCTTCGCCTGGTCTTTTGAAGACATGCCGGGACTAGACACAGATATCATGGTTCACCGTCTCCCTACAAGAGAAGATTTTCCACCGATCAAGCAAAAGGTTCGCCGAATGAGGCCTGACATGTCTAAGAAGATCAAAGCTGAGGTAATGAAGTAATTCAACGCTGGCTTTCTGGATATTACTTCCTATCCACAATGGGTTGCTAACATTGTACCCGTGCCTAAGAAGGACGACAAAGTCAGAATGTGTATGGACTATCGAGATTTAAACAGGGCTAGCCCTAAAGACGATTTTCCACTGCCACACATCGACATCTTGGTTGACAACACAGCTCAACACAAGGTTTTTTCCTTCATGGATGGATTCTCGGGATACAACCAGATCAAAATGGCCCCCGAGGACATGGAGAAAACTACTTTTGTCACGCAATGGGGTACCTTCTGCTACAAAGTGATGCCATTCGGACTGAAGAATGCAGGGGAAACCTATCAACATGCCATGGTAGCTTTGTTTCATGATATGATACATCATGAGATCGAAGTTTACGTAGACGACATGATAGCTCGATCACAGTCAGAAGAAGAACACCTTGGTCATTTGCAAAAGCTGTTTTCCAGGTTGAAGGAGTATAAGCTCAGACTGAACCCAAGCAAGTGCACTTTTGGGGTTAGGTCTGGTAAGCTTTTGGGATTTATTGTCAGCAACAAAGGCATTGAGGTTGATCCAGCTAAAGTAAAGGCTATACAAGAAATGCCTGCCCCCCGCACTAAAAAGGAGGTTAGAGGATTCTTGGGACGCTTAAACTATATCGCCAGGTTCATCTCTCATATGACATCTACCTGTGAGCCAATCTTCAAGTTGTTGAAGAAAGATCAGGTGGTTGAATGGAACAATGATTGTCAAGTTGCTTTTGATAAGATCAAGGAGTATTTACTAGAACCTCCTATTTTAATGCCACCCGTCGAAGGAAGGCCGTTAATCATGTATCTGACTGTTTTGGATAACTCAATGGGGTGCGTGTTGGGCCAGCATGACGAGTCTGGACGAAAAGAGCATGCCATTTATTACCTTAGCAAAAAGTTTACCGACTGTGAGACTCGCTACTCACTGCTCGAGAAAACTTGCTGCACTTTGGTACGGGCTGCTCGCCGGCTAAGACAGTATATGCTGACTCATACCACTTTGTTGATTTCCAAAATGGATCCGATCAAGTATATCTTCGAAAAGCCTGCTTTATCTGGAAGAATCGCTGTTGTACCCCAAAATTTGCCCTCCCATATTCTTCAAAGTTTTGACAAGCATCATCTCAATTTGCTCAAGTTTACTCAAGGGATTGCACAGTCAAACATCCTCCTAAGACAGTCAAAATTAGGGTTTTGGTTCTTGCAAGGAAGTTGAAGTTTTCAGTGGTCCAATCAAGTCCCATGGGCCTATATACATTGTCAGGCATCTACATGCCAAGTTGCAAGACTCACAGCATCAAGTTGCACAGTCAAAAGCCCTATTTGGTTCACAGTCAACTGTAGGGGTAAAATGATCATTTTACAGTCAAAAGTCAGAATTTTTGGTCAACATATTATTTTGAAGCCACAATCATCATTTGATCAAGTCTTGATCATGATTCCACAAGCATGGCTCAAAAATCATCAAGATGCAAAAGTTGCTATTTTTGGACAATTGAAAAGTCAACTGTAACTTGACGAAGGCATAACTTTTTCATGGTTCATTAGAAAAATCCCATCCAATGCTCATTTTTAAGGGGAGGACATTTCCTACAACTCATCTTCACATTCCAAGTCCAAGAAATTCTCTCACAAAAAGTTATCAATTTCTACATTATAGGTCATTTTCAAAAGTCAACAAAAATGCACTTTAAGTCAAAGACCATAACTTGAGATTGGTAAATCCAAATGACATGGGACCAAATACATTGGTTAGAGGACTTCAAGACCTTTCCAAAATGTCCAAGAACATGTTCATATGATCAAAATTGAGCAAGATATGCATTGGAGAAGTTGGGAAATTTTTGAGAAATGGCAAAAGTCAACTATCCTTAAAACTTCAATTTTTGACAAAAGGGCCCACTTTCTTCCACTTGATTCAGCCTTGTCATGCCATACACGTGTCCCATGCTTAATTTCAAGATCAAACATTTATTTTTCTATTTTATTTAATTTTTATTGATTTAATTCATTTTAAATCTATAATAATTCAAATAAAATCAAAAAAATTAATGGAATAGCATCTTTTGGTTTGAATAGCTTTTATGTGTCATATGCCAGCTACCAAATTCGTACCAAGCCATTTTGAGCATAAAATCCAAGTTTTGCTCCAAGTATGGAATGACCTTTAATGGTGGTAAAACAAAATCTCCAAACTTAATTGCACAAGTTTAAGGCTCAACTGCTGACCTAATTTCATCCACACATACATAAGCAAGCGTGCCAAACCTCATTCACAACCCAAGCATTGCTAAAACGGCAAAATCAAAACTCAAAAATTGTCCAAAATGTGAGAGATCTAAAACATAGTTGCAGACATTTCTAGATCAAACTAAGCACGTGACCCTCTTCCTTGCCATCCCCTGAAGCCAACACGACCCTTGCCAAGGCTTAAGACCTCCTACACAGCACTGGTTTGTTTGCGTGTTTTTTAGGCATTTTGTATACAGGTGAAATTGGAACAAACCATAAGCATAGATGTGATCAGGAGACATGGACGATCACAACCATGGGCTTAGACGGAGTTTCTGAAGCCTAGGGACGATTCCAAGCATAGCCTACGAAACTACCTGTGGATAAAAATCCGCAGGTAAATAACCAGGGATTTTGATGAAGAAGATGATGATGTGTCTTCACATCACTGGCCTGTTCAAACTAAACGCGCGCATTTTTATTTTATTTCCAGGATATTGCCTTTATTACATATAACATTAATTTTTTATTGTTATATCAATTGAGGCAGTTGGCGTAGTGGCAGAGCGAACAAATATTGAGCGCTGGGACCTGGGTTCGATTCCCAGGTCCCCCAAAATTCCATATTATTTTTCCTTATATGCTTGTGTGCAGGTTCCCAAAAGCACTCCATCATACACCTCACATCCAAGCGCGCCAAGTGGCCATTCCCACAGATCTGAAGGCCAAGAGAGGATAACCACCATGACCCTCAGTCAACGCTTCCACACCTGATCCAGAAGTCAACGCAGGCTTGACAACCAATGGGCCTGGAAATTTCTAAACAAACCCTCAAATCTGGCCCAAACCCCCCTGGGTTTGCATTTTATTTTTGTCATTTTATTTTTCATTTGCCTTATTTTATTTTTTATTCTTTTTTTATTAATTATTAGCTAGATAATTATTTTTCATAATAAACCCAGAAAACAAAAAAAAAAAAATTTATTAATTAAATTTAATTAGTCATTATTTTGTAAATAAATACTAACTTAAATTAATTTAGTTTAATTAGGTTTAAATTTTAATTTTCTTTTTACAATAAATAAAATTATTTAGACTTAGGTTTTTTTCTTTTGACACTTTTAATTTCCTCTTTTTATCTTATTTCATTAAAAACATAAAAATACAAAAACATTTTTTTTTCTTTTAATAAATTAATTAATTAATAATTAGGCTTAATTTCATTAATTGCAAAAAAGGACAAATCTCATTCTTTCTCAAAAAAGGGTCAAAACCCTAAGGACGTCCCGATTCATTCTTTCGCGCGCGTATTTATTTTTTAATTCATTATTTTTGTATCTGCTCCAGAAATGTAATAGTTAATTAGGTTATATCGCTTTATTTACTTTTCTCGCACTTTATTTCCAAACGGGTTTTTGTTTTTGGCGATGTATAGACCCGCGCCTTGTAATAGCTAGATTTACCTTTCCGCACTTTATTTCCTGCAAATCATTTAACTGTTAATATGCCTGCAAGAATGTATGAAAAATAAAATCAATCCGTAGCTCACAAATAACCTGTACAAGATAACTTTAACTGAAAAACAACACACGTGCACATGCCACTCCTAGGGTACGCCTCACTGGTTGCCTCGACGTGGTCATCAAGTATAGGGTGTCTTAGAGGTCGCCCTCCTGTCTAAAGATCCAGTCGCTTCGAAACGGTTGCCTCGGATAAAAAGGATCTAGGACATTAGGGTTACTTCTAAGGTGTCCTACTATTGCTTCGGTGACCACACATGTCCCTAATCATCGAATTGACCCGAATACCTCCAACGACGGTGCTACCTACTCCTCAATAGTGGGATAGCACTGTCTAAAGGACTCTTACACAGCCTAATTCCTTAGAGTAGGTAGATTTCTCCTGGGTACTTACTCTCTCAAAAACAAAAACAACCTTTTCACACTTACACTTTCAAAAAGCTTTCAAACAAATTTTTCATACACTCTTGAGGACAGATACAAGAGTTACTTAGAAATTTTTCAAACGAAACTTTTTCAAAACCCACACACACTTGAAAAGCAAATAATTTTTGAAAACATAAGAGCAAGTACCTAAGAGCCCGTGGATAACCACGGATAGAAAGGGTGCTAACACCTTCCCTTTCTATAAATCTACCTCCCGAACCGAGAAACATCTCAAAAAAGGGAATTTTGCTGTGCTTTTGTCCTTTCCATGTTGGAGAACATAAAAGACGGTGACGACTCTTGCTTACCGTGACATTTCGCGAACCAGCTTAAAAAAACAGTCAGTTCTATTTCCACCGATCACAATCGCTAGATGGCAAATGATCCTGACTGAGTATGATATCTAGTATACTACCCAAAAATCTATAAATGGGAGTGTACTAGCTGACCATCTAGATCATCAAGCCGTCGAAGATTACCAATCTATGAGATTCGACTTCCCTGACGAGGACATCATGACATTGAACAACATTGAAGGTAACGGACCGTACGACGGACCTGAACAAGGATCCCGATGGACCCTGTACTTTGATGGTGCTTCAAATGCACTTGGCAACGGTATCGGAGCGGTGCTCATTTCTCCGGAATGTTGCCATACACCCTTCACTGCCCGACTTTGCTTCAGCTGTACCAACAACATGGCTGAATATGAAGCTTGCATCTTTGGTCTCAAGGCTGCTATAGACTTGGGAATCAAATCTTTGGTCGTATTTGGGGACTCGACTTTGGTTATTAGTCAAGTCAAAGGAGAATGGGATACCAAACATCCTAATCTTATCCCATACAAAGAACATGTTTTGACGTTGTTGCCTCATTTCGAGCAGATTACCTTCGAGCATTTCCCGCGAGAAGAAAATCAGCTAGCAGATGCTCTGGCTATAATGTCTTCCATGTTTAAACTCAACTGGGATAACGAGGCTCCCCAAATTACCATAGAGCAAATGGACGAACCTGCACACTGTCATGAGATTAAACTGAAGAAGTAGTGGAACAACCCTGGTTTCATGAAATCAAAAGGTATCTCCAGACTAGAGAATATCCCGAAGGAGCTTCCGTAAATGACAAAAAGTTCTTAAGGAGATTTGCTGCCAAATTCTTCCTAAGCAATGGCATCCTTTATAAGCGCAGCCATGATTGTGTTTTACTTCATTGTATGGACAAAGCTGAAGCAGAGTTGATCATGACTGAGATACACAGTGGCACATTTGGCACCCACTTGAGCGGACATACGATGGATAAGAAGATTCTAAGGGCAGGCTACTACTGGTCTACCATGGAAGCTGATTGTCATCAACATTCCCGTACCTGCCACAAATGCCAAGTCTATGCCGACAAGGTACATATTCCTCCTATTCCTCTCAACATTCTGACAGCTCCTTGGCCATTCGCAATGTGAGGCATTGACATGATTGGAGAGATCAAACCTACGGAATCCAACGGACATCGCTTCATCTTGGTCGCTATTGATTATTTCACCAAGTGGGTCGAAGCAGCCTCCTATGCCTCTGTTACAAAGAATGTGGTCGCCCGCTTCATCAAGCAGAACCTCATATGCCGGTATGGTATCCCTGACAGGATCATCACGGACAACGGTACGAATTTGAACAACACCATGATCAACGCTCTATGCGAACAGTTCAAGATTTATCATCACAATTCATCTCCCTATCGGCCGAAGATGAACGGTGCTGTTGAAGCCGCGAACCAAAATATAAAGAAGATCATTCAAAATATGACAGTCACCTACAAGGACTGGCATGAGATGTTACCGTTTGCTCTGCATGGATATCGTACCACGACACGTACTTCAACAAGGGTAACCCCATTTTATTTAGTGTTTGGCATGGAAGTTGTTTTACCTATGGAAGTTTAGATTCCTTCCTTAAGGATTATGAAGGACGCTGGTTTGAGTGAAGACAATTGGATTCAGACCCGACTTGACCAACTTAATTTGATCAACGAGAAGCGACTTACTGCTGTTTGTCATGGTCAGACGTATCAAAAACGGATGATCAAGGCTTTCAACAAGAAAGTCAAGCATCAGGTATATCAAGCGGATCATCTTACCGCAAAGTGATCCCAGGGGCAAGTGGACTCCTACTTACGAAGGACCATTTGTGATCAAGAGCATCTTTTCTGGTGGGGCAATGATTCTGACCACCATGGACGGCGACGACCTGCCGCACCCTGCGAATGTAGACATAGTCAAAAGATACTACACATAAAACAACCCGGCAAGTTGAAAACCCGAAAGGGCGGTTCAGGAAAAAATTAGGGATAAAACAAAAAAATCTGTACACCCGTCAAGTTGAAAACCCGAAAGGGCGACTTGGGAAAAAAGGGGTTTCCCGGTGGATCGAAAACCCGAAGGGGCGGTCCAGGCAAAATTTAGGGAATTAAAGCGTATGACTATGTCTCGTCGGATCACTTTAAGAACAATCTCTTCACCAACAAGCTCCAAGCTGCTGATCAATCCAGTCATCGACAGACAAAGCAGCGAATGGACAAGATATTCAGAGTTGTGAAGGCTATAGCAGAATGAGAATCCCATGGAATTGTTACACATAGCCATCTTTCATTTGTATAAAATTTTTCAATTTTTACGACAACATTCTCTTACTAGGATGTATGTCTCCTTTGTACAAGGATATTCACGAAAGTTAAATACAAAGATACTTCAAAGTGCAGAAATTTGCTTGTCTTTCTTTTCTTTTTACACTTATGTTTTATTTGAAAACATCCAATGTTTTGTTAAATAGGCATATGCATTTGAATATAATCATTGCTTACAAATAAAACGAAATTGAAAAAGGATAATTACTGATAGGTTGAAGGTGTAGGAAGATATCTTTGTGCCATTTCAGAAGAAATCCCCTACGATACATCATTCAGATCCTCAACAAAGCTAAAATCTGGAGTATATTTCCCCAGCGGAGTTAAGCTCCAAGATCCTCAGCAGAGCCAGTGCATTCTAAAACTTGATTCCCCAGCTGAGTTAAGTTTCAAAATTCCCATCAGAGTTAAGCTTCAAGATCCCCAGTGGAGCCCGAAAACCCTGAAAATCCTATCCCCAGTAGAGCCTAGTGAACATTTCCCCCACAGAGTTATCTCCCAGCAAGGTCGAAGATTCTCGGTCTCATTTCCCCCAGCAGAAGCCTCCTAGGTTTTAACTCCCCAGTAGAGATTTTCAGAGTTTTCCCTATATCCCAAGAAAGTCATGAAGGATTCTCGTTCCCTGCAAAAGTCTTCAAAGGCCTTGTTAATCCCCACAAATCGCCGAGGATTTTCAATCTCCAGCAATGGTCCCAGGATTTCTCATTCTCAACAATCAGAGATCTTTAATCCCCAAGCAGTCAACAAGGATTTTCTCATCTTCAATAATCAAACATTTTCAGAATCCCCAGCATCGGTCAAGGATTTACTTTCCCCGACAACAATCAAAGATTTCATTATCTCCAGTCTTCAAGGATTTATTTTCCTCAGCAAGACAGCTACTCAGCTTACATGCGCATATATTACATCCATATATCACGAACATTGATGAAACACAGTTCATTACATCATACATATGATACAACATAACTTTGTGTTTTAGCTAACATTTTACCCTTTTCAGGATAAGATTAAAAGGATATTGTTAATAATTATTCAGATACAATATGGATACACCCCAGACACGGCGGTCATTCTATTACTCATTCACAATTCCAAGTCAAAATACAGTACAAATACACCCCAGACACGACGGTCATTCTACTACTCATTCAGACTTCAGCAATCCGATACAGACTAGATACGCTCCAGACACGGCAACCATTCTATCTCTCATTCAGATTCAACTATCAACCACAAGTTCAGATGCACTCCAGACACGGATGCCATTTTGGCCCTTACACCAGCAGTTTGATTCTCCCCAGTGCAATCGCCACGGAAGTCATTCTGTCACTTATTCAGATCCCAGTTACAGTCTCAGATACACTCCAGACACGGAAGTCATTCTGCTACTCATACAGATCTCAACTTCAGATACAGTCCAGATACGCTCCAGACACGGTTGCCATTCTGTCACTCATTCAGAATTTATCCCCAGCCCAGAGATGCTCCATACACAGATGTTTCTCTGTCACCCATTCAGAATTCAGATACAATACAGATACACTCCAAACACGGCAGTCATTCTGATATTCATTCAAAGTTCAAATACAGTTACAGTTCAGATACACTCCAGACACGGACGCATTCTTTCACTCATTCAGACTCCGTCTCCATATACAATTCAAATGCATTCCAGACAAGGATACCATTTTGACGCTCGTTCTTCTGACCTACAACATTGCAATTCAACAAACATTCTTGGGTGGCATCTTTAAGCCCATCTCCAGCAAGATTCCACCATCTTTAAATGGCATCTTTAAGCCCATTCCCTCAGCCACATTTTGACGAGTGCAAATTTACGGGCACTCTAGTGTCCAATCCTCTTTTACCTTCGAGTTGCAAAAGGCAAACTTGCCAATCTAACTCTTCAGGTTCAAGAAGATTGAACAGGGGAAACTGTTGTACCCCAAAATTTTCCCTCTCATTTCATCAACATTTCTCATCACAAGCCTCTTGGAACTCAAGATCAAGCTAGGGTTTGCTCTGCTCAAGACACCTCCTTGCACTGTTGACCTAAATTAGGGTTTGAGTTTGCACAGGGATGTTTTGACCTATAATGTCCAAAGTGACTTTCATACTTCATATTGGACTCACAAGTTTGTCCATACCAAGTTTCAAGCCTTGATTCAAATTTTTGCCCAGTCAATTGGACAGTTGACCTAGAAATTAGCTGTATTGGGGAAAAAGTCAATTGTGGCCAATTGACAGTCAAACCTCATGAAATTTGACCCACATCAACATTATGAACTCATATGAACCATTTGATCAAGTTTGGATCACAATTCCACAAGAAATTTGATCAGATCATCAAAAGGGCAAAATGGTCATTTTTAGGGTTTTGACTGTACAGAGGCAATTTTTGACTGTTTGACCTAGCCAATGGCAAATCAAGCTCAACCATGGACTCAAGGACTCAATGACATTGTCTTAACCCATTCAACAAGTTCAAAAGATCTCAAATGCATAAGATTGACAGATGAATTTTTCAGTCAACTGATCAAAATTTAACTGTATACTGAAAAGTCAAACTTTGACTTTTTGGTCAAAATCAAGTGCCAAGGGTCATTTTTCATCAAGACATGTCAAATTATGAAACTTTTTCATCAAGAAACCCAAAAATGCAAATTAGGGTTTAAAATGGAAAATTTTCATAACTTAGAAATTTTCTAAGTTATAAAATTTTCTTATTTTTTCCTAACTTTGTCCCATTTTTTCACCAAGATGAAAGTGGATTCAAAAAAAACTTACAACATGAAAGTTGTAGTCCATCATAAATTCTACAACTTTTATTCACAAAGTTTTATCAAAAGAAGATTGGATCTCAAGTTATGAGTTTTGGAACAAGGATACCTAAAACTTTTAACTTAGAGAAATTTTGCCCTAGTTTAGGCAGGATTTTGACCCATCTTCTTAGCCATTTTTCACATAGTTCCACTTGGAGTTTCAAGTTGAATTTCAAAGATGGATTATATTACATGTTGCAAGCTTTCCAAATTGTCTAAGAACTCCTCAAACACCTTTGTGGTTAGGGAGAATTGAATGCTTGAAGTTGGCAAAAACTCACTTTGATCCATGGCCAATACATGTTCATACAAGTTTCATTTTCAAACCAGCATGCTTTATAATTGTTGGAAGGCCTCTAAACCATTTTACACTCCTTAATTGAATGAAAATACACTAAGATAATGCATTATCTTGACCATTTGGGCATTGTACAAAAAACTAATCCCTATTTGGAAAAAGGTACATTGCCATTTTTGAAAAGTTATACTTTATGTCAAACCAAGATCTTTGAAGCATGGGGCCATATCTCTGAGGCAAGATCAAATCCACAAATTGCAAGTATCAAGGGAAAAGTATGCAACATACAAGATAGAGGTTACAATCCTATAATCACAAGTTACACATTCTTGCTTGAAAAAGAAGAAATTTGTCCAAATCCTCCCAACTCAAAAACCAGCCATAGTCAGCTTACACAAACATTGCAAACAAGTTTCATACACCCTAACAAGCAAGAAGCATGAGCCCTTGACCCCTAAAACCTCCTTGCACACAAAATCTCCATTTTTCTGCAAAACAGGGCAAGCCCTGCAGAATCACCTCCATCTCCACTTTGCCTCGTGCGTTTTGCCTCAAACTTGTTCCAATACCTTCCATTCAACTCACCTGAACTATTCCAGACCTCTATTGCCAGCTGTAACTCCATTAACACACATTGCCATTTTTGTTTGGAAGCTTTGCAGGTTGAGTTCTGTAGCACGATTCAGGCTACTTCAAAACAAACTAAGCATTAGGAAAGCTTCATTGGACATCAGGCAAGCTCAAAAGAATCTCAAGCACCCTTGGAAGTTGCTGCATTGTCCAGCTCGAGCTCAACTGAAACAGGTATTTCATGAACTTCTATCTCTCTATTTAGGAATAGTTAGACTTAGGTTTGTAAATGATAGATGTTGTATTCATAGCCCTGAAACCATACATGTGCTTAGTTTTCATTTATACTAATCGTGCTAGGAGAATTTCATCCATGAACTTTCTGAAAAAACTAGGTTAAGAATTAGGGCCAGAGAAATTCTCTTTGGTATTTGAGAGTTAGCTTAAGTTTTTTATATGGTTAGATTCGTTGTTTGATGCTCTACAAGTTTCATGTTATGAGTTTTGTCAAAAAAGCACAAAATCAGGAGATAGCATTTTGTACATAACACGCATGCGTTTCTGTCTAGAGGAAGAAGATGAAGTTGGTTCTGGGTTGGGCCTGGATTTCTTTGCTTTTGACACCCCCAGTTCACTTTCAGCACCCCCTGGCCCATTGCTTTGTATTTTCATTATTTTTGCATTTTTATTTTTTCTCTGACTTTGATATTTTATTTGCAAGCATAAAAAATATTCTAAAAAATATTTTCACATTTTTTTTTTCATTTATTAGATATTTTATTCTAATTTTTCCTAATGTAAACATGTTTAAATATTTTATATTCTTTTGTTAAAACTTAAAAATAATACAAATAATACTTAAATAATTTATTTTATTTTTATACACATTTGAAAATATTTTCTTGAAATATATGCATTTTATTAGAACAAAAAAAACACAAAGATAATACATTTTATTTTTATTAATATTTTATACTAAAAATACCTTTTTTTCAATATACTTTTATTTTTTGTACAAATTGATACATTATTGTATATAAATAATAAATAATACTATTTATTTAAGAAATTAGGATTTTTGCCCTAAAAAACAAAAATAATTGAAATTGACTTTTTATTTATTTACATTTCACATTAAAAATACTCTTTACATACCTAAAAACTTTTGTTGCATATTACATTTATTTAATATTTATTTATTGTATTTTATTTAATTATTGTACATTTAAATATTATGTCTTACACATTCAATTTGGTTGTAATAATTTAGGATTTAATTTCTTGCAAAATAATCCCCAATTCAAATTTGTACCCCATCCCTATATCATGTTGTAATAGTGTAGAATTTAAATTCTCGCACCGTTAAGCTTTCAATTATGCCATGATTAGACTTAGGGTTTTGTATGCAAAAATCAAATTAACAAATAGCTTGACCTAATCAAAGACAAAAATGCATGAAAAAACAAACACAATGCACACTTACACCCCTAGGGTTACACTCCACTTGTTGCCTTCAAAAATGGGCCATGGTATGCATGTCAAGTGTTTTGGAAAAACAAAAACAAAACCAAAGATCATAGTCCCTCGATGACGCTATCTGAGTTTCCTAAACAAAACGATCAAGTCCCTCAAGAAAATTGCCAAAAATACTTGACACCATTGCTATCATGGTCTATACGATGACCCGCGCCTGTCCCGTTTAACATCCTAACACAAGTTTGTTCACCAAATATAATGGTGAAACAACACTGTTAAAAGGGTTAAAAAAACATAAGAAAGATCTTTGAGTAAAATAGGGTAGACAACTCTTAGTTACTTGATCAAAACTTGCAAAAAACATCCTTGCTATTTTCAAAAACACACTTCACAACACAATTTCAAAACCCTACTTTCAAACATTGAAAAATTTTCAAAAGACAAAAACACCTTTGTATACATTCAAACAAGAATCATTACAAAGGTTGCCATAACGATGGCCTCTTTTCAAAACATCTTTCAAAATCACACATAAAACACCATTTCAAACAATTCAAGAGCACCATTTCAAACAATTGAAAAGCAAAGCAAGTGATCTAAGCAAGTAACTAAGAGCCCATGGATAACCATGGATAGAAAGGGTGCTAATACCTTCCCTTTCTATAATCTACTCCCCGAACCCAAGAAAACATCTCGAAGGTCTTTCCTGTGCTTTTTGACCTTTCCTTAGGATAAAATAAAAAGTCGGTGGCGACTCTTGCTAAACCGAAACATTTGCGAACACAAGCGCAAAACCTCAAGTCAGTTCTCCCACCGTATCACACATGCCCCATTCAAGTCTATGTAGTCTACACACATTCGTACTTTACCATTCTTTTTAGGCACTGGAACAACGTTGGCGACCCATTGTGGATAGGAGGTGATAGCTAAGAATCTAATGTTGAATTGTTTCATGACTTCCATCTTGATCTTCTCTGACATATCTGGCCGCATGCGACAAACTTTCTGTTTTACCGAAGAGCAATCTTCTTTTGTCGGTAGACGGAGGACCACAATATCAACATCAAGTCCTGGCATGTCTTCATATGACTAAGCGAAGACTTCAACATAATCATGTAACAACTGAATTAAGAGCTTCTTGATGCTGAGTTCCAGATTGGCTCCTACCTTAACTTCTTTCTTGTCCTCTTCGGTACCTAGGTTGACTGTCTCCACTGGTTCTTCGTGGGGCTGTATGGTCCTTTCTTCTTGTTGTAGTAACCTGGCGAGTTCCCCTGGCACTTCACAATCTTCCTCGCCCTCGTCTTTGGCTTGGTAGATTAGATTTTCAAAGTCACAAATGGCCATAGCAGAGTCGTTACCCATGAGATCCTGAGTGGATGTAGATCTTCATTTTAACACGTGAGTGTGTGTAAGAGTATATCTATCTTTGCAAACAAAAATGTAGGAAAATAAAGACAAAGAGCACAAAGTTTGTATGCAAAACCGTCCATGATTCATTGATGACATATGAAAATGAAGCAACAACCCTTACAAATGGACCGTCGTGTCTCGGGTAAGACACGAGGTTTTAAAAGTCTAAATTGTTTAAATATTACAGGTCCGACAAAAATTTAAAGAGATTTACTGTTGGATGAAATTAATTTGGACAAAGTCTTTAGCTTCCCAGTTGTTGAGTCCTCAGTTGACAGTTTGAAAAATCCAATCTTCCAGGTCAGAGTTATTATCACTATCCTCCACTGTGTTGACTTTATGATTGTTGATCTTCAAAGGTGGTCCCCTGACACGGGCATGACAAACAACTTTCTGAGCCTCAGAGGTAAAACTCAGACCAAATTTATCAAATTTGTAAGGGATATCCAGGAGTTGTCACCAAATAGTGCAACCACCTTCTTCAACTATTGCCTTGGCATCTTTCAGAGAAGGCATCTTTAGCGGAGGTCTTGTAATCTTCGGGACTTGGGAATCAGCTTTAGTAACTGCCACAGTTTGCGGGACCTCCTCAAAATGCTGAAATGGAGTTTCAATGAATTCACCATCTAATTCCACATATCTGAAGGAGTTCAAATGATTGACCATATATTCCTCCTCTCTATGGACAATAATGATTTTTCCCTTGGGCGGATATTTCAGCATCTGATGTAATCTAGAGGTGACGGCACCAGCATTATGAATCTAGGGTCGGCCTAACAAACAGGAATAGGAAGGACGAATATCCATTACGTAGAAAGTTGAATCAAAGGTCTGAGTTCCAACTTTAATGGGGATATCTACTTCCCCATGCACCATTCTCTTCTATCTGTCGAAGGCCCTTACCACTATGTTGCTGGGTTTTAGGGTCAAACCTTCACAGTCAAGTCTATCAAGAGCCTTCTTAGGCAGCACATTCAAAGATGAACCAATGTCAACCAGAACATGGGCCAGAGTTGTACCCCTGCATTCGACAGATACATGTAACGCCTCATTATGTTTCCTTCCTCTAGGTGTTAGATCAGCATCGTAAAAGCCTAAACCATTATCAGCGGTCAAACTGGCCACACAATCTTGAAATTGATCAGCAGAGGTTTCTTGTGGCATATGGGTAGTTTTAAGGAATTTCACTAAGGCCTTCGCATGAGCCTTGGAGCACAACAGTAGAGCTAGCATGGAGATTTTTGACGGAGTCTGCCACAGCTGTTCGACTACGTCGTAGTCACTTTTCTTTATAATTTTTAGAATCTCTTCCATTTCTTTCTTGGAAGCCTATGGGATAGGTACTAAATGGGCCTTCGTCTGGACAGGCTCAAACAATATATATTTTCCTCGAATCTTGACCGACTCGGTGATAGGAATGTCAACGGGAGTAACCACAGGAATTATAGTAGCAGTATCAGCAGGGACAACAGTAGGAATGATCACAAGACTGACAACAACTTTTGGAGCAGAAAATTCAGGGGAGAACACCCTTCCACTTCGGGTTATTTTGCTGGTTCCCGCAATGTTGACAATGTCGATGTCATCCTTCTCAGAACTTGAGTCTTCATCAGCCAGCCAATCCTACTTGACGCTGTGATAGTAGACATCACCCCCATAATTCCAGGGAACAGTCTTATCTGATGAGTATGGGATTGGTCCTGGCATAGTGATTATCAGTGGAGCCACTTTAGGAACTAATGTAATTCTAACGGGTTTTTTGGTGGAAACCCTAGAAGAATTGGCGGAAATGGTTACTATTGAAACATCTTCATAAGCAATGGTTGGAACAGGAGTCTTTTCAAACAAAATTTCTTTGTCATCCATTAGGCGCTGAACACCTGCCTTCAATAAATGACAACCAATTGGTAGGAATAAACAAAGGTGACAGTCTTCGCCACAGCCTGGAGATAAACTGGCTTTTAATAGATTCCTCTTGATAGACATGAGAGGAGTAATAAGTTCATCAACAACAGTAACAAACAAATTATCTTCAACAACGTTAACATCACGACCATGTTTGGGCATAGGAACAGTGATAACATTTGGGATATAAGGAGCATCAAATTCTATTTCTTTTTCTCCGAGAAGGTCTTGCACCTTATTTTTCAAAACCCAACAGTTGTTGGTATCATGGACTGGACTTTCTGAATGATAAGCACAACGAGCATTAGGGTGGTAATGAGGATAAGAAGTATTGGGATTCTTCGGGGCTTCTTTCAAAGTTACCAGATTGGATCTCAACAGATGCGGCAGAACTTGAGATAGTGTCATATTTATCTGGGTAAATTGTCTTACTGGTCTTTCTGGTCTAGGCTGGTTGCCCCTTTATTGAGTAGGTGCAGGCTTAGGGATCATGACATCCCCTACCATTGGACAATGTTCAATTCTGTCTTGATTCCTTTGAGGGTACACAACACCAACTTCTTTCTTTCCAATAAATGGTTTTCTCACAACATTGGAGGATGTGTCTTTCTGGATCTTCCCACTCTTAATCCCAGCTTCCACTCTTTCCCCAGTCAAGCTTAATCCAGTGAAACCTGCGGAGGAGCTTCCAATTAGATGATTAAAGAAAGGACCGGACAGGGTACCAAAAAACATGTCCATTAGCTCTCTGTCAAATAGGGGATGCTAAACCCTTCCTGCTATGTCCCTCCATTTTGAGCGTAGTCTTTAAAACCATAGCCATACTCTGAAGTTGAGTACGGGTGGGAGCAAGATCTGCGTTGTATTGATACTGTTTATAAAAGGCAGCAGCGAGGTCCTCCCAATTAAGGATATTGGCCCTTTCCAATTGATAGAACCAATCTAGCTGAGTCCCGGATAGACTATCCAGAAAGAAG
This sequence comes from Vicia faba, assembly GCA_948472305.1. Lineage (NCBI taxonomy): Eukaryota > Viridiplantae > Streptophyta > Magnoliopsida > Fabales > Fabaceae > Vicia > Vicia faba. The sequence continues at coordinate 1,232,023,424 of OX451736.1, read as the reverse complement.
TGGACCCACAAATCTCTGTCAGCAGTGTGAGGTTGTATCCTTCTCACGTAAGATCGGAGGTGCATTTTGGGACACGAAACCCCGTCGTACTTGGAAAAAACTGGAGCCTTGAATTTTGGTGGGATAACAATCCCAGACACCAAACCCAAGTCTTCAAAATCCAGCCCTGGCACTTTCTGAATCTCCATTGCACTTAGACGCTCTTCCAGATTTTTGTATTTGTCGTCAGTCGGAGGGTACTGTTCTTCAGAGTAATCTTCTTCTTCATCCTCTTCAGATTCTGGATGGGTAGCCACTTCCTTTCCTTTCCCTTCTTGATTATCCCTCTCACCAGATGATGTTGCAAAGTCTAAGTTCCGTCTAACTGGCCCAAGGAACCTTCTTCCTGGATTCAGGACACTGATTGATTTCTTTTCTTTCTTCTTCTTTTCTTCGATCGGCAAAGTTTTCAAATCCACTTATCCTTTGGCTAGAGTCAAGAACGTTTGTTGAAACTGAGTATTCTGGGCCTGGAGGTCTTTCACAGTCTGTTTCAAGTCCATCTTACTGAAATAAACAGTAAAAGATGAGGAGACTTGCTGTAAGAAAACCTGCTTATGTTATGATGAATGGAGATGCATATGCAATGATTTCAAGGAAATTAGAGAATTAAATTTGCTTTAGACCAAAAAGGAAAACACGTTATATTAATAAATCAAAGTTTTAGTACAATCATGTCTCTTTGGGCTTACAAAGTAATACAAAAACTCTAAGATAAAAAAGTTGTACGCATCCTCTTTGGTGCGATGTAGGCGTTCAGGCTCCGCTCCTCATGAAGTTACTTGGTGAGTTCAAGAATCTTCTTCTCGTTGGCATAGAATTGGGCCTTAAAGGTGTCTCGCTCCCTGTTGTGCCCCAAAATTTGCCCTCCCATATTCTTCAAGAAATTGCCAAGTCATGCTTCAAAATTCCCCCCAAGGGTTGCACAGTGCAAGAGCCTCCTAAGCAGTCAAAATTAGGGTTTGTGTTCTGATCAAGAAAATGAAGTTTCCAAAGGTCCAATCAAGTCTCATGTGCCTACAAATATGGTCAAGCATCTTCATGCCAAGTTTCAAGACATTCAGCTCAAAATTGCACAGTCAAAACCCTAATTGCACTACAGTCAACTGTAGGGGCAAAATGGTCATTTGACAGTCAAAAGTTCAAATTTTTGGTCAACATATCATTTTGAAGCCACAAACATCATTTGATCAATGCTTGATCATGATTCTCAAAGCTGGGCTCAAAAATCATCAAAATGCAAAAGTTTCCTTATTTGGACAGTTGAAAAAGTCAACTGTAAATTGACCAGGGCATAACTTTCACATGGATTATCAGAAAAATTCCATCCAAAGCTCATTTTGAAGAGAAAGACATTTCCTACAACTCATCTTCATACTTCAAGTCCAAGAAATGCTCTCACAAAAAGTTATCAATTTCAACATTACAGGTCATTTTCAAAAGTCAACAAAAAGGGACTTTAAGTCAAAGGCCATAACTTGAGATTGGTAAATCAAAATGACATGGGACCAAAGACATTGGTTAGAGGACTCAAAGACCTTTCCAAAATGTCCAAGAACATGAGAAAAGCTTAAAAATTGAGCAAGTTATGCCTTGTGGAAGTTGGGAAATTTTTGGATATTTTGAAAAGTCAACATTGATTCAAATGACCTAAAATTGCTAATGGGCCCATTTTTCTTCCACAATTCATCATCCCAAGCATGTGCACGACCATTAGGCCCAAAGGGAAGTTTTTCTCCATTTTTATTTATTTATTTGGATTTTTTATTATTAATAAATCATTTAATTAAATAAAATGCATGAAAAATACAAAACTAATGAAATAAAATCTTTTTGTGCAGAAATTATTCTCATTGGACACTCAAATTCGTGCATGATCAATTAGGGAAAGTTTTGGCATGATTTGGTATCAAATTGCATGAAAAGATATGAAAATATTTTGCCATAAAAACTAAATATCCATATATCAAATCTTTGATTCTTTGGACAAGGAACTTGACCTAATTCATTCAGTACATAAGCCTAAACGAAAACCTAATGCAAAAGACCATTGAAGCTGCGCAGAAACCATTCACCAAACTTGAAAATTTGGCCAAAAATCTCAATTCTGAAAATACACTTGCAAGGCGATTCAAGCCTCCAAACCTCTCCCATTAGCTTCTTTGAGGATTATAGAACATAACTGAATCATTCCCCAAGCCCCATACTCAAGAAAACGCAAGATCACCATTGAAGTTGGTAAAGAAAATTTCTGAATCGGTTTCTGACATTCATGCATTGTTAACGTGTTTTATTGTTATGTTTGTGCTTATAATAAAGTTTGCAAGCTAATCATATGTTTTAATTGAAGTTTTACGCATTATAGGCCAAGATACCATGTTCGTTTTCTAGGGTTTACAGGATTTGAAATTAGGGGTTTTTGAATGAGGAAAAATTAGAACCCCTGAGTACCACCATTGACACGAGCATGTCTGGACGAAGAAGAAGCCACCATCGCGCCTAATTTATGGAGCCCCTGGGGCTATTCGCTATTTTTTTGTATCATGCCTGTGGCAACGCGTGAAAACCGTTGCCTATGTTTTATTATATTTTCAGGAAAAACACAACGAAGAAGATGAACTCGTGGCCAGCAACCATTGGCTCTTTTAAATTTCGCGCTAAAACATTGTCAATGTGTGTTTTTATTTTATATTAATTGTTTGATGTTTAGTATACAAGCGCGTTCGTTGGATCAGATGGCAAGCGAAGTTGTTGTCAAAGCACATGACCTGGGTTCGAACCCCAGGTCTTCAGTATTCTCAATATTATTTTTCAATTGATCTTCACATGCAGGTTCCATGTTGAGGCACACCATACACCTCCAAATCAGGCCATGCCACGTCCATCTCAAGATCAATCCAAAGGCATAGATTGGAGGAACACCATAAACATGAGTCAACATGCCAGCACGTTGCCTGGAAAAGTCAAACGGACCATGCTAAATGGGCCAAAATTCTTGGACTTAACCTCCATGTTAGGGACTACCACCCCCTAGGTTTGCCATATCTTTTTTTTATTTAATTCTATTTCTTTTAATTATTATTATTTGTTAATTTAATTATTATTTTCATAAAATCATAAAATACCATAAAAGTCAGAAAAGAGCAAAATATAATAAATATTTTATTTTAAGTATTTTCATAAATAAATTGTATATAAATAAAATTAGTTTTAAATTAGGTTTTAATTTTAATTCTTTTAATAAAAAATTTAAAAAACATAGAATTAGGGTTTAATTAATAATTTTTCATCTTTTTATTTTTCTTTCATGATAATCAAATATTTAATATTACTTATTTTATTTATTTTTATAATTAAATTTGTATATAAAAATTAGGGTTAATTTAGGTTAAAAGTCAATGTTTTCTTAATAAATTAAAAGCCATTAGAATTAGGGTTAGTATTAATTATTAATTAATTCTTTTTTTTCATATTAAATCCTAAAATACTAAAAAATACCAAAAAACAAGTTCTTTCTTTCTTTTTAATTAATTAATTCCTCATTAGTTTAAATTTGCAAAAGGGGTCCAACGCCCTCGTTTCGATTTAATTATTAATTCGCATATTTTATTTCGTTTAAATATTTATGTATCTCTCCCAAGGCCATGTAACCTTTTAATTGCTCGCACTTGATTTTTTACTTTCTTTATTTTCCTGTCAAATCGGGTCCTGGTTTAATTTTGGCGATGTGGACCCGCGCCTTTGTAATAGTTTAGGAACTTTACCTTTCTCGCATTTTTTTAACTGTTAATAATGACATGCAAGAATGAATGGCCTAAAATAAAAACAAACGCATAGATCACTTTGACATGACAAGACAAAAATAAATGAATCTGACACACAAATCACACACCACCCTTAGGGTACGCCTCACTGTTGCCTTGCCTCTCAAAAGGTGATCGTCGAGTAGAGGATGTTTTAGTAAGTCCTCATGATCCGGGAACCTGGCATGAGGGTAGCTTCTAAGGTGTCTTCCCATTGCTCCGGTGATCACCATGTCCCGAACCTCGAATTGACCCGAACACCTCCAATGGTGGTGCTACCTACCTCTCAATGGTGGGATGGCACTACTTTAAAGGACATTTACACAGACGAATTCCTTAGGGTAGGTAGACAACTCTAGATACTTGCTCTAATTTCAAAACAATTCAAAATACTTTTCACACCAACACATTTTCAAAAAGCTTTCGAAAGCATTTTTTCAAACACTCTTGAGGACCGATACAAGAGTCGAACTGAAATTTTCAAAGAAACTTTTTAAAACCCACAGTTGAAAAGCAAACAAACCATTTTTGAAAACACAAGTGAGCAAGTATCTAAGAGCCCATGGATAACCATGGATAGAAAGGGTGCTAACACCTTCCTTTTCTATAACCTACCTCCCGAACCGAGAGCAATCTCTTTAAGGAATTTTTCTGTGCTTTTGTCCTTTCCATTTGGAGAAAATAAAAGACGGTGGCGACTCTTGCTTCCGCGACATTTCGCGAACCAGCGTTAAACAGTCAGTTCCAGATCCACCGATCACAGAACTGGCGCTCTGCTGGGGACTTATTTTAAAGTGAGGTGTACCTTAGGGTTAGTTCATAACTGTGTTTTTGATTGTATTGATTTGCTTGCTTTACTATTGTGGGTTGCATCGGAGTTACATAAATCCTAACCCGGATCTGGGGATACCCTATTTAGGTAGCATAAGCTGTGAGGGACCTGTCCGGCGTAGACCGACACGGGTGAAGCAGTGGCTACGTTGGTGTGGCACCTTGGTCTGTACCGATATCCCTTGTGTCCCAATGAGGAGAATATGGGTCTTCTAAGGAGTCATTAAGCACCAACAACCTTAGAACCTTAATTGACACAACTTGGCCTTTAGAATTGTAGCAGTATGCTACGCCCATTGAGGCTAAACTCTCGTGATGGTTCTGGCCGCAAGAAAAGATTGCGATGCTGGAGTTATGACCGATTAAGGGTAGTCAATGATATTGGGATCCTTTAAGAACCCGGTTACTTTTGATTAGGACAGGTATGAACCAACAAACTGAAAGAGGGTAGTACCTAGACCTCATGCTGGCCTAAACTTTAGGGGCTTGCCTTGTGTGACTTGTGTGCCTTACCATGTTTGCCTTTGTATCTATTTGTGGTGTGCTTTATCATAACATCATAACATCATGAGCATTGCATGCATCCTGCATAAGGACTGACCATTTCAAAGACAAGAGGGTTTCACCTTTGCTCTGTTTTGTAGGACATCATGATGCCTGTGCGAAGGAATACTATCCGGTTCAACTTTGTTCGTTCACCTGAGTTGCTTGATGAGTTGGTTAGCAGAATTCCAAATACCACTTCCTTCATTCAGAGGCATGGTTCCCTTCTCAGTTTAGTCACTGCAAAGCGGGATCAACAGTTGATGAGTGTTCTGACCCAGTTCTATGACCCTCTGTACCAGTGCTTCACCTTTCAAGACTTCTAGCTGGTCCCTACCCTGGAAGAGTTCTCTGATTTGCTTGGTATCCCTATCTTGGATCAGACTCCCTTTACTGGTTGGGAAAAGACCCTCAGGCTTGAGGATGTTGCTGCAGCTCTTCCTTTGACCCATCAAGAGGTAACAGACAACTGGGTGACTAGAAGCGGAGTTAAGGGTTTCTTGGCCAAGTTTCTGATTGGTAAAGCTAACAGTTTCTGGAGTGACCTGGACTTTAGGGCATATGAAGACATCTTGGCTCTCCTAATCTATGGGTTAGTCCTGTTTCCTAATCCTGACAACTTCATCAATGTCACTGCCATAAGGATCTTTATGTCTCAGAATCCTGTGCCCACTCTCTTGGGTGACATCTTGCAACAACTTCATGCCCGTACTACCCGAAGACGAGGAACCCTATGGTGTTGTATCCCTTTGTTGGTGAGGTGGTTTATTTCGCACCTCCCTAAGTTCGTACTGAAGAATCAAGAAGGAAGAGGTTGGGCTCATAGGTTAATGTCTCTCACCGATAAAGACATCATTTGGACTTGCAGAGGTTTGGATGAGATAGCTATTATTGATCGATGCGGGGAATACCCTAATGTTCCTCTGATTGGTACCCAAGGAGGGATCTCTTACAATCCATGTCTAGCACTCTGTCAGTTTGGAAGAGCAAGAAGAGCAGGTCCCCATGAGATGTTGGTGCCTCACATCAGTTTTGAATTTCAGGTGGACAGTGACGAGCTGCGTCGTAGGTTCATCAAAGCTTGGGACAAAGTTCATAAAGCTGACCCACAAGAGTTAGGGCCAAAGACCTCTTTACCTATGGAAGTCTACTACAAATGGGTTCGCATCCGTGCTCAGAAGTTAGGTATGCCGTATGAAGCTGTCAGACCCGTCATTCTTGAGTGTCCTGACAAAGATGGTGTTCCTCCAACTGTCCTTCCCCCTCAGATACCTACTGATTATGAGACATTGAAGAGATCTTGGTCTCAACTGCGAGAAGAGCGGGATTCTTACCGGGAAAAGTTCAACGAGCAGGAATCAAAGATCCAGAAGCTGACAAAACAGTTGGAGAATGAGAGAGCTCTGAATGCCTACATCCGCACTGAGAAGAGGAGACCATGGGATCAATAAGGAGCTCCAGATGTGCTTTTACAGTTTTATTTCCTTTTCAGTATTTCCTTTCATGTAACGCCTAAGGGCAACCTGTTGAATAATTTCAGTTTCAAAGTTGAATCTAATGAAGTGTGTTCCCTTTCGTTTACAAAGTTGATTCCCGATTGTCTTTGAAAACATAGTTCATACGCATTCCATTCATCATGTGCATAGCAGGTTTTCTACTTTTCAGGTTGCTTACCGTTCTTCGCTGTTTATTTCAGCATCATGAATCCCGACTCGTCATCAACTGAGACTTCCATCAAAGCTCTTCAGGCGCAAAATGTGCAGTTTCAAGAATTAATCAAGGGTCTGGCCCGAGGCCAAGAAGAGCTGAAGGCTATGCTCCTGAAGAAGGAGAAGAAGAAGAAGAGAAGAATTGTTCTGTTCAACTCGGGCTGAAGGTTTGGCAATGCTCTGCAACAGGAAGAGGCTGGTTCTTCTGTTGGCAAGAGTACTCCTCAGGCAGAAGCAAGGGTTCCTAGTCCGGTAGTCTCTGACAACGAGACTGATTTTGATGAAGAGCAATATCCTCCTGCAGAAGACCGTTACAAGCAGCTGGAGGATAGGTTGAATGCTATGGAAATACAACAGGTACCTGGGTTGGATTTCGGAGATCTGGGTTTGTCTACTGGTGTGATTATCCCTCACAAGTTCAAAGCACCATCTTTCTCTAAGTATGACGGGGCGTCTTGTCCCAAGCTACATCTCAGGTCCTATGTTCGGAAGATCCAACCGTACTCGGCAGACAAGAATTTGTGGAACCACTTCTTCCAGGAGAGTCTTTCAGGGACTCATCTCGAATGGTTCTATCAGCTGGATGGGACCAAGGTTCGTAACTGGGAGGAGTTGGCTACTGCTTTCTACAAGCAGTATCAATATAATGCCGACCTTGCCCCTACACGTACCCAACTCCAGGGTATGTCGTTAGGTTCAAGTGAAGGTTTTAAGGACTACGCTCAGAAGTGGAGAGACCTGGCTGGCAGGGTGCAGCCACCGTTGACCGATCGGGAGTTGGTAGACATGTTCTTGGGGACCCTATCTGGGCCATTTTTCAACCATCTTATCGGGAATTCGTCTGCAGGGTTCACTGATTTGATTCTGACTGGAGAGAGAATCGAGGCTGGGTTAAAGTCTGGTAAGATTCCGAAGGGTGCATCGTCTAGCTCTGAGAAGAAACCCTTCAAGAAGGAGGCCAGTGCGGTGTATGGGCCTAGAAGGCAGGATAAACCAGAGCGCCGTCAATCTGTCAGTGCATTAATGATTGCCAAGCCTGCAGCCGCTCCTCGGCAAGCTAACCAACCAAGGGCTGAGAGACCCAGAAGGGAATTCACCCGTTTGAGTATGACTTTGTCGCAGATCTTACCACAGTTGCTCTCAACCAACTTGGTAACCGTCAGAGAGGCTCCGAGGGTTGCAAATACTACATCTCCCAAGTACAACCCGAATGCTCGTTGTGCTTATCATTCTGATAGCCCGGGGCACGCCACTGATGACTGTTGGGCATTAAGGAACAAGCTGCAGGACCTTATTGACGCCAAAGAGGTACAGTTTGAGGCATCTGAGAAGCCTAATGTAGTGACAGCTCCCCTGCCTGCTCATGGAGTGAATGCTATTGGGGACGAAGAGGAAGTGGATGAAGCTGAGTTTGATAGCTGGATTTACCCTACAACCGACAGTGGACTTAATAATTGGAGTGCAAAGGACAACCTGTCTGTTTCTCTTGTTACTAAGTAATGAATTTCCTTGTTTTGCTATTTTGTAATAAACAATAAATAAACTCTATGGCCCGGTGTCTTACCCGAGGCACCGTGGTTTCATTTGTGAGGGCATATAAACTGTCATTTCATATATCATGAATGAAAATCTTGGACGTTTTCCCGCATTGAAAATATTGTGCTCCTTTTCTGTCTTTCTTTCCTTTACATATATTTCAAAACAGCTGTATTTACACACACACTCACTCATACAGGTTTCAATCCACTCTGGATCTCATTGGTAACGACTCTGCTACTGCCAGTTATGACTTCGAAAATCTGATCAACTTAGCCGAAGACGAAGGTGAAGATGATTGCGAAGTGCCTGGTGAACTTGCAAGACTGTTACTTCAGGAGGAGAGGGCAATTCAACCCCATGAAGAGCCAGTGGAAACAATAAACTTGGGTACTGAGGCAGACAGGAAAGAGGTAAAGATTGGTGCCAACCTAGAGCTCAGCGTGAAGCAACGGTTGACTCAAATGCTGCATGATTATATGGAGATCTTTGCCTGGTCCTACGAAGACATGCCCGGGTTGGATACCGATATTGTGGTCCATCACTTGCCAACTAAGGAAGACTGCCCTCCAGTTAAGCAAAAGGTCCGTCGGATGCGTCCAGAGATGTCTGAGAAGATTAAAGCTGAGGTCATGAAACAGTTTGATGCTGGGTTCCTTGCAATGACTTCTTACCCTCAGTGGGTTGCTAATGTGGTGCCGGTACCTAAGAAAGACGGTAAGGTCAGAATGTGTGTCGACTACAGGGATCTGAACAGGGCCAGCCCCAAAGATGACTTCCCTTTACCTCACATTGATGTCCTTGTTGATAATACAGCTCAGCATAAAGTGTTCTCTTTCATGGATGGCTTTTCAGGTTACAATCAGATCAAGATGGCACCTGAAGACATGGAAAAGACTACATTTGTTACTCAGTGGGGCACCTTCTGTTACAAAGTCATGCCATTCGGGTTGAAGAACGCCGGGGCAACCTACCAACATGCCATGGTTGCTTTATTTCATGATATGATCCATCATGAGATAGAAGTGTATGTGGACGACATGATCGCAAGGTCCCAGACTGAGGAAGAGCACCTAGATCATCTGCAGAAGTTGTTTGACCGGTTGAAACTGTACAAGCTGAGGTTGAACCCGAACAAGTGCACCTTCGGGGTAAGATCCGGGAAGTTGCTAGGCTTTGTGGTAAGTGACAAGGGCATTCAAGTGGACCCTGCCAAGGTTAAATCTATTCAAGAGATGCCAGTCCCCAAGACAGAGAAGGAGGTCAGGGGCTTTTTAGGACGTCTGAATTACATTGCTCGGTTCATCTCACACCTAACTGCTACCTGTGAGCCAATCTTCAAGCTACTGAAGAAAGATCAGGTAGTACGCTGGAATGATGAATGTCAGGCTGCCTTCGACAAAATCAAAGAGTATCTCCAAGAACCACCCATCCTTATGCCACCAGTTGAAGGGAGACCTCTGATACTATACCTGACAGTGCTCAACAACTCAATGGGGTGTGTGCTGGGGCAGCATGACGAGTCTGGCCGAAAAGAGCATGCCATTTATTACCTTAGCAAAAAGTTTACCGACTGTGAGACCCGATACTCACTGCTCGAGAAAACTTGCTGCGCTTTGGTATGGGCTGCTCGCCGGCTGAGACAGTATATGCTGACTCACACTACCTTGTTGATCTCAAAGATGGATCCTATAAAGTACATATTTGAAAAGCCTGCTCTGTCTGGGAGAATTGCAAGATGGCAGATGATCTTGACGGAATACGACATTCAGTACACGACCCAGAAAGCCATCAAGGGAAGTGTATTGGCAGACCACTTGGCACATCAAGCTGTAGAGGATTATCAGTCGATGAACTTCGAGTTCCCGGATGAAAGCATCATGATAGTAACGGATTGTGAAGTACCTGGACCGGATGAAGGACCTGAACCAGGATCCCGATGGTCTATGCACTTTGACGGAGCCTCCAATGCTTTGGGTAATGGTATCGGCGCCATAATCATATCTCCTCAAGGCACTCATACTTCGCTCACTGCCCGGCTATGTTTCAACTGTACCAACAACATGGAGGAGTATGAAGCGTGCATCATGGGTCTTCAAGCTGCGATCGACTTAAGGATCAAGTTTCTGAGTGTCTTCGGAGATTCCTCTCTTGTGATCAATCATATTAAAGGAGAGTGGGATACGAAACATCCAAACCTGGTTCCTTACAGAGAATGTGTGTTGACCCTGATCCCCCACTTTACAGAGATAACCTTTGAGCACTTTCCAAGAGAAGAGAATCAGCTGGCGGACGCGTTAGCTACAATGTCTTCTATGTTCAAAGTTAAATGGGATAATGAGGCTCCCCGGATCATCATCTGGAAACTGGACGAACCGGCATACTGTTGTGATCTCGAAACTGAATTGGTGACTGAGAAGCCTTGGTACCATGAGGTGAAGAGATATCTGGAAGCTCAGGAATACCCTGAAGGTGCATCTGTCAATGACAAGAAGTTCCTGAGAAGGTTCGCAGCCAAATTCTTCCTCAGCAACGGCATCTTATACAAACGAAACCATGATTCAACCTTACTGCGTTGTGTGGATAAGACTGGAGCAGAAAGGATCATGGAAGAGCTACATGAAGGGACCTTTGGTACGCATTCCAGTGGACACACTATGGCTAAGAAAATCCTACGGGCAGGATACTACTGGTCCATAATGGAAGCTGACTGCTACCAACATTCCAGGACATGCCACAAGTGCCAGATTTACGCAGACAAGGTGCATGTTCCTCCAGTTCCCCTGAATGTTCTGACTGCGTCGTGGCCGTTTGCAATGTGGGGCATAGACATGATCGGCGAGATTAAACCTACGGCATCTAACGGGCATCGCTTCATCCTGGTAGTAATTGATTACTTCACAAAGTGGGTTGAAGCAGCATCCTACGCTACGGTAACCAAGACTGTTGTGGCACGGTTCATTCGGCACAACCTGATCTGTCGGTACGGTGTCCCTGAGAGAATCATTACAGACAACGGTACCAATCTCAATAACAAGATGATCACTGAGCTCTGCGAGCAGTTTAAGATACAGCACCACAATTCTTCTCCTTACAGACCGAAGATGAATGGGGCTGTAGAAGCAGCAAATAAAAACATTAAGAAAATCGTGCAGAAGATGACAGTGACTTATAAAGATTGGCACGAGATGTTACCGTTCGCTCTACATGGGTACCGTACCTCGGCCAGGACGTCAACCGGGGCAACTCCTTTCTCCTTGGTCTACGGTATGGAGGCAGTCTTACCGATCGAAGTGCAAATACCCTCTCTCCGGATAATGAAGGATGCAAATCTGAGCGAAGATGATTGGATCCAGACACGACTTGATCAGCTAAACTTAATTGACGAAAAAAGACTTGCTGCTATCTGTCATGGTCAGACGTATCAGAAACGGATGATCAGGGCATTTAACAAAAAGGTCAGACCACAAGAATATCAAGTTGGGGATCTGGTAATCAAGCGAATCATCCTTCCTCAGAGTGATCCAAGGGGAAAATGGACCCCTACGTACGAAGGGCCATTTGTGGTTAAACATGTGTTCTCAGGAGGAGCCATGATTCTAACCAACATGGATGGTGACGACCTTCCTCACCCCGCTAATGCAGACATAGTAAAAAAATACCACGCATGATAAAGACCCGCTAGGCTGACATGCCTAGGCAAAAATTAGGGCTTCCCGGCGAACCAAAAGGGTTCGGGCAAAATGAAGGGATGAAATGAAAAAATCTGTACACCCGGCAAGTCGAAAACCTGAAAAGGAGGCTTGGGAAAAAATGGGTATCCCGGTGGACTGAAAACCTGAAAGGGCGGTCCAGGCAAAAGTTAGGGATAAAGCGTAATACTATGTCTCATGGGATCATTTTGCATCCAGAACCCGGTATCTACAACAAGTTCAGAGGGCATCGATCAGTCAGCTTCATCTTCAACTAAGGTCATCAAGTGATGAGATGCTCGGAGATATAAGGGCGATAGTAGAGTTGGAACCCAGTGGGATCATTCATTTCACACAGCTGTTTTATTTTCTTTAGTACAAATTTGTATAAATTCTTTTGTTCGGCGGCGTTCTCTTACTAGGACGTCAGCCTCTTGTATATAAACGCCTATTTACAGGCAAATTCAAAAATCAATACAAATCACTTTTCGATTAAAATTGCCAATTATTTGTTTTTCCTTTTTCTGTTTTGTTTGGCGAAGAACGTCCAAGGTTCAAATTGTGATATATGCATTGACAATAATTTGCTAACCCATGAATATTTGCATACGAAACAAAGGATTAATTACAGGTAACATTAGAAACAGGGGCAAAAAAGAGTTGTCTAAGCAATCTAATTGTTCTGTCCTCCAAGGTATCAAGGTGGGTTTAGCTAAAGAACATAACCAGATATCTTAATTCCCCAGAGAGTGAGCCAGCAAGTCAATGCACTCTCTCCAAGAAAAGTTACAATCAACCTTAGGGAAGTTGGGTATCCTCCAGCAGATCTCAACATTCCCCAGCACGATATACGAACATTCTTAACAAGCATCCCTGGCAGTCTTGACCTAAAGATTGTTCCCCGACGGTATATCAAACATTCAGTGGAGTCATTTCCCCGATACAGTTCAAAACTTCCCCAGGAGAGTCCAATCCAGTTTCCCCAGGAAAGTTGAGATCCATCTCCCCAAGCAGTAAGCTTATCCCCAGTAGATTCTGGAAGCTTATTCCTCGCAGAGCACGAACGCGTCTCCCGGCTTTATTCAAAGGTTATTTCCCTACCAGGATATAACTGGGTTATCCTCAGCCAAAAGCCACGGAAATATCGTCCTCGGCGAAGTCTTCTTATCCCCAGCGAAGTCTATTAACACTTCCAACACAACAATGGTATCCTCAGCGAAGTCACCATCAACATCCCAGCAAGTACCTCTCTCCCACAGAGTATTGCACCCCAGCAAGATCGTTAGAGTACTTTTCTCCCCGCATAGTAATCCATTCGCCAAGTTTATTCCCCAACGGAGTTATCTTCTCCTACCGGTATTCTTGCAACTATCATCCCCAGCGGAAACAACAAAGCATTATTCTCCAACGTCAGCCCAGGATGTGACTTCCCGACACCCGTCAAGGATTTATTTTCCTAGGACGAAAACATACGTTCATAAACATCATATTTTCATACATTACAGCATGCATCTATGCATCATATCTTACAAATCTCATTTATGTCGAGAACATCATTGCTTGATCCATATCATGCATTGCATATGACTGACCTTTGCCTTTCAGGAAAGATCCAGTTAAGTTCTCAGTTATATTTCAAGACTTTAGTCTGGTTCAGTTAAGTCGACCCTAAGATTTTCCTGATTCTTATCCAGTCAAAGGCCTTCCCTGGTTCAGTCAGATCGACCCTAAGATCTCCCTGATTCTTATCCAGTTGAAGATTTCAAGACCTTGTCCGGTTCAGTTAAATCGACCCTAAGATTTTCCTGTTTCTTATCCAGTCAAAGGCCTTCTCTGGTTCAGTCAGATCGACCCTAAGATCTCCCTGTTTCTTATCCAGTTGAAGATTTCAAGACCTTGTCCGGTTCAGTTAAATCGACCCTAAGATTTTCCTGATTCTTATCCAGTCAAAGGCCTTCTCTGGTTCAGTTAGATCGACCCTAAGATCTCCCTGTTTCTTATCCAGTTGAAGATTTCAAGACCTTGTCCGGTTCAGTTAAATCGACCCTAAGATTTTCCTGTTTCTTATCCAGTCAAAGGCCTTCTCTGGTTCAGTCAGATCGATCCTAAGATCTCCCTGTTTCTTATCCAGTTGAAGATTTCAAGACCTTGTCCAGTTCAGTTAAATCGACCCTAAGATTTTCCTGTTTCTTATCCAGTCAAAGGCCTTCTCTGGTTCAGTCAGATTGACCCTAAGATCTCCCTGTTTCTTATCCAGTTGAAGACATCCAAGATTCTCTCAGCGTTACTGTTGAGGTTGAAGTCGCCCAAGATTCTCTCAGCGTTACTGTGGAGGTTGAAGTCGCCCAAGATTCTCTCAGCGTTACTGTTGAGGTTGAAGTCGCCCATGATTCTCTCAACGTTCCTGTTGAGGTAGTAATCGCCCCAAGATTCTCCCAGCGTTCCCGTTGAGGTAGTAATCGTCCAAGGTTCTCTCACCGTCCCGTTGAGGTTGTAACCATCCCTGGTTCATTCATCACCTTTTGAAGCCCCAAATTCAACTCCTGTAACCAGTCAGGGCGTATCTACATAAGAGTTTGAAGACCAGCTCCTCTAACAGGTCAGGTAATCATTTTCTTTTTCAGGTACGCAACTTCTCGCTAAGGAATCTCTTACGCGATCGACATCCAGATGGCATCTATAAGCCCATCATCCTATCCATCACCTCTCAGCATGGCATCTATAAGCCCATCATCCTATCCATCAATCTCCAAATGGCATCTATAGGCCCATTCCCACCATCACACTACTATGTGAGCGCAAATTTCTGGGCACTCTAGTGGTCAATCATCTTCCACCTTCGGATTACGAAAGGCACGTCAGCCAATCTGCATCCTCAGGTCTAAGAAGATTGAACAGGGGCAACTGTTGTACCCCAAAATTTGCCCTCCCATATTCTTCAAAATTTGCCAAGTCAAAGCTTCAAAACCTCCCCAAGGGTTGCACAGTTCAAAGGCCTCCTAACAGTCAAAAGCAAGGGTTTTGATTCTGACAAAGAAATTGAAGTTTCCAAGGGTCCAATCAAGTCCCACATGCCTACAAACATGGTCAAGCATCCTCATGCCAAGTTTCAGGACTTACAGCACAAAATTGCACAGTCAAAAACCCTAATTGCTCAGCAGTCAACTGCAGGGGCAAAATGGTCATTTGACAGTCAAAAGTTCAAACTTTTGGTCAACATCTTATTTTGAATCCACAAACATCATTTTATCAATTATTGATCATGATTTTCAAAGCATGGCTCAAAAAGTCTCAAGATGCAAAAGTTTCCATATTTGGACAGTTGAAAAAGTCAACTGTAACTTGACCAAGGCATAACTTCCACATGGTTTATCAGAAAAATCCCATCCAAAGCTCATTTTGAAGAGAAAGACATTTCCTACAACTCCTCTTCACACTTCAAGTCCAATAAATGCTCTCACAAAAAGTTATCAATTTCAACATTATAGGTCATTTTCAAAAGTCAACAAAAAGGGACTTTAAGTCAAAGACCATAACTTGAGATTGGTAAATCAAAATGACATGGGACCAAAGGAATTGGTTAGAGGACTTCAATAACTTTCCAAAATGTCCAAGAACATGATCAAAGCTTAAAAATTGAGCAAGATATGCCTTGTGGAAGTTGGGAAATTTTTGGGAATTTTGAAAAGTCAACTTTGCTTCAAATGCCTCAAAATTGCTAATGGGCCACATTTTCTTCCAAGAATCATTATCCAAAGGCTATGCACGACCATTTGGCCCAAAGGGGAGTTATTTCATCATTTTTTATTATTTATTTGAATTTTTAATCACCATTAATTCATTTAATTAAATAAAATATGAAAAAAAATACTCATCCATGCTTTTCAAATCTTTTTGTGCATAGAATACCTTCAAGATTTCGTGCACTATTCAATATGGAAAGAATCAAGGTGATTGGCAATGATTGGCATATTCTTCACATGAAAAAGATTGGAAAAAGATACCATGAAAATCAAATCTCAAAAGCATTGATTACCAAGGTTTTGGACATGTTTTGCAACCCTAATCCATTGGCATACATATAATGATCATAACCCTAATGCTCACAACGAGAAAGCGGCGCCTAAGAACAAAAACCAACTTTGCATTTTTCATCAAATTTTTCAAAACTGAAAACGATATTGCAGGGAGTTTCAAAGCTTCTAACCAATTTCACTAGCTTGCCAAGGCTTCAAGGAACCTAACTGCATCCTTTTTCAATCCCCACGCATCAAGAATTGGTATATAGAACTCAAAATTCCTCTTACTTTATGCATAATCGTATTTGAATTTCTGGGCACTTTCCATACATTTTGATTGTTGTTTCATACTAACATGGACCTTCTGAGTCTATTGATATGGTTCAATTGAGTTTTCGTGCTTTATATGGGAATCCACCATTGGAGCCTTCTAGGTTTTCAGAGGTCAAAAATTAGGGCTTTGCGTTTGGGGAAAAATTGGCCAACAAGAACTGGACCACTGAACTCACGACCTTCACACGAATTGATTACACTAGTCGCGCTCAATTTATGAGCCACCATATGCTAATCGCTATTATCCTGTTCTTCATTTAGTGGGGGTTTAAAACCCCCGCTATCTAATTGTTTTTTTCAGGGCAAAACACACAAACGAGAAAGAAGATGAGTTGTCATAGCCTGGTTGGATCATTCAAATGCTTTAGCGCGTTTTTTCGTTTCTACCAATAAGCGTGCTTTTTCACATATAATAATATTATCTCATTATATTTATGAATGAACACGCAGCTCAGT
Organism: Vicia faba; assembly: GCA_948472305.1. Lineage (NCBI taxonomy): Eukaryota > Viridiplantae > Streptophyta > Magnoliopsida > Fabales > Fabaceae > Vicia > Vicia faba. The sequence goes on along the minus strand of OX451736.1, from coordinate 1,232,006,463 downwards.
TGGTGGAAAGCATCTTTGGCAAGCTTTGGGACTTGGGTTCGATTCCCAGGTCCCCCATATTTCTCTATGTTTTTCACTTTTCCATGTTCAGGTGATCAATACGCCCAGGGGTTCACCATGCACTCTCATCAATGGATTGCCACATGTCTCAGAACATCCATCCAACGGCCATGATCTGAAGAACACCATATGCCTTGGTCAATGGAGCCACACGCCTCTCAGGAAAGTCAACCAGGCCTCCAATGATTGGGCCTAATTGCTGGCAAAATACCTCCAAATTGGGGTCAACACCCCCCAAGTGTTTGTATTTCTTTTCTTTTTCCTATTTTTTTTATTATTTGTTTTAATTTAATTATTTCCTTTTAATTCATAAATTAATATTTTCATAACATAAAAAATACCCAAAAAATTCAGAAACTATAAAAATAAAAAAATATATTTTATTTAATGTTTTCTTTATAAATAAATTTAACAATTAAGTTAATTTTAATTCTAGGTTTAAATTTTAATATTTTTTGTAATAAACTAAAAAATGTAGAATTAGGGTTTTATACTTTTTTTCCTTTTTTCTTTTTTCACCCTATTTAATTATTAATTATTATTTTGTAAATAAACTTGCCATTAAATAATTAGGTTAATTCTAGGTTTAATTTTAACATTTTTTTAAATAAATTAAAAATAGTTTAGAATTAGGGTTAATTAAATTTTCTTTTAATTCCAATTTAATTTTCTTATTAAACTCCATAAATACAAAAAACTCAAAAATAATTTCCTTTTCTCATTTAACTTAATTAATTTATTAATTGTAATTTAATTTCCTTAAAAGGGTCCAACGCCCTCGCATTCGATCATAATTCTATTTCGCGCGCTTATTTTATTTCCTTTTTATAAATTTCATGTAATTCTCCCAAAACCATGTAATAGATTAATTAGGATATTTATTTTCCGCATTTTGTTTTATTTCAAATCGGGTCTTGGATTAATTTGGCGATGTAGACACGCGCCCTTGTAATAGCGTATGACCTTTTAAATTCCGCATCTTTTTAACTGTTAATTAATTTGCATGAAAGAATGAATATCAAAAATAAAAGCAACGCGAAGATCGCCAATGCATGATAAGACAAAAATATCTGAAAACGACACACAAATCACACACCACCCCTAGGGTACGCCTCACTGTTGCCTTGCCCCTCGAAAGGTGGTCGTCGAGTAGAGGATGTTTTAGTAAGTCCTCACGTCCATGAACATGGCATGAGGGTAGCTTCTAAGGTGTCTTCCTATTGCTCCGGTGATCACCACGTCCCGACCTTCGAATTGACCCGAACACCTCCAACGGTGGTGCTACCTACCTCTCAATGGTGGGATGGCACTACTTTAAGGACATTTACACAGACGAATTCCTTAGGATAGGTAGACGACTCTAGATACTTGCTCTAATTTCAAAACAAATAAAAAAAAATACTTTTCACACCGACACTTTTCAAAAAGCTTTCGAAAGCAACTTTTCAAACACTCTTGAGGATTGATACAAGAGTTGAACTGAAATTTTCAAAGAAACTTTTTTTAAACCCACAGTTGAAAAGCAAACAAACAATTTTGAAAACACAAATGAGCAAGTATCTAAGAGCCCATGGATAAGCATGGATAGAAAGGGTGCTAACACCTCCCCTTTCTATAATCTACCTCCCGAACTGAGAGCAATCTCTATAAGGAATTTTTCTATGCTTTTGTCCCTTCCATTTGGAGAAAATAAAAGACGGTGGCGACTCTAGCTTACCGCCACATTTCGCGAACCAGCGTTAAACAGTCAGTTCCAGATCCACCGATCACAGAACTGGCGACTCTGCTGGGGATAACTTAAAGTGAGGTGTACCTTAGGACTAAGATCATTGTGTTTTCAATTGCTTTGACTTGTTTGCTTTAAATTGTGGGACTGTCTTGGGAGTTCTATAGATCCTAAACCCGGATCTGGGGATACCTTCTTAGAAAGTAGCAACAAGGCTGTGAAGGAACTGTGCGGGGTATACCGACATGGTTGAAACAGTCTGCTACGTTGATGTGGCACTTTGGTGTGTACCGGTAACCCTTGAGTTCAGTCAAGGAGAGTACGGGGCCTCCATGTGGTGTCGTGAAGCATCAACTGACCTTAGGAACCTTAATTGAACTATCTTGGCCTCTTTAGGGTAGTGAGATAACTGACTTTGGTGCAGTCCGAGGTTGGTTGATACTCGATACTACACCCAATTGAGGGTTGCTTTCCTGGAATATTTCGGTCGCCAGTTCAGTGGCTAAATCGAAACGATGAACAATGAAAGTAATCCAGTGATATTGGGACCCTTAGAACCCGGTTACTTCTAATAGGACAGGTTGAGCCCACCAACTTCAAGAGGGTAATACCCAGACCCCATGCTGGCCTAAACTCTAAGGGCTTGTCTTGTGTGACTTGTGTGCCTTACATGTTTGCCTTTGTAAATATCTGTGGTGTGTTTAATCATAACATCATGACATCATCCAGCATCATATGCATTGACTAACCATTTCAGGGGTTCGAATCTTCATCTTTGTTCTTGTTTTGTAGGACATGGAAACTGTTCGCAGAAAGACAATTCAAATCAGCCTTGTAAGGATCCCTCCTCAGCTTAAGGAGCTTGTATCCAGGATTCCCGAGAGCTCTTCATTCAGTGAAAGACATGGAAGACTCATCAGCTTGGTCAATACCAACATTGAGGAAGATATGATAAAGGTCCTGTTCCAGTTCTTTGACCCTCTGCATCACTGTTTCACTTTCCTGGATTATCAACTGGTACCTACATTGGAAGAGTTCTCCCGGCTTCTGAAGATCCCTATCCTTGATCAACTACCCTACAACGGTACGGAAAAGGAACCCAAGCTTGAAGAGATTGCTAAAGCCTTACACCTGCAATCATCTGACCTCAAGGGACATTGGGAGGTTAGAAGTGGCATCAAAGGGTTCTTAGCCAGGTTTCTGTTTGAAAAGGCCCAGGAATGTTGGAACTCCCTTGACTTACAAGCTTTTGAAGAAATTGTGGCCCTCCTTGTCTATGGTTTGGTGTTGTTCCCTAACCCAAATCAGCTTATAGATGTCAGTGTTGTCCAGATCTTCATGTCCGGGAATCCTATACCTACGTTGCTGGGGGACATCCTTCACTCATGTTACACTCGAACCATGAGAAAAAGAGGTGTCCTTATGTGCTGCACTCCTCTCTTGGGAAGGTGGTTTATTTCGCACCTTCCACAATCAGCTTTGAAGAACGAGCGGGGTTTGAGATGGTCACAACGGTTGATGACTCTTACACATGCAGATATACATTGGTGCCCTCGGTCCAGAGAGGATGTCACTATCATTGATCGTTGCGGGGAGTACCCTAATGTTCCTTTACTTGGAATCAGAGGAGGTATTACTTACAGCCCATGCCTGGCTTGGAGACAATTTGGTTATGCTCGGAGGGACGGCCCTCATGACATGTTAATCCCTGACATAGTTTTTGACTTCGACAACGATGCACAAGGACTTCGCCAGAGATTTATCAGAGCTTGGAGGATGCCCAGTAAGATAGACAGCAAGACACTGGGGCACAAGAATTCCATCCCATTGGAACCTTATCTCAAGGGGGTACGGGCCTGCTCCCAGAAGTTAATAATGCCTTATCCTCATGTGCTCCCTGTGATCAAAGAGCCAGTCTTGGAAGGAGAAGTATCCTACACTATTCAACATCCTGACATGCCTACGTCCTGGGAAGAGATGCAGAAGAGCTGGATCCAGCTTAAGGAAGAACGGAATTCTCTTGAGACCAGTCTACATGCTAGTGAAAAGAAGGTCTTGGAGCTCACCCGCCTATTGCACGAGGAGAGGAATCTCAACACCTACATAGCCCCAAAGAGGATGCGTAGTGTATTTTGGGATTGATTTGCTTTGTAATATGTGCCCATGAGGCTTTGATGTACTGAACAATTATTTCCTTAATGATAACGTGCGTTCCTTTTTGTCTACAACAAATTTGAACTTTCGAACCCTTGAATGCATTGCATAAACACATATCGTTCATCATGTGCATAGTAGGTTTTCTTCTTTTCAGGTTGCTTACTGTTCTTCGCTGTTTATTTCAGCATCATGAATCCTGACTCATCATCAACCGAGATGTCTATCAAGGCTCTTCAGGCGCAGAACGCGCAATTTCAGGAACTGATCATGGGTTTGGCTCAGGGCCAAGAAGAGCTGAAGGCTTTGTTCCTGAAAAAGGAGAAGAAGAAGAAGAAGAAGAGAACTGTTCTTTTCAACTCGGGCCGAAGGTTTGGCAACACTCTGCAGAATGAAGAGGCTGGTTCTTCTATAGGCAAGAGCAGTCCCCAAGGGGGAAAAGGTCCTAGTCCGGTAGTCTCTGACAACGAGACTGACTTTAATGAGGAACAGTATCCTCCGGCTGAAGACAGATACAAGCAGTTGGAAGACAGACTGAATGCTATGGAGATCCAACAAGTGCCTGGGTTGGACTTCGGAGATTTGGGCTTATCTACTGGTGTGATTATTCCTCACAAGTTTAAGGCACCATATTTCACCAAGTATGACGGGGCGTCTTGTACCAAGCTACACCTCAGATCTTATGTGCGGAAGATTCAGCCGTACACAGTGGACAAGAACTTGTGGATCCACTTCTTCCAGGAGAGTCTTTCAGGGACTCATCTCGAATGGTTCTATCAGCTGGATGGGACCAAGGTTCGTAACTGGGAGGAGTTGGCTATTGCTTTTTATAAGCAGTATCAATATAATGCCGACCTTGCTCCTACACGTACCCAACTCCAGGGTATGTCGCTAGGGTCAAGCGAAGGTTTCAAAGAGTATGCACAGAAGTGGAGGGATTTGGCTGACAGGGTGCAGCCTCCGTTAACTGACCGGGAGTTGGTAGACATGTTCTTGGGAACCCTATCTAGGCCGTTTTTCAATCATCTTATCGGTAACTCGTCTGCAGGGTTCACTGATCTTATTCTGACTGGAGAGAGAATAGAGGCTGGAATGAAGTCCGGCAAAATTCAGAAGGGTGCATCTGCAAGCTCTGAGAAGAAACCCTTTAAGAAGGAGGCCAATGCTGTATATGGGTCTAGAAGACAAGAGAAACCTGAGCGCCGCCAATCTGTCAACGCGGTGATGATTGCTAAACCTGCTGCCGCTCCTCGGCAAACCAACCCTCAAAGGGCTGAAAGACCCAGAAGGGAGTTCACCCGGCTGAGTATGACTCTATCACAAATCTTGCCGCAGTTGCTATCCACCAACTTGGTGACTGTCAGAGAGGCCCCAAAGGTTGTAAACACTGCCTCTCCCAAATACAACCCAAATGCCCGTTGTGCTTATCACTCCGATAGCCTGGGACATTCCACTGATGACTGTTGGGCCTTAAGGAATAAGCTACAGGACCTTATTGATGCGAAGGAGGTACAGTTTGAGGCATATGAGAAGCCTAATGTAGTGACAGCCCCCTGCCTGCTCATGGAGTGAATGCTATTGGGGACGAAGATGAAGTGGATGAAGCTGAGTTCGATAGCTGGATTTACCCGGCAACCGACAGTGGACCTAGCAATTGGAGTGCAAAGGACAATCTTCCTGTTTCTCTTGTTACGGAGTAATGAATTCCTTTGTTTTGTTATTTGAAATAAACAATAATTTGAAACTCTATGGCCCGGTGTCTTACCCGGGGCACCGTGGCTTCATTTGTAAGGATATATTAATTGTCATTTCATATATCATGAATAAAGATCTTGGACGTTTTCTCGCATTTCAAATCTTATGCTCCTTTTCTTTCTTTCCTTTCTTTATATATTGCAAAACAGTTGTATTTACACACACTCACTCATACAGGTTTCAATCCACTCTGGATCTCACTGGTAACGACTCTGCTACTGCCAGTTATGACTTCGAAAATCCGATCAACTTAGCCGAAGACGAAGGTGAAGATGATTGCGAAGTGCCTGGCGAGCTTGCAAGACTGTTACTCCAGGAAGAGAGGGTAATTCAACCACATGATGAGCCGGTGGAAACGATAAACCTGGGTACTGAGGCAGACAGAAAGGAAGTTAAGATTAGTGCCAACCTAGAGCTCAGCGTGAAGCAATGGTTGACTCAGATGCTACATGATTATGTGGAGATATTTGCCTGGTCCTATGAAGACATGCCCGGGTTGGATACCGATATTGTGGTCCATCACTTGCCTACCAAGGAAGACTGCCCTCCGGTTAAGCAAAAGGTCCGTCGTATGCGTCCAGAGATGTCTGAGAAGATCAAAGCCGAGGTTATGAAACAGTTTGATGCCGGGTTCCTTGCAGTGACTTCTTACCCTCAGTGGGTTGCTAATGTGGTGCCGGTACCTAAGAAAGATGAGAAGGTCAGAATGTGTGTCGATTACAGGGATCTGAACAGGGCCAGTCCCAAAGATGACTTCCCTCTACCTCACATTGATGTCCTGGTTGATAATACTGGTCAGCACAAGGTGTTCTCGTTCATGGACGGTTTCTCAGGTTATAATCAGATTAAGATGGCTCCTGAAGACATGGAAAAGACTACCTTTGTTACTCAGTGGGGCACCTTCTGCTACAAGGTCATGCCTTTTGGACTGAAAAATGTTGGGGCAACCTACCAACATGCCATGGTTGCTTTATTTCATGACATGATCCATCATGAGATAGAAGTGTATGTTGACGACATGATCGCAAGGTCCCAAACTGAGGAAGAACACCTTGATCATCTGCAAAAACTGTTTGACCGTCTGAAACTGTACAAGCTGAGGTTGAACCCGAACAAGTGCACCTTCGGGGTAAGATCTGGAAAGTTGCTAGGCTTCGTTGTAAGTGACAAGGGTATTCAAGTGGACCCTGCCAAGGTTAAAGCTATTCAAGAGATGCCAGTTCCTAAGACAGAGAAAGAGGTCAGAGGCTTTCTAGGACGCCTGAACTACATTGCCCGATTCATTTTGCATCTAACTGCTACTTGTGAACCAATCTTCAAGCTGCTGAAGAAAGATCAGGTAGTACGTTGGAATGATGAATGTCAGGCTGCTTTTGAAAGAATCAAAGAGTATCTCCAAAAACCACCCATTCTTATGCCACCGGTTAAAGGGAGACCTCTGATACTATACCTGACAGTACTTGACAACTCAATGGGGTGTGTGCTGGGGCAGCATGACGAGTCTGGCCGAAAAGAGCATGCCATTTATTACCTTAGCAAAAAGTTTACCGACTGTGAGACCCGATACTCACTGCTCGAGAAAACTTGTTGCGCTTTGGTATGGGCTGCTCGCCGGCTGAGACAGTATATGCTGACTCACACTACCTTGTTGATCTCAAAGATGGATCCTATAAAGTACATATTTGAAAAGCCTGCTTTGTCTGGGAGAATAGCAAGATGGCAAATGATCTTGACAGAATACGACATTCAGTACACGACCCAGAAAGCCATCAAGGGAAGTGTATTGGCAGACCACTTGGCACATCAGGCAGTAGACGACTATCAGTCAATGAACTTCGAGTTTCTAGACGAGAGCATCATGATAGTGACTGATTGTGAAGTACCTGGACCGGATGAAGGACCTGAGGAAGGATCCCGATGGTCTATGCACTTTGATGGAGCCTCCAACGCTTTGGGTAACGGTATCGGCGCTGTGATCATATCCCCCCAAGGCACTCATACTCCACTCACTGCCCGGCTATGTTTCAACTGCACCAACAACATGGCGGAGTATGATGCATGCATCATGGGTCTCCAAGCTGCGATCGACTTAAGGATCAAGTTTCTAAGTGTTTTCGGAGATTCCGCTCTCGTGATCAATCAGATCAAAGGGGAGTGGGATACGAAACATCTGAATCTTATTCCTTACAGAGAATGTGTGTTGACATTGATCCCCCACTTCACAGAGATAACTTTTGAACACTTTCCGAGAGAGGAGAATCAGTTAGCGGACGCGTTAGCTACGATGTCTTCTATGTTCAAGGTCAAATGGGACAATGAGGCTCCCCGGATCATCATCTGGAAACTGGACGAACCAGCATACTGTTGTGATCTCGAGGCTGAATTGGTGATTGAGAAGCCTTGGTACCATGAGGTGAAGAGATATTTGGAAGCTCAGGAATACCCTGAAGGTGCATCTGTCAATGACAAGAAGTTTCTGAGAAGGTTCGCAGCAAAGTTCTTCCTCAGCAACGACATTCTGTATAAGCGAAACCATGATTCGACCTTACTGCGTTGTATGGATAAGACTGAAGCATAAAGGATCATGGCAGAGCTGCATGAAGGGACCTTCGGAACACATTCCAGTGGACACACTATGGCAAGGAAGATCCTTCGGGCAGGGTATTTCTGGTCCATTATGGAAGCCGACTGTTACCAATATTCTCGGACATGTCACAAATGCCAGATTTATGCAGACAAGGTGCATGTTCCTCCAGTTCCTCTAAATGTCCTGACTGCGCCTTGGCCTTTTGCAATGTGGGGCATAGACATGATCAGTGAGATTAAACCTACGGCATCCAACGGGCATCGCTTCATCCTGGTAGTAATTGATTACTTCACAAAGTGGGTTGAAGCAGCATCCTACGCTATGGTAACCAAGAACGTTGTGGCCCGGTTCATTCGGCACAACCTGATCTTTCGATACGGTGTCCCTGAGAGAATCATTACAGACAACGGTACCAATCTCAATAACAAGATGATCACTGAGCTCTGCGAGCAGTTTAAGATACAACACCATAACTCTTCTCCTTACAGATCGAAGATAAATGGGGCTGTAGAAGCAGCAAATAAAAACATTAAGAAAATCGTGCAGAAGATGACAGTGACTTATAAAGATTGGTACGAGATGTTACCGTTCTCTCTACATGGGTACCGTACCTCGGCCAGGACGTCAACCGGGGCAACTCCTTTCTCATTGGTCTACGGTATGGAGGCAGTCTTACTGATCGAAGTGCAAATACCCTCTCTCTGGATAATGAAGGATGCAAATCTGAGCGAAGATGATTGGATCCAGACACGACTTGATCATCTAAACTTAATTGACGAAAAAAGACTTGCTGCTATCTGTCATGGTCAGACGTATCAGAAACGGATGATCAGGGCATTTAACAAAAAGGTCAGACCACAAGAATATCAAGTTGGGGATCTGGTAATCAAGCGCATCATCCTTCCTCAGAGTGATCCAAGGGGCAAATGGACCCCTACGTACGAAGGGCCATTTGTGGTTAAACATGTGTTCTCAGGAGGAGCCATGATTCTAACCAACATGGATGGTGACGACCTTCCTCACCCCGCTAATGCAGACATAGTAAAAAAATACTACACATGATAAAGACCCGCTAGGCTGACATGCCTAGGCAAAAATTAGGGCTTCCCGGCGAACCAAAAGGGTTCGGAAAAAATGAAGGGATGAAATGAAAAAATTTGTACACCCGGCAAGTCGAAAACCTGAAAAGGCGGCTTGGGCAAAAATGGGTATCCCGGTGGACTGAAAACCTGAAAGGGCGGTCCAGGCAAAAGTTAGGGATAAAGCGTAATACTATGTCTCATGGGATCATTTTGCATCCAGAATCCGGTATCTACAGCAAGTTCAGACGGCATCGATCAGTCAACTTCATCTTCAACTAAGGTCATCAAGTGATGAGACGCTCGGAGATATAAGGGCGATAGCAGAGTTGGAACCCAGTGGGATCATTCATTTCACACAGCTGTTTTATTTTCTTTAGTATAAATTTGTATAAATTCTTTTGTTCGGCGGCATTCTCTTACTAGGACGTCAGCCTCTTGTATATAAACGCCTATTTACAGGCAAATTCAAAAATCAATACAAATCACTTTTCGGTTAAAATTGCCAATTATTTGTTTTTCCTTTTTCTGTTTTGTTTGGCGAAGAACGTCCAAGGTTCAAATTGTGATATATGCATTGACAATAATTTGCTAACCCATGAATATTTGCATACGAAACAAAGGATTAATTACAGGTAACATTAGAAACAGGGGCAAAAAAGAGTTTTCTAAGCAATCTAATTGTTCTGTCCTCCAAGGTATCAAGGTGGGTTTAGCTAAAGAACATAACCAGATATCTTAATTCCCCAGAGAGTGAGCCAGCAAGTCAATGCACTCTCTCCAAGTAAAGTTACAATCAACCTTAGGGAAGTTGGGTATCCTCCAGCAGATCTCAACATTCCCCAACAAGATATACGGACATTCTTAACAAGCATCCCCGGCAGTCTTGACCTAAAGATTGTTCCCCGGCGGTATATCAAACATTCAGTGGAGTCACTTCCCCGATACAGTTCAAAACTTCCCCAGGAGAGTCCAATCCAGTTTCCCCAGGAAAGTTGAGATCCATCTCCCCAAGCAGTAAGCTTATCCCCAGTAGATTCTGGAAGCTTATTCCTCGCAGAGCACGAACGCGTCTCCCGGCTTTATTCAAAGGTTATTTCCCTACCAGGATATAACTGGGTTATCCTTAGCCAAAAGCCACGGAAAGATCGTCCTCGGCGAAGTCTTCTTATCCCCAGCGAAGTCTATTAACACTTCCAACACAACAATGGTATCCTCAGCGAAGTCACCATCAACATCCCAGCAAGTACCTCTCTCCCACAGAGTATTGCTCCCCAGCAAGATCGTTAGATTACTTTTCTCCCCGCAGAGTAATCCATTCGCCAAGTTTATTCCCCAACGGAGTTATCTTCTTCTACCGGTATTCTTGCAACTATCATCCCCAGCGGAAACAACAAAGCATTGTTCTCCAACGTCAGCCCAGGATGTGACTTCCCGGCACCCGTCAAGGATTTATTTTCCTAGGACGAAAACATACGTTCATAAACATCATATTTTCATACATTACAGCATGCATCTACGCATCATATCTTACAAATCTTATTTATGTCGAGAACATCATTGCTTGATCCATATCATGCATTGCATATGACTGACCTTTGCCTTTCAGGAAAGATCCAGTTAAGTTCTCAGTTATATTTCAAGACTTTAGTCTGGTTCAGTTAAGTCGACCCTAAGATTTTCCTGATTCTTATCCAGTCAAAGGCCTTCCCTGGTTCAGTCAGATCGACCCTAAGATCTCTCTGATTCTTATCCAGTTGAAGATTTCAAGACCTTGTCCGGTTCAGTTAAATCGACCCTAAGATTTTCCTGTTTCTTATCCAGTCAAAGGCCTTCTCTGGTTCAGTCAGATCGACCCTAAGATCTCCCTGTTTCTTATCCAGTTGAAGATTTCAAGACCTTGTCCGGTTCAGTTAAATCGACCCTAAGATTTTCCTGATTCTTATCCAGTCAAAGGCCTTCTCTGGTTCAGTTAGATCGACCCTAAGATCTCCCTGTTTCTTATCCAGTTGAAGATTTCAAGACCTTGTCCAGTTCAGTTAAATCGACCCTAAGATTTTCCTGTTTCTTATCCAGTCAAAGGCCTTCTCTGGTTCAGTCAGATCGATCCTAAGATCTCCCTGTTTCTTATCCAGTTGAAGATTTCAAGACCTTGTCCGGTTCAGTTAAATCGACCCTAAGATTTTCCTGTTTCTTATCCAGTCAAAGGCCTTCTCTGGTTCAGTCAGATCGACCCTAAGATCTCCTTGTTTCTTATCCAGTTGAAGACATCCAAGATTCTCTCAGCGTTACTGTTGAGGTTGAAGTCGCCCAAGATTCTCTCAGCGTTACTGTGGAGGTTGAAGTCGCCCAAGATTCTCTCAGCGTTACTGTTGAGGTTGAAGTCGCCCATGATTCTCTCAACGTTCCTGTTGAGGTAGTAATCGCCCCAAGATTCTCTCAGCGTTCCCGTTGAGGTAGTAATCGTCCAAGGTTCTCTCACCGTCCCGTTGAGGTTGTAACTGTCCCTGGTTCATTCATCACCTTTTGAAGCCCCAAATTCAACTCCTGTAACCAGTCAGGGCGTATCTACATAAGAGTTTGAAGACCAGCTCCTGTAACAGGTCAGGTAATCATTTTCTTTTTCAGGTACGTAACTTCTCGCTAAGGAATCTCTTACGCGATCGACATCCAGATGGCATCTATAAGCCCATCATCCTATCCATCACCTCGCAGCATGGCATCTATAAGCCCATCATCCTATCCATCAATCTCCAAATGGCATCTATAGGCCCATTCCCACCATCACACTACTATGTGAGCGCAAATTTCTGGGCACTCTAGTGGTCAATCATCTTCCACCTTCGGATTACGAAAGGCACGTTAGCCAATCTGCATCCTCAGGTCTAAGAAGATTGAACAGGGGCAACTGTTGTACCCCAAAATTTGCCCTCCCATATTCTTCAAAATTTGCCAAGTCAAAGCTTCAAAACCTCCCCAAGGGTTGCACAGTTCAAAGGCCTCCTAACAGTCAAAAGCTAGGGTTTTGATTCTGACAAAGAAATTGAAGTTTCCAAGGGTCCAATCAAGTCCCACATGCCTACAAACATGGTCAAGCATCCTCATGCCAAGTTTCAGGACTTACAGCACAAAATTGCACAGTCAAAAACCCTAATTGCTCAGCAGTCAACTGCAGGGGCAAAATGGTCATTTGACAGTCAAAAGTTCAAACTTTTGGTCAACATCTTATTTTTAAGCCACAAACATCATTTGATCAATTCTTGATCATGATTTTCAAAGCATGGCTCAAAAAGTCTCAAGATGCAAAAGTTTCCATATTTGGACAGTTGAAAAAGTCAACTGTAACTTGACCAAGGCATAACTTCCACATGGTTTATCAGAAAAATCCCATCCAAAGCTCATTTTTAAGAGAAAGACATTTCCTACAACTCCTCTTCACACTTCAAGTCCAAGAAATGCTCTCACAAAAAGTTATCAATTTCAACATTATAGGTCATTTTCAAAAGTCAACAAAAAGGGATTTTAAGTCAAAGACCATAACTTGAGATTGGTAAATCAAAATGACATGGGAACAAAGGCATTGGTTAGAGGACTTCAATACCTTTCCAAAATGTCCAAGAACATGATCAAATCTTAAAAATTGAGCAAGATATGCCTTGTGGAAGTTGGGAAATTTTTGGGAATTTTGAAAAGTCAACTTTGCTTCAAATGCCTCAAAATTGCTAATGGGCCACATTTTCTTCCAAGAATCATTATCCAAAGGCTATGCACGACCATTTGGCCCAAAGGGGAGTTATTTCATCATTTTTTATTATTTATTTGAATTTTTAATCACCATTAATTCATTTAATTAAATAAAATATGAAAAAAATACTCATCCATGCTTTTCAAATCTTTTTGTGCATAGAATACCTTCAAGATTTCGTGCACTATTCAATATGGAAAGAATCAAGGTGATTGGCAATGATTGGCATATTCTTCACATGAAAAAGATTGGAAAAAGATACCATGAAAATCAAATCTCAAAAGCATTGATTACCAAGGTTTTGGACATGTTTTGCAACCCTAATCCATTGGCATACATATACTGATCATAACCCTAATGCTCACAACGAGAAAGCTGCGCCTAAGAACAAAAACCAACTTTGCATTTTTCATCAAATTTTTCAAAACTGAAAACGATATTGCAGGGAGTTTCAAAGCTTCTAACCAATTTCACTAGCTTGCCAAGGCTTCAAGGAACCTAACTGCATCCTTTTTCAATCCCCACGCATCAAGAATTGGTATATAGAACTCAAAATTCCTCTTACTTTATGCATAATCGTATTTGAATTTCTGGGCACTTTCCATACATTTTGATTGTTGTTTCATACTAACATGGACCTTCTGAGTCTATTGATATGGTTCAATTGAGTTTTCGTGCTTTATATGGGAATCCACCATTGGAGCCTTCTAGGTTTTCAGAGGTCAAAAATTAGGGCTTTGCGTTTGGGGGAAAATTGGCCAACAAGAATTGGACCACTGAACTCACGACCTTCACACGAATTGATTACACTAGTCGCGCTCAATTTATGAGCCACCATATGCTAATCGCTATTATCCTGTTCTTCATTTAGTGGGGGTTTAAAACCCCCGCTATCTAACTGTTTTTTTTCAGGGCAAAACACACAAACAAGGAAGAAGATGAGTTGTCATAGCCTGGTTGGATCATTCAAATGCTTTAGCGCGCATTTTCGTTTCTACCAATAAGCGTGCTTTTTCACATATAATAATATTATCTCATTATATTTATGAATGAACACGCAGCTCAGTTGGTGGAAAGCATCGTTGGCAAGCTTTGGGACCTGGGTTCGATTCCCAGGTCCCCCATATTTCTCTATGTTTTTCACTTTTCCATGTTCAGGTGATCAATACGCCCAGGGGTTCACCATGCACTCTCATCAATGGATTGCCACATGTCTCAGAACATCCATCCAACGACCATGATCTGAAGAACACCATATGCCTTGGTTAATGGAGCCACACGCCTCTCAGGAAAGTCAACCAGGCCTCCAATGATTGGGCCTAATTGCTGGCAAAATACCTCCAAATTGGGGTCAACACCCCCCAAGTGTTTGTATTTCTTTTCTTTTTCCTATTTTTTTTATTATTTGTTTTAATTTAATTATTTCCTTTTAATTCATAAATTAATATTTTCATAACATAAAAAATACCCAAAAAATTCAGAAACTATAAAAATAAAAAAATATATTTTATTTAATGTTTTCTTTGTAAATAAATTTAACAATTAAGTTAATTTTAATTCTAGGTTTAAATTTTAATATTTTTTGTAATAAACTAAAAAATGTAGAATTAGGGTTTTATACTTTTTTTTCCTTTTTTCTTTTTTCACCCTATTTAATTATTAATTATTATTTTGTAAATAAACTTGCCATTAAATAATTAGGTTAATTCTAGGTTTAATTTTAACATTTTTTTTAATAAATTAAAAATAGTTTAGAATTAGGGTTAATTAAATTTTCTTTTAATTCCAATTTAATTTTCTTATTAAACTTCATAAATACAAAAAACTCAAAAATAATTTCCTTTTCTCATTTAACTTAATTAATTTATTAATTGTAATTTAATTTCCTTAAAAGGGTCCAACGCCCTCGCATTCGATCATAATTCTATTTCGCGCGCTTATTTTATTTCCTTTTTATAAATTTCATGTAATTCTCCCAAAGCCATGTAATAGATTAATTAGGATATTTATTTTCCGCATTTTGTTTTATTTCAAATTGGGTCTTGGATTAATTTGGCGATGTAGACCCGCGCCCTTGTAATAGCGTAGGACCTTTTAAATTCTGCATCTTTTTAACTGTTAATTAATTTGCATGAAAGAATGAATGTCAAAAATGAAAGCAACGCGTAGATCACCAATGCATGATAAGACAAAAATATCTGAAAACGACACACAAATCACACACCACCCCTAGGGTACGCCTCACTGTTGCCTTGCCCCTCGAAAGGTGGTCGTCGAGTAGAGGATGTTTTAGTAAGTCCTCACGTCCATGAACATGGCATGAGGGTAGCTTCTAAGGTGTCTTCCTATTGCTCCGGTGATCACCACTTCCCGACCTTCGAATTGACCCGAACACCTCCAACGGTGGTGCTACCTACCTCTCAATGGTGGGATGACACTACTTTAAGGACATTTACACAGACGAATTCCTTAGGATAAGTAGACGACTCTAGATACTTGCTCTAATTTCAAAACAAATAAAAAAAATACTTTTCACACCGACACTTTTCAAAAAGCTTTCGAAAGCAACTTTTCAAACACTCTTGAGGACTGATACAAGAGTCGAACTGAAATTTTCAAAGAAACTTTTTTTAAACCCACAGTTGAAAAGCAAACAAACAATTTTGAAAACACAAATGAGCAAGTATCTAAGAGCCCATGGATAACCATGGATAGAAAGGGTGCTAACACCTTCCCTTTCTATAATCTACCTCCCGAACCGAGAGCAATCTCTATAAGGAATTTTTCTGTGCTTTTGTCCGTTCCATTTGGAGAAAATAAACGACGGTGGCGACTCTTGCTTACCGCGACATTTCGCGAACCAGCGTTAAACAGTCAGTTCCAGATCAACCGATCACATTGCGGTTAACAAGAGTTTCCACCGACTTTTCTTTTATCCAAAAGGAAAGGTGAAAAAGCATAGGAAAGACCTTTGAGATGTTTTCTTGAGTTCGGGGGGTAGATTATAAAAAGGGAAGGTATTACCACCCTTTTTATCCATGGTTTTCCATGGGCTCTTAGTTACTTGCTAGATCACTTTCTTTTGTTTGAAAATGTGCTTTGTGTGGTTTTCGAAAGTATTTTGAAAAGATGTCATTTGTTTAGGCAAACTTTGTAATGATTCTCGTTCGTAAGAATGTATACAAAGTGTTGATCTTTTGAAAATGTTTTTCAAGTTTGAAAGATGTTGGTTGAAAGTGTTTGTGTTTGTTTTTAAAATAGAAAGGATGTTTTGTTTTGAAATTGAGCAAGTAATTAGGAACATTCTACCTACTCAAAAGTCTTTATTGTTCATTTCCTCTTTCCTTTGACATTGTTATCTTACCATTGATTTGGTAAGTAACCCTATCTTTGGATGTAAAAGGGACGGGCAAGGGTCATCGTATAACCATGATTAGCAATGTTGCAAGGTATCTTAGCATTTTCCTTAGGGACTAAGATCATTTTGAAGGCAACATAGATAGCGTCATCGAGGGACTATGATCTTGTATTTTGCTTGTTTTTGCTAAGATACCTCACATGCATAATATGGCCATTTTGGTAAAGCAACAAAGTGGAGTAACCCTAGGGGTGCTTGTGTGCAAGTGTGTTGATTTACATGCATTGATTTGTCTTTGATTAGGGTTTTCTAAGCGTTGTTTTTAGTCTTTCCATACAGACCTTAATTACTAGCATGTATATATAAAGCGATAAATTGCGGAAAGTAAATTACTACGCTATTACAACATTTAGGGTAGGGGTGAAAATTTACAATAGGGGGGAATGACAAGTAATTAAAACCGAATTAATATTACAACCATATTGAATGAATAATAATGTACAAGGATGAATAAATGTACTAGAAAGTAAATGGAAAGGAAAGTTGATTTTGTTTGTGTTTTTAAGAAAAGATTTTCTAACCTAATTAACTAAGAAAATAAATTAATTTGACTTAAGAGAACTAAACCTAGGTTGGTTAGAAAAGAAATTAAATTAATTGAGGAAAACAAGTTTTTAGGGTTTTATGAAAAAGGATTTTAGTTTAACTAATCAAACTAAAGTGAATAGAAAAAATTAATTTAATTCCTAATTTCTAAATTAATTTTAATAAGAAAGAAAATATCGTAAGTCTAATATTAATTATATTTAAGGAAAGGAATTTTGAATAAGAAAATATTTTGTCTTTTGGTTTTAAAAGGAATACAATATAGGTATGTAAAAAATTAAATATTTTTGGTTTTTTATTTATAAAAATAATAATAATAACAATAATGATAATAATAATAATAATAATAATAATAATAATAATAATAATAATAATAATATAAAAAAGGAAAAGAAATAATAATAATAAAAAATATAAAAATAAGTCAGGGGTGTAAAATGTAGGCAGGGAGTATGCTAGCAAAAATTAAAAAAACAAAGTCAGGCCCAAAGGGCCCAGCGCCTGCAAAAAAGAAACAAAAAATGTTAGAAAAGTCAAAAAAATGTGAAAAATAGACAAAAGGGTACCACTGGGGCTTGAACCCAGGTCCCAAAGGTTAGAGACGCGCGCTTCTACCACTGGGGTGGCTATACATCCGTTTATATTATTGAAATGATTAATATGTATGGCAAAACGCGTCCTGAATACACTTCATCTTCAACCTCCAGCCAGACCATCTTGCAAGAGGGTGTCGTGTTTTGAGTTTGAACAGCTTTTAATGAATTCCAATGATTGGGTTAGCTTCCTCAAGTTCCTAGGAAGCTAATGTGATGCTTGGCTTGAGCTGAAAGTGGCTGAGGAGTTCTAGAGAAGTCAAGGTGTAAGGTGCTGCTTTTGAAAATGGAAGATGGTGAAGATGAAGTTACAGATGTGTAACAGGTGTTGGGATTGTTTGTATGTGTTATTTAGAGGCTTTTGTAAGTGAAAGGCCAAGAAACGCACGAGCAAATTTGGAGATTGGAAGTTTTTGGCTCAAAACTGTCAAGTTGGGCAGTTTTGTGCAGCAAGGGTGCTTGGGGCGATTTCAAGGTTGAACCTCTCTCTCTCTCTTGTTGCAAATTACTTGTACATAAGTGTGATCGGTGGAAATAGAACTGACTGTTTTGAAATGCTGGTTCGTGAAATGTCGCGGTAAGCAAGAGTCGCCACCGTCTTTTATATTCTCCAATAAGGAAAGGACAAAAGCACAACAAAATTCCTTTTCGAGATGTTTCTCGGTTCGGGAGGTAGATTATAGAAAGGGAAGGTGTTAGCACCCTTTCTATCAGTGGTTATCCACGGGCTCTTAGGTACTTGCTCACTATGTTTTCAAAAATTGTTTGCTTTTCTTGTGTTTGTGGGTATTGAAAAAGTTTCGTTTTGAAAACTTCTAGGTAACTCTTGTATCAGTCATCAAGAGTGTATGAAGTGTTTGTTTGAAAACTTTTTGAAAGTGTAAGTGCGAAAAGTTGTTTTTTTGTTTTGAAAGAGCAAGTACCCAGGAGAAATCTACCTACTCTAAGGAATTAAGCTGTGTAAGAGTCCTTTAGACAGTACTATCCCACTATTGAGAAGTAGGTAGCACCATCGTTGGAGTTATTCGGGTCAATTCGATTATAGGGACATGTGTGGTCACCAAAGCAATAGTAGGACGCCTTAGCGGTAACCCTAATGTCCTAGATCCTTTTTTATCCGAGGCAACCGTTTCGAGGCAACTAGATCTTTAGACAGGAGGGCGACCTCTAAAACACCCTATACTCAATGACCACCTCGAGGCAACCAAGTGAGGCGTACCCTAAGAGTGGCATGTGCGAGTGTGTCAGGATTCAATTTATATTATCTTTGCATATTTTTATGGTGAGCTACGAGTTGATTTTATTTTTAAGCAAGTCTTGTCATGCATAATTAACAGTTAATAATTTGCGGAAAGTAAATTGCGGAAAGTAAATCTACGCTATTACAAGGCGTCGGGTATTTACATCACCAAAAGCATAACCCTTGAAAATAAATTGCGAGAAAATAAAGAAAGCGATAAAAGGTCCTAATTATCTATTACATCCTTGGAACAGTTACATGAATA
This sequence comes from Vicia faba, assembly GCA_948472305.1. Classification (NCBI taxonomy): domain Eukaryota; kingdom Viridiplantae; phylum Streptophyta; class Magnoliopsida; order Fabales; family Fabaceae; genus Vicia; species Vicia faba. Next base: position 1,231,987,295 of record OX451736.1, on the reverse strand, counting down.
TGATCAAAATAATAATCAAGAATAAACATGCGCGAAATAAAATTGAATCGGGAAAAGTCTTAGGGTTTTGACCCTTTTTTAGAAAAGAATGGAATTGTGGTCCTTTTTGCATTTAATTAATATTAAATCTAATTTACTAATTAATTAAATAATTACAAGAGAAAAGTATTTTTTAGTTTTTTAGGTCTTTAATGAAAATAAAAATAAAATGAAATAAAGTCAAAAGTTAGTAAGAAACCCTAAGTCTAATTTATTTTAAATTATTGAGAAAAGTTAAAGTCAAAATTAACCTAATTTAAAAGACTAAATCAATTTTGTTAGTAATTATTTACAAAATAATAAAGTGAAATTAATAAATAATAATAATAATAATGAAAATATTTACATTTTTAGTTGTCTGAATTTATTATGAAAAATATTAATTAAGTGAGTTAATTAAATAATAATAATAGTAATTAATAATAATAATTAGTAAAAGAAAATAAAAAGAAAATTATGAAAGAACCAGGGGGGTGTTGGGCCCTTAGGAGGTTTGTTCTGGAAATTGGTGGCCCATTAACATCAAGCCTTGTTGACTTTCTTGATTGTCCAGATATGCATTGACTGGGAAGCATCATGATCTTCATCTTTTGACCATTGGATTTGTGATTGTGGCCACTTGGCGCCTGGGTGGTTGGAGTTCATGGTGGAATGCTTTGGTAAGCCTGCATGCAATCACGTTATGAAAAATAATATAAGCTTTTGGGTGGACCTGGGAATCGAACCCAGGTCCCAATGATACACAGCCAGCGCATCTACCACTGAACCACTTGCCTGCATTTGTTAGTATAATGATTAGTAAAAGTAATATATGGAAAATAAGCAACATGCTGAACAATAAAGAAAATGCGCGTTTTTTGAATAGTCCATTCACACGCTTACAACTCATCATCGTCTTCCTTTTTCCCTGTAAAAGACAAACAGATAGCGGGGGTTTTTAACCCCCACAAAACAAGATGACCAATAATAGCGAATAGCTCTATGCTAAATATAAATATGGCGCGATGGTCTCTGTGTGTTCGTCTGGATGCAACGATTTCAACCATGGGTCTTAGAGGTCCCAATTTTACTGGATTTGGAAAGCCCTAATTCAAGAACTCAAGAACCCTAGAATTCTCCAATGGCAACTCACGATTCTGTACACTATAATCCAATTAACCAATACCATTAGCTTTATATAGGTTCAAGCAATGCAAAACAATGATTAGAACATGTTAATTATGCATAAAATATGAGTTTCGATTTTGAAAAAGTCAAGCAAATCGTGGGTCTGTGAATGATGATTTCTTGAGCTTTGGCGTATGGTTTTGATTGCAATATTTCTCTGAGAGTTCCTGCAATGTATTAGAAACAATAAAATGCTTTGAATCGTGCTAAATTATGGAAAACAGTTTTCACTTTTTATTGGTTTTTTTCAATGTTGCTATGGCCTCTTCTGCAACAATTTCACATCTAATGCATTAGGGTTAGGTTGTGTACTTATAGTAGAATGAAACTAGGTTAAATCCTTGAGCAAAGATCCATGGAATGATGGTTTCAATATTTGATTTTCAATCATATATTTTTGAATCTTTTTGATTGGAAAATCTTGCCAAACTTGGAGATTCTTGTCCCCTTGATGTGCACACGAGTTTGCCAGCTCTTTTAGGTCATATTTGCTTCATGAAAAGATTGAAAAACCATATCTTGATATTTCCTACAATTTAAATTAATTAAATGAATTAAAATTGATTAAAAATCCAATTAATTAATAAAAAATAAGAAAATAAATCAATTTAAGCTTGATGGGTCGTGCATAGGCCTTGGATAAAGTTTCAAGAAGAAATTTGAGGCCCATTAGCAAAAACAAAGTGTTTTGAGCAAAGTTGACTTTTGCAAATTCACAAAAATTTCCCAACTTCTCAAATGCATATCTTGCTCAATTTTGATCATATGAACATGTTCTTGGACATTTTGGAAAGGTCTTGAAGTACTCTAACCAATGCCTTTAGTCCCATGTCATTTGGATTTACCAATATCAAGTTATGGTCTTTGACTTAAAGTGCATTTTTGTTAACTTTTGAAATTGACCTATAATGTATAAATTGATAACTTTTTGTGATATCATTTCTTGGACTTGGAATGTGAAGATGAGTTGTAGGAAATGTCATCCCCTTCAAAATGAGCATTGGATGGGATTTTTCTGATGAACCATGAAAAAGTTATGCCTTGGTCAAGATACAGTTGGCTTTTCTATTGTCCAAAAGTAGTAAGTTTTTGCATCTTGATGATTTTTGAGCCATCCTTGTGGAATCATGATCAAGACTTGATCAAATGATGATTGTGGGCTCAAAATAAGATGTTGACCAAAAATCTTGACTTTTGACTGTAAAATGACCATTTTGCCCCTGCAGTTGACTGTGAATCAAATAGGGCTTTTGACTGTGCAATTTGACAATGTGAGTCTTGAGACTTAACATGTAGGTGCTTGAGCATGCATATAGGCCTTTGAGACTTGATTGGACCACTGAAAACCCCAATTTCCTTGAGAGAACCAAAACCCTAATTTCAGCTGGCTTAGGAGGCATTTGAACTGTGCAATCCTTGAGGAATCTTGAACCATTTGAAGATGATTCTTGTCAAACCTTGAAGAATATGGGAGGTCAAATTTTGGGGTACAACAATAAGTAATGAGAAGGTTAGAATGCTTGGGAAGGTCAGAAGTACAAGCCCTAGACTAATTGCTATAGGCCGTGTATGATCAGAAGAAAACAATTTCAAGGCTCAAGAACCAATTTTGTGCATAAAGCTACTTTATCAAAATGGCATTGTGCACTTTCTTCCTAAAATGGACATAAAGCATGGGCATTGCATTAAATGCTTGAGTTGAAGCCTCTAACATGTGAGCAAGCATTTAATTAAGGAGTGCCTAACAAGTTTGAGGCCTGCAAAGCAAAGATTATGCAGCATAGGTTTGAGATTTGAATTTTGTTCATCACAAAAATGACCTATAATTTCAACTTGAAACCCTAACTTCCTATCTTCGATTCTCATTGCTAAAGAATGATCTCAAGGAGTTATTGGACATTTTGGAAAGCTTGCAACTTTCTCTACAGCCCATCTTTGAATTGCCTTTGAATATTCCCCTTGGAACTATGTGAAAAAGTGTCATGAAGTTAGGTCAAAAATCCTGACCAAATTAGGGCAGAATTTCACTAAGTGTTTTTAGTTCATAAACATGTATTCACAAAATCATAACTTGAAATCCATGTATTTATATGAGAAGTTGTGTTATACAATGTTTTAGATATCATTGAGATCTAAAACTTTAATTTTGAAAGTTCCTTTGAATCATCTTGCATCATGATGAAAAAATTGCTCAAAGTTATGAAAAAATAAGAAAATTTCAACACTTAGAAAAATTTCTAAGTTTAGAAATTTTGACTTTTCAAAATGAAATCTTGATTTCTTGATTTCTTGATGAATAAGTTTCATATTTTGACATATTTTGATGAATTTTGATCTTTGGCACTTGATTTTGACCAAAAAGTCAAAGTTTGACTTTTCAGTGTGCATTTGACTTTTGATCAGTTGACTGAAAATTCATCTGTCAACCCATTGATCTTGAGAGATGTTTTGAGCTATGTCATTAGGTAAAAATGATGAAATTGAACTCTTGAGATCATGCCTCAAACCAATTAACCATTTGCTAGGTCAAAAATCAGAAATTGCTCTTTCTCGGCCAAAACCCTAATTTTGACCATTTTGCCCTTTTGACGATCTGATCAAATTTCTTGAGGAATTGTGATCCAAACTTGATAAAATGACATATATAAGTTCATGAGGTTGATATGGATAAAAAATTATGAAATTTGACTGTAAATTGGCCACAGTTAACTTTTTCCCCAATATAGTTGATTTTTAGGTCAACTGATCAATTGATTAGGAAAAAATGTGATACAAGACTTGAAACTTGAAATGAGCAATCTTGAGGGTCCAGAATGATCCATGAAAGTCATATGGGGCATTCAAAGTCCAATTATCCCTGTTTAATCTCAAACCCTAATTTTCAGTCATCAGGGCTTGAGGGGGGTGTCTTGAGCTGATCAACCCTAATGCAGTCTTGAACCAAAGGAGATCTTGTGAGAGGTTACTTGAGAAATGAGAGGGAAAATTTTGGGGTACAAAATTTGTGTATTTTTTTTCTAAATATGATTAGTGTTAAAAAACATTCTCATATCGTCAAATAAATATAAATTTAATTGTTATTATTTATATGCTAAATATGTGTAATGCTCTATTATTTTAGAAATATTTCATACACATAATGTTTAACATATCTAAATGTCCTTGACCGATCAGAGAATTGTTTTTAACAATAACCATGTTTTGATAAATAAAAAACACAAATAACTATCTTTCGGAGAAAATTAGCAAATGACCATGTTTTAGAAAATGTTATAATGCAGTAATCATCTCAAATGGCGCATGCATTGATTTTTTTTAAAGGAGACGTCAAGTGAGATGGCGCCTAACCATCTTCTAATTTATTTTAAATTTTTTCTATTTATCTGCGTATTTTCCTGCAGATTTGACGTTTCCTACGGATTTACTTGTGGATTTACCTGCAGATTATTTCTCGCAGGTAATTTCGTAGGAAAATCTGCTGACAAGTCCACAGGTAATATCATATCTGCAGGAAAAAGTTTGAAAAATATATATGAGGCGCCAATTTAAGTGGCGCCTCCTCTTTAATTTTTTTTGGAAACATGGTTATTTGAGTAATTTTCTCTAAAATATGGGTATTTGTGTTTTTTTTTAAACATGGTTAGTGCTAAAAAACATTCCCGACAGAAAGAGTTTGTAGGATTGGCCTAGAGAAAGCAATGACTTGTCTAAAATCACTTGTAGCATAGGTGTATTACCTAGGGAAGAGCATATGATATTTAGGGTCAAGATACATCCAACGATTTCTCATATTTTCACGTCTTAAAAATAGTGAGTGGTTACAACTTACAATTGATCCTTTATATATATGAAAAATGTGACATTCTTAAGTATATAATTTCAAATTTAAACTTCATTCACTCGTCTCATTCACATATTGATTTAAGCATTGGGGTATTAAACTTCCAGGTTAGCAACTCCTTCACTGCACCAAAAGTTCAAGTTTGATTGTTGCTCAACGCAACCATCGTTCTTCGATCAATTATGGTTCTATAAAGGAACAGTGGCGCCGTCTATAGGAATCAACTTCTAATTTCTGCACTCTCCATAATTGAACATCCTCACTTTGATTCATCGATTCGAAGATCTCTCAATCTATCAGATCAGAGTTCTTGAGATCGAACGTCAGATTATTGTCCTCAATTTATTTTAGTAGCAGATTAACTCTGATTATATTAATTTCCAAACCTCTGATCTCCAAATCTTCCAACGATGGTTGGATCTAAAGTCACTCACTCAACAACTTTATGTGAAACAGCCACTGCTGCTTCTACTGCTCAAGAAGCAATAAATCAATTGCCTCATCCTCCTCAAGGCAATATGGATCAAACTATTGTGAACACTATGTTGCATCCATATATATTTAAACCTTCTCACACGTGAATTGTTTCCTTTCTTGAACCATCTTTTAGCCTATAAATAAAGATATTAACCTTCTTTTTTTTTATCCAAGAAATGTGAGATATCTCACTTTGCTCTCTCTCTCTCTCTCTCTCTCTCTCTCTCTCTCTCTCTCTCTCTCTTTGAATCTCTCTAAAATATTTTTATTTCTATCACATAATTTTAGACATACCGCTTTGGAAAAGTTTTTATGTTTAGTGAGGTAGTTGTTCTAGAAAGGATATTGTTATAAATTACCAAGAGTTCTTTTTCCTCTTGGGTGAATTATTCTTTCTTTGGAATTGCGTGTTTGAGTTTGAAGTTTAAACATATTAAAAGCTCTTTGGGGGGATAAGTGTTAGTCTCTATTTTGAGTTTGAGACGAATAATCAGAGAAAAATCTTCACATCAGTTCTTGAGCTTATCCCAATTTACAAGCTCAGTCAGTTGGGATCATCCTGGTATAAAGTTTAGGTTCAATTCATGGTCAACCTGGTATAAAATTTCAGTTTAGTTTAGAAGATATCCAGTTCAAAACTCCACCTTGGTTCGAGATAAGTCCGTACAAAATCTTTGTTTGGCTGAGAGACTAACCGCTCAAAGCTCTATTTGATGTTTGGCATGAAGACAAACTGCTCGAAGCACTGTTTGCTATTTGGTGTGAAGACTAACCGCTTCATTCCACTGTTCACTGTTTAGTTGGAAGTAAATCTAAAACTTCATTTTTCATGTATAAGGGGATTTATGAGCTTCCCTTTCTAAAATCTCTCGAGCATTATTAAATACTCTCAAGATCAGTTATTGGGGAGAAGGAGTATATCACTTATTTAAGATGTAGTCTCTATAAACCTCTGGTGTTATCTCTCTTCTCTTAAGTTTTAACATTTCACTTATTTTCTATATCTTGATTTTCTATTAATCGTTTCTTAGAAAATGTTCTTAAACTTAGACTTAGAAGAATTTTTTTAAAACCAATTCTTTTTCAAATCTCTATAATTCACCCATTTCCTCTTATGTGTTGAGTCAAATGTTCAACAAGTCGCATTATAGCCTAACTCTTATTTAAAGATTAATCGTCTCAGAAGGAGGATGACTTCCAACACTATTTTTAACAAGAGATTTTCCTAAGCACGCCTCCACTGTTCAATGGTGATAGGTTTAAACTACGAAAAGTTAGATTTAAAATTTTCTGACATTATTTTTAACAAGAGACCTTTCCTAAGCACACCTCCACCGTTCAATGGTGATAGGTTTAAACTAAGGAAAGTTAGATTTAAAACTTTCATTCAAAGACTTGATCATGAATTATGGGAAACTATATTCAAAGGTTTGTTTATCCCTACTCGTCGCATAAATGGAGAAGTAGTAGATACGCCAAATTTCCTTTGGACCATAGAGGAAAATAGAAAGTTTGAAGTTGATTTTAAAACAAATAATTTATTAGTTATATATTTAGATGACAATAAACTTTTCTATGTTCATAATTGTAAAATAACCAAAGAAATGTAAGACACTCTTAAAATGAGATATGAAGTTTGTTCAAGTGTCGAACAATAACGAATGAACACATAAAGAGAAGAAAATAAATGCCTCTTTCATAAATGCTTCTCTAAATTTAGAAATATTGTAAATAATCTTAGAATGTTTGTCACTAAAATATACAAGAATTAAGAATTGAAATTAGAAATATGATCCAATCCTTAAATCAAGAGATGAGAATGTTTATGACTTTTAGGAAAAATTAAAGAACGAAAAAATTATGAGAAGTTGAATGAATTAGTCCAACTACTTAATGATGAAGGCATTAGCTTAAGGCTAGAAGAATATTTCGATGATCTTCTTTGAAAATAACTATCTTAATGGTTGAACGATCCTCGAAAAATTAAACATAAAATGAAGAGACTTCATTTGGAAAAGTGATATGAATAAAAAGCTTCATCTAGTGGAAACTTCAAGAGAAGAAATGAGAAAAAAGCCCCTACGAATAACAAATATTCAACATCAAGGAGGGACCTCAAATAATCAACCTCAAGTTAAACCTTCGAAGAATCTATTGATGATATTGCTACGAAGATTTACAAAACAAAAACCAATGAAATAGTCTGAGACGTGCTGACCACACTATCCTAAATTTTTTTCCATGTATTATACTAATCATCTATGATTTAGCAGACTCTTCTCTAAATTGAGGATCCAGAACTCGCAAGAATGATAATTTTTAATAATAATTGTAACCCAAAAATATTTGATGAAAAATCTTTTTTAATTTTACTATTGTACTCTCTCGCTTTTCTTATATATATATATATATATATATATATATATATATATATATATATATATATATATATATATATATATATATATATATATATATATATATATATATATATATATATATATATATATATATATATATATATATATATATATATATATATATATATATATATATATATATATATATATATATAATTTCCTTTTTAAAGAAATATTTAATTTCAAAACGTTCATAAAATTATTAGTCTTGATAATTCAATCAGAACATTGCCCAAACAAACATTATTAGTATTAAATTCAATTATTCCCAAAATAAATATATTTTATATCGTTACATGTAATGTTGTTATTCCAATTCCAAAAATTCTCTTTGATATCATGGTATAAAATAATTTGTTCCATAATTGAATCAAATCTTTTTTGTCTTTAATAGAATATTGTCATCAAACAAAAAACAACAAATTGAAGAAACATTGAATAATTTCACTTTAATTAATAATTCAATTAAAATATTTGATATTGATGAAATAGAATCAAATTATTAATTTAAAAACATTCTTATATTAATTAGTAAATGAGAGTTAAATAAAATTTAAATTCTTTGTTAAAAATATTTTTAAATAGTGATAATTATTTTTTAAATATCTAATAATTATAACAATCTCCCACGTATATAAAAAATAATTTAAGATAACTTATAACTGTTTATCGGGTTAACATTATATATGTAATGCATCAAACTGGTTTAGCAAGCTATATGAATCAGTCCTAAAATGATAGTACTTAACACACCGCGGCATTGGTGTAGCAAACTATATGAACCCATGACACTTAAGGTATGTTAGAGGAATATCACTCGCATCACACCCCTATAATTATTGTTGTTAACATCGTGGTACGCTATTAGGCCCTGCGTGTGCCTGGTTTTTTTAATGAGTGCTCTAGAAATTTCTCCAAGATTTCATACAAGCGGCCCCACTTGACACTCACTTAGGTGATTTCATCAAATGTATGTTGCAATACACCACCCATAAGGGATATGAAATTCATCAAAAGCTACAAAAGCTTATCCTCTCTTTAATGCAATTTCTAGCACTTTCTCACTCACACCATAAGAAAGAGACAAAAGAAAAATTAATTAATTAATTTTTGGTGTTAGCAAAACTAACAAGTAACTTGTTATTACTCATATGGACCTTCTTCACGGGATCTTCAATCACAAAGATTGGGTTCCTATCACTTGTTAATTTTGATTAGCTTAAGTCCCATTCCCCTCGATGTGTCACAAATTACTTTCCTCCTCGGGGGCTTTGTCATAGGGTCGACTAAGTTGACTTCTGACTTCACATAATCGATCGATATTGTTCCATCTTTTAACAATTGTTTTACTATATTATGTCTCAGTTGAATATGTCTATTTTTACAATTGAATGACTTGTTCTTTGCCACGGATGTTGCCGATTGACAATCACAATGCAACGACATTGATGGAGTTGGTTTTATTCTTAAAGGAATATCAGCTAAGAGGTTTCTTAACCACTCAGCTTCACTACCAGCCAATTCTAGAGCTATGAACTCAGACTCCATAGTTGATATAACAATAATGGATTGTTTGACTGATCTCCATATAACCACACCTCCACCAAGTGTAAACACATAACCATTAGTAAATTTTGTCTCATCTGAGTCATATATCCAATTAGCATCGCAATATCCTTCTAATGCAGCGGGAAATCCACTATACTCAATACCATAATTCATGGTATCTCTCAAATATTTGAGAACTCTAGAAAGAGCCTCCCGGTGATCCTGATTTGGGTTATGTGTATATCTACTCAATTTACCTACTGCATGTGTAATATCAAGTCGAGAAAAGTTCATTAAATGCAGCAGGCTCCCAATAAATTGAGCATATTGAGTTTGATCAATAAGGTCGACTTTATTCTTCTTTAATTGAGAGTTAGCATCATAAGGTGTATTGATCGACTTTAAGTCATAATGACCAAACTTCCTTAGAAGTTTCTCAACATAATGTTCTTGAGATAGTATTATACTATCATTCTTCCTTATGATTTTAACTCCAAAGATTACACTTGCTTCGCCTATATCTTTCGTTTCAAATTTGGAAGCAAGAAACTTTTTAGTTCTAATCACAATATTAATACAAGTACCGAAGATGAGCATGTCATCAACATACAAACATATAATAATACATTCATTATTATCAGATTTAGTGTACACAAAAAGGGGATTAAACAATTGAAAATACAAAAAACTGAGGCTTTGTTGGCTATATCATCTATAAGGTTACATACAGATGCATATTTCCAACACTTATATATTTCTGCAGGCGGGAGTATCTATAAAGAAAGAGGCACTTGTGAATTTCTTGACTAACCCACATGATATAAGATCACAACTAAGGCCAATTGATATTCTAGTGTATGTGTGGAATTGAATGGGTTTCCTACTTGTGAGACTGAGGACTCAAGATTTTACTATAGGATGAACATCTCTCAAAGTCACCTTATGTAAAGTGGCCAAACATGAAAAAAGATGTTTGAACAATCAAGATGCTTTTATACCATTTATATTTGACACTTTTGACATCCTAGCATTAGAGACAATGAATATTTTACTAAGAGTTTAAAGGCTCGTGCATAACAATGTTATCTCTCATAGGGCAATGAACACAATTTTTAAGAGGATTGATTTCAATATCCAAAAAATGATAGTAGTGTAACTTGTTGCCTATTTTCCTTCCATTTATGTATAGTTAATATTATTCTATATAAGAACATAATATGTTTTCCTTAAAGAGACACTAAAGATACATTTTTTATTATGACATATTCAAAAACCATAATAACTAGTCATTTAGTTGATACAATTACTAATGGAGTGTCATGGATAAACATATCCAAAAGATCAAGATAATTATTAAGATATACTAAGAATTCAAAGTTTACCACATAACAAATAGATGTGCAATGCTCTAGGAAACTTAAGTTTTAAAGATGTTTTTGATTTGATTATTTATGAATAATGTTCTCTTCATGTTAATTTAATTGGTAGATAATGCAAATATCACTATTGTCATACCCCAATTTTGTCCTACCCTTTTATCAAATTACCTAGCTTATGCATCTCATTCTCCTCATATGCATTACATTTATATTAGGTCATTTAACACATCATACATCAATAATTTTTCATGGGATTAAAGATCTTGAGATTTAAGGTTTCCTATGGCTTTGAGGATCTCATCTCCATTCAAGGGTTATTCAACGTGTTTATTCAACAATTATGGTTTGAATCTAGGGCTCTGTGTTCATGGTCATTGTGAACTTCTTCTTCCACCAAGCTACAAGGTTTTTCATCTTCGTCAAGTTTTATCAAGATCAAGTGCTAGGGTTTTATATATTGTACTTAGGGTTTCATCAAGGCTTCAAGTGAGATTGCTTTAATCAAGTATTTTGATCTTAGTCTACTTTCTTCATCAATGTGCATCTCAAGAAGATTAGGGTTCCTCGTTCATGTTTGAGCTTATTAACATTAATGTGAAGATTATGGTTAGGGTTTCATCTCAAAGGTATTCTTCTATGTTACAACTCTAATTCATATTCTTACAATGATTCTTCAAAAGCATTATTTTGTGATAAAGTTATCGATTGAAGAAAGATTTTGTCAAGACAAAGGGCTTGTTGGTTTGAGTTACAAATATTGAATCATGGTACAAGAGATGATGATTGTGGATTCATATTATGATCAAGGCATTATCATTATCTCTTTTATTTGTTGTTTGTCAAGTTGATTCGGGTTTGAATTCAGAATTAAAGTGAGATTCGTTCATTCAAGTGATGTTTCAAGTTCCCTTTTGTTCAAAGATTGGATCAATGTTCTTTAAGCACGCGAAGATGGAAGACTCATTCATTCATGTTAATTTGTTTGGAATGCAAGTTAAAAGTATAAAAAGTGATGCACCATTTCATGTCCAAATATTCACCAAGTTCAAGATATCATCAAAGATACATTCAAGATTTATATCATGGTTTAAGTTTTCCACTTTCAAGATCATCCAACATATTCATTCCAAAGTCATTAAAATTTCATTCAAAAATATTCATCAATTCAAGTCATTCAAAATTATAAAAGAATCCATTCAAGAATCATAAAATTCATTCAAATAAGATTCAAACATCATTCATTTAAGTTGCATCTTACAGGTCCAACTTTGAATGATAAACTATCAATATATCTTTGAAACTTTGGACCATTACAACTTTGGGAACCTAAAAAAGGAGAAGAGAACATCACAAAATAAGCTTTGAACCATGTCCATTATAAAGAAGGTTACATGGAAATATAGCCTAATCCCAAAATCCATGCCAATAACCAATATTCATCAATCTTTATGGCCTTATTGCCTTCACCATGTTGCAATCCTTTGCCTTCACAAATGATTTTACATCAAAATTCATGTTATGCCAAAATCTCTTGTATCCTGTCTTTTTCTTCAAAAACTATGACCAAAACTCCAAACTTCCATTAACCATGCCCTGCCTTCATCACCATTTACTGTCCAAAATGCCTTGCATTAGTACAAAAGAGGGAAAACATAAAATTATAAAAATAAATACAACAAAACATAAGCACATGGAAAAATCCAGAAAGGACAAGATCAACCTCACCACTACTCATCCCACTACTGATTCCATTCCAAATACAACTCATATTATTAAAGGTGCGAGAAATACAATAAATGGGGGGTTTGAATAGAGCTGCACCAAATCTAATCTTTTTGCAACTCAAAACACAAACATATCAAGTGAATAAAAATAAATTAGCACAATTATTTTTATCATAGTTCACTGTTAACTAAGTTACTTCAGTCCACCCTGCAAGGTGATTTACCTTATACACAAGGACTTAATCCACTATAATCAACCAGATTATAGATAACTATAATAAGTATGACCAACCTTATTAGAACCCCCAATAAGTATGCTAATACTTATTCAAACCACTATGACTTCAACCAAAGTCTTCTTGAGAATCCATACTACACAAAGACTCTCGAGGGACCTATCAACAACAGTTGATTACAAAGATGTGTATACAAAGATGCTTCTACACAAGAAGATTACACAATATTTAAACACAATAACACAAAAGTGTTGATAGCAAGATACGAGCAACAACTCTTTGCTTATTTAAAAAACTATATAAAAGATTTCTCTACATAGTTTTTGTGCAGCTGTTTAGTGTAGTTTTGTTGAACTAACTCGTTGATTTCAAATTCTTCCAAGTACTTCTTTTATAGTGGAAAAGAAGAGATCCGTTATAAGATAGTATAGGAAATAAAAATACAGTTGTATTGTTCCCAACAGTCATGGTGAAACTGGTAGACAATAGTACAAAAAGGTTTGTCCTTACGCCACTCTAGAGAGTAGAGGTCATAGTGTAATTTTGTACTTTTATACTCACTGTTGTACCCCAAAATTTTTCCTCTCATTTTATCAAGATTTCCCCTCACAAAACTCTTTGGACTCTAGACAGGATTAGGGTTTGCTCTGCTCATGACATTTCCTTGCACTGTTGACCTGAAATTAGGGTTTGAGTTTGCACAGGGATTTTTGGACTTCTAATGCCTCATGTGACTTTCATACTTCATGTTGGACTCCTAAGATTTCCCATACCAAGTTTCAAGCTCTGAATCACAATTTTGCCCAGTCAATTGGACAATTGACCTAAAAATCAGTTGTATTTGGGAAAAAGTCAATTGTGGCCAATTTATAGTCAAACCTCATAATTTTTGATCCACAACAACATTATAGACTCATATGAACCATTTGATCAAGTTTGGACCACAACTCAAGAAATTTAATCAAATCATCAAAAGGGTAAAATGGTCATTTTTAGGGTTTTGACTACAGAAGGGCAATTTCTGATTTTTAACCTAGCCAATGGCAAATTGGGTTCAAGAATGGATTCAAGGACTCAATGGCATCATCTTGACCTAATCACAAGGTTCAAAAGATCTCAATTTCATTGGATTGACAGATGAATTTTCCAGTCAACTGATCAAAAATCAACTGTACACTGAAAAGTCAAACTTTGACTTTTTTGTCAAAATCAAGTGCCAAGGGTCATTTTTCATCAAGATGTGTCAAAACATGAAACATTTTTACCAAGAAACCTAATTTTTAGAAATTAGGGTTTAAAATGGAAAATTTTCATAACTTAGAAATTTTCTAAGTTATGAAAATTTCTTATTTTTTCCCAACTTTTTCACCATGATGCAATTGGATTCAAACAAAACTTCCAACATGAAATTTGTATTACTCAACAAAATCTACAAATTTTATTCACAAAGTTTTCCCAAAAGATGCTTTGATCTCAAGTTATGATTTTGTGGATAAGGGTCCAAAAACTTTCTAACTTAGTGAAATTTTGCCCTAGTTTAGGCAGGATTTTGACCTATCTTCATGTCAATTTTTCACATAGTTCTAAGTGGAATCTCAAAATTCATTTCAAAGATGGATTGTAGATCATGTTACAAGCTTTCCAAAATGTCAAAGAACTCTCCAAGGTCATTCATGGTTAGGGAGAATCGAAAGTTTGAAATTGGCAAATCATCACTTTTGTCCAAGGCATTTTGCACATTGCTACAACTTGCAAATATGTCCAAAGCATGCTTGTACTTGGTTTACAGGTTCTAATCCTTTCTACACTCATAAATTAAATGCAAACACATTGGATTAAGGCTTTGTTCTGAGCTTTAGAGCATTGTACAAAGAACTATTCCAAAAATGGCAAAAAGTTCACATTGCCACTTTGATAAAGTTAGCTTTTGGCAATTTTGTTTATCTTGAGCATTGGACCCCATATCTTGCAGCAAATAAAGTCCATGAATATCATGCAAAGTTCACCAACTATGTGCAGTTCTAAGCTAGCATGTACAGGCCCTTGAGCATTGTCATTTCACTTTTGCTTCAAAAGCAAGAAAGTGTGCAAAAACTCCACAACTTGGTGATCTGATAAGAGCAAGCTTTGGTTTCATTTCAAACAAGTTCAACACTTTGTACCAAGCCTGAAACACGATTTCCAAGCCTCTCAAACACCCTTAAGCACAAAAACTTCATTTCTGCCCAAAACAAGGCAAACTATGCAAATCACAAGCCAAAACCAATTTCACTCGTGCATTTTGTCCCAAATCACTTCAAACACATTCTAAACAATACACCTAAGTTGTCCAGACCATTCTCAAGCAACTGTAACTGCATTTTCAAGCTTCACCATTTTTAAATTCTGAGTTTGCAGGTTGAGTTATATAGAGACATTCAGGCCATTTCAAAGCAAACTAAGCATAGGGAAAGGTCAAGGGAACATCAAGCAAGCTCAAAAGTCCTTCAGGCCTCATTCAAAACTCCTGCATTGCCATATTCGAACTTGAATGAAACAGGTATTTCTCAAACTTCTATCTCCTTATTTAGGAATCATTAGGCTTAGGTTTGTGAAGCAAAAATGTAGCCCATAATGTCCTTGAACTGTACATATGCATATAATTCATTTATGTTAACTGAGCTAGGAGAATTTAGATGTTGAAGTTGCTGGAAAAACTAGGTTAGAATTTAGGGCCAAGGAAATTCTCTCTGGTCTTTGAGAGTTAGATCAAGTTTTTTATATGGTTAGAATCCTGGTTTAAAGCTCTATAATTTTAATGTTATGAGTTTTTGATTTCAAGCAAAGAACAGAGAGAACATGATTCAAGCATAAGGCACGCGCATGAAGTGTCTCAAGGTCAGGAATGATAAGGTTCTGGGCCAAGGCGCTTGGGCCTGCTTTCTATTCACACCCTCCTTTGTGTTATTTGCACCCCCTAGCTCATTTTCTTTATTTTTGCATATTTTTCATTTCCTTTTTTATTTTATGACTTTATTATTTTTCTTAAACATTTAAAATCACAAAAAAATATTTTCTTTATTTTTGGCATTTTATCATATTTTTATTTTATTTTTATTTGCATAATAAATAATTATTAGGTTAATATTACTTTATTTTCTTAATTAAAATTTGTAAATAATACAAAAATATTACATATTTTTATTTTATTATATTTATACACTTAAATAATATTTTCTCACACATTTTAATTTTTAACACTTTTGTATATATTTTTATTTATTTTCTTGTACATAAATAAACAAAAATAGAATATATTTTCTTAAAACTAAAATTAGGGTTTCCACCCTCTTCAAAAATAATCATTTTTATTTTCTTACTTTTTTAGGCCATAAATAAACTTATTTTTACATACATAAAAATAATACGAAAAAACATTTTGCATATTTATAGTTATTTGCATATTTAAATAATTGTCCATTTATTTATTTGTGCAATAAATTCAATATGGTTGTAATAGTTTTAGGGTTTTATTTTGTGCAAAATATCCCCTATTCAAAACTTGTATCCCCCTCCCCATAATAATATTGTAATAGTCATAGATTTACTTTTACGCATTTTATTGCTTTCAAATATGCATGATAGTAAGATTATGGTTTGTATGCAAAAACCAAAACAAAACAAATAGCATGACTAAACACAAGACAAAAATGCATGAAAAATGACAACACAATGCACACAAGCACCCCTAGGGTTTCATCCACTTGTTGCCTTAAAAATGGCCATGGTATGCATGCTAGGTATCTTGGAAAAATCAATCAAAAACAAAAAGATCATAGTCCCTCGATGACGCTATCTTGGTTGCCTATACACAAATGATCTAGTCCCTCAAAAACTTGCTAAGATACTTAGCACCATTGCTATCATGGTCATACGATGATCCACGCCCGTACCGTTTAACATCCAAAGATAGGGTTGTTTACCAAATGCAATGGTAAAACAACAATTTCAAAAGGTTAAAAATGTGTAGGAAAGATCTTTGAGTAGGGTAGACAAACTCCTAGTTACTTGATCAAACTTGCAAACCATCCTTGCTATTTTCAAAAACACACAACACAATTTCAAAAAATTTTCCCAAACAAACTTTCAAACATTGAAACATTTTTCAAAATACAAACACCTTTGTATACATTCAAACAAGAATCATTACAATGGTTGCCTAAAAAAAGGCCTCTTTTCAAAATAATTTCAAAACCACACACAAAAGCACCATTTTAAACAATTGAAAAGCAAAAGCAAGTGATCTAAAACAAGTAACTAAGAGCCCATAGAAAACCATGGATGAAAAGGGTGCTAGCACATTCCCTTTTCATAATCTACCCCCCGAACCCAAAAACAATCTCAAAGGTCTTTCCTGTGCTTTTATACCTTTCCTTTTGGATAAAATAAAAGTCGATGGCGACTCTTGCTAAACCGAAACATTTGCAAACACAAACGCAAAACCTCAAGTCAGTTCTCCCACCACATCACACTCACCATCACACGTAATCCCTTAGTCTTGATCTTCGTCTTCTATGTATTTAGAGGATTCTGATATATTTGTTAATGAAGCATGTTGTAGAAGGATCAAAACTAGTATCTTTTAGAACCTAAGTCATTAGAACCTTTCAGGGCTTATTCAGAGAACTTTTGCCTTCTCAGTCTTCAGCACTTGGTTTTTAGAATGATGTCTTCATATCTTCAGAACTTTGTTTAGCAGAACCTTTATCTTCATCATCTTCAGAACTTGGAACATCAGAAGTAAATCTTTAGAAAGCCTCCAAAGCTTCCTTGAATAAGTCATGACCAAAAGCTCTTTTACTAACGTTCCTTAGAACCGTGCATAAGACACATCTTTCTTAACTTAACTATGTAACACACCAAAGGTATTCTTCAAGAGTGTTTTGTTCAGAACCTGATGACATCACACGCTTTTTTATTAGAGTCATAACTTATATGATAAAAGCCACACACTAGACAAAAAACTGTTAGAGTACATAATCGTTCTTAAAGATAACATATAAGGTTATCATCAAAACATAAGGCCAGATGTAGAGCACACTCTGTTCTCACAATTATCCCTTAAATTCCTCCTCTACCATCCCTCTCAAATTCTATATATCAGTACCTCCTATTTTCTCCATGACAATCCAATACACTTTCCAAAACCCTAGAAAAACTCAATCACTCTCTGTGCACAAACACACAAAATCCTTCACTAAACCTCTGCCTCAACTCCATCAATCCACTGCAAAAAACCAACAATAAGCATAAATCTAACCTTTACTCCTTAACCCTTTACACCATAAAATCATAATAAACCTCTCTGTTGTACCCCAAAATTTTCCCTCCCATTTTCTTCAAAACATGCTCACAAAGGTCTCAAATACTCAAAGCTACTCAAGAGATGACTGGTCAAACCTCCTTCTAAGCAAGGCTCTTCAACTAGGGTTTTGTGCTTATCAAAGAAGATTTAGTTGCAAGGGTATCAAATGAATTTCATGGTTCATCATAGGTCCTCAATAATGCTTATGTCAAGTTTCAAGTCTTGCATCACATGTTTGCTCAGTCAGTGACTAAGAAGATTGAAAGTCAACTTTATTATGTAAAAAGTCAACTATGTTCAATATACAGTCAAACTTCAAGATTTTTTGTCAACATCAACATTTTGAGGTGATATTCATAATTTGGTCAAGTGTTTGTCATGATTCCTCAAGGAAAGCCCTCGAATCATCAAAGGTAAAAAAATGCCAAAATTATGGTTTTGATTGAAGATGACTGATCATTGACTTTTGGCCTAATGCATGACCTAATGGCTTAAAGAATGATCTCAAGGGCTCAAATACAACATATTGACCTAATTACATGGCTCAAGACATTTCCAAAGATGCAAGTGATTCATAGTTGAAGAATTGAATCAATTGATAAAAAGTCAACAGTCACACAAAAGTCAAACTTTGACTTTTTGATCAACGTTGGAATTTAAAAATCAAGAATAATCAAAACATTCAAAACTATCAAACTTTGTCATCAAAAATCAAGAGAATCAAGAAAGTCAACAAAAGTTAAAATTGAAGATTTTCAAACACTTGGAAAAATTCAAGTGTTTTGTGCCTAAAAAAACATAACTTCACAAGTAAGTTTCCTCAAGATAAAGTTGATTCAAGGAAAACTTTCAACATGAAAGTTGTAGAGATTAATGAATTCTACAACTTTGTTAATATGGGATGATCCTCAAAAAGTGCTTGTATTAAGAGATATGGGCCCATGAAGTTCTGATTATATTTACCCAACACTTAAAAAAATTTCTAAGTGTTTTGTTCTTAACAAAGTCACTACTTTATGGCCATTTTTCACTAAGATCCTAATTGATTCAGCAAAAACTCAAAATATGAAAGTTTTAGATCTTGATTCAAGCTTTCCAAAATGTCCAAGAACACAAATTTATCATACTTGAGATAGAAGTTTCAAAGAGATGAAGATGACATGACAAACTTGAATTATAGGTCATTCTTTTGAAAACCTTATGGCCAAATTCTCATGCCATGCTTAGAGATCTTACTTTGCAGGCCTCTAAACCCACAAATCTTTCCATATTTTGCAGTCAAACTTCATGATTTTTTTGATCCATATCAACATCATGAACCTATATATGTCATTTCATCAAGTTTGAATCACAATTCCTCAATAAATTTGATCAGATCATCAAAGGGGCAAAATTGTCAAAATTAGGGTTTTGACTGAGAAAGGGCAATTTCTGATTTTTTGACCTAGAAAATGGTTGATTAATTCAAGGCATGATCTCAAGGATTAAAATGCATCATTTTAACCTAATGGCATGGCTCAAAACTTTCCTCAAGATCAATTGATTGATAGTTGATTTCCAGTCAAGTGATCAAAAGTCAATTGTATACTGAAAAGTTAAACTTTGACTTTTTGGTCAAAATCAAGTGTAAAAGATCACAATTCATCAAGACATGTAAAAATATGAAACTTGTTCATCAAGAAATCAGAAAGTCAAGATTTCATATTGAGAAGTAAAAAATTTTAAACTTAGAAATTTTTCTAAGTGCTGAAAACTTCATATTTTTTCACAACTTTGAGCAAATTTTTCACCATGATGCAAGATGATTCAAAGGAAACTTACAACATGAAAGTTGTATATATAAATGAGATCTAAAACACTGTAGAACATAACTTCTCCTAGAAATGTATGGATTTCATGTTATGATTTTGTGAGTACATGTTCATGAAACTTGGAAACTTAGTGAAATTTTGCCCTAGTTTAGGCAGGATTTTGACCTAACTTCATGGCAATTTTTCACATAGTTCCAAGAAGAATTTTCAAAAATGTACAACATAGAGGTTGTATAGGATGTTACAAGATTTCCAAAATTTCCAAGAACTCATTGAGATCATGTTTGAGCAAAGAGAATCGAAGACAAGAAGTTGGACATTCATTCTTGAATTATAGGTCATTTCCATGATGAACAAGAATTCAAATCTCAAGACCATGCTGCATAAATCTTACTTTGTAGGCTTCTAACCTCTAAATCTATCCATAATCAGAAGATTACACAACTATTTAAGCTATGATCCAAGTGTTTGTGTCATTATCCAAGTGACTATTCCATTAATGGAACAAAGTTCACATTTCCATTTTGGAAAAGTGACTTTAATCACAAAGTCAATGCATAGAACTCCTAACTTGTTTTATCTGATCACAAGCAATGTCAAAGGCAAAAGCAACATGTCTAGAGCCTCCCATAAACTCAGGTAATGCTTGTACTACACATTGAAACCATATTTCCACTTTTCTTCAAAATCAAGTAACATAGCCATAACTCTATATCTTGTACTTCTGACCACCTCAAATGCTCTAACCTTTCTCATATAACCAGACGTGTTATTTGCAAGCTAACACATGAATGAAAACACTCCCAAACTCCCTGAAAACTCAGATTGCATAAAACCTCCCTTTTTGTATCATTTCTGACTTTGAACTTCAATCTTCAAAACCACTCGTGCATTTCTTGGCCTTTTAGTTTCAAAAGCTTCCACATATCAAATACAAACCATCCATGTCCCTGTTTGCAGACTGTAACCCCATTTCCATCATCCTACATAACCAAAAACAAAGCATTGCAACTGGACTTCTCCAGGCCATTCCAGTCACTCTCAACTCAAGCTAAGCATTGCATTAGCTTCCCAGAGACTCAAGGAAGCTAACCTGATCATTGCAACACCTTGAATCAAGCTCAAACTCATTTCACGATTTCCAGTTTTGAGGTATTTTTATTGAACTTCTATCTTCATATTTAGGCATTGTTAGGCTTACATTTGTGAAGATAAAATGTAGACATCATTGCCCTGAAACTATACATGTCTATAGATTTCATTTATTTTGCTTGAGAGTAGGGAGAATTTTGAGTTTGAACCTCTGAAAATATTTAGGTCAGAATTTGGTACTGTTAGAAATTCATGCTCATTTTGAGAATTAGCTTAAGTTATTTACATATTCATAATCATGAGGAAATTTCTAACAAGTTTGATGTTGGAAGTTTTGTGAATGGATGAGAAATGAATAAGTTACAGATCCTTTGGCTGGAGGTTGAAGATGAAGTACATTCAGGACAAAATTTATGTTACATATATATTGTTTTATTTAAGTTAACGGATATATCACTACCCCATTGGTTAAAGTGCGCGCCTGTTACCTATGGGACCTGGGTTCGAGCCCCAATGGTACCCTTTTGTGCATTTTTCCCTTCTGTTTTTTTGTTTGCAGCCAGCGTTTGGGCCGTTTTTTGTTGGGCTTTTTTTTTTTATTCTTATACCCCTGGCTCTTTATTTTTATTATTTCTTTTTCTTTTTCTTTATTTTATTTTCATTTTCATATTACTTTTATTATTATTATTATTATTATTATTATTATTATTATTATTATTATTATTATTATTATTATCATTATTATTTATTTATTAATAAAAATAAAAATAAAACATTTTATTTATTATTTATACTTACTTATTTTATTTTCTTATAAAACAAAAAGACTAAAAAGCATTTTCTTTTAACAATTTAATTTCTTTTTTTTAAATAATTAATATTTAGACATAGGTTTATTTATTATATTATTTTATTTTAAATTAAAATCAACTTAGAACTTATGTTTCTTTTAGTTATTAATTTTCACACTTTTTTTATTAAGATAAAATCTTTTCATAAAAAACCCTAAAAAACCCTTTTTTTAGTTAATTTCTTTTCTTAATTAGTTTAAGTTAATTTTATTTAATTTTTGACTAATCATTTTTTTTAATTAGGTCAAGAATAAAACCTATTTCATAAAAAATCCAAACAAAAATCATGTTTCTTTTCCATTTGCATTTGTACGTTATTATTTATTCAATTCTTGAATATTTATTCAATATGGTTGTAATAGTTAATTAGATTTAATTTTCTTGCAAAATCCCCATTTGTAAATGTGTACACCCCCTCCCCTAATGATGTAATAGCTTAGTATTTTTATTTTTCGCAATTTATCGCTTTATATAAATGCTAGTAAATTAGGGTTTGTATGGAAAGATAAAATCAACAAGTTAGCAAACCCTAATTCAAGATAAACAAGCATGTAAATCAACACATTTGCACACTTGCACCCTTATGGTAATTCCACTTTGTTGCCTTATAAAAATGGCCATGTTATGCATGTGGTATATCTTAGCAAAAAGCAATAAAAAATATAAGATCACAGTCCCTCGATGACGCTATCAATATTGCCTTTCAAAATGATCTTAGTCCCTCAAAGAGAATTGCTAAGATATTTCACAATATTGCTATCATGGCTATACGATGACCCACGCCCACCCCTTTACATCCAAAGATAGTGATTCTTATCAATCAATGGTAAGATAACAAAATCAAAGGAAAGGAAGAAATGAACTAAGACTTTTGAGTAGGTAGATTGTTCCTAGTTGCTTGTTGATAACACTTACTTTACACTTGTTTTTGACTCTGATTTCACATGTTATTTAGGTTTTTTATTATTGTTTTATCGTATTATGCCTATCTTTTGTTTCCTTTTCAGGTATTTCAATTATCCAGAGCTCCCCTGAAGAAATGAAGGAAAACAGGCTGAAAAACAGGAGTTTAGGTCAAATTTGCACTCATGGCGTCCACCATGGCGCCAGCCATAGGGTAGGCCATGACATGGACCACCTCCTGCTGACCTCAACTGCCAAGTTCCCCACTTACTTTTATCTACACTCATGGCGGGCGCCACCTTTGGACGATGCTTTCCCCCCCAAAAGGAGTTGGGGGGTATTCGTGTGATTTCCTGCATTCTTCATCATCTATAAATAAAAGTCCCTGATTTCATTTCAAATCACCCAAGCTTAGTTGCAAACTTGATCCAACCATAGTTGCTAACTTAAGCCATACAATTTCACCATTGTAAAGCGATAATTCTTCACATCGGGGAATTATTGCACTGTCGAATGAGTCTGTGATCGAGTTTGTAGATTGAGTCTGTAATTGAGTTTGGAGAACTTCGATAGAAGTTTATCCTGCCACATTTATTTTTAACTGTTGTTTATTTCCAGTCGCATTTTACTTCCAGTTTGTACCAGATTTAAAACCTCCCCGTTTGGAGCAGGTTTCTATTTATATTTCCCGCACGTGCTTTTACTTCGTTTATTTTTCCGCACTGCTTTTACTTTGTTTATTTTACGCATTGCTTTTACTTTGTTTATTTTCTGCACTGCTTTTACTTTGTTTATTTTCCGCACTGCTTTTACTTTGTTTATTTCCCGCACTGCTTTTACAATGTTTATTTCCCGCACTGCTTTTACAATGTTTATTTCCCGCACCGCACTTTAAATTATTTACTTCCTCGCATGATTTATTTTAACATGTATGTTTACATTCCCATGTCAGGCTAAACCTTACAGGGCTAGAATGTAAGGAACCTAGTTACATCGACATTCCAAATAATGTGTCAATAGAAATGCTTATGGGCTATTTTGGTTTTTAATACGAGTTTTCTGTACTTTATTATTATTGGGTAAGATCGAAAGCCGTCCAACCCTTTGTTAAACTTGGTTAGTTCTAACTAGTCAAAGGAAGCGAAAGCGCTTTGTCCAGTTAGTTAGGGATTTTTATTATCAAAGAAATCAATTTTGAAACTATTTTCGGAAGCGTTTATAGGGTTAAAGTTAAGTCCCCTTTTTATTAGAAATTCCAGATCAAAATACTTTTCAACTTGGTCAAGTACTTTATTTCTTAAAAATAGGTTTATTACTTTAACGCAATGCACGCCTGTGATACGGTGGGAAGAACTGCCTATTTTTTGGAATGTTGGTTTGCATTTTGCGTTTTGTATTCGCAAAATGTCGTGGTAAGCAAGAGTCGCCACCGGATTTTATTTTATCCAACAAGGAAAGGAAAAAAGCACAGAAAAATTCCTTTTTCGAGATTTTCTAGGTACGGGGGGTAGATTATAGAAAGGGAAGGTATTAGCACTCTTTCTATCCGTAGTTATCTACGGGCTCTTAGGTACTTGCTCATCATTTTCAAAAATGTTTTCTTTGTGCTTGTGGGTTTGAAAAAGTTTTTGTTTTTAACTTCGATTTAACTCTTGCTTCTGTCCTCAAGAGTGTAATGAAGTGTTTTGAAAACTTTGTTTGAAAAAGTGTGTAAGTGTGAAAAATGTTTTGTTTTTTTTGGATGAGCAAGTATCTAAGAACTATCTACCTACTCGAAAAAGGAATCTTTCTATGCTAATTTCCTTTAGAAAATGCTATCCCACTATTAGTGAGTAGGTAGCACTATCGTTGGAGTTTGAGGGTCAATTCGAATGAGGGACTTACGGTCACCAAAGCAATGTTAGGACGCCTTAGCGGTAACCCTAATGTCTTAGATCATTTGTTTGAGGCAACAATATCTGAGGCAAGCGATTCGAGGAAACTATGATCTTTTAGACAAGAGGGCGACCTCTAAAATGACCTATACTCAATGATCGTTGTGATCGGTGGATCTGGAACTGACTGTTTAACGCTGGTTCGCGAAATGTCGCGGTAAGCAAGAGTCGCCACCGTCTTTTATTTTCTCCAAATGGAAAGGTCAAAAGCACAGAAAAATTCCTTAAAGAGATTGCTCTCGGTTCGGGAGGTAGATTATAAAAAGGGAAGGTGTTAGCACCCTTTCTATCCATGGTTATCCATGGGCTCTTAGATACTTGCTCACTTGTGTTTTCAAAATTGGTTTGTTTGCTTTTCAACTGTGGGTTTTAAAAAGTTTCTTTGAAAATTCCAGTTCGACTCTTGTATCGGTCCTCAAGAGTGTTTGAAAAATTGTTTTCGAAAGCTTTTTGAAAAGGTGTCGGTGTGAAAAGTATTTTTGAATTTGTTTTGAAATTTAGAGCAAGCATCTATTAGAACCTACCTACCCTAAGGAATTCGTCTGTGTAAATGTCCTTTAAAGTAATGCCATCCCACCATTGAGAGGTAGGTAGCACCACCGTTGGAGGTGTTCGGGTCAATTCGAGGGTTAGGGACAGTGTGGTCACCGAGCAATGGTAAGATACCTTATAAGCTACCCTTATGCCATTGATCTTTTTATTCCGAGGCAACCGTTTTGAGGCAACTTGTTTCGAGGCAACTAGATCAATGGAACATAAGGACTCACTAAGACGTCCTGTACTCGACGACCACCTTTCGAGGGGCAAGGCAACAGTGAGGCGTACCCTAAGAGTGGTGTGTGAATTGTGTGTCATTTTCAGTTTATTATTTGTCTTGTCATGCATTGGTGATCTACGCTTTGATTTTATTTTTGGGCATTCATTCTTTCATGTTATTGTTTAACAGTTAAAGGTGCGGGAATTTAAAATGCGGGAAAGATAAAAGGTCATACGCTATTACAAAGGCGCGGGTCTACAACGCCAAATTAATCCAGACCCGATTTAAAATAAATTGCAGAAAATAAATGCCTAATTAACTATTACAGGGCATTGGAGCAAGTATATTATATTTACAACAAGAAATAAATAAAACGCGCAAAACAAAAATGTAACCGAGTGCGAGGGCGTTGGACCCTTTAAAGGAGTTAAAATAAAATTATTAAAAATAATTAAGTTAAATAAAGGCAATGACTTATTTTTCATGTTTTTGTATTTATGACATTAAAGAAAATTAAATTGGAATTTAAAAGTCAAATAATCCTAGTTCTAATTGTTTTTTTTATTTATTAAAAAAATATATTAAAGTCAAAACCTAAAATTAAAACTAAATTGATTATATAATTTAATTACAAAATTAATGGTTAATGATACTTATAATAAAAATATTTAATTAATTAAAAAAAGGGTAAAAAGTGCTAAAGGTCTATTTTTATTATTTTTGGTTATTGAGAAAAAAGAATTAAATTAACAACCTAAAATTGAAAACTAAATTAATTATGGGATTTATTTACAAAAATACTAAAATAAAATATCATTATTTTTTTTTTTTTTATCTTTTCTGATTTTTTTTTGTGTTTTGTGTTTTTATTATGAAAATAATTGAATTAATTTGAAATAATAAAAACTAAATAGAAGAAAAAGAAGAAAGAATGGAAAGAAAAGAAATAAAAATGCAAACTATGGGGGGGGGTGTATTTGATGAACTCTGGCCCAACAGAAGGAGCCCTTTTGCTGACTTTTTGGATCACATGTGGAGCGTTGACTGGAGCATTCTATGGACCTCCCATTCTGACCTTCAGATGCTTCTTTCAAGACACTTGGCAAGACTTTGTATTGGGTGTATGGTGAACCCTTGGAATGTGCACTGCGTTTGAACAAGTTAAACAAAATAATAGAAGTGAAATAGGGGGACCTGGGATTCGAACCCAGGTCCCAATGATCATTGCCTATACGCCTTAACCAATGGAGCTGCGTGCGTTAGTTGTATGTAATATAAGAAATAAATAATATAAAATAAAATGGTCGTTAGTGTTAAAAATAAAATAAAAAAGCGCGCTGGATTCAAACCAGCCATTCACACTGTGCCACGCAGTCATCTTCCTCGTTGCTTTATTTTCCTGAAAATATCAAAACATTGGCAACGGTTTTTACACTGTTTCAGAAAGGGCCTTTACAAAAAATAGCGAACAGCACATGGGGGCTCATAAATTGAGCGCGAGGGTGGCACTCTCTTCGTCCAAGCATGCTGGTTCTAATGGTGGTATTCAGGCATCTTAATTTTACCACCATTTTAAGAAACGCCCAATTTTGACCTCCAAGAACCCTAATTTGCATCCATGGTAGAATCACATATAGTATACAAAAACGCAATTAAAGTAGATGGTTAGCTTCAGAAAGGTTTAATTAGCCCGAATCCACAAATAAAATGTTATGTAAATGCATAAATTGTAAAATGCGATTGTGAGAAAAAGTGGAAAGAGTCTGGCTTCTGTACAGTGATTCAAGGGGTTAGGGATTGTGTTCTTGATCCAGGAAGGTTCCTTGATGTCCCAGGAATGTGATAGGATCGTTGTTTTGGCTTGAATCAAGCTCCAACCCTGTTTTCAGTTTTGAGAAAAAAAATGGCCAAAAATGTGAATTTGCTTTTGAGTGTTTATGCGCAGCTTAGGTCTCCATTTGGTTTCTGATCACTTGTATATACATTAGGCAATGTGTTTGGATGAGAATTATGGCCTCTTAATGCAAAGCAATCAATTTCAAGATTCTCCATAAACCTCCATAACCAAATTTCCATTTTTGAATCAATTTTTGAATTCTTGCTTCTTTGAGCCTTGGCACGAAAATGGGATATACATAATGATGCTTCAAGGTTAATCAAAGCCAAATATTCCTTTAAATTAATTTTTTTGAATTTCTCTTGATTTTAAAAGATTTAAAATTAATTAAATCCAACAAAATCAATAAAAAATGAAAAAATTAATTAAAAAATCTGAAGTAAAAGGTGGGACACGTGGGAAGCATGGCCAAGTTAATTCAAGTGAAAAAAGTGGGCCCTTTTGTCAAAAATGAAATTTCAAGGATAAATGATTTTGGCCATTTCACAAAAATTTCCCAACTTCTCCAATGCATATCTTGCTCAATTTTTAAGCTTTGATCATGTTCTTGGACATTTTAGAAAGGTCTTGAAGTCCTCTAAACAATGTCTTTGGTCCCATGTAATTTTGATTTACCAATCTTAAGTTATGGCCTTTGACTTAAAGTCCCTTTTTGTTGACTTTTGAAAATGACCTATAATGTTGAAATTGATAACTTTTTGTGAGAGCATTTCTTGGACTTGGAGTGTGAAGATGAGTTGTAGGAAATGTCTTCCCCTTCAAAATGATCATTGGATGGGATTTTTCTGATGAACCATGAAAAAGTTATGCCTTGGTCAAGTTACAGTTGACTTTTTCAACTGTCCAAAAATAGAAACTTTTGCATCTTGATGATTTTTGAGCCAAGCTTTGAGAATCATGATCAAGAATTGATCAAATTATGTTTGTGGCTTCAAAATAAGATGTTGACCAAAAATTTGAACTTTTGACTGTCAAATGACCATTTTGCCCCTACAGTTGACTGTAGTGCAATTAGGGTTTTTGACTGTGCAATTTTGTGCTGAAAGTCTTGAAACTTGACTTGTAGGTGCTTGACAATGTTTATAGGCATAGGAGACTTGATTGAGCTCTTGAAAACTTCAACTTCCTGATCAGAACCAAAACCCTAATTTTGACTGCTTAGGAGGCCCTTGAACTGTGCAATCCTTTGGGAATTTTGAAGCATGACTTGGCAATTTCTTGGAGAATATGGGAGGGAAAATTTTGGGGTACAACAGTTGCCCCTGTTCAATCTTCTTAGACCTGAGGATGCAGATTGGCTGACGTGCCTTTCGTAATCCGAGGGTAGAAGATGATTGAACACTAGAGTGCCCAGAAATTTGCGCTCACATAGTAGCAGTGTGATGATGGGAATGGGATTATAGGTGCCATTTGGAGGTTGATGGATAGGATGATGGGCTTATAGATGCCATGCTGAGAGATGCTGGAAGGTGGATGGGCTTATAGATGCCATCTGGATGGCGATCGCATAAGAGATTCCTTAGCGAAAACTTGCGTACCTGCAAAAGAAAAATGAGTACCTGACATGTTGCAGGAGTTAGTCTTCAGATGCTTTGTATAGATGTGTCCTGACTGGTTACAGGAGCTGGATCTGGATCTTCAAACGGTGATGAATGAACCAGGGGTGGTTACTACCTCAACAGGAACGGTGAGAGAACCTTGGGCGACTTCAACCTCAACAGCAATTGTTGAGAGAATCTTGGTGGGAATTACCATCTCCGCAGTAACGGGGAGAGAACCATAGGCGATCACAACCTCAATAGCAATTATCGGGAAAACCTTGGATGGAATTATCAGCTCCGCAGGATCGGGGAGAGAACCATAGGCAATTACAGTCTCGATAGCAATCATTGAGAAAACCTGGAATGGAATTATCATCTCCGCAGCATTGGGGAGAGAACCATAGGAGATTATAATCTCAATAACATTCATTGAGAAAAACCTGGGATGGAATTATCGTCTCCGCAGTATCGGGGAGAGAACCATAGGAAATTATAATCTCAATAACATTCATTGAGAAAGACCTGGGATGGAATTATCGTCTCCGTAGTATCGGGGAGAGAACCATAGGAAATTATAATCTCAAAAGCGGACGTTTGAGAAAAACCTGGAGTGGAATTATCGTCTCTGCAGGATCGGGGAGAGAACCATAGGCAATTATAATCTCAATAGCAAACATTGAGAAAAACCTGGAGTGGAATTATCGTCTCCGCAGCATTGGGGAGATAACCATAGGCAATTATAATCTCAATAGCAAACATTGAGAAAAACCTGGAGTGGAATTATCGTCTCCGCGGGATCGGGGAGAGAACCATAGGAAATTATAATCTCGAAAGCAAACTTTGAGAAAAACCTGGAATGGAATTATCGTCTCCGCAGCATTGGGGAGAGAACCATAGGCAATTATAATCTCAATAACAAACATTGAGAAAAACCTGGAGTGGAATTATCGTCTCCGCAGCATTGGGGAGAGAACCATAGGCAATTATAATCTCAATAGCAAACATTGAGAAAAACCTTTGATAACTTCTACTGAGTCTTCATCAGAAAAATCTGTTTGGGGTCGATTTAGCTGGACTAGAGAAGGCCTTGGACTGGATAAGAAATCTTTGGAGTCGATTAACTGAACCGGTCTAGGTCTTGAAATATGATTGAGAATTTAACTGAATTTTTCCTGAAAGATAGAGGTCAGTCATATGCAATGCATGATATGGATCAAGCGATGATGTTCTCAACATAAATGAGATTTGTATGATGCGTTTATGCATGGTATAATGATGTATGTGATGTTCAGGAATGTATGTTTTCGTCTAGGAAAGTAAATCCTTGACGGGTGCCGGGAAGTCACTCCTGGGCTGATGTTGAAGAATAGATTTGCCTCCGCTGGGGATGATAGTTGCAAGTATCCTGGTAGGAGAAAATGACTCCGTTGGGGAGTAAACATGGCGAATGGATTACTCTGCGGGGAGAAAATTACTCTAGCGATCTGGCTGGGGAACAAAACTCTGTAGGGAGAGAGGTACTCTGTTGAGTTGTTGATAATAACTTGCTGGGGATATTCTTGCTGTTGTTGGAAGTGCCAATAGACTTCGCTGGGGATACGAAGACTGTGTCGACGACGATCTTTCCGTGGCTTTTGGCTGAGGATAACCCAGTTATATCCTGTTAAGGAAATAACTCTTTGAATAAAGCCGGGCGACGCGTTCGTGCTCTGCGAGGGATAAGCTTACAGAATCTACTGGGGATAAGCTTATTGCTTGGGGAGATGGATTCCAACTTCCCTGGGGAAATTGGATTGGACTCTCTTGGGGAAGTTTTGAATTGCGGGAGAAGTGATTCCTTTGAATGTTGGTATGCCGCCGGGGAACAATCTTTAGACCAAGACTGCCAGGGATGCTTGTTAAGAGTATGTATATTGCGCTGAGGATTGTTGAGATCTGCTGGAGGATACCCAACTTCCTTAAGGTTGACTGTAACTTTGCTTGGAGAAGAGTGCACTGACTTGTTGGCTCACTCTCTGGGGAATTGAGATATGCCGGTCATGTTCTTTAGCTGAACCTACCTTGGTACCTTGGAGGATAGAACAATTAGATTGCTTAGACAACTTTTTATTGCCCCTGTTTCTAATGTTACCTATAATTAATCCTTTGTTTCGTATGCAAATATTCATGAGTTAGCAAATTATTATCAATGCATATATCACAAATTGAACCTTGGACGTTCTTCGCAAAACAAAACAGAAAAGGAAAATAACAATTGGCACTTTTTAACTGAAAAGTATATTTGTATTGATTTTTTGAATGGCCTGAAAATAGGCGTTTTTGTACAAGAGGCTGACGTCCTAGTAAGAGAATGCCGTCGAACAAAAGAATTTATACAAGTTTGTACAAGAGAAAATAAAACAGCTGTGTGAAATGAATGATCCACTGGGTTTCAACTCTGCTATTGCCATTATAACTCCGAGCGTCTCATCACTTGATGACCTTGGTTGAAGGTGAAGCTGACTGATTGATGCCGTCTGAACTTGATGTAGATACCGGATTCTGGATGCGAGGTGATCCAATGAGACATAGTATTACGCTTTTATCCCTAACTTTTTCCTGGACCGCCCTTTCGGGTTTTCAGTCCACCGGGATACCCATTTTTGCCCAAGCCGCCTTTTCAGGTTTTCGACTTGCCGGGTGTACAGATTTTTTTATTTCATCTCTTCATTTTGCCCGAACCCTTTTTGGTTCGCCGGGAAGCCCTAATTTTTGCCTAGGTATGTCAACCTAGCGGGTCTTCTTTCATGTGTAGTATCTTTTTACTATGTCTGCATTGGCGGGGTGAGGAAGGTCGTCACCATCCATGGTGGTTAGAATCATAGCTCCTCCCGAGAACACATGTTTAACCATAAATGGCCCTTCGTACGTAGGGGTCCATTTGCCCCTTGGATCACTCTGAGGAAGGATGATACGCTTGATTACCAGATCCCCGACTTGATATTCCTGTGGTCTGACTTTTTTGTTAAATGCCCTGATCATCCGTTTTTGATACGTCTGACCATGACAGATAGCAGCAAGTCTCTTTTCATCAATGAGGTTGAGCTGATCAAGTCGTGTCTGGATCCAATCATCCTCGTTCAGATTTGCATCCTTCATTATCCGGAGAGAGGGTATTTGCACTTCGATCGGTAAGACTGCCTCCATGCCGTAAACCAAGGAGAAAGGAGTTGCCCCGGTTGACGTCCTAGCTGAGGTACGGTACCCATGTAGAGCGAACAGTAACATCTCGTGCCAATCTTTATAAGTCACTGTCATCTTCTGCACGATTTTCTTGATGTTTTTATTTGCTGCTTCTACAACCCCGTTCATCTTCGGTCTGTAAGGAGAAGAATTGTGGTGCTGTATTTTGAACTGCTCGCAGAGCTCAGTGATCATCTTATTATTGAGATTGGTACCGTTGTCTGTAATGATTCTTTCAGGGACGCCGTATCGACAGATCAGATTATGCCGAATGAACCGTGCCACGACATTCTTGGTTACTGTAGCGTAGGAAGCTGCTTCAACCCACTTTGTAAAGTAATCAATCGCTACAAGGATGAAGCGATGCCCGTTAGATGCCGTAGGTCTGATCTCACCGATCATATCAATGCCCCACATTGCAAAAGGCCAAGGTGCAGTCAGAACATTCAGAGGAACTGGAGGAACATGCACCTTGTCTGCATAAACCTGGCATTTGTGACACGTCCGAGAATATTGGTAACAATCAGCTTCCATTGTGGACCAGTAGTACCCTGCCCGAAGGATCTTCTTAGCCATAGTGTGTCCACTGGAATGTGTACCAAAGGTCCCTTCATGTAGCTCTTCCATGATCCTTTCTGCTTCAGTTTTATCTACACAACGCAGTAAGGTTGAATCATGGTTTCGCTTGTACAAGATGTCGTTGCTAAGGAAGAACTTTGCTGCGAATCTTCTCAGGAACTTCTTATCATTGATAGATGCACCTTCAGGGTATTCCTGAGCTTCCAAATATCTATTTACCTCATGGTACCAAGGCTTCTCAGTCACCAATTCAGTCTCGAGATCGCAACAGTATGCCGGTTCGTCCAGTTTCCAGATGATGATCCGGGGAGCCTCATTATCCCATTTGACCTTGAACATTGAAGACATTGTAGCTAACGCGTCCGCCAACTGATTCTCTTCTCTCGGGAAGTGTTTAAAGGTTATCTTCGTGAAGTGGGGGATCAAGGTCAACACACATTCTTTGTAAGGAATCAGGTTTGGATGTTTCGTATCCCACTCTCCTTTGATCTGGTTGATCACGAGAGCGGAATCTCCGAAGACACTCAGAAACTTGATCCTTAAGTCAATTGCAGCTTTGAGTCCCATGATGCATGCCTCATACTCCGCCATGTTGTTGGTGCAGTTGAAACATAGCCGGGCAGTGAGTGGAGTATGAGTGCCTTGAGGGGATATGATCACAGCGCCGATACCATTACCCAAAGCATTGGAGGCTCCGTCAAAGTGCATAGACCATCGGGATCCTTCCTCAGGTCCTTCATCCGGTCCAGGCACTTCACAATCAGTTACTATCATGATGCTCTCGTCTGGAAACTCGAAGTTCATTGACTGATAGTCGTCTACGGCCTGATGTGCCAAGTGGTCTGCCAATACACTTCCCTTGATGGCTTTCTGGGTTGTGTACTGAATGTCGTATTCCGTCAAGATCATTTGCCATCTTGCAATTCTCCCAGACAGAGCAGGCTTTTCGAATATATACTTTATAGGATCCATCTTTGAGATCAACAAGGTAGTGTTAGCCAGCATATACTGTCTTAGCCGGCGAGCAGCCCATACCAAAGCGCAGCAAGTTTTCTCAAGCAGTGAGTATCGGGTCTCACAGTCGGTAAACTTTTTGCTAAGGTAATAAATGGCATGCTCTTTTCGGCCAGACTCGTCATGCTGCCCCAGCACACACCCCATTGAGTTATCAAGTACTGTCAGGTAAAGTATCAGAGGTCTCCCTTCAACCGGTGGCATAAGGATAAGTGGTTCTTGGAGATACTCTTTGATTCTGTCAAAAGCAGCCTGACATTCATCATTCCAATGTACTACCTGATCTTTCCTCAGCAGCTTGAAGATTGGCTCACAGGTAGCAGTTAGGTGTGAGATGAACCGAGCAATGTAATTCAGGCGTCCTAAAAAACCTCTGACCTCTTTCTCTGTTTTAGGAACTGGCATCTCTTGAATAGCTTTAACCTTGGCAGGGTCCACTTGAATACCCTTATCACTTACAACGAAGCCTAGCAACTTCCCAGATCTTACCCCGAAGGTGCACTTGTTCGGGTTCAACCTCAGCTTGTACATTTCAGACGGTCAAACAATTTCTGTAGATGATCTAGGTACTCTTCCTCAGTCTGGGACCTTGCGATCATGTCGTCAACATACACTTCTATCTCATGATGGATCATATCATGAAATAAAGCAACCATGGCACGTTGGTAGGTTGCCCCAGCGTTCTTCAACCCGAATGGCATGACCTTGTAACAGAAGGTGCCCCACTGAGTAACAAAAGTAGTCTTCTCCATGTCTTCAGGTGCCATCTTGATCTGATTGTAACCTGAAAAGCCATCCATGAAAGAGAACACCTTATGCTGAGTTGTATTATCAACAAGGACATCAATGTGAGGTAGGGGGAGTCATCTTTGGGCATGGCCCTGTTCAGATCCCTGTAATCGACACACATTCTGACCTTACCGTCCTTCTTAGGTACCGGCACCACATTAGCAACCCACTGAGGGTAAGAAGTCACTGCAAGAAAACCGGCATCAAACTGCTTCATAACCTCGGCTTTGATCTTCTCAGACATCTCTGGACGCATACGGCGGACCTTTTGCTTAACCGGAGGGCAGTCTTCCTTAGTTGGCAAGTGATGGACCACAATATCAGTGTCCAAACCGGGCATGTCTTCGTAGGACCAGGCAAAGATCTCCATATAATCATGTAGCATCTTAGTCAACCGTTGCTTCACGCTGAGCTCTAGGTTGGCACCAATCTTTACCTCTTTCCTGTCTGCCTCGGTACCCAGGTTTATTGTTTCCACTGGCTCTTCGTGTGGTTGAATTGCCCTCTCTTCCTGGAGTAACAGTCTTGCAAGCTCGCCAGGCACTTCGCAATCATCTTCACCTTCGTCTTCGGCTAAGTTGATCGGATTTTCGAAGTCATAATTGGCAGTAGCAGAGTTGTTATCAGTGAGATCCAGAGTGGATTGAAACCTGTATGAGTGAGTGTGTGTGTAAATACAGCTGTTTTGAAATATATGTAAAGGAAAGAAAGACAGAAAAGGAGCATAAGATTTGCAATGCGAGAAACGTCCAAGATTTTCATTTATGATATATGAAATGACAATTTATATGCCCTCACAAATAAAACCATGGTGCCCCGGGTAAGACATCGGGCCATA
The DNA here is from genome assembly GCA_948472305.1 of Vicia faba. NCBI lineage: Eukaryota > Viridiplantae > Streptophyta > Magnoliopsida > Fabales > Fabaceae > Vicia > Vicia faba. The sequence continues at coordinate 1,231,951,892 of OX451736.1, read as the reverse complement.
GAGTTTATTATTGTTTATTACAAATGCCAAAAACATAGGAATTCATTACTCAGTAACAAGAGAAACATGTAGGTTGTCCTTCGCACTCCAATTGCTAGGTCCACTGTCGGTTGCCGGGTAAATCCAGCTATCGAACTCAGCTTCATCCACTTCCTCTTTGTCCCCAATAGCATTCACTCCATGAGCAGGCAGGGGAGCTGTCACTACATTAGGCTTCTCAGATGCCTCAAACTGTACCTCCTTGGCGTCAATAAGGTCCTGCAGCTTGTTCCTTAACGCCCAGCAGTCATCAGTGGAATGCCCCGGGCTATCAGAATGGTACGCACAGCGAGCATTAGGGTTGTACTTGGGGGAGGCAGTATTTGCAAACTTCAGAGCCTCTCTGACAGTCACTAGATTGGTAGATAGCAACTGTGGCAAGATCTGCGATAAGGTCATGCTCAACCGGGTAAACTCTCTCCGGGGTCTTTCAGCCCTTTGAGGATTGGTTGGCCGAGGAGCGGCAGCAGGCTTGGCAATCATTACCGCGCTGACAGATTGGTGGCGCTCAGATTTCTCTGGTCTCCGGGAGCCATATACAGCACTAGCCTCCTTTTTGAAGGGTTTCTTTTCAGCATTGGAGGAGGCAATCTTCTGTATCTTCCCCGGTTTTATACCGGCCTCGATCCTTTCACCAGTCAGGATCAGATCAGTAAACCCAGCAGAGGAATTACCAATGAGATGATTGAAAAATGGACCAGATAGGGTCCCCAAAAACATATCCACCAGCTCCCGGTCCGTCAATGGTGGCTGCACCCTGCCAGCCAGATCTCTCCATTTCTGCGCGTACTCCTTAAAACCTTCACCCGACCCTAGCGACATACCCTGGAGTTGGGTACGCGTAGGAGCGAGGTCGGAATTATATTGATACTGCTTGTAAAAAGCAGTGGCCAGATCCTCCCAGTTACGAATGTTGGTTCCATCCAACTGATAGAACCATTCGAGGTGAGTCCCTGAAAGACTTTCCTGGAAGAAGTGGATCCATAAGTTCCTGTCTGCTGTGTAAGGCTGGATCTTCCTTACATAAGAACGGAGGTGCATCTTGGGACAGGAAGCCCCGTCAAACTTCACAAAGGCAGGTGCCTTGAACTTGTGTGGAATCACCACCCCAGTAGATAACCCCAAGTCTCCGAAATCCAGTCCAGGCACACGCTGAATTTCCATAGCATTTAATCTGTCCTCCAGCTGCTTGTACCGGTCTTCAGCAGGAGGGTACTGTTCGTCGTTGAAGTCTGTTTCAGTATCAGAGACCACAGCAGTAGGGACCTCCCTTTCTTGGTGACTACCCTCCCCCACAGATGGAGTAGTCCTCTCAGCTTCATTTTGCAAAGTATTCCCGAGTCTGCGCCCAGTGTTAAATAGCACAGTCCTCTTCTTCTTCTTATTCTTCTTCAGAAGCATAGCCTTCAGCTCTTGTTGACCCTGAGCCAAACCCTTGATCAGCTCCTGAAATTGGGCGTTCTGCGCCTGAAGAGCCTTGATAGATGCCTCGGTCGATGATTCAGGGTTCATGATGCTGAAATAAACAGCGAAGAACAGTAAGCAACCTGAAAAGAAGAGTACCTGCGATGCACATGATGGATGAGATGCGTATGAATTATGTTTTCGAAGACAATCGGGAATCAACTTTGTAAACAAAAAGGAACACACTTCAGTAGATTCAACTTCACAGCTTAAATTGTTCAACAGGTTGCCCTTAGGCTTTACATGAAAGAGAAATACTGAAAAGGGAAATAAAACTGTAAAAAGAACATCCAGAGCTCCTTATTGATCCCATGGTCTCCTCTTCTCAGTACGGATGTAGGCATTCAGGGCTCGCTCAGTCTCCAACTGCTTTGTCAGCTTCTGGATCTTTAGTTCCTGCTCGTTGAACTTTTCCCGGTAAGAATCCCGTTCTTCTCGCAGTTGCGACCAAGACCTCTTTAATGTCTCATAATCAGTAGGTATCTGGGGAGGAAGGATAGTTGGAGGAACACCATCTTTGTCAGGAGACTCAAGAATGACGGGTCTGACAGCTTCATACGGCATACCTAACTTCTGAGCTCGGATGCGAACCCATTTGTAATAGGCTTCCATAGGTAAAGAAGTCTTTGGTCCCAACTCTTGTGGGTCAGCTTTATGAACTTTGTCCCAAGCTTTGATGAACCTACGACGCAGCTCGTCACTATCCACCTGAAACTCAAAACTGATGTGAGGCACCAACATTTCATGAGGCCCTGCCCTTCTTGCTCTTCCAAACTGACGGAGTGCTAGACATGGATTGTAAGAGATTCCTCCTTGGGTACCAATCAGAGGAACATTAGGGTATTCCCCGCATCGATCAATGACAGCTATCTCATCCAAACCTCTGCAAGTCCAAATGATGTCTTTGTCGGTGAGAGACATTAACCTGTGAGCCCAACCTCTTCCTTCTTGGTTCTTCAATACGAACTTAGGGAGGTGCGAAATAAACCACCTCACCAACAAAGGGATACAACACCACAAGGTTCCTCGTCTCCGGGTAGTACGAGCATGAAGTTGTTGCAAGATGTCACCCAAGAGAGTGGGTACGGGATTCTGAGACATAAAGATCCTTATGGCAGTAACATTGATGAAGTTGTCAGGATTAGGAAACAAGACTAACCCATAGATTAAGAGAGCCAAGATATCTTCATATGCCCTAAAGTCCAGGTCATTCCAGAAACTGTTAGCTTTACCAATCAGAAATTTGGCCAAGAAACCCTTAACTCCGCTTCTAGTTACCCAATTGTCTGTTACCTCTTGATGTGTTAAGGGAAGAGCTGCAGCAACATCCTCAAGCCTGAGGGTCTTTTCCCAACCAGTAAAGGGGGTCTGATCCAAGATAGGGATACCAAGTAAATCAGAGAACTCTTCCAGGGTAGGGACCAGCTGGAAGTCTTGAAAGGTGAAGCACTGGTACATAGGGTCATAGAACTGGGTCAGAACACTCATCAACTGTTGATCCCGCTTTGCAGTGACTAAACTGAGAAGAGAACCATGCCTCTGAATGAAGGAAGTGGTATTTGAAATTCTGCTAACCAACTCCCCAAGCAACTCAGGTGAGTGAACAAAGTTGAACCGGATAGTATTCCTTTGCACAGGCATCATGATGTCCTACAAAACAGAGCAAAGGTGAAACCCTCTTGTCTTTGAAATGGTCAGTCCTTATGCAGGATGCATGCAATGCTCATGATGTTATGATGTTATGATAAAGCACACCACAAATAGATACGAAGGCGAACATGGTAAGGCACACAAGTCACACAAGGCAAGCCCTTAAAGTTTAGGCCAGCATGAGGTCTAGGTACTACCCTCTTTCAGTTTGCTGGTTCATACCTGTCCTATCAAAGTAACCGGGTTCTTAGAGGATCCCAATATCATTGACTATCCTCAATCGGTCATAACTCCAGCATCGCAATCTTTTCTTGCAGCCAGAACCATCAGGAGAGTTTAGCCTCAATGGGCGTAGCATACTGCTATTGTTCTAATGGCCAAGTTGTGTAATTTAAGGTTCTAAGGTTATTGGTGCTTAATGACTCCTTAGAAGACCCATATTCTCCTCGTTGCAACACAAGGGATATCGGTACAGACCAAGGTGCCACACCAACGTAGCCACTGTTTCACCCGTGTCGGTCTACACCGGACAGGTCCCTCACAGCTTATGCTACCTAAACAGGGTATCCCCAGATCCGGGTTAGGATCTATGTAACTCTCATGCAACCCACAAATTTAAAGCAGACAAGTCAATACAATTGAAAACACAGTTATGAACTAACCCTAAGGTACACCTCACTTTAAGTCTTCGTGTCCCCAGCAGAGTCGCCAGTTCTGTGATCGGTGGATCTGGAACTGACTGTTTAACGCTGGTTCGCGAAATGTCGCGGTAAGCAAGAGTCGCCACCGTCTTTTATTTTCTCCAAATGGAAAGGACAAAAGCACAGAAAAATTCCTTAAAGAGATTGCTCTCGGTTCGGGAGGTAGATTATAGAAAGGGAAGGTGTTAGCACCCTTTCTATCCATGGTTATCCATGGGCTCTTAGATACTTGCTCACTTGTGTTTTCAAAATTGGTTTGTTTGCTTTTCAACTGTGGGTTTTAAAAAGTTTCTTTGAAAATTCCAGTTCGACTCTTGTATCGGTCCTCAAGAGTGTTTGAAAAATTGCTTTCGAAAGCTTTTTGAAAAGGTGTCGGTGTGAAAAGTATTTTTGAATTTGTTTTGAAATTTAGAGCAAGCATCTATGAGAACCTACCTACCCTAAGGAATTCGTCTGTGTAAATGTCCTTTAAAGTAATGCCATCCCACCATTGAGAGGTAGGTAGCACCACCGTTGGAGGTGTTCGGGTCAATTCGAGGGTTAGGGACAGTGTGGTCACCGAGCAATGGTAAGATACCTTAGAAGCTACCCTTATGCCATTGATCTTTTTATTCCGAGGCAACCGTTTTGAGGCAACTTGTTTCGAGGCAACTAGATCAATGGAACATAAGGACTCACTAAGACGTCCTGTACTCGACGACCACCTTTCGAGGGGCAAGGCAACAGTGAGGCGTACCCTAAGAGTGGTGTGTGAATTGTGTGTAATTTTTAGTTTATTATTTGTCTTGTCATGCATTGGTGATCTACGCTTTGATTTTATTTTTGGGCATTCATTCTTTCATGTTATTGTTTAACAGTTAAAGGTGCGGGAATTTAAAATGCGGGAAAGATAAAAGGTCCTACGCTATTACAAAGGCGCGGGTCTACAACGCCAAATTAATCCAGACCCGATTTAAAATAAATTGCAGAAAATAAATGCCTAATTAACTATTACAGGGCTTTGGAGCAAGTACATTATATTTACAACAAGAAATAAATAAAACGCGCAAAACAAAAATGTAACCGAGTGCGAGGGCGTTGGACCCTTTAAAGGAGTTAAAATAAAATTATTAAAAATAATTAAGTTAAATAAAGGCAATGACTTATTTTTCATGTTTTTGTATTTATGACATTAAAGAAAATTAAATTGGAATTTAAAAGTCAAATAATCCTAGTTCTAATTGTTTTTTTTATTTATTAAAAAAATATATTAAAGTCAAAACCTAAAATTAAAACTAAATTGATTATATAATTTAATTACAAAATTAATGGTTAATGATACTTATAATAAAAATATTTAATTAATTAAAAAAAGGGTAAAAAGTGCTAAAGGTCTATTTTTATTATTTTTGGTTATTGAGAAAAAAGAATTAAATTAACAACCTAAAATTGAAAACTAAATTAATTATGGGATTTATTTACAAAAATACTAAAATAAAATATCATTATTTTTTTTTTAATTTTATCTTTTCTGATTTTTTTTTTGTGTTTTGTGTTTTTATTATGAAAATAATTGAATTAATTTGAAATAATAAAAACTAAATAGAAGAAAAAGAAGAAAGAATGGAAAGAAAAGAAATAAAAATGCAAACTATGGGGGGGTGTATTTGATGAACTCTGGCCCAACAGAAGGAGCCCTTTTGCTGACTTTTTGGATCACATGTGGAGCGTTGACTGGAGCATTCTATGGACCTCCCATTCTGACCTTCAGATGCTTCTTTCAAGACACTTGGCAAGACTTTGTATTGGGTGTATGGTGAACCATTGGAATGTGCACTGCGTTGGAACAAGTTAAACAAAATAATAGAAGTGAAATAGGGGGACCTGGGATTCGAACCCAGGTCCCAATGATCATTGCCTATACGCCTTAACCAATGGAGCTGCGTGCGTTAGTTGTATGTAATATAAGAAATAAATAATATAAAATAAAATGGTCGTTAGTGTTAAAAATAAAAATAAAAGCGCGCTGGATTCAAACCAGCCATTCACACTGTGCCACGCAGTCATCTTCCTCGTTGCTTTATTTTCCTGAAAATATCAAAACATTGGCAACGGTTTTTACACCGTTTCAGAAAGGGCCTTTACAAAAAATAGCGAACAGCACATGGGGGCTCATAAATTGAGCGCGAGGGTGGCACTCTCTTCGTCCAAGCATGCTGGTTCTAATGGTGGTATTCAGGCATCTTAATTTTACCACCATTTTAAGAAACGCCCAATTTTGACCTCCAAGAACCCTAATCTGCATCCATGGTAGAATCACATATAGTATACAAAAACGCAATTAAAGTAGATGGTTAGCTTCAGAAAGGTTTAATTAGCACGAATCCACAAATAAAATGTTATGTAAATGCATAAATTGTAAAATGCGATTGTGAGAAAAAGTGGAAAGAGTCTGGCTTCTGTACAGTGATTCAAGGGGTTAGGGATTGTGTTCTTGATCCAGGAAGGTTCCTTGATGTCCCAGGAATGTGATAGGATCGTTGTTTTGGCTTGAATCAAGCTCCAACCCTGTTTTCAGTTTTGAGAAAAAAATGGCCAAAAATGTGAATTTGCTTTTGAGTGTTTATGCGCAGCTTAGGTCTCCATTTGGTTTCTGATCACTTGTATATACATTAGGCAATGTGTTTGGATGAGAATTATGGCCTCTTAATGCAAAGCAATCAATTTCAAGATTCTCCATAAACCTCCATAACCAAATTTCCATTTTTGAATCAATTTTTGAATTCTTGCTTCTTTGAGCCTTGGCACGAAAATGGGATATACATAATGATGCTTCAAGGTTAATCAAAGCCAAATATTCCTTTAAATTAATTTTTTTGAATTTCTCTTGATTTTAAAAGATTTAAAATTAATTAAATCCAACAAAATCAATAAAAAATGAAAAAATTAATTAAAAAATCTGAAGTAAAAGGTGGGACACGTGGGAAGCATGGCCAAGTTAATTCAAGTGAAAAAAGTGGGCCCTTTTTGTCAAAAATGAAATTTCAAGGATAAATGATTTTGGCCATTTCACAAAAATTTCCCAACTTCTCCAATGCATATCTTGCTTAATTTTTAAGCTTTGATCATGTTCTTGGACATTTTAGAAAGGTCTTGAAGTCCTATAAACAATGTCTTTGGTCCCATGTAATTTTGATTTACCAATCTCAAGTTATGGCCTTTGACTTAAAGTCCCTTTTTGTTGACTTTTGAAAATGACCTATAATGTTGAAATTGATAACTTTTTGTGAGAGCATTTCTTGGACTTGGAGTGTGAATATGAGTTGTAGGAAATGTCTTCCCCTTCAAAATGATCATTGGATGGGATTTTTCTGATGAACCATGAAAAAGTTATGCCTTGGTCAAGTTACAGTTGACTTTTTCAGCTGTCCAAAAATAGAAACTTTTGCATCTTGATGATTTTTGAGCCAAGCTTTGAGAATCATGATCAAGCATTGATCAAATGATGTTTGTGGCTTCAAAATAAGATGTTGACCAAAAATTTGAACTTTTGACTGTCAAATGACCATTTTGCCCCTACAGTTGACTGTAGTGCAATTAGGGTTTTTGACTGTGCAATTTTGTGCTGAAAGTCTTGAAACTTGACTTGTAGGTGCTTGACAATGTTTATAGGCATAGGAGACTTGATTGAGCTCTTGAAAACTTCAACTTCCTGATCAGAACCAAAACCCTAATTTTGACTGCTTAGGAGGCCCTTGAACTGTGCAATCCTTTGGGAATTTTGAAGCATGACTTGGCAATTTCTTGGAGAATATGGGAGGGAAAATTTTGGGGTACAACAACCGTGTACGAAGGCAACCAAGTGGGGTGTACCCTAAGAGTGCGCATGTGCGAATGTGTCGTTTTCAATTATTTTTATCTTTGCACATGTTAAGGGTGATCTAATTTGATTTTAAGATTAAACATTCAGTCTAGTCATGCAAACCCTATTATCAAATATCTAACAGTTATATAATTTGCGGAATTAAAATGCGGAAATTAAATTACAAGGCGTCGGCTATTTACATCGCCAAAAGCAACCCTTTGAAAATAAAATAAAGCAGTAAAAATAAATAAAAGGTCCTAATTATCTATTACATACCGGAAGCAGATACATTAATTGGATAAAAAATAAAGCGCGACGCGAAATTAAATCGAAGGCGAAATTAGGGTTTTGGCCCTTTTTAAAAGAAAATGCTTTTTTTTGTTGTTTTTTATTTAAGAAAAGAAATTAATCCTAAAATTAAATACTAAATTAATTAATTGGTGAAAAATAATAAATGACATATTTTTGGAGTTTTTGATATTTTAAGAAAGAAATTAAAATAATTAAATTATGTTAAAACCTAATTAATTCTAATTGATTTTATTTATTTACAAAAATAAATTAAAGTTTCCTAGAATTAAAAACCTAATTAATTAGTTAGTGTTTATTAATAAAAATAAAATTCTGAATTAAAAAAGTATTTTTTGTGATTTTTAGATAAAAAAGAAAATATGTGATTGGTTAGTAAATTAGTTAAATAAAAATAAAGTAATTAAATAAAATAAACTATTAAATAAAATATATGAGAAAGAGAGAGTGGGCCTGAAATCTGGAGGTGTGGAAAGTAAATTTGTTGGCCCATTAGCTGAAGGTTCAATTGACTTTCTTGATTTGCTGCATATGCGTTGACCTGGCTCTTTGGTGGACCTTTGATACTGACCACCATATCTGGCCACCTGGCCATCTGGCTCCCTGATTGGTGAGGGAGTATAGTGAACCTCCAGCTTGAACACGCACATGATTCCCTGAAAATAATTGAGAAAAATGCAATTTGCTAGAGGCAAGGATCGAACCCCTGACCTCCAGCCTTTGAATGCCTTAATGCTAACGTGGTGACCGCTGGGTTGCGTTGTTTCATTTGTTAACAAAATACAACGTAACAATAATATAAGAAAACAATTGCATTAGTGGGATTTTGGCGCGAATTTCAAACAGACCAACAGAAGGGTGACAATGCATCATCCTCTTCCTAAAAAAAACCTGTATATTTACCTACGGATTTTTATCCGCAACTAAAAACGCAGCATCATTCCAAAATCCTCCCCGGGCTATGAAAATGATTTCTAAGGCCAGGGTTGAGTTTGACTCAACCCCCTGGATGCAACCATGTCCATCATGTAGATCAATTTTACCTGAAACGAAACCCCCCAAAAACACGAACCAAACCCTAGCAATGGTGGTTCTCCATATAAGTCAGATAAATGCAATTGATTATTATGAAAATCTTGCAAATGATGTGAGGGTTAAGAATATGCAGTTATTTCATTCAATGGATGCAAGAATAGTGATTTTCGATTTCAAGAATATGGCGGATTCATGGACTACTTACAGTGCAATAGGAGGTCTGAAAACGCGTGGTTTGGATTGGGTTAGCTTGTGAGAGTTGCCAGGAAGCGATTGAGACCAATATCAAGTCCTGAAAATGCCTCTAACTTTGATTTCGATCTCCCACTTTTTTGTGATTTTTGCAACTTTCGTTCTGCCTCCATAATTGATTTCCAACCCTGATTCTTGTGCCTTTCGCTTGCTTATGTATTGCACATTGTATTAGGGTTCAAACTTCTATCCAAATCTCCCTCTATCAATGATTTTGATGTGGATTTGATTTGCCTTTACAAACTTTCCAAATTTGATCCAAATCATATCTTCTTGTGCATAATGACCTTGATACGAGTTTGACTGCAATGCTAGCTATAGTTGGAGCCTGAAATAACCAGAAAATCATTTGTTATCAATGCCTTAGATTTTATGTGATTTTATTTAATTTAAAATGAATTAATTCAAATAAAAATCAAATTAAATAATAAAAATTTGATATGGACACATGGCCAAAGCTAGAGCACGTGGGCAACAAGGCAAACTCAAAACAAGTGAAAAGGAATGGGCCCATTTGGCAAAATTTGAAGTTTGGGGGATAGTTGACTTTTGGCAATTTTGCAAAAAAGTCCAACTTCAACAATGCATAACTTCTTCAATTTTGAACTTTTGGAGTTGTTCTTGGACTTTTTAGAAATATTGAGATGTCCTATAACCAACCCTTTTGGTCTCATCTCATTTTGATATTCCATTCTCAAGTTAGAAGCTTTGACAAGAAATGTGTTTTTGTTGACTTTTCAAAATGACCTATAATGTACAAATTCATAACTTCTTGTGAGTGCATAATTTGATCCTGGGGTATGAATATTTATTGTATAGAATTGCATCCTCTTAAAAATGAGCTTTGGATGGGTCATTTCTCATAAAGTATGAGAAAGTTATGCTTGGTCAAAGTTGGGTTGACTTTTCCTACAAAACCCTAATTTAGTAACTTTTGAATCTTGATGAATTTTGAGCAATCCTTGATGAATCATGATAAACCCTTGATCAAATGATGAAATATCCTTCAAAATGAGAATGTTGACAAAAAATCTTGAAGTTTGACTGTATTTGGGTCACAGTTGACTTTTGCCCTAGCACAGTCGATTTTTGGACCTTTGAGCAATTGACTGAGCAAACTTCCTCTGTAAGGCTTGAAATTTGACATGGATGATCTTGAGAACATATTAGGACTTTGGGGAGAATTTGGGGTCACTTGGACTCAGGGATCTTGATGCAATGTGAAACCCTAGTTTGGGGAAGACTGCCTTAGGAGAGAGCTTGTCTGACCAATTCTTGAGCAAATTTGAGCAACTTGGAGATCTTTCTTGCAATGTTTTGAGAAAATATGGGAGGGAAGGGTACAACAGCTGCCCCTGTTCAATCTTCTTAAACCTGAGGATGCAGATTGGCTTTTGGTGCCTTTCGTGATCCGAAGGTGGAAGATGATTGAACACTAGAGTGCCCAGAAATTTGCACTCGCATGAAGTGGTAGTTGCCTTGTGATGTCGGGAATGGGCTTACAGATTTCATTTGGAGAAGTGTAGATCGCATAAGAGATTCCTTAGCGAGAGCTTGCATACCTGCTATTGAGGAAGATTCCGCTGGGGAAGTCTGATTTTTTTGTTGAGATTTAGGAACTTGCCCGTAATTCAACTGAGGTGTCGAGATTTAGAAACTTGCCCATAATTCAACTGAGGTGTCGAGATTTAGGAACTTGCCCGTAATTCAACTGAGGTGTTGAGATTTAGGAACTTTCCCGTAATTCAACTGAGGGGGGAAACATCTTCGTCGAGATTTAAGAACTCGCCCGTAATTCAACTGAGAAAACTTCTCTGCTGAGATTTAGGAACTTGTCTGTACTTCAACGGAGGAACAACTTTGTCGAGATTTAGGACCTTGTCTGTACTTAAACTGAGAGAACATCTCTGATGAGTTTTAAGAACTTGTCAGTAATTCAACTTGGGGAAACATCTTCGTCGAGATTTAAGAACTCACCCGTAATTCAACTGAGAAAACTTCTCTGCTGAGATTTAGGAACCTGTCTGTAATTCAACGGAGGAACAACTTTGTCGAGATTTAGGACCTTGTCTGTACTTCAATTGAAAGAACATATCTGTTGAGCTTTAAGAACTTGTCAGTAATTCGACTTGGGGAAACATCTTCGTCGAGATTTAAGAACTCGTCCGTAATTCAACTGAGAAAACTTCCCTGCTGAGATTTAGGAACCTGTCTGTAATTCAACGGAGGAACTTTGTCGAGATTTAGGACCTTGTCTGTAATTCAACTGAGAAAAACTCCATTGAGATTTAAGAACTTGTCAGTAATTCGACTGGAGGGAAACATCTTCATCGAGATTTAAGAACTCGCCCGTAATTCAATTGAGAAAACTTCTCTACTGAGATTTAGGAACCTGTCTGTAATTCAACGAAGGAACAACTTTGTCGAGATTTAGGACCTTGTATGTACTTCAACTGAGAGAACATCTCTGCTGAGTTTTAAGAACTTGTCAGTAATTCTACTTGGGGAAACATCTTCTTCGATATTTAAGAACTCGCCCGTAATTCAACTAGAAAACTTCTCTGCTGAGATTTAGGAACTCGTCTGTAATTCAACGGAGGAAAAATCTTCATAGCTTTGAATTTTGTGAGAATCTAACCGCATCTTTCCTGAAAGGTAAAGGTTAGCTGTATGTAATGCATGATATGTATCAAGCAATGATGTTCTCAAAATAAATGAGATTGTGTTATATGATGCGTATATGTATGTGTCATGATGTATGGAAATGTAATGTTTTTAGCTGGGGAAAATAAATCCCGGGTAGCTGCTGGAGAAAAGAGCTGAATTCTTCGTTTCCGCTGGGGATAGCGAATAAAGATGATCGTGAGAATAAGCCTGCAGGAGAGGATAAATTTGTTGGGGAATAAACTGATGAGGAGATTACTTTGTGGGGAAGAGATGCTTTGTAGAGGATTCTGTTGATAGATTCAGCTGGGGATGAATTACCGCTGCTGGTGATAATGAATCTTGTTGGGGATTGAATTCCTGTCGGTGAAAGGAATGAACTCCGCTGGGGATGACTCTTCCAATAGCGACCTTACTGGGGATAACCTTTTAGGCTCTACTGGGGACAATCTGCCAGAGTCTACTGGGGATGATTCTCCAAACTTCACTAGGGAAACTTTTCAGACTGCGTTGGGGAAACTTTCCAAACTCCACTGGGGGTATTTTATACTTCGCCGGGGATGATAAGACTTTTCAATGCTGATGGTAGATAAACTCTGCTTGGGGAGAATATTACCGATTCATTCGCGGTTGTGAGTCTCAGCTGGGGAGAGCTAACATTACTGCCTTCTCTTACTCTGCGAGGAGTGAAAGTATTTCAGCCATATTCTTCAGCTAAATTTACCTTGTACCTGGTGGACAGAGCAACTGTACAGTTTGGACAATTCTTATTGCCCCTGTTTCTGATATTACAAATGATGGTCTTTTGTTTCGTATGTAAATATTCATGAGCAACAATTAATGTCAAATGCATATATAAAAAATGAACATTGGACGTTCTTTGCAAAACAAAACAGATAAAGGAAAAACAATTTGAAATTTCTTTGAAGATGAATTGTATTGATTTTGAAGTTTGGCCTGTAAATAGGTGTTTTTGTACAAGAGACTGACGTCCTAGTAAGAGAACGCCGCCGAACAAATAGAATTTATACAATTTGTGAAAACAAGGAAAAACAGCTATGTGAATAATCCCACTGTGTTCCAACTCTGCTATTGCCCTTATGTCCTCGAGCATCTCATCACTTTGCTACTTGGTTGAAGGTAGATCAGATTGTTTAGTATCGTCTGAGCTTGATAGTCGATACCGAAGTCTGGCTGCAAAGTGATCCAATGAGACATAGTGTTACGCTTTAATCCCTAATTTTTGCCTGGACCGCCCTTTTGGGTTTTCAGTCCACCGGGATACCCTTTTTTGCCCAATCCGCATTTTCAGGTTTTCGACTTGCCGGGTGTACATATTTTTTCATTTTCATCCCTTATTTTTGCCCGAACCCTTTTGGTTCGCCGGGAAGCCCTTATTTTTGCCTAGGCCAGTCAACCTAGCGGGTCTTTGATTATGCGTAATATTTTTTCACTATGTCTGCATTGACGGGGTGAGGAAGGTTGTCACCATCCATGGTGGTTAGAATCATAGCTCCTCCTGAGAAAATGTTCTTAACCATAAATGGCCCTTCGTAAGTAGGGGTCCATTTGCCCCTGGGATCACCTTGAGGTAAGATAATGCGCTTGATTACCAGGTCCCCAACTTGATACTCTTGTCGTCTGACTTTCTTGTTAAACGCCTTGATCATTCGCTTTTGATACGTTTGACCATGACAAATAGCAGTAAGTCTCTTCTCGTCGATTAAATTCAGCTGATCAAGCCGGGTTTGAATCCAGTCATCTTCGTTCAAACATGCATCCTTCATAATCCGAAGAGAGGGTATCTGAACTTCAATGGGCAAGACGACTTCCATGCCATAAACCAAGGAATAGGGTATTGCCCCTATTGACATCCGTGTTGAGGTACGGTACCCATGAAGAGCAAATGGTAACATCTCGTGCCAGTCTTTGTATGTCACTGTCATCTTCTGCACAATCTTCTTAATGTTCTTATTAGCCGCTTCTACAGCCCCATTCATCTTCGGCCGATAGGGAGAAGAGTTGTGATGCTGTATTTTGAACTGCTTGCAGAGCTCGGTGATCATCTTATTATTGAGATTTATACCATTGTCTGTAATGATCCTCTCTGGTACACCATATCGACAGATCAGGTTGTGCCGAATGAACCTCGCCACGACGTTCTTGGTCACTGTAGCAAAGGAAGCTGCTTCAACCCACTTCGTAAAGTAATCAATCACTACCAGGATGAAACGATGCCCGTTAGATGTCGTAGGTCTTATATCGCCGATCATGTCAATTCCCCACATTGCAAAAGGCCAAGGTGCTTTCAAAACATTCAGAGGTATCAGAGGTATGTGCACCTTATCAGCATAGACTTGGCACTTGTGGCAGGTCCGAGAATGCTGATAACAGTTGGCTTCTATTGTAGACCAATAATATCCTTCCCGTAGGATTTTCTTTGCCATGGTGTGTCCACTGGAATGAGTCCCGAAAGTACCTTCATGTAACTCTACCATAATTCTTTCTGCTTCGTTCTTATCCACACATCGCAGCAAGGTTGAATCATGGTTACGCTTGTAAAGAATGTCATTGCTGATGAAGAACTTCGCTGCGAACCTCCTCAGAAACTTTTTATCATTACCAGATGCACCCTTGGGGTATTCCCGAGTTTTAAGATACCTCTTCACCTCGTGGAACCAGGGTTTATCAGTTACCTCTTCAGTCTCAATGTCACAGCAATGTGCAGGTTCATCCAACCTCTCAATGGTAATCCGGGGAGCCTCATTGTCCCATCTGACCTTGAACATAGAAGACATCGTAGCTAGCGCGCCCGCCAACTGATTCTCCTCTCTAGGGAAGTGTTCAAAGGTTATCTCCTCGAAGTGTGGAAGCAAAGTCAACACATACTCCTTGTAAGGAATAAGATTAGGGTGTTTCGTATCCCACTCGCCCTTGATCTGACTGATCACGAGAGCGGAATCTCCGAAAACACTTAAAAATTTAATCCTTAGGTCAATAGCTGCTCGAAGACCCATAATGCACGCTTCATACTCCGCCATATTGTTGGTGCAGTTGAAACATAATCGGGCGGTGAGCAGAGTATGAGAGCCTTCAGGAGATATGATCATGGTGCCAATGCCATTACCCAAAGCGTTTGAAGCTCCATCAAAGTACATAGACCATCAGGATCCTTCCTCAGGTCCTTCATCTGGTCCAGGTGTTTCACAGTCAGTTACCAACATGATATTCTCATCCGGGAATTCGAAGTTTATAGACTGATAATCGTCCACTACCTGATGTGCCAGATGATCTGCCAACACATTTCCCTTGATTGCCTTTTGGGTTGTGTACTGGATGTCATACTCAGTCAAGATCATCTGCCATTTCGCTATTCTTCCAGACAAGGCAGGCTTTTCGAAGATATACTTGATTGGGTCCATTTTTGATATCAATAGAGTAGTGTGAGTCAGCATATACTGTCTCATCCAGCAAGCAGACCATGCCAAAGCACAACAATTTTTCTCAAGCAACGAGTATCGGATCTCACAGTCGGTAAATTTTTTGCTAAGGTAGTAAATAGCATGCTATTTTCGGCCAGACTCGTCATGCTGCCCCAGCACGCACCCCATTGAATTGTCGAGTACTGTCAAGTATAAGATTAAAGGTCTCCCTTCAACTGGCGGCATCAGAATAGGTGGCTCTTGGAGATACTCTTTGATTCTTTCAAAAGCGGCATGACATTCATCGTTCCATCTTACCACTTGATCTTTCTTTAGTAACTTGAAGATTGGCTCACAAGTAGCAGTCAGGTGTGAGATGAATCGGGAAATATAGTTCAGACGTCCCAGAAATCCTCTGACTTTTTTCTCTGTTCGGGGAGCTGGTATTTCCTGTATAGCCTTCACCTTTGCATGATCCACTTGAATACCTTTGTCACTTACGACGAAACCCAACAACTTACCAGACCTCACCCCGAAGGTGCACTTGTTCGGGTTTAACCTCAGCCTGTACAACTTTAACCTGTCAAATAGCTTCTGAAGATGGTCAAGGTGTTCTTCCTCAGTCTGGGATCTTGTAATCATGTCGTCGACGTATACCTCAATCTCATGATGGATCATGTCATGGAACAAAGCGACCATGGCGCGCTGATACGTTGCCCCAGCATTCTTCAACCCGAAAGGCATGACCTTGTAGCAAAATGTACCCGATTGAGTAACAAAGGTCGTCTTCTCCATGTCTTCAGGAGCCATTTTAATCTGATTATAACCGGAGAAACCATCCATAAAGGAGAAGACCTTATGTTGTGCGGTATTGTCAACCAGAACATCAATATGAGGTAGAGGGAAGTCATCCTTGGGGCTTGCCCTGTTCAGATCCCTATAGTCAACACACATTCGAACTTTACCATCCTTCTTCGGCACAGGAAACACATTGGCAACCCACTGCGGGTAAGAAGTAACTGCTAGAAAACCGGCATCAAACTGTTTCATAACTTCGGCCTTGATTTTCTCAGACATCTCTGGGCGCATTTGGCGAACTTTCTGTTTTACTGGAGGACAATCTTCCTTGGTAGGCAGTCGATGAACCACGATATCAGTATCCAACCCAGGCATATCTTTATAAGACTAGGCAAATATCTCATCATAGTCACACAGCATCTGAATCAGCAGTTGCTTAACACTAGATTCCAGATTTGCACCGATCTTGACCTATTTCTTGTCTATCTCTGTACCCAGATTTACTGATTCCACTAGCTCTTCATGCGGCTGTGTGGCCCTCTCTTCCTGAAATAACAGTCTGGCAAGTTCACCAGGCACTTCACAATCATCTTCACCTTCGTCTTCGGCTAAGTTGATCAGATTTTCGAAGTCATAACCGGCAGTAGCAGAGTCGTTATCAGTGGGATCCAGAGTGGATGTATACCTGTATATGTGAGTGTATGTAAAATAGTTGTTTTGCAAGATAAAAAGAAAAAGAAAAACAAGGAGCGCAAAATTTGAAATGCAATAAACGTCCAATGCTTTTATTAATGATATATGGAAATGACACACATAATGCCCTCACAAACAAAGCCACGGTGTCTCGGGTAAGGCACCGGGCCGTAAAGTTTAAAAATTATCTGTTACAAATTCAAAACAAAAAGTCTCATTACTGGGTAATATAAGAAACTGGCATAAAATCCTTTGTTGTCCAATTGCTCAGGCCACCATCGGTAGTTAGGTAAATCTAGCTATCAATATCAAACTCTTCATCATCATCATCCCCGATATCATTCACTCCCGCGTCATGTTTTGGCATAGGAGCCGTTATGACATTAGGCTTTCCTGGCGCTTCGAACTCAATTTCTTTAGCATCAATTAAATCTTGTACTTTATTCTTCAGGACCCAGCAATCATTCGTATCATGCTCCGGGCTATCGGAATGAAAAGCACAGTGGGCGTTCGGGTTGTACAGCGGTGATGTTGTATTGGGATTCTTCGGGGCTTCCTTCAGAATCACTAAGTTGGTCTTTAGCAATTGCAGAAGAATCTAAGACAGGGTCATATGGAGCTGAGTGAATTGTCTTTGCAGCCTCTCGGCTCTTGGCTGATTGTTGCGTTGTGTGGCAACAACAGGTCTTGATATAACCACCGTATTGACTGCTTGGCGGCGCTCAGGTCTATTATGGCTCTTTGAACTGTAAGCAACGCTATATTCCTTCTTAAAAGGCTTCTTTTCGGTACTTGACGAAGCACCCTTCTGTATCTTACCTCTCTTAATACCGGCCTTAACTCTTTCCCCGGTTATAATCAGCTCAGTAAACCCGGACGATGAACTTCCAATCATATGGTTGAAATACGGACCAGACAGGGTCCCCAGAAACATATCCACTAACTCCCTGTCAGCCAGCGGGGGTTGTACTCTTCCAACAAGGTCCCTCCATTTCTGAGCGTAGTCTTTGAAACCTTCGCTCGCACCCATAGACATACTCTGAAGTTGGGTACGCGTGGGAGCAAGGTCGGCATTGTATTGGTACTGCTTGTAAAAAGCAGCAGCAAGGTCTTCCCAATTACGGATACTAGCTCCTTCCAACTGGTAAAACCATTCAAGTTGATTCCCTGAAAGACTATCTTGAAAGAAGTGGATCCAGAGGTTCTTATCAGAAGTGTATGGCTGGATCTTTCTAACATACGAACGGAGGTGCAGCTTTGGACAAGAAACCCCGTCGTATTTAGCAAAGCTTGGTGCTTTAAACTTGTGGGGAATCACCACCCCAGATGATAAACCCAAATTACCAAAGTCCAATCCAGGTACTTTCTGGATCTCCATCGCACTTAACTGATCTTCAAGCTGTTTATACCTATCCTTAGTCGGAGGATACTGGTCTTCATCAAAGTCAGTCTCGTTGTCAGATACCACAGGGCTAGGAGCCCTCCTTTCTTCCTGGTTTTCTCCCCCTCCAGATGAGTGGGATAAATTGACTTCATCTCGCAAATTGTTACCAAATCTACGACCCATGTTCAGGAGGACCGTCTTCTTCTTCTTCTTCTTCTTATCCTTCAAGATAAGAGTCTTCAGATCTTGCTGACCCTTAGCCAAATTCATGAACATTTCCTGGAATTGAGCGTTTTGAGCTTGTAGAGCCTTGATAGCTTGATCAGTTGATGTTTCAGCAGACATGATGTGCTGAAATAAACAACGAAGAAGATGAGAAACCTGTAAGGGTACTTGTAATGAGGTTCATGGAATGAAATGCGTATGATATTGTGATCGGTGGATCTGGAACTGACTGTTTAACGTTGGTTTGCGAAATGTCGCGGAAGCAAGAGTCGCCACCGTCTTTTATTTTCTCCAAATGGAAAGGACAAAAGCACAGAAAAATTCCTTAAAGAGATTGCTCTCGGTTCGGGAGGTAGGTTATAGAAAGGGAAGGTGTTAGCACCCTTTCTATCCATGGTTATCCATGGGCTCTTAGATACTTGCTCACTTGTGTTTTCAAAAATGGTTTGTTTGCTTTTCAACTGTGGGTTTAAAAAGTTTCTTTGAAAATTCCAGTTCGACTCTTGTATCAGTCCTCAAGAGTGTTTGAAAAATTGCTTTTGAAAGCTTTTTGAAAATGTGTTGGTGTGAAAAGTATTTTGTTTTGTTTTGAAATTTAGAGCAAGTATCTAGAGTCGTCTACCTACCCTAAGGAATTCGTCTGTGTAAATGTCCTTTAAAGTAGTGCCATCCCACCATTGAGAGGTAGGTAGCACCACCGTTGGAGGTGTTCGGGTCAATTCGAGTTTATAGGGACATGGTGATCACCAGAGCAATGGGAAGACACCTTAGAAGCTACCCTCATGCCAGGTTCCCGGATCATGAGGACTTACTAAGACATCCTCTACTCGACGATCACCTTTCGAGGCAAGGCAACAGTGAGGCGTACCCTAGGGGTGGTGTGTGATTTGTGTGTCGCTTTCATTTGCATTTATCTTGTCATGTTATCGGTGATCTAGCGTTTGTTTTTATTTTGTCCATACATTCTTTCATGCTTTTATTTAACAGTTAAAAATATTGCGGGAATGTAAAAATCTAAAGCTATTACAAATGGCGCGGGTCCACATCGCCAAAAGTTTCTCGAACCCGATTTGACAGAAAATAAATAAAGGAATTAAAAGTGCGAGAAGTAATTAAAATGTTACAAGGCCTTGGGAGAGATACATGAATATTTAAGCGGAAAAGAAATAAGTATGCGAATTAATAAGGAATTAAGAACGAGGGCGTTGGACCCTTTTGCAAAAATTGAATTAATGATGAATTAATTAATTAAAAGGAAAGCAAGAACTTGTTTTTTTTTGGTATTTTATGATTTTTTTAGGATTTTAAGGAAAAAGAATTAATTAAAATTAAAATAAGATGCAAACCCTAACCCTAATTATTTTTTAATTTATTAAGAAATATTGAAGTTTTTGACCTAAATTAACCCTAAGTTATTTTCATGCAATTTAATTATAAAAAATAAATGTTTAGTTATTTTAATTATTATGAAAGAAAAAAATAAAAAGATGCCAATTATTAAACCTAATTCTACATTTTTTAGATTTTTATTAAAAAAGAATTAAAATTACAACCTAATTTAAAACTAAATAATTACATGCAAATTTATTTATGAAAATATTAGAAATAAAAATAGTTATTGTATTTTTCCTTTTTTCTGATTTTTATTGTATTTTATAATTTTATGAAAATAGTAATTAAATTAACAAATAATAATCAAAAGAAATAAAATAAAATAAAATATGACAAACCTAGGGGGTTGCAGTCCCCAATATGGAGGTGTAATCTTGAGAAATCTGGCCCAATAAGCATGGTCCGTTTGACTCTTCCAGGCAGCATGCTGGCACATTGACTCATGTCTACGCTGTTCTCTAATCCTCAGCCTTTGGATTGACCCTGATATGCACGTGAACGGTTTGATTTGGAGGGCGTATGGTACGCTTTGATATTGAACCTGTACGTGAATTCTTATTGGAAAATAATATGGACGTAATGTAGACCTGGGGCTCGAACCCAGGTCATGAGGATTAACAACAACAACGCTTGCCAGCTGAGCTAATTTACATATGTTAATATATAATAACTAATAAACATTATAAAAAGAAAACAATGGTTAGTGGGCTCTGCGCGCAAAATTTTAAACTGGCCAATCCATTGACGCCACAAATTCATCTTCTTCATTGTATTATCTTTTCCTGAAACAAAACAAACATGGCAACGGTTTTTTACGCGTTTTCTTAGGCATGCTACTAGAAAATAGCGATTAGCCCTACGACGCTCATAAATTGAGCGCGAGGGTTCCATGGTCTTCGTCCACATGCGCTGATCACAACCATGGCACTGTGGTGTTCTAATTTTGCCTCATCTTGAAACCCCTATTTCGAAGCTCTACAAACCCTAAAAAGCAACAATGGCATATTTGTACACAATGCATAAAAACGCAATTAATTCACATGGTAAACATCAGAATGCATCGTTTAGTAAGAATACCTAAACTAAATGTCATGAAAATGCTTCAAAATTAAGATACGAGTATGCAATTTTATGAGAAAAATTTTGATTCTGTACAATGATTCTTGAGGTTTGGATGACTGTTTTTGATTGGGAATCGTTCAATGATGCTTGAGGAAGCTAATGAGATAGGTTTTGAGACTTGAATTGCCTTGCAAAGGTGTTTTCAGATTTGAGTTTCTTGCAAAATTTTCCAAGTTTGATAATGGCTTTTCTGAGCAGCTGCGCGTGTTGGATGATTAGGTTTGTGTTTTGGCTTTTGTATTGAGTCAATTAGGTCAAGAAAAATAGAATAAATCCATTGCATTCATGGTTTTTGGAAATTTGATTTTCTAGGATCTTTTTCAATCTCTTCCATGTGCTTTTTGATACAAATCAACTCCAATCTCTCCAAACCTTTCCATATTGGGATATGCACGAATTATTGAGAATAAAACATGTACAAAAAGATTGGAAAACTTAGGTTAGCATTTTTCATATATTTTATTTGATTTAAATGAATTATTATAAATAAAAATTCAAATAAATAAATAAAAAATGAATAAAGACTTCCCTTTGGGCCAAGTAGTCGTGCACATGCCATGGATGATGAATTATGGAAGAAAAAATGGGCCCATTAGCAATTTTAGGTCATTTGAACCAATGTTGACTTTTCAAAATATCCAAAAATTTCCCAACTTCCACAAGGCATAACTTGCTCAATTTTTAAGCTTTTCTCATGTTCTTGGACATTTTGGAAAGGTCTTTGAGTCCTCTAACCAATGCCTTTGGTTCCATGTCATTTTGATTTACCAATCTCAAGTTATGGCCTTTGACTTAAAGTCCCTTTTTGTTGACTTTTGAAAATGACCTATAATGTTGAAATTGATAACTTTTTGTGAGAGCATTTCTTGGACTTGAAGTATGAAGATGAGTTGTAGGAAATGTCTTCCTCTTCAAAATGAGATTTGGATGGAATTTTTCTGATAATCCATGTGAAAGTTATGCCCTGGTCAATTTACAGTTGACTTTTTCAGCTGTCCAAATAAGGAAATTTTTGCATTTTGATGATTTTTGAGCCAAGCTTTGAGAATCATGATCAAGCATTGATCAAATGATGTTTGTGGCTTCAAAATGATATGTTGATAAAAAATTTGGACTTTTGACTGTCAAATGACCATTTTGCCCCTGCAGTTGACTGTTGTGCAATTAGGGTTTTTGACTGTGCAATTTTGTGCTGAATGCCTTGAAACTTGATATGAGGATGCTTGACCATATTTGTAGGCATGTGAGACTTGATTGGCCCTTTGGAAACTTCATTTTCTTGATCAGAACACAAACCCTAATCTTGACTGTTCATGAGGCTCTTGCACTGTGCAACCCTTGGAGAACTTTTGAAGCTTTGACTTGGCAATTCTTTGAAGAATATGGGAGGGCAAATTTTGGGGTACAACAGTTGCCCCTGTTCAATCTTCTTAGACCTGAGGATGCAGATTGGCTGACGTGCCTTTCGTAATCTGAAGGTGGAAGATGATTGAACACTAGAGTGCCCAGAAATTTGCGCTCACATAGTAACAGCGTGATAGTGGAATGGGCTTATAGATTCCATTTAGAGGTTGATGAATAGGATGATGGGCTTATAGATGCCATTTGGATGTTGATCGCGTAAGAGATTTCTTAGCGAGAACTTGCGTACCTGCAAAAGAAAAATGAGTACCTGACATGTTGCAGGAGCTGATTTTCAGATGCTTGATATAGATGTGTCCTGACTGGTTATAGGAGCTGGATCTGGAGCTTCACACGATGATGAATAAACCAGGGATGGTTACTACCTTAGCCTGAACGGTAAGAGAACCTTGGGTGACTTTAACTTCAACAACGCTCGTTGAGAAAAATCTTGGTGGGAATTACCATCTTCGCAGTATCGGGAAGAGAACCATAGGTAATTATAATCTGAAAGGGTAATTATAATCTGAAAGGGGAACCTAAAATGGAAATCTCATGCACCGTCGGAGAGAGAACCAATAGGAAATTATAATCTGAAAGAAAAACCTAAAATGGAAATCTCATGCACCGTCGGAGAGAGAACCAAAAGGAAATTATAATCTGAAAGAAAAACCTAAAATGGAAATCTCATGCACCGTCGGAGAGAGAACCAAACGGAAATTATAATCTCAAAGAAAAACCTAAAATGGAAATCTCATGCACCGTCGGAGAGAGAACCATAAGGAAATTATAATCTCAAAGAAAAACCTAACATGGAAATCTCATGCGCCGTCGGAGAGAGAACCAATAGGAAATTATAATCTGAAAGAAAAACCTAAAATGGAAATCTCATGCACCGTCGGAGAGAGAACCAATAGGAAATCATAATCTGAAAGAAAAACCTAAAATGGAAATCTCATGCACCGTCGGAGAGAGAACCATAAGGAAATTATAATCTCAAAGAAAAACCTAACATGGAAATCTCATGCACCGTCGGAGAGAGAACCATAAGGAAATTATAATCTCAAAGAAAAACCTAACATGGAAATCTCATACACCGTCGGAGAGAGAACCAATAGGAAATTATAATCTCAAAGAAAACCCTAAAATGGAAATCTCATGCACCGTCGGAGAGAGAACCAAATAGGAAATTATAATCTGATAACTTCTACTGAGTCTTCATCAGAAAAATCTGTTGGGAGTCGATTTAGCTGGACTAGAGAAGGCCTTGAAATATGATTGAGAATTTAGCTGAACCTTTCCTAAAAGGTAAAAGTCAGTCATATGCAATGCATGACATGGATCAAGCAATGATGTTCTCAACATAAATGAGATTTGTATGATATGATGCGTCTATGCATGCTATAATGATGTATGTGATGTTTTATGAATGTGTTTTCGTCTAGGAAAGTAAATCCTTGACGGGTGCCGGGAAATCATATCCTGGGCTGATATTGAAGAATAAGCTTTCGCTTCCGCTGGGGATGATAATTGCAAGAATACCGGTAGGAGAAGATAACTCCGTTGGGGAATAAACTTGGCGAATGGATTACTCTGCGGGGAGCAAAGTACTCTAGCGACCATGCTGGGGAGTGATATTCTGTGGGGAGAGACGTACTTCTGCTGAATTGTTGATAAGTATCTTGTTGAGGATGTCTTTGCTGTGTTGGAAGTATGAATAGACTTCGCTGGGGATAAGAAAGAACTATGTTGACGACGACCTTTCCGTGGCTTTTGGCTGAGGATAACCCAGTTATATCCTAGTACGGAAATAACTCTTTAAATAAAGCCGGGAGACGCGTTCGTGCTCTGCAAGGGATAAGCTTCCAGAATCTACTGGGGATAAGCTTAACTGCTTGGGGAGATAAATTCCAACTTTCCTGGGGGAACTGGGTTGGACTCTTCTGGGGAGATTTTGAACTGTAATTTTGTAAGTTTGAAAGAGGGAACCTATGCAGAGTTGCCTGCTGATGAGCTCGTGTAAAACCGCATCTGAAATGGAGAAGGAACCTGTGTAGGGTTACTTTGATGAGTTCGTGCAAAACTTCGTTTTTAGAAAGGGAGAACCTGTGTAGGGTTGCTGGGTGACGAGTCCATGTAAAACTGCATCTTGAAGAGAGGGAACCGGTGTAGGGTTACTTGACGGCGAGTTCGTGTAAAACTACGTCTGGAGGAGGAGAACCTGTGTAGGGTTTCTTCGGGGTAAGTTCGTATAAAACTTCTTGATGAACCGGGGTGAGGTTATCTTGAGCTAAATCCATGTAAGACTTCTGGAGGAACCGGGGTTAGGTTACCGCAGGATAAGTTCGTGTAAAACTTCTTGACGAACCGAGGTAAGGTCATCTTGAGATAGGTCCATGTAAGACTTCTGGAGGAACCGGGGTTAGGTTACTTGGATAAGTTCGTGTAAAAACTTCTTGAAGGACCGAGTTAAGGTCATCTTGAGATAAGTCCATGTAAGACTTCTGGAGGAACCGGGGTTAGGTTACTTGGATAAGTTCGTGTAAAAACTTCTTGATGAACCGGGGTAAGGCTACTTGAGATAAGTCCATGTGAGACTTCTGGGGGAACCGGGGTTAGGTTGCCTTGGGATAAATCCATGTAAGATTTCTAGGAGGAACCGGGGTAAGGTTGCTTCGGGATAAGTTCGTGTAAAACTTCTTGACGAACCGAGGTAAGGTCATCTTGAGATAGGTCCACGTAAGACTTCTGGAGGAACCGGGGTTAGGTTACTGCGGGATAAGTTCGTGTAAAACTTCTTGATGAACCGAGGTAAGGCTACTTGAGATAAGTCCATGTGAGACTTCTGGGGGAACCGGGGTTAGGTTGCCTGTGATAAATCCATGTAAGATTTCTAGGAGGAACCGGGGTAAGGTTGCATGATTTTGATTAAGTGGATTATTGTCCTGTTTGGTTTCGGATGTTAGCCCGCGATCTGGAATTTGTAAAGGTAGATGGTAATCATCCTTATGTTGATCTTTCCTTTGTACTTTGGTTGACAGAGCAATTGGATCGCCTGGATAACTCATTATTGCCCCTGTTTCGGAGGTGAGGGAAGAGGATACCTGTGTGGGTGATTGACAAATCTTCGGGTAGACAAGTGATGAGATACCGGAACATAGTCGTACGCTTTGATCCCTAACTTTTGCCTGGACCGCCCTTTCGGGTTTTCAGTCCACCGGGATACCCATTTTTGCCCAAGCCGCCTTTTCAGGTTTTCGACTTGCCGGGTGTACATATTTTTCATTTCATCCCTTCATTTTGCCTGAACCCTTTTGGTTCGCCGGGAAGCCCTTATTTTTGCCTAGGTATGTCAACCTGGCGGGTCTTTGATTATGCGTAGTATTTTTTCGACTATGTCCATGCTCTCAGAATGTAGGGAGTTGCCCCTGTTGTTGTGTTGCCATGCCACCAGAAGATCTTCGTTTGATCGTCCAATGCCCCAAGTGACTTAGACAGAGATTTGCCCCAGGCTGTTTGGCCTTTTGAGAGATTCTCCGAATCTTGATTGGATTGCCCCAGATAATGGACCATGGTCATGTCCTGCCCCTTGATTGGAAGCGCTTTTGTTCACTAGGTATTCATCGTGCGAAATTCCCTGCTGTTCAAACAAAAAGTCATATGCAAACAAAGTTATGTTAAAAATGCAAAGCTTATGTCTGTCTTGGAGATTTTGAAAATGCATTTTTTCCATAAAACATGTGAATGTTTGTAGAACATGATGTCAACTCTGCATTTACCGTAGCCTTAAGGAGTCAGGATACCTTCGTAACAGTATGCTTTCGAACTAACCCATGCTTCAGCTAGGACTTTTGAGGGTTATAACGTGGCCTGGTTCACGGTTTAAGAAACAAAGGATAAAGGCTCAAATTATTTGTACCCACCCGCTCTTCATGATGTTCTTCAAACCTAAACTCAGTTGATCGTGCGTTAGACCTTGGTTGAGTCTTTGCTTTGATATACCAGCGATGGTTCAGATATTGATAGTACATTTTGATTAGGCAGTCATTTCCTTTTTTGTTGAGGGTTTGTAGGACCTTCTTTCTTTTTGATTTCGTTACCCCTATTTTTTTTGCCTGAACTGTTTCCTTTTTGGAATTACAGTCAGCGGGATGCCCCAGTTTCATAAGTCCCTTTTTATAGGTTTTGACTTCTTGGGCTTTTCGTTTATGATTTTTTTTTTTGATAATGACTGCCTGTCCTTTTGATTGTTCTGAACCATCACTGTTTTTCTTTTTTCGTAAGGATCTCTTTGGTGCCATTCGTTATGCACTTGGATCAACTGAGAGACTACCCTGCCCCCGGGTTATGATTAAGGGTTTCAATTTTCGAAAATAAAAACTCCTACTTCTTTGGCTCAGAGGGGTTGACGAGGGATTATCTTCCTTATAACTCCAGTGTTTAGGATTTGAAACAATGCCTGTACCTCATCAGCGGGGTCTGTTCAAAAGCATACTGTAGATTATGGTATCGTTTTCGTCATCCTCCCTCAAGAGGCTTAGAATTAATGAGAGTTGACATCAGAAAAAATATGGAAACAGTTTGCATATAGTGAATGCGAATATATTGATTCAAAATAGACATAAGCGATGCATTAATGAACTAACAACGTTTAATCATGAATAAATGTTTGAACAGTTAAAAGAAAGTTACAACTTGAAAATTCTAATAAACACAAGTCTTCCAGTCTCAGGGCTTGTTATTTCAAATGGTGCCTCCTGTAGGGATGGTAGGAGCACTCAGCCTGGCCGTCTTGGGTGAATTCCACAGCTCCTTCCTCAATCAGGTCCTGGATTTTATTCTTCAAAGTCCAACAATCCTCTGTAGCATGCCCCGGGCTGTCAGAATGATAAGCGCAGCGAGCGTTGGGGTCATACCTTGAAGGTGTCCTGTTGGGATTCTTAGGAGGATCCTTTAGAGTTACCAAGTTCAACCTCAGCAGTTGTTGTAAGGCTTGAAGCGGCGACACGTTGAGCTTGGTGAATTTCCTTTTGGGCTTGTCTGGCTGAAGCTGGTGAGGTTGATACTGAATTGGTGATACTGAAGCCATATGAGGAGCTTTCTCCTTGCCTCTTTGTCTCAAAGATGGTCGAACGATGACTGGCTTTTTACCCTTAGACGTTTGCCCCAGTTGGTTATTCTGAATCAGTTGGTTGACGAGAAACCGGAGCTCATCTTGTCTTTGAGCTAAACCTTGAATGGCATTCCTCTGCCCCAGCATTTGGGCTTTCATTGCGTCCATCTCAGCTTGTAGGTGTTTCAGTCTCTCATCCTTAGCACTGTTCTTGACAAAAGTCCCCATGAAAAGTGTCCTTAGCTCCTCCTGCCCCTTGGATAGATTCAGGAGGATTTCCCCGAACCGAGTCTCTTGAGCAAGAAAGTCCTGGTTATCTAGTTGGAAGGCCATTGCTGAAATAAACAGCGAGAAAGGTAAGTGACCTGCAACAAAGATACCTGTTATGCAATGATGTGTATGACATGCATGCAATGTTTTCAAGGACCTCGCGGGGTAAACAAGAAAATTGGTTAGCATCTGGATCCAGTAGCTTGATTGAAAGAACTTCGTATTTGTTGAGAGTGTTTCTTCCAAGGGTCAAAGGCTCACCATATCCAGTGGGTCATGGCCTCTGACTTTAGTCATCATGTCTGGTTTTGATTTCCAAACAACCTTGGTTAAGGGAACCTTCTTCAAGAGTCAGAGCTCACCATATCAAGTGGGTCATAGCCCCTGACAACCTTGGCTAGAGGAAAATAAATCCTCTTTGCCCCTTGCTAGATGTTTGATTCATCGTGACCTGCATCACAAACCTTTGAGATCCTTGAAATGGGTTAGGATGTATGCAAGGGTATGATGTCATGATGCATGGGGTAATGTGGGTAACCCTGTTATGAGTCCCAATTAAGGACTGCAAACCAAAACCTGGAAGAAACTCGGTAAAACCTGTCATGAGTCCCAATTAAGGACTAAAACAAACACTGCAAGAAACTCGGTAAACCTTGTTATGAGTCCTAGTTAAGGACTAAAACAAAAAACCTGCAAGAAACTTAGTAAGCCTTGTTATGAGTCCTAGTTAAGGACTATGAACAAAACCTGCAGGAAATTCAGTAAACCCTATTATGAGTCCTAGTTAAGGACTATAAGCAAAACCTGCAAGAAGTTCAGATGTCAGATAACAAGCATGCAAGTAATCCAAGTTTGAAGGCACACAAGTCACACAAAAGAGCCCTTAGAGTTTAGGCCAGCATGGAGTTTGGGGTACTACCCTCTTGAAGTTGGTGGGCTTAAACCTGTCCTATCAAAAGTAACCGGGTTCTTAGAGGATCCCAATATCATTGACTACCCTCAATCGGTCATAACTCCAGCATCGCAATCTTTTCTTGCGGCCAGAACCATCACGAGAGTTTAGCCTCAATGGGCGTAGCATACTGCTACTGTTCTAATGGCCAAGTTGGGTCATTTAAGGTTCTAAGGTCTGTTGGTGCTTAATGACTCCTTGGAAGACCCATATTCTCCCCGTTTCAACACGAGGGATATCGGTACAGACCAAGGCGCCACACCAACGTAGCCACTGCTTCACCCATGTCGGTATACGCCGGACAGGTCCCTCACACCTTATGCTACCTAAACAGGGTATTCCCAGATCCGGGTTAGGATCTATGTAACTCCCATGCAACCCACAAATTTAAAGCAGACAAGTCAATACAATTGAAAACACAGTTATGAGCTAGCCCTAAGGTACACCTCACTTTAAGTTTGATCCCCAGCTGAGTCGCCAGTTCTGTGATCGGTGGATCTGGAACTGACTGTTTAACGCTGGTTCGCGAAATGTCGCGGAAGCAAGAGTCGCCATCGTCTTTTATTTTCTCCAAATGGAAAGGACAAAAGCACAGAAAAATTCCTTAAAGAGATTGCTCTCGGTTCGGGAGGTAGGTTATAGAAAGGGAAGGTGTTAGCACCCTTTCTATCCATGGTTATCCATGGGCTCTTAGATACTTACTCACTTGTGTTTTCAAAAATGGTTTGTTTGCTTTTCAACTGTGGGTTTAAAAAGTTTCTTTGAAAATTCCAGTTCGACTCTTGTATCAGTCCTCAAGAGTGTTTGAAAAATTGCTTTTGAAAGCTTTTTGAAAATGTGTTGGTGTGAAAAGTATTTTGTTTTGTTTTGAAATTTAGAGCAAGTATCTAGAGTCGTCTATCTACCCTAAGGAATTCGTCTGTGTAAATGTCCTTTAAAGTAGTGCCATCCCACCATTGAGAGGTAGGTAGCACCACCGTTGGAGGTGTTCGGGTCAATTCGAGTTTATAGGGACATGGTGATCACCAGAGCAATGGGAAGACACCTTAGAAGCTACCCTCATGCCAGGTTCCCGGATCATGAGGACTTACTAAGACATCCTCTACTCGACGATCACCTTTCGAGGCAAGGCAACAGTGAGGCGTACCCTAGGGGTGGTGTGTGATTTGTGTGTCGCTTTCATTTGCATTTATCTTGTCATGTTATCGGTGATCTAGCGTTTGTTTTTATTTTGTCCATACATTCTTTCATGCTTTTATTTAACAGTTAAAAATATTGCGGGAATGTAAAAATCTAAAGCTATTACAAATGGCGCGGGTCCACATCGCCAAAAGTTTCTCGAACCCGATTTGACAGAAAATAAATAAAGGAATTAAAAGTGCGAGAAGTAATTAAAATGTTACAAGGCCTTGGGAGAGATACATGAATATTTAAGCGGAAAAGAAATAAGTATGCGAATTAATAAGGAATTAAGAACGAGGGCGTTGGACCCTTTTGCAAAAATTGAATTAATGATGAATTAATTAATTAAAAGGAAAGCAAGAACTTGTTTTTTTTTGGTATTTTATGATTTTTTTAGGATTTTAAGGAAAAAGAATTAATTAAAATTAAAATAAGATGCAAACCCTAACCCTAATTATTTTTTAATTTATTAAGAAATATTGAAGTTTTTGACCTAAATTAACCCTAAGTTATTTTCATGCAATTTAATTATAAAAAATAAATGTTTAGTTATTTTAATTATTATGAAAGAAAAAAATAAAAAGATGCCAATTATTAAACCTAATTCTACATTTTTTAGATTTTTATTAAAAAAGAATTAAAATTACAACCTAATTTAAAACTAAATAATTACATGCAAATTTATTTATGAAAATATTAGAAATAAAAATAGTTATTGTATTTTTCCTTTTTTCTGATTTTTATTGTATTTTATAATTTTATGAAAATAGTAATTAAATTAACAAATAATAATCAAAAGAAATAAAATATAAAAAAATATGACAAACCTAAGGGGTTGCAGTCCCCAATATGGAGGTGTAATCTTTAGAAATCTGGCCCAATAAGCATGGTCCGTTTGACTCTTCCAGGCAGCGTGCTGGCACATTGACTCATGTCTACGCTGTTCTCTAATCCTCAGCCTTTGGATTGACCCTGATATGCACGTGAACGGTTTGATTTGGAGGGCGTATGGTACGCTTTGATATTGAACCTGTACGTGAATTCTTATTGGAAAATCATATGGACGTAATGTAGACCTGGGGCTTGAACCCAGGTCATGAGGATTAACAACAACAACGCTTGCCAGCTGAGCTAATTTACATATGCTAATATATAATAACTAATAAACATTATAAAAAGAAAACAATGGTTAGTGGGCTCTGCGCGCGAAATTTTAAACTGGCCAATCCATTGACGCCACGAATTCATCTTCTTCATTGTATTATCTTTTCCTGAAACAAAACAAACATGGCAACGGTTTTTTACGCGTTTTCTTAGGCATGCTACTAGAAAATAGCGATTAGCCCTACGACGCTCATAAATTGAGCGCGAGGGTTCCATGGTCTTCGTCCACATGCGCTGATCACAACCATGGCACTGTGGTGTTCTAATTTTGCCTCATCTTGAAACCCCTATTTCGAAGCTCTGCAAACCCTAAAAAGCAACAATGGCATATTTGTACACAATGCATAAAAACGCAATTAATTCACATGGTAAACATCAGAATGCATCGTTTAGTAAGAATACCTAAACTAAATGTCATGAAAATGCTTCAAAATTAAGATACGAGTATGCAATTTTATGAGAAAAATTTTGATTCTGTACAATAATTCTTGAGGTTTGGATGACTGTTTTTGATTGGGAATCGTTCAATGATGCTTGAGGAAGCTAATGAGATAGGTTTTGAGACTTGAATCGCCTTGCAAAGGTGTTTTCAGATTTGAGTTTCTTGCAAAATTTTCCAAGTTTGATAATGGCTTTTCTGAGCAGCTGCGCGTGTTGGATGATTAGGTTTGTGCTTTGGCTTTTGTATTGAGTCAATTAGGTCAAGAAAAATAGAATAAATCCATTGCATTCATGGTTTTTGGAAATTTGATTTTCTAGGATCTTTTTCAATCTCTTCCATGTGCTTTTTGATACAAATCAACTCCAATCTCTCCAAACCTTTCCATATTGGGATATGCATGAATTATTGAGAATAAAACATGTACAAAAAGATTGGAAAACTTAGGTTAGCATTTTTCATATATTTTATTTGATTTAAATGAATTATTATAAATAAAAATTCAAATAAATAAATAAAAAATGAATAAAGACTTCCCTTTGGGCCAAGTAGTCGTGCACATGCCATGGATGATGAATTATGGAAGAAAAAATGGGCCCATTAGCAATTTTAGGTCATTTGAACCAATGTTGACTTTTCAAAATATCCAAAAATTTCCCAACTTCCACAAGGCATAACTTGCTCAATTTTTAAGATTTTCTCATGTTCTTGGACATTTTGGAAAGGTCTTTGAGTCCTCTAACCAATGCCTTTGGTCCCATGTCATTTTGATTTACCAATCTCAAGTTATGGCCTTTGACTTAAAGTCCCTTTTTGTTGACTTTTGAAAATGACCTATAATGTTGAAATTGATAACTTTTTGTGAGAGCATTTCTTGGACTTGAAGTATGAAGATGAGTTGTAGGAAATGTCTTCCTCTTCAAAATGAGATTTGGATGGAATTTTTCTGATAATCCATGTGAAAGTTATGCCCTGGTCAATTTACAGTTGACTTTTTCAGCTGTCCAAATAAGGAAATTTTTGCATTTTGATGATTTTTGAGCCAAGCTTTGAGAATCATGATCAAGCATTGATCAAATGATGTTTGTGGCTTCAAAATGATATGTTGATCAAAAATTTGGACTTTTGACTGTCAAATGACCATTTTGCCCCTGCAGTTGACTGTTGTGCAATTAGGGTTTTTGACTGTGCAATTTTGTGCTGAATGCCTTGAAACTTGATATGAGGATGCTTGACCATATTTGTAGGCATGTGAGACTTGATTGGCCCTTTGGAAACTTCATTTTCTTGATCAGAACACAAACCCTAATCTTGACTGTTCATGAGGCTCTTGCACTGTGCAACCCTTGGAGAACTTTTGAAGCTTTGACTTGGCAATTCTTTGAAGAATATGGGAGGGAAAATTTTGGGGTACAACAGATATGATTTCAAAGACATTGAGAGATTCAAATTCGTAAACCAAAATGAAACACACTTTTATTAGATAACAAACTTGAAACAATGTTTGACAAATTCCTTTAAGGCGTTACAAAGGGAAAAACTGAAAAGTAAATCAAAACTAGAAATAACAAAAGACATCAGCGCTCCCATGGTTGTTTGCCTCCTGTACTGACATAGTCATTGAGGACCTTCTCATTCTCCAGCTGTCTTGTAAGCTTTAGAATCTTCCGCTCTTGCTCGTGATACTTTTCTCTGTAAGTATCCCGCTCTTCTCTTAGCTGCATCCAAGACCTCTTTAATGCCCCAATGTCAGTTGGCATGTATGGATGGAGGATGGTAGGAGGAACCCCTTCTTTATCAGCATTCTCAATAATTACCGGTAAGACAGCTTCATAC
This sequence comes from Vicia faba, assembly GCA_948472305.1. Taxonomy (NCBI): domain Eukaryota; kingdom Viridiplantae; phylum Streptophyta; class Magnoliopsida; order Fabales; family Fabaceae; genus Vicia; species Vicia faba. Next base: position 1,231,918,541 of record OX451736.1, on the reverse strand, counting down.
GGCATTCCCAGCTTTTGGGCACGGATTCGAACCCATCAGAGATATGGTTCCATCGGAAGAGAGGTCTTCATCCCTAACTCATGTGGATCAGACCTGTGCACCCTATCCCAAGCTCGTATGAACCTGTGGAGATGCTCGTCACTATCCCCTTGGAAGTCAAAGACAATGCTTAGCATCAGCAACTCATGAGGTCCTTCCCTCCTAGCTCGCCCAAACTGTCGTAAGGCCAGACAAGGATTATAGGTGATCCCTCCTCGAATTCCAAGTAGTGGAACATTGGGGTACTCCCCACAGCGATCAATAATAGCTACGTCTTCCATGTCTTTAGTGCTCCAGATAATCTCGGTGTGAGCGAGAGACATAATCCTATAGGCCCAACCCATGCCTTCCTTGTTCTTCAAAACAGATTTGGGGAGGTGAGAAATAAACCACCTTGCCAGCAATGGTGCACAACACATAAGGGTTCCTTGTTTCCGAGCAGTACGGGCATAAAAAGAGTGCAGAATATCACCCAAGAGAGTGGGCACCGGATTATGGGACATGAAAATCTTCACCGCATTCACGTCGACGAAAGAATCTGAGTTAGGAAACAACACCAAACCATATATGAGAAGAGCCAGAATGTCTTCAAATGCCTGAAAGTCTAGACTGTCCCAGAACTGATTATCCCGATCAACCAAGAACTTAGCTAAGAAGCCTTTTGTCCCACTTCGAGTCTCCCAGTTAGACATTACCTCAGCCTTTGTCATATGGAGGGCTGAAGCAATCTCTTCCGGCCTAAGGACTTTCTCCCAACCTGTAAACGAGGTCTGCTCTAAAATAGAGATACCAAGTAGATCAGAGAATTCCTCCAGAGTAGGCACTAATAGATAGTCCGGGAAAGTGAAGCAGTGGTATAATGGATCAAAGAACTGGCACAAAACACTCATCATTTGTTCATCTAATTTGGAAGTGACCAAACCAAGGAGGTGCCCATGTCTTCTGATAAAGGAGGAAGTATTTGGAACCTTTGCAACCAAATCTTTAAGCTGAGTAGGAATCTGTACAAAGCTGATCCGAATAGTGTTTCTATGCATAGGTGTCATGACCTACAAAACAGAACAAAGATTAATCCCCTTTGTCTTTGAAATAGGTTAGTCTGATGCAGGATGCATGCAATGTCATGATGCATGATGTTATGATAAGAAACACACCACAAGTATTCACAAATAGCAAACATGGTAAGGGCAAACAAGTCACACGGATAGCCCTTAGATTTCAGGTTAGCATGGAGTTTAGGTATTACCCTCTTTCAGTTTAGTTGGTTCAAACATATCCTAGTAATAGTAACTGGATTCTAGAGGATCTCAATATCACTGACCACCCTCGATCGGTCATAATTCCAGTTTGACAACCTTTTCTTGCGGCCGGAATCATCACGAGAGTTTGGTCTCAATGAGTGTAGCATACTGCTACTGTTCTATGGCCAAGTTGGTCAATTATAGGTTCTAAGGTCAGTTGGTGCTTAATGACCCCTTAGAAGACCCATATTCTCCTTGTTCCACCACAAGGGATATTGGTACAAACTAAAGTGCCACACCAACGTAGCTACTGCTTCAACCGTATCGGTCTACGCTGTACAGTTCCCTCACATTCTATTGCTACTTACCTAAAGGGTATCCCCAGATCCGGGCTAGGATCTATAGTAACTCCGATTCAAACCCACAAAGATAAAGCATGCAAATTAAGCAATTGAAAACATTATGGTGAACTATTCCTAAGGTACACCCCACTTATTATGTCCCCAGCAGAGTCTCCAGTTCTGTGATACGGTGGGAAGAACTGACTATTTTTTAAAATGCTGGTTTGCATTTTGCGTTTTGTATTTGCAAAATGTCACGGTAAGCAAGAGTCGCCACCGACTTTTATTTTATCCAACAAGGAAAGGAAAAAAGCACAGAAAAATTCCTTTTTCGAGATTTTCTAGGTACGGGGGGTAGATTATAGAAAGGGAAGGTATTAGCACCCTTTCTATCCGTAGTTATCTACGGGCTCTTAGGTACTTGCTCATCATTTTCAAAAATGTTTTATTTGTGCTTGTGGGTTTGAAAAAGTTTTTGTTTTTAACTTCGATTTAACTCTTGCTTCTGTCCTCAAGAGTGTAATGAAGTGTTTTGAAAACTTTGTTTGAAAAAGTGTGTAAGTGTGAAAAATGTTTTGTTTTTTTTGGATGAGCAAGTATCTAAGAACTATCTACCTACTCGAAAAGAGAATAGTTCTATGCTAATTTCCTTTAGACAATGCTATCCCACTATTAGTGAGTATGTAGCACTATCGTTGGAGTTTGAGGGTCAATTCGAATGAGGGACTTACGATCACCAAAGCAATGTTAGGACGCCTTAGCGGTAATCCTAATGTCTTAGATAATTTGTTTGAGGCAACAATATCCGAGGCAACCGATTCGAGGCAACTATGATCTTTTAGACAAGAAGGCGACTTCTAAAACGACATATACTCAATGACCGTGTACGAAGGCAACCAAGTGGGGTGTACCCTAAGAGTGCGTATGTGCGAATGTGTCGTTTTCAGTTATTTTTATCTTTGCACATGTTAAGGGTGATCTAATTTGATTTTAAGATTAACCATTCGGTCTTGTCATGCAAACCCTATTATCAAACATCTAACAGTTATATAATTTGTGGAATTAAAATGCAGAAATTAAATTACAAGGCGTCAGGTATTTACATCGCCAAAAGCAACCATTTGAAAATAAAATAAAGCGGTAAAAATAAATAAAAGGTCTTAGTTATCTATTACATACCAGAAGCAGATACATTAATTGGATAAAAAATAAAGCGCGGCGCAAAATTAAATCGAAGGCGAAATTAGGGTTTTGGCCCTTTTTAAAAGAATATGCTTTTTTTTTATTTAAGAAAAGAAATTAATCCTAAAATTAAATACTAAATTAATTAATTGGTGAAAAATAATAAATGACATATTTTTGGAGTTTTTGATATTTTAAGAAAGAAATTAAAATAATTAAATTATGTTAAAACCTAATTAATTCTAATTGATTTTATTTATTTACAAAAATAAATTAAAGTTTCCTAGAATTAAAAACCTAATTAATTAGTTAGTGTTTATTAATAAAAATAAAATTCTGAATTAAAAAAGTATTTTTTTGTGATTTTTAGATAAAAAAGAAAATATGTGATTGGTTAGTAAATTAGTTAAATAGAAATAAAGTAATTAAATAAAATAAACTATTAAATAAAATATATGAGAAAGAGAGAGTGGGCCTGAAATCTGGAGGCGTGCAAAGCAAATTTGTTGGCCCATTAGCTGAAGGCCCAATTGACTTTCTTGATTTGCTGCATATGCGTTGACCTGGCTCTTTGGTGGACCTTTGATGCTGACCACCAGATCTGGCCATCTGGCTCGCTGATTGGTGAGGGAGTATAGTGAACCTCCAGCTTGAACACGCACCTGATTCCCTGAAAGTAATTGAGAAAAATGCAATTTGCTGGAGGCAGGGATCGAACCCCTGACCTCCAGCCTTTGAATGTCTTAATGCTAACGTGGTGACCGCTGGGTTGCGTTGTTTCATTTGTTAACAAAATACAACGTAACAATAATATAAGAAAACAATTGCATTAGTGGGATTTTGGCGCGAATTTCAAACAGACCAACAGAAGGGTGACAATGCATCATCCTCTTCCTAAAAAAACCTGTAAAAATTTACCTACGGATTTTTATCCGCAACTAAAAACGCAGCATCATTCCAAAATCCTCCCCAGGCTATGAAAATGATTTCTAAGGCCAGGGTTGAGTTCGTCTCAACCCCCTGGATGCAACCATGTCCATCATGTAGATCAATTTTACCTGAAACGAAAACCCCCAAAAACATGAACCAAACCCTAGCAATGGTGGTTCTCCATATAAGTCAGATAAATGCAATTGATTATTATGAAAAGCTTGCAAATGATGTGAGGGTTAAGAATATGCAGTTATTTCATTCAATGGATGCAAGAATAGTGATTTTCGATTTCAAGAATATGGCGGATTCGTGGACTACTTACAGTGCACTAGGAGGTCTGAAAACGCGTGGTTTGGATTGGGTTAGCTTGTGAGAGTTGCCAGGAAGTGATTGAGACCAATATCAAGTCCTGAAAATGCCTCTAACTTTGATTTCGATCTCCCACTTTTTTGTGATTTTTGCAACTTTCGTTCTGCCTCCATAATTGATTTCCATCCCTGATTCTTGTGCCTTTCGCTTGCTTATGTATTGCACATTGTATTAGGGTTCAAACTTATATCCAAATCTCCCTCTATCAATGATTTTGATGTGGATTTGATTTGCCTTTACAAACTTTCCAAATTTGATCCAAATCATATCTTCTTGTGCATAATGACCTTGATACGAGTTTGACTGCAATGCTAGCTATAGTTGGAGCCTGAAATAACCAGAAAATCATTTGTTATCAATGCCTTAGATTTTATGTGATTTTATTTGATTTAAAATGAATTAATTCAAATAAAAATCAAATTAAATAATAAAAATGTGATATGGACACATGGCCAAAGCTAGAGCACGTGGGCAATAAGGCAAACTCAAAACAAGTGAAAAGGAATGGGCCCATTTGGCAAAATTTGAAGTTTGGGGGATAGTTGACTTTTGGCAATTTTGCAAAAAAGTCCAACTTCAACAATGCATAACTTCTTCAATTTTGAACTTTTGGAGTTGTTCTTGGACTTTTTAGAAATATTGAGATGTCCTATAACCAACCCTTTTGGTCTCATCTCATTTTGATATTCCATGCTCAAGTTAGAAGCTTTGACAAGAAATGTGTTTTTGTTGACTTTTCAAAATGACCTATAATGTATAAATTCATAACTTCTTGTGAGTGCATAATTTGATCCTGGGGTATGAATATTTATTGTATAGAATTGCATCCTCTTAAAAATGAGCTTTGGATGGGTCATTTCTCATAAAGTATGAGAAAGTTATGCTTAGTCAAAGTTGGGTTGACTTTTCCTACAAAACCCTAATTTAACAACTTTTGAATCTTGATGAATTTTGAGCAATCCTTGATGAATCATGATAAACCCTTGATCAAATGATGAAATATCATTCAAAATGAGAATGTTGACAAAATATCTTGAAGTTTGACTATATTTGGGTCACAGTTGACTTTTGCCCTAGCACAGTCGATTTTTGGACCTTTGAGCAATTGACTGAGCAAACTTCCTCTGCAAGGCTTGAAGTTTGACATGGATGATCTTCAGAACATATTAGTACATTGGGGTCACTTGGACTCAGGGATCTTGATGCAATGTGAAATCCTAGTTTGGGGAAGACTGCCTTAGGAGAGAGCTTGTCTAACCAATTCTTGAGTGACCAATTCTTGTCTGACCGCCTTTTTATAAGTGACGATAAGAAGGTCTGATTAGAGAGTAAACTCAGTTCTGATTACGCGAAAGCGATAGTTCCTGTTAAATTAGTTCTTTTCTTTAGTAGAAAATATTGCCCTATAAGTAGTTCTATTCCGAAGCATTGCGAATATCATCTGACTATGTGAATTACATCGACCCTGCTTTTATATTTAAAGTTTATTTCACCTCACTTTACTTTCTTGCATGCTCAATTCCCTGTTTAATATTGACTTAGCTAAACACCGTAACAATAGGAAACGATAGATTGATGATTGGTCTATATGGATCGATAATCTTTTATATTACTCTGACGCGATTCGTACACTTGCAAATACACCACATCAAGTTTTTGGCTCGTTGCCGGGGACCAATTTCGTCAAATTTTGCACCCTATAGTTGCACCGTCTGAACTAAGTTTTACAGTCCGGTTGATGCGAAGATCTCGCAGCACCGGAACCGTATTCAATCCTTTAGCGGAACCTGAACGTTACATCCATTTTCTCCGTAGAATTAGAAAAACTATGGCCGAGAATCGTAACCAAAGACCCCTTAAGGAATTTGCCCAACCGTCAGATGAGGAACCTAGTTCAAGTATCGTAAACCCAACTATAACCATAAATAATTTCGAACTAAAACTCTCATTGCTACAATTGGTGCAACAAAACCAATTCGGTGGTCTCGCTACTGAGAACCCGAATCAACACTTAAAAACTTTTATACAATTAGCAGACACTTCAAAATGAAATGGTGCTTCGCCTGAGGCAATACGACTAAGATTATTCCCTTTTCCCTAAGAGATGAAGCACGAGATTGGTTGGATTCCCTTCCACCCAATTCAATAACAACCTGGGAAGACCTTAGGAGAGTATTTCTGGCAAGATATTTTCCGCCCAGCAAAATTGCTGTCCTTAGAAACCAAATCACTAGATTTAACCAAAACCTGGGAGAATCTCTTTTTGAAGCATGGGAGAGATATAAGTACCTGTTAAGAGCCTGTCCACACCATGGCCTAGAACAATGGATAATCATCCACACCTTCTATAATGGACTCCATTATAACACAAAGATGTCTATCGATGCTGTCGCTGGTGGCGCATTGATGAATAAACCTTACCTAGAAGCTTGTGCTCTCATTGAGGACATGGCCCAAAACCATTACCAATGGGGAACAGAACAAGCTACGGTAGAGAAAAAGGAGACCCAAGGAGGAAAGATGAGATAAGTTCTCTAGACATGATGCAAGTTAAAATGGACGCTCTTGCCTTAAAAGTTCAAAACATGTCTCAAAACCTTAATATTGTAGCCTCAGTAGCTTCAGAATGCGAACTCTGTGGGACCCAAGGACATCAACCTGTGGAATGTAACTTGTTGAATGAGCCTTGCTCAGACCAAGTAAACTACACCCAAGGAAACCCATTTTCAAACACTTATAACCCCTGATGGAGGAATCACCCAAACTTTTCTTATAAAAACAATAGCCCAATACAAAACTCTGCACCTCCGAGACCTACAAGTTTCCAAGCCCAAAGACCAAATCAACCTATGCAAGCTGTGGCACTCAAACCAAACCTTGAGAAAATCATGGAAAATTTCATTTCAGCTCAAACCCAACAAAACAAAGAGTTCCTAAATCAGAATATTCACGTAAACGAACTAATCACACAATTAGGAACTAAGGTTGATCAGATAATGACGCATAACAAGATGCTTAAAACCCAGATCTCGCAGATAGCCCAAACACAAGCCCCACAAACTACACCCAGAGGACAATTCCCTGGACAACCTCAACCAAATCCTAAAGGGCAAGCTAATGCCATTTCCTTACAAAGTGGGACTACTTACGATGGACCCAAGAATCCAGCCATGAGTACACCTTCACAACCTAAGACAAATGTTTTACCTACAGACCAAGTGGAGGAACCAGAGGAACCCGAAAAGCAAAAAGAACTAGAATTAAAAGATAAAACTAACAAACCACCACCCCCGTACAAACCCCCAGTCCCATTTCCGCAAAGACTTAAACAAACCAAACTTGACAATCAATACCACCGAAGCCATCACTCAGATACCATCTTATGCTAAATTCCTAAAAGACATCCTGACCAACAAGCGTAGACTTGATGATCCAAACCTATCCAATGCAATTTTATTTCAGAAAATAAACTTGCCAAGAAAGAAAAGGATCCAGGAAGTTTCTCCATTCCTTATATCTTAGGAAATCATACTATTGACAGATCCTTCTTAGATCTAGGAGCTAGCGTCAGCCTTATGCCTTTAGCAGTTTGTAGAAGGTTAAACTTAGGATAATTGCAACCGACTAAAATGTCTCTCCAGCTGGCTGATAGATCAGTTAAGTATCCTATAGGCATACTTGAAGACATACCAGTTAAGATCGGTCAGCTATATATCCCAACTGATTTTGTGGTTATGGATATTAAAGAAGAACAAGAAATCCCAATCCTCTTAGGTAGACCATTCCTATCAACAGTCGGAGCCATAATTGACGTTAAGAAAGGAAAATTAACATTTGAGGTGGGTGATGAAAAGATAGAATTTATTCTTTCAAATTTCTTAATGGCACCAGTCATAGGAGATGCCTGTTATGACATCGACGTCATTGACGAGTGTATATTGGAACTTAAGCGAGAGGAATCTAACAAAAATATCAAGTTACCTTCGACCCCCATTATGGAGGACGATGGATTTAAAAGTTTAGAAACTTACATCGATGACGACCTCTATGAATGTTTATCGCTTACTCCCGATCCCATGCCTTTCCCTTTGAAACCATCTTTAGAACTGAAGGAACTTCCCAAGAACCTCATATATGAATTCTTAGATAAAGAGATGAATCGTCTTGTTATAGTTAACGCTATTTTAAGTCAAGACGAGACAACTCAACTCTTAGAGATCTTACGAAAATATCCCCCAACTTTAGGGTATAACATCTCTGATTTAAAAGGAATAAGTCCATCAATATGCATGCACCGGATCTTGTTAGAGGAAAAATCAAAACCCTCAAGAGAACATCAAAGAAGAATAGACCCTATAATGAGCGATGTTGTTAAAAGAGAAGTTCTTAAGTTACTCGAGGCTGGTATAATTTACCAAATTTCAGATAGTAATGGGATGAGCCCTGTGCATGTGGTGTCAAAGAAAGGAGGCAACAAAGTCATATAAAATGAGAAAGGTGAGCATATTGCTAAACAAACAGAAGGAGGTTGGTGTATGTGTATAGATTATAGAAAACTAAACAAAGAAACCAGGAAGGATCATTTCCCTCTTCCATTTATAGATCAAATGCTCGAACGTCTAGCCAGACACTCACACTTTTGTTATCTAGATGGATACTCAGGATTTTTCCAAATACCTATTCACCCTGAGGATCAAGAGAAAACAACCTTCACCTGTCCTTATGGAACGTTCACCTATAGACGAATTCCCTTTGGACTCTGTAATGCCCCTGCCACTTTTCAACGTTGTATGATGTCTATATTTGCAGATTACCTAGATGGAACAATGGAAGTTTTCATGGATGATTTCTCGGTGTGTGGATTCAATTTTAAAGATTATCTCTCCAACCTCGAAAAAATCCTTGAAAGATGCGTAGAGGTGAACCTAGTGCTAAACTGGGAAAAAGGCCATTTTATGATTAATGAAGGTTTAGTATTAGGACACATTATCTCCGAAAGAGGCATTGAGGTCGATAGAGCCAAAATTGAAGTTATAGAAAACCTCAGCCCACCTAAAACCATTAGGGAGATTAGAAGTTTTCTTGGACATGCTGGTTTTTATCGGTGTTTTATAAAAGACTTCTCTAAAATAACAAAACCTTTGACTAATCTTCTAATGAAGGACGTTGAATTTGTTTTTGACGAGAAATGTCTCGAAACTTTTAAATTTTTGAAACAAGCACTGATTTTAGCTCCGATCATGCAACCCCCAGATTGGACACAACCTTTTGAAATCATGTGCGATGCCAGCGATTATGCAGTTGGTGCTTTTCTAGGACAACGAAAAGACAAGAAATTACATGTTATATATTATGCTAGTAGAACCTTAGATACCGCCCAACTTAACTATGCAACAACAGAGAAAGAATTACTGGCATTAATTTTTGCGATAAATAAGTTTAGGTCCTACCTAGTTGGAGCAAAGATCATTGTTTACACTGATCATGCTGCCATACGTTATCTATTAAATAAAAAGGATGCTAAACCTAGATTACTTAGATGGATCCTGTTACTCCAAGAGTTTGATCTAGACATTAAGGATAAGAAAGGCACAGAGAATGTTATCGCTAACCACCTCTCTATATTTGAACACTTAAAACCTGACTTATTGCCTATAAATGATGATTTCACCTATGACAGACTTATAGCTAAGACTGATGATTTCGAGCCTTACAAAGATAAAGATTTTGAAAAAATTTCAGTAATGAAGAGCGTACCTTGGTACGCTGATTTTGTAAACTACCTAGCTGCAGATATCATACACCCTGATCTAAATTACCAACAGAAAAAGAAGTTCTTCAAAGATGTTAAACGTAACACCCCGATTCTACCCCTCGTAATTAATAATAAAATCAGAGTTTCAAAATTTCATCCAAACATAAATTGAGGTATCACATATTCGTATTTTTCATCACTTTGCATTATAATGCACATCACAAAATCAAAAGTCTGATATATCGATTCATAACATAAATCATCATATAAACATATGACTAATCACAGCACAGTGGATGTGTTCACAAAATGTGTGTATCATCATGTTATCATCAATACATAAAGTCATAAGATAGTGTACATAAACTATCCTATCAAAATAATAACCTTGCCCAAATCCCGAGTGTTACTACTATCAGAGCAGAGCGACTCAAAATAAAGAGACTCGAGCTAATCTTCATCATCCTCGCGGATCACCTGCACGTTACCAATATAAAGGCAACGACGAAACAAGTAAAGGGTAGATACTCCAAAATATATAATTAAAGACATGATAAAATATATAAATAGTTTTGGAATCATAAATGATATAGGATTAATAAGAGTATGTCAACACATATCCAAATCTCACACACTTTAAGTCATCATTTAGTGTATAAAATCAACACTTTAATTTCGTCATGTAATCACCATAATCATACCAAAACAAGACATAAACTTCATCGCCACAAACTCATACCGTCGCTTTACCGTCATGCTATATTCATCGCTTACTCATCATGAAATTATCGCATCCTTTTCACTTTATGTTCAACACAAAAATCATCACAAAACAAAGTATCATATATCATCGCAATTCATCATAAGCCATGAAATAAAACTCAACACCAAAAGACTCAAAAATAAACATAACCGACTCCATGAGACACAACTATGTTATGCATATGGTACCCGTCACTTTGTCCATAATTAGGGACATTCAGCATAAAAGACCATCGTCGCTTTGGCATAAAAGCCCTCGTCGCTTGGCATAAAAGCCCTCGTCGCCAATGCAATGTATGTGACTCGACAACACGACATCACAAACACGACACAACAAAACATCATCATCGCACATCAAAATTGGTATAAAACCCACGTCGCCATATTCATCCACATCAAGATAAACATAGCATCGCATCGCATATCATCAAGTATTCATTATAAATAAACTGTCGCAAACATCATATTTAATCACACCACATCATTATCAAATAATTCACTAAATTTCAAACACGGAAAAATAGTCAAACATCAATAATCATCGCGAAAGTCATTCATAATAATCGGTATCAATCATATTCATTAACGTCACAATCGGATTGTCCATACGCGACTTAAACCGACTAAAACGCAACCCATTTCAAATTAACTATAAATTGGCCTATTTCGGGTTGCTTCATAAAAATTCAAAATCTCGAAAAACTAACCTCACCACGACATTCTACACGTCGAAATTAACTAGCACATCAATTTTTGTTCAATTCAGAGCAACTAGCTCCGTCGCCGAAATTGCCGAAATCGGGAAATCGGACATAATCGGGTTCCAAATTAAATTAGCTAGCTTATGTCATATTTGTATTTAATTAATATAAATATTTAATATATTAAATTAAAAAAAGAAAAACAAAACATAAATTAATTAATTTTCTAAACTTAATTTCAATTCTATACTGTTATACTGCATATTTTAGTTTCTAAACTACTGGTACTTTAGTTTTCTATACTACTAGTTTTTGTTTTTTCTAAACTATATATAAACTAAACTATAATGCTAGTTTTTGTTTCTTCTAAACTATACTGCTATTTTTTTTTTGTTTTTTCTAAACTATATATAAATTAAACTATACTGCTACTTTTTGTTTCTTCTAAACTATACTGCTAGTTTTTTTTTTTATATAAACTAAACTATAATGCTATTTCTTTTAGTTTATAAACTAAACTTAATTAATATAATTTAGTTTTCCTAATTTAATTTCTATTAACATAACAATAATTCCACAACACTAACACCTAAATTAACTCTCCTAATTTATCTCAACAAATCTCAAGAACTCTAACATCAATTTTATGCCAAATCAAAATATACCCAATCAAATCCTAACTATAAGCATTAGAAAATCAAACCCCTTACCTTAGATACTTGAAATGATTCTTGATGTTCCAACCAACCCAAAACCCAAGCTTTGTTCTTGCTCCTCTTCTTCTCTTTCAAGACCTCTAGCTCTCTCTCTAACTCTCTCAAAGTGTTTTATGATACAAAGACAAGGCAAAGTATGTTTGGTTTGTTTTGATGCAAGACATAAGCTAGCAAAATACCCAAAAAGCCCTTCTTGTAAAATACTACCTCATAACACAAATTAATACTAAATAATATTATTAACCCAAAAAATTAAAATAACTCCAAATAATTAAATATCGGTCTGAATAATATTTTATCGAACCGAACGAAATAAAAACTGGACCGAACAAAATAATTACCGGACCAAATAAAATAATTACCGGTCCCTCAAAATAAATATCGGACCGAATAAAATAATTACTGGTCCCTCAAAACAAATATCAGACCGAATAAAACATCGTCGAATATATTAACAGATATACCGGTTAATTTAAATATTCTCGTCGCAAAAATAAACGTCAAACGGTAACTCGAAAATATTAATATAATATAATATTAAATAAAACGGGGCGTTACAACTCTCCCCCACTTAAAAAAAGTTTCGTCCTCGAAATTACCTGACTCGAAAAGCTCAGGATAGGAATCCCGCATCTTGCTTTCTAACTCCCACGTCGCACTTTCACCAGCTGCTCCTATCCAAACAACTTTAACCAAGGAGATCTCTTTGCCATGAAGAGACTTTATCTCACGATCTTCGATCCTTAAAGGCATCGTCTCCGCCGTAAGATTGTCTCGCACTTGAATATAATCCATCTCAATCACATGTGAAGGATCCAGAACATACTTCTGAAGTTGCGACACATGGAACACATCATGCAAGTTCGAAAGATTTGGCGGTAACACCACTCTATAAGCCACTTTTCCCACTTTACTAGTAATTTGGTAAGGACCAATAAAGCGAGGAGTTAGCTTCTTCGACTTCAATGTTTGCCCAACGCCGGTTGTAGGAGTAACTCGCAAAAATACATGATCACCATCTTGAAATTCCAAGTCTTTTCTCCTTTTATCATGATAACTCTTTTGTCGACTTTGAGAAATTCTCATCTTTTCTCTAATCATCTTCACCGTCTCAGTAGTCTCTCTAACCAATTCTGGTCCAAGCACCACACTTTCACCCGACTCATGCCAACACAAAGGAGTTCTACACCTCCGACCATACAAAGCCTCGAATGGTGTCATTCCAATACTAGCATGAAAACTATTGTTATAAGTAAACTCAATCAAAGGAAGATATGTATCCCATGAACCACCATGTTCAAGAATACAAGCACGTAACAAGTCTTCCAACGATTGAATCGTCCTTTCTGTCTGACCATCAGTTTGAGGGTGATAAGCCGAACTCAACCTCAACTTTTAACCCAAAGCCTCTTGCAATCTCTTCCAAAATTCAGAAGTAAACCTCGGATCTCTATCCGAAATAATACACAAAGGAATACCATGTAATCTCACAATCACATGCGTATAAATTTCCGCCAACTTCTATACAGGATAAGTTATGTTAATAGGAATAAAGTGAGTCGACTTCGTAAGCCTATCAACAATCACCCAAAACACATCATGTCCTCTTGGTGTATTCGGTAACCCCGTTACGAAATCCATAGAAATGCTATCCCATTTCCATTCTGGAATCTCTAACGGTTGCATCAACCCTGCAGGTTTCTGATGCTCTACTTTAGACTTCTGACAAGTCAAACAAGCATAAACAAATTGAGCCACCTCTCTCTTCATGCCCGACCACCAAAATAGTTTCTTTAAATCTTGATACATTTTGGTCGCTCCGGGATGAATACTCAAATTGCTTCTATGACTTTCTTCCAAGATCATTCTCTTCAAATCCACATCATCGAGAATACAAATCTTACCTCGAAACCTCAATACACCCTGAGCATCCAACTTGAAATCTTCATTTTCAGTTTTTCCAATACCAACCAACAAATCAACAAGTTTCACATCAAGCTTCTAAGCTTCTCTAACACTATCAAGGAAATCATTATTGATCTTTAACATTCACAAGATAACACTCTTCGGCGTCACTTCTACTACAAGACTCATATATCTAAATTGCTCAATCAATTCCAACTCTTTCACCATCAACAGTGACATATGCAAAGTCTTTCGACTTAAAGCATCGGCCACCACATTAGCTTTACCAGGATGGTAATTCAATCCAAAATCATAATCTTTCAACAATTCAAGCCACTGTCTTTGCCTCATATTAAGCTCTTTCTGATTGAACAAGTACTTCAAACTTTTATGGTCACTAAATACTTCAAATATAGAACCATAAAGATAATGCCTCCAAATCTTAAGCACAAAAATAACCGCTGCAAGCTCCAAATCGTGCGTAGGATAATTCTTCTCATGAATCTTCAATTTCCTAGAAGCATAAGCAACCACTTTGCCATTTTGCATAAGTACACCACCTAAACCCATCTTAGAAGCATCACAATAAACAACAAACGGTTCTTCAGGATTAGGTAGAATCAAGATCGGAGTTGTTGTCAACCTTTTCTTCAATTCAACAAAACTTCCTTCACACTTGACATCCCACACAAATGCAGCTCCTTTACAAGTCAACTTTGTCAAAGGAAGCGCCAACTTAGAAAAACCTTCAATGAACCTTCTATAGTAACCAGCCAAACCCAAGAAACTTCTAATCTCAGTAACAGACTTAGGAGTTTCCCATCTCAACATAACATCAACTTTAGAAGGATCTACAACAATTCCATCACCATAAATGACATGCCCCAAAAAGCTCACTTCACTTAACCAGAACTCGCACTTTGACAACTTAGCATAAAGCTTCTTCTCTTTCAGAACTTCCAACACGATGCACAAATGTTCTGCGTGCTCTTCTTCCGATTTAGAATAAACCAGAATATCATCAATGAAAACAACCACGAAACGATCCAAGTAAGGATGGAGAATACGATTCATGTACTCCATGAATACTCCCGATGCATTAGTGACACCGAAAGGCATCACCGAATATTCGTAATGTCCATACCTCGTCCTGAAAGCAGTTTTCTGAACATCTTCTTCTTTCACCCTTATTTGATGGTAACCCGATCTCAAATCAATCTTACTAAACATGCGAGCGCCAACCAATCGGTCCATCAAATCATCAATTCTAGGAAGTGGATACCTATTCTTGATAGTCACTTTATTCAACTGACGATAATCAATACAAAGTCTCATGCTACTGTCTTTCTTCTTCACCATAACACAGGAGCTCCACACGGTGACACACTAGGTCTAACAAACTTCTTCTCGAGAAAATCTTCTAATTGGCTCTTCAATTCTGCTAACTCAGATGTGGACATCATGTATGGTGCCATAGAGATAGGTCTGGTACCAGGGACAAGATCCACA
Source organism: Vicia faba (assembly GCA_948472305.1). Taxonomy (NCBI): domain Eukaryota; kingdom Viridiplantae; phylum Streptophyta; class Magnoliopsida; order Fabales; family Fabaceae; genus Vicia; species Vicia faba. Next base: position 1,231,903,088 of record OX451736.1, on the reverse strand, counting down.
GAAAATTCAACTTCTCTTTCTGGAGGTGCACTAGGAATCTCATCAGGGAATACTTCGGGAAAATCGCACACCACTGGAAAGTTTTCTATCACAACTTGACTCTCCACAGAAAGAGTCGCCATCAACAAGAAAACCAACGCCTCATCCTTCATGAACTCATTCAACTGCTTCGTCGACACCAACATAGATTGTTCTTCTTCTACTAAGGAAGAAAACCTCACAGTGTTGTCATAGCAATTGATATGGACATAATTAGCTTTTAACCAGTCCATACCTAAAACCACATCCAACCCAACAAGAGGTAAACAAACAAGATCAACCACAAAGTCTCTATCAAAGATTGATAAAGGGCAACTTGCACACATAAAAGAAGTAGTAAATGTTCCCTTAGCCGAAACTTCTACCACCATATCTCTATCTAGAGACGACAAAGTGAGACCCAATCTCTTTACACAATCAACAACAATAAAACAATGAGTAGCACCAATATCAATAATAGTAATAAGAGGAAATCTATTAATGAAACTAGTACCTCGAACAAGACCATCCTCGTTTGCCGTCGGAGCACCCGATAAAGTAAACACCTTTCCTGCTCCTTGAGTCCTCTTAGGCTTCTTACATTGAGCACTAATGTGACCTCCCTCGCCACAATTAAAATAAACCACATCCTTATGTCTACAATCGCAAGTCATATGGCCCACTTCTCCACATTGGAAAAATCTCACCTCATTCTCCTTAGCTCTAACATCGCTTCGACAAACATTACTTTTGTGGCCAGGTTTCCCACACTTGTAACAAACAATACTAGCAGGAGCATCTCCCCCACTAGTTCTTCGCCCTTGAAACGCTTTCTATTTCCCTTTACCAGCTGGAGCATCATACGGTTTTCCACGGCTTTGCTGACCTTTGTTTCTCTTATCAGACATAATCTTATAATGAGCATTGTTGTCCTCCTCAAAGATCCTACAACTATCAATCAAATCCGAAAAGACACAGATTTTCTGATAACCAACAGCTTTCTTAATCTCAGGACGCAAACCATTTTCAAACTTGATGCATTTAGAGAACTCGCCATTCGGCCCATCATAATGCGGATAGAACTTGGCCAACATAGTGAACCTTGCAGCATAATCAGTGATAGACATGCTTCCTTGCTTTAATTCAAGGAACTCTATCTCCTTCTTTCCCCGAACATCTTCCAGGTAATACTTCCTCATGAATTCCCTTCGGAAAACTTCCCATGTCACTTCCTCACCAGCAACCTCAAGCCTCTGACGGGTTTTAACCCACTAGTCATCCGCTTCAACACTTAGTTTATGAGTACCATAATGGATCCTTTGCACAGGAGTGCAATCCATCACACGAAAGATTCTTTCAATCTCCTTTAGCCACGCCAAAGCACCTTCGGGATCATACTTTCCTTGGAAAGTAGGAGGATTCTCTCTTTGGAAGGTTGCCAAACTACGAGACCCAGCGTTCTCGTCAGCATTCGGCGGGTTTTGGAAAGCCTAAGCCATTGCCTGCATAGCAGCAACAAGAGCCTCATCATTCCTACCAGTGTTCCTTCCAGCCATAACAACTTCTGCTCAAAACAAAACACGGATTAGAATCAACATATAACAATACTTGATTGATAGACGACAACAAACTCAACAACTTGGCCGGACATACCGACCTGCTCTGATACCACTAATGTAACACCCCAATTCTACCCTTCGTAATTAATAATAAAATCAAAGTTTCAAAATTTCATCCAAACATAAATTGAGGTATCACATATTCGTGTTTTTCATCACTTTGCATTATAATGCACATCACAAAATCAAAAGTCGGATATACCGATTCATAACATAAATCATCATATAAATATATGACTAATCACAGCACAGCGGATGTGTTCATAAAATGTACGTATCATCATGTTATCATCAATACATAAAGTCATAAGATAGTATACATAAACTATCCTATCAAAATAATAACGTCGCCCAAATCCCGAGTGTTACTACTATCAGAGCAGAGCGACTCAAAATAAAGAGACTCGAGTTAATCCTCATCATCCTCGCAGATCACCTGCACGTTACCAATATAAAGGCAACGACGAAACAAGTAAAGGGTGAGATACTCCAAAACATATAATTAAAGGCATGATAAAATATATAAATAGTTTTAGAATCATAAATGATATAGGATTAATAAGAGTATGTCAGCACATATTCAAATCTCACACACTTTAAATCATCATTTAGTGTATAAAATCAACACTTTAATTTCGTCACGTAATCATCATAATCATACCAAAACAAGACATAAACTTCATCGCCATAAACTCATACCGTCGCTTTACCGTCATGTTATATTCATCGCTTACTCATCATGAAATTATCACATCATATTCACTTTATGTTCAACACAAAAATCATCACAAAATAAAGTATCATATATCATCGCAATTTATCATAAGCCATGAAATAAAACTCAACGCCAAAAGACTCAAAAATAAACATAATCGACTCCATGAGACACGTCTATGTTATGCATATGGTATCCGTCGCTTTGTCCATAATTAGGGACATTCGGCATAAAAGCCCATCGTCGCTTTGACATAAAAGCCCTCGTCGCTTGGCATAAAAGCACTCGTCGCCAATGCAATGTATGTGACTCGACAACACGACATCACAAACACAACAAAACAAAACAAAACATCATCATCGCACATCAAAATTGGTATAAAACCCACGTCGCCATATTCATCCACATCAAGATAAACATATCATCGCATCGCATATCATCAAGTATTCATTATAAATAAATCGTCGCAAACATCATATTTAATCACACCACATCATTATCAAATAATTCACTAAATTTCAAACACGGAAAAATAGTCAAACATCAATAATCATCGCGAAAGTCATTCATAATAATCGGCATCAATCATAATCATTAACGTAGCAATCGGATTGTCCATACGCGACTTAAATCGACTAAAACGCAACCCATTTCAAATTAACCGTAAATTGGCCTATTTCGGGTCGCTTCATAAAAATTCGAAATCTCGAAAAACTAACCTCACCACGATGTTCTACACGTCGAAATTAACTAGCACGTCAATTTTTGTTCAATTCGGAGCAACTAGCTCCGTCACCGAAATTGCCGAAATCGGGAAATCGGACATAATCGGATTCCAAATTAAATCGGCTAACTTATGTCATATTTGTATTTAATTAATATAAATATTTAACATATTAAATTAAGAAAAAAAAAACAAAACATAAATTAATTAATTTTCTAAATTTAATTTCAATTCTATTCTGCATATTTTAGTTTCTAAACTAGTAGTACTTTAGTTTTCTATACTACTAGTTTTTGTTTTTTCTAAACTATATATAAATTAAACTATACTGCTAGTTTTTATTTCTTCTAAACTATACTGTTAGTTTTTAGTTTATAAACTAAACTATACTACTAAATTTTTTTGTTTTTTCTAAACTATATACAAATTAAACTATATTGCTAGTTTTTGTTTTTTCTAAATTATATATAAACTAAACTATACTGCTACTTTTTGTTTCTTCTAAACTATACTGTTATTTTTTTTTTTGTTTATAAACTAAATTATACTGCTATTTCTTTTAATTTATAAACTAAACTTAATTAATATAATTTAGTTTTCTTAATTTAATTTCTATTAACATAACAATAATTCCACAACACAAACACTTAAATTAACTCTCCTAATTTATTTCAACAAATCTCAAGAACTCTAACACCAATTTTATCCCAAATCAAAATATACCCAATCAAACCCTAACTATAAGCATTGGAAAATCAAACCCCTTACCTTAGATACTTGAAATGATTTTTGATGTTTCAACCAACCCAAAACCCAAGTTTTATTCTTGCTCCTATTCTTCTCTTCCAAGACCTCTAGCTCTCTCTTTAACTCTCTCAAAGTGTTTTATGATACAAAGACAAGGCAAAGTGTGTTTGATTTATTTTGATGCAAGACATAAGCTAGCAAAATACCCAAAAAACCCTTCTTGTAAAATACTACCTCATAACACCAATTAATACTAAATAATATTATTAACCCAAATAATTAAATATCGGTCTGAATAATATTTTACCAAACCGAACGGAATAAAAACCGGACTGAACAAAATAATTACCGGTCCCTCAAAATAAATACCGGACCGAATAAAATAATTACTGATCCCTCAAAATAAATATCGGACCGAATAAAATAATTACCGGTCCCTCAAAACAAATACCGGACCGAATAAAACGTCGCCGAATATATTAACAGATATACCGGTTAATTTAAATATTCTCGTCACAAAAATAAACGTCAAACGGTAACTCGAAAATATTAATATAATATAATATTAAATAAAATGTAGCTCAATTGGTAGTGGGAATGCATTGAGCATGTACTTGAACCCCAGGGTACATGGTTCGATTTCCACGAAAGGCAAAAACTCTACTAGTGAGGGGGTAGAGAAGATCGTGAGGTAATAGTGTCGGGAACGCTGAAGGCTCGGACGGTTACAACCCCGATCTTTCATAAGAAATGACACAAATGTTGTTTAAGTTGTTGAATAAAAGTGTGATCAAAATTAGTAATAATCATATCATCAACATACAGAAGAACCATAACAATACACATAGATGTTTTATGAATAAATAAAGATGAATCAATACTAACTCTACAAAAAGGATGATTCAAGTAGAGTTGAGCAAAAATTTCCGTACCATGTTTTAGGTGTGTGTTTTAAACCATATAAAGAGTGTTTGATCTTGCACAAACCCTTAGATGAAGAGGACAAGCCTTGAGAAGGAGTTATATAAATATCTTCAACCAGATCACCATGAAGAAAAATATAAAGAGCACAACGCAATCAATTGTCATTTTAGAAACCGGTGTAGATGTCCCATATTCTAGGTTGTTTACTAAGGCAACAAACTGATCATGTAATGGGCGATAGACTCACCCGAATTCAATTTCAAGAATACACTCATTTGCAACCAATATGTTTTATATCACGAGGACAAGAAACAATTTCCCATGTGAAATTTTCTTGAAAAACGTGAATTTCCTCATTCATTATTTTTATCCAACCTACACCTTTAACAACCAATAAATAACTAATAGGAATATGTATGCTAGAGAGTGGGGCAGTCCAAAAATATATGAGAAATCATACATGTATGGTAAATATCTATTTGGTGCTCGAGATATTTGACTAGAATAACGTTGAAACTTATTGTCTATCTTGTGTGACATATAGGTTTCCTAATTTATAATGTTCTATAGATCGAGGAATAGTAAAAAATTGGAAAGAATAACAATAACATTCATGGCATGAGAAAGACAATGAGACTCCCTTGTTCATATACTTCATGAACAACAAAGATCACCTTCATTTGTCTAAACCATTGATCCCAGTTCTTTCCATAAACAATGGGAAGGTTAGCCTGAAAGGTGCCATTTCCCCCAGCCATGATTTCTCACAAGATTTTTTTCAATTTTTGAAAGATCAAAACTCCCTTGAATTGTATAAGCTCTAAGATACCTGTATGTTAGATTGAAAACCAACTTGCAAACTGAAGCAAGTAAGGGTGAAAGAAGAATTGAGAAACTGGAGCAACTAAGGGTGAAAGAAGAATTGAGAGAGAAGAGTTTATTGATTAGCAGTAGAAGAATGAATACTTGATTACAAGCACAAACTATGCATTTATAGAGATTTAGCAACACTTTAACTGGTTTACTTGAGATGCAAGTAAGCCAGTAGCCAAAGTTAGTGAATCTTAACTAACCTCCAATTTACTAACTAACTTGTAACAAACATAACTACTAAATTGAAACTAATTGTAAAGTTTGAATTAAAACTAACTTAGATGACATATTGAAATATCTTTCACATACATGATTCAACTCCTGATAGTCTTACTGCTATTATATGCTTATTGTGTTATTGCAGCTATGGCAATTGGAGACACTTTTATTACAAAAGGATGCATACATCGGCTACAGCCGGGCTCTAAGCTACCCAAGTCAAGCTTTGAACGAGAACCCAAAAGGACTATGGAGGATAAGTCTCATTGGTAGGATGAGCTGCAGGTTGCTCTACTATTTACTAGAAAATTAGAAGATACTTTGGGTTTTAACACTGTGGATTTCCATAATGATTGGGCTGTTTATGTGGAAGTTCATCCAGTACAAGCAAATAGTCCAAAAAAAAGTTTCACCTGCACAAAACCAGAGAAAAAGAAAACAGAAAATTATCTGGAAGAAAGCAACAAAATTTACTATGAGTAACAGAACAGAATATAATGTGTAGTTATGGATGTTTGCAGACAATTGCTGCGGCCATAGTTATTGGAGTTACACTTCATGTCAGGAATCACCTTACATGTGATTTTCCAAGACTTGTAAATTCCTCTGAAGAGGAGTATAAGAAGTATTTAAATGGTGCATTTGGTGATCATAAACCCAGTTATGGAGATCTTGTTTTAGGGATTGAGGGTTTGACTGGAATTTTGATGGTGATTTATATGGCCATAGCATTTATACTGCAAGTTGCAACAACATGGTTCAGGAGAAATCTCATTAAGCTTCCCAAACCATTTAATAGGCTGACAGGTTTCAATGCCGTTTGGTATTCACTATCTATTTGTCATTGTCTATATGCTGCTCATCATTCACGGAATAAACCTTTGCCTCGATCGTGAATGGACCCATCAAACGGTATGTAATCTATAGTATCAGTTATCAACAACTACTTAGGAGCTTTGTCAAATTAGTTCTTGTCACATTGATTTCTTTATTCAGACATGGATGTATCTTGTAGTTCCAATCTTACTTTATGCAGGAGAAAGAACACTCCGATTCTTCCGTTCTGATTTATATTCAGTCAATCTTATAAAGGCGAGCACACAATTCTAAGCAGTTACTGCTAAACTCTGATTTTATTTTCAACCTTGATAACTTTTCACATTAGCTCCAACACTAGACACAGATAAAGGTTTTGGCTTAGTTTTTGTTGGTAACTATCCGACTCAAGTTAAGTCCTGTCAAGGTTTTGCTTACAGATCTTTCATTCGTACCGTGGAAAACATTTAGGTTGCAAATGTCAAAGCCGCCTCAATTTCGTTACAAGAGCGGACAATATATGTTTGTCCAATGTCGTGTCAATTGCAGTTATATACTTTCAAATCATTATGTATTTATTACAATTCTTGATAGATGTCATGAATGGAAGAAATGCTATGAAATTATTATTCCATGAAGAAGTACAAGAACAACTAACTAATCTAACTATATCTCTAATTATGCAGTCTATAATGAGTTTATCGGTATTTGATAGTACAATGTATCTGCGTGACAGGCATCCGTTTTCTATTACCTCAGCACCCGGTGATGACTACCTGAGTTGATTGGACACAGGAGCTTAAGAGAGTATTCTCTGAGTCATGTGAGGCTCCCTTAGCTGGGAAGAGTGGTCTTCTCAGGGATGATGAAACCACCAAGAAAAGGTACGTGCTGTATTTATGAATCTTTGTAACTTTGTCCTAATGGGAAATAATTATCTTCAGAATCCTTCCATCTTTTGGTTTTGATACAGTTTACCTAAGCTAAGGATAGATGGACCTTACGGTGCGCCAGCACAGGACTATGCAAAATATGATGTCTTGCTACTTGTTGGTCTTGGAATAGGAGCAACACCTTTTATCAGCATTCTAAAAGATATTCTCAACAAACAGAAGAAAACAGTGGCGACTAGCAGCACTTATTTCTACTGGGTAACAAGAGAACAAAGTTATTTCAATTGGTTTAAAGGGGTCATGAACCAAGTTAATGAAATAGATCAGAATGTACTAAATTTTACTGAAATGTTCTTTTATTCAGAAGAGTACGTGATTCGAGTTGTTTAGACTTCCTCTTGAAGAATTTCTTATATTCCTTAAATTATGGACTTCAGGGTGTTATTGAGATGCACAACTACTTGACCAGTGTATACGAGGAAGGTGATGCAAGATCCGCCCTCATCACCATGGTGCAAGCCCTCAACCATGTGAAAAATGGAGTTGATATTGTTTCTGGGACTCGGGTGAAGACTTTGTCTTTCGCGAATTACCAACACTTTAAAGCTAGAATTTACTTTCTAATCTCACATAAACTTTTAACCTCCATTTGAATCTACTATTAGGTGCGAACTCATTTTGCAAGGCCTAATTGAAAAAAAGTTTTCTCTAAAATATGTTCTAAGCATGGTAATAAACGAATAGGTAATTCATTCTATCATTGTTTAGAGACTTTGTTATTTGTTATTATATCTTCTACTCACATCTTGACTTTGTGTCTGGAGTGTTTTGTTGCGGAGTACCAATTTTGGCTAAAGAATTGAGCAAGCTTTACTCCGAGTTCAACGAAAAATTTGCAAAGGAGCATTTCTAAGGAACATGCACATTGTGAGATCAGCAGCATGCTATGACTCCAAATGTTTATGTTAACAAGCCGGCGCAGTGGGTCACTATTGGTTTCCTTGTGTCGTATATATAAAAAGCTTTTCCATGTGGCATTTTGGTTTTGTGTCTTGTTTTCTAAAGTTCTATTTTGCATTAAAGAAAAAATGGATGTCATGTAAAAAAAATGAAAATGGAAAATGTTTATCTACTACTTGCCAAATAAACAAGGTACAGTAATCAATTATTATAATATTTATAAAAATAAGGGTTAAATATGTTTGTAGTATCTATAAATAATTCAAAATTTAGTTTTAGTCTCTCTAAAAAATTTCTTTAAAGAATAATTCTCAATTTTCCGTCTTTATTTTTAGTCCCTTCTGTTTATTTGATCGAACGGAAGTTGATGTGGTACGCCACATCACTCAAAGTTAACTCTGCAAAAAAAATGAGTTAGATTAAGGGGGTTTCAAACCTCCCTAAATTTGAGGATTTTTTTTTTTCTCAATTGTTAACATGATGATAAATTACATGTTGCCATAGGAGATAAAATTTGTATTATAGAAACTGACCCTATGCCTCGGGTTCCACCAGTCACTAGAGCTGTCATTCCTTGGAGTAACACATTTGTGAAACTCTTCACTCATGGAGAAATGGTTCTTCTGGTATTGTTTTTTTTGGTTGTGCCTTTGGTGCAAGCAAGCTTCTATGTTACTGAAAGTGAGCATAGGAAATAATTCGTGAACTCTTGTGTTGTTTTAGTCCTTTCCAAACTAATTTGTTCATAACAAAGTTTTGAAAATATACTTCCATCATTTATTTAGGTGTATCTAAACATGAGGTCAGCATTTATGGTCATCATCCAGACTCGTGGATTCCAAGGCCATCGACATTAACAGTTTTTGCATGACCACCCGAGTAATCTTATTTTTAGTAGAGAACCACTATGTAAAGAAACAATAAAATGATTTTAGTATTGATTCACCTAGCTAACATTAAAAAAAAAGATAATTTAACTCATAACATGTTTCATAATTTGAGCATATGCTTCAGTTTGTGTCAACATTGGGTTGCATTTTCTTTTTTTAAGCATTTCATCAAACACTTCATATGCGAAAGTTTGTGAAGTAACAATGATTTTTAATTTTATGTTCAAAACAAGAAGCAACTAAATCAACCATGTGTATTTTAGGAAGTTAAAAGTGTAACTTTTTTCAAAGAAACTCAACACATTTTTATATTATGAGTGATTTGCGTACAATCAGTTATGAGAGAGAGGTTATGAGAACAATGAAAAACTGAGAGAAAAGACGACGATGTTGGTTGATTTAAATAGAAGGATTTTAGGGAGGTTTATAACCCCGTAATTTAGTTGATTTTTGTAATGGTAATTTTAAGTGACATGGCGCGCAAGGTGGTGTTCTATGTCAGTTTCGTGAAAATAAACGTTAAAGATCAAAAGTCCAAACGAAAAATTTTAAGAGAATTATTATTAGATGAAAATTTTTATAAGGACTAAAATTAAATGATAGTTTATTTATAATGATGAAAAACATATTTAATTCTAAAAATAAAACTAATCAATAGTAATCATTGAAAATTAAAAAAAAAAAGAAATGCAAGTGATTAATTCTTTTAAATACACATTTGTGTTTTAACAAACCAAATTGTTGTTTTAAAAATAGATTACTTAATGAAAACATGGGTTTTACTCTTAAAAGTTAATTGATGAAGATTTCACCAAGACTTTTGATAGTTTATATTTAATGACTAGTCAACAAATTAATCGAAGTGTCAATAAGTTGAAGTGTTTGTAAATTATATGGATAAATATAGTTAAATTAGTTCAGTTGGTAACTATTAGTTTAATAGTTAAAGAATGATTGCTTAAAATCTAGTTTAGTCTCAAGACCGATATGAGTCACTTTAAGTGTAATCTTTATCTACCGCAGCTCATGCAATTACTATATTATCATTATAACTAATCAATTCAATAATCAAAAGCTAGTTACATTATGAAATGAAAGTATAACTAACTTTCTTTTTAATGGTAGTTATGTAGCGACATTGTGAAATGAAAGTATAACTAACTTTCTTTTTAATAGTAGTTATGTAGCGACATTGTAAAGATAGAAATTTAAATTATTTTACCAAAAAAAAATTATATTATTAAATATAAAATATAAAATGATATAATTTAATTTTTTATTATTCTTCTTCAAAAAATTATGTTTTTGTTATTATTTATATATTATTATTATTATTTTTGGATATTATTAAATTAACTTTTATTTAAAAAAATTAGTGTTGCCCGTCAGCCTATTATTAATTTTGATTATATATATATATATATATATATATATATATATATATATATATATATATATATATATATATATATATATATATATATATATATATATATATAATTTAATAAAATTAAACATAACAATAAAATAAGTATGTGCAAATTTTTTTATATAAATGTAAAAATGTTGCATCTCTTAAATTTAGGAATATAATTATTAAAAGAATAAATTTTATCATCTAAAAAAGAATAAAGATGCAATTTATTATTGGTTGGTTTGTCTTAACTTTATTAAATTCTGATTTGTTTCTTATAAAAAAACAAAATTTAATAGTTTTAAATTTACTTTGTTAACTATGACCGTGTTAAATATTAATTATGGATTTACCAATTTATAAATTTGTATTTATAGAAAAAATAATTATATTTTTTTTTGGAAATAAAAATTATATTAATAAAAAAACAAATGGATGCAAAGCGACCCAAAAAGTCTAGCTAAGAACAAAATCTACTTCGGCCCACCTAATTAAGGCAACAAGAGTTGGGATATTCTATTTCTAAATTTGAGATAAATCCACACTCTATTCACTATATTATCCACAATGATCTTAACAATATTCCTATTAGTATAATCCTTGTTATAGACAACTCTATTTCTATCCCACCAGACTTCATAAATTGTTTCTACTATAACAATCTTCACAAGCTGGTTGCGCCAGTTCTTGCTCCTACAAACTTTCACAGTCCACACAAGTTCTTGATCCCAACCTTGAACCTTGTGACTAACATTCAACCACCTAAGAACTTCCTCCCAAATTTTGCTGGTAAACATGCAATCGTAAAACAGATGGTGAATAGATTCAGTACAGTTACAGAACAAGCAACTAGGCTGGTGGAATATGCCAATCTTCGCCAATCTGTCTTTAATAGGTAGCCTTTTATGGAAAGCAAGCGACAACAAAAATATTGCACGAGGCCTAGCTATATTTCTCCTAACTAATCCACCCCATTCAACTTTAGGCATATGCTTCAAAAACTCCAAATAACACTTTTTCATGGGGAATTTCCCATTACTCTTCAAGTTACCCCACTGAGTCAGCCTCATAGCTTTAGTCATAAATTTAAGGATGCTTCTCAGGATCCAAGAACCATTTTATTTGCATTATATATGCATTCTTCACATAATAAGCATGAATCCATCTAACCCATATGCTGTCAGCTTTGCTGCTTAAACTCCAAAGCAATTTGCACATACACACTTTATTCCACACAACCAAGTTGATAATCCCTAATCCTCCTTGATTTTTAGGATCACACATTGTATCCTAAGCCACAGGAGACTTCCTAGAACTAGCATCTTTACCTGACCAAATAAAGGATCTACAAATAGCTGCAAGCTTCTTAGTCACACCTTTGGGCAAAGGAAGACAACTCATCCAATAATTGGCACAACCAAAGATCATACTATTCACTAACTAAACCCTACCAGCATAGGTGAGCAAGCGAGAGCTCCAATGTCTAATTTTAGCACTAATTTTTTTCCGCTAGGGCAAAACACTAATTATAAGACAACTTTCTACTATTTAGAGGAATCCCTAAGTAATTAAAAGGAAGGTTGCCTCTACTAAAACCCGTAATTTGCTATAGATTAGTCTGCTCTTTAACATTTAAAGCACCACAGTAGAGTTTACATTTGCTAGGGTTGACTTTCAAGCCAGTGGACAAAGAGAAATTTGAGAAGATATCCATCATCAACTGAACATAAATATTATCACCTCTAGAGAAGATTAAGAGGTCATCAGTAAAACTCAAATCAACTGATTTCAACTTCTCACACTTGCTATGATAATTGAAATTAGGAATTGTGCTCATCCCATCCAACTTTCTATGGAGATACTCCATTATGACAACAAACAGAAGGGGAGAGATGGGATCACCCTGTCTCAAACTCCTAGCTTCCTTCATGCTCATAGAGGCTCTGTCATTGATATTGAACTGGTACGACACTGTAGACACTGCTAACATCACCCATCTGACAAATTTCCTAAGAAAACCCACCTCTGCCAAGATAGTCTGCAAAGCACTCCAGTCCACATAATCATAAGCTTTTCTAATGTCCATTTGCACCATACACCTAAGCACCCCCCTTTTCTGCTATAACATGTTATAAGCTCATACGCAACAAGGATGTGATCATGAATTTTTTGGCCAGACACAAACGCTGCTTGGTTTTTACTAATAATACTACCAAGAATATTACTCATCCTATTAACCGTAATTTTGGATATGACTTTATGAACAGTAGTACAATAAGATATCGGGCAAAAATCCCTAATATTAGTGGCTTTCTCATGCTTAGGAATCAGAGTCACCAGACAGATTTTTTCTCTGTATTTTATAATGGGGTTTATTATGTCCATTAATACCATTTTCTTTTCTCCGTATTTTATATTCACTCTATGTATTTCCTCTACTTATTTTTTATTTAATTTATTGAATAAATTAATATATGTGGTATATAAACCATATTCATCGTCTCTGAAAAACGAACATCTCTTATATACGAGAACAAGAAAATAAATATTACTTCCTCTATTTTATAATGAATGATCTGTTTAAAATAAAATAGTGTCATAAGATAAACGATTCATTTAAGTTTTCAATACTTTTTTAAAAAAAATTTATTCTCTAATTAATTAAACTTTTATTATTTTCAATATATAATTAGAGGTGCTATAGTAACCACATTATTCTCTTGTTTACTTTTCTACATTTTTTTAATATACATGAAATAGTATATTTGATGACTCCTTATAGATAGGAGGAAGTAGTACACAATTAAATATTCTATGACTTAATTGAAAGTTGGAAATGCCAAACTATAGAAAGGGTAACTTTAACCGTAACCCCCTGTGAAAAGTTAATTAAAGAAAATAAATGAGAAAAAATAAACCCTTTTATTAATTTATATAACCATCCACTATCCATCACTCATGAATGAATCAGATGCCACAGTAAACGGTTATTATAAATAAGCGCTACAATTTATAACATACATTTCAATTCTTCAAACCCTTTTTATCTTCATCTAATTCAGTTCAGTTACTGAAAAATCACCAAACAATCGATTTACCAAAATACCCCTGCACCATGTACAAGCCAATCCGCGAGGAACGGAGCAACAAATGTTTTATCTTCTTTTTCACTTTCTTCGTTTTCTGTTGTGCAGTTTTACTAATCGCTGCATTGATATTCCGATTGAGGAATCCAGAGGTAAAGTTAACTTCAACTACATTGAATCAAATTACCTATAACGTTACTTCACCGTCGCGTTCATTCAACGCGACAATTATCACGTATTTCAGTATCTGGAACCCTAATTTCGGTGGAATATTCAGTTACGAGAATAGCGATGTGATATTGGTGTATGCAGATGTTAAAGTTGGTTATATGAAAATTCCTGATGCGAGAGTGAAAGAAAGAAGAACCAAACATACGAATGTTACGGTGAATGTGATGTTTCCTAAGTTAATTGTTGATGAGGAGAATGGGAATTTTACGAGGGATGTTTCTTCAGGGAGGTTGAATCTTATAGGTTATGTGAGATTTAGTGGAATTGTTCAAATTCAGTGGTTGAAGATTGTTCACAGCAGAAAAACAATTGAAATGGTTTGCAATTTCAATATCGAATTGATATCAAGGGTAATTCAGGGAACTCAGTGCCAATAAGAATAAGATTTTTTACTTGGTCTCTGCATTCTTTTTTTTCTTTCAAAATTTCTTTCAATATATCTTTTGATTTTTATCTATTAGATTAAAATATATGGATGAGATTATTTTTTTTACTAGTGTATCGATGTTTATTATGAAAATTGTTTGATATCAGTTTTATTTTCTTCTTTTTATTGTTGGTTTTTTTTTTTTTATGTATAAAAAATATCATAGGATTAATTTGAGGTGTTCCGAGAAATATTGAGAAAACAATTTTTCCTAAATAGTTTAAAGGTACGTTTGTTTTAAGGTAAGAAATATTAGTAAGATATTCGTGTTTCATTTGGATTCTATTATACGTCGTGCAGTCTTATTTGTTAAGTTTGAATTTATTTTTTAATTGATTAACATTCATATAGCTACAAATATAAATTAATATCCATCAATTTTTTAAATTTAAAAATAAATAAAAATCTTAAATTAATATATTTGACCAAAAAAATATTAAATCTTTAATGTTAATCAGATTTTGTTAAAAATATTCTACAATAATAAATTATATACTGAATTTTTATAAAACAATAGCAAAAATAATAGTTAAAAGATGAACATTAAAATGAATGATTTATAGTTGGTATTTATAGATACGTTCACATCTATTCGTGAATTTATGTCTGTAAAAAAAAATTATTAAGATGAATAATCTACAATGTGTTCACATCTATTAGTGAATCTATGTCTGCAAAGTCTTTCATTAAGATGAACAATCTACAACGGTTAAATTGAGAAATAAAATGAGAAATAAAAAAATGTTAGATTAATATACTTGACCAAGAAATTATTAAGTCTTTATTGTTAAATTATATAAGTATTGAATAAGAAATCATTAATAGAAAAAAATTATCGAGTTAGGAAAAATGTAATTTAAGTGTCATAATTTAGAATCAGTAGAAATCATTAATTATATATATGGAAAAAAATAAAATAATTTGAAATAGTATACTATGAAAATAGCAATGAAAAGTTAAAAAAAAATACATTTAAAAAACCGGTGCACTAGAAATCGATATGAAATTTACAATAATAAGAAATTCGTGCTGTCATACTGTTTCCGTCTAGATTCACATTATACGTCTCTCATTCTTATTTGCCAAATTTATATATATTTATTCAATTGATTAACATTTATATAGTTACAAACATAGTAAGCGCATTGAACTCGTGTGTCTACTTATAAAAAAATATTTGTAATTTGTTCTAATTTAAAATAATAATTGAATAATAAGTTAAATTTTTTCTGTCTATAAAAATATTTGTAATTTATTCCGTTAAAAAAAACTATTGTAACTTATTTTCGTATATAAAAATATTTATATCAATATGTAGGCTTTTCCTCGTTTATGAGCGCTTTTAACCAGTGTGACAATTTATAAAGCAAATTTTAATTTATTCATATTAAAAATAATTGTTTTAATACTTCAATTTTTCTCCTATATAAAAATATTTGTAACTTATTCCATTTTATAAAAATAATTGTAACTTTGTAACTTATTTTCCGTTTATAAACACCTTGAACACGTTTGTCTATTTATGAAAATATTTGTAACTTATTCTCATTTATACAAATAATTGTATAAATAGCTGAATTAATTTCGTTTATAATTTACTTTTAACTTATTCCCGTTTATAAAAACAATAATTATTCAGTTTATAAAAATAACTGTATCATTAAATTTTTATCTTTTATCATTAATTTTTTATGATTGCCATTTATCGTTAAATTTCCACGACTACCATTTAAATTTTTTTATCATGATTACAATTATAAAGTTAATTTGAAAAAATTCTCATAAGTTTTAGTTATTTTATAAGTTTAAAAAAATTATAAAATCTCAATTGATTTTTGATCGTACCTGGCCAGAATGGACCGTCACAGCTTACGTCGAGCAGAACTTGAGAGTGAGATGGGGGGGGGGGGGTACCTGCAAGACACTCTGATGCCAAAGTGAGATTCGGAATGAGAAAACAAGTAAGAGAGTGAGAAATATTCAATACCCGACCCTCTTGAAATAGAAGGTATTTATAGCCCCCGACGATGGGCCAAGGTCTCCTCATTGGGCTGGTCAAGCAGGCCCAAAATGGAGACTGCCAGGTCCTACGTGAGTAGTGAGGACCAACACGTGGTCCCCCACCTGGATGACTTCCTCCGCACGATCAAGAGGATATGGATGTAGTCTTTCTGGAGCTACGAAGACTCTGATATTCAGAGACGTTGATAGTCAGCCCTACAAGAAGGATGCTCGTAGGGATGTTTCTACTCGTCGTGGATGCTCCCTGCCAGACGCGAGACCATATGGGAGGATCAGTCTTGGTCGAGGAGAGGCTTACTGCTATCTGCCATTGTCAGGCGTATCAAAAGCGAATGATCAAGGCTTTTAAGAAGAAATTCATGCGTCAAGAATATCAAGTCGGGGATTTAGTGATCAAGCGCATCATACTGCTGCAAGGTGATCCCAGGGGGAAAATGGACCCCCACGTACGAAGGGCCATTTGTGGTTAAGAACATTTTTTCAGGAGGATCTATGATTCTAACCACCATGGATGGTGACGACCTTCCTCACCCTGTCAATGCAGACATAATGAAAACATATTACGCCTAATTAATAGACCCGCTAGGTTGACTGGCCTAGGCAAAAATAAGGGCTTCCCGGCGAACCAAAAGGGTTCAGGCAAAAGTAAGGGATGAAAATGAAAAATCTGTACACCCGGCAAGTCGAAAACCCGAAAGGGAGGCTTGGGCAAAAAAGGGTATCCCAGTGGACCGAAAACCCGAATGGGCGATCCAGGCAAAAGTTAGGGATTAAAGCGTATCACTGTGTCTCATTGGATCATCTTGTGACCAGACTTCGGTATCGACTATCAAGCTCGGACGGCACCAATCAATCTGACCAACCTTCGGCCAAGTAGCAAAGTGATGAGACGCTTGAAGATATAAAGGAAATAGTAGAGTTAGAACCCAATGGGGTCGTTTCACATAACTGTTTTTCTTTCCTTTACACAAATTGTATAATTTCTGTCTCTCGGCGGCGTTCTCTTACTAGGACGTCAACCTCCTTGTACAAAACGCCTATTACGGGCCAATTTCAAAATCAATACAAGTCATTTCTACAAAATTTCAATTTGTTTCTTTTTCTTTTTTTGCTTTGTTTTGCAAGAACGTCCAATGATTTATTTTTTATATATGCATTTGAAAATGATTGTTGCTCATAAAGATTTACATAAGAAACAAAAGACAATTACTCGTAATTCCAGAAACAGGGAAAAAACAAGAAGTACCAAACCCGAAGGTTCCTCTGCCCAACAGGTGTCGGGATAGATTCATGCTTGGAAACGCAATTATTGGTATACGCACTCCCCACAGAGTAAAAGTATCCAAAGGCATTGATATCAGCTTTCCCAAAACAGGACGTAACTATCCCCAGCTGAGGTTCGTAATCGCAGACGAGTCAATAAATTTCATCCCCTAAGCAGAGTTTACTTCTACAGATACAGAAGCTCAATCTCCAATAGAGCTTATCACTTCCAGCAACGGAATTTCATCCCCAGTTAAATTTGTTCCTTCAGATCAGCAGGTCTACCAAACAGAGTATCTCTTCCCCCAAAATTTGGTCCCCGCAGAGTTATTCCCCAACATCTCTTCCTGACAGAATATTCACCAATTTCCAACGAATGTCAGGGATTTATTTTCTCAAACACGAGCATGCCCCGATAGCATTTCATGAACATATATCATGACATACGCATACATATCATATACAGCATAATCTCATTTATTTTGAGAACATCATCTCACCCTGCATTTCATGCATCGCATATAACTAACCATGATATCTTTGTAGGAAAAGACGATTGGCTTTAACAAATCCAGTAGTTATACAGATCACATTTACAGACAACTAATAGAAACTCAGTTCCCGAAATCAAACGGGTAAACTAATATACATTATCAGATCAAAGTAACCTTACCCTGGTTCATTCTGAAGTTTTACACAAACTTATAACCTTACCCCGATTCATCCTGAAGTTTTACACAAACTTATAACCTTACCCCGGTTCATCCTGAAGTTTTACACGAACTTATCACAAAGCAACCTTACCCAGGTTCCTTCTCGGTTCAGATGCAGTTTTACCCAAACTCATCATGAAACAACCTTACCCAGGTTCCTTCTCACATCCCTACTATCCAGGCTTTTCAATTCGAAGTAACCCTACCACCCAGGTTCCTTCTCACAACCCTACTATTCAGGCTTTCACATTGAAGTAACCCTACTATCCAGGTTCCTTCTCACAACCCTACTATTCAGGCTTTCACATTGAAGTAACCCTACTATCCAGGTTCCTTCTCACAACCCTACTATCCAGGCTTTTCATGTCGAAGTAACCCTACCACCCAGGTTCCTTCTCACAGCCCTACTATCCAGGCTTTCATATCGAAGTAACCCTACTATCCAGGTTCCTTCTCACAGCCCTACTATCCAGGCTTTCATATCGAAGTAACCCTAATATCCAGGTTCCTTCTCACAACCCTACTATCCAGGCTTTTCATGTCGAAGTAACCCTACCACCCAGGTTCTTTCTCACAGCCCTACTATCCAGGCTTTCATATCAAAGTAACCCTACTATCCAGGTTCCTTCTCACAGCCTTACTATCCAGGCTTTTCATATCGAAGTAACACTACTATCTAGGTTCCTTCTCACAGCCCTACTATCCAGGATTTCGTATCGAAGTAACCCTACTATCCAAGTTCCTTCTCACAGCCCTACTATCCAGGCTTTTCATTTCGAAGTAACCCTACTATCCAGGTTCCTTCTCACAGCCCTACTATCCAGGCTTTTTTATATCGAAGTAACCCTACTGGCCAGGTTTCTTCTCACAACCCTACTATCCAGGCTTTCATATCGAAGCAACCCTACTATCCAGGTTCCTTCTCACAGCCCTACTATCCAGGCTTTCATATTCAAGTTACCCTACTATCCAGGTTCCTTCTCATAACCTTACTATCCAGGTTCCTCCTCTCCTATCTCCAAACAGCAGTCCACAACACTGTAAGACCGGGACCTAATCAAACACGATTGGTTTCTCATTTCCCCAGTAGAGAAACGGATAACTGAAGCTCCTAAAACTCTATTACTCGAGACAAATACCAATGCTCTTCATCAGATTTCTCATCAACAACAGCAACAGGGACTCTCGTCGAAGGAATGTCTCAGGAAATCAACACTATCTAGATGGAATCTTTAAGTACATCTCTGGAAATATTCTATCATCAACCTCCAAATGGCATTTGTAAGCCCATTCCCGATGTCATAAGTCGAGTGTCACTTCATGCGAGTGCAAATTTCTGGGCACTTTAGTGTTCAATCATCTTCCACCTTCAGATCACGAAAGGCAAACAACCAATCTATATCCTCAGGTTTAAGAAGATTGATCAGGGGCAACTGTTGTAACCCAAAATTTTCCCTCTCAATTTACTCAACACATGTCCATTAAGATCCTCAATTTGCCCAAGGTTGCCCAAGAGTTGACCAGACAAACTCTCTCCTAAGGCAGTGTACCTCATATTAGGATTTCTATTTTCATCAAGATGGGTGAACCACAAAGGCATCATATGATATCCATGGTCTTAAAATGTTCTCAAGACCCTACATGTCAAGTTTCATGCCTTGCACAAGAAGTTTGCTCAGTCAACTACTCAGATACTTGAGAATCGATTGTATTAGGTCAAAAGTCAATTGTGGCTCACATACAGTCAAACTTCAAGATTTTTGGTCAACATTAACATTTTGAAGTAACTTTCATCATTTTATAAAGGTTTGGTCATGATTCCCCAAGGAATGCTCCAAATTCATCAAAACCCAAAAGTTGCTAAATTAGGGTTTCTCAATAAAAGTCAACCCAACTTTGACCAAGCATAACTTCCACACGCTTTATCAGAAATTTTCGATCCAAAGCTCATTTTGAAGAGGATGTAATTCCCTACAACTCATCTTCATCCCACAAGTTCAAAATATGCACTCATCAAAAGATATGGATTTCTACATTATAGGTCCTTTTGAAAAGTCAACAAAAACACCTTTTGGGTCAAAGCTTCATACATGAACATGGAAGATCCAATTGATATGAAATAAAAGGGTTGTTTAGGGGACATCCTAATATTTCTAAAAAGTCCAAGAACACCCTCCTAGGGTCAAAATTGAGAGAGTTGTGCATTGTCAAAGTTGGCAATTTTTGGAAAATTGTCAAAAGTCAACATTGATCAAATTTGCATTTTTTTCCAAAGGGGCCCATGTTTTCTTGTTTGAAACATGTTTCTAATATGACCCATGACCCCTGAGATTTTCCACCTATTATTTTGTTACTTTTATCATTTATTTTGATTTTTTATTCGTTTAAATCAAAATAAATCAAATTAAATGGTAAAATAATGAAAACAAATCAAATCTTGGGATTTTTGTGCACATTTGGAGTCCATGTACAGCCAGCGTAATGATCAATTCGTGCAAGACTCATTAGGGTTGGAAAAGATTAGATTGAAGCTTGTTTTAGAAAGATATCATACATGAATCAAATCAAATCACATTTTCATAATTCTCAAAGATATGATGCAATTTTATAACCCTAATTCAGTCTACTATATGTATACAACAAATGCAGATCAAAAGGAAGGGTTGAGCAGTCGAGAAAACACCAAACCAAATTCCAAAAAAAGTGACAAAAAGTGTTGGATCGTTTTTGCATTTAGAGATCAATTCAGACTATTCCAAAGCTTCTAATCAATTCTTGGACCTTCCCAGAAGCTAATTGGATCAATTGCAGGGCTTGAAGCACCCAGAAACACGCATAATTGCTCTCACGGTTTGCCCTCAAACTCAAAATCGATTACTGTATTCCTGGCATCTTTAGCACGTTTAAGTCCTATATTTGTAATCTTCATCATGTTTGCAAGCTAACTGTGTTATTTAATTGCGTTTTTGAAGCCTATACACGATGTTTCCATTGTTAGGGTTTACGTTTGCAATTTAGGGCTTTCTTACACAAGTGAAATTAGCCAAAAAGAAGGATACCATGGTGTTGACGAGATCACCACGAATGGAGCTATGTATTTGGATATCATTTATCGTGCGTTTTGTGCATTTTTGAAATTTACAGGGGTTATAGCTACAGACTTGTATCTGTAGGTAAAATTCCTTCACCTAATACGACGGTTGCAGCGAAGGAGATTATGTATGGCAGCCCATGAATGGCTGATTTAAATTTTGCACGCTCTTCTAAAACTACTGCTTTATTTTATTTATTATATTTTGTTCTCATTATACAAACAAGTTAACAAAGCAGCTCAGCTGGCAACGCATCGTTGGTAGGGAGTACAAGGACCTGGGTTCGATCCCAGGTCCCAACAATTGCTTTGTATTATTTTTTCTTATGTAATCAGGTGTACCATGGACTCAACCACCCACCATGCGCTAGCAATTCCTGACCACTAGATGCACTTCTATCCAGATCCAACGCTTCCAGCCATGAATGTTCATGATACTCCAACGCTGCACAAGATCCAGCATGGTTGACTGGGCTTGGAGCTTATTGGGCTTGGAATTTCAGCTTCAACCCCCTTTTTGCTAGCATACAGGCCCATTCTTTTTCTTTTCTTTATTTATTTCTTTTGTTTTAATTATTTTTGTTTAATTATGTTTAACCAAAAAATTAATTGTTTTTTTTAATCATAAAATCAATAAATCACAAAAACACAAAAAAGTATTTTTTTAATAATAAATTATTTAATTTAATTAGTAAGTTAGGTAAATTTAATTTTTGTTTCATTTAAAACCAAATAGAATCTAGGTTTTAATTTTACAATTTATATTTCTTTTCTCAAATAAAAAACCAAAAACATACAAAATCTTTTTGTACAAAATATTTTCTATTTCTTTAATTAATTAATTTAATTAGGAAATTAGGTTAATTTAATTTCTTTCATAATTTAAAAACAATTAGGAATTAGGTGTAATTAATTTGCAATTTATATTTCTTTTCTCAAATAAAAATCCACAAAAACACTTTTTTCTCTCAATTAGTGTTTAGGTTATTTTTTCAACCATCCTCGTATTTAATTCGTCGCGCGCTTGTTAATTATTTTGGCATTATTTTGTAACTGCTAAGGGTTTGTAATAGCTTTAAATTAAGGTTTTTATTTATAGCTTTTCCCCCACTTTTGGTTATGTAATTAATCCCCCTCCCCGAAGCCTTGTAATAGCTTGGTTTATTTTCTCGCACCTTTAAATTCTTGCAAATATTTAACTGTCTAGATGCATGCTAATAGGACTGTATGGCAAGAACGTCTGGAAAATTAAAATGGTAGATCACCTAATATGCAAAGATTAAATAACTGAAACAAATCATATGCACATATTTCATTCCTAGGGTTTACCTCACTTCGGTTGCCTTCGTTAAAAAATCATTAAGCATAGGAGATTCTAGTGGTGGCCCTCCAGTCTAAAAAGATCAAAATATCCCATTCGAATGTTGCCTCGAAAAGATCTTAAGACTCTAGGGTTACTACTAAAGTTTTCTAACTATTGCTTTAGTGATTGTACTTGTCCATTTCGAATGTCCTTTACAACTCCAACGACGGTGCTACCTACTCCTTAATAGTAGGATAACGTTGTCTAAAGGAAATATAACGAACAATCTTTTTTCGAGTAGGTAGAATCTTAAGTACTTGCTCAATAATTTTTTTTCACACAAACACCTTTCAAAACAATTTTCAAAACAAACTTCGTCACATCCTTGGGGACTGATACAAGGGTTATCACGAAGTAAAACATTTTCAAGACAAAAACACACAAGAAATTTGAAAAATGAGCAAGTACCTAAGAGCCCGTAGATAACTACGGATAGAAAGGGTGCTAACACCTTCCCTTTCTATAATCTACCCCCCGTACTCAAAATATCTCGAAAAAAGGTTTTTTTCTGTTCTTTTTCCTTTTCCATGATTGGATGAAATAAAAGTCAGTGGCGACTCTTGCTTACCGCGACATTTTGCGAACAAAAAGCGTAAAATGCAAACCAGTAAAAACAGTCGGTTCTGCCACCATATCACATTGAGGATTCATAACAACCTCTTTTTTTATTACTCCTACCTTTTGCCTGAACTGTTTCTTTTGTGATTACAGTCAGCAGGATGCCCCCGTTTTTTTTCTTAAGTCTCCTTCATAGACTTTAACTTAGCGGGCTTTTCTTTTGAGAGATAATGACAACCTGTTTTAATGATTATGCGGAACTATCACCCACTTTTAATTCGGGAGGATATCTTTGATATCACCTATTGTGTATGAAGTGAATGCTTGTGCATTTGAGTTAACTGAGAAAATACCATGCCCCCGATTATGATTAAAGGTTTCAATTTATGAAAAAGAAAACTCCTACTTCTTAGGCTCAAAGGGGTTGACTAGGGATTATCTTCCTTATAACTCCATTATTTAGGATTTAAAACAACGCATGTACATCGCGAGCAAGGTCTGTTCAAAAGCACAATGTATGATATTGTGGTAGTGTTTTCGTCATCCTCCCTCTAAAGGATTATAGTTTTTAATCGAGATTTGAATATCACAAAAGGAAGTAAAATCATAGTATAGTGAAAACGAATGGAATAACTCAAGACAAACATATGCAATGTATTAATGGGAAGAACCAAAGTCTGACATAAAGATAAGTGTTTGAACAAACAAAGAAATTAAAAACAAAAATTTAATGAACAAAAAGCTTCTCCTCCTAAATTTCTCACTTTAGATGGTGTGCCTTGCAGCCTCGATATTTGAGGGATAATAGAAGAACTCGATCTGACCATCTTGCGTGAACTCAAAAACTCCTTCGTAAGTTAGGTCTTGAATCTTATGTTTCAACGCCCAACAACTGTCAGTGTCATGCCCTGGACTATTGGAGTGATATGTGCACCTTACATTAGGATTGTGACGGGAAGAAGAAGTATTAGGATTCTGAGGAGGACCCTTCAATGTAACTAGCTTGGCCTTCAACACGTGTTGCAATGCTTGATCCAAAGACATGTTGATTTTAGTAAATTGTCTTTTGGGTGTATTCTTCTTAAGTTGATTACCCTGTTGTTATTGGCAAGGTCGTTATTGGACTTGCGATGTAGTAGCAATACGGGAAGACCTACTTTTAACCAAGCCAACTTCCTGTCTTATTGGAGGTTGATTAATGATTTGATCCCTGTAGCGATAAAAAAATGTAGCGGGGTAAATCGGAGATCGAACTATTAATTAATTCGTCTCACAAAAGCAAGAGTCGCCACCGCGCTTTATTATTTCCAAGGGAAAAAGGGAAAAGAGCGAAATAAAACCCTAAAATATGCAATGTAAAATAATACTTTAAAAGTAATGAAAATACAAGGCGTTTTGAAAAGAGGTCTAGAGTTCGGGGGTTGGTTATACAATGGGAAGGTATTAGCACCCAATGTATCTATAGTATTCTATAGGAACCTTTTGAAATATCTGTTTTGGTTAAAATTGTTTGTTTGATTAAAATGGTTCATTTGGCTAAAAATAGGTGTGGGCGAGAGTTTGAAGATACGACGACCTAGTATCGAAGTTTTGACTTAAAAGGGGTGGGTTTTTAAAATTGATTTCTTTTAGAAGATTCAACAAAAAAAATCTAAAATGTATGAAGGGTTTCGCACAATCGGATAACATATTTGATGACATGAAGTCAATAATTTTAATTCTTTCCCTTGGAGTAGAAGCAAACAAATCAAAAATAAGATGAACATCACAATATAAGTAATCAAGGATACGCAAGGAAATAAATTTAAGCGAACAAATTAATACCAAGAAAGGCAGTGAAATATTTAATTCGAGAAGATTAAGACAATTAAAAAAATAAAGAGAAGATAACCAATTTTCTAAAGAAGATAAATTACTAAATTAATTCTAAACAAATAAAACTAAGATCATGAACTTTCTAAATTATATCTAGACTAAGTTAAAGTTCTAAGATTTATTAAAATTAAAATTCTAAAAGTTACTAAATTTAATCTAAAGTAAATTAATTCTAAAGTACTAAACCATATCTAATATAGGCTAAATTAAAGCTAAATTAATATCATTGGGAAATAAGTTGAAAACGAAATAAAAAGGTCCAGCATGGGATTGAACTCGTGTCTCCTTCTTTCGAACTCTTTTTCGAACTCTTTCTTTCTCTCTTCGATCTCTCTCTTCGATCTCTCTTTCGAACTCTTTTTTCCTCTCTTCGATCTCTCTTTCGAACTCTCTCTTCGATCTCTCTTTCAAACTCTTTATTTCTTTCTTCGATCTCTCTTTCAAACTCTCTCTTCGATCTCTCTTTCGAACTCTTTCTTTCTCTCTTCGATCTCTCTTTCGAACTCTCTCTTCGATCTCTCTTTCGAACTCTTTCTTTCTCTCTTCGATCTCTCTTTCAAACTCTCTCTTTAATCTCTCTTTCGAACTCTTTCTTTCTCTCTTCGATCTCTCTTTCGAACTCTCTTTTTTTTTCTCTCTTTCGAACTCTCTCTTTGATCTCTCTTTCGAACTCTTTCTTTCGAACTGTTTCTCCCTCTCTTCTAAATCGAAATCGAACAACGCCAATCTTGCTCCCTCTTTCGAACTCTTTCTCCCTCTCTTGATTAATCCTCTTTGATAAAATTATAAGCAACAAACTTCCTTGCTCATGACAATAACAAAATAAACCCTCTTCTGGTTTTTTTATGCAGTTAAACATCAAATCAACCAGGCGGCAAATATTCATGGTAAGAGAAACAACAATAACAATCTCAGGGGTTCTGGTTTATTGAAACATCAACAACAAAAAATGCAGCAACGACAACTAGTTCACAGCATACATCATTATAACAAGCATAGCAACAGATTTTGGAGAAAAAAGTAGGGAGACTTACAAGATCAGAGCAAGTCTGATGATTTAGATTTTTAACGATGAAATAATAAAGAAATCCAGAGATGAGGTAATATTCTCTTTTAATTCCTTCTGCTCTTCTGAAAATCTTGTTGGAAAATCTTGTAATATAATTGATTTCTTCTGAAACTGTAGAGAATAAATGTTGCTTGTTCTTCAAATTCTGCAGATTCTTTTCTCGCATTTTCTCCTAAAATTCTAGCACTATTGTTGTAAGCTACGCGTCGGTGTTGGTGCGAGTTTGCTGGTATGATTGGAGCTTGGTTCGAAATGGTGCAGGTTAGAAGGTTTGCTTCTAGTTTTGGTAAGGAGGGCAGGCTTGAGTTATGCAGGCTATCCTGCTTGCAGTTTAAAACGGGTTTTGAGTTATGCAGGCTATCCGGCTTGCAGTTTGAAACAGGTTTTGAGTTATCCAGGCTATCCTGCTTGCAGTTCGAAACAGGTTTTGAGTTATGCAGGCTATCCTGCTTACAGTTTGAAACGGGTTTTGATTTATGCAGGCTATCCTACTTGCAGTTTGAAACATGTTTTGAGTTATGCAGGCTATCCTGCTTGCAGTTCGAAATAGGTTTTGAGTTATGCAGGCTATCCTGCTTGCAGTTCGAAACAGGCTTTGAGTTATGCAGGCTTGTGCTTCTGTAAGTTTGTGTTTTTTCTCTTTGTGAACTGCCTTTTTCGATTGTATCTCTGCCTGTTTTATAGTGAATAAGAATGAGGTTTTGGGAGGGAAAATTTGGTGAGTTTGAACAAATGTGATGATCTGATTTATGGCTTTTTGATACAGGTCTTGGTGTGTGTTATTTGATGCAATTTCTGGACTGATATGCTGGTCTTATAACAGGGCAGCAAAGATTATGTGACTGTTTTTCTTGGCATTACTTGTGTAGGGGCCATGCAGTTTTTGACAGATTTTGCAGCATATGGACAAACTTATGGACATAGCATAATAATCATAATATTAATAATAATAGTAATGACAATAATAATGAAATAAACTGTTAGTAAAAACTAAACTGAAAAAATACAAAAGTGAAATAAAAGAGATATTAAAATTGGTTCTAAAATCTATTAATAATTCAACTTAAAAAATATTTCAAATGGAATTATAATCAAAATTTACACCAAAATTAATCATAAAGAAATAAAAATAAATGAAAAATCAAACCATATATTTTCAAATTTTTGAATTGCAACTAAAGAAACACAAAGTAGACTTACATACTCAAAAAATGTAAAAAGCAAAAGAACTTATATGTATTTTGAGATTTTTTGAATTATCAATGAATTAAATATATAAATTAAATGAAACTAACAAAACTATAAAATTTTTATATTTTGGATAAAGTAAAACTGATATGAACTAAATATATTTTGTGGATTTTCTTTTTATGAAAATAAGAATAAAATAAAAATGATAAAAAATGAAAAAAAAATCATGATTTAGTAAAGTCGGACAAAAAACCAGTTAAATTTCACTAAATTCACAACAATTTCTAACGTTTCTATTTTTTGGTGGATTTTCAAAGCATAATCATCTCTTGTCTTGTAAAGAAAAGTTATAGTTGTTGCAAAGGAGAATCATATGTAAAAGAACCACTAAAAAATTGTCGAAATTTGAAGAAGTTATGAATTTTTGAAATCTGACTCGAGAATTGGCAAAAATAGGTCGAATCGCTTGTGAACGCTTGCTATGTAATAATGCAGATGGGAGGTGGTATCTTATGTCAAAATTTGGGGTATGACAGCTGCCCCTATTTAAGTTTCTTCTATTCGGAGATATGAAGATTAAAATCTTCGTCTCGACGAGATTGAAGGTACTTAAATACATAATACGCAATTTTTGCCCTAAGATACCGCCATTATGTTTGTGATATGAATGTAGTATTTAAATTCACAGAGAATGATATTGTATGAGACAAGATAATGCTGGAGAAACCAAACACCAACAAAACACAGGAACATAGATTATACACTACTGGGGAAATGATCCATCGACCTCAAATGATAGACTCTTGACGGCGGATAAAAATTTGAGAGAATACAACCTCTGACCCTAACAAAGAAAGCATCTTGCATAGGCCACAAAAATAGATTATTGACCCAAAATAACTGTGAGTTCTTAACCCGAGGTCAAAGATAGACAAAAGATGTACCAAATTTGCTGATAATGGATTACCGACTTCTGAAGGTAAAGATTCATAACAAACTTCTCTGCGAGATTTCCGGAGAGATACCAATTAATGCTGAAATAATAATATGGTTGTAGATACACAAGTTGCTCAAATAAAGAAGCTGCCATTTGCTGTCGTTCAAAGATGTCAATAACATACAAGCTGCTCAAATAAAGAAGCCGCCACTTGCTGTCTTCCAAAAATACTATGACATACAAGTTGCTCAAATAAAGAAGCTGCCACTTGCTGTCTTCCAAAAATAATATGACATACAAGTTGCTCAAATAAAGAAGCTTTCACTTGCTGTCTTCCAAAAATACTATGACATACAAGTTGCTCAAATAAAGAAGCTGCCACTTGCTGTCTTCCAAAAATACTATGACATACAAGTTGCTCAAATAAAGAAGCTGCCACTTGCTGTCTTCCAAAAAAAAGATAACGCACAAGTTGCTCATGAAGAGACCGCCGCTTGTCATTTTCCAAAAAAATAATAACGTACAAGTTGCTCATGAAGAGACCGCCGCTTGCCATTTTTCAAAAAAAAATAACATACAAGTTGCTCATGAAGAGACCGCCGCTTGTCGTTTTCCAAAAAATAATAACGTACAAGTTGCTCATGAAGAGACCGCCGCTTGTCGTTTTCCAAAAAAATAAAATAACGTACAAGTTGCTCATGAAGAGATCGCCGCTTGTCGTTTTCCAAAAAATAATAACGTACAAGTTGCTCATGAAGAGACTGCCGCTTGTCGTTTTCCAAAAGATAATTCAGAAGAAAATTGCGATAACACTGCCAGAGAATAAAATCTTCGTCCAAAGGGAGCCATGAATAGATCCTTCCCAAGGAGATCAAATACATAATTACGCAAAATAAATGCACCATTCGTCCAGGTTGCCTAGCTTGGAGAAAATCACGAGATAGCCTATGCAAGAGACAACAACTCCCTCCAGGAATAAACCAGAGAGAAAACAGTCAAACAAGACTTCACCCAATGAGAAAATAACTTGATTGGGGATTCATCATATCCAGAAATGGACAAGGAAGACTAAATCAAAAAATCATCCACGAGGATTAGTTCAGTTGGGGAATTTAGAAAGGAAGCACATTTTCTGCCTAAGCTAACATTCTACTTGGAAAGAACATGTACATTGTCTTAATAAACATAAACAAGGTATACAACCCAAAATCAACGACAAATGTGGATATGCATGCGTGATATAAGTGTAAATGAATGAATGAATGTTATGCTGACGAAACAGGCAGACGGAATATCTTGAAGATGATAAGATATCACAGAATAATAGATACTCGGCCAATCTTAAAGAGACGGAAAATAACTGGAACTGGAACTACAAAGCAACGTCAGAGCGTATCACGCTACAAGGCTCAAATCTTCTGGGAGAAAAGTATTCAAAACCAATCTTCTAATCTCCAATAGACCACTGGCATGAGACAAAGCGTACCACACTACAGAAATCTGCTCAAATAAAGATAACCAAAACAACGCTTAATTGGAAAAGCTGGGGAGTCACCAAACTTAGTACCACTAGAAACAAAAGTTTACACAACCAACACCTCGTGACGATTTTGAAAGAAAACATGTTCATCATGCAAGGATAAATTACTGTATTGTTTTGCATTTCATGGCTTGACCATCCTCGGAACAACTGTTAATATTCCTTTCATTATTCACGACACATTTTTAAAATAAGAATACTTTAAATAACTTTGTTTCGAATATTGCCGTAAAATTAAAATTTTGCCCACAAAAGGTAAATGCTCAAATTTCATTAATAAGATAGTAGTTCGCTAACTACGCGACTCCAACGGTTTACAAAAGTTTGGGAAATAGTACATGAAAGAAAGGGTTACACAAAAACAATGATCACTATTCTCCCTAACAGCTCTGAATTCCGAAATGTGCCCAAATGCCATAGCCGGTCTGACCAAAAGCCTGCCTAAGCCGCCCCTTCGGGTTTTCAACTTAGCGAACTGTCAACTCAAACCTAGGAGAAATACTTCTTGACTGCGTCGGCGTTCACGAAGCGCGGGAGCTCTTCACCGTCCATATTTGTGAGAATCATGGCACCTCCAGAGAAAACTTTCTTAACGACATACGGTCCTTCATAATTCGGAGCCCACTTTCCCCTAGAATCAGGTTGGAAAGATAATATCTTTTTGAGCACAAGGTCACCTTCTCTGAACTCGCGTGGTCGAACCTTCTTATCAAAAGCCTTCTTCATTCTCTGCTGATATAATTGACCGTGACACAACACTGTCAATCTCTTTTCTTCAATTAAATCCAACTGATCATATCTACTTTGACACCATTCAGCCTCAGAAAGTTTAGCTTCCATCAACATTCTCATAGACGGAATCTCAACCTCCACGGGGAGTACTGCTTCCATACCATAAACTAGGGAAAATGGGGTTGCACCCGTTGAAGTTCGAACTGAAGTACGATATCCATGTAAAGCAAACGGAAGCATTTCATGCCAATCTCTATAAGTTACCACCATCTTCTGGACAATCTTTTTAATGTTCTTGTTAGCAGCTTCAACTGCCCCATTCATCTTCGGCCTGTAAGGAGAAGAATTATGATGTTCGATCTTGAACTATTCATAAAGCTCTCTCATCATCTTGTTATTCAGATTCGAGCCATTATCAATGATGATCTTGCTCGGGATGCCGTATCGACAAATGATCTGATTCTTGATAAATCTGACTACCACCTGTCTGGTTACATTAGCATAAGATGCTGCTTCCACCCACTTAGTAAAATAATCGATCGCTACCAAGATGAAACGATGACCATTTGAAGCCTTGGGTTCAATCATTCCAATCATATCAATGCCCCACATAGAGAAAGGCCAAGGTGAAGAGATAACGTTGAGGAGGGTCGGTGGCACATGTATCTTGTCCGCATAAATTTGGCATTTATGACATTTTTTTCACATATTTGCAACAATTCGATTCCATCGTCATCCAATAGTAACCAGCTCTCAATATCTTCTTAGCCATTGCATGTCCGTTGGCATGAGTACCAAAGGATCCTTCATGTACTTCTTGCATCAGCATGTCTGCTTCAAGTCTGTCTACGCATCTGAGTAGGACCATGTCATAATTCCTCTTATATAATACTTCTTCATTGAGGAAGAAACTGCTTGCTAATCTCCTCAACGTCTCCATATCTTTATTGGATGCTCCAGCCGGGTACTCTTGAGTTTGAAGAACACATTTAATGTCATAGAACCATGGTTTGTCGTCGGTGACCTCTTCTACTGAGAACACATGAGCAGGTCTATCGAGGCGCATAACTCTGATTGTAGGCACATCGTTCCAACCATTCACTTGAAACATTGAAGACAAAGTAGCTAAAGCATCAACCATTTGGTTTTCATCTCTAGGGATATGATGTAACTCCACTTTGTTGAAGAAGGTTAACAATCTTCTAGCATAATCTCTGTAAGGGATCAAACCAGGATGACGAGTCTCCCATTCTCCTTTGATTTGATTAATTACCAATGCCGAGTATCCGTAAATATCAAGAATCTTAATCCTTAGATCCACTGCTTCTTCAAGACCCATAATACATGCCTCATATTCAGCCATGTTGTTCGTACAATCGAACTTCAATCTCGCCGTGAACGGGATATGAGTACCTCGGGGAGTGACGATGATTGCCCCAATTCCATTTACATAAGAATTCACAGCTCCGTCAAATATCAAACCCCAATGCGATTCGAGATCAGGTCCTTCTTCAGGTAATGGCTCTTCACAATCTTTAGCTTTCAAGTACATAATATCTTCATCTGGGAAGTCAAACTTGATGGATTGATAATCTTCAATTGGTTGGTGAGCCAAATGATCGGCTAAAATACTCCATTTGATTGCTTTCTGAGTGTGATACTCAATGTCATATTCAGATAACAACATCTGCCAACGGGCTATTCTTCCAGATAAGGCGGGCTTCTCAAAGATATACTTGATCGGATCCATTTTGGAGATCAACCAAGTGGTGTGGTTAATCATATACTGGCGCAGACGGTGAGCAGCCCAAGCTAAAGCACAACAGGTTTTCTCAAGCATTGAGTATCGAGACTCACAGTCTGTGAATATCTTACTCAGATAATATATGGCATGTTCCTTTCTTCCAGTCTCATCTTGTTGACCAAGCACACATCCCATGGAATCTTCCAATATAGTCAGGTACATAATCAAAGGTCTTCCTTCCACTGGAGAAATCAATATGGGAGGTTCAAGTAAATATTCTTTGATGCTATCAAAAGCTCTCTGACAATGTTCTGTCCACACACATCCTTGGTTCTTTCGGAGAAGCTTGAAAATCGGCCCACAGGTAGCAGTCATATGAGATATAAATCTAGAAATATAGTTCAGTCTCCCAAGGAATTCTCTTACTTGTTTTTCCGTCTTGGGTGCGGGCATTTCCCGAATAGCTCTGACTTTATCGGGATCTACCTCAATACCTTTCTAACTGACAATGAAACCCAAAAGTCTTCCAGAACGAACAACAAAAGTGCACTTGTTGGGATTCAGACGGAGTTTATACTTTCTCAAACGCTGGAATAACTTCAATAAATGTTCCAAATGATCCTCTTCAGTTTGCAATTTGGCAATCATGTCATCTACATACACTTCTATCTCTTTATGCATCATATCATGGAACAAAGCAGTCATGGCCCTTTGGTATGTTGCACCAACATTCTTCAAACCAAACGGCATTACCCGATAACAAAATGTTCCCCAAGGTGTAACGAAAGCTGTCTTCTCCATATCTTCTGGTGCCATCTTGATTTGATTGTAACCGGAGAACCCATCCATGAAAGAAAAGACTTTGAACTTTACGGTACTGTCGACCAATACGTCAATGTGCGGTAATGGGAAATCATCCTTTGGGCTAGCTCTATTCAGATCTCTATAGTCTACACATATCCGAACTTTGCCATCTTTCTTAGCAACAGGCACTATATTGGCTAACCATTGAGGATAGACTGATGTAACAAGGAAACCTGCATTAATTTGATTTTGAACTTCTTCTTTGATCTTGTCAGCCATATCGGGACGAGTCCTTCTCAACTTCTGCTTAATCGGCAGACATTCAGGTCTCAACGGTAAACGATGCTCCACAATATTGTTGTCCAAACCTGGCATGTCTTGGTAGGACCAAGCAAACACATCAACATACTCTCAGAGAAGCTCCAACATTTTCTCTTTGACCTCTGGGATAAGCAATGCTCCGACCTTGACTTCCTTTTTATCTTCTTCATCACCCAAATTGATCATCTCTATAGGCTCTTCAAACGGCTGAATAGTCTTTTCATCATGCTCAAGCAAACGGGAAATTTCATCAGGAACTTCTTCACTATCTTCTTCCTCAGCTCCGAACACAGGGAATTCAAAGTTGGGAGGGGGCATAGGATCATTGTTTTCAATGGTTAAGTCATGGATTAATCTACACATATGATTATGCTTTATTTTAGCAATTGATTTGTTCAAATAAAACAAAAAGTTATTATGTTTTCCTATTACTACCAATTAATTTTCATTACTATTTCCCAGAAAAAGTGAAAAATAAAACAGTATTGGACAAAATAACATTTTTATTCATGAAGGGAAATACTTGAAACAAAGAGCCCAAACATTTTCTCTTTTGCCTTGGGCATAGCAAAAGGATTTATTTTCAACATAGCCCGACACAAATACTCTTCGCCTTGAGCAGAGCGATTTTTTTTTCAAAAATAAAACAAAACATTACTCAGAAATGTGCATCACAACAGGAACATCAACATCAATCCAGTTCTGGCAAACCACTCCATGCGTTACAAAATCGGGTAAATCCTCTTCAGAATCGTCTCCTATTATAGCATCAACTTCAGGAGGAGTCGGATGGATAAAACCTGCGCTTCGGAAAACCTCTTGTATCGGACGGATAACTGTTTCCTGCTTGACTCTTATAGACACGGGATGAAAACCAAGACCTTCTCCAGACTTGTTCTCGGGCAAAGTCAACACCTGGCCCCAACCTTCATCCGAACCACTTTCAACCACTCGTCGCGCATCCTCAAAAGAAGAAATAGATGTCCCTTGCTTCTTCACTCCATTATTAGCAACAAATAGAGCTTGGAATTGGGTTCCAACATCCTCATCAGCATCAATAAAAGAGAAAGATGACAAATGGCTTACCACCATAGCCTGCTCCACCAATCATTACCAGCTTTCCATGCCTTACAAACTTTAATCTTTGATGGAGCATGGAAGTGACTGCCCCTGCATCATAGATTTATGGACGACCCAATAGGCAACTGTAGGCCGCACGAATATCCATTACTTGAAAAGTGATCTGAAAAGTATGAGGACCAATTATGATAGGAAGATCCACCTCACC
Organism: Vicia faba; assembly: GCA_948472305.1. Classification (NCBI taxonomy): domain Eukaryota; kingdom Viridiplantae; phylum Streptophyta; class Magnoliopsida; order Fabales; family Fabaceae; genus Vicia; species Vicia faba. The sequence continues at coordinate 1,231,868,021 of OX451736.1, read as the reverse complement.
AATGACAGTCTTCCTAGAACCATCAAGCGCTTTGACAATTACCCCACTAAGTCTCATGGGAGCACCTTGATATGAGAGTCGAGATAATATAGTTTTGGGCATTACATTTAACGACGAACCTGTATCTACCAGCACACTTGATAAAGTATCATTTCCACAACTTATTGAGATATGCAAATCCATGTTATGGTTCCTTCCCTCCTCCGGAAGCTCTTCATCACTGAAACCAGGATTGTTACACGAAGTAATATTTCCCACAATTCCATCAAATTGGTCAACCGTCACATCATGATCCATGAATGCCTGGTCCAAGACCTTCATCAAAGCTTCTCTATGGGCATCAGAATCTCTCAGTAAAGCAAGCAAAGAAATCTTGGAAGGAGTTTGCAATAGTTGGTCCACAATCTTGTATTCACTTCTCTTGATGAGCTTCAGAATCTCATCATCATCGGGGTGTGGGATAGGTTCATTGGATCGGCCTACCTCAACCCTGGGTTTAACATTTCTCGCTGGAATTTCTGCCGGTATGGGCCTCCTGACTTGAACTTCTGGTCTCTTCAAAGGTACTGCTGCAAAGACACGTCCGCTTCTTGTAACTCTGCTCACATCAGCGATGTTAACAAAAGATGGCATCGTTGGTATAGGGACTTCTACCCCACTCTCAATCATTGTGGCATTATACTTGTAGGGTATAGCTTGGTCTGAGTTGTAAGGCACATGACCAGGTGGATAAATGATCAAAGGAGCAACAGGTACAGTCTGACTGTCGTAAACGGTCTCTACTGGTTCAGGCAAGTTGAATTATGGTATTATAACATTCACTTCATCCACCGGATCTCTGTCATATGTAATTGTGATAACCCTCTTGTTGTACCCCAAAATTTGCCCTCCCATATTCATCAAGGAATTGCCAAGTCAAGTCACAAAATTCCCCAAGGGTTATGCAGTTCAACTGTCTCCTATACAGTCAAAACTAGGGTTTGTGTTCTGATCAAGAAAAGGAAGTTTTCAAAGGCCCAATCAAGTCTCACATGCCTACAAAGATGGTCAAGTATCTTCATATCAAGTTTCAAGGCATTCAGCTCAAAATTGCACAGTCAAAACCCTAAATTGCACTACAGTCAACTGTAGGGGCAAAATGGTCATTTGACAGTCAAAAGTTCAAATTTTTGGTCAATATATCATTTTGAAGCCACAAACATCATTTGATCAAGGCTTGATCATGATTCTCAAAATTTGGCTCAGAAATCATCAAAGATGCAAAAGTTACTATATTTGGACAGCTGAAAAAGTCAACTGAAATTGACCAGGGCATAACTTTCACATGGATTATCAGAAAAATTCCATCCCAAGCTCATTTCCTACAATTCATCTTCATATTCCAAGTCCAAGAAATGCTCTCACAAAAAGTTATCAATTTCAACATTATAGGTCATTTTCAAAAGTCAACAAAAAGGGACTTTAAGTCAAAGGCCATAACTTGAGATTGGTAAATCAAAATGACATGGGACCAAAGGCATTGATTAAAGGACTCAAAGACCTTTCCAAAATGTCCAAGAACATGTGAAAAGCTTAAAAATTGAGCAAGTTATGCCCTGTGGAAGTTGGGAAATTTTTGGGAATTTTGAAAAGTCAACATTGATGCAAATGATCCAAAATTGCTAATGGGCCCATTTTTCTTCCATGATTCATCATTCTAAGCCTATGCACGACCACTTGGCCCAAAGGGAAGTATTTTCTCAATTTTTATTTATTTATTTGAATTTATATTAATATTAATTCATTTAAATTATTTAAATACATGAAAAATATCTAACCTAACAAAACCAATCTTTTTATGCATGATTTGGACTCAATATTTCGTGCTTGTTCAATTATGGAAAGAATTGGTGTGATTGGAGCCTAATTGACACAAAGAACACTTGAAAAGATTCAAAAAAGATCTTACAAAATCAAATATGCAAATCATTGAATGCCATGGATTTTGTGCAATTTTGTTGACCTAAAAGCTTCTATACATAATCAGGAATCAAACCCTAATGGAATAGGACTAGAAGCTGCGCTACAGAACCTATTGCAAACTTGAGAAATTTTCCATAAACTCAAAAACTGAAAACCCCTTTAGAGGGCGATTCAAGGCTCCAAACTTGGTTCAATAGCTTCCTTGACAATCTCTGAACGTGTGCCAATCCCTAACATCAACCAAAACGCAAAGAATTGGTATCTATGATTCAAACTGTAAAGAGAAAAATACAAAATCGTGCATCATGATTTATGCATCCTTTGCACTTTTTGTTTGTTGATTCATGTTTGTTATGAAATTCTGAGACTAACCATTATATTTAATTGCATTTTGTGCCACACACGCGATTTTGCCATGTTCATATTCTAGGGTTTGCAGGTTTCAAAATTAGGGATTCTTAATACAAGCAAAATTAGACCATCCCAGTACCACCATTGCAATCAGTACATCTGGACGAAGAAATTGAGATAGTCGCGCCTAATTTATGTTTAGAATTGAGCTATTCGCTATTTTTCTAAAAGCTGCCTAACACCACGGTTGCAAAACTGTTGCCTTTGAGTTTATGTTTCAGGAAAATTGAAGAAGACAACGTCGTGTCAGTTGGTGATTCGGTGGTTTAAATTGCGCGCGTTTTTTCTCCACTACGCGTTGGTTTTGTTTTTTTGTTATTTATTTACCATAATATATTAATTGAAATTTAGTGGCTCAGTTGGCAAAACGTGATGTGGTTAACCCTCAAGACCTGGGTTCAAGTCCCAGGTCTGTATAAATCTCCATAATATGTTTCAATACAAAATCCTATGCAACGCTAACATCCAGGACATACCATACACCTCAAAGCCTGATCGTCCACACGTCCAGTTGGATCAATTCAAAGGCCAGGATCTATGGGGTACAGCGAGTGCTAGTCAACGCTGAAGCAGGCAAGCGAAAAGTCAAAGAATGCCACGTTTAATTGGGCCAAAAACTTCCTGATCCATACCTCACAAATTGGGACTACACCCCCACCCTGGTTTGCAAATATTTTTATTTTTCTCATATCTTTTAATTATTATTTTTATTTGTTTTCTTGTTTTAATCTAATTCAATATTTTTACAATACATAAAAAATATAGAAAAATCAGAAAAAGATGAAAATATAATAAATTATTTTATTTTACTATTTTTATAAATAAATGCATGTAAATAAACTTAGTTTTAATTAGGTTATAATTTTAATCCTTTTAATAACTAAAATCCAAAAATAGAATTAGGTTTAATTTTTTATTCTTCTTAATTTCCCTTTTTACAAAAATATTGCTTATTTTATTTATTTTCATAAATTAAATTTTTGCATGTAAATTAACTTAGATTTAAATTAGGTTAAAACTTAATATTTTTACAATAAACTTAAAAAACATTAGAATTAGGGTTTGACATTTTATTTTAATTTCAATCAATTCTCTTTTTTTTTTCTTTTAAATCTTAAAAAACACAAAAATACCAAAAAGATTTTCATTTAATTATAATTAATTCATTAACTTTAATTTTTCGCAAAAGGATCCGACGCCCACATTTTTAATTATTTAATTTGCGCATTTATTTTATGTCATTTATTATAATTATGTAATTCTCCCAAAGCATTGTAATTTAACTTTTCGCACTTTTTACTTTACTTTATTTATTTTCCGTCAAATCGGGTCCGGTTTAATTTTGGCGATGTGGACCCGCGCCGTTTGTAATAGTTTAGATTTATTTTCCCGCAAACTTTTAAACGGTTAAAAAAAGCATGCAAGAATGAATGTCCTAATTAAAATCAAGCGTAGATCACAATGACATGACAAAAGACAAATATCAATGAAAACGACACATGAATCGCACACACCACCCCTAGGGTACGCCTCACTGTTGCCTTTCGAAAGGTGATCGTCGAGTAGAGGATGTCTTAGTAAGTCCTCATGATCCGGGAACCTGGCATGAGGGTAGCTTCTAAGGTATCTTCCCATTGCTCTGGTGATCACCATGTCCCTAAACTTGAATTGACCCGAACACCTCCAACGGTGGTGCTACCTACCTCTCAATGGTGGGATGGCACTACTTTTAAGGACATTTACACAGACGAATTCTTTAGGGTAGGTAGGTTCTCAAGGATACTTGCTCTCTTCAAAACAAAAATTCAAAGACTTTTCACACCAACACTTTTCAAAAGCTTTCAAAGCAAACTTTTCAAACACTCTGACGTACGAGTCGAACTGAAATTTTTCAAAGAAACTTTTTTAAACCCACATTGAAAAGCAAACAAACATTTTGAAAACACATTGAGCAAGTATCTAAGAGCCCATGGATAACCATGGATAGAAAGGGTGCTAACACCTTCCCTTTCTATAACCTACCTCCCGAACCGAGAGCGATCTCTTTAAAGGAATTTTTCTGTGCTTTTGTCCTTTCCATTTGGAGAAAATAAAAGACGGTGGCGACTCTTGCTTCCGCGACATTTCGCGAACCAGCGTTAAACAGTCAGTTCCAGATCCACCGATCACAGAACTGGCGACTCTGCTGGGGAGAATCTTATAAAGTGGGGTGTACCTTAGGACTAAGATCACTGTGTTTTCAATTGTCTTCTTTGCATGCTTTACTATTGTGGGTTGTATCGGAGTTACATAGATCCTAACCCGGATCTGGGGATACCCTGTTTAGGTAGCATAAGCTGTGAGGGACCTGTCCGGCGTAGACCGACACGGGTGAAGCAGTGGCTACGTTGGTGTGGCACCTTGGTCTGTACCGATATCCCTTGTGTCGCAACGAGGAGAATATGGGTCTTCTGAGGAGTCATTAAGCACTAACAACCTTAGAACCCTAAATGACATAACTTGGCCATTAGAACAGTAGCAGTATGCTACGCCCATTGAGGCTAAACTCTCGTGATGGTTCTGGCCGCAAGAAAAGATTGCGATGCTGGAGTTATGACCGATTGAGGGTAGTCAATGATATTGGGATCCTCTAAGAACCCGGTTACTTTGATAGGACAGGTTGAACCCACCAACTTCAAGAGGGTAATACCCAGACCCCATGCTGGCTTAAACTCTAAGGGTTTCTCTTGTGTGACTTGTGTGCCTTCGTACTTGACTACTTGCATGCTTATTATCTGACCCTTGAGTTTCTTGCAGGTTTTGTTTATAGTCCTTAATTGGGACTCATAACAAGGTTTACCGAGTTTCTTGCAGGTTTTGTTTATAGTCCTTAATTGGGACTCATAACAGGGTTACTAAGTCTTGCAGGTTTTGTTTATAGTCCTTAACTGGGACTCATAACAGGGTTTACTAGATCTCTTGCAGGTTTTGTTTATAGTCCTTAATTGGGACTCATAACAAAATATACTGAATTTCTTGCAGGGTTTGTTTATAGTCCTTAATTGGGACTCATAACATGGTCTACCTACATCACCCCATGCATAGCATGACATCATATCATTGCATACATCCTAACCCATTTCAAGGATCTCAAGGGCTTGTGATGCAGGTCATGATGAACAATTATCCCAGCAAGGGGCAAAGAGGATTTATTTTCCTCTAGCCAAGGTTGTCAGGGGCTATGACCCACTGGATATGGTGAGCCTTTGACCCTTGAAGAAGGGCTCTCTACAACAGGAAGTTCCTTCAATCAAGTTGCCAGTTTCCAACTCTAACAAGTTTCTCTGTTTACCCTGCGAGGTCCTTGAAATCATTGCATGCATGTCATACATCTCATTGCATTGCAGGTGTCCCTTTGACAGGTTGCTTACCCTTCTGCGCTGTTTATTTCAGCAGTTTCGCCATGAATCCTGAATCTTCAACCGAGCACACTATCAAAGCCCTCCAGGCTCAGAACGCCCAGTTCCAAGGGCTGATCCTGAATTTGACCCAGGGGCAACAAGATCTGAAGGCTTTGCTCTTGAAGAAAGAAAAGAAGAAGAAGAGGACTGTTTTGTTCAGCCCTAGACGCAGACCTAGGAATACCCTGCAGGATCAAACTGAGAGGACAACTCCATCTGTGGGAAAAAGCAGTCATCAAGAGGAAAGGATTCCCAGTCCAGTGGTCTCCGATAATGAAACAGATTTCGACGACGAACAGTACCCTCCGGCTGAGGACAAGTACAAACAGTTGGAGGATAGGCTGAATGCTATGGAGATCCAATAGGTACCTGGGCTGGATTTTGGAGATCTGGGTTTGTCAACTGGTGTGATTATTCCTCGGAAGTTCAAAGCACCATCCTTCTCTAAGTATGACGGGGCGTCTTGTCCCAAGTTACATCTCAGGTCCTATGTTCGGAAGATTCAACCATATACGGTGGATAAGAATTTGTGGATCCACTTCTTTCAGGAGAGTCTTTCAGGGACTCATCTCGAATGGTTCTATCAGCTAGATGGGACCAAGGTTCGTAACTGGGAGGAATTGGTTACTGCTTTCTACAAGCAGTATCAATATAATGCCGACCTTGCTCCTACGCGTACCCAACTCCAGGGTATGTCGTTAGGGTCAAGTGAAGGTTTTAAAGAATATGCGCAGAAATGGAGGGATCTTACTGGAAGGGTACAACCACCTCTGACTGATCGGGAACTTGTCGATATGTTCTTGGGGACCCTGTCTGGTCCGTTCTACAACCACCTAATTGGGAATTCGTCTGCTGGATTCACAGATCTTATCTTGACTGGAGAGCGAATAGAAGCTGGCATCCGGTCTGGGAAAATTCAAGAGGCTGCACCTTCTGATAAAAAGCCTCATCATGGAAAGAAAGAATCCAATGCTGTGCACAGTAAAAAGAGCCGTCATGAGGTAGGGGCAATCTAGATCTCCAATCCTGGACCTGCTCAACAAGGACAGGGGCAGCAGCGCAAGGAGAAACGACAGTATACCAAACTCAACATGTCGCTGGATCAAGCACTGCAACAAATGTTGAAGGCAGGGTTGATCACCTTAAGGGCTCCTCTTCGGAATCCGAATACTTCTGCTCATAACTATCATCCCAACGATAGGTGCGCATATCATTCTGATAGCACGGGGCATACTACGGACAACTGCTGGCCTCTCAAGAACAAAATTCAAGACATGATCGACGCCGGGGAGATTCAGTTTGAAGTGCCCGAGACTCCGAACATAATCACTGCTCCGTTACCCAATCGTTGAAGACCTTTTGTTTATTTGAATTTCTGAGTTGTGTTTTTCTTTGCTTATATAAACAATTAATGTCATAGCAAACTCTTTTATTCTATTAATGCATCGCATATGTCTGTTTTGGGAATTAATACAATTGTTTTCATTATATTCAAAATTCTTTTCATATTTTTTCTGATGATCAACTCTTGGTTAATAATTCTGAGCCTCTTGAGGGAGGATGACGAAAACGATACCACAATGTACAGTATGCTTCTGAACAGACCCCGCTGATGAGGTACAGGCATTGTTTCAAATCCTAAACACTGGAGTTATAAGGATGATAATCCCTCGTCAACCCCTCAGAGCCAAAGAAGTAGGAGTTTTTATTTTCGAAAATCAAAACCCTTAATCATAACCTAGGGCAGGGTAGTTCTCTCAGTTGATCCAAATGCATCTTTACAAAACGAACAAAGACAGTGATGGTTCAGAACAATCAAAAGGACAGGCAGTCATCATCAAAATTCATAAATGAAAAGCCCAAAAAGTCTAAACCTATGAAAAGAGACTTATGAAACTGGGGCATCCCGCTGACTGTAATTCCAAAAAGGAAACAGTTCAGGCAAAAATAGGGATAACGAAATCAAAAAAAGAGGTCTCACAAACCCTCAACAGAAACAAAGAAGGACTGCCTATTCAAAATAAGCTATCAACATCTGAACCATTACTGGAACATCAAAGCAAAGACTCAAGCAAGGTCTAACGCATGATCAACTGAGTTTAGGTTTGGAGAACATCACGGAGAGCGGGTGGGTACAAATAAAATTTGAGCCTTTATCCTTTGTTTCTTAAACCGTGAACCAGGCCACGTTATAACCCTCAAAAGTCCTAGCTGAAGCATGGGTTAGTTCGAAAGCATACTGTTACGAAGGTATCCTGACTCCTTAAGGCTACGGTAAATACAGAGTTGACATCATGCTTTACAAACATTCACATGTTTTATGAAAAAAATGCATTTTCAAAATCTTCAAGACAGACATAAGCTTTGCATTTTTAACATAACTTTGTTTGCATATGACTTTTTGTTTGAACAGTATAGAAGTTCACACGACGAATGCCTAATGAACAGAAGTACCTCCAATCAAGGGGCTTGGCACGACTATTGTCCATCATCTGGGGCAATCCAATCAAGATTCGGAGAATCTCTCAAAAGGCCAAAAAGCCTGGGGCAAATCTCTGCCTGAGTCACTTGGGGCACTCCAGCAACGAATCTTGCACGATCAGACACCTTCTGGTAATATGGCAACACAAGCAGCCAGGGGCAACTCCCTGCATTCTAAGAGCGCGGACATAGTCGAGAAAATACTGCACAAAATCAAAGACCCGCTAGGTTGACATACCTAGGCAAAAATAAGGGCCTCCCGGCGAACCAAAAGGGTTCGGGCAAAATGAAGGGATGAAATGGAAAAATCTGTACACCCGGCAAGTCGAAAACCTGAAAAGGCGGCTTGGGCAAAAATGGGTATCCCGGTGGACTGAAAACCCGAAAGGGCGGTCCAGGCAAAAGTTAGGGATTAAAGCGTATGACTATGTCCTGCCATCTGTCTACCAGAAGAAGGTTTGTCCATCAACAACTATCAGCGCCCCACAAGAAACAGGGGCAATAAAGAGTGGTCTAAGCAATTTGATTGTTCTATCCTCCAAGGTATCAGGGTAGGTTCCGTTGAAGAACATAACCAATACAGTTCGATACCTCCCCAGAAGAGTCCAATCCAGTTTCCCCAGGAAAGTTGGAATTCATCTCCCCAAGCAATAAGCTTATCCCCAGTAGATTCTGGAAGCTTATCCCCTCGCAAAACACGAACGCGTCGTCCGGCTTGATTTAAAGAGTTATTTCCTCAATAGGATATAACTGGGTTATCCTCAGCCAAAAGCCGCGGAAGGAGCGTCGTCGACAAAGTCTTCTTACACCAGCGGAGTCTATCAATACTTCCAACATAACAACGGTATCCCCAGCAAGTTATCAACTTCAGCAAGGCATCCCTATCCCCACAGAGTATTGCTTCCCAGCATGGTCACTAGAGTATCTTTGCTCCCCGCAGAATCTTCCATTTGCCAGGTTCATCCCCCAACGGAGTCATCTTCTCCTACCGGTATTCTTGCATTTATCATCCCCGGTGGAAGCAAAATCTGTTCCTCAACATCAGCCCAGGATACGATTTCCCGGCACCCGTCAAGGATTTATTTTCTTAGACAAAAATACATTCATAAACAATCACATCTTCATACATTATAGCATGCATATGCATCATACTACACGCGTCCCATTGATATTGAAGACATACAGTTCATGCATCACGATTTTGCATACAATTATGTTTTGCCTTTTCAGGAAAAAGATCAATACAAAAATGACTACTATCAAGCTATCACAATTCTGTCTAGATATAGTTTCAGATGTAAACCAGATATGGTGACATTCTGATGCTGCTTCCAGATTTCCTTCTAGATATAGTTTCAGATGTAAACCAGATATGGTGACGTTCTGATACTGCTTCCAGAAGTCCTTTTTCAGATGGTTCCCTCTCCGACGGTGTGTGAGGTAGTAATCCCTTCTTCAGATGTTTCCCTCTCCGACGATGAGTGTGAGGTGATAGTCTCCTATGGTTCCCTCTCCGACGGTGTGTGAGGTAGTAATCCCTTTTTCAGATGTTTCCCTCTCCGACGATGAGTGTGAGGTGATAGTCTCCTATGGTCCCCTCTCCGGCAAGTGCGTGAGGTGGTAATTCCTTCTTCAGATGTTTCCCTCTCCGACGATGAGTGTGAGGTGATAGTCTTCTATGGTCCCCTCTCCGGCAAGTGCGTGAGGTGGTAATTCCTTCTTCAGATGTTTCCCTCTCCGACGATGAGTGTGAGGTGATAGTCTCCTATGGTCCCCTCTCCGGCAAGTGCGTGAGGTGGTAATTCCTTCTTCAGATGTTTCCCTCTCTGACGATGAGTGTGAGGTGATAGTCTCCTATGGTCCCCTCTCCGGCAAGTGCGTGAGGTGGTAATTCCTTTTTCAAGATGTTTCCCTCTCCGACGATGAGTGTGAGGTGATAGTCTTCTATGGTCCCCTCTCCGGCAAGTGCGTGAGGTGGTAATTCCTTCTTCAGATGTTTCCCTCTCCGACGATGAGTGTGAGGTGATAGTCTCCTATGGTCCCCTCTCCGGCAAGTGCGTGAGGTGGTAATTCCTTCTTCAGATGTTTCCCTCTCCGACGATGAGTGTGAGGTGATAGTCTTCTATGGTTCCCTCTCCAACGATGAGTGTGAGGTGATAGTCTCTTATAGTTCCTTCTCCGACGGTGTGTGAGGTGACAATTCCTTTTCCTATGATTCCCCTCTCCGACGGCGAGTGAGGTGATTCCCTTTCAGATTACAATTTTCTATGGTTCTCGTTCCGATGTTGCAAAGATGGTAATTCCCGCCAAGATTTTTCTCAACGAGCGTTGTTGAAGTTAAAGTCATCCAAGGTTCTCTTATCATTCATGCTAAGGCAGTAACCATTCCTGGTTCTTTCATCGCTGTTTGAAGCTCCAGATTCAGCTCTTGTAACCAATCAGGACACATCTATACCAAGCATCTAAAATCAGCTCCTGCAACGTGTCAGGTACTCATTTTTCTTTTGCAGGTATGCAGGTTCTCGTTAAGGAATCTCCTGCGCAATCAACGTCCCGATGGCATCTATAAGCCCATCATCCTATCCAGCAATCTCCAAATGGCATCTATAAGCCCATTCCATCACCGCACTGCTATTATGTGAGCGCAAATTTCTGGGCACTCTAGTGTTCAATCATCTTCTACCCTCGGATTACGAAAGGCACGTCAGCCAATCTGCATCCTCAGGTCTAAGAAGATTTGAACAGGGGCAACTGTTGTACCCCAAAATTTGCCCTCCCATATTCATCAAGGAATTGCCAAGTCAAGTCACAAAATTCCCCAAGGGTTATGCAGTTCAATTGTCTCCTATACAGTCAAAACTAGGGTTTGTGTTCTGATCAAGAAAAGGAAGTTTTCAAAGGCCCAATCAAGTCTCACATGCCTACAAAGATGGTCAAGTATCTTCATATCAAGTTTCAAGGCATTCAGCTCAAAATTGCACAGTCAAAACCCTAAATTGCACTACAGTCAACTGTAGGGGCAAAATGGTCATTTGACAGTCAAAAGTTCAAATTTTTGGTCAATATATCATTTTGAAGCCACAAACATCATTTGATCAAGGCTTGATCATGATTCTCAAAATTTGGCTCAGAAATCATCAAAGATGCAAAAGTTACTATATTTGGACAGCTGAAAAAGTCAACTGAAATTGACCAGGGCATAACTTTCACATGGATTATCAGAAAAATTCCATCCCAAGCTCATTTCCTACAATTCATCTTCATATTCCAAGTCCAAGAAATGCTCTCACAAAAAGTTATCAATTTCAACATTATAGGTCATTTTCAAAAGTCAACAAAAAGGGACTTTAAGTCAAAGGCCATAACTTGAGATTGGTAAATCAAAATGACATGGGACCAAAGGCATTGATTAAAGGACTCAAAGACCTTTCCAAAATGTCCAAGAACATGTGAAAAGCTTAAAAATTGAGCAAGTTATGCCCTGTGGAAGTTGGGAAATTTTTGGGAATTTTGAAAAGTCAACATTGATGCAAATGATCCAAAATTGCTAATGGGCCCATTTTTCTTCCATGATTCATCATTCTAAGCCTATGCACGACCACTTGGCCCAAAGGGAAGTATTTTCTCAATTTTTATTTATTTATTTGAATTTATATTAATATTAATTCATTTAAATTATTTAAATACATGAAAAATATCTAACCTAACAAAACCAATCTTTTTATGCATGATTTGGACTCAATATTTCGTGCTTGTTCAATTATGGAAAGAATTGGTGTGATTGGAGCCTAATTGACACAAAGAACACTTGAAAAGATTCAAAAAAGATCTTACAAAATCAAATATGCAAATCATTGAATGCCATGGATTTTGTGCAATTTTGTTGACCTAAAAGCTTCTATACATAATCAGGAATCAAACCCTAATGGAATAGGACTAGAAGCTGCGCTACAGAACCTATTGCAAACTTGAGAAATTTTCCATAAACTCAAAAACTGAAAACCCCTTTAGAGGGCGATTCAAGGCTCCAAACTTGGTTCAATAGCTTCCTTGACAATCTCTGAACGTGTGCCAATCCCTAACATCAACCAAAACGCAAAGAATTGGTATCTATGATTCAAACTGTAAAGAGAAAAATACAAAATCGTGCATCATGATTTATGCATCCTTTGCACTTTTTGTTTGTTGATTCATGTTTGTTATGAAATTCTGAGACTAACCATTATATTTAATTGCATTTTGTGCCACACACGCGATTTTGCCATGTTCATATTCTAGGGTTTGCAGGTTTCAAAATTAGGGATTCTTAATACAAGCAAAATTAGACCATCCCAGTACCACCATTGCAATCAGTACATCTGGACGAAGAAATTGAGATAGTCGCGCCTAATTTATGTTTAGAATTGAGCTATTCGCTATTTTTCTAAAAGCTGCCTAACACCACGGTTGCAAAACTGTTGCCTTTGAGTTTATGTTTCAGGAAAATTGAAGAAGACAACGTCGTGTCAGTTGGTGATTCGGTGGTTTGAATTGCGTGCGTTTTTTCTCCACTACGCGTTGGTTTTGTTTTTTTGTTATTTATTTACCATAATATATTAATTGAAATTTAGTGGCTCAGTTGGCAAAACGTGATGTGGTTAACCCTCAAGACCTGGGTTCAAGTCCCAGGTCTGTATAAATCTCCATAATATTTTTCAATACAAAATCCTATGCAACGCTAACATCCAGGACATACCATACACCTCAAAGCCTGATCGTCCACACGTCCAGTTGGGTCAATTCAAAGGCCAGGATCTATGGGGTACAGCGAGTGCTAGTCAACGCTGAAGCAGGCAAGCGAAAAGTCAAAGAATGCCACGTTTAATTGGGCCAAAAACTTCCTGATCCATACCTCACAAATTGGGACTACACCCCCACCCTGGTTTGCAAATATTTTTATTTTTCTCATATCTTTTAATTATTATTTTTATTTGTTTTCTTGTTTTAATCTAATTCAATATTTTTACAATACATAAAAAATATAGAAAAAATCAGAAAAAGATGAAAATATAATAAATTATTTTATTTTACTATTTTTATAAATAAATGCATGTAAATAAACTTAGTTTTAATTAGGTTATAATTTTAATCCTTTTAATAACTAAAATCCAAAAATAGAATTAGGTTTAATTTTTTATTCTTCTTAATTTCCCTTTTTACAAAAATATTGCTTATTTTATTTATTTTCATAAATTAAATTTTTGCATGTAAATTAACTTAGATTTAAATTAGGTTAAAACTTAATATTTTTACAATAAACTTAAAAAACATTAGAATTAGGGTTTGACATTTTATTTTAATTTCAATCAATTCTCTTTTTTTTTCTTTTAAATCTTAAAAAACACAAAAATACCAAAAACATTTTCATTTAATTCTAATTAATTCATTAACTTTAATTTTTCGCAAAAGGATCCGACGCCCACATTTTTAATTATTTAATTTGCGCATTTATTTTATGTCATTTATTATAATTATGTAATTCTCCCAAAGCATTGTAATTTAACTTTTCGCACTTTTTACTTTACTTTATTTATTTTCCGTCAAATCGGGTCCGGTTTAATTTTGGCGATGTGGACCCGCGCCGTTTGTAATAGTTTAGATTTATTTTCCCGCAAACTTTTAAACGGTTAAAAAAAGCATGCAAGAATGAATGTCCTAATTAAAATCAAGCGTAGATCACAATGACATGACAAAAGACAAATATCAATGAAAACGACACATGAATCGCACACACCACCCCTAGGGTACGCCTCACTGTTGCCTTTCGAAAGGTGATCGTCGAGTAGAGGATGTCTTAGTAAGTCCTCATGATCCGGGAACCTGGCATGAGGGTAGCTTCTAAGGTATCTTCCCATTGCTCTGGTGATCACCATGTCCCTAAACTCGAATTGACCCGAACACCTCCAACGGTGGTGCTACCTACCTCTCAATGGTGGGATGGCACTACTTTTAAGGACATTTACACAGACGAATTCTTTAGGGTAGGTAGGTTCTCAAGGATACTTGCTCTCTTCAAAACAAAAATTCAAAGACTTTTCACACCAACACTTTTCAAAAGCTTTCAAAGCAAACTTTTCAAACACTCTGACGTACGAGTCGAACTGAAATTTTTCAAAGAAACTTTTTTAAACCCACATTGAAAAGCAAACAAACATTTTGAAAACACATTGAGCAAGTATCTAAGAGCCCATGGATAACCATGGATAGAAAGGGTGCTAACACCTTCCCTTTCTATAACCTACCTCCCGAACCGAGAGCGATCTCTTTAAAGGAATTTTTCTGTGCTTTTGTCCTTTCCATTTGGAGAAAATAAAAGACGGTGGCGACTCTTGCTTCCGCGACATTTCGCGAACCAGCGTTAAACAGTCAGTTCCAGATCCACCGATCACACCTCTGGTCTAACAATTTTTGAATGTCCTCCTTCACAATAGGGCAATCAACTTCTCTTGAACAAAATTCACAAACATCATAATCATGCTGATGCCTAAAAAAAGCAAGTCTTCTTAAGCTCTGATGTAACCTGATCAACGAATCTCTTATGTGTTCAACTTGAAAAACTCGAAACTTTCCAGGACAACCTTCCACCATATTCACTGATGCTGCCCCATGTCGAGGCAAAGGATTATCTCTAACATTCGGGTTAACATCCTTGAAAGACAAGATACCGTTCTTAATCAATCTCTGCACATCCTCCTTTAGAGCAAAGCAATTTTCAATGTTGTGCCCCGGCGACCCTTGATGATACTCACAAAACTGGTCCGCCTTGTACCACGGAGAAGTACTATTCGGTGCGACAGGAGGAGGCTTCGTCGTTATGAGGTTCTTTCTGATCAGAGCAGGGAACAATTCAGTGTAAGTCATGGGAATGGCATCAAATTGCGGTTTCCTTGGTGAACGATTCTGGTTATTAAATTGATAAGCTTGTTGTCGAGGTTGCTGTTGAAATGGCCGTTGCTGAATTGGTGGGGTTTGATGAGTTAGGGTCACCAATGTTGGGCGGACAGCCAGAGTGACTGCCGCAACATGTGAATAACCTCTCCTTGGTCTCCCAGGGAAAATTACACTGACATCTTGTTCTTTCCTTTTAGGGAAAACACTTCCAAACTTCTTGATACTGCTAGATGGACTTCCTTCCTTAACCAAACGTCCTTCACGAATTCCTTCTTCCAACCGCATGCCCATACCTACCATCTCGGTGAAATCACTGGGTGCGCTGGCAATCTATCTTTCATAATAAAAGGAACCTAAAGTCTTCAGGAATATCTTTGTCATTTCTTTCTCCTCAAGAGGGGGATAAATATGAGCAGCAATCTCGCGCCACCTCTAGGCATATTCTTTAAAGGACTCTTTGTCTCTCTGGGACATCGCCCGGAGTTGATCTCTGTTCGGCGCCATGTCGACGTTGTACTTATACTGGCGAACAAAAGCTTCACTAAGATCATTGAAATTACGGATCCGAGTGCTGTCCAAACCCATATACCACTTTAGAGCGGCACCAGTCAAACTGTCTTGAAAGTAGTGAATTAACAAGTTATGATCATCAGAATATGTAGACATCTTTCTTACATACATAGTTAAATGACTCTGCGGACACGAATCACCTTTATACCTTTCAAAGTCCGGCACTTTGAATTTGGATGGAATCTTTACATTTGTAACTAAACACAGGTCATGAGCATTCTTTCCAAACAAATCTTTCCCCTTTAACGCTCTGATCACCCTCTGCATCTCTTGAAACTGGTCTTGAAATTCTTCCATTCTATCAAAAAGACCCAGACTTTCAGAAGGCTCGGCATGATAAGTAGGTTCATTCATGTATGGCATAGAATGAACCACAGGAGCGAAAGTTGTCATCACTGGTTGAGGGAAAGGTGCCACAGACGGGATTACAGGCGGCATAGTAGTTGTCTCCGGTTGAGGAAAAGACACAGTAGGTTGAACCAAAGGCTGTACGACAGGCTGATACCCTTCTGGCGCAAAGTTATAAGGCATTCCCCACGGAAAACCTTTTGGCATCTGATGTTGAAGCGGAGAGTTGATTTGAGTCACAGATGTTGGAACAGTGACAATCTCAGAAACCACAGTAGTTGAAGTCTGAATCTCAGCAGCTGCAGTCGATGGCTGATTCTGAGCAGCCATCAAACTTTCCACCAGTGCAGTTAGTTTCTCCATACCGACACGAAGTGTAGCGACCTCCTCACGAAGCTCGTGGTTTTCCTATTCTAGATCTTCCATCTTCCTCTGACGGTTGGCTCGGGTATCGTACCGATGAGACAACTTGACAATGATTGGAGTGGAAAAAGAAACAAGGATAAGACTCTAGAAAACATGTGAAGTGGAATGTTGGATGATGCATGATATGCGATGCAAATGATCGTTCATTTTGATATTTTTTTTTCAAAAAATGTTGATGGATGCATGGATGAATGATAATGCAACAGTTAGACACAAGTTCACAAATATGGGGTTCAAAGGTTCAACGTTTCGTGCATGGAGTCAAAGGTAAATCCCACCCCAAGGTATGTACTAACGGTTTAATAGCACCTGTAAGACAAGGTTCTAAGAATTCCCAGAGTCTACATTCCTCCTTCGGATATTACCAACGTCTTGATTACTCAATAATTAGCAATATTCTCAAGAGAAACTCGTCCAAGCGTAGCATCGCGTAACAACTACTTTCGGATTACTCCGTTATAATCTCCGCGCTACACCTAAAAGGCCAAGATGGGTTAGGGTTCTACGGTTCTCAGCTTCTCTGGATCCCAGGTCGAAAATAATAATGTCTTCCCGATTACTCGGTAAACAAATATTACGTTCAAAAGGGCCTTCCACTGAGTGGGGGATCTCATGCCTCCTTCTTCGGGATTACTCCCTCAAAGTTAACATGACTATACCGCCCGTCCTATTCTTAAGTGTAACTTAATCCGGGTATAGGATTCGTCCTTTGCAAAAAACCCAAACAACCCCAATATAAACACATAATCAAACAAATCAAATAATAATAAAACAGATAAAACAAACTAGGCTTAACCCACTTAGGGATGGACCAGCAAGAGGTCAATCTGTCCCTAGCAGAGTCGCCAATTCTGTAGCGATAAAAAATGTAGCGGGGTAAATCAGAGATCGAACTATTAATTAATTCGTCTCACAAAAGCAAGAGTCGCCACCGCGCTTTATTATTTCCAAGGGAAAAGGGAAAAGAGCGAAATAAAACCCTAAAATATGCAATGTAAAATAATACTTTAAAAGTAATGAAAATACAAGGCGTTTTGAAAAGAGGTCTAGAGTTCGGGGGTTGGTTATACAATGGGAAGGTATTAGCACCCAATTATCTATAGTATTCTATAGGAACCTTTTGAAATATCTGTTTTGGTTAAAATTGTTTGTTTGATTAAAATGGTTCATTTGGCTAAAAATAGGTGTGGGCGAGAGTTTGAAGATACGACGACCTAGTATCAAACTTTTGACTTAAAAGGGGTGGGTTTTTAAAATTGAGTTCTTTTAGAAGATTTAACAAAAAAAATCTAAAATGTATGAAGGGTTTCGCACAATCGGATAACATATTTGATGACATGAAGTCAATAATTTGAATTCTTTCCCTTGGAGTAGAAGCAAACAAATCAAAAATAAGATGAACATCACAATATAAGTAATCAAGGATACGCAAGGAAATAAATTTAAGCGAACAAATTAATACCAAGAAAGGCAGTGAAATATTTAATTCGAGAAGATTAAGACGATTAAAAAATAAAGAGAAGATAACCAATTTTTTAAAGAAGATAAATTACTAAATTAATTCTAAACAAATAAAACTAAGATCATGAACTTTCTAAATTATATCTAGACTAAGTTAAATTTCTAAGATTTATTAAAATTAAAATTCTAAAAGTTACTAAATTTAATCTAAACTAAATTAATTCTAAAGTACTAAACCATATCTAATATAGGCTAAATTAAAGCTAAATTAATATCATTGGGAAATAAGCTGAAAACGAAATAAAAAGGTCCAGCATGGGATTGAACTCGTGTCTCCTTCTTTCGAACTCTTTTTCGAACTCTTTCTTTCTCTCTTCGATCTCTCTTTCGATCTCTCTTTCGAACTCTCTTCGATCTCTCTTTCGAACTCTCTCTTTGACCTCTCTTTCGAACTCTTTCTTTCTCTCTTTGATCTCTCTTTCGAACTCTCTCTTCGATCTCTCTTTCGAACTCTTTCTTTCTCTCTTCGATCTCTCTTTCGAACTCTCTCTTTGATCTCTCTTTCGAACTCTTTCTTTCTCTCTTCGATCTCTCTTTCGAACTCTTTTTTTTTCTCTCTCTTTTGAACTCTCTCTTCGATCTCTCTTTTGAACTCTCTCTTCGATCTCTCTTTCGAACTCTTTCTTTCGAACTGTTTCTCCCTCTCTTCTAAATCGAAATCGAACAACTCCAATCTTGCTCCCTCTTTCGAACTCTTTCTCCCTCTCTTGATTAATCCTCTTTGATAAAATTATAAGCAACAAACTTCCTTGCTCACGACAATAACAAAATAAACCCTCTTCTGGTTTTTTCATGCAGTTAAACATCAAATCAACCAGGCGACAAATATTCATGGTAAGAGAAACAACAATAACAATCTCAGGGGTTCTGGTTTATTGAAACATCAACAACAAAAAATGCAGCAACGACAACTAGTTCACATCATACATCATTATAACAAGCATAACAACAGATTTTGGAGAAAAAAGTAGGGAGACTTACAAGATCAGAGCAAGTCTGATGATTTCAATTTTTGACGATGAAATAATAAAGAAATCCAGAGATGAGGTAATATGCTCTTTTAATTCCTTCTGCTCTTCTAAAAATCTTGTTGGAAAATCTTGTAATAGAATTGATTTCTTCTGAAACTGTAGAGAATAAATGTTGCTTGTTCTTCAAATTCTGCAGATTCTTTTCTCCCATTTTCTCCTAAAATTCTAGCACTATTGTTGTGAGCTACGCGTCGGTGTTGGTGCGAGTTTGCTGGTATGATTGGAGCTTGGTTCGAAATGGTGCAGGTTAGAAGGTTTGCTTCTGGTTTTGGTAAGGAGGGCATGCTTGAGTTATGCAGGCTATCCTGCTTGCAGCTTGAAACGGGTTTTGAGTTATGCGGGCTATCCTGCTTGCAGTTTGAAACAGGTTTTGAGTTATGCAGGCTATCCTGCTTGCAGTTTGAAACGGGTTTTGAGTTATGCAGGCTATCCTGCTTGCAGTTTGAAACAGGTTTTGAGTTATGCAGGCTATCCTACTTGCAGTTCAAAACAGGTTTTGAGTTATGCAGGCTATCCTGCTTGCAGTTCGAAACAGGCTTTGAGTTATGCAGGCTTGTGCTTCTGCAAGTTTGTGTTTTTTCTCTTTGTGAACTGCCTTTTTCGATTGTATCTCTGCCTGTTTTATAGTGAATAAGAATGAGGTTTTGGGAGGGAAAATTTGGTGAGTTTGAACAAATGTGTTGATCTGATTTATGGCTTTTTGATACAGGTCTTGGTGTGTGTTATTTGATGCAATTTTTGGACTGATATGCTGGTCTTATAACAGGGCAGCAGAGATTATGTGACTGTTTTTCTTGGCATTACTTGTGCAGGGGCCATGCAGTTTTGGACAGATTTTGCAGCATGGACATAGCATAATAATCATAATATTAATAATAATAGTAATGACAATAATAATGAAATAAACTGTTAGTAAAAACTAAACTGAAAAAAATACAAAAGTGAAATAAAAGAGATATTAAAATTGGTTCTAAAATCTATTAATAATTCAACTTAAAAAATATTTCAAATGGAATTATAATCAAAATTTACACCAAAATTAATCATAAAGAAATAAAAATAAATGAAAAATAAAACCATATATTTTCAAATTTTTGAATTGCAACTAAAGAAACACAAAGTAGACTTACATACTCAAAAAATATAAAAAGCAAAAAAACTTATATGTATTTTGAGATTTTTTGAATTATCAATGAATTAAATATATAAATTTAATGAAACTAACAAAACTATAAATTTTTTATATTTTGGATAAAGTAAAACTGATATGAACTAAATATATTTTGTGGATTTTCTTTTTATGAAAATAAGAATAAAAGAAAAATGATAAAAAATGAAAAAAATCATGATTTAGTAAAGTCGGACAAAAAACCAGTTAAATTTCACTAAATTCACAACAATTTCTAACGTTTCTATTTTTTGGTGGATTTTCAAAGCATAATCATCTCTTGTCTTGTAAAGAAAAGTTGTAGTTGTTGCAAAGGAGAATCATATGTAAAAGAACCACTAAAAAATTGTCGAAATTTGAAGAAGTTATGAATTTTTGAAATCTGACTCGAGAATTGGCAAAAATAGGTCGAATCGCTTGTGAACGCTTGCTATGTAATAATGCAGATGGGAGGTGGTATCTTAGGTCAAAATTTGGGGTATGACAATGCCCCATTCTAGTCGTTCGTCCCATACGGATGTATTCATCCTGATGAAGTTTACTAACGAGCCTTCTGACCCATCATCTGGATTCTCATCATTTCCATCTCAACTTGCAATTGTTTCAACTGGTCATCCTTGTTGTCTTCAGGATTCTTCTTGGTCATGCTCTCAGTGAGGAGTGCTTTCAATTCCTCTTGCCCATTGGATAGGTTTAGGAACATTTCTTGGAACTGGGCCTCTTGAGTTTGGAGGTCTCTGACGGTCTGTTTGAGAGCCATTTTTCTTACTGAAATAAACAGCGAGAAAATGAGAAACCTGTCTTGAGAATATTTGATTATGTAATGAAATACATGATATGTGGATGCAATGTTTTCAAGGATCTCACGGGATAAATAAAAGAAAATGTTAGAAGTTCAATTTTGACTGCAGCTTCAATTCGAAGAGCTTCGTATCGTTGAACGTCCTTCTACGAGAATCAAGCTCACCATGTCGAGTGGGTCTTAGCTACTGACTCAAGACATCATGCTTTGACGACATTGGCTAGACGAAAATAAATCCCATTGCCCCTTGCTATACGTCTGGTTCATCATAACCTGCATCGCAGGTTCTTGAGATCCTTGAAATGGTTAAGAAAATGATATGTGTAATGATGTCATGATGTTATGATGTTATGTTCGAACAATTAATCATACACAAGCAAAACACACAAAGCCTTAGGTTTAAGCTTGCATGGAGTTTGTAGGTAAGTACCCTCTTGAAGTTTAGTTGGTTCAACCTGTCCTAAAAGAAGTAATCAGGTTCTAAGGAATCTCAATATCATTGATCTTTCTTTATCGGGAATTGTTTCAGCTCAAGCGATATTTTCTCGCGGCCGAAATATCCTGAAAGTCCGATCTCAATGAGTGTAGTATCGAGTATCAACCAATCTTCAGTTTTTCACCGAAGCCGGCTATCTCACTACTTTCTAATGGCCAAGTTGTTTCAACTAAGGTTCTACGGTCAGTTAGTGCTTCATGACACCACTCAGCGGCCCCGTATTCTCCTTGATTCAACTCAAGGGACACCGATACCTACAAATGTGTCACACTAACGTAGCTATCGTTTCAACCATATCAGTCTATTCCATACAGTTTCTATGATATATTTCTACTTACCTAAAATGCCCCAGGTCCGGGTATAGGACCATTACAAGAATACTCAAACAACCCTTCAAGAATAAATCAAGCAAGTCAAACAAGGAAAGCATTTAAAATATGACCTATCTCTAAGGTAACCCCACTTTTAGATTTTTCCCAGCAGAGTCGCCAGTTCTGTAATATGGTGGGATAATTGACTTTACAGGTTTTGCATTTTATCGCAAATGTTGCGGTTAGCAAGAGTCGTCACCGATTTTCATTTTATCCAACAAAGAAAAGGGTGAAAAGAATAGGAAAGACCATTTTAAAGATTTTGAGTTCGGGGGATAGATTATGGAAAGGGAAGGTGTTAGCACCCTTTCCATCCGTAGTTATCTACGGGCTCTTAGTTGCTAGATCACTTTGAAAATACTTTTTGGTGTAAGTGTATTTGAAAATATTTTTGAAAAGACGCCTTAGTACGGTGAACTTTGTAATGATTATCATGTCGTTGAGAATGCATACAAAGTGTTTTTTGTCTTTGAAAATATTTAGAAAAAATAGAGTGTATGTGTGAGAAATTTGTTTTGTGAGCAAGCAACTACAAGTTGTCTACCTACTCGAAAGATCTTTGTTCTTTTCCTTTTTTCCTTTAGATAGTGCTATCCCACCATTAGTTGGTGGGTAGCCTTATCATTGGATGTTTGAGGGACAAGCGCGGTTCATCGTGCAGTCATAAAGGAAACTTATAGGACACTTTAGCAATTTATTGTAAGGGACTAGATCATTTACTGAAAGGCAACATCGAAGGGTCATCGAGGGACTATGATCTTTGTATCGAGGGACTTTGCTAAAGTTTTCCACGTTCGAGGGACGTGACTGTTTGTTTTCCGAAGGCAACAAGTGGAAGTACCTTAGAGGTGCGCGTTTGTGAAGTATGTTGTGTTTCAGCTATGCTTATCTTGGATGTTAGATTTTCTACAAATTGCTTTTAATCCTGTCATGCAATCCTATTAGCATACATCTAGCAGTTAAATACATACAAGTGCAGAAAAATAAAAATATGGAAATTAAACTACGCTATTACATCGCTTTGGGATGGAGAAAATACAAACCAAAATAGGAAAAAAATGTAAATGTTCTAAATTAAACTATTACATCCCTTTGAGCAGTTACAACTATTCATGAAAATAATGCGAAAAAAGTAAACAAATGCGCGGAGAATGAAAAAGAGGAAATATCTAAAATCTTAAAAAATTATAAGTAGAAAAATGTTTTTTTGTTGTTTTTAATTAGGAAAAAGTTTTATGATAATAAACCTAATTCTAACCAATTTTAATTAACAAAATAAACTCAAAAATGATTAAATTAATTAATTTTATTGTAAAAATAAAGCTAATTAATTAAATCCTAAATCCAATTTTTTAATTTGATTTTATGATTTTATTAAAAAAAAGTAATTAAAAAGAAAAAGAAAGAAATGAATTAAAACAAAAATAAATAATAAAACGAAAAAAAGTTATGGGCTAAAAGTTCTTGAATCATGCGCTTTGGATCAAAATGCACAGATCAGAGGGAAAATGATATACATCGGATCCGCGTGCATGAAAGTGTATCAATGGTTAGAACCTGTTCATCAAGTACTCAAAAACACGTTAATAATAATCATTAAGCTCAAAATAAAGTAAAACAAAAGAACATGAATCTCAAAACGTTATGCGATCGAAAATGTATGATATGCCTTTATCATGTGTTTTGGACCATGGTAACTGGTCCAAACTCACCCTTTCATGTTCAGGGATAGGATAAGGATAGATTTATGGGATGAGAAGGCCTGCAGACAGAGCTTTGAAGCACGAAGGTTCTTGAGAATTTTTTGAGAATTTTGCTAGCTTCTATGTATATGATTTTTTGGAGATTTTGAAATGGTTTTGGTATGCTAGAATTTCGTGGTCCCTTGAGCTTGCATTGCTTGAGTATTTATATAGAGAGTGAATGGACTAGCAAAGATGGAAATGAATCAAACATTTAACCATGTTTTAAGACAAGAATCAAAATTTGAAAATTTGCCAAACTTTGTAGCTTTTAACCATGTTTTAAGACAAGAATCAAAATTTGAAAACTTGCCAAACTTTATAGCATTCTTGAAATTTTCTTTTTTTTTGCATGAATCTAGAGACATTGCTGGCTTGCTTGAATATTTGGGCTTCAATCTTGACCCATAAATCCAATCATGCGCCTAAGCTCATTAGCCTCACTTTTTTATTTTGATTTAATTTGTTTTAAATGAATAAAAATTCAAATAAAATAAATAAAAATCATGAAAAATAAGGGAATGGTTTTAAGGGTCCTCTAACATATCATGAACACGTTTGAGTCTCAAAAATTAGTCCCATTGGTTCGAAGATTCAAAATTGCTCAATTTGAACTTCATGAATTTCTCCAAAATCTCTCAACTTGTGCAACTCATAACTTGCTCAATTTTCATCTTTTGAAGGTGATCTTGAACTTTTTTGAAAAGCTCAATATGTCCTCTACAACCTCTATGTTGACCATTTTTGCTTTTGGAGACATTATCTTGATGTAAGTTTTCTTAACAAACAGTGTCTTTTGTTGACTTTTGAAAATGACTTATAATGTATTAGCTCATATCTTCCAAATGAAGCAGTTTTTGGACTTGAGAATAGAAGCAAAGTTGTAGAGAATTGAATTTTCTTCAAAATAGGCTTTGGTTGGGGAAAATTTGATGAAGCATGTGAAAGTTATGTCTGGTCAAAGTTCAGTTGACTTCTCATAAGGAAACCCTAATTTGACAATTCGTGACTTTTGATAATTTGAGAGCTTTCCTTGGGGAATCATGATCAACCATTGATCAAATGATGAATATCACTTCAAAATGTTGACGTTGATCAAAAATCTTGAAGTTTGACTATATGTTGACCACAGTTGACTTTTTGACCAATATAGTTGATTTTCAATCATCCGAGTCATTGACTGAGCAAACTTTTGATGTAGAGCTTGAAACTTGACATGAACTTTGCTGAGGACCTATGAAGAACCATAGAAGCCACTTGAGACCTTTGCAATCTAAATTTCTTTGAGAAATTCAAAACCCTAATTATAGATTTTTGGAATTAGGAGGTGAGTTGACTGATCAACTTTTGAGTGTATGAGAAACCTTGACTCTATGAAGTAACACAGGTGCTTCACTTTAAGAAGCTATGAAGTAACATATTCTGGATTTATTGTATAATTAATCTTGTTTCAATCATGAATGGGTTTTCAACTAGGTCGAAATTTCAAATAATGGGCCAAAAAAACAACGTGTAATTTTGTGGGACCAAGTCCAAATGTGACACAAAAAGACAATTTGAATATCTTACATTGTTTCATGCATGAAGTATCAATGCACCGAAATTAATAATAGATTAATCAAAGAAAGAAAAAAAGAAAAACAACATTGTTTCACTTTCACCAATGACACATGTGATTGCACTCTTGCACTTTCCACTCTCAATGTGAAATTCCATTTCAACCCTCTTTGTTCAAATACACTTTTTTTCTCTCTATCATCTATCCAAAAAGAAAATCACACTTTCACTGCTCATGTCTCCATCTTTCTTTCCCACTTCTCTGACCACATTTTCACTTTCTCTCAAGTAACTATGATTCTTCACATAGTTAATAAAAAGTTTCAACTTTATCAAATCAACACCAAACCTTATTAGTATTATTTACTACTTGAACAAAATTTTCTCCATTATCTTGTTTCTTTCTGCCAACACCTTAACCAACTAACAAAGTCCTAAAAAAAACCAATAAACCTAATAAAAAACATATGACCTCAATGAATAGAATGCTACCAAAACAATTTCTACTTATGGTTTGTTATGTACTATTGGATCTTGGCTATAGCAAACTACACCACACATAGATAAGCAAAAACCAAAAGAAGAATAGGAACAGTACATTAAAATTAAATTACATTACATACATGATTCTTCCTTCACTTTATTGAAAAGAAGAGCTTTACAATTTACACTACCAAGTTAAACTAAAAAAGAAGCATTCAACAAAAGAAAAGAGCTTTTTCTTCATGCTACATGCCCATAACTCTCTACTTTGACTATTTCTCTCCACTATCTAGTGCAAAAATTAAATCTAAAATCTTATAAAGAAAATGCTAAAAGCTATCACATTTTCTTTATCTTAAACCTGAAAGACTTTTGTCACTAGATTTCCTTGACAATTCTGAAGATATCTCCTGTAATAGATCACTCACAGAACGTGGTAGTTGAGATGAAGATTCACACTCTATATTTCAACAAAAATAAAAAATATCTTAAAATCTTTATTCTGATTATTGATAAATAATAATTAAAATCATTAAAAAAATTCAAAAAAAAAAAAAGAACAAATCTGTTTTATTTACCTCTGGAGGCATTGAAGGACCTCTTGCAGTGTAGAATGGCTCCTTGAATCCCATCTTGTTGCTGTAACAGTGAATCATCACGGCGTTTAGACGACACTAACGCCGGCGGTGAAGCTGCCACCGCCGACGATGCTGAACGGCTTTTTCCTAAATGTTTGTACACAACTCTAAGCCCTGCCGGAATATTCCCCTGTTTCTGGCTCTGATTCTGAGTCTGAGTACACTTTGCATCGATTTGTTCACTTTCAGCAACGGTTTCCCCTTCCGTTGCTACTTCCGCTTCAACCTTGTTGTCCGTAGAAGCAGAACCAAACTTCTCTTCTTTTTCACCATGACTGTACCTACGAGAAACTCTAATGTATAAAGGCTTCACCATTTTTAAATACTTGTGCATTACTACTTCCTTTGAGAAACGTTTTTCTTCCAAAGGTGATAATGCCACATGTTCTAGTTTTAGGTTCAGGTTCTGGTTTTGGTTTTGGTTTGTTTGAGATTTGTTGTTGTTGTTGTTGATGTTTCCTTTGGAACTGTTGTCTCTGGTGAAAAGTGAAACAATAGGAACTTCTTCAATTTTGAATTTGATTCTATTTGGTTTTTGTTTCGTTTCGTTTTTGGGTTTCTTAAGTCCAGACATGAAGACACGAAACTTGGTTGCGGATTTAAGCAATGAAGCAGTGAACTGTGGTTTGGAGTTAGGTTCAGAAGGGTTGTTGAGAACGAAAGAAGGTTTCAACTCAAGTATCTGTATATCCTCCGAAGGTGACAGAGGAAGATTTGCATCGTTTCGTTCGTTACTAGAAGGAGAAAGTGTTATATTAAACTCAGTCTCAGTTTCAGTTTCATTACCACCGTTATCAGACTCTTGTTGTTGGTTGTTATGGTTTGTTTCTTCATAAACATGTACTTGTTCTTCGTCTGGTGCAGTAAACTCTAAGTCGAAAAAAGGACCTTCGTCTTCGTCGTTGTTGTTGTCATCATCTTCGCTGTCAGATACGGCAGAGAGGATGGTGGTGGTGGTGGTTTCAGGGGACGGTGAGAGACCAACAAGACCAGCACCTCGCCAGTATTTGAGTAAGGTAAAAGCTTCCATAGTTGGGAGAGCCAGTATAGTAAAATGATTAAGAGAAGAAAAAGGGTAAAAATAAAATATGAATGCAATAGTGAAAAAGAGAGGGTTTTGTTAGTAAATAGAATTGAATAATGGAAGAGTATGGTGTGTTTTGTCTATTAGCTTGGTTGCAGGGTAGTCATGTGAAAGACGTCAGATAAATACGGAGAGAGTAAATATTGCAGAGAAGGAGAGGAGGAGAGTAGTGTGTAGTGTAGCTTTCATTATTGAAAAAATTCAATGACTCTCAACAAAACGCTATTTTTTCCGTGAGAGGAATCTGACATCTGTTCTCTTCTCTCCAACAAAAGAAAATTGATCCGACTGTGTTTTTTTATTTATTTATGAGGTCAGAGGCACGTTACTTTCTGTATTTCTTTACTTGTACTGTATCCATTTTTTATATGGATGTTCTCCAATTATGACAAAATTAAGTTTAGTTTAATATTGATTATAACAATTAAATTTAATATAGTTCATTTATCTTTCTTAATGTCAAGTTTCCAACTTTGTTTCTCAAGTTTGAAAAAGTAACTTCAACCCAAGCGATTTCACATCAACTATGTTCGGATATATTTATTTATATAAAATTAAGTTCAACAATAATCTTTAAATTATGGTGTTACAAATTTCAGATTCAAGAGACATTATAATAGGTTCGTCATAGGCTAAGATCTAAAACATCAAAATTTTCATTATAGACAATCAAGGTAGATTGAGACATTATATATTGATGTGATTAAACATAAAAGAAATAAAGTATAAATTAAATTATATTGAAAATAAGAAATGATATTGTTTAATGAAATATATTTATAATAAAAATCGTCTACTATCCATTTCTTGAAAATGAGTTAAAATAATATCATTGTTAATTATTCTAAGGATATCTCTTTCTATAAAAGTTACAAGACGGTCATTTAACCATTGATCACTCATTTTGTTACATAACTGACTCTTCAAAAACTTCATAACTCAAAAAAACACGTATCACACTTACAATTGCTATCGACAAGACTAAAGTCGACTTCAGAAGCTTATAAAGTATATCCAATGTGTTGCACTTACTTGTTTCCATAAGTTTTGCACAAAGATCCGAAAGTGTCGTACTGCCACACAGAAGTGCCAGAAGTGACAGTACGACATCATCTTCAGAATTATGTTAGAAATGTTTGATGTGTCGCACTGCCACTTCTGGCACATCTATAAAATAATTTGGATAAAGTTCAACCATCAAAAACTACAAATGACGATCAGAGACTCAAACATGAAATACATTGTAGAAGTTTAGTATTCTCTCCATTAAATCTAACATTGAACTTATACAACTGCCAATCTAAACCTTATAATGATGTAAATTAGAAACACTGAAAGTTGTAGCATGTCGTCTAAGTTTCTTCCCTTGCACATATGGTGTATCCATATTATTTGGATGTTGAGTTTCCGATGCTCTTAGATTAGTCGAAGAAGTAGTTTTGTCTTTAGAAAGCACATGAAAAAACTTTCTTACTCCTATAAAGAGAACAATAAAACCATTTAAAATAGTTATTCATACTATAAAGAAAACAATAAAATCAATTGATTATAAAGAAAATAATTAATGATAAATTAAAAAATTAATTTTTTTTAATAAATTGGGGTTTTAGGGTTCAAATAAAAAAGGAGAATAGAATAAGAAAAAATTAAAATACTCACTTTACCTTTGATTTTCAACCACTCATAAAAAATTACAGTCAAGCCAAGTGAGAAAATTGAAGAAAAAATAAAAAGAAATATTGGATTAACAAATATGAGAAGAAGAGACAAGTATGAGATATGATGGAGTTTGAGAGGAAGAGAAAAAGAAAATTTTAAGATATATATATATATATATATATATATATATATATATATATATATATATATATATATATATATTCATGGTTAATAGTTTCTATCAATATAATAAATACAAATGTGGGGTACTATGGTTAGCTTAAATAAGTTTCTAACTAAGTTTCCATGAAGCTACTAAATAGTAAAAGGAAAAGAGTTATTCCTTGGAATTATGTGAGCGGAGTATGTGACTATAAAATTAAAAAAATTCTAGTGTGGCTATAGCTAGATCATGCCTACACGTGTGTCCGCCCCTGTAGACAATACTAGTGTTAATGGTGAGCAATTCACCTTGGTGATACATTGGAAGACGAAGAAGAAGACGCAACAAGGGAAATTTTTTTATAGGAAATGGTTAAGCAATAACATAATTCTTGGAATACATTACAACTGACTATATATATATATATATATATATATATATATATATATATATATATATATATATATATATATATATATATATATATATATATATATATATATATATATATATATATATATATATATATATATATATGAACTAGATAAGCTAAAAATGTGTGGATAATAATAGCTATTGCACTACCTATGTGACACTCTATTAGAGGCTAATGCAACAATACAAGGAATGAATAAAATGTGATACAATAGAGTATGCTCTGCTAACAACCCCTCATAAATTGGACTTTGGATACTACAAAGTCCCAACTTGACCAAAGTAGTATTCAAGGCAAGAGAATTAAGAGGCTTGGTTAGCATATCAGCCAGTTGAACATGAGTTCAAATGGGAAGTAAATGAATGAGTTTGGACTGAATTTTCTCGTGCACAACATGACAATCCAGTTTAATATGCTTGCTGCGTTCGTGAAAAGTGGGATTGTGAGTCAGGTAAATAGCAGATTTGATGTCATAAAAAATAGAAGCAGACTGTGAAAATTCAATGAGAAGGTCGCGAAATAAGTATTGTAACCATTGAATTTCGGATTGATGGAAGTTAATGTCTGGTATTCTGCCTCTATGGAGGACCTGGAAATAGTGTGCTGCTTTTTAGACTTCCAATACAAAAGAGATGAGCCTAGAATTACACAATATCCAATGATATATTTTCTAGTGTCAGGGCATCGAGCCCAATCTGAATCAGCAAAACTCAACAATTTCAATGAACTAGATGCAGGAAAAAGTAAACATGTAGCAGGAACAAATTTCAGATATCTTAAAAAACGAGTTGTAGACTAAAAATAAGGTAAACGAGGCAGAGACATGAATTGACTCAAATGTTGAATTGAAAAGGAAATATCATGTCTGGAGTTATCAAGTATATCAAGTGACCAATAAGGCACCCTTATGGATAGAAAGTTTGGTATTCAGATTAAAGGGAACTGAGGAGGGTTTAGCAGTAAGAACACAAGCATCCTGCAAAAGTTCAAGAGTGTACTTCCTTTTATTTAAAAAAAATACCTTCTTTGGATCTAGAAATCTCAAATCCGAAAAAGCATCTCAATTGTCCAAGATCTTTGATCTTGAATTGTTGATCTAAAAGGTGTTTGACAAGTTGAATCTCAACTAAAGAATTTCCTACTAATACTATATTATCAATATAAACCAGTACGACAGTGAAATATTGTGAATCACTCTTAACATACAAGGAGTAATCAGCCAAAAATTGAGGATAACCAAGGGAGATTAAGAAAACATATAATTTGGAGTACCACTGTTTACTGGCTTGTTTTAATCCATACAATGACTTTTGCAGTCTACAAACTTTGGATGGATGGAAACCTGATAAGCCATGTGGAAAGTTCATATATACCTCTTCATGTAAGTCCCAGTGTAAAAAAGCATTATTAAAATCCAATTGTTCCAAATGACATCTCTTAATGGCTGCAAGTGAAAGTAATACTCTAACAGTCGTGAGTTTAGCAACATGGGAGAATGTGTCAAAGTAGTCAATATAGTCCATTTGAGTAAAGCATTTTGCCACCAACCTAGATTTATATATTTCAATAGATTCATCTACTTTATGCTTGACTTTATAAAACCATCTACATCCAATAGGAATCTTCCTAGAAGGAAAATCAACCACAATCCAAGTTTGGTTCTATGCAAGAGCTTTTAACTTATCCATGGCATTAATCCCACATTCATGTTTAACAGCTTGGTTGTAAGTTGTAGGTTAAGAAATGGATGAGATAGAAAAAATGCTTGTAAGATGATGAACATTTTTCATAAGAAAGGACAGAAGAAAGAGGATATGGAGTGTGTTGAGTGTAAGAGTGAGGCATAGCTGAATTTTGAGATGTATTAAGAGCGTGGTAACAGTGATAATATACCAAGTAGCTTGGGGGATTAGAAGTTTGAGTAGAATGTCTAAGAGGAGGATGAGAGGATTTGACTATGATAGGAGTAATACTATGACCATTTGATACATGAGGGATACTAGAAAGAGATTCATTGGATAAAGGAAAATTGTCCGGAAAATCGTTTAATAAGGGAGAGCCCGGTAAACTAACATGAATAGGTATAATGGATGTATTTGAAAGAAAAACAACTAGATCAAAATCAATTTGGTTACTGGCAGTTGTATTAAGGATGCAGAGATAAGCATTCTTACCATTTTCATTGTAAGAATGTGAGTTTAAGACAAATGGTGAGGTAGAGATGGAATTAGCTTTGGAGTTGGTTTTTGACTGTTGGATAAGTTCTAAGATGTTATGATATTGCTCTTGAGTGAATTCAAAAGAGGAATAAGATGAATTATGTTGAGAAGATTCCTGACCTATTTCAACAGAGGCAATATATTGAGAAACATAATTGGTAGATTTACCTTTGCTCTTGAATCCAAGTGGATATCTATGTTTGAGAAAACATGTCTCAATAGTGTGATTAGTCCTTCCATAGTGGATGCATACATGATTATTGTTAATTCTCTAATTTTTGTGATTGGTTTTATGTTTGGTAAAATTAACTTAGCCTAAACATGTTATATAAAATGTTCTAAACATGCAGGAGGAACATGTTGGACATGATGTCCTATCCAGTTTATCCAACGTCTTGTCTGTTACAGTTGTTCACTTGGATTTATTATGTTTTAGAAAATCTTAAATATTCTGGGAATATTAGGATTTTATATGTATCGTCCAAGACTAAAGAATCAGAGATTCCTTCTGTATTTAAAAGATTTATTTGTTTCATTAAATTTTGAGACATTTTATGAAATAAGTCATTGGAGTCCTATTTTCATGCAGAAGTTTCTGCAACAGATCAACTGCATTTTTAAAGCCCAAATCTAGTCCATTCAAGGTTATAAAAAGAAGGTTTCAACCCTAATACTGGTGTGGAACTTACTTTGTATTTTTTTAGGGTTTGTGTGTTATTTGTGAGCCTCTATAATATCATTTTGATACAGGAGCATGACTATTTTTTTGAGTTATAAGTTTTGTTGATCATTTATAAGCTTTTAAGCATTGAATGATTTTATGTCTTTAAAGTGTGTCTTATAAAATTATTCCAAATTGTTTAGAGTTGTTCAATCACTGTTGTGATTGAAAGGGATTTTAGAAGGGTCTCATACCTAGGTGAATCTTAGGTAGAAGTTAAGAACGAGTAGTGATTAAGTGAGTAGATTAAAAACTGGTGAGAGTTTAATGCGAGTCTCCAAATTGATACTACTTAGTTGATTTTGTCCCTGACTTGGTAGCCCCAAGAGTAGGTGTTATTATACACTGAACTGGATTAACAATTATGTGTGTTCCTTTATTTTTTTGCACTGTTTAATTGCCATACCGTGTCATTGTGTTTTTGTTCAAAGATCAGTGTTTCGACATCTCTTAGGACATCAGAGATTTGATTACCAGAATTTTAATTGGTATCAAAGCATGCATCCTACTCTGTATCTAAGTGAGATTCATGAAAGATACTTTCTGATACAATGAACAAGGAAGGAGGATTTGTGAACAGATCACCCATCCTTGATGGAAGCAATTATGACTATTTGAAAGCTCGTATGATGGCTTTCATCAAGTCCATGGACAGCAAAGCTTGGAAATCTGTTCTCAAAGGATGGGATCCTCCAACGACCATAAATAAGGATGGGAGAATTAATGATGTGTTGAAGGCTGAGTGTTGTATCCCAAAATTTTCCCTCTCATTTCTCAAAGCATTTTTCACAAGATCTTCAAAAGCTCAAGCTTGTACCAGGGTCGACTAGGTCAAGCCATCTCCTCAACATTAATACCTCAAATTAGGGTTTGAGTTTGCACAAGGAAAATTGGACTTCTAATACTTCAAATGTCTTTCATAGATCATTATGGACCCTCAATATTTCTTATGTCAAGTTTCAAGTCTTGGATCACAAAATTGCTCAATCAATTAACAAGATGACCTAAAATCAGTTGTATTGGGTAAAAAGTCAATCGTGGTCAACCTAGTGTTAAACTTCAAGATTTTGGACCAATATCAACATTTTAAAGTCATATGTATCAATTGATCAAGTTTGGATCACAATTCCCCAGCAAAATTGTTCAAATCACCAAAAGGGAAAAATGGTCAAACTTAGGGTTTTGACTGTATTTGACTGATCAAGGATTGTTTGATCTAATACATGATCTAATGGATTAAAGTACAATATCAAGGATTCAAATACAACATATTGATCTAATTTCATGGCTCAAAACATCTCTCAAGATCATTGGGTTGATAGATGAAATTTGGTCAACTGATGAAAAAGTCAACTGCATGCTGAAAAGTCAAACTTTGACTTTTTGATCAAATTTGAGTTTCAAAGATCACCCCTTCATCAATATGAAACTTGATCATTAAGAAATCAAGAAAGTCAAAAGGTCTTTGGAAAAGTCAACATTTTCTATACTTAGAAATTTTTCTAAGTGTTTTAAACATGATAATTTCATAACTTCATGACATTTTTTCACCAAGATGCAAGATGATTTAAAGAAAACTTTCAACATGAAAGTTGTAGATTTTGATTAATTCTACAACTTTGTATTAGAGGGTTGATGTCCAAAAAATTCTTAGATTTGAATATATGATCCCGTGAAGTCATGACATTTTTGTATAAACAAACACTTAGTGAAATTTTCAACAGATTTTGGTCAATTTTTATCTCAACTTCTTGGCCATTTTTCATCAAGTTCCAATTTCATTTATCCAAAATGGTCAACATGAAATATGTAGAAAATGTTTCAAGCTTTCCAAAATGTCCAAGAGCCTGAACTTATCATACTTGAGATAGGAGATTCAAGGGCCTGAAGTTGGGCATCCATTCTTGAATTGCAAGTCATTTTGTTGAAGAACATATAACAAAATCCTTATGTCATGTTGCATAATCTTAATTTGCAGGCCTTTTGACTTGCAAATCTATCCATAATCATATGTTTACACAACTAGTTGAACCATTATCCAAGTGATTCAAGTATTGTCCATTGCATCATTCCATTTATGGCACAAAGGCACCATTGCCATTCACATAAAGCATGCTTATACAAAGTCAGCTCTCCTTGAGCCTCTCAACTATTTTTTCTACACGCATAATGTAAAAGCAAGAAGTAACATGCCTAAAAACTCCTAGCCACTTCGGATCCCTTTTGTACCATGCATTGGGACATCAAATTTCACATAACTTGGTTGTTTCATCTCAACCAAACCAGAATTCCACAGCTTGTGAAACAAACTCTCTCATCCTCTCAAACCTTCTCTATAAATAAAGAGGCTATTTGTAAGCTAAAGGGATAGAAGTTTTTGTTGTGTAGACAAGTTTCTCAAAACCCCTCATACTCTCAAAAAACCATAATTGT
The DNA here is from genome assembly GCA_948472305.1 of Vicia faba. Taxonomy (NCBI): domain Eukaryota; kingdom Viridiplantae; phylum Streptophyta; class Magnoliopsida; order Fabales; family Fabaceae; genus Vicia; species Vicia faba. Next base: position 1,231,832,929 of record OX451736.1, on the reverse strand, counting down.
CCACAAAACCTTCACTCATGAGTTTTGAAGTCCAGATTTTTGAACCACTCACACCTTGCAAGTTTTGTCCAAACAAACCATTCATATACTTCATATACATCATATAGAAGTTGTTCAAACACAAGAACAACTTCTGTAACATCACTATCACCATTCTCCAAACTCAAAAACAGCCACTTGACTTCTCTAAGACAATACAACAACTCTAAGTCAAAACACAAATTTTAGTTTCAAGCAGAAAAATGTTAGAAGTAAAAAACAGCAGTATGATTCGATGCATATCTCTATGAGTCGACACATATTATGTGCAAAACAGGTTATGAGCCGATACAAAACACGAATGATTCGATGCAAAACAGAAATGAGTCGATGCAAACCATTATGTGTCGACTCATACTGAGTTGATTTTGATTTCCAGGAGCAAGGAGTGATATGTATCAATGCATAAGTACATGTGTCGATGCAAAACAGATATGAGCCGATGCATAAGTACATGCGTCAATGCATAAAAGTTTTTTGTATCAATGCATAAGTACATGTGTCAATACATAAAAGTTAAAAAAAAAAACAAATTTCCTTTTTTTTAATATTTATATTTCTTTATATTTTTATTGTTATTCATTATTCAATATGGTTGTAATAGTAATTAGGTTTTAATTGCTTTCATTCCCCATTTGTAAATTTGTATCCCCCATCCCCAAAAAAGATGTAATAGCGTAGAATTTACATTTATGCAATTTACCGTTTTCAATATTATTGCTAGTAGTTAGGGTGTGTATGGCAAGATAAAATCAATATTAGAGAACCCTAATCTCAAGACAAGAATGCATGAAAACAAACACTTTGCACACTTGCACCTCTAGGGTTAACCTCGCTTGTTGCCTTGAGAAAAATAGACATGTCCCTCGAACGTGGGATACTTTAGCAATGACCCTCGAATACAAGATCATAGTCCCTCGATGAACCTTCAATGTTGCCTTCGGTAAACAATTTTAGACCCTTAAGATAAATTGCTAAGGTATCCTACAATGTTACCTTCTATAACTGTATGACGATCCACGCCGGTCCCTTCACATCCAATGATATGGCTTCTTACCAATAAATGGTAAGATAGAAATATCTAAAGGAGGAGGAAAAGAACTAAGAATTTTTGAGTAGGTAGAAAGCTCGTAGTTTCTTTCTCACAACATTTCAAAACATCTTTAAAATACACCAACACTTTTCCATGAAATAATTTCAAAATTCAACACTTTGTATGCATTCTTATAGAGACGATAATCATTACAAAGTTCTCCTAAACGAAGGCACTTTTCAAAAATACTTTCAAAACCCATCACGAATACATTTTAAGCAAAGAATTTCAAAGTAAGCTAGCAACTAAGAGCCCATAGATAACTACAGATGAAAAGGGTGCTAACACCTTCCCTTTTCATAACCTACCCCCTGAACTCAAGAAAATATCTCAAAAGGTCTTTCCTGTTCTTTTCACCCTTTCCTTTATTGGATAAATGAAAATTCAGTGGCACTCTTGCTATCCGCGATAATTGCGATAAAATGCAAAACACCCAAGTCAGTTCTCCCATTGTATTACAGGGTTGGCAACTCTGTTGGGGAGTTACTTAAAAGTTGGGTTACCTTAGAGACTAGATCACATTTAAATGCTTTCATTATTTGACTTGCTTGCTTTGCATTTTTGGGTCCTCATTTGGGTTTTGTATTGATCCTTTACTCGGATCTGGGAAAATTATTAGGTAAGTAGCAAAGATTATGGAGACTGTACAGCATAGATTGATATGGTTCAAGCAATAGCTACGTTAGTGTGACACATTTGTGGGTACCGGTATCCTTTGTGTTGAATCAAAAAGAATACGGGGCTGTTGTGTGGTGTCATGCAGCACTAACTGACTTTAGAACCTTTAATTGAACAACTTGGCCCTTAGGAAGTAGTGCGATAGTCGGTTTCGGTGGAAAGCTGAAAATTGGTTGATACTCGATTCTACGCTCATTGAGATCAGACTTTTGGGATATTTAGGCCACAAGAAAAGATTGATTGTGCTGAGACAGTGCCCAACGAAGAAAGATCAATGATATTGATATTCACTAGAACCTGATTAATTTGTAGGACAGGTTGAACCAACTAAACTTCAAGAGGGTACTTACCTATGAACCTCATGCAAGCCTAAACCTAAGGATTTGTTTGCTTTGTTTGTATATGTTTATTTGTACATAACATCATGCCATCATACCATGGAATTTGCACTAAACATTTCAAGGATCTTGGGATTTATCTTTGTCTGTTTTGTAGGACATGGATTCCACTCGTAGAAAGACTATCTGAATCGGCTTTGTGAAAGTGCCTCCTCAAGTCAAGGAGTTAGCATCAAGGGTTCCCCAAGATTCTCTATTCACCAAGAAGTATGGCCGTCTCATCAACTTGGTTACCTAAAATTTTGAAGAAAAAATGATGGGGGTACTCTTCCAATTATTTGACCCTAAACACCATTGCTTTACATTTCCCGATTACCAATTGGTTCCTACCATGGAGGAGTTTTCTCAAATCTTAGGAATGCTTATTCTTGATCAATTACCCTTCATCGGTATTGAAAAAGACCCAAGACCTGAGGAGATTGATTTATTTTTACATTTGCAACGGTACGACGTTGTGGCAAATTGGGAAATAAGAAGTGGTGTTAAGGGTTTTCTAGCCAGGTTTCTGTTTGAGAAGGCTCAATAATTTTGGGATGCTCTGGATTTTCAAGATTTTGAATAAGTTTTGGCTCTTCTAATCTATGGGATGGTATTGTTTCCTAACCCGGACCAACTCATAGATATGAATACGGTTAAAGTTTTTCTATCTCGTAACCCGGTGCCTACCTTACTTGGAGATATTTTGCATTCTTTTCATACTCGCACCACGAAGAAAAGGGGAATTATTATGTGTTGTACTAATTTGTTTGATAGGTGGTTTATTTCTCACCTTCATCGATCAGTTTTGAAGAACAAACAAGGTATGAGCTGGTCTCAAAGGTTGATGTCACTCTCGCATTCGGATATCCATTGGTGTTCTCGATCTTTGGAGGATGTTACCATTATTGATCATTATGGGGAATTCCCTAGTGTCCCTCTCTTTGGTATTAGGGGAGGTATTACCTATAATCCTTGCTTGGCTCTATGACATTTTGGTTACGCTCTGAGGGATGGGCCTCATGACGCACTTATCCAAGGTATTATATTTGACTATGAGAACGATGTCCAAGGTTATCATCGAAGATTTGTGCGAGCTTGGGGAATGGTGAACAAAGTTGATAGAAAGACATTGGGGCATAATAACTCTATCCCATTAGAGACTTATCTTAAGTGGGTGCAATCTCATGCTCAAAACCTCATGATGCCATATGAGGCTATCCTTCCTATCATCATGGAGCCTATTGCCGAAGGAGATGTTCCCTACACCATTCTTCATCCTGACATGCCTACTTCTCTTGAGGAGTTGCAAAGATCTTAGATTCAACTCAAAGGGGAGCGAGACACCTTTGAAGCCCAATTCTATGCAAGCGAGAAGAAGGTCTTGGAGGTCACGAGACAACTTCATGAAGAGAGGAGTTTGAATGCCTACATTGCACCAAAGAGGATGCGCTCATAGGAGACTTGAGTCCTTTTATTTTTAGGAGTTTATTTTGTATTATTTTTGTTTCTTCCATTGTAAGCCCAAGAGGAATTTTTGTAAACCGTTTGAACTTATTAATATAATTAATGTTTGTCCCTTCTTTGTTTAAACAAACTTAAATCTTAAAGGTCCTTGAAAACATTTTCATTCACATTGCATGCATCATAACATAATCAGGTTTTACGACACAGGTTTCCTCATCTTTCTACTATTTATTTCAGTAAGATAGATCTCGAGCAGACTGTGAAGGACTTGCAGACACAAAATTCTCAGTTTTAAGAAACCTTGCTCATCTTGGCCAAAGGGCAGCAAGAACCGATGTCACTTCTGGTGGCAAAGAAGAAGACCAAGAAGAAGGCTTTGATCAACATGGGTAAAAGGTTTAAAGTCCCAGTCCGTCAAGTGCAAGTGGTTGAAGAGTCATTCGAGGAAGACGAGAACCAGAATGAAGATGCAAGGAGCACCCGTGTTGGGGTGCAAACAATCAAGCTTCTGAGGATGAGGACTATTTTGATGAACAACATCCCCCCGCCGAGGACAAGTATAAGCAACCAGAAGATAGGTTGAAGGATGTGGAAATTCAAGCTGTGCCTGGCTTGGATTTTGGTGATCTGGGTTTGGTGCCTGGGGTAGTTATTCCTCATAAATTCAAGGTTCCACTCTTCGTTAAGTACAATGGTGTTTTGTGCCCAAAGCTTCACTTGAGATCTTACGTCCGAAAAATTCCACCACATACCACTGATAAGAAGTTTTGGGTGCACTTCTTTCAAGAGAGTCTATATGGGACTCAGTTAGAATGGTTTTATCAGTTGGAGGGTTCAAAGATTCATACCTGGGAAGACCTGGCCACCATTTTCTACCGTCAATATCAGTACAACACTGATTTGGCGCCGACTAGAGTTCAGTTACAAGGAATGACAATGGGTTCCAATGAAGGTTTTAAAGAGTACGCGCAGAAATGGAGAGACCTTGCTAGTAGAGTACAACCACCATTGACTGATAGGGAGCTGGTGGATATGTTCATGAGAACATTAACTGGACCATTTTTCAACTTATTAATTAGGAGCTCATCGTCTGGTTTCACTGAGTTAATCTTAACTGGTGAAAGGGTCGAGAGCGGTATCAAAAGTGGAAAAATTCTCATGGCTTCCACCTATAAATCAAATACTATGAAGAAGACCTTTACTGGAAAGAAGGAAACCAATGTCGTATATGGGTCAAGAAGCCATGTCAAGAAAGACCACCACCGATCTGTTAATGCTGTTTTAATCTCCAATTACCCTCTACTCAAAGATAACAACAAGCCAACTATCAAAGACCTGAGGTTCCAAGAAGACAATTCACTAGGATTAACATGTCGCTATCCCAAGCCTTGCAACATCTGTTGAAGGCTAACTTTGTAACATTGCGTGATCCACTATCAAATCCCAATGTTTCATCTCCGAAATACAATCCTAATGCCAAATGCGCCTATCACTCCAACAGCCCCGGACATGATACTTGTTGTACCCCAAAATTTGTCCTCTCATGTTACTCAATACATGTCAATTGAGGTCCCCAAGTTGCTCAAGGTTGCCCAAGAGTTGACCAGACAAACTCTCTCTTAAGGCAGTGTACCCCAAATTAGGGTTTCTATTTTCATCAAGGTGAATGAGCCACAAAAGCCCTAAATTCTCTCCATAGTCTTAATATGTTCCCAAGATCATCCATACCAAGTTTCAGGCCTTACATAAGAAGTTTGCTCAATGAACTGCTCAAATGCTTGGGAAATCGACTGTACTAGGTCAAAAGTCAATTGTGGCCCACATACAGTCAAACCTCAATATTTTTGGTCAACATCAACATTTTGAAGTAACTTCCATCATTTGATCAAGGGTTGATCATGATTCCTCAAGGGATGCTCCAAATTCATCAAAACCCAAAAGTTGATAAATTAGGGTTTTGTAGGAAAAGTCAACCCAACTTTGACCAAGAATAACTTCTTCACACTTTATCAAAAATTTTCCATCCAAATCTCATTTTGAAGAGGATGAAATTCCCTACAATTCATCTTTATCTCACAAGTTCAAAATATGCACTCACAAAAAGATATGAATTTTGACATTATAGGTCCTTTTGAAAAGTCAACAAAAACACCTTTTGGGTCAAAGCTTCATACAAGAACATGGAAGACTCAATTGAGATGAGACCAAAAGGGTTGATTAGGGGACACTCTAAGATTTCTAAAAAGTCCAAGAACACCTCTCTAGGGTTAAAATTGGAGGAGATATGCCTTGGCAAAGTTGACCTTTTTTGCAAAATTGTCAAAAGTCAAATGTGCTCAAAAATGTATTTTTTGCTAAATGGGCCTAACTTTTTATGCTTGCACCTCACTTATAATATAATCCACGACCCAAATATCCAACCTCATGTTATTTGCTTCACTTTTCAATTTATTTTGATTTTTTGTTAATTAAAATTTCAATTAAATCAAATAATTGAGGAATAATGAATAAGATATGTTGTGATCTGATTTTTGGACAGAATTTCAATCAAATAATGCAAGGATATCATGATCAATTCGAATCAAGGCTGATTGATACAAGAAAGGCATAATTAGGCTCAATATAACAAGCTTACATATGCCATGAAAATCAAATCAAATAAAATCATCAAAACTTTCAAAGATGTGGTTTGTTTTTACAACCCTAATTCACTCTATGATATATACTGATCACATCTTTGGAAGTTTTCAAGATTTGATTTGATTTTTATAGCACATGTAAACTTGCTATATTGTGCCAAATTATGCCTTTCTTGTCCCAATCAGCCTTGATTCGAATTGATCATGATATCCTTGCATTATTTGATTGAGATCCTGTCCAAAAATCAGATCACAACATATCTTTTTCATTATTCATCAATTATTTGATTTAATTGAAATTTTAATTAACAAAAAATCAAAATAAATTGAAAAGTGAAGCAAATAACATGAGGTTGGATATTTGGGTCGTGGATCATATTATAAGTGAGGTGAAAGCATAAAAAGTTGGGTCCATTTAGAAAAAAATGCAAATTTGAGCACATTTGACTTTTGGCAATTTTGCAAAAATGGTCAACTTGGCCAATGCATAACTCTCTCAATTTTGACCCTAGGGAGGTTTTCTTAGACTTTTTAGAAAGCTTAGTATGTCCTATAAACAACCCTTTTTGTCTCATCTCAATTGAGTCTTCCATGTTCATGTATGAATCTTTGACCCAAAAGGTGTTTTTGTTGACTTTCCAAAATGACCTATAATTTCAAAATTCATATCTTTTCGTGAGTGAATATTTTGAACTTGGGAGATGAATATGAATTGTATGGAATTTAAACCTCTTCAAAATGAGCTTTGGATGGGTCATTTCTGATAAAGTATGAGAAAGTTATGCTTGGTCAAAGTTGAGTCGACTTTTCCTACAAAACCCTAATTTAACAACTTTTGGGTTTTGATGAATTGTGGGCAATCCTTGAGGAATCATGATAAACCCTTGATCAAATGATGAATAATAATTAAAAATGAGGATGTTGACCAAAAATCTTGAGGTTTGACTGTATGTGGGCCACAGTTGACTTTTGACCTAACACAGTTTATTTTCAGGCATTTGAGCAATTGACCGAGCAAACTTCCTCTGCAAGGCTTAAAACTTGACATGGATGACCTTGATAACATTTTAGGACAATGGTGAGCATTTGAGTCCTTTGTGGTTCACACATCTTGATGAAAATGGAAACCCTAATTTGAGATAGACTGCCTTAGGAGAGAGTTTGTCTGGTCAACTCTTGAATTTCTTTGAGGAATTTGGGGACCTCACTTTCCATGTGTTGAGAAATATGGGAGGGAAAATTTTAAGGTACAACATCTTCCCTTTCTATAATCTGCCCCCCGTACTTAAAATATCTCAAAAAAAGGTTTTTTCTGTTCTTTTTCCTTTTCCAAGATTAGATGAAATATAAGTCGGTGGCGACTCTTGCTTACCGCGACATTTTGCGAACAAAAAGCGCAAAACGCAAACCCGTATTAAACAGTTGGTTCTTCCACCGTATCACAGAACTGGAGACTCTGCTGGGGAGAATATAAAGTGGGGTAAACCTTAGGATCTAGGTCATATTTAATTGCTTTCTCTTAATTGTCTTGCTTGCTTTATATTTATGGGAACTGTTTGGGTTATTTGATCCTACACCCGGATCCGGGGATCACCTTTTAGGTAAGTATCAATAAACTGTGAGGGAACTATGTTGGGGTATACCGGCACGGTTGAAGCAGTAGCTACGTTGATGTGGCACTTTGGTTGGTACCGATAACCCTTGAGTCAATCGGGGAGAGTAAGGGGCCGCCGCATGGTGTCATGAAGCATCAACTGACCTTAGAACCTTTAATTGCCCAACTTGGCCATTAGAAAGCAGTGAGATAGCCGGCCTTGGTGTAGAGTTGAGAACTGGTTGATACTCGATGCTACACTCATTGAGATCAGACTTTTGGGATATTTCAGCCGCAAGAAAAGATCGTGTGGGTTGAGACAATGCCGATAAAGGATGGTTAGTGATATTGAGATCCTCTAGAACCCGGTTACTATTTCTAAGACAGGTTTAAAACCAACTAAATTCAAGAGGGTATTACCTTTGACCTCATGCAAGCCTTAAACCTAAGGACTTTGTTTGATTTGACTGTGCTTTCTATACCTGTGTTTGCTATACCTATGTTTATCATGAATCATAACATAGCATCCATTCTTATTGCACTAACCATTTCAAAGACCAAGGGAATTTATATTTGCCCTGTTTTGCAGATCACGGCTTATGTCCGTAGAAACACTATCCGAATCAGCTTTGTGAAGATACCTTCCCAACTCAAAGAGCTAGTATCAAGGATTTCTGAAAATTCTGCGTTCACCAAGAGACATGGTCGACTTCTCGACCTGGTTACCTCAAACTTTGATGAAAAGATTATGAGTGTGCTTTTTCAGTTCTTTGATCTCAAGCACCACTGCTTCACCTTTCCAGACTATCAGTTGGTACCTACCTTGGAAGAATTCTCTCAACTGTCGGATATGCCCATTCTTGAGCAATTACCCTTCACAGGTTTAGAAGAAGCTCCTAATCTAGAAGTCATTGCCTCAACTTTACATCTAAAATGGGCCGATGTGGTATCCAGTTGGGAAACAAGAAGCAGAGTCAAGGGTTTTCTAGCTAAGTTTCTGATAAACAAAGCCCAACTGTTTTAGGATGATGCAGATTTTCAGGCTATCGAGGAGGTCTTGGCTCTTCTAATCTATGGGTTAGTCCTATTCCCTAATTCGGGCTCATTCGTAGACGTAAATGCTATCAAGATCTTTCTCTCTCGCAACCCGGTGCCTACTTTGCTCGAAGATATTTTGCACACTCTCCACACTTGTACCATGAAGAGAAGAGGGATTCTTATGTGTTGTACACCATTGTTGTCGAGGTAGTTTATTTCTCACCTCCCCAAGTCCATACTGAAGAATGAAGAAGGTTTGGGTTGGACACAAAGGATAATGTCGCTCGCTCATACGGATATTCTTTGGTGTTCTCGAGCTATGGAAAACAATGCTATTATTGATCGCTGCGGAGAATACCCTAATGTACCGCTACTTGGCATCAGAGGGGGTATAACCTATAACACTTGTTTAGCCCTGCGACAATTTGGTTATGCTCGAAGGGATGGTCCCTATGAGTTACTTATCGAGGGTATTATGTTCAACTATGAGGATGATGGTAAACAGATCAGTCGCCAGGACTTTGGGACCAAAGACTTCCTTTCCTATGGAACCCTACCTACAATGGGTACGAGCTCGTGCCTAACAGCTTAAGATGCCCTATATGGCTGCTTTGCCAGTGATTGTGGAACCCACTACAGATGAGGGTATTCCTTACACAGTTCTCTATCCTTATATGCCCACTAATCTTGGAGAATTACGAAGGTCTTGGATTCAGTTGATGGAGGAGCAGGATGCTTACAAGGATCAATTCCATGCTCAGAAGAGGAAGGTTTTAGAGCTTACAAAGAAGTTGCATGAAGAAAGGGGTTTGCAAATTTAAATTTCTCGAAGTCTTTGAAATCATTGCATTCGCATTCCATCCATAGCACATCATTACAGGTACCATTACAGGTTTCTCATCTTCTTCACTGTTCATTTCACACAGAAATGTCTTCCGAACAAAGCATCAAGGACCTTCAGGCACAGAATGCCTAGTTCCAACAAATGTTCATAAGTCTGGCAAAAGGGCAGGAGGATCTAAAAACCCTCATTCTAAAAGAGAAGAAGAAGAAGAAGGCTGTCGGTATTCTGAATATGGGCCGAAGGTTTAGAGAGCGGTTGAAGCGTCCAACTGATCTGACCTCTTCATCCAAGGAAGGGGAGAACCAAGAAGGAGAGAAGGACCCTAGCCCTGCAGTCTCTAATAATGATATTGATTATAACGATGAGCAATATCCTCCTGCTGAGGATAGATACAAACAGTTGGAGGATCGTCTGAGTGCCATGGAAGTTTAGAGGATACCTGGGTTGGATTTTCAAGAATTAGGTTTGGTGTCGGGAGTGGTCATCCTGCAGAAGTTCAAAGCTCCAGTTTTCTCTAAGTATGATGGGGTGTCCTTCCCAAAACTCCATCTCCGCTCTTATGTCAGGAAGATTCAGCCTCACACAACTGATAGAAATATGTGGGTTCATTTCTTTCAAGATTGTCTGTCAGGGACTCAACTTGAATGGTTCTACCAGCTAGAGGGAGCAAATATCTGAAACTGGGAAGATCTAGCTGCTGCTTTCTACAAGCAGTATCAGTATAATGCCGACCTTGCTCCCACTCGTACTCAGCTCCAGAGTATGTCCATGGGTGCAAGTGAAGGTTTTAAAGATTATGCACAAAAATGGAGAAACTTGGCTGGAAGAGTTCAACCCCCATTGTCTGATAGGGATTTGGTTGATATGTTTCTGGGGACGCTATCTGGTCCATTTTTCAATCATTTGATCAGAAGTTCATCAGCTGGTTTCACCGAGCTGATCCTAACTGGGGAAAGAGTAGAAACTGGAATTCGAAGCGGCAAAACACATAAGGATGCCTCGTCAAGTTCAGTAAAGAAGCCTTTTTCTGGTAAGAAGGAAGCCAGTTCCATCTATACCCCGAGGGGCAGAACCGGGCTGAACAACGTCAGACAGTAAGTGTCGTGATGATACCTAGACTTGTAGTTACTCCACAATGCAACAATCAACAAAGGGTGGAAAGGCCACAACGGGAGTTTACCCGCATCAACATGACATTGGCTGAAGTTCTACCTCATCTGCTGAGATCTAACTTGGCCACCTTGAGAGAGGCTCCCAAGAATCCAAATACTACATCTCCTCGATATAATCCGAATTCCCGATGTGCCTATCATTCTGAGAGTCCTGGCCATGATATGAATGACTTCTGGGCTCTGAGAAAAAAATACAAGACTTGATTGAAGCTAAGGAGATAGATTTTGATGCTCCGGAGAAGCCAAATGTCATAACTGCTCCCATGCCTAAACATGGTCGTGGAGTCAACGCTATTGGTACTGATTTGTTTGTTACCTCTGTTGACGAAGTTTTTACTCTTCTCATGACTGTCAAGAAGAATTTGTTGTTGGCTGGTTTATTTCCGGGTTGTGGTGAAGGTTGCCACATGTGTTCGTTTCTACCTTCTGGTTGCCGTTTGCTGAAGTTAGGTGTCCAACGCTTGATAGATAACAAAGAAATTTTGTTTGAGAAAACTATGGTTCCTTTTGTTCCAGTTGAAGACGTTGCCATTATAACCATTTCTGCCAATCCTTCCAAGGTTTCCTAGAGAAAACCTGTTAGGATTACATCCGCTCCAAGAATTGCTCCGCTGATAATCATTGTTCCTGATCCTGTCCCGTATGTCTCCGATAAAGTTGTTCCCTGGCATTATGGTGCCAATGTTTACTATCATGGCATCAAACAAGACTTGAAAGACGAAGAGGTTGATCCTGATATTGGTAACATTGTCGGAACCAGCAAAGTTACCTGAAGTGGAAGGGTTTTCTCTCCCGAGATTTCCCCTAAGACTGTCAGCAAGCCCATTGTCATTACATATGTTGTTCCTGCTAGTACATCAACTACTGTTCCTGTTCTTACTCCAGTCGACGAATCCTCTAATACCCACGGCAAAGAAGTTATAGGTGAGCCTGATCGGACGGAGGCGCCTAAGAAAATTGTTGTGGAAGCCTCTAAACAAGAAATAGAGGAAATACTAAAAATTATTAAGAAGAGCGACTACAACATGGTCGAGCAGCTAGGGCATACCCCATCGAAGATATCTATGTTGTCTTTTCTATTGTGCTCAGAGGCCCATGCAAAGGCTTTAATTGCATTTCTCAGAACTGCGCATGTGCCACAAGAGACTTCAGCTGATCAGTTCAAAGATTGTGTGGCCAGCCTGACTGCCGATAATGGGTTGGGTTTTTCAGATGCGGATTTGACTCAGAAAGGAAGGAAGCATAATGATGCTCTGCATGTCTCGATTGAATGCAGGGGCACCACTATGGCTCATGTGCTGGTAGATACTGGGTCTTCACTGAAAGTTCTTCCGAAGAAGGCATTGGACCGGTTAGATTGCGAGGGTTTAACCCAAAAGCCTAGTAACATTATGGTAAGGGCTTTTGACGGATCAAAGAGAATGGTGCACGGGGAAGTGGACATCCCTGTCAAAGTTGGTTCTCAGACTTTTGGGTCCACTTTCTATATGATGGATATTAGGCCATCATATTCTTGTTTGCTGGGTCGTCCTTGGATCCATGAGGCTGGGGCAGTCACCTCCACACTCCATCAAATGCTGAAGTATCCGGTGAAAGGAAAAATCGTCACAGTGCAGGGTGAAGAAGAGTATATGGTGAGTCACCTCAACTCCTTCCGCTACGTAGAGATGGACGGGGAATTTATCGAAACTCCTTATCAAAATTTTGAAGAAGTCCTCAGATCTTGGCATCGACTGAAACTGCTAGAAACAAACCTCCGTTGAAGATGGCTTCTCTCAAGGACGCCAGGGCTGTGGTTGAAGAAGGTGGGTGTGCCAATTGGGGTCATCTCCCTGATTTCACCCATAAAATTGACAAATTTGGTTTGGGCTTTACTACAGGGGCTCAAAGAGCTGTTAGACGCGCTCGGGCTGGAGGACCTCCCCTACGCATCAACAACCGTGGGATTAATGCCATTGAAGACAGTGAAGAGGAATCAGACCTTGACAGCTGGATCTACCCAACTACCAACGGTGGACCGAGCAACTGGACGGTTAGGGACTTCATACCTGTTTCTTTTATTCCGCAATAATTGAGTTATTTGTTTTAAGATTTGTAATAAACAATTTAAAACTTTATGGCCCGGTGCCTTGCCCGGGGAACCTTGGCTTTACTTGTGAGGGCTATTATTTGTCATTTCATAATCATTAATAAAGCATTGGAAGTTTCTGGCATACAAATTTTACGCTCTCTGTTTTTCTTTTCTGTCTTTCACTTTATCAAAACAGTTATCTCTCTTACACACACTCATGTATCATAATGCAGATCCATATCCACTCTGGATCCCATTGATAACAACTCTACTATTGCCAGTTATGACTTCAAAAATCTGATCAACCAAGCCGAGGACGAAGGTGAGGATGATTGTGAGGTGCCCAGAGAACTTGCTAGGCTACTACAACAGGAAGAAAGGGCCACACAACCCCATGAAGAGCCGGTTGAGACAGTGAACTTGGGTACTGAGGAAGACAGAAAAGAGGTTAAAGTAGGTGCAAATCTGGAGCTTAGCGTCAAACAGAGGTTGATACAGATATTGCACGACTACGTTGAGATCTTCGCTTGGTCCTACAAAGACATGCATGGTTTAGATACTGATATTGTGGTACACACCTGCCGACTAAAGAAGACTGTCCTCCGGTTAAACAGAAAGTTCATCGTATGCGCCCTGAAATGTCCGAGAAAATCAAGGCAGGGGTCATGAAGAAGTTCGACGCAGGATTCTTGGCTGTCACTTCTCATCCACAGTGGGTTGCTAACATCGTTCTGGTACCTAAGAAGGACGGTAAGGTACGGATGTGCATTGATTACAGAGATCTAAACAGGGAAAGCCCCAAGGATGACTTCCCACTTCCTCACATTGATGTTATGGTTGACAACACCGCGCAACATAAAATCTTCTCCTTCATGGATTGTTTCTCGGGCTACAACTAGATCAAGATGGCTCCTGAAGACATGGAGAAGACAACTTTCATCACACAGTGGGACACCTTCTGCTACAAGGTGATGCCTTTTGGGTTGAAGAATGCTGGGGCAACCTATCAGCGCGCCATGGTCGCTTTGTTTCACGATATGATTCACCATGAGATCGAAGTGTATGTTGATGACATTATAGCCAGGTCTCATACTGAAGAAGAGCATATTGATCATCTCCAAAATTTGTTCGACAGATTGAAGACATACAAGCTGAGGTTGAATCCGAACAAGTGTACCTTCGGGGTAAGATCTGGTAAGCTTCTTGGTTTTGTCGTCAGTGATAAGGGTATTCAGGTAGACCCTGCAAAGGTAAAAGCCATACAAGAAATGTCGGTTCCCCGTACAGAGAAGGAGGTTAGATGTTTCTTGGGACGTCTGAATTACATCGCCAGGTTCATTTCACATCTGACTGCTACTTGTGAGCCAATCTTCAAGCTGTTGAAGAAAGATCAAGTGGTAAATTAGAATGATGAATGCTAGACTGCTTTCGAAAGAATCAAGGAATACCTTCAAGAACCACCCATTATGATGCCTCAAGTTGAAGGAAGACCTTTTATATTATACTTGACAGTGCTAGACAATTCAATGGGGTGTGTGCTAGGGCAGCATGACGAGTCTGGTCGAAAAGAGCACGTCATTTATTACCTTAGCAAAAAGTTTACCGACTGAGACCCGATACTCATTGCTCGAGAAAACTTGTTTCACTTTGGCATGGGCTGCTCGCCGACTGAGACAGTATATGCTGACTCATACTACCTTGTTGATATCGAAGATGGATCCGATCAAGTATATTTTCGAGAAGTCCGCTCTCTCCGGAAGGATAGCAAGGTGGAAAATGATCTTAACTGAATATGACATACAATATACAACCCAAAAAGAAATCAAGGGGAGTGTATTGGCTGATCATTTGGCTCACCAGGCCGTGGATGACTACCAATCCATGAATTTTGAGTTCCCAGATGAGAATATCATTTTGGTGACTGATTACGAAGAACCTGGACTGGATGAAGGATCCCGATGGTCTATGTATTTTGATGGAGCCTCTAACGTGCTGGGTAATGGCATTGGCACCGTAATTATATCTCCCAAGGGTTGTCATACTCCGTTCACTGCCCAATTGTGTTTCAACTGCACCAATAACATGACAGAGTATGAAGCATGTATCATGGGTCTTCGAGCTGCTGTTGACCTAAGGATTAAATTCTTAAGTGTATTCGGGGATTCCGCTCTTGTGATAAGTCATATCAAGGGCGTGTGGGATAGGAAGCAACCGAATCTCATTCCTTACAGAGAGTATGTACTGACATTTCTCCCACACTTTAAGGAGGTAACCTTTGAACATTTCCCGCGAGAAGAGAACCAGTTGGCGGACGCACTAGCTACCATGTCTTCTATGTTCAAAGTTAGGTGGGACAATGAAGCTCCCCAGATTACCATTGAGAGTTTGGATGAACCAGGACACTGTTGTGAGATTGACACCGAAGAAGTGGAAGACAAACCCTGGTTTCATGAAGTCAAAAGGTATCTCGAGGTTCAGGAGTATCCCGAAGGGGCATCTGTCAACGATAAAAAGTTTCTAAGAAGGTTCGCTGCGAAGTTCTTTCTTAGCAATGGGATCCTCTATAAACGCAACCATGACTCCACACTACTACGGTGTGTAGACAAGAGCGAAGCGGAAAGGATCATGACGGATCTACATGAAGGCACTTTCGGAACCCATTCTAGTGGGCACACCATGGCTAAGAAGATCCTACGGGCAGGATACTATTGGTCCACTATGGAAGCCGATTGTTATCAGCATTCTCGAACCTATCATAAATGCCAAGTCCATGCTGATAAGGTGCATGTACCTCCAGTTCCTCTGAACATCCTGACAACTCCTTGGCCCTTTGCGATGTGGGGCATTGACATGATCGGCGAGATCAGACCTACTGCGTCTAACAGGCATCGTTTCATCTTAGTAGCCATTTATTACTTCACGAAATGGGTTGAGGCAGCCTCTTTTGCTACAATAACCAAGAATGTCATAGCGCGGTTTACCCGACACAACCTGATCTGTCGATATGGTGTACCAGAGAGCATTATTAGTGACAATGGTACGAATCTCAAAAACACAATGATCACCGAAATCTGTAAACAGTTCAAGATACAACATGATAACTCTGCTCCCTACCGGCCGAAGATGAATAGGGCTGTTGAAGCTGCTAACAAGAACATCAAGAAGATTATACAGAAGATGCCGGTGACATGTAAAGACTGGCATGAGATGTTACCATTCGCTCTTCATGGGTACCGTACCTCAGCACAGACGTCGACAGGGGCAACACCCTACTCTCTGGTATATGGCATGGAGGTTGTCCTACCCATAGAAGTCCAGATACCTTCTCTCAGAATCATGAAAGATGCAGGTTTAAATGAAGACGACTGGATCCAAACCCGACTTGATCAGCTAAATCTAATCGATGAAAAGAGACTTACTGCTATCTGCCATGGTCAGGCGTACTAAAAGCGAATGATCAAGGCTTTTAACAAGAAAGTCAGGCGTCAAGAATATCAAGTCGGGGATCTGGTGATCAAACGCATCATACTGTGGCAAGGTGATCCCAGGGGAAAATTGACTCCCACATATGAAGGGCCATTTGTGGTTAAGAACATTTTCTCGGGAGGAGCTATGATTCTAACCAACATGGATGGTGACAACCTTCCTCACCCCGCCAACGCAGACATAGTGAAAAGATACTATGCATAATCAAAGACCCGCTAGGTCGACTTGCCTAGGAAAAAATAAGGGCTTCCCGGCGAACCAGAAGGGTTTGGGCAAAAGTAAGGAATGAAAATGAAAAATCTGTACACCCGACAAGTCGAAAACCCGAAAGGGAGGCTTGGGCGAAAAAGGGTATCCTGTTGGACTGAAAACCCGAAAGGGTAGTCCAGGAAAAAGTTAGGGATTGAAGCGTATCACTATGTCTCATTGGATCATCTTGCGACCAGACTTCGGTATCAGCTATCAAGCTCAGACGACGCTAATCAATCTAACCAACCTTCGGCCAAGCAGCAAAGTGATGAGACGCTTGAAGATATAAAGGCAATAGCAAAGTTGGAACCCAATGGGGTCATTTCACATAGTTGTTTTTCTTTCTTTCTTTTGCGCAAATTGTATAATTTCTATCTTTTGGCGGTGTTCTCTTACTAGGACGTTAGCCTCCTTGTACAAAACGCCTATTACAGACCAACTTCAAAAATCAATACAAATCATTTTCATAATAACTTTAATTTGTTTTCTCTTTTTCTGTTTTGTTTTGCAAGAACGTCCAATGATTTATTTTTGATATATGCATTTGAAAATGATTGCTGCTCATAAACATTTACACTAGAAACAAAGACAATTACTCGTAATTCCAGAAACAGGAAAAAACAAGAAGTACCAAACCCGACGGTTCCTCTGCCCAGCAGGTATCGGGATAGAGCCAGCTTTGGAACATGATTATTGGTACATACACTCCCCACAGAGTAAAAGTACCCAAAGACATTGATGTCAGTTTCCCCGAAGCAGGATGTAACTATCCCCATCCGAAGTTCATAATTGCGGGCTAGTCAGTAAAATTCCATTCCCCAAGCGGAGTCTATTTCTACAGATATAGAAGCTCAATATCCAACAGAGCTCATCACTTCCAGCAACGAAATTTCATCCCCAGCTGAGTTTATTCCTCCAGATCGGCAGGTCTATCAACAAAGTATCTCTTCCCCCAAAGTCCGGTCCCCGCAGAGTTATTCTCCAACATCTCTTCCCGGCATAATATTCGCAAATCTCCAGCAATAATCAGGGATTTATTTGCCCAAATGCGAGCATACCCCGATAGCATTTCATAAACATACATCATGACATACACATACATGACATATACAGCATAATCTCATTTATTTTGAGAACATCATCTCACCCTGCATTTCATGCATCGCATACAACTAACTTTGAAATCTTCTTGCAGGAAAAGAGGATTAGCTTCAACAAACTCAGCAGTTATACATATCATATTTACAAACGATTAATGGAAACTCAGTTCCCGAAGTCAAACGGGTCAACTAATCTACACTTATAACCTTACCCCGGTTCATCCTGTAGTTTTACCCAAATTCCTCACAAGGCAACCTTACCCAGGTTCCTTCTCACAGCCCTACTATCCAGGCTTTCATATCGAAGTAACCCTACTACCCAGGTTCCTTCTCACAGCCCTACTATCCAGGCTTTCATAGCGAAGTAACCCTACTATCCAGGTTCCTTCTCACAACCCTACTATCCAGGCTTTCATATCGAAGTAACCCTACTATCCAAGTTCCTTCTCACAGTCCTACTATCCATGCTTTCATATCGAAGTAACCCTACTATCCAGGTTTCTTCTCACAACCCTACTATCCAGGCTTTCATAGCGAAGTAACCCTACTATCCAGGTTCCTTCTCACAACCCTACTACCCAGGATTTCATATCAAAGTAACCCTACTATCCAGGTTCCTTCTCATAACCCTACTATCCAATCTTTTGTATCGAAGTAACCCTACTATCCAGGTTCCTTCTCACAGCCCTACTATCCAGGCTTTCATATCGAAGTAACCCTACTACCCAGGTTCCTTCTCACAGCCCTACTATCTAGGCTTTCATAGCGAAGTAACCCTACTATCCAGGTTCCTTCTCACAACCCTACTATCCAGGCTTTCATATCGAAGTAACCCTACTATCCAGGTTCCTTCTCACAGCCCTATTATCCAAGCTTTCATAGCGAAGTAACCCTACTATCCAGGTTCCTTCTCACAACCCTACTATCCAGGCTTTCATATCGAAGTAACCCTACTATCCAGGTTCCTTCTCATAGCTCTACTATCCAGGCTTTCATAGAAAAGTAACCCTACTATCCAGGTTCCTTCTCACAGCCCTATTATCCAGGCTTTCATATCGAAGTAACCCAACTATCCAGGTTCCTTCTCACAACCCTACTATCTAGGTTTTCATATCAAAGAAATCCTACTATCCAGATTCCTTCTCATAACCTTACTATCAAGGTTCCCCCTCTCTTATCCCCAAGCAGCGGTCCACAACATTGTAAGACCGTGACCCGATCAAACATGATTAGTTTCGCATTTCTCTAGTAAATCGCGGTGCAACATATTCCCCGACCAGATACGCAGTACACTCCCGCTTCCTCAAGCCGGAGTTATTCCCCAGTAGAGTAATACACAACTGAAGCTCCTAAAACTCTAGTTCTCCCAAGATAGGAAATCAACATCCCCTAGATGGCATCTTTAAGCCCATCTCCTGCAATTCTCCGTCGCATCCAGGATGGCATATTTAAGCCCATCTCATACAATCTTCAATCCTCGACCTCCAAATGGCATCTGTAAGCCTATTCCCGATATCACAAATCAAGTGCTACTTCATGTGAGTGCAAATTTCTGGGCACTCTAGTTTTCAATCATCTTCCACCTTTAAATTACGAAAGGCAGACAACCATTCTACATCCTCAGGTTTAAGAAGATTGAACAGGGGCAGTTGTTGTACCCCAAAATTTTCCCTCTCATGTTACTCAATACATGTCAATTGAGGTCCCCAAGTTGCTCAAGGTTGCCCAAGAGTTGACCAGACAAACTCTCTCCTAAGGCAGTGTACCCCAAATTAGGGTTTCTATTTTCATCAAGATGAATGAGCCACAAAAGCCCTAAATGATCTCCATAGTCTTATTATGTTCCCAAGATCATCCATGCCAAGTTTCAGGCCTTGCATAAGAAGTTTGCTTAATCAACTGCTCAAATGTTTGGGAAATCGACTGTACTAGGTCAAAAGTCAACTGTGGCCCACATATAGTCAAACCTTAAAATTTTTGGTCAACATCAACATTTGGAAGTAAATTCCATCATTTGATCAAGGGTTGATCATGATTCCTCAAGGGATGCTCCAAATTCATCAAAACCCAAAAGTTGCTAAATTAGGGTTTTATAGGAAAAGTCAACCCAACTTTGACCAAGCCTAACTTCTTCATACTTTATCAAAAGTTTTCCATCCAAAGATCATTTTGAAGAGGATGCAATTCCCTACAATTAATCTTCAGCTCACAAGTTCAAAATATGCACTCACAAAAAGATATGAATTTTGACATTATAGGTCCTTTTGAAAAGTCAACAAAAACACCTTTTGGGTCAAAGCTTCATACATGAACATGGAAGACTCAATTGAGATGAGACCAAAAGGGTTGATCAGGGGACACCCTAATCTTTCTAAAAAGTCCAAGAACACCTCTCTAGGATTAAAATTGGAGGAGATATGCCTTGGAAAAGTTGACATTTGTTTGCAAAATTGCCAAAAATCAAATGTGCTAAAAAATGCATTTTTTGCTAAATGGGCCTAACTTTTTATGCTTGCACCTCACTTATAATATAATCCAAGACCCAAATATCCAAACTCATGTTATTTGCTTCACTTTTCAATTTATTTTGGTTTTTTGTTAATTAAAATTTCAATTAAATCAAATAATTGAGGAATAATGAAAAAGATATGTTCTGATAAGTTTTTTGGACAGGATTTTAATCAAATAATGCAAGGATATCATGATCAATTCGAATCAAGGTTGATTGATACAAGAAAGACATAATTTGGCTAAATATAGCAAGTTTACATATGCCATGAAAATCAAATCAAATCTTCAAAACTTTCAAAGATGTGGTTTGTTTTTACAACCCTAATTCACTATATGATATATATTGAACACATCCAAGGCAAGAACAAGGAGGGAGAGTCGTGAAAAGAGGCAGAACAAAACTGCAAAATTTCAAAGAAAAGTGTGAGATCAAAATCCACTCTAGAGCCATCCTCACAGAGATTTAAAGATTCCAATCTCTTCCAGGACATCCCAGGAAGCTATTCCACCTATCCCCAGGCTTCAAAATGCTAGGAATCATGCTCACCATTAACCATGGTTTGCCCAAAAACTCGATTCTGATTTCCTTGATTTTGACAGCATTATCATGTTTTGATTATACATTCTTGTTCATTATCTTGTTTGCAAGCTATTGGCATCATTTAAATGCATTTACAACGCAGGAATCACAATATGCCATTGCTAGGGTTTATGAGTTTGTTTTAGGGGTTTTGAATGCATGAACAATTGGCTTTCATATTGGGTATCATGATGATCAGGGCTTCAAGCCCAGTTGATTCATGGTCACCAATTTCATTTATCTTGCTTGTATGTAATTTTTGAATGGAACAATGTTATAGTTACAAACAAACGTCCGTAGGTAAAAGTAATTTACCTAAAGCAACATACCAAGGAAGAAGACATTGGCGTGTCAAGCAACCATTGGGACATTTGAAAATTCGCGCGTGTTCTGAGCATGGCAATTAATTTGGCTTTTGATTTATTGTTTTTATTATGTTAACAATTAAATAGTGCAACACAGTTGGTCAGAGGAAGGAAGTATGAAGCTGATGTCCTGGGTTCGATCCCAGGCGTGAGCTTTTGGCATTTTCTCTATTATTTTCACCAGATCCAGCACACCTCACCTTCTGAGGATCATAACGCGCCCTCTGATCTCATCCTCTGGATTCACCAGATCCAGCACACCTCACCTTCTGAGGATCATCACGCGCCCTCTGATCTCATCCTCTGGATTCACCAGATCCAGCACACCTCACCTTCTGAGGATCATCACGCGCCCTCTGATCTCATCCTCTAGATTCACCAGATCCAGCACACCTCACCTTCTGAGAATCATCACGCGCCCTCTGATCTCATCCTCTGGATCAATCTCCAGCCAGATCCAATGCCAGCATACGCAAGTCCACCATGAGTCCCCAGAAGATGGTCTCATTGGATCAGGCGCCAGACTCTGGGCTATCCTTCTGGGTTTCAGAAGTTCAATATACACCCCCAGTTTGCTTCATCACTTTAAGCCCAAATCTTTCTCTCTTTTTTTAAATTCTTTTTTATTGGTAATTTTTAATTATTTTCACAACAAAAATCATTTTTTTTATCATAAAATCAGAAAATCACTAAAAAATTAGATTTTCGTTTTTTTTAAATATTTAATTGCAATTAATTAATTAGCTTAATTAGATTAATTCAAATTCTTTTTTTTATAATTAAAATTAATTAGACAAATTAGGTTAAAATTTCAAATATTTTTCGCAACAATAAAATACAAAAAAATATTTCCTCTTTAATTGATTAGATTTTTTAGGACTTAGACTTTGTTCTCGTACATAATTCGTCGCGCGCGCCTTGACTTTCTTTTAATTCTAATTATTGTAATTGTTTCAAGGTTGTAATAGTTTAATTAGGATTTTAAATTCCACATTTTTTTTATTTTACGTCAAGGCAATTGTGTAACTGTCAAAGCCTTGTAATAGCTAGGTTTATTTCTGTGTTTACTTTCAGCAAATTATTAACTGTCTAGATGTATGGCTAATAGGATTGTATGGCAAGAATGCATGAAAATTAAAATAGTTAGAAAACCCTAATGTGCAAAGATTAAAATAACTGAAACAAATCACGTGCACATATCCACTTCTAGGATTTACCTCACTTCGGTTGCCTTCGGTAAACAATCATTAAGCATAGGAGATTTTAGTGGTTGCCCTCCAGTCTAAAGAGATCAAATTTTCCCATTCGAATGTTGCCTCGGAAATGTTGCCTCGAAAAGATCTTAAGACTCTAGGGTTACTACTAAAGTTTTCTAACTATTTCTTTAGTGATTGTATATGTCCCTTTCGAACTTCCCTTACAAACTCCAACGACGGTGCTACATACTCCTTAATAGTAGGATAACGATGTCTAAAGGAAACGAGAACAAACAATCTTTTTTCGAGTAGGTAGAATCTTAAGTACTTGCTCAATAAAAACTTTTCACACAAACACCTTTCAAAACAAATTTTCAAAACAACTTCATCACATCCTTGAGGACTGATACAAGGGTTATCATAAAGTAAAACATTTTCTAGACAAACACACACAAGCAATTTGAAAAATGAGAAAGTACCTAAGAGCCCGTAGATAACTACGGATAAAAAGGGTGCTAACAGCTTCCCTTTCTATAATCTACCCCCCCCCCCCCCCCCCCCCCCCCCGTACTCAGAATATCTCGAAAAAAGGTTTTTTCTGTTCTTTTTCCTTTTCCAAGATTGGATGAAATAAAAGTCAGTGGCGACTCTTGCTTACCGCGACATTTGGCGAACAAAAAGTGCAAAACACAAACCAATATTAAACAGTCGGTTCTGCCACCGTATCACAATACTGATCAATGTTGGGCTCTGAAATTCAAAATTCAAGACCTCATCGACAACAAGACTATTGAGTTTGATCCACCTATAACTCCAGATGTTATAACTGCACCAATGCTAAATCATAGCAAAGGTGTCAATGCAATTGAAGACACTGCTTTTGTTTCCTCCGTTGAAGATTTGACTACTCCACTGACCATTGTTAAAGAAAATTTGCCGAGAGCTGGGGTTTTCCCTGGTTTTTTAAAAGACTGTAATTGCTGTGCTCTATAAAAGAATAGATGCAAATGGCTGAAATAAGGTGTTCAACACCTGATAGATAGTCATGAGATCATGTTTGAAAGAACTCCCGCCATAAAAAGTTTGACTAAAAAAGATGAAGACATATCCATCATAACCATTTCCAATAAACCTATTAGGATCTCTTCAAAAGGTCCTATTAGGATTTTCGATGAACCGAAGATTGCCCCCTTGATAATTACTACTCCGGGGCCAATTCCTTATTCTTCCGATAAGGCAGTCCCTTATAATTATGGTGCTGAAGTATAATACCATGGGATTAAGCAAGACTCCTAGATTAATGAAGACAAAACTGACGACGTTACCAATATTGCTGGTTCGAGCAAGGTGACAAGGATGGGGAGAATCTTCTCTCCTAACATTTCACCTCCAACTACTACAACTACACCAGTTCGCATTACCATGGATAAACCTAGTACTGACGCTAGGGGCAAAGAAAAGATGGTCGAGCTTGCTTGGATAGAGGCGCCTGCCAAAGACATTGCTACTGAGGAACCCTCCACCCAAGAAATGGAGGAGATTTTAAAGATCATAAAGAAGAGTGATTTTAAGATAATAGAGCAGCTGGGGCAAACTCCCTCTAACATCTCTATGTTATATTTGTTACTTTTCTCTGATGCTCATGCTCAAGCATTGATCAAATTTTTAAGGAAAGCGCATGTTCCTCAAGAGATCACAGTCGATCAATTTGAAAATTGTGTGGCGAGTTTGACTGCCGATAATGGATTGTGGTTCTCTGATGCTGACTTGACACCAATTGGAAGAAATCATAACAAGGCTTTGCATGTCTCTATTTAATGCAAAGGAAATACTCTGGCCCATGTCTTGGTGGATACAGGGTCCTCTCTAAATGTCTTACCCAAAGGTGCCTTAGATCAGTTGGATTGCAAAGGTATGGTGTTGAAGCCAAGTGACATAGTTGTAAGGGATTTTGATGGATCCAAGAGGATGGTGCATGGAGAAGTAGACCTCCCCATTAAAGTTGGTTCACAAATTTTTAACTCTACTTTTTATGTGATGGACATCCGCCCCGCTTACTCTTGTTTACTTGGGCGCCCTTGGATACACAGGGCAGGAGTAGTGACGTCCACCCTTCACCAAAAATTGAAATATCTAGTTAAGGGAAAGATCATTACTGTCTGTGGTGAAGAAGAGTTCATGGTGAGCCACCTCAATTCATTCAAATATGTGGAAATGGATGGTGAGTTTATAGATACTCCTTGCCAAGCCTTCAAAGTGGTTCCTCCCATGGTTGTTGTGGCTACTCCTGTTGTTCTAAAAGATGATGAAGTTATGCCAAGGATGGTTTCACTCAAAGATGCTTGCGTTGTGGTCGAAGATGGAAGTTGTACTATTTGGGGACAACTCCCTGACATTCCATTCAAAACAGACACGTTTGGGCTGGGTTTCACTGTTAAAGCTCAAAAGGAGTCCAGACGTGCTCGCATAGGAAAATCACCTCTTCACATTTGTAATCATGAAGTGAGTGCTATTGAAGACTCTGAGATGACTGTAACTTTGATGAATGGATCTACCCGACTGCCGGAGAAGAGCTCAACAACTGGCGTGCCAAGGATTTCATTCCCATCTTCTTCAACAAGGAGTAATTACTATTTACTGTTTTTATCAGTTCAAGAACTTTGTCTGTAATTTAATTTCAAACAATGACTTTAAGACATGTGCCCTGCTCAAGGCATTATGGTCCATTTGTTAAGGGTTTGTTCATTTCCATATGCCATATGATCATTTAATGAAAAACATTGGACTCTTTGCATTAAAGTTTTATGCTCATTGTCTTTCTTTCATTTCATTTCATTTTTCAAAATAGCCATGTATCTTACATGCACACACATACACACACACACTTGTAGATCCTCATCCACTCCAAATCTCATTACCAACGACTCTGCTATTGCCAGCTATGACTTTGAACATCCAATCAACCAAGCCGAAGACGAAGGTGAAGAAGATTGTGAAATACCATGGGAATTATCCAGACTTCTGATGCAAGAGGAGAAAGCCATTCAACCGCACGAGGAACCAGTTGAAGTGATCAACCTAGGTACCGAGACAGACAAGAGGGAAGTCAAGATTGGCGCTAACTTGGAAATGGTGTCAAAATAAGGTTGGTGTTGCATGACTATGTTGAGGTGTTTGCTTGGTCATATGAAGATATGCTGGGACTTGATACTCACATTATGGTTCATCGTCTACCAACAAAGGAATATTATCCTTCGGTCAAACAAAAGGTTCATCGTATACGACCAAACATGTTTGAGAAAATAAAAGCTGAGGTAATGAAGCAATTCAATGCAGGTTTTCTGGCAGTAACATCATATCCCCAATGGGTGCCAAATGTGATCCCCGTACCAAAGAAGGATGGAAAGGTCCGTATGTGCGTAGATTATAGAGATTTGAATAGGGAAAGCCCCAAAGATGATTTTCCACTACCGTATATCGACGTATTGGTCGATAACAGGGCTAAACACAAAGTTTTTTCCTTCATGGATGGATTCTCCGGTTATAATCAAATCAAAATGGCTCCCGAGGACATGGAGAATACTACCTTTGTCACACAGTGGGGCACTTTTTTTTATAAGGTCATGCCTTTCGGTTTGAAGAACGCAGGGGAAACCTATCAACAAGCTATGGTAGCCTTATTTCATGATATGATCCATCATGAGGTAGAGGTCTATATGGATGATATGATTGCAAGGTCGCAGACTGAGGAAGAACACATTGATCACTTACACAAGTTGTTTGAAAGGTTGAAGAAGTACAAATTGAGGCTGAATCCTAACAAGTGCACATTTCAGAGTAAGGTCTATAAACCTGTTAGGTTTTGTCGTCAGTAGCAAAGGTATCGAAGTTGCTCCTGCGAAGGTTAAAGCCATCCAAGAAATGCCAGCTCCCCGTTCTGAAAAGGAAGTTAAAGGTTTATTGGGTCGACTTAACTACATTACTCGCTTCATATCTCACCTAACTGCTACTTGTGATCCAATCTTCAAACTCTTGAAGAAAGATCAAGTACTCAGATGGAACAATGACTGCCAAGCAGCCTTTGACAAGATCAAGGAATATGTACAAGAACCTTCCATCCTAATGCCTCCAGTTGAAGAAAGACCTCTAATTATGTACTTAAGTGTATTGGAGAATTCAATGGGGTGTGTGCTGGGCCAACATGACGAGTCTGGCCAAAAAGAGAATGCAATATACTACCTGAGCAAAAAGTTTACCAACTGTGAAACTAGATATTCATTGCTCGAGAAAACTTGTTGCGCTCTGGCATGGGCTGCTCGCCGGCTAAGACAATATATGTTAACTCATACCACTTTATTGATTTCTAAGATGGACCCCATCAAGTATATCTTCGAGAAGCCAGCTCTCTCCGGACGAATAGCTATATGGAAAATGATCTTGACCAAATACGACATCTAATACACTACATAAAAGGTCATCAAAGGAAGTGTACTGGCAGATTATTTGGCCCATCAAGTTGTTGATGGATACCAGTCCATGAACTTTGAATTCCCGGACGAGAATATCATGCTGATAACTGATTGTGAAAAGCTTGGACCGTATGACAGACCTGAACAAGGATCCCGACAGACTATGGTTTTTGATGGGGCTTCCAATGCTTTGGGTAATGGAGTTGGTGCTGTGATTATTTTTCCCGAAGGTTGCCATACACCTTTCACCGCTAGATTATGCTTCGAATGTACAAATAACATGGCTGAGTACGAGGCGTGTATCTTGGGCTTAAAGGCTGCTATTAACCTAAGGATCAAGTTCTTGGATGTATTCAGAGATTCAACTCTAATAATCAGTCAAGTCAAAGAAGAGTAGGCTACCAAGCATCCTAACCTGATTCCTTACAAAGAGCTTGTGTTAACCCTGGTCCCACACTTCGAGGAGGTCATCTTTGAACACTTCCCTAGAGAAGAAAGTCAGTTGGCAGATGCTTTGGCAACAATGTCTTCCATGTTCAAGGTCAATTGGGACAACAAGGCCCCTAGAATTACAATTGAAAGATTTGACGAACCTGCGCACTGCAATGAGCTTGACACTGATGAATATAAGCCTTGGTATCATGAGGTGAAGAGATATCTTGAGGCACAAGAGTATCCTGAAGGAGCCTCCATCAATGATAGGAAATTCTTGCGAAGATTTTCATCCAAATTCTTTCTAAGCAATGGGATCCTATACAAGCACAACCATGATTCGACTTTACTTCGTTGTATGGACAAGAAAGAGGCAGAGAAGATCATGGAAGACATGCATGAAGGTGTCTTTGGAAGTCACTCTAGTGGGAGCATTATGGCCAAGAAGATATTGAGGGCCAGTTATTATTGGTCAATAATGGAAACTGATTGTCACCATCACTCGAGGACTTTCCATAAGTGTCAGATATATGCCGACAAAGTTCATGTACCTCTAGTCCCCTTAAATGTCCTGACTTCTCCATGGCCATTTGCAATATGGGGCATTTACATGATTGGAGAGATCAAGCCCACTGCCTCCTATGGACATTGGTTCATCCTCGTTGCCATTGATTACTTCACCAAATGGATCAAAGCTGCCTCATTTGCCTAAGTTACAAAGAATCTTGTAGCCCATTTTATCAAGTATAACCTCATCTTCCGATACGGTATCCCTGAAAGGATCATCACCGACAACAGAACCAATCTCAACAATGCTATGATTATGGAGCTCTGCACTCAGTTCAAAATCAAGCATCACAATTCTTCTCCGTACATACCTAAGATGAATGGCGCAGTGGAAGCCGCCAATAAAAACATAAAAAAGATTGTGAAAAAGATGGTGGTGACCTACAAAGAATGAAATGAGATGCTATCATTTTCTCTTCATGGCTACCGTACTTCGGCTCGAACTTCAACTGGGGTAACCCCTTTCTCTTTAGTCTATGGCATGGAAGTTGTCCTGCCCGTTGAAGTTCAAATTCCTTCTTTAAGGATTATGAAAAAACAGATTTATGCAAAGACGAATAGATTCAAACTATATTGGATCAGTTGAACTTGATTGATCAGAAGAGACTAGTTTCTATTTGTCATAGCCAAATGTATCAAAAGTGTATGATCAAGTCTTTCAACAAAAAGATCAAGCCTCGAGTGTATCAGACTGATGACTTGGTAATAAAACGTATCATTCTTCCACAAGAAAATCTCAGGGAAAAATGGACTCCCACTTATGAAGGGTCATTTGTTGTTAAGAAAGTATTCTCTGGTGGTGCCATGATGCTAACTACTATGGACGACAAAGATTTTCCACATCCTGTGAACACGGACATAGTAAAAAAATACTACACATAAAAATGACCCGCTAGGTTGACATACCTAGGCAAAAATAAGGGCATCCCGATGAACCAAAGAGGCTCAGACAAAAATTAGGGATATATACAAAAGATTGTACACCCGACAAGTCGAAAACCTGAAAGGGCGACTTGGGAAAAAAAGGGTATCCTGGTGGGCTGAAAACCTGAAAGGGAGGTTCAGGAAAAAGTTAAGGATCAAGGCGTATGACTATGTCCCATGATATCACTATAACCAGATTTATTACCAAGTTCCAAGTTCAATGGTATGAGATCAATTCAATCAACTTCTTTCAACAACAAGGGATGATGTTCGAAGACATATGGGCAATGGCGGAGTTGGAATCCAATGAGATTACTTCCACATGGCTATTATTTTGTTTTCACTTTATATTCCTTTCATTCTTTCGATGATTTCCTCTTACTATGATTTTTGTATCCTTGTACAAAAACGCCTGTTTATAGGCCAAACATCAATATAAATATACTTCGAAGTGCAAACTTTTTGTTTTCTTTTCCGTTTTGAGTGCAAAAACGTCCAATGACTAAAATTGAATGAACATATGTATACGAACATGATTAACTATTAACAAATGCATGTTTAAAAACAATAATAAACATTTTCTTAAGGATTCAAGATATCCCCACAGAGTTACTTCAACAAAATTATCCCCACAAGATAGAATTCATACATTATTCATCCGGAGTTCCATCTCCTGAAAATCCCCAGCTAAGTTGGCCTTAATTGAAAAAGGAAATTTTGCGAAGCTCTTCCCAAAAAGAAGTCATCTCTCAAATAAGGGCACCAAAATATCATTCTCAATAGGGTTTATTTCCCCAACAGACTATAAATTCCCCAGCTCGAGTTCTTTTCTCAGACCAGTACAAATCAACGGACAAAACCCCTTGTCACCAACGAAGTCGATACTATCCCCAGTAAGTTGTTGCGAAGCCTGGAATCCGACCAGATAACAGTTAACTTCAGGAAGTTGATGCGAAGCCTGGAATTCGACCAGATAACAGTTAACTTCAGTAAGTTATTGTGAAGCCTGGAACCTGACCAGATAACAATTAACTTCATCCTCGCAAAAAAGTTGATGCGAAGCCTGGAATCTGACCAGATAACAATTAACTTCAGAAAGTTGCTGCGAAGTCTAGAATCTGACCAGATAACAATTAACTTCACTAAGTTGTTGCAAAGCCTAGAACTTGACCAGATAACAATTAACTTCATCCTCGCCAAAATGTTGCTGCAAAGCCTGGAATCCGACCAGATAACAGTTAACTTCAGAAAGTTGTTATGAAGCCTAGAATCCGACCAAATAACAGTTAACTTTAGTAAGTTGTTGCGAAGCCTAGAATCTAACCAGATAACAGTTAACTTCATCCTAAGTTGTTGCGAAGCCTGGAATCCGACCAGATAACAGTTACCTTCATCCCGAGTTACTGCGAAGCCTGGAATCCAACCAGATAACAGTTAATCTCAGAAGCTGCTGCGAAGCCTGGAATCCCACCAGATAAAATTTAACTTCAGTAAGTTGTTGCGAAGCCTGGAATCCGACCAGATAACAATTAACTTCATCCATCCCAGAAAGTTGCTGCAAAGCCTGGATTTTGACCAGATACCAGTCAACTATCCTCTCCAAGAAGAAAATTTAACCATCTTTTTTATCCCCAATTAGGGTAAATAAGAATTAAATTCCCCAGTAGAGTGATGGACAATCAATATTCCTGAACTCTTTCCCCAAGCAGAAATCAACATTCCCTGCAGAATTTCCTCGAACGACAAGACTAGGAATTCCCAACGGAAGCATTCTAAACAAAGTTGAAGATACACATATTCTTTATCTCCAGCGATAGTTCGGGATTTAGCTTCCCAATACTCCCCAGCCTTCTGTCAAGGATTTATTTTCCTAGAAAAGGATATACTTCGATAAACATTTCAAATTCATATATCATATCACATGCATGACAAATACATATAGCATGGTCTCATTTATTTTGAGAACATCATTACACCATGCATACATCTGCATGCAACTAACCCTCTTCCTTGCAGGAAAAACCAATCAATAAAGCGAAGACCTCTTCTGGTTAGATTTATTTCTTCCAGATTAAAGACAGGAAAATAAAGACCTCTTATGGTTGTGATTATTACCCCAGTGAAGTCACCAATCAACATACCTTTTCTGGTTTAGATTTACTTCTTCCAGTTGAAAACAGGCAAAAGACATCAGTTGTTTTAGTATAAATCGACCAAAGATTTATTCTGATACTTCTCCCAATTTCTATCAACAGTCACTCTGGATGGCATCTGTAAGCCTATATCTGGAAAACTCTTAGTCACTTCTCCAAATGGCATCTTTAAGCTCGTTCCCGACACAATCAACTAACACATCATCGAGTGTAAATTTCTGGGCACTTTAGTGTTCAATGCTCTTCCACCTTCATGTCACGAATGAAGGACTCGTCAATCTAACTCTTCATATTTAAGAAGATTGAACAGGGGAAGCTGTTGTACCCCAAAATTTTCCCTCTCATTTCTCAAAACGTTTTTCATAAGATCTTCAAAAGCTCAAGCTTGTACCAAGGGTGACTAGGTCAAGCCATCTCCTCAACACTAATACCTCAAATTAGGTTTTGAGTTTTCACAAGGACAATTGGACTTCTAATAATTCAAATGGCTTTCATGGATCATTATGGACCCTTAAGATTGCTCATGTTAAGTTTCAAGTCTTGGATCACAAAATTGCTCAATCAATTGATAAGATGACCTAAAATCAATTGTATTGGGTAAAAAGTCAATTATGGTCAACCTACAGTCAAACTTCAAGATTTTGGACCAATATCAACATTTTTAATTCATATTTATCAATTTATCAAGTTTGGATCACAATTCCCCAGGAAAATTATTCAAATAACCAAAAGGGCAAAATGGTCAAAATTAGGGTTTTTACTGTATTTGACTGATCAAGGATTGTTTGACCTAATACATGATGTAATGGCTTAAAGTAAAATCTCAAGGATTCAAATACAACATATTGATCTAATTTCATGGCTCAAAACATCTCTCAAGATCATTGAATTGATAGATGAAATTTGGTCAACTGATGAAAAAGTCAATTGTATGCTAAAAAGTCAAGCTTTGACTTTTTGATCAACTTTGAGTTTCAAAGATCACACTTCATCAATATGAAACTTGATCATTAAGAAATCAAGAAAGTCAAAAGATCTCTGGAAAAGTCAACATTTTCTATACAGAAATTTTTCTAAGTGTTTTAAACATGATAATTTCATAAATTCATGACATTTTTTCACCAAGATGCAAGATGATTCAAAGAAAAATTTCAACATGAAAGTTGTAGATCTTGATGAGTTATACAACTTTGTATTAGAGGTTTGATGTCCAAAAAATTCTTAGATTTGAAGATATGAGCCCATGAAGTCATGACATTTTTGTATAAACACTTAGTGAAATTTTCAACAGATTTTGGTCAGTTTTTATCTCAACTTCTTGGCCATTTTTCATCAAGTTCCAATTTGATTTATCCAAAATTGTCAACATGAAAGATGTAGACAATGTTTCAAGATTTCCAAAATGTCCAAGAGCCTGAATTTATCATACTTGAGCTAGGAGATTTAAGGGCCTGAAGTTGGGCATCCATTCTTGAATTGTAAGTCATTTTGTTGAAGAACATATAACAAAATCCTTATGCCATGCTGCATAATCGTACTTTGCAGGCCTTTTGACTTGCAAATGTATCCATA
The DNA here is from genome assembly GCA_948472305.1 of Vicia faba. Lineage (NCBI taxonomy): Eukaryota > Viridiplantae > Streptophyta > Magnoliopsida > Fabales > Fabaceae > Vicia > Vicia faba. The sequence goes on along the minus strand of OX451736.1, from coordinate 1,231,800,316 downwards.
ATCAGATGTTTACACAATTGATTGAACTATTATTCAAGTGATTCAAGTATTGTCCATTTCATCATTCCATTTATGGCACAAAGGCACCATTGTCATTCACATAAAGCATGGTTTACAAAAATTCAGCTCTCCTTGAGCCTCTCAACTAGTTTTTCTGCACACACAATGTCAAAGCAAGAAGCAACATGCCTGAAAACTCCTAGCCACTTCAGATCCCTTTTGTACCATGCATTGGGACATCAAATTTCACATAACTTGGTTGTTTCATCTAAACCAAACCAGAATTCCACAGCCTGTGAAACAAACCCTCTCATCCTCTCAAACCCTTTCTATAACTAAAGAGACCATTTGCAAGCTAAAGGGCCAGAAGTTTTTGTTATATAGACAAGTTTCTCAAAACCCCTCATACTCTCAAAAAACCATAACTGTCCACAAAACCTCCACTCTTGAGTTTTGAAGTCCAAAATTTTGAACCTCTTACACCTTGTAAGTTCTGTCCAAACAAACCATTCATATACTTCATATATATCATATAGAAGTTGTTCAAACACAAGAACAACTTATGTAACATCACTATCACCATTCTCCAAACTCAAAAGCATCCACTTGACTTCTCTAAGACAATACAACAACTCTAAGTCAAAACACAAATTTCAGTTTCAAGCTGAAAATGTTAGAAGTAAAAAACAGTAGTATGAGTCGATGCATATCTCTATGAGTCGACACATATTAGGTGCAAAACAAGTTATGAGCCGATATAAAACACGAATGAGTCGATGCAAAACAGAAATGAGTCAATGCAAATCATTATGTGTCGACTCATACTGAGTTGATTTTGATTTCAAGGAGCAAGGAATAACATGTATTGATGCATAAGTGCATGTGCCGATGCAAAACAGATATGAGCCGATGCATAAGTACATGCGTCAATGCATAAAAGTTTTTCGTATCAATGCATAAGTACATGTGTCAATACATAAATTTTAAATTAAAAAAACAATTTTCCTTTTATTTTTATCTTTATATTTCTTTATACTTTTATTGTTATTCATTATTCAATATGGTTGTAATAGTAATTAGGTTTTAATTTCTTTCATTCCCCATTTATAAATTTGTATCCCCCATCCCCAAAAAAGATGTAATAGCGTAGAATTTACATTTCCGCAATTTACCGCTTTCAATATTATTGCTAGTAATTAGGATGTGTATGGCAAGATAAAATCAATCTTAGAGAACCTTAATCTCAAGACAAGAATGCATGAAAACAAACACTTTGCACACTTGCACCTCTAGGGTTAACCTCACTTGTTGCCTTGAGAAAAACAGTCATGTCCCTCGAACGTGGGATACTTTAGCAATGACCCTCGAATACAAGATCCTAGTCCCTCGATGACCCTTCAATATTGCCTTCGGTAAACAATTTTAGACCCTTAAGATAAATTGCTAAAGTATCCTACAATGTTACCTTCTATGACTGTATGACGATCCACGCCGGTCCCTTCAGATCCAATGATAGGGCTTCTTACTAATCAATGGTAAGATAGCAATATCTAAAGGAGGAGGAAAATAACTAAGACTTTTTGAGTAGGTAGAAAGCTCGTAGTTGCTTGCTCACAACATTTCAAAACATCTTTCAAATACACCAACACTTTTCCTTGAAATATTTTCAAAAGTCAACACTTTATATGCATTCTTATAGAGACGAGAATCATTATAAAGTTCGCCTAAACGAAGGCACTTTTCAAAAGTACTTTCAAAACCCATCACGAACACATTTCAAGCAAAGCATTTCAAAGTGAGCTAGCAACTAAGAGCCCGTAGATAACTACGAATGAAAAGGGTGCTAACACCTTCCCTTTTCATAACCTATCCCCCGAACTCAAGAAAATATCTCAAAAGGTCTTTCCTGTTCTTTTCACCCTTTCCTTTATTGGATAAAAGAAAAGTCGGTAGCGACTCTTGCTATCCGCAACAATTACGATAAAACGCAAAACACCCAAGTCAGTTCTCCCACCGTATTACACTGGGGAAGAATAGAATGATGAATATGATAAGCTAGCAGAAGGAAACTCAAAATCATTGAATGCTCTATTCAATGGAGATGATAACAACATCTTCAGACTGATAAGGAACTGCACTGTTGCTAAAGAAGCTTGGGAGATCTTGAAGACTGCTCATGAAGGAACCTCTAAGGTGAAGATGTCAAGACTTCAACTGCTTACCACCAAGTTTGAAGACTTAAAAATGAAGGAGGATGAGAGTATTGATGACTTTCACATGAATATTATTGAGATAGAAAATGCCTCAAGTGCCCTGGGGGAAAAGATGTTAGAATATAAGTTGGTCAGAAAAATCCTCAGGTCTCTTCCAAAAAGGTTTGACATGAATGTGACTGCCAATGAAGAAGCCCAAAATATAAACAACATGAAAGTTGATGAGCTTATGGGATCCTTACAAACTTTTGAATTAGGGATCAGTGAAAAGTTTGAGAAGAATAAAATCATTTCTTTTGTCACTAATACTGAAAATTTATAAGATGAATATGACTTAGATACAGTAATACGGTGGGAGAACTGACTTGGGTGTTTTGCGTTTTATCGCAATTGCTGTGGATAGCAAGAGTCGCCACCGAATTTTCTTTTATATAATAAAGGAAAGGTTGAAAAGAACATGGAAGACCTTTTGATAATTTTCTTGAGTTCGGGGGGTAGATTATGCAAAGGGAAGGTGTTAGCCCCCTTTTCATCCGCAGTTATCTACAGGCTCTTAGTTGCTAGCTCACTTTGAAAATGCTTTGTGTGAATGTGTTTGTGTTTGTTTGAAAGTATTTTTGAAAAGTGCCTTCGTTTAGGAGAACTTTGTAATGATTCTCGCCTCTATAAGAATGTATACAAAGTGTTGACTTTTGAAAATATTTCATTGAAAGTGTTGGTGTTTGAAATATGTATTGTTTTGAAATGTTTGTGAGCAAGCAACTACGAACTTTCTACCTACTCAAAAGAAAGTCTTTGGTCTTTTCTTCCTCCTTTAGATAGTGTTATCTTATCATTAGTTAGTAAAAAACCATATCATTGGATGTGAAGGGACAAGTGTGGGTCATCGTACAGTCATAAAAGGCAACATTGTAAGATACCTTAGTAATTTGTCATAAGGGTCTAAGATCGTTTACCAAAGGCAACATTGAAGGGTCATCGAGGGACTACGATCTTGTAATCGAGGGTCTTTGCTAAAGTATCCCATGTTCGAGGAACATGACTGTTTCAATCTAAGGCAACAAGTGTAGGTTAATCCTAGAGGTGCATGTGTGCAAAGTGTATTATTTTCATACATTTGTCTTAAATTAGGATGTCTATTGTTTGGTTTTAAGCCTTGCCATACAAACCCAAATTACTAGCAATAATATGAAAAGTGATAAATTGCAGAAATTAAAAATCCTAGGCTATTACATCACTTTAGGGGATGGGGGTACAAATTACAAATGGGGATGACAAATAAAGTAAACCATAATTACTATTACAAGGCTTTGAGAATTACATAATAATGGGGATTTTTGATGAAAAAGGGTTTAACCTAATTGATTAATTTGAAAAGAAGTTAATAAAAATCCTAATATCTAAATTAATTTAATTAGAAGAGAAAATTAAACTAAAACCTAAGTCTAAATTAGTTTAATTAAGAAAAGAAATTAACTTGTTAAGAAAATATTTTTAGGTCTTTTGTTTAAAGGAAATAAAATAAAGTGAAAATAAAAATAATAATTTTTAGTCTAAGTATTTAATAAAGAAAATATATTTTTGTATTTTTTTAATTAAAAATAATAATAAAATAAAATAAATAAAATAAAATAAAAATAAAAATATAAACTAAAGAGTCGGGGGTTTGAAAAGAGATTAGGAGGTTAGAAAGTAAAACAGTTTTTGTTTAGGGCCCAAACAGTTTTTTTGTACAAGTCAAAAAATAAAACAAAATAAGATAAAATGTGATGGGCCTACTTGGTGTAAAGTAATCATGGGGTGATGTGAAAGGATAAAAGCTAAAGCCTAAATATTGGAGGCCCAATGCGCTTAGAAACAAAAACAGACCAAAAAAGAGTATGAAAAATAATAAAACGGGGACGCTGGGGCTCGAACCCAGGTCCCCCTATATCAATGAATTATACGCGCTCCTCCTACCACTGGGGTGGCTGGTTCATCCGTGTATAAAACATGTTGTAATAAAATTAAAATAAACCAAGTCCTGACTACACTTCATCTTCTTCCTCGCTCCATAACCAGAGCAACATGTTTGAATTTTGTAACGTTCTCATCTCTCAACCATTTTAGAAATTGTAAATATCAAACTTGTTAGAAATTTCATTATGATTTCAAGTATGTAAACAACTTAAACAATGGATCAAAGATGAACACGAATTTTAAATGGTACCGGATCTGACCTAGTTTTTTCAGAAAGTTCAAACTTAAAATTCACACTACTAAGGCAATATAAATGAATTCTAAGGGCATGGTTAGTTTCAGGGCTATGATGTCTACATTTTATCTTTGAAAATCAAAGCCAAATGATGCTTGTATGAAGAGTTAGAAATTCAGAAAACTCACCTTGTAGATGGAGATCGTGTTTTGAGTTTGAGCACACTTCAAGGTGTTGTAATGATCTGGTTAGATTCACTGAACCTCAAGGAAGCTATTTCAATAGTTACTTTGAGCTGAAAGTTCCTGAATCGTGCTGGAGAAGTCAAAGTGCAAGGTGCTGTTTTTGAAAATGGAGGATAGTGATGGAGGTGTTACAAATGTGTAACATGTGTTGGGTTAGGTTCTAAATGATATAGAGATGCTTTGTGATTGATTTTGAGGAAGAACGCACGAGTGAAATGAGAGTTTGATGTGTAAGGTCAGAAATGGCACAAAAATGAGGTTTATGAGCAGTTCTGAGTTTGAGGGAGTTTCCAGGCTTGTAACTTCATGTCCCTGGCTTGTAAACAATGTCTAAATTTATAGGAAAAAGTTTGAGGACTTGAGATGGTCAGAATTACAAGATCACGTGTTATGGATTTTTGACTTGTTTTTGAAGCAAACTTGACAAATATGGTTTCAAGGCAAGGTACAAAGCTTGTAGGGTGGTTGACAGGATCTAGACAAGTTGCTTATGGCTTTAAGATTGTATATATGCAGAAGGAACAAGTGGAAAGCTCAAGGAGAGTGGACTTTGTGATTAAAGCCACTTTTCTAAAATGACAATGTTACCTTTGTGCCAAAAATGGATTAATCACTTGGATAATGGCTCAAATGCTTGGACAATGGCTTAATAGTTGTGTAAGCATTTGATTATTGAGTGATTTGCAAGTTTGAAGCCTGCAAAGTGAGATTTATACAGCATGGCTTGAGATTAGGTTATGTGTTCATCCTAAAATGACTTGTAATTGAAGAATGAATGCCCAACTTCTTGCCTTCAATTCTATTAGCTCAAAAATGATCTCTTCAAGTTCTTGGACATTTTGGAAATATTGAAACATTGTCTATAACTTTCATGTTTTCCATTTTGGCTAAATCAAATTGGAACTATGTGAAAATTGGCCAAGAAGTTAGGTAAAAAATCTGCCTAAACTTGTCAAAATTTCACTAAGTGTTTTATGAAAATGTCATGACTTCATGGGATTATATCTTCAAATCTAAGCATTTTTTGGACATCAACTCTCTAATACAAAGTTGTAGAATTCATCAACATCTATAACTTTCATGTTGAAAATTTTCTTTGAATCATTTTGCATCTTGGTGAAAAAAGGTCATGAAGTAATGAAATTATCAAGTTCAAAACACTTTAAAAAACTTCTAAGTATTGAAAAAGTTTGACTTTTTGATGGCCTTTTAACTTTCTTGATTCTTGATGATCAAGATTCATATTTTTGAATTTCTTGATGAATCTTTATCTTTGAAACTTAATGTTGACCAAAAAGTCAAAGTTTAACTTTTGGTGTATCAATTGACTTTTCATCAGTTGATCAAATTTCAACTATCAATCCAATGATCTTGAGAAGTGATTTGAGCCCTAAAATTAGGTAAATATGTTATGTTTGAGTCCTTTAGATTATGCTTCAAGCCATTAAGTCATGTACTAGGTTAAAAGTCAATGATCAGTCATTCTCAGTCAAAATCCTAAATTGACCATTTTTCCCTTTTGATGATTTGAATATTTTTCTTGAGGTATTGTGATCAACACTTGATCAATTGATAAATATGGTTTCAAAATGTTGATGGGGACCAAAAGTCATGAAGTTTGACTATAATTTGACCATATTTTATTTTTTAGCCAATACAACTGATTTTTAGTCATCTGATCAATTGACTGAGCAAAATTGTAACTTGAAACTTGGCATGAGTATTCTTGGAGGTCTATAATGAACCATGAAAGTAATTTGAGGCATTAGAAGTACAATTTTCCTTATAAAAATCAAAACCCTAATTTGGGGTCCTAGTGCTCAAGAGATGATTTGATCTAGTCAACACTTGTGCAAATTTGAGTCATTGGCGATCCTTTGTGAGAAATATCTTGAGAAAAGAGAGGGTATACTTTGGGGTACAACAACTGCCCCTGTTCAATCTTCTTAAACCTGAAGAGTTAGATTGGTATGTTCTTAATTCGTAACTTGAAGGTGGAAGATAATTGAATACTAAAGTACCCAGAAATTTGCACTCGCTGGTGCACGAAGTAATGTTGTTGGTTGATTGTGTCGGGAATAGGCTTAAAGATGCCATTAGAAAGGTGACAGAGAGTTGCTGAAGATGGGCTTATAGATGCCATCCAAAGTAACTATTGATAGAAAAATTAGACTAAGTCTACGCTCGACTTTAACTGGGAGAAGTATTAAAATAAATATTTGGTCGATTTAATCTGAGCTATAAAAGGTATACTGAGAGAAGTATTAGAACTTAATCTGAGCCAGAAGATGCCTATGTCTGAAATCAGTATCAAAAATTAATCTGAGCCAGAGGAGGTCTTTAATTCTTTAACCGAACTAAGTATTAGAACTTAATTTGAGCCGGAGAAAGGTCTACTTAATTTGATCCAGAAGATGCCTATGTCTGAAAGCAGTATCAGAAATTAATCTGAGCTAGAGGAGGTCTTTAAATATTTAACCGAACGAAGTATCAGAACTTAAGTTGATTCGGAGAAAGGTATACTGAGAGAAGTATCAGAACTTAGTCTGAGCCAGGAGATGTCTATGTATGAAAGCAGTATCAGAAATTAATCTGGACCAGAGGAGGTCTTTAAATCTTTAACCAAACAAAGTATCAGAACTTAATCTGAGTCGGAGAAAGGTCTACTGAGAGAAGCATCAGAACTTAATCTAAGCCAGAAGATGCCTATGTCTGAAAGCAGTATCATAAATTAATTTGAGCTATAGGAGGTCTTTAAATATTTAATCGAACGAAGTATCAGAATTTAATCTGATCCGGAGAAAGGTCTACTGAGAGAAGTATCAGAACTTAACTTGAGTCAGCAGAGAATCTGTGTTTGTCTTTTGATTAATCTTTCCTGAAAAAGGTAAATAATTAGTTGTATGCAATGTCATGATGCATGCATTGCGTAATGATGTTCTTAAAATAAATGAGATTGTGCTATAAGCATTTTGTTATGTATATGCTATGACGTATGTGTAATATCAAGTCTCTCAAACGAACTTTGTTTTGATGAAGACAAACCATAATAGTAAGAAGGCAAAGATGTTGATCAAGCTAAAGCATCAATGGATAAAAGTCATTGGTTCAAGCACTTGGCAAAATTCACAAGGTATAATAACAATTCTTGCTATGAACTTAAGTCTTAGATGCTCAATGATCAAAAGAAGTTTTTAAACTTGTCCAAACTTTTTCTCAAGTTTTCTAAGCAAAAAAAATCCATTTTTACATATGTGCAATCGATTTACATATTGATGCAATCAATTGCATGACTTTCTTTTTTAGCTGTTTTGCTTATGTTTCTTAGTGCAATCGATTTACACAAGAGTGCAATCGATTGCTCTCTAGTTGAAAATGCTATTGTTTTAAAGTGTAGTCGATTTGCATGTTTATGAAATCGAATGCTCACTAAAAATATTTGAAATTTCTGGCTGTTAGAACCCGTGCAATCGATTTGCATCAAGGGTGCAATCGATTGCTCACTGAACGTTTTTGAAAATCAGTAGCTTTGAACATACCTTTTCATAACACCATTTCATGGAATCTTTTCGCTTAATCTTGGCAATTATTCATGATTTATTTACAGAAACTTATGCTGTTTCAAAGAGGTGATATGAACATATAAATACTGAAATTTCAAAATAAAAAACAACCTCTTCCAATCAATATTTTTCTGAATCTTCAAATATTCAACTCAAGTCTTTTTCACTTTCATTCAAAAAGTTTTCTGCATATTTTCATATCTTGTATAATAGAAAACTTTGAGCAATCTAAGTCTCGAGTCATTGTATATCATTGTTATTGGAAGAGAAGATCAAGTTATTGATAAAATCACTCAAAGTGATTATTGCTCTACAAACTCACTCAATCAAAATATTGTTGTACACTTTCTTATTTTTCAGGATTGTTGGAAATAAGATTGGTGGTTTTTGTTTTTCTAAGATTGTTGGAAACAAGTAAGGTCACCTTGAGAGGATTGTTCTCATTGTTGACATAGTGAAAATCCAAGAGGATTGATCTTGGTCCAAGAGGATTGTTCTTGGTTTTGGTAGTTCTTGTTTAAGTTTGCCAACTATAAGGAAATCTCTTTCATGTTGAAAGGGGACTGAAGTACTCTCGGATTGTGAGGGAAACCAGGATATATTGCTTGTGTCTCTTTATTTTTCTGCACTTTACTCTTTCATAAACTTACCATAAACCAGAAAAATAATATCCATCATCACTAAAACCAGAAAACTTTTAAAGTACCTAATTCACCCCCCCTTTTAGGTGAACTTCATACTTACAATTGGCATCAGAGCAGGTTATAGGTAACCTGTTCCTAGAGGTCCAGTATGGCTTCCGCAAATCAAAATCCTGTCTTTAGAGATGGTGGTAGTAACAACAAGCCTCCTCTATTCTGTGGTGAATATTTTGACTTCTGGAAAATACGCATGAAGGCACATCTAGAAGAACAAGGAGAAGAAATATGGGATGCCATCGAAAATGGTCCATTTATTCCTATAACGCTGATCAATGGTGCTGGTTCATCAAAGCCTAAAACTACATGGGTTGAAGATGATAAAAAAAAGGTCTTCTATGATAAAAAGGCAATCAACATTCTCCAAGGCGCACTTAGCATGGATAAATTCTTCCGTGTCTCCGCATGAAAAACGGAAAAATAAATATGGGATACCTTGGTACAAACTCATGAAGGAACCGTTGAAGTTAAACGATCAAGATTAAATACTTTAAGTCAAGAATACGAGTTATTTTGAATGCAGCCTGGAGAATCCATCCTTGACTTGCAGAAAAGATTCGTGCACTTGACAAATCATCTAAGTGCTTTTGGTAAGAATTTAACTAATGATAAACTAAATCTGAAGGTGCTCGAATATTTAACTAGGGAATGGCAAGACATTGATACCAAGACACTGATACCGAAGCCACGCCTACCAGGCGATCAGGCACTAGGAGCAGAGGACGTGGGCATCAATAGTTTTTATTCTTAATTAGTTTGCTTTTGCTGTTTCTTTTTGTATTTGTATTTGTATTTCCCCGCTATTATACCACAACATTGAGGACAATGTCTGATATAGTGTGGGAGAGGTACCTTTCCCTTTCCATATTTTCCATTAAACAAGTAATTTTTTACGATATTTCTCAGTTTAAATTCTACCCCGCTTTATTTAGCCATACCGAATTTTTTTTGCTTTATCTTCGCATAGCCCGACATACCTACCTTAACGAAATCCTAGTTAGGAAGCCGAGAACGATTCAACAAGATCGATACGATTATGACACCTTAGACTTCCTACTTACGCGATCGTTTCAATAACCGTTATACCTATATCTTGAGTTTTAGTTCTAAAGTAACCCCTAGTAGTTTATACTAGCAGTCAGCACCGTCTTGACACAAACCACGTGGGGAGCCGATGAATATAAGTGTTTGATGCCTAATCAATGAAATATCCTTCTTATCTCGCTGCTAAAAAGGAAAATTTGCACCAAAATACAAGGTCGCATATAAGAGATGAGAAAATAATGAAGGAGTCCATTGTTGGTTGGTTCAGAGGTATCTGGTTCTGAACTTGGTAGGGCGTGCTACGGCTCGATCCCATACAACCTCCAATTTTGATAATATGTGTAGGGTTACCACATTCGTGTACCAGAACCCGTGCTAAAAGGATCAAAGTCACTAACCGGTTACTCCACTACGTGCGTGCTAAGACAAAGGGCTTAATGTGATTGCGCTAGAACAAACCGGGTGAAATAGGTACAAGAGACTCTGGGTAGAATTATAACAAAATTATTGGACAGTTTGTTTAAAATGGAAGTCCACGACTTAGCTTATTGCTTGTGTCATTAGCGTATCGTTAGTGTTTTACTTAAGTATCAGTCGAACTAACGATTGATTTCCCGTAATTGTTTTGAAAACCAAAGGTATGTTATGCATGTGCGTCTGATAAAACTTGTCCGATCTTTCTAAATGATTATTTGCTTGAGGACAAGCAAAAGGTTTAAGTATGGGGGAATTTGATAATGAGAAATCGTATCGTATAATTGCTACGTTTTTAATCCATTTTTCATACTGCATTAATCCATTTAACTCCCGATTATTCCGAGTTTTTATGTCTTTTCACAGGTACAACATGTTTCAAGTCAATTTAGTGAAAAATATCATATCAAGAAACTTAACATGAAAATCAGAAGAAAAGGAACAAATCTGCAAAGTTCTGCAGATTTTGATGCTGTGACGGTCGTCATAGGAGTGTTACGACCGTAACGCGCTTAGTTCATGAAGAGTGCTCGTCACACATCATTGATGAACGTAATGCGCTATTTAAGCGTCTTACGCCCGTCACCTTAGCCTTACGACTGTCACACGCTTAAACTAACGTGGAGACGTGGGTAACGTAGAGAAAGGAGTATTCACTCCTACAATCTCTCAACCTCACCAACGCCCAGTCCTAGTTTTTCTCCACTAAAGAAGTACAAGTCCATGTTCCTATTATTTCTTAACTTCCAATTTATCTTCTATAAATAGGAGAGATTTCAATGAAGAGAGGGACGACGTTTAATTTACAGAATTTCTTGCGGAAGCCCTTCCGAATTTACGAACCATCAGTTTGCATTTTTTTTACTGTTCTTGTTTTATTTCCCTTTTTTATCATTTAATATCCATTTCCAACATTAGGAAATTTCTATTTTATTTAGAATTTGTTTTTAGCCTCAGACTTCGTTTCAAGTTTCGATTCCGAAGGTTCCAATCTTGCCGACTTGTGGAAGAGGGAGCTTGAGGAATAGTATTATTATTCAGGTTTTTAATCGCATTTAATTTAATTTTAATACAATTTGTTTACGTTAAATTACTGTTATTTATTATGAATGTTTCATCGTTTCCCGATTATATTTCATGTCTGTCTGTTTCAAGTACCATGACTAGCAAAATTTCTAGAGGCGGGATGTGATAATAGTAACTAAATGGATTAAATTGTTCCTAAGCTAAAATCCAAATTAACTTAATTTCTGGCTGTGACTTTTTATAATTAAAATCAATCTTTTTGTTACGAGAGTAAGAAAAGTAGAATAGGTTAGGATCAAGACCACGAGAGTGTGAGGTTTTAACCGGATAGCTAAAGTTAGGCATTTGATTTAAATACAACGAGAGTGCTTTAAAACGAATTAGACTTTATTAAGTTTTCAAAGAGTATTTTCTAAACACTTATGGGCTAGCGAGAGCAGGCATAGGGATTTAGGGGTATAATCCGAGATAAGACCATGAAAGTGTGAGTTGAGGATTTTTAAACTGATAATTTCTACAGAACCATCTAAGTTAAACATCTTTATATGCTTAGGTTCGACTAAATCCGCTTAGGTTCACTTTATTACATACCGACCGCTTTATTATTATTATTATTATTCCCTTAATTCGATTTAGTCTTCCTCTACTTTAACCTCTAAAAAAAACCAAACGTGACAACATCCGCCTTAGCTAAACTAGCAAACCTTTATAGCACTAGAGTGATTACAAAGTCCATGTGGGTTCGACATCTTTTTGTTACTACCGCGATAGGCTATGCACTTGCAGTTAAGATACCGTTAGACACATTAGGTCGATCGCACACCAAGTTTTTGGCGCCGTTGCCGGGGACTTTGATTTAGTCACTAGTTCACTCATAAAGTAGCACTGTAGAGACTAAGGCAACTATTTATTTTTCCCTATGTTGTATGCCAAATACTCGCTCTCGAAGCGAGCCATTGCATCTACAAATCAACGATATCGAGCGCTATCTCAGAGTAAGACGCCGAATTCAAGAATACCGTGATCTTAACAATCTTCCTCTGACTAAGCTTCCTGATATCTCAATCCATGAGTTAATTGAAGAATCAAAGATGGCTGACGTACCAAATCCACCTCGCCCTCTTAAGGATTACGCAGTTCCTTCTCAAGCAGAACCTCACAACAGCATTGTCGCTCCTGCTATCGCTCGAAACGATTTCGAGCTGAAACCTTCGCTTCTATCCGTCGTTCAGCAGAACCAATTTTCTGGATCTCCTACTGACGACCCAAACCTACATCTGTCAGTGTTTGTGCAGTACACAGACACTGTAAAAGCAAATGGTGTAAACCCCGAGGCGATACGATTGCGCCTATTTCCTTTTTCTTTAAGAGATAGAGCTCGAGCATGGCTCCAATCTCTTCCTTCAAACTCAATCACCACATGGGATGAGTTGAAGAAGGTCTTTTTGGCTAGATATTTCCCACCAAGCAAAACTGCTATGCTCAGAGCCAACATCAATGGTTTCAGACAAAAAGATAATGGATCACTTTTCGAAGCGTGGGAACGCTATAAGGACATGATTAGACTCTGTCCTCATCATGGTTTAGAAGAATGGCTGATCATTCATACGTTCTATAACGGTCTCTTGTACAACACAAGAATGACTATAGACGCTGCTGCTGGTGGCGCATCGATGGATAAACCGTATACCGAAGCAAATCAACTTATCGAAAGCATGGCTCAGAACCATTATCAATGGGGAAGCGAAAGAGCTAATATGGAAAAAACTCAAACAAAAGGTGGCATGATTGAAGTGAATAGTCTGGATCAAGTCAATGCTAAAGTGGAAGCCCTTACCCAAAAGCTAGAAAATCTTACCACCGCTCCCGCATCTACCGTGGCTGCAGTAGCTCAAGCTTACGATCTATGTGGTCTTCAATCACATCCTGCTCCAGAATGCCCACTTCTAACACGAGTTCCAGCTGAACAAGCGAATTACGTACAGGGAAACCCTTATAGCAATACCTATAACCCTGGTTGGAAGAATCATCCTAATTTTTTTATATAAAAGCAACAATGCGTTGTACGCACCTGGACAAGCTCCTGCCATGCCACCTGGCTATCCAAAAGCTATCCCAAATCACCCTAATAATGGACCTAATACATCCAATTCCCCTAGGAAATCTAATCTTGAAATCATGATAGAACATTTCATTGCTTCTCAATCTCAGACTAATAAAGATGTTCTAAATCAGAATTTACATACTAATGAGCAGATTAAACAATTATCTAGTAAAGTTGACGCTTTGGCTACCCATAATAAGATGCTTGAAACTCAAAATTCACAGGTAGCCCAACAACAAGCATCTACTACTGCCCCAGATGGATTTTTCCCTGGTCAGCCACAACCTAACCCAAAAGGATAAGCTAACGCTGTAATATTGAGAAGTGGAAAAGAACTTGACGGACCCGTTGATCCAAGACTCGAAAATCCAGCCATGTACCAAAAGCAGAACAAGCCAACTGAAAATGAGAATGAACCAAAGGACAAGGAAAACGAAAACCAAGAGGCAGTGGAGAAAGAGAAGCCTTATGTGCCTCCACCACCCTATAAACCACCAATTCCGTACCCTCAGAGACTTACCAATTCCAAAACGATGGGCCAATTCAAGAAATTCGTTGAAATTTTGAAACAACTGAATATCACAATATCATTTACAGAAGCTATCACTCAGATGCCCTCGTATGCTAAATTTCTCAAGGAAATCCCATCTAACAAGAAAAAGATAGAAGACAACGGAATAATTACACTTACTGCTGAGTGTAGCGCTATTATTCAAAACGATATGCCCCCTAAGTTAAAAGATCCAGGTAGTTTCTCTATACCTTGTAACATTGGAAAGTTTGTCATAGACAAAGCTCTATGCGACTTGGGAGCAAGTATCAGTGTCATGCCCCTATCTATTTGCAAAAATCTGGAGATGGGAGAACTTAGACCCACAAAAATGTCCGTTCAATTAGCTGACCGATCAGTTAAATACCCTGTAGGTATACTGGAAAACATTCCAGTTAGAATAGGTCAATTCTATATCCCGACCAATTTCATAATCATGGACATTACTGAGGACTCAGTTACTCCTATCATATTAGGAAGACCCTTCCTAGCCACAGCTGGAGCTATAATTGACGTGAAGAAGGGCAGACTGACATTCGTAGTTGGAGTGGAAAAAGTGGAATTCATCCTCACTCAATTCTTACAAGCACCAGCCATGAATGACACATGTTATCTAATCGACGTTATAGACGAGTGCGTAAGAGAGATGGAAGCGGAACAGACCACATACTCTGAAATAATGAAAATCCAAACCCCTCTGATATTCAAAGACGACAATTAACATGAACCATATCAAGATGATAGTCTAAGCGAAAGTCTAGCACTTACACCTGATCATATGCCATGTCCAAAGAAACCGGGTTTTGAATTAAAAACCTTACTCAGGAACCTAAGATACGAATTCCTAGATACCAAATGTACGCGACCAGTAATAGTCAATTCCAGTTTAGGAACACTCGAAACTGAGAAACTTTTAGACGTCCTAAGAAAATACCCGACTGCATTAGGTTATAACATATCCGACTTGAAAGGAATATGTCCTTCAATTTGTATGCATCATATTATGCTAGAAGAAGATTGCAAAACCTCTAGAGAACCCCAAAGAAGGATTAACCCAATCCTTAGCACTGTAGTAAGAGATGAAATTAAGAAGCTATTGGAAGCAGGAATCATATATCCAATCTTCGACAGTAAATGGGTTAGCCCAGTACACGTCGTACCGAAGAAAGGAGGTATCACTATTGTGAAGAACGCAAAAGGCGAACCGATAACACAAAGAGTGGTTAATGGGCATAGAGTGTGCATTGATTATAGAAAACTAAACAAAGCTACTCGAAAGGACCATTTTCCTCTACCCTTCATAGATCAAATGTTAGAGCGATTAGCCAAACATTCCTACTTCTTCTATCTAGACAGTTATTCCAGATTTTTCCAAATTCCTATTCACCCTGATGATCAAGAGAAGACTACATTCACGTGTCCCTATGGAACGTTCGCTTACATACGAATGCCCTTCGGATTGTGCAATGCCCCAACAACCTTTCAACGATGTATGATGTCAATCTTTGTAGATTTCATCGGTAACATCATGGAAGTGTTCATGGACGACTTCTCTGTGTACGGGCAAAGTTTTGAAGGATGCCTATCAAACCTAGAAAAGATTTTAGAAAGATGTGTGAAAGTAAACCTCGTGCTTAACTGGGAAAAATTCCATTTCATGGTCAGAGAAGGGATCGTACTAGGACATGTTATATCTAATAAGGGAATTGAAGTTGATAAAGCTAAGATAGAAGTCATAAAAGAACTTCAACCACCTAAGACCGTTCGAGAAATACAAAGTTTTTTAGGACACGCCGGTTTCTACCGACGATTTATCAAAGATTTCTCGAAAATCACTAAACCACTTACCGGTCTATTAATGAAAGACGCTGAGTTCATATTCGATGAAGATTGTCTTAAAGCGTTTGAAACATTAAAATCAGCCCTTATCACCGCACCAATCATGCAACCACCCGATTGGAAATTGCCTTTTGAAATCATGTGCGATGCAAGTGACTACACCATAGGCGCAGTCCTTGGACAAAGGAAGGACAAAAAACTTCACGCAATCTACTCTTCCAGTAGAACGCTAGACTCAACTCAAATGAACTACGCCACAATTGAGAAAGAGTTGTTAGCAGTTGTCTTTGCGCTTGACAAATTCCGTTCTTACCTAGTAGGAGCGAAGATAATCATTTACACAGACCACGCTGCTATCAGATATCTACTAACCAAGAAGGATGCAAAACCAAGACTCCTCAGATGGATCCTACTTTTGCAAGAGTTTGATCTAGAGATTAAGGATAAGAAAATAACCGAAAACATCGTAGCAGACCACTTGTCAAGATTAGAAGGTATAAAAACCGAACAAGTACCGATTAACGATGATTTTCCGTATGAACAACTGATAGCACAAATAAAAAGCGATCTAGCTCAACTGGATCTAAACATACCAAAAGCCAAGGAAGCCGTGGAAGCGATCCATACAACCATGGGATTGCCATGGTATGCCGACATAGTCAACTACTTAGCTGCAGGCGCGCTTCCACCGGACTTAACTTATCAACAGAAAAAGAAATTCTTCCATGATCTCAAGTATTATTATTGGAATGAACCTTTATTATTTAAAAGAGGACCGGATGGAATTTTCCGCCGATGCATACCTGAAGAAGAAATAGAAGACGTTATTTCTCACTGTCATTGATCTCCCTATTACGGACATGCAAGCACTTCTAAAACCTGTGCAAAGATCCTACGAGCCGGCCTATTCTGGCCTAATCTATGGAAGGATGTCCACGTCGCTGTTAAAAACTGTGATCGGTGTCAACGCACCGGTAATATTTCAAGACGCGATGAAATGCCTCAAAGAGGAATACTAGAAGTAGAAATCTTTGATGTTTGGGGAATCGATTTCATGGGAACTTTCCTATCTTGTTTCGGAAACAAGTATATACTCGTAGCTGTCGATTATGTTTCAAAATGGATTGAGGCTATAACCTCTCCTACAAATAACACACGAGTAGTAATTAAGCTCTTCAAAAACACAATCTTTCCAAGATTTGGTGTGCCTAGACTTGTCATTAGTGACGGTGGCTCTCATTTCATTTCGAAGATATTCGACAAATTATTATCTAAGTATGGAGTCAAACACCGTGTAGCAACACCGTATTATCCACAAACCAGTGGATAGGTCAAAGTCTCGAACAGAGAAATTAAACAAATCCTAGAAAAAACTGTCGCCATATCTAGGAAAGATTGGTCATCTAAGCTTAACGAAGCTTTATGGGCTTATAGGACAGCCTACAAGACTCCTATAGGAACTACACCCTTCAAGCTTATGTATGGAAAATCCTGTCATCTCCCGGTAGAATTAGAGCACAAGGCATATTGGGCAATCAAAACGCTCAATATAAACTACACAGCTGCTGGAGAGAAGCGAATCCTCGACTTAAATGAACTAGAAGAATTGAGATTAAACGCTTATGAGAATGCTAAGATATACAAGGAAAGAACCAAAAGATGGCACGATAAGCGCTTATCCCGAAAAGAATTCAGTGTGGGAGACATTATGCTACTATTCAACTCTAGACTTAGGCTCTTTCCTGGAAAACTGAAATCCAGATGGTCTGGTCCTTTTGAAGTTACAAAAGTATTCCCTAGCGGAGCAATAGAAATTAAGGATAGGAATAGTGACCCGTTCACAGTGAACGGGCAGCGATTAAAACAATATCATCACATTGAGAATATAGACTATGCAAATAGTCTAAAACTTTTAGAGTTACCCACTACTTCCCCTGAATGATCTATTGCTAAGCACTATGTCAGGCTTATGACGTTAAAAACAGCGCTTAGTGGGAGGCAATCCACCTATTTTTTTCTATTGTTTCCGTTTGTTTTTATTTATTACTTTTGATTTTATTTTCCGTTTCTGCATTTATTTCTTTTAAAGCCTTATTTTCATTATTTTCTTTTCCATTTTTCTAAAAAATCTTTATAAAACTGCTGCTGATTTTAAAACAAATTTACTTGCTACAGGATTTCTGAAAATTCTTTTTCTATCTTACCTTCTCCCCTGATTTGTTTCCCCATTTAACATTTACTATGGAAACCACTTTTAGAGGAAGGAACCAAATGAGGAGATTTGATAGGAATTGTCACACAGGAACATCGGTATAACTTTGTATTATGGTGAACCAACCATGGACACTTTAGGTATTAAGGATAGTGTCCTTTATCTGTTTAACCAACTGGGATGGGAAAAGTCCACATTAAGTCTAAGTTTGTCACATACCGCGAGCTTACCCTTGAATTTTTGAGCTCCCTAGTTCATATACCTGAGCGCGGTTTCAGAACCAGAAAATGATTTATAGCTTTCAGACTATTCGGTATTGAATTCATTTATAACCATAAGGAATTAGCTGACCTACTAGGATTCCCTAGAGGACCTTTTGCTTTTACTACCACCCAGGTGGAATTAATGGATTTCGAGCTAGATTACTTTTGGGGAACCTTAACCGGAAACTATCACCCTGAGCTGGATAGCATGGACAACAATGAAATACACAACCCCGCTATCCGCTATTTTCATAAGATTCTAGCCCATACTGTATTCGGAAAAGAACAGAACCGTACTGCAGTGTCTAAGGATGAGATGTTTTTACTGCAATGTATGACCCAAGGCCGACCTGTTAATGTTGTGCCATTCATGATGCAAACCTTTTCTCGCATTGTTCAGGACCCTAATGAACCGATCATCGTAGGAGGCCTAGTCACCATGATTGCCAATGCCCTCAGACTTAGATACCAACTGCATAAGTGTACACAATTTGGTTCGATCCGCCCTATAAATATTGATTTCTATTTCGACCTACGAATAATAGGAAATCTAGGTCCTGCACCTTTCGAATACCTGATAAGGGATGAAGTTGTCACTTTATTTACACTTCCAAACCATGCTAAAGTGAGTGCCCACAATCGCAACAACTGGCTTTATGAGCTAAATCCTCCTGACCATCCTTCAACACCTGAGACACCACAATCTTACCAAGTTACTGATGCTAAGATGTCTGATGAGAGTGATCTTGAGACCCCTTCTGGTTACTATGATAGTAACAACATTACAGAGGATATTGATGCCCCTGAAATAACCAAAGGAGAATACACTGAGAATTTGAACAAAATCTTTACCACACTGGATGTTTATCAAACTGACATTAATGAAATCAAGGACGAGTTGAAGAGCATACGTGTGGACATAATAGGCTTGACTGACTTAACTGTGGAGCAATTTTATCACATGAATTCCGCTTTCGAAGATTTAAAAACGCGACTTGGATGAAGTAGCAGTGATCAACATTTGTTTTTAGTTTTCTTTCTGTTTTATGTTTCTAGGTAGTTTCCCTTTCTGCAAAATTTAAGATTTCATTTTAAACAAGTTTACTTTCTGCAACTTTTAAATTTCTGTTAAAAAAAAAACAAATATTCAATTCAATGCAAATTTCAGTTTGTTTTTATTTCATTAAATTTAGTGCGTGCTACTGCAAAAATTCACTTTATTATCATTCTGCAAAATTTTGTTATAAGATATGTGTTGGAATTAATCTGCATGTTTATTGTGCTGAATTATTTTGTTATAAGGTGTGTTGGAATTAAACTGCTTCATTTATGAAATAAAGTGCAATTATTGTAGCTGTAACGGTCGTAACAAACCTGTGACGAGCGTAACACGCGTTTCACCGTGTTACGCCCGTCAGCCTCCTGTGACAGTCGTCACGCGCGTTTGAAAACATCTTCTGTTATTCCAGAAGCAGTTCTCCTTCCCACTTATACCTTCCTATTTTCCTAAACCGTTCCGCCACCCATTCAATTTTTTCTTAAATCACCCACTCCAACAATTAAATTCCATTACTCCACTCCACTTCTCCATTCACATTCCAACCCCTTTCACGTTTCAACCTTTTGCATGCAAATGGCCAACAACCAGCAAATCCCCAACATCACCTTCAGAGCAGGAGACCAAGGTGAAACCCAGAGATTAAAATTCCATAAATTCCAACACGACAGTCTCCAACCAACTCGGTATGTTAACCTCGACTGTCTGAGGAATTTGGGACTGCTTGAGAGCGTCCGACAACTTTTGAAGAATGTAAACTTGTGGAATCTGTGCCGCCAACCGCAACCCATCTAAGAAACTCTCACTTTGGAGTTTCTGAGTTCATTTTCCTACATTACGCCTACTGGAGCCACCAACCAACTCTCCGGCGTGACCAAATTCCGTATGTTTGGCACTGAGTATCAGCTATCACAAACTGATATCGCGCGGCTGCTCGGTTTCAGTTCCGACGAAGGTGTCCACCTTCGTGTGCCGGATAATTTCGGCGAGGAAGCATTTAACTTATGGCACAACATGACAAACATTCGTGCCGGCTCTTACGACCACCTCAACGCCACCCATATCCATAATCCGGCTATCCGATATTTTCACCGTATCCTTTGCAACACCATCTTCGCCCGAGATAACAACCACAAGCTCAACTCCAAGGAGCTTTTCTTCATGCACTGTGCATTCACCGGCCAGAAGATCAACGCCGCTCCATTTCTATTGGCCCATATTCACTCCATATGCGCTAGAGGCGGCAAACCCTTCTATTTCGGAGGGATTGTCACTTCTCTTGCTTTAGCCTTGAATCATGGTGCCGGTTTCACTGAGTTGCCTTCTATGGCACCGACATTGCTTACTCTGGACCACTACAAGGCTGCCCACCTCATCTATGAGTGGGAAGATTGCAGATTCCACCCTGTGATCCAAAACATCGTTTATAATAGCATTACTTTGCCTTGCAGGGACCGAATTGACCCTCAAAACAGAGCCAATTGGCTATTCGATCATGCAGCTCCCAAGGGCCATGTTCCTATTCATGAAGACCAGCCTGATGCCCGCGTAGACGAGATACAGGACGAGTTGGACCGAGCTTCCCCCGTTCACGACATTCCAGGTACTTCATCTGCACCACCTCCTATCACTCTTGAAGACATTCTCCGAGCCATCCATCAGCAAAATCAAATGGGTGCAGCACTTGAAAGAAGACATCAAGAGCATTATGACTATTTATGTGCACAGAACGCTCAGATATTGAGTGGCCAGTGGAGCATGAACGAGAGGTTGGACGAGGCCCTGTCTGAACTAAACGCTTTAAGGTTGGACGTCAGCACTCTTAGATACCAAGACACTGGTATCGAAGCCACGCCTACCAGTCGATCACGCACTAGGAGTAGAGGACGTGGACATCAGTAGTTTTTATTCTTAGTTAGTTTGCTTTTGCTGTTTCTTTTTGTATTTGTATTTGTATTTCCCCGCTATTATACCATAACATTGAGGACAATGTCTGATATAGTGTGGGAGAGGTACCTTTCCCTTTCCGCATTTTCCATTAAACAAGTAATTTTTTTACGATATTTCTCAGTTTAAATTCTACCCCGCTTTATTTAGCCATACTGAAATTTTTTTGCTTTATCTTCGCATAGCCCGACATACCTACCTTAACGAAATCCTAGTTAGGAAGCCAATATCGATTCAACAAGATCGATACGATTATGACACCTTAGACTTCCTACTTACGCGATCCGTTTCAATAACCGTTATACCTATATCTTGAGTTTTAGTTCTAAAGTAACCCCTAGTAGTTTATACTAGCAGTCAGCACCGTCTTGACACAAACCACGTGGGGAGCCGATGAATATAAGTGTTTGATGCCTAATCAATGAAATATCCTTCTTATCTCGCTGCTAAAAAGGAAAATTTTCACCAAAATACAAGGTCGCATATAAGAGATGAGCAAATAATGAAGGAGTCCATTATTGGTTGGTTCAGAGGTATCTGGTTCTGAACTTGGTAGGGCGTGCTATAGCTCAATCCCCCACAACCTCCAATTTGGATAATATGTGTAGGGTTGCCACATTCGTGTACCAGACCCTGTGCTAAAAGGATCAAAGTCACTAACCGGTTACTCCACTACGTGCGTGCTAAGAAAAAGGGCTTAATGTGATTGCGCTAGAACAAACTGGGTGAAATAGGTACAAGAGACTCTGGGTAGAATTATAACAGAATTATTGGACAGTTTGTTTAAAATGGAAGTCCACGACTTAGATTATTGCTTGTGTCATTAGCGTATCGTTAGTGTTTTACTTAAGTATCGGTCGAAATAATGATTGATTTCCCGTAATTGTTTTGAAAACCAAAGGTATGTTATGCATGTGCGTCTGATAAAACTTGTCCGATCTTTCTAAATGATTATTTTCTTGAGGACAAGCAAAGGTTTAAGTATGGGGGAATTTGATAACAAGAAATCGTATCGTATAATTGCAACGTTTTTAATCCATTTTTCATACTGCATTAATCCATTTAACTCCCGATTGTTCTGAGTTTTTATGTATTTTCACAGGTACAACGTGTTTCAAGTTAATTTAGTGAAAAAGATCATATCAAGAAAGTTAACATGAAAATCAAAAGAAAAGGAACAAATCTGCAAAGTTCTGCAGATTTTGATGCTGTGACGGTCGTCATAGGAGTGTTACGACCGTAACACGCTTAGTTCATGAAGAGTGCTCGTCACACATCATTGACGAATGTAACGCGCTATTTAAGTGTCTTACGCCCGTCACCTTAGCCTTACAACCGTCACACACTTAAACTAACATGGAGACGTGGGCAACGTAAAGAAAGGAGTATTCACTCCTACAATCTCTCAACCTCACCAACGCCCAGTCCTAGTTTTTCTCCACTAAAGAAGTACAAGTCCACGTTCCTATTATTTCTTAACTGCAAATTTCTCCTCTATAAATAGGAGAGATTTCAATAAAGAGAGGGACAGAGTTTTATTTACAGAATTTCTTGCGGAAGCCCTGCCGAATTTACGAACCATCAGTTTGCATTTTTTTTACTGTTCTTGTTTTATTTCCCTTTTTTATCATTTAATAGCCATTTCCAACATTAGGAAATTGCTATTTTAGTTAGAATTTGTTTTTAGCCTCAGACTTCGTTTCAAGTTTCGATTCTGAAGGTTCCAATCTTGCCGACTTGTGGAAGAGGGAGCTTGAGGAATAGTATTATTATTCAGGTTTTTAATCGCATTCAATTTAATTTTAATACAACTTGTTTACGTTAAATTACTGTTATTTATTATGAATGTTTCATCGTTTCCCGATTATATTTCCTGTCTGTCTGTTTCAAGTACCATGACTATCTAAATTTCTAGAGGCGGGATGTGATAATAGTAACTAAATGGATTAAATTGTTCCTAAGCTAAAATCCAAATTAACTTAATTTCTGGCTGTGACTTTTTATAATTAAAATCAATCTTTTTGTTACGAGAGTAAGAAAAGTAGAATAGGTTAGGATCAAGACCACGAGAGTGTGAGGTTTTAATCGGATAGCTAAAGTTAGGCATTTAATTTAAATACAGCGAGAGCGCTTTAAAACGAATTAGACTTTATTAAGTTTTCAAAGAGTATTTTCTAAACACTTATGGGCTAGCGAGAGCAGGCATAGGGCTTTAGGGGTATAATCCGAGATAAGACCATGAAAGTGTGAGTTGAGGGTTTTTAAACTGATAATTTCTACAAAACCACCTAAGTTAAACATCTTTATATGCTTAGGTTCGACTAAATCCGCTTAGGTTCACTTTATTACATACCGACCGCTTTATTATTATTATTATTATTATTATTATTATTATTATTCCCTTAATTCGATTTAGTCTTCCTCTACTTTAACCTCTAAAAAAACCAAACGTGACAACATCCGCCTTAGCTAAACTAGCAAACCTTTATAGCACTAGAGTGATTACAAAGTCCCTGTGGGTTCGACATCTTTTTATTACTACCGCGATAGGCTGTGCACTTGCAGTTAAGGTACCGTTAGACACATTAGGTCGATCGCACATCAACACAAGAAGTCACATGTTATGAATGTGGTAAGCAAGGCCATATAAAGCCGGATTATCTGAAACTCTCCAAGAAAGGTGGCTACAAAGGCAAAAAGGAATTTAAGAACAAAAATGCCTATGTTGCATGGGAGGATAATGAGATAAGTTCTTCGTCCAATTCTGATAGTGATGAAATTGCAAGCATTGATGGCCTCACACCATTCTGATAGTGAATATGAAGAGGTATTCTTGAAGGCCACATGCAATATTTGGTATCTTGATAGTGGTTGTTCAAAGCATATGACGGGAGACATAAACCAATTTCCAAATCTAGTGCTAAAGGCCAAGGGTTTTGTCACTTATAGAGACAACAATAAGGGAAGAATTCTTGGCAAAGGAAAAGTTGGTGCTCCACCTTTCACATCCATTTAAGATGTTCTTTATGTTGAAGGACTAAAGCACAATCTTCTTAGTATTAGCCAACTTTGTGACAAAGGCTTCAAGATCAAGTTCACCAAAGATGAATGCTTGATAGAATAAGAAGTCACACATGAGGTTATACTTAAAGGTAAAAGAATTAGTAATATATTTATGATTTCCCTTGATGATCCATCTTTGAAGGTAAAATGTCTCATGGAGAACAATGATGATTCATGGCTTTGGCACAAAAGAATTTCTCATATTCACATGGAACACTTGAATAAACTAATCAAGCATGATCTTGTCATTGCATTTCCTAAAAGAAATTTTGTCAAAGATAGACTTTGTGATGCATGTCAAAAGGGGAAACAAACAAAATCAACTTTAAAATCTAAGAACGTGGTGTCTACTACAAGGCCACTGCAATTGTTGCATATGGACTTATTTGGTCCATCGAGAACAAGAAGTTTCGAAGGTAATGTGTATGCTTTGGTTATTGTTGACAATTTCTCTATATATACCTGGACATTATTTTTAGTGCAGAAAAGTGATGCATTCAAGGCTTTCAAGAAGTATGCTAGGCAAATTCAAAATGAGAAGTCTTTAACAATTGCCTCCATAAGAAGTGATCATGGCTGAGAATTTAAAAATGCTCTCTTTGAAGAATTTTGTGGAGAACATGGAATATCTCGCAACTTCTCGGCACCAAGGACTCCTCAACAAAATGGAGTGGTGGAAAGGAAGAATAAATCTCTTGTAGAACTTGCAAGAACAATGCTTAGCGATTCAAATCTTCCAAAATAATTTTAGGCAGATGCGGTAAGCACGACATGCTTTGTTAGCAATAGAGTTAACATAAGACCAATCTTGAAGAAAACTCCATATGAACTGTTCAAAGGGAGGAATCCAAACATTGCTTTCTTTCACATCTTCGGTTGCCAATGCTTTATCCTAAACAACGACAAATATAACCTTGGTAAGTTTGATGAAAAATCCGATGAAGGTATTTTTCTTGGTTACTCTCTTACTAGTAAGGAATATGGAATATATAACAAAAGAACTTTAACAATTGAAGAATCAATGCATGTATCTTTTGATGAATCTAACCCCTCCAAGGAGGATAATGTTGTTTGTAATGATGATGATGATGAAGTATTAGAAGTTTCTCAAGAAAATACTTACAAAGATGTCAATAAGGATCAACCAATTCAACAAGAATAAGTATCTCAACAAGAATCAAATATCAATGATCTACCAAAGGAATGGAGAACTCATAGAGATCACCCTATCGATAAATTAATTGGTGATATAAGTCAAGGTGTGACAACATGATTAAATCTTAAAGATGCTTGTCTAAATATGGCGTTTGTCTCTCACATTGAACCTTCCAAAGTTGATGAAGCCTTAGGCGATGACTAATGGATTATTGTTATGCAAGAAGATTTAAACCAATTTGAAAGGAATCAAGTTTGGGAACTTGTCCCTAGGCCAAGCAACAAACACATCATTGGAACAAGATGGGTGTTTAAGAACAAACTTTATGAGAACGGTATAATTGTTCGGAACAAAGAAAGGTTGGTAGCACAAGGCTATAATCAAGAAGAAGGAATCGATTTTGAAGAAACTTTCGCTCCAGTTGCAAGGTTAGAAGCTATTCGCCTTTTACTTGCATATGCTTGTTCATTAAATTTTCAGCTTTTCCAAATGGATGTAAAGAGCGCATTCTTGAATGGATATATCAATGAAGAAGTCTATGTTAAGCAACCCCCGAGGTTCGAAGATTTCAAGAATCTATCTCATGTATTTAAATTGAGAAAAGCTCTCTATGGTTTGAAACAAGCACCAAGGGCATGGTGCGATCGACTAAGTAATTTCTTAAGCGAAAAAGGCTTTGAAAAAGGTAAAGTATACAAGACTTTGTTTATCAAGAAAATCAAAGGTAACACTTTGCCAGTTCAAGTCTATGTTGATGATATCATCTTCGGTTCGTCAAACAAAGAAATGTGTGAAGAAATTTCAATAATGATGCAAGGAGAATTTGAGATGTCCATGATGGGTAAAATGAATTATTTTCTTGAACTTCAAATCAAGCAATTAAAGGATGGCATCTTCATCAACCAATCCAAGTACTGCAAGGAATTGTTGAAAAGATTTGACATGGATAATTGTAAGGCAATGACTACTCCAATGGGTTCTGATACCTATGTTGATCAAGATGAATCAGGTGTCTCTATTGATATTATAAAATATCGAGGTATGATTGGATCTTTATTGTATTTGACGGCAAGCCGTCCAGACAGAATGTTTAGTGTGTGTCTCTGTGCTCGCTTTCAAGAAAATCCAAAGGAATCACATCTCATGGCGGTAAAACGGATCATGAAGTATCTCAAAGGAACAACGAATGTTGTATTATGGTATCCTAAAGGTAGTGTTTGCAATTTAGTTGGTTATTCTGACGCGGATTATACAGGTTGTAAAACTGATAGAAAAAGCACAAGTGGTACTTGTCACATTCTTGGAAATGCATTAGTATCATGGGCTTGCAAGAAACAAGCATGCGTTTCTCTTAGCACGGCCAAAGCAGAATATATTGCAGCGGGTAGTAGTTGTGCACAAATATTATGGCTCAAGCAACAACTTCGTGACTACGGACTCGATCTAGGATGCATTCCTCTACGGTGAGACAATAAAAGTGTGATAAATATTACAAAGAATCCGTTCATGCACTGAAGAACAAAACACATCGACATACGACATCATTTTCTTCGTGATCATGTAATTCAAGGAGATGTCGAAGTCACATTTGTAGATACTCATAATCAATTTGCTGATATCTTCACAAAACGTTTGGCAAGAGAACCATTTTACAAAATTCGACGAGAACTTGGTATTTTGGATGAACATGACGTATAAGGTGCATTCTATCATTTCTCAATGCTTTCAAAATGATATTCATGTTTATATGTGAAAAATACATGTTTAAAATTGTTTAAATTCAAGAAAACTGTGTTTTTGATCATTTTTGGTTGATGCAAATCGATTGCACCATTGTGAAAATCGATTGCTCACTGTATGTTTTATTTTCTGACCTTTCTGTTTCAGTGTAAATCAATTGCAACATAGTGCAAATCGATTATACCATAGTGCAAATCGATTGTATGCTGTTCGTTTCAGTTTTCTGTTGTTTCTGTTTAGTGTGCAAATGGATTGCATCTGTGTACAAATTGATTGCACCTGCTGTAATTTAACTTTATGACATGTTTTAATATTGGTCAGAATTCCTACCCTCTCCTATTCCCAATATCACCTCCATTATTGAACAATTAAATAACTTTGAATACATTAAACTCCACTCATAACTCTCTACTCACAAATCCTATCCTATAACACAACCTTCTTTCCAAATTCATCTCATCACATATCCTCATCACAAAAACTCCAAAGTATTGTGACATACTCAAACCTACCAAACCCTAATTTCAAAAGTCAACTTACTCATGGCATCCATACAAAGAGAAAATTGTCAACTCAAGAGAAAGGAAAGAAAGCTGGATCCTCATCTATGAAAAATCCACTCATTTAAATCCTCACACAACAAGAAGAAGAAAGGTTCACAAAGTATTTTCAATGGAAAATTGTCTCAACACCAAAATATGGTATGTTATCATCCTTTCCTCAAGAATGCTTTACGTTTCAAAATTATTTAGCATCCTATGATTTAGAACAAATCATTTCATCATATGGATAATGTTGTACCCCAAAATTTGCCCTCGCATTTTTCCCCAAGAAATCTCAACTTCAAGCCTTTCCTGATTTTTCAAACTGGCTCAAGAATCGGACAAACAGACTTTTCTTGTCAGTCAAGCGAAATTAGGGTTTTTTACTGATTTTCAGGACTCTGGATTGTTTCACAGTTGGCTTAGGGTTTTGGATGATTTTTGGTTCAATTTTGATCAGGCGAGCATTATTTGGCATTTAATCAAGAATTAAGGTTTTATGGGCATATTCTCAGCAAAATTAAAATTCCACAGTACTTTGCAAGTTGCTCCGAGATTCGGGTTAAATTCGGATTGTTTTTAATTTAATCAGTAAGAGGAGGCAGTTGGTTTGAATTCACCAAGTCAAAGGATGTGTGCAGTTTGGATCTACAGTGCTTGGTAAGAAATCAGTAAGAAAGGATTGCGTCTGATCAATTATTGTGTTCGACTGTGCGTTGCTTTGAATGATGGAGACGTCAAGTTCATTTATTTTGATCAACAAGGTTTAGTTGATTATTTATGGTTCTAAGAATTAAATATTTGAAATTTAACTTTCATTTTATTTAATTTAAGGAATTATAAATAACAAGTAAATAACTAAAGAAAGGGAATTGAAAAGAATTAAATGAATCAATGGAATTTTTATTTCATATTTAATAGTTGTTACAATTATTATTTGGATACAAGTATTTATTACGAAGTATTTAAAATAATAATGGTTTACAATAATTAAATTGAAAATAAAAACTATCCTATTTTTTCTAAACATTTTCTAAGTCCCTAATCTCTTCATTCTTCACTTCGCTCCGGTGCTCCATTTTTCATCTGCAAAAGGAAAAAAGAAGAAAAATCAGTGACTGATAATTAATTAAAGACAGATAAAATTTGCTCATCATTAGGGGCCACTGATTGGGATCAGTTAACCCTCTCTGCAAATCGCGGGATTTCTCCCGGTTCACAAAGAGGGAAGAATTTCATTTAATCATGAATGCAAAATGTCAAATGCACAAATTCAAGATTTCAAACTGCATAGTTCAAGTTCAACCAAACTGGAAAAATCAAAAAAAGTACAGTTTGCTGTCAAATGCCAAAGTCTACTCAAAGATATCAAAGAAGATAAAAAAGGTGCAATTTACTGTCAAAATACAAAGTCCACTCAAAAGCTGTCAAGAGAAGATTTTGAAAGATATCAAAAGAGCACAAAAGCTGGATAAAGTATGCAGAGGAAAGTTATGCAAGCAAGCTAACTCTAAATCATCATTTCCCATCAAGTGGCCACTTTCAAAAAGTACAGTAAAAAACATTAAAAATTCTTTTAACTGCACAAAGAGAGAGAGAGAGATAAAGGCAACTGATGCAAGTTTTCAGGATAGGCAGAGGATACAAGAAAAGATATACAAAAGAGAACACAGTTCAGCAAGCAAACCAGGAGGAGGAAAATATACAAAAAAAATCATTCAAAACCAACATAACCTCAAGAGCCTCATCCTGCCTCAACATACCAACCAGCATATGCAAATATACCATACTGTCAAACTTCAAACCTGATAAACCAAATTCATAACCTGAAACACCACAACCCTGCCTCAACATACAAATTACACACATAAAAACCAAGCATAACCTGCATCAAACTTACAAAAACACCTCAAACTCAAAAGCCAGTTTCTCAACCTTTAAACCTGCTGAACCTGTCACAAAGCAAAAAAACCTCATAACCTGAAGCAAGCCAAACAATGGCCTGCTACTAAGTTCAAACCTGAAGCCTTGACACAAACCTGCATTAATCTAAAAGCCAGGATACCAGTTCAAAGGACCAAAAGCATTCAAAACCAACTCCTAAGCCCTCAGTAAAACATCATGGGGCAAGCAGAACAAGGCGATACAAGCAAGCATTCAAAAGTTTAAGGCAACATAAGCATACAGAAGAGGCATCTCAGAAGGCCATTCAAGGCAAAGTGTCAAGGCAGCAAATGTTCTAAAGCGTACGAATACTCAAGGGCAACTAAACCCTAGGCCCTCAGTATAAACATCATTGGGCAATAAAATATCTCAGAAGGCATCCAACTCAACGAAAGTTCAGGGCAATAGGAGAATACGAGAGAAAATATTCAAGAGCAAGCATCACAGTTCAACCAACACAAAGGGACAGAAGGAGAAGAGAGAAATCTAAGGCAAATTCAAAACGAGAAGAAGAAAGATACAGATACAGAGTTACCAAGGAGCAAGCATCACGTATCTCCGCCTCAACTCCCTTGTTCCGGCCGCCTGAGTGCCACATCCCCTTTTCTCTCCTCCTTCTCCAAGGTCAGGTAGTACGTTCTTCTCCCTCTCTTTTTCTCCTTCACCTCATAACAATAAAAGATCAAGGTTTTAGAACGAAGAGAATAAACATTGCAATTCGTAAAGAAGGGGTATAAACAAGCATCTAAAGCAAACCTTACTGTAATAAAACCTTTGAACTCGAGCTGGAGGGAAGAGAGATGTGGGGGTAGCGCCGGTGGCCTCGAAGCGAAGGGAACCCATAGACATGCAACGGAGAAGAAGACGAAACCCATAAACGCGCCGCTCACGAACCCTAAAGCATTTCTCTGTTGAAACTTTTCTCACAAACCCTAAAGTCCGTTTCAAGCGAATGGGCCTCGTCCCAATGCCCTGTCTAAAGCCCATTTCCTTCTTGGTATATTTTGGTTTCCAAGTGTTTTAAAAAACAAAACATTATAAAACCCTTTTGACATCAAAATATTCTTTTTATAATTGAAATACATATTTGTACATAAATAATAAATACATTTTTTTATCATATAACTAAAATTAAAAATACTTTTCTATCCTTTTAATTGAAATATATTTTGTACATAACAATTAAGAACACACTTCTTTTTTTTACACAATTTAAATTCCTAGCATTTAATAAGGATATTCTTTTGTACATAGACAATTAAAATATAACCACATAACACATAAAAAATACATTTTTTATATCATATACTTAAAATTGAAAATGACTTTCTATTCTTTTAATTAAAATATACTTTGTACATAAATTTTAAAACATTAATTTTGTACATACACATAAGATACATTTTATTTTTATACAATATCATTAAATTTGAAAATATCTTCTTTTAATTAAAATATACTTTGTACATAATTGATAAAATACATTTTTTTAACATTAAACTCTTAAACACTTAATTAAAACATTTTTGTATATAATAAACAATGATGCATCTTATACATTTTTCAATTAGAACTTGAACATACGATTTAATTAAAAACATTTTCTTTTGTACATATTAAAAATATACAAATCAAAGATTCCTTAAAACACATATTTAGGTCAAATACCCTAATCTCGCCTTAATTTCATATTGTCGCACCTGTAAATAATTACATACACATATACTTGTACACTTACAATATATTTCACATTATACACTTACACAATACAAATCCATTCACATTGCCCTATACACATTTGTTTATCTTATATTTGTATATTCGATATTTACATTTGATTGCGAATTCGATTTGGTTGTAACTTATTGGATACTATAAGTCTCATCCCCATTCATACACTTGTACCCCCACTCCCGGATACCATTCTGTAATAGCGTAGATTTTACATTCCGCAATTTACAGTTTTCCAATTATACCATGGTTAGACCTAGGATTTGCATGTAGATAAAATCAAACGCTAGATAACCTAATACAAGACAAATACATGTAATCAATACACAATCACACTTGCACCCCCTAGGGTAATCCCACATGTTGCCTTCCAAAATGGGCCATGCTTGCACGTCGAGTATCTTTGGCAAAACAAAATCAAATGATCATAAGTCTCAAAGTGTTGCCTAAACGGAATGATCATAGTCCCTTCAAAGAAAATTGCCAAAGACACTTGGCATCATTGCATTCATGGTTCATACGATGACCCGTGCCCGTCCCGAATAAACGTCCTAAACGCAAGATTGTCCACCAATTTCAATGGTGGAACAAAATTGTTAAAAGGGGTTAAAACATAACAAAAAACCTTTGAGTACAATAGGGTAGAAAAAACTCTTAGTTACTTGAGACCAATTTGCAAAAACGCTTGCCTTCTTTTCAAAAACCACAATCCACAACACTTTCAAACAAACTCTCAAAAACATTTGAAACATCTTTTCGAAAAGATCCACACTTTTGTAAAACACTCAAACACGAGTCAAATACATTGGTCGCCTAAGACAAGGCATCTTTTTCCAAAACATTTTCAAAAGCACCCACACACACACCATTTTCAAGCAATCGAAAAACAAGGCAAGTGATCTAAAAAACCAAGTAACTAAGAGCCCATGGATAACCATGGATGAAAAGGGTGCTAATACCTTCCCTTTTCATAATCTACCCCCCGAACCCACGAAATATCTCAAAAGGTTTTTGCTGTGCTTTTTTGACCTTTCCTTTAGGATAAAATAAAAAGTCGGTGGCGACTCTTGCTCAACCGCACAAGTGCGAATACGAACGCAAAACCATAGTCAGTTCTCCCACCGTATCACAGAACTGGCGACTCTGCTGGGGATAAGTATAAAAGTGGAGTAACCTTAGGGTTTAGATCACCTTTGTTTTCAATTGTTTGCTTTGTTTGCTTTCATATTTGTGGGCTTTGCATCGGAGTTTCATAGATCCTAACCCGGATATGGGAAATACCCTTTTTAGGTAGCATAATCTGTGAGGGACCTGTCCGGCATAGACCGACATGGGTGAAACAGTGGCTACGTTGGTGTGGCATCTTAGTCTGTACCTATATCCCTTGTGTTGCAACGGGGAGAATATAGGTCTTCTAAGGGGTCATTAAACACCAACCAACCTTAGAACCCTAAATTGACCAACTTGGCCATTAGAACAGTAGCAGTATGCTACACTCATTGAGGCTAAACTCTCGAGATGGTTCCGGCCGCGAGAAAAGGTTGCGATGCTGGAGTTATAACCGATTGAGGGTAGCCAATGATATGAGATCCTCTAGAACCCGGTTACTTTTGATAAGACAGGTTTTAACCAACGGACTGAAAGAGGGTAGTACCTGAACCTCATGCAAGCCTAAACCTAAGGCCTTGTGTGCTTTGTGTGAATATGTTTGCCTGTATATACACTCACTTGCTTGTGCATACATGTACCTGACATCATGACATCATACCATAGCATTTTCAATAACCATTTCAAGGATCTCGAGGGTTCTTTTTGATGCAGGGTTACGTTGAACCAGACATCTATCCAGGGGCAAGAGATTTCTCCTCTAACCAATCCAATCAAAGATCAAGTGCAACAACTTGAATCAGTGGCTATGACCCACTTGACATGGTGAGCTTGATTCTCGTGAAAAGACATCCGCCGATACAAAGCTCTCCAATCAAAAGTTCAAAGAACGACAACTTGAATCAGTGGCTATGACCCACTCGACATGGTGAGCTTGATTCTCGTGGAAGGACATCCACCGGTACAGAGATCTCCAATCCAAGAGCAGAGTTCAACCTCTAACATTTTCTTGTGTTTACCCCAAGAGATCCTTGAAAGCATGCATCCACATATCATGCATTTCATTTTGACAATCTTTCCTTTTTTAGGTTTCCTTACTCTCCTGCTGTTTATTTCAGCAAGAGATGGCTCTAGAAAGGTCTGTCAAAGACATCCAAGACCAGACTGCTCAGCTACAGGAGATGTTCCTAAACTTGTCTCTGGGGCAGGAAGAGATGAAAGCTCTCCTCACCAAGGGCTTGGGGAATTCCAACAATGCCAGGAGTGACCAGTTTGTAGAGCTGCAGTTTGATCTGACAACACTGAGGACCCAAATGATGGGACAGTTGGTGGGCCAGATGGCTCTCATCCAAGACTTATCTCGAAGACAAGAGGAACTCAGAGTTCTTGTCCGCCAACTGCTTCCAAACAACCAACTGGGGTAAACATCTGAGGTTGAAGAGCAAGTCACCGCTCAGCCTCCATCAACTCAAGAAGACAAGGGGAAAGCTCCTTTGCTAGCTTCAGGGTCACGAACCCATCAACAACCTCGCCAGCGTCAACCGGGTAATCGGCGTAAGCAAGAAAAGTCGGGAAGACAGTTCACGGAGACTGAAATACCATCATTTTTCATACTGAAGCGCCTGTTGGAGGTCAACTTACTTACTGTAAAGGACCCTCCTCAGAAACCCAATATCTCCTCTCCTCACTATAATCCCGACGCATTCTGTGTTTACCACTCCTACAACCCGGGACACGACACCAACAACTGTTGGGCCTTGAAGAACAAGATTCAAGATCTGATCGACATTGGGGTGCTGGAATTCATGCCAGACGGTGAGATGAAGATCTTCCGTTATAGGGTTCTCCACTTGAAGTGACGAAGCTCAAACTGAAAGACTTTTGCTTCTTTTTGAATTTTCAAAGTTGTAGTTTCTTTTGCTGTCAAACAATTATTTGTTGATGTTAAACTCTGTTTTCATTAATGCATTGCATATGTTTGTCTTGAATTCATCCATTCGTTTCACTACTCTTATGCTTTTCTTTATGATATTTGACTCTTGATAAAAAGCTGTAAGCCTTTAGAAGGAGGATGACGAAACAATACCGTGATCTTATACAGTATGCTTTTGAACAGACCTTGCTGATGATGTACAAGCATTTCTTTCAAATCCCAAACACTGGAGTTATAAGGAAGTTAATCCCTAGTCAACCCCTTCGAGCCAAAGAAGTAGGAGTTTTCTGTTCTAAACGATCAAAACCCTTGATATAAACCCGGGGCAGGGTAGTATCTCAGTTAATTCAAAAGAAAACGCGCATTGAAGTCGCAAACTCTCCGTTCTTAATACAATGAACGACGTCGAAAAAGAAGCATTCCTTTGGAATCAAAAGACAAGGGTGGTTCCCTATCACATAGACATTCAATCTCTCAAAAGAGAAAATCCCTCCAAGCCAAAACCTATAAAGGAGGCTTAAGAAAGCTGGGGCATCCCGCTGACAGTAATCTCGAAAATGGGAATAGTCAGGCAAAAGTTAGGGATAACAAATCAAAATCAAAATAGTGAGGTCATTACAAAATCAATCCTCAACAAGATGAAAAATGTTGAAAAAGAAAAAAAGGAGATGATGACTGTCTCCCCAAATTCAACTGGTGAACCATCGCCCGAAAGTCGTTCAAAACTCAAAACAGAGTGTGACGCACAATTAACTGAGCTTAGGTTGAAGAACATCACGAAGAGCGGGTGGGTACAAATATACTTTGAGCCTTTATCCTTTGTTTCTTAAACCGTGAACCAGGCCACGTTACAACCCTTCAAAAGTCCTAATTGAAGCATGGGTTAGTTCGAAAGCATACTGTTACAAAAGGTATCCTGACTCCTGTAGGGCTTTACTCTAAATCTTGTGTTGACTTATCTTATGAAAAGTTTTCTGCTAAAAACGCATTTTTCAAAATTTTGAGACAAACATAAACTCTGCATTATTCGAATATCACTGTCTGCATTTGACCTTTTTGTTTGACAGCGAAGAAATTCATACAGCGAATGTTCGGAGGAACGAAAACTCTCTCATTAAGCAAAAATCACTTCAAGAGGATAACACTTCCATCAAATCTCCTATCAGCAAGGGGCATGACCTGTCACAATTCAATTAACCTGGGGCAGTCCAGTCAAGGTCCAACAGATCTTTCAAAATCCAATTAACCTGGGGCAGTCCAGTCAAGATTTCAAGAAATCTCTCAATATGCAGAGTAATCCGATTCAAGATTCCTTCATCACCACTTGGGGCATTCGAATGTCAAAAGTGTTCAACAAATCAACTACAACAATTCCAGATTCGACTCCTGTATCCAGCCAGGGCATATCTGTTGACCACATTTCCAGACTCGATTCCTGTATCTAGCCAGGGCACGTCTGAAGAGTTTGAAGATTCGATTCCTGTATCCAGCCAGGGCATATCTATCAACTAACCAATTCCAGATTCGACTCCTGTATCCAGCCAGGGCATATCTGTTGATCATATTTCCAGACTCGATTCCTGTATCTAGCCAGGGCACGTCTGAAGAGTTTGAAGATTCGATTCCCGTATCCAGCCAGGGCATATCTGTTGACGACTATTTCCAGACTCGATTCCTGTATCTAGCCAGGGCACGTCTGAAGAGTTTGAAGATTCGATTCCTGTATCCAGCCAGGGCATATCTGTTGACGACTATTTCCAGATTCGATTCCTGTATCCAGCCAGGGAATATCTGTTGACGACTATTTCCAGACTCGATTCCTGTATCTAGCCAGGGCACGTCTGAAGAGTTCGAAGATTCGACTCCTGTATCCAGCCAGGGCATGTCTGAAGAATTCCAGATCAACACCTGTAACAACCCAGGAAACATCTGTGAACGACCGATTGTAGACCAACACTTGTAATAAGCCAGGAATTTATCTACATCACCACTTGGGGCATTCGAATGTCAAAAGTGTTCAAAACCGATGCAGCTTTACACAAGCTCATCTTCAGGAAGCCCTACACCGGTTCCTCTTCAATACGTCTGAAAACAGTTTACGGATTCTTCCCAACAACGGATGTCAATCTACCGACTTGATCAGACTCTTCTCAATCTTTGAAATTAGTTTACGGACGCTTCCCAACAACGGATGCGGCTCTATTGCTAATTCAACTTCAAGATCTCTGAAAACAGTTCACGGGTTCTCCAAGTAAACGGATGTTAACCTATCACTTGTTCAGATTCTTCTTCAAGACTTCTGAAAACAGTTTATGGATTCTTCCCAACAACGGATGTTAATCTATCAGCTTGTTCAGATGCAACCCTTTGAAATTAGTTTACGGACGCTTCCCAACAACGGATGCGGCTCTATTTCTGATTCAATCCCGAGATTTCTGAAAACAGTTCACGGGTTCTCCAAGTAACGGATGTTAACCTATCTGTGATACGGTGGGAGAACTGACTAGTGTTTTGCGTTCGTATTCGCACTTGTGCGGTTAGCAAGAGTCGCCACCGACTTTTTA
Organism: Vicia faba; assembly: GCA_948472305.1. Classification (NCBI taxonomy): domain Eukaryota; kingdom Viridiplantae; phylum Streptophyta; class Magnoliopsida; order Fabales; family Fabaceae; genus Vicia; species Vicia faba. The sequence goes on along the minus strand of OX451736.1, from coordinate 1,231,763,107 downwards.
TTTTATCCTAAAGGAAAGGTTAAAAAAGCACAGCAAAAACCTTTTGAGATATTTCGTGGGTTCGGGGGGTAGATTATGAAAAGGGAAGGTATTAGCACCCTTTTCATCCATGGTTATCCATGGGCTCTTAGTTACTTGGTTTTTTAGATCACTTGCCTTGTTTTTCGATTGCTTTGAAAATGGTGTGTGTGTGGATGCTTTTTGAAAATGTTTTAGAAAAAGATGCCTTGTTTTAGGCAACCAATGTATTTGACTCGTGTTTGAGTGTTTTACAAAAGTGTGAATCTTTTCGAAAAGATGTTTTCAAATGTTTTTGAGAGTTTGTTTGAAAGTGTTGTGGATTGTGGTTTTTGAAAAGAAGGCAAGTGTTTTTGCAAGTTTGATCCCAAGTAACTAAGAGTTATGTCTACCCTATTGTACTCAAAGGTTTTTTGTCATGTTTTAACCCCGTTTAACAATTTTGTTCCACCATTGAAATTGATGGGCAATCTTGCGTTTAGGAAGTTTGTTCGGGACGGGCACGGGTCATCGCATAGACCATGAATGCAATGATGCCAAGTGTCTTTGGCAAATTGTTTTGAAGGGACTTGATCATTTCGTTTAGGCAACTTTCGAAAGCGTCATCGAGGGACTTATGATCATTTGATTTTGTTTTGCCAAAGACATTCGACGTGCAAGCATGGCCCATTTGGAAGGCAACATGTGGGATTACCCTAGGGGGTGCAAGTGTGATTGTGTATTGATTACATGCATTTGTCTTGTATTAGGTTATCTAGCGTTTGATTTTATGTACATGCAAACCCTAGGTCTAACCATGGTATAATTGAAAAGCTGTAAATTGCGGAATGTAAATCTACGCTATTACAAAATAATGTCCGGGAGTGGGGGTATAAATGTACAAGGGGATGAGACTTATAGTACCCAATAATTTACAACCAAATCGAATGTCGTAATCGAATGAATATCAAATATAAATGTAAGATAAACATGTGTATAAGGTAATGTGAATGTATTTGTGTAAGTGTACAAGTGTATATGTATTGTGTAAATGTAACTATGTATAAGTGCGAAATGTGAAATTGAGCGTATTAGGGTTTTGACCTAGATAATGTTTTTTAGATGAATCTTGATTTTTTGTATGTTTATGTACAAATGAAAAGAAGGGTTTTGATTAAGTGTTTAAGTTTTAATTACAAGAGTATTTTAGTCAAAATGTTTGTGAATTTAAATATTAGAGAAAAATGTATTTAAATGGTTATGTATGAAAAAAGAATGTTAATTAAAAAAAGTTTATGTATAAAAATGTATAATATGTACAAATCAATGTTTTAAAATGTATGCACAAGATATATTGTCTAAAAAATGTCTTAACCTTTTGATAATAAAAAAACATTTTTATTAAGTTAGTATTTTTTCAAGGACTAAAATATTGCTTTTATAAAATAAAAGAATGGCTAGTGTTTTATATATAAAATATTGCTTTTATAAAATAAAAGAATGGCTAATGTTTTATATATAAAAAGGTATGTATTGTTTATGTATAGAAAATGAGATTAGAGTTTAATTTTGTTAAGAAAAATAGAAAAAAAATGGTTAGTGTTGTAAAAGAGTAAATATAAAATACAGAAAAGAAAGGTTTAATGTTTGATGAAGTGATTTTCTTATTGGGCTTAGAGGAATTAAAAACGGGTTAAGCCCAAGCTGATCCAAAAATGAGATTTAGGGTTAGGCATGGTTCCAGAACGAAAATTAGGGTTTGCAGCGGCGCCGTGTTCACTTGCATTTCGTCTTCTTCGTTCTAGTCTTCCCTGAGCTTCCTCCGGCCACCAGCGCGTTTCAACGCCTTTCCTCCCTCCAAGGCATGAGCCTAGTGTCTTTGATTTAAGGTATGATGACAACGCTTTTATGTTTTCTTTGTGAACAATACGCATCTGTTAATTAGAGTTCTTTATTTTTCGTTTTCATTATGAGGCGAAGGAGAAGAGATAGGGGGCAAGGATTATACTACCTGATATTTGGAGGTGGAGGGAAGGCGGAGAAGTAGCGCTCAGGAGGCCGGAGCGGCGAAGAGAGCTTGCTTTTGATGCTTTCTGGTACTTTCGTTCTTTTATCTTTTGCTTAGGTTTTTGATGATGAGATTCACTGAGAAACCCTAATGTGCACTTCTTTACCTCTTCTTCTTTATGTCCCTTTGCCTATGATTTGCCCTCTTCTTCTCTTGTTGCTTATGATTTTGCCTCTTTGAAAATTGTTGAGGTTGATAGTTTTCCTTTTTGCCTTGAGATAAATGCGCTTCTGAACTTTACCTATGATGAGCTTCTGAGGGTTCTTGTTGCCTGAGTATGATATGTCTGAGTATTTGCTCGTGTGCTTGCCTATGTGTGCTTGATTTGGTTCCCCCCATGATGAACTTGCAGTTCTGAGGGGCGTGTATTTGTTGCCTATGCTTGTGATTTGTTTCTGCTTAGAACTGTGGTCTCAAATGTTTTGCCTTTGAGTTTGCCCCATGATGCCTTGAGTGATTTTGAACAAATATTGCCTTGATGTTGCCTTCTGAGATGCCTATGATGAAGTCCCCCTTCTGAGGCTTGGTGTTTGAATGTTCAGTGTTGGAACTTGGCTTTGTGGCTTGGGTTGGTTTTGGTTATCACTGATGCTTAAGCTTGAGGTTGTTCAGGTTATGGTGTTGTTGAAGGTTGAGGCAGGGTATTGGTTCTTTGTTAGTGAAGTTTGTGTGTTTGATGGCCTTAGCTTGATCAGTTTGCAAGTATGGTTTTGATGAGTTTTTGGTATGGTAGCAGTGGTGTTCTTTTGACTTAGGCAAGTTGTAGCCTTTGAATTTTGGGTTTGAGGATGTTGGTATCCTCGTTCTGAATTTCTGTTGCAGAGTTATTGTTTTATGCAGGTTTTTGGGTATTTCTTCTTTTTCTTATGCAGAGTTGTGAGTATACTTTCTCTTCTCTCTAACCTGCTATGCTGCTCCCTCTACTGAACTGATATCCTTCTGTGTTGTATATTTGTCCTTTGTCTTGTGAACTGCTCTCTTGCCCTTCTGAACTGAGCTGAACCCTTTCTATTCTGAAATTCTATTCTGCTGCTGAACTGCTATGTTTCTTTGATTTTGTATCTCCCTCTTGTCTTGCTGCCTGCTACTGAACTAGGCTTGGATTTTATTTGCATAATCTTTTCCTGTCTTGCTTTACTTCTGCAGTCTGCTGTGTACTATGCCTAGGTTGAACTGTTTCATTGGCTTTTTGATTTTGTGTATCTTTTCTGCTGTCTATTCTTACTGTCTGCTGTGCTGAAATTGTGGACTTGTAGACTTGTATATCTTTTTCTGCTGTCTATTCTGAACTATGCCTAAATCCATGCCTTGCTGCCTTTATCTCTCTTTACTCTCTCTTAAAGTACAGATTAAGAATTTTTTAATGTTTTTACTGTACTTGCTCTGAAGGGGCCCTATGGGAAATGATGAGTTTAAGATTGTTTGCTTGCATAATACATCTTGCATCCCCTTTTGACAGTTTGTGTAGATTTCTTGCTTTTTGATAACTTGGCAAAAGTCTTTCCATGACAGCTTTGAGTACTTTCCTGATTTTCTTTGAGTGGGCTTTGTTTTGGATGGAGAGTTTGGATTGAACTTTTTCAGTTTGGATTGGATTTTGAATCTATGCAGCTTGCAAATTTTTTAGAAACTATGCATTTGACATTTGCATTTCATGAAAATAAAATAATCTTCCCTCTCTGTGAACCGGGAGAAATCCCGTGATTTGCAGAGAGGGCAACTGATCCCAGTCAGTGGCCCCTAATGATGAGCAATTTTTTTTTAACTGTCTTTTAATTAAATGTTTTCTGACTTTTCTTGTTTCTTTTTGCAGATGAAAGATGGAATGCCGGAGCGGAGTGAAGAACGAAGAGTATTTAGAAAATAGGATAGTTTTTCATTCTATGTAATATTTAAATTAAATGTAAATTATTGTTTGTAACAACAATTTGTAAATAATTTAAATATCAATAAAAATTCAAATTATCCAATTAATTCTAATTTCCTTATTGTTTATTTATTTATTTAAAATTCTTAGAATTAACAATTGAAAAATAAATTCAATTATTTAATTTCAGAATAATAAATAACTAAAATAAAACAACATTGCAATTAAAGTCTGTCTTATTCAACATCCAGAGCAAAGCAGCAATCGATCCAAATAGACTGATCAAATACACAAACACTGTGAATCCAATACTGCATCTGGTATATGACTGGCCCAATCAAAACGTACTGAATTCAAATCCACTGTCTCTTTTACTGATTAAACCAAGATAACGCGAATTTTAATCCGAATCTTGAAATAAACCGCAAAGTGCTGTGGAATTTAAATTCTTCTGAGAACATGCCCATAAAACCCTAATTCCCGATTAAATGCCAAATCACGCTCGCTTGATCAAAATTGAACCAACAATCAATCAAACCTTAAGCCCACTATATGAAACAATTCAAAGCTCTGAAAATCAGTGAAAGCCCTAATTTTGATTGACTGCCAAGAAAAGTCCGTTTGTCCGATTCTTGAGCCAGTTTGAAAAGTCAGGAAATGTTTGAAGCTGAGATTTCTTGTGGAAAAGCGCGAGGGCAAATTTTGGGGTACAACAGTTGCCCCTGTTCAATCTTCTTTGACCTGAAGAGTTAGATTGGCAAGTTTGCCTTTCGCGACTTGAAGGTAAAAGGAGATTGAACACTAATGTGCCCAGAAAATTTGCGCTCGTCGATGTGTCGGTGGAGGTGAATGGGCTTAAAGATGCCATTTGGTGATGGGCTTAAAGATGCCATCTGGTGCGAGAGAATTTTATCGGGGGATGGGCTTAGAGATGCCATCTGAGAATGGGCTTACAGATGCCATTCGGCGACTGCTGGTAGGAGGATGGGCTTATAGATGCCATATGGTGATGTTGAACTGTACGTCAATGGTGAGTGGACGAGTATCAGAAGGGCATCCCTGTTTTGGAACATCTCTGAATTAGGGGTCTGAACAAGCAACAGATTGACGTCCATATCTGGAGAATCTGTAAACTATCTGAGATTGAATAAGCAATAGAGCAGTATCCGTTGTTGGGACATGTCCGTAAACTATTTTCAAAAATTGTGAAGAGTCTGAACAAGTCGGTAGATTGATATCCGTTGTTGGGAAGAATCTGTAAACTGTTTCAGAAGTTGAGCAGAGTCTGAACAAGTCGGTAGATTGACATCCGTTGTAGGGAAGAATCTGTAAACTGTTTTCAGAGGTTGAGAAGAGTCTGAACAAGTCGGTAGATTGACATCCGTTGTAGGGAAGAATCCGTAAACTATTTTCAGAAGTCTTGAAGTTGGAGAGGAACCGGTGTAGGGTTTCTTGATGATGCGTCTGAATGAATCTGGAATAAGTATCAGAATGTCGCCGTGTCTGGGTCACATCTGAACTATTTCTGGATGAATCTTGGGAGTTGATCTGTGTCTGTCGACTGATCTTACCTGAAAAGGCAAAGGGTTAGTTGTATGCAATGTTATGATGCATGATGCAACGCACGTGACATCAATGTTTATGACATGAATGCGATGAATGTGCATGTAAGCTGAAGAGCTAATCTTGCCGAGGATACATGAATCCGAGATGGCTGAAGATAAAAACGTCTTGACCGCTGTCGGGGAAAATAAATCCTTGGCAGTCACTGGGGAAGAGAATTCCTGATGACCTCTACTGGGGAGCTCCAACTAGTAGACTCATGCCGGGGAGACCAGATTGAGAATCTTTGACTTGATGGGAGGTAAACCTGGAGACTTCACTGGGGAACTCAAGATATGCCTCCTCAAAACTCTGTGGGGAAAAGGTTCAACGGTCTGGCTCCGCTGGGGATACTGAAGCTTAAACTCTGAGGGGAATTGAATTCCGGAGGATTCCCTGGCTGGGGATTTGCAAAGATAAGTTACTGCCGGGGAATTTTGATGAACTCCGCTGGGGACAGGGAGAATTCTGCCGAGGGAGATCTTCTGTGGTGGTTAGCTTGAGAAGAATCTGAACAAGCGATAGGTTAATATCCGTTACTTGGAGAACCCGTGAACTATTTTCAGAAATCTTGAAGTTGAATCAGCAATAGAGCCGCATCCGTTGTTGGGAAGCGTCCGTAAACTAATTTCAAAGGTTGAGAAGAGTCTGAACAAGTTGGTAGATTAACATCCGTTGTTGGGAAGAATCCGTAAACTAATTTCAGAAGTCTTGAAGAGGAACCGGTGTAGGGCTTCCTGATGATGAGCTTGTGTAAAACTGCATCGGGTTTTGAACACTTTTGACATTCGAATGCCCCAAGTGGTGATGTAGATAAATTCCTGGCTTATTACAGGTGTTGGTCTACAATCGGTCGTTCACAGATGTTTCCTGGATTATTGCAGGTGTTGATCTGGAATTCTTCAGACATGCCCTGGCTGGATACAGGAATCGAATCTGGAAAGGTGATAGTTGATAGATATGCCCTGGCTGGATACAGGAATCGAATCTTCAAACTCTTCAGACGTGCCCTGGCTAGATACAGGAGTCGAGTCTGGAAATGTGGTCAGCAGATATGCCCTGGCTGGATACAGGAATCGAATCTGGAAAGGTCGTCAACAGATATGCCCTGGCTGGATACAGGAATCGAATCTTCGAACTCTTCAGACGTGCCCTGGCTAGATACAGGAATCGAGTCTGGAAATGTGGTCAACAGATATGCCCTGGCTGGATACAGGAGTCGAATTTGGAAATAGTCGTCAACAGATATGCCCTGGCTAGATACAGGAATCGAATCTGGAAAGGTCGTCAACAGATATGCCCTGGCTGGATACAGGAATCGAATCTGGAAAGGTCGTCAACAGATATGCCCTGGCTGGATACAGGAATCGAATCTTCGAACTCTTCAGACGTGCCCTGGCTAGATACAGGAATCGAGTCTGGAAATGTGGTCAACAGATATGCCCTGGCTGGATACAGGAGTCGAATTTGGAAATAGTCGTCAACAGATATGCCCTGGCTAGATACAGGAATCGAATCTGGAAAGGTCGTCAACAGATATGCCCTGGCTGGATACAGGAATCGAATCTTCGAACTCTTCAGACGTGCCCTGGCTAGATACAGGAATCGAGTCTGGAAATGTGGTCAACAGATATGCCCTGGCTGGATACAGGAGTCGAATTTGGAAATAGTCGTCAATAGATATGCCCTGGCTGGATACAGGAATCGAATCTTCGAACTCTTCAGACGTGCCCTGGCTAGATACAGGAGTCGAGTCTGGAAATGTTGTAGTTGATTTGTTGAACACTTTTGACATTCGAATGCCCCAAGTGGTTGTGAAGGAATCTTGAATCAGACTACTCTGCATATTGAGAGATTTCTTGAAATCTTGACTGGACTGCCCCAGGTTAACTGAACTTTGAAAGATCTGCTGGATCTTGACTGGACTGCCCCAGGTTAATTGAACTTTGAAAGATCTGTTGGACCTTGACTGGACTGCCCCAGGTTAATTGGATTGCGACATGTCATGCCCCTTGTTGATAGGAGATTTGATGGAAGTGCTATCCTCTTGAAGTGATTTAGACTTACTGAGAGAGTTTTCGTTTCTCCGAACATTCGCTGTATGAACTTCTTCGCTTGTCAAACAAAAGGGTCAAATGCAGACAATGATATTCGAATAATGCAAAGTTTATGTTTGTCTTTGAATATTTTGAAAAATGCGTTTTTTGGCAGAAAACTTTTCATAAGACAAGTTAACACAAGATTTAGAGCAAAGCCCTACAGGAGTCAGGATACCTTTTGTAACAGTATGCTTTCGAACTAACCCATGCTTCAATTAGGACTTTTGAAGGGTTGTAACGTGGCCTGGTTCACGGTTTAAGAAACAAAGGATAAAGGCTCAAAGTGTATTTGTACCCACCCGCTCTTCGTGATGTTCTTCAACCTAAGCTCAGTTAATTGTGCGTCGCACTCTGTTTTGAGTTTGAAACGACTTTTGGGCGATGGTTCACCAGTTTGAATTTTGGGGAGACAATCATCATCTCCTTTTTCTTTTTCAACACTTTTCATGTTGTTGAGGATTTTGTAATGACCTCACTATTTTGATTTTGATTTGTTATCCCTAACTTTTGCCTGACTGTTACCGTTTTCGGGATTACTGTCAGCGGGATGCCCCAGCTTTCTTAAGCCTCCTTCATAGGTTTTGGCTTGGTGGGCTTTTCTCTTTTGAGAGATTGACTGTCTATGTGATAGGGAACCACCCTTGTCTTTTGATTCCGCAGGAATGCTTTCTTTTTCGACGTCGTTCGTTGTATTACGAACTGAGAGTTTGCGACTTCAATGCGCGTTTTCTCTTGAATTAACTGAGATACTACCCTGCCCCAGGTTTATATCAAAGGTTTTGATTGTTTAGAACAGAAACTCCTACTTCTTTGGCTCGAAGGGGTTGACTAGGGATTAACTTCCTTATAACTCCAGTGTTTGGGAATTGAAAGAAATGCCTGTACATCATCAGCAAGGTCTGTTCAAAAGCATACTGTATAAGATCACGGTATTGTTTCGTCATCCTCCCTCTAAAGGCTTGCAGCTTTTTATCAAGAGTCAAATATCATAAAGAAAAGCATAAGAGTAGTGAAGCGAATGGATGAATTCAAGACAAACATATGCAATGCATTAATGAAAACAGAGTTTAACATCAACAGATAATTGTTTGACAGCAAAAGAAATTACAACTTTGAAAATTCAAAAAGAAACAAAAGTCTTTCAGCTTCGAGCCTCGTCACTTCAAGCGGAGAACCCTTTAACGGAAGATCTTCATCTCGCCGTCTGGCATGAACCTCAGTACTCCAATGTCAAGTAGATCTTGAATCTTGTTCTTCAAGGCCCAACAGTCGTTGGTACTGTGCCCCGGGCTACAGGAGTGGTAAACACAAAATTCGTCGGGATTAAAGCGAGGAGAGAAGATATTGAGCTTCTGAGGAGGGTCCTTTACGGTGAGCAAATTGACCTCCAACAGGCGCTTCAGTATGAAGAATGATGGTATTTCAGTCTCCGTAAACTGTCTTCCCGGCTTTTCTTGTTTACGCCGATTGCCCCGTTGACGCGGGCGAGGTTGTTGATGGGTCTGTGACCCTGAAGCTAGCAAAGGAGCTTTCCCCTTGTCTTCTCGAGTGGATGGAGGCTGAGCGGTGACTTGCTCTTCGACCTCAGATGTTTGCCCCAGTTGGTTGTTTGGAAGCAGTTGGCGGACAAGAACTCTGAGTTCCTCTTGTCTTTGAGATAAGTCTTGGATGAGAGCCATCTGGCCCACCAACTGTCCCATCATTTGAGTCCTCAGTGTTGTCAGATCAAACTGCAGCTCCGCAATCTGATCACTCCTGGCATGGTTGGAACTCCCCAAGTCCTTGGTGAGGAGAGCTTTCATCTCTTCTTGCCCCAGGGACAAGTTCAGGAACATCTCCTGCAGCTGAGCAGTCTGGTCTTGGATGTCTTTGACAGACCGTTCTAGAGCCATCTCTTGCTGAAATAAACAGCAGGAGAGTAAGGAAACCTGAAAAATGAAAGATTGTCAAAATGAAATGCATGATATGTGGATGCATGCTTTCAAGGATCTCTTGGGGTAAACACAAGAAAAATGTTAGAGGTTGAAATCTGCTCTCGGATTGGAGATCTCTGCATCGGTGGACGTCCTCCCACGAGAATCAAGCTCACCATGTCGAGTGGGTCATAGCCACTAATTCAAGTTGTTGTACTTGAATTTTTGACTGGATTGGTTAGAGGAGAAACCTCTTGCCCCTTGACAGATGTCTGGTTCAACGTAACCCTGCATCAACAGAGCCCTCGAGATCCTTGAAATGGTTATTGAAAATGCTAAAATGCTATGGTATGATGTTATGATGTTATGTACAGGTATGCACGAGCAAGTAAGTGTATATACAGGCAAACAATATTCACACAAAGCACACAAGGCCTTAGGTTTAGGCTTGCATGAGGTTCAGGTACTACCCTCTTTCAGTTTGTTGGTTAAAACCTGTCCTATCAAAAGTAACCGGGTTCTAGAGGATCTCATATCATTGGCTACCCTCAATCGGTCATAACTCCAACATCGCAACCTTTTCTCGCGGCCGGAACCATCTCGAGAGTTTAGCCTCAATGAGTGTAGCATACTGCTACTGTTCTAATGGCCAAGTTGGTCAATTAGGGTTCTAAGGTCGGTTGGTGCTTAATGACTCCTTGGAAGACCCATATTCTCCCCGTCTGAACACGAGGGATATCGGTACAGACCAAGACGCCACACCAACGTAGCCACTGCTTCACCCATGTCGGTATACGCCGGACAGGTCCCTCACAGATTATGCTACCTAAAAAGGGTATCCCCAGATCCGGGTTAGGATCTATAGAACTCCGATACAAAGCCCATAAATGTAAAGCAAACAAAGCAATCAATTGAAAGTAAAGGTGATCTAAACCCTAAGGTAACCCCATTTTAAAATTCTCCCCAGCAGAGTCGCCAGTTCTGTGATACGGTGGGAGAACTGACTAGTGTTTTGCGTTCGTATTCGCACTTGTGCGGTTAGCAAGAGTCGCCACCGACTTTTTATTTTATCCTAAAGGAAAGGTTAAAAAAGCACAGCAAAAACCTTTTGAGATATTTCGTGGGTTCGGGGGGTAGATTATGAAAAGGGAAGGTATTAGCACCCTTTTCATCCATGGTTATCCATGGGCTCTTAGTTACTTGGTTTTTTAGATCACTTGCCTTGTTTTTCGATTGCTTTGAAAATGGTGTGTGTGTGTGGATGCTTTTTGAAAATGTTTTAGAAAAAGATGCCTTGTTTTAGGCAACCAATGTATTTGACTCGTGTTTGAGTGTTTTACAAAAGTGTGAATCTTTTCGAAAAGATGTTTTCAAATGTTTTTGAGAGTTTGTTTGAAAGTGTTGTGGATTGTGGTTTTTGAAAAGAAGGCAAGTGTTTTTGCAAGTTTGATCCCAAGTAACTAAGAGTTATGTCTACCCTATTGTACTCAAAGGTTTTTTGTCATGTTTTAACCCCGTTTAACAATTTTGTTCCACCATTGAAATTGATGGGCAATCTTGCGTTTAGGAAGTTTGTTCGGGACGGGCACGGGTCATCGCATAGACCATGAATGCAATGATGCCAAGTGTCTTTGGCAAATTGTTTTGAAGGGACTTGATCATTTCGTTTAGGCAACTTTCGAAAGCGTCATCGAGGGACTTATGATCATTTGATTTTGTTTTGCCAAAGACATTCGACGTGCAAGCATGGCCCATTTGGAAGGCAACATGTGGGATTACCCTAGGGGGTGCAAGTGTGATTGTGTATTGATTACATGCATTTGTCTTGTATTAGGTTATCTAGCGTTTGATTTTATGTACATGCAAACCCTAGGTCTAACCATGGTATAATTGAAAAGCTGTAAATTGCGGAATGTAAATCTACGCTATTACAAAATAATGTCCGGGAGTGGGGGTATAAATGTACAAGGGGATGAGACTTATAGTACCCAATAATTTACAACCAAATCGAATGTCGTAATCGAATGAATATCAAATATAAATGTAAGATAAACATGTGTATAAGGTAATGTGAATGTATTTGTGTAAGTGTACAAGTGTATATGTATTGTGTAAATGTAACTATGTATAAGTGCGAAATGTGAAATTGAGCGTATTAGGGTTTTGACCTAGATAATGTTTTTTAGATGAATCTTGATTTTTTGTATGTTTATGTACAAATGAAAAGAAGGGTTTTGATTAAGTGTTTAAGTTTTAATTACAAGAGTATTTTAGTCAAAATGTTTGTGAATTTAAATATTAGAGAAAAATGTATTTAAATGGTTATGTATGAAAAAAGAATGTTAATTAAAAAAAGTTTATGTATAAAAATGTATAATATGTACAAATCAATGTTTTAAAATGTATGCACAAGATATATTGTCTAAAAAATGTCTTAACCTTTTGATAATAAAAAAACATTTTTATTAAGTTAGTATTTTTTCAAGGACTAAAATATTGCTTTTATAAAATAAAAGAATGGCTAGTGTTTTATATATAAAATATTGCTTTTATAAAATAAAAGAATGGCTAATGTTTTATATATAAAAAGGTATGTATTGTTTATGTATAGAAAATGAGATTAGAGTTTAATTTTGTTAAGAAAAATAGAAAAAAAATGGTTAGTGTTGTAAAAGAGTAAATATAAAATACAGAAAAGAAAGGTTTAATGTTTGATGAAGTGATTTTCTTATTGGGCTTAGAGGAATTAAAAACGGGTTAAGCCCAAGCTGATCCAAAAATGAGATTTAGGGTTAGGCATGGTTCCAGAACGAAAATTAGGGTTTGCAGCGGCGCCGTGTTCACTTGCATTTCGTCTTCTTCGTTCTAGTCTTCCCTGAGCTTCCTCCGGCCACCAGCGCGTTTCAACGCCTTTCCTCCCTCCAAGGCATGAGCCTAGTGTCTTTGATTTAAGGTATGATGACAACGCTTTTATGTTTTCTTTGTGAACAATACGCATCTGTTAATTAGAGTTCTTTATTTTTCGTTTTCATTATGAGGCGAAGGAGAAGAGATAGGGGGCAAGGATTATACTACCTGATATTTGGAGGTGGAGGGAAGGCGGAGAAGTAGCGCTCAGGAGGCCGGAGCGGCGAAGAGAGCTTGCTTTTGATGCTTTCTGGTACTTTCGTTCTTTTATCTTTTGCTTAGGTTTTTGATGATGAGATTCACTGAGAAACCCTAATGTGCACTTCTTTACCTCTTCTTCTTTATGTCCCTTTGCCTATGATTTGCCCTCTTCTTCTCTTGTTGCTTATGATTTTGCCTCTTTGAAAATTGTTGAGGTTGATAGTTTTCCTTTTTGCCTTGAGATAAATGCGCTTCTGAACTTTACCTATGATGAGCTTCTGAGGGTTCTTGTTGCCTGAGTATGATATGTCTGAGTATTTGCTCGTGTGCTTGCCTATGTGTGCTTGATTTGGTTCCCCCCATGATGAACTTGCAGTTCTGAGGGGCGTGTATTTGTTGCCTATGCTTGTGATTTGTTTCTGCTTAGAACTGTGGTCTCAAATGTTTTGCCTTTGAGTTTGCCCCATGATGCCTTGAGTGATTTTGAACAAATATTGCCTTGATGTTGCCTTCTGAGATGCCTATGATGAAGTCCCCCTTCTGAGGCTTGGTGTTTGAATGTTCAGTGTTGGAACTTGGCTTTGTGGCTTGGGTTGGTTTTGGTTATCACTGATGCTTAAGCTTGAGGTTGTTCAGGTTATGGTGTTGTTGAAGGTTGAGGCAGGGTATTGGTTCTTTGTTAGTGAAGTTTGTGTGTTTGATGGCCTTAGCTTGATCAGTTTGCAAGTATGGTTTTGATGAGTTTTTGGTATGGTAGCAGTGGTGTTCTTTTGACTTAGGCAAGTTGTAGCCTTTGAATTTTGGGTTTGAGGATGTTGGTATCCTCGTTCTGAATTTCTGTTGCAGAGTTATTGTTTTATGCAGGTTTTTGGGTATTTCTTCTTTTTCTTATGCAGAGTTGTGAGTATACTTTCTCTTCTCTCTAACCTGCTATGCTGCTCCCTCTACTGAACTGATATCCTTCTGTGTTGTATATTTGTCCTTTGTCTTGTGAACTGCTCTCTTGCCCTTCTGAACTGAGCTGAACCCTTTCTATTCTGAAATTCTATTCTGCTGCTGAACTGCTATGTTTCTTTGATTTTGTATCTCCCTCTTGTCTTGCTGCCTGCTACTGAACTAGGCTTGGATTTTATTTGCATAATCTTTTCCTGTCTTGCTTTACTTCTGCAGTCTGCTGTGTACTATGCCTAGGTTGAACTGTTTCATTGGCTTTTTGATTTTGTGTATCTTTTCTGCTGTCTATTCTTACTGTCTGCTGTGCTGAAATTGTGGACTTGTAGACTTGTATATCTTTTTCTGCTGTCTATTCTGAACTATGCCTAAATCCCTGCCTTGCTGCCTTTATCTCTCTTTACTCTCTCTTAAAGTACAGATTAAGAATTTTTTAATGTTTTTACTGTACTTGCTCTGAAGGGGCCCTATGGGAAATGATGAGTTTAAGATTGTTTGCTTGCATAATACATCTTGCATCCCCTTTTGACAGTTTGTGTAGATTTCTTGCTTTTTGATAACTTGGCAAAAGTCTTTCCATGACAGCTTTGAGTACTTTCCTGATTTTCTTTGAGTGGGCTTTGTTTTGGATGGAGAGTTTGGATTGAACTTTTTCAGTTTGGATTGGATTTTGAATCTATGCAGCTTGCAAATTTTTTAGAAACTATGCATTTGACATTTGCATTTCATGAAAATAAAATAATCTTCCCTCTCTGTGAACCGGGAGAAATCCCGTGATTTGCAGAGAGGGCAACTGATCCCAGTCAGTGGCCCCTAATGATGAGCAATTTTTTTTTAACTGTCTTTTAATTAAATGTTTTCTGACTTTTCTTGTTTCTTTTTGCAGATGAAAGATGGAATGCCGGAGCGGAGTGAAGAACGAAGAGTATTTAGAAAATAGGATAGTTTTTCATTCTATGTAATATTTAAATTAAATGTAAATTATTGTTTGTAACAACAATTTGTAAATAATTTAAATATCAATAAAAATTCAAATTATCCAATTAATTCTAATTTCCTTATTGTTTATTTATTTATTTAAAATTCTTAGAATTAACAATTGAAAAATAAATTCAATTATTTAATTTCAGAATAATAAATAACTAAAATAAAACAACATTGCAATTAAAGTCTGTCTTATTCAACATCCAGAGCAAAGCAGCAATCGATCCAAATAGACTGATCAAATACACAAACACTGTGAATCCAATACTGCATCTGGTATATGACTGGCCCAATCAAAACGTACTGAATTCAAATCCACTGTCTCTTTTACTGATTAAACCAAGATAACGCGAATTTTAATCCGAATCTTGAAATAAACCGCAAAGTGCTGTGGAATTTAAATTCTTCTGAGAACATGCCCATAAAACCCTAATTCCCGATTAAATGCCAAATCACGCTCGCTTGATCAAAATTGAACCAACAATCAATCAAACCTTAAGCCCACTATATGAAACAATTCAAAGCTCTGAAAATCAGTGAAAGCCCTAATTTTGATTGACTGCCAAGAAAAGTCCGTTTGTCCGATTCTTGAGCCAGTTTGAAAAGTCAGGAAATGTTTGAAGCTGAGATTTCTTGTGGAAAAGCGCGAGGGCAAATTTTGGGGTACAACACTATCGCTTGTTCAGATTCTTCTCAAGCTAGCTCCACTCAGGGTCAAGCTTCATTATCCCCAGCGGAGCCAGACCATTGAACCTTCTCCCCACAGAGTTTTGGAGAGGGCAAATCTTGAGTTCCCCAGTGAAGTCGCCAGAGTTACTTCCCATTAAGCTGAAGATTCTCAATCTGGCCTCCCCAGCATGAGTCTACTAGTTTGGAACTCCCCAGTAGAGGTCATCAGGAATTCTCTTCCCCAACAGCAGCCAAGGATTTATTTTCCCCGGCAGCAGTCAAGATGCTTTTATCTTCAGCCATCTCGGATTCATGTATCCTCGACAAGATTCGCTCATCAGCTTACATGCGCATTCATCACATTCATGTCATAAATATTGATGTCACGTACATTGCGTCATGCATCATAACATTGCATACAACTAACCCTTTGCCTTTTCAGGTAAGATCAGTCGACAGACACAGATCATCTCCCAAGATTCATCCAGAAATAGTTCAGATGTGACCCGGACACGACGACATTCTGATACTTATTCCAGATTCATTCAGACGCATCATCAGGAAACCCTACACCGGTTCCTCTTCAACTTCAAGACTTCTGAAAACAGTTTACGGATTCTTCCCTACAACGGATGTCAATCTACCAACTTGTTCAGACTCTTCTCAACTTTTGAAAACAGTTTACAGATTCTTCCCTACAACGGATGTCAATCTACCAACTTGTTCAGACTCTTCTCAACTTTTGAAAACATAGTTTACGGATTCTTCCCTACAACGGATGTCAATCTACCAACTTGTTCAGTTTACAGACGCTTCCCAACAACGGACGTTGCTCTTTTGCTTGTTCAATCTCAACTCCTGAAAATAGTTTACGGGTTCTCCAGACATGGACGTCAATCTATCGCTTGCTCAGACCCCAATTCAGAGATGTTCCGAAACGTGGATGCCCTTCTGATACTCGTCCACTCACCATTGACATACAGTTCAACATGTCCAGATGGCATCTATAAGCCCATCCTCCTACCAGCAGTCACCAGATGGCATCTTTAAGCCCATCACCAAATGGCATCTCTAAGCCCATTCCCCGACAAGATTTTTATCGCACCAGATGGCATCTTTAAGCCCATCACCAAATGGCATCTTTAAGCCCATTCACCTCCACCATCATATCGCCGAGTGCAAATTTTCTGGGCACTTTAGTGTCCAATCTTCTTTTACCTTCAAGTCGCGAAAGGCAAACTTGCCAATCTAACTCTTCAGGTCCAAGAAGATTGAACAGGGGCAACTGTTGTACCCCAAAATTTGCCCTCGCATTTTTCCCCAAGAAATCTCAACTTCAAGCCTTTCCTGATTTTTCAAACTGGCTCAAGAATCGGACAAACAGACTTTTCTTGTCAGTCAAGCGAAATTAGGGTTTTTTACTGATTTTCAGGACTCTGGATTGTTTCACAGTTGGCTTAGGGTTTTGGATGATTTTTGGTTCAATTTTGATCAGGCGAGCGTTATTTGGCATTTAATCAAGAATTAAGGTTTTATGGGCATATTCTCAGCAAAATTAAAATTCCACAGTACTTTGCAAGTTGCTCCGAGATTCGGGTTAAATTCGCATTGTTTTTAATTTAATCAGTAAGAGGAGGCAGTTGGTTTGAATTCACCAAGTCAAAGGATGTGTGCAGTTTGGATCTACAGTGCTTGGTAAGAAATCAGTAAGAAAGGATTGCGTCTGATCAGTTATTGTGTTCGACTGTGCGTTGCTTTGAATGATGGAGACGTCAAGTTCATTTATTTTGATCAACAAGGTTTAGTTGATTATTTATGGTTCTAAGAATTAAATATTTGAAATTTAACTTTTATTTTATTTAATTTAAGGAATTATAAATAACAAGTAAATAACTAAAGAAAGGGAATTGAAAAGAATTAAATGAATCAATGGAATTTTTATTTCATATTTAATAGTTGTTACAATTATTATTTGGATACAAGTATTTATTACGAAGTATTTAAAATAATAATGGTTTACAATAATTAAATTGAAAATAAAAACTATCCTATTTTTTCTAAACATTTTCTAAGTCCCTAATCTCTTCATTCTTCACTTCGCTCCGGTGCTCCATTTTTCATCTGCAAAAGGAAAAAAGAAGAAAAATCAGTGACTGATAATTAATTAAAGACAGATAAAATTTGCTCATCATTAGGGGCCACTGATTGGGATCAGTTAACCCTCTCTGCAAATCGCGGGATTTCTCCCGGTTCACAAAGAGGGAAGAATTTCATTTAATCATGAATGCAAAATGTCAAATGCACAAATTCAAGATTTCAAACTGCATAGTTCAAGTTCAACCAAACTGGAAAAATAAAAAAAAGTACAGTTTGCTGTCAAATGCCAAAGTCTACTCAAAGATATCAAAGAAGATAAAAAAGGTGCAATTTACTGTCAAAATACAAAGTCCACTCAAAAGCTGTCAAGAGAAGATTTTGAAAGATATCAAAAGAGCACAAAAGCTGGATAAAGTATGCAGAGGAAAGTTATGCAAGCAAGCTAACTCTAAATCATCATTTCCCATCAAGTGGCCACTTTCAAAAAGTACAGTAAAAAACATTAAAAATTCTTTTAACTGCACAAAGAGAGAGAGAGAGATAAAGGCAGCTGATGCAGGTTTTCAGGATAGGCAGAGGATACAAGAAAAGATATACAAAAGAGAACACAGTTCAGCAAGCAAACCAGGAGGAGGAAAATATACAAAAAAAATCATTCAAAACCAACATAACCTCAAGAGCCTCATCCTGCCTCAACATACCAACCAGCATATGCAAATATACCATACTGTCAAACTTCAAACCTGATAAACCAAACTCATAACCTGAAACACCACAACCCTGCCTCAACATACAAACTACACACATAAAAACCAAGCATAACCTGCATCAAACTTACAAAAACACCTCAAACTCAAAAGCCAGTTTCTCAACCTTTAAACCTGCTGAACCTGTCACAAAGCAAAAGAACCTCATAACCTAAAGCAAGCCAAACAATGGCCTGCTACTAAGTTCAAACCTGAAGCCTTGACACAAACCTGCATTAATCTAAAAGCCAGGATACCAGTTCAAAGGACCAAAAGCATTCAAAACCAACTCCTAAGCCCTCAGTAAAACATCATGGGGCAAGCAGAACAAGGCGATACAAGTAAGCATTCAAAAGTTTAAGGCAACATAAGCATACAGAAGAGGCATCTCAGAAGGCCATTCAAGGCAAAGTGTCAAGGCAACAAATGTTCTAAAGCGTACGAATACTCAAGGGCAACTAAACCCTCGGCCCTCAGTATAAACATCATTGGGCAATAAAATATCTCAGAAGGCATCCAACTCAACGAAAGTTCAGGGCAATAGGAGAATAAGAGAGAAAATATTCAAGAGCAAGCATCACAGTTCAACCAACACAAAGGGACAGAAGGAGAAGAGAGAAATCTAAGGAAAATTCAAAACGAGAAGAAGAAAGATACAGATACAGAGTTACCAAGGAGCAAGCATCACGTATCTCCGCCTCAACTCCCTTGTTCCGGCCGCCTGAGCGCCACATCCCCTTTTCTCTCCTCCTTCTCCAAGGTCAGGTAGTACGTTCTTCTCCCTCTCTTTTTCTCCTTCACCTCATGACAATAAAAGATCAAGGTTTTAAAACGAAGAGAATAAACATTACAATTCGTAAAGAAGGGGTATAAACAAGCATCTAAAGCAAACCTTACTGTAATAAAACCTTTGAACTCGAGCTGGAGGGAAGAGAGATGTGGGGGTAGCGCCGGTGGCCTCGAAGCGAAGGGAACCCAGAGACATGCAACGGAGAAGAAGACGAAACCCATAAACGCGCCGCTCACGAACCCTAAAGCATTTCTCTGTTGAAACTTTTCTCACAAACCCTAAAGTCCGTTTCAAGCGAATGGGCCTCGTCCCAATGCCCTTTCTAAAGCCCATTTCCTTCTTGGTATATTTTGGTTTCCAAGTGTTTTAAAAAACAAAACATTATAAAACCCTTTTGACATCAAAATATTCTTTTTATAATTGAAATACATATTTGTACATAAATAATAAATACATTTTTTTATCATATAACTAAAATTAAAAATACTTTTCTATCCTTTTAATTGAAATATATTTTGTACATAACAATTAAGAACACACTTCTTTTTTTTACACAATTTAAATTCCTAGCATTTAATAAGGATATTCTTTTGTACATAGACAATTAAAATATAACCACATAACACATAAAAAATACATTTTTTATATCATATACTTAAAATTGAAAATGACTTTCTATTCTTTTAATTAAAATATACTTTGTACATAAATTTTAAAACATTAATTTTGTACATACACATAAGATACATTTTATTTTTATACAATATCATTAAATTTGAAAATATCTTCTTTTAATTAAAATATACTTTGTACATAATTGATAAAATACATTTTTTTAACATTAAACTCTTAAACACTTAATTAAAACATTTTTGTATATATTAAACAATGATGCATCTTATACATTTTTCAATTAGAACTTGAACATACGATTTAATTAAAAACATTTTCTTTTGTACATATTAAAAATATACAAATCAAAGATTCCTTAAAACACATATTTAGGTCAAATACCCTAATCTCGCCTTAATTTCATATTGTCGCACCTGTAAATAATTACATACACATATACTTGTACACTTACAATATATTTCACATTATACACTTACACAATACAAATCCATTCACATTGCCCTATACACATTTGTTTATCTTATATTTGTATATTCGATATTTACATTTGATTGCGAATTCGATTTGGTTGTAACTTATTGGATACTATAAGTCTCATCCCCATTCATACACTTGTACCCCCACTCCCGGATACCATTCTGTAATAGCGTAGATTTTACATTCCGCAATTTACAGTTTTCCAATTATACCATGGTTAGACCTAGGATTTGCATGTACATAAAATCAAACGCTAGATAACCTAATACAAGACAAATACATGTAATCAATACACAATCACACTTGCATCCCCTAGGGTAATCCCACATGTTGCCTTCCAAAATGGGCCATGCTTGCACGTCGAGTATCTTTGGCAAAACAAAATCAAATGATCATAAGTCTCAAAGTGTTGCCTAAACGGAATGATCATAGTCCCTTCAAAGCAAATTGCCAAAGACACTTGGCATCATTGCATTCATGGTTCATACGATGACCCGCACCCGTCCCGAATAAACGTCCTAAACGCAAGATTGTCCACCAACTTCAATGGTGGAACAAAATTGTTAAAAGGGGTTAAAACATAACAAAAAACCTTTGAGTACAATAGGGTAGACAAAACTCTTAGTTACTTGAGACCAATTTGCAAAAACGCTTGCCTTCTTTTCAAAAACCACAATCCACAACACTTTCAAACAAACTCTCAAAAACATTTGAAACATCTTTTCGAAAAGATCCACACTTTTGTAAAACACTCAAACACGAGTCAAATACATTGGTCGCCTAAGACAAGGCATCTTTTTCCAAAACATTTTCAAAAGCACCCACACACACACCATTTTCAAGCAATCGAAAAACAAGGCAAGTGATCTAAAAAACCAAGTAACTAAGAGCCCATGGATAACCATGGATGAAAAGGGTGCTAATACCTTCCCTTTTCATAATCTACCCCCCGAACCCACGAAATATCTCAAAAGGTTTTTGCTGTGCTTTTTTGACCTTTCCTTTAGGATAAAATAAAAAGTCGGTGGCGACTCTTGCTCAACCGCACAAGTGCGAATACGAACGCAAAACCATTGTCAGTTCTCCCACCGTATCACAGATACTATTACCCGAATTTAGTGCGGACATTCTTCAGCAACTTGACAACTTATAAAGGAAAGTTTGTCACATATGTTTTGGGTACAAAAATTTCCCTAACCCCTAAAATTCTTGGATGTATCTTAAACATTCCTTATACCGGGAGCACCCTTTATGACCCGGAAGATGAAGATTGGAACGACTACAACAAGAAGAATTTTTACTACAGTATCGGAAGGTTAAATGAAGCAGAATTCCGTGCATAAAGGATTCGAGGTCTAGGCGGTGTTGTTCCCTCAAGAGACTCTTGGTGTGCAGGTAATTTTTATATCAATGATAGGCTGTTTCACTATTTTATGGTATACATCATGTTTTCACGGGCTGGAAATCACTGCACTATGACAGATCTTGAGATGCAACTATTGTACGCTAGAAAAAGAGGAATAAGTGTCAATTGGGCTCTTCTTATCATGACTCATATGCTGAGGTTTGATGCAAAATCAAAATTCCTGCCATATGCTTATTTTATTACTCTTATTATTGAGCATTATGGAATTGATGTTGATGGTTTTGAAAAAGTTGAAATGGATGCAAACCTACATAAGATTTTAATCAAAAATGTTGATTCGAGAATGGGTGTTAACTACAAACCGGAATCGAAAACTATAACGTACATTGGTGAAGATGTGGTTGGTGATGAAGGAAACGATCAAGAAGATGAAGTTGGTGAAGCTGTACCTCCTCCACATGCTCCTATCGGTCCAAGTAATCAAGATGTAATTAACTTCATGACTCAACATTTTGCTACACTTAACACTAACATCAACAACCAATGGAATGCTATCAACGACTCCACAATAACCCGAATCAATGATTTTCACACAAATGTGAATCAACAGTTTTCTTACCTTTACTCTCATCTCCACATACCTCCATATGATCCCAACAACCCAGCTGTCCCTCCTTCACAATATATTGGCCCTCCACTTCAACAACAATTTCCCAATCAAGGACCATTTTTCTATAACAACCTCGACATAAACCAACCATGAATTCTATTCATTTACTGTTATTTTTATTGTGTTTATCATTATGTATTTGTTTTCTCTTATGACTATGTTTTGTTTAATGAACATTATTGTTTAAATTTTCAATATTATTACATATATATTGTCCATCTTTTATGCATCTTTCCCTTCTTTTTGATAACATCAAAGGGGGAGAAGGATGTTATACTTTATACTTGTGTATTTCCTTGTCTTAAACTTTTAAGGGACAAATAATCCTTCAAGATGAGCAAATCCAAATGATTACAAAGCTTCTCATACAAAGGGGGAGTTATACATCTTAGGGGGAAAAGTCTCTTTCCGAAAATATCAAAGCTTCAAGAAAGATTGATTGTCATCATCAAAAAGGGGGAAAATGTAATATCAAGTCTCTCAAATGAACTTTATTTTGATGAAGACAAACCATAATGGCAAGAAGGCAAAGATGTTGATCAAGCTAAAGCATTAATGGATAAAAGTCTTTGGTTCAAGCACTTGGCAAAATTCATAAGGTATAATAACAATTCTTGCTATGAACTTAAGTCTTAGATGCTCAATGATCAAAAGAAGTTTTTAAACTTGTCCAAACTTTTTCTCAAGTTTTCTAAGCAAAAAAATTCATTTTTACATATGTGCAATCGTGTTACATATTGATGCAATCGATTGCATGACTTCCTTTTTCAGTTGTTTTGCTTTTGTTTCTTAGCGCAATCGATTTACACAAGAGTGCAATCGATTGCTCTCTAGTTGAAAATGCTACTGTTTTAAAGTGCAATCGATTTGCATGTTTGTGCAATCGATTGCCCACTGAAAATATTTGAAATTTTTGGCTGTTAGAACTCGTGCAATCGATTTACATCAAGGGTGTAATCAATTTCTTGCTGAACATTTTTGAAAATCAGCAACTTTGAACATACCTTTTCATAACACCATTTCATGGAATATTTTCACTTAATCTTGGCAATTATTCATGATTTATTTACAGAAACTTATGCTGTTTCAAAGAGGTGCTATGAACATATAAATACTGAAATTTCAAAATAAAAAACAACCTCTTCCAATCAATATTATCATCAAATATTCAACTCAAGTCTTTTTCACTTTCATTCAAAAAGTTTTCTGCATATTTTCATATCTTATATAACAGAAAACTTTGAGGAATCTAAGTCTTGAGTCATTGTATATCATTGTTATTGGAAGAGAAGATCAAGTTATTGATAAAATCACTCAAAGTGATTATTGCACTACAAACTCACTCAATCAAAATATTGCTGTACACTTTCTTATTTTTCAGGATTGTTGGAAACAAGATTAGTGGTTTTTTTTCCAGGATTGTTGGAAACAAGTAAGGTCACCTTGAGAGGATTTTTCTCATTGTTGACATAGTGAAAATCCAAGAGGATTGTTCTTGGTCCAAGAGGATTGTTCTTGGTTTTGGTAGTTCTTGTTTAAGTTTGCCAACTATAAGGAAATCTCTTTTATGTTAAAAGGGGACTGGAGTACTCTCGGACTGTGAGGAGAACCAGGAGATATCGCTTGTGTCTCTTTATTTTTCTGCACTTTACTCTTTCATAAACTTACCATAAACCAGAAAAATAATATCCATCATCACTAAAACCAGAAAAAATTTAAAGTACCTAATTCACCCCCCCCCCCCCTCTTAGGCGCACTTCGTACTAACAGTATGAAAGTGAAATGTTATCAAAGTGTATCCTCGTCTGGGAAAGTAAATCCCTGACTATTGTTGTAGATGAAGAGTATGTGTATCTTCAATTTTGTCTTGAATACTTCCGCTGGGGATTCTTGTTTGCTTTGTTTGAGGAAACTCCGCTGGGGATGTTGATCTTTGCATGGGGAGTTGAGTTCAGGAACATTAGCCATTTGTTGCTCTACTGGGGAATTTAATTATTTCATGCCTGACTAGAGATAAAAGAGATGGATAATCCTCTGACTTGTTTAGGAAGGATGAAGTTAACTAGTATCTAGTCGGATTCTAGGCTTTGCAGCAACTTTCTGGGGACAGTGACAACTCTACTAGGGAAGAGGAGTTTTGCCAGTGATTTATAGTAGTCTGAGGAATAGACTCAAGCTAAGGAAATTGTAATCCATCAGGGAAATCAACCCTATTGAGGAACATATTCTAGAGATTTCACTGGGGAAACAAATTTTTTTGGGGAAGAGCTATGCAAGGTTTCTCTTTCAGTTTTGGAAGGCCAAACTCGGTCGAGGAAGAGAATTTCCAGGAGATATGCCAATTGGAACTCCGAAAGAAAATTGTGGAGAATGTATGAATTTACTCTGTGGGGATTCACGAACATCATGAGCGTTATCCTAGCTCTTAGAGTAAGTATGTATTCCTATTATTATGTGTATACTTGTTAACAGTTAATGATGCTCATATGCATATGTTCATTCAATTTTAGTCACTTGACGTTTTTTGCAATCAAAACAAAAAAAACAAAAAGTTTGCACTTCAAAGTATATTTGTATTGATAATTTTCCTATGAACATGCGTTTTTGTATAAAGAGACAAAAATCCTAGTAAGAGGAAGTCATCGTGAAATGAAAATAATACAAAGTAAAAATATATATAGCCACGTGGAAGTGATCTCATTGGGTTCCAACTCTGCTATTGCCTCTATGTCTTCGAACATCACCCCTTGTCGTCGGAGGAAGTTGATTGAACTGATCTTGTACCATTTGAACTTTCGACTTTGGTAATAAAGCTGGCTGTAGTGATCCAACGAGACATAGTGGTATGCTTTTAATCCTTAACTTTTTCCTGGAACGCCCTTTCGGGTTTTCGTTCCACCAGGATACCCTTTTGTTCCTAAGCCGCCCTTTCAGGTCTTTGACTTGTCGGGTGTACAATATTTTGTATATATCCTTAATTTTTACCCAAACCTTTATGGTTTTTCGGGATGCCCTTATTTTTGCCTAGGTATGTGAACCTAGCGGGTCGTTCTTTATGCGTAATATTTTTTGAGTATATCTGCGTTCACAGGATGCGGGAAGTCTTCATCATCCATAGTGGTTAGCATCATAGCACCGCCCGAGAAGATTTTCTTGACAACAAATGGCCCTTCATAAGTGGGAGTCCATTTTCCCCTGGGATTGCCTTATGGTAAAATAGTGCGCTTTATTACCAAGTCGCCAGTCGGATATACTCGATGCTTGATCTTCTTGTTGAATGCCTTGATCATACACTTTTGATACATTTGACCATGACAGATATCATCCAGCCTCTTTTCATCAATCAAGTTTAACTGATCCAACCTAGTCTGAATCCATTTGTCTTCTCCTAAGTCTACTTCTTTCATAATCCTTAGAGAAGGGATCTGAACTTCGACAGGAAGGACGAATTCCACGCCATAGACTAAAGAGAATGGGGTTGCCCCAGTTGATGTTCGCATCGAGGTACGATAGCCATGAAGAGAAAATGGCAGCATCTCATGCCAGTCTTTATAGGTCACAACCATTTTTTGCACAATCTTCTTTATGTTCTTGTTGGCAGCTTCCACTGCCCCATTCATCTTAGGTCTGTATGGAGAAGAAATGTGATACTTAATTTTGAACTACGTGCAGAGTTCAGAAATTATAGCATTATTGAGGTTGGTTCAATTGTCAGTGATGATCCTTCCAGGGATGTCGTACCAATAGATGAAGTTATGCTTGATAAACCGGGATATAACATTCTTGGTAACTAAGGCAAATGAAGCTGCTTCAACCCATTTAGTGAAGTAGTCAATGGCGACGAGGATAAAACAATGTCCATAAGATGTAGTAGGATTGATTTATCCGATCATGTCAATGCCCCTTATTGCAAATGTCCTAAGAGCAGTCATGACATTTAATGGTATTGGAGGCACATGAACCTTATCAGCATAAATGTGGCACTTATGGCAAGTCCTCGAATGATGGTGACAATCAGTTTCCATAGTCGACCAATAGTAACCAGCCCTCAGAATCTTCTTGGCCATAGTATGTCCACTAGAGTGAGTTCCAAAGATACCGTAATGCATATCCTCCATGATCTTCTCTGCTTCCTTCTTATCCACACAACAGATCAGAGTTGAATCATGGTTGCGTTTGTACAAAATCTCATTGCTTAGGAAGAACTTGGCTGAGAACCTCCGAAGGAATTTCTTGTTGTTGATTGATGCCCCCTCAGGGTATTCTTGCGTTTTAAGGTACCTTTTCACTTCGTGGTACCAAGGCTTCTCCTCATCAGTGTCAATCTCACAACAGTGTGCCGATTTGTCAAATCTTTCGATAGTAATTCTGGGAGCCTTGTTGTCCCAATTGACCTTGAACATAGACGACATCATTGCTAAGGCATATGTCATCTGATTTTCTTCCCTTGGGATATGTTCAAAGGTAACCTCCTCAAAGTATGAGATAAAAGTTAGCACAAGCTCTTTGTAGGGAATCAGATTTGGATGTTTCGTATCCCACTCTCCTTTGACTTGACTGATCACCAGGGCTGAATCTCAGTATACATTTAATAACTTGATTCTTAAGTCAATGGGAGCCTTCAGACCCAAAATGCATGCTTTATACCCGACCATGTTGTTTGTACAGTTGAAGTAGAATCTGGAAGTGAAAGGTGTATGGCAACCTTCGGGGGAAATGATCACAAAACCAATTCCGTTACCCAATCCATTGGAAGCTCCATCAAAAACCATAGTCCATTGGGATCCTTGTTCAGGTCCTTCATATGATCCGGGATTTCACAGTCGGTTATCAGCATGATATTCTCGTCCGGGAATTCAAAGTTCATGGATTGGTAGTCATTAATAACTTGATGCGCCAAATGATCTACCAGCACACTTCCTTTGATTGCTTTTTGTGTAATGTATTGGATATCATATTCAGTCAAGATCATTTTCCATCTGGCTATTCATCCGGAGAGGGCTGGCTTCTTGAAGATGTATTTGATGGGATCTATCTTAGAAATAAAAATAGTATGAGTTAACATATAGTGTCTTAGTCGGCGAGCAGCCCATGCCAAAGCGTAGCAAGTTTTCTCGAGCAGTGAATATCTCATTTCACAGTAAGTAAACTTTTTGCCAAGGTAGTATATCGTATGCTCTTTTCGACCAGACTCGTCATGTTGGCCCAACACACACCCCATTGAATTCACTAATATGGTCAAGTATATAATCAGAGGTCTTCCTTCAACTGGAGACATTAGGATGGGAGGTTCTTCTAAATACTCCTTGATCTTGTCAAAAGCTGTTTGGCATTCATCATTCCAACTGGCTACTTGATCTTTCTTCAGCAATTTGAAGATTGGTTCACTAGTAGCAGTTAAGTGAGAAATGAATTGGGAAATATAGTTGAGTCGACCTAAGAAACCCCTGACCTCCTTCTCAGTAGAGGGAGATGGCATTTCTTGTATGGCTTTTACTTTTGCAGGATCAACCTCAATTCCTTTTCCATTGACGATGAAGCCTAGGAGTTTTCCAGTCCTCACCCCAAAGGTGCATTTGTTGGGATTCAACCTTAGCTTATATTTCTTCAACCTTTCAAATATCTTGTGTAGGTGATCAAGGCGCTCTTCTTCAGTTTGCAATCTTTCAATCATGTCATCAATATAGACTTCTATCTCATGATGAATCATATCATGAAACAAATCCACCATAGCCCATTGATAAGTTGCGCTTGCATTCTTTAGCCCAAACGACATAACCTTATAGTAGAAGATGCCCCACTGTGTCACAAAAGTGGTTTTCTCCATGTCTTCAGGCGCCATTTTGATTTGGTTGTAACCTGAGAAGCCATCCATGAAGGAGAACACTTTATGTTAAGCAGTGTTGTCAACCAAGACATTAATATGTGGTAGAGGGAAGTCATCTTTGGGGCTCGCCCTATTTAAATCCCTATAATCTACACACGTACGGACCTTACCGTCTTTCTTCGGAACTATAATAACATTTGCAACCCATTGGGGATATAACGTTACTGCCAAGAAACCCGCATCGAACTGCTTCATTACCTCAGCCTTGATTTTCTCAGACATATCTGGCCGCATGCGACGAACTTTTTGTTTGATCGGAGCACAATCCTCTTTCATCGGCAAACGGTGAACTACAATGTCAGTATCAAGCCCTGGCATGTCTTCATATGACCAAGCAAATACCTCAACATAGTCGTGCAACATTTGAACCAATCTGCTCTTGACATTGTCTTCCATGTTAGTGCCAATCTTGACCTCTTTCTTATTTGCCTCAATACCCACGTTTATCACTTCAACAGGTTCTTCAAGCGGTTGAATGGCCTTTTCCTCTTGTATCAGGAGTCTAGCGGGTTCCCCAGGTATCTCAAAATCTTCTTCACCTTCGTCTTCAGCTTGATAGATTGGATTTTCGAAGTCATAAACGGCAATAGCAGAATTGTTGTCAATAAGATCCGAAGTGGATGTGGATATGCAAATGTGTGTGTGTGCATGTAAGGTCACATGGCTATTTGAAAATGCAGTAAAATAAAAGAAAGACAAGGAGCACAAAATTTGGATGCAAAATAGTCCAATGTTTTCATTAAAATGAGCATATGATAGATGAAAATGAAAAACCCTTAACAAATGGACCATTGTGCCCTAGGTAAGGCACATGGTTTAAAGTCACTGTTTTAAAATAAATTACAGACAAATTTCTCAAAACAATAAAAACAGGAAACGGTAATTACTCATGGTTGAAGGAGATTGAGATAAAGTCTTTAGTCTGCCAGTTGTTGAGTCCTCCATCAGCAGTCAGGTAGATCCAATCGTCCCAGTCACCGTCACTGTTAGAGTCTCCAAGAGTATTAACTTCATTATTACTAATATGGAGAGGTAGTTTCCCTGTACGAGCACGTCGAACCTCTTTTTGAGCTTTGGAAGTGAAGCCCAACCCAAATTTGCCTGACTTGAATGGGATATCAGAAAGTTGTACCCAAATAGTGCAACCTCCATCTTCAACAATAGCACGAGCATATTTGAGAGAGGCCATTCTCGGTGTATCTTTAGCATCTTTGGGAGTGACAGGAATGGCCTTGGCAATGACGATCATTGGAGGGACCACTTCAAAAGCTTGACAAGGAGTCTCAATGAATTTGCTATCCATTTCAACATATTTGAACGAATTCAAATGACTGATCATAAGCGCTTCCTCCCCATAGATGGTGACAATTTTCCCTTTGACCAGGTACTTCAACTTTTGATGTAATGTGGAGGTAACCGCACCTGCCCCATGAATCCATGGGCGTCTGAGCAGGCAAGAGTAGGCGGGGCGGATATCCATCACATAGAATGTTGAATTTAAGACTTGAGACCCAACCTTGATAGGGAGATCAACCTCTCCATGGACCATTCTTTTCGAGCCATCAAAAGCCCTTACTACAATATCATTGGGTTTCAACACCAGTTCGTCACAGTCTAGTCTATCCAAAGCTCCATTAAGTAAGACATTGAGGGAGGATCCAATATCTACTAGCACATGCGCCAGGGTGGTGCCTTTGCATTCAATGGAGATGTGGAGGGCTTTATTGTGATTCTTCCCCGCTGGAGTTAAATCTGCGTCTGAAAATCCCAAACCATTGTCAGCAGTCAGGCTTGCTACACAGTTTTCAAATTGGTCGGCAGTAGTTTCTTATGGGACATGTGCATTTTCCAAGAATTTTATCAGGGCTTGAGCATGTGCCTCAGAGCATAGCAATAAAGACAACATGGAAATATTTGAGGGTGTCTGCCCTAACTATTCAAATATCTTGTAGTCACTTTTTCGGATAATTCTTAAAATCTCCTCCATCTCTTGGGTAGATGGGTCCTCAACTACAATATCTTTTGTGGGCGCCTCCGTCCAGGAAGGCTCAGTCATTTTTTCCTTTCCTCAAGTATCAGCAACAGGTTTAACAACAGTAATACGAATGGGTGTAGTAGTGGTTGTTGGAGGTGAGATCTCTGAATAGAAGATCCTTCCCGTCCTAGTAACTTTACTTGATCCATCAATGTTTGTAACTTCAACATTCTCATTCTCAGCGATCCATGGTTCTTGTTTGATACCATGGTAATACACTTCCGCCCCATAATTCCAGGGCACTGCTTTATCAGAAGAGTAGGGGACTAGCCCCGGTGTGGTGATAATCAGTGGCGCTATTCTCGGTTCAACGGAAATCCTAATAGTACCTTTGGAGGTGATCCTAACAAGAGTGTTTGAAATGGTAATGATGGACACGTCTTCAAACTCTTGAGATACACTTTGGGTCAAACTTTTCACATATGGAGTTTTCTCAAATAGAATTTCATGGCTATCCATCAGGTGTTAGACACCTTTCTTCAGCTATGTACAACCATTAATTTGTGTAATACAATGGTAATAGTCTTCAAAACAGCCTGGGAATATTCTGCCTTTCAACAAATTCTTTTTAATAGTCTTCAAAGGAGTGGTCAAATCATTGATGGAGGAAACAAAAGAGGCATCTTCAATGGAATTGACACTTTTGCCATGACTAGGCATGGGTGCAGTGATCACATTAGGAGTTGGTGGAGGGTCGAATTCAATTGTCTTATTATCAATCAGGTCTTGGATTTTATTCTTCAATGCCCAACAGTTGTTGGTGTCATGTCCGGGACTGTTTTAATAGTATGTGCATCTTGCATTGTGATTGTATTTTGGTGAGGGCGTATTAGGATTTTGTGGAAGATCCCTTAATGAAATGAGCTCGGCTTTCAACAAATTTGTAGCGCTTGTGGTAAGGACATACCAATGTTGGTGTATTGTCTTAGCGGAGCATTCAGCCTTTGCTGATTAGCTTGTTGTTGTGGTCGTTGAGTAGAAGTTGGATTAGAAATTAATACTGCACTCACCGACTGATGACGGTCCTTCTTAGCATGACTAATTTGCCCATACACAACATTAGTTTCTTTTTTTTTTCCAGTAAATGGTTTTTTCACAGTATTAGAGGTGGAGGCCATGAGTATCTTCCCACTTTTAATCTCGCTTTCGACCCTTTCACCGGTCAAGATCAATTCAGTAAATCTGGATGATGAACTTCTAATAAGTAAGTTGAAGAAAGGACCGGTCAGTGTTCCCATAAACATGTCTACCAATTCTCTATCATTTAAAGGTGGCTACACCCTGCCAGCCAAGTCTCTCCATTTTTGAGCATATTCCTTGAAGCCCCCATTTGAACCCATAGTCATGCCTTGCAATTACACCCGAGTTGGCGCAAGATCAGCGTTATATTGATATTGGCGGTAAAAAGCAATAGCCAAATCCTCCCAGGTATGGATATTGGTCCCTTCCAATTAGTAAAACCACTCCAACTGTGTTCCAGATAGACTTTCTTGAAAAAAGTGCACCCATAGTTTCCTATCGACGGTATGCGATTGGATCTTATAGACATAGGATCTTATATGAAGCTTCGGACAGGAGATCCCATCATACTTTGCAAAAACAGGGACTTTGAATTTGTGGGGGATTACTACCCTAGGTACCAAACCCAAGTATCCAAAGTCCAAGCCAGGCACAACTTGGATCTCTACAGCCTTCATTCTGTCTTCTAGCTGCTTGTATTTGTCGTCGGCTGGTGGATATTGATCATCAGAATAATCCTCATCTTCAGAGATTTGATTGTTTCCACCCCTAGCACGGGTGCTTCTAGCATCTTCATTTTGATTATCATCCTCCTCGGAGGAGTCCTCTTCAATTTGAACTTGTCGAACAAGGCCTTTGAACCTCTTATGTTAGAACATAGTTTGATTCTACAACCCTTGTAAGAGTTTTGTTGATAACAAACACTCAAAGAACAATTATGCTCCCTAAATAAGTATTTTATTTTGTAGAGAAGTTCTGATGGAAAAAGCACATAAGATGAGTTAGATAATTGTTTCTACTCTGATTATATACATCTCTTAGAGAAGTTCTAACACTGCAAATAGGAACTCCGTGTTTCTGATCTATGAAGTTCTGGAAATAAGCAACGGTAACTTTCATCTTCTGAAGCAAGCATGTTCTGAAGCGTTACAATTCACTTATTGCTATTCAAAAGTAATGGCTGATAGGGGACAAGGATCTCTAATTTTGGAAAGCTCTTTAATTATCATTGATCAACATTCCAAAAGATCTTACATGCGTTTCCTGTTTAAATAAAGCTTGAAGGAGAAATTGTACACCATTTTCCATACAACAAATGAGTCATCTTCATCACCTTCAAATGTACTGAATCTCAATTGTGTAAAACATCACTTGTGTGATACTGTTTTATTAGAAAACACTTTTTGTACACTCTCTTAAATATTGTATAGTGTAATTCCTTGAGAAAACCGAATTGTGGTTTAAACTCAAGAAGACTTTGATGGTTGTCAAAGTAGCTGTGTAATCAAGTTTGATTAGTGGATTAAGACCTCGTTGAGAGAGGCGAAATCACCTTGGCGGGTGGACTGAAGTAGTTTGAGTTTAAACGAACCAGGATAACCAACGTGTTCTTTTCTTTAAGTTTTAAAAACCCTGTTGTACCCCAAAATTTTCCCTCTCATTTTACTCAATATATGTCAATTGAGGTCCCCAAGTTGCTCAAGGAAGTCCAAGAGTTGACTAGACCAACTCTCTCCTAAGGCAGTATACCTCAAATTATGGTTTCATTTTTCATCAAGATGAGAAGAACAAAAAGGTATCCTATTCTCTCCATAGTCTTAATATGTTCCCAAGATCATCCATGCCAAGTTTCATGCCTTGCACAAGAAGTTTGCCCAACCAACTGCTCAGATGCTTGGGAATCGACTATACTAGGTCAAAAGTCAACTATGGCCCACATACAGTCAAACTTCAAGATTTTTGGTCAACATCATCATTTGAAGTGTTATCCATCATTTGATCAAGGGTTGATCATGATTCCTCATGGGATGCTCCAAATTCATCAAAACCCAAAAGTTGCTAAATTAGGGTTTTGCAGGAAAAGTCAACCCAACTTTGACTAAGTATAACTGCTTCATACTTTATCAGAAATTTTCCATCCAAAGCTCATTTTGAAGAGGATGCAATTATATACAGTTCATCTTCAGCTTACAAGTTCAAAATATGCACTCACAAAAAGATATGAATTTCTACATTATGGGTCCTCTTGAAAAGTCAACAAAAACACCTTTTGGGTCAAAGCTTCTTACATGAACATGGAAGACTCAATTGAGATGAGACCAAAAGGGTTGCTTAGGGGAAACCCTAAGCTTTCTAAAAGTCCAAGAACACCTCTCTAGGGTTAAAATTGGAGGAGATATGCCTTGTCAAAGTTGACCTTTTTTGCAAAATTGCCAAAAGTCAAATGAGTTCAAAATTGCATTTTTTGCCAAATGGGCCTAACATTTTATGCTTGCACCTCACTTATAATTTAATCCACGACCAAAATACACAACCTCATGTTATTTTCTTCATTTTTCAATTTATTTTGATTTTTTGTTAATTAAAATTTCAATTAAATCAAATAATTGACGAATAATGGAAAAGATATGTTATGATCTGATTTTTGGACAGGATTTCAATCAAATAATGCAAGGATATCATGATCAATTCGAATCAAGGCTGATTGGTACAAGAAAGGGAAGATTTGGCTCAAAATAGCAAGTTTACATAAGCTTGAAAATTAAATCAAATCTCTTATAATTGCAAGATTCAGTCCAAATTTGTTGACCTAATTCAGTCTACTATAAGGACATAACAATTCCAGATAAAAAAACAAGGATTAGAGGCGTGAACAAGAAGAACAAAACTCCAAAAATTTGACAAAAGTTGTGACTCGGTTTCAAGCTTGGAGGCCAATTCAAGCCATTCTAGCATTGCCAAACGATTCCTGGACCTTCCCAGAAGCTAACCCAATCAGTTTCACGCATCTACACATCCAGAATTGCCCTCTAGGAGTCCCACGGTTTGCCCTTTAATTCAAATTCGATTACTGTAATTCTTGCATCTTTAGCATGTTTAAGTTACATATTTGTAATCCTCATCATGTTTGCAAGCTAACTGAATACTTTGATTGCGTTTTTGAAGCCTATACATGTCTTTGCCATTATTAGGGTTTGTATGTGCAGTTTAGGGGTTTTGTCCACAGGTTAAATTGGCTAGCAAAACGGGTACCATGGTATTCATGAGATCAAGATGAGTTGATCTATATAATTAGATGCCATTTATCATGCGTGTACATGATTTTTGAATGAGACTGGGTTATAGCCATGGCAAAATGTCCGTAGGTAAAAGTATTTTACCTAAAACAACAGTCCAAGGAAGAAGATGATGCGTGTTAAAACATGGTTGGCCAATTCAAATTTGGCGCGCGTGTTCTGGCCACTAACTTGTTTTCCAATATATTATATGTTTATTATTATATTATCAATTGAGACATCCAGCGCAGTTGGTCAGAGGAAGGAAGTTTGAAGCTCATGTGCTGAGTTCGATCCCGGGCGTGAGCTTTTGGCATTTTCTCCATTTCACCAGATCCAGCACACCTCACCTTCTGAGGATCATCACGCGCCCTCTGATCTCATCCTCTGGATCCATCTCCAGCCAGATCATGCACACCTCACCTTCTGAGGATCATCACGCGCCCTCTGATCTCATCCTCTGGATTCACCAGATCCAGCACACCTCACCTTCTGAGGATCATCACGCGCCCTCTTATCTCATCCTCTGGATCCATTCCAGCCAGATCCAACGCTAGCATACGCAGGTCCACAATGAGTCTCCAGAAGATGGTCTCATTGGATCAGGCTGCAGAATCTGTGCCATCCTTCTGGGTTTCAGAAGTTCAACATACACCCCCAGTTTGCTTCATCACTCCAGGCCCAAATCTTTCTCTCTTTTTTTAATTCTTTTTTATTGGTTATTTTTAATTATTTTCACAACAAAAATCATTTTTTTAATCATAAAATCAGAAAATCACTAAAAAATTAGATTTTAGTTTTTTTCATAAAAATATTTAATTGCAATTAATTAATTAGCTTAATTAGATTAATTCAAATTCTTTTTTATAATTAAAATTAATTAGACAAATTAGGTTAAAATTTCAAATATTTTTCGCAACAATAAAATACAAAAAAATATTTCCTCTTTAATTGATTAGATTTTTTAGGACTCAGACTTTATTCTCGTACGTAATTCATCGCGCGCGCCTTAATTCTGTTTTAATTCACATTATTGTAATTGTTTCAAGGTTGTAATAGTTTAATTAGGATTTTAAATTCCGCATTTTTTTATTTCACGTCAAGGCAATTGTGTAACTGTCAAAACCATGTAATAGCTAGGTTTATTTTCGCTTTTACTATTCAGCAAATTATTAACTGTCTAGATGTATGATTAATAGGATTGTATGGAAAGAATGCATGAAAAATTAAAACAATTAGAAAATCCTAATGTGCAAAGATTAAAATAACTTAAAAGAATCACTTGCACATGTTCACTCCTAGGGTTTTCCTCACTTCGGTTGCCTTCGGTAAAAAATCATTAAGCATAGGAGATTTTAGTGGTTTCCCTCCAGTCTAAAGAGATCAAATTGTCCCATTCGAATGTTTCCTCGAAAATATTGCCTAGAAAAGATCTTAAGACTCTAGGGTTACTACTAAAGTTTTCTAACTATTGCTTTAGTGATTGTATTTGTCCCTTTCGAACATCCCTTAAAAACTCCAACAACGGTGCTACCTACTCCTTAATAGTAGGATAGCGCTGTCTAAAGGATATAGAACAAAAACAATCTTTTTTCGAGTAGGTAGATGCTAGTAGGTACTTGCTCAAAACAAATCTTTTCACACAAACACCTTTCAAAACAGTTTGAAAACAACTTCGTCACATCCTTGAGGACTGATACAAGGGTTATCACGAAGTAAAATATTTTCAAAGAAAGCACACACACAAGCAATTTGAAAAATGAGCAAGTACCTAAGAACCCATAGAAAACCATGGATAGAAAGGGTGATAACACCTTTCCTTTATATAATCTACGCCCCGTATTCAAAAATATCTCGAAAAAAGGTTTTTTCTGTTCTTTTTCCTTTTCCATGATTGGATGAAATAAAAGTCGGTTGCGACTCTTGCTTACCGCGACATTTTGCAAACGCAAAATGCAAACCAGTATTAAACAGTCAGTTCTTCCACCGTATCACAGAACTGGCGTTTTTGCTGGGGATATTAATAAGTGGGGTAAACCTTAGGATCTAGGTCATATTTAATTGCTTTCTCTTAATTGTCTTGCTTGCTTTATATTTATGGGAACTGTTTGGGTTATTTGATCCTACACCCGGATCTGGGGATCACCTTTTAGGTAAGTAGCAATAAACTGTGAAGGAACTATGCTGGGGTATACCGGCACGGTTGAAGCAGTAGCTACGTTTATGTGGCACTTTGGTTGGTGTGATCGGTGGATCTGGAACTGACTGTTTAACGCTGGTTCGCGAAATTTCGCGGAAGCAAGAGTCGCCACCGTCTTTTATTTTCTCCAAATGGAAAGGACAAAAGCACAGAAAAATTCCTTATAGAGATTGCTCTCGGTTCAGGAGGTAGATTTATAGAAAGGGAAGGTGTTAGCACCCTTTCTATGCATGGTTATCCGTGGACTCTTAGATACTTGCTCATTTGTGTTTTCAAAATTGTTTGTTTGCTTTTCAACTGTGGGTTTAAAAAGTTTCTTTGAAAATTTCAGTTCGACTCTTGTATCAGTCCTCAAGAGTGTTTGAAAAGTTGCTTTCGAAAGCTTTTGAAAAGTGTCGGTGTGAAAAGTATTTTTGGTTTGTTTTGAAATTAGAGCAAGTATCTAAGATTTGTCTACCTACCCTAAGGAATTCGTCTGTGTAAATGTCCTTTAAGATAGTGCCATCCCACCATTGAGAGGTAGGTAGCACCATCGTTGGAGGTGTTCGGGTCAATTCGAAGGTTCGGGACATGGTGGTCACCGGAGCAACAGGAAGACACCTTAGAAGCTACCCTCATGCCATGTTCATGGACATGAGGACTTACTAAAACATCCTCTACTCGACGACCACCTTTCGAGGGGCAAGGCAACAGTGAGACGTACCCTAGGGGTGGTGTGTGATTTATGTGTCGTTTTCAGATATTTTTGTCTTGTTCATGCATTGGTGATCTACGCGTTGCTTTTATTTTGGCATTCATTCTTTCATGCAAATTATTAACAATTAAAAGATGCGAGAATTAAAAGTCCTACGCTATTACAAAGGCGCGGGTCCATGTCGCCAAATTAATCCAGGACCCGATTTGAATAAAAAATAATGCGAAAGATAAATATCCTAATTAATCTATTACATAGCTTTGGGAGAATTACATTATATTCACAAAAAGAAATAAAAATGCGAAGAGAATTAAAATCGGGAACGCGAGGGCGTTGGACCCTTTTAAAGAAATTGAATTAAAATTACGAAATTAATTAAATTAAATGTGAGAGGAAGTTATTTTTGAGTTTTTGTATTTATGGATTTTAATGAGAATTAATGGAATTAAAAACCTAATTCTAGATTATTTTTTAGTTTATTAAAAAAAGTTTAAGTTTGTACCCTAATTATAACCTAATTATTTACATGGCAATTTATTTACAAAATAAATAATTAATTACTAATAATGGTAAAAGAAAAGGAAAAAGATAAAAGTAATTAAAACCCTAATTCCACATTTTTTAGTTTATAAAAAAAACATTTAAAATTAAATCTAGAATTAAAACTAAATTAATTAATAAAATTTATTTACAAAAATGTTAGTGAATTAAACATAAAAACATATTTTTTATTTTATAGTTTCTGAATTTTTTGGGTATTTTTATGTTATGAAAATATTAATTTATGAATTAAAAGGAAATAATTAAATTAAAACAAATAATAAAAAATAGAAAAAGAGAAAAGAAATACAAACACTTGGGGGGTGTTGACCCCAATTGGGAGGTATTATTGTAGCAATCAGGCCCAATGAATTAAGGCCTTTGGTTGACTTTTCAGCGCGCGTGTGGCTCTTGGACTAAGGTGTACCATGGAATTCACATCTTGGCTTTTGGATGGATCTCAGTGGCCATGTGGCATGCTGGAGCGTAGAGTGTATGGTAGTCTTTTGGTGAGAAGCTGCATGGAATCTGGTTAAAACAAAATATATTGAGAAAGGGAGGGGACCTGGGAATCGAACCCAGGTCCCAATGCTTATGTGACAACGCAGCTACCACTCGTGCCATTTGCTTTCTTTGTTATTATGATAGAAAATAAATAATATATAAAACAAACCACTCTAATGATGTTAATTCAAAAAAACGCGCTAAAACTTGAATTGTCCAATCACCGGTTGACAACACGCCTTCTTCTACGTTGATTCCTTGTTTCACCTGAAAAATATACATCAAATAGCGGGGGTTTTGAACCCCCACTAACCACTGCATAGGAAAATAGCGATTAAGCCATACTCAAATATAAAAACGGCGCGACTAGTGATTATGGATCGTCTAAGTGCGCTGAGTTCAATGGTGTGGGTCTCATGTCTCAATTTTTCCAGAATAAGGAAGCCCCAAATCAAGGTCCCTGAAACCCTAGGCATCGTTCATGGCAACTCTCCATATATGCAAGCATTCTCCAATTAAATTATACTATTAGCTTCAGAATCAACACATTAGCATAAAACAATAATGAAAATGCATTGATATGGCGTGTAGATTCAAATACGATTAAGGAAAAATTCATGTACAGGGTAACTGTGTTCTACCGTTTCTTGAGGTGCAGAGGTCTGATTTCGATTGGGGCAGATTCCTGGATGTATCAGGAGTGCAATGGAATTGTTATTTTTCTTTGAAACACGCTGAAACTAGGAAAGCAGTTTTGAAATTTTCTTGAAAAAGTGCAAAGTTTGTCTATGGCTTTAGGCGCAGCTTGGAGGTTTTGAGCTTTAGGGTTAAGTTCTGTTTATGTATGGGAAAGGATTAGGGTAAGAATCAAGTCCAAAAACCCTTGTAATCATGAATACAATATTTGATTTTTTATGAAATCTTTTCAAATCTTTTTCATGTGTTTTGATACCAATCATGGCCAAATCCTTCCTTTTTTGATGTGCACGAAATCTTGAGTCTTTAAGGAGTCTATTAGCTGTATCACAAGATTCAAAACACATGCTTTGCTATTTTTATCATATTTTATTTAATTAAATGAATTAATGGTGATTAAAAATTCAAATAAATAATAAAAAATGATGAAACAACTTCCCTTTGGGCCAATGGTCGTGCATAGCCTTTGGATGATGATTCTTGGAAGAAAATGTGGCCCATTAGCAATTTTGAGGCATTTGAAGTAAAGTTGACTTTTCAAAATTCCCAAAAATTTCCCAACTTCCACAAGGCATATCTTGCTCAATTTTTAAGCTTTGATCATGTTCTTGGACATTTTGGAAAGGGCTTGAAGTCCTCTAACCAATGCCTTTGGTCCCATGTCATTTTGATTTACCAATCTCAAGTTATGGCCTTTGACTTAAAGTCCCTTTTTGTTGACTTTTGAAAATGACCTATAATGTTGAGATTGATAACTTTTTGTGAGAGAATTTCTTGGACTTGAAGTGTGAAGAGGAGTTGTAGGAAATGTCTTTCTCTTCAAAATGAGCTTTGGATGGAATTTTTCTGATAAACCATGTGGAAGTTATGCCTTGGTCAAGTTACAGTTGACTTTTTCAACTGTCCAAATATGGAAACTTTTGCATCTTGAGACTTTTTGAGCCATACCTTGAAAATCATGATCAAGATTTGATCAAATGATGTTTGTGGCTTCAAAATGAGATGTTAACCAAAAATTTGAACTTTTGATTGTCAAATGACCATTTTGCCCCTGCAGTTGACTGTTGAGCAATTAGGGTTTTTTGACTGTGCAATTTTGTGACGTAAGTCTTGAAACTTGGTATGAGGATGCTTGACCATGTTTATAGGCATGTGGGACTTGATTGGACCCTTGAAAACTTCAATTTCTTTGACAGAACCAAAACCCTAGTTTTTGACTGTTAGGAGGCCCTTGAACTGTGCAACCCTTCGGGAGATTTTGAAGCATGCTCTTTGCAAATCTTAGAGAATATGGGAGGGAAAATTTTGGGGTACAAAAGTTGCCCCTGTTCAATCTTCTTAGACCCGAGGATGCAGATTGGCTGACGTGCCTTTCGTAATCCGAAGGTGGAAGATGATTGAACATTAGAGTGCCCAGAAATTTGCGCTCACATAGTAGTGTGATGGTGGGAATGGGCTTATAGATGCCATTTGGAGATTGATGGATAGGATGATGGGCTTATAGATGCCACACTGAGAGGTAATGGATAGGTGGATGGGCTTATAGATTCCATCTGGATGTCGATCGCGTAAGAGATTCCTTAGCGTGAATTTGCGTACCTGAAAAAGAGAATGAGTACCTGGCCTGTTACAGGAGCTGGTCTTCAAACTCTTTGTGTAGATGTGCCCTGACTGGTTACAGGAATTGAATCTGGAGCTTCAAACGGTGATGAATGAACTAGGGATGGTTACTACCTCAACGGAACGGTGAGAGAACCTTGGACGATTACTACCTCAACAGGAACGATGAGAGAACCTGAGGAGATTACTACCTCAACAGTAACGCTGAGAGAATCTTGGAGCGACTTCAACCTCAACAGTAACGCTGAGAGAATCTTGGGCGTCTTCAACCTCAACAGTAACGCTGAGAGAATCTTGGGCGACTTCAATCTCAATAGTAACGCTGAGAGAATCTTGGGCGACTTCAACCTCAACAGTAACGCTGAGAGAATCTTGGGTGACTTCAACCTCAACAGTAACGCT
Source organism: Vicia faba (assembly GCA_948472305.1). Classification (NCBI taxonomy): domain Eukaryota; kingdom Viridiplantae; phylum Streptophyta; class Magnoliopsida; order Fabales; family Fabaceae; genus Vicia; species Vicia faba. The sequence goes on along the minus strand of OX451736.1, from coordinate 1,231,722,197 downwards.
GAGAGAATCATAGGCGACTTCAACCTCAACAGTAACGCTGAGAGAATCTTGGATGTCTTCAACTGGATAAGAAACAGGGAGATCTTAGGGGCGATCTGACTGAACCAGAGAAGGCCTTTGACTGGATAAGAAACAGGAAAATCTTAGGGTCGATTTAACTGAACCGGACAAGGTCTTGGAATCTTCAACTGGATAAGAATCAGGGAGATCTTAGGGTCGATCTGACTGAACCAGAGAAGGCCTTTGACTGGATAAGAAACAGAAAAATCTTAGGGTCGATTTAACTGAACCGGTCTAGGTCTTGGAATCTTCAACTGGATAAGAATCAGGGAGATCTTAGGGTCGATCTGACTGAACCAGAGAAGGCCTTTGACCGGATAAGAATCAGGAAAATCTTAGGGTCGATTTAACTGAACCGGTTTAGGTTTTGGAATCTTCAACTGGATAAGAATCAGGAAGATCTTAGGGTCGATCTGACTGAACCAGAGAAGGCCTTTGACTGGATAAGAATCAGGAAAATCTTAGGGTCGATTTAACTGAACCGGACAAGGTCTTGAAATCTTCAACTGGATAAGAAACAGGGAGATCTTAGGGTCGATCTGACTGAACCAGAGAAGGCCTTTGACTGGATAAGAATCAGGAAAATCTTAGGGTCGATTTAACTGAACCAGACTAGGTCTTGGAATATAGCTGAGAACTTAAATGGATCTTTCCTGAAAGGTAAAGGTCAGTCATATGCAATGCATGATATGAATCAAGCAATGATGTTCTCAACATAAATGAGATTTATAAGATATGATGCGTATATGCATGCTGTAATGTATGAAAATGTGATGTTTATGCATGTATCTTTTCGTCTTAGGAAGATAAATCCTTGACGGGTGCCGGGAAGTCACTCCTGGGCTGATGTTGAAGAATAGATCTTTGCTTCCGCTGGGGGTGATAATTGCAAGAATACCGGTAGGAGAAGATAACTCCGTTGGGGAATAAACTTGGCGAATGGATTACTCTGCGGGGAGAAAATTACTCTAGTGATCTTGCTGGGGAGCAATACTCTGTGGGGAGAGAGGTGCTTTGCTGAAATGTTGATGGTAACTTCGCTGGGGATACCATTGTTATGTTGGAAGTGTTAATAGACTCCGCTGGGGATAAGAAGACTTTGTCGAAGACGATCTTTCCGTGGCTTTTGGCTGAGGATAACCCAGTTATATCCTGGTAGGGAAATAACCTTTGAATAAAGCCGGGAGACGCGTTCGTGCTCTGCGAGGATAAGCTTCCAGAATCTACTGGGGATAAGCTTACTGCTTGGGGAGATGGATTCCAACTTTCCTGGGGAAACTGGATTGGAATCTCCTGGGGAAAATTTGAACTGTATCGGGGAAGTGACTCCATTGAATGTTTGATATACCGCCGGGGAACAATCTTTAGGTCAAGATTGCCGGGGATGCTTGTTAAGAATATATGTATATTGCTGGGGAATGTTGAGATCTGCTGGAGGATATCCAACTTCCTTAAGGCTGATAATAGCTTTGCTTGGGGAGAGTGCACTGACTTGCTGGCTCACTCTCTGGGGAATTAAGATATGCTGGCTATGTTCTTCAGCTGAACCTACCTTGGTACCTTGGAGGACAGAACAATTAGATTGCTTAGACAACTCTTTATTGCCCCTGTTTCTAATATTACTTGTAATTAATCCTTTGTTTCATATGCAAATATTCATGAGTTAGCAAATTAGTGTCAATGCATATATCACAAATTGAACCTTGGACGTTCTTCGCAAGACAAAACAGAAAAAGGAAAAACAAAAGGCAATTTGTAACTGAAAAGTGATTTTTGTATTGATTTTTGAATTTGCCTGTAAAATAGGCGTTTATGTACAAGAGGCTGACGTTCTAGAAAGAGAACTCCGCCGAACAAAAGAATTTATACAAGTTTGTACAAGAGAAAATAAAACAGCTGTGTGAAATGAATGATCCCACTGGGTTTCAACTCTGCTATCGCCTTTATATCTTCGAGCGTCTCATCACTTGATGACCTAGCCGAGGATGAAGCTGATTGACCAATGCCGTCTGAACTTGCTGTAGATACCGGATTCTGATGTATGGTGATCCAATGAGACATAGTATTACGCTTTATCCCTAACTTTTGCCTGGACTGCCCTTTCGGGTTTTCAATCCACCGGGATACCCATTTTTGCCCAAGCCACCTTTTCAGGTTTTCGACTTGCCGGGTGTACAAATTTTTTCATTTCATCCCTTCATTTTGCCCGAACCCTTTTGGTTCGCCGGGAAGCCCTAATTTTGCCTAGGTATGTCAACCTAGCGGGTCTTTTTTATGCGTAGTATCTTTTTACTATGTCTGCATTGGCGGGGTGAGGAAGATCGTCACCATCCATGTTGGTTAGAATCATGGCTCCTCCTGAGAACACATGCTTAACCACAAATGGCCCTTCGTACGTAGGGGTCCATTTGCCCCTTGGATCACTCTGAGGAAGGATGATACGTTTGATTACCAGATCCCCAACTTGATATTCTTGCGATCTGACCTTTTTGTTAAATGCCCTGATCATCCGTTTCTGATACGTCTGACCATGACAAATAGCAGCAAGTCTCTTTTCATCAATAAGGTTTAGCTGATCAAGTCGCGTATGGATCCAATCATCTTCGTTCAGATCTGCGTCCTTCATTATCCGGAGAGAGGGTATTTGCACTTCGATCGGTAAGACTGCCTCCATACCGTAGACCAAGGAGAAAGGAGTTGCCCCGGTTGACGTCCTGGCTGAGGTACGGTACCCATGTAGAGCGAACGGTAACATCTTGTGCCAATCTTTATAAGTCACTGTCATCTTTTGCACGATTTTCTTAATGTTCTTATTTGCTGCCTCTACAGCCCCATTCATCTTCGGCCGATAAGGAGAAGAGTTGTGGTGCTGTATCTTGAACTGCTCGCAGAGCTCAGTGATCATCTTGTTATTCAGATTGGTACCGTTGTCCGTATCTTTCATGGACGCCGTATCGACAGATCAGATTGTGCCGAATGAACCGTGCCACAACAGTCTTGGTTACCATAGCGTAGGAAGCTGCTTCAACCCACTTCGTGAAGTAATCAATCGCTACCAGGATGAAGCGATGCCCATTGGACGCTGTAGGTTTAATCTCGCCGATCATATCTATGCCCCACATTGCAAACGGCCAAGGCGCAGTCAGAACATTTAGAGGAACTGGAGGAACATGCACCTTGTCTGCATAAATCTGGCATTTGTGACATGTCCGAGAGTGCTGGTAACAGTCAACTTCCATTGTGGACCAGAAATACCCTGCCCGAAGGATTTTCTTTGCCATAGTGTGTCCACTTGAATGTGTTCCGAAGGTCCCTTCATGTAGCTCTTCCATGATCCTTTCTGCTTCTGTCTTGTCCACACAACGCAGTAAGGTCGAATCATGGTTTCGCTTATACAGGATGCCGTTGCTAAGGAAGAACTTCGCTGCGAACCTTCTCAGAAACTTCTTATCATTGACAGATGCACCTTCAGGGTATTCCTGAGCTTCCAAGTATCTCTTCACCTCATGGTACCAAGGCTTCTCAGTCACCAATTCAGTCTCGAGATCACAACAGTATGCCGGTTCGTCCAGTTTCCAGATGATGATCCGGGGAGCCTCGTTATCCCATTTGACCTTGAAGATGGAAGACATCGTAGCTAACGCGTCCGCCAGCTGATTCTCCTCTCTTGGGAAATGTTCAAACGTTATCTCTGTGAAGTGGGGGATCAACGTCAACACACATTCTCTGTAAGGAATAAGATTCGGATGTTTCGTATCCCACTCTCCTTTGATCTGATTGATCACGAGAGCGGAATCTCCGAAGACACTCAGAAACTTGATCCTTAAGTCAATCGCTTCTTGTAGACCCATGATGCATGCCTCATACTCCGCCATGTTGTTGGTGCAGTTGAAACATAGCCGGGCAGTGAGTGGAGTATGAGTGCCTTGAGGGGATATCATTACAGCGCCGATACTGTTACCCAAAGCGTTGGAGGCTCCGTCAAAGTGCATAGACCATCGGGATCCTTCCTCAGGTCCTTCATCCGGTCCAGGTACTTCACAATCAGTCACAATCATGATGCTCTCATCTGGAAACTCGAAGTTCATTGACTGATAGTCGTCTACTGCCTGATGTGCCAAGTGGTCTGCCAATACACTTCCCTTGATGGCTTTCCGGGTTGTGTACTGAATGTCGTATTCTGTCAAGATCATTTGCCATCTTTCTATTCTCCCAGACAGAGCAGGCTTTCCAAATATGTACTTTATAGGATCCATCTTTGAGATCAACAAAGTAGTGTGAGTCAGCATATACTGTCTCAGCCGGCGAGCAGCCCATACCAAAGCGCATCAAGTTTTCTCGAGCAGTGAGTATCGGGTCTCACAGTCGATAAACTTTTTGCTAAGGTAATAAATGGCATGCTCTTTTCGGCCAGACTCGTCATGCTGCCCCAGCACACACCCCATTGAGTTGTCAAGTACTGTCAGATATAATATCAGAGGTCTCCCTTCAACCGGTGGCATAAGAATGGGTGGTTCTTGGAGATACTCCTTGATTATGTCAAAAGCAGCCTGACATTCATCATTCCAACGTACTACCTGATCTTTCTTCAGCAGCTTGAAGATTGGTTCACAGGTAGCGGTTAGGTGCGAGATGAATCGAGCAATGTAATTCAGGCGTCCTAAAAAGCCTCTGACTTCTTTCTCTGTCTTGGGAACTGGCATCTCTTGAATGGCCTTGACCTTGGCAGGGTCCACTTGAATACCCTTATCACTTACAACGAAGCCTAGCAACTTTCCAGACCTTACCCCGAAGGTGCACTTGTTCGGGTTCAACCTCAGCTTGTACAACTTCAGACGGTCAAACAATTTCTGCAGATGATCTAGGTGTTCCTCCTCAGTCTGGGACCTTGCAATCATGTCGTCAACATAAACTTCTATCTCATGATGGATCATGTCATGAAATAAGGCAACCATGGCACGTTGGTAGGTTGCCCCAGCGTTCTTCAATCCAAAAGGCATGACCTTGTAGCAGAAGGTGCCCCACTGAGTGATAAAGGTAGTCTTCTCCATGTCTTCAGGAGCCATCTTGATTTGATTATAACCTGAAAAACCATCCATGAAAGAGAACACCTTATGCTGAGCAGTATTGTCAACAAGGACATCAATGTGAGGTAGGGGAAGTCATCCTTGGGGCTGGCCCTATTCAGATCCCTGTAATCGACACACATTCTGACCTTTCCATCTTTCTTTGGTACCGGCACCACATTAGCAACCCACTGAGGGTAAGAAGTCACTGCAAGGAACCCGACATCAAACTGTTTCATAACCTCGGCTTTGATCTTCTCAGACATCTCTGGACGCATACGACAGACCTTTTGCTTAACCGGAGGGCAGTCTTCCTTGGTAGGCAAGTGATGGACCACAATATCAGTATCCAACCCGGGCATGTCTTTGTAGGACCAGACAAAGATCTCCATATACTCATGTAGCATCTGAGTCAACCGTTGCTTCACGCTGAGCTCTAGGTTGGCACCAATCTTAACTTCCTTCCTGTCCGTCTCAGTACCCAGATTTATTGTTTCCACTGGCTCTTCATGTGGTTGAATTGCCCTCTCTTCCTGGAGTAACAGTCTTGCAAGCTCACCAGGCACTTCGCAATCATCTTCACCTTCGTCTTCGGCTAAGTTGATCGGATTTTTGAAGTCATAACTGGCGGTAGCAAAGTCGTTACCAGTGAGATCCAGAGTGGATTGAAACCTGTATGAGTGAGTGTGTGTAAATACAACTGTTTTGCAATATATAAAGAAAGGAAAGAAAGAAAAGGAGCATAAGATTTGAAATGCGAGAAAATGTCCAAGGTCTTTATTCATGATATATGAAATGACAATTTAATATACCCTCACAAATGGAGCCACGGTGCCCCGGGTAAGACACCGGGCCATAGAGTTTTAATTGTTTATTACAGATAACCAAACAAAGGAGTTTATTACTGCGTAACAAAAGTAACAGGAGTATGATCTTTAGCAATCCAATTAGTCAATCCACCATCAGCCGTCAGGTAGATCCAGCTATTCAACTCTGACTCTCCCACTTCATCTTCATCCCCAACAGCATTCACTCCTGGATTAGTAATGAGCACAGGAGGTCTTCTGGTCTTTGCCTTGCGCACAGCCTTCTGACCCTCTGCAGTAAAACCCAGTCCAAACTTGTCAGTTTTAGGTGTAAAATCAGGGAGCCTGCCCCAGTTAGCACATTCACCTTTCTTGATCACAGCCCGGGCATCCTTCAAGGAAGCCATCTTCAAAGGAACATCCTCTTCGACCACTGTTTCCGCTGCTGCCAATGTTGGAGGTACCTCTTCGAAATGCTGAAAGGGGGTTTCAATAAACTCCCCGTCCATCTCAATATACCTGAAGGAATTCAAATGGCTCACCATATACTCCTCCTCTCCCTGCACAGTGACAATATTCCCTCTGACGGGGTACTTGAGCTTCTGGTGTAGGGTAGAGGTCACTGCCCCAGCTTTATGGATCCAAGGTCGACCCAGTAGACAAGAATACGATGGACGGATATCCATTACATAGAAAGTAGAGTCGAATACTTGAGAACCCACACGAATAGGAATGTATACCTCTCCATGAACCATCCTCTTAGAACCGTCAAAGGCTCTGACGATGATATTGCTAGGTTTCAGCTCCAGGCCTTCACAATCCAAACGGTCTAAGGCCTTTTTGGGTAGCACATTCAGGGAAGAACCAGTGTCCACCAACACGTGCGCAAGAGTAGTGCCCCTGCATTCTATAGAGACATGCAGGGCGTCATTGTGGTCCTTTCCCTTAGCAGTAAGGTCAGCATCCGAGAAACCCAAACCATTGTCGACTGTCAAATTGGCTACGCAATCAGTAAACTGGACTGCAGATGTCTCCTGTGGCACATGGGCCGTCTTGAAGAATGAAATCAAGGCCTTAGCATGGGCCTCTGAACATAGTAGTAAGGAGAGCATGGAGATCTTGGAGGGGGTATGCCCCAGCTGCTCGACAACATTAAAGTCACTCTTCTTGATTATTTTCAGGATTTCCTCCATCTCTTGTTGGGAGGCCTCAGCATTCACAGGTTTTGGTGCCTCCATCCGGGCAGGCTCATCTTCAATCCCTTTGCCCCGAGCATTAGATGACTCGGCAGCAGGGGAAACAACTTGATCAGAACTGGGAACGGGTACACTTGCAGGTGTTATAGTGAGGGGTCTTCGAATAGCGGGTGGCGCAATGTCAGGCGAGAAGAGCCTGCCACTGCGGGTAACTTTTGTTGGACCAGTGATATTGCTGATGCTGGCGCCAATGTTAAACTCTTGCTTGATTCCATGTACATACACGTCTGCCCCATAGTGCCAGGGGACAGCCTTATCAGATTCATAGGGGAGAGGCCCCAGAACAGTAATCACAATGGGTGCGACAATCATGATTTTCACCGGCTTCCTTGGGAGAGCCTTGATCGGATTATTAAAGATTGTAACAACAGAAACTTCTTCCACCGGAACAACCTGAACAACAGTCTTCTTGAAGAGAATCTCTTTGCTGTCCATCAGGCTTTGGATGCCCAACTTTAGCAAAGGACAACCAGAAAGGGAAACAACACAGAAAAGGCAACCTTCACTACAACCCGGAAATAAACCGGCCAACAGTAGGTTCCTCTTAACAGTCATCAAGGGAGTAGCTACATCATTCACAGAAACGGCATACACATCTTCATCAACGGCATTCACTCCATGCTGGGGCATAGGAGCAGTCACCACATTTGGCCTCTCAGGCGCTTTAAACTGTATCTCTTTTGTGTCAATAAGGTCTTGCACCTTATTCCTTAAGGCCCAACAGTCATCAGTGGAATGCCCCGGGCTATCGGAGTGATAAGCACAGCAGGCATTTGGGTTATACTTGGGAGAGGCAGTATTCACAACCTTCGGGGCCTCTCTAACAGTCACCAAATTGGTGGATAGCAACTGCGGCAAGATTTGCGACAGGGTCATACTCAAACGGGTAAACTCTCTCCTGGGTCTTTCAGCCCTTTGAGGATTGGTTTGCCGAGGAGCGGCAACAAGTTTGGCAATCATCACCGCGTTGACAGATTGGCGGCGCTTAGGTTTCTCTTGTCTTCTAGACCCATATACAGCACTGGCCTCTTTTTTAAAGGGTTTTTTCTCAGAGCTTGCAGATGCACCCTTCTGAATTTTACCAGACTTCATTCCAGCCTCTATTCTCTCTCCAGTCAGAATAAGATCAGTAAACCCTGCAGATGAGTTACCGATAAGATGGTTGAAAAATGGCCCAGATAGGGTCCCCAAGAACATATCTACCAACTCCCGGTCAGTTAACGGAGGCTGCACCCTGCCAGCCAGATCCCTCCACTTCTGAGCATACTCTTTGAAACCTTCGCTTGACCCTAGCGACATACCTTGGAGTTGGGTACGTGTAGGAGCAAGGTCGGCATTATATTGATACTGCTTGTAAAAAGCAGTAGCCAACTCCTCCCAGTTACGAACTTTGGTCCTATCCAGCTGGTAGAACCATTCGAGATGAGTCCCTGAAAGACTCTCCTGGAAGAAGTGGATCCACAAGTTCTTGTCCACTGTATACGGCTGAATCTTCCGCACATAAGATCTGAGGTGTAGCTTGGGACAAGACGCCCCGTCATACTTGGTGAAAGATGGTGCCTTAAACTTGTGAGGAATAATCACACCAGTAGATAAGCCCAAGTCTCCGAAATCCAGCCCAGGCACTTGTTGGATCTCCATTGCATTCAGTCTGTCCTCCAACTGCTTGTACCGGTCTTCAGCAGGAGGATACTGTTCCTCATTAAAGTCAGTCTCGTTGTCAGAGACTACCGGACTAGGACCTTTTCCCCCTTGGGGACTACTCTTGCCTATAGAAGAACCAGCCTCTTCATTCTGCAGAGTGTTGCCAAACCTTCGGCCCGAGTTGAAAAGAACAGTTCTCTTCTTCTTCTTCTTCTCCTTCTTCAGGAGCAAAGCCTTCAGCTCTTCTTGGCCTTGAGCCAAACCCATGATCAGTTCCTGAAATTGCGCGTTCTGCGCCTGAAGAGCCTTGATAGACATCTCGGTTGATGATGAGTCAGGGTTCATGATGCTGAAATAAACAGCGAAGAACAGTAAGCAACCTGAAAAGAAGAAAACCTGCTATGCACATGATGAATGGAATGCGTATGATTTATGTTTTCAAAGACAATCGGGAATCAACTTTGTAAACAAAAAGGAACACACTTCTTTAGATTCAACTTTGAAACTTAAATTGTTCAACAGGTTGCCCTTAGGCGTTACATAAAAGGGAAATACCGAAAAGGGAAATAAAACTGTAAAAGAACATCCAGAGCTCCTTATTGATCCCATGGTCTCCTCTTCTCAGTACGGATGTAGTCATTCAGAGCTCGCTCATTCTCCAACTGCTTTGTCAGCTTCTGGATCTTCAATTCCTGCTCATTGAACTTTTCCCGATACGAATCCCGTTCTTCTCGCAGTTGCGACCAAGACCTCTTTAACGTCTCATAATCAGTAGGTATCTGAGGAGGGAGGACAGTCAGAGGAACCCCATCTTTGTCAGGATACTCAAGAATGATGGGTCTGACAGCTTCGTATGGCATACCTAACTTCTGAGCACGGATGCGAACCCATTTGTAGTAGGCTTCCATAGGTAGAGAAGTTTTTTGGTCCTAACTCTTGTGGGTCAGCCTTATGAACTTTGTCCCAAGCCTTGATGAACCTACGACGCAGCTCGTCACTATCCACCTGAAACTCCAAACTGATGTGAGGCACCAACATTTCATGAGGCCCTGCTCTTCTGGCTCTTCCAAACTGACGGAGCGCTAGACATGGATTGTAAGAGATTCCTCCTTGAGTACCAATCAAAGGAACATTAGGGTATTCTCTGCAACGGTCAATAACAGCTATCTCATCCAAACCTCTGAAAGTCCAAATGATGTCCTTATCAGTGAGAGACATTAATCTGTGAGCCCAACCTCTTCCTTCTTGGTTCTTCAGCACGAACTTAGGGAGGTGCGAAATAAACCACCTCACCAACAAAGGGATACAACACCACAGGGTTCCTCGTCTTCGGGCGGTACGAGCATGAAGTTGTTGTAGGATGTCACCCAAGAGAGTGGGCACAGGATCCTGAGACATAAAGATCCTTATGGCAGTGACATTGATGAAGTTGTCAGGATTAGGAAATAAGACTAGCCCATAGATTAAGAGAGCTAGGAGGTCTTCATATGCCTTAAAGTCCAAGTCATTCCAGAAACTGTTAGCTTTACCAACCAAGAACTTGGCCAAGAAACCCTTAACTCTGCTTCTAGTCACCCAATTGTCCATTACTTCTTGGTGGGTCAAGGGGAGAGCTGCAGCCACCTCCTCAAGCCTGAGGGTCTTTTCCCAACCAGTAAAGGGAGTCTGATCCAAGATAGGGATACCAAGCAAATCAGAGAACTCTTCCAGGGTAGGGACCAGCTGGAAGTCTTGAAAGGTGAAGCACTGGTACAGAGGGTCATAGAACTGGGTCAGGACACTCATCAACTGTTGATCCCGCTTTGCAGTGACTAAACTGAGAAGAGAACCATGCCTTTGGATGAAGGAAGTGGTATTTGGAATCCTGCTAACCAACTCTTCAAGCAATTCAGATGGGTGAACAAAGTTGAACCGGATAGTATTCCTTCGCATAGGCATCATGATGTCCTACAAAACAGAGCAAAGGTGAAACCCTCTTGTCTTTGAAATGGTCAGTCCTTATGCAGGATGCATGCAATGCTCATGATGTCATGATGTTATGATAAAGCACACCACAAATATTTACAAAGACAAACATGATAAGGCACACAAGTCACACAAGACAAGCCCTTAAAGTTTAGGCCATCATGAGGTCTAGGTATTACCCTCTTTCAGTTTGTTGGTTCATACCTGTCCTATCAAAGTAATCGGGTTCTTAGAGGATCCCAATATCATTGACTACCCTCAATCGGTCATAACTCCAGCATCGCAATCTTTTCTTGCGGCCAGAACCATCACGAGAGTTTAGCCTCAATGGGCGTAGCATACTGCTACTGTTCTAATGGCCAAGTTGTGTCATTTAAGGTTCTAAGGTCTGTTGGTGCTTAATGACTCCTCAGAAGACCCATATTCTCCTTGTTGCAACACAAGGGATATCAGTACAGACCAAGGTGCCACACCAACGTAGCCACTGCTTCACCCGTGTCGGTCTACGCCGGACAGGTCCCTCACAGCTTATGCTACCTAAACAGGGTATCCCCAGATCCGGGTTAGGATCTATGTAACTCCCATGCAACCCACAATTTTAAAGCAAACAAGTCAATACAATTGAAAACACAGTTATGAACTATCCTAAGGTACACCTCACTTTAAAAAGAGTGTCCCCAACAGAGTCGCCAGTTCTGTGATCGGTGGATCTGGAACTGACTGTTTAACGCTGGTTCGCGAAATGTTGCGGAAGCAAGAGTCGCCACCGTATTTTATTTTCTCCAAATGGAAAGGACAAAAGCACAGAAAAATTCCTTATAGAGATTGCTCTCGGTTCGGGAGGTAGATTTATAGAAAGGGAAGGTGTTAGCACCCTTTCTATGCATGGTTATCCATGGGCTCTTAGATACTTGCTCATTTGTGTTTTCAAAATTGTTTGTTTGCTTTTCAACTGTGGGTTTAAAAAGTTTCTTTGAAAATTTCAGTTCGACTCTTGTATCAGTCCTCAAGAGTGTTTGAAAAGTTGCTTTCGAAAGCTTTTGAAAAGTGTCGGTGTGAAAAGTATTTTTGGTTTGTTTTGAAATTAGAGCAAGTATCTACGAGTTGTCTACCTACCCTAAGGAATTCGTCTGTGTAAATGTCCTTTAAGATAGTGCCATCCCACCATTGAGAGGTAGGTAGCACCATCGTTGGAGGTGTTCGGGTCAATTCGAAGGTTCGGGACATGGTGATCACCGGAGCAACAAGAAGACACCTTAGAAGCTACCCTCATGCCATGTTCATGGACATGAGGACTTACTAAAACATCCTCTACTCGACGACCACCTTTCGAGGGGCAAGGCAACAGTGAGACGTACCCTAGGGGTGGTGTGTGATTTGTGTGTCGTTTTCAGATATTTTTGTCTTGTTCATGCATTGGTGATCTACGCGTTGCTTTTATTATGGCATTCATTCTTTCATGCAAATTATTAACAGTTAAAAGATGCGAGAATTAAAAGTCCTACGCTATTACAAAGGCGCGGGTCCACATGGCCAAATTAATCCAGGACCCGATTTGAATAAAAAATAATGCGAAAGATAAATATCCTAATTAATCTATTACATAGCTTTGGGAGAATTACATTATATTCACAAAAAGAAATAAAAATGCGAAGAGAATTAAAATCGGGAACGCGAGGGCGTTGGACCCTTTTAAAGAAATTGAATTAAAATTACGAAATTAATTAAATTAAATGTGAGAGGAAGTTATTTTTGAGTTTTTGTATTTATGGATTTTAATGAGAATTAATGGAATTAAAAACCTAATTCTAGATTATTTTTTAGTTTATTAAAAAAAGTTTAAGTTTGTACCCTAATTATAACCTAATTATTTACATGGCAATTTATTTACAAAATAAATAATTAATTACTAATAATGGTAAAACAAAAGGAAAAAGATAAAAGTAATTAAAACCCTAATTCTACATTTTTTAGTTTATAAAAAAAACATTTAAAATTAAATCTAGAATTAAAACTAAATCAATTAATAAAATTTATTTACAAAAATGTTAGTGAATTAAACATAAAAACATATTTTTTATTTTATAGTTTCTAAATTTTTTGGGTATTTTTATGTTATGAAAATATTAATTTATGAATTAAAAGGAAATAATTAAATTAAAACAAATAATAAAAAATAGAAAAAGAGAAAAGAAATACAAACACTTGGGGGGTGTTGACCCCAATTGGGAGGTATTATTGTAGCAATCAGGCCCAATGAATTAAGGCCTTTGGTTGACTTTTCAGCGCGCGTGTGGCCCTTGGACTAAGGTGTACCATGGAATTCACATCTTGGCTTTTGGATGGATCTCAGTGGCCATGTGGCATGCTGGAGCGTAGAGTGTATGGTAGTCTTTTGGTGAGAAGCTGCATGGAATCTGGTTAAAACAAAATATATTGAGAAAGGGAGGGGACCTGGGAATCGAACCCAGGTCCCAATGCTTATGTGACAACGCAGCTACCACTTGTGCCATTTGCTTTCTTTGTTATTATGATAGAAAATAAATAATATATAAAACAAACCACGCTAATGATGTTAATTCAAAAAAACGCGCTAAAACTTGAATTGTCCAATCACCGGTTGACAACACGCCTTCTTCTACGTTGATTCCTTGTTTCACCTGAAAAATATACATCAAATAGCGGGGGTTTTGAACCCCCACTAACCACTGCATAGGAAAATAGCGATTAAGCCATACTCAAATATAAAAACGGCGCGACTAGTGATTATGGATCGTCTAAGTGCGCTGAGTTCAATGGTGTGGGTCTCATGTCTCAATTTTTCCAGAATAAGGAAGCCCCAAATCAAGGTCCCTGAAACCCTAGGCATCGTTCATGGCAACTCTCCATATATGCAAGCATTCTCCAATTAAATTATACTATTAGCTTCAGAATCAACCATTAGCATAAAAAAATAATGAAAATGCATTGATATGGCGTGTAGATTCGAATACGATTAAGGAAAAATTCATGTACAGGGTAACTGTGTTCTACCGTTTCTTGAGGTGCAGAGGTCTGATTTCGATTGGGGCAGATTCCTGGATGTATCAGGAGTGCAATGGAATTGTTATTTTGCTTTGAAACACGCTGAAACTAGGAAAGCAGTTTTGAAATTTTCTTGAAAAAGTGCAAAGTTTGTCTATGGCTTTAGGCGCAACTTGGAGGTTTTGAGCTTTAGGGTTAAGTTCTGTTTATGTATGGGAAAGGATTAGGGTAAGAATCAAGTCCAAAAACCCTTGTAATCATGAATCCAATATTTGATTTTTTATGAAATCTTTTCAAATCTTTTTCATGTGTTTTGATACCAATCATGGCCAAATCCTTCCTTTTTGGATGTGCACGAAATCTTGAGTCTTTAAGGAGTCTATTAGCTGTATCACAATATTCAAAACACATGCTTTGCTATTTTTATCATATTTTATTTAATTAAATGAATTAATGGTGATTAAAAATTCAAATAAATAATAAAAAATGATGAAACAACTTCCCTTTGGGCCAATGGTCGTGCATAGCCTTTGAATGATGATTCTTGGAAGAAAATGTGGCCCATTAGCAATTTTGAGGCATTTGAAGTAAAGTTGACTTTTCAAAATTCCCAAAAATTTCCCAACTTCCACAAGGCATATCTTGCTCAATTTTTAAGCTTTGATCATGTTCTTGGACATTTTGGAAAGGTATTGTAGTCCTCTAACCAATGCCTTTGGTCCCATGTCATTTTGATTTACCAATCTCAAGTTATGGCCTTTGACTTAAAGTCCCTTTTTGTTGACTTTTGAAAATGACCTATAATGTTGAGATTGATAACTTTTTGTGAGAGCATTTCTTGGACTTGAAGTGTGAAGAGGAGTTGTAGGAAATGTCTTTCTATTTAAAATGAGCTTTGGATGGAATTTTTCTGATAAACCATGTGGAAGTTATGCCTTGGTCAAGTTACATTTGACTTTTTCAATTGTCCAAATATGGAAACTTTTGCATCTTGAGACTTTTTGAGCCATACCTTGAAAATCATGATCAAAATTTGATCAAATGATGTTTGTGGCTTCAAAATGAGATGTTGACCAAAAATTTGAACTTTTGACTGTCAAATGACCATTTTGCCCCTGCAGTTGACTGTTGAGCAATTAGGGTTTTTTGACTGTGCAATTTTGTGCTGTAAGTCTTGAAACTTGGTATGAGGATGCTTGACCATGTTTATAGGCATGTGGCACTTGATTGGACCCTTGAAAACTTCAATTTCTTTGACAGAACCAAAACCCTAGTTTTTGACTGTTAGGAGGCCCTTGAACTGTGCAACCCTTGGGGAGATTTTGAAGCATGCTCTTTGCAAATCTTAGAGAATATGGGAGGGCAAATTTTAGGGTACAACAGTTGGTACCGGTAACCCTTGAGTCAATCGGGGAGAGTACGGGGCCGCCGCATGGTGTCATGAAGCATCAACTGACCTTAGAACCTTTAATTGCGCAACTTGGCCATTAGAAAGTAGTGAGATATCCGACCTCGGTGTAGAGCTGAGAACTGGTTGATACTCGATGCTACATTCATTGAGATCAGACTTTCGGGATATTTCAGCCCCAAGAAAAGATTGTGTGGGTTGAGACAATGCCGATAAAGGATGGTCAGTGATATTGAGATCCTCTAGAACCCGGTTACTATTTCTAAGACAGGTTTGAAACCAACTAACTTCAAGAGGGTATTATCTTTGACCTCATGCAAGCCTTAAACCTAAGGACTTTGTGTGATTTGACTGTGCTTGCTATACCTGTGTTTGTTATACCTATGTTTATCATGACATCATGCATCATAACATAGCATCCATTCTTATTGCACTAACCATTTCAAATATCAGGGGAATTTATCTTTGACCTATTTTATAGATCATGGCTTATGTCCTTAGAAACACTATCCGAATCAGCTTTGTGAAGATACCTTCCCAACTCAAAGAGCTAGTATCAAAGGTTTCTGAAACTTCTACGTTCACCAAGAGACATGGTCGACTTCTCGACCTAGTTACTTAAAACTTTAATGAAAAGATGACGAGTGTGCTTTTTCAGTTCTTTGATCCCAAGCACCACTGCTTCACCTTTCCAGACTATCAATTGGTACCTACCTTGGAAGAATTATCTCAGCTATCGGATATGCCCATTCTTGAGCAGTTACCCTTCACAGGTTTAGAAGAAGCTCCTAAGCCATAAGTTATTGCCTCAGCTTTACATCTAAAATAGGTCGATGTGGTATCCAATTGGGAAACAAGAAGGGGGGTCAAGGGTTTTCTAGCTAAGTTTCTGATAAACAAAGTCCAGCTGTTTTGGGATGATGCGGATTTTCAGGCTTTCGAGGAGGTCTTAGCTCTTCTAATCTATGGGTTAATCCTATTCCATAATTCGGGCTCATTCGTAGACGTAAATGCTATTAAGTTCTTTCTCTCTCGCAACCCGATGCCTACTTTGCTCGGAGATATTTTGCACGCTCTCCACACTCGTACCATGAAGAGAAGAGGGATTCTTATGTGCTATACACCATTGCTGTCGAGGTGGTTTATTTCTCACCTCCCTAAGTCCATACTGAAGAATGAAGAAGGTTTGGGTTGGTTGCAAAGGATAATGTCGCTCGCTCATACGAATATTCTTTGGTGTTCTCGAGCTATGGAAAACACTACTATTATTGATCGTTGCGGAGAATACCCTAATGTCCCGCTACTTGGCATCAGAGGGGGTATAACCTATAACCCTTGTTTATCCCTGCGACAATTTGGTTATGCTCGAAGGGATGGTCCCCATGAGTTACTTATCGAGGGTATTGTATTCAACTACGAGGATGATATCAAGGAGTATCTCCGGAGATTCATACGAGCCTGAGGCATGGTAAACAGATCGGGCTCCAGGACTTTGGGACCAAAGACTTCCTTTCCTATGGAACCCTACCTACAATGTTTACGAGCTCGTGCCCAACAGCTTATGATGCCCTATATGGCTGTTTTTCCAGTGATTGTGGAACCCACTACGGAGGAGGGCATTCCTTACACAGTTCTCTATCCTTATATGCCCACTGATCTTGGAGAATTACATAGGTCTTGGATTCAGTTGATGAAGGAACGAGATGCTTACAAGGATCAATTCCATGCTCAGGAGAGGAAGGTTTTAGAGCTCACAAAGTAGTTGCATGAAGAAAGGAGACTCGATGACTATTCCGGCACAAAGAGGAAGCATCCATAGGAATTTTTATTATCTTTTATAGTTTCAAGTTTATTTTTAAATTGTAACTCCTAAAAGGCATTTGAACTTCGAATTCAGCTAATAAAGTTTTTGTTTATTGTGGTTTGAAAATTTTAATTTCTCGAAGTCTTTGAAATCATTGCATTCACATTCCATCCATAACAAATCATTACAAGTACCATTACAGGTTTCACATCTTCTTCGTTGTTCATTTCACGCAAAAATGTGTTCCGAACAAAGCATCAAGGACCTTCAGGCACAGAACACCCAGTTCCAACAAATGTTCATAAGTCTGGAAAAAGGGCAGGAGGATCTGAAAGCCCTCATTCTGAAAGACAAGAAGAAGAAGAAGGTTGTCGGTATTCTGAATATGGGCCGAAGATTTAGAGAGTGGTTGAAGCGTCCAACTGATCTGACCTCTTCATCCAAGGAAGGGGAGAACCAAGAAGGAGAGAAGGACCCTAGCCCTGCAGTCTCTGATAATGATACTGATTATAACAATGAGCAATATCCTCCTGCTGAGGACAGATACAAACAGTTAGAGGATCATCTGAGTGCCATGGAAGTTCAAAGGATACCTGGGTTGGATTTTAAAGAATTGGGTTTGGTGTCGGGAGTGGTCATCCCGCAGAAGTTCAAAGCTCTAGTTTTCGCTAAGTATGATGGGGTGTCCTGCCCAAAACTCCATCTCCACTCTTATGTCAGGAAGACTCAGCCCTATACAGTTGATAGAAATTTGTGGGTTCATTTCTTTCAAGATAGTCTGTCAGGGACTCAACTTGAATGGTTCTACCAGCTAGAGGGAGAAAATATACGAAACTGGGAAGATCTAGCTGCTGCTATCTACAAGCAGTATCAGTATAATTCCGACCTTGCTCCCACTCGTACTCAGCTCCAGAGTATGTCCATGGGTGCAGGTGAAGGTTTTAAAGATTATGCACAAAAATGGAGAGACTTGGCTGGAAGAGTTCAACCCCCATTGTATGATAGGGAGTTGGTTGATATGATTCTGGGGACGCTATCTGGTCCATTTTTCAATCATTTGATCGGCAGTTCATCAGCTGGTTTCACCGAGCTGATCCTAACTGGGGAAAGAGTATAAGTTGGAATTCGAAGCGGAAAAATACAGAAGGATGCCTCGTTAAGTTCAGTAAAGAAGCCTTTTTCTTGTAAGAAGGAAGCCAGTGCCGTCTATACCCCGAGGGGTCAGAACAGGGCTGAAGACCGTCAGACAGTAAGTGCCGTGATGATACCTAGACCTACAGTTGCTCCACAATGCAACAATCAACAAAGGGTGGAAAGGCCACAACAACAGTTTACCTGCATCAACATGACATTAGCTGAAGTTCTACCTTATCTGCTGAGATCTAACTTGGCAACCTTGAGAGAGGCTCCCAAGAATCCAAATACTACATCTCCCCGATATAATCTGAATTCCCGATGTGCCTATGATTCTGAGAGTCCTGGCCACGATACGAATGACTGTTGGGCTCTGAGAAACAAAATACAAGACTTGATTGAATCTAAGGAGATATATTTTGATGCTCTGGAGAAGCCAAATGTCATAACTGCTCCCATGCCTAAACATGTTCGTGGATTCAATGTTATTGGTACTAATTTGTTTGTTATCTCTGTTGACGAAGTTTCTACTCCTCTCATGACTGTCAAGAAGAATTTGCTGTTGGCCGGTTTATTTCTGGGTTGTGGTGAAGGTTGCCACATGTGTTCGTTTCTACCTTCTGGTTGCCGTTTGCTGAAGTTAGGTGTCCAACGCTTGATAGATAGCAAAGAAATTCTGTTTGAGAAAACTATGGTCCCTTTTGTTCCAGTTGAAGACGTTGCCATTATAACCATTTCCGCCAATTCTTCCAAGGTTTCCTCGAGAAAACCTGTTAGGATTACACCGCTCCAAGAATTGCTCCGCTGATAATCATTGTTCCTGGTCCTGTCCCATATGTCTCTGATAAAGCTGTTCCCTGGCATTATGGTGCCGATGTGTACTATCATGGCATCAAACAAGACTTGAAAGACGAAGAGGCTGATCCTGATATTGGTAACATTGTCGGAACCAGCAAAGTTACCCGAAGTGAAAGCGTTTTCTTTCCCGAGATATCCCCTAAGACTGTCAGCAAGCCCATTGTCATTACATCTACTGTTCCTGCTAGTACATCAACTATTATTCCTGTTCTTACTCCAGTCGACGAATCCTCTAATACTCGTGGCAAAGAAGTTGTAGGTGAGCCTGCCCGAACGGAGGCGCCTAAGAAAATTGTTGTGGAAGCCTCTAAACAAGAAATAGAGGAAATACTGAAAATTATTAAGAAGAGCGCTACAAAGTGGTCGAGAAGCTGGGGCAGACCCCATCAAAGATATCCATGTTGTCTTTGCTATTGTGCTCTGAGGCCCATGCAAAGGATTTAATTGCATTTCTCAAGACTGCGCATGTGCCGCAAGAGACTTCAGCTGATCAGTTCAAAGATTGTGTGGCCAGCCTGACTGCTGATAATAGGCTGGGTTTTTCAGATGCCGATCTGACTCCGAAAGGAAGAAGGCATAATAATGTTCTGTATGTCTCGATTGAATGCAGGGGCACCACTATGGCTCATGTGCTGGTAGATATTGGGTCTTCACTGAATGTTCTGCCGAAGAAGGCATTGGACCGGTTGGATTGCGAGGGTTTAACCCTAAATCCTAGTAACATTGTGGTAAGGGCTTTTGACGGATCAAAGAGAATGGTGCACGGGGAAGTGGACATCCCTGTCAAAGTGGGTTCTCAGACTTTTGGGTCCACTTTCTATGTGATGGATATTAGGCCATCATATTTTTGCTTGCTGGGTCGTCCTTGGATCCATGAGGCTGGGGCAGTCACCTCCATACTCCATCAAATGCTGAAGTATCTGGTGAAAGGAAAAATCGTCACAGTGTGGGGTGAAGAAGAGTATATGGTGAGTCACCTCAAATCCTTCCCCTACGCAGAGATGGACGGGGAATTTATCGAAACTCCTTGTCAAAATTTTGAAGAAGTCCCTCAGATCTTGGCATCGACTGAAACTGCTAGCAACAAACCTCCGTTGAAGATGGCTTCTCTCAAGGACGCCAGGGTTGTGGTTGAAGAAGGTGGGTGTGCCAATTGGGGTCAGCTCCCTGATTTCACCCATAAAACTAACAAATTTGGTTTGGGATTTACTATAGGGGCTCAAAGGGCTGTTAGACGCGCTCGGGCTGGAGAACCTCCCCTACGCATTAGCAACCGTGGGATTAACGCCATTGAAGATAGTGAAGAGGAATCATACCTTGACAGCTGGATCTACCCAACTACCAACGGTGGACCGAGCAACTGGACGACTAGGGACTTCATACCTGTTTCTTTTATTCCGCAGTAATTGACTTATTTGTTTTAAGATTTGTAATAAATAATTTGAAACTTTATGGCCCGGGGCACCTTGGCTTTGCTTGTGAGGGCTATTATTTTTCATCTCATAATCATTAATAAAGCATTGGACATTTCTGGAATACAAATTTTGCGCTCTCTGTTTTTCTTTTCTGTCTTTCACTTTATCAAAACAACTATCTCTTACACACACTCGCGTATCATAATGCAGATCCATATCCACTCTGGATCCAATTGATAACAGCTCTGCTATTGCCAGTTATGACTTCCAAAATCTGATCAACCAAGCCGAGGACGAAGGTGAGGATGATTGTGAGGTGCCCGGAGAACTTGCTAGGCTACTACAACAGGAAGAAAGGGCCACACAGCCCCATGAAGAGCCGGTTGAGACAGTGAACTTCGGTACTGAGGAAGACAGAAAAGAGGTTAAAGTAGGTGCAAATCTGGAGCTTAGCGTCAAACATAGGTTGATACAGATATTGCACGACTATGTTTAGATCTTCGCCTGGTCCTAGAAAGACATGCCTGGTTTGGATACTGATATTATGGTACACCTCCTGTCGACTAAGGAAGACTGTCCCCCGGTTAAACAGAAAGTCTTCCGTATGTGTCTTGAAATGTCCGAGAAAATCAAGGCAGAGGTCATGAAACAGTTCGATGCAGGATTCTTAGCTGTCACTTTGTATCCACAGTGGGCTGCTAACGTTGTTCCGGTACCTAAGAAGGACGGTAAGGTACGAATGTGTGTTGATTATAGTGATCTGAACAGGGAAAGCCCCAAGGATGACTTCCCACTTCCTCACATTGATGTTCTGGTTGACAACACCGTGCAACATAAAATATTCTCCTTCATGGATGGTTTCTCGGGGTACAACCAAATCAAGATGGCTCCTGAAGACATGGAGAAGATAACTTTCATCACACAGTGGGGAACCTTCTGCTACAAGGTGATGCCTTTTGGGTTGAAGAGTGCTGGGGCAACCTATCAGCGTGCCATGGTCGCTTTGTTTCACGATATGATTCACCACGAGATCGAAGTGTATGTTGATGACATGATAGCCAGGTCTCAGACTGAGGAAGAGCACCTTCATCATCTCCAGAAATTGTTTGACATGTTGAAGACATACAAGATGAGGTTGAATCCGAACAAGTGTACCTTCGGGGTAAGGTCTGGCAAGCTTCTGGGTTTTGTCGTCAGTGACAAGGGTATTCAGGTAGACCCTGCGAAGGTATAAACCATACAAGAGATGACGGTTCCCCGCACAGAGAAAGAAGTTAGAGGTTTCTTGGGACGTCTGAATTACACGCCACGTTCATTTCACGTCTGACCGCTACTTGTGAGCCAATCTTCAAGCTTCTGAAGAAAGATCAAGTGGTAAAGTGGAATGATGAATGCCAGACCGCTTTCGAAAGAATCAAGGAATACCTTCAAGAACCACCAGTTCTGATGCCTCCAGTTGAAGGAAGACCTTTGATATTATACTTGACAGTGCTAGACAATTCAATGGGGTGCGTGCTGGGGAAGCATGACGAGTATGGCCGAAAAGAGCACGCCATTTACTACCTTAGCAAAAAGTTTACTGACTGTGAGACCCAATACTCATTGCTCGAGAATACTTTTTGCACTTTGGCATGGGCTGCTTGCCGGCTGAGACGGTAAATGCTGACTCACACTACTTTGTTGATATCAAAGATGGATCCGATCAAATACATTTTCGAGAAGCCCGCTCTCTCCGGAAGGATAGCAAGGTGGAAAATGGTCTTAACCGAGTACGACATATATTATACGATCCAAAAATCTATAAAGGGGAGCGTATTGGCTGATCATTTGGCTCATCAGGACGTGGATGACTACCAGTCCATGATTTTTGAGTTCCCGGATAAGAATATTATGTTGGTGACCGACTACGAAGAGCCTTAACCGGATGAAGGACCTGAGGAAGGATCTCGATGGTCTATGTATTTTGATGGAGCCTCTAATGCACTAGGTAACGACATTGGCGCTGTAATCATATCTCCTGAGGGCTGTCATACTTCGTTCACTGCCCGATTATATTTCGACTGCACCAATAACATGGCGGCGTATGAAGCATGTATTATGGGTCTTCGAGCTGCTATTGACCTAAAGATTAAGTTCTTAAGTGTATTCAGGGATTCTGCCCTGGTGATTAGTCAGATAAGAGGCGAGTGGGATATGAAGCACCTGAATCTCATTCCTTACAGAGAGTATGTACTGACATTGCTCCCGCACTTTGAGGAGGTGACCTTCGAACATTTCCCACGAGAAGAGAACCAGTTGGCGGACGCGATAGCTACCATGTCTTCCATGTTCAAAGTTAGGTGGGACAATGAAGCTCCCCAAATTACCATTGAGAGGTTGGATGAACCAGCACACTGTTGTGTGATCGACACCGAAGAAGTGGCAGACAAACCCTGGTTCCACGAAACAAAATGGTATCTCGAGGTTCAGGAGTATCCCGAAGGGGCATCTGTCAATGATAAGAAGTTTCTGAGAAGGTTCGCTGCAAAGTTCTTCCTCAGTAACGAGATCCTCTATAAGCGCAACCATTACTCCACACTACTACGGTACATAGACAAGAGCGAAGCAGAAAGGATCATGACGGATCTACATGAGGGCACTTTCGGAACCCATTCTAGTGGATACACCAAGGCTAAGAAAATCCTACGGGCATGATATTACTGGTACACTATAGAAGCCGATGGTTATCAACACTCTAGAACCTGTCATAAATGCTAAGTCTATGCTGATAAGGTGCATATACCTCCGGTTCCTCTGAACGTCCTGACAGCTCCTTGGCCCTTTGCGACGTGGGGCATTGACATGATCGGCGAGATCATACCTACTACGTATAAAGGGCATCGTTTCATCTTAGTAGCCATTGATTACTTCACGAAATAGGTTGAGGCAACCTCTTTTGCTACAGTAACCAAGAATGTCGTAGCGCGGTTTATCTAACACAACCTGATCTGTTGATATGGTGTACCCGAGAGGATTATTACTGACAATGGTACGAACCTCAACAACATAATGATCACCGAACTCTGTAAACAGTTCAAGATACAACATCATAACTCTTCTCCCTACCGGCCGAAGATGAATGGGGCTGTTGAAGCTGCTAACAAGAACATCAAGAAGATTGTACAGAAGATGACAGTGACATATAAAGACTGGCATGAGATGTTACCATTCGCTCTTCATGGGTACCGTACCTCAGCACGGACGTCAACAAGGGCAACACCCTACTCTCTGGTATATGGCATGGAGGCAGTCCTACCCATAGAAGTCCAGATACCTTCTCTCAGAATCATGAAGGATGCAGGTTTAAACGAAACGACTGGATCCAAACCCGACTTGATCAGCTAAATCTAATCGATGAAAAGAGACTTACTGCTATCTGCCATGGTCAGGCATACCAAAAGCGAATGATCAAGGATTTTAACAAGAAAGTCAGGCATCAAGAATATCAAGTCGGGGATTTGGTGATCAAACGCATCATACTGCCGCAAGGTGATCCCAGGGGAAAATGGACTCCCACGTATGAAGGGCCATTTATGGTTAAGAACATTTTCTCGGGAGGAGCTGTGATTCTAACCAACATGGATGGTGACGACCTTCCTCACCCCGTCAACGCAGACATGGTGAAAAGATACTACGCATAATCAAAGACCCGCTAGGTCGACTGGCCTAGACAAAAATAAGGGCTTCCTGGAGAACAAAAAGGGTTCGGGCAAAAGTAAGGGATGCAAATGAAAAAATATGTACACCTGGCAAGTCGAAAACCCGAAAGGGAGGCTTGGGCAAAAAAGGGTATCCCGGTGGACTGAAAACCCGAAGGGGCGGTCTAGGAAAAAGTTAGGGATTGAAGCGTATCACTATGTCTCATTGGATCATCTTGCGACCAGACTTCGGTATCAGCTATCAAGCTCAGACGGCGCCAATCAATCTGATCAACCTTCGGCCAAGCAGCAAAGTGATGAGACGCTTGAAGATATAAAGGCAATAGAAAAGTTAGAACCCAATGGGGTCATTTCACATAGCTTTTTTTCTTTCTTTCTTTTGCAAAAATTGTATAATTTCTATCTTTTGGCGGCGTTCTCTTACTAGGACGTCAGCCTCCTTGTACAAAACGCCTATTACAGGCCAACTTCAAAAATCAGTACAAATAATTTTCACAAGGAACTTCAATTTGTTTTCTCTTTTTCTCTTTTGTTTTGCAAGAACGTCCAATGATTTATTTTTGATATATGCATTTGAAAATGATTGCTGCTCATAAACATTTACATAAGAAATAAAGACAATTACTCGTAATTCCAGAAATAGGAAAAAAACAAGTACCAAACCTGACTGTTCCTCTGTCCAGTAGGTATCGGGATAGAGTCAGCTTTGGAACATGATTATTGGTACATACACTCCCCACAGAGTAAAAGTACCCAAAGGCATTGATGTCAGTTTCTCCGAAGTAGAAAGTAACTATCCCCATCTGAAGTTCATAATTGCGCGCTAGTCAGTAAAATTTCATTCCCCAAGCGGAGTCTATTTCTACAGATACAGAAGCTCAATCTCCAACAGAGCTCATCACTTCCAGCAACAAAATTTCATCCCCAGCTGAGTTTATTCCTCCAGATCAGCAGGTCTATCAACAGAGTATCTCTTCCCCCAAAGTCTGGTCCCCACAGAGTTATTCTCCAGCATCTTCTTCCCGACAGAATATTCACAACTCTTCAGTAATAATCATGGATTTTTTTTCCAAACGCGAGCATACCCCGATAGCATTCCGTAAACATACATCATGACATACGCATACATGACATATATAGCATAATCTCATTTATTTTGAGAACGTTATCTCACCTTGCATTTCATGCATCACATATAACTAACCCTGATATTTTTCAGGAAAAGACGATTAGCTTCAACAAATCCAACGGTTGTACATATCGCATCTACAAACAACTAATGGAAACTTAGTTCCTGAAGTCAAACGGGTCAACTAATCTACGCTTATAACCTTACCCCGGTTCATCCTGTAGTTTTACCCAAATTTCTCACAAGGTAACCTTACCCAGTTCCTTCTCACAGCCCTACTATCCAGGCTTTCATATCGAAGTAACCCTACTATCCAGGTTCCTTCTCACAACCCTACTATCCAGGCTTTCATATCGAAGTAACCCTACTATCCAGGTTCCTTCTCACAGCCCTACTATCCAGGCTTTCAATCAAAGTAACCCTACTATCCAGGTTCCTTCTCACAGCCCTACTATCCAGGCTTTCATAGCGAAGTAACCCTACTATTCAGGTTCCTTCTCACAGCCCTACTATCCAGGCTTTCATATCAAATTAACCATACTATCCAGGTTCCTTCTCACAACCCTACTATCCAGGCTTTCATAATGAAGTAACCATACTATCCAGGTTCCTTCTCACAACCCCACTATCTAGGATTTCATATCGAAGTAACCCTACTATCCAGGTTCCTTCTCACAGCCCTACTATCTAGGCTTTCATATCGAAGTAACACTACTATCCAGATTCCTCCTCATAACCTTACTATCCAGGTTCCCCCTCTCTTATCCCCAAGAAGCGGTCCACAACATTGTAAGACTGGGACCCGATCAAACATGATTGGTTTCGCATTTCTCTAGTAAATCACGACACAACATATACCCCGACCAAATACGCAGTACACTCCCGCTTCCTCAAGCCGGAGTTATTCCCTAGTGGAGTAACGAACAACTGAAGCTCCTAAAACTCTAGTTCTCCCGAGACAGGAAATCAGCATCCCCTAGATGGCATCTTTAAGCCCATCTCCTACAATTCTCCGTTGCATCCAGGATGGCATCTTTAAGACCGTCTCCGACAATCTTCAATCCTAGACCTCCAAATGGCATCTGTAAGCCCATTCCTGATATCACAAATCAAGTGCTATTTCATGCGAGTGCAAATTTATGGGCACTCTAGTGTTCAATGATCTTCAGCCTTCAGATCACGAAAGGCAGAACAACCAATCTACATCCTCAGGTTTAAGAAGATTGAACAGGGGAAGCTGTTGTACCCCAAAATTTGCCCTCTCATTTTACTCAATACATGTCAATTGAGGTCCCCAAGTTGCTCAAGGAAGTCCAAGAGTTGACTAGACCAACTCTCTCCTAAGGCAGTATACCTCAAATTAGGGTTTCATTTTTCATCAAGATGAGAGGACCAAAAAGGTCTCCTATGCTCTCCATGGTCTTAATATGTTCCCAAGATCATCCATGCCAAGTTTCATGCCTTGCACAAGAAGTTTGCCCAGCCAACTGCTCAGATGCTTGGGAATCACTATACTAGGTCAAAAGTCAACTGTGGCCCACATACAGTCAAACTTCAAGATTTTTGGTCAACATCATCATTTTGAAGTGTTATCCATAATTTGATCAAGGGTTGATCATGATTCCTCAAGGGATGCTCCAAATTCATCAAAACCCAAAAGTTGCTAAATTAGAGTTTTGCAGGAAAAGTCAACCCAACTTTGACCAAGCATAACTTCTTCATACTTTATCAAAAATTTTCCATCCAAAGTTCATTTTGAAGAGGATGAAATTCCCTACAGTTCATCTTCAGCTTACAAGTTCAAAATATGCACTCACAAAAAGATATGAATACTTTGATCGCGTTTTTGAAGCCTATACAGGTCTTTGCCATTGTTAGGGTTTGTATGTGCAGTTTAGGGGTACCATGTTATTCACAAGATCAAGACGAGTTGATCTATATAATTAGATTCCATTTATCATGCGTGTACATGATTTTTGAATGAGACGGGGTTATAGCCATGGCAAAACGTCCCTAGGTAAAAGTATTTTACCTAAAACAACGGTCCAAGGAAGAAGATAATGCGTGTCAAAGCATGGTTGGCCAATTCAAATTTGGCGCGCGTGTTCTGGCCACTAACTTGTTTTCCAATATATTATATGTTTATTATTATATTAACAATTGAGACATCCAACACAGTTGGTCAGAGTCAGGAAGTTTGAAGCTCATGTCCTGGGTTCGATCCAAGGCGTGAGCTTTTGGCATTTTCTCCATTATTTTCACCAGATCCAGCACACCTCACCTTCTGAGGATCATCACGCGCCCTATGATCTCATCCTCTGGATCCATCTCTAGCCAGATCCAGCACACCTCACCTTCTGAGGAACATCACGCGCCCTATGATCTCATCCTCTGGATTCACCAGATCCAGCACACCTCACCTTTTGAGGATCATCACGCGCCCTCTGATCTCATCCTCTAGATTCACCAGATCCAGCACACCTCACCTTCTGAGGATCATCACACGCCCTCTGATCTCATCCTCTGGATCCATCTCCAGCCAGATCCAATGCCAGCATACGCAGGTCCACCATGAGTCCTCAGAAGATGGTCTCATTGGATCAGGCGCCAGACTCTGGGCCATCCTTCTGGGTTTCAAAAGTTCAACATACACCACCAGTTTGCTTCATCACTCCAGGCCCAAATCTTTCTCTCTTTTTTTAATTCTTTTTTATTGGTTATTTTTAATTATTTTCACAACAAAAATCATTTTTTTAATCATAAAATCAGAAAATCACTAAAAAATTAGATTTTAGTTTTTTTTCATAAAAATATTTAATTGCAATTAATTAATTAGCTTAATTAGATTAATTCAAATTCTTTTTTATAATTAAAATTAATTAGACAAATTAGGTTAAAATTTCAAATATTTTTCGCAACAATAAAATACAAAAAAATATTTCCTCTTTAATTGATTAGATTTTTTAGGACTCAGACTTTATTCTCGTACGTAATTCGTCGCGCGCGCCTTGACTCTCTTTTAATTCAAATTATTGTAATTGTTTCAAGGTTGTAATAGTTTAATTAGGATTTTAAATTCCGCATTTTTTTATTTCACGTCAAGGCAATTGTGTAACTGTTAAAGCCATGTAATAGCTAGGTTTATTTCCGCTTTTACTATTCAGCAAATTATTAACTGTCTAGATGTATGATTAATAGGATTGTATGGCAAGAATGCATGGAAAATTAAAACAGTTAGAAAACCCTAATGTGCAAAGACTAAAATAACTGAAACGAATCACTCGCACATGTTCACTCCTAGGGTTTGCCTCACTTTGGTTGCCTTCGGTAAACAATCATTAAGCATAGGAGATTTTAGTGGTTGCCTTCCAGTCTAAAGAGATCAAATTTTCCCATTCGAATGTTGCCTCGGAAATGTTTCCTTGAAAAGATCTTAAGACTCTAGGGTTACTACTAAAGTTTTCTAACTATTGCTTTAGTGATTGTATTTGTCCCTTTCGAACGTCCCTTAAAAACTCCAACAACGGTGCTACCTACTCCTTAATAGTAGGATAGCGCTGTCTAAAGGATATAGAACAAAAAAGATCTTTTTTCGAGTAGGTAGATGCTAGTAGGTACTTGCGCAAAACAAATATTTTCATACAAACACCTTTCAAAACAGTTTCAAAACAACTTCGTCACATCCTTGAGGACTGATACAAGGGTTATCACAAAGTAAAATATTTTCAAAGCAAGCACACACACAAGCAATTTGAAAAATGAGCAAGTACCTAAGTGCCCATGGAAAACCATGGATAGAAAGGATGCTAACACCTTCTCTTTCTATAATCTACCCATCGTACTCAGAAATATCTCGAAAAAAAGGTTTTTCTATTCTTTTTCCTTTTCCATGATTGGATGAAATAAAAGTCGGTGGTGACTCTTGCTTACCGCGACATTTTGCAAACGCAAAATGCAAACCAGTATTAAACAGTCGGTTCTGCCACCGTATCACAAACCCCAATTCAAACCCCCTTCTTGTGTTTTTCCATTCTTCAATTGGTATCAGAGCGCCTGGTTCTGAGTACAATCACTTAATCGTGTCAGAAAAATATCCAAGCAAGAAAAACACTATGGTGGAACCAAGTCAGAACATCAACAATGACTAGCATGATGAGAAAGACAGAATCAACGGGAAACCTCCAATCTTTGATGGTGAGAACGTCGATTACTGGAAAGACATAATCGAAAGTTTCTTTCTAGCTTATGACGCTGATCTCTGAGATATGGTGACTGATGGATACATACATCCTGTTGATGAAAGAGGTCAGAAGATTGACAGAAAAAGAATGACAGATCAGGAAAAGAGAGATTTCAGAAATCATCACAAGGCTAGAACTACTCTCTTGAGTGCTATCTCATACACAAACTATAAGAAGATCACAAACAGAGAATCAGCAAAACACATGTTTGACTCCTTGAGAATGATGCATGAAGGCAACAAGAAAGTCAAATAAACCAAAGCTATTGCGCTCATTCAAAAGTATGAAGCCTTAAAAATGCAAGATGATGAAACCATTGAAACAATGTTCTCAAGATTTCAAATTCTGATCGTTGGGCTAAAAGTTCTTGATAAAGGGTACTCAACTGCTGATCATATAAAGAAGATCATCAAACGTTTACCCAAGAAATGGAGACCCATGGTCACAATTCTTAAACTGGCCAAAGGTCTGAACAAAATCTCTCTCGAAGAACTTGTCAGCTCCCTGAGAAGTCATGAGATAAAGTTAGAAGAAGATGAGCCCCAGAAGCAAAGTAAGTCTTTAGCTCTTAAATCTAACAAAAAATATGAACCTAAAGTTTCACAGGCAAAAGAAGAAAACTCTAGTGGATCCTCATTAGAAGAAGACAGACTGTCTCTCCTCTCCAGAAGAGTCAATCAGCTATGGAAGAACAGGAAGAGGAAGTTTAGAACTTCCAGAAGAACAGGGAATCATTCTGAACCATCGTTTGGATACAGAAAGTCAAGTAACAGAGACATTGTATGCTACGAATGCAATGAACAATGGCATTACAAAAGCGACTGTCCAAAGCTTCAAAAAGATAAACCTAAAAAGAAGTTCTTTAAGGAAAAGAAGAAAAGTCTCATGGTAACATGGGATGACTCAGACTCTTCTGAAGCTGAAAAAGAATCAGAAGATGAAAGAGCCAACATAGCTCTAATGGGCAACATATCAGATGACATTGGATCATCTTGATCAGAATTAGTCTCAAAGGCAGAAGAGGTATTCTCTAACTTTTGATCTCAATTAGAAGAGAGTCTGTCAGAAATTATTGAAGGATATCAGAAACTTCAAGTCATAAACAAGAACCTGAAAAAGGATCTAGTTTCTGACTCTGAAGAAACTAAGAAACTGAGATCAGAAAAATCTAAGCTGAAAGAAACAATTTTTAAACTAGAAAATAAATTACAAAATGCTCAGAAAGAAACTGCCTCAGAAGTTCCTTGTAACTCTGATGAGATCATAAAGGAATATGATCATATATTTCAAAAATTTCTTGCTAAAAACATAGATAGAAGCAAGATGGATTCAATGATCCATGGAGTTAGCAGAAATGGCAGAAAAGGAATAGGATACAAGGGTAAAGTATCTCAACCTAAGAAAGTTAAGGATATGTGTGATCGGTGGGAATAAGAACTGACTGTTTTGGAATGCTGGTTCGCGTTTGCGTTTGTTTTTGCAAAATGTCGCGGTAAGCAAGAATCGCCACCGTCTTTTATTTTATCCAACAAGGAAAGTACAAAAGCACAGAAAAATTCCTTTTTGAGATTGTTTCTCGGGTTCAGGAGGTAGATTATAGAAAGGGAAGGTGTTAGCACCCTTTCTATCCGTGGTTATCCACGGGCTCTTAGGTACTTGCTCACTATGTTTTCAAAAGTTTGTTTTTCTTTGTGTTCATGGGTTTTGAAAAGAGTTTTGTTTTTGAAGAGAGTGTAAGTGCGAAAAGTTTTGTTTTGTTTTTAAAAGGAGCAAGTACTTAAGAACATCTACCTACTCAAAAAGGAATTAAACTGCGCAAATGTCCTTTAGACAGTGCTATCCCACTATTGAGGAGTAGGTAGCACCATCGTTGGAGTTTTCAGGTCAATTCGATTTAAGGGACGTGTGGTCACTAAAGCAATGTTAGGACGCCTTAGTGGTAACCCTAATGCCTTAGATCATTTTATCCGAGGCAATCGTTTCGAGGCAACTTATGATCTTTGGACAAGAGGGCGACCTCTAAAACATCCTATACTCAATGACCACGTTCGAGGCAACCAAGTGAGGTGTACCCTAAGGGTGGCATGTGCGAGTGCGTCAATTTTCAGTTTATATTATCTTTACATGTCATGGTGAGCTACTGTTGATTTTAAGTCAAGATAGATCTTATCATGCAATCCTAGTTAGCATACATCTAAACAGTTAATATATGTACAGGAATTTAAAGTGCGGGAATTATAAATCCTACATTATTACAAGGCTTCGGGGAGGGGGATTATTTACATGTCCAAAATTGGGGGAATAAAGCAGTAAAGTGTAAAAGTCTTAGTTAAGCTATTACAAACCAGTAGGCAGTTACAATAAAATAAACACGCGCGAATCTTAAAATAACCTCTAAAAATACTAAGAATAAAATCTTTTTGTTGTTTTATTTTATTTTGAGAAAATGATCTAAATCTACTTAATTTTAGTTTTGAGAAAATGTTAAGATAATTAAATGATTAATTGACAAAGTTAATTTAATAGAAAAAAAAACTAGCCTAATGTTTTTGTGTTTTTGATTTTATGTTGATTTAAAAAAAGAAATAAAATGGTTAAAACAAAAATAAAATACAAGGGGGATCCTTCGATCCAGGGAAAAAAAGGAGCTTAGAGCCAAGGATGGAATGGAAGCTTCGATCCAAACAGGGTCATGGTTCTTTCGATTGGGCCAGGAAGTGGGCATGAACAGCCTTCGATCCAGGGAAGGGGATTTGCCTTCAATCTTGGGAAAAATGCCTTCTTCGATCCAGGAGGACTATGGGAAGCTTCGATCCAGAGAAGGTGTCTCCTTCGATCTGGGATGCTATACCTGCAAAAGTATGTTAGCAAAATAAAACTCAGGGCCTGGTATAGAACCCCAGGCCCTTTGATCCTACGTGCGCTGAGTCTTTTCAGGCTAAATCTGCAGCAAATGTTAGTAAACGAAGAACATGACCTGGGGCCAAACCCAAGCCCTTGGATTCTGTCTAGGATGGCAAATTGAATGGGATAGAAAATATGGAGGTGTTATGCAAAATGAAAAGTTTTGACAATTTACCCTCTCTTACCAGCAGATTGAATCCTCGATTTGGGTACTGGCTGGATGGGAGCACTTTCAATCTGAGGGCTTCTGGGCGTGGGCACCTTCGATCTGAAGGACTGCTTTGGCTTTGAAAATTATGACAACCTTTGATGGATTGTATGGGCAGCGCCTCTCCAATGTTTTTTTGTTCTCTGTCCGTGTTTTTTGGATATGTATGCTGGACCTTGTATTTATAGGAGTGTGGGGGTCTAGTAACGGCAAGAGACAACCCATTAAACAGGCCTTTAAAGCCATGAGACAAGAATCAGACACATTAAAAGTTTTCCTTTTTTGAAATATGCATGTCTCTTATGAATCTTGAATGAACCTGGACACTTTTGAATTTTGAATGCATTCAGGCCCTGCTCTTCAATTGGTCCTGATTTGAAAAGAATCCCTCTAGTCGAATCAGCTCTTTAGGAACAGAAAAGGCAAGAATCTGGCCTTTAACTCAGGAATTAAATCCACAAACAACATTTAATTATTTCTATATTTGCAAGGGAAACATGCCATTTTCTCATGTTCAGTGTACCTGGACGTGTTTTTTGAGTGCCCTCCTGATGGCTTTGTTAACAGGCCAGTCGAAAGGCTTTGTTAACAGGCCAATCGAAAGGTGATGTTCATGCTAATCGAAGGACATGGTTAACATGCCTGTCGAAGCTGCCTTGACACAATGCTAAATCGAAGGATCCCTTGGCATGCCAATTGAAATGCTTGGCCCAGGGTGCCAAACGAAAAGGTCTTTCAGAATTCCAATCCAAGGCCTTGACACAATGCCGATCGAAGTGCTTGTTCATAATGCCAATCGAAAGGCTCATTCAGAATACCAATCGAAGGGTATTTCAGAATGCCAATCGAAGGCCTTGTCCATAATGCCAATCGAAGTGCTTGTCAATAATGCCAATCGAAGTGCTTGTCCATGCCAATCGAAATGCTCCTTCAGAATACCAATCGAAGTGCTCCTTCAGAATACCAATCGAAAGGTCTTTCAAAATGCCAATCGAAGTGCTTGCTTGTCCATGCCAATCGAAATGCTCCTTCAGAATACCAATCTGTTGTACCCCAAA
Source organism: Vicia faba (assembly GCA_948472305.1). Classification (NCBI taxonomy): domain Eukaryota; kingdom Viridiplantae; phylum Streptophyta; class Magnoliopsida; order Fabales; family Fabaceae; genus Vicia; species Vicia faba. The sequence continues at coordinate 1,231,688,519 of OX451736.1, read as the reverse complement.
ATTTTCCCTCCCTTTTCATCATCATTTTCTCATCACAACACTCTTGGAGCTCAAGATCAAGTTAGGGTTTGCTCAGCTCAAGGCCCCTCCTTGCACTGTTGACCCAAATTAGGCTTTGAGTTTGCACAAAGATGTTTTGACCTAAAATTCCCAAAGTGACTTTCATACTTCATGTTGGACTTACAAGGTTATCCATATCAAGTTTCAAGCCTTGATTCTAATCTTTGCCCAGTCAATTGGACAATTGACCTAGAAATCAGCTGTATTGAGGAAAAAGTCAATTGTGGCCAATTGACAGTCAAACCTCATGATTTTTGACCCACATCAACATCATGAACTCATATGAACCATTTGGTCAAGTTTGGATCACAATTCCACAAGAAATTTGATCAGATCACCGAAAGGGCAAAATGGTCATTTTTAGGGTTTTGACTGCACAAAGGCAATTTTTGAGTGTTTGACCTAACCAATGGCAAACCAAGCTCACTTATGGACTCAAGGACTCAATGGAATTGTCTTGAAACATTCAACAAGTTCAAAAGATCCCAAATGCATAGGATTGACAGATGAATTTTTCAGTCAACTGATCAAAATTTGACTGTATACTGAAAAGTTGAACTTTGACTTTTTGGTCAAAATCAATTGCCAAGATTCATTTTTCATCAAGACATATCAAATTATGAAACTTGTTCATCAAGAAACCCAAATTTGCAAATTAGGCTTTAAAATGAGAAAATTTCATAACTTAGAATTTTTCTAAGTTATGAAACTTCCTTATTTTTTCCTAACTTTGTCCCATTTTTTCACCAAGATGGAAATGGATTCAAACAAAACTTGAAACATGAAAGTTTTAGTCCATAGCAAAATCTGCAACTTTGATTCACAAAGTTTTCTCAAAGGAAGCTTGTAGCTCAAGTTATGATTTTTGAAACAAGGGTGCAAAACATTTTTAATTTAGAAAATTTTTGACCTATTCTAGGCAGGATTTTTGTCCAACTTCTTGGCCATTTTTCACATGCTTCCACTTGGAGTTTCAATTTGCATTACAAATATGGATTTTAGTACACATTCCAAGCTTTCCAAATTGTCCAAGAACTTCTCAAACACCCTTGTGGATAGAGATAATCGAATTTGCAAAGTTGGCCAAAACTCATTCTTGTCCATGGCCAAAGCTTGCTCATCACAACTTGCATTTTCAATTCAGCTTGTACTAAGCTAGCTTGCAGGCCTAAAAACCAGTTTTACACACCTTAATTAAATGCCAAACCATTGTATTAAGGTATTATTTCATCCATTTGGACATTACATGCTAAACTAATCCATAATTAGAAAAAGCAACTTTGCCATTTTTGAAAAGTAATGCTTTATGTCAAGTTCATGATCTTTGAAGTACAAGCCAGATCTTTGAGTAAAGAGTTTGTAGGCAAATCCCACTGATCAAGAGAAAAGTTTGCAGCATGCTTGAGAGCATTGAACAGGCCTATATCACACTTACACTATCCTTGCTTACATTGAAAGAAAGCTTGCAAAAACTCTCCATCTCTCATTCCTGTCAACACAGCCAAAAGAAAACTTTGCATACATCTTTCACACATCAAAACAGACCTAAGGCACGATTCAACCATCTCTCATACCTCCCAAAACACAAAAACACCCTCTTGCTGCAGAAACAGAGCAAGTTCTGCAACTTGACTTCCACAATCCATTCCACTCGTGCACTTTGGCTAAAACCAGTTCAAATACATTCCATATCATCCATTGGAACTATCCCAAGCTTTAAACCCAAGTTGTAACATCCCTAACATTACTTTCCATTTTCAGTTTTCAGTTTTGCAGATGGACTTCCATAGCACGATTCAGAGTGATTCAAAGCAAGCTAAGTGTTGGAGAAGCGTCCTTGGACTTCAGGCAAGCTGTACCAAAGCTCAAACTCCATTGAAGATACCTACATTGCTCTGTTCAAGTCAAGCTGAAACAGGTAAAACCATGAACTTCTATCTCTCAATCTAGGAAGAGTTAGGCTTAAGTTTGTGAATGAGACATGCTCTACTCATAGCCCTGAAGCCATACATATGATTACTTTTCATTTATTTTATGCGTGCTGTGAGAATTTTGGCCATGAACGTTGAAGAAAAATTAGGTCAGAAATTGGGGATGAAGAAATTCTCCCTGGTTTCTTAGAGTTAAGTCAAGTATTTTATATGTCTGAATTCGTCTCTTGATGCTCTACATTATTGGTGTTATGAGTTTTGCATGAAAGTCCAGGAATCAGGAGTTAAGAAACACATGTTTTTGCTTGTTCAAACAAAGCTGAAGGTTGAAGATGACTGGCTTGGGCTGGGCCTGAGACAGTCCTGCTCTTTGCACCCCCTTTTCCAATTTACACCCCCCCTGGCCCATTGTGTGAAATATTTATCATTTTTGACTTTTTCTTTTTGATTCTGACTTATTATTTTTTGCTCAAATATAAAAAATATTTTTCCATACATTTTTGCATTTATTTGGCATTTATTTGTTTTATTTAGCATATATATGTAAATAAATATAAAAACCTTTTTATTTAAAACCCTAAAAATAATACAAAAAATAAATATTTTTTGCTTACATTTTGAAAACATTTTTTAAAATATACTTTTTTTTTGTAAATAATTAATATTTTATTTTTGTATATATTTAGTATATTTAATATATAATATAAATACTTGTATATTTTATTAGAATACTTAGGATAAAAATATGAAAATAATACCTTTTTATTTTTATTAATATTTGACATCAAAAATACTTTTTTACAATATGCTTCTTATTATTATTTTTTTGTATATAATTAACAAATATTGTATATAATTAATAAATAAATACTATTTATTCAAAAACTAGGGTTTTGCCCTAAATAACAAAAATATTCAAAATTTGACCTTTTTTTATTTTTGTTTATATTTCACATTGAAAAATACTTTCCCATACATAAAAAATCATTTTTGTGCATAATACATTTTTGCATATTTATTGTATTTACTTTACATTGTACAATTAAATATTTGTATATTCGATATGGATGTAATAGTTTAGATTTAATTTCTTGTCAAATATCCCCCCATTCAAACATTTGTACCCCCATCCTCATAATCATGTTATAATAATTTAGGACTTTAAATTTCCGCATTTAAAAGCTTTCAAATTATGCCATGATAGACCTAGGGTTTGTATGCAAATCAAATAACAAATAGCTTGACTAATACAAAGACAAAAAAGCATGAAAATGGACAACACCATGCACACTTGCACCCTTAGGGTTACTCCACTTGTTGCCTTCAAAAATGGGCCATGTTGCATGTTGAGTGTCTTTGGGAAAACAAAAACAAATCAAATGATCATAGTCCCTCGATGACGCTTTCTCAAGTTGCCTAAAAAATGATCAAGTCCCTTAAAGAAAAATTGCCAAAGACACTTGGCACTATTGCATTCATGGTCTAAACGATGACCCGCGCCCGTCCCGTTAACATCCTAACACAAGATTGTCCACCAAATACAATGGTGGAACAATACTGTTAAAAGGGTTAAAACATAGGAAAGATCTTTGAGAAATTTAGGGTAGACAGCTCTTGGTTACTTGACCAAACTTGCAAAACACACTTGCCTACTTTCAAAACACACTCCACAACACAACTTTCAAAACAACTTTCAAAAACATTGAAACATCTTTTCAAAAAGACAAACACCTTTGTAAAACATTCGAGTAAAGAATTGTTACAACGGTTGCCTAGACAAGGCATCTTTTTCAAAACATTTTCAAAACCACCCACACAAAGCACCATTTCACACAATTGAAAATCAAGGCAAGTGATCTAAAACAAGTAACTAAGAGCCCATGGATAACCATGGATGAAAAGGGTGCTAGCACCTTCCCTTTTCATAATCTACCCCCCGAACCAACGAAAACATCTCAAAGGTTTTTCCTGTGCTTTTTAACCTTTCCTTAGGATAAATAAAAAGTCGGTGGCGACTCTTGCTAAACCGAAAAAGTGCGAATACAAATGCAAAACCTCAAGTCAGTTTTCCCACCGTATTACAGAACTGGCGACTCTGCGGGGGAAATAGATTAAAAGTGGGGTTACCTTAGGGTTTTAGATCACCTTTACATACTTGCTTTGATTGCTTTCCTTTTTGGGTTCCTTGTTTGGGTTTGTTGTAAATCCTACACCCGGATTTGGGGGCACCTTTTTAGGTAAATAGCAATAAAACTGTGAGGGAACTGTGCGGGGTATACCGACATGGTTGAAGCAGTAAGCTATGTTAGTGTGACATATTTGTGAGTACCGGTAGCCCTTGAGTAGTCAAGGAGAATACGGGGCCGCTGAGTGATGTCATGAAGCACTAACGAACTCTTAGAACCTTACTTGACCATCTTGGCCTTTTTAGGGGTAGTGAGATGACCGACTTTGGTGCAGTCCGAAGTTGGTAGATACTCGATACTACACTCATTGAGGATTGTTTTCTTGGAATATTTTGGTCGTCAGTTAAGTGGCTAAACCAAAACAATGAACACAGAAAATAATCCAATGATATTGAGCTCCTTAGAACCCGGTTTCTATTTTAGGACAGGATGAGCCAACTAACTTCAAGAGGGTACTTACCTACAAACCCCATGCAAGCCTAAACCTAAGGACTTGCTTTGTGTGAATATGATTACCTGTATATACACTTACTTGCTTTTTCATACATGTACATAACATCATGACATCATACCATAGCATTTTCAATAACCATTTCAAGGATCTCGAGGGTCTTTTTGATGCAGGGGCACGTTGAACCAGACGTCTACCAAGGGGCAAGAGGTTTCTCCTCTAAACAAATGCCATCAAAGATCAAGTGCAACAACTTGAATCAAGGGCTATGACCCACTTGACATGGTGAGCTTGATTCTAGTGGAAAGACATCCGCCGGTGCAAAGTTCTCCAATCAAAGATGCTGACCAAAGCTCAACCTCTAACATTTTTCTTGTGTTTACCCCGAGAGATCCTTGAAAACATGCATCCACATATCATGCATTGCATCATAACAGTTTTTCCTTTTCAGGTTTCCTTATTCTCCTACTGTTTATTTCAGTAGAGATGGCTCTAGAGAGGACTGTCAAGGATATCCAGGATCAAAACGCTCAACTTCAAGAAATGATCTTGAACCTGTCCCAGGGGAAAGAAGAAGTGAAAGCTCTCCTCACAAGGGGCCTGGTCCAGGGGAATTCAAGCAATGCCAGTAGTGATCAGTTGGAGGAACTGCAGTTTGAGCTGGCAACAATGAGGATCCAAATGATGGGACAACTGGTGGGCCAGATGGCTCTCATCCAGGACTTGGCTCAAAGACAAGAAGAGCTCAGGGTTCTCATCAACCAACTGCTTCGGGACAACCAAGTGGGGAAAACATCTGAGGTTGAAGAGCAAGTCACCATTCAACCCCCTTTGAGACAAGAAGACAAAGGAAAGGCTCCTCTACTTGCTTCAGGGTCATAAGCCCATCAACAACCTCATCAGCGTCAACGGGGTAATCAGCGTAAGCAAAATGCGTCGGGAAGACAGTTCACTAAGACTGACATACCGTCATCTCTAATACTGGAACGCTTGTTGGAGGTCAATCTCACTGCTTTAAGGGATCCTATTCGGAATCCCAATACCTCTGCTCCTAGCTATCATCCTGACGCATTTTGTGTATACCACTCCTATAGTCCGGGACATGACACCGACGACTGTTGGGCCTTGAAGAACAAGATTCAAGATCTGATTGACATTGGAGTGCTGAGATTCATGCCAGATGGCGAGATGAAAATCTTCCGTTAAGGGTTTCTCCACCTGAAATGACAAAGCTCGAACTGAGAGACTTTTGTTCCATTTGAATTTTCAAAGTTGTAATTTCTTTTGTGATTCAAACAATTATCTGTTGATATCAAACTCTGTTTCATTAATGCATTGCATATGTTTGTCTTGAATTCATCCATTCGTTTTCACTACTCTTATGCTTTCTTTATGATATTTAACTCTTGATAAAAAGCTGTAAGCCTTTAGAGGGAGGATGACGAAACAATACCATAATCTCATACAGTATGCTTTTGAACAGACCTTGCTGATGATGTACATGCATTTCTTTCAAATCCCAAACACTGGAGTTATAAGGAAGATAATCCCTAGTCAACCCCTTCGAGCCAAAGAAGTAAGAGTTTTCTGTTCTAAACAAATTGAAACCTTTGATTTAAACCTGGGGCAGGGTAGTCTCTCAGTTAATTCAAAAAAAATGCGCATTGAAGTCGCAAATTCTCAGTTCGTAATACAACGAATGACATCAAAAACATTCCTTTGGAACCAAAAGACAGTGATGGTTCTTTATCTCATAGGCAGTCAATCTCTCAAAAGATAAAAGCCCATTAAGTCAAAACCTACAAAGGAGGCTTAAGAAAGCCGGGGAATCCCGCTGACTATAATCTCGAAAACAGGAACAGTCAGGCAAAAGTTAGGGATAACGAATCAAAAGAAAGAGGTCATTACAAATCCTCAACAACATGAAAAGTGTTGCAAAAGAAAAAAGGAGATGATGACTGCCCTCCATATTCAACTTGTGTGAACCATCACCAAAAAAAGTCGTTCCAAATTCGAATAGAGTTTGACGCACAATTAACTGAGTTTAGGGTTGAAGAACATCACGAAGAGCGGGTGGGTACAAATATACTTTGAGCCTTTATCCTTTGTTTCTTAAACCGTGAACCAAGCCACGTTACAACCCTTCAAAAGTCCTAATTGAAGCATGGGTTAGTTCGAAAGCATACTATTACAAAAGGTATCCTGACTCCTGTAAGGCTTGGCCCTAAATCTTGTGTTGAATTTATCTTATAAAAAGTTTTCTGCTAAAAAACGCATTTTCTCAAAAATTCAAGACAGACATAAACTTTGCATTACTTGAATATCAATGTTTGCATTTGGCTATTTGTTTGACAGCGGAGAAATTCACACAACAAATATCCGATGAACGAAAGCTCTCTCAGTGAACAAAATCACTTCAAAAAGGATGACACTTCCATTGACAAATCTCCTATCAACAAGGGGGCATGACATGTCACTATCCAGTTAACCTGGGGCAGTCCAGTCAAGATTTCAGCAAATCTTTCAAAGTTCAGTTAACCTGGGGCAGTCCAGTCAAGATTTCAACAAATCTCTCAAATACAGATTTATCTGGGGCAAGTCTCCGTCACCGTCACTTGGGGCATTTAGACATCAATCTCATCAAAGGGTTACATGCAGTCCAAGTGTCCTGACAATATCACAAGCATCTCCTTCTAGAGATAGTTCAGATGTGACCCAGATTTGGCGACATTCCGATATTTATTCCAGATTTCCTTCTAGAGATAGTTCAGATGTGACCCAGATTTGGCGACATACCGATACTTATTCCAGATTTCCTTCTAGAGATAGTTCAGATGTGACCCAGATTTGGCGACATTCCGATACTTATTCCAGATTTCCTTCTAGAGATAGTTCAGACGTGACCCAGATTTGGCGACATTCCGATACTTATTCCAGATTTCCTTCTAGAGATAGTTCAGATGTGACCCAGATTTGGCGACATTCCGATACTTATTCCAGATTTCCTTCTATAGATAGTTCAGATGTGACCCAGATTTGGCGACATTCCGATACTTATTCCAGATTTCCTTCTAGAGATAGTTCAGATGTGACCCAGATTTGGCGACATTCCGATACTTATTCCAGATTTCCTTCTAGAGATAGTTCAGATGTGACCCAGATTTGGCGACATTCCGATACTTATTCCAGATTTCCTTCTTGAGATAGTTCAGATGTGACCCAGATTTGGCGACATTCTGATACTTCTTCCGAGATTTCCTTCTAGAGATAGTTCAGATGTGACCCAGATTTGGCGACATTCCAATACTTATTCCAGATTTCCTTCTAGAGATAGTTCAGATGTGACCCAGATTTGGCGACATTCCGATACTTATTCCATATTTCCTTCTAGAGATAGTTCAGATGTGACCCAGATTTGGCGATATTCCGATACTTATTCCAGGTTTCCTTCTAGAGATAGTTCAGATGTGACCCAGATTTGGCGACATTCCGATACTTATTCCAGATTTCCTTCTAGAGATAGTTCAGATGTGACCCAGATTTGGCGATATTCCGATACTTATTCCAGATTTCCTTCTAGAGATAATTCAGATGTGACCCAGATTTGGCGACATTCCGATACTTCTTCCGAGATTTCCTTCTAGAGATAGTTCAGATGTGACCCAGATTTGGCGACATTCCGATACTTATTCCAGATTTCCTTCTAGAGATAGTTCAGATAAGACCCAGATTTGGCGACATTCCGATACTTATTCCAGATTTCCTTCTAGAGATAGTTCAGATGTGACCCAGATTTGGCGACATTCCGATACTTATTCCAGATTTCCTTCTCGAGATAGTTCAGATGTGACCCAGATTTGGAGACATTCCGATACTTATTCTGGATTTCCTTCTAGAGATAGTTCAGATGTGACCCAGATTTGGCGACATTCCGATACTTATTCCAGATTTCCTTCTAGAGATAGTTCAGATGTGACCCAGATTTGGCGATATTCCGATACTTATTCCAGATTTCCTTCTCGAGATAGTTCAGATGTGACCCAGATTTGGAGACATTTCGATACTTCTTCCGAGATTTCCTTCTAGAGATAGTTCAGATGTGACCCAGATTTGGCGACATTCCGATACTTATTCCAGATTTCCTTCTAGAGATAGTTCAGATGTGACCCAGATTTGGCGACATTTCGATACTTATTCCAGATTTCCTTCTAGAGATAGTTCAGATGTGACCCAGATTTGGCGACATTCCGATACTTATTCCAGATTTCCTTCTAGAGATAATTCAGAATTGACCCAAATTTGGCGACATTCCGATACTTATTCCAGATTTCCTTCTAGAGACAGTTCAGATGTGACCCAGATATGGCGACATTCTGATACTTATTCCCCAAACAGAATGAAGATTCTCATCCTTAAAACCTCAGAAGATTGGTATACTCCCAATTTCTGACCGTTAACAGAATGAAGACTCTCATCCTTAAAACCTCAGAAGATTGGTATACTCCCAATTTCTGACCCCCAACAGAATGAAGATTCTCATTCTCAAAGTGGCGTATAACCCAAGTTCCAGATTAATACCTGTAACAAGCCAGGAAAACTATCTGTGGACGACTGATTGTAGATTAATACCTGAAACCAGCCAGGAAAACTATCTACATAAAGAGATTGAAGATTAATACCTGTAACAAGCCAGGAAAAATATCTTTCTTTCTCAGGTCAGAGATTAATACCTGAAACCAGCCAGGACAGCTATCTCACCGACCAACCTTTTCAAGATCCCAGATCAATACCTGCAGCATTCAAAAGATTCTTGCAATCCCCAACGGAGCTAAAACTTCCAACTATCAATCCCCAAGCAGAATGAAGACTCTCATTCTCAGTTCCTCACAGAGTATTCAAATATTCTCCAGTGAAGATCTCCTCAAGACAGGATTCCCCAATAGATTGGCATACAACCCAAGCTCCTGATTCCCCAACAGTGGTCCCAGGACTTCTCATTTTCAATAATCAAAGGATTTTCTATCCCCTGCAACAGTCAAAGATTCACTTTCCCCGACAGCAGTCAAGATTCTATTATCTCCAGGTATCCAGGATTCATCTATCCCCAGCAAGACAGCTACTCAGCTTACATGCGCATCCATTCATATCATAAACATTGATGAAGTACAATTCATTACATCATGACATTGCATACAACTAACTCTTTACCTTTTCAGGAAAGATCAATCAACAGACAAAGATCATCATCTTCTGAGATTCCTTCTAGAGACAGTTCAGATGTGACCCAGACATGGCGACATTCTGATACTTATTCCAGATTCTTTCCAGAGACAGTTCAGATGTGACCCAGACATGGAGACATTCTGATACTTATTTCAGATTCCTTCCAGAGACAGTTCAGATGTGACCCAGATATGGCGACATTCTGATACTTATTCCAGATTCATTCAAATACAGTCCGGATACGATCCAGATTCGGATGTAATTCTGTCACTCATCAAAAAGCAATTCAACAATCATTTCTCAATGGAATCTTTAAGCCCATTCCCTCCAACTACGCTTTGACGAGTGCAAATTTTTTGGGCACTCTAGTGTCCAATCTCCTTTTACCTTCGAGTCGCGAACGACAAACCTGCCAATCTAACTCTTCACGTTCAAGAAGATTGAACAGGGGAAACTGTTGTACCCCAAAATTTTCCCTCCCTTTTCATCAACATTTTCTCATCACAAGACTCTTGGAGCTCAAGATCAAGTTAGGGTTTGCTCAGCTCAAGGCCCCTCCTTGCACTGTTGACCCAAATTAGGGTTTGAGTTTGCACAAAGATGTTTTGACCTAAAATGCCCAAAGTGACTTTCATACTTCATGTTGGACTTACAAGGTTATCCATATCAAGTTTCAAGCCTTGATTCTAATCTTTGCCCAGTCAATTGGATAATTGACCTAGAAATCAGCTGTATTGGGGAAAAAGTCAACTGTGGCCAATTGACAGTCAAACCTCATGATTTTTGACCCACATCAACATCATGAACTCATATGAACCATTTGGTTATGTTTGGATCACAATTCCACAAGAAATTTGATCAGATCACCAAAAGGGCAAAATGGTCATTTTTAGGGTTTTGACTGCACAAAGGCAATTTTTGACTGTTTGACCTAACCAATGGAAAACCAAGCTCACATATGGACTCAAGGACTCAATGGCATTGTCTTGAAACATTCAACAAGTTCAAAAGATCCCAAATGCATAGGATTGACATATGAATTTTTCAGTCAACTGATCAAAATTTGACTGTATACTGAAAAGTCGAACTTTAACTTTTTGGTCAAAATCAAGTGCCAAGATTCATTTTTCATCAAGACATATCAAATTATGAAACTTGTTCATCAAGAAACCCAAATTTGCAAATTAGGGTTTAAAATGAGAAAATTTCATAACTTAGAATTTTTCTAAGTTATGAAACTTCCTTATTTTTTCCTAACTTTGTCCCATTTTTTCACCAAGATGGAAATGGATTCAAACAAAACTTGAAACATGAAAGTTTTAGTCCATAGAAAAATCTGCAACTTTGATTCACAAAGTTTTCTCAAAGGAAGCTTGTAGCTCAAGTTATGATTTTTGAAACAAGGGTGCAAAACATTTTTAACTTAGAAAAATTTTGACCTATTCTAGGCAGGATTTTTGTCCAACTTCTTGGCCATTTTTCACATGCTTCCACTTGGAGTTTCAATTTGCATTACAAAGATGGATTGTAGTACACATTCCAAGCTTTCCAAATTGTCCAAGAACTTATCAAACACCCTTGTGGATAGAGAGAATCGAATTTGCAAAGTTGGCCAAAACTCATTCTTGTCCATGGCCAAAGCTTGCTCATCACAACTTGCATTTTCAATTCAGCTTGTACAAAGCTAGCTTGCAGGTCTCAAAACCAGTTTTACACACCTTAATTAAATGCCAAACCATTGTATTAAGATATTATTTCATCCATTTGGACATTACATGCGAAACTAATCCATAATTAGAAAAAGCAACTTTGCCATTTTTGAAAAGTAATGCTTTATGTCAAGTTCATGATCTTTGAAGTACAAGCCAGATCTTTGAGGCAAGAGTTTGTAGGAAAATCCCACTGATCAAGAGAAAAGTGTGCATCATGCTTGAGAGCATTGGACATGCCTATATCACACTTACACTATCCTTGCTTACATTGAAAGAAAGCTTGCAAAAACTCTCCATCTCTCATTCCTGTCAACACAGCCAAAAGAAAACTTTGCATACATCTTTCACACATCAAAATAGACTTAAGGCACGATTCAACCATCTCTCATACCTCCCAAAACACAAAAACACCCTCTTGCTGCAGAAACAGATCAAGTTCTGCAACTTGACTTCCACAATCCATTCCACTCGTGCACTTTGGCTAAAACCAGTTCAAATACATTCCATATCATCCATTGGAACTATCCCAAGCTTTAAACCCAAACTGTAACATCCCTAACATTACTTGCCATTTTCAGTTTTCAGTTTTGCAGATGGACTTCCATAGCACGATTCAGAGTGATTCAAAGCAAGCTAAGTGTTGGAGAAGCATCCTTGGACTTCAGGAAAGTTGTACCAAAGCTCAAACTCCATTGAAGATACCTACATTGCTCTGTTCAATTCAAGCTGAAACAGGTAAAACTATGAACTTCTATCTCTCAATCTAGGAAGAGTTAGGCTTAGGTTTGTGAATGAGACATGCTCTACTCATATCCCTAAAGCCATACATATGATTACTTTTCATTTATTTTATGCGTGCTGTGAGAATTTTGGCCATGAACATTGAAGAAAAATTAGGTAAGAAATTGGGGATGAAGAAATTCTCCCTGGTTTCTTAGAGTTAAGTCAAGTATTTTATATGTCTGAATTCGTCTCTTGATGCTCTACGTTATTGGTGTTATGAGTTTTGCATGAAAGTCCAGGAATCAGGAGTTAAGAAACGCGCGTTTTTGCTTGTTCAAACAAAGCTGAAGGTTGAAGATGACTGGCTTCGGTTGGGCCTGAGTCAGTCCTGCTCTTTGCACCCCCTTTTCCAATTTACACCCCCTGGCCCATTGTGTGAAATATTTATCATTTTTGACTTTTTCTTTTTGATTCTGACTTATTATTTTTTGCTCAAATATAAAAAATATAAAAAATATTTTTCCATACATTTTTGCATTTATTTGGCATTTATTTGTTTTATTTAGCATATATATGTAAATAAATATAAAAACCTTTTTATTTAAAACCCTAAAAATAATACAAAAAATAAATATTTTTCAGTTATTATTTTTTGCTTACATTTTGAAAACATTTTTTAAAATATACTTTTTTTTTGTAAATAATTAATATTTTATTTTTGTATATATTTAGTATATTTAATATATAATATAAATACTTGTATATTTTATTAGAATACTTAGGATAAAAATATGAAAATAATACCTTTTTATTTTTATTAATATTTGACATCAAAAATACTTTTTTACAATATGCTTCTTATTTTTTTTTTGTATATAATTAACAAATATTGTATATAATTAATAAATAAATACTATTTATTCAAAAACTAGGGTTTTGCCCTAAATAACAAAAATATTCAAAATTTGACCTTTTTTTATTTTTGTTTATATTTCACATTGAAAAATACTTTCCCATACATAAAAAATCATTTTTGTGCATAATACATTTTTGCATATTTATTGTATTTTCTTTACATTGTACAATTAAATATTTGTATATTCGATATGGATGTAATAATTTAGATTTAATTTCTTGTCAAATATCCCCCCATTCAAACATTTGTACCCCCATCCCCATAATCATGTTGTAATAATTTAGGATTTTAAATTTCCGCATTTAAAAGCTTTCAAATTATGCCATGATAGACCTAGGGTTTGTATGCAAATCAAATAACAAATAGCTTGACTAATACAAAGACAAAAAAGCATGAAAATGGACAACACCATGCACACTTGCACCCTTAGGGTTACTCCACTTGTTGCTTTCAAAAATGGGCCATGTTGCATGTTGAGTGTCTTTGGCAAAACAAAAACAAATCAAATGATCATAGTCCCTCGATGACGCTTTCTCAAGTTGCCTAAAAAATGATCAAGTCCCTTAAAGAAAAATTGCCAAAGACACTTGGCACTATTGCATTCATGGTCTAAACGATGACCCGCGCCCGTCCTGTTAACATCCTAACACAAGATTGTCCATCAAATACAATGGTGGAACAATACTGTTAAAAGGGTTAAAACATAGGAAAGATCTTTGAGAAATTTAGGGTAGATAGCTCTTGGTTACTTGACCAAACTTGCAAAACACACTTGCCTACTTTCAAAACACACTCCACAACACAACTTTCAAAACAACTTTCAAAAACATTGAAACATCTTTTCAAAAAGACAAACACCTTTGTAAAACATTCGAGTAAAGAATTGTTACAACGGTTGCCTAGACAAGGTATCTTTTCCAAAACATTTTCAAAACCACCCACACAAAGCACCATTTCACACAATTGAAAATCAAGGCAAGTGATCTAAAACAAGTAACTAAGAGCCCATGTATAACCATGGATGAAAAGGGTGCTAGCACCTTCCCTTTTCATAATCTACCCCCCGAACCCACGAAAACATCTCAAAGGTTTTTCCTGTGCTTTTTAACCTTTCCTTAGGATAAATAAAAAGTCGGTGGCGACTCTTGCTAAACCGAACAAGTGCGAATACAAACGCAAAACCTCAAGTCAGTTCTCCCACCGTATCACACAATCGAAGGGTCTTTCAGAATGCCAATCGAAAGGTACTTAAAGCACCACTCAAAAATTTTCTTTTTCCTTAGGCAAGGGTTTGTGATCAACCATGCAGGGGGAAGACTTTGGAAAACATGCGAGGGCAAATTTTGGGGTGCAACAATATGGTTATTAAACACACACCTTTGTATTCTCACTTCACCTATGGGCACACACATGACATAAAGTATACTAGTAACATTTTTTCTACTAAACCAAAATTCAAACAGAATTTTGGTAACTGTAACAAACAAGGACCCAAAAAGATATGGGTACCTAAGGATAAAATTGTCTATGTTGCAGATATCTTTAACAACAACATTGAAACACCAATCTTGGTACCTAGACTCTGGATGCTCTCGACACATGACGGGAAGAAAGCATATGTTCCAAAGCCTGAAACTTAAATCTGGAGGCTACGTAGGTTTCAGAGGAAATCAGAAAGGGAAGATCATTGGCTATGGAACTATTGGTAATAGTACTCTTCCCTCTATAACTAATATTCAGTTAGTAGATGGATTAATGCATAACTTGTTATCCATAAGTCAATTAAGTAATAACGGTTATGATATAATCTTCAATCAAAAGTCCTACAAAGCAGTTAGTAAGAAAGATGGATCTGTCCTTTTTAATGGAAAGAGAAAGAACAGTATTTAGAAAATAAAACTTTATGAACTAAAAAGTCAGAATGTAAAATTCTTATTGTCTGTTAACAAAGAGCAATGGGTCTGGCACAGAAGATTGGGGCATGTTAGTATGAGAAGAATATCTCAGATTGACAAACTCAATCTGGTCAGAGGACTTCCTTCCCTGAAGTTTAGCTCAGATGCTCTATGTGAAGTATGTCAAAAAGGCAAGTTTGCAAAATAGTCTTTCAAAACCAAAAATGTGGTTTATACCTCTAGACCATTAGAACTTCTGCATATAGATCTATTTGGACTAGTGAAAATTGCATCCATTAGTGGCAAGAAGTATGAATTAGTGATTGTAGATGACTATAGTAGATGGACATTGGTAAAGTTCTTAAGAAACATGGAGGAGTGACATTCTATGTTCTTTGCATTCTGTAACCAAGTCCAAAACGAAAAAGATTTTAGAATTGTTAAAGTCATAAGTGATCATGGTGGATAATTTGAAAACAAAAAATTAGAACTATTTTTTAATGAGAATGGCATCTCTCATGATTTATCTTGTCCTAGAACTCCCCAAAAAAATGGAGTTGTAGAACGAAAGAACATAACTTTACAAGAAATGGCCAGAACCATGATCAACGAGACTAACATTGTTAAGAACTTTTGGGCAGAAGCAATTAACATAGCGTGTTACATTCAGAATAGAATCTCCTTAAGACCTATTATGGATAAGACTCCATATGAACTGTGGAAGAACAGAAAGCCCAACATTTCTTATTTTCATCCATTTGGATGTACTTATTTTATTCTGAACACTAAAGAACATCTGAACAAGTTTGACTCTAAAGCACATAAGTGTCTCATGTTAGGATACTCTTAACACTCAAAAGGCTATAGAGTATATAATACAGAAACACAGATTGTAGAAGAGTCCATCAGTTTCAGATTTGATGATAAGCTTGGCTCTCAAAAGTCAAAGCAGGATAAATTTTTTGCAGATATAGAAGTCCAATGTACAGGTACTGAAGACATTGCATCAGAAGTTTCTCATAAAGAATCATAGTCAACTCCACAATAATATGTCACAAACATTACAACAACATCTGAAGAGCCTTTCCAAAAAAGACAATCCAGAAGCAGCTTAGCTCATCCGGAAAACAAAATTTTGGGAAAGAAAGAAGACACAATCAGAACAAGATCTACATTCAGAAACTCTAAAGAATCTCTCATGGGATTAGTGTCTCTGATTGAGCCAACTTCCATTGACGAATCCCTTCTGGACAATGATTGGATACTTGCAATGCAGGAAGAATTAAACCATTCACCAGAAACGATGTGTGGGATCTAGTTCCTAAACCAAAAGGGTTCAACATCATTGGAACCAAATGGGTATTCAGAAACAAACTGAATGAACAAAGAGAAGTCGTCAGAAACAAAGCACGACTGATGGCACAAGGTTATAGTTAGCAAGAAGGGATAGACTATACAGAAACCTTTTCTCCAGTCGCCAGGTTAGAATCTATCAGACTCTTAATTTATTTTATTGTAAATAATGGCATCACTCTTTATTAGATGGATGTTAAAAGTGCATTCTTAAATGGTTACATTGGTGAAGAAGTTTATGTGCAAAAACCCCCTGGTTCTGAAAATTCAAAACCTCCAAAACATGTCTATAAACTAAAGAAATCACTATATGGTCTGAAACAAGCTCCCAGAGCTTGGTATGAAAGACTAAGCAGTTTTATGTTAGAAAATGAATTTACTAGAGGGAAGATGGACACAACTCTATTCTATAAGCTATTTAAAAATGACATTCTAGTTTGTCAGATTTACGTAGATGATATTATTTTTGGATCAACTAAAGCCTCTTTGGGAAGAGAATTTGATAAGTCCATGCATGCAGAGTTTGAAATGAGCTTGATGGGAGAACTCAAGTTCTTTCTAGGAATCCAGATCAATCAAACTCCAGAAGGAACATACATACATCAAAGCAAGTATGTTAAAGAACTTATAAAGAAATTTGACCTATCATAATATAAGCCAGCCAAAACTCCCATGCATCCCGCATGCATTCTGGAAAAGGAAGAGGTAAGTTAGAAGGTAGAACAAAAGATCTACAGAGGTATGATTGGTTCTCTCTTATATCTAACAACTTCAAGACCTGATATTCTGTATAATGTATGTTTGTGTTCTAGATTCCAATCAGATCCTAGATAATCTCACTTAACAGGTGTTAAGCGAATTTTCAAGTATCTGAAAGGTACTACTAATCTTGGTATTTGTTATAGAAAAACCAAAGAATACAAATTAGTAGGGTACTATGATGCTGACTTCGCTGGAGACAGAATAGAAAGAAAAAGTACTTCTGGAAGCTGCCAATTTTTGGGAGAAAATCTTATCTCGTGGTCCAGCAAGAGGCAATCCACAATTGCATTGCCAACTGCTGAAGCTAAATATATAGCAGCAGCTGGATACAGCACACAAATGCTCTGGATGAAAATTCAACTTGAAGACTTCAACATATTTGAGAGTAACATTCCTATACTCTGTGACAACACTTCTGCTATTTGTTTATCAAAAAATCCTATTTTACATTCTAGGGCTAAGCATATAAAAATAAAACATCATTTCATTAGGGACTATATTCAGAAAGGAATTCTTTCATTAAAATTTATTGACACAGATCATCAATGGGCTGATGTTTTCACTAAACCCCTTTCTGAAGATAGGTTTAACTTCATTATGAAACATCTCAACATGAAATTATATCCAGAACGATAGTTTTATTTATGTATGTTAACCCTCAGAACTTTGTATTTTTTTTGTGAACATATGATCAATAATTACTCAGAAGTTAGAAGGAAATTGTATCAGGATCTATCTAAGAAGATCTGAACAGTCTCCAAACGGTTCATTTCAAAGATAGAAGCGTGCAAGTTCACAATATCAACATTTGTCATCTCTTCACAAGGGTTTCTTCTAAGGCTGAACACGCGTTCAAACTCTAAAGAGACTAAAGCGTTAATTGGATGCATTGAGACTCGTGTCGTATCGGTAACTGGTTCATATCTCTACGCCATCCCCCTATTTTCAGGAATCATTAATGCTTAGTAATCATTTCTTTTAACCCTTTTCTTGTTAATTAAGTTTCCTATTTTTCCATAAATATGTTGCTCACTTTCACTTTTACTTTTTAACTCTCATTTCTTTTCCCTATTACTTGTGTTATATATTTTTTTAAAAACCCTCAAAAGTCTGTGTGAACAATGGCTTCTTCCCAAACTGCTCAATGCTCTCAAAGTGTTCCTGGCTCTTCTTCCTCAACAGCAGACACGTATGAAGAACCCTCAAGAAAACTCCTAACTACCATTGATTCGCTGGAAGTTCTGTGTGAACTCATTATGGACTTCGTCATTATGAAGGAAAACGGTTATGATTTAACACCTGACGTTGAATTTCAAGGATGGATAAAGTATTTTGATCGTGTACTGGGTCCAATTTTTCCAAGATTGGCTAAAGAATTCTGGATTCATGCTACTTCTTCAAATCATCAGGTCACTTATTTTGTGATGGGAAAGAAAATAGTAATCTCTGAATTTCTCATTGGGCAATTGATAGGTCATGACAGTGGAGGTATTCATTGCAGCGATATGGCAGACAAAAGCTCTGACCTAACAAAGATTTCAAAACAGATTTTTACTTCTAGACAACCTTCAAACAAAATCAAAGATCTGAAAGACTGGGTGGGTACAAATAAACTTTGAGCCTTATCCTTTGTTTCTTAAACCGTGAACCAGGCCACGCTACAACCCTTAAAAGTCCTAGATGAAGCACGGGTTAGATTGAAAGCATACTGTTACAAAAGGTATACTGACTCCTGTAAGGCTTGCTATAAATCCTGAGCTAATAACACATTCTTGAAAATTTTGTTTTACTAAACATGAATTTTTCAAACTTCAAGACAAACATAACTGTGCATTATTTGAATATCGTTGTTTGCATATAGCTATTTGTTTGAAAGCAGAGAAATTCACACGACGAATATCCAGTGAACAAAAAATTTCTCAATAAACAGTCTAACTTCAAATGGAAAAACACTTCCAACCAAGGGGGCACGGCCTGATCATTGTCCAACACATCTGGGGCAGTCAAGTCAAAATTCTAAGGAATCTCTCATAAAGTTTTGAATTGTCGGGGGCAAGTCTCCATCACTTGAGGCATCAAGTGTGATTTCCATCAAAAGAACATGTACAATTCCAATGTTCCCCAACAGATTTCTTCTCAAAAACAACAAACCAGGAGTTCCCAGCAGAAACATTCTAAACAAGGTCGGTTCACGAACAGATACAGTCCATATACAATCCAAAGACGGATGCCATTCTGACACTTATTCCAGATTCTCTTCTAGATACAGTCCAGATACGATCCAGAGACGGATGTCATTCTGGCACTTATTCCAGATTCTCTTCTAGATATAGTCCAAATACGATCCAGAGACAGATGTCATTCTGACACTCATTCAATACATGTTTCAAATACATTTCAGATATGATCCAGAGAAATATGTACTCCTGACACTCATTTAACACATGTTTCAAATACAGTCCAGATACGATCCAGAGACGGATGCCATTCTGACACTTATTCCAGATTCCCTTCTAGATACGGTCTAGATATAATCCATAGATGGATGCTGTTGTACCCCAAAATTTTCCCTCCCATATTCTTCAAGGTTTGCTAAGATCATGCTTCAAAATCTCCCAAGGGTTGCACAGTCCAATTGCCTCCTAACAGTCAAAATTAGGGTTTTGGTTCTGGAAAAGAAATTGAGGTTTCCAAGGGTCCAATCAAGTCCCACATGCCCATATACATTGTCAAGCATCCTTATGTCAAGTTTCAAGACTCACTACATCAAATTGCACAGTCAAAAACCCTAAATGCTTCACAGTCAACTGCAGGGGCAAAATGGTCATTTGACAGTCAAAAGTCAAAAATTTTGGTCAACATCTTATTTTGAAGCCACAAACATCATTTGATCAATTCTTGATCATGATTCTCAAAGCATGGCTCAAAAAGTCTCAAGATGCAAAAGTTTCTATTTTTGGACAGTTGAAAAAGTCAACTGCAAATTGACCAGGGCATAACTTCTTCATGGTTTATCAGAAAAATCCCATCCAAAGCTCATTTTGAAGAGAATGACATTTCCTACAACTCATCTTCACACTTCAAATCCAAGAAATTCTCTCACAAAAAGTTATCAATTTCAACATTATAGGTCATTTTCAAAATTCAACAAAAAGGCACTTTAAGTCAAAGACCATAACTTGAGATTGGTAAATCAAAATGACATGGGACCAAATACATTGGTTAGAGGACTTCACGACCTTTCCAAAATGTCCAAGAACATGATCAAAGCTTCAAAATTGAGCAAGATATGCCTTGTAGAAGTTGGGAAATTTTTGGGAATTTTGAAAAGTCAACTTTGCACAAAAGCTTCAAAAATGCTAATGGGCCTCAATTTCTTTCGTGAATCATTACCCAAAGGCTATGCACGACCCATTAGGCTCAAAGGGAGTTATTTTCTTATTTTTGATTAATTATTTGAATTTTTATTATCATTAATTCATTTAATTAAATTTAAATATAAGAAAAATACTAAATCAATGGTTTTAAATCTTTTTATGCAGCAAATAGGTTCATCACATGCTAAGGATTTCATGCATCAATCAACAAGACCAAATCTTCCATAATTGGCATGGTTTTCATGGCAAAAAGATTGAAAAAGATATAGGAAAAATCAAATATTCAAAACATGAATGCAAGGACTTTGGGCTTGGATTTTTAACCTAATCACGTTCAGATACATATACAAAGAAAACCTAATGCTCAAGGACACGAAAAAACTGCTGACCAGCATAGAACAACATTGCAAAATTTCCATAAAAACTTGGAATCTGAAATCGTACTTGCAGGACTGTTCAAGGCCTGAAACCTATTCTAACCCATTGCTAGACCTTCCAGGAGTCTAGTAGCATCAAGAATCATTCCAAACGCGCAAGGAACTGAAGAATATAGGTCATACGGTTTGTCATATTTTCCAGAAATACATAACATGATTCATGCACTTTTAATCATTTTTCTTGTTTGATTTGCACTAATGAGGACTCTCTGAAGCTATTGGTACCATCCAATTGAATTATAGGCGCCTGAACCAGAATCCACCATGGACGAAAACTAGGTTTTCTGAAACTTCAAATTGGGGCTTTAGGCATATGGCAAAATTAGACCTTAAAATCAGTATGAACAGAATCGTTGCGACATGACGAATAAAATCACACCCTCGCGCTCGATTTATGTTGCTCCATCTGCTAATCGCTATTTTTCCATGGCTGTGTTAGTGGGGGTTTAAAACCCCCGCTATTTGTTTCTTATTTTTCAGGACAAGCGAAGAAGAAGACCGGGTGTCATCACGTGGTTGGTTGATTCAAAAATCTGGCGCGTTTTCTTGTTTTCATATCATTAACTTTTGTTTCTTATCATAATATTTAATGTCTAAATCTATTACAAACGCGTTTGAATGGCATAGTGGTTGGGAACGTGATTGGCAAGCCTTGGGACCTGGGTTCGATTCCCAGGTCCCCCATATAATTTGTTCCAATTTTTCATAAAGCGTTCCAGTGTACAACACGCCCAGAAGTCCATCATATACTCTCATACGTGGCTTGCCAAGTGGCCATGAGCGTTCATCCAGTGGCCAGGAACCAAAGTCCATGGTGTACCCCAGTCAACGCGCGTGCATATAATCTGAAAAGTCAGCATGGATCAAACTTCTATTGGGCCAGATCCCTCAAATCACACCTCCAAAAGGGCCTGATACCCCTCCTATGGTTTGCATTATTTTGATTTTTTATTTGATTTTCTTTAAATTCTTTCTAATGTTCTAATTATTTCTTTTCACCATAAAAATAATTTTCACAATAATAAGTACAGAAAAATAAAAAAAAATGTTTTATTGTTATTAACATTGATTTCACCACTTTTTTTTTTGTAAATAAACTTTAAATGATAAATTTAGTTAATTTTAGGTTTTCAATTTTAATGCTTTTTCTTAAATAAATTAAAGTATGTAGAAATTAGGGGTTTAGCATTTTTATCTTTTTTTCTTAATAAATAATTTTTTCTTATTATCATTATTATTAATTACTAATTTATTTTGTAAATAAATATGTAAAATAACTAATTAGGTTAAAACTTTAACATTTTTTCATTAATAATTAAAAACTACTTAGAATTAGGGTTTCTCTTCAATTTTAATTTCTTTATTTCATAAATACAAAAAAAAAACATAAAAAACATTTCTTTTCTATTAATTTAATAATTAATTAACTTTTAATTTCATTTAATTTCTTTAAAGGGTCCAACGCCCTCGAACATTCAATTCCAATTCCTTTTCGCGCATTTATTCTTATTTATTTTTTTTCAAATATTATGTAACTGTTCAAGCCTTGTAATAGTAATTAGGAATTTATTTACTTTCCGCATTTTTATTCAAAACGGGTCTTTGTTAATTTGGCGATGTATAGACCCGCGCCTTGTAATAGCGTAGGACTTTATTTTCCGCACGTTAATTTCCGCACTTTTAAATGCTAAACTTCGCATGAAAGAATGAATGGCCTAAATTAAAAACAAGCGTAGCTCACCAAATGCATGACAAGATAAAACATAACTGAAAACAACACACGAATTCACACACCACTCTTAGGGTACGCCTCACTGTTGCCTTGCCCCTCGAAACGTGGTCGTCGAGTATAGGACGTCTTAGTGAGTCCTTATGTCCATTGATCTAGTTGCCTCGAAACGGTTGCCTCGGAACAGTTGCCTCGAAACGGTTGCCTCGGAATAAAAAAGATCAATGGCATAAGGGTAGCTTCTAAGGTGTCCTACTGTTGCTCTGGTGACCATACTGTCCCTAAACTCGAATTGACCCGAACACCTCCAACGGTGGTGCTACCTATCTCTCAATGGTGGGATGGCACTATCTTAAGGACATTTACACAGCCTAATTCCTTAGGGTAGGTAGATGACTCATAGATACTTGCTCTAATTCAAAACAACATAAAACTCTTTTCACACCGACACTTTTCAAAAAGCTTTCAAAATAATTTTTCAAAACACTCTTGAGGACTGATACAAGAGTCATTCTGAAATCTTTAAACGAAACTTTTTCGAACCCACGCACTTTTGAAAAGCAAACATCTTTTGAAAACACAATGAGCAAGTATCTATGAGCCCATGGATAACCATGGATAGAAAGGGTGCTAACACCTTCCCTTTCTATAAATCTACCTCCCGAACCGAGAAACTATCTCATAAGGAATTTTGCTGTGCTTTTGTCCTGTCCATGTTGGAGAAAATAAAAGACGGTGGTGACTCTTGCTTCTGCGACATTTCGCGAACCAGCGTTAAACAGTCAGTTCCAGATCGACCGATCACAGAACTGGCGACTCTGTTGGGGACTCTTTTTAAAGTGAGGTGTACCTTAGGACTAAGATCACTTGTGTTTTCAATTGCTTTGACTTGTTTGCGTTATTATTGTGGGACTGTCTTGGGAGTTCTATAGATCCTAACCCGGATCTGGGGATACCCTGTTAGGTAGCATAAGCTGTGAGGGACCTGTCCGGCGTAGACCGACATGGGTGAAGCAGTGGCTACGTTGGTGTGGCGCCTTGGTCTGTACCGATATCCCTTGTGTTGCAACGAGGAGAATATGGGTCTTCTGAGGAGTCATTAAGCACCAACCGACCTTAGAACCTTAAATGACCCAACTTGGCCAATAGAACAGTAGCAGTATGCTACGCCCATTGAGGCTAAACTCTCGCGATGGTTCTGGCTGCAAGAAAAGATTGCGATGATGAAGTTATGACCGATTGAGGATAGTCAGTGATATTGGGATCCTCTAGAACCCGGTTACTTTTGATTAGGACAGGTCTTAACCAACAAACTGAAAGAGGGTAGTACCTAAACCCCATGCTGGCCTAAACTCTAAGGGCTCTTTGTGTGACTTGTGTACCTTCGAACTTGACTACTTGCATGCTTGTTATCTGACACTTGAGTTTCTTGCAGGTTTTGTTTACAGTCCTTAATCTGGACTCATAACAAGGTTTACCTACATTACTCCACGCATAGCACAACATCATACCATCATACCATTGCATACATCCTGCACAAGGGCTAACCCATTTCAAGGATCTCCAGGGCTTGTGATGCAGGTCATGATGAACCAACTGTCTAGCAAGGGGCAAAGAGGATTTATTTTCCTCTAGCCAGGTGGATGACTTGAGTCAGGGGCTATGACCCACTCGATATGGTGAGCCTTGACCCTTGAAGAAGGACTCTCAACAACATGAATTTCCTTCAATCAAGCTACAAAATTCAAACTCTAACGGTTTCTTGTTTACCCCGCGAGATCCTTGAAAACATCGCATGCGTACATACATATCATTGCATTACAGGTACCCCTTTTACAGGTTGCTTACCTTCTTCGCTGTTTATTTCAGCCGATCGTCATAAATCCTGAAACATCTACTGAGCAATCCATCCAGGCCCTCCAGGCCCAGAATGCCCAGGTCCAGGAGTTGATTAAGAGTCTAGCCCAGGGGCAACAAGATCTGAAGACCCTGCTTTTGAAAAAGAAGAAGAAGAGGACTGTGTTGTTCAACCCTAGGCGCAAATCTGGGAATGTATCATAAAATGATGTTGATCAAGCTGCTTCCTCTGTTGGGAAAGACAGTCCCCAAGGGAGAGAGGTTCCTAGTCCAGTGGTCTCCGACAACGAGACTGATTTTAATGATGAGCAGTACCCTCCAGCTGAGGACCGGTACAAGCAACTAGAGGATCGTCTGAATGCCATGGAAATTCAACAAGTGCCTGGGTTGGATTTCGGAGACCTGGGTCTATCTTCTGGTGTGGTGATCCCACACAAATTCAAGGCTCCTTCTTTTGCTAAGTATGATGGGGCATCCTGTCCAAGGCTGCATCTCAGGTCTTATGTGCGAAAGATTCAGCCGTATACTGCAGACAAGAGCTTATGGATCCATTTCTTCCAGGAGAGTCTTTCAGGGACTCATCTCGAATGGTTCTATCAGCTGGATGGAACCACCATTCATAACTGGGAGGATTTGGCTACTGCTTTTTACAAGCAGTATCAGTACAATGCCGACCTCGCTCCTACACGTACCCAACTCCAGGGTATGTCGCTAGGAACGGGAGAAGGTTTTAAAGAGTATGCGCAGAAATGGAGAGACCTTGCTGGGAGGGTACAACCACCTTTGACTGACCGGGAGCTCGTTGATATGTTCTTGGGGACCCTGTCTGGTCCGTTCTTCAACCACCTGATTGGGAATTCTGCTGCTGGGTTTACAGATTTGGTCTTGACCGGGGAAAGGATTGAAGCTGGTATCAAGTCTGGGAAGATGCAGAAGGATGCTTCATCGAGCACCGATAAAAAACCTTTTAAGAAGGAATCCAGTGCTGTCTATGGTTCAAGGAGACAGAATAGACCAGAACGCCCCCAAGCTGTCAATGCAGTGGTGATCTCAAAACCTGCTGGTGCTCCTCAGCATCACAATCAACAAAAGAGCGAGAGAAGGCAGTTCACTCGGCTCAGCATGACCTTGTCCTAGATGTTGCCACAGTTGCTAGAGACCAAGCTGGTGACTCTAAAAGAAGCTCCAAAGAATCAAAATACAACGTCACCCAAGTATAATCCCAATGCCCGCTGCGCTTATCACTCTGACAGCCCGGGGCATACTACAGATGATTGTTGGAGCTTGAAAAATAAGATCCAAGACTTGATTGACGCAAAGGAGATTGAGTTCGAGGCGCCCGAGGCTCCCAATGTGATCACTGCTCCCTTGCCAAAACATGGCTAGGATAGAAAGCACTTTTTGTTCATTTGAATTCAAGTTGTATTTTTCTTTGTTTATTCAAACAATAATATTCAGGTCAAACGTTGTTATTTCATTAATGCATCGCATATGTCTGTTTTGGAATTAATACAATTGTTTTCATTATGTTCAAAATTGCTTTCATTTTTCTGTGATGATCAACTCTCGGTTAACAATTCTAAGCCTCTTGAGGGAGGATGACGAAAACGATACCACGATCTTTACAGTATGCTTTTGAGCAGACCCCGCTGATGAGGTACATGCATTGTTTCAATTCCTAAACACTGGAGTTATAAGGATGATAATCCCTCGTCAACCCCTCTGAGCCAAAGAAGCAGGAGTTTTTCTTTTCGAAAATTAAAACCCTTAATCATAACCTGGGGCAGGGTAGTTCTCTCAGATGATCCAAGTGCATAACGAACGACACCAAAGGAGTCTTTCCAAACCAAAAGATGGTGATGGTTCCGAATAATCATAAAGACAGGCAATCATTATCTATCAAAATAAAAAGCCCAATAAGTCAAAACCTATGAAGGAGATTTACAAAACTGGGGCATCCTGCTGACTGTAATTCCAAAAAGGAAATAGTTCAGGCAAAAAATAGGGATCATAAAATCAAAAAAGAAAGAGGTCATACAAACCCTCAACAAGGAAATGACTGCCTATTCAAAATAAGTTGTCAACATCCGAACCATCGTTGGTATATCAAAGCAAAGACTCAACAAGGTCTAACGCACGATCAGCTGAGTTTAGGTTTGAAGAACATCACGAAGAACGGGTGGGTACAAATAAATTTGAGCCTTTATCCTTTGTTTCTTGAACCGTGAACCAGGCCACGTTATAACCCGTAAAAGTCCTAGCTGAAGCATGGGTTAGTTCGAAAGCATACTGTTACGAAAGGTATCATGACTCCTTAAGGCTTGCGGTAAAATAACGAGTTAACATCACAGTTTACAAAAAAAAACTCACTTGCTTTTATTGAAAAATGCATTTTCAAAAATTTCAAGACAGACATAAGCTTTGCATTCTTAAGATAACATTGTTTGCATATGATTATTTGTTTGAACAACAGAGAACTTTGCGCAACGAATATCCGATGAACGAAGGTCCTCTCAACAAAAGAGTCACCTCCGGTGGAACAAAAGCACCTCCAATCAAGGGGCATGGCATGATCATTATCCGTCATCTGGGGCAGTTAAGTCAAGATTCGGAGAATCTCTCAAAAGGCCAACCAGCTTGGGGCAAATCTCCATCTGGATCACCTGGGGCATTCCGACAACGAATCTTGCCTGATCAGACATCTTCTAGTGGTACGGCAACGCAATACTACTGACAGGGGCATCTCCCTACATTCTGAGAGCATGGACATAGTCGAAAAAAATACTACGCAAAATCAAAGACCCACTAGGTTGACACACCTAGGCAAAAATAAGGGCTTCCCGGTGAACCAAAAGGGTTCGGGAAAAATAAGGGATGAAATGAAAAAAATCTGTACACCCGACAAGTCGAAAACCTGAAAAGGCGGCTTGGGCAAAAAAGGGTATCCCGGTGGACTGAAAACCCGAAAGGGCGGTCCAGGCAAAAATTAGGGATCACATCGTACGACTATGTTCCGTCATCTCGTCCCTTTCCTACCAGAAGAAGATTCATAAATCGGCAGGTATCAAACACCTCACAGGCCTCCCTCTCCCACAGAAACTGGGGCAATAAGAATGGTCTGAACGATCAAGCTGCTCTGTCCTCCAGGCACCAAGGTAAGGTCAGCTGAAGAACGTAACCAAGATACCTTAATTCCCCAGAGAGTGAGACAAGATCCAACAATTCTCCCCAAGCAGAGTGGGTCTCTAATCAGCCCTGAGAAGGCCAATACCTCCAGCAAGTCAGCAACACTCTCCCCAAGTAGAGTTAGCTTACTGTCAGCCTTAAGGAAGTTGGATTATCCCCCAAAGATCTCAATATTCCCCAGGAGTATACAAACATTCCTAACAAGCATCCCCGGCAATCTTGATCTAAGATTGTTCCCCGGCGGAATACCAGACATCCAGTGAAGCCACTTCCCCAGTGCAACCTCAGAAGTTTCCCCAGGAGAACTTAATCAAACTCCCCAGCAGGAAGCTTATCCCCAGTAGATTCTGGAAGCTTGTCATCCGCAGAGCACGAACGCTCCCCCGACTTTATTCAGAAGGTTATTTCCCCACTAGGATATAACTGGGTTATCCTCAGCCAATTGCCACGGAAAGATCGTCCCCGGCGAAGTCTTCCTATCCCCAGCGGAGTTCATCAATTCCTTCAACATAACACATCAATGGTATCCCCAACGGAGTATCATCAACATCTCAGCAAAGTGCCTCTTTCCCCACAGAGCATTCCTCGCAGAGTATTCTATTCGCCAAGTTTATTCCCCAACGGAGTCATCTTCTCCTACCGGTATTCTTGCAACTACCATCCCCAGCGAAAACGAAGAACTCTCTTCAATATCAGCCCAGGATTCAGCTCCCGGCATTCGTCAAGGATTTATTTTCCTAGACGAAAATACATTCATAAACATCACATTGTCATACATTATGATACATGCATACACGCATCATATCACCCCAATCTCATTTATTTTTGAGAACATCTTAAAATCAGGCAATTCATACATTATGACATTGCATACAATTAACTCGTTACTTTTTCAGGAGAGAACGATCAACAGATAAAAGTATTTACCGTTTGAGGTAGATGACGCCAAAGATTCTCTCATCATCCTGCTGAGGTTGTAGTCGCCTAAGATTCTCTCATCATCCTGCTGAGGTTGTAGTCGCCTAAGATTCTCTCATCATCCTGCTGAGGTTGTAGTCGCCTAAGATTCTCTCATCATCCTGCTGAGGTTGTAGTCGCCTAAGATTCTCTCATCATCCTGCTGAGGTTGTAGTCGCCTAAGATTCTCTCATCATCCTGCTGAGTTAGTAATCGTCCAAGGTTCTCTCATCGTCCCGTTGAGGTAGAAATCGTTCAAGGTTCTCTCATCGTCCCGTTGAGATAGTAATCGCCCAAGGTTCTCTCATCGTCCCGTTGAGGTAGAAATCGTTCAAGGTTCTCTCATCGTCCCGTTGAGGTAGTAATCGCCCAAGGTTCTCTCATCGTCCCGTTGAGGTAGTAATCGCCCAAGGTTCTCTCATCGTCCCGTTGAGGTAGTAATCGCCCAAGGTTCTCTCATCGTCCCGTTGAGGTAGAAATCGCCCAAGGTTCTCTCATCGTCCCGTTGAGGTAGTAATCGCCCAAGGTTCTCTCATCGTCCCGTTGAGGTAGTAATCGCCAAAGGTTCTCTCATCGTCCCATTGAGATAGTAATCGCCCAAGGTTCTCTCATCGTCCCGTTGAGGTAGTAATCATCCAAGGTTCTCTCATCGTCCCGTTGAGGTAGTAATCGTCCAAGGTTCTCTCATCGTCCCGTTGAGGTAGTAATCGTCCAAGGTTCTCTCATCGTCCCGTTGAGGTAGTAATTGTACAAGGTTCTCTCATCGTCCCGTTGAGGTAGTAATCGTCCAAGGTTCTCTCATCGTCCCGTTGAGGTAGTAACCGTCCCGGATTCATGCATCACATCATTATCAATAAAAACCTTTTAAAGTTCCTGTATCCTGCCAGGGCACGTATGAAGAGTTCGAAGATCCGATTCCTGTATCTTGCCAGGGTGTATCTTTTGACGACTATATTCCAGATTCGATTCCTGTATCCATCCAGGGCACATCTACATAAAGAGTTTGAAGGCCAACTCCTGTAACAGGCCAGGTATTTACTTTCTTTCTCAGGTACCCAAGTTCTCGCTAATGAATCTCTTACGCGATCGACAACCTCCCGATGGCATCTATAAGCCCATATCTCCCATCCATCAGTCTCCAAATGGCATCTGTAAGCCCATTCCCCGCATCATACTGCTGACACTCTATTATGTGAGCGCAAATTTCTGGGCACTCTAGTGTTCAATCATCTTCCACCTTCGGATTACGAAAGGCACGTCAGCCAATCTACACCCTCAGGTTTAAGAAGATTGAACAGGGGCAACTGTTGTACCCCAAAATTTGCCCTCCCATATTCTTCAAGGTTTGCTAAGATCATGCTTCAAAATCTCCCAAGGGTTGCACAGTCCAATTGCCTCCTAACAGTCAAAATTAGGGTTTTGGTTCTGGAAAAGAAATTGAGGTTTCCAAGGGTCCAATCAAGTCCCACATGCCCATATACATTGTCAAGCATCCTTATGTCAAGTTTCAAGACTCACAGCATCAAATTGCACAGTCAAAAACCCTAAATGCTTCACAGTCAACTGCAGGGGCAAAATGGTCATTTGACAGTCAAAAGTCAAAATTTTTGGTCAACATCTTATTTTGAAGCCACAAACATCATTTGATCAATTCTTGATCATGATTCTCAAAGCATGGCTCAAAAAGTCTCAAGATGCAAAAGTTTCTATTTTTGGACAGTTGAAAAAGTCAACTGCAAATTGACCAGGGCATAACTTCTTCATGGTTTATCAGAAAAATCCCATCCAAAGCTCATTTTGAAGAGAATGAAATTTCCTACAACTCATCTTCACACTTCAAATCCAAGAAATGCTCTCACAAAAAGTTATCAATTTCAACATTATAGGTCATTTTCAAAAGTCAACAAAAAGGCACTTTAAGTCAAAGACCATAACTTGAGATTGGTAAATTAAAATGACATGGGACCAAAGACATTGGTTAGAGGACTTCAAGACCTTTCCAAAATGTCCAAGAACATGATCAAATCCTCAAAATTGAGCAAGATATGCCTTGTAGAAGTTGGGAAATTTTTGGGAATTTTGAAAAGTCAACTTTGCACAAAAGCTTCAAAAATGCTAATGGGCCTCAATTTCTTTCATGAATCATTACCCAAAGGCTATGCACGACCCATTAGGCTCAAAGGGAGTTATTTTATTATTTTTTATTAATTATTTGAATTTTTATTATCATTAATTCATTTAATTAAATTTAAATATAAGAAAAATACTAAATCAATGGTTTTAAATTTTTTTATGCAGCAAATAGGTTCATCACATGCTAAGGATTTCGTGCATCAATCAACAAGACCAAATCTTCCATAATTGGCATGGTTTTCATGGCAAAAAGATTGAAAAAGATATAGGAAAAATCAAATATTCAAAACATGAATGCAAGGACTTTGGGCTTGGATTTTTAACCTAATCACGTTCAGATACATATACAAATAAAACCTAATGCTCAAGGACACGAAAAAACTGCTGACCAGCATAGAACAACATTGCAAAATTTCCATAAAAACTTGGAATCTGAAATCGTACTTGCAGGACTGTTCAAGGCCTGAAACCTATTCTAACCCATTGCTAGACCTTCCAGGAGTCTAGTAGCATCAAGAATCATTCCAAACGTGCAAGGAACTGAAGAATATATGTCATACGGTTTGTCATATTTTCCAGAAATACATAACATGATTCATGCACTTTTAATCATTTTTCTTGTTTGATTTGCACTAATGAGGACTCTCTGAAGCTATTGGTACCATCCAATTGAATTATAGGCGCCTGAACCAGAATCCACCATGGACGAAAACTAGGTTTTCTGAAACTTCAAATTGGGGCTTTAGGCATATGGCAAAATTAGACCTTAAAATCAGTATGAACAGAATCGTTGCGACATGACGAACAAAATCACACCCTCGCGCTCGATTTATGTTGCTCCATCTGCTAATCGCTATTTTTCCATGGCTGTGTTAGTAAGGGTTTAAAACCCCCGCTATTTGTTTCTTATTTTTCAGGACAAGCGAAGAAGAAGACCGGGTGTCATCACGTGGTTGGTTGATTCAAAAATCTGGCGCGTTTTCTTGTTTTCATATCATTAACTTTTGTTTTTTTATTATAATATTTAATGTCTAAATCTATTACAAACGCGTTTGAATGGCATAGTGGTTGGGAACGTGATTGGCAAGCCTTGGGACCTGTGTTCGATTCCCAGGTCCCCCATATAATTTGGTCCAATTTTTCATAAAGCGTTCCAGTGTACAACACGCCCAGAAGTCCATCATATACTCTCATACGTGGCTTGCCAAGTGGCCATGAGCGTTCATCCAGTGGCCAGGAACCAAAGTCCATGGTGTACCCCAGTCAACGCGCATGCATATAATCTGAAAAGTCAGCATGGATCAAACTTCTATTGGGCCAGATCCCTCAAATCACACCTCCAAAAGGGCCTGATACCCCTCCTATGGTTTGCATTATTTTGATTTTTTATTTGATTTTCTTTAAATTCTTTCTAATGTTCTAATTATTTCTTTTCACCATAAAAATAATTTTCACAATAATAAATACAGAAAAATCAAAAAAAAATGTTTTATTGTTATTAACATTGATTTCACCACCTTTTTTTTTTGTAAATAAACTTTAAATAATAAATTTAGTTAATTTTAGGTTTTCAATTTTAATGCTTTTTCTTAAATAAATTAAAGTATGTAGAAATTAGGGTTTTAACATTTTTATCTTTTTTTCTTAATAAATAATTTTTTTCTTATTATCATTATTATTAATTACTAATTTATTTTGTAAATAAATATGTAAAATAACTAATTAGAGTAAATTAGGTTAAAACTTTAACATTTTTTCATTAATAATTAAAAACTACTTAGAATTAGGGTTTCTCTTCAATTTTAATTTCTTTATTTCATAAATACAAAAAAAAACATAAAAAACATTTCTTTTCTTTTAATTTAATAATTAATTAACTTTTAATTTCATTTAATTTCTTTACAGGGTCCAACGCCCTCGAACATTCAATTCCAATTCCTTTTCGCGCATTTATTCTTATTTATTTTTTTTCAAATATTATGTAACTGTTCAAGCCTTGTAATAGTAATTAGGAATTTATTTACTTTCCGCATTTTTATTCAAAACGGGTCTTTGTTAATTTGGCGATGTATAGACCCGCGCCTTGTAATAGCGTAGGACTTTATTTTCCGCATGTTAATTTCTGCACTTTTAAATGCTAAACTTCGCATGAAAGAATGAATGGCCTAAATTAAAAACAAGCGTAGCTCACCAAATGCATGACAAGATAAAACATAACTGAAAACAACACACGAATTCACAATCCACTCTTAGGGTACGCCTCACTGTTGCCTTGCCCCTCGAAACGTGGTCGTCGAGTATAGGACGTCTTAGTGAGTCCTTATGTCCATTGATCTAGTTGCCTCGAAACAGTTGCCTCGGAACAGTTGCCTCGAAACGGTTGCCTCGGAATAAAAAAGATCAATGGCATAAGGGTAGCTTCTAAGGTGTCCTACTGTTGCTCTGGTGACCACACTGTCCCTAAACTCGAATTGACCCGAACACCTCCAACGGTGGTGCTACCTATCTCTCAATGGTGGGATGGCACTATCTTAAGGACATTTACACAGCCTAATTCCTTAGGGTAGGTAGATGACTCATAGATACTTGCTCTAATTCAAAACAACATAAAACTCTTTTCACACCGACACTTTTCAAAAAGCTTTCAAAACAATTTTTCAAAACACTCTTGAGGACTGATACAAGAGTCATTCTGAAATCTTTAAACGAAACTTTTTCGAACCCATACACTTTTGAAAAGCAAACATCTTTTGAAAACACAATGAGCAAGTATCTAAGAGCCCATGGATAACCATGGATAGAAAGGGTGATAACACCTTCCCTTTCTATAAATCTACCTCCCGAACCGAGAAATTATCTCATAAGGAATTTTGCTGTGCTTTTGTCCTGTCCATGTTGGAGAAAATAAAAGAAGGTGGCGACTCTTGCTTCCGCGACATTTCACGAACCAGCGTTAAACAGTCAGTTCCAGATCCACCGATCACAGATGCCATTCTGACACTTATTCCATATTCCCGAACGGATACAGTCCAGATACAATCTAGAGACAGATGCCATTCTGACACTTATTCCAGATTCCCTTCTAGATACGGTCCATATACGATCTAGAGACGAATGCCATTCTGACACTTATTCCAGATTCCTGAACGGATACATTCCAGATACGATCCAGAGACGGATGCTATTGTAACACTTATTCCATATTCCCTTCTAGATATGGTCTAGGTACGATCCAGAGATGGATGCTATTCTGACACTTATTCCATATTCCCTTCTAGATACGGTCCAGATATGATCTAGAGATGGATGCCATTCTGACACTTATTCTAAATTCCTGAATGAATACCGTCCAGATACGATCCAGAGATGGATGTCATTCTGACGCTTATTCCAGATTCCCTTATAGATACAGTCCAGATACGATCCAAAGACGGATGTCATTCTGACACTCATTCAACACATTTCTCATATACGGTTCAAATACGCTCCAAAGATGGATGTCATTCTGACACTCATTCAACACATGTTTCAAATACAGTTCAGATACGATCCAGATATGGATGTCATTATGACACTCATTCAATACATTTTTTAGATACAGTTCAGATACGATCCAGAGACAGATGTCATTCTGACACTCATTCAACACATTTCTCATATATGGTTCAGATACGCTCCAGATACGGATCTCATTTTGACACTCATTCAACATTTGTTTCAAATACAGTTCAGATACGGTCCAGATACGGATGTCATTCTGACACTCATTCAATAAATTTTTCAAATACAATTCAGATACGATCTAGAGATGGATGTCATTCTGACACTCATTCAACACATTTCTCAGATATAATTCAGATACGATCTAGAGACGGATGTCATCCTAATACTCATTCAATACATTTTTCAGATACAGTTCATATACGCTATAAATACAGATGTCATTCTGATACTCATTCAATACATGTTTCAAATACAGTTCAGATACGCTCCGGAGACGGATGTCATTCTGACACTCCTTCAACACATGTTTCAAATACAATTTATATATGATCCAGAGACGGATGTCATTCTGACACTCATTTAACACATGTTTCAGTTCAGATACGATCCAGAGACGGATGTAATTCTGATACTCATTCAACACATGTTTCAAATACAGTTCAGATATGATCCAGTGACGAATGTCATCCTGATACTCATTCAATACATTTTTCAGATACAGTTTAGATACGCTCCAAATACGGATGTCATTCTGATACTCATTCAATACATGTTTCAAATACAATACAGATACGCTCCAGAGACGGATGTCATTCTGATACTCATTCAACATATGTTTCAAATACAATTCAGATACAATCCAAAGACAGATTGCATTCTGACACTCATTCAACACATGTTTCAGTTCATATATGATCCAGAGACAGATGTCATTCTAACACTCATTCAACACATGTTTCAAATACAATTCAGATATGATTCAAAGATGAATGTCATCCTGATACTCATTCAATACATCTCCAGATATAATCACGACATAGATTCATTCTGAAAATCCCCAAGCAGTTCACAGAGTTTCCCTTCCCCAACAAAGTTTATTTCTCTAATAACGGAAATCCGTCTCCCGGCATTTCAACTTCAACAAAATTTGAAGAATTACACTCTTCATCCCCAACAACAATCAGGGATTTTTTTCCCTAATTCAACAACACTGCAGTAGAACAACTGATACGTTCATACATTGCATTCATACATCATTTTACAAGCATCATAGCATATGCAGCATAAATGCATATATCACAATCTCATTTATTTTGAGAGCATCATTTGTACTTCAAGCATCATGATATTGCATGCAACTAATTATTTACCTTTTCAGGAAAGATCGACAGATGAATATCATCAACAAAAGTTCCGGATTAATACCTGAAACAAGACATGACAATTATCTACATGAGTAGATTAAATATTAACTCCTGAAACAATATGGGGAAACTATCTTTCTTTCTCTTAGGTCAGAGATTAATTCCTAAAACCAGACACGACAACTATCTCAACGACCAACAAAAGCAATTTCCAGATTAATACCTGAAACAAGATAGGACAACTATCCGTGAACAATTGATTGTGGATCAGTTCCCAAAATAATACGGGGTGACTATCTACACGACCAGACGAAGCAATCTTACACTGGTTTCTTCTCTCAATCTTCAGATACAGCCTTACACGGGCTCATCCTGAAGCGATCTTACACGGGTTCCTTCTCAATCCCAGATGCAGCCTTACACGGGCTCATCCTGAAGCAATCTTACACAGATTCCTTCTCGCAATTTTCAAATGCAGTCTAACACAGACTCATCCTGAAGCAGCCCTACACAGGCTCCTTCTAATATGTTTCCAGATAACAGTTAATTTCATTATCCCCAGCAAGTTACTGTGAAGCCTGGATTTCAACCAGAAAACAACTAACTTTTATCTCTCCAGTCCCGGGATAACTCCTCAGTAGAGCCATGGAAAACTAAAGCTCCTAGACTCTATTCCCCATAGAGTTTTCCTCAAACAAAACAACAGAAATCAACATTCCCCAGTGGAGTCCTCCTCAAACAACAGGAACAGGAATCCCCATAAAGAGACCTCTTATGAAGTCAGCATCTACTTTGGATGGCATCTTTAAGCCCATCTCCAACAACTCTCAGTCATCTTTTCCAAATGGCATCTGTAAGTCCATTCCTGATATCATCAATCAACGACGTTACTTCATGCGATTGTAAATTTCTGGGCACTCTAGTGTTTAATCATCTTCCACCTGCAGATCACAAAAGGATGACAAGCCAATCTAAATCTTCAGGTTTAAGAAGATTGAACAGGGGCAGCTGTTGTACCCCAAAATTTTCCCTCCCATTTTATTCCAGGAATGCTCATTAGGGTCCTCATTTGCTTAAGGTTGACCAAGAATTGATCAGATAAATTCTCTTCCTAAGCAATAGATTTCCATCTAAAGTTTTCATTTCTCACAAAAGATTTTATCTTGCAAAGGCTTCAAATGATTTTCATGGCACCCTATATGCCTCAGCATAATGGCACAACTGAAAGAAAGAAAAGAAGTATGCATGAAAAATTGTACGTCGAAGGCTGAAAATATGCCTAAGGGCTTTTGGGTCAAAGCAGCTTCGATAGCAGTATGCAGACTAATTTGATGGATCGAAGGAGGGCTAGTTTTTAAGAAATAATCCTTAGGAGGCTTTTAAGAAGTCTTCGATTGGAAGAGCTAATAAGAAGCTTTGAAGGGTTCGTTTTCGAACCGCTGAAATGGAAGTCATTCGAAGCACTATAGAAAAGATCTTTCGATTGACACGTTGTTTGAATGGGCACTTTGAAAAGAAGAATATTTTGGAATAAAAAAGCTTTTATTTTATCTAAAGAAACATGTGAAAGGCTACTGATTCGAAGGACATGAAACCTTAAAACATGGCGTGATCGAAGGACAGCTAGAAATGAGTCATCCAGATATGAGTCATCTTGTAGTTTTGGGATCAATATGTTTCAGGCATGTGCCTGAACGTACAAGGGAGTTGGGTGATCGAAGGTGCTCATAGGTTATCCTTCGATTGGTGCATACAAGTTGTATTCACCAATCGAAGGTGAACTAAGGATCAATAAGGATGGCCTTGTAAACGAAAAACAAAAGGTAGGATTGGATTCAAAACTTTGTTTGAAGGAGGTGAACAGAGTGAAACTCTAAGAAAAAGAAATCGAAGAGAATAAGAATGGGGTTCGACTAGGAGAATTTTCCAAGTCAAACAACCAATATAGATGGACCCAATCGAAGAAGCCATGAGGATGAAACTGTGAGCAAATTCAATTGAAGCCCAAAGCCATCGAAGGGAGCCACTCATCCATCAAAGTACAAGGCTTGAGGGCATTCGAAAGAGTCAAGATGAGAAACTTGTCCATGTTCATTCAAAACCAAAAAGGGTAGAAAATCAGCAAAAATGGCAACTCTTTTAAGACTTTTGATTCTGCCTTCAAAGCCATGGTTAATGGTTGTTTCTTGCCATTTTCGTTCACCACTGCCCCCTATAAATACATAGCTAAATACACATTGCCAGGGACAGAAAACATTTCTCCTATACACGTACGTTGCCTATACAAAAACCACACCAAATTCTCCAAACCTTCACAAATTTGGAAAAATCTAAAAAACCTTTGCAGGCCTACTCACTCAAAACCAAACATCCTATCTCCCTCCTGAGATTCCCAGGAAGGCATTCAGGCCCCCAAGCAAGCAGTTCCACACCCAAAGCCACAAATCCACGCATCCTCGATTGGTAAGGGTTTGCAAAAACTAAAAATTGCATTTTCATGGCATATTAATACTTTTAACCGTTTGATTCATGTTCAGGGTTATTAATAATACAAGTCTAACTTGAATGGGATCGTGCCATTTCTAGGGCATGATCTGATATTTCCTTCGAATCTCTGGGTTTAGGTTATTTCGAGCCAAAATAAGCTCAAACCTGAGATCAGTGGATTCGAATTAGAGGCGAGAAGGTTAAGGTGTGGCGTGTATGCAGAGGCAGGGGGTTCGACCCCTACTATTGTACCCCAAAATTTTCCCTCCCATATTTCTCAATACATGTCAAGTGAGGTCTTTAAATTGCTCAAGGAGGTCCAAGGTTTGACCAGACAAACTCTCTCCTAAGGCAATCTACCTTAAATTAGGGTTTCATTTTGCATCAAGATGTTTGAGTCCAAAGGATCACAAAGGCTCAACATTTTCCTAATATTTTCTCAATATCATCCATGTCAAGTTTCAAGCCTTGCATAGAAAGTTTGCTCAGTCAATTGCTCAAAGGCCTGAAAATCGACTGTGCTAGGGCAAAATCAATTGTGGCCCACATACAGTCCAACTTCAAGATTTTTAGTCAAAATTCTCATGTTGAAGTATTATTCATCATTTGATCAAGGGTTGATCATGATTCCTCAAGGATTGCTCACAATTCATCAAAACCCAAAAGTTGCTAAATTAGGGTTTTGCATGAAAAGTCAACTCAACTTTGACCAAGCATAACTTTCTCATACTTTATAAAAAATGACCCATCCAAAGCTCATTTTGAAGAGGATGCAATTCCCTACAATTCATCTTCAGCTCCCAAGTTCAAAATATGCACTCACAAGAAGATATGAATTTGGACATTATAGGTCATTTTGGAAAGTCAACAAAAACACCTTTTGGGTCAAAGCTTCATACATGAACATGGAAGATTCAATTGATATGAGACCAAAAGGGTTGCTTATATGACATCTTAAGATTTCTAAAAAGTCCAAGAACACATCTCTAGGGTCAAAATTGAGAGAGTTATGCATTGGCCAAGTTGGCCCTTTTTGCAAAATTGCCAAAAGTCAAATGTGTCTAAAATTGCATTTTTTGTTAAATGGCCCCGACTTTTTATGCCTTCACTGAGTTTGTAATGTGATCCACGACCCATGAGCCCTTCCACTTATCATTTTTTATTTTTGTCATTTATTTTGATTTTATTTCATTTAAATCAAATTAAATCAAAATAAAATAGTAAAAATATCAAAAGCTAATCAAATCTTGAGATTTTGTGTATGATTACGTTCATTATACAGCTGGACACAAAATCAAATCGTGAAAGGAATCAAAACAAGCACAAATTGGATCTTTTATCACTTTGGGAAACTTTGGCTCTTTTAAGAATCAAAATTATTCTCTTCTTAATGGAAAGATATTGGGTGGTTATTATTACCCTAATTCTCCCTCCATATATAAAGGAAGCAATCCCAAAACCCTAGGACGGTTCAGCAGCAGCCTCCCAAGATCAAATTTCTTCCAAAATTTCAAAGAAGTGTACCAAGATCGAATTCAAGGGTTCAGCCGTCTACAAGACCTTACCCTATTATGATCTACAGGTAAGACAATGTATAAACACACCCTTTTTACATAGTCATGCATGCTGAAACTGTACATACACGAACACATACCTTGCAAAATTTCGATAGATCATACTTTCGTTTATAGCCTAATTCAATTCATATTGACCATGCCATTGAGTTCCAGTGAATGTTTAGAACAAGATTGGACCACCGTTTGAGATCTTTAGTGGCCAAAACGTAAACCACCATGGCTAGGTGTTGTACCCCAAAATTTGCTCTCTCATTTGTCAAGTATTTGCTCACAAGATCACTG
This sequence comes from Vicia faba, assembly GCA_948472305.1. Taxonomy (NCBI): domain Eukaryota; kingdom Viridiplantae; phylum Streptophyta; class Magnoliopsida; order Fabales; family Fabaceae; genus Vicia; species Vicia faba. The sequence goes on along the minus strand of OX451736.1, from coordinate 1,231,648,417 downwards.
ATGCATCAATTTAGGCTTGAAATTGGCACAAGGGCAAAATTGTCAATTGCATACTGAAAAGTCAAACTTTGACTTTTTGATCAACATTACATTTTAAAGATCAAAATTCATCAAGACATGTCAAAATATGAAACTTATTCATCAAGAAATCAAAAAGTCAAGATTTCATTTTGAAAAGTCAAAATTTCTAAACTTAGAAATTTTTCTAAGTGTTGGAAATTTCATGTTTTTTCATAACTTTGAGCAAAATTTTAACCATGATGCAAGTCGATTCAAAAGAAACTTCCAACATGAAAGTTGTAGATCTCCATGATATCTACAAAATTTCTTTACACAACTTCTCCTAAATATGCTTGGATTTCAAGTTATAAATTCATGAAGTCATGACATTTTCATTTTACACTTAGAGAAATTTTAAACAGATTTTGTTCAGGATTTTATCACAACTTCTTGGCATTTTTTCACATAGTTCCAAGATGATTTTGTCAAAATGGCTAACATGAAAGTTATAGAGGTTGTTTCAAGCTTTCCAAAACATCTAAGATCATAAATTTATCATATTTGTGCTAGGAGATTCAAGGGCATAAAGTTGAGCATTCATCTTTGAATTACAAGCCATTTTTGTTGAAGAACACATAATCCAATTGTCATGATGTGCTGCATAATCTTACTTTGTAGGCCTTCTTGCTTTCAAATATCTACATAATTTAATGTTTACACAGGATATTGAGCTATTACCCAAGTGTTTGAGCCATTGTCCAAAATATCTTTCCATTTATGGCATAAAGGCACCATTGCTATTCTTGAAAAGCAAGCTTTTTGTACAAAGTTTGTCTTGAGCCCATACCTTGCTTGTTGCTGATTATACTCCACCATAAATCATGGGAAGTAGCTCCTCTATACCAGCAACTTTGGTACTTCATCTTGGAACCATGGAGTACTTGACATAGTTTGATTTATGTAGTCCAACCAAACCATAACATGCTGTCTTGCAAACTTAGTGAGCTCATATGCACAAGCCTCTTGCCTATAAATAGAAGAAGCATTTGCAAGACAAGGGGGTTGGAAAGAGAGAGAGAGAGAGAGAGAGAGAGAGAGAGAGAGAGAGGTTGGAAAAAGAGAGAGAAAAGCCAGAAGTTTTATTGTTAAACCCTCAAAATCTCATATTCACAAAAGCCATAACAGTCCACAAAACTTCCACTCTTAAGTTTTAAAGTCCAAACCTTTGAACCTCTCATACCTTGCAAATTCTATCCAACCATCTAAACACTCCACATACATCATATATAAATTGTTCAAACACAAGAAAAAATTCTTTAACATCACTATCATCACTTCCCAAGTTCAACAACAACCCATACAGCAGCTCAAACTCCAAGCACAAATTTCAGTTTCAAGGTAAGTTTTCTTGGCTTTAAACTCTTCATTTCAATCATCATCATTTGGTTCATTTTTGAGGCTAAAATGCAGTGACCTTTGGAGAAAAGGTTTGTAAAAAAATCATGAACAATTGCCAAGATTGAGTGAGAAGTTTTCCATGAAATAGTATCATGAACAGTAAGATGTAAGACAACTGTTTTTTCAAAATCACACAGCGTGCAATCAATTGCACAACCATGCAAATCGATTGCACGGGGTTCCAGTAGCCAAATTTCCAATTTTTTTGAGTGTGCAATCGATTGCACAACCATGCAAATCGATTGCACGGGGTTCCAGTAGCCAAATTTCCAAATTTTTTTACTGTGCAATCGATTGCACAACCATGCAAATCGATTGCACTGAAAGTCAGTAGCCAGTGTTTTGAAAAACTGAAGCATGCAATCGATTGCACTAACATGCAAATCGATTGCACTAAAATAAAAATTGATTTTTTGCTTTGAAAGAACTTGAGTAAAGGGTTGGACCATATAAAAATGTTTCTTTTGATCATTGAGCATCTATATCTTAAGTTCAAGGTACATATTATCATTATACCTTGAAATTTGCCAAGGGCTTGAACCAAAGACTTCATCCAAGGAGGCTTTTAGCTTGATCAATAATTTTTGCCTTCTTTATCAATCATGACTTGTCTTCATCAAAACAAAGTGCATTCGAGAAGCTTGATCGTACGGCATGTGTCGACACATAATGGTCCAAAATGTTTTCTTTTCCTTTCATTTTTCTTTATTTTTACATGCTTAATATATTTTCTCCATGGCTATTCAATATGGTTGTAGTAGATAATTAGGACTTTAATTTCTTTCAATCCCCATTTGTAAATTTGTATACCCCATCCCCAAATGATTGTAATAGCGTAGGATATTTACTTTCTGCAATTTATCGCTTTATATATAACATGTTAATAATTAGGGTTTGTATGGAAAGATAAAACCAATCAAATAGAAAACCCTAATTCAAGACAAAATCAAACATGAATATGACACACTTGCACACAAACACCCTTATGGTTACTTCACTTGGTTGCCTTGAACAAAATGGCCATATTACACATGTAAGGTATCTTAGCAAAACAAATAAAAAAAACAAGATCATAGTCCCTCGATGACGCTATTCAAAGTTTCCTTACAAAATGATCTTAGTCCCTCAAAAATGCTAAGATACTTTGCAACATTGCTAATCATGGTTATATGATGACCCATGCCCGTCCCGTTTACATCCAAAGATAGGGTTGCTTACCAAATTAATGGTAAGACAACAATGTCAAAGGAATAGAAAATGCACAAGAAAGACATTTGAGTAGGTAGATTACTTCTAGTTACTTGCTCTATTTCCAAACAACTATCCTTGATATTTCAAAGCAAACACTCACATTTCAAAAACATCTTACAAACATTGAAAAAAATTTCAAAAGACTAACATCTTTGTATACATTCTTACGAACAAGAATCATTACAAAGATTGCCTAAACAAATGGCATCTTTTACAAAATACTTTCAAAACCACACCAAACACATTTTCAAACAACAAAAGCAAGTGATCTAGCAAGTAACTAAGAGCCCATGGATAACCATGGATGAAAAGTGTGCTAATACCTTCCCTTTTCATAATCTACCCCCCGAACTCAAGAAAACATCTCAAAGGTCTTTCCTGTGCTTTTTCACCTTTCCTTTTTGGATAAAAGAAAAGTCGGTGGCGACTCTTACTAACCGCAACATTTGCGATAAAACGCAAAACCCTCAAGTCAGTTCTCCCACCGTATCACAGAACTAGCGACTCTGCTGGGGAAGATTTTAAAAGTGGGGTTACCTTAGGGTTAGATCACATTTACTTGCTTACATTGTTTGACTTGTATTCTTTACATTATGGGTTCTTTATTTAGGTTTGTTTTGATCCTCTATCCGGATCTGGGGAACCTTTTTAGGTAAGTAGTAATAGATTGTGGAAACTGTGCGGGGTATACCGACATGGTCTAAGGAATAGCTACGTTAGTGTGACGCATTTGTTGGTACCGGTATCCCTTGGGTTGAAACGAGGAGAATACGGGGCCGCTGAGCGGAATCATAAAGCACTAACTGACCTTAGAACCTTACTTGACCAACTTGGCCATTAGGAAGTAGTGAGATAACCGACTTTGGTGCAGTCCGAAGTTGGTTGATACTCGATACTACACTCATTGAGACCAGACTTTTGGGATATCTCGGCCGCAAGAAAAGATTGATTGATCTGAGACAATGCCTAAAATAAAGGTCAGTGATATTGAGATCCCTTAGAACTCGGTTACTATTAACTAGGACAGGTTGAGCCAACTAAACTTCAAGAGGGTACTTACCTACAAACTCCATGCAAGCCTAAACCTAAGGACTTGTCTGCTTTGTGTGAATATAATTATTTGTATATACACTTGATTACTTTGCATACTTGTACATGACATCATAACATCATACCATAGCATTTTCAATAACCATTTCAAGGATCTTGAGGGCCTATGATGCAGGGTCACATTGAACTAAGATGTTTATCAAGGGACAAGAAGATTTATTTTCTTCTAACCAAATGCCGTCAAAGATCGAGTACAACAACTTGAGTCAAGGGCTATGACCCACTCGATATGGTGAGATTGACTCTTGAAGAAGGATTCTCCATGACACGAAGTTTCCTCAATCAAGCTGCAGTCAAATTCTAACAGTTTCTTATTGACCCCGTGAGATCCTTGAAAACTTGCATCCACATATCATGCATCATATCATGACAGGTTTCTCCCATACAGGTCTCCTTATCTCCCTACTGTTTATTTCAGTAAGATGGGTATGGAACAAACGGTGAAAGATCTCCAAGCTCAAAACGCTCAATTCCAACAAATGTTTCTGGCTATGGCTAAGGGGTAAGAGGACCTGGAAGCTCTCCTTCTCAAAGACAAGAAGAAAAAGTACAAGAAGTCAATAGGCGTCCTGAACTTGAGAAGAAGACCTGGAGGACCAGTCAAGAGAGCTCTAGATATTTCAACTCCATCCAACACGGGGGATAGTCTTGAAGAAGACCATAATTTGGAGATTGATGAAGTTGAAGCCAACTACTCCAAGGAACAATATCCTCCTGCTGATGACAAATACAAACAGTTGGAGGATCGCCTCAGTGCTATGGAGATTCAACAAATACCTGGCTTTGATTTAGGAGACATGGGTTTAGTTTCCGGAGTGGTCATCCCTCCAAAGTTCAAAGTCCCTACCTTTGCCCTGTACGATGGAGTCCCTTGCCCTAAGATGCACTTAAAGTCTTATGTCCGCAAGATTCAACCATACACAACTGATCCAAAGCTTTGGATCCATTTATTCCAAGAAATCCTGGCAGGGACTCAACTCGAATGGTTCTATCAATTGGAGAGTTCTCGAATCCACACCTGGGAGGATTTAGTTGCTGCTTTCTACAAGCAGTATCAGTATAATGCTGATCTTGCACCAACTTGTGTGAAATTGCAGAACATGACCATGGGTTCCAACGAGAGATTCAAAGGATACGCCCAAAAGTGGAGAGATCTGGCAGGTAGGGTGCAACCCCCTTTAACTGACAGGGAGCTGATTGACATCTTCATGGGAACTTTGACAGGGCCTTTCTTCAAACACTTGATCGGAAGCTCTTCATCCGGGTTCACCTAGCTAATACTGACCGGCGAAAGGGTCGAAGCTGGCATCAAAAGTGGAAAGATTCAAGAAGCTACACCTTATGATGCTCAGAAAAAGCCCTACAATGGGAAAAAAGAGTCCAATGCTGTGTATGGTCAAAAGAGTCATCATGACCAACACATAGGAGCATTCTTGATCTCTAATCCTACGCCTGCTTAACAAAGGCAAGGGCATCAGCGTAAGGAGGTCGCGCCTAAAAGGCAATACACTAAGATCAACATGTCGTTGGATCAAGCGCTACAACACATGTTGAAGGCAGAGCTGATTACGTTAAAGGCTCCTCATCCGAACCCTAAGACTTCTTCTCCTAACTACAACCTGGATGCAAGGTGTGCTTATCATTTTGGTAGCCCAGGGCATGACACAAACAACTGTTGGGCTCTGAAGAACAAGGTCCAAGACATGATTGATGCCAAGGAGATCGAGTTTGACCCTTCGGAGACTCCAAACATAATCACTGCTCCTATGACGAATCATTGAAAGCTTTTGTTCATTTGAATTTTCAAGTTGTAATCTCTTTTGTTATTCAAACAATTATCTATTAATGTCAAACTTTGTTTTCATTAATGCATTGCATATGTTTGTCTTGATTTGATCCACTCATTTTCATTACATTTTAACTATGCTTTTTTACTCTCTTTATGACATTCAACTCTTGCTAAAAGTTACAAGCCTTTAGAGGGAGGATGACGAAAACAATGCCATTATCTCATACAGTATGCTTTTGGACAGACCTTGCTAACGATGTACAGGCGTTTCTTTCAAATCCTTAAAATTGGAGTTATAAGGAAGATAATCCCTAGCCAACCCCTTCGAGCCAAAGAAGTAGAAGTTTTCTTTTTTAACACAAATTGAAACCTTTAATCAAAACCTGGGGCAGGGTAGTCTCTCAGTTAATTCAAATGCACGTTTAGCCGTAAACTCTCATCTTGTAATACAACAAATGATATCAAAACATTCCTCTGGAATCAAAAGACGGTGATGGTTCCCAATCACATAGGCAGTCTGTGATACGGTGGAAGAATTGACTATTTTTTGGAATGCTGGTTTGCGTTTTGCGTTTGTTTTCGCAAAATGTCGCGGTAAGCAAGAGTCGCCACCAACTTTTATTTTATCCAACAAGGAAAGGAAAAAAGCACAGAAAAATTCCTTTTTCGAGATATTTCTGAGTACGGGTAGATTATAGAAAGGGAAGGTATTAGCACCCTTTCTATCCGTAGTTATCTACGGGCTCTTAGGTACTTGCTCATCATTTTCAAAATTGTTTTCTTTGTGCTTGTGGGTTTTGAAAAGTTTTTGTTTTGACTTCGATTTAACTCTTGCGTCTGTCTTCAAGAGTGTAATGAAGTGTTTTTTTGAAGACTTGTTTGTAAAAGAGTGTAAGTGTGGAAAAAGTTTTGTTTTTGGATGAGCAAGTATCTAAGAGCTAATCTACCTACTCGAAAAAGGAATCGTTCTATGCTAATTTTCTTTAGACAATACTATCCCACTATTAGTGAGTAGGTAGCACCGTCGTTGGAGTTTGAGGGTCAATTCGAAATAGGGACATACGGTCACTAAAGCAATGTTAAGACGTCTTAGCGGTAACCCTAATGTCTTAGATCATTTATCTGAGGCAACAATATCCGAGGCAACCATTTCGAGGAAACTTATGATCTTTTAAACAAGAGGGCGACCTCTAAAATATCCTATACTCAATGACCGTGTACAAAGGAAACCAAGTGGGGTGTACCCTAAGAGTGCGCATGTGCGAGTGTATTGTTTTCAGTTATTTTTATGTTTGTACATGTTTAGGGTGATCTAACTGATTTTATATTAAACATTCATTCTTGTCATGCAAACCCTATTATCAAACATCTAGCAGTTGTATATTTGCATAAATTAAAGGTGCGGAATTTAAACTAAATTATTACAAGGCGTCGGGTATTTACATCGCCAAAAACAAACCCTTTGAAATTTAAAAGCAGAAAAATAAATAAATGTCCTAATTATTTATTACAAACCGGGAGCAGATACAATAATTTGAATAAAGAAAAATAAAGTGCGCGAGACAATTGAATCGAATGCGAAACTAGGGTTTTGACCCTCCTAATTAAAGAAAATGTTTTTTTTTGTTTTTATTTTTAAGAAAAGAAATTAAATCCTAAAATTAAATGCTAAATTAATTATTAAATAAATTAATTAAATGACAAATAATTAATGACATATTTTTGGAGTTTTGTTAATTTAGGAAATAAAATAATTAAATTAATGTTAAAACCTAATTATTCTAATTGATTTTAAATATTTGCAAAATAAATGAAAGTTATCTAATTAATCTACCTAATTAAATTATTTAATATTTATTAATGAAAAATAAGTTTATGAAATTTAATTGGGTAAAAAAAAATATTTTTGTGATTTTTGATAAAAAGGAAAAATTAATTTTGGTTAGTAATTAAATAAATAAATAATTAAATAAAAATAAACAAAATATAAAAAGTAGAGAATGGGCCTGATTTTAGGTGTGTAAATAACAGTTTTTCTGGCCCATTTGTGAGGTCCACGTTGACTTTTGCCATCCCATGCGCTGGCGCTGACTTGGTCCTTTGGTGCACCTTCAATGATGGCCACCAGATCTGGCCATCTGGCCATCTGACACACTGATGAGGAAGACATATGGTGGTCATCAAGCTCATGCACACACTAGATTTCCTGCAAGAAAACATTATTGAGAAAATAGGGGGACCTGGGATTCGAACCCAGGTCCTGAGAGGAATTCCATACACTCCCTTGCCACCACGCCACTTGTTCCTTTTTGTTAATAAAATACAAAGTAATGATAATATATAAAAACAAAAGTTAGTGGTCAGAAAAATAAAAAACGCACGCTGGTTTGAATGGACGAATAGTGGGACGACACGCCTTCATCCCCTTCCTTGAACCGTGGCTAAAAACTCTGAAACCTATACCTACGGACGTTGTCCATCAGTACAAGTCATGTTCATTCCAAAATCTCGTACAGGCCATGTAAATGAATTCTAAACTCTGAAACCTATACCTACGGACGCTGTCCTTTTATGACTGGCATTCTCCATTCCAAACTTCTTGATAATATTCTTTGCATACTTGCTTTGAGACAGAAAAATTGAGTCTTCCATATGTGTGACTTGCAGTCCAAGGAAGTAAGTCAATTCTCCCATGAGGCTCATTTCAAATTCAGCTTGCATCTGGTTAGCAAAATGTTTAACCATATTATCTGACATTCCTCCAAACACCATGTCATCAACATAAATTTGAGCTACCATTATCTTTCCTCCTTCATTTTTGACAAACAGGGTTTTATCCAAACCACCTTTCCTGTATCCTTTGTCAGTGAGGAACTTTGTCAACCTGTCATACCAAGCTCTAGGAGCTTGTTTCAGACCATATAAAGCTTTCCTCAAATTGTAGACATGATCAGGACAATTTGGATCCACAAATCCTTTAGGTTGTTCCACATATACTTCCTCATTCAAGTACCCATTTAGGAAGGCACTCTTCACATCCATCTGAAATAGCTTGAACTTAAGGAGACAAGCAACTCCCAATAGATGTCTGATTGATTCCAGTCTAGCTACAGGAGCAAAAGTCTCATCAAAATCAACCCCTTCAACTTAAGTGTATCCTTGAGCAACAAGCCTTGCCTTATTCCTGGTGACAACTCCTTTAGCATCTGATTTTTTCTTGTAGATCCACTTTGTGCCAATGATGTTTGTTCCTTCTGGTCTAGGAACTAACTCCCATACTTCATGTTGCTTGAATTGGTTTAATTCATCTTGCATTGCTCCAATCCAGTATTCATCAGTCAAAGCCTCTTTAACATTTTTTGGTTCAATCTTAGACACAAAGTAAGAGTTTGTGATGATTTCTCTGGATCTTGTAATGACTCCACTGTTAGGATCTCCTATGATGAGTTCCTTAGGATGATCTTTCTGAATTCTGATGGAAGGATCTTTGTTAGCTTCCTTTGATTCAGACTCTGATGGAGTAGGATTAGGCACATCATCCTTTTTAGACACTTGAGTTAAAGTCTCAAAGAATGTCTCTACATCATATGGGACATTTGTTTCCTCATGGTGATCATCAAGTATGACATTTATAGATTCCATCATAACTTTGGTCCTGGAATTGAATACCTTATATGCTCTGCTGTTGGTAGAGTATCCTAGGAATATTCCTTCATCACTTTTAGGATCCATCTTTCTCCTTTGTTCATGATCTGTCAGAATATAGCATTTGCTCCCAAAGACATGGAAGTACTTCACTGTAGGCTTTCTTCCTTTCCATAGTTCATAAATGGTGGATGATGTTCCCTTTCTCAAGGTGAGCCTGTTATGGACATAACAGGCTATATTCATAGCTTCAGCCTAAAAATGAATAGGAAGTCTTTTGGCATGTATCATTGCTCTGGCAGATTCCTGTATAGTCCTGTTTTTCCTTTCCACAACTCTATTTTGTTGAGGAGTTATGGGTGAAGAGAACTCATGATTGATTCCTTCTGAGGAACAGAACTCATCAAACTTACTGTTTTCAAATTCTTTACCATGATCACTTCTGATTCTGACAATGCATCCTTCTTTTTCTCTTTGAATTCTTTTACACAGTTACTTAAATACATCAAATACATCAGACTTTTCCCTAATGAAGTTTATCCAGGTGAATCTGGAAAAATCATCCACAACAACATAGGCATATCTCTTTTCACCAAGACTTTCCACCTGCATTGGACCCATCAGATCCATATGTAGAAGTTCTAGCACCTTAGAGGTGGTCAGATGTCTTGTCTTTGGATGTGACATTCTAGTTTGCTTTCCAACCTGACATTCACCACAGACTCCCCCTTCATCAATCTGAAGCCTTGGAATCCCTCTGACTGCCTCCATGGATATGATCTTTTTCATCCCTCTTAGATGTAAATGACCAAGTTTTTGGTGCCACAGTTTCACTTCCTTTTCTTCTTTGGCTATAGAGCATACAGAAGAGTAGTTAGTGTTCTCAGACTCCCATAAGTAACAGTTGTCTTTCGATCTGACTCCTCTCATTACAACTTCTTGTTTTTCATTAGTTACAAGACATTCAGACTTGGTGAAGTTAACCTTGATTCCTAGATCACATAATTGACTGATACTTATGAGATTAGCAGTCAAACCATTTACCAGCAACACTTCATTTAGGTTTGGAACTCCAGGGCAGTCCAAGTTTCCAACTCCTTTGATTTCTCCTCTAGCACCATCTCCAAAAGTGACATAACTAGTAGTATGAGGTTTAACATCATTCAACAGATTCTTGATTCCAGTCATGTGTTTAGAGCATCCACTATCAAAGTACCAGTCTTCCTTGGCAGAAACTCTAAGGGAGGTGTGAGCTATCAGGGCTGAAGACTTTTTCTTCCACTGTTGAGTATATGGTGCCTTGTTAGTCTTAGGTTTGACATATGGGGTCTGATTAGGATATCCATATAATCTGAAGCAGAATGGCTTTATGTGACCAAACCTTCCACAATGATGACATCTCCATCTTTGATACTTTTTCTTCATATTTCTCTATTCTTGATGTTGAGTGTTATGTTGTGACATCTGATTTGACATTTATTATCAGGCCTGGTCTTCTTCTTGTCAACAACAGATTTCTTTGTAGCCACAAATCCTAGACCAAACATGTTTCCTGCATTTTGTCCAGCCTGAAGGATTTCTTCCAACTTGTCAGTTCCATTTGTCAACATCTTGACTGACTTAGTCATCTGATCAAGTTTGGAGTTCAGCATTTGAACTTCACCTTCGAGATGGCTTATAGTATCACTTTCTACTTTCTTCTCAGCCTCCAACTTCACTATGAGTTTTTTCTGTTTCTCATTTTGCTGACAGACTTCAGCACTTCTGATACATAGCTTCTTGTAGGAGTGAACAAGTTCTTCAAATGTCACTTCCTCATCACTAGAGTCACTATCGGAGTTACAAATACCAGATAGTGCAGTAACTAGTTTAGCAGATTCTTCTTCAGAGTTACTTTCTGAGTCACAATCAGACCAAGTAACAGACATTCTTTCTTTTGTTTCTTAAGAAAGGTAGGACATTCAGCTCGAATGTGCCCATATCCTTCACATCCATGGCATTGGATTCCTCTGCTTTGATTTCCCTTTTCTTCAGACTTAGTTCTTCTGCCGGAGTCATAGGATCTGCTAATGTAAGAGGGAATGTTCTTGACATTTGACTTTGACTTTGGGTCCATTCTCTTGATGAGTTTGTTGAACTTCCTTCCAAGCATAGCTATAGCTTCTGAAATATTCTCTTCATCACTCTCCTTGCTTTCATCTTCAGTATTGGATACAAGGGCTATGCTCTTGTTTTTCTTGTCAGCATTGTCACTGATCCCCATCTCAAAAGTATGAAGTGACCCAATGAGTTCATCAACCTTCAAGTTGCAGATATCCTGAGCTTCCTCTATAGCAGTCACTTTCATTGCAAACCTTTTAGGCAAGGATCTGAGAATCTTTCTCACCAGCTTTTCTTCTGACATCTTTTCTCCCAATGCTCCTGAGGTGTTGGCAATTTCCAAGATGTTCATGTGAAACTCATGAATGGTCTCATCTTCCATCATCCTTAGGTTCTCAAATTTGGTAATGAGCATCTGAAGTCTTGACATTTTTACTTTGGATGTACCCTCATGGGTGGTTTTGAGAGTGTCCCAAACATCCTTGGCCAGTTCACATTGATGTACTAGTCTGAATATGTTTCTATAAATTCCATTGAACAAAGCATTTAATGCTTTAGAGTTACCCAGGGCTAACTCAACTTCTTCTTTGCTCCATTCTTCCTCAGGTTTCAGATTGGTCGTCCCATCTTTCCCAGTTATGGTGGGATGGTTCCATCCTTTGTCAGCAGCTCTCCAAGCCTTTTTTGTCCAGTGACTTTAAGAAGGCAATCATACGAGGTTTCCAGTAGTCGTAATTTGATCCATCCAGAATAGGTGGTCTGTTCCCAAATCCTCCTTCCTTGTCCATAGCGCCAGAAAATAATATCCCTAGATCTCACCCAGAAAGTCAGGCAGGGTGCCTGCTCTGATGCCAATTGAAATTATGGCAACAGATACTTAATGTCACAGTGAATGTTATGACACCGTATCTGACAAGCTTGTACACACTCCAAACAGTAATTTAAAATACAGTAAAGAACACAATCAATTGTTAACCCAGTTCAGTGTGTAACAACACCTACTCTGGGGGCTACCAAGCCAGGGAGGAAATTCACTATAAGAGGTGTTAATTTAGGAATAAACCAACCAGTTTATCTCCTTCACTTAAGACCTACCCAATGCAACTTCAATCTAAGTTCAACTTAAACCTGAGTTCCTACTCACTCCCCCTCAATCACAGCAGTGATACTAATCTATTGATTAATGAGATTATGAATACATTCTTCAATACACACACTTGATTTTGCTTCAAAGCTTTAATCAAGAGACACAATCACTCGTTCTTCAATGCTTTGAGTGATAAATAACCCTTACTTGATTTTGCTTCAATGCTTTAATCAAGAGACACAAACACTCGTGCTTCAAAGCTTTGAGTGATAAACAACCCTTACAACCAAATCCTACTCCAAGTCACTTATCAAAAAGATAATTGTTTGGCTCACAGTAGTTACAACTATACAATGCCTTATTGATCTTCTGTCAAAAGTGCTTCTAACCATTAGGCTTCGTCAGAAATATATAAGCTGCCTATTCTTCTTTTAGGGCTTCCATAAAAATAGCTAGGGTTAACTAAAGTTAACCTAAAGACTTGGTCTAGGGCTTTTTCATAACAGATTAGAGTTAAGCAAGGTTAACCTAATGTCCACGTGAGCAGCTGATCTGGACAATAATTCTTCAACTCAGAGAAGCACACCAGTTTCCTGAAAATTCTCAGGAATAATAAATTTGCACAGCAACTTGATCAGTACAGGATGTCTTAACATTGGTTATGACATCATGAATCTTGTTCACTGATTTTGCTAGAATTCAGTATATATGATCATAGCTTAATGATCATGATAATCACTCATATTGAGTAGTTCCTGTAGAACATTCTTTCTGTAGAATGTACCTTTATCCCAGAATGTTATGACATCAGTCATGACATTCTCAATTCTGGTTTTACCAAAAAATAATGCCAACAAACAATCACTTACAAACTCCCCCTTTGGCAAATTTTTGGCTAAAACCCCTAAACAATCAGAGATTAGAATGCAGCAGAATTTTTTAATAACAGCTACCAATATCTAATTCTACCAAAATTACCACAATTTCTTCTCCCCATTTTTAGCCATAAAGAGGCCAAAGATACTTGTACTTTAAGTTATACAGTCATCCAAAAGGAAATTAAAAAAATACAGAAATAAAGAGAAGGTATCATTTGGCAGCAACAAGTTCCAGCAACAATCATTTCAGCAAACACAGACCTTCAGGTACTGTCATCCCTTGAGGAAGCACTATTTTCAACAGCATTATGTTGGTCTTCATCAGCATCCTCTTCCCTCATTTGTTCTTCATTTTCCTCATGTTCTAGTCTAGTAATCAACTCTTCAAGAGTCCTTCTTCTTGCATCAAGCTCTCTGCAGATTTCTTTTAGAGCAGCTATAACATCAGTTTTCTTGGAATGAGCTTTGACATTTGATGTCTCAGCAGATGTCATAACAATGTCAGGGACATGTGTTCCCTGAAACAACTTATAGTGAAAACCAAGTGCAGGGGCTCTTTTGCACACAAAGTCTTTTTCAACCAGAATATCAGGATGCTGATCAATGATTATACCACACAGGAGAGAGGGAAAAGCAATAGGGCCTTTAATAGCACAGCTCTCAGCATGTTTCAAAGTTTGATCAAAGATGTAGTTGTCATAATCAAAGTTTGTTCTGGTTCCAACTGCATAGATAAATCTTCCCAAACCTGTGGAAATGGTGGATTTGTGGTTGGTGGGAACCCAGTTAGCTGCACCAATTTTGTGCAGTATGGCAAACTTCATACTCAGCTTGCTTGCAGTTAGCTTCCCTTTCAAGGGCCAGTGCTTGACTTGCTTGGCAGTGATGGTTTGACAAACCTGGTTATCAGTAACTTCAAGCTCAGGTTGAGCATCATCAGGCCTTCCTAGGTATTTGTTTATCACAGTGGGAGAGAAATTTACCTTCCTTTCTCTCACATAAACACTCTTAAAATCAGCTGACTTTCCATCAGCACAACCACCAGACAAATTCACTATGAATTCTTTGACAAGAATCTCATAGCAGTTGGAAAACTTGACCACTGTTTTCATCAGGCCAGCAACTTTGATTAGATCCATTACTTTCTTACACTCAATAGCACTTTTGTTCAGCTCCCTCTCCAAGGCAATCCTTTTCAGAAACACATACTTCCACCTGCTTGCATTTTCTGGATGGTGAAAGGAGATGTTGTCAATGGCAACTTCAGGAACCTTAGGCAGTTTGCTAGAAGAGGGTTTCTTCCTGAGAGGAATGTCTGGAACATTGCTCTCAACATCAAAATCAAAGTCCGATTCCTCATCAGATTCAGAGGGTTCAGGATCCTTTCTTTTCTTGGCTATAGGTTGTCTTAAGGGTTTTGAGAGACTACCAACAGATACCCTAGCTTTTACCTTACCCTTCCCTTTCGAAGTTCCAGTCTTCTCAGCCTTGTTCTTAGGCCTCGCCTTCTCATGAACCACTTCAGTAGCCTTCCCTTTGGAGGGGCTTTGGGCAGCATTTTGCTTCTCTTTTCTACTCATCATCCTTCTAGCTATGCTAGGGTTGATATTGGCAATTAAATCATTGTCAGAGAATTCTTCATCAACATCAATGACAGGAGGTTCAACAGCCTTGTCAGTAGGGGTCTGGTGACCATCAGGTTTTTCTGGAGATTTCCCAATGTTGTTATTAGGTGTCTCAACATTCTGAGTGACATCTGGATCCCTTTCTACATTAGGGCTAGCAGTTTCTTGGTTCAATGGTATAGATATGCCAGGAACAGAGTGATTCTCATTAAGAATCCTAGTGACTAGTCTGGCAATAACTTGATGCACATAAGCAGAACCTTCCCTATTAGCTATCTCCGGAGGAACAAAAGATGATGGTTGAGAAGTTTTACCTGATGGAGAAGCTTGTGATCTTCTTGCATGCCTGGTTCGCAGCTTCTTGACCTTAGTGGGATCAGCTGCCATTTCACGGAGTGGAGTTATCTCAAGAACATCAACATCCATGCAGTTTACGATTGCCCTAGGTTCAGTGTCAGAGGGTGAGGAAGATGCAGTTGCCTTTGATGAAGATGATGACACAGATTGTTGAGACATCTTGAGAGATTAAGAAAACAAGTGACAGCGTGTGTGAAATCTTCTTTTGAGGGAATGGAGAATGTTGCAGAAAAAAGAGAAGAGGGAGATATAAGTATGTTTATTCCACTTCTTAAAATTTTGGAAAGAAAGAGGGAAACAAATGATCAGCCCAATCAGAATAGACTTGACTAAAATATCTCTTTCATCCCTTGTTTTAAGCAAAATTAATTGCTACATCTCTTCATATTGGCAAATACCCAGCTTGCCCCTTAAATTTTCAAACTGACTAGCATCAAGTGCCTTGGTAAAAATGTCAGCCAGTTGTAGTTCAGTGGCAACATGTTCCAGCTTAATCACCTTTTCCTCCACAAGATCTCTGATGAAGTGATGTCTAATGTCAATATAGTCCTGCTGTGCTGTATAGGATTTTTGGAAATGTTAATAGTACTCAGATTGTCACAGTACAATGTCATGACATCTTGTGTGACATTATACTCAGTCAGCATTTATTTCATCTAGATCATTTAAGAACAGCTGCTACCAGCTGCTATGTATTCAGCTTCAGCAGTAGATAGAGACACACAGTTTTGTTTCTTGTTGAACCAGGAGACAAGATTATTTCCCAAAAAGAAGCATCCTCCAGAGGTGCTCTTTCTATCATCAGCACTACCATCCCAATCAGCATCACAGTAACCAGACAGAATTGGTTCACATCCATGAGAGTACAGCATGCCATAATTGTAAGTTCCACTCACATACTTCAGAATTCTTTTCACCTGGTTGATGTGACTTACTTTGGGTTTAGCCTGGTATCTTGCACATACTCCAACTGCAAAGGCAATGTCAGGTCTGCTGGCTGTTAAGTATAGCAGACTTCCTATCATGCTTCTGTACAAGCTTTGATCCACATTTGCCCCACTTGTGTCTTTGGACAACTTTAAATGAGTAGGTGCAGGAGTCCTTTTATGACTGGCATTCTCCATTCCAAACTTCTTGACAATATTCTTCGCATACTTGCTTTGAGACAGAAAAATTGAGTCTTCCATCTGTGTGACTTGCAGTCCAAGGAAGTAACTCAATTCTCCCATGGGGCTCATTTCAAATTCAGCTTGCATCTGGTTAGCAAAATGTTTAACCATTTTATCTGACATTCCTCCAAACACTATGTCATCAACATAAATTTGAGCTACCATTATCTTTCCTCCTTCATTTTTGACAAACAGAGTTTTATCCAAACCACCTTTCCTGTATCCTTTGTCAGTGAGGAACTTTGTCAACCTGTCATACCAAGCTCTAGGAGCTTGTTTCAGACCATATAAAGCTTTCCTCAATTTGTAGACATGATCAGGACAGTTTGGATCCATAAATCCTTTAGGCTGTTCCACATATACTTCCTCATTCAAGTACCCATTTAGGAAGACACTCTTCACATCCATCTGAAATAGCTTGAACTTAAGGAGACAAGCAACTCCCAATAGAAGTATGATTGATTCCAGTCTAGCTACAGGAGCAAAAGTCTCATCAAAATCAACCCCTTCAACTTGAGTGTATCCTTGAGCAACAAGCCTTGCCTTATTCCTGGTGACAACTCCTTCAGCATCTGATTTGTTCTTGTAGATCCACTTTGTGCATATGATGTTTGTTCCTTCTGGTCTAGGAACTAACTCCCATACTTCATGTTGCTTGAATTGGTTCAATTCATCTTGCATTGCTCCAATCCAGTATTCATCAGTCAAAGCCTCTTTAACATTTTTTGGTTCAATCTTAGACACAAAGTAAGAGTTTGTGATGATTTCTCTGGATCTTGTAATGACTCCACTGTTAGGATCTCCTATGATGAGTTCCTTAGGATGATCTTTCTGAATTCTGATGGAAGGATCTTTGTTAGCTTCCTTTGATTCAGACTCTGATGGAGTGGGATTAGGCACATCATCCTTTTTAGACACTTGAGTTGAAGTCTCAAAGAATGTCTCTACATCATATGGGACATTTGTTTCCTCATGGTGATCATCAACTATGACATTTATAGATTCCATCATAACTTTGGTCCGGGAATTGAATACCCTATATGCTCTGTTGTTGGTAGAGTATCCTAGGAATATTCCTTCATCACTTTTAGGATCCATCTTTCTCCTTTGTTCACGATCTGTCAGAATATAGCATTTGCTACCAAAGACATGGAAGTACTTCATTGTAGGCTTTCTTCCTTTCCATAGTTCATAAATGGTGGATGATGTTCCCTTTCTCAAGGTGACCCTGTTATGGACATAACAGGCTGTATTCATAGCTTCAGCCCAAAAATGAATAGGAAGTCTTTTGGCATGTATCATTGCTCTGGCAGATTCCTGTATAGTCCTGTTTTTCCTTTCCACAACTCCATTTTGTTGAGGAGTTATGGGTGAAGAGAACTCATGATTGATTCCTTCTGAGGAACAGAACTCATCAAACTTACTGTTTTTAAATTCTTTACCTTGATCACTTCTGATTCTGACAATGCATCCTTCTTTTTCTCTTTGAATTCTTTTGCACAGTTCCTTAAATACATCAAATACATCAGACTTTTCCCTAATGAAGTTTATCTAGGTGAATCTGGAAAAATCATCCACAACAACATAGGCATATCTCTTTTCACCAAGACTTTCCACCTGCATTGGACCCATCAGATCCATATGTAGAAGTTCTAGCACCTTATAGGTGGTCAGATGTCTTGTCTTTGGATGTGACATTCTAGTTTGCTTTCTAACCTGACATTCACCACAAACTCTCCCTTCATCAATCTGAAGCCTTAGAATCCCTCTGACTGCCTCCATGGATATGATCTTTTTCATCGCTCTTAGATGTAAATGACCAAGTTTTTGGTGCCACAATTTCACTTCCTTTTCTTCTTTGGCTATAGAGCATACAAAAGAGTAGTTAGTGTTCTCAGACTCCCATAAGTAACTGTTATCTTTCGATCTGACTCCTCTCATTACAACTTCTTGTTTTTCATTAGTTACAAGACATTCAGACTTGGTGAAGTTGACCTTGAATCCTAGATCACATAATTGACTGATACTTATGAGATTAGCAGTCAAACCATTTACCAGCAACACTTCATTTAGGTTTGGAACTCCATGGCAGTCCAAGTTTCCAACTCCTTTGATTTCTCCTCTAGCACCATCTCCAAAAGTGACATAACTAGTAGTATGAGGTTTAACATCATTCAGCAGATTCTTGATTCCAGTCATGTGTTTAGAGCATCCACTGTCAAAGTATCAGTCTTCCTTGGCAGAAACTCTAAGGGAGGTGTGAGCTATCAGGGCTGCAGACTTTTTCTTCCACTGTTGAGTATATGGTGCTATGTTAGTCTTAGGTTTGACATATGGGGTCTGTGATACGGTGGGAGAACTGACTTGAGTTTTGCGTTTGTTTTCGCAAATGTTTCGGTTGAGCAAGAGTCGCCACCGACTTTTTATTTTATCCTAAGGAAAGGTTAAAAAGCACAGCAAAAACCTTTGAGATGTTTTCTTGGGTTCGGGGAGTAGATTATAGAAAGGGAAGGTATTATCACCCTTTCTATCCATGGTTATCCATGGGCTCTTAGTTACTTGCTTAGATCAACTTGCCTTGATTTTCAATTGTTTGAAATGGTGCTTTGTGTATGTGGTTTTGAAAATGTTTTGAAAAAGATGCCTTGTCTAGGCAACCCTTGTAACAATTATTTACTCGAATGTTTTACAAAAGGTGTTTGTCTTTTTGAAAAGATGTTTCAAGGTTTTGAAAGTGTTATGGAGTGTGTTTTGAAAATAGGCAAGGGTTTTTGTTTTGCAAGTTGGCAAGTAACCAAGAGCTATCTACCCTAAATTTCTCAAAGATCTTTGCTATGTTTTAACCCTTTTAACAATTTTGTTCCACCATTGTATTTGGTGGATAATCTTGTGTTAGGATGTGAACGGGACGGGCGCGGGTCATCGTTTATACCATGATTGCAATGGTGCCAAGTATCTTTAGCAACTTTTCGTTTAAGGGACTTGATCATGTTTTAGGCAACTTTCGAAAGCGTCATCGAGGGACTATGATCATTTGGATTGTTTTGTTTTTGCCAAAGATACCTAACATGCAATATGGCCCATTATTGAAGGCAACAAGTGGAGTACCCTAGGGGTGCAAGTGTGATTAGTGTTGTCCATTTTCATGCTTGTTTATCTTGAAATTAGGTCAAACTATTTTTGGTTAATTTTGCATACAAAACCCTAATTCTAACATGGCATAATTAGAACACTTTTAAATGCGAAAAATAAAAGGTCCTAAGTTATTACCACACAATATATGGGATGGGGGGTACAAATATTCAAATGGGGATATTTTAGCAAGAAATTAAACCTAAACTATTACATCCAAATTGAATTATACAAACTATTTAATATACAACAATTAAATAAAAATATAATAAATGTGCAAGATGCAAAAAAATGGTTTTTTATATGTATGAAAAAAAAAGTATTTTTTATGTGTCAAATAAACAAAAATAAAGTTAATTAATTTTTGGTATTTTTATGTATTTAGGGTGAAACCCTAATTTTATAAATAAAAGGTATTTATTATATAATATATGCAATATTTATTAATTATTTACAAAAAATAAATAAAACAAGATATATTGTAAAAAAAAGTATTTTTGAGGTCAAAATATTAATAAAATAAAATGTATTAATTCTTTGTATTTTCCCTAAATATACTAATAAATATACAAGTATTTTACATTATTTATTAAATATATATTATATGTACAAAAATAAAATATTTAATATTTACAAAAAAAAGTATATTTTTATTATAAAATGTTTTCAAGAGATAACATAAAAATAAAAATCAGAAATAAAATATGTTTGTATTATTTTTTTTGTATTTTAAAATAAAAGTATCTATATTTATTTATTTACAAAAAAACTTAAATAAAGCCAAATAAATATCAAAATAAATGCAAAAAATATGGGAAAAATAAATTTAATATTTTTTTATGCTTAAATAAAAATATGGAAACAAAAATCAAAAGGAAAAATGGAAAATGACAAGCAAAATTCAAAATGGGCCAGGGGGTGCATGTGGAATGCAGTGGTGTGAAAAGGAAAAAAAAAATCTCAGGCCCAGCCCAAGACTCTGTCTTCTTCAACCTCCAGCATCTTTGTACAAAACACGTGCTTCTGTTATCTCCAGATTCTTGGACTTTTAGCACAAACTCACAACATGAAAAATGTTAAGCATCAAGCCACGATTCCATACATATAAAAAACTCAACCTAACTCTCAGAAATGAGAGAGAATTTCTCCATCCCTAATTCTTAACCTAAGTTTTTGTCAATGTTCAGGTTCAAAATACTCTCAGCATATGCAATATAAATGGAAAGTAAAGATATGTATGGCTTCAGGGACATGAGTAGAACATTTTTCATTCACAAACTTAGAGCTAACTCTTCCTATATTGAGAGATAGAAGTCCATGAACTTACCTGTTCAGCTTGGATCGTGTCTGACAATGGAGGCACTTTCAAGGCAAAGTGAGTATTGGTACAACTTGCTTGAAGGTCAGGGATGCTTCTCCAACCTTTAGTTTGCTTTGAAACCAAATGAATCAAGCTATAGCAATCCACCTGCAAAACAAAAAATGTGAAAATGGTGAAGTTGGTTAGAGGTGTTACAGTTTGCTTCCAAGGCTTGAGACAGTTTGTATGGATGGTAGGGAATGTGTTTGAACTGGTTTGGATGAAAATGCACGAGTGGATTGAGCTATGGGATTCAAACTGCAGCTTATGCCCTGTTTTTACAGTTTTATGGTGTTTCTGTGAATGGGGAGGTATTGAAGGTGATAGGCTCGTGTTTCAACTCAGTTATGTTGTTTAGAATGTGTCTAGCAAGTTTGTCTAAGCTTTTGTTTGCAGTAATGAGAGTTGGTTTGGGTTATACAAGTTTCTTCACACTTAAGCAAGAAAATGTCAACTTGGTTTCTAGGCCAGTACAATGCCTCTATATATGCTGCACCTTTGAGTCTTTATTAGTGGGATATGTCTATGCCTTTGTGTCTCAAAGATCTGCATTGTACCTGATAGATTGCAAAGTTGACATAAAGTAACACTTTACAAAAATGGATAATATGCTTTTTCTTATTAAGGCTTAATCTTGTATGCAATGCTTAAACACACAAGATAAGACTTAAACATGAAGGATTGGCATTAAATTTATGAGTTTGGATGGAATAAAAGACCTGTAATCTAGCTTAGAGCATGTTGAGTTCAAAAATGCAAAGTTATGGACATGTGAATTGGTCATGAACAAAGTGAGTTTTTCCCATATTGCCAAATTCGATTCTCCCTAACCATAAGGTTGTTTGATGAGTTCTTGGACATTTTGGAAAGCTTGGAATGTGTACTACAATCCATCTTTGTAATGAAAATTTAAATTCCAAGTGGAAGCATGTGAAAAGTGGCCATGAAGTTAGGCAAAAATCCTGCCTAAAATAGGTCAAAATTTCTCTAAGTTAAGAAATGTTTTGCACCCTTGTTCCAAAAATCATAACTTGAGCTACAAGCTTTTTTTGAGGAAACTTTGTGAATCAAAGTTGTAGATTTTTCAATTAACTACAACTTTCATGTTTTGACTTTTGTTTGAATCCAAATTTATCTTGATGAAAAAATGGGACAAAGTTAGGAAAAAATTAGGGATTTTCATAACTTAGAAAAATTCTAAGTTATGAAAATTCTTCATTTAAACCCTAATTTGCAATTTTTGATTTCTTGATGAACAAGTTTCATAATTTGGCATGTTTTGATGAAAAATGAATCTTGACACTTGATTTTGACCAAAAAGTCAAAGTTTGACTTTTCAGTATACAGTAAAAAACTGATCAATTGACTGGAAAATTCATCTGTCAATCTTGTGCATTTGGGATCTTTTGAATTTGTTGAACATGTCAAGACAATTCCATGGGGTCCTTGAGTCCATATATGAGCTTGGTTTGCCATTGGTTAGGTCAAACAGTCAAAAATTGCCTTTGTGCAGTCAAAACCCTAAAAATGACCATTTTGCCCTTTTGGTGATCTGATCAAATTTCTTGTGGAATTGTGATCCAAACTTGACCAAATGATTTATATGAGTTCATAATGTTTATGTGTGTCAAAAATCATGAGGTTTGACTGTCAATTGACCATAGTTGACTTTTTTCCCAATACAGTTGATTTCTAGGTCAACTGCCCAATTGACTAGGCAAAGTTTGGAATCAAGACTTGAAACTTGGTATGGATAAACTTGGGAGTCCAACATGAAGCATGAAAGTCATTTTAGGTCAAAACATCTTTGTGCAAACACAAACCCTAATTTGGGTCAACAGTGCAAGGAAGAGCCTTGAGCAGAGCAAACCCTAACTTGATCTTGAGCTCCAAGGGTCTTGTGGTGAGAAAATACTGATGAAATGGGAGGTCAAATTTTGGGGTACAACAGTTGCCTCTGTTCAATCTTCTTGCACCTGAAGAGTTAGATTGGCAGGTTTGCCTTTCGCGTCTCGAAGGTAAAAGGAGATTGGACACTAGAGTGCCCTTAAATATGCACTCGTCAGAACGATGGATGCGGGAATGGGCTTAGAGATGCCATTTGGAGCTGGGCTTAAAGATGCAAGCTAGAGGGGTGACTGAATCTTGTCAGAGATGGGCTTAAAGATGCCATCTGGAATGAGTATCAGAAAGGTGTCCATGTTTTGGAACATCTCTGAACTGGGGGGTTTTGAATAAGCAATGGATTGATATCCGCGTTTGGAGAATCCATAAACTATTTTCATAAGTTGAGTAGAATCTGAACAAGTGATAGGTTAACATCCGTTGCTGGAGAACCCGTGAACTGTTTTCAGAAGTCTTGAAGTTGAATAAGCAATAGAGCAGCATCCGTTGTTGGGAAGCGTCCGTAAACTATTTTCAAAAGTTGAGAAGAATCTGGACAAGTGATAGGTTAACATCCGTTACTGGAGAACCCGTGAACTGTTTTCAGAAGTCTTGAAGTTGAATAAGCAATAGAGCAACGTCCGTTGTTGGGAAGCGTCCGTAAACTGTTTTCAAAAGTTGAGAAGAATCTGAACAAGTGATAGGTTAACATCCGTTTCTGGAGAATCCGTGAACTGTTTTCAGAAGTCTTGAAGTTGAATAAGCAATAGAGCAGCATCCGTTGTTGGGAAGCGTCCGTAAACTATTTTCAAAAGTTGAGAAGAGTCTGAACAAGTGATAGGTTAACATCCGTTACTGGAGAACCCGTGAACTGTTTTCAGAAATCTTGAAGTTGAATAAGCAATAGAGCAGCATCCATTATTGGGAAGCGTCCGTAAACTGTTTTCAAAAGTTGAGGAAGAAACCGGTGCAGGGTTTCCTGATGATGAGTCCGTGTAAAACTGCATCTTGAATAATTGTTAATGATAGCCTTTCATTCTTATCCTGAAAATGACAAAATGTTATCTAAACACAAAACTATGTTGCATGAAATGTATGATGCAATATGTGTTGTATCAATGTTTATGATATGAATGTAAATGCATGCACATGTAAGCTGAAGAGCTGTCTTGCTGAGGATAAATAAATCCTGGATGGCTGGAGACAAAAGAATCTTGGTTGCTGCCGGGGAAAATAATTCCTGACTGCTGCCGGGGAGGGCAAGAATCTTTGATTGCTGAAGAGGAGACATCTTTGTGGACTACTGCTGGAGAAACAGGAGCTTGGGTTATATACCAATCTTCTGGGGATTCTTGTCTTGAGGAGATATTTACTGGGGAATATCTGATTATCCCGTAAGGAACTGAGAATGAGCCTTCACTTTGCTTGGGGAAATGCAAAATCTTCAATTGTTGAATGATCTTAGAACCATTGCTGGGGAACAGGCATTCCTTGGTGACTTGCGGGAAATGAGAATTTCTGAAGATCTCTACTGGGGAAGTTCAGAATCTGATAGACTCATGCTGGAGAGGTATGACTGAGAATCTTCAGTTTGGGTGGCAAGTATCTCTGTGGGGAGAAGGTTCACTAGCCTGGTTCAGTTGGGGGTTGATGGCTGGAAAGCTTAGCTCCGCTGGGGATTGGATTTTCAGATTTTAAGGCTCCACTGGGAATTCTAAAACTTAACTCTGAGGGGAATTGAGTTCTGGAAGGCCCTCTGGCTGGGGAATTTAGAGTTTAACTCTGCTGAGGATTCCTTCTGAAAGGGCATCAAGATATTTATCCGTACTTTTAACCTATCAGTAATCATCTTTCTTGATTCATAAGGAAATGATTATGTTCAAATGCATATGCCTATTTAACAAAACATTGGACGTTTCTCAAATAAAACATAAGTGCAAAAGAAAAGAGAAAAGGAAGACAACGCAAATTTCTGTATTTGGAAAAGCATTTGTATTAACTTTTTATGAGTATGTTTGTACGGAGGAGACAGTCATCCTAGGAAGAGGATGCCGTCGTAAAAATTGAAAAATTTATACAAAAGAAAGATGGCTATGTGAAACAATTCCATGGGATTCTATTCTGCTATAGCCTTCACAACTCTGAATATCTGTCCATTCAATGCTTTGTCTGCCGATGACTGGATTGATTAGAAGCTCGGAGCTGGTTGATGAAGAGATTGTCCTTAAAGTGATCCAATGAGACATAGTCATACGCTTTAATTCCCTAACTTTTGCCTGAATCGCCCTTTCGGGTTTTCGATCCACCAGGAAGCCCCTTTTTTGCCCAAGCCGCCCTTTCGGGTTTTCGACTTGCCGGGTGTACAAATTTTTTTTTTGTTTTATCCCTAATTTTTTCCTGAACCGCCCTTTCGGATTTTCGGTCCACCGGGATGCCCATTTTTGCCCAAGCCGCCCTTTCGGGTTTTCGACTTGTCGGGTTATTTTATGCGTAGTATCTTTTGACTATGTCTGCATTCGCAGGGTGCGGTAAATCATCACCGTCCATGGTGGTCAGAATCATTGCACCGCCAGAAAATATGCTCTTGATTACAAATGATCCTTCGTATGTAGGAGTCCATTTGCCCCTGGGATCACTTTGCGGTAGGATAATCCACTTGATTACGAGATCTCCGACTCGATATACTTGACATCTGACTTTCTTGTTGAAAGCCTTGATCATCCGCTTTTGATACGTCTGACCATGGCACACAGCAGCGAGTCGCTTCTCGTCGATCAAATTGAGTTGATCAAGTCGGGTCTGAATCCAATCATCTTCACTCAAACCAGAGTCCTTCATAATCCTTAAAGAGGGAATCTGAACTTCCATGGGAAGGACAACTTCCATGCCATATACCAAAGAAAATGGGGTTGCCCCGGTTGAAGTACGTGTCGTCGTACGGTATCCATGCAGAGCAAACAGTAACATCTCATGCCAGTCCTTATAAGTGACTGTCATTTTCTGAATGATCTTCTTAATGTTTTTGTTCGCAGCTTCAACATCACCGTTCATCTTCGGTCGATAGGGAGATGAATTGTGATGATAAATCTTGAACTGTTCGCACAATGCGGTGATCATAGTATTATTCAGATTTGTACCGTTGTCTGTGATGATCTTGTCTGGAACACCATACCGGCATATAAGGTTTTGCTTGATGAAGCGGACAACCACATTTTTAGTGACAGAGGCGAAAGAAGCTGCTTCGACCCATTTGGTGAAGTAGTCAATGGAAACCAGGATGAAGCGATGTCCGTTGGAAGCCGTGGGCTTGATCTCTCCAATCATGTCAATGCCCCACATTGCGAATGGCCAAGGAGCTGTCAGCACGTTGAGAGGAACCGGAGGAATATGAATCTTGTCAGCGTAGACTTGACACTTGTGGCAAGTACGGGAGTGCTGATGGCAATCTGCTTCCATGGTAGACCAGTAATAGCCTACCCTTAGGATCTTTTTAGCCATAGTATGCCCGCTCAAATGGGTGCCAAATGTACCGCTGTGCATCTCTGTCATGATTAACTCCGCTTTAGATTTGTCAACACATCGGAGTAAAACACAATCATGGTTGCGCTTATAGAGGATGCCATTGCTCAGGAAGAACTTGGCAGCAAATTTCCTTAGGAACTTCTTGTCATTTACGGAAGCTCCTTCGGGATATTCTCTGGTCTGGAGATACCTTTTGATTTCGTGAAACCAGGGTTGTTCCACTACCTCTTCAGTATTAATCTCATGACAATGCGCAGGTTCATCCATTCGCTCGATGGTGATTTGGGGAGCCTCGTTATCCCAGTTGAGTTTAAACATAGAAGACATTGTAGCCAGAGCATCTGCTAGCTGATTCTCTTCTCGCGGGAAATGCTCGAAGGTAATTTGCTCGAAATGAGGCAACAATGTCAGGACATGTTCTCTGTATGGGATAAGATTGGGATGTTTGGTATCCCACTCTCCTTTGATTTGACTGATAACCAAAGCCGAGTCCCCAAATACGATCAAAGATTTGATCCCCAAGTCTATTGCAGCCTTGAGACCAAAGATGCAAGCTTCATATTCCGCCATGTTGTTTGTGCAGCTGAAGCAGAGTCGAGCTGTGAAAGGAGTGTGACAACCTTCCAGGGAAATGAGTACAACACCGATATCGTTTCCAAGTGCATTCGAAGCACCATCAAAATACAGGGTCCATCGGGATCCCTTTTCGGGTCCGTCATACGGTCCGTTACTTTCGATGCTGTCCAAATTCATGACGTCCTCATCTGGGAAGTCAAATCTCATGGTTTGATAATCTTCGATAGCTTGATGAACTAGGTGGTCAGCTAGTACACTCCCTTTTATAGCTTTTTGGGTGGTGTACTGGATGTCATACTCAGTTAGGATCATTTGCCATCTAGCTATTCTTCCAGATAAAGCAGGCTTCTCGAAGATATACTTGATAGGATCCATTTTGGAAATCAACAAGGTGGTATGAGTCAGCATATACTGCCTTAGTCGGCGAGCAGCCCATACCAAAGCGCAGCAAGTTTTCTCGAGCAGTGAGTAGCGAGTCTCACAGTCGGTAAACTTTTTGCTAAGGTAATAAATAGCATGCTCTTTTCGACCAGACTCGTCATGCTGGCCCAAAACACACCCCATTGAGTTATCCAAGACGGTTAGATACATGATCAATGGTCTTCCTTCGACGGGAGGCATCAGAATAGGAGGTTCTAGCAAATACTCCTTGATCTTATCAAAATCAGCTTGGCAATCATCGTTCCATTCGACTACCTGATCTTTCTTTAATAATTTGAAAATTGGCTCACAGGTAGAAGTTAGATGAGAGATGAATCTGGCAATATAGTTCAAGCGCCCCAAGAACCCTCTAACCTCCTTTTCAGTACGGGGAGCAGGCATCTCTTGTATTGCTTTCACTTTTGCTGGATCGACCTCAATGCCTTTGTTGCTGACAATAAACCCTAGAAGTTTACCAGACCTAACTCCAAAAGTACACTTACTTGGATTCAGCCTGAGTTTGTACTCTTTCAACCGGGCAAACAGCTTTTCTAGATGTTCAAGGTGTTCCTCCTCTGTTTGTGACCGAGCTATCATATCGTCTACGTAAACTTCGATCTCATGATGTATCATATCATGAAATAAAGCTACCATGGCGCGTTGATAAGTTGCCCCTGCGTTCTTCAGTCCGAACGACATCACCTTGTAACAGAAAGTACCCCATTGTGTAACAAAGGTTGTTTTCTCCATGTCCTCGGGGGCCATTTTAATCTGGTTGTAGCCCGAGAATCCATCCATGAAGGAAAACACTTTGTGCTGAGATGTGTTGTCAATCAGAATGTCAATGTGCGGTAGTGGAAAATCATCTTTGGGGCTGGCCCTGTTCAAATCCCGGTAGTCTACACACATCCTGACCTTGCCATCTTTTTTAGGAACTGGCACGATGTTAGCAACCCATTGTGGATAGGATGTAACAGCCAGAAAGCCAGCGTTGAATTGTTTCATCACTTCTGCTTTAATCTTCTCAGACATGTCGGGCCTCATTCGGCGGACCTTTTGCTTGATCGGTGGACAATCCTCTCTTGTAGGGAGACGGTGAACCACGATGTCTGTGTCTAAACCCGGCATGTCTTCGTAAGACCAGGCGAAGATTTCAACATACTCATTTAACAGCTGTATCAGGCGCTCCTTGACACTTGGTTCCAGATTGGCACCCACTTGCACTTCCTTCCGGTCTTCCTCTGTTCCTAGGTTGACAGTTTCCAACGACTCTTCGTGAGGTAAGATGGCCATTTCCTCTTGCTGTAGAAGTCTGGCTAATTCCCCTGGTACTTTACAACCTTCGTCATCTTCATACTCAGCCTGATTGACCAGATCTTCAGAGTTATTGAAGGACATAGCAGAATAGTCATCCGTAGGATCCAGAGTGGATGGGTACCTGCATTTGTGAGTGTGGGTGTGTGTAAGGGATAGCCAACTTTAAACAAAAAATGCAAAAAGGAAAGAAAATGAACACAACAGTTTATCGATGAAAAACGTCCAATGAATCATTAAACATGGCATATGGATATGAAGATAATCAAAACCCTTACAAATGGACCTACATGCCCCGGGCAAGGCATGAGGTGAAAAAAGTAGTGTACGGATTGTTCAAAAGTAATTATTACAGACCAAAGGAAATGTTTGACAGATAATTACTGATTAATAAAAGTAATGGGGACAAAGTCCTTTGCCTCCCAGTTGCGTAGTCCTCCTTCGATGGTTGGGTAGATCCAACCTTCAATGTTGGCCTCTTCGTCTTCACCTTCCAAAGCATTGATCCCATAAGGAGAGATCTTGATGGGTGCTCTTTCAACCTTCGAACGACGCATAGCTTTCTGCCCTGCAGCAGTGAATCCTAAACCAAACTTGTCCGTTTTGTGAGGAATGTCCGGCAACTGCCCCCATGTTGAGCTATTCCCTTCCTTCATTGCGGCTTTCGCGTCCTTTAGAGATGCCATCCTGGCCATCTGCCTTGGTACCTCAGCTACCACTTTTGCTACTTCCACCTCAGGAGAGACTTCCTCGAAGTGCTGGAATGGTGTCTCGATGAATTCACCTTCTACCTCTACATATCAGAAAGAGTTCAGGTGGCTGATCATGTACTCCTCTTCACCATGGACGGTTATGATCTTTCCTTTGATAGGGTACTTCAGCACTTGATGTAAGGAAGAGGTGACTGCCCCAGCATTGTGTATCCATGGTCTCCCCAATAAGCAAGAGTATGACGGACGGATATCCATCACATAGAAAGTTGAGGGGAACACCTCTGTGCCAACCTTAATGGGAATGTCTACCTCCCCATGTACCATTCTCTTTAATCCGTCAAATGCCCTTACAATGATATTACTTGGCCTTAACTCCAAGCCTTCACAGTCTAAACGGTCGAGGGCCTTCTTAGGCAGCACGTTCAGAGAAGAACCAGTGTCGACCAGGACATGGGCCAGAGTAGTTCCTTGGCATTCTACTGACACATGTAATGCGTCGTTGTGTTTTCTTCCTTTTGAGGTTAGGTCAGTGTTGTACCCCAAAATTTGCCCTCGCGCTTTTCCACAAGAAATCTCAGCTTCAGACATTTCCTGACTTTTCAAACTGGCTCAAGAATCGGACAAATGGACTTTTCTTGACAGTCAAGCAAAATTAGGGTTTTTACTGATTTTCAGAGCTCTGAATTATTTCAAGCAGTTGGCTCAGGGTTGGTTGATTGTTGGTTCAATTTTGATCAGGCGAACGCTATTTGGCATTTAATCAGGAATTAAGGGTTTTACGGGCGTATTCTCAGAAAGGTTGAAATTCCACAGTACTTTGCGATTTATTCCGAGATTCGGGTTGAATTTGCATTGTTCATAATTTAATCAGTAAGAGGAGGCAATTGGTTTGAATTCACCAGTCAAAAGATATGTGCAGTATTGGATTCACAGTGTTTATGGCAAATCAGTGAAGAAGGAATGCGTTTGATCAGTCTATTTGGGTTAACTACTGCTTTATTTTGGATATTGGAAGAGACAGGTTTAATTGATCAATATTGTTATTATTTAAGTTATTTATTATTCTAAAAAAATTGAATGATTGAAATTTATTTTTCAATTGTTTTAATTCTAAGAATTTTGAATAAATAAATAAACAATAAAGAAAATTAGAACTAATTGGATAATTTAGATTTTATTGATATTTGAATTATTTGTACAAATTGTTGTTTATAATTTAAATTACAGACAATAATTTACATTAATTTAAATATTACATAAAATAAAAACTATCCTATTTCTAATATTCTTCATTCTTCACTCCGCCCCGGTGCTCCATTTTTTATCTGCAAAAAGAAGGAGAAAAGTCAGAAAGCAGTTGAAATTAAAAGAGACAGTTAAAATTTGCTCATCATTAGAGGCCACTGACTGGGATCAGTTGACCCTCTCTGCAAATCACGGGATTTCTC
The DNA here is from genome assembly GCA_948472305.1 of Vicia faba. Lineage (NCBI taxonomy): Eukaryota > Viridiplantae > Streptophyta > Magnoliopsida > Fabales > Fabaceae > Vicia > Vicia faba. Next base: position 1,231,617,579 of record OX451736.1, on the reverse strand, counting down.
CCGGTTCACAGAGAGGGAAGATTTTTATTCATGAATGCAAATGTCAAATGCATAATTTCTAAAAGTTCAAACTGCAAACTTCCAATTCAAACTAAACTGAAAAGTCCAATTCCCACTTAAATGCCAAAAATATCAAAGAAAATCAAGAAAGTACAATTGCTGTCAAAATCTATCCCAAGCTGTCAAAGAAGATATGGAAGATATTACAAAATCCCAAGATATCAAGGAAAAGTCAGCACACAAAGCTGTCAAAAGAAAGATAAAGATGCAGAGAAGTGGTATGCAAGCAACTTGGATCTTAAATCATCATTTCCCATAGGCCCCTTCAGAACAAAGTACAACATAAATCATATAATAATATATTAACTATACTTTAAAATGAGAAGAAGAGAGATAAAGCAGCATAGGCAGGTTTAGGCTTAAGAGAAGACCAAGGTTTGAATAAAGATTGGGCGCCAAAGACCAAGAGAAAGAGGACAAAAGAACACAAGAAAACATACTGTCAAACCTGATTGAGCCAAGCACCAATATCACAAAAATAGATAATCTGCAAACAACATAACCAAGCCAGGCAGACAAAAACCCACGACAAGTTCAACCTCAAATTCCAAAAGTTCAAAAACCTGAAACCAAGTTCAAAAGCATAAAAAACTCGTGGAACATCAAAAACATACAAAATTCAAACACTACCAAAACCTCACCACTACTGTCAAGGCCTAATCACCTTAAACCAGAACCACCATGCCATCCAACCTCATCAACCTGCATTAACCTCAAGAACCTGCACTACCATAACTCAGAAATTACCCAAAACCCATCCAAAAACCAGACTAGACCCAACACAGTTCAGAGAGAAAAAAAATATACAAACTGTCAAGGCATGACCTTCATGCTACCAAGAACCAACCCAAGGCCAAACCTGCATCAGTAAAGGCCAAATCTCAAACCTGCATCAGTAAAGGCCAAACCTGTGAAAGATACAAACACATAACCTTAAACTGAACCACCATACTGTCAAAAACCATCAAACCTCATGCCTGTCTCAAGAACTACCAACACCCTGTCTTAACCTCAAAACCAGAAATATACCAACCTACTAACATAATCTAAAACTTGAACAACCATCAACCACTACTGTCAAGCCTGAACCCCTATCAACACTCCCCTTTGCTAGTACAAAACCATATCCAAACATAACCTCACGATAACCTGCCTGTCATCAAACTCAGGCAACAAATATCAAAACCATTCAAGGCCACATCCAGCACTAAGCCTCAGAAATTAACATCATAGGCGATTAACATATTCAAGGGCAACACGAGAGAAGAAGAAGAAAGAAGCATGTTTAGGGCAACATAGGCAACAACATAGGCAACAACATAGGCAACAACATAGGCAAATCGTTCAAGAAGGCAAACTCAACAGAAATTCAAGATAACACAGAACAACAACTCAAGGCATCAGGGGCTCAGAGGAAAACAAAATATTCAAAGGTAACCCACGAGCCCTCAGTAGATATACATCACTGGGCAACAAATATCAAAGCATCAAAGGCACAGAAGAAGACAACGAATTCCCAAAGGCAGCATATAGTAGAAAAAGAAAGATAAAGAAGTGAATTGTTTCAAGGTAAGGTTTTCAGCACAAGTCATCATCAAAACCCTAAGGAGCATCATAAAACCTAAGCAAGAGGGTTAATACAGAAATACCGGGGACATCAAGCTCATCAGCATCACGTTTCTTCCCTCTTCGCCATCAAAGCCTCCCAGGCACCTTCATCTCCTTCCTTCCCTTCTCCAGTAGAGGTATGACATCTCTTTTCCCTCCTAATGTACCTCCAATAAAAAATCAATAACACACAGCATGAGAAGTCAAACCCAAACAGTTAATCAATAATACGCAGAAAATCACAAAATATGCAAGAACTAAAACAAAACGAATCAAAGTGATTACCGAGTTCTGTCGCCTCAACATCATCGCTGGAGGGAAGGGGAAACAGAGATTGCCGGTGGCTGAGGCAAGAAGCTCATGATGGACCCTCTGCATCTATGGAAACGAAGAACGATGAACCTCAGTGAACAGCGCCGCTGCTAACCCTACGTTTTCGTCTCAATTGACTAACAAAACCTAACCCTAAATTTGTTTCAAGATCCATGGGCTTGACCCGTTTCTGACTTTCTCTAAAGCCCAACAGTATCACTAACTCTTTTTTATAACAAACACTAATCTCTTTTTTTTCCTTTTTTAAAAACTATATCTTTTTCTAATTTAACATTTTTATCATATATTAAAATTGAAAATACTTATTTCCTTTTATTTATTTACTCTTTCATTTAAAATATATTTGTACATACATTTTAAAACATTAATTTTATAATATTATACATTTTTTATCATATAGTTAAAATATCCTTTTTAAGTATATATTTGTACATAAAAATAACAAAATACTTTTTTTTTATATACATAATTAACTTGAAAACATTTTTAATATACGTTAAAATACATTTGTACATGACAATATAAAAAATACATTCTTTTTATACAAAACTCGATTTTTGACATTTAAATACTTTTTGTATATAAGTAAATAAAGATACATTTCTTAATTAAAACTTGAACATTTAAGTTAAAACATTTTTCTTTTGTACATAATTAAATATACATATCTAGGTCAAAAAACCCTAATACGCTTCAATTTCACATTTCGCACTTGTAAATAATTACATACTCATATACATGTACACTTACACAAATACATTCACATTGCCTTACACACATTTGTTTATCTTATATTCGTATATTCGATATTTATGTTTTGATCGCGAATTCGATTTGGTTGTAACTTATTGGGTACCATAAGTCTCATCCCCTTTTGTACATTTATACCCCCACTCCCGGACACTATTTTGTAATAGCGTAGATTTTACATTTCCGCAATTTACAGTTTTCCAATTATACCATGGTTAGACCTAGGGTTTGCATGTACATAAAATCAAACGCTAGATAACCTAATACAAGACAAATACATGTAATCAATACACAATCACACTTGCACCCCCTAGGGTAATCCCACATGTTGCCTTCCAAAATGGGCCATGCTTGCACGTCGAGTATCTTTGGCAAAACAAAATCAAATGATCATTAGTCCCTCAAAGTGTTGCCTAAAACGGAATGATCATAGTCCCTTCAAAGCGAATTGCCAAAGACACTTGGCATCATTGCATTCATGGTCCATACGATGACCCGCGCCCGTCCCGAATAAACTTCCTAAACGCAAGATTGTCTACCAATTTCAATGGTGGAACAAAATTGTTAAAAAGGGTTAAAACATAACAAAAACCTTTGAGTACAATAGGGTAGACAAAACTCTTAGTTACTTGAGATCAAACTTGCAAAAACACTTGCCTTCTTTTCAAAAACCACAATCCACAACACTTTCAAACAAACTCTCAAAAACATTTGAAAACATCTTTTCGAAAAGATTCACACTTTTGTAAAACACTCAAACACGAGTCAAATACATTAGTTGCCTAAGACAAGGCATCTTTTTTCCAAAACATTTTCAAAAGCACCCACACACACACACCATCTTCAAAGCAATCGAAAAACAAGGCAAGTGATCTAAAAAAAAAAACCAAGTAACTAAGAGCCCATGGATAACCATGGATGAAAAGGGTGCTAATACCTTCCCTTTTCATAATCTACCCCCCGGACCCACGAAATATCTCAAAAGGTTTTTGCTGTGCTTTTTTAACCTTTCCTTTAGGATAAAATAAAAAGTCGGTGGCGACTCTTGCTCAACCGCACAAGTGCGAATACGAACGCAAAACACTAGTCAGTTCTCCCACCGTATCACAGAACTGGCGACTCTGCTGGGGATTTACTTTTCTTAAGTGGGGTTACCTTAGGGTTTAGATCACTTTTGTTTTCAATTGATTGTCTTGTTTGCTTTTACATTTGTGGGCCTTGTATCGGAGTTTTATAGATCCTAACCCGGATCTGGGGAATACCCTTTTAGGTAGCAACAAGGCTGTGAGGGAACTGTGCGGGGTATACCGACATGGTTGAAGCAGTCTGCTACGTTGATGTGGCACTTTGGTGTGTACCGGTAACCCTTGAGTTCAGTCAAGGAGAGTACGGGGCCGCCACGTGGTGTCGTGAAGCATCAACTGACCTTAGGCACCTTAATTTGAACCATCTTGGCCTTTTTTAGGGTAGTGAGATAACTGACTTTGGTGCAGTCCGAGGTTGGTTGATACTCGATACTACACTCAATTGAGGGTTGCTTTCCTGGAATATTTCGGGCGCCAGTTCAGTGGCTAAATCGAAACGATGAACAATGAAAGCAATCCGGTGACGTTGGGACCTCTAGAACCCGGTTACTTTTGGTAGGACAGGTTTTAACCAACAAACTGAAAGAGGGTAGTACCTAAACCTCATGCAAGCCTAAACCTAAGGCCTTGTGTGCTTTGTGTAAATATGTTTGTCTGTATATACACTCACTTGCTTTTTGCATACATGTACATAACATCATGACATCATACCATAGCATTTTCAATAACCATTTCAAGGATCTCGAGGGTTCTGTTGATGCAGGATTACGTTGAGCCAGACGTCAATCAAGGGGCAAGGGGTTTCTCCTCTAACCAATCCAGTCAAAGATCAAGTACAACAACTTGAATCAGTGGCTATGACCCACTCGACATGGTGAGCTCGATTCTCGTGAAAAGACATCCACCGATACGAAGTTCTCCAATCAAAGATCAAGTGCAACAACTTGAATCAGTGGCTATGACCCACTCGACATGGTGAGCTTGATTCTCGTGGAAGGACGTCCACCGGTATAGAGATCTCCAATCCAAGAGCAGAGTTCAACCTCTAACATTTTCTTGTGTTTACCCCAAGAGACCCTTGAAAGCATGCATCCACATATCATGCATTTCATTTTGACAATCTTTCCTTTTTCAGGTTTCCTTACTCTCCTGCTGTTTATTTCAGCAAGAGATGGCTCTAGAAAGGTCTGTCAAAGACATCCAAGACCAAACTGCTCAGCTGCAGGAGATGTTCCTGAACTTGTCTCTGGGGCAAGAAGAGATGAAAGCTCTCCTCACCAAGGGCTTGGGGAATTCCAACAACGCCAGGAGTGATCAGCTTGCGGAGCTGCAGTTTGATCTAACAACCTTGAGGACTCAAGTGATGGGACAGTTGGTGGGCCAGATGGCTCTCATCCAAGACCTATCTCAAAGACAAGAGGAACTCAGAGTTCTTGTCCGCCAACTGCTTCTAAACAACCAACTGGGGAAAACATCTGAGGTCGAAGAGCAAGTCACCGCTCAGCCTCCATCCACTCAAGAAGACAAAGGGAAAGCTCCTTTGCTAGCTTCAGGGTCACAAACCCATCAACAACTTCGCCAGCATCAACGTGGCAATCGGCGTAAGCAAGAAAAGTCGGGAAGACAGTTTACGGAGACTGAAATACCATCATTCTTCATACTGAAGCGCCTGTTGGAGGTCAACTTACTTACCGTAAAGGACCCTCCTCAGAAGCTCAATATCTCCTCTCCTCACTTTAATCCCGACGCATTCTGTGTTTACCACTCCTGCAGCCCGGGACACAGTACCAACGACTGTTGGGCCTTGAAGAACAAGATTCAAGATCTGATCGACATTGGGGTGCTGGAATTCATGCCGGACGGCGAGATGAAAATCTTCCGTTAAAGGGTTCTCCGCTTGAAGTGACGAAGCTCGAATTGAAAGACTTTTGCTTCTTTTTGAATTTTCAAAGTTGTAATTTCTTTTGCTGTCAAACAATTATCTGTTGATGTTAAACTCTGTTTTCATTAATGCATTGCATATGTTTGTCTTGAATTCATTCATTCGTTTCACTACTCTTATGCTTTTCTTTATGATGTTTGACTCCTGATAAAAAGCTGTAAGCCTTTAGAGGGAGGATGACGAAACAATACCATAATCTTATACAGTATGCTTTTGAACAGACCGTGCTGATGATGTACATGCATTTCTTTCAATTCCCAAACACTGGAGTTATAAGGAAGTTAATCCCTAGTCAACCCCTTCGAGCCAAAGAAGTAGGAGTTCTCTGTTCTAAACAATCAAAACCTTTGATATAAACCTGGGGCAGGGTAGTCTCTCAGTTAATTTAAAAGAAAATGCGCATTGAAGTCGCAAACTCTCAGTTCGTAATACAACGAACGACATCGAAAAAGAAAGTATTCCCTTGGAATCAAAAGACCAGGGTGGTTCCCTATCATATAGACAGTCAATCTCTCAAAAGAGAAAAGCCCACCAAGCCAAAACCTATAAAGGAGGCTTAAGAAAGCTGGGGCATCCCGCTGACAGTAATCCCGGAAAACGGTAACAGTCAGGCAAAAGTTAGGGATAACAAATCAAAATCAAAATAGTGAGGTCATTACAAAATCCTCCGCAACATGAAAAATGTTGAAAAGAAAAGAGGAGATGATGACTGTCTCCCAAAAATTCAACTGGTGAACCATCGCCCAAAAGTCGTTCCAAACTCAAAACAGAGTGTGACGCACAGTTAACTGAGCTTAGGTTGAAGAACATCACGAAGAGCGGGTGGGTACAAATATACTTTGAGCCTTTATCCTTTGTTTCTTAAACCGTGAACCAGGCCACGTTACAACCCTTTAAAAGTCCTAATTGAAGCATGGGTTAGTTCGAAAGCATACTGTTACAAAAGGTATCCTGACTCCTGTAGGGCTTTGCTCTAAATCTTGTGTTGACTTGTCTTATGAAAAGTTTTCTGCTAAAAACGCATTTTTCAAAACTTCGAGACAAACATAAACTTTGCATTATTCGAATATCACTGTCTGCATTTGACCCTTTTATTTGACAGCGAAGAAATTCATACAGCGAATGTTCGGAGGAACGAAAACTCTCTCAGTAAGTCAAAATCACTTCAAGAGGATAACACTTCCATCAAATCTCCTATCAGCAAGGGGCATGACATGTCACAATTCAATTAACCTGGAGCAGTCCAGTCAAGGTCCAACAGATCTTTCAAAGTACAATTAACCTGGGGCAGTCCAGTCAAGGTCCAACAGATCTTTCAAAGTACAGTTAACCTGGGGCAGTCCAGTCAAGATTTCAAGAAATCTCTCAATATGCAGAGTAATCCGATTCAAGATTCCTTCATCACCACTTGGGGCATTCGAATGTCAAAAGTGTCCAACAAATCAACTACAACATTTCCAGATTCGACTCCTGTATCCAGCCAGGGCATATCTGTTGACCACATTTCCAGACTCGATTCCTGTATCTAGCCAGGGCACGTCTGAAGAGTTCGAGGATTCGATTCCTGTATCCAGCCAGGGCATATCTACCAACTATTACATTTCCAGACTCGATTCCTGTATCTAGCCAGGGCACGTCTGAAGAGTTTGAAGATTCGATTCCTGTATCCAGCCAGGGCATATCTACCAACTATTACATTTCCAGACTCGATTCCTGTATCCAGCCAGGGCATGTCTAAAGAATTCCAGATCAACACCTGCAACAACCCAGGAAACATCTGTGAACGACCGATTGTAGACCAACACCTGTAATAAGCCAGGAATTTATCTACATCACCACTTGGGGCATTCGAATGTCAAAAGTGTTCAAAACCCGATGCAGTTTTTACACAAGCTCATCTTCAGGAAGCCCTACATCGGTTCCTCTTCAAGACTTCTGAAAACAGTTCATGGATTCATCCCAACAACGGATGTTAATCTATCGACTTGTTCAGAGGCAACTTTTGAAAACAGTTTACGGACGCTTCCCAACAACGGATGTTGTTCTATTGCTTATTCAACTTCGAGATTTCTGAAAATAGTTCACAGGTTCTCCAAGTAACGGATGTTAACCTATCACTTGTTCAGATTCTTCTCAAGACTTCAGAAAACAGTTTATAGATTCTTCCCAAGTAACGGATGTTAATCTATCAGCTTGTTCAGATGCAACCTCTGAAATTAGTTTACGGACGCTTCCCAACAACGGATGCGGCTCTATCGCTGATTCAACTTCAAGATTTCTGAAAATAGTTCACGGGTTCTCCAAGTAACGGATGTTAACCTATCGCTTGTTCAGATTCTTCTCAAGCTAACCACCACGGAAGATCGCGTTCGCCAAAATTCTTCCCATCATCAGCGGAGTTCATCAAAATTCCCCAGCAGTAACTTATCTTTGCAAATCCCTAGCCAGGGAATCCTCCGGAATTCAATTCCCCTCAGAGTTTAAGCTTCAGCATCCCCAGCGGAGCCAGACCATTGAACCTTCTCCCCACAGAGTTTTGGGGGGACAAACCTTGAGTTCCCCAGTGAAGTCGCCAGAGTTACTTCCCATCAAGCTGACGATTCTCAAATCTGGTCTCCCCAGCATGAGCCTACTAGTTTGGAACTCCCCAGTAGAGGTCATCAGGAATTCTCTTCTCCAGCAACAGCCAAGGATTTATTTTCCCCGGCAGCAGTCAAGATGCTTTTATCTTCAGCCATCTCGGATTCATGTATCCTCGGCAAGATTAGCTCATCAGCTTACATGCGCATTCATTACATTCATGTCATAAACATTAATGTCACAGGCATTGCATCATACATCATAACATTGCATACAACTAACCCTTTGCCTTTTCAGGTAAGATCAGTCGACAGACACAGATCAACTCCCGAAATTCATCCAGAAATAGTTCAGATGTGACCCGGACACGGCGACGTTCTGATACTTATTCCAGATTCATTCAGACGCATCATCAAGAAACCCTATACCGGTTCCTCTTCAACTTCAAAACTTCTGAAAACAGTTTACAGATTCTTCCCAACAACGGATGTCAATCTACTAACTGATTCAGACTCTTCTCAACTTTTGAAGACAGTTTACAGATTCTTCCCTACAACGGATGTCAATCTACCAACTGATTCAGACTCTTCTCAATTTTTGAAAATAGTTTACGGACACGTCCCAACAACGGATGCTGCTATATTGCTTGTTCAATCTCAGATAGTTTACAGATTCTCCAGACATGGACGTCAATCTGTTGCTTGTTCAGACCCCAATTCAGAGACGTTCCAAAACAGGGATGCCCTTTCTGACACTTATCCACTCACTTCCGACATACATTTCAACATTCTCAGATGGCATCTATAAGCCCATCCTCCTACCAGCAGTCGCCGAATGGCATCTTTAAGCCCATTCTCAGATGGCATCTCTAAGCCCATCCCCCGACAAAATTCTACCGCACCAGATGGCATCTTTAAGCCCATCACCAAATGGCATCTTTAAGCCCATTCACCTCCACCATCACATCGACGAGCGCAAATTTTCTGGGCACATTAGTGTCCAATCTCCTTTTACCTTCAAGTCGTGAAAGGCAAACTTGCCAATCTAACTCTTCAGGTCCAAGAAGATTGAACAGGGGCAACTGTTGTACCCCAAAATTTTCCCTCGCGCTTTTCCACAAGAAATCTCAGCTTCATACATTTCCTGACTTTTCAAACTGGCTCAAGAATCGGACAAATGGACTTTTCTTGACAGTCAAGCAAAATTAGGGTTTTTACTGATTTTCAGAGCTCTGAATTATTTCAAGCAGTTGGCTCAGGGTTGGTTGATTTTTGGTTCAATTTTGATCAGGCGAACGCTATTTGGCATTTAATCAGGAATTAAGGGTTTTACGGGCGTATTCTCAGAAAGGTTGAAATTCCACAGTACTTTGCGATTTATTCCGAGATTCGGGTTGAATTTGCATTGTTCATAATTTAATCAGTAAGAGGAGGCAATTGGTTTGAATTCACCAGTCAAAAGATATGTGCAGTATTGGATTCACAGTGTTTATGGCAAATCAGTGAAGAAGGAATGTGTTTGATCAGTCTATTTGGGTTAACTACTGCTTTATTTTGGATATTGGAAGAGACAGGTTTAATTGATCAATATTGTTATTATTTAAGTTATTTATTATTCTAAAAAAATTGAATGATTGAAATTTATTTTTCAATTGTTTTAATTCTAAGAATTTTGAATAAATAAATAAACAATAAAGAAAATTAGAACTAATTGGATAATTTAGATTTTATTGATATTTGAATCATTTGTACAAATTGTTGTTTATAATTTAAATTACAGACAATAATTTACATTAATTTAAATATTACATAAAATAAAAACTATCCTATTTCTAATATTCTTCATTCTTCACTCCGCCCCGGTGCTCCATTTTTTATCTGCAAAAAGAAGGAGAAAAGTCAGAAAGCAGTTGAAATTAAAAGAGACAGTTAAAATTTGCTCATCATTAGAGGCCACTGACTGGGATCAGTTGACCCTCTCTGCAAATCACGGGATTTCTCCCGGTTCACAGAGAGGGAAGATTTTTATTCATGAATGCAAATGTCAAATGCATAATTTCTAAAAGTTCAAACTGCAAACTTCCAATTCAAACTAAACTGAAAAGTCCAATTCCCACTTAAATGCCAAAAATATCAAAGAAAATCAAGAAAGTACAATTGCTGTCAAAATCTATCCCAAGCTGTCAAAGAAGATATGGAAGATATTACAAAATCCCAAGATATCAAGGAAAAGTCAGCACACAAAGCTGTCAAAAGAAAGATAAAGATGCAGAGAAGTGGTATGCAAGCAACTTGGATCTTAAATCATCATTTCCCATAGGCCCCTTCAGAACAAAGTACAACATAAATCATATAATAATATATTAACTGTACTTTAAAATGAGAAGAAGAAAGATAAAGCAGCATAGGCAGGTTTAGGCTTAAGAGAAGACCAAGGTTTGAATAAAGATTGGGCGCCAAAGACCAAGAGAAAGAGGACAAAAGAACACAAGAAAACATACTGTCAAACCTGATTGAGCCAAGCACCAATATCACAAAAATAGATAATCTGCAAACAACATAACCAAGCCAGGCAGACAAAAACCCACGACAAGTTCAACCTCAAATTCCAAAAGTTCAAAAACCTGAAACCAAGTTCAAAAGCATAAAAAACCCGTGGAACATCAAAAACATACAAAATTCAAACACTACCAAAACCTCACCACTACTGTCAAGGCCTAATCACCTTAAACCAGAACCACCATGCCATCCAACCTCATCAACCTGCATTAACCTCAAGAACCTGCACTACCATAACTCAGAAATTACCCAAAACCCATCCAAAAACCAGACTAGACCCAACACAGTTCAGAGAGAAAAAAAATATACAAACTGTCAAGGCATGACCTTCATGCTACCAAGAACCAACCCAAGGCCAAACCTGCATCAGTAAAGGCCAAATCTCAAACCTGCATCAGTAAAGGCCAAACCTGTGAAAGATACAAACACATAACCTTAAACTGAACCACCATACTGTCAAAAACCATCAAACCTCATGCCTGTTTCAAGAACTACCAACACCCTGTCTTAACCTCAAAACCAGAAATATACCAACCTACTAACATAATCTAAAACTTGAACAACCATCAACCACTACTGTCAAGCCTGAACCCCTATCAACACTCCCCTTTGCTAGTACAAAACCATATCCAAACATAACCTCACGATAACCTGCCTGTCATCAAACTCAGGCAACAAATATCAAAACCATTCAAGGCCACATCCAGCACTAAGCCTCAGAAATTAACATCATAGGCGATTAACATATTCAAGGGCAACACGAGAGAAGAAGAAGAAAGAAGCATGTTTAGGGCAACATAGGCAACAACATAGGCAACAACATAGGCAACAACATAGGCAAATCGTTCAAGAAGGCAAACTCAACAGAAATTCAAGATAACACAGAACAACAACTCAAGGCATCAGGGGCTCAGAGGAAAACAAAATATTCAAAGGTAACCCACGAGCCCTCAGTAGATATACATCACTGGGCAACAAATATCAAAGCATCAAAGGCACAGAAGAAGACAATGAATTCCCAAAGGCAGCATATAGTAGAAAAAGAAAGATAAAGAAGTGAATTGTTTCAAGGTAAGGTTTTCAGCACAAGTCATCATCAAAACCCTAAGGAGCATCATAAAACCTAAGCAAGAGGGTTAATACAGAAATACCGGGGACATCAAGCTCATCAGCATCACGTTTCTTCCCTCTTCGCCATCAAAGCCTCCGAGGCACCTTCATCTCCTTCCTTCCCTTCTCCAGTAGAGGTATGACATCTCTTTTCCCTCCTAATGTACCTCCAATAAAAAATCAATAACACACAGCATGAGAAGTCAACCCAAACAGTTAATCAATAATACGCAGCAAATCACAAAATATGCAAGAACTAAAACAAAACGAATCAAAGTGATTACCGAGTTCTGTCGCCTCAACATCATCGCTGGAGGGAAGGGGAAACAGAGATTGCCGGTGGCTGAGGCAAGAAGCTCATGATGGACCCTCTGCATCTATGGAAACGAAGAACGATGAACCTCAGTGAACGGCGCCGCTGCTAACCCTACGTTTTCGTCTCAATTGACTAACAAAACCTAACCCTAAATTTGTTTCAAGATCCATGGGCTTGACCCGTTTCTGACTTTCTCTAAAGCCCAACAGTATCACTAACTCTTTTTTATAACAAACACTAATCTCTTTTTTTTCCTTTTTTAAAAACTATATCTTTTTCTAATTTAACATTTTTATCATATATTAAAATTGAAAATACTTATTTCCTTTTATTTATTTACTCTTTCATTTAAAATATATTTGTACATACATTTTAAAACATTAATTTTATAATATTATACATTTTTTATCATATAGTTAAAATATCCTTTTTAAGTATATATTTGTACATAAAAATAACAAAATACTTTTTTTTTATATACATAATTAACTTGAAAACATTTTTAATACACGTTAAAATACATTTGTACATGACAATATAAAAAATACATTCTTTTTATACAAAACTCGATTTTTGACATTTAAATACTTTTTGTATATAAGTAAATAAAGATACATTTCTTAATTAAAACTTGAACATTTAAGTTAAAACATTTTTCTTTTGTACATAATTAAATATACATATCTAGGTCAAAAAACCCTAATACGCTTCAATTTCACATTTCGCACTTGTAAATAATTACATACTCATATACATGTACACTTACACAAATACATTCACATTGCCTTACACACATTTGTTTATCTTATATTCGTATATTCGATATTTATGTTTTGATCGCGAATTCGATTTGGTTGTAACTTATTGGGTACCATAAGTCTCATCCCCTTTTGTACATTTATACCCCCACTCCCGGACACTATTTTGTAATAGCGTAGATTTTACATTTCCGCAATTTACAGTTTTCCAATTATACCATGGTTAGACCTAGGGTTTGCATGTACATAAAATCAAACGCTAGATAACCTAATACAAGACAAATACATGTAATCAATACACAATCACAATTGCACCCCCTAGGGTAATCCCACATGTTGCCTTCCAAAATGGGCCATGCTTGCACGTCGAGTATCTTTGGCAAAACAAAATCAAATGATCATTAGTCCCTCAAAGTGTTGCCTAAAACGGAATGATCATAGTCCCTTCAAAGCGAATTGCCAAAGACACTTGGCATAATTGCATTCATGGTCCATACGATGACCCGCGCCCGTCCCGAATAAACTTCCTAAACGCAAGATTGTCTACCAATTTCAATGGTGAAACAAAATTGTTAAAAAGGGTTAAAACATAACAAAAACCTTTGAGTACAATAGGGTTGACAAAACTCTTAGTTACTTGAGATCAAACTTGCAAAAACACTTGCCTTCTTTTCAAAAACCACAATCCACAACACTTTCAAACAAACTCTCAAAAACATTTGAAAACATCTTTTCGAAAAGATTCACACTTTTGTAAAACACTCAAACACGAGTCAAATACATTAGTTGCCTAAGACAAGGCATCTTTTTTCCAAAACATTTTCAAAAGCACCCACACACACACACCATCTTCAAAGCAATCGAAAAACAAGGCAAGTGATCTAAAAAAAAAACCAAGTAACTAAGAGCCCATGGATAACCATGGATGAAAAGGGTGCTAATACCTTCCCTTTTCATAATCTACCCCCTGGACCCACGAAATATCTCAAAAGGTTTTTGCTGTGCTTTTTTAACCTTTCCTTTAGGATAAAATAAAAAGTCGGTGGCGACTCTTGCTCAACCGCACAAGTGCGAATACGAACGCAAAACACTAGTCAGTTCTCCCACCGTATCACAGTCAGCATCAGAGAAACCTAAACCGTTGTCTGCTGTAAGACTGGCTACACAGTTTTGGAATTGGTCGGCAGAGGTTTCCTGGGGCACATGGGCTGTCTTCAGGAATTTTATCAATGCTTTGGCGTGCGCCTCTGAACAAAGTAGCAATGCTAACATGGATATTTTTGAGGGGGTTTGCCCCAGTTGTTCTACCACGTCATAATCACTCTTTTTAATTATCTTCAAGATCTCCTCCATCTCTTTCTTAGAGGTTTCCGGGATAACTAAAGGTTGAGCCCTCGTCCTGACGAGCTCATCTTGGATCCCTTTACCCTTATCAGCAGAAGTAGGAGGGACAACAACCGGAACAGCAGCATCTTCAATCAACGGGGTTCTAGCGGAAAGTTTTATTGGTGCAGGAATAACTTTGGCAGCGGATGAGGGTCCAAAGATTGCCTTTTGGGGGGCAATCTCTGGAGAAAATAATCTCCCACTTCGGGTGATCTTGCTTGTGCCGGCAATGTTTCCAATGCTGGCATTTTCTTCATCTGAGCTTCCTTCAGTTACTTCAACTTGTTTAATACCATGGTAGTAGATTTCTCCACCGTAATTCCATGGTATTGACTTTTCAGAACTGTAGGGGACATGCCCTGGCATAGTTATCTTCAGAGGAACAGACTTTGTAGCAGATGTAATCTTAACAGGCTTTTTGACGGCCTTGGAAAGATTGGCGTGAATGGTGATAATTGAAACATCTTCAGTAGGGGTTGGAATAACAGGATCTTTTTCAAACAGAATTTGTTGACTGTCCATCAGAACTTGGATGCCTTTCTTCAGTAACGGGCAGTCAATTGGCAGAGAGTAACAACAATAGCAGTCTTCTTTGCATCCCGGGAAAATCCCGGCCTTTAACAGATTTAACTTGATGGTTAACAGCGGAGTTATCAGGTCATTGACATCAGAAACATATAAATCTTCCTCAATAGCATGGACATTTCGACCGTGTTTCGGCATCGGAGCAGATATCACGTTTGGCTTCTCTGGAGCATCAAACTCAACCTCCTTTGCTTCTATCAAGTCTTAGATCTTATGCTTAAGTGCCCAGCAATCGTTGGTGTCGTGCCCGACACTGTCAGAATGGTAGGCGCATTTAGCATTGGGGTGATAATGCGAAGAAGAAGTGTTCACATTTTTTGGTGCCTCCTTGATAGTGGCGAGATTCAACTTCAACAAATGGGGAAGCACTTGCGCCGGTGTCATATTGATGCGGGTGAACTGCCGTTGCGGCCGTTCCACCCGTTGCTGATTTGGCCTGGACTGGTTATAACGAGGTTATTCATTTGATGGATTTTGGATCATCACGGCTCCCACAGTCGGCCGACGCTCAGTCTTCTCTGCTCTTCTCTGAGAATACACAGTAGCTGTTTCTTTCTTTTCTGGAAATGATTTCTTAGCAATTGTAGATGCAAAGGCATCCTTCTGAATCTTCCCATTCTTGATACCGGCTTCTACCCGCTCGCCAGTCAGAATTAATTCAGTAAACCCCGAGGAAGAGCTACCGATCAGATGATTAAAGAATGGACCAGAAAGGGTCCCCAGGAACATATCAACAAGTTCTCTATCAGAAAGAGGTGGCTGCACTCTTCCAGCCAGATCGCGCCACTTCTGGGCGTATTCCTTAAATCCCTCACCTGAGGCCATTCCCATACTCTGCAGCTGAGTACGGGTTGGTGCCAGGTCAGAATTATACTGATATTGGCGATAAAAAGCAGCTGCCAGATCTTCCCAACTACGTATCTCCGACCTTTCCAGCTTATAAAACCAGTCTAGCTGAGTGCCAGACAGGCTATCTTGAAAGAAATGTACCCAAAGGTTTCTGTCAGATGTGTGAGGTTGGATTCTTCGGACATATGACCTTAGGTGCATTTTTGGACAGGACAGCCCGTCATATCTTGCAAAAATTGGTACTTTGAACTTCGGGGGGATCACAATTCCAGCAATTAATCCCAAATCTTCAAAATCCAAACCGGGGACTCTCTGCAGCTCCATAGCTGCCAACCTGTCTTCCAAGTTTTTGTACTTATCATCGGCGGGCGGGTATTGTTGTTCTGAGTAGTCTTCGTCTTCTTCAGCCTCTTCTTCTTCAGCTTCGGATTCGGAAGGTACCGCAGCCCCTTTTCCTTTACTGTTTTCTTCTTCGGATGCGAAAGGAAATTCAAGAACCCTTCTGGCTTCACCCTCAAACCTTCTCCCCAAGGTAGCCACCCCGACTCTCTTCTTCTTCTTTTTCACTTGCTCTTTGTTCCCAAGCAGGGTCTTCAGATCCTTCTGACCCTTAGCCAAGGTCATCAGGAGTTGTTGAAACTGTGCGTTCTGAGACTGCAAGTCCTTGACCGTCTGTACGAGATCCATCTTACTGAAATAAACAGCAGAAAGATAAGGAAACCTGGTGTGGAGACCTGCTTATGCACATGATGAATGGTATGCTTATGTATGCAATGCATTCAAGGATTTAGAAAGTTCAAAATTGGTGCAAACAAAAAGAACGCACGTCATATTAATAAGAAGAATTTTGTTAGTACATAAATGCCCATGGGCCAAATATTACAAAAACTTCTCAAGGTAAAAAGACGTTGCGCATCCTCTTTGGTGCGATGTAGGTCTTGAGGGTCTCTTCCTCATGGAGTCGGCGGGTAAGCTCCAAAACCTTCTTCTCACTGGCATAGAAGCTGGCTTCAAAAGTGTTTCGTTCCTCCTTGAGTTGGATCCAACTCTTCTGCATCTCCTCCCATGATGTAGGCATGTCAGGATATAGGATGGTATAGGGAACCTCTCCTTCCGTAACGGGCTCTTTAATCACAGGGAGAACATGAGGATAAGGCATCATTAGACTCTGGGCTCGGGTTCGTACCCACTTGAGATAAGGCTCAAGAGGGATGGAGTTCTTGTGCCCTAGTGTCTTGCTGTCAACCTTGTTAGGCATCCTCCAAGCTCTGATGAATCTTTGGCGAAGTCCTTGTGCATCGTTGTCGAAGTCAAAAACTAGGTCAGGAATCAACATGTCATGAGGGCCATCCCTCCGTGCATATCCAAATTGTCTCAAAGCTAGACAAGGATTGTAGGTAATACCTCCTCTAATGACAAGCAATGGGACATTAGGGAACTCTCCACAATGATCGATGATGATGACATTTTCTCTAGACCGAGAACACCAATGTACATCAGAGTGAGTAAGGGTCATCAATCATTGTGACCACCTTAAGCCTTGGTCATTCTTCAAAACAGATTGTGGAAGGTGCGAAATAAACCACCTTGCAAGGAGAGGAGTACAGCACATGAGAACACCCCTCTTTCTCATTGTTCGAGTGTAAAATGAGTGAAGAATGTCCCCAAGCAATGTTGGTATTGGATTTATGGATAAGAATATTTTGACGGCGTTGACATCTACAAGCTGGTCAGGATTTGGGAACAAGACCAACCCATAAATGAGGAGTGCCACAATTTCTTCAAAGGCTTGAAGGTCCAATGAATTCCAACACTCTTGTGCCTTCTCAAACAAGAATTTTGCTAAGAAACCTTTGACACCGCTTCTAGTTTCCCAATGCCCCTTGATGTCATATGGTTGCAAGTTGTTGTACCCCAAAATTTGCCCTCCCATATTCTCCAAGAAATTGCCAAGCCAAGCTGCAAAATTCCCCAAGGGTTGCACAGTGCAAAGGTCTCCTATACAGTCAAAACTAGGGTTTGAGCTCTGATCAAGAAAATGAAGTTTTCAAAGGCCTAACCAAGTCTCATATGCCTACAAATATGGTCAAGCATCCTCATATCAAGTTTCAAGGCATTCAGCTCAAAATTGCACAGTCAAAACCCTAAGTTGCACTACAGTCAACTGTAGGGGCAAAATGGTCATTTGGCAGTCAAAAGTTCAAATTTTTGATCAACATATCATTTTGAAGCCACAAACATCATTTGATCAATGCTTGATCATGATTCTCAAAATTTGGCTCAGAAAATCATCAAGATGCAAAAGTTTCCTTATTTGGACAGTTGAAAAAGTCAACTGAAATTGACCAGGGCATAACTTTCACATGGATTATCAGAAAAATTCCATCCAAAGCTCATTTTGAAGAGAAAGACATTTCCTACAACTCATCTTCATACTTCAAGTCCAAGAAATGCTCTCACAAAAAGTTATCAATTTCAACATTATAGGTCATTTTCAAAAGTCAACAAAAAGGGACTTTAAGTCAAAGGCCATAACTTGAGATTGGTAAATAAAAATGACCTGGGACCAAAGAAATTGGTTAGAGGACTCAAAGACCTTTCCAAAATGTCCAAGAACATGAGAAAAGCTTAAAAATTGAGCACGTTATGCCTTGTGGAAGTTGGGAAATTTTTGGATATTTTGAAAAGTCAACATTACTTCAAATGACTTAAAATTGCTAATGGGCCCATTTTTCTTCCATGATTCATCATTCTAAGCATGTGCACGACCACTTGGCCCAAAGGGAAGTATTTTCTCATTTTTTATTTATTTATTTGAATTATTATTTATATTAATTCATTTAATCATTTAAATATATGAAAAATATCTAATATGACCTAACAAATCTTTTTATACAGGTTTTGCCATCAAGATTTCGTGCATATACAAATTAGGAAAGAATTGGATTGATTGGCATGATTTTGAACCAAGAACACTTGAAAAAAGATATGAGAAAGATCCTTAAAATCAAATTTCCAAAAAACCATTATTGCATTGGATTTTATTGAGTTTTGTTGACCTAATTTGTTCACTACATATGCCTGATGAGAAACCTAAGGCAAATAGAGAGAAAGCTGCGCAAGAAAGGCCATTACAAATTGAAATTTTCTCCATAAAACTCAATTCTGAAAACATTGTTACAGGACGATTCAAGCCCTAATATTCATTCCATTGGCTTCCTGAAGCTTCACTGATCATATTCCAATTCAGAACATTCATCAAAAGGCAAGGAATCGGTGTACAGAACTCAACATATTCCATGAAAATTCCATAATCGTATATCATATTCTAAGCATTTTTACAGCATTCTATTCATGAAATCATGTTCATTATGAAGTTCTGAGACTAACCATTATGTTTAATTGAATTTTTATGCTACATACGCGATTTCACCATGCTTGCGTTCTAGGGTTTACAGGAA
Organism: Vicia faba; assembly: GCA_948472305.1. Taxonomy (NCBI): domain Eukaryota; kingdom Viridiplantae; phylum Streptophyta; class Magnoliopsida; order Fabales; family Fabaceae; genus Vicia; species Vicia faba. The sequence continues at coordinate 1,231,598,198 of OX451736.1, read as the reverse complement.
TCAAAATTGGGGATTTTAAGACCAAGAAAAATTGGCCCTCAAGACCATCATGGTTGTACTCAGCAAGCTTGGACGAAGAGACTAACATACTCGCGCCTAATTTATAAAGCCACACGACCTAATCGCTATTTTCTAATAGCATGTCTTAGGCCACGCACAGAAAACCGTTGCCTTTGTGTTTTGTTTTACAGGGATGGTGAGGAAGATGAAGCCGTGTCACACACTGATTGGCACGTTTGAATATTTCGCGCGTTGCACCACTAACCATTTGCTTTTCTTTTATAATATTCATTGTTTATTTATTTATCAAACGCGTTCAGTGGCTCAGCTGGCAAACGCTCATTGCTTCAACATCCAAGACCTGGGTTCGAGTCCCAGGTCTGTATAATTCCCATATTATTTTTTGTTAACAATTCCTATGCAGCGTTTACATTGAAGCGCATCATGTTCCTCCATAATCAAGACGTCCACGTGCCCCTGAAGATCAAACCAAAGGCCTAGATCTGAAGCACACCATGGGCATAGGTCAACCTTGTTGTACGCTGCCTGGGAAAGTCAATGGATCTGAATGCTATTGGGCCAAAATTACTGGATCAAAACCTCCAATTTGGGACTTCCACCCCCCCTGGTTTGCCATTTTCTTCATATTTTATTTTTATTTTTTTCAATTATTGTTTTATTTATTTTATTGTTTTGATTTAATTAATAATTTTTTACAAAATACAAAAATACATAAAAATTCAAAAAAGATAAAAATGTAATAAATAATTTTTATTTCTAATATTTTCATAAATAATTGTATGTAAATTAATTAATTTAAATTAGGTGCTTTAACTTTAATTCTTTTAATAAAAATATAAAAAATGTAGAACTAGGTTTAATTGATAATTTTTATTCCTTTTAATTTTCCTTTTTTTCCATAATATTATTTATTTATTTATTTTTATAATTAAATTGTACATAAATAACTTAGGTTTAAATTAGGTTAAAAACTTCAACATTCTTCTTAATAAGTTTAAAAATAAATAGAATTAGGGTTTGCATTCAATTTTAATTTTCATTAATTCTCTTTTTCATAAAAATACTAAAATACCAAAAACATCTTTCTTTTAATTTTAATGTTAATTTCTTATTAATTTAATTTTTGCAAAAGGGTCCAACGCCCTCCTTTCGACTTAATTGTTTAATTTCGCATCTTTATTTTATTTCGCTTGAATAATTATGTACCTCTCCCAAAGCTTTGTAACATTTACTTTTCGCACTTTTATTTGCTTTATTTACTTTTCCGTCAAATCGGGTCCGGTTTAATTTTGGCGATGTGGACCCGCGCCATTTGTAATAGCTTTAGATTTACCTTTCCTCGCAAACTTTTAACTGTTAACAAAGCATGCAAGAATGAATGGCCATAAATAAAATCAAGCGTAGAACACCAATAAACATGACAAGACAAATACAAATGAAAACGACACACGAATCGCACACACCACCCCTAGGGTACGCCTCACTGTTGCCTTGCCTTCGAAAGGTGATCGTCGAGTAGAGGATGTCTTAGTAAGTCCTCATGATCCGGGAACCTGGCATGAGGGTAGCTTCTAAGGTGTCTTCCCATTGCTCTGGTGATCACCATGTCCCGAACCTCGAATTGACCCGAACACCTCCAATGGTGGTGCTACCTACCTCTCAATGGCGGGATGGCACTACTTTAAAGGACATCTACACAGACGAATTCCTTAGGGTAGGTAGACGACTCTAGATACTTGCTCTAAACTTCAAAAACAAACAAAAATCTTTTCACACCGACACTTTTCAAAAGCTTTCAAAGCAATTTTTTCAAACACTCTGACACAAGAGTCGAACTGGAATTTTCAAAGAAACTTTTTAAAACCCACAGTTGAAAAGCAAACAAACATTTTTGAAAACACGAGTGAGCAAGCATCTAAGAGCCCATGGATAACCATGGATAGAAAGGGTGCTAACACCTTCCCTTTCTATAATCTACCTCCCGAACCGAGAGCAATCTCTTTAAGGAATTTTTCTGTGCTTTTGTCCTTTCCATTTGGAGAAAATAAAAGACGGTGGCGACTCTTGCTTCCGCGACATTTCGCGAACCAGCGTTAAACAGTCAGTTCCAGATCCACCGATCACACAAGTGTAGGGCTTAAGCAACATCTTCAGGCTTTGGTTCCTTTTCCGTACCGTTGAAAGGTAGTTGATTAAGGATAGGAATTCCCAAGAGTTGAGAAAATTCCTCCAAAGTGGGCACCAACTGGTAGTCTGGGAAAGTGAAACAGTGGTGAAGGGGGTCAAAGAACTGAAACAACACCTTTACCATGTCCTCTTCAATGTTGGTGCTGACTAGGCTGAGCAGTCTACCATGTCTTTCACTGAAGGGAGAGCTTTCTGGAATCCTGGATGTGAGCTCCTTGAGTTGAGGAGGGATTCTTACAAGGTTGACTTGGATAGTTTTCCTGCGAGGAATTTCCATGACCTACAAAATAAGAACAAAGATGAAGATCTAAACCCTTGAAATGGTTAGTAAGTGCATATGATGCTTTATGATGTTCATGATGTATGCACAAACATATGTACAAGCAATTCACACAAAACCCTAGTTTCAGGCTTGCATGGGGTTTCATAGGTAAGTACCCTCTTGAGTGTAGTTGGCTTAAAAACCTGTCCTACAAATAGTAACCGGGTTCTAAGGAGCTCAATATCACTGGATTGTTTTCATTGTTCATTGTTTTGGTTTAGCCACTTAACTAGCGACCAAAATATTCCAAGAAAACAACCCTCAATGAGTGTAGTATCGAGTATCTACCAACTTCAGACTGCACCAAAGCCGGTCATCTCACTACCCCTAATGAAAGGCCAAGATGGTCAAGTAAGGTTCTAGGTCATTAGTGCTTAGTGACATCACTCAGCGGCCCCGTACTCTCCTTGATTGAACTCAAGGGTTACCGGTACTCACAAATATGTCACACTAATATAGCTATTGCTTCAACCGTGTCGGTATACCCCGCACAGTTTCCACAACGTATTGCTATCTATGAATGTTTCCCCAAATCCGGGTGTAGGATTGCAAACCCAAACAAGAGAGCCAAGATGTAAAGCAATCAAAACAAACAATTAGTCATGCAAGAGGGTGATCTAAGCCCTAAGGTCACTCCACTTTTATAAATGTTCCCCAGCAGAGTCGCCAGTTCTGTGATACGGTGGGAGAACTGACTTGAGTTTTGCGTTTGTTTTCGCAAATGTTTCGGTTGAGCAAGAGTCGCCACCGACTTTTTATTTTATCCTAAGGAAAGGTTAAAAAGCACAGCAAAAACCTTTGAGATGTTTTCTTGGGTTCGGGGAGTAGATTATAAGGGAAGGTATTAGCACCCTTTCTATCCATGGTTATCCATGGGCTCTTAGTTACTTGCTTAGATCAACTTGCCTTGATTTTCAATTGTTTGAAATGGTGCTTTGTGTATGTGGTTTTGAAAATGTTTTGAAAAAGATGCCTTGTCTAGGCAACCCTTGTAACAATTCTTTACTCGAATGTTTTACAAAAGGTGTTTGTCTTTTTGAAAAGATGTTTCAAGGTTTTGAAAGTTGTTTTAAAAGTGTTATGGAGTGTATTTTGAAAATAGGAAAGGGTTTTTGTTTTGCAAGTTGGCAAGTAACCAAGAGCTATCTACCCTAAATTTCTCAAAGATCTTTGCTATGTTTTAACCCTTTTTACAATTTTGTTCCACCATTGTATTTGGTGGACAATCTTGTGTTAGGATGTGAACGGGACGGGCGCGGGTCATCGTTTAGACCATGATTGCAATGGTGCCAAGTATCTTTGGCAACTTTTCCTTTAAGGGACTTGATCATGTTTTAGGCAACTTTCGAAAGCGTCATCGAGGGACTATGATCATTTGGATTGTTTTGTTTTTGCCAAAGATACCTAACATGCAATATGGCCCATTATTGAAGGCAACAAGTGGAGTACCCTAGGGGTGCAAGTGTGATTAGTGTTGTCCATTTTCATGCTTGTTTATCTTGAAATTAGGTCAAACTATTTTTGGTTAATTTTGCATACAAAACCCTAATTCTAACATGGCATAATTAGAACACTTTTAAATGCGAAAAATAAAAGGTCCTAAGTTATTACCACACAGTATATGGGATGGGGGGTACAAATGTTCAAATGGGGATATTTTAGCAAGAAATTAAACCTAAACTATTACATCCAAATTGAATTATACAAACTATTTAATATACAACAATTAAATAAAAATATAATAAATGTGCAAGATGCAAAAAAATGGTTTTTTATATGTATGAAAAAAAAGTATTTTTTATGTGTCAAATAAACAAAAATAAAGTTAATTAATTTTTGGTATTTTTATGTATTTAGGGTGAAACCCTAATTTTATAAATAAAAGGTATTTATTATATAATATATGCAATATTTATTAATTATTTACAAAAAATAAATAAAAGAAGATATATTGTAAAAAAAAAGTATTTTTGAGGTCAAAATATTAATAAAATAAAATGTATTAATTCTTTGTATTTTCCCTAAATATACTAATAAATATACAAGTATTTTACATTATTTATTAAATATATATTATATGTACAAAAATAAAATATTTAATATTTACAAAAAAAGTATATTTTTATTATAAAATGTTTTCAAGAGATAACATAAAAATAAAAATCAGAAATAAAATATGTTTGTATTATTTTTTTTGTATTTTAAAATAAAAGTATCTATATTTATTTATTTACAAAAAAAACTTAAATAAAGCCAAATAAATATCAAAATAAATGCAAAAAATATGGGAAAAATAAATTTAATATTTTTTTATGCTTAAATAAAAATATGGAAACAAAAATCAAAAGGAAAAATGGAAAATGACAAGAAAAATTCAAAATGGGTCAGGGGGGTGCATGTGGAATGCAGTGGTGTGAAAAGGAAAAACAAATCTCAGGCCCAGCCCAAGACTCTGTCTTCTTCAATCTCCAGCATCTTTGTACAAAACACGTGCTTCTGTTATCTCCAGATTCTTGGACTTTTAGCACAAACTCACAACATGAAAAATGTTAAGCATCAAGCCACGATTCCATACATATAAAAAACTCAACCTAACTCTCAGAAATGAGAGAGAATTTCTCCATCCCTAATTCTTAACCTAAGTTTTTGTCAATGTTCAGGTTCAAAATACTCTCAGCATATGCAATATAAATGGAAAGTAAAGATATGTATGGCTTCAGGGACATGAGTAGAACATTTTTCATTCACAAACTTAGAGCTAACTCTTCCTATATTGAGAGATAGAAGTCCATGAACTTACCTATTCAGCTTGGATCGTGTCTGACAATGGAGGCACTTTCAAGGCAAAGTGAGTATTGGTACAGCTTGCTTGAAGGTCAGGGATGCTTCTCCAACCTTTAGTTTGCTTTGAAACCAAATGAATCAAGCTATAGCAATCCACCTGCAAAACAGAAAATGTGAAAATGGTGAAGTTGGTTAGAGGTGTTACAGTCTGCTTCCAAGGCTTGGGACAGTTTGTATGGATGGTAGGGAATGTGTTTGAACTGGTTTGGATGAAAATGCACAAGTGGATTGAGCTATGGGATTCAAACTGCAGCTTATGCCCTGTTTTTACAGTTTTATGGTGTTTCTGTGAATGGGGAGGTATTGAAGGTGATAGGCTTGTGTTTCAACTCAGCTATGTTGTTTAGAATGTGTCTAGCAAGTTTGTCTAAGCTTTTGTTTGCAGTAATGAGAGTTGGTTTGGGTTATGCAAGTTTCTTCACACTTAAGCAAGAAAATGTCAACTTGGTTTCTAGGCCAATACAACGCCTCTATCTATGCTGCACCTTTGAGTCTTGATTAGTGGGATATGTCTATGCCTTTGTGCCTCAAAGATCTGCATTGTACCTGATAGATTGCAAAGTTGACATAAAGTAACACTTTACAAAAATGGATAATATGCTTTTTCTTATTAAGGCTTAATCTTGTATGCAATGCTTAAACACACAAGATAAGACTTAAACATGAAGGATTGTCATTAAATTTATGAGTGTGGATGGGATAAAAGACCTGTAATCTAGCTTAGAGCATGCTGAGTTCAAAAATGCAAAGTTATGGACATGTGAATTGGTCATGAACAAAGTGAGTTTTTCCCATATTGCCAAATTCGATTCTCCCTAAACATAAGGTTGTTTGATGAGTTATTGGACATTTTGGAAAGCTTGGAATGTGTACTACAATCCATCTTTGTAATGCAAATTGAAATTCCAAGTGGAAGCATGTGAAAAGTGGCCATGAAGTTAGGCAAAAATCCTGCCTAAAATAGGTCAAAATTTCTCTAAGTTAAGAAATGTTTTGCACCCTTATTCCAAAAATCATAACTTGAGCTACAAGCTTTTTTTGAGGAAACTTTGTGAATCAAAGTTGTAGATTTTGCAATGAACTACAACTTTCATGTTTTGACTTTTGTTTGAATCCAAATTTATCTTGATGAAAAAATGGGACAAAGTTAGGAAAAAATTAGGGATTTTCATAACTTAGAAAAATTCTAAGTTATGAAAATTCTTCATTTTAAACCCTAATTTGCAATTTTTGATTTCTTGATGAACAAGTTTCATAATTTGGCATGTTTTGATGAAAAATGAATCTTGACACTTGATTTTGACCAAAAAGTCAAAGTTTGACTTTTCAGTATACAGTCAAAAACTGATCAATTGACTGGAAAATTCATCTGTCAATCTTGTGCATTTGGGATCTTTTGAATTTGTTGAACATGTCAAGACAATTCCATGGGGTCCTTGAGTCCATATATGAGCTTGGTTTGCCATTGGTTAGGTCAAACAGTCAAAAATTGCCTTTGTGCAGTCAAAACCCTAAAAATGACCATTTTGCCCTTTTGGTGATCTGATCAAATTTCTTGTGGAATTGTGATCCAAACTTGACCAAATGATTTATATGAGTTCATATTATTGATGTGTGTTAAAAATCATGAAGTTTGACTGTCAATTGACCACAGTTGACTTTTTTCCCAATACAGCTGATTTCTAGGTCAACTGTCCAATTGACTTGGCAAAGTTTGGAATCAAGACTTGAAACTTGGTATGGATACACTTGGGAGTCCAACATGAAGCATGAAAGTCATTTTAGGAATTTTAGGTCAAAACATCTTTGTGCAAACACAAACCCTAATTTGGGTCAACAGTGCAAGGAAGAGCCTTGAGCAGAGCAAACCCTAACTTGATCTTGAGCTCCAAGGGTCTTGTGGTGAGAAAATACTGATGAAAATGGGAGGGAAAATTTTGGGGTACAATAGGGTCTGATTAGGATATCCATATAATCTGAAGCAGAATGGATTTATGTGACCAAACCTTCCACAATGATGACATCTCTGTGATACGGTGGGAGAACTGACTTTGGGTTTTACGATTGTATTCGCACTTGTTCGGTTTAGCAAGAGTCTCCACCAACTTTTTATTTTATCCTTAGTAAAGGTTAAAAAGCACAGGAAAAACCTTTGAGATGTTTCGTGGGTTCGGGGGGTAGATTATGAAAAGGGAAGGTATTAGCACCCTTTTCATCCATGGTTATCCATGGGCTCTTAGTTACTTGTTTTAGATCACTTGCCTTTGATTTTCAATTTCTTGAAATTGTGGTGTGTGTGTGTGTTTTGAGAATGTTTTTGAAGAAGACGCGTTGTCTTAGGCAACCGGTGTAATGACTCGTGTTTGAGTGTTTACAAAGGTGTGTATCTTTTCGAAAAGATGTTTCAAATATTTTTGAAAGTTTGTTTTGAAAGTGTTTGTGGAGTGTGGTTTTGAAAAGTAGGCAAGCGTTTTTGCAAGTTTGATCAAGTAACTAAGAGTTTGTCTACCCTATTATACTCAAAGGTTTTTCTCATGTTTTAACCCTTTTAAAAATTTTGTTCCACCATTGTATTTGGTGGGCAATCTTGCGTTTAGGATGTTTAACGGGACAGGCGCGGGTCATCGTATGGACCATGAATGCAATGGTGCCAAGTGTCTTTGGCAATTTTTCTTGAAGGGACTATGATCATTTTGATAGGTAACTTTCGAAAGCGTCATCGAGGGACTATGATCATTTTGATTTGTTTTGTTTTGCCAAAGATACTCAACGTGCAAGCATGGCCCATTTTGGAAGGCAACAAGCGGGATTACCCTAGGGGTGCAAGTGTGAATAGTGTGTTGATTTCATGCATTTGTCTTGTATTAGGTTATCTAGCGTTTGATTTTATGTACATACAAACCCTAGGTCTAACCATGGTATATTTGAAAGCGATAAATTGCGGGAATTTAAAGTCTACGCTATTACAAATAAGTATCCGGGAGTGGGGGTACAAATATTTACAAATGGGGATGAGACTTAAAAGGAGAGTAGTGTCCAAATATTTACAACCAAATCGAATCGATCGCAAATGTAATATGTAATGTACAAGAATAAAGCAAATGTGAATGTATCAATGTATTTGTGTAAGTGTATGAGATTTATTTACAAGGGAAATAATGTGAATTTTAATGTATTGTTAAGTATTTATTTGTTCTTTGTATTTTTTGTTAAATATGTACAAAACAAGAGTTTTAATAAAAAAGAAAAAAATGTTTTAAGTTTTATGTATAAAATCTAAATTAAACACAAATGTTCAAATTTAAGAAAATTAATATTTATGTTTTAAAATGTAATAAAAATAAAAAGAAACAAATAGTAAAATTTGTATGAAAAGATTTATTAAAGAGAGTTTTTAATCTATTAATCTAATCTAATATTTATGTGTTCTTTTTAATATAACAAAATAAAAGACAATTTTTAGTATAAAATGAAGTATTGTTTTATTTGACAAAATAAATAAAATATATTAGTTAAAAAAGAAAAAATAAATGGATAAGTAAGAAAAGATGTAAGTTTATAAGGAAAAAAGAAAGAATAGGTTTTGAGAGAATTTATGGGCTTTAAGGGGAAGCTGGCCCAAAACAAAGCTGGAAAAGATAATCAGAAAGGGGGGGGGGGGTGCGCTTGGAATGTATGGGCTTTAGGCTTCTGGAAAGGGCAAGGCCCATTATGTCACAAATGTTTGTAAGGGTTTGAACGTTGTTGTTTCAGAAAGAGGAATTAGGGTTAGGCAATACAGAGGCGCGGCGCCGTTCATTTCGTCTTCGTCTTCATCTCTAAGCCATGGATTCTGAGCTTTCCTCCGCCTAGGGCCACTGAGCGCCAACATCCGTCCTTCTCCCTCCGTGGACCACTCAAACAATGTTTACAAGGTCTGATTTCTGTCTCTAACGCGTTAGGGTCTCAAGCTTTTATGTCTTGTATGCTTTACTTTTCGTTTATTGATTTTGTTTCTTATGTATTGTTGTTCACATGAGGTTTTGAAAGGAGGGAGAAGAAATACTACCTTTATTGGAGATAGAGGAGGATGGATCGGAGGCGCCCTGGGACGGCCGGAGGCGAAGGATACAGTGCTGAGCTTTTGCTTCCTGGTTTGTATCTTTGCCTTTTCTATGGTTTAATGATGCATGCTGAAAACCCTTACTTTATCACTTCTTTTCTTCTTCTTGCTTGCTTGCTCCTAATTGCTTCTGTATGAGATACTTGATGATATGTTGAGGTATTTGGTATGTTGTGCCCTGTGATGAGGTTTCCTCTGAGGGCCTTTGGGATTGCTTGTGTGCTTCTGATATGCTTGCCTCTTCTGTGTTTGGTTTAGCTTTGTCAAAGATGATATTGTCCCTGAGATTTCTGAGTTTTGTTTGCCTCTGTTTGTTTGACCCTGAAACATTTGCTTCTGTTCGCCCTTTGCTTCTGTATGCTAGCTTGATGGCCCTATGATGAGCCCAGCTCTGAGGGTTTTGTGGTTTGAATGTTGTTATGACTTTAAGTTGCCTTGAATGCTTGTCTGCTTCTGATATGCTATTGTTGAAACATTAGTTTTGACTAGCTTTCCCTCTCTTGGCTTTGTGCTGGCTTTAGATGCTCAATGATGAACTTTCCTAGTTCTGAGAGCTTTGTTGATTTGAGTGTTTAGTTTGTGTTTTGAAATTTGTCATAAGCAGGATGATGGGTTGACACAGTTTGTGGCCTTTTTCTGGTTTAGTGCCCTTTGGTTAAGTTACAATTTGAGGCTATGGCTTTTGGTGAGCTTACAGGTTTGCTGGCTTCAGGCCTTTATGCAGTATCAGGTTTGAGCTGGTTTAAGCTTCTTCTGGTTTAGGCTTTTAGGCTTGACAGGTTATGTGCTTTGAAAGGCTTTGATGCAGGTCTGGTTTTCAATGAGCTTGGTTAATGCAGGTTTTTATGTTTGATGGTTTGTTTAGGCTTTTGGAATGAAATTGAGTTTTATGAATGCAGGTTAGCAGGTTATGGTGTTTTGGTTGAGGGCAGTAACAGGTTCAAGCTTGAGGCCTGAAAGGCTTATGCAGGTTTGATGTCTTGAATGTTTTGGGTTGTGTTTGTAAGCTTGTATAGCAGGTTTGGATAGTTTAGGACAGGTGAAGGCTTTTGGTGAGTTTTTGGAGGCAGCTCTGTATTTCAATGTTACTGTTTTGTTTGTGTTCCTTTTTCTTGTGTTGTTTCTGCCTATCTCTACTAGGTTGATAACAGTTTGTTTTATATATTTCTCAAACCTAAAGCCTGTAAGCCCTTTCTTTTCTCTTTTTTCTCTCTCTCTACATTTAAAAAAGCATTTTTATTGCTTTAGAAATATACCTTTCTGAAAAAGCAGCTGCTGGAAAATGATGAATATTTTGATGTTGCTTGCATTAGTTGCTTAGCTCTGCATATCTCTTATCTCTTTTTTTCCAGATTTTCTGCTTCTTTGTACTTCTTGATAGCTTTTGAGTAGCCTTTTGTACTTGTTGATGTTTTGGACAGTTGCTTTGACAACTTTGGCTTAGTTCAAAAATTGTGACCTTGGTTAGGCATGTGTTGCAATTCTGGACAGTTTAGTTTGCTATTCAGTTTGCCTCTTATCCTTGGTTTGGAATTTTGGATTTATGCAGTATGTTTTGACAAACTTTGGATTTGTGCAATTTATAACTTTTGCATTTCATACTTTAATTGCAAGCAACTTCTACCCCTCTTTGTGAACCGAGAGAAATCTCGTGATTTGCAGAGAGGGCAAACTGATTCCGGCCAGTTGCTTTTAATGATGAATCCAATTTTTATCTGTCTGCTCTTTAATTATTTTATCTGCATTTGACTTTCTCTTTTCTTTGTTTTTGCAGGTAAAGATAATTGAGCAAAGGAGCAACAAATGAAGGGTGAAGATTTAGGATAATTAGGATAGCTTTATTTCAATTTTAATTGTTTGTAAAATTATCATTGTAAACAAGAATGTAAATAAATTTACAGTTGTTCAAATAATAATTTGTAACGAAACAATTAAAGATGAATAAAAGAAAAATCCTTTTTGATCAGTTAATTCTTTTTCAGCTGTCTATTTAATTACTTATAAATTCTTAAATTATAATAAATGGAAATAAATCCCAATTATCCTAACTTAGAATAAATAAACAATTAATAAACAATGTGATCCATCAATAATAATCCAGGCGTTTCAAATATCCAAAGCAATGCACAGCTAAACAACAAATGTCCACATGTCCTTTTTCTTTTACTGATTAAATCAAGCACTGCAAGTTCTTAATTCAACTGCCTCAGCTCATATCTCAGATTAATTTGAAAAGCACCGTAGAATTAATTCTTTCTGCACGCACAAAACCCTAGTCCTTGGTTAAATGTCAAAGAAGTGTTCGCCTGATCAAAACCTGAGCCAACTCAACCAAACCTTAGCAAGCTGCCTGAACTGCTTTAAAAAATCAATGAAAACCCTAAATTTGTCTGACTGACGAGAAAAGTCTGTTTGACTGATTCATGAGCCAGTCTGAAAAAATCAGGAAAAGCCCGAAGCTGTGATTTCTTGTGGAAAAATACGAGGGCAAATTTTGGGGTACAACAGTTGCCCCTGTTCAATCTTCTTGAACCTGAAGAGTTAGATTGGCAAGTTTGCCTTTCGCGACTCGAAGGTAAAAGGAGATTGGACACTAGAGTGCCCGAAAATTTGCACTCGGTGAGGTGATGGTAGAGGGAATGGGCTTACAGATGCCATCTGGTGATGGGCTTAAAGATGTCATCTGGTGACTGCTGGTAGGAGGATGGGCTTATAGATGCCATCTGGAAATGGGCTTAAAGATGCCATTTGGTGACTGCTGGTAGGAGGATGGGCTTATAGATTCCATCTGAAAATGGGCTTAAAGATGCCATTTGGAAGTGTTACGGAACTTTGTCGGGAATGGGCTTATAGATGCCATTTGGAATTGTGTGTCGATCGCGTAAGAGATTCCTTAGCGAGAACTTGCGTACTTGAGAAAGAAAAAATAACTTCCTGGCTTGCTACCAGTTGATCTTCAAACTCTTCATGCAGATATGCCCTGGCTGGATACAGGTATCGAATCTACAATCAAACGCTCACAGATATGCCTTGGCTAGATACAGGAATCGAATCTGGAATTGGTCGTCTACAGATATGCCCTGGCTGGATACAGGAATCGAATCTGGAAATTGTCGTCTTCAGATATGCCCTGGCTAGATACAGGAATCGAATCTGGAAACTCTTCATGCAGTCATGCCCTGGCTGGATACAGGAATCGAATCTACAATCAGTTACTCACAGATATGCCCTGGCTAGATACAGGAATCGAATCTGGAATCGGTCGTCTACAAATATGCCCTGGCTGGATACAGGAATCGAATCTCTAAACTCTTCATGCAGACATGCCCTGGCTAGATACAAGTGTCGAATCCACAATCAGTTACTCACAGATATGCCCTGGCTAGATACAGGAATCGAATCTGGAATTGGTCGTGTACAGATATGCCCTGGCTGGATACAGGAATCGAATCTCTAAACTCTTCATGTAGACATGCCCTGGCTAGATACAGGTGTCGAATCCACAATCAGTTACTCACAGATATGCCCTGGCTAGATACAGGAATCGAATCTGGAATTAGTCGTCTACAGATATGCCCTGGCTGGATACAGGAATCGAATCTGGAAATTATCGTCTTCAGATATGCCCTGGCTAGATACAGGAATCGAATCTGGAAACTCTTCATGCAGACATGCCCTGGCTGGATACAGGAATCGAATCTACAATCAGTTACTCACAGATATGCCCTGGCTAGATACAGGAATCGAATCTGGAATTGGTCGTCTACAGATATGCCCTGGCTGGATACAGGTATCGAATCTGGAAATTGTCGTCTTCAGATATGCCCTGGCTAGATACAGGAATCGAATCTGGAAACTCTTCATGCAGACATGCCCTGGCTGGATACAGGAATCAAATCTCCAATCAGTTACTCACAGATATGCCTTGGCTAGATACAGGAATCGAATCTGGAATTGGTCGTCTACAGATATGCCCTTGCTGGATACAGGTATCGAATCTGGAAGTTCTTCATGCAGACATGCCCTGGCTGGATACAGGAATCGAATCTACAATCAGTTACTCACAGATATTCCCTGGCTAGATACGGGAATCGAATCTGGAATTGGTCGTCTACAGATATGCCCTGGCTGGATACAGGCATCGAATCTGGAAATTGTCGTCTTCAGATATGCCCTGGCTAGATACAGGAATCGAATCTGGAAACTCTTCATGCAGACATACCCTGGATGGATACAGGAATTGAATCTACAATCAGTTACTCACAGATATGCCCTGGCTAGATACAGGAATTGAATCTGGAATTGGTCGTCTACAGATATGCCCTGGCTGGATACAGGTATTGAATCTTGAAATTCTTCATGCAGACATGCCCTGGCTGGATACAGGAATTGAATCTACAATCAGTTACTCACAGATATGCCCTGGCTAGATACAGGAATCGAATCTGGAATTGGTTGTCTACAGATATGCCCTTGCTGGATACAGGTATCGAATATGGAAATTCTTCATGCAGACATGCCCTGGCTGGATACAGGAATCGAATCTACAATCAGTTACTCACAGATATGCCCTGGATAGATACAAGAATCGAATCTGGAATTGGTCGTCTACAGATATGCCCTGGCTGGATACAGGTATCGAATCTGGAAATTCTTCATGCAGACATGCCCTGGCTGGATACAGGAATCGAATCTACAATCAGTTACTCACAGATATTCCCTGGCTAGATACAGGAATCGAATATGGAAATGTGACAGTTTGATAGTAATCATCTTTGGATTGACCTTTTCCTGAGAAGGCAAGACATTAGTTGTATGCAATGTCATGATGCATGATGTCATGATGTTCTCAAAAATAAATGAGATTGTGTGATATGATGCGTATATGCATGCGTCATGATGTATAAAATGTGAAATGTCTATGAATGTGTTTTCGACTAGGAAAATAAATCCTTGACGACTGCCGGGAGTTTGTGGAATCCTGGGCTGATGTTGAAGAGTAGAGTTCTTAGCTTCCGCTGGGGATGATGGTTGCAAGAATAAACCGGTAGGAGAAGACGACTCCGTTTGGGAAATAAACTTGTTGGAGATATTACTCTGCGGGGAATTACTCTGTGGGAAGAGATATTTCGCCGAGGTGTTGATGAGAGCTCCGTTGGGGATTCCACTGGTAAGTTATGTTGGGGAATTTGATGAACTCCGCTGGGGAATAAACTTGTTGGAGATTGCAGAGTAGTCTACTGGAGAAGAGGAGCTGTGGTCCTTTGAATTGTAGTAGTCGAAGAGGCAAACTCAGGCTGGGGAATCCTGATGTTGTTAGGGAAATAAACCATGTTGTCGATCTGCTGGAGAGGTGACATCTTCTCGAGGACGCTTGAATTTCTTTTCAAAAAGATTTCGGAGAGGTTTCATCACTGCCCCTAGCACCGGATGCTTTGTGATATTGCCAGGAAACTTGGACTGTTCGTAACCCTTGAGATTTGACATTTGAATGCCCCAAGTGATGGTGACGGAGACTTGCCCCAGGTTAATCTGCAATTGAGAGATTTTGTTGAAATCTTGACTGGACTGCCCCAGGTTAACTGAATTTTGAAAGATCTGTTGAAACCTTGACTGGACTGCCCCAGGTTAACTGAACTTTGAAAGATCTATTGAAACCTTGACTGGACTGCCCCAGGCGTGCTGGATAGTAACATGTCGTGCCCCCTTGTTGATAGGAGATTTTTGTAATGGAAGTGTCATCCTTCTTGAAGTGATTTTGTTCACTGAGAGAGTTTTCGTTCCTCTGAACATTTGATGTATGAATTTCTTCGCTGTCAAACAAATAGTCAAATGCAAACAGTGATATTCAAGTAATGCAAAGTTTTATGTTTGTCTCGAAGTTTTGAAAAATGCGTTTTTTAGCAGAAGACTTTTTATAAGACAAATCAACACAAGATTTTAGAGCAAAGCCCTACAGGAGTCAGGATACCTTTTGTAACAGTATGCTCTCAAACTAAACCATGCTTCAATTAGGACTTTTGAAGGGTTGTGACGTGGCTTGGTTCACGGTTTAATAAACAAAGGATAAAGGCTCAAAGTATATTTGTACCCACCCGCTCTTCGTGATATTCTTCAATCCTAAGCTCAGTTAATTGTGCGTCGCACTCTGTTTGAGTTTGGAACGACTTTTGGGTGATGGTTCACCAGTTGAATTTAGGAGGCAGTCATTATCTCCTTTTTCTTTTTCAACATTTTTCATGTTGTTGAGGATTTGTAATGACCTCTTTATTTTGATTTTGATTTGTTATCCCTAACTTTTGCCTGACTGTCTCTGTTTTCGAGATCCCAGTCAGCGGGATGCCCCAGCTTTCTTAAGCCTCCTTTATAGGTTTTGGCTTGGTGGGTTTTTCTTTTTTTGAGAGATTGACTGCCTATGTGATAGGGAACCATCGCTGTCTTATGATTCCAAAGGAATGTCTCTTTTTTCGATGTCGTTTGTTGTGTTACGAACTGAGAGTTTGCAACTTCAATGCGCATTTTCTTTTGAATTAACTGAGATACTACCATGCCCCAGGTTTATATCAAAGGTTTTGATTGTTTAGAACAAAAAACTCCTACTTCTTTAGCTCGAAGGGGTTGACTAGGGATTATCTTCCTTATAACTCAAGTGTTTGGGAATTGAAAGAAATGCCTGTACATCATCAGCAAGGTCTGTTCAAAAGCATACTGTATGAGATTATGGTATTGTTTCGTCATCCTCCTTCTAAAGGCTTGCAGCTTTTTATCAAGAGTTAAATATCATAAAAAAAGCACAAGAGTAGTGAAAACGAATGGATGAATTCAAGACAAACATATGCAATGCATTAATGAAACAAGAGTTTGACATTAAAAGATAATTGTTTGAACAACAAAAGAAATTACAACTTGAACAATTCAGATGGAAAAAAAAGTCTCTCAGCTCGAGCTTTGTCATCTTAGGTGGAGCACCCAAAGTGGAAGATTTTCATCTCACCAGTCGGCATGAATTCCAGCACTCCATTGTCAATCAGATCCTGAGTTTTGTTTTTCAAGGCCCAACAGTCCTCGGTGTCATGTCCAGGACCATATGAGTGGTATGCACACCTCCTATTGGAATGATAGGTAGGAGCAGAAGTATTAGAGTTCGAATGAGGGACCCTTAATGTAATCAGCCCTGCCTGCAGCATGCGTTGTAGCACTTGACCCAGTGACATGTTAATCTTGGTGAATTGTCTTTTAGGTGCAGCTTTCTTACGCTGATGCCCCTGTCCTTGTTGAATAGGCGTAAGATGTGGTTGGGCTTGTGACCCTGAAGCAGGTTGAGGAGCTTTTCCCTTGTCTTCTCGCCTCGGAAAAGGCGGAATGATGATTTGATCTTCAACCCCAGTTGTCTGTCCCACTTGATTATCCCGAAGCAGTTTGCTGACAAGAACCCCGAGCTCTTCTTGTTTTTGAGCCAAGTTCTGGATGAGGGCCCTCTGACTCGCCAGCTCTCCTTTCAATATGGCTATCTCAATGTGTAGCTCCCACTGGTCATCTCTTCCGTCCCCAGGATTTCCCACGATCATGCCCCTGGTGAGGAGCGTCTTGACCTCTTCTTGCCCCTTGGATAGGTTCAAGAACATCTCTTGAAGTTGAGCGTTTTGAGCTTGGAGATCCTTGAGAGTCTATTCCAAGGCCATCTCTACTGAAATAAACAGTAGGAGAGTAAGGAAACCTGAAAAAGGAAAAACTGTTATGATGCAATGCATGATATGTGAATGCATGCTTTCAAGGATCTCTTGGGGTAAACACAAGAGAATGTTAGAGGTTGAACTTCGATCTTTGATTGGAGAACTTTGCACCGGTGGATGCCTTTCCACGAGAATCAAGCTCACCATGTCAAGTGGGTCATAGCCCCCGATTCAAGTTGTTGCACTTGATCTTTGGTTGGAGAACTTTGCATCGGTGGATGTCTTTCCACGAGAATCAAGCTCACCATGTCAAGTGGGTCATAGCCCCTGATTCAAGTTGTTGCACTTGATCTTTGATGGCATTTGTTTAGAGGAGAAACCTCTTGCCCTTTGGTAGACGTCTGGTTCAATGTAACCCTGCATCAAAAGAACCCTCGAGGTCCTTGAAATGGTTTATTGAAAATGCTATGGTATGATGTTATGATGTTATGTACATGTATGCAAAAGGCAAATGAGTGTATATACAGATAAACATATTCACACAAAGCAAAACAAGTCCTTAGGTTTAGGCTTGCATGGGGTTGTAGGTAAGTACCCTCTTGAAGTTAGTTGGCTCATCCTGTCCTAGAAATAGAAACCGGGTTCTAAGGAGCTCAATATCACTGGGTTGTTTTCTGTGTTCATTGTTTTGGTTTAGCCACTTAACTGGAGACCAAAATATTCCAAGAAAACAACCCTCAATAAGTGTAGTATCGAGTATCTACCAACTTCAGACTGCACCAAAGTCGGTCATCTCACTACCCCTAAAAAGGCTAGGATGGTCAATTAAGGTTCTAAGAGTTCGTTAGTGCTTCACGACATCACTCAGCGGCCCCGTACTCTCCTTGATTGAACTCAAGGGTTACCGGTACTCACAAATATGTCACACTAACATAGCTTACTGCTTCAACCATGTTGGTATACCCCGCACAGTTCCCTCACAGTTTTTTTTGCTATTTACCTAAAAAGGTGCCCCAAATCCGGGTGTAGGATTTACAACAAACCCAAACAAGGACCCAAAAAGTAAAGTAATCAAAGCAAACAAAGCAAGAATGTAAAGGTGATATAAACCCTAAGGTAACCCCACTTTTAGTTTATTCCCCAGCAGAGTCGCCAGTTCTGTGATACGGTGGGAGAACTGACTTTGGGTTTTGCGTTTGTATTCTCACTTGTTCGGTTTAGCAAGAGTCGCCGCCGACTTTTTATTTTATCCTAAGGAAAGGTTAAAAAGCACAGGAAAAACCTTTGAGATGTTTCGTGGGTTCGGGGGGTAGATTATGAAAAGGGAAGGTATTAGCACCCTTTTCATCCATGGTTATCCATGGGCTCTTAGTTACTTGTTTTAGATCACTTGCCTTTCATTTTCAATTGCTTGAAATTGTGGTGTGTGTGTGTGTTTTGAGAATGTTTTTGAAGAAGACGCCTTGTCTTAGGCAACCGGTGTAATGACTCGTGTTTGAGTGTTTACAAAGGTGTGTATCTTTTCGAAAAGATGTTTCAAATGTTTTTGAAAGTTTGTTTTGAAAGTGTTTGTGGAGTGTGGTTTTGAAAAGTAGGCAAGCGTTTTTGCAAGTTTGATCAAGTAACTAAGAGTTTGTCTACCCTATTGTACTCAAAGGTTTTTCTCATGTTAACCCTTTTAACAATTTTGTTCCACCATTGTATTTGGTGGACAATCTTGCGTTTAAGATGTTTAACGGGACAGGCGCGGGTCATCGTATGGACCATGAATGCAATGGTGCCAAGTGTCTTTGGCAATTTTGCTTGAAGGGACTATGATCATTTTGATAGGCAACTTTCGAAAGCGTCATCGAGGGACTATGATCATTTTGATTTGTTTTGTTTTGCCAAAGATACTCAACGTGCAAGCATGGCCCATTTTGGAAGGCAACAAGCGGGATTACCCTAGGGGTGCAAGTGTGAATAGTGTGTTGATTTCATGCATTTGTCTTGTATTAGGTTATCTAGCGTTTGATTTTATGTACATACAAACCCTAGGTCTAACCATGGTATATTTGAAAGCGATAAATTGCGGGAATTTAAAGTCTACGCTATTACAAATAAGTATCCGGGAGTGGGGGTACAAATATTTACAAATGGGGATGAGACTTAAAAGGAGAGTAGTGTCCAAATATTTACAACCAAATCGAATCGATCGCAAATGTAATATGTAATGTACAAGAATAAAGCAAATGTAAATGTATCAATGTATTTGTGTAAGTGTATGAGATTTATTTACAAGGGAAATAATGTGAATTTTAATGTATTGTTAAGTATTTATTTGTTCTTTGTATTTTTTGTTAAATATGTACAAAACAAGAGTTTTAATAAAAAAGAAAAAAATGTTTTAAGTTTTATGTATAAAATCTAAATTAAACAAAAATGTTCAAATTTAAGAAAATTAATATTTATGTTTTAAAATGTAATAAAAATAAAAAGAAACAAATAGTAAAATTTGTATGAAAAGATTTATTAAAGAGAGTTTTTAATCTATTAATCTAATCTAATATTTATGTGTTCTTTTTAATATAACAAAATAAAAGACAATTTTTAGTATAAAATGAAGTATTGTTTTATTTGACAAAATAAATAAAATATATTAGTTAAAAAAGAAAAAATAAATGGATAAGTAAGAAAAGATGTAAGTTTATAAGGAAAAAAGAAAGAATAGGTTTTGAGAGACTTTATGGGCTTTAAGGGGAAGTTGGCCCAAAACAAAGCTGGAAAAGATAGTCAGAAAGGGGGGGTGCGCTTGGAATGTATGGGCTTTAGGCTTCTGGAAAGGGCAAGGCCCATTATGTCACAAATGTTTGTAAGGGTTTGAACGTTGTTGTTTCAGAAAGAGGAATTAGGGTTAGGCAATACAGAGGCGCGGCGCCGTTCATTTCGTCTTCGTCTTCATCTCTAAGCCATGGATTCTGAGCTTTCCTCCGCCTAGGGCCACTGAGCGCCAACATCCGTCCTTCTCCCTCCGTGGACCACTCAGACAATGTTTACAAGGCCTGATTTCTGTCTCTAACGCGTTAGGGTCTCAAGCTTTTATGTCTTGCATGCTTTACTTTTCGTTTATTGATTTTGTTTCTTATGTATTGTTGTTCACATGAGGTTTTGAAAGGAGGGAGAAGAAATACTACCTTTATTGGAGACGGAGGAGGATGGATCGGAGGCGCCCTGGGACGGCCGGAGGCGAAGGATACACTGCTGAGCTTTTGCTTCCTGGTTTGTATCTTTGCCTTTTCTATGGTTTAATGATGCATGCTGAAAACCCTTACTTTATCACTTCTTTTCTTCTTCTTGCTTGCTTGCTCCTAATTGCTTCTGTATGAGATACTTGATGATATGTTGAGGTATTTGGTATATTGTGCCCTGTGATGAGGTTTCCTCTAAGGGCCTTTTGGATTTCTTGTGTGCTTCTGATATGCTTGCCTCTTCTGTGTTTGGTTGAGCTTTGTCAAAGATGATATTGGCCCTGAGATTTCTGAGTTTTGTTTGCCTCTGTGTGTTTGACCCTGAAACATTTGCTTCTGTTCGCCCTTTGCTTCTGTATGCTAGCTTGATGGCCCTATGATGAGCCCAGCTCTGAGGGTTTTGTGGTTTGAATGTTGTTCTGACTTTAAGTTGCCTTGAATGCTTGTCTGCTTCTGATATGCTATTGTTGAAACATTAGTTTTGACTAGCTTTCCCTCTCTTGGCTTTGTGCTGGCTTTAGATGCTCAATGATGAACTTTCCTAGTTCTGAGAGCTTTGTTGATTTGAGTGTTTAGTTTGTGTTTTGAAATTGGTCATAAGCAGGATGATGGCTTGACACAGTTTGTGGCATTTTTCTGGTTTAGTGCCCTTTGGTTAAGTTACAGTTTGAGGCTATGGCTTTTGGTGAGCTTACAGGTTTGCTGGCTTCAGGCCTTTATGCAGTATCAGGTTTGAGCTGGTTTAAGCTTCTTCTGGTTTAGGCTTTTAGGCTTGACAGGTTATGTGCTTTGAAAGGCTTTGATGCAGGTCTGGTTTGCAATGAGCTTGGTTAATGCAGGTTTTTATGTTTGATGGTTTGTTTAGGCTTTTGGAATGAAACTGAGTTTTAGGAATGCAGGTTAGCAGGTTATGGTGTTTTGGTTGAGGGCAGTAACAGGTTCAAGCTTGAGGCCTGAAAGGCTTATGTAGGTTTGATGTCTTGAATGTTTTGGGTTGTGTTTGTAAGCTTGTATAGCAGGTTTGGATAGTTTAGGACATGTGAAGGCTTTTGGTGAGATTTTGGAGGCAGCTCTGTATTTTAATGTTATAGTTTTGTTTGTGTTCCTTTTTCTTGTGTTGTTTTTGCCTATCTCTACTGTGTTGATAACAGTTTGTTTTATATATTTCTCAAACCTAAAGCCTGTAAGCCCTTTCTTTTCTCTTTTTTCTCTCTCTCTCTCTCTCTACATTTAAAAAAGCATTTTTATTGCTTTAGAAATGTACCTTTCTGAAAAAGCAGCTGCTGGAAAATGATGAATATTTTGATGTTGCTTGCATTAGTTGCTTAGCTCTGCATATCTCTTATCACTTTTTTTCCAGATTTTCTGCTTCTTTGTACTTCTTGACAGCTTTTGAGTAGCCTTTTGCACTTGTTGATGTTTTGGACAGTTGCTTTGACAACTTTGGCTTAGTTCAAAAATTGTGACCTTGGTTAGGCATGTGTTGCAATTCTGGACAGTTTAGTTTGCTATTCAGTTTGCCTCTTATCCTTGGTTTGGAATTTTGGATTTATGCAGTATGTTTTGACAAACTTTGGATTTGTGCAATTTATAACTTTTGCATTTCATACTTTAATTGCAAGCAACTTCTACCCCTCTTTGTGAACCGAGAGAAATCTCGTGATTTGCAGAGAGGGTAAACTGATTTCGGCCAGTTGCTTTTAATGATGAATCCAATTTTTATCTGTCTGCTCTTTAATTATTTTATCTGCATTTGACTTTCTCTTTTCTTTGTTTTTGTAGGTAAAGATAATTGAACAAAGGAGCAACAAATGAAGGATGAAGATTTAGGATAATTAGGATAGCTTTATTTCAATTTTAATTGTTTGTAAAATTATCATTGTAAACAAGAATGTAAATAAATTTACAGTTGTTCAAATAATAATTTGTAACGAAACAATTAAAGATGAATAAAAGAAAAATCCTTTTTGATCAGTTAATTCTTTTTCAGCTGTCTATTTAATTACTTATAAATTCTTAAATTATAATAAATGGAAATAAATCCCAATTATCCTAACTTAGAATAAATAAACAATTAATAAACATTGTGGTCCATCAATAATAAACCCGGCGTTTCAAATATCCAATGCAATGCACAGCTAAACAACAAATGTCCACATGTCCTTTTTCTTTTACTGATTAAATCAAGCACTGCAAGTTCTTAATTCAACTGCCTCAGCTCATATCTCAGATTAATTTTAAAAGCACCGTAGAATTAATTCTTTCTGCACGCACAAAACCCTAGTCCTTGGTTAAATGTCAAAGAAGCGTTCGCCTGATCAAAACCTGATCCAACTCAACCAAACCTTAACAAGCTGCCTGAACTGCTTTAAAAAATCAATAAAAACCCTAAATTTGTCTGACTGACGAGAAAAGTCTGTTTGACCGACTCATGAGCCAGTCTGAAAAAATCAGGAAAAGCCCGAAGCTGTGATTTCTTGTGGAAAAATACGAGGGCAAATTTTGGGGTACAACAATCTCCATCTTTGATACTTTTTCTTCATATTTCTCTGTTCTTGATGTTGAGTGCTATGTTGTGACATATGCTTTGACATTTGTTTATCAGGCCTGGTCTTCTTCTTGTCAACAGCAGATTTCTTTGTAGCCACAAATCCTAGACCAGACATGTTTCCTGCATTTTGTCCAGCCTGAAGGATTTCTTCCAACTTGTCAGTTCCATTTGTCAACATCTTGACTGACTTAGTCATCTGATCAAGTTTGGAGTTCAGCATTTGAACTTCACCTTCGAGATGGCTTATAGTATCACTGTCTACCTTCTTCTCAACCTCCAACTTCACTATGAGTTTTTTCTGTTTCTCATTTTGCTGACAGACTTCAACACTTCTGATACATAGCTTCTTGTAGGAGTCATCAAGTTCTTCAAATGTCACTTCCTCATCACTAGAGTCACTATCAGAGTTACAAATACCAGATAGTGCAGTAACTAGTTTAGCAGATTCTTCTTCAGAGTTACTTTCTGAGTCACAATCAGACCAAGTAACAGACATTCCTTTCTTTTGTTTCTTAAGAAAGGTAGGACATTCAGCTCGAATGTGCCCATATCCTTCACATCCATGGCATTGGATTCCTCTGCTTTGATTTCCCTTTTCTTCAGACTTAGTTCTTCTGCCGGAGTCATAGGATCTGCTAATGTCAGAGGGAATGTTCTTGACATTTGACTTTGACTTTGGGTCCATTCTCTTGATGAGTTTGTTGATCTGCCTTCCAAGCATAGCTATAGCTTCTGAAATATTCTCTTCATCACTCTCCTTGCTTCCATCTTCAGTATTGGATACAAGGGCTATGCTCTTGTTTTTCTTGTCAGCATTGTCACTGATCCCCATCTCAAAAGTCTGAAGTGACCCAATGAGTTCATCAACCTTTAAGTTGCAGATATCCTGAGCTTCCTCTATAGCAGTCACTTTCAATGCAAACCTTTTAGGAAAGGATCTGAGAATCTTTCTCACCAGCTTTTCTTCTGACATCTTTTCTCCCAATGCTCCTGAGGTGTTGGCAATTTCCAAGATGTTCATGTGAAACTCATGAATGGTCTCATCTTCCATCATCCTTAGGTTCTCAAATTTGGTAATGAGCATCTGAAGTCTTGACATTTTTACTTTGGATGTACCCTCATGGGTGGTTCTGAGAGTGTCCCAAACATCCTTGGCCAGTTCACATTGATGTACTAGTCTGAATATGTTTCTATAAATTCCATTGAACAAAGCATTTAATGCTTTAGAGTTACCCAGGGCTAACTCATCTTCTTCTTTGCTCCATTCTTCCTCAGGTTTCAGACTGGTCGTCCCATCTTTCCCACTTATGGTGGGATGGTTCCATCCTTTGTCAGCAACTCTCCAAGCCTTTTTGTCCAGTGACTTCAAGAAGGCAATCATACGAGGTTTCCAGTAGTCGTAATTTGATCCATCCAGAATAGGTGGTCTATTCCCAAATCCTCCTTTCTTGTCCATAGCGCCAGAAAATAATATCCCTAGGCCTCACCCAGAAAGTCAGGCAGGGTGCCTGCTCTGATGCCAATTGAAATTCTGGCAACATATACTTAATGTCACAGTGAATGTTATGACACCGTATCTGACAAGCTTGTACACACTCCAAACAATAATTTAAAATACAGTAAAGAACACAATAAATTGTTAACCCAGTTCAGTGTGTAACAACACCTACTCTGGGGGCTACCAAGCCAGGGAGGAAATTCACTATAAGAGGTGTTAATTTAGGAATAAATCAACCAGTTTATCTCCTTCACTTAAGACCTACCCAATGCAACTTCAATCTAAGTTCAACTTAAACCTGAGTTCCTACTCACTCCCCCTCAATCACAGCAGTGATACTAATCTATTGATTAATGAGATTATGAAGACATTCTTCAATACACACACTTGATTTTGCTTCAAAGCTTTAATCAACAGACACAATCACTCGTGCTTCAAATCTTTGAGTGATAAACAACCCTTACTTAATTTTGCTTCAACGCTTTAATCAAGAGACACAAACACTCGTGCTTCAAAGCTTTGAGTGATAAACAACCCTTACAACCAAATCCTACTCCAAGTCACTTATCAAAATGATAATTGCTTGGCTCACAGTAGTTACAACTATACAATTCCTTATTGATCTTCTATCAAAAGTGATTCTAACCATTAGGCTTCGTCCGAAATATATAAGCTTCCTATTCTTCTTTTAGGGCTTCCATAAGAATAGCTAGGGTTAACTAAAGTTAACCTAAAGACTTGGTCTAGGGCTTTTTCATAACAGATTAGAGTTAAGCAAGGTTAACCTAATGTCCACGTGAGCAGCTGATCTGGACAATAATTCTTCAACTCAGAGAAGCACACCAGTTTCCTGAAAATTCTCAGGAATAATAAATTTGCACAGCAACTTGATCAGTACAGGATGTCTTAACATTGGTTATGACATCATGAATCTTGTTCACTGATTTTGCTAGAATTCAGTATATATGATCATAGCTTAATGATCATGATAATCACTCATACTGAGTAGTTCCTGTAGAACATTCTTTCTGCAGAATGTACCTTTATCCCAGAATGTTATGACATCAGTCATGAGATTCGCAATTCTGGTTTTACCAAAAAATAATACCAACAAACAAACACTTACAATGCATAACTTCCTCAATTTTGAACCTTTGGAGGTGTTCTTGGACTTTTTAGAAAGCTTTAGATGTCCTATAACCAAAACTTTTGGTCTCATCTCAATTTGATATTCCATGCTTATTTATGAAGCTTTGACAAAAAAGGTGTTTTTGTTGACTTTTCAAAATGACCTATAATGTCCAAATTCATAACTTCTTTTGAGTGCATATTTTGATCTTGGGCCATGAAGATGGATTGTAGGAAATTGAATCCTCTTAAAAATGAGCTTTGGATGGGTCATTTCTCATAAAATATGAGAAAGTTATGCTTGGTCAAAGTTGGGTTGACTTTTCCTGCAAAACCCTAATTTAGCAACTTTTGAATCTTGATGAATTATGAGCAGTCCTTGATGAATCATGATCAAACCTTGATCAAATGATGAAATATACTTCAAAATGAGGACGTTGACCAAAAATCTTGATGTTTGACTGTATGTAGGCCACAATTGACTTTTGCCCTATCACAGTCGATTTTTGGACCTTTGAGCAATTGATTGAGTAAACTTCCTCTGCAAGGCTTGAAACTTGACATGGATGATATTGAGAACATATTAGGACAATGCTGAGCATTTGGGGTCGCTTGGTCTCAAGGATATTGATGCAACATGAAACCCTAATTTGAGGTAGACTGCCTTAGGAGAGAGCTTGTCTGATCAACCCTTGGACTTCCTTGAGCAACTTGGAGATCTCTCTTGCAATGTTTTGAGAAATATGGGAGGGCAAATTTTAGGGTACAACACAATCATTATCTCTCAAAAAGAAAAGCCCACTAAGTCAAAACCGACAAAGGAGACTTAAGAAAACTAGGGCATCCCGCTGACTGTAATCTCAAAACAAGAACAGTCAGGAAAAAATTAGGAATAACAAATCAATCAAAATAGGTTATTACAAATCCTCAACAAAATGAAAAAATGTTGCAGAAAATGACGGCCTTCCGACAAACTTAACCTGTTTGAACCATCACCAAAACGTCATTCCAAACTCAATTGGAGTTCAAACGCACAATTACCTGAGCTTAGGATTGAAGAACATCACGAAGAACGGGTGGGTACAAATACACTTCGAGCCTTTATCCTTTGTTTCTTAAACCGTGAACCAAGCCACATTACAACCCTTCAAAAGTCCTAATTGAAGCATGGGTTAGTTCGAAAGCATACTGTTACAAAAGGTATCTTGACTCTTGTAAGGCTTTGCTCTAAATCCTGAGATTGAATTTTCTTACAAAATTCCTTTACTTACAAAAACGCATTTTTCAAAACTTCAAGACAAGCATAAACTTTGAATTACTTGAATATCATTGTTTTCATATGGCTACTTGTTTGACAAAACTCCTATCAACAGGGGGACATGACGTGTCACTATCCAGCACACCTGGGGCAGTCCAGTCAAGATTTCAAGAAATCTCTCGAGAATTGCAGAGTAACAAGGGGCAAGTTACCTCTCCAACAGACCGACGACAGAGTTTATTTCCCCAACAACACCAGGATTCCCCAGCTTGAGTTTGCCTCTCCGACTACTACAAATCAAAGGACCACAACTCCTCTTCCCCAGTAGACTATTCTATAATCCCCGGCAAGTTACTGTGAAACCTGGACTCGACCAGATATCAGTTCAACTTCGATTCCCCAGTAAGAGAAACGGACAATCGAGACTCTTGAACTCTTTCCCCAAGCAGGAATAAACATACTCCCCACAGAGTTTTCAATATTTTCCAGTGGAGTTCTCCTCAAACAACAAAACAGGAATCCCCGATGGAAACATTCTAAGCAAAGTTTGAAGACACACATACTCTTCAACAGCAGTCCAGGATTTAACAAACTCCCCGACATTTGTCAAGGATTTATTTTCCCAGACGAAAATACATTCATAAACATTTCACATTTAATACCTCCTATTTACATACATGATAAAGTGCATACGACACAATCTCATTTATTTTTGAGAACATCATGACATCATGCATTTCATACATCATGACATTGCATACAACTAACGTTTTACCTTTTTCAGAAAAAAAAGGTCAATCAACAGATGGCTACCAACAACCTTTTTAAGTTCCATATTAATACCTGTAGCAAGCCAGGAAAACTATATGTGGACGACTGATTATAGATTAATACCTGTAACAAGCCAGGAAAACTATCTACATGAAGAGATTGAAGATTAATACCTGTAGCAAGCCAGGAAAACTATCTTTTTTTCTCAGGTCAGAGATTAATACCTGAAACCAGATAGGACAACTATCTCGTCGACCAACCTTTTCAAGTTCCAGATTAATACCTGTAGCAAGCCAGGAAAACTATCTGTGGATGACTGATTGTAGATTAATACCTGTAATAAGCCAGGAAAACTAACTACATGAAAAGATTGAAGATTAATACCTGTAGCAAGCCAGGAAAACTATCTTTCTTTCTCAGGTCAGAGATTAATACCTGAAACCAGACAGGACCACTATCTCGTCGACCAACCTTTTCAAGTTCCAGATTAATACCTGTAGCAAGCCAGGAAAATTATCTACATGAAGAGATTGAAGATTATCACCTGTACAAGCCAGTAAAACTATCTTTCTCAGGTCAAAGATTAATACTTGAAACCAGACAGGATAAATATCTACTCGACCATCTCATTCTAATTCAACTTCAGATACAGTTTCAGATACGCGCCAAATACGGATGCCATCTTGATACTCATTCAAAGACAACTTCGAGATACAGTTTAGATACGCACCAAATACAGATTCCATCCTGATACTCAATCAAATATACAGTTCAAATACGCACCAAATACAGATGCCATCCTGATACTCATTCAATTTCAACCTTTTGATACAGTTCAGATACGCTCCATATACGGATGCCATCTTGATACTCATTCAATTTCAATTCTCAGATACAGTTCAGATACACTCCAGATACGGATGCCATCCTGATACTCATTCAGATTCAGCTTTCAGATACAGTTCAGATATGCTCCAGATACGGATGCCATCCTGATACTCATTCAGATTCAGCTTTCAGATACAGCCCAGATACACTCCAGACATGGACGCAATTCTGATACTCATTCTTTCAGCTTACAAATTACAATTCAACAAGAATTCTTGGATGGCATCTACAAGCACATATCCAACAAGATTCTATCACCTCTCCAAATGGCATCTTTAAGCCCATTCCTCCTATCATCGCATCGCCGAGTGCAAATTTCTGGGCACTCTAGTGTCCAATCGTCTTCCACCTTCGAGTCACGAATGGCAAAACTCGCCAATCTAACTCTTCAGGTTTAAGAAGATTGAACAGGGGAAGCTGTTGTACCCTAAAATTTGCCCTCTCATTTGTCAAGTATTTGCTCACAAGATCACTGATGCATCAATTTAGGCTTGAAATTGGCACAAGGGCAAAATGGTCAATTGTATACTGAAAAGTCAAACTTTGACTTTTTGATCAACATTACATTTCAAAGATCAAATTTCATCAAAACTTGTCAAAATATGAAACTTATTCATCAAGAAATCAAAAAGTCAAGATTTCATTTTGAAAAGTCAAAATTTCTAAACTTAGAAATTTTTCTAAGTGTTGGAAATTTCATGTTTTTTCATTACTTTATGCAAAATTTTCACCATGATGCAAGTTGATTCAAAAGAAACTTCCAACATGAAAGTTGTAGATCTCCATGATATCTACAACATTTCTTTACACAACTTCTCCTAAATATGCTTGGATTTCAAGTTATAAATTCATGAAAGTTATAGAGGTTGTTTCAAGCTTTCCAAAACATCTAAGAGCATGAATTTATCATATTTGTGCTAGGAGATTCAAGGGCATGGAGTTGAGCATTCATCTTTGAATTACAAGCCATTTTTGTTGAAGAACACATAATCCAATTGGCATGATGTGCTGCATAATCTTACTTTGCAGGCCTTCTTGCTTGCAAATCTCTACATAATTTAATGTTTACACAAGAGCTTGAGCTATTACCCAAGTGTTTAAGCCATTGTCCAAAAGATCTTTCTATTTATGGCATAAAGGCACCATTGCTATTCTTGAAAAGCAAGCTTTTTGTACAAAGTTTGTCTTGAGCCCATACCTTGCTTGTTGCTGATTATACTCCACCATAAATCATGGGAAGTAGCTCCTCTATACCAGCAACTTTGGTACTTCATCTTGGAACCATGGAGTACTTGACATAGTTTAATTTTTGTAATCCAACCAAACCATAACATGCTGTCTTGCAAACTTAGTCAGCTCATATGCACAAGCCTCTTGCCTATAAATAGAAGAAGCATTTGCAAGACAAGGGGGTTGGAAAAAGAGAGAGAGAGAGAGAGAGGTTGGAAAAAGAGAGAGAAAAGCCAGAAGTTTTACTGTTAAACCCTCAAAATCTCATATTCACAAAAGCCATAACAGTCCACAAAACTTCCACTCTTAAGTTTTAAAGTCCAAACCTTTGAAACTCTCATACCTTGCAAATTCTGTCCAACCATCTAAACACTCCACATACGTCGTATAGAAATTGTTCAAACACAAGAATTTTTTTTGTAATATCACTATCATCAATTCCCAAGTTCAACAACAGCCCATACAGCAGCTCAAACTCCAAGCACAAATTTCATTTTCAAGGTAAGTTTTCTTGGCTTTAAACTCTTCATTTCAATCATCATCATTTGGTTAATTTTTTAGGCTAAAATGCAGTGACCTTTGGAGAAAAGGTTTGTAAAAAAATCATGAACAATTGCCAAGATTGAGTGAGAAGTTATCCATGAAATAGTATCATGAACAGGAAGATGTAAGGAAACTGTTTTTTCAAAATCACACAGCGTGCAATCGATTGCACAACCATGCAAATCGATTGCACGGGGTTCCAGTAGCCAAATTTCCAAATTTTTTGAGTGTGAAATCGATTGCACAACCATGCAAATCGATTTCACGGGGTTCCAGTAGCCAAATTTCCAAAAATTTTGACTGTGCAATCGATTGCACAACCATGCAAATCGATTGCACTGGAAGTCAGTAGCCAATATTTTGAAAAAATGAAGCGTGCAATCGATTGCACTAATATTAAAATCGATTGCACTAAAATAAAAAATGATTTTTTGCTTTGAAAGAACTTGAGTAAAGTGTTGGACCATATAAAAATGTTTCTTTTGATCATTCAGCATCTATATCTTAAGTTCAAGGTACATATTATCATTATACCTTGAAATTTGCCAAGGGCTTGAACCAAAGACTTCATCCAAGGAGGCTTTTAGCTTGATCAATAATTTTTGCCTTCTTTATCAATCATGACTTGTCTTCATCAAAACAAAGTGCATTCGAGAAGCTTGATCGTACGACATGTGTCGACACATAATGATCCAAAATGGTTTCTTTTCCTTTCATTTTTCTTTATTTCTACATGCTTCATATACTTTCTTCATGGCTATTCAATATGGTTGTAATAGATAATTAGGACTTTAATTTCTTATAATCCCCATTTGTAAATTTGTATACCCCATCCCCAAATGATTGTAATAGCGTATGATATTTACTTTCCGCAATTTATCGCTTTATATATAACATGTTAATAATTAGGGTTTGTATGGAAAGATAAAACCAATCAAATAGAAAACCCTAAATCAAGACAAAATCAAGCATGAAAATGACACACTTGCACACAAACACCCTTAGGGTTACTCCACTTGGTTTCCTTGAACAAAATGTCCATATTACGCATGTAAGGTATCTTAGCAAAACAAACAAAAAAAACAAGATCATAGTCCCTCGATGACGCTATTCAAAGTTGCCTTACAAAATGATCTTAGTCCCTTAAAAATGCTAAGATACTTTGCAACATTGCTAATCATGGTTATACGATGACCCATGCCCGTCCCGTTTACATCCAAAGATAGGGTTGCTTACCAAATTAA
Source organism: Vicia faba (assembly GCA_948472305.1). Classification (NCBI taxonomy): domain Eukaryota; kingdom Viridiplantae; phylum Streptophyta; class Magnoliopsida; order Fabales; family Fabaceae; genus Vicia; species Vicia faba. The sequence goes on along the minus strand of OX451736.1, from coordinate 1,231,566,711 downwards.
TGGTAAGACAACAATGTCAAAGGAATAGAAAATGCACAAGAAAGACATTTGAGTAGGTAGATTACTTCTAGTTACTTGTCTATTTCCAAACAACTATCCTTGCTATTCTCAAAGCAAACACACACATTTCAAAAACATCTTACAAACATTGAAAACATTTTTAAAAGACAAACATCTTTGTATACATTCTTACGAACGAGAATCATTACAAAATTGCCTAAACAAATGGCCTCTTTTACAAAATACTTTCAAAACCACACCAAACACATTTTCAAAAAACAAAAGCAAGTGATCTAGCAAGTAACTAAGAGCCCATGGATAACCATGGATGAAAAGGGTGCTAATACCTTCCCTTTTAATAATCTACCCCCCGAACTCAAGAAAACATCTCAAAGGTCTTTCCTGTGCTTTTTCACCTTTCCTTTTTGTATAAAAGAAAAGTCGGTGGCGACTCTTGCTAACCGCAACATTTGCGATAAAATGAAAAACCCTCAAGTCTATTCTCCCACCGTATCACACTACGGCTCATATCAATTGAAGTTTCGTTTTGGTGAAAGCAGGCAGTATTAAGCCAAGAAAACACCATCATAATGATCGTCGTGCCCTAATTCTTGGATCTACATATTTTGTTTGCTTCAATTTCGCTGTTTTCGCAGGGTTCCAAGATTGCCCCTGCCGGAGAAGACGACCGGAGCATAGCTCCGACGTCGTTGACTATGGATGACTTTGGTATAAGCATGCGTGGCCTATTCACATGTCTTGATTGGCCCTTCAAATTGCTGACTCAATTAATTTTACTGACAAGACTTAGTGGCTAGGTTTCTCATATGTTTTGTTTTTGTAAATATATTTATGATTCATTAGCTAGCGCAGATGGTCCAGGTGGAGGTATGTGAGAGGAAGGACCTGGGTTCGATCCCAGGTCCAAACATTTTCACATTTACTAACTTATCTTACGCAGATCCCATGCGCCTCAAGCCCAGGCCCATACCATGCGCTTACGAGATCCAGCCAGTGGATTGCTCTTGATTCAGATCTAACGTCCCATACACGCAGTTGTACCATGGACCATCAGAAGAATTGTACATAGGATCCAGCGAAGGGTTTGGGCCATCAGCATCTGGGCCCAAAAATTCAGCAATAAACCCCCCTATTCTCATCCATTTATTTAATTAGCTTAATTATTTTCTAACCAAAATTAATTTATTTTTTCACACAAAAATCATAAAATCAAATTTCACAAATTTGGGATTAGGTTTTTATTTTATCAAATTTAATTTAATGTTAGTTTAATTTAATTTAGGTTAATTCTAACTTTTTTATATATATTTAAAATCAATTAGAAAAAAATTAGGGTTAGCATTTGATTTAATTTTTATTTCTTTCTCAAATAAAAAAATACAAAAATAGGTTAATTAAATTATTTTTTCTTAAATTTCAATTAATTAGAAATTAGGTTTTCATTTATTCAATTAAAATTTTATTTTCTCAAAATAATCAAAAACCACACAAAATTGATTTTTTCTTACAATTAGGTAGTTGGGGTCAAAACCCTAAATCTCTCGTTTTCGATTCCTCGCGCGCGTTTATTATTATTTTTGCAATATTAATGTAACTGCTCACTGTATGTAATAGTTTAATCTAGGATTTTTCTTTTATCGTTTTATGGGTTCTTTGGCTATGTAATTAATCCCTACCCCGAAGCCTTGTAATAGCGTAGGTTTTATTTATCGCATTTTAATTCTCGCAAATATTAACTGTTTAGATGTATGTTAATAGGATTGTATGACAAGATTGCATGACAATTTAAAATGGCTAGAAAACCCTAATGTGCAAAGATAATAACTGAAATCAAATCACTCGCACATGCGCACTCTTAGGGTATACTCTCACTTAGGTTGCCTTCGGTAAACGATCATAAGTATAGGGTGTCTTAGTGGTTGCCCTTCTGTCTAAACAAAGATCAAATATCCCGTTCGGAAATGTTGCCCCGGAAAGGTTGCCTCGGAAATGTTGCCTCGAATATGATCTTAAGACTTTAGGGTTATTACTAAGACGTCCTAACATTGCTTTAGTGATCGTACGTCCCTTACGAATTGACCCTTACAACTCCAACAACGGTACTTCCTATTTTTCAGTAGTAGGATAGTGCTGTCTAAAGAAAACAAGAATAGAAACAATTCTTTTTCGAGTAGGTAGATGCTAGTAGGTACTTGCTCAAGATCAAACTTTTTCACACCAACACTTTTCAAACAAAGTTTTCAAAAACACTTCGTAACACTCTTGAAGACAGAAGCAAGGGTTAAAACGAAGTAAAACAAAAACTTTTCAAAACAAGCACAAGCAATTTTTAAAAGATGAGTAAGTACCTAAGAGCCCATGGGAAACCATGGATAGAAAGGGTGCTAACACCTTCCCTTTCTATAATCTACCCCCCGTACTCAAAATCTCGAAAAAGGAATTTTTCTGTGCTTTTTTCCTTTCCAGTTGGATAAAATAAAAGTCGGTGGCGACTCTTGCTTACCGCGACATTTTGCGAACACAAACGCAAAACGCAAACCAGCATTTTCAAAAACAGTCGGTTCTGCCACCGTATCACAGAACTGGCGACTCTGCTGGGGACTTAATAAGTGGGGTATACCTTAGGATATAGTTCATCATAAAATTGCTTCTCTTGTTTGTTTTGGTTGATTTACTTTGAAGGGTTTTGTTTGGGAGTTACTATAGATCCTAACCCAGATATGGGGACACCTTTTAGGTAAGTAGCAATAAAATGTGAGGGAACTGTACAGCATAGACCGATACAGTTGAAGTAGTAGCTACGTTGATGTGGCCATTGGTTTGTATCGGTATCCCTTGTGGAGAAACGAGGAGAATACGGGGCCGCTATGTGTGTCGTTAAGCATTAAGTGACCTTAGAACCTTTAATCGACCAACTTGGCCACTAGGAAGTAGTGAGATAGCTGGCCTCAGTGTAAAGCTGAGAACTGGTTGATACTCGATGCTACACTCATTAAGACCATACTCTCGAGATAGTTTCGGCCGCAAGAAAAGATTGTGTGAGCTGAAACCATGACTGATGGAGGATGGTCAGTGATATTGAGAACCTCTAGTACCCGGTTACTTTTGCTAGGACAGGTTGAAACCAACTGAACTTCAAGAGGGTAATACCTTAGACCCCATACAAGCCTTAAACTTAAGAGCTTTTGTGTGACTTGTTTGCCTTTACCATGCCTGTTATCTGCTATACCTGTGTTGTTTTTATCATGACATCATGCATCATAACATAGCATGCATACTTCATTATACTAACCATTTCAAAGACCAAGGGAATTTATCTTTGTTCTGTTTGGCAGATTATGGCTTCCGTGCGTAGAAATACCATCCGAGTTAACTTTGTGCAAATACCTGCTCAACTCAAAGAGTTAGCCTCAAGAGTTTCTGAGACTTCTTCATTCATTAAGAGACATGGTCAGCTTCTTAGCCTGGTCACCTCAAAGTTTGGTGAGCAAATGATGAGTGTGCTTTTCCAATTCTTTGATCCGGTGCATCATTGCTTCACCTTTCCAGATTATCAGCTGGTTCCCACTTTGGAATAGTTTTCTCACTTATTGGGTATATCCATCCTTGAGCAGATGCCCTTCACAGGTATGGAAGAGACTCCTAGACCAGAAGACATTGCCTCAGCTCTGCATCTAAAACGGGCTGATGTAGTATCCAATTGGGAGACACGAAGCGGGGTCGAAGGTTATCTAGCCAAGTTTTTGATAGATCAGGCTCAGTTATTCTGGGATAGTTTGGATTTTCAAGCTTTTGAAGATGTCCTGGCTCTCCTTATCTACAGTTTGGTCCTCTTCCGGAATCTGGATTCCTTTATAGATGTGAATGCGGTTAAGATCTTCTTTTCTCGTAATCCTGTACCTACTCTACTGGGTGATATCTTGCATGCCCTCTACACTCGTACTGTGTGAAGAAGAGGGACCCTTATGTGTTGCATGCCGTTTCTGTCGAGGTGGTTATTTCGCACCTCCCTAAGTCTGTGTTGAAGAACGAAGAAGGTTTGGGTTGGTCCTACATGATAATGTCACTTTCCTATACAGACATTCTTTGGAGTTCCAAGGCTATGGAAGACACTGCAGTCATTGATCATTGTGAGGGATACCCTAATGTCCCATTGCTTAGAATCAAAGGGGGTATAACCTATAATCCTTGTCTAGCTTTGCGACAACTTGGTCGTGCTTGGAGAGATGGTCCCCATGAGCTACTTCTTACGGATATTGCATTTGGCTACAAGGAAGACATTGATGAGCATCGCTGGAGGTTTATACGAGCTTGGGGTATGGTGAACAGATCTGACCCTTAAGATCTAGGACCAAGGACTTCCCTTCCTATGCATCCTTATCTCCAAAGGGTCCGAGCTCGTGCCCAGAAGCTTGGGATGCCTTATGAAGCAGTATTGCCAGTGATTGTGGAACCCACTAATGAAGAAGGCGTTCTTTACACAGTTCTTTATCCTTACATGCCCACTGATCCTGGGGATTTGAAGAGGTCTTGGATTCAGCTAAAAGAAGAGAGGGATATCTACCGGGAGAAGTACCATGAGCAAGAAAGGAAGATCTTGAATCTCACCAGGCAGCTCGAGGAGGAAAGAGTGATCAATGACTACGTCAGCACAAAGAGGAAGCGTCCATGGGACTTTTGATTTTGCTTTTCTAGTTTAGATTTGTTTTTCATTTATCTCTTTGTAACGCCTTAAAGGCATTGTTGAACCTTTTTACAAGTTAATCTAATAAAGTTTGTTTATTTCTGGTTTGCAAATTTAAATCTCCCAAAGTCTTTGAAATCATTACATACGCATCCCATTATCATGCACATCATTACAGGTACCATTACAGGTTTCTCATCTTCTTCGCTGTTTATTTCAGCAGAAATGTCTTCTGATCAATCCATCAAAGATATTCAGGCACAAAACGCCCAATTCCAGCAAATGTTCTTAAGCTTGGCTAAAGGGCAAGAGGATTTAAAAACTCTCATTCTGAAAGAGAAGAAGAAGAAGAAGAAGAAGAAGAAGAAGAAGAAGGTCGTTCTTCTGAATATGGGCAAAAGGTTTGGGGATAGGTTGAAACAGCAAGCTGATCTGACCTCTTCATCCAAGGAAGGGGAGAACCAAGAAGAAGAAAAGGGGCCCAGTCCTGCCATCTCTGAGGATGATACAGATTATGATGAGGAGCAACATCCTCCTACTGAGGATAGATACAAGCAACTTCAAGACCGTCTGAGTGCTATGGAGATTCAGAAGATCCTGGTTTGGATTTCGGAGAACTGGGACTGGTATCTGGAGTAGTGACCCCTCATAAGTTCAAAGCTCCGATTTTTGCCAAGTACGATGGAGTATCCTGTCCAAAACTCCATCTCCGCTCGTATGTCAGGGAAATTCAACCCCACACTGATGATAGAAATTTGTGGGTACACTTCTTTCAAGATAGTTTGTCAAGGACTCAGCTTGAATGGTTTTATCAGTTGGAAGGAGCCAATGTTCTAAACTGGGAAGACCTTGCTGCTGCTTTTTATAGGCAGTATCAGTATAACGCTAACCTTGCTCCCACTCGTACTCAACTTCAGAGTATGTCTATGGGTGCAAGTGATGGTTTTAAGGACTATGCTCAAAATTGGAGAGATTTGGTAGGAAGATTCCAACCCCCTTTGTTTGATAGGGAGTTGGTTGACATGTTTCTAGGGACGCTATCAGGTCCATTTTTCAATCATCTGATCGGCAGTTCGTCATCTAGGTTTACTGAGTTGATTTTGACTGGAGAGAGAGTAGAAGCTGGTATCCGAAGTGGTAAGATACAGAAGGATACTTCATCAAGTGCAGTAAAGAAGCCTTTCACCGGTAAGAAAGAAGCTAGTGCAGTCTATGGCTCGAGGGGCCAAAACAGACCTAAACACCATCAAGCAGTAAATGCGGTAGTGATATCAAGACCCACAGTTGCTCCACAATGTAACAATCAACAAAGGGTGGAAAGGCCACAGAGGCAGTACACTCGGCTCAATATGACCTTGTCTCAAATTCTACCACAATTATTGAAGACCAATCTGGTAACTCTGAGGGAAGCCCCGAAGAACCCCAACACCACTTCTCCCCACTATAACCTGAATGCCCGCTGCGCCTATCACTCCGAAGGTCCAGGTCATGATACAAACAACTGTTGGGCCTTGAAGAATAAGGTGCAAGACTTGATCGAAGCCAAAGAGATTGATTTTGACGCTCCGGAGAAGCCCAACGTCATAACTGCTCCCATGCCCAAACATGGTCATGGAGTAAATGTTGTGGAAGATGATTTATTTGTGACCTCCGTGGAAGAAATTTATACTCCTTTGATGATAGTTAAGAAGAATTTGTTGTTAGCCAGTTTATTTTCGGGCTATGGCAAAGGTTGCCACATGTGTTCAATTCTGCCTGCTGGTTGCCACTTACTGAAATCAGGTGTTCAACGCCTGATGGATAACAAAGAGATCCTGTTAAAAAAGACTATGATTCCGTTAGTTCAAATTGAAGATGTTGCCATCATAACCATTTCCGCCAATCCTTCCAAGGTTTCCTCGAGAAAACCTATTAGGATTACACCTGTCCCAAGAATTGCTCCGTTAATAATTATTGTCCCTGGTCCTATCCCATACACTTCGGATAAGGCTGTCCCTTGGCACTATGGGGCTGATGTGACCATGGAGTTAAACAAGACCTAAAAAGTGAGGAAGTTGATGCCAACAATATTGTCGGGGCCAACAAGGTCACCCGAAGTGGAAGACTCTTTTCTCCCGAGATCTCCCCTCCGACTGTTCACAAACCTGTTGTCATTCCATTTGCTAGTACATCTGCCACTATCCCAGTTCCTATTCCAGTTATCACCCCTGTCGCCGAGACATCTGGCACTCGGGGCAAAGAAATCATAGGTGAGCCTGCCCGGACAGAGGCACCTAAGAAGATCATTGTAGAAACCTCTAAGCAGGAGATAGAGGAAATTCTGAAGATTATCAAGAAAGCGACTACAACATAGTCGAGCAGCTGGGGCAGACCCCGTCAAAAATCTCCATGTTGACCTTGTTATTGTGTTCTGAAGCCCATGCAAAGGCTTTAATTTATTTCCTCAAGACTGCGCATGTGCCGCAGGAAACTTTAGCCGATCAATTCAAAGACTGCGTAGCTAGTTTGACTGTCGACAATAGGTTGGGTTTCTTAGATGCAGATCTGACTGCTAAAGGAAGAAATCACAATGAGGCTCTATACTTCTCGATTGAGTTCAGGGGCACTACTATGGTCCATGTACTGGTAGATATCGGGTCCTCATTAAATGTTTTGCCGAAGAAAGCATTAGACCGTCTGGACTGCGAAGGTTTGATTCTAAAACCGAGCAATATCGTGGTCAGAGCTTTCAACGGGTCAAAAAGGATGGTGCACGGGGAGGTGGACATCCCAGTTAAAGTTGGATCTCAGACTTTTGCATCCACCTTTTATGTGATGGATATCAGACCATCGTATTCTTGCTTGTTGGGTCGCCCTTGGATTCATAAGGATGGGGCAGTGACTTCCACGCTCCACCAAATGTTGAAATATTCGGTAAAGGGGAAGATTGTCACGGTACAAGGTGAAGAGGAGTACATGGTGAGTCATCTCAATTCCTTTCGCTATGTGGAAATGGATGGGGAGTTCATCGAAACCCCTTGTCAGAACTTTGAAGAGGTCCCTCAGACTTTGGCGTCAACTGAAGTTGCTACTGACAAACCTCCAATGAAGATGGCTTCGCTCAAGGATGCCAGGGCTGTAATTGAAAAAGGTGGGTGTGCAAATTGGGGTCAGCTCCCTGATTTCACACACAAAACTGTCAAATTTGGTTTGGGCTTTACTACAGGGGCTCAGAGGGCTGTTAGGCGCGTATGGATTGGAAGACCTCCTCTACATATCAACAATCCGGGAGTTAATGTGATTAAAGATGGTGAACAAGATTCAGATATTGACGGCTGGATCTACCCTACAACCAATGCTGGATTGAACAACTGGACGGCGAAAGACTTCATACCTGTTTCTTTTATTCCACAGTAATTGACTTTTGTTTTGAAATTTGTAATAGACGGTTTGAAACTTTACAGCCGGGTGCCTTGCCCGAGGCACCTTGGCTTTGCTTGTGAGGGCTTATTATTTGTCATTGCATATATCATTAATAAAACATTGGACGTTTCTTGCATTACATATTTTGTGCTGCTTGTTTTTCTTTTTTCTGTCTCTCGCTTTATCAAAAAAACATCTATTCTCTTACACACACTCACATATCATAATGCGGATCCATATCCACTCTGGATCCCATTGATAACTACTCTGCTACTTCCAGTTATGACTTCGAAAATCCGATCAACCAAGCCGAGGACGAAGGTGAGGATGATTGTGAGGTGCCTGGAGAACTTGCTAGACTGTTACAGCAGGAAGAAAGGACCATACAGCCCCATGAAGAGCCAGTTGAATCATTGAATTTGGGCATAGAGGAAGGCAGGAAAGAAGTTAAGATAGGTGCGAATCTGGATCCTAGTATCAAGCAACGGTTGATACAGATGCTACGCGACTATATTGAGATCTTCGCTTGGTCTTATGAAGATATGCCTGGTTTGGACATCGATATTGTGGTTCATCGCTTGTCAACTAAAGAAGACTGTCCTCCGGTAAAGCAGAAGGTTCGCCGTATGCGCCCTGAGATGTTTGAGAAAATCAAAGTTGAGGTCATGAAACAGTTTGGCGCCGGATTTCTAGCTGTCACTTCTTACCCGCAGTGGGTTGCCAACGTTGTTCCGGTGCCTAAGAAGGATGGTAAGGTACGGATGTGTGTGGACTATAGAGATCTGAATAGGGCGAGCCCGAAGGATGATTTCCCACTTCCTCACATTGATGTTCTGGTCGACAACACCGCGCAGCATAAGATCTTCTCCTTTATGGATGGTTTTTCTGGTTACAATCAGATTAAGATGGCTCCCGAAGACATGGAGAAGACAACCTTCGTTACGCAGTGGAGCACCTTTTGCTACAAGGTAATGCCTTTCGGGTTGAAGAATGCTGGGGCAACTTATCAGCGCGCCATGGTCACTTTGTTCCACAACATGATTCACCATGAGATTGAGGTTTATGTTGATGACATGATCGCAAGGTCCCAGACGGAGGAAGAGCACCTTGACCATCTCCAGAAACTATTTGACAGGTTGAAGATGTACAAGTTGAGGTTGAACCCTAACAAGTGCACCTTCGGAGTAAGGTCTGGTAAGCTGGTGGGTTTCGTCGTCAGTGATAAGGGTATTCAGGTGGAGCCTGCCAAGGTAAAAGCCATACAGGAGATGCCAGCTCCCCGAATAGAAAAGGAAGTTAGAGGCTTTTTGGGACGTCTGAACTACATTGCCCGATTCATTTCACATTTGACTTCTACTTGTGAGCCAATCTTCAAGCTGCTGAAGAAAGATCAAGTGGTAAAATGGAATGATGAATGTCAGACCGCTTTCGAGAGAATAAAGGAATATCTTCAAGAACCACCAATTTTGATGCCTCCAGTTGAAGGAAGACCTTTGATCTTATACTTGACAGTATTGGATAATTCAATGGGGTGCGTGTTGGGGAAGCTTGACGAGTCTGGCCGAAAAGAGCACGCTATTTACTACCTTAGCAAAAAGTTTACCGACTGTGAAACCCGATACTTATTGCTCGAGAAAACTTGTTGCGCTTTGGCATGGGCTGCTCTCCGGCTGAGACAGTATATGCTGACTCACACCACCTTATTGATATCAAAGATGGATCCAATCAAGTATATCTTCGAAAAGCCTGCCTTGTCCGGAAGAATATCAAGATGGCAGATGATCTTAACCGAGTATGACATCCAATACACAACCCAAAAAGCAATCAAGGGGAGTGTATTGGCGGATCATTTGGCACATCAGGCCGTGGATGACTACCAATCCATGAATTTCGAGTTCCTGGATGAGAACATCATGTTGGTGGCCGACTATGAAGAACCTGGACCGGATGAAGGACCTAAGGAAGGATCCCGATGGTCTATGTATTTTGACGAAGCCTCAAACGCGTTAGGTAATGGCATTGGCGCTATAATTATATCTCTTGAGGGTTGTCATACTCCGTTCACCGCCCGATTATGTTTCAACTGCACCAACAATATGGCGGAGTATGAAGCGTGCATCATGGGTCTTCGAGCTGCTATTGACCTAAGGATTAAGTTCTTGAGTGTATTCGGAGATTCTTCTTTAGTGATCAGTCAGATCAAAGGCGAGTGGGATACGAAACACCCAAATCTTATTCCTTACAAAGAGTATGTATTGACGTTACTTCAGCACTTTGAGGAGATAACCTTTGAACACTTCCCAAGAGAGGAGAACCAGTTAGCGGACGCGCTCGCTACCACGTCTTCTATGTTCAAAGTCAGGTGGGAAAATGAAGCTCCCCAGATTACCATCGAGAGGTTGGACGAACCCGCACATTGCTGTGACATTGAGACTGAGGAGGTAACAGATAAACCCTGGTTTCACGGGGTAAAAAGGTATCTTGAGGCTCAAGAGTACCCCGAGGGTGTGTCTGTTAATGATAATAAGTTCTTGAGAAGGTTCGTTGCGAAGTTCTTCATCAGTAATGGTGTCCTTTATAAGCGTAATCATGATTCAACCTTACTGCGATGTGTGGACACAAGTGAGGCGGAAAGGATCATGGCAGAGTTACATGAAGGTACCTTCGGAACCCACTCCAGTGGACATACCATGGCAAAGAAGATCCTACGGGCTGGATATTATTGTTCTACTATGGAAGCCGATTGTTATCAGCACTCTCGAACCTGTCATAAGTGCCAAGTCTATGCTGATAAGGTGCATGTACCTCCAGTTCCTCTGAATGTTTTGACAACTCCTTGGCCTTTTACAATGTGGGGCATCGACATGATCGGCGAGATCAGACCTACTGCGTCCAACGAGCATCGTTTCATTCTGGTAGCTATTAATTACTTTACGAAGTGGGTCGAGGCAGCTTCCTTTGCTACAGTAACCAAGAACGTCGTGGCACGGTTTATCCGACACAATCTGATCTGTCGATATGGTGTACCAGAGAGGATCATCACTGACAATGGTACAAATCTCAACAATACGATGATCACCGAGCTCTGCAAACAGTTTAAGATATAGCATCATAACTCTTCTCCCTACCGGCCGAAGATGAATGGGGTTGTTGAAGCGGCTAACAAGAACATCAAGAAGATTGTGCAGAAGATGATGGTGACATACAAAGACTGACACGAGATGTTACCATTCGCTCTTCATGGGTACCGTACCTCAGCACGGACATCAACAAGGGCAACACCCTATTCTCTGGTGTATGGTATGAAGGCAGTCCTACCCATCAAATTCCAGATACCCTCTCTCTGGATTATGAAGGATGCAGGTTTGAGCGAAGATGACTAGATCCAGACCCGGCTTGATCATCTGAACTTAATCGATGAAAAGAGACTTACTTCTATTTGTCATGGTCAGACGTATCAAAAGCGAATGATCAAGGCTTTTAACAAGAAATTCAGACGCCAAGAATATCAAGTCGGGGATCTGGTGATCAAAAGAATCATACTGCCGCAAGGTGATCCCAGGGGCAAATTGACCCCCACATACGAAGGGCTATTTGTGGTTAAGAACATTTTCTCGGGAGGAGCTATGATTCTAACCACCATGGATGGTGACGACCTTCCTCACCCCGTCAATGCAGATATAGTGAAAAGATACTACGCATAATCAAAGACCCGCTAGGTTGACCGGCCTAGGCAAAAATAAGGGCTTCCCGGCGAACCAAAAGGGTTCGGGCAAAAGTAAGGGATGAAAATGAAAAAACTGTACACCCGGCAAGTCGAAAACCTGAAAAGGAGGCTTGGGAAAAAAAGGGTATCCCGGTGGACTTAAAACCCGAAAGGGAGGTTCAGGCAAAAATTAGGGATCAAAGTGTAACACTATGTCTCATTGGATCATCTTGCAACCAGACTTCATTATCGACTATCAAGCTCGGACGGCGCCAATCAATCTGATCTACCTTCGACCGAGTAGCAAAGTGATGAGACGCTCGAAGATATAAAGGCAATAGCAGAGTTGGAACCTAGTGGGATTATTCATATAGTTGTTTTTCTTTTGCACAAAATGTATAATTTCTGTCTTTCGGCGGCGTTCTCTTACTAGGACGTCAGCCTCTTGTACAAAAACGATTGTTACAGGCCAAACTTTAAAAATCAATACAATACATTTCACAAGAAATTTCAAACTTGTTTTTCTTTTTTCTGTTTTGTTTTGCAAGAACGTCCAATGATTCATTTTTTATATATGCATTTGAGAATAATTGTTGCTCATAAATGTTTACATGAAAAACAAAAGAAATTACTCGTAATTCCAGGAACAGGGGCAAACAAGAAGTGTCCAAACCTTACAGTTGCTCTACCCACCAGGTACAGGGATATAGCCAGCTTGAGAATATGACTAAAGGTACATACACTCCCCGCAGAGTAAGAAGTATCTAAAGACAGTGATGTTAGCTTTCTCGAACAGGATACAACTCTCCCCAGCCAAGGTTCGTAATCGCGAATGAGTTGGCAAAATTATCCCCAAGCAGAGTTTATCTATCACCAACAATAAAAGTTCACCATCAGCTGAGTTTATTTCTTCCACAGGCAGAAATTCAATACTCGACAGGGTTCATTATCACCAGCAATGATAATTCATCCCCAGTGGAGTTGTTTCTCCAGGTCAGCAGATCGTCCAACAGAGTATCTCTCTTCCCCACAGAGTCATTCTCCCACATGATTATTCTCAAATAGAGTCTCTCCCGGCGGAATACTCTCGAAGCAGAATGGATGCAAGTCTCCAATTAATCATCTTCAGTCATTATCCCCAGCGAGAACGAGGAACTCAACTCCTTATACTCTCCAGCAGCAGTCCAGGATTTATTCTCCCCACCCGGAAGATGTCACAAGAACATTGCATATCCATACATCGTGGCATACGTATACGCATCTGACAGCACAATCTCGTTTATTTTGAGAACATCATTATTCAATACATTTCATACATCCTGACATTACATACGACTAACTCTTTGCCTTTCAGGGAAAGATACAATCAAGTTATCACAATTTTTCTCTGGTTCAGTCAAATCGATACTAAGATTTCTGTTCCAGTTCAAGCTATGAAGCCCGAAAATCGACCGGATAATATCTTGATATCTCCAGAATACTACGAAGCCTGGAATTGACCAGATAGTGGTATGTCTTAAATACAAGCTATAAAGCCCAGAAATCGACTAGAAAATAGCTTAACCCTCAGCAAGTTATTGTGAAGCCTGGAAATCGACCAGATAGCAATAAAAGATACCATGAAGCCTGGAATCGACCAGATAATGGTATAAGACATTGCGAAGACTGGATCACAACCAGATAGCAACAAAGGACATTGAAGCCTGGGACACGACTAGATAACAGTATAAGGTACTGCGAAGCTTAGAATTATACCAAATAGCAGTTTACTGGGCCAATTACTATGAAGACCGGAAATCGATCGAATATTAGTATGCCTTAAATTCAAGTTGAAGCCCGGATGCGACCGGATAACCACTTGATTCCTTCTGAAGCCTGGAGCACGACCAGATAAGAATTGAGAAATTGCAAAGCCTGTAGAACGACCAGATAGCAAGTTTAATCTCATCTCCCCAGTAAGTCGCTGTAAAGCCTGGAGCACGACCATATAGCAGTCGATCTTATTTTCCTCAGTAAATAACTGTAAAGTCTGGAGCACGAACAGATAGCAGTTTATCTTCACCTCCTCGACTAAGAGATGATTCCTCAGTAGAGTAACGGACAACTGAAGTTCCTAAAGCTCTATTTCTCTCAAGACAGAGACCAGCATTCCCCAGTGAAGTCCTCCTCAACAATAGGTATACGGGCTCTCGCAAAGGAATCTCTTATGCGATCGACACTTCTTCTGATGGCATCTTTAAGCCCATATTCCGACATCAACCTCCAAATGGAATCTATAAGCCTATTCCTGATATCGCAAGACAAATAACACTTCATGCGAGTGCAAATTTCTGGGCACTCTAGTGTTCAATCATCTTCAACCTTCAGATCACGAAAGGCAAATACGCCAATCTATATCCTCAGGTTTAAGAAGATTGAATAGGGACATTTGTTGTACCTCCAAATTTTCCCTCCCATATTTCTCAATACATGTCAAGTGAGGTCCTCAAATTGCTCAAGGAGGTCCAAGGTTTGACCAGACAAACTCTCTCCTAAGGCAGTCTACCTCAAATTAGGGTTTCATTTTGCATCAAGATGTTTAAGTCCAAAGGATCCCAAAGGCTCACCATTGTCCTAATATGTTCTCAAGATCATCCATTTCAAGTTTCAAGCCTTGCAGAGAAATTTTCTCAGTCAATTGCTCAAAGGCCTGAAAATCGACTGTGCTAGGGCAAAAAATCAACTGTGACCCACATACAGTCAAACTTCAAGATTTTTGGTCAACATTCTCATGTTGAAGTATTATTCATCATTTGATCAAGGTTTAATCATGATTTCTCAAGGATTGCTCACAATTCATCAAAACCCAAAAGTTGCTAAATTAGGGTTTTGCAGGAAAAGTCAACTCAACTTTTACCAAGCATAACTTTCTCATACTTTATCAAAAATGACCCATCCAAAGCTCATTTTTAAGAGGATGCAATTCCCTACAATTCATCTTAATATCCCAAGTTCAAAATATGCACTCACAAGAAGATATGGATTTGGACATTATAGGTCATTTTGGAAAATCAACAAAAACACTTTTTGGGTCAAAGCTTCATACATGAACATGGAAGATTCAATTGAGAGGAGACCAAAAGGGTTGCTTAGAGGACATCTTAAGATTTCTAAAAAGTCCAAGAACACATCTCTAGGGTCAAAATTGAGAGAGTTATGCATTGGACAAGTTGGCCGTTTTTGCAAAATTTCCAAAAGTCAAATGTGTCCAAAATTGCATTTTTTGTCAAATGGGCCCGACTTTTTATGCTTGCATTGAGTTTGCAATGTGATCCACGACCCATGAACCCTTCCACTTATCATTATTTTATTTTTGTCATTTATTTTGATTTTATTTCATTTAAATCAAATAAAATCAAAATAAAATAGTAAAAATATCAAAAGCTAATCAAATCTTGAGATTTTGTGTATGATTAGGTTCATTATACAGCTGGACACAAAATCAAATCGTGCAAGGCATCAAAACAAGCACAAATTGGATCTTTTATCACTTTGGGAAACTTTGGCTCTTTTAAGAAACAAGATTATTCTCTTCTTAATGGAAAGATATTGGGTGGTTATTATGACCCTAATTCTCCCTCCATATATAAAGGAAGCAATCCCAAAACCCTAGGAAGGTTCAGCAGCAGCCTCCCAAGATCAAATTTCTTTCAAAATTTCAAAGAAGTGTACCGAGATCAAATTCAAGGGTGCAGCCGTCTACAAGACCTTCCATCCACCCTATTGTGATCTACAGGTAAGACAAGGTATAAACACACCCTTTTACATAGCCATGCATGCTGAAACTGTACATACGTGAACACATACCTTGCAAAATTTCTATAGATCATACTTTTGTTTATAGCCTGATTTAATTCATACTGACCATGCCATTGAGTTCCAGCGAATGTTTAGAACAGGATTGGACCATCGTTTGAGATCTTAAGTGGCCAAAACTTAAACCACCATGGCTAGGGCTCACATCGATTGAAGTTTCGTTTTGGTGAAAGCAGGCAATATTAAGCCAAGAAAACACCATCATGATGATCTCCATGCCCTAATTGTTGGATTTTCATATTTCGTTTGCTTCAATTTAGCCATTTTCGCAGGGTTCCAAGATCGCCCCTGCCGGAGAAGACGACTGGAGCATAGCTTCGGCGTTGTTGACTCTGGCTGACTTTGGTAGACGCATGTGTGGCCTTTTCCCACGTCTTGATTGGCCCTTCAAATTGCTGACTCAATTAACTTTGCTGACTAGACTTAGTGGCTTGGTTTCTCATATGTTTTGTTTTTGTAAATATACTTATGATTCATTAGCTAGCGCAGATGGTACAGGTGGAGGTATGTAAGAGGAAGGACCTGGGTTCGATCCCAGGTCCAAACATTTTCACATTTTCTAACTTATCTTACGCATATCCCATGCGCCTCAAGCCCAGGTCCATACCATGCGCTTACGAGATCCAGCCAGTGGATTGCTCTTGATTCAGATCTAACGTCCCATACACGCAATTGTACCATGGACCATCAGAAGAATTGTACATAGGATCCAGCAAAGGTTTTGGGTCATCAGCATCTGGGCCCAGAAATTCAGCAATAAACCCCCCTGTTTAGCAACACTACCAAGCCCATTCTCATCTTTTTTTCTATTTCCTTTTATTTATTTAATTAGCTTAATTATTTTCTAACCAAAATTAATTTCTTTTTTCACACAAAAATCATAAAATCAAATTTCACAAATTTGGGATTAGGTTCTTATTTTATCAAATTTAATTTAATGTTAGTTTAATTCTGACTTTTTTTTATATATTTAAAATCAATTAGAAAAAAATTAGGGTTAGCATTTGATTTAATTTTTATTTCTTTCTCAAATAAAAAAAAATACAAAAACAGGTTAATTTAATTTTTTTTCCTTAAATTTCAATTAATTAAAAATTAGGTTTTTATTTATTCAATTAAAACTTTATTTTCTCAAAATAATCAAAAACCACAAAAAAAATGATTTTTTCTTACAATTAGGTAGTTGGGGTCAAAACCCTAAATCTCTCGTTTTCGATTCCTCGCGCGCGTTTATTATTATTTTTGCAATATTAATGTAACTGCTCACAGTATGTAATAGTTTAATCTAGGATTTTTCTTTTATCGTTTTACGGGTTTTTTGGCTATGTAATTAATCCCTACCCCGAAGCCTTGTAATAGCGTAGGTTTTATTTCTCGCATTTTAATTCTCGCAAATATTAACTGTTTAGATGTATGTTAATAGGATTGTATGACAAGATTGCATGACAATTTAAAATGGCTAGAAAACCCTAATGTGCAAAGATAATAACTGAAATCAAATAACTCGCACATGCGCACTCTTAGGTTATACTCTCACTTCGGTTGCCTTCGATAAACGATCATTAAGTATAGGGTGTCTTAGTGGTTGCCCTTCTGTCTAAACAAAGATCAAATGTCCCATTAGGAAATGTTGCCCCGGAAAGGTTGTCTCAGAAATGTTGCCTCGAATATGATCTTAAGACTTTAGGGTTATTACTAAGACGTCCTAACATTGCTTTAGTGATCGTACGTCCCTTACGAATTGACCCTTACAACTCCAACGATGGTACTTCCTATTTTTCAATAGTAGGATAGCACTGTCTAAAGAAAACAAGAATAGAAACAATTCTTTTTCGAGTAGGTAGATGCTAGTAGGTACTTGCTCAAGATCAAACTTTTTCACACCAACACTTTTCAAACAAAGTTTTCAAAAACACTTCGTAACACTCTTGAAGACAGAAGCAAGGGTTAAAACTAAGTAAAACAAAAACTTTTCAAAACAAACACAACCAATTTTTAAAAGATGAGCAAGTACCTAAGAGCCCATGGAAAACCATGGATAGAAATGGTGCTAACACCTTCCCTTTCTATAATCTACCCCCGTACTCAAAATATCGAAAAAGGAGTTTTTCTGTGCTTTTTTCCTTTCCAGTTGGATAAAATAGAAGTCGGTGGAGACTCTTGCTTACCGCGACATTTTGCAAACACAACCACATACACAAACTAGCATTTTCAAAAACAGTCGGTTTTGCCACTGTATCACAGAACTAGCAACTCTGCTGGGGACTTAATAAGTGGGGTATACCTTAGGATATAGTTCATCATAAAATTGCTTCTCTTGTTTGTTTTGGTTGCTTTACTTTTAAGGGTTTTGTTTGGGAGTTACTATAGATCCTAACCCGGATCTGGGGACACCTTTTAGGTAAGTAGCAATAAACTGTGAGGGAACTGTACGGTGTAGACCGATACGGTTGAAGCATTAGCTACGTTGATGTGGCATATTGGTTGGTACCGGTATCCCTTTTGGAGAAACAAGGAGAATACGGGGCCGCTATGTGTGTCGTTAAGCATCAACTGACCTTAGAACCTTTAATCGACCAACTTGGCGACAAGGAAGTAGTGAGATAGCCGGCCTCGGTGTAAAGCTGAGAACTGGTTGATACTCGATGCTACACTCATTGAGACCATACTCTCGAGATAGTTCCGGCCGCAAGGAAATATTGTGTGAGCTGAAACCATGACCAATGGAGGATGGTCAGTGATATTGAGAACCTCTAGTACCCGGTTACTTTTGCTAGGACAGGTTATAACTAACTGAACTTCATGAGGGTAATACCTTAGACCCCATGCAAGCCTTAAACTTAAGAGCTTTTGTGTGACTTGTTTGCCTTTTCCATGACTGTTATCTGCTATACATGTGTTGTTTTTATCATGACATCGTGCATCATAACATAGTATGCATACTTCATTATACTAACCATTTCAAAGACCGGGGAATTTATCTTTGTTCTGTTTTGCAGATTATGGCTTCCGTGCGCAGAAATACCATCCGAGTTAACTTTGTGCAAATACCTGCTCAACTCAAAGAGTTAGCCTCAAGAGTTTCTGAGACTTTTTCGTTCATTAAGAGACAAGGTCAGCTTCTTAGCCTGGTCACCTCAAAGTTTGATGAGCAGATGATGAGTGTGCTTTTCCAGTTCTTCGATCCGGTGCATCATTGCTTCACCTTTCCAGATATCAGCTGGTTCCCACTTTGGAAGAGTTTTCTCACTTATTGGGCATATCCATCCTTGAGCAGATGCCCTTCACAGGTATGGAAGAGACTCCTAGACCAGAAGACATTGCCTCAGCTCTGCATCTGAAAAGGGCTGATGTAGTATCCAATTGGGAGACACGAAGCGGGGTCGAAGGTTTTCTAGCCAAGTTTTTGATAGATCAGGCTCAGCTATTCTAGGATAGTTTGGATTTTCAAGATTTTGAAGATGTCCTGGCTCTCCTTATCTACGGTTTGGTCCTCTTCCCAAATCCGGATTCCTTTATAGATGTGAATGCGGTTAAGATCTTCTTTTCTCGCAATCATGTACCTACTCTACTGGGTGATATCTTGCATGCCCTCTACACTCGTACTGTACGAAGAAGAGGGACCCTTATGTGTTGCATGTCGTTGCTGTCGAGGTGGTTTATTTTGCACCTCCCTAAGTCGGTGTTGAAGAATGAAGAAGGTTTGGGTTGGTCCTACAAGATAATGTCACTTGCCCATACAGACATTCTTTGGAGTTCCAAGGCTATGGAAGACACTGCAGTCATTGATTGTTGTGGGGGATACCCTAATGTCCCATTGCTTGGAATCATAGGGGGTATAACCTACAATCCTTGTCTAGCTTTGCGATAATTTGGTCGTGCTCGGAGAGATGGTCCCCATGAGCTACTTCTTACGGATATTGCATTTGACTACAAGGAAGACATTGATGAGCATCGCCGGAGGTTTATACGAGCTTGGGGTATGGTGAACAGATCTGACCCTTAAGAGCTAGGACCAAAGACTTCCCTTCCTATGCAACCTTATCTCCAGTGGGTCCGAGCTCGTGCCCAGAAGCTTGGGATGCCCTATGAAGCAGTATTGCTAGTGATTGTGGAACCCACTAATGAAGAAGGCGTTTCTTACACAGTTCTTTATCCTTACATGGCCACTGATCCTGGGGCGTTGCAGAGGTCTTGGATTCAGCTGAAAGAAGAGAAGGATACCTACCGGGAGAAGTACCATGAGCAAGAAAGGAAGATCTTGAAGCTCACCAAGCAGCTCGAGGAGGAAAGAGCGATAAATAACTATGCCAGCACAAAGAGGAAGCGTCCATGGGACTTTTGATTTTGCTTTTCTAGTTTAGATTTGTTTTTCATTTATCTCTTTGTAACGCCTTAAAGGCATTGTTGAACCTTTTTACAAGTTAATCAAATAAAGTTTGTTTATTTTTGGTTTGCAAATTTAAATCTCCCAAAGTCTTTGAAATCATTACATACGCATCCCATTATCATGCACATCATTACAGGTACCATTACAGGTTTCTCATCTTCTTTGTTGTTTATTTCAGTAGAAATGTCTTCTGATCAAGCCATCAAAGATCTTCAGGCACAAAACTCCCAATTCCAGCAGATGTTCTTAAGCTTGGCTAAAGGGCAAGAGGATTTGAAAACTCTCATTCTGAAAAATAAGAAGAAGAAGAAGAAGAAGAAGAAGAAGAAGAAGGTTGTTCTTCTGAATATGGGCAAAAGGTTTGGGGATAGGTTGAAACAGCAAGCTGATCTGACCTCTTCATCCAAGGAAGGGGAGAACCAAGAAGAAGAAAAGGGCCCCAGTCCTGCCATCTCTGATGATGTTACAGATTATGATGAGGAGCAATATCCTCCCGCTGAGGATAGATACAAGCAACTTGAAGACCGTCTGAGTGCCATGGAGATTCAGAAGATCCCTGGTTTGGATTTCGGAGAACTGGGACTGGTATCTGGAGTAGTGATCCCTCATAAGTTCAAAGCTCCGATTTTTGCCAAGTACGATAGAGTATCCTGTCCAAAACTCCATCTCCGCTCGTATGTCAGGAAAATTCAACCCCACGTTGCTGATAGAAATTTGTGGGTACACTTCTTTCAAGATAGTCTGTTAGGGACTCAGCTTAAATGGTTTTATCAGTTGGAAGGAGCCAATATCTGAAACTGGGAAGACCTTGCTGCTGCTTTTTACAGGCAGTATCAGTATATGGGCCACCAGCGAAGAGTTTGGGCCATCAGCATCTGGGCCCAGAAATTCAGCAATAAACCCCCCTGTTTAGCAACACTACCAGGCCCATTCTCATCCTTTTTTCTATTTCCTTTTATTTATTTAATTAGCTTAATTATTTTTTAACCAAAATTAATTTTGTTTTTTACACAAAAATCATAAAATCAAATTTCACAAATTTAGGATTAGGTTTTTATTTTATCTAATTTAATTTAATGTTAGTTTAACTTAATTTAGGTTAATTCTAACTTTTTTTATATATTTAAAATCAATTAGAAAAAAATTAGGGTTAGCATTTGATTTAATTTTTATTTCTTTCTCAAATAAAAAAAATACTAAAATAGGTTAATTTAATTATTTTTTCTTAAATTTCAATTAATTAGAAATTAGGTTTTTATTTATTCAATTAAAACTTTATTTTCTCAAAATAATCAAAAACCACAAAAAATTGATTTTTTTCTTACAATTAGGTAGTTGGGGTCAAAACCCTAAATCTCTCGTTTTCGATTCCTCGCGCACGTTTATTATTATTTTTGCAATATTAATGTAACTGCTCACAGTATGTAATAGTTTAATCTAGGATTTTTATTTTTTCGTTTTACGGGTTCTTTGGCTATGTAATTAATCCCTACCTGAAGCCTTGTAATAGCGTAGGTTTTATTTCTCGCATTTTAATTCTCGCAAATATTAACTGTTTAGATGTATGTTAATAGGATTATATGACAAGATTGCATGACAATTTAAAATGGCTAGAAAACCCTAATGTGCAAAGATAATAACTGAAATCAAATCACTCGTACATACGCACTCTTAGGGTATACTCTCACTTCGGTTGCCTTCGGTAAACCATCATTAAGTATAGGGTGTCTTAGTGGTTTCCCTTCTGTCTAAACAAAGATCAAATGTCCCGTTCGGAAATGTTGCCCCGAAAAGGTTGCCTCGGAAATGTTGCCTCGAATATGATCTTAAGAATTTAGGGTTATTACTAAGACGTCCTAACATTGCTTTAGTGATCGTACGTCCCTTACGAATTGACCCTTACAACTCCAACGACGGTACTTCCTATTTTTCAATCGTAGGATAACATTGTCTAAAGAAAACAAGAATAGAAACAATTCTTTTTCGAGTAGGTAGATACTAGTAGGTACTTGCTCAAGATCAAACTTTTTCACACCAACACTTTTCAAACAAAGTTTTCAAAAACACTTTGTAACACTCTTGAAGACAGAAGTAAGGGTTAAATTGAAGTAAAACAAAAACTTTTCAAAACAAACACAAGCAATTTTTAAAATATGAGCAAGTACCTAAGAGCCCATGGAAAACCATGGATAGAAAGGTTGCTAACACCTTCCCTTTCTATAATCTACCCCCCGTACTCAAAATCTCGAAAAAGGAATTTTTCTGTGCTTTTTTCCTTTCCAGTTTGATAAAATAAAAGTCGGTGGCGACTCTTGATTACCGCGACATTTTGCGAATACAAACGCAAAACACAAACCAGCATTTTCAAAAACAGTCAGTTCTGCCACCGTATCACACCTGCCTCTTGCAATGATTTTTTTGTTTATTTTCTTGCAGATCCAGTACCCTCTACAGGCAATCTATCATACACTATCAACAACCCTCTCTTGTTAGATCGAAAGGTAGCCCCCTCTCGTTGGATCGAAAGGTCGCCTCCTCCTTGGATCGAAAAACAACTTCCCTCATTCGATCAGAAGGCAAGCTAGGCCTCTTTCTTGATCTGGGTCTGCACTTTTAAACTTACACCCCCTATTTCTATTTGTTGTCCTGACCCATTTGTATTTTTATTTTGTTTATTCCTTTTAATGGCTTTACTTTTTTTTAATCACTATAAAATCAGATAAAAATTCACAAAAATTAGGTTTTAGTTTTTTTTTATTAAAATTAATTTCGTTAATATTTACTAATTACTTAAACATTTTCTTAAAATTAAAATTAAGTAGACTTAGATTTTTCTTTTTCTTTTATTAAATAAAAAACAAACAAAATGACTTTTCTTTTTAGGGTTTTAGACGTATTTCCTATTCGTGCGCGGTCTTATTTTAGTATAATTATTTTTCATATTATTTTATCTGCTTACTTGGATGTAATAGTTTAAATTAGGACATTTACTTTTTTCTGCTTTATTTCCCCCAAGTTTTTGGACATGTAATTAATCCCTGCCCGAAGCCATGTAATAGCGTAGGATTTAATTTTTGCACTTTATATTTTCTGTACATATATTAACTGTTTAGATGTATGGTAATAGGATTGTATGGCAAGAAATTAAAAACAAAACGTAGCAAACCTAACATTAAGATAAATAACTGAAACACAATACAATTGCACATACGCACCTTTAGGGTATTCCCACTTTGGTTGCCTTTGGAAAATAATCACTCTCAAAACGTGAGAGATTTTAGTGGATACCCTCCGGTTTAAAGATAAAAAAATGACCCTCTCGATGTTGCTTCGCTAAAAATGATCTTAAAACCCTGGGGTAGTTACTAAAATTTCTTGCCCAATTGCTTTTGTGACTATGAACGTCCCTTCGAATGTCCCTTAAACATCCAACGACTATGGCTACCTACTCACTAATAGTAGGATATCATTGTCTAAAGGAAAAGAGGAAAAGAAGAATCCTTTCGAGTAAAGTAAATAGTTGTTAGATGCTTGCTCAAAACAAATTTTTACACTTACACTAAACTTCTTTCAAAAACATTTTCAAAACGCTTTACCAACACTCTTGAGGACTAATACAAGAGTTATCATAAAGTAAGCTGACTTACTATTGGCATTTCAAAAATACTTTTTTCAAAACACACAAAGCACAAGGTATTTCAAAATGAGCTAAGTATCTAAGAGCCCGTAGATAACTACGGATGGAAAGGGTGCTAACACCTTCCCTTTCCATAATCTACCCCCTTACTCAGAAATAATCTCGAAATGTCTTTTTCTGTTCTTTTCACCCTTTCCTTTGTTGGATAAAAGAAAATTTGGTAGCGACTCTTGCTTACCGCAACATTTGCGAATACAAACGCAAAACCAGTATAATAGTTAGTTCTGCCACTGTATCACACCGTGCTTCAGTACGTACATCAATTGGACAACCTTGTTCTCTCTAGTCTACAGTATAGAGGTTGTCTTACCTGTTGAAGTCCAGATTCATTCCCTAAGGATTATTAAAGATGCAGGTTTAGATGAAGACGAATGGATTCAGACTCGACTTGACCAGATGAATTTGATTAATGAAAAAAGGCTTGCGGTTGTTTGTCATGGTCAGATGTATCAGAAACACATGATCAAGGCCTTTAACAAGAAAGCAAAAAGTTAGGTGTACCAGGCTGGTGATTTAGTAATAAAGCGCATCATCCTACCACAAGGTGATCCCTGGGGTAAATGGACTCCCACATACGAAGGGCCATTTGTGATCAAAAAGATTTTTTCTAGCGGTGCTATGATACTTAGCACCATGGACGGTGAAGATTTTCCACACCCTGTGAATGTGGACATAGTAAAAAATACTATGCATAAAAGAGGCCCGCTAGGTTGACAGGCCTAGGAAAAAATAAAGGCATCTCGATGAACCAAAATGCTTCGGGAAAAAATTAGGGATATATATATATATATATATATATATATATATATATATATATATAATTAAACATCCGACAAGTCGAAAACCTGAAAAGGCAGCTTGGGCAAAAAAGGATATCCCGATGGACTGAAAACCCGAAAGGTCGGTCCAGGAAAAAGTTAGGGATTAAAGCGTACGACTATGTCCCGTTGGATCACCCATCTACTTACAACTAGATTTATTACAAGCGTCAAGTTCAAACGATACAAATCAATTCAATCATCTTCTTCTAACAGCAAGTGATGAGATACTTGAAGACATAGGGGCAATAACAGAGTTGAAACCCGATGGGATCGTTGCACATTGCTGTTTTTCTTTGTTTATCGCTTTGTACCCCCTTTTTCAATTTTTACGACGATTTCCTCTTACTAGGATTTCTGTCTTCTGGTATAAAACTTCTTGCTTATAGGAAAACTTTCAAAATCAATGCAATTAAATATATTTCAAAATTCAAAGTTGTTTTTACTTTCTCTATTTAATTTGCATAAACATCCAATGGTTACGTTAAATGAACATATGCATTTGAATATGATTACTGTTTACAAAATATATGCATGAAAACAAGGATTATCATTTACTAAAGACCCTAGGAGTTGGGGTAATGTTCATAAGTTGTCCATAAATTCCCACAGAGCAATCTCCATGGAACTATCTCTACAAAGCTATCTTCACAAGCTCATCCCCAATAGAGATATATTCCCTAGCAAGTCTAATATACCCTCAGACAAAAATTGGGGCATCTTCCAGCAGTTCACCTCTATATCCCTGATGGATAGCTTGACATGATAATCTTTCCCAATAGGTCCCCTAGCGAAGTTTGATCATTTCCCCAGCATATAGTGGAAACTTCCTCAGCGCATCCTATGAATTTATAATTCCCATCAAAGATTATTTCCTAAACACAGTCTACAGGATTTAATTCCCGAATGGAGTTTATTTCTCAAATACTGCAAATTCCCCGATAGAATTCTCTTCTCCAGCCAGATGTTATTCAACATTGTCCTCCCCAGAAGAGTTGATACCCATATCTGAGACCTGGTCAGATAGCACATCAGAGGAATATCCATCTCTTTTATCCCCAGTCAGGATATATAATAATCAAATCCTTCAATAAAAAGAACGACGACCGACTCTTCTTGAATTCTTCTATCCCTAAACAAAAGTCGAACATCCCCAGCGGAGTGTCCTCAAACAGAAAGCGGAAATCCCCAATAAAGTCATTCTAAACAAAAATTGAAGAATTAATTTCTTCATCCCCATCAATAGTCAGGGATTTATTTTCCCAACTAGGCATTGTTACAAGAAGCTACCGATACGCTCCAACAACATATTGCATCCATACATCATTTAAAAAACATCATAACATATGCATACGAAACACATATACTATTCTCATTTATTTTGAAAGCATCACAATAAATTACATTTCACACATCATGACATTGCATAAAACTAACCTTGTCTTTTCCGGTTAGTTCCCGAATAGATAAATATTGTCAACAGTTTATCATCCTTCAGATACAATCAGTCGAAGATTCATTCTGATACTCCTTTAGATACAGTCAGGAGTAGACTCATTCTGAAACATCTTCCAGATACAATTTGGATACGATCTAGATATAGATTTATTCTAACACTCATTCCAGATTCTCTTCTAGATATAGTTCAGATACAATCGAGATATACATTCATTATGATACTCATTCCAGTATATCTTCTAGATAAAGTTCAGATACGATCGAGATATAGATTCATTCTGATACTCATTCCAGTATATCTTTAGATACAGTCGGGTGTAGACTCATTCTAATACTTTTTCAGATACAGTCGGGCGAAGACTCATTCTGATCCTCTTATAGATACAGTCAAGACATAGACTCATTCTAGAACATCATTCATATACAATCGAGACATAAGGCTCATTTTGACACTCCCAGCATGTCTACCATATACAGTCGGACGAGGATTCATTCTGATCCACCTTTAGATACAATCGGATGTAGACTCATTCTAATACTTTTTCAGATACAGTCGGGCATAGACTCATTCTGATAATTTTGTCAACAGTTATCCAAGAATACAATTACTTTGGATGGTATCTATAAGCCCATCTATGACGGCATCTCGTCACCTTTTCCAAATGGAATCTTTAAGCCCATTCCTGATACAATAAACCTGCAGCGTTACTTTGTGCATCCGTGAGTGCAAATTTCTGGGCACTTATTAGTATTCAATCCTCTTCCACCTTCAGATCACGAAAGGCAGGCATGCCAATCTAACTCTTCAGGTTTAAGAAGATTTAACAGGGCAGCTGTTGTATCCTAAAATTTTCCATCCCATCTTTGAGACAAATTGATTCAAGATACATCCTTATGCTCATAGGAGTCTCGAGTACTCAAGACTACTCAAGGGTTGACCAAATAAACCCTCATCCTAAGCAATTGACCTACAACTAGGGTTTTGCTTCTCTCAAAGGAAATTGGACTTATAATGCCTCAAGTGGATTTCATGGTTTCTCATATGTATCAAGGTATCCTCATGCCAAATTTCAAGCCTTACATCACAAATTTGCTCACTCAATTAGCTAGATGATTGAAAGTTAACTATATTGGACAAAAAGCCAACTTTGACCAATCTACACTCAAACTTCAAGATTTTTGGTCAACATCAACATTTTGAAGTCACATTCATTATTTGATCAAGGGTTGATCATGATTCATCAAGAAAACTCAAGATTCATCAAAAGTCAAAAGGTACTAAATTAGGGTTTTCTTAAGGAGAAGTCAACTGAACTTTGACCAAACATAACTTTCACATACTTCATCAGAGATTCCTCAGCCAAATCCTATCTTGAAGGAAATTCATTTCTCTATAACTTTGCCTCTCTAAGCTCCAAGCCAAAAATGCTTCATTTGAAAGATATAAGTCAAAACATTATAAGTCATTTTGAAAGTCAACAAAAAGACATCTTTTGTCAAAGCAATTTACATCAAGTTAAATACTTCAAATAAAAAAATGACCGACATGAAAGTTGTAGGAGACATCTTCATATGACAAAAATTGAGAGAGTTATGATTGGTGCAACTTGAGCAATTTTTAGAAAATGCGTGAAGTCCACTTTGAGCAAAGTTGAATTTTGGGCTAATGGGCCTATGTTTTTAGGCTCAAACGTGTTCATGACTTCATATTAGACCTCTAAATCCATTCATGTATTTTTGTGATTTTTTATTTCTTTTTATTTTGATTTTATTCAATTAAAAGCAAAATAAATCAAATAAAATACCAAATAAATGATACAAGGCATGTGGATCTGTTTTTGAATCAAATCATAAATCCAAAATCACATAATTATGCTGGAGAAATCGAGTGGGATCATGAATATTTGATTTAGCCTAAAATAGAAGTTTTTTTTGTGTAAAATTCAAATCAAATCACTTCACCATGAAATACAAAGATTCATCTCACAAATGTTGACCTAAACATTCTCCTATAAATACAAAACAACTTCAGATGGCAAAGGACATGCAGGCTGCTTCAAGAACAAACCCTAAAATCTTCAAATTTTCAAGAAACTAGGGCAACTCAAACCCTTATCTCCATTTGTAATACGGTGGGAGAACTTACTTTTGGTTTTGTGTTTTATCACAAATGTTGCGGATAGTAAGAGTCGCCAACGACGTTTCTTTTATCCAATAAAAGAAAGGGTGAAAAGAACAGGAAAGATCTTTGAGAATTTTTTTGAGTAAGGGTGGTAGGTTATGAAAAGGGAAGGTATTAGCACCCTTTTCATCCGTAGTTATCTACAGGCTCTTAATCTCTAGCTCACTTTTGAAAATGATTTGTGAATGTGTAAGTTTGAAAATATTTTGAAAATGCCTAAGTTCAGCAACTTTCTAATGATTCTTGTATCAGTTGAGAATGCATACAAAGTGTTTGTTTTGAAAATATTTCTGAAAAGTGTTTGTGTGAAAAATGTTTTAAAATGTTCACGAGCAAGCGATTTAAGAACTATCTACCTACTCAAAAATTCTTTTGTTCTTTTCCTCTTCCTTTAGATAATGTTGTCCTAGCATTAGTTAGTAGGAAGCCCTATCGTTGGATGTTTGTGGGACAGGCGCGAGTCATCGTACAATCATAAAGGTAACTCGTAGGGCGCTTTAGCAATTTGTCGTAAGGGACTAAGATCGTTTATCGAAGGCAGCATCGAAGGATCATTGAGGGATTACGATCTTTTTAGCTGAGGGTCATTGCTAAAGCGTCGCACGTTCGAGGGACATGACTGAATTTTCTGAAGGAAACAAGTGTGGTTATCCTAGAGGTGCGAGTGTTTGAAATGTGTTGTGATTCAGTTATTTTAATCTTTGAGATTAGGGTTATCTATCATTTGATTTTAGATCTTATCATACAACCTAATTACTATACAGTTATATATACATACAAGCATAATTATAAGTGTAGAAAGTAAAATGCGGGGAAAAAAAACCTAGGCTATCACAATGCTTCGGGTATGGGGGTTACAAACCATAAAAATGGGGGAAGAAACAGTAAACCCTAATTATCTATTACAACATTTTAGCAGTTACAATATTATGAAAAATTAATGTGAATAAATGAGAAAAGCGCGAAGATTGCAAGAAGGGAAGAAGAGTTCATTTGAGGGAAAATAAATGATGATTAATTGATTTTTTTTGTTTATTTGAAAATATTTAATGAATAAAACCTAAAGAAACTAAGTTAATTTTTTCAATTTAAATTAAAAAAAGGTTAATTTAATTATTTAAAAAAAGGTTAAGTTAATTTGATTTTAAAAAAAGATATTAAATTGATTTAATTAATTATTTTAAAAAAAGGTTAATTATCTAAAACAAAATAAATATCAAAACAAAAAAAGGAATGGGCCTGAAAGTAAATCAGGGGGGTGTGAGAAGTCTGAAATCATTGGGCCTAAACAAATGAGCGCAGATTGCTTGCGTTGGATCTGGTGAAGATGGCCTTTAAATATTCATGGTGGTGGCGTGCATCTGAGGCGTTGGATCTGGATCTATTGAGATATGATGATCAGGATATGAGATACACGATGCGCGTGTTAGACTGGATTCGTGCTGGATCTGCAAGAGAAATGTGAGAAAAATAACATACCAGGGGCAGGGATCGAACCTGTGCCCTGGTATACTAATGCCTTTACTACGCTCGCTCTACCGCTGGGGCGGTTGTTACTTCCATTTATCTAAATCAAACAAAAACAACAAATACACAAAGTGAATTATATGCCAGAGAAGCGTCAGAGCCCCAGCTCCGGTTGTCTTCTCCGGCAACCTGCAAACTTCAAAAATGCAAAAACTCAATTTTTAAAGATCCAAAACAACACCTCTCCCCTAATTCGACCCTCCTGGGTCTGAATCCGACCTTATTTTTTGCTATAGATCCTTGAATCATGGGTTTCTAATAAAGTGAAACTGATCGGAGTAAACTATGGCATCTAGCGAAATAGCGTGTATGTGACTACCATACTGATCCAAACCTGCTCAGAGAAAACTCAGAAGCTTATTAGAAGCATTAACCCTGTCTAAAACAAAACCAATTTAAAGATACAGATTTTTTTAGAAAAATGCAAAATGGTTATGCCATGTTATATAGTTTTACGGGCTTAGGATCATGGCAGTCGATCCAAACTTACTCTCTGATGCTCCATGAAGGGAATAGGATTGAGGTTTTGGAATGGTAGGGTATGTAACACTAGTTTTGAAACTTAGGGTTCTTTGAAAAATTTAGAGTTTTAGCAAGCTCTTGAGGCAGAGATATCGTGTCCTTTATTGATATTTTCCTTTCATTTTCCATGCTCACATGATTTGGCAAGTTGTGCTGAATTGTTTTGGGCCTTAAGAAACCCAGCATGCGCTTGGCCCAATAATTTTATACTTTATTTAATTTATTTTGTATTTATTTGAATAAAAAATATAAATAAAATGATAATAAAATATAAGACAAGGTATGAGTGAGCTTAGGAGTCTTTCACAAGGTCATGGGCATGTTTGAAACCTAAAAAGTTAGGCCCAAAAGTCAAAAATTTCAAGTTTACTAATTTTGCACTTCATGCATTTTCTCAAAATTTCCCAACTTGCATTGGTCACAAGTCTCTCAATTTTCGTCTTTTGAAGGTGATCTTGAACTTTTTGGAAATTTAAAGATGTCCTCTACAATTTATCTTTTGATCATTTTTGAATTTGGAGACTTTATCTTGATGTAAGTTTCCTTGACAAAAAGTGTCTTTTGTTGAATTTTGAAATGACATGTAATGTATTAGCTCATATATTTCAAATGAAACACTTTTTGGACTTGAGCATACATATACAAAGTTGTAGAGAATTGAATTTCCTTCAAAATAGGCTTTGATTGGGGAAAAGTTGATGAAGCATGTGGAAGTTATGCTTGGTCAAAGTTCATTTGACTTCTCCTAAGGAAGCCCTAATTTGGTAATCTTTTACTTTTGATGATTTAAGGGCTTTCCTTGAGGAATCATGATAAACCATTGAAAAAATGATGAATATCACTTAAAAATATTGATGTTGACCAAAAATCTTTAAGTTTGACTATAAGTTGACCATGGTTGACTTTTTACCCAATAAAGTTGATTTTCAATCATCTGAGCTATTGATTGAGCAAACTTGTGATACAAGGCTTGAAGCTTGATATGAGAATTATTGAAGACCTATGATGAACCATTAAAATCATTTGAGACCTTTGAAACCCATTCTTCCTTGTGCAAGATGAAACCCTAGTTGTGGACCCATTACTTAGGAGGTGAGTTTGTCTGATCAACTCTTGAGAATCCTTGAGCATTTGAGAACCTTAGAAGAATGTTTTTGAAGAAAATGGGAGGGGAACTTTTTGGGGTACAACGCCAGCCATTCTCAACCGATTCCAAGAATTCCATCAGTCTTCTGAGACCTCCAGGATTCGTTCCCAGTCCTTACTCAAGCTTGAAGCACGCCAGAACAGCACATCTCAACTGCACCAGTTTGTTGAACTTTCTTGAATTCAAACTTAAAATTCACGTGTTGTTGATTGATTATATGAACATATACCTGTTTATAATGATGTTTGGACTTCTTTAGAGTCATTGTTTGCAAGTTTTCGTGCAGGAACAACCATTCGCCATTGTTAGGGTTCGAATCTCTCAAAGCTTTGAAACCCTAACTGCGGGTACTTTCAGACAAAAATAAGAGTACCATTAGATTCGTAGCGTGCCAAATACTTGGTCTAGGTTATTAGTTTTCATTTTTTGATTGATTATAGCAGGTTTTCAAAATCTCCTCACCGGAGAAGATGAGGCTGACCGCCGTGGATGGTGGTTTGACTTCTCCAGACGGTGGTCAAAAGCTGCATGGCCAATCCCCCTTCATTCATTGGTTGATTCAAATCTCCGGCCCCACACCAAGCATGCTTGTTTGTTTTATTTAGTTTATGATTTAATTTCATTATTTGTTTGTTAATGGTAGTGATATGAACGCGAAACAACAATGGCACAGTTGCTAAGGGCGATGTATAGTATAGGTAAGGGCGTGGGTTTGATCCCTCCTCTTGTCAAATAATTTTTATTTTTTCAGGATGACACGCAAGTTCATGATATGATGGTTGGTTCTCATTCTTAAACACAAACAACACCATGGTGCCGTGAATAGAAGGGCATACCTTTGAGGCTGAGGGCGTGGGTTTAACTCCCACCCCATGCATTTGGTTCTTTTATTTTACTAACCCTAGTTTTATTCCATTTTATTAATTAATATATTTTCTAATTAACCATTAACAAACCTTAAACTTTTTTCAAAACCATAACAAATTAGGATTAGGGTTTTTTTTAGTTAGTAATTAAATTTTCGACGTATTTTCATTTATTAATTAATTAAGTTAATTAGCATTTCCTTAATATTAAAATTATTTAGAATAATTAAGTTTTTATTAATTATTAACTTAAATGATTTTCTACAAAAATGCAAAAACATTAAAATATTTTTCTAACATTTTTCTTATTTCTTTTTACTATTTAATTTTCTAGAAAACTGTATAGGCTGCATTACCAATGTAATAGCGTAGATTTATCTTTTCTCACATTTTTCTAATTTTGTAACTGCTCCGAGGATGTAATAGCGTAGATTTATATTCCCGCAAATTCCTATACTTATGTATCTCTCCTAAAGTCATGTAATAGCGTAGGAACTTTACATTTTGCACTTTAATTTCTTGTACATATTTAAATTGCTAGTAAAATAGGGTTTCTATGGCAAGACTAAAAACAAATCTAGAAAACTCTAATTCAAGATTAACATAACTGAAAATACACACTCTTTGCGCACTTTGCACCTCTAAGGTATCCTCTCTCGTTGCCTTACAAATACTAGTCATGTCCCTCGAAAGTGGGGATACTTTAGCAAAAGACCCTCGATTCAATAATATCATTATGGTCCCTTTTGAATAAAGATCTAATCCCTCGATGACTCTTCGAGTTGCCTACAAAATGATCTAGTCCCTTCGATGACCCTACGAGCAAAATGATGATAGTCCCTTCGATACAATTGCTAAAGTATCTTTACATGTTGCCTTCGATGATCATACGATGACCCTATGCATGTGCCTTCACATCTAATAGATAGGATTACCTACCAAATAACGGTATGGATAATACTATCTCCAAAGGAGAAGGAAAGCAACAAGAAAGACTTTAGTGGGTAAGAACTCTTGAATGCTTGCTCACAACCTTTTTCATAACTCACAACATTTTTACATATCACTTTTAAAACAAATATTTTCAAAAAAAAATACTTTGTATACATTCTTGAGGACCGACATAAGGATTATTACAAAGTTAGCCTTACATTGGCATTTCAAAATATTTTCAAACAAATCATACACACACACAAAGCAAGTTTTTAAAGTGAGCTAAGAAATTAAGAGCCCGTAGGTAACTACAGATAAAAAGGGGGCTAACACCTTCCCTTTTTATAACTTATCCCCAAACTCAAAATCTATCAAAGGTCTTTCCTGTTCTTTTCACTTTTCCTAAATATTGGATAAAAGAAAAGTCGATGGCAACTCTTGCTAACCGCAACATTTGCAATAAAACCAAAAAATTCAGTTCTCCCACCGTATTACACAATGCCTTGGAGTAAACCCCAAGGATTTCAGAAGATCTTCACAAAAATATTGACCAAAGATTATAGAGTTCCAAGGTCTCATGGCTTATAATCCTAAGTCTCAGGAATCCACAACTCCACAGTGCTAGGGATAGAAACCAAATATTCCACAAAGAAATAAGTCTTTTAAGGTTCAAGTTGATTATTAAGTGTCTTTAAAAGAAAAGAAAGCTCAAGTGAGCAAAGAAAAAATAACATAAAAATAAATGCTCAAGTAAGAAAAAACAAGAAAAAAAAATAAACATAAAAAACTGCTCAAGTGAGCAAAAGAAAAATGAAATGAAATGTAAATGCTAAAAAATAAATGGTACATAAAAAGTAAAGGCACAGAATAAAGGCATAAAGTAAAGTTAATTGTTAGTGAATTAGAAGTTAGAGGTCAAGTATAACAAAAGGTTATTTGAATGACCATCTTGAAGCTTGCTTTTGAAAACTCATTAGAAGATTGATAAAATCAAAGCTTCTCAACAATAAGTTTCATTTGCTTTTTGTCAAGTATATCATTCATTTCAAGTACTCAAAGCCAACACATATGATAAACGATAATTGAAGATCGAACTTAGGCCAAAGTTGATGAAGGCTTGTTAGAGGATTAGTAAGAACAAAGCCTCTTAACAACAAGTTTCAAATGTTTTGAACCAAAATCTAATAATCAATTATACTTGGGCTTTCAAAAATAAAGTTTGGGCCA
This sequence comes from Vicia faba, assembly GCA_948472305.1. Classification (NCBI taxonomy): domain Eukaryota; kingdom Viridiplantae; phylum Streptophyta; class Magnoliopsida; order Fabales; family Fabaceae; genus Vicia; species Vicia faba. The sequence goes on along the minus strand of OX451736.1, from coordinate 1,231,532,276 downwards.
CGAATGATCATTTTTCGAATCAGGACAAATTTATTACTATGTTGAGCAATCGTAAGTGGACTTATATTGAAGCCACACCTAATTTGAGGCCGATCAATAGCAATCTATGTACCATACATGTTAGAGAAATAATATGTTAATCATTCCCCAAAAACATATAGCACAAGTAAAAATAAGAAATGGATAAGATTAAGAGGGAGGGGAATGATAATGTAATCAATGCCTCAGATGAAATTAGGGTTTCAAATATCATGAACATCATTCATCCATTTTAGTGGATTTGATTTTTCAACCTATCAACACCCAAATCCAATGAGGTTGAGGAATTTGTCCCAAAGTAATACTCAAGTATCCAAATCAGAACTAAGTCACTATTCAAATATATATATATATATATATATATATATATATATATATATATATATATATATATATATATATATATATATATATATATATATATATATATATATATATATATATATATATATATATATATATATATATATATATATATATATATATATATATATATATATATATATATATATATATATATATATATATATATATATATATATATATATATATATATATATATATATATATATATATATATATATATAATTTTAAAAATGGTTATTTAATTGAATTTTATTGATGAAATACGCAATGGTATTCAAACATCCAAATAAAAATCCAAGAAAATTACCAAAAAGTCAAACAAAGGTCAACAAGTTTTGACAAAAATTTTCAAAATTATTAAAAGTCAGAAACTATTTTTAAAATATAAAGAAATAAGCAAAATGAACCAAAATTTGTAAAAAATAGTAAAATCAAAAATAAAAATAAAATCGAGTCACCAATATTTGTCAAGAGGTCATTGGATCCTTCCATAATTTTTTCAGAATTTAAAATGACCAAAAAGTATTTTTAAACAATTAAAACAAGTCAAATAAAGTGAAAAATCATAAAAAATTCCAAGTCACAAAATAAATTTGTGAAAAAATAAAAATCAGAAAGAGAAAAAACAAAAGTTTTTTTACTAATTTTTCACAATTTTAGAAGTTTTGAAATGAATTTTTTATGAATTTTTGAAGTTTAAAACAATTAAAACAAAAATCAGAAAATAAAATAATAAACCAAAAAAATATGGACCATTTGATCATTGTCAAATGCTTTAGTAAGCATATCTAAGGACCTGACGCGTTGTGCATGTTATGGTCACTAGTGAATAAAACACGGGATCAAAAGTTTAAAATAATTTTTTGAAAAAAAACGTGGCATCACGTCATTGGTTGAAGAGAGACATGTCATCGTCCTCAACCTCCAACCACCTCCAATTCGTGATTCCACAAACAGTAAAATCCAGCTCAGACCAGTGTCATTCTCTTCACCTCTTCAAGACTATTCCAATGGTACCCTCGCAAAAAAATTTATATTTATGGTAACTCAGTCGTTTTAGAAAAAACCAGAAGAAAAAATTGAAAAGGGATTTGAAAACAGAAGTACCAAACCTAGTTATAGTTGAAAATGAACTACGCTATGAGCATCAGTGAACCAAGAGCTGCATTGTAGCAAGAAATTTGAAGAGAATTGATGAAGAATTTTACCTGTAGAAGTTCAACTTAAAAGCTCTGAAATTGGACTTGGTTTGCTTGACTCAGTGCTCGATTCTCAATGGTAAGAGTATGGTTAGCTTCAGAGAAGTTCAATGAAGCTAACTGAATGGAGATTTTGGTGAATGAGGGTGAGAAATGAAGAAAACAAATATACAAATTCAGAGTTCGTATGGGATCTGGACAGGGCTTGTTTGGCTCTCTAAAGCTTGAGGAAATGAGTGGAACGTGTCCCTTATTTATATTTGAGCATGGTGGAAACAAAAAGTGATAGAAATGATCAAGTATGAGTGGAATTCGTGTGCATCTACATCATGAGCATAGTGTGATTTGTAATCCATCAAAACTCACTTAATTCTTACGTTTCAAAGCTTAAATAGGTCTAGACAAGTTTGTTAAACATGTTTAGACAAAAATCACGCATAAAATTGATGATTATAAAACACAATAACAAAATTAACTTCTGACTACAAGTGAAATCTCAGTTTCAAAGTGCCATCTTCAAATCCATGGGGCAAGCAACTCAAGAGGCTTTATGGCATCATTCTTGTTGCATTTGAAAGATCCCACAACAAACTTCATAATGTGCTAAGAAAGGTAGCATTAGGTGATCTGAGCTAAAAGTTATTCATGTTTGAAATCAAGAAAAACACACAGGTATTTGACACTTAGAAAAATTCTAAGTATGGAGCCTCAAAATGACATATAATGTTCTTCAAAGTTACATGCCCTTCCACTCAAAATTTGATCTTTATCCTTGAAGATGAAATGAAGTAGACCCTTTGAATTGAATTTTGGAATTAAGTTCATTCAAAAATCATAAAAAAATGAAAGAGTTATGGTCTTTAGTAGATGATGAACAAATTTGGGGAAATTCACAAAAGACCTATAATCTTTTCAATTATTTAATGGTTTTCTAAACATTTTCAAGTCTTGCATATGGAAAAAAAGTTATAGAAGACATCCCAAAGATTATTTTGAAAAAATAATGAGCTCAAGGAGATAAAATATGACCAAGTTATGATCCTTTAAAGTCACATAAGATATTTTAATGGCCTTCTCAAAGGACTTGTAATCTTCTTCAACCATTGGTGATTTTCCATTCAAAATTAGCCTTAGATCCTTGAAGATAACTTGTTAAGGACCCTTTAAAGATAATCATCTCTTTGGAAACAATCAAAAATCTCAAAAATATGAGAAAGATATGGTCCTTGGAAGTCAACAAACCCTAGCTCAGAGAGTGTCAAAATAACTTGGAATCCCTTTCACCTTTTGATAATTTTTTGCACAGTTGGATCTAGTCATGTGAAGAGAAGTTATTGTATATGATAATAAGAACCCATATAAAAAATAACCAACTCAAAATATTGAAAATTGAGAGATTTATGTACTTGTGATCACTAAATCAAGCACTTGCTCAATTAGGTCAAACGTGTTGAATCAACCTTGAATCTTTTGAACTTTCTTTGCAAAATAGATCATGATGGATCACATTAGACATTGAAATGATGTTTTCTTGAAGCATAATAAAAGGTGGAGCTTAAGTCTCAATGAAAATTGTTGAAGAAGTCATGTAAATAAACACATGAACCTATGAATCTTCTTGATGAATACCACCACCAACCTAGAGGAAAACTTGACCTAAATAAGGTGAGAGAGCTCTTTGAACCAAAAAACTTTGATATCATAGACATAGCCTTGAAGCTTAAGCTTTTGCAATCCATTGAAGAATCATTTGACTGAGGACTATCCCTCTAAACCCTACGTTAGATGGTGAGATGGATGCAGTTGTGTCATATCCTACAATATGAACATCCAAAGAAACACACACACACACACACACACACACACACACACACACACACACACATATATATATATATATATATATATATATATATATATATATATATATATATATATATATATATATATATATATATATATATATATATATATATATATATATATATATATATATATATATATATATATATATATATATATATATATATATATATATATATATATATATATATATATATATATATATATATATATATATATATATATATATATATATATATATATATATATATATATATATATATATATATATATATATATATTAATGTTAGTTAAAAGTTAATCCAACTAAAAAAACACATGTACAAGATACACAATTCAATGTGCTTGATGATCCCTCAAGAGCAAACTTAAAGATAGGATGAAGTAGAAGGGAGAACCAACCCTAATGTGTAATTTTAATGTATTGATAATAAGAGATAATATGAGATCTTAGGGGCGAAAATTGGGGTATAACACTTGGTGATCCCTTAAGATAAAACTTAAAGATATGAGAGAGTAGAAGAGAGAACCAACCCTAATGTGTGATCTTGGTGTATTATGATGATATGAGATTATGAGAGATCTTAAGGGAAAAAATTGGGCTATAACACTATGGTAGAAGGCCCATACCTGAAGAGAAGACAAATCAAGGAAAAGGAGTTTAATGTGAAGGATTTGAACACATAAGAGTTGAGTGCCCCACTTATCTCAAGAAGCTGGAGAAGGGTATGTCTGTGTCTTGGTCAGAAGAGGATTTTGATAGTGATCCTGAAGTGGAATATGCCAAATAGGTTAATGCACTGACTAGAATTTGTGATTCTGATGAATAAATAAAACTGTGAAGAACTCACCTTTGAGGAAATTGTTGCCTCATACAAGGAGTTGTGTCTCATAAGTGAAGATGTATGTAAACATGGAGAAGACCAAAAGAAAGTCAATGCTCAACTACTAGCTGAAAATATGGAGTATCTTTCTATTATTTGTGAATTAAAGAATGAAGTTGTATTACTCAATTCAAAACTTGACAATATGACTAAGTCTGTAAGAACGCTTAACATTAGTTCTAACGTGTTGGATGATATTCTTCAGTCTGGAAAGAATTCTGGAAATGTCCAAGGTCTTGGTTATGATAATCAAGGTGTGAAGAGCAAAGGAAAGGAGCCTAAAGTTAAGTTTGTTCAACCAAAGAAGAAATTGGAACATAAGATGTCAAATCAAATGTCCCAACATCATCAAAGACATAAAAAAATCACTCAGGAAATAAGGCTCAAAGATGGAGATGTTATTTTTGTGGAAGGTTTGGTCATATAAAACTCTATTGTTATAGGTTATATGGCTATCCCAAATATGTTTCTCAACCTAGAAGAGAACAGGTTGCTGTTAAAGTAAAGAAAACAATGGTTTCCTAAAATTGTACTTCTAGATTCATGGCTCATACCTCTCTCAGAGCTTCTACAAGAGAACATTGGTACTTTGATAGTGGTTATTCTAGACACATGACTGGTGTCAAGAAATTCTTGAAAGACATTAAATCACACTCCACTAGTTATGTAACTTTTGGAGAAGGAGCAAAAGGAGAAATAATGGGTGTTGGAGATCTGGACTATGCAAGACAGCCTATTGTTAATGAAGTGTGTAACACCCCAATTTTTAGAATTAATTACTTAAATGTGTTATTAGAAATATTTATGGACTATTAATTAAAATATGATGTTTTGTTGAGTATGATGCGTGATGTGATGATATGTTGTTGGATAATGGGAATTTAGATGAGTAAGGAGTATTTTAGTAATTTAGATAATTAGTAAATAATTATTTAAAATTAGTTAGAATTATTATTATTAATAAAATAGAGGAATAATTGGTGTATAGAAGATAAGGGCAATGTGGTAATTGATGAAAGGCTAAGTGAGGACAAGTTAGGAAAAACATATTAGGGGTCCTAAGGTTAAACAAGGAATAGAAGGAAAAGAGTGTCATTTGGTACGATCGTGAAAAAGTTGGAAGAACATAGTTGTAATACGGTGGGAGAACTGACTTGGGTGTTTTGTGTTTTATCGCAATTGTTGCGGATAGCAAGAGTCGCCATCGACTTTTCTTTTATCCAATAAAGGAAAGGGTGAAAAGAACAGGAAAGACCTTTTGAGAATTTTCTTGAGTTCGGGGGGGTAGGTTATGAAAAGGGAAGGTGTTAACACCCTTTTCATTTGTAGTTATCTACGGCTCTTAGTTGATAGCTCCCTTTAAAATGCTTTGTTTGAAATGTGTTTGTGATAGTTTGAAAGTATTTTTGAAAAGTGCCTTCATTTAGGCGAACTTTGTAATGATTCTCGTCTCTATAAGAATGTATACAAAGTGTTGACTTTTGAAAATATTTCATGGAAAGTGTTGGTGTATTTTGAAAGATGTTTTGATAATGGTTGTGAGCAAACGACTAAGAATGTTCTACCTACTCAAAAAGTCTATGTTCATTTCCTTCTCCTTTAGATATTGCTTGTTTACCATTGTTGGGTAAGAAGCCCTATCATTGGATGTGAAGGGACGGGTGCGGGTCATCGTACAGTCATAGAAGGAAACTTATGAGACACTTTAGCAATTTTAGTAAGGGACTAAGATCGTTTTACCGAAGGCAACGTCGAAGAGTCATTGAGGGACCACGATTTTTTTATCAAGGGTCTTTGCTAAAGCGTCCCATATTCGAGGGACATGACTATTTTTCCGAGGCAATAAGCGAGGATACCCTAGAGGTGTGTGTGTGAATTGTGTTTTGATTGCATGCATTTTTGTCTTTGAGATTAGGATTCTCTAAGATTGATTTTATATTTCCATACACACCCTAATTACTAACAATTATATTAAAAGCGATAAATTGCGGAAATTTAATGTCCTATGCTATTACATGGCCTTGGGAGTGGGGGATATAAGTAATAAAAATGTGGGAAAAGTAAAATCCTAAATACTTGTTACAACCAAATTAAATGAAAATAATAGTAAAAGTATAAAAACCAAGATTTTTGGTGTCTGGTCTAACACGGCCACCCGTGTCAGGACCCTATAATAATCCATCCATGTTTTTTCTGTCCCAGTTGAGCTGACACGGGCCGTGTCCTGTGACACGGGCACCCATGTCAAGACCCTATCCTGCCAATTTATCATGTTTTCAGTTCCAATTTATTCAACACGGGCCGTGTCATGTGACACGGGCACCCGTGTCAGCCCCATGTCCTCCTTTTTTTACACGTTTCTAGTTTCAATAGATCTGACACGGGTCGTGTCCTGTGGCACAGGCACCCGTGTCGTCCCCGCAGTCCTGCATTTTTGTTAGGTTTTCAAACATCAAAGCTGACACGGGCCGTGTCGTGTGACACGGGTACCCGTGTTAGCCCCCTGTCTTGGCTTTTTGGTTGAGTTTTCTTCTTTTGATATATCCTTTTTTATATATCTTTTGAACACAAAAAGCAAATGATGTATGGATAAAGATATCACAGTTTGGAAAAATTTTACCTCTCGAAACTAAGACTTTGGAACACGTACGGATGTCTCCGGGAGCAAAATAGTGATTGGTCAAGCTCCTTTGAACCTTCTTGAAGTTTCTCCAAACCTTACTCTATGCCGCAAAGTTCCCGAATCGCTCCAACCCAGTGAAGTTGCAAAATACTGTTTTTGTTTGTGTTTGGAAGGTGATGATAATGGTATTACAAAAATTGTTCTTCTGTTTGAACAACTTTTATGTGATGTATATGAAGTGTTTGGATAGTTGGTTTAGGGGAAAACATGCAAGGTTGAACAGTGGGTTGAGATTTTTTTGTTTCTCAGTTTTTTTTTTTTGTGAATGAAAGTAGATGAGCAGAGTTTACAAAGAATTCTGTTAGATGTTTTCAAGTCCTCTTTTTTTTTCTCTTTTTGTTTTCAAATAGTTCCCTTGTGTATTGTGAAACAGCTTATTTATAGATGGAATTGACTAAAATTTGGGAGGAAAATAGATAAGTTTTTGACCTGTTTGGGTACACTGTTTCAGTGCTTTTTAGATGCAGCTCTTATGTGCTAAGTTTATGCAAATATGGGACTGATATGGTGCAGATTTTTTAGGATAGCATTGCAGGTTTTGGAGCAGGTTTTGACAGTTTTCTTGGCATTACTATGCAAGTTTTAGATAGCAAGATATGTAGCATGATCCAGGTCTGGTTTTGTGGACAGATTTATGCAGCTTGTAACAAAGACAAGGCATATTTGTGGATAACATAGTGGCTAAGTTTGAAGATTGAGACAAAGGGAAAAGTTAAAAACAAGATAGAGCTTTGTAACTTGCAATTTTAACTTAAAAATGCAACCTTGTTTACTTGAAAACTTGTAACAACTTGAATTATCTTGAATTGTGGTGAAAAGATGTCATGGAGTAATATAATTAACATGTATGAAAAACACTTAGAAAAATCTCTAAAACTTGCAAGGTTTTGACTTTTCAAAATGACTTTTAACTTTCTCGATTTCTTGATGATCAAATTTCATATTATTAAATGTCTTGATTAAATGTGATCTTTGAAACTCAAATTTGATCAAAAAGTCAAAGTTTGACTTTTAGTGTATCAGTTGATTTTTCATCAATTGACTGAATTTCACTTATCAATCAATTGATCTTGAGAAATGTCTTGAGCCATGAAATTAGGTCAACATGTTGTATTTGAGATTTTGAGATATTTAGAAGAAAGTCTTGAAGAAAAATGGGAGGGAAAATTTTGGGGTACAATAGTTGCCCCTGTTCAATCTTCTTAAACCTGAAGAGTTAGATTGGCATGTCCACCATTTGTGACTCAAAGGTGGAATATGATTGAACACTTAAGTGCCCAGAAATTTGCACTCGCTTGTGCATGAATTTAATTGTTTGTTGATTATCGGGAATGGGCTTAGAGATGCCATTTACAGAGATGATGGAGAGTTATCGAAAATGGGCTTATAGATGCCATCTAAAGGTGATTGTTGATAGAAAATAGACTAAGTCTAAGCTTGATTGTAACTGGGAGAAGTATCAGAATAAATCTTTGGCCGATTTAATATGAGTCGGAAGATGTAATGGAATGAGTATCAAAATAACATCCATAGCTGGATCGTATCTGACTCGTATCTAAAAGATGTATTGAATGAGTGTCCGAATGACATCCGTATCTGGATCGTATCTGAATTGTATCTGAGAAATATACTGAATGAGTGTCAGAAAGACATCCTTATCTGGATTGTATCTGAATTGTATTTGAGAAATGTACTGAATGAGTGTCAGAATAACATCCGCATCTGGATCGTATCTAAACTGTATTTGAGAACTGTACTGAATGAGTGTCAGAATGACATCCGCATCTAGATTGTATCTGAACTGTATTTGAAAGATCTATTGAATGAGTGTCAGAATGACATCCGCATCTGGATATCTGACTCGTATCTGAAAGATGTACTAAATGAGTGTTAGAATGACATCCATATCTGGATCATATCTGAACTGTATCTGAGAAATATATTGAATGAGTGTCAGGATGACATCCATATCTGGATCGTATCTTAATTGTATTTGAGAAATGTACTGAATGAGTGTCAGAATGACATCCACATCTGGATCGTATCTGAACTGTATTTGAGAACTGTACTAAATAAGTGTCAGAATGACATCCATATTTGGATCGTATCTGAACTATATTTGAAAGACGTATTGAATGAGTGTCAGAATGACATTCTCATCTAGATCGTATCTGAGTTGTATCTGAAATACGTACTGAATGAATGTCATGATGACATCTATATCTAGGTCGTATCTGAACTGTATATGAGAAATATACTGAATCAGAATGACATCCGTATCTGGATCGTATTTGAACTGTATTTGAGAAATGTACTGAATGATTGTCAGAATGACATCCGCATATGGATCGTATCTGAACTGTATCTGAAAGACGTACTGAATGAGTGTTAAAATGACATTCATATCTACATCGTATCTGAACTGTATCTGAGAAATGTACTGAATGAGTGTCAGAATGGAATTCGTATCGGGATAGTATTTGAACTGTATTGAATGAGTGTGAGAATGACATCCGTATTTGGATCGTATATGAACTGTATTTGAAAGACGTATTGAATGAGTGTCAGAATCACATCTGCATCTGGATCGTATCTGACTCATATCTGAAAGATGTACTGAATGGGTGTCAGAATGACATCCGTATCTGGATCATATCTGAACTGTATTTGAGAAAATCTGGAATAAGTGTTATAATGTCATCCGTATCTGGATTGTATCTAAACTGTTTCTAGAAGAGAATCTTTTGACGATTATATTTGACAGATGATAGAATGTGGACGAGATCTACCTTTTTGGGAATCGGCCTGAAAAGATAAAGTTAGTTTCATGCAAGGGCATGATGTATGTAATGTATTGCATAATGATGCTCTCAGAATGAATGATAATGCTATATGTGTTTCATGTGTATATTCTATGATGAATGAAATGTGAAATATGGTTGAAGTTTATCATTGTCTGGGAAAATACATTTCTGACTACTGTTGGGGAGTTTTGCTTATTTGTTTGAAGAAACTCTATTGGGGATGTGTTGATTTCTGTTTGGGGAATTGAGTTCAGGAACTTCGGTTGTCCGTTGCTCTACTGGGGAAACTTGACTGGGGAGAATAAAAGTTAACTAGTATTTGGTCAAAATCCAGACTTTGCAGCAACTTTCTAGGGATAGTAACGATTCTGTTGGGGACAAAGGGGCTTTGTCCGTTGATTTGTAATAGTCTGAGAAAAGACTTATGTTGGGGAATCTGTAGTTTACTAGGGAATTTGTAGTTTGTTGGTGAAATAAACCCTGTTGAGGAGAATATTTTGAAGACCTTATTGGGGAGATGAATTCTTTTGGGTAGAACTCCATAAGGTTTCTTTTTTCAGTTAAGACCAACTCAGCTGGGGAATGTCAGAATGAATTTGAACCTTGATTGTATCTGAGGAGATATTGAACGAGTATCAAAATGACATGTGTATTTGTATCGTATCTGAACTGTATCTGTAGGAGAGTCTAGAATGAATGTCAATAAATCCGTATTTAGATTGTATCTGCATTGTCTCTAGAAGATGATAAACTACCAATAATTTTCATTCGTTTGGGAACTGGCATGATGTGTGTGTTTGTTAGGAGAAGATCACACTCCTCTATCTGCTGGTGAGTTTGACTATGTCATCGGCTGGAGGATGCCTCACTTTTGTTTGAAGATGCTTCTGCGCTTGTCAAGGATAACCTTGTAGGGGATTGTACCCTTATCCATGAAGATTAATCTGTGGGGATAACCTTATAGAGGTGGCTCTGGCGACTTCACTGGGGATCACCTTATGAAAGGAACTTTGTGGGGATTTTTCACTGTCTATAGTAGTAAATGTTATTGCACTGCCAGAAAATGTTTGATTGGTCGTACATGACCCTTTACTGGAATTCATGTTCAATGCCCTAAGTGATTCTGATGGAGACCTGCCCCTGGCTATTCAGGACTTTATGAGAGATTTCTTGGAATCTTGATGTGACTTCCACAGGTGAGTGGGACAATAACATGTCATGCCCCTTGACTATGGAGGGTTTGTCATTGGATTTGAAGTGATTTTGTTCATTGAGAAAATTTCCGTTCATTGGATATTCGTCGTGCGAATTTCTCTGTTGTCGACAAATTAGCCATATGCAAACAACGGTATTCAAACAATGCAAAGTTTATGTCTGTCTTGAGAAAAATTTGAAAAATGCATTTTGAATAAGCAATAAAAAGTTGTAAGAATATGAATTCAACTCAGGATTTTAGTAAGCCTTACAGGAGTCAGGATACCTTTTGTAACAGTATGCTTTTGAACTAACCTATGCTTCAATTAGGACTTTTAAAGAGTTGCAACGTGGCCTGGTTCACGGTTTAAGAAACAAAGGATAAGGCTCGAAGTTTATTTGTACCCACTCGTTCTTCATGATATTTTCCATTCCTAAACTTAGTTAATTATGCGTTTGAATTCCTATTGAATCTGGAATTATATTTTGGTGATGGTTCAGATAAGTTAAGTTTATTTGAGAAGGCAGTCATTTTTGTAACATTTTTCTGTTGTTGAGGATTTGTGACGACCTCTTCTTCTTTTTTATTGTCCCTAATTTTGCCTGACTGTTTTTGTTTTGAGGCTATAGTCAGCGGGATGCCCCAGTTTTTTTTCTTAAGTCTCCTTCATAGGTTGTTACTTAGTGGGCTTTTCTTGTGAGAGATAATGACCGCCTATTTACGGGGAACCATCACCATATTTTGATTTAGAAGGATGTTTTGATGTCATTCGTTGTGTATGAAGTGAAGGTTTGCGACTGAACGCGCATTTATATTAACTGAGAAACTACCCTGCCCCATGTTATAATTAAAGGTTTCAATTTGTGCGAAAAGAAAACTCCTACTTCTTAAGCTCAAAGGGGTTGACTATGGATTGTCTTCCTTATAACTCCATTGTTTGGGACTTGAAACAATGCATGTACATCGTCAGCAAAGTCTGTCCAAAAGCATATTGTATGAGATTATGGTATTATTTTCGTCATCCTCCATCTAAAGGCTTAAGGCTTGTAGTCGAGAGTTGAATATCATACAAAAAGAGGTAAAAGCATAATTTCAGTATAGTGAAAACGAATGGATTAACTCAAGAAAAACATATGCAATGTATTAATGGAAACAAAAGTTTGGCATAATAGTAATTGTTCAATTAGACAAAATAAATTACAATTGAAAAAATTCAAACAAACTTGACGCTCTCAATCTTAGTCTTGATTCGTCATGGGAGTGGCAATCCCTTTACAAGTCTCAGGAGGGTCAAACTCAATCTCCTTAGCATCAATCATATCTTGAATTTTGTTCTTCAGAGCCCAGCAGTCATTCGTATCATGTCTAGGACTATCAGAATGGTATGCACACCTTTCATTGGGATGATAACTAGGAGCTGAAGTATTGGGATTCCGAAGATGAGCCTTTAACGTAATCAGCTCTGCCTTCAACATGTGTTGTAACACTTGAGCTAAAGACATATTGATTTTGGTGAATTGTCTATTATGTCCGACCTCCTTACGCTGATTCCCCTGTTGATGTTGTTGCACAGGCATAGGTTTATAGATTAGCAAAGCTCCCACATATTGGTTGTGGTTACCTCTAGCATGTCCCTCCTGGCCATATACAGCATTGGACTATTTCTTTCCAATGTGCATCTTCTTTTCAGTACTTGAAGACGCAGCCACCTGGATCTTTCTGCTTCTAGTTCCTCCTTTAACTCGTTCCCCGGTTAGAATCAGCTCGGTGAATCCAGCTGAAGAGCTTCCGATTAGGTGATTGAAGAAAGGTCCTGTCAAAGTCCCCATTAAGATATCAACCAGCTCCCTATCAGATAAAGGAGGTTGAACCCTTCTGGCTAGGTCTCTCCACTTTTGGGCGTATTCTTTGAAGCCCTCATTTGAACCCATGGTCATGCCTTGTAATTTCACTCTAGTTGGCTCAAGATCGGCATTATACTGATATTGACGGTAGAAGGCGGTGGCCAAGTCCTCCCAGGTATGGATGTTGGAACCTTCTAACTGGTAAAACCACTCCAATTGAGTCCCATACAGACTCTCTTGAAAGAAGTTCACCCACAACTTTTTATCAGTGGTATGTGGTTGAATTTTACGGACGTAAGATCTCAAATGAAGCTTAGGGCACGAGACACCATCGTACTTGGCAAATATTTGAATCTTGAATTTATGGGGAATGACTACCCCAGGCACCAAACCCAAATCACCAAAATCTAAGCCAGGCACAACTTGAATTTCCATAACCTTCAATTTATCTTCTAGTTGCTTATACTTGCCTTCAGCCGGTGTGTGATACGGTGGGAGAACTGACTTGGTTGTTTTGCGTTTTATTGCAAATGTTGCGGTTAGCAAGAGTCGCCACCGACTTTTATTTTATCCAAAAGGAAAGGCTGAAAAGAACAGGAAAGACCTTTGAGATTTGTTTCTTGAGTTCGAGGGGTAGATTATGAAAAGGGAAGGTGTTAGCACCCTTTTCATCCATAGTTATCTATGGTCTCTTAGTTACTTGCTAGATCAGTTGCTTTTGTTTTAAAGTGTGTTTTGTGTGGTTTTTTAAAGTATTTTGAAAAGGTTCCATCGTTTAGACAAACTTTGTAATAGTTCTCGTGCATAAGAACGTATACAAACTGTTGAGCTTTTGAAAATGTTTCGAGTTTGGAAAATGTTTTGAAAGTGTGTTGATGTTGGTTTTGAAAATAAGCAAGAGTGTTTGATTTGAAATTGAGCAAGTAACTAGGAACAATCTACCTACTCAAAAGTCTTAGTTCATTTCTTCCTTTCCTTTGATATTTCTATCTTACCATTGATTAGTAAGAAGCCTTATCTTTGGATGTAAAGGGACGGGAATGGGTCATTGTATAGCCATGATAGAAATGTTGTGAAATATCTTAGCAATTCTCTTTGAGGGACTAAGATCATTTTGAAAGGCAACATTTAATAGCGTCATCGAGGGACTATGATCTTGTTTATTTGATTTCTTTTTGCTAAGATACTCCACATGCATAACATGGCCATTTTTGTAAGGCAACAAAGTGGAATTACCCTAAGGGTGCAAGTGTGCAAATGTGTTGATTTACATGCTTGTTTATCTTAAATTAGGGTTTGCTAACTTGTTGATTTTAATCTTTCCATACAAACCCTAATTTACTAGCATTAAGAAATAAAATAATAATTAAACCTAAGTCTAAATATTAATTATTAAAAAAGAAATTAATTTGTTAAAAGAAAAATGTTTTTGGTCTTTTTGTTTTATGAAGAAAAATAGAATATAAATGAGCATTTTTAAATATGTAAATAAATAAATAAAATATTTTTGGATTTTTTTATTAATAAAAATAATAATGATAATAATAATAATAAAAAGAGAGAATAAGAATCAAATAAGAAAATGAAAAAGAAAAATATAAAAGGATTGGGCCAGCATGCAATAATAAACATGGGGGGTTAGAGAAATCAAAAAAATGGAAGGCCCAACAAAAGGGGCCCAGGCGCTGCAGCTGAAACAAAAAACAAAGAGTGAAAATGTGAAAAATGAACAAAAGGGTACCACTGGGGCTCGAACCCAGGTCCCAAAGGTTAACAGGCGCGCGCTTTACCACTGGGATGGCTATACATTCGTTAACATTGACAAAACAATAAATATATAACACAAGTTATGCCCTAAATACGACTTCATCTTCAACCTCCAGCCATGGATCCTGTAACTTCACCATTTCTCAACAAAAATGAACGATGCAAACATGAAAGTTGCTCCATTTTTCCATACGAATCCAACCATATAAATATCATAAGCTATAAATCAAAGATGAATGAGAATTTCTAAAAGTACCAAATTCTGACCTAACTTTTTTTCAGAGATTTAAACCTAAAATTCTCTAAGCTCAATCAATATAAATGAAATCTAAGGACTGTACAGTTTCAGGGCAATGATATATCTTCACAAATCAGAATCAAATGATGCTTGTATGAAGAGATAGAAGTTTGAAAATTACCTCTTACAGCTGGAGATGTGTATGGAGTTTGAGCAACCTTTAAGATGGCCTGATGATTTCTGTAGCTTGTCGGGATCTCCTTGAATGTATTCCAACTCCTACTTTGCTTTGAGGATGGCTGAAACTCCCAACTCAAGTCAAGTTGCAAGCTTCAGTTTTGAAAATGGTGGATAGTGATAGATGGGTTACAGTCAGGAAAAAGAGGCCTGGATTACTTTGGTATGATTTATAGAAGGTTTTTGGATGATTAGTTTTCAAAACGCACGAGTGGAAATGAAGATGATGAGTTTTGGTTCAAAACTTTCAAGTTGGAACAGTTCTATGCAGAAAAGAAGTTTGGGAGAGTTTGAGGAGGCCTGAAATTGTGTCTTGGCTTGCAATGGACTTGTATAGTTATATGAAAAAGGTTTGAGGACTTTTGCACAAAAGATTTCTCAGTTATAGGGTTATGGCTAGATTGCTTGATTTTGAAGAAAAGTGAGAAAAACAAGTTTCCATGTTTTGTACTCACAATGTAGAGTGGTTAAACACTTTTATCACATTGCTTCTGACTTTTTAGATGGAGTGTTACCAGAGGGAACAAGTGAGAGGCTCAAGAATTGACTTTGTTCATAAAAGCCACTTTTCCAAAATGGCAATGTTGCCTTTCTTCCTAAAATGGTATTAAGCATGGGCAATGCATTGAATGCTTGGATTAAAGCTTCTAACAGTTATGTAGACATTTAATTATGGAGTGAAAGGCAAGTTAGACGCCTGCAAAGTGGGATTTTTACCATATGTTTGAAGATTGGATCAAGTGTTCATCACAATATTGACTTGTAATACAAGAATGAAAACCTAACTTCTTGCTTTCGATTCTCCTAGCTCAAGTTTGATCTCAATGAGTTCTTGGACATTTTGGAAAGCTTGTAAAATCCTCTATAACCTCTATGTTGTACATTTTTGAAGATTCATCTTGTAACTATGTGAAAATTTTCCATGAAGTTAGGTCAAAAAATCTGCCTAACTAGGGCAAAATTTCACCAAGTCTTTTTAGTTCATGAACATGTATTCACAAAATCATAACTTGAAATACATGCATTTATAGTAGAAGTTGTGTTCTACAATGTTTTAGATTTTCCTAATATCTACAACATTCATGTTGGAAGTTTCTTTTGAATCATCTTGCATCATGGTGAAAATTTTGCTCAAAGTTGTGAAAAAATATGAAATTTTCAACACTTAGAAAAATTTCTAAGTTTAGAAATTTTGACTTTTCAAAATGAAATCTTGACTTTTTGATTTCTTGATGAATAAGTTTCATATTTTGACATGTTTTTATGAATTGTAATCTTTGACACTTGATTTTGACCAAAAAGTCAAAGTTTGACTTTTCAGTGTACAGTTGATTTTTGATCAGTTGACTGAAAATTCATCTGTCAACCAATTGAAATTGAGAGATGTTTTGAGCCATGCCATTAGGTCAAAATGATGCATTTGTTTCCTTGAGATCATAACTTAAACCAATCAATCATTTGCTAGGTCAAAAATTAGAAATTGCCCTTTCTTAGTCAAAAACCCTAATTTTGACCATTTTGCCCTTTTGATGATCTGATCAAATTTCTTGAGGAATTGTGATCCAAACTTGATCAAATTACATATATAGGTTCATTATATTGATATGGATAAAAAATTATGAAGTTTGGACTACAAATTGTCCACAGTTGACTTTTTCCCCAATATAGATGATTTTAGGTCAACTAATCAATTAACTAAGCAAAAATGTGATCCAAGACTTGAAACTTGACATGAGAAATCTTGAGGGTCCAAAATGATACATGAAAGTCATATGAGGCATTAAAAGTTCATTTGTCCTTGTGCAATCTCAAACCCTAATTTTTAGTCATCAGTGCTTGGGGGGTGTTTGGAGCTTATCAACCCTAGTGTAGTCTTGAACCAAAGGAGATCTTGTGAGATATTATTTGAGAAATGAGAGGGAAAATTTTGGGGTACAACACGGTGGATATTGTTCGTAAACTAGTCCTCATCCTCAGAGATTGGATTGTTACCACCCCTAGCACGGGTGCTCTTTGCATCTTCATCCTGATTCTCATCCTCCTCGGAGGAGTCTTCTACCACTTGAACTTGTCAAACAGTGCCCTTTAATCTCTTCCCCATGTTGATCAAAGCCTTCTTCTTGGTCTTTTTCTTTGCAACCAGATGTAACATCAGTTCTTGTTACCCTTTGGCCAAGTTGAGCAATGTTTCTTGAAATTGAGAATTTTGTGTCTACGAGTCCTTTACAGTTTGCTCGAGATCCATATTATACTAAAATAAATAGTAAAATATGAGGAAACCTGTGCCGTAAAACCTTCTTTTGATATGATGCATGTTATGCGAATGCAAAGTTTTCAAGAATCTCGCGGGGTAAACACAAGAAGATGTTAGAAGTTGAAATTTGACTACAGCTTTGATTGAAGAACTTAGTATCATTGAATATCCTTCTATGAGAATCAAGCTCACCATGTCAAGTGGGTCATAGCCCTTGACTCAAGTTACTATGCTTTTGGTTTTTTGACAGCATTTGGCTAGAGGGAAATAAATCCTCTTGCCCCTTGATAGACGTCTGGTTCAATATATCCTTGCATCATAAACCCTTGAGACCCTTGAAATGGTTATTGAAAATTCTATGGTATGATGTCATGATATTATGTACAAATAAACATATACACACAAAGAAAACAAGTCCTTAAGTTTAGGCTTGCATGAGGTTCATAGGTAAGTACCCTCTTGAAGTTTAGTTGGTTCAACCTGTCGTAGAAAGTAATCGGGTTATAGGGAATCTCAGTATCATTGAACTTTCTTCATTGGGCATTGTCTCAGCATAATCAATCTTTTCTTGCGGCTGAAATATCCCAAAATTCTGATCTCAATGACGTAGTATCGAGTATCAACCAATTTTCAACTTTCCACTGAAACCGGCTATCTCACTACTTCATAATGGCCAAGTTGTTCTATTAAATGTTCTAAGGTTAGTTAGTGCTTCATGACACCACACAGCGGCCCCGTATTCTCCTTGATTCAACACAAAGGATACCGGTACCCAAAAATATGTCACACTAACGTAGCTATTGCTTGAACTATATCGGTCTATGTTGTACAATCTCCACAATCTTTTTTACTTGCCTAATAATGTTCCCAGATCCGGGTAGAGGATCAATAAAAAATCCAAACATGGACCCAATATGTAAACCAAACAAGTCAAACAATGAAAGCATTTAAAGGTGTTTTGTACCCCAAAATTTTCCCTCCCACATTTCTCAAAAACATTGCAAGAAAGATCTCCAAGCTGCTCAAAGTAGCCCAAGGGTTGGCCAGACAAGCTCTCTCCTAAGGCAGTCTACTTCAAATTAGGGTTTCATGTTGCATCAAGATAATTAAGTCCAAGTGATCCCAAGTGCTCACAAATGTCCTAATATATTCCCAAGATCATCCATTTCAAGTTTAAAGCCTTGCAGAGGAAGTTTGCTCAGTCAATTGCTCAAAAGGCCCAAAAATTGACAATGTTAGGGCAAAAGTCAACTGTGGCCCACATACAGTCAAACTTCAATATTTTTAGTCAACATCATCATTTTGAATTATATTTCATCATTTTATCAAGGGTTGATCATGATTCATCAAGGATTACTCATAATTCATCAAGACTCAAAAGTTGCTAAATTAGGGTTTTGTAGGAAAAGTCAACTCAACTTTGACCAAGCATAACTTTCTCATACTTTATGAGAAATGACCCATCCAAAGATAATTTTGAATAGGATTCAATTCCCTACAATCCATCTTCATCTCCCAAGTTCAAAATATGCACTCACAAGAAGTTATCAATTTGGACATTATAGGTCATTTTGAAAAGTCAACAAAAAAACTTTTTTTGTCAAAGCTTCATACATGAGCATGGAATATAAAATTGATATGAGACCAAAAGGGTTGATTATAGGACATATCAAGATTCCTAAAAAGTCCAAGAACACCTCCAAAGAGTCAAAATTGAGAAAGTTATGCATTGGTGAAGTTGACCTTTTTTGCAAAATTGCCAAAAGTCAACTATGCCCAAAACTTCAAATTTTGCCAAATGGGCCCAATCTTTTTCACTTGTTTTAAGTTGGCAACATAGCCCACGTGGTCTAGCCTTTTCCACTTGTCCATATCTTATTTTTATTATTTAATTTGGTTTTTATTCGAATTAATTCAATTTAAATCAAATAAAAATCCAAAACATTGATAACAAGGGATTTTGTGCTTGTTTCAGGTTCCAATTACACAGCTAGCATCATTCAAATTCGCATCAAGGCTTGTGTGCACAAAAAGATTGGAAATAAGCCAAATTTGGAAGGTTTTTAAAGTGAATCAAATCAAATATCAAAGGCATTGAAAGAAAGAGATTTGAACCAGTTTTGCAACCCTAATTCCTTCACTAATACATAAAGAAGGTGTGCAGACCTAAAGGGAGGTTAGAAACAGGCGTGAGAAGGAGAACCAGATTGGGAAAAAAGGCAAAAAAGTGTGAGATCGAATTGATAGTTAGAGGCATCCTCAAGGCTTGATATCTATCCCAATCGCTTCCTGGCACTCTCAGCAACCTAAAGTTATCAGATCTGGTGGCCACCATTGAGAGTGCACCATAAGCCAAGTCAAAGATGCCATACAGGATTACAAAAGTCAGCATGGACCATCACAAATGGGCCCAGATTCTTGCTATTCACACCTCCAAAAATGCTTAACTCAGGCCCATTTTCTGATCCTTTTTTCTTTTTACATTTTGATTAATTATTTTATTTAATTATTTTTACTAACCAATAAAATCATTTTCTTTTTATCAAAAATCACTAAAAATATTTTTACGTCCAAATAAATTTAGAATATTATTTTTTCATCAATAAATTAATTAATTGAATTAGGTTTGTTTAATTAGATAACTTTAATTTATTTTGTAAATAATTAAAATTAATTAGAATCAATAGGTTTTCATTACTAACTTAATCATTTTATTTTTTTCCTAAAATAACAAAAAAACCAAAAAATATGTTTTTTAATTATTTTCATTAATTAATTTAGTATTTAATTTAGAAAAACTCATTTCTTTTATTAAAAAAACAACAAAAAAAGCAATTTTTCTTTTTTAAGATGGAAGGGTCAAAACCCTAGTTTCGCATTCGATCTAATTTTCTCGCGCGCTTTATTTTTATCCAATTATTGTATCTGCTCCCGGTTTGTAATAATTAAGTTAGGACATTTATTTATTTTTACCGCTTTTAATTTCAAAGGGTTTGTTTTTGGCTATGTAAATACCCGAAGCCTTGTAATAGCTTAGTTTAAATTCCACACTTTAATTTCTGCAAATATTTAACTGTTAGATGTTTGATAATAGGGTTTGCATGACAAGAATGTATGTCTAATTTTAAAATATTTAGATCACCCTAAATGTGCAAAGATAAAGATAATCTGAAATTGAAACACTCGCACATGCGCACTCCTAGGGTACACCCCCACTTGGTTGCCTTTGTTAAAATGGTCATTGAAGTATAGGTTGTTTTAGAGGTCGTCTATTGTCTAAAAGATCATAGTTGCCTCGGAAAGGTTGCCTCGGATATTGTTGCCTCGGATAAATGATCTAAGACATTAGGGTTACCACTAAGACAATCTAACGTTGCTTTAGTGACCGTATGTCCCTCTTTCGAATTGACCCTCAAACTCCAACGAAGGTGCTACCTACTCACTAATAGTAGGATAGCGTTGTCTAAAGGAAACAAACATAGAACGATTCCTTTTTCGAGTAGGTAGATTAGTTCTTAAGTACTTGCTCATTCCAAACAAATTTGTCACACTTACACTCCTTTACAAACAAAGTTTTCAAAAACACTTCATTACACTCTTGAAGACAGAAGCAAGAGTTAAATCGAAGTCAAAATAAAAACTTTTCAAAACCCAAAAACACAAAGAAAACAATTTTGAAAACAATGAGAAAATACCTAAGAGCCCGTAGATAACTACGGATAGAAAGGGTGCTAATACCTTCCCTTTATATAATCTACCCCCCGTACTCAAAAATATCTCGAAAAAGGAATTTTTCTGTGCTTTTATCCTTTCCTTGTTGGATAAAATAAAAGTCGGTGGCGACTCTTGCTTACCGCGACATTTTGCAAAAACAAACGCAAAACATAAACCATCATTTCAGAAACAGTCCCTGTTCTGGCCACCGTATCACAAGGTGATTTAGTCTCTAAGGTAACCCCACTTTTAAATCTTCCCCAGTAGAGTCGCCAGTTTTGTAGTTCGGTGGAAAAACTGACTTGGGTGTTTTTCATTTTATCGCAATTGTTGCAGATAGCAAGAGTCGCCACCGACTTTTCTTTTATCCAATAAAGGAAAGGGTGAAAAGAATAGGAAAGACCTTTTGAGAATTTTCTTGAGTTCTAGGGGTAGGTTATGAAAATGGAAGGTGTTAGCACCCTTTTCATCTGTAGTTATCTACGGGCTCTTAGTTGCTAGATCACTTTAAAATGCTTTGTTTGAAATGTGTTTGTGATAGTTTGAAAGTATTTTTGAAAAGTGCCTTTGTTTAGGCGAACTTTGTAATGATTCTCGTCTCTATAAGAATGTATACAAAGTGTTGACTTTTGAAAATATTTCATGGAAAGTGTTGGTGTATTTTGAAAGATGTTCTGAAAATGGTTGTGAGCAAGCAACTAAGAACGTTCTATCTACTCAAAAAGTATTTGTTCATTTCCTCCTCCTTTATATATTGCTTGTTTACCATTGTTGGTTAAGAAGCCCTATCATTGGATGTGAAGGGACGGTCGTGGGTCATCATACAGTCATAGAAGGAAACTTATGAGACACCTTAGCAATTTTCATAAGGGACGAAGATTGTTTTACCAAAGGCAACATCGAAGGGTCATCGAGGGACCACGATCTTTTTATCGAGGGTCTTTGCTAAAGCGTTCCATATTCGAGGGACATGACTATTTTTTCCGAGGCAATAAGCGAGGTTACCCTAGAGGTACGCATGTGTGAATTGTGTTTTGATTGCATGCATTTTTGCCTTTGAGATTAGGATTCTCTAAGATTGAACGTCCTACGCTATTACATGGCCTTCGAAGTGGGGGGTACAAGTAATAAAAATGTGGTAAAATTAAAATCCTAATAACTTATTACAATCAAATTGAATTAAAATAATAGCAAAAAGTCAAAAAATAAAGATTTTTGGTGTCTGGTCTGACACGGGCGGTGTCCTATGACATGGCCACCCGTGTCAGGACCCTATAATAATCCATGCGTGTTTTTTCTGTCCCAGTTGAGCTGACACGGGCCGTGTCCTGTGACACTGGCACCCATGTCAAGACCCTATCTTGCCAATTTGTCATGTTTTACATTCCAGTTGATTCAACACGGGCCGTGTCGTGTGACACGGGCACCCGTGTCAGCCCCTTGTCCTCCTTTTTTGGCACGTTTATAGTTCCAGTAGATCTGACACAGGCACTCGTGTCGGCCCCTCTGTCCTGCATTTTTGTTAGGTTTTCAAACAGCAAAGCTGACACGGGTCGTGTCGTGTGACACGGGTACCCGTATTAGCCTCCTTGTCTTGGCTTTTTCGCTGAGTTTTCTTCTTTTGATCTATCCTTTTATATATATATTTTGAACACAAAAAGCAAATGATGTATGGATAAAGATATCACAGTTTCGAAAAAGTTTACCTCTCGAAGCAAAAACTTTGGAACACATATGGATATCTCTGGATGCAAAGGGGTAATTGGTCAAGCTCCTTTGAACCTTCTTGAAGTTGCTCCAAACCTTACTCTATACCGCAAAGTTCCCGAATCGCTCCAACCAAGTCAAGTTGCAAAATACTATTTTTGTTTGTGTTTGGAAGGTGATGATAATGGTATTATAGAAACTATTCTTGTGTTTGAACAATTTCTATGTTATGTATATGAAGTGTTTGGGTAGTTGGTTTAGGGGAAAACTGAAGGTGGAGAAAACACTTAGAAGGGGGGTTGAATAAGTTTCTCTTTTTCTTTTTATTAAAGGCTCAACAATAATGGAAAGACAAGGTTATTTTTATCCTGGTTCGTTTGAACTCAAACTACTCCAGTCCACCCGCCAAGGTGATTTCGCCTTTCTCAAAAAGGACTTAATCCACTATAATCAACTGATTATAATCACACAACAACTGTTGTGACTAACAATGCACAAGTACACTTACAAGTGACTCACACCACTAAGACTTAAACTAGTCCTAGTCTACTTGAGAAATCTGACCAAACTTGGTCTCTCAAGGAACAATTACAAGAGATGAATCTTTATAGATAGTGAAACAAAGTTTGGTTCTAAGAAAGCTATATCACAATTGTGATTTTTCACTAAGAATAGTATAGCATAAAGTGTATGAAATTTGTTTGTGAGCCCAAAATATTTTTGTTTAGTTCTTGCTTCTTTTGAAATTGTTCAGTTATATTCAGAACTTCAATTGTTCAGCCTTTCAGTTGAGCAGTGGTTCGGTAGTTGGCTTGAAATTAATGTTCTTCTATATATAACATGAAGAAACATGATCGTTGCGGCCTTCAAATGGAGAGCATTAAATGTTTGCGTGTTTCCTTGCACTATTCCATTTTCGAATGCACTAGCGTAGACACTTGAGTGCATGTAGCCGTCTTTGCATTAAATGAGCAAACGGAACTATGTAAGAGCATGTCTCCTGATCCTTGACAAGACTTGTTAGCTTCTATATTCATTCAGAACGTGGCTTAACGTCTTAATTCAGAACATGCTTGCATATCTTCTAAACAACGTTTTGCTTGCTAAGTACTTCTGATCAGCGCTTGCTTTCAAATATCTTCTGAACAACACTTGCTTTCAAATAACTTCCGAGCAGCACTTGCTTTCAAATATCTTCTGAACAACACTTGCTTTCAAATATCTTCTTAACAGCACTTGCTTTCAAAGAACTTCTGAAACATATCTTACACAGAAACTTGCTAAGCGTTAGAAGATGTAATAAAATAATCATCTTACCAGAGTCAGCATCAGCACTTGAGTTAAAACAAATGGTTCTTTCATTAAAGAACTTCTTCATTTATTTTTAGCTCAGCACATCAAGATGCTTCTGTCAGAACATTATCAGAGACAGCATCAGTACTTGCGCTAAAACAAATAGTTCTTTCATCAAGGAACTTCTTCATTTATTTTAAGCTCAGCACATCAAGATGCTTCTGTCAGAACATTATCTGAAACAATTAAATACGTTCATCAGAGTATCAATCATATCAAATATAATTTATTGTTATCATCAAAACTCTGAGATATGATCAGAACTAATCTTGTTCTAACAATCTCCCCCTTTTTGATGATGACAAAAATATATTCAGATATAGAAATAAATTTGAATAAGAGATAAGAATCTCCCCCTGAAATAAATATTTCTATAAGAAAAATTCCTGAGAATTTTCATCAGAGCTTTGGAATTTTTCTTCTGGGATTTCTTCAGCGAGTCTTTAGAAGATAATGTACATTTGAAATTAAACTTCCAGAGTTTAAATGATGCATGCAAAGTTCTTTTACACATAGAAAGAAATCTTGTATTTTGTTAGAATGTTTGACTTAGTCCCATAACTGTTAATCAGAGATTAGATCAAAATACTCATTTTCTCCCCCTTTTTGGCATAATCAAAAAGTAGATATAAAAATAGTTGAAGAGCGTAAAACTTTTATAATAAAAGATTCAGAGGTTCAACAAAACAACAAGTGAGAAAGGTTTTTACAAAAGTATTTATATGAAGACTTTTCAGAAATAGGTTAAAAAATAAAACTGTAAAAAAGAGTATTTAATAAAAGTTTAAATTAAAAAAATCTAATTATGACTTAGCATTTAATGAAATTGAAAAGTAAGGGGAAAGCGTAAGATTTAAATCAAATCAGAATAGTTACCTAGAACGGCGTCAATAGCTTAGCACGCGTGACCTTTCAGAAACACACCAAGTGTTCATCTCCTGAAGGTTGCATGGGACAACTGTTTGATCTAATGAACTTCTGAGTACCATAAAGATTAAAATCTTCTGACTGACTTTTCATTCAAATCATATGAGAACTCATCTCTTCTGAGTGGGTTGTTCAGATATTCTGAGATTATCCAGAGTATTGTCAAGAGGATGATCTTCTGAATCTTCCTTTGCTTCTGACTTTTCAGAGTTTGAGGGATGATCTTCTGTACCTACAGAAAAATCAATTTTCTTTGGCTGTTGCTGGCCAAGCTTATCATCAAACCTAACTTTGATTGATTCTTCAACAATCAGAGTTTTTGTGTTGTATATTCTATGGCCTTTTGAGCGTTCAGAATCTCCAAGCATAAAACACCTTTGTGCTTTATAATTAAACTTGTTCAGAATAAAAACAAGTACATTCAAAAAGATTGAAATATAGGATGTTTCTAGTGGCCTAGAGGAAGAATCAACATTTTATGATTTAAAAGAAAGTTCTGAAAACATTCCTTTTAGACATGCTTCATTCAGAGCTTCTGATGTTGTATTTCCATTCCTGTTTCCAATAGTTTCAGAGCCAGTAATCTTCTGTTTCTGATTGCCTCTGAAACCTTAGAATCTTTTAGATTACAGGCCTTGGAACATATGCTTTCTTTCCTCCATGAGTAGAGAGCATCCAGAGTCCAGGTGTTAGTACTGGAGTATCAACCTTGCTGTTAAAAATATCTGCAACATAGATGATTTTGTCTTTTGGTACCCATATCTTTTTGGGTCCTCTTGGGTTAGAGTATTTAAAGTTCTGTTTGAACTTTGGTTTAGCATAAGAGTTTCCAGAGTGAGATGTATATTTAATATGATGTGTGTGCCTAGTGGTGAAGTGAAAATAGAGAGGAGTATGTTTGATAACCAGATCCTTAACTTTCTTAGGATGAGTTACTTTGCCTTTGTATCCTATACCTATTCTGTCTTTCTTGCTAACTCCATATATCATTGAAGCCATTTTGCTTCTATCTATGTTTTAAGCTAGAAACTTCTTAAAGCCTTGATCATATTTCTTTATGATCTTATCGGCATTACTAGGATCTTCTGAGATTATTTCCTTCTGAGAGTTTTGTAGATCATTTTCTAGTTTTGAAATATTTTCTTTTAACTCAGAGTTTTCTGATCTCAGGCCCTTAGTTACTTCAAAGTCAGAAGCAAGATCCTTTTTCAGATTCCTGAATTTCACTCGAAGCTGCTGATATCTTTCCAGAATTTCACTCAGACTTTCTCCTAGTTCAGCTTTAGTGAAATTAACAGTGAAGTCAGGGAATACCTCTTCAGTGTCTGATTCTGATTCTGATTCTGATTCTGAAGATTCTGAGACATCTGATAAGTTGTCGGTTTGAGCTATATTGTCTTGTTCATCTTCTGAATCTGTTCCGTCTTTAGAAGATTCAGAATCATCCCATGTTTCCATAATACTTTTCTTCTTTTCCTTAACTAACTTCGCTTTATGTTTCTCCTTCTGAAGCCTTGGACACTCACTTTTGTAGTGACCTTGTTTATTGCATTCATAGTAGGTAATGATTATGTTACTTGATATTCTGTGTCCAGAGGATTGTTCAGAGTCATTTCCTGTTCTTCTGGAGTTTCTAAAATTCTTCTGCTTGTGCTTCAACAACTGATTGATCCTTCTGGAGAGCAAGGATAGTTCATCTTCTTCTGAAGCAGATTCTTCATAGTTTTCTTCTTTACCCTGAAAAGCTTTAGTTTCATATTTTATAATTGATTTAAGGGCAATAGACTTACCTTTCTCTTGAGGCTCGTGCTCATCAAGTTCTATTTCATGACTTCTGAGAGCACTGATGAGTTCTTCAAGAGACACGTTGTTCAGATCTTTTGAAACTTTGAAAGCAGTGACCATAGGTGCCCATCTTCTGGGTAAGCTTCTGATGATCTTCTTAATGTGATCTGCCTTAGAATATCCCTTGTTCAGAACTCTCAAGCCATCAATCAGAGTTTGGAACCTTGAGAACATATCTTCTATAGACTCACTTTCTTTCATCTTGAAGGCTTCATACTTCTGGACGAGAGCCAGAGCTTTAGACTCCTTCACTTGAGCGTTTCCTTCATGAGTCATTTTGAGTGACTCAAACATATCATGTGTTGTATCTCTATTAGTGATTTTTTCATATTCCATTTTAGAGATAGCATTTAGAAAAATATTTCTAGCTCTATGATGATTTTTGAAATCAGCTTTTTGTTGTCTATCCATATTCTTCCTATCAATCGTGTTTCCTTCTGAGTCTGTAGGATGTGTGTAACCATCCAAGACTATATCCCATAAATCACTATCATGACCTAGAAAGAAACTTTCTAGTCTATCTTTCCAATAATCAAAATCTTCTCCATCAAATACAGGAGGTTTGTTGTAACTATTGTTTTTTTTCTCAGTAGCCATTTGTGTTTTCTTCTGGATCTTTTCTTGACACAGTTAAGTGTTGAGCTCAGAGTCAAGCTCTAATACCAATTGAAAGTGGAGAAAACACTTAGATGGAGGGGGTTGAATAAGTTTCTCTTTTTCTTTTTCTTAAAGGCTCAACAATAATGGAAAGACAAGGTTATTTTTATCCTGGTTCGTTTGAACTCAAACTACTCCAGTTCACCCGCCAAGGTGATTTCGCCTTTCTCAACAAGGACTTAATCCACTATAATCAATTGATTACAATCATAAAACAAATGTTGTGACTAACAATGCACAAGTAAACTTACAAGTGACTCACATCACTAAGACTTAAACTAGTCCTAGTCTACTTGAGAAATATGACCAAACTTGGTCTCTCAAGGAACAATTACAAGAGATGAATCTTTACAGATAGTGAAACAAAGCTTGCTTCTAAGAAAGCTATATCACAACTGTGATTTTTCACTAAAAATAGTATAGCACAAAGTGTATGAAATTTGTTTGTGAGCCCAGAATATTTTTGTTTAGTTCTTGCTTCTTTTGAAATTCTTCAGTTCTATTCAGAACTTCAATTGTCCAGCCTTTCAGTTGAGCAGTGGTTCGGTAGTTGGCTTGCAATTAATGTTCTTCTATATATAACATGAAGAAACATGACCGTTGCTTCCTTCAAATGGATAGCATTAAATGTTTGCGTGTTTCCTTGCACTATTCCATTTTCCAATGCACTAGCGTAGACACTTGAGTGCATGTAGCCGTCTTTGCATTAAATGAGCAAACGGCACTATGTAAGAGCATGTCTCCTGATCCTTGACAAGACTTGTTAGCTTCTATATTCATTCAGAACTTGGCTTCACGTCTTGATTCAGAACATGCTTGCATATCTTCTAAACAACGCTTTGCTTGCTAAGTACTTCTGATCAACGCTTGCTTTCAAATACCTTCTGAACAGCACTTGCTTTCAAATAACTTCTGAACAGCACTTGCTTTCAAATATCTTCTGAAACGCGCTTGCTTTCAAATATCTTCTGAACAACACTTGCTTTCAAAGAACTTCTGAAACATAGCTTACACAGAAACTTGCTAAGCATTAGAAGATGTAATAAAATAATTATCTTACCAGAGTTAGCATCAGCACTTGAGTTAAAACAAATGGTTCTTTCATCAAAGAACTTCTTCATTTATTTTCAGCTCAGCACATCAAGATGCTTTTGTCAGAACATTATCAGAGACAACATCAGCATCAGTACTTGCGCTAAAACAAATACTTCTTTCATCAAGGAACTTCTTCATTTATTTTCAGCTCAGCACATCAAGATGCTTCTGTCAGAACATTATCTGAAACAATTAAATACATTCATCAGAGTATCAATTATATAAAATATAATTTATTGTTATCATCAAAACTCTGAGATATGATCAGAACTAATCTTGTTCTAACAAAAACTTGCAAGGTTGAACAGTGGGTTGAAGTTTTTTTCTGTTTCTCAGTTTTTGTTTTGTGAATGAAAGTAGATGGGCAGAGTTTACAAAGAATTCTGTTAGATTTTTTCAAGTCCTCTTTTTTTTATCTTTTACTTTTCAAAAACTTCCCCTTGTGTGTTGTGAAACAACTTATTTATAGATGGAATTGACTGAAATTTGGGAGGGAAGTAGGTAAGTTTTTGAACTGTTTGGGTACACTGTTTCATTGCTTTTTAGATGCAGCTCTTATGTGCTAAGTTTGTGCAAATATGAGACTGATATGATGCAGATTTTCCAGGGCAGCATTGCAGGTTTTGGAGCAGGTTTTGACAGTTTTCTTGGCATTACTATACAGGTTTTGGATAGCAATATATGTAGCATGATGCAGGTCTGGTTTTGTGGACAGATTTATGCAGATTGTAACAAAGACAAGGCATATGTGTGGACAACATAGTGGCAAAGTTTGAAGATTGAGACAAAGGGAAAAGTTAAAACAAGATGGAGCTTTGTAACTTGCAATTTTAACTTAAAAATGCAACCTTGTTGTTTACTTGAAAACTTGTAACAACTTGAATTATCTTGAATTGTGGTGACAAGATGTCATGGAGTAATGAAATTAACATGTATGGAAAACACTTAGAAAAATTTCTAAATCTTGCAAAGTTTTGATTTTTCAAAATGACTTTTGACTTTCTGGATTTCTTGATGATCAAATTTCATATTTTTAAATGTCTTGATGAAACGTGATCTTTGAAACTCAAATTTAATCAAAAAGTCAAAGTTTGACTTTTGGTGTATTAGTTAACTTTTCATCAGTTGACTGAATTCCACTTATCAATCAATTGATCTTGAGAAATGTCTTGAGCCATGAAATTAGGTCAACATGTTGTATTTGAGCTTTTGAGATATTTAGAAGAAAGTCTTGAATAAAAATGGGAGGGGAAATTTTGGGGTACAACAGTAGCAGAGCTAGAGCACGAGGAATTTCAGTAGATCGCAAAGAGGAAAGATCAAGCTAGGAATCTAAGGTAAGGGGTGATTTATCATTATAATTAATATGGAGTTTAGAGGTATGTAGGTATTTTTTAGGGTTTATGATAATTTTGATGATATGTTGCATTATGATGTACTTGTGTTGAAATTGATGAAAATACCATATTGATTTGCCATGAGTTTGTGTATATAATGCCTATAATATTGTGTGGTTGTTGTTTAATGATTCTATGTTGAAAACTATGAAAATCTAGACTGTATTGGCATAAAATCGCAAGAGGATTTGAGGCTGAATAGGTGCAGAATTACAACAGGGAGTTGTTGTCTACTATGCATCGTCGATCAAAGGAAAGCTTCATCGGACGAAGAATCATCGCCTAGTCTTCGCCGGGCGAGATAAGGAGCAAAGGAATGAGTAGAAAAGTGATGCTCATGGATTTTTTTATGGAGAGTGTTGTCTCGTGCGTCATCGGCCGATGCAGAAGCGAGAGGTGTGTCACCGGGTGAGCAAAGTGCTTCATCGGGTGATGGAGACTGGATAAGATATATGGTATTGTTGCTCCCATGTTGTCGGGCGAGCCTCGGGAGAGAAAACTGTTTCGTCGGGCGAGCACCGGGCGATGGACAACAATAGGATTTTTAAGTGCCATAACTTGAGTTTTAGAACTCTGTTTGAGGTGTCGTTTGAAGAATTGGATAGCTAACGCAATGAACTACATGTGGGTGGAATAAAATGAGTAAAAATAGGTATAATTCTAGTACCTAGGCTAAGATAGGCTTAAATTCTTAAGAGGTAGGTTATAGTGATGTATGTTGCTATGATGAATTGTACCTTATATGATGATCATATATTATAACTATGATGTGTGGAATGACTTTGATGCTAATATGTTGATGTGTATTTATGCCATGTGAATACTATTGATGATTCGGTGAATGGTGATGCACTTGACTAGATGTGGTCGTAAATAACTATGTTGATTGTGAATAATGCATTTATAGCATTGTTAGGACAAAACTCCAGTGTTGTTTAGGACTTAAGTCCAGTATTATTGAAGATGATAGTCCAGTGTTGTTGAGGATGATAGTCCAGTGTTGGCCTCAATCCCATTGTGTGGATCGAGTGCGTTTGATGTTGTGCTCCAGTTCCAAGAGGGAATCAATCCTATGGTGGGAATATTTGGAGGGTGATGAGTCTAGTACTCATAATGAGTTGATATCATATGTATGAGTCTATGTTATTTCACTATATTTTATGTGGCATTGCATTATTATTGCTTAGATGATGTTGTATATGTTGTTGTGCTAATTGACGGATTGTTGATGATGATTGTTGATTACTTGATGCTATGATGTTTCTGTTCGAACTATTATGCCTATTTTGTATATCTTTTGTAATGAATGTGATTACTAACCATTTGTGTTTGAATGTTTCCTCCACGTGGGTAATGTGCATGTGATCAGGAGTAGTACGTGTGAGCTTAGAAGATAGCTCGGAGTGTGTTATTTATTTTCGCTGATTTTAGAAGATCTCGCTCTGATATGTAACATCGGAATCAGGAACATTTGATTTTGAACTTATGTTCTTTTGTTTATTTGGAGATATTTGAACTACCTTTCATGGTATTTTGAGTTGTTTTGAATTATGAACCATGAACAATGAAGTTTCTATAATGTGTTTAATAAAGATGTTTTGAACTATGAATTCCGTTGTGTAGTAAATGATTTATAAATGTTGAAATGCCTGAGTTACGGTACAAGACATGCATGTATGATGTTATATGAAGCATGTGACACCCTTTTGGTGAAATACTCTGATTATTTATTTATATTATTTTTGGGATTTTTAGAAGGGTGTTACATTAGTGGTATCAGAGCAGGTCGGTCTGTCCGGCCAGGTTGTTGAGTCTGTAGTGTGTGATAATGGAATACTGTCGATATAGTTTCTAACCATTGTTTCTCTTGTTATGTTAACCAGAAGAATGGTTGGGAGCAACGATGTTGCGATTGCTGCTCCCTTATAGGCTGTTTCTCAGGTTGTGCAGAATTTGCCTAACAATGGTGGGAATGATAATGAAGCTTGTGCATGGGGGAGGTTTCAGAGGAACAACCCGTTGATCAAAAAAGGTAGGCATAATGCATATGGTGCGCAAGCATGGATTGAGGGGATTGAAAATATTTTCCGGGTAGTGGTTTGCATGGAGGACCAAAAGGTGTAGTTTATCACTCACATGTTTGAAGAAAAAGCCGAGGACTGGTGAAACAATGCATGCCAGAGAATGGATATTATGGGCACATAGATTACTTGGGTTGTATTTAGAACTGCTTTTCTGGATTACTTTCCAGAAGATGTGTGTGTTAAGAAGGAGATTGAATTCCTTAAGCTGGAGCAAGGAAGTTTGACAGTTGCTGAGTATTCAGCTAGGGATGAGAAAGGAATTCCTTGAACTGATGAAATTTTTTCGGCACTATAACGACCCAACAACTGAAGTTTCAAAGTGCATTAAGTTTGAGAATGGACTATGTCCAGAGATCAAGCAGGGTGTTGGATATATGCAAATTCGTCATTTTCCCATGCTGGTGAACAAATGCAGAATCTTCAATCAAGATAGTAGAGACAAAGCTTCTTTTTATAAGAATTATAATGAGAAGAATGGAAGGAATCATGATCGTGGTAAGTCGTATGCTGCTCCTGCGGAAAAAGGGAAGCAAAAAGCTTATGATGAGAGGAAGCCAAGTTGGGGAAAAGCTCATGTTTATGTGAAATGCTATCGGTGTGGCAAGTTAGGCCACCGTGCTAATGCCTGCACTAATAAGGTGGTGAGATGTTACAAGTGTGCCAAGGTTGGTCATCGTATTACTGAATACAAGAATAAGGGTCCTACTTGCTTTAACTATGGTGAATAGGGTCACATCAGTACCCAGTGTCATAAACCAAAGAAGAATGTTGCTATTGGTGCTCAAACTAATGACATGGTGTTTGCTCTGAGTGGTTCAGAAGTCAACAAGAAAGACAACCTGATCAGAGGTACCTGTTTTATTAAAAATGTTGAGTTAATCGCTATTATTGATACTGGAGCTACACATTCATTTATTTCGCTTGAATGTGCTACTATGTTGGGATTAAAGTTGTCTGATATAAATGGGGGAATGGTAGTAAAACTTCTTGCTAAGGGTTATGTTACTACTACTCTCGTTTTTATGAAGTGTCCTTTAACGATTTATGGTAAAAGTTTTGTGATGGATTTGGTGTGTCTACTCTTATACCCAATTGATGTTATTCTTGGGATGAACTAGTTGGAGTTCAAATATGTTCATATCAACTGTTATAATAAGACGATGAGGTTCCCTAAGTTTGGTGATAGCTGAGAACTGATGTTTCTATCTTCTAAGCAAGTGGATGAAATCTTAGAAGATGAAGCTTTGATGTTTGTAATGTTTGCGTCGTTACAAGTTGATCACAAAACTGCAACTGGGGAATTACTTGTTGTCTTTAAATTTCCAGAAGTGTTTCCAGATGACATCAACAATTTACCTCCAGAACGAGAAGTTGAATTTGTTGTAGAATTGATACCAGATACAAGTACGGTGTCAATGGCTCCTTATAAGATGTCAGTCTCAGACTTGAGCGAGTTGAAGAAACAATTAGAAGAATTGATGGAGAAGAAGTTTGTTCGACCGAGCGTCTCTCCGTGGGGTACTCCAGTGTTGTTAGTTAAGAAAAGGGATGGTAGTATGAGGTTGTGCATGGATTACAGACAATTAAATAAGGTGACTATTAAGAATAAGTATCCACTTCCGAGGATCGATGATTTGATGGATCAGTTGGTGGGTGCTTGTGTTTTCAGTAAGATTGATTTGAGGTCGGGTTATCACCAGATTCGTGTTAAACTATATGATATTATGAAGATGGATTTTCGAATGAGGTATGGTTATTACGAGTACAGTATGACGTTATTTGGTGTATCAAATGCGCCAGGTGTTTTCATGAAGTATATGAATTGAAATTTCCATTCGTATTTAGATAAGTTTGTTGTGGTCTTCATTGACGATATTTTGATCTATTCTAAGTCGGAAGAAGAACATGCTGAACATTTGCGAATTGTGTTTCAAGTGCTGAAAGAGAAGAAGTTGTATGAAAAGTTGTTAAAGTGTGGGTTTTGGTTGAAGGAAGTGAGTTTCCTTGGCCATGTGATTTCTAGTGGTGGGATTGTCGTAGATCCTTCTAAAGTTGATATTGTATTGCAATGGGAGACTCTGAAGTCTGCTATCGAAGTTCGATGTTTTCTTGGTTTAGCTTGATATTATCGAAGGTTTATTGAAGGATTTTCTAAGTTAGTATTATCGTTAACTCAATTTACTCGAAAGGGTCAAGCTTGTGTGTGGGATGTCACGTGTGAAGAAAGTTTTGTGGAACTAAAGAAGAAATTGATGACTGCTCCGATAGTGAGTCTTTAATGGTGTATTGTGATGCGTCTAAGATGGGTCTTGGTGGTGTGTTAATGCAAAATAGATAGGTTGTTGCTTATGCATCTAGTAAATTAAAAGTTCATGAGAGGAATTATCCTATGCATGACTTAGAGCTAGCGGTTGTGGTGTTTGTGCTGAAGATTTAGAGACATTATCTTTTTGTCTCTAAACTTGAAGTTTCCAGTGATCATACGAGTCTGAAGTACTTGTTTGATCAGAAAGAAATAAATATGATACAAATGAGGTGGCTCAAACTTTTGAAAGACTATGATTTTGACTTGAGTTACCATTCTGGTAAAGCAAATGTGGTAGCTGATGCTTTGAGTAGAAAGTCCTTGAATATGTCCATGCTTATGGTGAAGGAGTTGGAATTGATCGAGAAATTTAGAGACATGAGTTTGGTATGTGAAGAGACATCTAACAGTGTGAAGTTGGGAATGTTAAAACTTACCAGTGGTATCCTTGAAGAAATCCGAGAAGGTCAGAAATGTGATTTAAGTTTAGTGGATCGACTAACATTGATAAACCAAGGTAACGGTGGTGAATTCCGAGTAGATGAAAATGGTTTGTTGAGGTTTAATAATAGGGTGTATGTTCTAGATGTTCCAAAGCTTAAGAAGAGTATTCTTGAGGAATACATTGAAGCAGCTTGAGTATTCATCCGGGTGCTACAAAGATGTATTAGGATTTGAAGAAATTGTTTTGGTGGTCGGGAATGAAAAAGGAAGTTACCAAATTTGTGTATGTCTGTTTGACTTGCCAGAAGTCAAAGATCAAGCATCTCAAGCTTACGGGTCTTATGCAACCCTTGAGTATTCTGCAGTGGAAATATGATATCATAGGAAGCGTTGTATGGTCGGAGGTCTAGAACTCCATTGTGTTTGTATGAGTCAGGCGAGAGTGTTGTAATTGGACCGGAGATTGTGCAGGAAATGACTGAGAAGATCAAGATGATCAAAGAGAAGATGAAAGATTCTCAGAGTCGTTAGAATATTTACCATGATAAGAGGAGAAAGGCACTTGAGTTTCAAAAATATGATCATGTGCTCTTGAGAGTCACTCTAGTGACTGGTGTTGGTAGAGCTCTGAAGTTGAGAAAGCTTACGCCGCATTTTGTTGGTCTGTATTAGATATCTGAGAAGATATGTGAAGTGGCTTATCAAATTACTTTACTGTCATCGCTTGCAAATCTTCATGATGTGTTTCATGTGTATCAGTTGAGAAAGTATATTTAGGATCCTTTGCATGTGATTCAGATGGATGATATGCAAGGAAGAGATAACCTAATTGTTGAAGCATCACCCGTGCAGATAGAAGGTCGGGAACTGAAGCAATTGCGGGGTAAAGACATTGCCTTGGTAAAGGTATTATAGGATAGACCAGCTGGTGGAAGTTTGACTTGGGAGTGTGAGGATCAGATTAAGGAGTCGTATCCGACTTTTTTTTCCTCAGGTAATTTTCGAGACGAAAATTCTTTAAGTAGGGGAGAGTTGTAACACCCTGATTTTTAAAATTAATTATTTAAATGAGTTATTATAAATATTTATGGACTATTGATGAAAATATTATGTTTTGTTGAGTATGATGCACGATGTGATGCTATGTTGTGGGATAATGGGAATTTAGATGAGTAAGGAGTATTTTAGTAACTTAGATAATTAGTTAATAATTATTTAAAATTAGTTAGAGTTATTATTGTTAATAAAATAGAGGAATAATTGGTGTAGAGAAGATAAGGGCGAGGTGGTAATTGATGAAAGGCTAGTGAGGACGAGTTAGGAAAAACATATTAGGGGTCATAAGGTTAAATAAGGAATAGAAGGAAAAGAGTGTCATTTGGTACGATCGTGAAAAATTTGGAAGAATGTAGCAGAGCTAGGGCACGAGGAATTTGGTAGATCGCGAAGAGGAAAGATCAAGCTAGGAATCTAAGGTAAGGGGTGATTTGTCATTATAATTGGTATGGGGTTTAGAGGTATGTAATGATTTGTTAAGGTTTATGATGATTTTGATGATATGTTGTATTGTGATGTACTTGTGTTGAAATTGATGAAAATACCATATTGATTTGCCATGAGTTTGTATATATAAGTCCTATAATATTGTGTGGTTGTTGTATGATGATTCTATGTTGAAAACTATGAAAATCTGGATCATATTGGCATGAAATCGCAAGAGGATTTGGGGCTAAATAGGTGAAGAATCGCAACAAGGAGTTGTTGTCTGCTATGCATCACTGGGTGAAGAGAAGCATCTCTGGGTGAAGGGAAGCATCGTCGGGCAAAGCAACATTTCCTGCTCTTCGCCGAGCGAGATAAGGAGTAAAGGAATGGGTGGAAAAGTGGTGCTCCTGGATTTTTGTATGGAGAGGATTGTCTCGCTCACGCGTCGCTGGGCGATGCAGCAATGAGAGGTGCGTTGTTGGGCGAGCAAAGTGCTTCACCGAGCGATGGATACCGGAGAATATAGATAGTGTTATCGCTCCCACTTCGCCAAGAGAGCCTCAGGAGAGCATATTGTGTTGCCGAGCAAGCACCATGTGATGGACAGCAGTGGTATTTTTAAGTGTCATAACTTGAGTTTTAGAACTCTGTTTGAGGTGCCGTTCAAAGCGTTGGATAGCTAACGCGATGAAATACATGTGGGCGGAATAAAATGAGTAAAAGAGGTATAATTCTAGTACCTGGGTTAGGATAGGCTTAGATTATTAAGAGGTAGGCTATAGTGATGCATGTAGCTATGATGAATTGTACCTTATATGATGATAATATGTTGTGACTATGATGTGTGGAATGATGTTGATGCTAATATTTTGATGTGCATTTATGCCATGTGAATATTGTTGATGATTCGGTGAATAGTGATGCACTTGACTAGATGTGGTCGTAAATAATTATGTTGATTGTGCATCATGCATTCGTAGCATTGTTAGGGCAAAAGTCCAGTGTTATTTAGGATGTAAGTCCAGTGTTGTTGAGGACGAAAGTCCAGTGTTGTTGAGCATGATGTTCCAGTTTTGGCCTCAATCCCATTGTGTGGATTGAGTACAATTGATGTTGTGCTCCAGTTCCAAGAGGGAATCGATCATATGGTGGGGATCTTTTGGAGGGTGATGAGTCTAGTACTCATAAGGAATTTATACCAAATGAATGTGTCTATGTTATTGCACTATATTTTATGTGGCAATGCATGATTATTGCTTATATGGTGTTGTATGTATTGTTGTGCTAATTGACAGATTGTTGATGATGATTGTTGATTGCTTGATGTTATGATGTTTCTGTTCGAACTAATATGTTTATTCCATATATCTTTTGTAATGAATGTGATTACTTACCCTTTCTGTTTGAATGTTGCCTCCATGTGGGTAATGAACAGGTGATTAGGAATAATACGTAGGAGCTTAGAAGATAGCTCAGAGTGTGTTGTTTCTTTCCATTGATTTTAGAAGGTCTTGCTCTGATATGTAGCATCAGGGTCGGGAACATTTGATTTTGAACTTATGTTCTTTTGTTTATTTGGAGATTTTTAATCTACCTTTCTATGATTTGTTCAATAAAGACGTTTTGAACTATGAATTTCGTTATGTAGTAATTAGTTTATAAATGTTGGAAATCCCGAGTTACGGTGCAAGACATGCATGTATGATGTTATATGAAGCATGTGACGTCCTTTTGGTGAAATACTCTAATTATTTATTTATATTATTCGTGGGATTTTTAGAAGGGTGTTACAATGTGATATTTGTTAAGGGGCTAACTGCAAATTTGATAAGTATTAGTCAACTGTGTGACCAAGGTCTCAAAGTTAACTTTACTAAACCTGAATGCCTGGTAACAAATGAGAAGAATGGAGTTATCATGAAGGGAATTAAATCAAAAGGTAATTGTTATCTGTGGATTTCTCAAGAAACTGATTGTATCTCTACTAGATTAGTGGCACAAGAAGATCAAGTTATATTATGGCATCAAAAGCTTGGTCACTTACATCTAAAAGGTATGAAGAAGATATTGTCAAAAGAAGCTGTTAGAGGTATTCCCAAGCTAAAGATTGATGAAGGAAGAATCTATGGTGAATGTCAGATTGGGAAGCAAACTAGGATGTCACATAAGAAGCTCCAACGTCTGACCACTTCAAGAGTTCTGGAGCTGCTTCATATGGACTTAATGGGACATGTGCAGGTTGAAAGTCTAAGAGGAAAAAGGCATGCTTATGTTATTGTTGATGATTTCTCAAGGTTCACCTGGGTGAATTTCATCAAACAGAAGTTCGAAGTTTTTAAAGTCTTTAAAGAATTATGTCAAAGGATTCAAAGAGAGATTGATTGTGGTATTGTCAGAATTATAAGTGATTATGAGAAAGAATTTGAAAATAGCAAGTTTGATGAATTCTACACCTCTGAAGAGATTAGTCATAAGTTCTCTTCACTGATCACTCCTTAATAGAATGGCATGGTGGAGCACAAGAATAGGACTATTCAAGAATGTGTCAGGGTCATGCTTCATGCTAAGAAACTTCCATATCATTTTTGGGTTGAAGCCATGAACAATTCCTGCTATATCCATAACAGAGTGACTATTAGATATGGTACATAAGTTACTCTCTATGAACTATGGAAAGGAAGAAAGCCTACTGTGAAATATTTCCATGTTTTTGGAAGTAGGTGTTACATCCTAGAAGATCATGAAAAATGAAGGAAGATGGATCCTAAAAGTGATGGGGGAATTTTTTTGGGATACTCTACAAACAATAAAGCTTATAGAGTATTCAACTCTAGAACCAAGGTAATGATGGAATCCATAAATGTTGTGGTTAATGACTCAACCAAAGAAGTCGATGTCCCAGATGATGTTGAAACATTTGTTCTCGTGAACGATGATGTTCCTGAAGATGTTGCAGACTCTGGTGTCAATACTGAACCTAAAGAAACAGATGCAGCTGATAAAGGACCTTCTATTAGGATTCAGAAAGATCACCATAAGGAGCTTATAGTTAGAAGTCTTAATGAAGGAGTCAAAACCAGATCAAGGGAAGTTGTGTCAAATTCTTGTTTTATTTCAAAGTTTGAACAAAAGAATGTCAAAGAGGCCTTGACTGATGAATTCTAGATTCATGCTATGCAAGATGAACTTGGTTAATTCAAGAGAAATAATGTTTGGGACTTGGTACCAAGACCTGAAGGAGTAAATGTTATTAGTACTAAATGGGTGTATAAGAACAAGTCAGATGAACAAGGGGTTGCCACCAGAAACAAGGCCAGACTTGTTGCTCAAGGGTACACTCAGATTGAAGAGTGGACTTTAATGAAACATTTTCTCATGCAGGTCGTTTGGAATCTATCAGACTACTACTTGGAGCGGCATGTCTCTTAAAGTTCAAGTTGTTCTAGATGGATGTTAAGAGTGCATTTTTAAATGGTTATCTAAATGAAGAAGTATATGTTGAAAAGACAAATAGATTTGTTGATCCTTATTTTCCAAAGCATGTGTTCAATTTAAAGAAGGTGTTGTATGGTTTAAAGCAGGCTCCAAGAGCTTGGTATGAGTGATTGATTGAGTCTCTCATTAATCGTAGATATAGAAATGTTGGAATTGACAAGACTTTGTTTTGTCAAATATAAAGATGGAAAACTTATGATAGCTCGAATCTATGTGGATGATATTGTGTTTGGAGGGATGTCAGATGAGATGGTCCAACATTTTGTCAAGCAGATGTGTGATACGGTGGGAGAACTGACTTGAGGTTTTGCGTTTGTTTTCGCAAATGTTTCGGTTGAGCAAGATTCGCCACCGACTTTTTATTTTATCCTAAGGAAAGGTTAAAAAGCACAGGAAAAACCTTTTGAGATGTTTCGTGGGTTCGGGGAGTAGATTATAGAAAGGGAAGGTATTAGCACCCTTTCTATCCATGGTTATCCATGGGCTCTTAGTTACTTGCTTAGATCACTTGCCTTTGATTTTCAATTGTTTGAATTGGTGCTTTGTGTGTGGGTTTGAAAATGTTTTGAAAAGAGGCCATTGTGGTGGCAACCTTTGTAATGATTCATGTTTGAATGTATACAAAGGTGTACTTGTCTTTTGAAAAGTTTTCAATGTTTTTGAAAGTTGTTTTGAAAGTGTGTTGTGATGTGTGGTTTTGAAAAGTAGGCAAGTGTTTTTGCAAGATTGGTCAAATAACTCAGAGTTGTCTACCCCTAAGTTTACTCAGAGGTTTTTCCTATGTTTTAACCCTTTTAACAATTTTGTTCCACCATTGTATTTGGTGGACAATCTTGTGTTAGGATGTTAACGGGACGGGCGCGGGTCATCGTATAGACCATGATAGCAATGTTGCCAAGCATCTTAGTTTTTTCTTTTGAGGGACTAAGATCATTTTTGTAACGCAACTTTCGAAAGCGTCATCGAGGGACTATGATCTTTTGATTTTGTTTGTTTTACCAAGATACTTTGCATGCGTAACATGGCCCATTTTTTGAAAGGCAATAAGTGGATGTAACCCTAGGGATGTTAGTGTGCAAGTGTGTTTTATTGCATACAAGAGTTTATCTTTGAATTAGAATTTTCTATTTCATTGATTTTATCTTGCCATACACATCCTAATTACTAGCAATAAGAAGCGGAAATATAAAATCCTACGCTATTACAACAA
Source organism: Vicia faba (assembly GCA_948472305.1). Taxonomy (NCBI): domain Eukaryota; kingdom Viridiplantae; phylum Streptophyta; class Magnoliopsida; order Fabales; family Fabaceae; genus Vicia; species Vicia faba. The sequence continues at coordinate 1,231,491,185 of OX451736.1, read as the reverse complement.
TTAGGGAGTTGGGGTACACATTTGTACATGGGGGGTTCAACGAGAAAAATAGACAAAAAAGAAAATAGAAAAAAACAAGATACAGAGAAAGAGAGAGGGAGCCAACGCGCTGCTGAGAGGTCATCAGAAGTTCTGACTCAGACCCGCTGCCAGATGATCAACCTTTTGGTTAAACTGTATGAGTCAGAACTTTTGACTCTAGCACCTGCAAAACAGAAACCTATTATTGGGGAAATTAGAAATTCTGACCCACCTGCGCTGCAAGACAGAAGTTTGTTAGTGGGGAAATCAGAAGTTCTGATCCTGCTGGAAAGACAATAACTCTCAGAGGTTCTGATATTATTGACAGCAAAACAGGCTTCAGATGTGCTAACGTCAAAGTCAGCACTTGGCTTCTCCCTGTACTAATCAGAACATCTGCAATTTTGTTATTATTCCACAAAACAGGAAACATATTTGGAACAGCTCCAGCAAGTGTCAAAGTGTTTCAGAGGGCAGAACCAACAAGGTCACAGGCAGGTTCTACACTGGCTCAGAACATTCTGAGGTATGAAAATCCTCAGAACACAAACAACAACAACATGATATTTACATTATGTTTATTTGAGCATGCACAACTGATGATGCTTAGCAGCGTGATGAAGGCCAGCAGGTGCTTACCTGGCTGTTGGAAAAGTTTGTGGATGAGATCTAGCTTTTGGCTCTGATGGTATTCTGGACAGGTTCTTTTTGAAAAGGATAGGTGAAGGTGTATGCGTATGTAGGGTCAGAAGTTGAAAAGGGTGTTCTTTAGTTCACAAAGAAATTGGGTATTTGATGAAGTTTGAAGGTAAGAACTTCAAAGTTATGAAACACTGGAGATTTTGGCAGAGTTTCACAGCACTTTCTTGCTAAATATTTCTGTTTCTCTTCTAGCAATTTTTCTGTTTCTTTTGGACGCCTTTTCAGTGGACAATGATTCTCTATTTATAGGCAAAACTCTTGTGGATTTCTTGAACATTAAAGCGCCAACAGAGGCTGAGTTGTTCTTTGAAAGAAATTCCTGGGAAGTTGTGATAACAGATAGCCTTTCAGCCTAGGCTGGAACAGCAGGTGTGGATTGGAGAGAAGTGACCCCTTAGGTGGACGGTGGCGTGTAGACCTATGCCAGAACCTGCATAAAGGCGTTTTCCAAGCCACACGTGAAGGGATTACTTGGATGAATGTTCAGGAGTGGTTGGGAGCATTAATGAGCATTAAATGGTGATGAGACTTATCAACACCAATATTCTGGTAATAGAAACCAAATTTTGAACCAGCAGTTCTGTTTCACCAAGAACAACGTAAACCATGCTCTGGTCTTGGCCTCCTGTTGCCTTAGCAAGTTCTGGGGATTCTCCTGATTTTCTGATACATTCCTTGGATTTTCTTCTGGAACTCCTGGGCTTAGAGATTCTTGATCAGTGTAACACCCACTCTTCTGACCTTTTCATCTTCTGATTTCAGCATGTTCTGAAAGAGCCTTCAGACTTCCTTGCTTCTTTTGCATTCCTTTAGCAAATTCTGGCTGAGCTTGCGTAACTGCTGAAAGAGTCATGTTCTGTCTGAGACTTACGTATTGAACCACATTTACAACTTTTGATTGAGATGATGTAGCTGCTGAAGAGCCAACTTCTGACTGCGCTGAACCAAGCTTGCAACTTCTGACCGTTTCTATCTGGAGTTTAGTCCAGAAGTTCTGAAGCGCTGATTTCTTCTTAAACACTCATTTTTTAGAGAAAAATTCCAAGTACTTAGAATTTAACTTTTCTCGAGAAGAAAAAAAAGTGTTGTCTGTAGAGCTTGTGTGATCATCTTGCTCTTGTAAATGGTTTGCTTGGGCAAAAATGACAATTCAGGACTTGGATTTATTTCAGAGGGACTCTGAAAATCCAAAATGATTTCCTAAAGAAAGAGAGGGAAAATTTTGGGGTACAACAGTTGCCCCTGTTCAATCTTCTTGCACCTGAAGAGTTAGATTGGCAGGTTTGCCTTTCGTGTCTCGATGGTAAAAGGAGATTGTACACTAGAGTGCCCTTAAATTTGCACTCGTCAAAACAAATGGATGCGGGAATGGGCTTATAGATGCCATTTGGAAGTGTAATGGATAGTTGTGGAGATGGGATTATAGATGCCATCGGGGGTGTCGATCGCGTAAGAGATTCCTTAGCGAGAACTTGCGTACCTGAGAAAGAAAGATGGTTTCCTGGCTTGCTACAGGTGTTGATCTTCAGTCTCTTCATGCAGATATGCCCTGGCTGGATACAGGAATCGAATCTGGAAATTATCGTCTACAGATATGCCCTGGCTGGATACAGGTATCGAATCTGGAAATTGTCGTCTACAGATATTCCCTGGATGGATACAGGTATCGAATCTGGAAATTGTCGTCTACAGATATGCCCTGGCTGGATACAGGAATCGAATCTGGAAATTATCGTCTACAGATATGCCCTGGCTGGATACAGGAATCGAATCTGGAAATTATCGTCTACAGATATGCCCTGGCTGGATACAGGAATCGAATTTGGAAATTGGTCGTCTACAGATATGCCCTGGCTGGATACAGGAATCGAATCTGGAAATTGGTCGTCTACAGATATGCCCTGGCTGGATACAGGAATCAAATCTGGAAATTGGTCGTCTACAGATATACCCTGGCTGGATACAGGAATCGAATCTGGAAATTATCGTCTACAGATATGCCCTGGCTGGATACAGGAATCGAATCTGGAAATTGGTCGTCTACAGATATGCCCTGGCTGGATACAGGAATCGAATCTGGAAACTCTTCTACAGATATGCCCTGGCTGGATACAGGAATCGAATCTGGAAATTGGTCGTCTACAGATATGCCCTGGCTGGATACAGGAATCGAATTTGGAAACTCTTCATGCAGATATGCCCTGGCTGGATACAGGAATCGAATCTGGAAATTATCGTCTACAGATATGCCCTGGCTGGATGCAGGCATCGAATCTCTAAACTCTTCATGCAGATATGCCCTGGCTGGATACAGGTATCGAATCTACAATCAAACACTCACAGATGTGCCCTGGCTAGATACAGGTATCGAATCTGGAATTGGTCGTCTACAGATATGCCCTGGCTGGATACAGGTATCGAATCTCTAAACTCTTCATGCAGATATGCCCTAGCTGGATACAAGTATCGAATCTACAATCAAACACTCACAGATATGCCCTGGCTAGATACAGGTATCGAATCTGGAAATTGTCGTCTATAGATGTGCCCTGGCTGGATACAAGTATCGAATCTGGAATTTGCAAAAAGTTGGTAGAGATAGCTTTCCTGGATGGATACAGGTGTAAACCTCTGACCTGAGAATGAAAGATAATTTCCTGGCCTGTTACAGGGGTTGATCTTCAAACTCTTCATGCAGATATGCCCTGGCTAGATACAGGAATCGAATCTACAATCAATCACTCACAGATATGCCCTGGCTAGATACAGCTATCGAATCTGGAATTGCGATATTTGATAGTAATCATCTTTGGATTGTCCTTTTCCTGAAAAGGCAAAACATCAGTTGTATGCAATGTCATGATGTATGAAATGCATGATGTCATGATGCTCAAAATGAGTTAGATCGTGTGATACGATGCGTATATGCATGTATCAGGATGTATAAAATGTGAAATGTCTATGAATGTGTTTTCGACTAGGAAAATAAATCCTTGACGAGTGTCGGGAACTTATTGAATCCTGGGCTGATGTTTTGAAGAGTAGAGTTCTTCGTTTCCGCTGGGGACAATGGTTGCAAGAATAAACCGGTAGGAGAAGATGACTCCGTTGGGGAATAAACTTGTTGGAGAGATTACTCTGCGGGGAATTACTCTGTGGGAAGAGATACTTCACTGAGGTTTTGATGAGAGCTCCGCTGGGGATTCCACTGATATGTTATGTTGGGGAATTTGATGAACTCTGCTGGGGATAGGAAGAACTTCGCCGAGGACGATCTTTCCGTGGTAATTAGCTGAGGATAACCCAGTTATAAGCTCTGGTGGGAAATAACCTTTGAATGAAGCCGGGGAGAGACGTATGTACTCTGCAGGTGATAAGCTTCCAGAATCTACTGGGGATAAGCTTCCAGAATCTACTGGGGAGGATGATTCAACTTTCTTGGGGAAACTTTGGATTGTACTGGGAAATGGTTCCACTGGGGTGTCTGTATTCCGCCCGGGAACAATCTTATATTAAGACTGCCGGGGATGCTTGCTGAGGAATGTCTATACTCCGTTGGGGAATATTGAGATCTTCTGGGGATACCCAACTTTCTTAAGGTTGACAGTAGACTAACTCTGCTTGGGGAGAGTATCGCTGACTTGCTAGGGGAACAATGTGCCTTTTCGGGGCTGACGGGAGACCAACTCTGCCTGGGGAGAGCATTGCTGAAATCTGGTCTTACTCTGTGGGGAGTTGAGGTAACTTGGTTACGTTCTTCGGCCGAACCTACCTTGGTACCTTGGTGGACAAAAGCAACTAGATCGCTTGGACAATTCTTTATTTCCCCTGTTTCTGACGTCATCTGTAATTAGTCTTTTGTTTCGCATGCAAATATTCATGATTAGCAATTAATGTCAAATGCATATATCAAAAATGAACATTGGACGTTCTTTGCAAAACAAAACAGAAAAAGGAAAAACGATGGGCAATTTGGCTGGAAAAGTGAATTTGTATTGATTTTGAAATTTGCCTGTAAATAAGCGTTTATGTACAAGAGGCTGACGTCCTGGTAAGAGAACGCCGCCGAGCAACATAATTTATACAATTTTGAAAAGGAAAACAAAACAGCTATGTGAAAAATCCCACTGGGTTTCAACTCTGCTATCGCCTTTATGTCCAAGCGTCTCATCACTTCGCTGCTTAGTTGAAGAGTAAGCTGATTAATCAATGTCGTCCGAGCCTGATAGCTGATGCCGGATTCTGGATGCAAGGTGATCCAATGAGACATAGTATTACGCTTTATCCCTAACTTTTGCCTGGACCGCCCTTTCGGGTTTTCAGTCCACCGGGATACCCATTTTTGCCCAAGCCGCCTTTTCAGGTTTTCGACTTGCCGGGTGTACAGATTTTTTTCATTTCATCCCTTATTTTTGCCCGAACCCTTTTGGTTCGCCGGGAAGCCCTCATTTTTGCCTAGGTGTGTCAACCTAGCGGGTCTTTGATTCATGCGTAGTATCTTTTTACTATGTCTGCATTGGCGGGGTGAGGAAGGTCGTCACCATCCATGGTGGTTAGAATCATGGCTCCTCCTGAGAAGATATGCTTAACCATAAATGGCCCTTCGTACGTAGGGGTCCATTTGCCCCTGGGATCACCTCGAGGTAGAATGATGCGCTTGATTACTAGGTCTCCGACTTGATACTCTTGTCGTCTGACCTTCTTGTTAAATGCCCTGATCATCCGTTTTTGGTACGTCTGACCATGACAAATAGCAGTGAGTCTCTTTTCGTCGATTAGGTTTAATTGATCAAGCCGAGTCTGGATCCAGTCATCTTTGCTCAAACCTGCATCCTTCATTATCCGGAGAGAGGGTATCTGGACTTCAACAGGCAAGACTGCCTCCATGCCATAGGCCAAGGAAAAGGGAGTTGCCCCTGTTGACGTCCGTGCTGAGGTACGGTACCCATGAAGAGCAAACGGTAACATTTCGTGCCAATCTTTATAGGTCACCGTCATCTTCTGCACAATCTTCTTGATGTTCTTATTCGCCGCTTCTACAGCCCCGTTCATCTTCGGCCGATAGGGAGAAGAGTTGTGGTGCTGTATCTTGAATTGCTCGCAGAGCTCAGTGATCATCTTGTTGTTGAGATTGGTACCATTATCCGTAATGATCCTCTCAGGTACACCGTATCGACAGACCAGGTTGTGCCGAATGAACCGTGCCACGACGCTCTTGGTTACGGTAGCGTAGGAAGCTGCTTCAACCCACTTTATGAAGTAATCAATCGCTACTAAGATGAAATGATGCTCGTTGGATGCCGTAGGTCTGATTTCGCCGATCATATCAATGCCCCACATTGCAAAAGTCCAAGGTGATGTCAAGACGTTCAGAGGAACCGGAGGAATGTGCACCTTATCAGCGTAGATCTGGCATTTATGACAAGTCCGAGAATGCTGATAACAGTCGGCTTCCATTGTGGACCAGAAATATCCTGCCCGAAGGATTTTCTTTGCCATGGTATGTCCACTGGAATGTGTTCCGAAGGTACCTTCATGTAGCTCTGCCATGATCCTTTCTGCTTCAGTCTTATCCATACAACGCAGTAAAGTTGAATCATGGTTTCGCTTGTAGAGAATGCCATTGCTGAGGAAGAACTTTGCCGCAAACCTCCTCAGGAACTTCTTGTCATTAACAGATGCGCCTTCGGGATATTCTTGAGCTTCCAAGTACCTCTTCACTTCATGATACCAAGGTTTTTCAGTTACCTCTTCAGCCTCAAGATCGCAACAATGTGCAGGTTCATCCAACTTCCAGATGATGATCCGGGGAGCTTCGTTGTCCCATTTGACTTTGAACATAGAAGACATCGTTGCCAACGCGTCCGCTAACTGATTCTCCTCTCTTGGGAAGTGTTCAAAAGTTATCTCCTCGAAGTGGGGAAGAAATGTCAACACATACTCCTTGTAAGGAATAAGATTTGGGTGTTTCATATCCCACTCGCCTTTGACCTGATTGATCACGAGAGCGGAATCTCCGAAGACACTCAGAAACTTGATCCTTAAGTTGATTGCAGCTTGAAGACCCATGATACATGCTTCATACTCCGCCATGTTGTTGGTGCAGTTGAAACATAGTCGGGCGGTGAGTGGAGTATGAGTGCCTTTAGGGGATATGATCACAACGCCGATCCCATTACCCAAAGCGTTTGAGGCTTCGTCAAAGTGCATAGACCATCGGGATCCTTCCTCAGGTCCTTCATCCGGTCCAGGTACTTCACAATCAGTCACTACCATGATATCCTCTTCGGGAAATTCAAAGTTCATTGACTGGTAATCGTCCACTACCTGATGTGCCAAATGGTCTGCCAATACACTTCCCTTGATTGCTTTTTGAGTCGTGTACCGGATGTCATATTCCTTCAAGATCATCTGCCATCTTGCTATTCTTCCAAACAGAGCAGGCTTTTCGAATATGTACTTGATTGGATCCATTTTTGAAATCAACAGAGTAGTGTGAGTCAACATATATTGTCTCAGCCGGCGAGCAGCCCATACCAAAGCGCAACAAGTTTTCTCGAGCAGTGAGTATCGGGTCTCACAGTCGGTAAACTTTTTGCTAAGGTAATAAATGGCGTGTTCTTTTCGGCCAGACTCGTCATGCTGCCCCAACACACACCCCATTGAGTTGTCCAGTACTGTCAAGTATAAGATTAGAGGTCTCCCTTCAACCGGTGGCATAAGAATGGGTGGCTCTTGGAGATACTCTTTGATCTTTTCGAAAGCGGCCTGACATTCATCGTTCCAACGTACTACTTGATCTTTTTTCAACAGCTTGAAGATTGGCTCACAGGTAGCAGTTAGATGTGAGATGAATCGGGCGATGTAATTCAACCGTCCTAGAAAGCCTCTGACTTCTTTCTCTGTCTTGGGAGTTGGCATCTCTTGTATGGCTTTCACCTTGGCAGGGTCCACTTGAATACCTTTGTTGCTTACGACAAAGCCTGGCAATTTTCCAGATCTCACCCCAAAGGTGCACTTGTTTGGGTTCAACCTCAACTTGTACAACTTCAGACGGTCAAACAGCTTCCGTAGATGGTCAAGGTGTTCCTCCTCAGTTTGGGACCTTGCAATTATATCGTCGACGTATACTTCTATCTCATGATGGATCATGTCATGAAATAAAGCAACCATGGTACGTTGGTATGTTGCCCCAGCATTTTTCAACCCAAAAGGCATGACCTTGTAGCAAAAGGTGCCCCACTGAGTAACAACTGTGGTCTTCTCCATGTCTTCAGGAGCCATCTTGATTTGATTATAACCGGAGAAACCGTCCATGAAGGATAATACTTTATGCTGAGCAGTGTTGTCAACCAGGACGTCGATATGAGGCAGAGGGAAATCATCCTTAGGGCTTGCCCTGTTCAAATCCCTGTAATCAACACACATTCTGACCTTACCATCTTTCTTCGGCACTGGAACCACGTTGGCAACCCACTGAGGGTAAGAAGTCACTGCCAGGAACCCAGCATCAAATTGTTTCATAACCTCAGCTTTGATTTTCTCGGACATTTCCGGACGCATACGGCGGACCTTCTGTTTTACCGGAGGGCATTCTTCCTTGGTAGGCAGGTGATGAACCACAATGTCGGTATCCAACCCAGGCATGTCTTCATAAGACCAGGCGAAGATTTCCATATATTCATGCAGCATCTGAATCAACCGTTGTTTCACACTGAGCTCTAGATTGGCACCAATCTTGACTTCCTTTCTGTCTGTCTCAGTACCCAGATTTACCGTTTCCACTGGCTCTTCATGTGGCTGAATGGCCCTCTCTTCCTGGAGTAGTAGTCTTGCAAGCTCACCAGGCACTTCGCAATCATCTTCACCTTCGTCTTCGGCTAAGTTGATCGGATTTTCGAAGTCATAACTGGCGGTAGCAGAGTCGTTACCAGTGAGATCCAGAGTGGATTGGAACCTGTATAAGTGAGTGTGTGTAAATATAGCTGTTTTGCAATATATAATAAAGAAATAAAAGGAGCGCAAGATTTTGAAATGCAACAAACGTCCAATGTTTTTATTGATGATATATGAAAATGACACACAAAAGCCCTCACAAATGAAGCTACGGTGCCCCGGGTAGGACACCGAGCCATAAAAGTTTCAACATATTGTCTGTTACAAATTCAAAACAAAAGAGTTCATTACTGAGTGACAAAAGTAATAGGTGTGAAGTCTTTCGCAGTCTAGTTGCTTGGTCCACTGTCGATTGTTGGGTAGATCCAGCTGTCGAATTCAGATTCCTCCACGTCGTCTTCAATAGCATTCACTCCCGGGTTGGTGATGAACACAGGAGGTTTTCCAATCCTTGCCTTACGAACAGCCTTCTGAGCCTCTGCAGTGAAACCCAAACCAAACTTGTCAGTCTTCGGAGTGAAATCAGGAAGTCGGCCCCAGTTTGTGCACTCACCCTTCTCAATAACAGCCCGGGCATCCTTCAAGGAAGCCATCTTCAAAGGAGGGTCTTCAATTACAGTTTCAGCTGATGCCAATGTCTGAGGCACCTCTTCAAAGTGTTGAAAGGGGGTTTCAATGAACTCCCCATCCATCTCTATGTACCGGAACGAGTTAAGGTGGCTGACCATGTACTCTTCTTCCCCCTGAACTGTAACAATCTTCCCCCTGACCGGGTATTTCAGCTTTTGATGTAGTGTGGAGGTCACAGCTCCAGCCTTGTGGATCCATGGACGACCCAGCAAACAAGAGTAGGATGGTCGAATATCCATCACATAGAAAGTAGAATCAAAGACTTGAAAACCAACCCTGATTGGAATGTCAACTTCACCATGCACCATCCTTTTCGAACCGTCAAAGGCTCGGACAACAATGTTACTAGGCTTGAGCTCCAAACCCTCATAATCCAACCTGTCTAGGGCCTTCTTGGGTAATACGTTCAATGAAGAACTGGTGTCTACCAACACATGGGCAAGAGTAGTGCCCTTGCATTCAATGGAGACGTGTAGGGCGTCGTTATGGTTCTTTCCTTTGGCAGTCAGATCGGCGTCAGAGAAGCCCAAACCATTATCAGCAGTCAAGTTGGCCACACAATCGGTAAATTGATCAGCAGACGTTTCTTGTGGCACATGGGCCGTCTTCAGGAAGGAAATCAGGGCCTTGGCATGGGCCTCTGAACACAATAACAGTGATAGCATAGAAATTTTAGAGGGGGTGTGCCCCAACTGCTCAACTACATTGAAATCACTCTTCTTGATAATCTTGAGGATCTCTTCCATCTCTTGCTGGGAAGCTTCAACAGTGGTTGTCTTTGGTGCCTTCGTCAGGGCAGGCAAATCAGTAGCAATCCCTTTGCCCCGAGCATCAGATGACTCGGCAGCAGGGGTAGAAACAGGAACTTGATCAGGAAGGGGAGCAGGCACACTTGCAGGTGTGATGATAAGAGGTCTCTGAATAGATGGTGGCGCAATATCTGGTGAGAACAGCCTACCACTGTGAGTAACTTTGGCAGGCCCGGTGATGTTGCTGACACTGGTACTAGTATCAAACTCTTGTTTAACTCCAAGCACATAAACATCTGCCCCATAGTGCCATGGGACAGCTTTGTCGGATGTATAAGGGAGAGGCCCCGGAACAGTGATGATGATAGGAGCAATCTTCTGAGTGGACATGATTTTGACAGGCTTCTTTGAAGGAGCCTTAGGAGGGTTGTTGAAAATAGTAACAATAGACACTTCTTCAGCAGGGACAGCAGGAACAACAATCTTCTCGAACAAGATCTCTTTGCTATCCATCAGGCTTTAGATACCTGATTTCAGCAAGGGACAATCAGCAGGTGAAACAACACATAAAAGGCAACCTTTACTACATCCCGGAAATAAACCGGCTAGCAACAGGTTCCTTTTGACAGTCAATAACGGAGTAACAATCTCTTCCACGGAGGCTACATACCGGTCTTCTTCCACAGCATTCACTCCATGCTGGGGCATGGGAGTAGTCACAACATTGGGTCTTTCGGGCGCCTCAAACTGTATTTCTTTGGCATCAATAAGGTCCTAAACCTTATTCCTTAGAGCCCAGCAATCATCTGTGGTATGTCCCGGGCTATCAGAGTGATAAGCGCAACGGGCTTTGGGGTTGTACTTTGGAGAAGCTGTGTTCACTACCTTCGGAGCTTCTTTGACAGTTACCAGATTGGTTGACAGCAGTTGCGGCAAAATCTGAGACAGGGTCATACTGAGCCGAGTGTACTGTCTTTTAGGCCTCTCACCCCTTGGTTGGTTAAATTGTTGAGGAGCAGCAGCAGGCTTTGAAATCACCAACGCGTTGACAGCTTGGCGGCGTTCCGGCTTTATTTGTCTTCTGGGACCATAAACAGCATTGGCTTCCTTCTTGAAGGGCTTCTTTTCAGTACTCGCGGATGCACCTTTCTGTATCTTCCCCGACTTGATACCAGCTTTTATCCTCTCACCAGTAATGATCAAATATGTAAACCCAGCAGAGGAATTCCCAATCAGATGGTTGAAGAACGGACCAGACAGGGTCCCCAGGAACATATCAACAAGTTCACAGTCAGTCAAAGGTGGCTGTACCCTGCCAGCCAGGTCTCTCCACTTTTGCGCATACTCCTTGAATCCTTCGCTCGTCCCTAGTGACATACCCTGGAGTTGGGTACGCGTGGGAGCGAGGTCAGAATTGTACTGATACTGTTTATAAAATGCAATGGCCAAGTCCTCCCAGTTTCGGATACTGGCTCCATCCAGCTGATAGAACCATTTGAGTTGAGCCCCTGAAAGGCTATCCTGAAAGAAATGGATCCAAAGGTTCTTGTCTGCAGTGTAAGGTTGGATCTTCCTTACATATGATCTGAGATGCATTTTCGGGCAGGACAGCCCGTCATATCTTGCAAAAACTGGTATTTTGAACTTCGGGGGGATCACAATTCCAGCAACTAATCCCAAATCTTTGAAATCTAAGCCGGGAACTCTCTGCAGCTCCATAGCTTCCAACCTGTCTTCCAAGCTTTTGTACTTATCGTCGGCGGGCGGGTATTGTTGTTCTGAGTAGTCTTCGTCTTCTTCAGCCTCTACTTCTTCAGCTTCGGATTTGGAAGGTACCACAGCCGCATTCCCTTTACTGGTTCCCTCTTCAGAAGTAGGGGAAATTCAAGAATGCTTTTGGCTTCACCCTCAAACCTTCTTCCTAGGGTAGCCACCCCGACTCTTTTCTTCTTCTTTTTCACTTGCTCTTTGTTCCCAAGCAGGGCTTTCAGATCCTCCTGACCCTTTGCCAAGGTCATCAGGAGATGTTGAAACTGTGAGTTTTGAGACTGCAAGTCTTTGACCGTCTGTTCGAGATCCATCTTACTGAAATAAACAGCAGAAAGATAAGGAAACCTGGTGTGGAGACCTGCTTATGCACATGATGAATGATATGTTTGTTTATGCAATGCATTCAAGGATTTAGAAAATTCAAAATTGTTGCAAACAAAAAGAACACACGTCATATTAATAAGAAGAAATTTGTCAGTACATAAATGCCCCATGGGCCAAATATTTACAAAAAACTTCTCAAGGTAAAAAGACGTTGCGCATCCTCTTTGGTGCGATGTAGGTGTTGAGGGTCTCTTCTTCATGGAGTCGGCGGGTAAGCTCCAAAACCTTCTTCTCACTGGCGTAGAAGCTGGCTTCAAAAGTGTTATGTTCCTCCTTGAGTTGGATCCAACTCTTCTGCATCTCCTCCCACGATGTAGGCATGTCAGGATATAGGATGGTGTAGGGAACCTCTCCTTCCTTAACGGGCTCTTTAATCACAGGGAGAACACGAGGATAAGGCATCATTAGACTCTGGGCTCGGGTTCGTACCCACTTGAGATAAGGCTCAAGAGGGATGGAGTTCTTGTGCCCCAGTGTCTTGCTGTCTACCTTGTTAGGCATCCTCCAAGCTCTGATGAATCTTTGGCGAAGTCCTTGCGCATCGTTGTCGAAGTCAAAAACTAGGTCAGGAATCAACATGTCGTGAGGGCCATCCCTCCGTGCATATCCAAATTGTCTCAAAGCTAGACAAGGGTTGTAGGTAATGCCTCCTCTAATTCCAAGCAATGGAACATTAGGGAACTCTCCACAATGATCGACGATGATGACATTTTCTCTGGACCGAGAACACCAATGTACATCAGAGTGTGTAAGGGTCATCAACCGTTGTGACCACCTTAGGCCTTGGTCATTCTTCAAGACAGATTGTGGAAGGTGCGAAATAAACCACCTTGCAAGGAGAGGAGTACAGCACATGAGAACACCCCTCTTTCTCATTGTTCGTGTGTAAAATGAGTGAAGAATGTCCCCAAGCAAAGTTGGTATTGGATTTCTGGATAAGAAGATTTTGACGGTGTTGACATCTACAAGCTGGTCAGGATTTGGGAACAGGACCAACCCATAAATGAGGAGTGCCACAATTTCTTCAAAGGCTTGTAGATCCAATGAATTCCAACACTCTTGTGCCTTCTCAAACAAGAATTTTTCCAAGAAGCCTTTGACACCGCTTCTAGTTTCCCAATGCCCCTTGATGTCAGATGGTTGCAAGTGTAGTGCTTGAGCAACATCTTCAGGCTTTGGTTCTTTTTCCGTACCGTTGTAGGGTAGTTGATTAAGAATAGGAATTCTCAGGAGTTGAGAAAATTCCTCCAAAGTGGGCACCAATTGGTAGTCGGGGAAAGTGAAACAGTGGTGAAGGGGGTCAAAGAACTGGAACAACACCTTTACCATGTCCTCTTCAATGCTGGTGTTGACTAGGTTGAGCAGTCTACCATGTCTTTCACTGAAGGAAGAGTTCTCGGGAATCCTGGATGTGAGCTCCTTGAGTTGAGGAGGGATTCTCACAAGGTTGACTTGGATAGTTTTCCTGCGAAGAATTTCCATGACCTACAAAACAAGAACAAAGATGAAGATCTAAACCCTTGAAATGGTTAGTGTATGCATATGATGCTTCATGATGCTCATGATGTATGCACAAACATATGTACAAGCAAATCACATAAAACCCTAGTTTCAGGCTTGCATGGGGTTTCACAGGTAAGTACCCTCTTGAGTGTAGTTGGCTTAAAACCTGTCCTATAAGTAGTAATCGGGTCCTAAGGAGCTCAATATCACTGGATTGTTTTCCATGTTCATTGTTTTGGTTTAGCCACTTAACTAGCGACCAAAATATTCCAAAAAAAACAACCCTCAATGAGTGTAGTATCGAGTATCTACCAACTTCGGACTGCACCAAAGCCGGTCATCTCACTACCCCTAATGAAAGGCCAAGATGATCAAGTAAGCTTCTAGGTCATTAGTGCTTAGTGACATCACTCAGCGGCCCTGTACTCTCCTTGATTGAACTCAAGGGTTACCGGTACTCACAAATATGTCGCACTAATATAGCTATTGCTTCAACCGTGTCGGTATACCCCGGACAGTTTCCATAATATATTGCTATCTATGAATGTTTCCCCAAATCCGGGTGTAGGATTTCAAACCCAAATAAGAGAGCCAAGATATAAAGCAATCAAAGCAAATAATTAGTCATGCAAGATGGTGATCTAAGCCCTAAGGTTACTCCACTTTAAAAAATTCCCCAGCAGAGTCGCCAGTTCTGTGATACGGTGGGAGAACTGACTTGAGGTTTTGCGTTTGTTTTCGCAAATGTTTCGGTTGAGCAAGAGTCGCCACCGACTTTTTATTTTATCCTAAGGAAAGGTTAAAAAGCACGGGAAAAACCTTTTGAGATGTTTCGTGGGTTAGGGGAGCAGATTATAGAAAGGGAAGGTATTAGCACCCTTTCTATCCATGGTTATCCATGGGCTCTTAGTTACTTGCTTAGATCACTTGCCTTTGATTTTCAATTGTTTGAAATGGTGCTTTGTGTGTGGGTTTGAAAATGTTTTGAAAAGAGGCCATTGTGTTGGCAACCTTTGTAATGATTCATGTTTGAATGTATACAAAGGTGTACTTGTCTTTTGAAAAGTTTTCAATGTTTTTGAAAGTTGTTTTGAAAGTGTGTTGTGATGTGTGGTTTTGAAAAGTAGGCAAGTGTTTTTGCAAGATTGGTCAAATAACTCAGAGTTGTCTACCCCTAAGTTTACTCAAAGGTTTTTCCTATGTTTTAACCCTTTTAACAATTTTGTTCCACCATTGTATTTGGTGGACAATCTTGTGTTAGGATGTTAACGGGACGGGCGCGGGTCATCGTATAGACCATGATAGCAATGTTGCCAAGCATCTTAGTTTTTTCTTTTGAGGGACTAAGATCATTTTTTTAAGGCAACTTTCGAAAGCGTCATCGAGGGACTATGATCTTTTGATTTTGTTTGTTTTACCAAGATACTTTGCGTGCGTAACATGGCCCATTTTTTGAAAGGCAATAAGTGGATGTAACCCTAGGGGTGTTAGTGTGCAAGTGTGTTTTATTGCATACAAGAGTTTATCTTTGAATTAGGATTTTCTATTTCATTGATTTTATCTTGCCATACACATCCTAATTACTAGCAATAAGAAGCGGAAATATAAAATCCTACGCTATTACAACAATTAGGGAGTGGGGGTACACATTTGTACATGGGGGTTCAACGAGAAAAATAGACAAAAAAGAAAATAGCAAAAAACAAGATAGAGAGAAAGAGAGAGGGAGCCAGCGCGCTGCTGAGAGGTCATCAGAAAGTTCTGACTCAGACCCGCTGCCAGATGATCAACCTTTTGGTTAAACTGTATGAGTCAGAACTTTTGACTCTGGCACCTGCAAAACAGAAACCTGTTAGTGGGGAAATCAGAAGTTCTGACCCCCCTGCGCTGCAAGATAGAAGTTTGTTAGTGGGGAAATCAGAAGTTATGATCCTGCTGGAAAGACAATAACTCTCAGAGGTTCTGATATTATTGACAGCAAAACAGGCTTCAGATGTGCTAACATCAAAGTCAGCACTTGGCTTCACCCTGTACTAATCAGAACATCTGCAATTTTGTTATTATTCCACAAAACAGGAAACATATTTGGAACAGCTCCAGCAAGTGTCAAAGTGTTTCAGAGGGCAGAACCAACAAGGTCACAGGCAGGTTCTACACTGGCTCAGAACATTCTGAGGTATGAAAATCCTCAGAACACAAACAGCAACAACATGATATTTACATTATGTTTATTTGAGAATGCACAACTGATGATGCTTAGCAGCGTGATGAAGGTCAGCAGGTGCTTACCTGGCTGTTGGAAAAGTTTGTGGATGAGAGCTAGTTTTTGGCTCTGATGGTATTCTGGACAGGTTCTTTTTGAAAAGGGTAGGTGAAGGTGTATGCGTATGTAGGGTCAGAAGTTGAAAAGGGTGTTCTTTAGTTCACAAAGAAAATTGGGTATTTGATGAAGTTTGAAGGTAAGAACTTCAAAGTTATGAAACACTGGAGATTTTGGCAGAGTTTCACAGCTTTTTCTTGCTAAAGATTTCTGTTTCTCTTCTAGCAATTTTTCTGTTTCTTTTGGACGCCTTTTCAATGGACAATAATTCTCTATTTATAGGCAAAACTCTTGTGGATTTCTTGAACATTAAAGCGCCAACAGAGGCTGAGTTGTTCTTTGAAATAAATTCCTGGGAAGTTGTGATAACAGATAGCCTTTCAACCTAGGCTGGAACAGTAGGCGTGGATTGGAGAGAAGTGACCCCTTAGGTGGACGGTGGCGTGTAGACCTATGCCAGAACCTGCATAAAGGCATTTTCCAAGCCACACGTGAAAGGATTACTTGGATGAATGTTCAGAAGTGGTTGGGAGCATTAATGAGCATTAAATGGTGATGAGACTTATCAACACCAATATTCTGGTAATGGAAACCAAATTTTGAACCAGCAGTTCTGTTTCACCAAGAACAACGTAAACCATGCTCTGGTCTTGGCCTCCTGTTGCCTTAGCAAGTTCTGGGGATTCTCCTGATTTTCTGATACATTCCTTGGATTTGCTTCTGGAACTCCTGGGCTTAGAGATTTTGTATCAGTGTAACACCCACTCTTCTGACCTTTTCATCTTCTGATTTCAGCATGTTCTGAAAAAGCCTTCAGACTTCCTTGCTTCTTTTGCATTCCTTTAGCAAATTCTGGCTGAGCTTGCGTAACTGCTGAAAGAGTCATGTTCTGTCTGAGACTTACGTATTGAACCACGTTTACAACTTCTGATTGAGCTGATGTAGCTGCTGAAGAGCCAACTTCTGACTACGATGAACCAAGCTTGCAACTTCTGACCGTTTCTATCTGGAGTTTGGTCCAGAAGTTCTGAAGCGCTGATTTCTTCTTAAACACTCATTTTTTAGAGAAAAATTCCAAGTACTTAGAATTTAACTTTTCTCAAGAAGAAAAAAAAGTGTTGTCTGTAGAGCTTGTGTGATCATCTTGCTCTTGTAAATGGTTTGCTTGGGCAAAAATGACAATTCAGGACTTGGATTTGTTTCAGAGGGAATCTGAAAATCTAAAATGATTTCCTGAAGAAAGAGAGGGAAAATTTTGGGGTACAACAAGATGGAATCTGAGTTTAAGATGAGTTTGGTAGGTGAGCTAACATACTTTCTTGGTCTGCAAGTAAAGCATATGGAAGACTCCATTTTTCTTTGTCAAAGCAAATATGCAAAGAATATTGTGAATAAATTTGGAATGGAGAATGCCAGCCATAAGAAAACTCATGCTCCTACACACTTGAAGTTATCCAAAGATGAAAAGGGAGTGAATATTGATCAAAGTTTATATAGAATCATGATTGGTAGCCTTCTATGTCTTACAGCTAGCAGGTCAGATATAGCCTTTGATGTTGGAGTTTGTGCTAGATATCAAGCAAAACCCAAAGTGAGTCCCACCAATCAAGTCAAAAGAATTTTGAAGTATGTGAATGGTACATGTGAATAATGTTGTATTCTCATGATTCAAATTCAGTTTTGACGGGGTATTGTGATGATGATTAGGCTGGAAGTGTTGATGATAGAAAGTGTACCTTTGGTGGATGTTTCTTCTTGGGAAACAATTTGATTTTATGGTTCAGCAAGAAACATAATTATGTATCTCCATCTATATCTGAAGCTGAGTACATTGATGTAGGAAGTAGTTGTTCTCAACTTGTATGGATGAAACAAATGTTATTTGAATATAATGTCACACAGGATGTCATGACATTACTTTGTGACAACTTGAGTGCTATTAATATTTATAAAAATCCTATTCAGCATAGTAGGACTAAACACATTGATATCAGGCATCACCTTATTAGAGAGCTTTTTGAAGACAAAGTCGTAACTCTTGAGCATGTTAGCACTGAAAATCAACTTGCTGATATTTTTACTAAAGCTCTTGATGTAGTTCAGTTTGAAAACTTGAGAACGAGACTAAGGATTTGTATCTATGATAACTTATAGCAATTATTGCTATTGTTACGGTTCAATAAAATCCTTAAATTAGACCTCCTACATCCTAAAATTGTTGTTACATCTTCCTAGGAGAAGACCATGCTGACAGAAGTGATGATATTGTTGTTGGTGGTGAAATTATTGCATCTGTTGGTACTGATGCTGATGGAGAAGGATAAGAGTATGAGGGTAATGCTGATGCTGATACTGTTTCATGACTATTGCTTTCGTGACCCCTTTTGGTTTTGTTTTGTGTACTTGTTTTTAGTGGTTTATGATTTTGAAAGGGTTAATGCCTAGGATATGTTTAGAATATGTGTGCACTTTGTGTGCTAATGTTTATGTGCGAAGGTGATGCTACTTTGGTTTCTTTTGGTTAGTTACTTACCTTTGTCATATTATGGATAAAAGGGGGAGTATTATATGTGATCAAACCATTGACTGACAGTTGTTGTTGAGGGGGGAATTTTATATTATCTGAAGTGTTACTTAGCAGGTTTTAAGGGGGAGTCCCTGTTTTGTGTTAGACTGGCTTGAAGAAATGTCAGACAAGATATCTTAACATGTTGAGAATTTATTTTTCTCTTGTTTTTGTGATGAGTAGCTTTCTCGTGTTTATGTGATGAGTAACTTTCATTGTACTCTGATAACTTTCTCTTCTACTAATTGTCTGATGTCTGTCTTGGCTGTTGCACCTCTGGTATGTGTGTGTTTGATTTATTTTCAAACTTGAGCTGCTTTTATCTTTATGTGAGCAAGGAGTATTAAGTTGTTTTAGCCAAAATAACCCGAATGGGAAGACTATTAATTCTCTAATTTTTATGATTGGCTTTATGTTTGGTAAAACTAACTTAGCATAAACATGTTATATAAGATGTTCTAAACCTGCAGGAGGAACATGTTAGACACGATGTCCTATCTAGTTTATCCAACATCTTGTTTGTTACACCACTTCACTTGGATTTATTATGTTTTAACATATCCTAAATATTATGGAAATATTAGGGTATTATATGTGTCGTCCAAGACTAAAGAATCAGAGATTCCTTATGTATTTAGAAGATTAATTTGTTTCATTAAATGTTGAGACATTTTAAGAAACAAATCATTGGAGTCCTATTTTCATGCAGAAGTTTCTGCTAATTTTCTGCAACATATGAACTTTATTTTTGAAGTCCAAATCCAGTCCATTCAAGGTTATAAAAAGAAGGCTTCAATCCTAATACTAGTGTGGAACTTACGTTGTATTTTTGGGGTTTGTGTGTTATTTGGGAGCCTCTATAATATCATCTTGATACAAGAGTAAGACTGTTTATTGGAGTTGTAATTTTTGTTGATCATTCATAAGCTTTTAAGCATTGAATGATTTTATGTCTTTGAAGTGTGTCTTCTAAAATTATTCCAAATCGTTTAGAGTTATTCAATCACTATTGTGATTGAAAGGGATTTGAGAAGGGTCTCATACTTAGGTGAGTCTTATGTAGAAGTTAAGCACGGGTAGTAATTAAGTGAGTAGATTGTAAACTAGTGAGAGTTTGTTGTGGGTCTACAAATTGATACTACTTAGTTGATTTAGTCCCTGGCTTGGTAGCCCCCATAGTAGGTGTTATTGTACATCAAACTGGGTTAACAATTCTACGTGTTCATTTATTTTTCTGCACTATTTAATTATTATACCATGTCATTGTATTTTTGTTCAGAGATCAGTGTATCGACATCTCTTAGGACATCTGAGATTTGATTACTTGAATTTCGATTATGGCCTTTTGCTCCACCATAACCATGTGACTTTCCTCTGCCATAATTGTTGCCAGTCTTGGTATTGCCATTGCCTGAAGAGGAATTGAACTGAAAAGTTGCAGAGTCTTTAGTGTTTGTGGCACTAGGAACAACCATAGAGTTAGAACTATCCAATTCTCTTTCTTGTTGAATAAATAGAGAAAATGCCTTATCAATATCTGGTAGTGGATTCATCATCATAATTTGAGACTTAGAATGATCAAATTTCTCATTTAATCCTTTGAGAAAATAGATTACATAGTCCTATTTACAGTACATGTGAATCAATGCAAGAACACCCCAAGAACAAGGAATAATGCAATGATAAGCAGTAATAAGACGGTAGGTCTCTAATTCATTCCGCACAACCTTCATCTGTGTAAAATAATTGGAAACACCAAGTGCACCTTGGCACGATTTGTACAAATCTTCCAGAATGTCAGAAATTATGAATATATAACCATGAGAAAAATGAATTTACAGATTCTTCCATACACCAGCAGCACTATCAATCCACAAAACATATTTATCAATGGAATTAGAAATTGATCGATGAATCCAAGCTAAAACCATCGTGTTACAGCAAATTCACAGTGTATGAAGGATCAGAAATAAAAGGTTTCGTCAAAGTTCTGTCGATGAATCTCTCTTTATTCTTGGAAATCAAAGCAATATGCATTGATCTTGCCCAGGTATGTTAGTTCTTGTAATCAAGTAATGGTGAAACAAGAAAGAAAAATGGATTTTCATTCGGATGCAAGTAAAACAGATTCGTCAAATTCGTGGAAAAAACACTGAAGCTCTGGCATGCCATTGACGAAGAAAGGGAGAAAATCGAACAAAGGTAATGATTGTGACATAAGGGATAGAAACAAAATCAAGAACTGATGATAGGAAAATACAATCAATATGAAGCATATAACAATGGTGTGATGCGGTGGGAGAACTGACTTGAGGTTTTGCATTTATGTTCGCAAATGTTGCGGTTAGCAAGAGTCACCACCGACTTTTCTTTTATCCAAAAGTAAATGTAAAAAAGCACAGGAAAGACCTTTGAGATGTTTTCTTGAGTTCGGGGGGTAGATTATGAAAAGGGAAGGTGCTAGCACCCTTTTCATCCATGGTTTTCCATGGGCTCTTAGTTACTTGTTTAGATCACTTACTTTGTTTTATTTGAAATGGTGTTTGGTGTAATTTTGAAAGTATTTTGTAAAAGAGGCCATTCGTTTAGGCAACCTTTGTAATGATTCTCGTTCGTAAGAATGTATACAAAGATGTTTGTCTTTTGAAAAAATGTTTCAATGTTTTGTAAGATGTTTTTGAAATGTGCATGTGTTTTGTTTTTGAAAGTAGCAAGGATTGTTTTGAAATGGTACAAGTAACTAGAAGCTATCTACCTACTCAAATGTCTTTCTTGTTCATTTTTCATTCCTTTGACATTGTTGACTTACCATTGATTTGGTAAGCAACCCTATCTTTGGATGTAAACGGGACGGGCGAGGGTCATCGTATGACCATGATAGCAATGTTGCCAAGTATCTTAGCATTTTAAAGGGACCAAGATCATTTTTTTAGGCAACCTTTGAATAGCGTCATCGAGGGACTATGATCTTATTTTTATTTTGTTTTGCCAAGATACTTTGCATGCGTAACATGGCCATTTTTTAGGCAACCAAATGGGAGAAACCCTAAGGGTGTTTGTGTGCAAAGTGTATCATTTTCATGCTTTGGTCTTGCATTTAGGGTTTTCTATTTTGCTTTGTTTTTGTTCTTATCATGCAAACCCTAATTACTAAGCATAGTATATAAAGCGATAAATTGCGTAAAATAAACTAAGCTATTACAACAATTATTATGGGAGGGGGGATACAAGTTTTGAATGCGGATTTTGCACAAATATAAACCTAAATATATTATTACAACCAAACCGAATATTGTGTGAATTAAATAAATATACAAATATTTAAAATGCAATGCAATGTATTTATGTAAAAAAAAAATGTTTTGGTATTTGTTTTTTGTATGAGAAAATAATTTAATTCAAACACTAAAAAATAAGGAAAAAATAATATCATTTTTGGAGGGGTGAAACCCTAATTTTTAATTAAAAGAAAATATTGTTTCCTATTATTATTTGTACATTTTTTGTATAAGAAAATAATAAATAATATTATGTTTAAATATTAAAAATTAAATATGTACAAGAATAAGTATTTATGAGTATAAATAATAAAAATATTAAGTATTTTTAAATATATTTACAAGTTATTTTAAGAAAATAAGTTCTATTCTATTAAATAAATTAATTTTTATGTAAAAAATAATAAATAAAATAAAATAAAATTGCAAAAAATAAAGAAATTATTTTTAGGATTTTTATTATTCAGAAAAAATAAATAAAAGAAATAAATATGAAATATGAAAAAAATATGAAAAATATAACAAATAAGTCAGGGGGTGCAAATAGTATGTCAGGGGGGTGTGATTAGTGAAAACAAAAAGCCCAAGGCGCCAAAAAGCCCAGACTTCATTTCATCCCTGTCCTTGGTCTTCTTCTTCGCACGTTAGTTCAAACCTGCAACTCTCTCATGCTTGCACAAAAACAAAAACTCATAACATGAAACATGTGGCATTTGAGCTCACGATTCCAACCATATAAATTATGTGACCTAACTCTAAAAGATCAAAGAGAATTTTGGCAGCCCTAATTTGTGACCTAACTTTTTCAGCATTTTCAATCTTCAAATTCTCTCAGCATAGTTAATATAAATGAAAAGTATGCATATGTACAGCTTTGTTATGATAAGGAATACATTTTTTCTTCACAAATCGTGGCTTGAGGATGCCTATTCAGAGAGATAGAGTTTAAGAAATATACCTCCTTCAGCTGGATTTGAGTAGAGAAATGCAGGGACTTTAATGGAGGCCTGGGGATTGTTTGAGCTTCCTTGAACTTCCCTGAAGCTATTCCAATGCTTACTTTGCTTTGAGGATAACTGGAAATCTCTGCACAAGTCAAGCTGCAAGCTTCAAGGTTGAAAATGGCAAAGGCTGAAACAGGGGTTACATAACCAGGGTGATGGCTTGGATTGCTTTGATATGATGTGTATGAGGTGTTTCAAGTGTTAAAACACAAAACGCACGAGCCAAAAATTAGTTGGCAGTGATTTTGCAGAAATGTTGTGTTTGGACAGAATTTTAATGTTTCTGAGTTTTGGAGAGTTTCAAGTTTCAAGCAATCGTGTTAAGCCTTGCCACAACTTTGTATATTTGTATAGAAATGATACCAAGTCCACTTCCTACTAGTTGTACAAGCTTTTTCACCTTTTGGCAACCTTTCTTGCATTTTAAGTAAAGTGAAGTGACTAATCCCACATGCTTGTACTGGCTAGCTTGAGGACTGATAAGAGTTGGTATACATTGCTTGAGACCTATAGAAGTTTCTTGCACCAAAGGGACAGGTCCAAGGCTCAAGATTGACAAAGTTGCAAAAGTTGCCCTTTATGAAAATGGCATAGTGCACTTTTGGCCAAAAATGGAAATGTATCTTGTACAAAGCTTCAAAAGCAAAGATAAAGCCTTTAACTTCTGAGTTTGCATTTAATTAGGGAGTGTAAAGTGAGTTTAGGACCTGTAAAGCAAGATACAAACAGCATGGATCTGATTTGCAACTTGATGCTTTGTAAAAATGGCTTGATCAAAAGTGATAAAATGCCAACTTCCCTTCTTCGATTCTCCCTACTCAAAAATGATCTTGGAGAGTTCTTTGACATTTTGGAAAGCTTGCAATGTGCTCTATAATACATATTTGACATGCATCTTGAGATACCTCTTGGAACTAGGTGAAACATTTCCATAAAGTTGGGTCCAAAACCTGCCTAAATTATGGCAAAATTTCACTAAGTTATTTAGTTCATGGACCTATATTCACAAATTCATAACTTGAGATCCATGCATCTTTTGGGAAAAGTTTGTGTAGAAAAGTTGTATATTTCATGGAGGACTACAACTTTCATGTTGGAAGTTTTCTTTGAATCAAAATGCATCATGGTGAAAAAGTGGTGAAAATTTGGAAAAAAATAAGAAAATTTCCATACTTAGAAAAATTCTAAGTTATGAAAATTTTCAAATCCAAAACCCTAATTTTCAAAATTGATTTTCTTGGTGAACAAGTTTCATATTTTGACATATCTTGATGAATTATGACCCTTGGCACTTGATTTTGACAAAAAAGTCAAAGTTTGACTTTTCAGTGTACAGTTGACTTTTGATCAGTTGACTGTAAAATTCATTTGTCAATCCAATGAACTTGAGATCTTTTGAACCATGTAATTAGGTCAAGATGATTCCATTGAACCCTTGAAATCATGTTTGAACTCAATTGGTCATTGGCTAGGCTAAAAATCAGAAATTGCCCTTTCTTAGTCAAAACCCTAATTTTGACCATTTTGCCCCTTTGATGATTTGATCAAATTTCTTGAGGATTTGTGATCCAAACTTGATCAAATGGTACATATGAGTCTAAAATGTTGGTGTGGATCAAAAATTATGAAGTTTGACTGTAAATTGGCCATGGTTGACTTTTTCCCCAATACAGCTGATTTTTAGGTCAACTGTCCAATTGACTGATCAAAAATGTGGTTCAAGGCTTGAAACTTAATATGAGAAATCTTAGGAGTCCAAGATGATGTATGAAAGTCACATGAAGCATTGGTGATCCAAAAATCCTTGTGCAAACTCAAACCCTAATTTTGGGTTATCAGTGCAAGATGAGATGTCTTGAGCTGACCAAACCCTAATCTTGTCTTGAGTCCAAGAAGTCTTGTGAGAAAAATCTTGATAAATGAGAGGGCAAATTTTGGGGTACAACAGCTGCCCCTGTTCAATCTTCTTGAACCTGAAGAGTTAGATAGGCGAGTTTTGTCATTCGTGCCTCGAAGGTAAAAGATGATTAGACACTAGAGTGCCCATAAATTTACACTCGATAAAGTGTAGATTGAGGGAATGGGCTTAAAGATGACATTTGGAGAGGTGATGGAATCTTGTTGGAGATGGGCTTGTAGATGCCATCCAAGAATGTTTGTTGAATTATAAGTTGTAGGTCAAAAGAATAAGTATCAGAATGGTGTCCGCGTTTGGCACGTATCTGAGCTGTATCTGGAGAATGAATTTGTATGAGCGACAGAATAGCATCCGCGTATTGAGCGTATCCGTACTGTATCTGAACTTGAAATCTGAATAAGGGCCAGAATGGCATCCGTGTCTGGAGCGTATCTGAACTTGAAATCTAAATGAGTATCAGGATGGCATCTGTTCCTAGAGCGTATCTGAACTGTATCTAAATGTTGAAGTCTGAATAAGTAACAGAATGGCATCCGTGTCTGGAGCGTATCTGAACTATTTTTGAAAGTTTGATCTGAATGAGTAACAGAATGACTTCCGTGTCTGGAGTGTATCTGAACTATATCTGAAAGCTGAATCTGAACGAGTAACAGAATGACTTCCGTGTCTGGAGTGTATCTGTATTGTATCTGAAAGCTGAATCTAAATGAGTATCAGAATGACTTTCGTGTCTGAAGTGTATCTGAACTGTATCTGAAAGCTGAATCTGAATGAGTAACAGAATGACTTTCGTGCCTGGAGTGTATCTGTACTGTATCATGATTGCATATTGTTAAATGGTAGTTGTTAATCCTATCCTGAAAAGGGTAAAATGTTGGCTGAAACACAAAGTTATGTTGCATGAAATGTATGATGCAATATATGTGTTTTGTCAATGTTTATGATATGTGGATGTAATGTATGCGCATGTAAGCTGATGTGTTGTATTGTTGAGGAAAATAAATCTTTGACTGCTGCCGGGGACAAAAAATCCTTGATTGCTGAGGATATGTGGATTCTTCATGTTTTGAAGTTTGAGTACTGACAAAAATTCTGTTACAAGGGTAATGCCATGTACTGCTTTGAGTAATCTGCTTGGGGAATCCAGAGAATTTGATGATTTCTGCTGGGGATTTACACAATGGGAATCTTTGTTCTGCTGGGGAATAAAGAAAACTTTGTGGGGAAGAAAACTTATTCCTGTTTGGAAAAAGTTCAGGAGTTTCGGTCGTCTTCCACTCTACTGGGGGATTATCCTAGGTCAGGGAAAAGCAGAAGTTTAACTGTTATCCGGTTGATTTTCGAGCTTCAAGACAACTTGCTGGGGAATTTGGAGAAACTGAAAGGTTTCCGTCGGGGATTGGTAGTTTGAAATTTTAGCTCTGATGGGGATCTTAATGATGTACTGTAGGGATTGCTCATGGAGTAGCCCAAAGACGTTTCCCTATTCTTTCAACATGTCAGTAATTATTCTTTTCCATTTTGTTTATTTGTAAACAGTGATTATGTTCAAATGCATATGTTCATTAATGAATCATTGGACGCTTTTGCAAATAAAAACACAAGTGTAAAGAAAAAGGCAAATAGTTTTATGTACTTTGAAAGAGATATCTTTGTATTTACTTTGAATAAGTGTTTTATACAAAGGAGACAGACATCCTAGTAAGAAGATGATGTCATAAAAGTAAGAAAATTTTATACAAAAAAAGATAGCTATGTGTAAAAATCCCATGGGGTTCCCATTTCGCTATAGCCTTCGTATCTCTGAATATCTTGTCCATTTGTTGCTTCGTCCGAAGATGATTGAATTGATCAGAAACTCAGAGTTTGTCAGTGAAGAGATTGTCCTTAAAGTGATCCGACGAGACATGGTCATACGCTTTAATTCCCTAACTTTTGCCTGGACCGCCCTTTCGGGTTTTCAGTTCACCGGGAAACCCTTTTTTGCCCAAGTCGCCCTTTCGGGTTTTCAACTTGCCGGGTGTACAAATTTTTTTATTTTATCCCTAATTTTTTCCAGAACCTTTTGGTTCGCCGGGATGCCCTTGTTTTGCCTAGGTGTGTCAACCTAGCGGGTCTCTTATGCGTAGTATCTTTTGACTATGTCTGTGTTCGCAGGGTGTGATAGGTCGTCACCGTCCATGGTGGTTAAGATCATTGCCGCACCAAAAAAGATGTTCTTGATTACAAATGGTCCTTCATAGGTAGGAGTCCATTTTCCCCTGGGATCACTTTGTGGCAAGATGATGCGCTTGATCACTAGATCTCCAACTTGATACACTTGGCGTCTGACTTTCTTGTTGAAGGTCTTGATCATCCGTTTTTGATACGTCTGACCATGGCAAACAGTAGTAAGCCTATTTTCATCAATTAAGTTCAATTAATCAAGTCGGGTATGGATCTAATCGTCTTTACTCAAACCTGCATCTTTCATGATTCTCAAAGAGGGGATCTGAACCTCAATAGGTAGAACAACCTCCATGCCATAAACCAAAGAATAGGGTGTTGCCCCAGTTGACGTGCGAGCCGTGGTACGGTACCCGTGAAGAGCAAACGGTAGCATCTCATGCCATTCCTTGTTGGTGACTGTCATCTTCTGTATGATCTTTTTAATATTTTTGTTAGCAGCTTCGACTGCACCATTCATCTTCGGCTGATAGGGGGGATGAATTGTGATGTTGAATCTTGAACTGCTTGCACAGGGCGGTGATCATAGTATTGTTAAGGTCCATAGCGTTATCAGTGATGATCCTTTCTGGGATACTGTATCGGAAAATGAGATTTTTCTTGATGAAGCGGGCAACAACATTCTTAGTCACGGATGCGAAGGAAGCTGCTTCGACCCACTTGGTAAAATAGTCAATGGCCACTAGAATGATGCGGTGTCCATTGGAGGTTGTAGGCTTGATCTCCTCAATCATATTGATTCCCCACATAGCAAAGGGCCAATGAGCTGTTAAGACATTTAGAGGAACCGGAGGCAAGTGCACCTTGTCTGCATAGATTTGACACTTATGACAGGTCCGGGAGTGTTGATAGCAGTCAGCTTCCACGGTAGACCAATAATAGCCTGCCCGTAGGATTTTCTTCGCCATCGTATACCCACTAGAGTGAGTGCCAAAGGTACCTTCATGCAATTCAGCCATGATCTTTTCAGCTTCAATCTTGTCCACACAACAGAGCAGAATAGAATCATGATTACGCTTGTACAGGATGCCATTACTTAGGAAGAACTTAGCAGAGAATCTCCTCAGGAACTTTTTGTCATTGACTGAAGCTCCTTCTGGATATTCTTGAGCCTCGAGATACCTTTTGACTTCATGAAACCAAGGTTGGTCCACTATTTCTTCGGTATTAATCTCGTGATAGTGTGCTGGTTCATACATTCGTTCAATGGTGATATGGGGAGCCTCGTTATCCCAATTAAGTTTAAACATAGATGATATTGTAGATAGAGCATCTGCTAGCTGATTTTCTTATCGCGAGAAATGCTCGAAGGTAATCTGCTCGAAATGTGGTAGCAATGTCAAAACATGTTCTTTGTAAGGGATGAGGTTTGAATGCTTAGTGTCCCATTCTCCTTTGATCTGACTGATGACCGAAGCTGAATCCCCAAACACATCCAAGGATTTGATTCCCAAGTCTATGGAAGCCTTGAGACCAAAGATGCATGCTTCGTACTCTGCCATGTTGTTCGTACAGTTGAAGCAAAGTCTGTTGGTAAAAGGAGTATGGCATCCTTCCGGAGATATAAGCACAACGCCGATACCGTTACCAAGTGAATTGGATGCCCCATCAAAGTACAGGGTCCATCGGGATCCTTGTTCAGGTCCGTCATATGGCCTGATTTCTTCAACATTGTCTAATGTCATGATGTATTTGTTAGGGAAGTCGAACTTCATGGATTGATAATCTTCTACAGCTTGATGGGCCAGAGGATCAGCTAGCACACTCCCCGCATCGATCAATAATAGCTATCTCATCCAAACCTCTGCAAGTCCAAATGATGTCTTTATCGGTGAGAGACATTAACCTATGAGCCCAACCTCTTCCTTCTTGGTTCTTTAGTATGAACTTAGGGAGGTGCGAAATAAACCACCTCACCAACAAAGGGATACAACACCATAGGGTTCCTCGTCTTCGGGTAGTACGAGCATGAAGTTGTTGCAAGATGTCACCCAAGAGAGTGGGCACAGGATTCTGAGACATAAAGATCCTTATGGCAGTGACATTGATGAAGTTGTCAGGATTAGGAAACAGGACTAACCCATAGATTAGGAGAGCCAAGATGTCTTCATATGCCCTAAAGTCCAGGTCATTCCAGAAATTGTTAGCTTTACCAATCAGAAACTTGGCCAAGAAACCCTTAACTCCGCTTCTAGTTACCCAGTTGTCTCTTACCTCTTGATGGGTCAGGGGAAGTGCTGCAGCAACATCCTCAAGCCTGAGGGTCTTTTCCCAACCAGTAAAGGGAGTCTGATCCAAGATAGGGATACCAAGCAAATCAGAGAACTCTTCCAGGGTAGGGACCAGCTGGAAGTCTTGAAAGGTGAAGCACTGGTACAGAGGGTCATAGAACTGGGTCAGAACACTCATCAACTGTTGATCCCGCTTTGCAATGACTAAATTGAGAAGAGAACCATGCCTCTGGATGAAGGAAGTGGCATTTGGAATTCTGCTAACCAACTCCTCAAGCAACTCAGGTGAATGAACAAAGTTGAATCGGATAGTATTCCTTCGCACATGCATCATGATGTCCTACAAAACAGAGCAAAGGTGAAACCCTCTTGTCTTTGAAATGGTCAGTCCTTATGCAGGATGCATGCAATGCTCATGATGCTATGATGTTATGATAAAGCACACCACATATAGTTACAAAGACAAACATGTAAGGCACACAAGTCACACAAGGCAAGCCCCTAAAGTTTAGGCCAGCATGAGGTCTAGGTACTACCCTCTTTCAGTTTGTTGGTTCATACCTGTCCTAATCAAAAGTAACCGGGTTCTTAGAGGATCCCAATAT
This sequence comes from Vicia faba, assembly GCA_948472305.1. NCBI lineage: Eukaryota > Viridiplantae > Streptophyta > Magnoliopsida > Fabales > Fabaceae > Vicia > Vicia faba. Next base: position 1,231,461,382 of record OX451736.1, on the reverse strand, counting down.
CATTGACTACCCTCAATCGGTCATAACTCCAGCATCGCAATCTTTTCTTGCAGCCAGAACCATCACGAGAGTTTAGCCTCAATGGGCGTAGCATACTGCTACAATTCTAAAGGCCAAGTTGTGTCAATTAAGGTTCTAAGGTTGTTGGTGCTTAATGACTCCTTAGAAGACCCATATTCTCCTCGTTGCGACACAAGGGATATCGGTACAGACTAAGGTGCCACACCAACGTAGCCACTGCTTCACCTGTGTCGGTCTACGCCGGACAGGTCCCTCACAGCTTATGCTACCTAAACAGGGTATCCCCAGATCCGGGTTAGGATCTATGTATCTCCGATGCAACCCACAATAGTAAAGCAAGCAAAGAAGACAATTGAAAACACAGTTATGAACTAGCCCTAAGGTACACCTCACTTTAAAATTTTCCCCAGCAGAGTCGCCAGTTCTGTGATCGGTGGATCTGGAACTGACTGTTTAACGCTGGTTCGCGAAATGTCGCGGAAGCAAGAGTCGCCACCGTCTTTTATTTTCTCCAAATGGAAAGGACAAAAGCACAGAAAAATTCCTTAAAGAGATTGCTCTCGGTTCGGGAGGTAGATTATAGAAAGGGAAGGTGTTAGCACCCTTTCTATCCATGGTTATCCATGGGCTCTTAGATACTTGCTCATTTGTGTTTTCAAAAATGGTTTGTTTGCTTTTCGACTGTGGGTTTTAAAAAGTTTCTTTGAAAATTTCAGTTCGACTCTTGTATCGGTCCTCAAGAGTGTTTGAAAAATTGCTTTCGAAAGCTTTTGAAAAGGTGTCGGTGTGAAAAGTATTTTTTATTTGTTTTTGAAATTAGAGCAAGTATCTAGAGTCGTCTAACTACCCTAAGGAATTCGTCTGTGTAAATGTCCTTTAAAGTAGTGCCATCCCACCATTGAGAGGTAGGTAGCACCACCGTTGGAGGTGTTCGGGTCAATTCGAAGGTTCGGGACATGGTGATCACCAGAGCAATGGGAAGACACCTTAGAAGCTACCCTCATGCCAGGTTCCCGGATCATGAGGACTTACTAAGACATCCTCTACTCGACGATCACCTTTCGAGGCAAGGCAACAGTGAGGCGTACCCTAGGGGTGGTGTGTGATTTGTGTGTCATGGATGATGAATCATGGAAGAAAAATGGGCCCATTAGCAATTTTAGGTCATTTGAATCAATGTTGACTTTTCAAAATATCCAAAAATTTCCCAACTTCCACAAGGCATAACTTGCTCAATTTTTAAGCTTTTCTCATGTTCTTGGACATTTTGGAAAGGTCTTTGAGTCCTCTAACCAATGCCTTTGGTCCCATGTCATTTTGATTTACCAATCTCAAGTTATGGCCTTTGACTTAAAGTCCCTTTTTGTTGACTTTTGAAAATGACCTATAATGTTGAAATTGATAACTTTTTGTGAGAGCATTTCTTGGACTTTAAGTATGAAGATGGGTTGTAGGAAATGTCTTTCTCTTTAAAATGAGCTTTGGATGGAATTTTTCTGATAATCCATGTGAAAGTTATGCCCTGGTCAATTTCAGTTGACTTTTTCAACTGTCCAAATAAGGAAACTTTTGCATCTTGATGATTTCTGAGCCAAATTTTGAGAATCATGATCAAGTATTGATCAAATGATGTTTGTGGCTTCAAAATGATATGTTGACCAAAAATTTGAACTTTTGACTGCCAAATGACCATTTTGCCCCTACAGTTGACTGTAGTGCAATTTAGGGTTTTGACTGTGCAATTTTGTGCTGAATGCCTTGAAACTTGATATGAGGATGCTTGACCATATTTGTAGGTATATGAGACTTGATTGGGCCCTTGATAACTTCCTTTTCTTGATCAGACTCAAACCCTAGTTTTGACTATATAGGAGGCCTTTGCACTGTGCAACCCTTGGGGAATTTTGAGACTTGATTTGGCAATTTCTTGAAGAATATGGGAGGGCAAATTTTGGGGTACAACAGTTGCCCCTGTTCAATCTTCTTAGACCTGAGGATGCAGATTGGCGGACGTGCCTTTCGTAATCCGAGGGTAGAAGATGATTGAACACTAGAGTGCCCAGAAATTTGCGCTCACATAGTAGCAGTGATGATGGGAATGGGCTTATAGATGCCATTTGAGGATTGATGAATAGGATGATGGGCTTATAGATGCCATCTGGATGTTGATCGCGTAAGAGATTCCTTAGCGAGAACCTGCATACCTGCAAAAGAAACATGAGTACCTGACACGTTGCAGGAGTTGATTTCAGATGCTTGGTATAGATGTGTCCTGACTGGTTACAGGAGCTGAGTCTGGAGCTTCAAACGGCGATGAATGAACCAGGGATGGTTACTGCCTTAGCATGAATGGTAAGAGAATCTTGGACGATTACTACCCCAACAGGAACGCTGAGAGAATCTTGGGTGTCTTCTATTGGGATAAGAATCAGGGAGATCTTAGGGTCGATCTGACTGAACCAGAGAAGGCCTTTGACTGGATAAGAATCAGGAAAATCTTAGGGTCGATTTAACTGAACCGGACAAGGTCTTGGAATCTTCAACTGGATAAGCATCAGGGAGATCTTAGGGTCGATCTGACTGAAGCAGAGAAGGCCTTTGACTGGATAAGCATCAGGAAAATCTTAGGGTCGATTTAACTGAACCGGACAAGGTCTTGGAATATCTTCAACTGGATAAGCATCAGGGAGATCTTAGGGTCGATCTGACTGAACCAGAGAAGGCCTTTGACTGGATAAGCATCAGGAAAATCTTAGGGTCGATTTAACTGAACCGGACAAGGTCTTAGAATATCTTCAACTGGATAAGCATCAGGGAGATCTTAGGGTCGATCTGACTGAACCAGAGAAGGCCTTTGACTGGATAAGCATCAGGAAAATCTTAGGGTCGATTTAACTGAACCGGACAAGGTCTTGGAATATCTTCAACTGGATAAGCATCAGGGAGATCTTAGGGTCGATCTGACTGAACCAGAGAAGGCCTTTGACTGGATAAGCATCAGGAAAATCTTAGGGTCGATTTAACTGAACCAGACAAGGTCTTGGAATATAGCTGAGAACTTAACTGGATCTTTCCTGAAAGGTAGAAGTCAGTCATATGCAATGCATGATATGAATCAAGCAATGATGTTCTCAACATAAATGAAATTTGTAAGATATGATGCGTATGTGCATGCTATAATGTATGGAAATGCGATGTTTTGTGTATGTTTTTGTCTAGGAAAGTGAATCCTTGACGGGTGCCGGGAAGTCGTATCCTGGGCTGATGTTGAGGAATAGATTTTTCTTCCGCTGGGGATGATAACTGCAAGAATACCGGTAGGAGAAGATGACTCTGTTGCGGAATAAACTTGGCAAATAGAGGATTCTGCGGGGAGAAAAGATACTCTAGCGACCATGCTGGGAAGCAACACTCTGTGGGAAGAGGGATGCCTTGCTGAGTGTTGATAATAATTTGCTGGGGATACCCTTGTTGTTAGAAGTGTTGATAGACTTCGCTGGGGATAAGAAGGCTTCGTTGACGACGCTCTTTCCGTGGCTTTTGGCTGAGGATAACCCAGTTATATCCTGTTACGGAAATAACTCTTTGAATAAAGCCGGACGACGCGTTCGTGCTCTGCGAGGATAAGCTTCCAGAATTTACTGGGGATAAGCTTACTGCTTGGGGAGATATGAATTCCATCTTTCCTGGGGAACTGGATTGGACTGGACTCTTCTGGGGGGTTTTGGAACTGCGGGGGAGTGATTCCTTTGAATGTTGATATACCACCGGGGAACAATCTTTAGACCAAGACTGCCGGGGATGCTTGTTAAGAATATGTATGCTGCTGGGGAATGTTGAGATCTGCTGGAGGATACTCAACTTCCTTGAGATTTGATAACTCTGCTTGGAGAAGAATGCCCTGACTGCTGGCTCTCTGGGGAATTAAAATGTACTGGTCATGTTCTTTAGCTGAACCTACCTTGGTACCTTGGAGGATAGAACAATTAGACTGCTCAGACAACTCTTTATTGCCCCTGTTTCTAGTGTCACCTGTAATTAATCCTTTTGTCTCGTATGCAAATATTTATGAGTTAGCAAATTATTGTCAATGCATATATCACAAATTGAACCTTGGACGTTCTTCGCAAAACAAAACAGAAAAAAGAAAAATACTTGGCACGTTTAACTGAAAATATATTTGTATTGATTTTGAATGGCCTGAAAATAGGCGTTTTGTATACAAGAGGCTGACGTCCTAGTAAGAGGAACGCCGCCGAACAAGAGAGTTTATACAAATTTTGTACAAAAGAAAATAAAACAGTTGTGTGAAATATGAATGATCCACTAGATTTCAACTCTGCTATTGCCTTTATAACTCCGAGCGTCTCATCACTTGATGACCTTGGTTGAAGGTGAAGCTGACTGATCGATGCCGTCTGAACTTGATGTAGATACCGGATTTTGGACGCAAAGTGATCCAATGAGACATAGTATTACGCTTTTATCCCTAATTTTTGCCTGGACCGCCCTTTCGGGTTTTCAGTCCACCGGGATACCCATTTTTGCCCAAGCCGCCTTTTCAGGTTTTCGACTTGCCGGGTGTACAGATTTTTTTCCATTTTCATCCCTTCATTTTGCCCGAACCCTTTTGGTTCGACGGGAAGCCCTAATTTTTGCCTAGGCATGTCAGCCTAGCGGGTCTTTTTTATGCGTAGTATCTTTTTACTATGTCTGCATTGGCGGGGTGAGGAAGGTCGTCACCATCCATGTTGGTCAATATCATGGCTCCTCCTGAGAACACATGCTTAACCACAAATGGCCCTTCGTACGTAGGGGTCCATTTTCCCCTTGGATCACTCTGAGGAAGGATGATTCTCTTGATTACCAGATCCCCAACTTGATATTCCTGTGGTCTGACTTTTTTGTTAAATGCCCTGATCATCCGTTTCTGATACGTCTGACCATGGCAGATAGCAGCAAGTCTCTTTTCATCAATGAGGTTGAGCTGATCAAGTCGTGTCTGGATCCAATCATCTTCGTTCAGATTTGCATCCTTCATTATCCGGAGAGAGGGTATTTGCACTTCGATCGGTAAGACTGCCTCCATACCATAAACCAGAGAGAAAGGAGTTGCCCCGGTTGACGTCCTAGCTGAGGTTCGGTACCCATGTAGAGCGAACGGTAACATCTCGTGCCAATATTTATAAGTCACTGTCATCTTTTGCACGATTTTCTTGATGTTCTTATTTGCTGCTTCTACAGCCCCATTCATCTTCGGTCTGTAAGGAGAAGAATTGTGGTGCTGTATCTTGAACTGTTCGCAGAGCTCGGCGATCATCTTATTGTTCAGATTGGTACCGTTATCTGTAATAATCCGCTCAGGGACACCGTACCGACAGATCAGGTTGTGCCGAATGAACCGTGCCACAACAGTCTTGGTTACCGTAGCATAGGATGCTGCCTCAACCCACTTCGTAAAATAATCAATCGCCACTAAGATGAAGCGATGTCCATTAGATGCCGTAGGTTTTATCTCACCGATCATGTCTATGCCCCACATTGCAAACGGCCAAGGTGCAGTCAGAACATTCAGGGGAACCGGAGGAACATGCACCTTGTCTGCATAAATCTGGCACTTGTGGCATGTCCTGGAATGTTGGTAACAATCAGCTTCCATTGTGGACCAGTAATATCCTGCCCGTAGGATCTTCTTAGCCATAGTGTGTCCACTGGAATGTGTACCAAAGGTCCCTTCATGTAGCTCTTCCATGATCCTTCCTGCTTCAGTCTTATCCACACAACGCAGTAAGGTTGAATCATGGTTTCGCTTATACAAGATGTCGTTGCTAAGGAAGAACTTGGCTGCAAACCTCCTCAGGAATTTCTTATCATTGACAGAGGCACCTTCAGGGTATTCCTGAGCTTCCAGATATCTCTTCACTTCGTGGTACCAAGGCTTCTCAGTCACCAATTCAGTTTCGAGATCACAACAGTATGCCGGTTCGTCCAGTTTCCAGATGATGATCCGGGGAGCCTCATTATCCCATTTGACCTTGAACATTGAAGACATTGTAGCTAACGCGTCCGCTAGCTGATTCTCTTCTCTTGGAAAGTGCCCAAAGGTTATCTCTGTGAAGTGGGGGATCAGGGTCAACACACATTCTCTGTAAGGAATCAGGTTTGGATGTTTCGTATCCCACTCTCCTTTGATCTGATTGATCACAAGAGCGGAATCTCCGAAGACACTCAGAAACTTGATCCTTAGGTCGATCGCAGCCTGAAGACCCATGATGCACGCCTCATACTCCGCCATGTTGTTGGTACAGTTGAAACACAGCCGGGCAGTGAGTGGAGTATGAGTACCTTGTGGAGATATGATTATGGCGCCGATACCATTTCCCAAAGCATTGGAGGCTCCGTCAAAGTGCATAGACCATCAGGATCCTGGTTCAGGTCCTTCATCCGGTCCAGGTACTTCACAATCAGTCACTATCATAATGCTTTCATCCGGAAACTCGAAGTTCATTGATTGATAGTCATCTACAGCTTGATGTGCCAGGTGGTCTGCCAATACACTTCCCTTGATGGCTTTCTGGGTTGTATATTGAATGTCGTATTCCGTCAAGATCATTTGCCATCTTGCAATTCTCCCAGACAGAGCAGGCTTTTCGAATATGTACTTTATCGGATCCATCTATGAGATCAACAAGGTAGTGTGAGTCAGCATATACTGTCTCAGCCGGCGAGCAGCCCATACCAAAGCGCAGCAAGTTTTCTCAAGCAGTGAGTATCGGGTCTCACAGTCGGTAAACTTTTTGCTAAGGTAATAAATGGCATGCTCTTTTTGGCCAGACTCGTCATGCTGCCCCAGCACACACCCCATTGAGTTGTCGAGCACTGTTAGGTATAGTATCAGAGGTCTCCCTTCAACCGGTGGCATAAGGATAGGTGGTTCTTGGAGATACTCTTTGATTCTGTTAAAAGCAGCCTGACATTCATCGTTCCAACGTACTACCTGATCTTTCTTCAGCAGCTTGAAGATTGGCTCACAAGTAGCAGTCAGATGTGAGATGAAGCGAGCAATGTAATTCAGGCGTCCTAAAAAGCCTCTGACCTCCTTCTCTGTCCTGGGAACCGGCATCTCTTGAATAGCTTTGACCTTAGCAGGGTCCACTTGAATACCTTTATCACTGACCACGAAGCCTAGCAATTTCCCAGATCTTACCCCGAAGGTGCACTTGTTCGGGTTCAATCTCAGCTTATACAGTTTCAACCGGTCAAACAATTTTTGCAGATGATCTAGATGCTCTTCCTTAGTCTGGGACCTCGCGATCATGTCGTCCACATACACCTCTATCTCGTGATGGATCATGTCATGAAATAAGGCAACCATGGCACGTTGGTAGGTTGCCCCAGCATTCTTCAACCCGAATGGCATGACCTTGTAACAGAAGGTGCCCCACTGAGTAACAAATGTAGTCTTTTCCATGTCTTCAGGTGCCATCTTAATCTGATTGTAACCTGAAAATCCATCCATGAAAGAGAATACTTTGTGCTGAGCTGTATTATCGACAAGGACATCAATGTGAGGTAGGGGGAAGTCATCCTTGGGACTGGCCCTGTTCAGATCCCTGTAGTCGACACACATTCTGACCTTACCGTCCTTCTTAGGTACCGGCACCACATTAGCAACCCACTGAGGGTAAGAAGTCACTGCAAGAAACCCAGCATCAAACTGTTTCATGACTTCGGCTTTAATCTTCTCAGACATCTCTGGACGCATCCGACGGACCTTTTGTTTAACTGGAGGGCAGTCTTCCCTAGTTGGCAAGTGATGGACCACAATATCGGTATCCAACCCGGGCATGTCTTTGTAGGACCAGGCAAAGATCTCCATATAATCATGCAGCATCTTGGTTAACCGTTGCTTCACGCTGAGCTCTAGGTTGGCACCAATCTTTACCTCTTTCCTGTCTGCCTCAGTACCCAGGTTGATTGTTTCCACTGGCTCTTCATGGGGTTGAGTTGCCCTCTCTTCCTGAAGCAACAGTCTTGCAAGCTCGCCAGGCACTTCGCAATCATCTTCACCTTCGTCTTCGGCTAAGTTGATCGGATTTTCGAAGTCATAATTGGCATTAGCAGAGTCGTTACCAGTAAGATCCAGAGTGGATTGGAACCTGTATGAGTGAGTGTGTATGTAAATACAGCTGTTTTGAAATATATGTAAAGGAAAGAAAGACAGAAAAGGAGCACAATATTTGTAATGCGAAAATACGTCCAAGATTTTCATTCATGATATATGAAATGACAATTTATATGCCCTCACAAATGATACCACGGTGCCTCGGGTAAGACACCGGGCCAAAGAGTTTATTATTGTTTATTACAAAATAACAAAACAAAAAAATTTATTACTGCGTCACAAAGGTAACAGGAGTATGGTCTTTAGCAATCCAATTGTTCAACCCGCCTTCAGCCGTTGGATAGATCCATCTATTGAATTCAGCCTCATCCACTCCATTGCCTTCCCCAACAGCATTCACTCCTGAGCGTGTAATGAATACCGGAGGTCTTCCGATCTTCGCTTTCCTCATAGCTTTCTGACCTTCTGTAGTAAAACCCAGCCCAAATTTATCAGTCTTCTGAGTAAAGTTTGGAAGTCTGCCCCAGTTGGCACTTTCACTCTTCTGAACCACAGCCCGGGCATCCTTTAGGGAAGCCATCTTCAAAGGAACAAATTCTTCTGCTGTTTCTGACGCTGCTGTAATTGGAAGCACCTCCTCAAAATGCTGAAAGGGGGTTTCAATAAACTCCCCATCCATCTCAATGTATCTGAAGGAGTTCAGGTGGCTCACCATATATTCCTCCTCTCCCTGCACAGTGACGATCTTCCCTCTGACGGGGTACTTCAGCTTCTGATGCAAGGTAGAGGTCACTGCCCCAGCCTTATGTATCCAAGGTCGACCCAGTAGACAAGAGTAAGATGGACGGATATCCATCACATAAAAAGTGGAGTCGAACACCTGAGAGCCCACACGAATCGGAATGTCAACCTCTCCATGAACCATCCTCTTTGAACCATCAAAGGCCCTGACGATGATATTGCTGGGTTTTAATTCCAGGCCTTCACAATCTAGACGGTCCAAAGCCTTCTTGGGTAGCACATTCAAAGATGAACCAGTATCCACCAACACATGTGCCAAGGTAGTGCCCCTGCATTCAATAGAGACATGCAGAGCATCATTATGGTCTCTCCCCTTTGCGGTCAAGTCAGCATCTGAGAAACCCAAGCCATTGTCTGCCGTCAGATTTGCTATGCAATCAGTGAACTGGACTGCAGATGTCTCATGTGGCACATGGGCCGTCTTGAGGAATGAGATTAAGGCCTTGGCATGGGCCTCGGAGCACAGCAATAAAGAGAGCATGGAGATTTTAGAGGGCGTATGCCCCAGCTGTTCCACCACATTGAAGTCACTCTTCCTTATAATTTTTAGAATCTCCTCCATCTCTTGTTGGGAGGCCTCAGCAGTTATGGGTACAGGTGCCTCCATCTGGGCAGGCTCAACCTCAACTCCTTTGCCTCGGGCATTGGATGACTCGGCAGCAGGAGAAACAATTGGATCAGCAGCAGGAACAGGTATATTTGTAGGAGTTATCAGGAGCGGTCTTCGGGCAGCAGGCGGTGCAATGTCAGGCGAGAAGAGCCTGCCACTGCGGGTAACTTTGGCTGGGCCAGTGATGTCACAAATGCTGGCGCCAGCGTTGAACTCTTGCTTAATCCCATTTAAATATACGTCTTCCTCATAGTGCCAAGGGACAGCTTTATCAGATACATAGGGCAGGGGCCCCGGAACGGTGATAATAACAGGTGCAACGGTCATGATTTGAACGGGCTTCTTCGGGAGAGCCGGGATTGGATTATTGAAGATAGTCACCACAGAAACTTCTTCCATAGCAGACTTCTTAAACAGAATCTCCTTGCTATCCATTAGGCTTTGGATGCCTAATTTTAGCAAGGGACAACCAGATAGGGACACAGCACAGAACAGGCAACCCTCACTGCAACCCGGAAATAAACCGGCCAGCAGCAGGTTCTTTTTGACAGTCTTCAGAGGAGTGGCTAGATCATCCACAGAAATGGCATAAACATCTTCATCCACAGCATTTACCCCATGCTGAGGCATAGGAGCAGTAACTACATTCGGCTTCGCAGGCGCTTCGAACTGTATCTCCTTTGCGTCGATAAGGTCTTGCACCTTATTTTTTAACGCCCAACAGTCATCAGTAGAATGCCCCGGGCTATCTGAATGGTAGGCACAACGAGCATTCGGATTGTACTTGGGGGATGCAGTGTTTGGAAACTTCGGCGCCTCCCTGACAGTCACTAAATTGGTTGAGAGCAACTGTGGCAGGATCTGCGACAAAGTCATGTTTAAGCGGGTGAATTCTCTCCGGGGTCTTTCAACCTTTTGGGGATTAGTTGGCCGAGGAGCGGCAGCAGGCTTAGCAATCATTACCGCACTGACAGATTGGCGGCGCTCAGGTCTCTCTGATTTCCTGGAACCATATACGGCACTGGCCTCCTTCTTGAAGGGTTTCTTCTCAGAACTAGATGATGTACCCTTCGAAATTTTACCAGACTTTAACCCAGCTTCAATTCTCTCTCCAGTCAGAATCAAATCAGTGAACCCAGCAGAAGAATTCCCAATGAGATGGTTGAAAAACGGCCCAGATAGGGTCCCCAAGAACATGTCTACCAACTCCCGGTCAGTCAATGGTGGTTGTACCCTGCCAGCCAGGTCTCTCCACTTCTGAGCGTACTCCTTAAAACCTTCGCTTGCACCTAACGACATACCCTGAAGTTGGGTACGTGTGGGGGCAAGGTCGGCATTATATTGATACTGCTTGTAGAAAGCAGTAGCCAACTCCTCCCAGTTACGAACCTTGGTCCCATCCAGCTGATAGAACCATTCGAGATGAGTCCCTGAAAGACTCTCCTGGAAGAAGTGGATCCACAAATTCTTATCCGCAGAGTACGGCTGAATTTTCCGAACATAGGACCTTAGATGCAGCTTGGGACAAGACGCCCCGTCATACTTAGAGAAGGATGGTGCTTTGAACTTGTGAGGGATAATCACACCAGTTGACAAACCCAGATCTCCGAAATCCAGCCCAGGTACCTGTTGAACCTCCATAGCTTTCAACCTATCCTCCAGTTGCTTGTATCGGTCTTCGGCCGGAGGGTACTGCTCTTCATCAAAATCTGTCTCGTTGTTAGAGACTACCGGACTAGGAACCCTTGCTTCTGCCTGAGGAGAATTCTTGTCAACAGAAGAACCAGCCTCTTCCTGTTGCAGAGTATTGTTAAACCTTCGGCCTGAGTTGAACAGAACAGTTCTTCTCTTCTTCTTCTTTTCCTTCTTCAGGAGCATAGCCTTCAGTTCTTCTTGGCCTTGAGCTAGACCCTTGATTAATTTTTGAAACTGCGCATTTTGCGCCTGAAGAGCCTTGATTGATGTCTCGGTTGATGCAGAGTCGGTATTCATGATGCTGAAATAAACAGCGAAGAACTGTAAGCGACCTGAAAAGGGGAAAAACCTGTTATGCACATGATGTATGAAATGCGTATGGATTATGTTTTCAAAGACAATCGGGAATCAACTTTGTAAACAAAAAAGGAACACACTTCATTAGATTTTGCTTTGCAACTGAAATTATTCGACAGGTTGCCCTTAGGCGTTACATGAAAGGAAATACTAAAAAGGAAGTAAAACTGTAAAAACACATCTGGAGCTCATTATTGATCCCATGGTCTCCTCTTCTCAGTACGGATGTAGGCATTCAGAGCTCTCTCATTCTCCAACTGTTTTGTCAACTTCCGGATCTTTAATTCCTGCTCGTTGAACTTTTCCCGGTAAGAATCCCGCTCTTCTCGCAGTTGCGACCAAGATCTCTTCAACGTCTCATAATCAGTAGGTATCTGAGGAGGAAGGACAGTTGGAGGAACACCATCTTTATCAGGACACTCAAGAATGACGGGTCTGGCAGCTTCATACGGCATACCTAACTTCTGAGCACGGATGCGAACCCATTTGTAGTAGGCTTCCATAGGTAAAGAAGTCTTTGGCCCTAACTCTTGTGGGTCAGCTTTATGAACTTTGTCCCAAGACTTGATGAACCTACGACGCAGCTCGTCACTATCCACCTAAAACTCGAAACTGATGTGAGGCACCAACATCTCATGGGGGCCTGCTCTTCTTGCTCTCCCAAACTGACGGAGTGCTAGACATGGATTGTAAGAGATCCCTCCTTGAGTACCAATCAGAGGAACATTAGGATACTCCCCGCATCGATCAATAATAGTTATCTCATCCAAACCTCTGCAAGTCCAAATGATGTCTTTATCGGTGAGAGACATTAACCTATGAGCCCAACCTCTTCCTTCTTGGTTCTTTAGTATGAACTTAGGGAGGTGCGAAATAAACCACCTCACCAACAAAGGGATACAACACCATAGGGTTCCTCGTCTTCGGGTAGTACGAGCATGAAGTTGTTGCAAGATGTCACCCAAGAGAGTGGGCACAGGATTCTGAGACATAAAGATCCTTATGGCAGTGACATTGATGAAGTTGTCAGGATTAGGAAACAGGACTAACCCATAGATTAGGAGAGCCAAGATGTCTTCATATGCCCTAAAGTCCAGGTCATTCCAGAAATTGTTAGCTTTACCAATCAGAAACTTGGCCAAGAAACCCTTAACTCCGCTTCTAGTTACCCAGTTGTCTGTTACCTCTTGATGGGTCAGGGGAAGTGCTGCAGCAACATCCTCAAGCCTGAGGGTCTTTTCCCAACCAGTAAAGGGAGTCTGATCCAAGATAGGGATACCAAGCAAATCAGAGAACTCTTCCAGGGCAGGGACCAGCTGGAAGTCTTGAAAGGTGAAGCACTGGTACAGAGGGTCATAGAACTGGGTCAGAACACTCATCAACTGTTGATCCCGCTTTGCAATGACTAAACTGAGAAGAGAACCATGCCTCTGGATGAAGGAAGTGGTATTTGGAATTCTGCTAACCAACTCCTCAAGCAACTCAGGTGAATGAACAAAGTTGAATCGGATAGTATTCCTTCGCACATGCATCATGATGTCCTACAAAACAGAGCAAAGGTGAAACCCTCTTGTCTTTGAAATGGTCAGTCCTTATGCAGGATGCATGCAATGCTCATGATGCTATGATGTTATGATAAAGCACACCACATATAGTTACAAAGACAAACATGTAAGGCACACAAGTCACACAAGGCAAGCCCCTAAAGTTTAGGCCAACATGAGGTCTAGGTACTACCCTCTTTCAGTTTGTTGGTTCATACCTGTCCTAATCAAAAGTAACCGGGTTCTTAGAGGATCCCAATATCATTGACTACCCTCAATCGATAATAACTCCAGCATCGCAATCTTTTCTTGCGGCCAGAACCATCACGAGAGTTTAGCCTCAATGGGCGTAGCATACTGCTACAATTCTAAAGGCCAAGTTGTGTCAATTAAGGTTCTAAGGTTGTTGGTGCTTAATGACTCCTTAGAAGACCCATATTCTCCTCGTTGCGACACAAGGGATATCGGTACAGACTAAGGTGCCACACCAACGTAGCCACTGCTTCACCTGTGTCGGTCTACGCCGGACAGGTCCCTCACAGCTTATGCTACCTAAACAGGGTATCCCCAGATCCGGGTTAGGATCTATGTATCTCCGATGCAACCCACAATAGTAAAGCAAGCAAAGAAGACAATTGAAAACACAGTTATGAACTAGCCCTAAGGTACACCTCACTTTAAAATTTTCCCCAGCAGAGTCGCCAGTTCTGTGATCGGTGGATCTGGAACTGACTGTTTAACGCTGGTTCGCGAAATGTCGCGGAAGCAAGAGTCGCCACCGTCTTTTATTTTCTCCAAATGGAAAGGACAAAAGCACAGAAAAATTCCTTAAAGAGATTGCTCTCGGTTCGGGAGGTAGATTATAGAAAGGGAAGGTGTTAGCACCCTTTCTATCCATGGTTATCCATGGGCTCTTAGATACTTGCTCATTTGTGTTTTCAAAAATGGTTTGTTTGCTTTTCGACTGTGGGTTTTAAAAAGTTTCTTTGAAAATTTCAGTTCGACTCTTGTATCGGTCCTCAAGAGTGTTTGAAAAATTGCTTTCGAAAGCTTTTGAAAAGGTGTCGGTGTGAAAAGTATTTTTTATTTGTTTTTGAAATTAGAGCAAGTATCTAGAGTCGTCTACCTACCCTAAGGAATTCGTCTGTGTAAATGTCCTTTAAAGTAGTGCCATCCCACCATTAAGAGGTAGGTAGCACCACCGTTGGAGGTGTTCGGGTCAATTCGAAGGTTCGGGACATGGTGATCACCAGAGCAATGGGAAGACACCTTAGAAGCTACCCTCATGCCAGGTTCCCAGATCATGAGGACTTACTAAGACATCCTCTACTCGACGATCACCTTTCGAGGCAAGGCAACAGTGAGGCGTACCCTAGGGGTGGTGTGTGATTTGTGTGTCATGGATGATGAATCATGGAAGAAAAATGGGCCCATTATCAATTTTAGGTCATTTGAATCAATGTTGACTTTTCAAAATATCCAAAAATTTCCCAACTTCCACAAGGCATAACTTGCTCAATTTTTAAGCTTTTCTCATGTTCTTGGACATTTTGGAAAGGTCTTTGAGTCCTCTAACCAATGCCTTTGGTCCCATGTCATTTTTATTTACCAATCTCAAGTTATGGCCTTTGACTTAAAGTCCCTTTTTGTTGACTTTTGAAAATGACCTATAATGTTGAAATTGATAACTTTTTGTGAGAGCATTTCTTGGACTTGAAGTATGAAGATGGGTTGTAGGAAATGTCTTTCTCTTTAAAAGGAGCTTTGGATGGAATTTTTCTGATAATCCATGTGAAAGTTATGCCCTGGTCAATTTCAGTTGACTTTTTCAGCTGTCCAAATAAGGAAACTTTTGCATCTTGATGATTTCTGAGCCAAATTTTGAGAATCGTGATCAAGTATTGATCAAATGATGTTTGTGGCTTCAAAATGATATGTTGACCAAAAATTTGAACTTTTGACTGCCAAATGACCATTTTGCCCCTACAGTTGACTGTAGTGCAATTTAGGGTTTTGACTGTGCAATTTTGTGCTGAATACCTTGAAACTTGATATGAGGATGCTTGACCATATTTGTAGGTATATGAGACTTGATTGGGCCCTTGATAACTTCCTTTTCTTGATCAGACTCAAACCCTAGTTTTGACTATATAGGAGGCCTTTGCACTGTGCAACCCTTGGGGAATTTTGAGACTTGATTTGGCAATTTCTTGAAGAATATGGGAGGGAAAATTTTGGGGTACAACAGGTGTCATCAAGACAGGAGGCTCTAGTAAATACTCCTTGATTTTGTCTAAAGTAATCTGACATTCATCATTCCACTTGACTACTTGATCTTTCTTCAACAGCTAGAAGATTGGTTCACAAGTAGATGTTAGGTGAGAGATGAATCTGGCAATATAGTTTAGGCGTCCCAAAAAACCTTTGACATCCTTCTCAGTGCGAGGAGCATGCATTTCTTGTATTGCTTTAACCATGGCAGGATCAACCTCGATTCCTTTGTTGCTGACAATGAAACCTAAGAGTTTACCGGACCGGACTCCGAACGTGCACTTGTTTGGGTTCAACCTTAGTTTGTACTCCTTCAATCAGACAAACAGCTTTTGCAAGTGATCAATGTTTTCTTCTTCAGTTTGTGATCGGGCTATCATGTCATCTACGTAGACCTCTATCTCATGATGTATCATATCATGAAACAAAGCTACCATGGCGCGTTGATAGGTTGCCCTGGCATTCTTCAGTCCGAATGACATCACTTTGTAGCAGAACATACCCCAATGTGTGACAAATGTAGTTTTCTCCATGTCCTCAGGTGCCATTTTGATCTGGTTATAGCCTGAGAATCCGTCCATGAAAGAAAATACTTTATGCTGGGTTGTATTGTCAACCAGAATGTCAATGTGTGGAAGTGGAAAATCATCTTTAGGGCTGGCCCTGTTTAAATCTTTATAATCCACACACATTCTCACTTTGCCGTCCTTTTTAGGCACGGGAACAATGTTGGCGGCCCATTGAAGATAGGAAGTAACAGCCAGAAATCCAGCATTGAACTGTTTCATAACTTCCGCTTTGATCTTCTCTGACATGTCAGGTCTCATGCGGCAGACTTTTTGTTTCACTGGTGGACAGTCTTCTCTTGTGGGTAGATGATGTACCACGATGTCTGTATCGAGTCCCGGCATGTCTTCGTATAACCAGGAAAAGATCTCAACATAATCGTGCAATAGCTGAATTAGGCGCTCCTTAACACTCGGATCTAGATTGGCACCCACTTTGATTTCCTTCTTATCTTCCTCGGTACCCAAGTTGATTGTATCCAACAGCTCCTCATGAGGCTGAATTGCTCTTTCCTCTTGCTGTAGTAATCTGGCCAATTCCTCTGGCACCTCACAATCTTCCTCACCTTCATATTCGGCTTGGTAGATCAGATCTTCAGAGTCACTGAAGGCTATAGCAGTATCGTTACCCATGGGATCCGGAATGGAAGGGTACCTGCATTTGTGAGTGTGGATGTGTGTAAGGGTATAGCCATCTTAAAACAATAAAATGTAAAAGAAATACAATGAGCATAAAATGTTTATATGTGAAAAAAGCGTCCATGATTCATTGAATGACATTTGAAGATGAAATAAAAACCCTTACAAATGGACCATCGTGCCTCGGGTAAGACACAAGGTTTTTAAAGTGTGAATTGTTCGTGAATATTACAAGTCCAACAGAAATGTAAAAGATAAATTACTGAGATATGAAAGTTATCGGGACAAGGTCTTTGGCTTCCCAGTTGCAAAGTCCTCCGCTGATAGTAGGAAATATCCAATTTTCCAAGCTGCCATCCTCTTCATCGTCTTCTACTTCATTGACGCTTCGGTTGCTAATCTTCACAGGTGGCCCCCCAGCACGGGCACGGCGCACAGCCTTCTGACCAGTTGAAGTAAACCCCAAGTCGAACTTGTCTGATTTGTACGGAATATATGGAAGTTGCCCCCAGATGGTGCATCCCACTTCTTCCACTACTTCCTTTGCATCCTTTAGAGATGACATCCGAGGTGGAGGTCTTGTGATCTTAGGAATCGAGGATACCGCCTTGGTTGCTGCTACTTCTGGAGAGACTTCTTCAAAATGTTGGAAAGGGGTCTCAATAAACTCGCCATCTAACTCCACATATCGGAAGGAATTCAGATGACTAATCATATACTCCTCCTCCCCGTGGACAGTTATGATTTTCCCTTGGACAGGGTACTTCAACATCTGATGTAAGGTGGAGGTGACAGCACCGGCGTTGTGGATCCAAGGGCGTCCCAACAGACAGGAATAAGAAGGACGGATTTCCATCACATAGAAGGTTGAGTTGAACACCTGGGTTCCCACCTTTATTGGGATGTCCACCTCCCCGTGGACCATCCTCTTTGAACCATCAAAAGCTCTCACCACTATATTACTGGGTTTTAAAGTCATCCCCTCGCAATCCAATTTGTCAAGGGCTTTCTTCGGCAAGACGTTCAAAGATGATCCCGTATCAACCAAGACATGGGCTAGGGTTGTTCCTCTACACTCCATTGAGACATGTAATGCCTCATTGTGTTTTCTCCCTCGGGGTGTCAAGTCAGCATCGGAGAAACCCAGGCCATTATCAGCTGTCAAACTGGCCACACAGTCCTAGAACTGGTCAGCAGACGTCTCTTATGGCACATGAGCTGTCTTCAGAAATTTTACCAGAGCTTTGGCATGCGCTTCAGAGCACAACAGCAGGGTTAGCATAGAGATCTTGGAAGGGGTATGCCCCAACTGTTCAACCACATCATAATCACTTTTCTTTATGATCCTCAGGATTTCTTTCATCTCCTTCTTGGATGTTTCAGGAATAGCTAGTGATTGAGCCTTCGTCTGGATAGGCTCCTCTTGGATGTTCTTTCCTTTATTCTCAGCAGTGGAAATGGGGATAGGGATTGTATTGTCTTTGTCGGTGGGTACGCTTGCAGGTATAATCACTGGTACATATGTAATCTTCGAAACGGCCACGGGTCTAAAGACTGTTGCTGGAGGAGCAATCTCTGAAGAGAAGATTCTTCCACTGTGGGTGATCTTGCTAGTTCCAACAATATTTCTAATATCGGAATTGTCCTCTTCGGAGCTTTCTTCTTCGGTAGTCAGTTCATCCTGTTTAATACCATGGTAGTAGATTTCTCCACCATAGTTCCATGGTACTGTTTTATCTGATTTATATGGGGCAGATCCGGGCATTGTAATCTTAAGCGGGATAGTCTTTGGAGCAGGTGTAATCCTAACGGGTCTTTTAGGGGCCCTGGAAGGATTGGCGTAGATGGTCATTATTGAAACTTCTTTAACTGGAACGGGTGAAATAGGAGCATTCTCAAACAAAATTTCTTGGTTATCCATCATTCGTTGGATACCTTTCTTCAACAGAGGGCAGTCAAATGATGAGGACAGACAAACATGGCAGTCTATGTCACAACCTAGGAATATGCCAGCTTTCAACAAATTCAACTTAATAATCGGGAGCGGAGTCAACAATTTATCCACGGTGGCAACAAACAGATCTTCTTCAATAGCGTTGGTATTGTGACCATGCCTAGGCATTGGAGCGGAAATAACATTCAGTTTCTCAGGCGCTTCAAACTCAACTTCATTCGCGTCTATCAGGTCTTGGATTTTGTTCTTTAGAGCCCAACAGTTGTTGGTGCCGTGCCCTGGACTTTCAGAATGGTACGCGCATCTGGCGTTGGCATGGTAATGTGGAAAAGTAGTATTGGGATTTTTTGGGGCCTCTTTTAGAGTGGCCAGATTCAACTTCAGAAGATGTGGTAGAACTTAGGTTGGAGTCATGTTAATCTTAGTGAATTGCCGTACTGGCCTTTCCACCATTTGCTAGTTATTTCTCGGTTGGTCTGATGCAGGCTTCGGAATCATAACAGCCCCCACTGTTGGTCGGTGCTCAGTTCTTCCCTGGTTCCTCTGTGAATACACAGCAGATACTTCCTTCCTTCCTGTGAAGGGCTTTTTCACAGCTGTTGAGGCAGACGCGTCCTTTTGAATCTTCCCACTTCTTATACCAGCCTCTATCCTCTCGCCAGTCAAAATTAATTCAGTAAACCCTGCAGAGGAGCTCCCAATCATATGATTGAAGAAAGGACCTGATAGAGTTCCCAAGAACATGTCCACCAACTCCCTCTCAGATAGAGGGGGTTGCACCCTTCCGGCTAGATCCCCCCACTTTTGGGCGTAATATTTGAAGCCCTCATTGGAAACCATAACCATACTCTGAAGCTGAGTACGGGTAGGCGCCAAGTCGGCGTTGTATTGATATTGTTTATAGAAAGTTGCTTCCAAGTCTTCCCAATTATGGACGTCAACCCTTTCTAATTGGTAGAACCAATCAAGTTGTGTTCCTGATAAATTGTCTTAGAAAAAGTGGACCCACAAATCTTTGTCGGCAGAATGTGGCTGAATCTTCCTGACATATGATCTGAGGTGCATTTTAGGGCAAGACACCCCATCATACTTAGCAAATAGTGGCACTTTAAACTTTGGAGGGATTACAATTCCTGACACCAGCCCTAACTCTTCAAAATCTAGCCCCGGTACTCTCTGGATTTCCATAGCGCTTAGTCGCTCTTCAAGGTGTTTGTACTAGTCATCAGCCGGAGGGTATTGTTGTTCAGAGTAATCCTCCTCTTCCTCTTCTTCCTCAGAATCTGATGGTACTTCCGTTTCTTTTCCTTTTCTTTCCCCTTCTTCAGATGTTGGAAATTCTAAGGTCCTTCTGGCTTGTCCCTGAAATCTTCTGCCCATGATTACCACACCAGCTGGCTTCTTCTTCTTTTTCTCTTTCTCTTTTTCTAGCAGAGTCTTCAGTTCCTCCTGCCCCTTGGCTAAGGTCATGAGTAACTATTGAAATTGTGAGTTCTGAGCTTGCAGATCTTTGACCGTTTGTTCGAGATCCATCGTATTGAAATAAATAGTAGAGAGATGAGGAAACTATTTGCAAAGACCTGTTTATGCTTATGATGAATGATATGTATTCATGCAATGCTTTCAAGGATTTAGAAATTCATATTTTTTTAAACAAAAAAGAAACACACGTCATATTAATTAAAATAGAATTTGAGTACATCAATGCCGCTTGGGCAAAATAATACAAAATTCTAAGGTAAAAAGACATTGTGCATCCTCTTTGGTGCAATGTAGGTATTGAGAGTCTGCTCCTCATGAAGTAGTTTAGTGAGTTCCAAACCCTTCTTATCGCTTGCGTAGAATTGAGCTTCGAAAGTATCGTGCTCTCCCTTGAGCTGTATCCAACTCCTTTGTAGGTCTTCGAGTGATGTCGGTATGTCAGGATGTAGGATAGTGTATGGAACTTCTCCTTCCTTAACAGGCTCTATAATCACTGGGAGAATGGAGGGATAAGGCATCATAAGACTTTGAGCGCGGGTTCGTACCCACTTGAGGTAAGGCTCAAGAGGGATGGAATTCTTGTGTCCCAAAGTCTTGCTATCCACCTTGTTTAGCATCCTCCAAGCTCGGATGAATCTCTGGCGGAGTCCTTGGTCGTCGTTGTCGTAGTCGAAAACCAATCCTTGAATCAGCATATCATATGGGCCATCCCTTCGGGCATAACCAAACTGTCTTAGAGCCAAGCATGGGTTGTAGGTGATGCCTCCCCTAATGCCAAGTAGAGGGACATTAGGGAATTCCCCACAACGGTCAACAATGGTAACATTCTCTTTGGATCGAGAACACCAATGAATATCTGAATGGTTAAGTGTCATTAACCTTTGTGACCACCTCAAACCTTGCTCATTCTTCAAGACTGATTGGGGAAGATGAGAAATAAACCATCTTTCCAGGAGAGGAGTACAACACATAAGAACATCTCTTTTCCTCATTGTACGAGTGTGAAAAGAGTGAAGGATATCCCCAAGCAATGTAGGCACCGGGTTGCAAGACATGAAGATTTTGACAGCGCTCACATCTATGAGTTAGTCAGGATTGGGGAACAAGACCATCCCATAGATGAGAAGAGCCACAATCTCCTCAAAATCTTGCAAGTCTAGAGAATTCCAATAGCTTTGGGCTTTCTCAAACAGAAACCTTGCCAAGAAGCCTTTGACACCACTCCTAGTTTCCCAATGAGTTGTGACATCAGAGGAGTGCAAGTGCAGGGCTTGAGCAATCTCTTCTGGCTTTGGATCTCTTTCTGTATCGTTGAAGGGTAGTTGATTGAGAGTAGGAATCCTCAAAAGTTGAGAGAATTCTTCCAAAGTGGGCACAAGTTGATAGTCAGGAAATGTGAAGCAATGATGCAAAGGGTCAAAGAACTGGAAGAGAACCTTCATCATATCCTCCTCTATGTTGGAAGTGACCAAGTTGAGTAGACGACCATGTCTCTCGGTGAATGGAGAGTTCTCAGGGATCCTTGAAGCTAGCTCCTTCAGTTGTGGAGGAATTCTTACAAGGTTGATTTGGATAGTTTTTTTGTGAAGTGAATCAATATCCTACAAAACAAGAACAAAGATGAATCTCCAAAATCCTTGAAATGGTTAGTGGATGCATATAATGTTTATGATGTCCATGGTGTTATGTACAAGCATGCATATACAAACAAATCAAGCAAGTTCTTAGTTTAGGCTTGCATGAGGTTTCATAGGTAAGTACCCTCTTAAAATTTAGTTGGCTCAACCTGTCTTAAAAATAGTAACCGGGTTCTAAGGAGCTCAATATCACTGGATTGTTTCCTTGGTCATTGTTTCAGTTCAAGCCTCTTTACTGGCGACCGAAATATCCCAAGAAATCAACCCTCAATGAGTGTAGTATCGAGTATCTACCAACTTCGGACTGCACCAAAGTCGGTCATCTCACTACATCCTAAAAGGCCAAGTTGGTCAAGTAAAGGTTCTAGAAGTTCATTAGTGCTTCATGACATCACTCAGCGGCCCCGTATTCTCCTTGATTGACTCAAAGGCTACCGGTACCCACAAATATGTCGCACTAACATAGTTATTGCTTAGACCATATCGGTATACCCCGCACAGTTTCCACAATGTATTGCTATTTACCTATAATGTTTCCCAAATCCGAGTGGAGGATTCAAACCCAAACAATAGAACCAAAATGTAAAGCAAACAATTCAAACAATTGTAAGCAAGTAAATGTGATCTAAAACCCTAAGGTAACCCCACTTTTAGTATTTTTCCCCAGCAGAGTTGCCAGTTCTGTGATGCGGTGGGAGAACTGACTTGAAGTTTTACGTTTGTGTTCGCAAATGTTGCGGTTAGCAAGATTCGCCACCGACTTTTCTTTTATCCAAAAGGAAAGGTAAAAAAGCACAGGAAATACCTTTGAGATTTTTTCTTTAGTTCGGGGGGTAGATTATGAAAAGGGAAGGTGTTAGCACCCTTCTCATCCATGGTTTTCCATAGGCTCTTAGTTACTTGTTTAGATCACTTGCTTTGTTTTGTTTGAAATGGTATTTGGTGTGATTTTGAAAGTATTTTGTAAAAGAGGCCATTCGTTTAGGCAACCTTTGTAATGATTCTCGTTCATAAGAATGTATACAAAGATGTTTGTCTTTTGAAAAAATGTTTCAATGTTTTGTAAGCTGTTTTTGAAATGTGCATGTGTTTTGTTTCTGAAAATAGCAAGGATTGTTTTGAAATGGTACAAGTAACTAGAAGCTATCTACCTACTCAAATGTCTTTCTTGTGCATTTTTCATTCCTTTGACATTGTTGACTTACCATTGATTTGGTAAGCAACCCTATCTTTGGATGTAAACGGGACGGGCGTGGGTCATCGTATGACCATGATAGCAATGTTGCCAAGTATCTTAGCATTTTTGAGGGACCAAGATCATTTTGTTTAGGCAACCTTTGAATAGCGTCATCGAGGGACTATGATCTTATTTTTATTTTGTTTTGCCAAGATACTTCGCATGCGTAACATGGCCATTTTTTAGGCAACCAAGTGGGAGAAACCCTAAGGGTGTTTGCGTGCAAAGTGTATTATTTTCATGCTTTGGTCTTGCATTTAGGGTTTTCTATTTTGCTTTGTTTTTGTTCTTATCATGCAAACCCTAATTACTAAGCATAGTATATAAAGCGATAAATTGCGTAAAATAAACTAAGCTATTACAACAATTATAGTGGGAGGGGGGATACAAGTTTTGAATGGGGATTTTGCACAAATATAAACCTAAATATATTATTACAACCAAATCGAATATTGTGCGAATTAAATAAATATACAAACATTTAAAATGCAATGCAATGTATTTATGTAAAAAAAATGTTTTGGTATTTGTTTTTTATATGATAAAATAATTTAATTCAAACCCGAAAAAATAAGGAAAAAATAATATTATTTTTGGAGGGGTGAAACCCTAATTTTTAATTAAAAGAAAATAATGTTTCCTATTATTATTTGTACATTTTTTGTATAAGAAAATAATAAATAATATTATTTTTAAATATTAAAAATTAAATATGTACAAGAATAAGTATTTATGAGTATAAATAATAAAAATATTAAGTATTTTTAAATATATTTACAAGTTATTTTAAGAAAATAAGTTCTATTCTATTAAATTAATTAATTTTTATGTAAAAAATAATAAATAAAATAAAATAAAATTGCAAAAAATAAAGAAATTATTTTTAGGATTTTTATTATTCAGAAAAAATAAATAAAAGCAATAAATATGAAATATGAAAAAAAAATATGAAAAAATATATGAAAAATATAACAAATAAGCCAGGGGTGTGATTAGTGAAAACAAAAAGCCCAAGGCGCCAAAAAGCCCAGACTTCACTTCATCCCTGTCCTTGGTCTTCTTCTTCGCGCGCTAGTTCAAACCTGCAACTCTCTCATGCTTGCACAAAAACAAAAACTCATAACATGAAACATGTGGCATTTGAGCTCACGATTCCAACCATATAAATTATGTGACCTAACTCTAAAAGATCAGAGAGAATTTTGGCAGCCCTAATTCGTGACCTAACTTTTTCAGCATTTTCAATCTTCAAATTCTCTCAGCATAGTTAATATAAATGAAAAGTATACATATGTACAGCTTTGTTATGATAAGGACTACATTTTTTCTTCACAAATCGTGGCTTGAGGATGCCTATTCAGAGAGATAGAGTTTAAGAAATATACCTCCTTCAGCTGGATTTGAGTAGAGCAATGCAGGGACTTTAATGGAGGCCTGAGGATTGTTTGAGCTTCCTTGAACTTCCCTGAAGCTATTCCAATGCTTACTTTGCTTTGAGGATAGCTGGAAATCTCTGCACAAGTCAAGCTGCAAGCTTCAAGGTTGAAAATGGCAAAGGCTGAAACAGGGGTTACAGAACCAGGGTGATGGCTTGGATTGCTTTGGTATGATGTGTATGAGGTGTTTCAAGTGTTAAAACACAAAACGCACGAGCCAAAAATTAGTTGGCAGTGATTTTGCAGAAATGTTGTGTTTGGACATAATTTTAATGTTTCTGAGTTTTGGAGAGTTTCAAGTGTCAAGCAATCGTGTTAAGCCTTGCCACAGCTTTGTATATTTGTATAGAAATGATACCAAGTCCACTTCCTACTAGCTGTACAAGCTTTTTCACCTTTTGGCAACCTTTCTTGCATTTTAAGTAAAGTGAAGTGACTAATCCCACATGCTTGTACTGGCTAGCTTAAGGACTGATAAGAGTTGGTATACATTGCTTGAGACCTGTAGAAGTTTCTTGCACCAAAGGGACAAGTCCAAGGATCAAGATTGACAAAGTTGCAAAAGTTGCCCTTTATGAAAATGGCATAGTGCACTTCTGGCCAAAAATGGAAATGTATCTTGTACAAAGCTTCAAAAGCAAAGATAAAGCCTTTAACTTATGAGTTTGAATTTAATTATGGAGTGTAAAGTGAGTTTAGGACCTGTAAAGCAAGATACAAACAGCATGGATCTGATTTGTAGCTTGATGCTTTGTAAAAATGGCTTGATCAAAAGTGATAAAATGCCAACTTCCCTTCTTCGATTCTCCCTACTAAAAAATGATCTTGGAGAGTTCTTTGACATTTTGGCAAGCTTGCAATGTGCTATATAATCCATATTTGAAATGGATATTGAGATACCTCTTGGAACTAGGTGAAAAATTGCCATGAAGTTGGGTCCAAAATCTGCCTAAATTAGGGCAAAATTTCACTAAGTTATTTAGTTCATGGACCTATATTCACAAATTCATAAATTAAGATCCAAGCATCTTTTGGGAAACGTTTGTGAAGCAAAGTTGTAGATTTCATGGAGTACTACAACTTTCATGTTTTAAGTTTTCTTTGAATCAAAATGCATCATGGTGAAAAAGTGGTGAAAAGTTGGAAAAAATAAGAAAATTTCCATACTTGGAAAAATTCTAAGTTATGAAAATTTTCAAATTCAAAACCCTAATTTTCAAAATTGATTTTCTTGGTGAACAAGTTTCATATTTTGACATATCTTGATGAATTATGACCCTTGGCACTTGATTTTGACAAAAAAGTCAAAGTTTGACTTTTCAGTGTATAGTTGACTTTTGATCAGTTGACTACAAAATTCATCTGTCAATTCAATGAACTTGAGATATTTTGAACCATGTAATTAGGTCAAGAAGATGCCATTGAACCCTTGAAATCATGTTTGAACTCAATTGGTCATTGGCTAGGTTAAAAATCAAAAATTGCCCTTTCTAAGTCAAAACCCTAATTTTGACCATTTTGCCCCTTTGATGATTTGATCAAATTTCTTGAGGAGTTGTGATCCAAACTTGATCAAATGGTACATATGAGTCTAAAATGTTGATGTGGATCAAAAGTTATGAAGTTTGACTGTAAATTGGCCATGGTTGACTTTTCCCCAATACAGCTGATTTTTAGGTCAACTGTCCAATTGACTGATCAAAAATGTGGTTCAAGGCTTGAAACTTAACATGAGCAATCTTAGGGGTCCAAGATGATGTATGAAAGTCACATGAAGCATTGGTGATCCAAAAATCCTTGTGCAAACTCAAACCCTAATTTTGGGTTATCAGTGCAAGATGAGATGTCTTGAGCTGACCAAGCCCTAATCTTGTCTTGAGTCCAAGAAGTCTTGTGAGAAAAATCTTGATAAATGAGAGAGCAAATTTTGGGGTACAACAAATGGTTACCAAAGTTGTTTAAGCTCGGATACCATGTTAATAGTGAGCAATTCACCTTGGTGACACATTAGAAGATGAAGAAGAAGATGCAACAAGGGAAAGTTTGTTACAGGAAATGGTTAAGCATTAACAAAATTCTTATATTGGAACACATTACAACTGACTACATATATATGAACTAGATAAGCTAAAACTGTATGGATAACAATAGCTAATTCACTACCTATGTAGCACTCTATTAGAGGCTGGTGCAACTATACAAGTAATTAATAAAATGTGATAGAATAGAGTATGCTATGCTAACAACTAGCATACCTATGTTTCTGAATATTGGTTATGGAACCTAATATATTTTGAGATATACTGCGATGATTAAGGATGTAAGGATTATTAATATGGTTTATATCGCTATGCAAAAAATACCTGAGCGTATGACGCTCGTAATAGATAGAGTTGTCACTGAATTTTATTTATTCCTAAAGAAATGGAAAATAATGATATAAATCTAAGAAAGGAGGATAAGATGGTTATCGCAACCAAATACGGGTTTTGGGGTTTGTTATGCAAGGAGAAGGTATTAGCACCCCTCACATCTGTTATACTCAATGAGAACCGTTTAATTTGCTAGGTTTGAATGTGTGTCTAAATGTTTGTTTCTTCTTATGCTTTTATTTTTTATTGGATATTTACAAAAAGAATAAAAGAGTGGAAAAATTAGTTTTTTATTATTGTGCTCGCCAATATTTCGAAACTTGCATATTTCTGGGTGCAATAGAAAATTCAGAGCCTCGTAGTTTGTTGAAAATGAGTGTTTGTTGGTTGTTTTTAACTTAGGAAAATGTTTCGACGCACGGGGGATGAAAAAGATTAATTTGAAAAAGGTTTTGACGCACGGGGGAAGAAAAAGATTGATTTGATGAGTTGAGAGTTTTAAGCTAAAGATGAGTATTTGAATGACAAGTGATACAACTATATCCAAAAACTCTAGGACCTACAGAGATATACGTCCAATATGTCATATTTAATTCATTTTTTCATGAAAAGAAGTTTGTGGATCAAGTCAAGATCTTTCAAAGGTAGCAAGTACTCTAAAGGCTAGCTATACGACTAGTATCCAACTACTTGAAAATCAATATAGACATACGTTCAAGAGATCCATGTCCATCCTTAATTGACTAAATGAGTTCAATCGTCTTTATTATATTAATGATTTAATTATTTTTAACCGTTTATGAAAAATATTATTTAATGATGTGTCAATAACCTATGCATATGTATTGTGAAATATTTACAAGTTTGTAATGGAGGGAATGTTTATATGAAGTTATAAAAAAAGAAAGTTTGTTTTGTTATTTTTTATTTTTCTAAAAAAATAAATTACATGTTTTTGTATTTTTAATTAAATGAAAGGAAACAATATTTTTACTAAATTTAGATTTCTTTTTGTATTTTTGATATTTGACTATTTGTTTTTGTACAATCCTAATACTAATTAAAATAACATAAACCAAATAAAATAAAATTCAGAGAGGGGGTGCAAAAGTAACATGAAGAGTGCAGAAAAAATAAAGCATAAATAAACTAACGAATTCGGCTTTATAGTATCAATTAATTAAGCTAATAAAAGTTAATTAGTAAAATTAATTAATTTTAATTAACAAAATCAACAAATTAAAATAATATTTACTTAATCGATTAAATGTAAACAAAAAGAATTAATTGAAAAACAAAGGGGGATTTATGAACCCGGTGAGTATATGCAATAAAAAAAAGAGTTCATTGTAAGAAGTGTTGAGGTTGGTTGAAAATATACATATTGAAGAAGTCCCACATTGTTTATTTTTGTAAAGGAAAAGGGAGTCTCAAACTATATATAAAATTAAAGTTTTTCCAAGTCTCACATCGCTTAGTTTAGTAATGGAAGAGAGAATCCAAAGCTATATATAGGATTCAACTTTTTCCTTACAAGATGTACCAGTCAAAAACACTTTAAGCTTGTATTTGACTTTTTTATTTTCTCATATACTCTTGTTTAGAGTATAGTAAGAGGTAGTTAAATATTTACTTTGGAGAGTGTGGGTGTATAAGGGTCCCGGGGTGTTTGAGGGTAGTCTATGTGTTGTAACAATTTTCGCATAGTGATATTCTCTAGTTGTTATTTAATAGCGGTCGTGGATTTTTCTCCGGTTTTGGAGTTTCCACGTTAATCTCATGTGTTGTTATTTTGTTCCTCTTTTTTCTCTATGTTTTGTTTTTTTCCAACAAGAAGGTCCAAGAGAAAGCCAAGAGATCGGAAAAATATACCGAAACTTAGAGTAATGAATTTACCTCTAAGCTAACTTAAAGTGGATTCATGTAGGAATCACGCTATAAGAAGCTGGGCTAAAAATGATATTACAAAGCCGAATTCACAATGTCATGAGAAATCCAGTGACACAACAAGCTATTACAATATTTACAATGCTAAAAAGTAATCGAAAAAATAAACTGAAACCTAAAGTACTAAATTTAGCTCTAAACTAACTTAAAGTGAATTCATGTAGAAATCACTCTATAAGAAGCCGAGGGAAATATCTGCGTTCAAACGTGTTCAAAAGCTAAACAAAATTTTAGGCCTCAGATTCACAATGCAATACAAAAAAAGCAGCAACACAATACAAATGCAACTATAAATACAATATTACAAATCAAAAATCCAGTGCAGCCATTAATTGGTATATTATCAACACAAACTTATGAACCAAAGATCGTGCCAACCGAATCGTGCACATGAAAAAATAACATGGAAATAGAAACAAAGTTAAACCAGTAAACTAAAAAATACAATAAATCCTAAAACGAAAATATGCAACAACATTCAAAGATCGAATCACCATAGCAATCAACAAAAAGCTTAAATAAAAACCAAAACAGAATACCAACCAACAATGCACATCGAGTCAGTATGTCATGCTTCTTCTTGTTACCGTAATTGGCTTAGTCGGTGTTGTTTATGTGGTTTGACCTTAAGCGTAATGGAAACGTGTTTGGAAGCTTGTTTGGAGGTTCATATAGTTGGTTGTGGTGTTGATGTAGGTTTGTGGTGGGACTTTGTGGTACGTGTACATGTTTACCGTGGAAATTGGTAAACAACCGCTGATCTTCCAAAAACGGGTAACTTTTTGGTTACTCGCTGGATCGATCAGTTTGATCCTAGAACATATGCTAATTATTGGTGTTGTTTTGATATAAATGCTAACATTGGTGAAGAACGCATGTTTGACTGAGAAAGGTTGATATTTATAATGAGTTTAAGTTTAGAAAGCAAGTAAACCGGGGTCGGGAAGAGTTTGAGTGCAGAAATCTAATAAAAAGTGAAAGTAAAATGCAAGAGAAAATAAACTCTGCACGTAAGATAAAAGGAAAGGAATGTAAAAGACTTTGATTATAAAATGTGGTGTTTCAAACATACATTCTCAGTATTCTTTCTCATGCAGCGGGTACTCGGATAGTATTGAGTGACTTGTACAATTGGTTGAACATACAGAAATCTACATAAACTTCCTATATTTATACTAGAACTAGGTAACCGTCGAGGAGTTGCCTTGCTCTAAGATGAAGACAAGTGTCCTCTGCATGTGCTTCGACCTCTATCTTCATGCCACGTTGCTTTCCTCAACTTCCAGGCGAACTGTTTTTCCCTCCTTTGTTCAGATTCAAAAGCACTTGTTGCTGATACGAGATTTCCTTTTAGTCGAAGGCTACATAAGCCTTTCAGTCGAAGGCCACAAGAACCTTTTGGTCGAAGACTAACTTTCACTTAGAAATTTCTCTAAGTGTTTTCCCCATCTGTCGAAGTATTTCCAACTTAGATTTGTTCAATCCATTTTTGGACCATAAGGCTAATATGTTGTGGGTGTCGAATTTAGGAGATAACAAATTGCCCCCCAAGAATGTCAATTTCGACGCAAGATGAAATGGTCATTATTTGATATTCCCATTCGACACTTGTCTTCTTTTTTGCCAGAAAAGTCAATTGTGCACTTTTCGCCTTCTACCAACCACTCCTGGTATTCAGAGTCATCATTACCCTTTTCCCAAGACATCATTGTCAGTCATTCGTTACCACGCTGCCATGATGGCCATTATCCCTAGAACCTAGGAAAGTGTGGCAAATGTTTCCATTACTTGTACGATAACTGCCTCAACATTCGCCACGTGCCCCACTAACTCTGCAGCATTAAATGGTCTTGAGGGAAAACACTCTTCCCTGAACACTATAAATAGCCACGAATCCTCTCTTTTGGAATTTTTACAACTCCTAATATTCCTTATTTCCTTGCAAAGAGAAATCTTAAGAACTTCATCTTCTTCGTATTTTCACTAACTTCAAACATTGCTTTCCTTTCAAATGCACCAAACAATCCCAAAACCAAGAACGTTTCTGACTTGCAACGACAATCAGAGATCTTTTCCACTAGTCCTGCTCCTGCTTCGACTGGGGAGCGAAGGGTTGTTTCTGAACCCATGACCAGAGAATGGCGTGAAGCTTATGATTCTCAGTTACTTATTCCCATTAGGTATTCTGGGCACATGTATGCCATGTCTGGCCCACTATCTGCATGCTTCGAGAACCCAAAACAAAATAATTCCTTCTTCCCAACTCATCCTAGGCTCAAGCCTATAGGTTGCGTGAAGAAACCCAGGAATGACCCTGAGGATTCTACCCCTGCCAACCAGCAACACTCTCAAATGAAGGAAGACATCAACCTTCAGTTTATGAACAAGGGGAACAGGATCTTTCGATCTTTCCCTAGTCCTACTTTAGAGTATTTAGAATGGCTAAGTAAGATGGAAAAAGTACAGGCCCAAAATCTGGAAGGATATGGGGATTTATGACTTGGTTATGTTGTCAAAGACTGGGATACCTTATTGCCCTCTTATGTTGGTATCTTCTCTGTACTTCTGGGACAACATGCATTTCACCTTTCATTTACTCTGTGGAATGGTGACTCCAACTCTTTTCGACATAGCAGCAATTACAGGTCTTCGACCAACTGGTGACTATTTCAACCTTGAAGATTTGTCTGAAGATGCTATTGGGTTTTCGGCCACAAAACCCACATACACTATATTCACCAACCACTTTCACGACAAGTCTAGCAGCACTGTCTCTGAAGTGGAACACATAGATTTTCTAGATTTGTGGTTATCTCGCTTCGTTTTCTGCACCAAGTCACTTCAAGTGACTAAGAAGAAGCTCACCCTTGCGATGCAGCTTCATCATGGCTATCCCCTTTGCTTGGATGAATTGATTTTGGCCAACCTATATGAGTCCATCAGCAATGGTGTGACTCATCTTAAAGTTATTGGAAACAAGGCGAGTTTGCTCCTTTCTGGCCCCTTCTGGCTTCTTCAACTTTGGCTCAACGCCACTTTTGAATCTTTTCTTCATCAAAAGAATAAGATTAATAAGATGGCCCCAGAAGTCTTAAACAGAAGGGTCGGAGGCACTAGATTAGTCTTGTTGACTCCAACTGATGAGGGTCAACAATTCCAGAAAGTGTTTACTAGATTTGTAATGATGTTTGCAAAGCGTAAGGAATTTGTTTCGATTATGGCTCCCTTCGCCAGTCGAAAGGTTGGTCCGGAATGGTTTATTCGACCATATCCCTCATCTGATGAAGAGGACCAAGTGGATGAGTATGTGGCTATCTGGTAATCGTTTCTTCGCCCAAGAATCATACCACTGAGATTCAAGAGTTCTAAGAATCAACTCAGTTTGATTGTTTATCAAACGAATCTTGTCTCTCGATAATTTGGCATCATCCAATCACTCCCTTCTCCAATTTATTCCCGAGAAAAGCTTCTATTGTTTTATAATGCAGACTATTCAGAGGATGCTGCTACCAAGCATATTGGTAGTTACGTTGGTCGACCTATACTGACTTTGTTCGACTTCAAGCTCAATTTTCTGTGTTCGCCTATTTTTGAAGACTGGTGGAAGCAGTATTATGACGAAGAATTTTTCGACAAAAAAGACTTTGTTGACCACCTTCAAGAGGCGTTTATGCTGGTCTCTGACAAGATCAAAAAAGGTAATCTTTCTTTTCAAAGCAAATGTCTCATTATCTTCGATTCAACCATTCGACATCTAGCTTATACTTGTTTATTTTCTAGCCGTCAAGAGGACCATTACCAAGAAAGTCGTTGAAAGCGCAAAGGGGGGGACCTTTCTGTAAAACCTTCACCAAAGGTAAACACTTTCTGCTATATATTTCTTTTCAACATATTAATATTGATGCTGATGCCTTCGACTCCTTTCTTTCTGGGTATTAAGAAAACTACTCCAAAGAAAAGGAAAGTTCAAGAAATTGAAATTTCCAGTGATGAAGAAGAAGAATCCCCACCTGTCCCTCTTAAGAGGCACAAATTAAAGAAACCAGCTCCCATTCCTGAGCCTCGTCCAAAAACCAAGATCAAGGTTATAGCTACTAAGTCGAGGCCTCCTCCCATCATCATCGAAGAGCCAACGAAACAAGAGATAGTTGCTAGGCTGAATAATCCAAGTGAAAGTGATAATTCAAGTCCTGGCGCTGAAGTTCCACCTAAGGTAATCACTTCGAATAACTCAGATTATTCCTCGAATTAGATTTTTGCAATAATCCTGACAATAATCTTACAATCCTCAGGACACTGCTGGCACTTTCAAACAGGCCCCTATACCTATACAAGAATTTGTCACTTTGATAAATAGTGAGGGTGATCCCACTTATAGGCCTTCTTCAGCAAAGGGATCCTTTGTGAGCTCAGCCAACAAGGTGAACCAAACCTCTGAGCGTCAAGATGAAGACATTGGGGAGCCAAATGAAGAAGTTCCTATTAAGGAACAGGCGAATATTAGGGCTCCACAGGCTGTTGATGATGTGCAGGAAGACGAAGAAGAGGAGGCTACTGATGATGTAGTCGAAACGGAGAGGGAAGGTACACCAGAGGGGGAGAATCAAAATGAGGATATTCCGATGACTGATGAAAGAGAGAACTCTGCAGAGGGAGCAAGAAACTCTGCAAATGTTGAAGGTTCCCCTATCCAAATACAGGATTTATCTGTCGGAACAAATGTGGCTCGTGTTGCAAATGAGAGAGTCACTTCGACAGGGTCCCGCACTAAGGAAGATTTGGCATTGCTAAAACAGAATAATCCTCTTGGTTAATTGACTGCCATTCTTGAGGGAAAAGAAAGTTCTTCCGATCAAAGTGCTTTGAATGCGTCTGGAAAATCTACTTCAACGTCTCCTCTTGAGGAGGCACTTCAGAAGGTTAAGGCGTAACTTTTTAAAAGGGATTTAATGCTGACCTTAGAGGGAGAACCTACTGCTCCTTCCTTTCTGAAGACCACTTTAAGAGTTGTCGACCTTCTTGTTGCCTCTCCTGACATTGCCAACATTATTTTGGATTTGATTTCCATCATTGATCAGGTTTCAGCTGACTACAATCGTCGAAGGACTCTCAATCACGAAATTGAAGAGGCCAATGGCCATGTAGCTGCTGCCCGGAGTGCTGGAACTGAATCAGCTTCAAAGCTAAAGGAACTGTCGAAGGCACAAGAGGCTAGGCATAAAAAAGTTGAAGAAATCGACCAAAATACAGCCAATGTGAAGGCTCAGATCAGAGAGTTGGAGGCTAAGATTGCTATCAATGATAAACGAAAGGAAGAACTTCTTGCTATCAACACCGATTTTGAGAGCCAAGAGGAACTCAATGAAGGATTAAACATGTTGATTGAGCCCAAGAATTAGATGCTAAAATCGAAACTCTTCATCAGTTAAAGGCTTTGTGCGAAAGACGTTTGGAGCTGCAGAAGATCAAATACCTCCAAATCAAAGCCAACCTCTCATTTGATTTTGACTCTTTATTTGTATAATTATGCTTTTTGTAATGAATTATAGCCATTTTGGATTTTTAATGCATTTTCCATTTTGGCTCTTTACTTCGACTGGGATTATACGTTGGTTATTTTAACCTCTTAAAGCACAGGTCTATACATTTTCAAGTATTTACCATTTACTCTCAAGAGCCTTTGATCTTCATTTAACTCTTCGATCTCATAGGCGCCACCAGACAATGTTTGGATAATCTTAAAAGGTACTTCCCATTTAGGAGACCATTTTCCCATATTCCTATCCTTTCGATCCATTGGGAGAATTACCTTCCATACCAGATCCTCGGGTAAGAATGTCTTGGGTTTTACTCTTTTATTGTAAGATTTTTCCACTCTTTTCTTCTGTAACCTTAAGAGATATAAAGCTCTCAATCTTTCTTCGTCCAAATCAACCAATTCTTATAACATCATATTCCAATAAACTTAGGAAGGGATATCTTGATGTTTCTGAATTCTTGTTGACTGCAGACAAATTTCTACTAGCAATATTGCGTCATGACCATAGGTTAGTCAAAATGGTGTTGTTCTGGTAGCTTCCTTAGGAGAAGTTCGACAAGCCCATAAGATTTGATCTAACGTCTTGTGCCAATTATTTGGCTTCTTTCCCACATGCTTCTTTATTAAGCTAATTACTACCTTATTTTCCACTTCGACTTGGCCATTAGCTTGTGCATAGTAAGGCGTAGATGTTAATAGTTTGAACCCCATTTCTGTAGCAAACTCTTGCATTTTTCAACCAGTAAAGAATGATACTTGATCAATTGTTATTGTCTCAGGGATTCCAAACCTATATATAATGTGCTTTTGAATAAATTCAATGACATTCTCTTGGTCTACATTGACTAAAGGAATTGCTTCAATCTGCTTAGTAAAATAACAATACCCACCAATATGTATTTCTGGCTTTTAGATGATGCTGGTCGAATCTCTCCAATAAGATCCAAATCCTATCCCCTAAAAGGCAAAGGTTTCACAATTGAGTAAAGTTCGCTTGCAGGTACATGCTGGATGCCTGTATGTACTTGACATTCCTGACACTCTTTTGCAAACTCAACACAATCTCTCAACATAGTGGGCCAATATAGTCCTTGTAGAAACAATAACCATTTCATTTTATGGCCTACTTTATGTGCTCCACATTCCCCAGCATGTGTAGTTGAAAGGGCTATGTATGCCTCTGTTTCACTTAGGCATTTCAGTAGCACTCCTTCAGGCGTCTTCTTGAATAACTCGTTTCCCATTAGGATATAACTTAGCGCCTTGTACTTTGTTTTTCGCTCTGTCGAAGCCATTGGATTCTGTAAATAATTTACTATAGGATTTCTCCAATCTTGTTCTGTTAGATTGTCTATGAAAGAAATTTCGAAGTTTTCTTGGTCAATGTACCACGATTTTGTTGTTTCCAAATCTGTTGGAGACAACTTAGTTGATGTTACTCTTCCTCTAACTTCGATTGCTTGTTGTAATTTTTCTTTCAAAATTTTATACCCAGATGAAATTTGTGCTAAGTCATTAGCCACTTGATTTTCCAATCTTGGTATATGTCGAATGTTACCACTTCAAAGTTTTTCAACAAATGACTGGCTATTACAAAATACATGATAATATTTTCCCTTATGCATTTGTATTCTTTTGTAACTTGCCTTATGACTAACTCTGAGTCTCCCATTATTTCGACTCTAGTTACCCCCAATTCCAACAAGATTTCAAGGCCTACAATTAGAGCTTCGTATTTAGCCTCATTGTTCGAACAAGAATCTTCGATCTTGTACTTGAATGTTGTTGGAATTTTATTTGGAGAAATAATTAAAACTCCTACTCCAGTTCCATCTTTATGACTGGAACCGTCGAAGTATAACTTCCAGGGTTCGATCTCCAAGTAGTTTAATGATTCTTCATTTATTGAGTGGTCAAACATAAATTCTGCTACCACTTGACCTTTTACAGCCTCGAGAGGCGTAAAGGTTAATGAATACTCAGTTAATGCAAGTGCCCATTTTCCAATTCGACTGTGCAAGATGGGTTTCGACAACATATATTTGAAAACATCAAAATGAGACGAAACCTAAACATCAACTGGTTTAATATATTGCTTGAGTTTTTTACATGAGAAGTAAAGACATAAACATAGTTTTTCAACTTCACTATATCTAGTTTCTGCATCAGTTAAAACTCTATTGAGGTAATAGATGGGTCTTTCGACACCATTTTCATCCTCTTGAGCTAACATGCTTCCTAAGGTTTTATCAGATGCAGCTATGTACAATCCCATACTCCTATTTCTACAAGGAGGTACCAGAATAGGTGGCTTGGTGAGGTATCCTTTGATCTTGTCGAAGGCCTCTTATTGTTCTCGCCCCCACTCGAATCCTCCTTTGTTGAGTCGAAGTAGTGGTGAGAAGGCTTGCGTTTTTCCACTTAAGTTGGATATAAATCTCCTCAGGAAATTTATCTTGCCAAGTAGAGATTGAAACTCCTTCTTGCTAATTGGCGTTTTCGCTTCCAAAATGGATTTGGTCTTGTTCTGGTTTATTTCGATTCCTTTTTTGTGGACCACAAATCCTAATAAGTCCCCTGCTCTTACGCCGGAAGCTCATTTTAGAGGGTTCATTTTCAGACCATAGTGTCTCATCCTTTCGAAGGATTGTCGAAGATGGTTCATATGATTCTTTCCTGAAACACATTTGATAATAATATCATCAATATAAATCTGCATAAAAGTTTCAATGAAATCATAGAAGATATAATTCATTGCTCTTTGATATGTTGCCCCTGCATTTTTTAAGCCAAAAGGCATCACTATCCATTCGTAAGTGCCAAAAGCCCTAAGGCATCAAAGTGTTGTTTTCGACACATCCTCTTCAGCAATGAAAATTTGATTATACTCGGAGTATCCATCAAGCATACTCGTGTATTCGAAGCCAGCGGCAGAATCGACAAGCATTTCCGCCACAGGCATTGGATATTCATCTTTGGGTGTTGCAGCATTTAAATCTCTAAAATCAATGCACACCCTTAAGGTACCATTTTTCTTTATAACAAGTACTATATTTGCAATCCATTCGACATACCTGGTTGTTCGGATGAACTTACATTTCAGTAGTCTTTCGACTTCCGTCTTGATCTTCGACAGGATCTCTGGTGCAAAACGCCTTGGAGTTTGCTTGACATGCTTTTTTCTAGGCTTTATTGGTAGTTAAAGCTCCACCAATCTTCTGTCGAGACCAGGCATTTCATCATAATCCCATGCAAAGCAGTCTTTGAACTCCTTCAATAAATGGATTATTTCAACCCTGAGCTCTGGATCTATCTTCGCACTGATATATGTTGGCTTTTTCACCAAACCTTCGCCCAGGTCTATTTCTTCCAAAGGATCTTGCGCTAGCATTTTAACATCGTTTGCCAACGGATCCTTTTCAAAATCCAAAGGCTCATCATTATAGATAGCATCTAGCCTCTGGCTTTGCACTTCTTCCCTTTTCGAGTCAGGTGGTTCTTGGTCGAAATCCTTCCCAGGGCCTTCTTGAGGAAACACTTGCTCATTGGCTTCGAAAGCCATATACTTGACTTCAGCCTCTAAGGCCGCTATCATTCTACTTTCGGCTACATATTCCAAAATATTTTATAAAGCTTGTGATTCAGTCATCATCATCGAATTCACTTCCCCAGCCTATTGGCCGTATGTCATCAACTCCTCCATAGTCAATGTTTGATAAATCTTCTCTATCCCACTGAAACCCATGGTTAGAGTGTAGGTAGAGGGAGCAAAAGGAATTTGGTGCTGATGCCAAATCAAAGTCAGGAGGATTGCATGGCCCTATGTGAGCTAAGTTTTTGTCAAAGCTATTTTTTCCAACATTGTTAACTTCACCCATGTAATAACTTTGTCAACTTCGATATTCTCTACTATGCCATCAGGGCGCCAAATTGTAACCCGTTGTGATGCATCGAAGATGGCACTGCACCTATTCCATGTATCCACTCTCTACCTAAGAGTAGATTATAGTTGGGCTTCACTGAAATGACCATAAACATGGTTGGTCGAAGTATTGTTCCCACCTTGAGGTCTAATTGTATCACTCCCATAGTAGTTCCAATACCTCCCTCATAGTTCGATAGAACCATGTTGTGGGGTTTGATTTCTTCATCCTCTTTGCCCATTTTCCTCAGCATAGATTGGGGAATTATATTTATTGTAGCCCCACAATCAACCAAAATTTTGTTTATGGTTACTTCCCCTATCTTTTCCCTTATAAACAAAGGCTTGAGGTGATTTTTCATCGCCTTAGTGGGTGGCTCAAAGAAAGCATTTTGCTCTTCGACGCAACCGTTGTTCATCACATAATAACACACTGGCCTATGTTTGGCCATTTCCTGTTCGACCATCCAGTCAGTCTCTTCGACTTCGACTTGATGGTCGTATTCCCTGGGTAGTACTGATACTATGTTCACCATAATATCCAAAGTAGCATCAGATTCAGAATTACCTTCATCATTAGATTCACCTTGTTCTGGCCAGACCAATCTTCTAGCAATTGGTTTCCTTTCCAAAGGCTTTCTTTGTTTGCCTTTTTCCTTTCTTGGTGGCACATTGGTGCTTGATTCTGGTTGAGGCTCCTCTGTAGCCTCTCTTTCGGCTTTTCGTCGTCTTTGATATCTTCTCCACTGGGAGTGAGACATGGGGTTTTTTCCATTGTAGTTGCTCGACACATGAGCCACTTTGTTTGTTGTTATAGTTTGGAACTCCTTCCTATAGGCCAAATATGATCCTCTTGGCACATCGAATATTCGCCATTTCTCATCACTGGGCCTTTTTCTGCTTGTTGTTTTCAGCCAAGTGTCCACAGGGACATTTGTTGGAGGCCTGAAAGTTGATGGCCTCTTCGCCTGGTTCACCGATCCTTTCTGATATCCTCTTCTGGGATCATATCTGACCTTAGGATCCATGTTGGGTTGGGCATTGGTGCCCCATTTCTCCTTTGTTGCCCTTACACCCTGTATGTGTTCTGCAACATTTTTGTCAAAGATGGAGCTGCATCTTGGACACAACATGACTTTAGGCTTCTTCTTCTTGCATCATTGAAGAAAATCTGTCAGATTCTCATTCTCTTTAGGAAATGCAGTTTTATTCACTTCCTCTTGTCTGATGGCCTCTTCTGAAGCCTTTTCCTTATATACTTCGACCATGTTGACTTCTACGTTGCTCTTGGCAGTGAGATTCAGCTTTTGCATTTTGGCTTCTAGGTCCTCTGTCGAACCCTTGACGGCAGCCAAATAAGAACATGCAGTAGTCCTTTTGTTTTAGCCTTCAGTAGCTCCTTTGTTTAGGCCTTCAGTAGCCTTTCTCACCCCTTCGACAGTCTTTCTGGAGATGTTCCCAGTGAAACTGCCAAAAACAGGCTTATTGACGAAGTCTTCTGAAACTTCGACCATGTTGATGCCTACTGGTGCAGCATAGTGGGCATCATCTTGCAATGGGTTTGCATCGATTTTCATTGGAGGTTTGTCAACAAACCTGAGTCTTCCTTCTTTGATAGCTCCTTGAACAAGATCTCTGAAAAGAAAACATTGTGAAGTTTTATGGCCCAAAAAATTATGATACTTACAAAAACCTCTTTTCTTTCTTTGTTCTAAAGGAGGCATTTTTGCCCCTGGGGGCACTATCATTTGGCCATCTTTAACTAACAAGTCAAATATTTCGTCACATTTGGTGACGTCGAAACTATATGTTTTCTTTTGGAATCTTCCACTGTTCTTTTCAGACTCAGTAGGATTCTTCCCATTTGAGGGACTTAGCAATCTACAAGAGTACGGTGGCCCTTGCTTTAATTCAGCTAAATCTATTTCTCTTTCTTCGACAGCTATAGGGTCACAAGATGTCTCTGGATCGTCATCATCCATTTCGACATAGGCTACCCTTTCTCTTAGATGAGTCTTAGTTGCTTTAGCTTTTTCAGCTTTAAGACGTTCTACCTGTCTAACTCTATCGGCCAATTGGGCCATATCCCTCAGGTATTGGGTATCTAATTTTTTCCCTAATAGAATAATCTAGGACCCCTGCTGCCATTCTGACCAATTCACGCTCAGGAACTTGTGTAAAGCATCTGGCTTTGAGGAGTCGAAATCTATTTAGATATTCATATATTGGCTCAGTAAATCTCCTTTTCACACTAGCCGGTTCTTTCAGACTTATTTTGGTTTGTCCCATGTAAAATTATTCATGGAACAATCTCCCCAATTGATTCCAATTGTGGATCGAATTGGCTGGGAGGGTGGTAAACCAAGTAAAAGCATTTTTAGTTAAATATCTTGGGAAGTACTTAATCCTAAGGCTCTCATTATTTTATATTTCTCCAGCTTCTATCAAATATCTCGCTACATGTTCGACAGTGGACTCTGTCGTATCCCCTGAAAATTTGGTGAACTTTGGAACTTTCCATCTAGGGGGTAAATCTGTTCGCAAGATATACTCTGACAATGGGGATGTAAAGTTTGGCCTATGAAGGCCAATGTTCATTCCATTTTGTATCATGATTCTTTCTATCATGGCTGTCATATTATTATCTGCTCCATAATTAT
This sequence comes from Vicia faba, assembly GCA_948472305.1. Classification (NCBI taxonomy): domain Eukaryota; kingdom Viridiplantae; phylum Streptophyta; class Magnoliopsida; order Fabales; family Fabaceae; genus Vicia; species Vicia faba. The sequence goes on along the minus strand of OX451736.1, from coordinate 1,231,420,567 downwards.
GGTCTCGAACCTGCTGTATCAGTTCATCAGCATTTTGGTTTCTGTTTACCATAATTACACCTTAATCAACATATCTAGGGATCTGTGGGGGAACTCTGGGTATTTCGACCCTAGGTTGTTCGGTTTCCACTCTATGGTTTCTCCTATCTAGCTGTGGATTTTGGTTAATGGTTACATCTTCCTCTAAGACTATACCCTGATTCTCTCTTATTGGAGATCTTTGGGGTTGTCGAATAGGTTGGGGAACCCCAAAAAATTCAGCCATGCGCGTCATTTTCGCTGTCATTTGTTGATTTGACTGGGTGGTATTTTATATTAGAGGGTTCAGCATTGTACTCAAAGTTTGTGCCAACATCTGTACCATATCATGGTTACTTTCATCCATTTGTTGCCTCAAAATTGCTGTAGAAGCATTTATGAGGCTTGGTATTGCATGGGATGCCCCTCCTAAGAGTTGGTTTCTACCCAAATTCTCCATACCAGTTCCAGATCCCTGTAATGGCGAAGACGCACTCACCAAAGGTTCTGAAAATGTAGACGCAGCATTCATAAGACTGGCCATTTCAGTAGTTGGCATGCCATAAGGCTGGTCTCGACCCATCCAGGCTGTCGAAAATCCTGGAGGAACATATGGTCGATATCCTGGGTTTACCCTTGGTGGGGGTGTTCCTAATGGACCTTTGGGACCTACATACGAAAATATTGGTCCTGTTTGAGTTGCTGTTAACATTGGTGTCGAACCAATGGTTGACGAGATAGTTTCACTAACGTTTGGTATAACTGTTGTTCCCGTAGTAATTGCTGGAGGTATTTCTCCATTATTTAGATGATTAGTCATTTTACTTTCACTATTTCTTCTCCTAGTTGTACACTCGTTGGTGGTTAATTTACCACTTCTTAATAACATACAACACTTTGCAAAAGAAAAGATATTATGTAAAGCATTTACGTTAATATGAGCAAGCAAATAACAAAAATTAGCAACGTCCCACCAGGTGTACCAATTTATTTACCGTGGAAATTGGTAAACAACCGCTGATCTTTCAAAAACGGGTAAGTTTTTGGTTATTCACAGGATCGATCAGTTTGATCCTAGAACATATGCTAATTATTGGTGTTGTTTTGATATAAATGCTAACATTGGTGAAGAACGCACGTTCGGCTGAGAAAGGTTAAGATTTATGATGAGTTTAAGTTTAGAAAGCAAGTAAAAAGGGGTTAGGAAGAGTTTGAGTGCAGAAATCTGGTAAAAAGTACAAGTAAAATGCAAGGGAAAATATACTCTGCAAGTAAGATAAAAGGCAAGGAATGTAAAAGACTTTGATTATAAAATGTGGTGTTTCAAACGTATATTCTCAGTATTCTTTCTCACGCAGCGGGTACTCGAATAGTATTGAGTGACTTGTATAATTGGTTGAACACACGGAAATCTACATAAACTTCCTATATTTATACTAGAACTACGTAACCGTCGAGGAGTTGCCTTGCTCTAAGATGAAGACAAGTGTCCTCTGCATGTGCTTCAACCTCTATCTTCATGCCACGTTGCTTTCCTCAACTGCCAGGCAAACTGTTTTTCCTTCCTTTATTCAGATTCAAAAGCACTTGCTGCTGATACGAGGTTTCCTTTTAGTCGAAGGCCACGGAAGCCTTTCAGTCGAAGGCCGCAAGAACCTTTTGGTTGAAGACTAACTTTAACTTAGAAATTTATTTAAGTGTTTTCCCCATTTGTCGAAGTATTTCCAACTTAGATTTGTTCAATCCATTTTTGGCCCATAAGACCAATATGTTATGGGTTTCGAATTTAGGAGCTAACAGTACAGTAGGATGGTGTTCTGGTTGATGTGTGGAGGAAAGGGAGAGTGTGAAGAAGATAAAAAGTTATGTTGTGGTGGATGTTTGAGTTTGCAGATTGTGGTTTGGGGAGGCTATGATGAAGGGAATAATTATAACCCTAAATAAATAAATGTTGCAAAAAAAAGAGGGGGGCGGGGCGCCTATCTTTCCTTGATCAACTGTTGAGTAATTTATTATTATAATTAAATTAAATGAGATTTTTTTGAATTTTTTTAAATTAAAACACAAACCAACGAAAATAAGACATGTGGATACTAATAACATAATAATAATAATAAAACGAAGTAACAAAAAATATTTTAAAAACGAAGAAAAAAAATAAACCACACAAGTTTGAAGTTGAGAAAAATACACAAGAATGAGAGGTTGAATTATGTATGTAACTTCTTTTTCATTTCTGAAAACACAGCTTCAGAAACTGATCAAGATCAGTTTCTGAACATAGAGATAATGACAGCGGGATAAAATAAGATTCAAAAGCAAGTAGATAAATGAACACACATATGTATCCTGATTCCTCTACAACTGAGAGTAGTTCAGTCCCCTTATCTCACAAGAGATTTTCAATATAATCAAATAGATTATAACTTGCTCAAGCAATATAGCAAGAGACTTCACTTGCTCAATCACACTTCAAAGAGACTTCTGCTCAGACAACTTTGCAAGAGACTTACTTTGCTCAATAAACCTAGAAAGAGACTTCTGCTCAAACAACCTAGTAAGAGACTTCTGCTCAAGCAACCTAGCAATAGACTTCCACTAAACTCTAAACAAATAGTTTATGAGAATAGATAACAACTATAATTGATATAAAATCAGAAGTAAAGAAGAGATACAAAATATACACAAAAATTATGTAAACACTTAAGATTTCTAAGATATACAAGGATAAGAAATCTTAAGATCTTGTGCAGTAAATTTGTGTAGCAAAAATATGTTCAGTGTTGCTCTCTTGTTAGATGGTTGGTTTGTTTTCCTTCAAATTTTCAACTCGTTATATAGAGGCAGAAAAATAGACGTTGGAGGAAACTTTCATACGTGAACATAGTTGATAAGCATTTCCAAGAGAGACGTTGGAAGTTGATCTTTTAAGATCTTCATCTTTTGTGTAAAGACTTTATCCACAGTGTCTTTCTTCACACTAGGTATCTACTAAAATATTGAGGCAAACTTAAGAGGTCATGTCAACTTTTCTTGTGCCTTGGCCTTCAAAAACTCTAGTTAACTTTCACCCTAAACCTGGCTTGGACCAGATGGTACTGCTTTAGAGATAGAGTATAGACAAAATGTTAAGTACCTTTATTCCATGTCATCAGAGTCTGAGTTGTCGTCAGAAGAAGAGATCCGAGTCTGAGTCATCGGATTTTGATCCTTCAGAATCTGTGAACTTTAGTTTCACTTTATAATCTCTTTAACAGGGTCAGAACCAGGTCAATTTTTAAGCTTATAATCCTGCACACTTAAACTAATCTTAGTATACCTAATTGTTCTTTAAGTACTTTGTTATCATCAAAATCCAAGAGATATGAACTATATTGATCCAACAAAGTTCAGATTCAAATGTGTTCCTTCTTCTCTTTTGTTTGCCTTTATTTGTTGTTGTTTTTATTTCTTGTTGTCACTACTTTTTGTTTTAATGGAATGTTATTATTGTTGATGGATTTCGGGCTATCTATATATGTGTTGGAATTCTGTTTCTTGTTGCCAGCAAGGTAGTAATGTGAATTTCTAATTTATGTTTTGTACCCTTAAGGGAAATCATGTTTTAAGTGACAATTTTCAATTATGTGTTCTGTCTTCTTGCAATGACTACAAAGCATCAAATTCATTGGTTTCCATTTGCTCTTGTGTCTCCTATGATTTCCAAAGTATCTTTCCTTGGAGGAGAACTATTCTAGGCAGCAAGAATAATAGGGTCATTTTGGGGAATGATTGGCAATTCAAAGTTGTGTATCAGTGATCGAGGGTTGTGTAAGAGATCCATTTATGAAAACAAGCTTGTACTTGGTAATTAGATTAACCGAGAGGAGGTGTGACGCTAATAACACCAAGGTTTATTAAGGATGAAGGTAGAATGGGATTTTGGAACTGCAATAAAGGTCAGGGATTGTGGGTTAATGAGTTCCATCATAGGAGGTATTAGGAGTGTCATCCGCCATGGAAGATGAATCAAATAATTTTAAAGAAATAAAGGTTTAGAATTTGGGAATCAGAGAATTTAGGGTTCACAAAATAAATGAAAATTTGAGGTTTTTCTTCTGATACCATATAAGATTAATTTTGATATGAATCTTGAATCGGTCATATGAACATTGATTGTGTAGAAATTGGAATTATGAATATAAAATAATTCATTATTTGGTAAAGCTTGTTTTGTACAAGATGAAGAAGTTGGCTTGAATATTATTTCGGGCTCTTAGTTATTCTAATTTATTAACTTAACTATAAAAAATATCTAACAAATTAAGTGAACTAACTTATGTCTAACATTACAACTAATAATATCAAGTTCAAGGAATTTAAACCACTATCAAGTGACTCACAAATAAAGCTTTCTCTCTTTGACAACACTCAAAAAATGAAAAAGAAGTCGAAATCTGAATTTGAGTATCAAAGTTCTTCTTTATAAGTACGAAGTGTGTCAAGTTATATGACTGAGATTTGTTGCAATATTAAAGACCATGTCTAATGACTCAAATGAATTTTGTAACTACACTTGAATACCCTCAAGTGATCTTATGTGTGTCGCCTTTCTACTATATGCACATTAGTGTACTTCGAGGTCTTCCCCATAAAAATGTTTATGTCGAAGTGTATTTAATGTCCCTTTTTACTATGTCAGCTACTCATACTCAACGCCACGATGAAGCTCTCTCAATGAAGGATCTCCTCAATAGTCCATATTATGGTTCAACCTATTTACTTCTTGCACCAACTATTCTCACTTCAAGACTGATAACAAGAGCACACAAAGCAATGTCGTACAAGTGGACCCTTAATCTTGGACACTGCATAGGAGCACAACATTCCTTCCATCTCAAATGTTGATCTACATTGAACGGTCACTCGCATACCATACCAGACAAACCCCAGACACTCCCAAGTACTCTTTGACTCACTTGCAATAATTGCACTCTCTCAAATGATGACTGGATTGTTGGAATGCTAACTTTTTACAAATATCGCTTTGAATCGGAAAAGAACCAAAACCACCACACTAGAAATCTTATGATGTCCATTATCAACCTCTCGTCTACTTTTTGTTATAACACAAAATTAGCTTATTTTGCATGGTTGTTCTTTATCTTACAATTTGTGACATTATGAGTTAGTTAGAGATAAGCAATAGTATTCATCACACTTTGTACTAGTGATAAATGTTTTACTCTTTTTTTTTAATAGAAATTGAATATCTTATGCGCGCAAGTGTAAAGGCTAATCTCACAAAACTCTCTTTTAAAAGAAAATGTTTCACTCTTTTAATTTCATGAATTCAAATAATTACTTTTAAAGAAAATATTGCGGTAAAAATTAATTAAATATTATAATTCTCTATTTGTTTCGTGTAGAAATGATACTGTAATTTAAATGAAAAGAACAAAATGGATAAAGAAAATTGACATTTGAGATATTTCTTGAGTTATTTTAATGCTAAAATATAAAACTTATTTTAATTATACAAATAAAATATAACATAAATAATCAATTTAGAAAAATCAAAACTTAAAAAACTTATTCAAAAAAAGAACAAACTTAAACATCACTATATAATTTTCTCATAAAAAAATATTGATCTGGACTGGGCCTGCACTTGTCCCGTAGTCGGGAGACCCAATCCAACATTCTTGTATAAGACCCAAAAGCAAGCAACCCAAGTTAGGGACTGTTAGGCAACTCTCCACACATCTGTTGGGGAATGTGGGCCACGTCCCCACATCATAGTCATCTTAACTGCCCTCCGGAAATCACGGGTCCAACCCCTATTTTCACGGAGCAGTTGACCAAGGGGAAGTCCACTTGTTGGACTCCATACACACATAAGCCCTGGAAGTTTATATTATTGGGCCTCAATGTGGCCCAACAATGGGGACCTTGGCCCAGCGCTAGGGGCTATAAATACCCTTTATTCTTAGAGGGTCAACTATTTGAACAATCTCTCACTCTTACTTGCTAGCTCATTTCTAATTTCACTTTGGCATCAGAGTGTCTTGCAGGTACCCCCCCCCATACACATCACTCTCAAGTTCTGCTCGACGTAAGTTATGACGGTCCATTCTGGTCAGGTATGATCAGTGGCGCCGTCTGTGGGAAACACTGCTTCCCCGTCTTCATTCACCCAAGAAAAAATATAATCTAACTCCTTTCTGATTGTCATGGCTGATCAAACGGAAGAAAATAACCTGAATTTCCATCTCGACGACATCAAAAACAACATCGCCGACCACGACACTGACATCAACAATGTTGATCCTGCTGGCCTCAACGCCGGTAACAATAACAACATCGGCAACAACAAAGGGTATGCCCGGCCCCTCGTAATACAGAGACGGGTTGAATTCCTCTTTGTCATCACTGTCCCGGTGACTCGAAGACGATCTTCGCCCTCTCCAAAACCATCAGCCGCCCATGTTCTAGGAGGTCCCCGTTCCTATGGGTGTTGATGCCATGACCGGGGCATTATTCACGGCAATAAATCAAACAAACTACTTGATCTTTTCGCAAGGGGAGATATTAAGGGCGCTTGAAGATTCTCGGAGAGCTCCCATAAGACATAGGAGGACCGAGTCTCCTCCTCTTCGTCATACAGAGGACCGTCCCCAATCTCCCCCGCAGAGACGCAGATGGGATGCCTCTAGAAGCCCCTCTCCTCGACCAATCGGGCGACGCCCCACGTTGGATAGGAATCATCCCATAAATACGGGGAGACTTGATCACGTCCCCCCGCGTCAAGAGCAGAGACCCCCTGGAAATAGGAACAGGGGAAACGACGAATGACCACACCGCTCGAGGAATCCTCCGTGCCACTAGGGTCGTCATCACGACCACCATTACAACAGGTTGCCTTCTCGATCTCCGGACAAAAGCGACGAAGACGACCCCCGCGTTCACCTATCACAAGCTATTATGGAGGCACCCATTCCCTTGGGTATGGAGAACCTCCCCATCTTAAGGAGTACGATGGCATTACCGATCCAGTCGACCATATCGACGGGTTCGAGGAAATGCTGCATTATCACAACGTCAGGGGACCGATTAAATGCCGGTTGTTCCCCACGACTTTGACAAAAGCTGCGATGGACTAAGAGCCTCTCTCTGGGGTCAATTATCTCCTGGAGGAATTTAAAAAACCTGTTCATCAGTTTATTCACTGCCTCACATCGACATCCGAAGACTGAGGAAGACCTCGAGGTCATCGTCCAAAGAAACGACGAGACCCTCAGGGAGTTCATTGATCGATTCAACCGCGAGGCCATCCAGGTCCCCTGCACCGATCATATGAAGAGATACATGCTTGAGAGGGGACTCCTCCCGAGCACGGAGTTCAGAAAAGTCGTTGGACTATGAGGAGAGGGAAGCGACCAATAGATCCCAGGACCTGAGGAACCGTGGATCAACCAGTAATCCACACTACAAGATTTCGACCCTCCTCGAAGAACAAGCGAAAAGAGGAGAGATTACAAACCACTGGATCCTCGCGAGCAAAGAGGGCCCGCAGGGCGATTTACTGAGTACACTCTGCTGACAGCTTCTTGTGAGCGCATCTTAGCGGAGTGTGCTAGTACTGATTTAAAGGATGGCGGCGTCAGGCGTCCTTGCTCTGCTCCTGCTAAGCTCGAAGCTTATCAGAGCAAATACTGCCAATATCATCGAAGTCATTGACACATAACTAAAGACTGTGTCCATCTCAAAGATTTTATTGAGACCCTCATTAAAGGGGGGAGACTCGGGCAATATCGGCACAACGACACCCCTCGTCGAGATGCCCGCGACACAAAGGAAATTGAGGAGGATTCTTGACCATCAGACGAGACGGTCCCCATCCAGACAACATTCTCCGTTACAAGATTGGAGAACTTCTTCGTCCCTGACGATATCGAAGAGCCTCTGTCCATGCACAGTAGGTGGGAAAGGTTCCCCTCTGCCATGGTCATAAATGGCGGGGGGTTCAACGATATAACTATAAACTCCGCGAAGAGGAAACTGGACGAGCTGGTCGACGCCCCCCCCCCCCCCCCCCCGGTAAATGGTGACTTTCGAGAGGGTTAAGGGAAGATCGGAGCGGATCACATTCTACCTCAAAGAATTACCCGGAGGGGCCCCTAACTCAAGCATTCCCCTTCTGGTTAGGGAGAGGATGGCTAATTTTGATGTTCATCGCATCTTGGTTGACGAGGGGAGTCCCGTTGATGTAATATATAGCCAACTCTTCTGAACCCTACAGCTCGATGACACCCACCTTTCACCATACGTGGGGTCTGACCTGTAGGGCTTCAACGGCTCAACCTCCAAACCTTGTGGGTACGTGGAGCTCCTTGTCACCTTCGGCGAGGATACCGCTACCAGGCAAGTTAAGGTGCGGTTTCTTGTCATCGACTTCCCGTCTCTCTACAATTGTATCCTGGGGAGACCAACACTGGCGGAACTGATTGTTGTTCCCTCCACCGTCCATCTGAAGATGAAATTATACACAAAGAGAGGACGCATCGTCACCATCCAAGGAGACCTAGCAGCTACCCGAAGATGCTCCAATGCAGCATTAAAGGGACAGAGCACAGTCGACACTGGAGCACGACCCGCTGAGAGAGCTGCTACAGCATGACCGGAGCCACAGCCCGCCAAGACAGAAGAACAAAGAGCTCCTCCAAAGGTCGACTCCATTTTGCTGGACACCCGTTTTGACCAGGATGAAGCACACAACGGTGAGAAGCGACTCCTCCGACCAATCCCGGATGGAGACTTTGAGCTCGTCCCCCTCGGTGAAGACCCTCACAAAGGCGTGAAGATCAGTACCGGACTCCCCGACCTGGCAAGGAAGCAGATCAAGGCTTGCTTGAGGGAGAATGCGGACCTGTTCGTGTGGAATTCTACGGAGATGCCCGGTCTCGACCCCGAGGTCGTCTGCCACCAACTGGCCAGTGTGTTGACTATATTGATCTTAACTGGGCAGCCCCAAAGATGGATTCTCCTTGCCTAATATTGACATGTTGGTCGATAACTCGGTCGGCTATAAAATTTTATCTTTCATGGACGCCTACTCGGGCTACAACCAAATTCCGATGGTGATGAAAGACAAGCACTGCACCACTTTCATGACTAGCTCGGACAATTATTACTACAACGTAATGCCCTTCGGTCTGAAAAACGCAGGGACGACATACCAGCGGATGATGAATAAAGTCTTCCGCAATGAGATCGAAGATATGCTCGAGGTATACATGGACGACATGATCGTCAAATATAAAGAAGAGACCGACCATGCCGCCCACCTCAGAAAGGTCTTTGCCCAAGCGAGACAACGTAGAATAAGGTTCAATCCCGAGAAGTGCACGTTCGGGGTCAAAGCGGGCAAGTTCCTCAGTTTTTACCTAACAGAACGGGGAATTGAATCCAACCCCGATAAATGCTGAGCATTCTCCGAGCTCCCTAAACCTAATTCCAAGAAATCAATACAAGTGTCAAACGGAATGCTCACCTAGCTCTCCCGTTTTGTGGCAAAATCCGCACAACACACCCTTCCATTTTTCAAACTTCTGCGCAAAGAGGCTACTTTCGAATGGACCGGGGAATGCAAGCAACCCCTCCTCCATCTCAAGCAAAGCCTTTCGCAACCGCCTGTATTGTCACGACCTGCGGACGGGGAGACCTTATTCCTGTATCTGGCCCTATCCGTCGAGGCCGTGAGCGCGGCCCTCATTCGTAAGACTTCTGACGGGCAGAAGCCAGTATATTTCATGAGCAAAGTACTTCAAGGACCCGAGGTCAGGTACCAACAAATCGAGAAGGTGGCCTTGGCCCTCGTCAATGCAGCAAGAAGGCTCAGACATTATTTCTTGGCACACACGATCATCGTACGGACAGACCAACCTGTAAGACAACTCTTAAGTCGGACATACATGGCAGGACGAATGCTAAAATGGTCCTTGGAGATCTCGGAGTTCGACATCCAATATGAAAGCAGGAAGGCCCTCAAGGCCCAAGCTCTGGCCCACTTCATCATAGAGATGACTGCTCACAACCCTCCCATAGGGAAGGAGCACAAGTGGACCATCTTTGTGGACGAAGCTTCCATCTCCACAGGAAGTGAGGCAGGAATCCTCCTCGAAAACGAGGAAGGCGTCGTGATCGAGAATTCTCTGACTCTTTTCTTTCCGACTTCGAACAATCAGGCTGAATATGAGGCCTTGCTCGTAGGATTAAGACTAGCCGAGGACCTTGACGCCCGAGAGATAGACATTTTCACTGACTCCCAACTTGTCGCATCTCAAGTTCAAGGGGGATACCAGGCCAAGACCAAAAACCTCATCGAATATTTAAACTTGGTCAGGGAACATATGAAAAAGTTTGACCGGGCAGAAATCACACACGTGCCACGTGAACAGAACACACGGGCCGACATACTTTCAAAGCTCGCGAGCACGAAGAAGAAAGGTGGAAAAAAATCCGTCATACAAGAATCCATTTCTTGCCCGAGCATTGAGAGGTCCACTGTGCCTCCCGAAGTGAACACCATTGGGGACAACTCATGTTGGATGACACCGGTGTTTGATTTCCTGACAAAGGGGGAGCTTCCCGTAGATCAAAGAGAGACAGCCGCGACCAAACGACGGGCCTACTCGTATGTGGTACTTGAACACAAGCTTTACCATTGGGGATTCTCCATCCCACTCCTAAAATGTGTCGAAGAGTCCGCAGTCCCCGAGATAGTGCGGGAAATCCACGAGGGAATCAACGCCGACCACATGGGCGGAAGATCCCTAGCACGAAAGGCACTGTGAGTAGGGTACTACTGGCTGACCATGCAACAAGATACCAAGGAGCATGTCAAGAAAGGCGACAAGTGTCAGAGGCACACGGACATCCACCTCGTACCTCCACACGAGCTCACAACACTATCCTCCCTGTGGCCATTCGCATGGTGGGGAATGGATATCCTCGGACCTTTCATGCAAGGAACATACCAAAACAAGTTCCTCATTGTAGCCGTCGACTACTTCACGAAGTGGATAGAAGCTGAAGCTCTGGACAAAATCACTTCACACAACATCCTCTGTTTCTACAAGCGAAACGTACTTGCCCGGTTTAGAATACCGTGAGCGCTCATCACCGACAATGGGACACAGTTCACCAATCAAAGTTTCCAAAACTTCGTCGCCAGGCTCGGCACCAAGCAACATTTCACCTCGGTCGAACACCCCTAAACTAACGGGCAGGACGAGGTCGTGAATAGAGTCATCTTGTGAGGACTCAAACGCAGGTTGGGTGAAGCCAAGAGGGGTTGGATCAAAGAACTACACAACGTCCTATGGGCCTATCGAACGACGCCCCATTTGACGACTAGAAAGACACCATTCCGACTAACCTACGGCATCGAGGCCGTCATCCCGGTAGAAATCATGGAGCCATCCAGGTGAACTAAAATTTCCCTCGACAAGGAGATGAACGAAGAGGCCCTCAGAGATGAGCTCGACCTAGTCGAAGAAATCCGATCAATAGCGGCTCTTTGCGAGGCCACGCTAAAACAGCAGGTAGCCCTACGCCATGACAACAAAGTCATAAAGCGTAAATTTCAGGTCGGCAGCCTAGTCTTACGAAGAAACCAGAAAGATTCCCGCAAGGGGAAACTGGCCGCAAAATGGGAAGGGTCATACCGCATCCAAGGAGCTACGGGAACCAGAGCATATTACCTTCACCTGCTACGGGCATAAGCAGTTGACCGATCCTCTCCAACCGACAAGGAGACTAGCTCGACCATGTAGTCGTGTCTAGGTACGGACATAGCCTCCAAACATCAGCGAAAGGCGAGATTTTATTCATTTTACGAGCAAGATCTTAGCCCGACAGGAACACCTCGATCGAGATCTGCTGTCGAAGTACCTAACATGGCAGAACACCCAACTCGCGATGGACAGTTCATGCCACGGGTTTAGGATCCCAACCGCGATCTTACACTCATTTTGTGGATCCCTACTTTGCCTCCTCGATACATCCCAACATGTGTCGAACAATATGAGGGTCGAGCACATATCTCCACACATGGAAACCACAAACTTTCATGGAAACTTGTGTCGAACATACATCTCCACACATGGAATATACGAATATTCATATAATAAGCGAGTCAGAAACAACGACGAGGAATTATTTATGAATAAATAAACATGAAAACAAAACAAAGGCATTCATAAATGCCGACCACAAAGGCCAACGATGTTTAAATAATTACAAATTATGCACGACGGCCATGAATCCAAAATAAAATGAGAACGGGCACGCAGACCCTAAAAACTAATCAAATTTCATCTTCCTCGTCACTATTATTGGGGGGATAAAAGATCTTCCCATAAATTACTTGGTTGAATGGACCCTCCCCTTCAACCACAATCTTGACCCCCGGGTTCAGGATCCTTAGTTGCTCAACGGCCGTGTTGAAACCATAGTCGAGGGTGTCCATGACGTCTTGTTCGAGCACTCGGATGCGAGCGATCAGATCTGCTCTAAACGCCATGCCCTTCTCCGCATCGGTTTCTTCTTCATCTGAGGCCGTGATCCCTTCTAAATCCTTCGTTCGGGCGACTAGACGCTCGTTCTCTTTGGTCACGGCCTCCAGTTGAGGCCGCAACTCATTTAGATCCTTGAGAAGTCAAACTTGGGCCTCAAACTTTGACTCGTGATTAAGGATATCATACTTTAATTTCTCGTTCTTGGCCTTCAGCTTCTGAATCTTAGCATATGCTGCTTCGAGAGAGCCTGAGAGCTCGCGGCCTCGTCATTCAGCGGCAAGGCTGTCTCGAGCATCCTCATGACAGCAGCCACATCCTCCACCAAATTCTTTCGACGAACTTCCTTATCCTCGGACAAGATCGCCTCCCTCTCCTCCTCGTACACGCCCAAGGAGCACTCCCCGTTGAAGAGATCACGGTTTAGATAGCAATGAGGCAGCACGCAGGCACTTTATCACCCTCGGGCACTACACCTTAGACATTCTCCACGCGTTTTTTCTTCGTCGCAGGCTCGCTGACGGGAATCTGGGCGGGCTCGCCAGAGGGAACCTGGGTTTTTGATGAAGAAGCGGAACCTCTATCACGGCCCACAGATTTGGCATGCTCTTAGAGCTGGGTGACCCTACTCTTTGGCCCCGAGGTGGACGCATTCTTGGTCCTCAACTTCAACAAGCGCTCAGAGAGGGACGCCATTCGACCTACAATCAAAAAGAAATATCAGTCATGGGTTAGAATAAGGCAAATAACACGGGCACGTCCCCGCATGAAAGGCAAGCAAAATTAATCATCGCGACAGTGCCCCCTACCTAAAAGCCTTGTGGCTTCCCCGTCTGAGGAACACTCGAGCAGGGCCTTTATGTTGATCAACATGTTAACTAAAAGGTACTCCCCGTTGTTGTCAAATAGGAGGTTGTTGTTCATGTCCACATGCCTCGCGGGGGAGAAGCTCCTAACATAGGCCGCCAGCTTCTCGTAGGAGAGCTGGTCCTGAGCATCCAAGTCCTTGGGCTTCACAGTATAATACTCATGTCTTTGCTCAAAGTGTTTCCATTGCCACTCGAGCGGAAATTTGGCCACGAGTCGGGTAACTGGTCGCCCATCCTCCACTTCCTCCACGCGGGTGTATAGGGAGTCTATGGACGCGTCCGTCAAAGGTTTTACAACAAAGTACCTCTCTTTGAAGTTTCGGACAGACTCCAGATAAGGCCTAAAGAGCTTCCCGAATTGCTTGAACGACACCCACGCTTGCCCCCTCCAACGGATTGTCTTTGGAGATGAAAGATACGAAAGAAGAGGGGCAGTGTGGCGCCTATCTGCAGATACTAGCAGACAAGCTCGAACACTTGCATGAACGCCAGCGTGTTTGGGTGAAGTTGAGAGGGCGCCAATTGAAGCCACTGAAAACCCCCCACTTGGAAATCGTTAAAGGGAAAATGCATCCCCGCCTCTTTAAACGCAAATTCATACATAGGAAAACGTTTGCCCGGATACATTGAGCAGATTCTCTGGTTGCAGTGGGAAAATTGAAGTATCTAGTTGGCAGGAGCCCCTTCCGCTTGTACCTCCGGACAGTTGAACGCGTCAGTTGCATCCTGAGAAAAGCACGACCTCTTATTTCGAGGCTCGGGTAGGACCCAGTCCAGAGGGTCCTCATCAACATGTGGTTCATCTTCATAGTTGGCAGGCAGAACATCATCCCCGACCGAGTGCGCCATTATACCTGAAAAGTAAGGGAAAACTGTGAATTCGACATTATCAAATTCACTCTTCCACTGCAGATCAAGTGAAAGGGCGATGAACTCTACCCAATCCCTCAACTATGCGCTAAAGTGGACTACATTTTTGTTGGGGGACTACGTTTTCGTGGGAGATATTCACTCAAACAAGTAAGAAGCCCAAGTCAACCCCCATTATCCGGGGAGATCGTCCTCTATATCATGGCCACTATTCGGGGAGATTGTCCCTGACATCATAAACTAATGAATTTCAATGAACATTCATGAGTGTGTCGCAGAACTCATGAACTTTAATGAACATTCATGAGTGTTCATCACATAACTCATGAATATTCATCCATTCAAGGCAAATATTAGGTGTTTAATCTAGAAACGATTAGGAAATATGTTGTTGAGGAGATATAACTTACTTGGATGAAGAATTCTTGAAAGAAATATGGAAAAGTTAAGAGGAAAGCTTCACGCGTGAGCAAGAGAAGTTGAAGGAAAAAACTTGAGAAAATGACAAATGAGACCCATGGGTCCCCTTTTATAGGTGGCTCACACCTCACGAGGTTCATCATGAAAAGTCATCAATAGATTGGGCCTTTTGGACTCCCCTTAAAGGGATGGCACCCCAAAACAACAGCCACGTGGCCCAACAATCAACCACGTGTCCGTTCTCAATAGACGAACACATCCTCGACTTCAACACGTAACCCCCACGCGAGCACGAGACAGACACTTCACACGAGGGAATGCTCGACACCATGGTTGAAGCGTGTATATGGGCATATTCATCACGATCTACCTCGATGGCGAAATAACGCTCGGCATCGTGACAACCCCTTGAAGTCAGACACGTTGAAAGAGAGCTCGCAGAAGCTCCCCGTAATACAGTTCTCTCGGGAAAACAATTGACCCCGTCTGTATCACTGCTCGTTTGCCCACAAGATCCCCGACACACTTAAACAGGTTGTCCCCTACGCGGGCAACAACTCACTTCCTTTCAGAAGACTTCGACCATCCTCCCCGACCAAATCCTCTCCGGCTATAAAAGCTGAACTTAAGTTATCACCCTTTCACCTAATAGCAATAACTTGGGGGGGCTCCTGATCTGGACTGGGCCTGCACTTGTCCCCCAGTCGGGAGGCCCAATCCAACACCCTTGTATAAGGCCCAAAAGCAAGTAGCCCAAGTTAGGGACCGTTGAGCAACTCCCCACACATCCGTTAGGGAACGTGGGTCACGTCCCCACATCATAGTCATCTTAACTGCCCTTCGGAAATCACGGGTTCAACCCCTATTTTCACGGAGTAGTTGACCAGGGGGGAGTCCACTTGCTGGACTCCATACACACGTAAGCCCTGACAGTTTTCATTATTGGGCCTCAACGTGGCCCAACAATGGAGACTTTGGCTCAGTGATGGGGGCTATAAATATCCTCTCTTCCTAGAGAGTCAGGTATTGAACAATTTCTCACTCTTACTTACTAACTCATTCCGAATTTCACTTTGACATCGGAGCGTCTTGCAGGTACCCCCACCTCACTCTCAAATTCTGCTCGACGTAAGCTGTGACGGTCTATTCTGATCAGGTACAATCAAATATTATACCATATTTTATTTCTTTCTTTTAAGCGTGAATTTAACTTTTAATAACAAAAATTAATTTTAAATAGATTAGTTATATAAAATTATTTTGTATTAAAAGTAATCAATTAAAAATAAAATAATTTATTTTAAAATATATTTATATAGAATTGAGTTAAACAATAAATTATAAAGTAAAAATTATATTTAAATTCAAAAGTTTTATTTTTTAAATAATACTAATTTTAAAGTGAAATCAATTATATATATTCTTAAAAAAACACACACTAAATTTAGTATTGAAATATAAAAGTGAAGAAAAAAGAATTTTGTTTATACTATTTTCTTTCCCTTAAAATAGAAATAAAAAATCTATTTAAAATTTATTTTTGCACATGCATCCAAATAGAAGAGTTGAAGGTAATGATGAGAGATGGAGTAATTTAAGGAGATTTCATGTGAATTTCAGTTTGATTCTCTTCCAATTAGCAACTACAGTCTGATGTCTGGACCATCCACCACGTTTTTACTTTTACATTTATTTTCTTGTTTGGTATTTAATGTTATTAATCTAAAGGGAATAAGGCATCTCCAAAAGAATATATAATGTCACTCTCCAAGCATGAGAGAACAAACAAGAAAAGTTCACTGCAGCAAAAATAGCGGTGCTGCTAACCGGTATCATTAGACTGTCGTCCAACTTAGTGTTGGTACATAAGGAGATATGAAAGACAAAAAAAAAAAAAAATTAAATAACGACTATAAAATAAGGAGTAATAAATATATTGACCTATTTATTATTTGACTATTTATACATAAATATTATGATATAATAAAATACTAAAATATTCTCTAATAGACTTAGTCAACAAGACATTCCTAAAATATAAATTATTTCCAACATCATCTTTTAATTTATATTTACACAAAACTGACAACACTAATTTTATCCCTCAAACGGATAAAGTGTTCGGTCTTGACATTTTTCGTCAGAACATCTGCAAGTTACTTCTGATTGCTACAGTGTGCAACTTCTAATACTTCATTTAGAAGTACAAATTTCTCCTTGAGAACCCATCTGACGCTGATGTTTTTCTTCTCCTTCGGAAGCTCAGTTAACTCCCAAGTCTTGTTTCTTTTAATAACATCAAACTCTTCTTTCATAGCCTCCAGTCACACTTTCTTCTTGAGAGCTTCACAGGTTGACAACACAACCACTAGTTGCTTCTTGGAGCACCAAGAAATAGGACTTTCCAGATATAAACAAAAATATCCAGAAGTATTTCTTCTGTCAACTCTGTCTTCATACCAATCAGAGTCTGAATAGCATATCAGCTTTGCATCTGATATAACACCAGAAGGGAATAACACTTCATACCTCAGAGTCCCTTCAGTATCTTGCAGCTTGTCAAACTCTGCAAATCTCCTTGATATATTTTTGGCTCTATGTGGCCTCTGAACTTGTTCAGAATCTCCTTCTGATTCTGAAACAATATCTCCTTATGGATTTTCTTCAGAAGTTTTACTACCACAAGAAGCTCCACCTTTATTAGCTTATAGACCTCGTTCAGAACCACTACCTTTAGAAATACCATCTTCAAAAGTTTAATCACCTTCAAAAGCTCTATTTTCAAAAGTTCCACATTTAGAATCATGATCACCGTCAAAGACTGGATTACCTTTAGAAGCTCCTCCTTCAGAAGGTCCACCTTCAGAGACATGATTTCCACCAGAAACATGATCATCTTCAAAAGCTTGTCCTTCAGAACCTATGTCTTCAGAGTTTTCCCTTCTAGAAGCATGATCACCATCAGATTCTAGATCATCATCAAAATCTAGATCAGAATCAGATTCACCATTTGACACCTTCAGAGTTTCTAGAGTCGTCATCTTCTGACTCTAGCTCTTCTTCAGAACTTTCAAGTTCTGACTCATCTTTAAAAGCATAATCTTCTTCAGATTCCGACTCATCTTCTGATTATTCTTCAGACTCAGATTCATCTTCAGATTCTGACTTGTCTTCAGCTTCAGAGTCATCTTCTAACTCTGACTCATCTTCAGGAACCTCAGATTCTGACTCATCTTCATAATCTTCAGCGTCATTTTCTGATTCTGACTCATATTCAAACACTCCTTCAGAGTCTGAATATTCAGAGTCATCTTCTTCTCCTTCAGAATCACAAAATGACAATCTCACAGGTTTCTCATCAGATTCATAAGCCATTAATAGCACAGGTTCATCATCTGAATCTCCTATGGCTATTTTTGCTTCTTCTTTGTTTGACCAACAATCTTTGGCAAAATTGTCAAACCTATTACAACAGTAACACTGAACCGTTCTCTTGTCATACTTCTCCTTTCCCTTATGATGTTTCTTTTCATCAGAATAGAAGACTTATGACTTCTGGAAACTACCACCATGTCTCTTCTGCTTCTGATATTTCTTGACAAAAGAAACCTTCAGAGCCTGTTCAACTTCCCTCTCAGAAGTTCTTTCAGTCAGACGCAAATCTTGCGCCTCTTGACTGCTTTGCAGCTCCTCTACTCTCATGGTGTCCAGATCTTTAGAATGTTCAATTGCTACCACGATGTAATCAAACTGAGAAGTTAAAGATCTCAATACCTTCTCTATGATTATTTGTTCATAAAGGATTTCTCCACAAGCTTTCATCTCATTAGTGATCAGAATCACTCTAGAGATGTATTCAGAAACCTTCTCGTTGTCCTTCATGTTGAGATTCTCATATTGCTTTCTTAGGGACTGAAGTTTCACCTTCTTCACTGATGCGTCACCACCGTAACATCTGACCAGTGTGTCCCACACAGCCTTTGCTATTTCAGAGTCAGGAATCTTCTCAAACACATTCACATTCACACACTGATGAATGTAGAACAATATTTTATGATCTTTCTTCCTTATCGCCTTCTGCGTTGTTTTCTGTGCCTCTGTCGCGTCTGTTGCTAATGAAGCATAGCCATTGGTGACAAGATCTAACACATCTTGAGAATCGAACAACACACACATCTGGATCTTCCAACAATTCCAGTTTTTGCCATTAAACATTGGAAGCTTGGAACTGATATCGTCGTTTCCGTTCATCTTCAACCTTGTGCAGTTCACTCAAAACTCACTAACACACAGTGTTTTTCAAATCCCACTGAATAAAAAAAAATGTGATTCTCAATCACACACACCTCACTGCTCACTCGTGTTTCCTATGTTTCTCCGTGGATTTCGAACCAGAGCTTTGATACCAATTGTTGGTGCACAAAGAGAGATGAAAGACAAAATAAATATATTAAATGACGGCTACAAAATAAAGAGTGATTGATACATTGACCTATTTATTATTTGGCTATTTATACATAAATATTAGAGTATAATAAAATACTAAAATACTCTCTAACAAACTTAATCAATAAAATATTCCTAAAATATAAATTATTTCCAACACTTAAATTATCTTTATTTGTGAAAAAATTTATGTCATTGTACTCCTCATTAAAATGCTAAAGTGTAACCATCATGTTCTAAGCCATTACTCCACTGTATTCAGCATGAATAACATCATTTGCATTTTCAGAGTTGATATTAACATTCTTAAAAATTTAAATTTTATGCATAAATAAAGTAAATGGGTAATAAGCCGTACCACTATATTTTATGACATATTTAATACTTTTAAAAATTAGGTATTAATTTCATTTAAATTGGTCTCCATAATTCTTTGTTACTTGTCCCAATATTCTTTGCCTCGTATATTTTTCTAGCTTTTCAGAATCAATCTTTTTCCAACCTATAACTTATTAAAATGTGACATATGATGTCCGATGATGGTGTAATGATTGTAAAAACTAGGAACACTTAAATGAAATGCATAACTTTCCCTTTCAAGTAAGAAATATTAGTATACAATTTTTGATAAATCCAGATCTAGAAGTATTCTAGCAAAATGACCATAAGTTATATTTCTAGTTGCATCACCAATAGAGATTGATAATCCAATAGAATCAACAATTTTGAAAAGAGTTTTGAGACGCCAATATTCTCGAAGAAGAACAGTATCACAGATTCATATTATTACTTAGGCATGAGATTGTTTTTGAAAAGGAAATTTTTTAATATACTCTATATATTATTAGGACATCTGATGGAAATATTATAATGTTAATAGATTTCATAGATATATCTTTGAGCGCATCAAATACATATAATCAAAGTTGTTTTTGAGTCAGACTCTGAATTTGTGACAAGTTTTAATCTGGAGATACATCTTCGTAAATCTGGCGAAGATGTATTTTCGTAGCTAATTGAACCAACAAAAGCAGAAAAATAGAAAGTTGACAAAACAGAAGCAAAAACCAACAATTTGACAAAAATAAAATTACCATTGATATCATAAAATCAGCAATACATAAGAGATTTTAACATAGATCAAACATTACATTTCAATATCCAGGTGGACGGTGTAACATCTACATAATATCTTCGACTGATCTCGAAATTGTCACATCCAGCTCGATAGAACCTTTTGATTTTAAACGGGAAAAATATCTCACGTAGCCCTTAAATTTGCTCCTGTCTTTAGCTCAAAGTTGCTGAACTCAATCTTACATTCTTTGTCAACGGATGACGAACGGTACTCGATCTTCACAATCATTTGGAGATGTATTCTGAAATCTCTCATGACATAATGCAATTATGTTCAAGACTGAAACAAAACAAGTAATAAATGCAATTTTTTTGACAAACTTTAAAATGTATATATCACACATCATTAACATTAATATAATTTTACATACAATAAATTGATAAAGAAATACTAAAATAAATCGAATGACTTGTCGTCGGCTAAATCTATAACTATTGGTGGTACCCTATTTTGATTTTTTTATTTGATTCTCATTCAATCTCGTTCAATTTGGTGAACTCTTGCATCCTTTCATCAAAATAATCCGGCCAAGTCTCTGCTTTGATTGTCGAATAAGTTATCCACTATGGTGATGTAAGTGATATAGGGCATCTCAGCTTCAAATACACTTGAACAAAATGCCGCATATTTGAAATCCATCCAATACACATAATACGATCATTTGGATTTGGAGGTGGTGCATTGCGCAATGGAAAAATTGTTTCTGAGAAACCGCATCTTGTAAGATCAATACACACTCTATCATACACACTTGTTATTGTTGGATTAAGCCCTAATAACCAATTAATATTGGATTAATATGCTTTTGTATCATGACCTTGATATATATTATTGTTAATATATGTATACTTATTAGGCATCGTATTTATTAATGTTATTTGTATATGACATAATAAAGTCCTTGGAATAATTAATCTATTAATGGCCTTTTATGTGTAACTTAATCGTGAGACCTCATTAAACATAAACATGTTATTCTTAAAGTATCTGTAGTCAAGCTTTACTGTCAAATAGGACAACAGTAACGCATAGAGACTATTATGTGAGTAGGCTTATGACAGTATCTCGCATGTCACGTGTGACTTAATCGTGAGACCTCATTAAACAAAAACACGTTATTCTTAAAGTATTTGTAGTCAAGCTTTACTGTCAAATATGACAACAATAATGCATATAAACTATTATGTGAGTAGGTTAATGACTGTATCTCACAGGTCATGGATATGAGATATCAATTCTTCACGTAGGTATAAATATTAGGAGTAATATTTATACAGGATTGACCCACCATGAGAATACTATATAGTTTGTTATGTAAGTGTCATAAGTTATTCTCATAGTGATATTGGTGTATACCACTCTTCGACTTGAAACCACTATGGACCTTAGACGTGGAGTCAAGTACTTTATTGCCGATCAAACGTTGTATGTAACAAGATGACCATAAAGATGGTTAATGGATACTTTACAAATCACGTTGAGGGATATGAGTGACCTAGATGGGATTTGCCCATCCTACATATACGGAAGTAATATCTATGAGCCCCTTGATAGAGTATGAGTGTAAAATGCATGGTCGTGCTCAAATAAGTCAATATGAGATTGAGCTTATTCGTTGTTATCAAGTATACTCGGAGATCAATGAATAAAATATTAAAATATACAAGAGTGACACATTCTATGTCTTATGTTCAATATATATATATATATATATATATATATATATATATATATATATATATATATATATATATATATATATATATATATATATATATATATATATATATATATATATATATATATATATATATATATATATATATATATATATATATATATATATATATATATATATATATATATATATATATATATATATATATATATATATACAAAGGGATAAGTGTACACATGATCATTATCACATAAAGATTATGTCAGATCACACGACATTCTCGTGATTTGAGTAACATTAATGTGTTGCTAGATACAACTCACTATTTATAATATTAAATATGTGATTTAATATTATTTCTAACGTTACCAGAACCTATAGGGCCACACGCATAAAGTATTTATAGTGGAATGAATAATTAAATTAAATATAATTTAATTTAATTATGTGTTAATATTATTTAAATTATTTGATGTATTAACATATAATTTATTTGATTAAATATGATTTAATTAAATAAATAAGAATTGACCGTTGATTAAATTAAATATGATTTAATTTAATTAATATTTTATTTTATTTAATTGAAAGAATTTATTTAAATATAAATAATATTTATTTGATTAAAATAATTTAATTAAATAAGATTGGACTTGTTTTGGAAAAATCTAAAATAAGAACATTAAATTTAGTAGCTCTCTTTAAATAGAGAAGTTCATTCCATTGTAATTTTAATTGTTAATTTTGTCATTCTCTAAAAACAACTAGCATCATTTTTCACTTTACACTCGTGTAGACTACGTAGAAACGTCGATATAATTTATAATTAATGATTTAATTAAGATCTATTCGTCGGAATTATTCTATTAAGAGGATTAAGTTTTTAAAAAAAAACTTCTTAAAATTTTGATTAAAGCTTCGGTTTTGATTAA
Organism: Vicia faba; assembly: GCA_948472305.1. Classification (NCBI taxonomy): domain Eukaryota; kingdom Viridiplantae; phylum Streptophyta; class Magnoliopsida; order Fabales; family Fabaceae; genus Vicia; species Vicia faba. The sequence goes on along the minus strand of OX451736.1, from coordinate 1,231,397,639 downwards.
ATTTTTAAATCCGAAGAGATTTTGTGCATACTAATAGTTATATGATTATATAAATATAATTTCATGCTTTTATGTTTAATCTTATTATGAATGAATTTGATTAATTTTTAACTTTAAATTTTGATTTTATAACTTGTTCGAGAAGGACAATTGTATCACGTATGATTATTTTTTTGAAAAATTGGATTGCGATTTCAATTGTGATGATGGCAGAGTGCATGATTATGCCATAAGCTGTTTTATTTAAGTATATTCTCGCGGATCGGTGCTGAAATACGTGAATACCATGAATGACATATTCACTGGCAGTAAGCAATGTGTTAAAACAATGTTACACTAGTTATATGATAACTTTTTGAAATTGTGTCAAAGTTATACGATAGCTTTTTGTTCGTGTTGAATGACCTATTCAATTTCTTATATATTGTCGTCGCCGTAACTTTTACATGACCTTTTGAATTAGGGGTGTTTAAAATTAAATCCGTCTAATAAAAAATTATAAATTAAATTGAATCAAATTAAAATCACAAAAAATCATATATAATTTAAATGTGTTTGAGTCATTTTCTAATCGAACCGTGCGATTCAGTTCGATTTACAGTTTGTATTTTATAAATCAAATTAAACTGTATTATGTTATAAAATCTTACTAATCAATATATATTCAACATGAACTATATGTATATTTATCATATTCTTTGTATGATATTTTTTTCAATTTATAAATCATAAAAAATAAAATATTATTCATTTATAAATATTATTTTCACAAAATATATTTTATCGTATTCTTTGTATAATATTTATTTAAGAATGCAATCTTATGAATATCTTTCTTTAGATTTAGATAAAATTATAATACACAATTTTATATATTAAATTATAAATTTATTTTGATAATTATAAAAAAATTTATAATAATGTATGAACGATTAAACACAAAATTATATTTTTCTCTACAAGTGTATGTATGACTCAATAATTTTTTATAAAAAACCGAATAAATTGAACCAATCCAAACCGCATTAGTTTGGTTTGGTTTTATTTTTAAAAGTCAACCAAACCAAATTGTATATTTTTTCCCTTGCGGTTCGGATGATTTTTTGCTTCAAAACTGTCTAAACCGCACCGTAAACACCCATGTTTGAATGATTAGCCTTATATTTGTTGAATTTTATACGATAATATTAATGAAATAATAATAATTTATCTTAATTATAATTTTGGTCTCTCTATTTTATATTTTTTTCGATTTTGATCTTCTATTTTAAAAATTATGATTTTAATCTTTTTTTAAATTTTCTATTGAAAAATGAACAAAAATAACGACTAAAATTGTAGAAAAAATAAAATAAAAAAATAAAAATTACATAAAAAACTTAAAAGAGAATTAAAATAATAATTTTTAAAATGAGTGAACTAAAATCGAAAAAAAAATACAAAATAGAAGAAATACAATTGCAATTAAGCTTAATAATTTATTATTATAAATAATAATAAAATAATAAATTATTTATTATTTAATATTAAATAGGTTTAATTGTAATTTTCCATATGTTTTTTTGAATTTCGGTACCTACATTTTAAAATCTGGTTTTTTAGTTTTATTTATTTATTTATTTATTTTAATCTCCTTCCAAATTTGAAACCATTTGTAATGATATAACATAGGTTATGATGACGTGACATGTACCAAATTTAAATTAAATTATTTTAATTAATAATAATTATGCCACATCATTTATAATTATTTATTATTTTAATTATTTTATAAATTGTTATTTAAATTTTTTTAAATAACTTAAATTAAATTACATTGGCATTAATAGTTTTAATAAAATAAATAAAATTCCGTTTTAATTATGAGGAACTAAATTGAATTAAATGAGTACGAATTAAAATCACCAGAAAAGTTTAGAAAACTACAATATTTTGATATCCAGAATAATAATATCAGCTTCTTCTAAGACTTTTATAACAAGTATTTTCACCTCACAGATTTTTACGTATCTAAAAATTATCACTCCAATAAACTACACTAAGGCTGGGAATTTCACTCATCTTGTCGAAGAGGGAATACCAGCTTCCACAATGTGTAATTTATGCGAGAACTAAGACCAACATGATGATATTATTAAAATGATAATATTATTAATATATAAGAATGATGTGCATTTAAATTTGGTACATGGGCAATGACAAATTATCATGACCTATGCCATCTCTTTAAAAATTGGTTTTAAATTTGGAAGGAGACTAAAATTAAATAAAAAAAACTTTAAAAAGAGACAAAATTTAAATTTTAAAATATAGGGACCAAAACTAAATAAAAAATAAAAAAATACGGGATTAAATTGCAATTAAGTTTATTAAATATTGACATTATGTGTTTGTATAATTTGGATGTTCGTTGTTGACTGTGATTCGGAATCCGACAATAGTATGGTGAAGCAGCGATACTTCGATCATCCGTAAGTGATACAAACATAATTGATAAATTTATGTACACCCTCCGGACACATTTATAAGCAACAAAAAGCTTTTTAGATTCATTGAATAAATGATATATCTAGTTATTATTTTATATCAGATACATCAATTATTCAATAAATCTAAAAAATGGTTGCTTATAAATGTGTCTGGAGGGTGTATGATATAAATATTTATGATGCGAAGTTAGTGTATTTGATACACTATTTTGTTTCGTCCATTAAATTAGTGTAATGATTGTTATACATTTGAAAGATTAATGTACATTCTGTTTCAGAATCCGACATTTGTATGGTGAAGCAATGACATCTCGATCAATCATATTGAATAATAGATCACTACGGTTTGACGGTATGAATGCTTTTGCGTTAGGGTTTATGACGACGCAAGAGTTATGCCTTTAGGGTTCACAAAAAGCGTCAATTGTTGATGCGTCAATATTTATAAATTGATAATCTATTATTATTTAATTATTTATTATTAAATAAATTGGTATACGGTTATGACCTTAGATTTTGGCATTTGTTTATTTTAAATATGACCTGCGTATCGTGATTTATTTTATTTTACAACCTGCGTATCATGGTTTATTGTAATTAAAATGACATGTGTGTCGTGCCATTTAATTATTATTTTATTTAATAAATATTATAAATGTTAAAGTTCAAGAGTTGAATAGAAGACAATGCCAAACGATGACGTCGGTGGAGAGACTTGAGAAGCTTGCTCATGGATCAAAGATTTGTAATAAAGTAGTTTATTTAATTCTTACATTTTAGGTGGTCATAATCGTATTACTAAATTTTATTTTATGTATGTGATGCATGAAATGTATGCTTATATGCGTGTATATAAGATACACAAATATGTGGGTGTATGAGATACATAAATAAGTGAGATCAAATTTAATTACAATCCCCTCAATTAAATATTAAGTTAATTGATTTTCAAAATTTAGCACTCATCAAGACTAGTATCGAATAATGTAGGTTTCGCCTAACGCGAGGTGCATGTTTTATATTAGTAAGGTGCAATGGGATAAATGTAATATCCAACTGCTAAATTTTCGGGTTTGACTTAACTAAACTAATTATAATAGGATTATATATGTTTAGAAACAAGAGTTGAGAATAATCCATATGATGGATTAGAATAAAGAGTTATCAACTCAACAAATAAAATTCGAGAATTGTATTAGATACAATTGGAAAGAGTTCTTACATAAATAAATGAGTTTTATGTAATCCGCCTACACGAACTTAAAACAAAGTAAAATATAGATCTCGACCCGCTAGAAAATCTTCCAATGGGATTTTCTGAATCAAATGTTGAGGGTCATTTGGTTTGAGTAAAAATAGTGGGAGCATTTTAATAAAAGTATTTATTAAAATAATTTAATTTGATACAATCCTTTTACACATTTTGTATTTAAAATTTATTTTGTATTTTATTTATATTTAACTGTGAAATGTCTTTATGAAGGATGTAAGGACCAGAAAGGAGTTTCTGAGTTGGTACATAAATTAAGAATTATTCTCAAGCACGAGAAAGATTGTATGTTCTCAAGCAACCAATTTCTAACAATCGAATATAATTAGATTCTAAGAATGATACTTATGAGAAGGATTAAATTGAATGTCTAGTTATAACATATCTCATAATTGTAGTCGTCACGGAAAATGATATGATCGTTAAACTCGAGAATTTTCTATTAATAATAAGAAATACAAGATATGAGAAATGTAAAACTTTTCAAGATCTTCTCTATACAAGTTAGGAATCCAAATAGATCTAAAATAATTTTGAGATTTAAAATTTGGATTTCCTTATAGACCAAATAGTTGGTCACTAGCTCTATTAGAGATTTTATCGGATAGATAGATTAGATTCATTATGAATAAATTTTAAATATATCAACCACATCTTGTTAAAAAGAAAAGAAAGTAGTTTGTGTTGTTAAATAAATGAATTATAAAAGAATTGATTCATTTTACATTCACTTAAATTGGGCAGACAAACTTGATTCTAAAGGAAGACAGTGATTTCATATGTTGAAAGAAGAAAACTGCTAATGGTTATCGAAAGAGTCAAAGTAGAAGAAAAAAGTAAGGCTTATTCTTCATATGATTTTTTATAGAAAATTAATTTGTCTACTTCTACATCTTGGATATGTGATACTAGATGTTGATATCACATTTATGCGAATGTGAAGAGTCTTATAAGAAGTAGGACATTGATTATAATTTGAGTCTGCTTACGTCTAGAATCGAACAATGTGTCTCATTGAATATAAGAGCTTATGATTAGACATAAATTAGAGCTTGGAATGAAACCAAATAATTATTATTAAGTTTCATTTAGTAAAATAAAAATAATAATTATAAGTCTTATATTGACAAGATAAGGAATGCATGTTTTTGTAGTATGACAAATGTTGTTCTAATTATCCAAACAATATTTGCAATACTAAATCAAGTAGTAGATTTGAGTTCTGCAATCTTGATAAGCTCATCTATAATAAATGTGGGATAGATAAAATAAGATTTGAAACTTATACATTTGACACGATTTAGAATTCTTTTGATAAGAGTTCAAGAGTGAAGTAGAAGGAAACAACTCGAAAAAGTATTAAGACCATTCGAATTATTCTCTATGGTAAATACCTATATAAAGAATATAATGACCATTTAAATCATATGATATTTGACATTGATCGATTTAAGGTAGTTCAATTATATCTTTGTGACTATTTTATAAATTGTTTTTATATACAATTACTCATATCCATAACCAACTCCATTTAAACTAGTCGTAGAGACACCATATTTTATACGGAGGTAAGAGTACCTAGTTTGTCTTTATGATCATATGGGTTGTAAGATTTATTAAGTATCATGATCACAATCTGGATGAATATGTATTTACCGATATGGGACAAAATTGTTTTATCGATAAAACTGAAGTCTTCCTTTAGAGACATTATGTATTTAAAAGAACCAGTGGGAGTGTTGTAGAACTTGAAGAAATTCAAGCATCAGTAAATACATATATTTATGAGAATGGAATATGAACCAAATCAACGAGGGGTTTGTTGTTGGACCATTGGTTCATGTAGCACAAGATCTAGAGAAAATCATAAATGATCTTGATTCTAAAAGAAGTATAAGTTGTTTAAATCCAATTATGGATTAGAGAAAACTTATTGGAGTTGAATCCATTCATTAATGAATTTTCATATAAACTTGGATTAATAAATGTCATATTCAAATCTTGTGCACACAATGAGGTTAGTGGGAGTATTTGCATCAATCTAGTATAGTATGAAGGCGACATATTGATCATCAAAACAAATTCCCTACAACACCAATATAGAATATAGTTAAGAAAATGATTTTGATGAAATGATTAGATGAGGTTTCCTAAAAGGTTAAGAATCAGGATCTATAGTGATAGATAGTTGATGAATCTCAATCCTAGCACAAGTACACATTCCGATGAAATATTGAGATACCTAATATGCATAAATCTCGCATTAAGATTATTGTATGTGAGACATGATGTTTGATCTAATGGACAATTTCTTACCTCACTGGATGAGAAAAAAAGACACCATGATATGTACTACACTAGATGCATTATATGATATGAGCATAATCAATAAGTACCCAAGATGACTGAAGTGTTCATCACTAGATCACTATCAAGAAAGTCTATGAATATCTTGAAATAACCTAGTGTTTCTTTTCTTGAGAGTAGATCAGAATAATCATTGTAAAGGAGTTACAAAGATGTTATTCCAAAATTTATGAACTATATATTCATATCACAATATAAATTAAATCTTATGCTTGGATGACAATTGTATAAGTTGAAAAGAGTTTCAGATATTTGTCGTTTCTAGTACAAAGGTCAAATATATGATTTGGATCGCTTTGATAATTCTTGGGAAGAAAATTGTGTTTCTTGTATTGCAGATCCTATTAATCTCATTCACGATGATAATAGGTTAATCTTGCAAGTTCAGAATACAAGATCTCACTAGCAAACCATGTATATATATTTTGACACTTTAATTTATTTCAATAGAAGATCGAAAGTTGAAATTAGAAGAGGTGTATATTACCAACAGAGGAAAGAGTTCCTTATACCCTAATAAAGTATCATGCTTAGATGATACTTGATGCACAAAATGGGCAATTATATGTTAAATTAATATTTGATTGGCTTAGTTCTATTGGGAGATTGTTGGATTAAGCCTTAATATCCAATCAATATTGGCTTAATATGCTTCATGACCTTGATATATATTGTTTTTCAATATATGTATACTTATTAGGCATCGTATTTATTATGTTATTTGTATATGACATAATAAATTCCTTAGAATAATTAGTCTATTAATGACCTTTTAAGTGTGACTTAATCGTGAGACCTCATTAAACATAAAGACATTATTCTTAAAGTATTTGTAGTCAAGATTAACTATCAAATAGGACAACAATAATGTATAGAGGCTATTATGTGAGTAGATTGATGACTGTATCTCACAGGTCATGGATATTAGATATCAAGTCTTTATGTAGGTATAAATATTAGGAGTAATATTTATATTGGATTGATACACCATAAGAATACTACATAGTTTGTTATGTAAGTGTCATAAAGTATTCTCATAGTGATAGTGGTGTATACCACCCTTCAACCTGAAACCACTATGGCCCCTAGATATGGAGTCGAGTACTTTATTGTCAATCAAATATTGTCTGTAACAAGATGACCATAAAGATATTTGATGAGTACTTTACAAATCATGCTGAGGAACATGAGTGACCTAAATGGGATTTGCCCCTCCTACATATACGGGAGTGATATCTATGGGCCCCTTGATAGAGCATGACTGTAAAATGCATGATCGTGCTCAAATAAGTCAATATGAGATACTAGGTTTAATTGTTGTTATCAAGTATACTCAGAGATCAAAGAATAAAATATTGAAATATACAAGGGTGACACATTTTATGCCTTGTGTTCAATATAGATATAAGGATAAAAGGGTAACTGTACACATGATCATTATTACATAAAGGTTTTGTCAGATCACACGACATTCTCCTTACTTGGATAACAGTGATGTGTTGCTAGATATCGTTCACTGTTTATAATATTAAATAAGAGATTTAATATTCTTATCAATGTCACGAGAACCTATAGGGTCAGATACATAGAGTACGTATAGTGGAATGAATGATTAAATTAAATATGATTTAATTTAATTATGTGTTAATAGTATTTAAATTGTTTGATGTATTAACACATATAATTTATTTGATTAAATATGATTTAATTAAATAAATGAGAATTGACAGTAGATTAAATTAAATATGATTTAATTTAATTAATATTTATTTTATTTAATTAAAAGAGTTTAGTTAAATATAAATAATATTTTGTTAATTAAAATAGTTTAATTAAATAAGACTGAACTTGTTTTGGAAAAGCCCAAAATAAGAGCATTATGGTTTTAGTAGCTCTCTATAAATAGAGAAGCGCATTCCCTTGCAATCTTAATCGTCAATTTTGTCATTCTCTGAAAACGGCTAGCACCACCTTCCACTCTGCACTCATGTCGACTACGTAGAGATGTCTTGTAACCGGTTTTAAATTGAGAGTCGTCACCCTTAATTTTTATCTTTAGGAAGGGAATACAAGGAATAATTCTAACTTGGTCAAATATTCTAAGTTGTTGGCTCATTTTAGACGAAGGGAAGATGTTAGGCTCCCATCATCTACCTTGTTCACAAGGATACTAGGGTTTAAAAGTATGGATTAGGAAATAGGATTTTAATTTTTATTAGGGAAACTCGCCACGATTTTAGTCGTATGTCTATGTATCCTCTTAGGAGGAATCATAGTCTCAATTCGTAGTTCACGGTGTTTGTTGGTGTTTTTTATAGGATTGCGTAGAATTGTTTTCGATTTTATCCTTGAACCTTGTCTGGGTTTTGTAAAAGACTGATCATAGACACAGTTAATTTTGAAAGTAATTATATTTAATCATTTTTCAAAAATATCTTGATTTTGATTATGTTAGTAGAAAATGATTTGATGTTGTTGGTTAGCTGTTTTGAGTTTCAATTTGATTAAAGTATGTGGTATGACACATAGCGGGGGAAGTCTGATATAATTTCCTCATCATGTGGCCAGATATTGACCACGTGTCGTTCGTGAATAGAGTATTTGATTAGTCGTGTGGGTTTAAATGTCTTCTTGAACCGTTGAATTAATTATATTGTGGGAAAAAAAATGAATTTATGTACATATGGTTAATTTTACGATCTTTAGTATTTTCTAATAATAATTAAAAGAAAAAACTAAACGATACCAGGGCAGTAAGGCACCCACTCACGTTTCTTTTTCTTATCTTGAAATCATCAACTGTTCTTCTTTCATTTTGCAGAGAAATCATTTTCTCTCTTCTATCCAACATTTTTTGTTGCTCAGCTTTTATATTTCTTCTTTCACTTCCTTTCCAGATTTATCTCAAACACACAAGCCTCAATAGATTTACACACACAAAAAAAACAAAAGGGAAGAAAAGGAATATCGGGCCGAATTACGCCGGTGATGGAAGGGTGTCGGCCGCAGTGGCGCAGTTGGTTGCTTGAGATCTGTCGAAGGTGCTCTTAGAGGTCTTGATCGTGAAATCATACGGCAGTGCAGTGGTGGATGCTCGTTGTAAGAGTAGGAAGTTATTGGGTTTTGCGCGATGGTTGAGTCGTTTGGAGAAAACATTGATAGTAAAATCCTGCAAAAACAACTCAACAACATGCAAGAGCAGGGGCTTCAATTTTATGCAATAATGATGTGTACAGAGGAAAAACGGGGATGAGAAGCCAAGTTGCCGAAATGACGGCGGCGAAAAAATTGAGAAAAGAGCTTGGTAAGAGTTTGACAAAAGCAAGTTTTTTTTAAGTGGTGAACAAAAATTGAAATATGTATTGTAATAGAAATTGTGTAAAAGTGGAAGAGAAATAAGGGTTTATCTCCAAGAAAAATATGAGGTTTAATATGTAAGGTACCGTATGAGAATCTGGTTACTGTAAAAGTAATAAGAATGTGAAAAGGTGTAGAAGTTAGTATTAACCAAGCTCTTAGGACAAATTGTTATTGTAAAGACTTTAGAAAAGCAATCAGATTCAGGAACATGTACATAAATGTACATGAGTCTTAAGAGACGATGAGAATATATTGTGAATCTATTGGTCCTTCTCGTGAATTTCACTGAAATATAATTAAACACAATCATCACATAAATTTATCATATGATTTAAATAGTAAATAAATTAGATTTAAAAATAAAAGAAAGGGGCCTCATATTTGAATCATCGACCAAAATCAAAAGATCACCAATAGTATTGAAAAGAAGAAAAAACTTGCAAAAACGTAGCGAATGTGAGTGATTGAAATTGTGAGAGATTGTGAAATTTTTTATTTGTCGATTTATGGATAAAATTGATGATGACCCTTTAGGACAAATAAGAGTCCTCACAACCTCATATTTGCAAGTTTCATTCCTTACCAATTGTGCTATGTTACTTATTCGAAATAAAAAGCCAATTGAGAGTACATGAAGACAAACAAGTATTTATTTATTCAAAAATACAAATGATCGAAAATAAATTATTATATTTTTAAATTGATTTGGAAGCGAATATATATATATATATATATATATATATATATATATATATATATATATATATATATATATATATATATATATATATATATATATATATATATATATATATATATATATATATATATATATATATATATATATATATATGAAAATAAAAGAATATTGTAATATCAATGTTGAAAATATTTTTAACCGTAGAAGTAAAGGACTGACAAATTTGAGGTATGACAAGACGTCAGTATTTTCTGACATCGTGATCAAAGATAAAGCACCCTTCAGAAGGTAATTATTGAATCTTTATTTTGGTGAGTATGATTGTGATTAATGGTTTAATCAAGATCTGTTCATCGGAATTATTTTGATAAGAGGATCAAATTTTTGAAAAACCCCTTCAGCTATGAGATAACTCATTTCAGGGAAGCACATCCATTTATCCTCTGGTGCAGGTCCACTAATGCAAGGAACAAGAGAATGATAAGTTTCTTCATAAGTTTCCTTTTTCTTGTATTGCTGTGTGTGTGATTTTTTATTGCCCCTTAACTCTTGGATAAGTTGATGTCGGACAAGTGTTTGACCCTCTTATCATTTACCGAGCAAATGAGAAATTGCTCGAAATCTGTAGTTGACGTCACCTTCTACATTGACGATCTATTCTATGTATTTATGCATAAAAATCAGTATTTCATCAATGAATGAGATTTTTGGTGGAGGCAGTGAATGAGGTAGTTTGCAGAAGCGAGTTCTTTTGAAAACACTTTTTTGAGATTTCAGAGTTGGTGAATTCGGAAAAAAATTGTCAACATGTTCAAAATATGAAGGAGATTGCGTCGTTGAACTATCACTCGGTGTAGGTTTGACCTTCTTATGAGCTCTTTTTGTGTTTACCGGTTGAGATGGTGGTTTCAAGTATGTGGTTTTCAGATATGGAATCTTCCTTAATTTCTCTTTGATGTGGAGTTTCATATTATCATCGATTTTTAAAAATATATCTTGTATAACTTTCCATTTGGTCAAGATAGAGATATTCGATTTACCTTCTTTCATGACACCATCATCATCAAACCTAGGTATTTTTCAGTGAGTGAAAACTTCATCCATTCTTATGGGACTATCAAGTTTCACCTTTTTAGATATAAGACAAGTACATGGGAGACCATAGGTTTTCACAAGTGTGAAAGCACACTTTCGGCTATCAGAACCTATATTATCAACTCTTTTGGCTTTGTGAAAATATAATTCAGACCTGCTCGAGATATGTTGTCGACCAACTGAGAATAAAGATTATTGTGTTTGAACCTGTGTTCCAACACTGTGATGCTACGACCAAATGATGTTTGTATCTTATTATGCTGGTTTTGAATCATTTGGTTCACACAGTCCTAATCTCTACACAAATTACTCTTACTATTTCCCAACCAGTTCTTCAGAGTAGCATGGGTAGACTCAAGTCAGTTTGTTGTTATATTTTCAAGGTGTCTAACCTGATCAGTCTAAGCACGAGCAATCTTCTCCTTATATCAATAAATATAATATTTCTCACACACCTTCTTGAAATGTATAACAACGTCGGCATATAACTCTTTGTAGAAGAATTTACTATAACATTTCATGCATCCATTATTTTTTCCACTATGACGCCCTCCTTGACCATTTTTTCATCTTCGCCCTCTATCTGTTTTATCCCTATCATGGGTTTAACTTGACTTCTCACATTCTTTGTAATGTGATGCCTACAAAATGTAATGCATAAGAAGTAGAAAATACCTTTGCAACCGAACTCATCAAAGCGGTATCACGGTTGGTAACAATTACTTTCAGAATGTTTTCTTGGTCCTGCATCATTTCCCGACACACCTCCTAATCCCAAGTTAAATTCTCCTTTTTTTCGCTCTCTAGAAATGCAAACCTGACAGTATAAGTCTTCTCAGTATAGGTAACACCAATAATTTTTAATAATGGAAGCATGTGCTTGTTGGTCTTATACGCTGAATCAATGATGAGCATAATAGGAAACATGTTGAACAACTTTATGAAATCATGATGAGTCTAAAATATATCTCTAACAATTACTCCATCCTCGCACGTTCGTTACCTAGATACATAATTGTTATCATCTAAAAGTTTTAAGTGGTATTGCATTTCAGCTCTATCCCCCCCCCCCCCCCCCCAACGCTTTGTTAGTTTGGTAGATAATATTGTACACTTGCTTGATATTCGCAATATTCACAGGTCACTTACGTTTTAAAATTGCAAGTATGTTTTTCGGTTGCCCCAAATTCAATGTCATGCCTGAAACGCATTCCTTCTCTTCTGGCATAAGACGACATGAAATTGGATGACCAACTAACTTTTCACACAAATCATGATTATGTAAACCACATATAACATTAAATCTCCATTTGTTATTTGTCAACCGATAACCACGCAACTTAATGGGAGATTCATACTTTTTTGTACCGGTTTCATCTCGTTTGAAATTCCGGAGAGAAGGTCTATATTTCCCACTTCTTTCGTATGTCAATAACACAAATGCATCTCTTCTATCCGGACCATTATCAGACATTCTGATTACAACACTAAACACCAGTTTATAAGCCTTTGTACGAATCCATTGAAGCGTCTGATCACTAAATTCAAAATCTTGTTCATTTTTAAATTGGTTGCCAACATTCACCTCCTTCACAACAATACGTTTGACATCCAAAGACACAATAGGTTTGGGAAAACATCGGGGTGCACCATATCTAATTAAAACAAAAACATAAAATACTCAGAAACAACTAAAACTGAAAACAGACTGCTAGAAAATGAAAACAAACAGCACCCAAAAATACATTTCCAAAGAAATTCATACAGAATCCGGAAATACATTTTCAGATTCAACGTAACTTTTTTCAGCTTAAAAATAAAATTAATATTAGCAATGAGGCTTGAGATAAATTAACTTTACCTTGAATTTTAGTTTCTTTTGCTCCTCTTGATGTGATGAAACACAAGAATGAAATTTTGGAGTGAAAATATTGATTGAGAATGGAAGGTTTTTGAAAGAAAAAAAAGGATATGGGATATGATCATGCAGATGGTTGTTTTTAGCGATTTCATGTTTGATTTTTCCAAAGATGAATCTCCAAAAACATCTGACTTGTAAAGGTGATCAAATATCAAATTCCCGCTTCAAATATTCAGAAATATATCTTCGAATAATTCACTGGAATGCGCAACAACAAATACATTGAATTCTATACAACGAAAATGTATTTTAAAAAAATAGTTTGACAATAAAGTAATACTATTTTTGTGCATTATTATTTAATATAAATGGTGCGTTCGAAAATATATTTTTAAAAAATAAAGAACATTTTCGAGCTTTTATAAAATTATTTTCCACCTCATAGAATAAGATAAGAAATTCTCTTTTAAAAAATTGGGACATAAATCTAATACTCACAATAACAGTCAGATTACTCCAATATAAAGATTCCATGCACCATCAGTCCGAATTGATTGAAAGTCCTCAGACAATTAGAACAAATGTTCAAATTGATTGATTGAAAGTCATCTAACAATTAGAACACAAATTTATATTAAAGTATAAATATGTGTTTAGTGTAACATCATTTGTCTACCTTTGGTTCTCTTTTTTTCACATCTTTTTCAATCTATTTTTGAACATTACTATCTCTCTTATTTTATTTAAATTTTATTTAAAATCATCCTATTTTTCTCATCTTAAAGATAGAAAGATCATTGTCCCTTCTAAGACTAAATATACCATAAGATTTTGAAGGAAGATTTGAATTTTTTTTTTTAATAATCAGGTATTAAAAAAAAATCGCAAATAACCATGTTTCGGAGAAAATTACGCAAATAACCATATTTCAGAAAACCCCACAAGGGAGGAGTCATCTCAATTGACGCCTACACCTTGTTTTAAAGGGTAGGCGCCATCTCACTTAGCGCCTAGGTGTGAAAGGCTTTCCCTAAGCCAAGTGAGATGGCGCCTTAGTGCAATTGGGAGGCAATTTTTCGCGTTTTTTATTTTAAATGCGGTACATTACGTAAACAATATAAGATCACGAAAATTGACTTTTTATTTACACAATATGATTACACAAAACCATTACATAAAAAAATACAAATTAATCAGTGGTCCCCCGGAACCCGGTAATGAACCTTGTCCTCGCCTTTCATGTGCTGGGTTTTGTCGCGTTTCCTGTTGTGGCAGGATCGATGGCTCAGTGAAGTCAATGCATTTCGGATCCATGAAATCGGTCAGATCTCTATATCTAGAAGATCCGCTTTGGTACAGTCGGTTACCCATACCCTCAAAGTTTGATTGTGTTGGTGGTGGGTGAGGTTCCATGGTTGATCTATAGCCCTGGTCGTCTGAGTACGGGGGTAGAAAGGAAATGGATCTTGGGGTGTTTGGTATTGGGAATGTTGGGTGCTTTGGTGATGTGGTGGTTGATGGTAAGTTGGGTCGGTTGATTCATAATCTTCAGAAAATCCTAGATCAGGGCTAAGGTTAGATGTTGAGGGGCCCATATTGGGATATATAGAAGATTGAAGTTGTGTGTGGGGCATGCGGGGGTATTGGTATTGTGATTGAAATTGTGGTTGGATGTGAGGCATATGGGGTATTGGTATTGAGGTGGTGATTGTGGTTGGTTGTGGGGCATGTGGGTGTAATCGTATTGTGGTGGTGATTGTGGTTGGGTGTTTGTGGTTCTGTTTCGTCGGGGAGGTTGGTGGGAGGTTGATGTGTGTTAGGTTTGTTGTTAGGGAAATTAGGGTTGTGCCCAATGTGTTCGTGGGTCAACCAAATACCTTGGATGAGACACGTGCATTTCTGGGATACTAACCGATTTGTACCAAGCTAAATATTGATCCGTGTGTCACATATTACCATGGTTGAGGAAAACTGGGAATCGCAAGACATGTCGGTGATGCCTCTGCCACATCTTACACCATTCTGGAGCAAAATCTTTCCAGTTGGTAAGACCCCATTGGGCGTCGACCCTTTTGAGATGCCACAGGGACAAACGAGTTAGAGCGCAGGGTATTTCTTGATGCATTCCAAACTGCATCTTGACACAGTCGCTGTGGTGCATGTCCACAACATTGAACTGTATGATTGCAGTCTTTGCGCTCCAAATTGCTGCGTCCTTGGAGTTTGGTTCATGGTCCAAACCCAAATATGGTCTCCAGACAAACTGCGGATAAAATTAAACCAGCTTAATGAAAACGTAATAAATAAATAATTTAAAAGCAGAAAAGTTGAAAGGTATGGCATACATTATCCGGGCCAAGGTGATCCAATAGATTGCGATATAGAGCGACATTGAATCTTGGATTCTTTCCGTAATCCATACCCCTCGCGCAGTACCTAAAGGATTTGAAAATATTTTATTTTTATCAAATATTTGGTGAAGAGATGAATAATAATAAATGATATAAGTTAATGACTTACTTTGTTGCATATGGAAAAACGAATGTGTTGCTGTTGACGGGGTTTAGGAACTCCATTCTCCACCAACCCCAGGCTTGAAGTAAAAAAGCGCAACCATAAAATGTACATTTTTCCTTGATTGCATTTTTATACAAGGAACTGTATAGATGGGTTAAAACAGCAGAACCCCAACTATACTTTCTAGTTTTTTCGAAATCTCTAAGTAAATTTAAATACATGAAATTTACACTATTTCCCATACTTTCGGGAAATAAAAAGGTTCCAAATAGTATCATTATATAATTTCTAGCTTTTATTACCTTAGCAAGCTCGGAGGAATTTTCGTTCAATTCCAGATTCGCGTAATGATTTTTGAGCTCAGTAAGTAGTATACCCTGACCTCTCACACCACCACCTTCAACCATATCCTTGTCCAACAATTCTTCACACAGAGAATTGGACTGTTGAACCGACCCGTTAACCGCCTTATCGTCTACAGAGAGACCCAATAACATGTGTAGCGGTAGAAATGTTCAAGACTAAGCCATTGGATTGGCTAGACTTTATACAAATCAAAATAAAAATCACCACCGCGCTTTATTGTTTCCAAAGGAATGGGAAAAGAGTGAATAACCCAAAAAAGGGGGAAAGATTCAAGGTAAGGGGGTTTGTTATGCAAAGGGAAGGTATTAACATCCTAAACATCTACAGTACTCCGCAGGAGCCTCTTTGAAAAAAATATGTATATTTTGGCTATATAAAGTGTGTTGTATATAAAATGGATGGTGGAGGTGAGAAAAGAAATATATTTATTTTTTATAATTTTTGCATCCACCGCGGTTGCGAACCTTTAGTGCCTACGTACCATCTTTCGTGCAATAGGGGATCAGGGTACACGTAGTTCCTCTTTTAAAAAATTTGAAATACAAGTGTTTTGGTTAATTTTAAGAGATTAGACATCATCGTCATTGTCCGTGTGGAAAACATACTTACTACCCACAATCATGAGAAAGGAGAATTTGCATCATCTCAAAGTGGAGGATATGGCTTGGATTTTAAAATCAACAATGCCTCACTCAACATCCAGGTGAAAAATATCTCTCTTCATTACATATTGTAGAAGTATAGTTGTTTGCATCACGACAAGGATTGACAAGAGTCTAATCTTTTCATAAAAGTTTTAAAGATAAAAGCCAAAGTGGCAAAATGGTTTGAAATGAGATTGGTTGACTTTTAGTCTTCTCACAAAAAATGTCAAGGTATTATTAAATTGATTGGAATTTATTTATGAAAATATTTTGAAAATGCATGGACATAAGTCCAAGTTTATTATGAAAGTGCTTAAATTTCAAAACAAGGAAGGTTTTCAAAGGAGGGAGAAGATTTTTTTTGAAATTAAAGAAGATGGGAGGAGAAGAAGAGACTATCCTAAAGCATAAGGTAAAAGCTAAGGATAAGGACCATCTAACCAACAAGAAGCCAAATCTTGACATTAAGAGCCAAGATAAAATTCCCATCCTTTGGATTGAAACCAAGCAAGCAAAGATACTAGACCTCTTCAGGTGTACTAAGTCTTCACAAAAATCGGGCAGAGTAACGGCTGTATATGGGTGAATTCCAGATTACAAATAGAGGATGTAATCATAAAAACCTGCACACAAAAACAAACAAGCAACCCAATGTCTTGAGGTAAACCTCAAGAGCTCCAGACAAAATAATCAGATAAGATCACAAGGCATCCAAGATAGGCCAAGGTTTCTAATCCTAAGTCCAAGAAAAGTCCACTGCTCCACCATGCCAAGGATAGTAGCAAAATAGTCCAAGTGCCATTAAGAGTTTTTTAGGGTTTATGTTGATTATTAAGTATCTTGAGAAAAGGAAAAGAAAAGCTCAAGTGAGCAAAGTAAAAATGGCAAGAAAATGAATGCTCAAATGAGCAAAGATGAAAATGGTATGAAATGTAAATGCTAAAAGTAAATAGTACATAAAGCATAAAAAAGAATAAAATCATAAGGTAAAACAAGTCAATAATTAGTGGTTAGTTGGATGACCATCTTGAAACTTGCATTTGGAACTCATTAGAGGATTGGTAGAACCAAAGCCTCCACACAACAAGTTGCATTTGCTTTTTGTCAAGTATATCATCCATTTGGAATTCTCATAAGTACCATTTAATGATCAATGATGTTTAAGTGATCCGCGTTGACCAAAAGTGTTGTAGATCCATTAGAGGATTGGTAGAACCAAAGCCTCCACACAATGAATCTCAAGGTTATTGGATCAAAGAGATCAAATTAACATACTTGGGCTTGCAATCATAAGTTTGGGCCACGAATGATCATTTATTTGAATCGGGACAAAATTTAGCGCTATGTTAAGCAATCGTAAGTGGACTTATATAGAAGTCGCACCTATTTTGAGGCCGGCCAATAGCAATATATGCACCATTTGTTTTGAGACATGATATAGAGATCATGCTCTAGCAACATTTAGTGCAATTAGAAAGGGAAAAGATGAAGAGGAATTAGGGTAAATAGAAAAAACCACATTTGAATTAATATTTAATCAAACTATTAATAAAATTATTCATCCATTTTTATGGAGTTAAACTCAACACCATGGATCCAATGATGTTAATAAAGCTATGATAAAAAAATCAACCCAAGACAGCCAGAAAATAATCACAAAATAATATCACATTTAATATACATATTAAAAGGTTTAAAAAAGTTTAAAAAAAAAAAGAAATGATGAGGGAAATACCAATTATATTCAAATTAATCAAGAAATGAAAAATAAAACCATAGAAAAATCAGAAAAGGGGCCAAGTAATTTTACAAATTTTTTGGGAATTTTTAAAAGTCAGGAACTATTTTTAAAAATTAAAATAAATGGGTGAAATAAACAAAAATGGTAAAAAATAATAAAATCAGAAACAAAAATAAAATAAGGTCACCAATATTTGTCACAATATCATTGGATCATTCCATAATTTTTTCAGAATTTAAAAATATGTAAAAATATTTTTAATCATTTTAAACAAATCAAATAAATGTAAAATTCATAAAAAATACCAAAACACAAAAATAAATTGTGAAAAAATAAAAATCAAAAAGAGAATAATCAAAAATATTTTTGTGATGCGGTGGGAGAACTGACTTGAGGTTTTGCGTTTGTGTTCGTAAATGTTACGTTAGCAAGAGTCGCCACCGACTTTTCTTTTATCCAAAATGAAAGGTAAAAAAGTACAGGAAATACCTTTGAGATTGTTTTTGAGTTCAGGGGGTAGATTATGAAAAAGGAAGGTGCTAGCACCCTTTTCATCCATGGTTTTCCATGGGCTCTTAGTTACTTGTTTTAGATCACTTGCTTTGCTTTGACAATTGTTTGAAATGGTGCTTTGTGTGGTTTTGAAAATATTTTTAAAAGAGGCCTTTGTTTAGGCAATCTTTGTAATGATTCTTGTTTATAAGAATGTATACAAAGATGTTTGTCTTTTGAAAAATGTTTCAATATTTTGAAAGTTGTTTGGAAATTGTTTTGAAATGTGTGTGTTTGTTTGAAAATAGCAAGGATTGTTTTGAAATGATCAAGTAACTAGAAGCATCTACCTACTCAAAAGTCTTTCTTGCACATTTTTATTCCTTTGATGTTGTTGGCCTACCATTGTTTTGGTAGGTAACCCTATCTTTGGATGTTAAACAGGACGGGCGTGGGTCATCGTATGACCATGATAACAATATTGCCAAGTATCTTAGCAAGTTTTGAGGGACTAAGATCATCTTTGTTTAGGCAACCAAGATAGCGTCATCGAGGGACTATGATCTTTTTGTTTGTATTGTTTTGCCAAGATACCTAGCATGCATACCATGGCCATTTTGTTTAGGCAACCAAGTGGGTGAAACCCTAGAGGTGCTTGTGTGCAAGGTGTTGTCATTTTTCATGCATTTTGTTTGTCTTGAATTAGGTCATGCTATTTGTTTGATTTTGTCTTATCATACAAACCCTAGTTTTTACTAAACATGCATATAATGCGATAAATTGCGTAAAGTAAATCTAAACTATTACAACAATATTATGGGGAGGGGGATACAAGTTTCGAATGGGGATATTTGCACAAAATAAAACCCTAATTCACTATTACAACCCAATTAAATTTATTGTATAATAAATAAATAAGCAATTATTTAAATATGCAATAAAATGTAAATATGCAAAAAAATATTTTGTAATTGTTTTATGTATGAGAAAATAAAATTATCTAAGTCCTAAAAATAAGAAAAAATAATGTTATTATTTTTGAAAGGGGAAACCCTAATTTTGTTTTAAAAGAAAATATTGTTTTCTAATATTTATTTATTCATTTTTGTTTCAAGAAAAATAATAATAATATTATATACCAATAGTGAAAATTAAATATATATGGAAAATAAATATTTAATATGTATAAAATAATAAAATAAAATATTCAAGTATTTTTCTATTATTTACAAGTTTATTTAAGAAAATAAAGTATATTATTACTAATAAACTATTTTTTATGCTAAAAAAATAATTAAAAAAATAAAATAAAATGAAAAAAATAAAGAAAATATTTTTCAAGATTTTTTCATGTTCATAAAAATAAATAAAAGCAATAAATATAAAAGAAATGAAAAATATGCAAAATATAAAAAATGGGCCAAGGGGGTGCAAAAAGGAAACAAGGGGGGTGTAAAAAGTAGGACAAACAGGCCCAAGGCACGCCAGGCCCAGGACCTGTCGTCCCTGTCCTCCAGCCAGAACAAATGTGTGCGCTCTGCCTTCAAATCCTGTTCTTGCTCATGCTTGTATAAAATCAAAAATTCATAACACAAAAAAGACAGCTCATGAACTCACGATTCCAATGATATAAAGAACATGACCTAACTCTAAAAGACCAAGGAGAATTTTAATGGCCCTAATTTCTGACCTAAAATTTTCATGAACTTTCACTACTCAGTTAATATAAACAAGAACTATGCATATGTACATCTCAAGCATGTTAAGGACTACATCTTTGCTTCACAAATTGTGACCTAAGGATGCCTAAATAGAGAGATAGAAACTTGAAAAATACCTTGTTCAGTTGAATTTGGATATGGCAATGTGGGAACTTTGAGTGAGGCCTGAAGATCTTGTGAGCTTCCTTGAAGTTCCCTCAAGCTTCTCCAATGCTCAGCTGGCCTTGTAGATGCTTGAATCTTATTGCACGAGTCAACCTGCAAACCTTCAAAATGAAAATGGTGAAGCTTGAAACAGGGCACACAGTTGCAAGACAAGGGCCTGGACAGTTTAGGTGTGATGTATGGAAGGTGTTTCAAGGGTTGAATCAAGAAACGCACGAGCCAATATTGATTTGGCTTGAGATTTGCAGAGACTGCCCTGTTTGGGCAAAAAATGGTGTTTTTTGTGTTTGAGGGTGTTTTAGATGTTAGAAATCCGTGCCCAGGCTTGTTACAAGGTTCTGAGGTTGTTTGAAATGAAGCTAAGGCTTTCCTTTATCAGATACACAAGTTGTATTGACTTTTGCCAAATTGCTTGCTTTTGAAGAAAAGTTGGAAGTGACAATACAAAAGCTTGTACTTTCTAGTTCCTTAGTTGATGAAAGTTGGTAAACTTTGCATGATAACTGTGGATCTTGTTTGCAACAATAGATCAGGTCTATGGCTCAAGAAATGCAAAGTTTGCAAAAGTATGCTTTATGAAAATGGTATTGAGACCTTTATGCCATAAATGGAATAATTCTTTGTGCAAAGCTCCATAGGTCAGAATAAAGCCATTGTCCAATGTGTTAGCATTCAATTATGGAGTGTAGAAATGATTAGGACCTGTAAAACCAAGTACAAGCATGTTTGAAACTGATTTGCAACTTGTAACATTGTGAAAATGCCTTGCACAAAAGTGATAAATTGCCATTTTCATTTTTTTGATTCTCCCTAACAATAAATGATCTTGGAGAGTTCTTGGACATTTTGGAAATCTTGTAACATGCTCTACAATCCATCTTTGAAATAAAATTTGAGATACCTCTTGGAACTATGTGAAAAGTTGCCATGAAGTTAGGTCAAAAATCTGCCTAAACTAGGGCAAAATTTCACTAAGTTAAAAAGTTTATGGATCCCTATTCACAAAATCATAACTTGAGATCCAAGCATCTTTTGGGAAAACTTTATGAATCAAAGTTGTAGATTTCATGGAGGAATACAACTTTCATGTTGGAAGTTTTCTTTTAATCCAATTGCATCAAGGTGAAAAAAGTTGTGGAAATTTGGGAAAAAATAAGAAATTTTCATAACTTAGAAAAATTCTAAGTTATGAAAAATTTTCAAATAAAAACCCTAATTTGCAAAATTGGTTTTCTTGGTCAACAAGTTTCACATTTTGACATATCTTGATGAATTATGACCCTTGGCACTTGATTTTGACCAAAAAGTCAAAGTTTGACTTTTCAGTGCATAGTTGACTTTTGATCAGTTGATTGGAAAATTTATCTGTCAATCCTATGCATTTGAGATCTTTTGAACAATGTGATTTGGTCAAGATGTTGCCATTGAGTCCTTGAAATAATGCTTGAACCCAATTGGTCATTGGCTAGGTCAAAAATCAGAAATTGCCCTTTCTCAGTCAAAATCCCAATTTTGACCATTTTGCCCTTTTGATGATCTGATCAATTTTCTTGAGGAGTTGTGATCTAAACTTGATCAAATGGTACATAGGAGCCTATAATGTTGTTGTGGATCAAAAATTATGAAGTTTGACTGTAAATTGGCCATGGTTGACTTTTTCCCCAATACAACTGATTTTTAGGTCAACTGTCTAATTGACTGGGCAAAAATATGATTCAAGGCTTGAAACTTGGTATGGGCAATCTTAGGGATCCAAGATGGTGTATGAAGGTAACAAGAAGCATTGATGGTCCAAAATTTCTTTTGCAAACTTAAACCCTAATTTCAGGTCATCAGTGCAAGAGAAGGTCTTGAGCTGAGCAAACCCTAATCCTGGTCTTGAGTCTAAGAAGTCTTGTGAGGAAAAATATTGATAAAATGAGAGGGCAAATTTTGGGGTACATAAGCTTCCCCTGTTCAATCTTCTGGAACCCGAAGAGTTAGATTGGCGAGTTTGCCGTTCGTGACTCGAAGGTAAAAGATGATTGGACACTAGAGTGCCCGTAAATTTGCACTCGTCAAAATGTAGTTGAGGGAATGGGCTTAAAGATTCCATTTGGAGATCTGATAGGATCTTGTTGGAGATGGGCTTAGAGATGCCATCCAAGAATGTTTGTTGAATTGTATGTTGTAAGTCAAAAGAATAAGTATCAGAATGGTATCCGCGTCTGGAAAGTATCTGAACTGTATCTGGAGACTGAATCTGAATGAGCAATAGAATAGCATCCGTGTCTGGAGCGTCTCTGAGCTGGGGGAAGTCAGAATAAGGGACAGAATGGCAACCGTGTTGGGAGCGTATCTGGATTGTATCTGAATGTTGAGGTCTGAATGAGTATCAGAATAACTTCTATGTCTGGAGCGTATCAGAACTTGAAAATGATAGTTGAATCTGAATGAGAAATAGAATCGCTTTCGTGTCTGGAGCGTATCTGAACTTGAAAATGATAGTTGAATCTGAATGAGAAATAGAATGGCTTTCGTGTCTGGAGCGTATCCAATCTGTATTTAATAGTTGAAATCTGAATAAGTATCAGGATGGCATCCGTATCCGGAGCGTATCTGAACTGTATCTTAAATCTGAATCTGAATGAGCAACATAATGACTTCCTTGTCTGGAGTGTATCTGTACTGTATCTGGGATCTGAATTTGAATAAGGGCCAGAAAGGCATCCGTGTCAGGAGCGTATCTGAGCTAGAATCTGATATCTGAATCTGAATGAGCAGCAAAATGACTTCCTTGTCTGGAGTGTATCTGTACTGTATCATGATTGTATACCGTTAAATTGTAGCTATTAATCTTATCCTGAAAAGGGTAAAATGTTAGCTGAAACACAAATTTATGTTGCATGAAATTTATGATGCAATAAATATGTTTTATCAATGTTTATTATATATGAATGTAATGTATGCGCATGTAAGCTGATTTTCTGTATTGTGGAGGAAAATAAATCCTTGACGGCTGGAGATAATGAAACCCTTGACTGTTGTCGGGGAAAATAAATCCCTGACCCTGCTGGAGATTCAAAATCTTTGATTGTTGAGGATGAGAAATCCTTGGTGACTGTTGGGGACAAAAAAAAATCTTGACAACTTCTGTGGGGATGTGAGGATCCTTCATGTCTTGAAGTTGGAGTATTGACAAAAATTCTGTTGTGAGAGTAATGCCAAACTGCTTGAGAAATCTGCTTGGAGAATCCAGAGAACCTTGATGACTTCTACTGGGGATTACACAAAGGGAATCCTTACTCGGCTGGGGAATAGGGAGAACTCTGATGACTTCTGCGGGAAATTAAAAATGAGAATCTTCATTCTGTTGAGGAGTAATGAAGACTTTGGTGACTTCACTAGGGAAATGAGAATGAGAATCTTCAAACTGCTGGGGAGTAAAAACTCTGGTGACTTCATGCTGAGGAGTAATAAAGACTCTGTGGGGAAGAGTTTACTGCTGTGAGTAGGTTCAGGAGTTTCGGCCGTCTGCCACTCTACTGGGAAGTTATCCTAGGTTGGGGATAAGACAAAAGTTAACCGTTATCTGATTGATTTCCAGGCTTTAAGATAAACTTGCTGGGGAATTTGGGGAAAACTGAATGGTTTCCGCTGGGGATTAGAAGTCTTGACTCGACTAGGGAAGAAGGTTTCATCTCCGCTGGGGATCTGTAACTCAAAGCTTTGGCTCCATTGGGGATTGGGAGTCTGAAGTTTTAACTCTGATGGGAATTAAGGGTTTGAAGTTTAGCTCCGCTGGGGATCCGTGACTCAAAATTTTAGCTCCGCTGGGGATCTAGATGATGTACTGCAGGGGATTTCTCTTGGAATAGTCTAAAGACGTTTTCCTACCCTTTCAATCTGTCAGTAATTATTCTTTTCCATCCTATTTATTTGTAAACAGTAATTATGTTCAAATGCATATGTTCATCAATGAATCATTGGACGTTTTTGCACATAAAAACACAAGTGTAAAAGAAAAGGCAAATAGTTTTCTGTAATTTGAAAGAGATATCTTTGTATTAACTTTGAGTAAGTGTTTTGTACAAAGGAGACAAATATCCTAGTAAGAGGATGGTGTCATAAAATTAAGAAAAGTTTATACAAAAAAGATAGCTATGTGTGTAAAAAAATCCCATGGGGTTCCCGTTCCGCTATAGCCTTCGTAACTCCGAAGATCTTGTCCATCCGTTGCTTCGTCCGAAGATGATTGGGTTGATCAGAAGCTCAGAGTTTGTCAGGGAAGAGATTATCCTTAAAGTGATCCGACGAGACATAGTCATACGCTTTAATTCCCTAACTTTTGCCTGGACCGCCCTTTCGGGTTTTCAGTCCACCGGGAAACCCTTTTTTTGCCCAAGTCGCCCTTTCGGGTTTTCAACTTGCCAGGTGTACAGATTTTTTTATTTATCCCTAATTTTTGCCTGAACCGCCCTTTCGGGTTTTCGATTCACCGGGATGCCCTTTTTTTTGCCTAGGTGTGTCAACCTAGCGGGTCATTTATGCCTAGTATCTTTTGACTATGTTTGCATTCGTAGGGTGCGGCAAGTCATCGCCGTCCATGGTGGTTAAGATCATTGCTCCACCAGAAAAGATGTTCTTGATTACAAATGGTCCTTCGTAGGTAGGAGTCCATTTGCCCCTGGGATCACTTTGCGGCAAGATGTTGCGCTTTATTACCAGATCTCCGACTTGATATGTCTGGCGTCTGACTTTATTGTTGAAAGCCTTGATCATTCGTTTTTGATACGTCTGACCGTGGAAAACAGCAGTAAGTCGCTTCTTGTCAATTAAGTTAAGTTGATCAAGCCGGGTCTGAATCCAATCGTCTTCACTCAAACCAGCATCCTTCATGATTCTCAAAGAGGGAATCTGAACTTCGATAGGTAAAACAGCCTCCATGCCATATACCAAGGAATAGGGTGTTGCCCCAGTTGATGTGTGTGTCGTGGTACGGTACCCGTGAAGAGCAAACAGTAGCATTTCATGCCAGTCCTTGTAGGTGACTGTCAGCTTTTGTATGATCTTCTTGATATTTTTGTTCGCAGCTTTAACAACACTGTTCATATTTGGCCGGTAGGGAGATGAATTGTGATGTTGAATCTTGAACCCCTTGCATAAAGTAGTGATCATAGTATTGTTAAGGTTTGTACTGTTGTCAGTGATGATCCTTTCGGGGATACCGTACCGGCAAATAAGGTTCTTCTTGATGAAGCGAGCAACAACAATCTTAGTAACGGATGCGAAGGAAGCTGCTTTGACCCACTTGGTGAAGTAGTCAATGGCCACCAGAATGAAGCGGTGTCCATTGGATGATGTAGGCTTGATCTCTCCAATCATGTCGATTCCCCACATAGCGAATGGCAAAGGAGATGTTAAGACATTTAGAGGAACTGGAGGCACGTGTACCTTATCGGCATAGATTTGGCATTTGTGGCAAGTACGGGAATGTTGATATCAGTCAGCTTCCATGGTAGACCTGTAATAGCCTGCCCGTAGAATCTTCTTAGCCATCGTATGCCCGCTAGAGTGAGTGCCAAAGGTGCCCTTATACAATTCAGCCATGATCCTTTCAGCTTCAGCTTTGTCCACACAACGGAGCAGAACAGAATCATGATTGCGCTTGTACAGGATGCCATTGCTTAGGAAGAACTTTTCTGAGAATCTCCTTAAGAACTTTTTGTCATTTACTGAAGCTCCTTCAGGGTATTCTTGTGCCTCGAGATACCTTTTGACTTCATGAAACCACGGCTGGTCCACTACTTCTTCGGTGTTAATCTCGTGACAATGTGCAGGTTCGTCCATCTATTCAATGGTAATTTGGGGAGCCTCATTATCCCAGTTAAGTTTAAACATGGATGACATCGTAGATAGAGCATCTGCTAGCTGATTTTCTTCTCGCGAGAAGTGCTCGAAGGTAATCTGCTCGAAATGTGGTAACAATGTCAAGACATGTTCTTTGTAAGGGATGAGGTTTGGATGCTTAGTATCCCACTCTCCTTTTATCTGACTGATGACCAAAGCTGAGTCCCCAAACACATCTAAGGATTTGATTCCCAAGTCTATGGCAGCCTTGAGTCCAAAGATGCAAGCTTCATACTCTGCCATGTTGTTCGTACAGTTAAAGAAAAGTCTGGCCGTGAAAGGTGTATGGAAACCTCCTGGGGAAATGAGTACCGCGCCTATACCGTTGCCAAGTGAATTGGAGGCCCCATCAAAGTACAGGGTCCATCAGGATCCTTGTTCAGGTTCGTCATACAGTCTGTAACCTTCAATGTTGTCCAATGTCATGATGTCTTCATCAGGGAAGTCGAACCTCATGGATTGGTAATCTTCGACAGCTTGATGGGCTAGATGATCAGCTAGCACACTCCCCTTTATATCTTTTTGGGTTGTGTACTGTATGTCGTATTCGGTCAGGATCATCTGCCATCTAGCAATCCTTCCAGACAAAGCAGGCTTCTCAAAGATGTACTTAATCAGATCCATCTTAGATATCAGCAGAGTGGTATGAGTCAACATATACTGCCTTAGCCGACGAGCAGCCCATACCAAAGCGCAACAAGTTTTCTCGAGCAGTGAGTATCGGGTCTCACAATCGGTAAACTTTTTGCTAAGGTAATAAATGGCGTGCTCTTTTCGGCTAGACTCGTCATGTTGGCCCAACACGCACCCCATTGAATTCTCTAAGACGGTCAGATACATGATTAGCAGTCTTCCTTCAACGGGTGGCATCAAGATAGGAGGTTCTAGTAAATACTCCTTGATTTTATCAAAAGCAATTTGACAGTCATCATTCCATTTAACTACCTGATCTTTCTTCAACAGCTTGAAGATTGGCTCACAGGTAGATGTTAGGTGAGAAATGAACCTTACAATGTAGTTTAGGCGTCCCAAGAAACCTCTGACCTCCTTCTCAGTGCGAGGAGCAGACATTTCTTATATAACTTTGACTTTGGCAGGATCAACCTCGACGCCTTTGTTGCTGACAATGAAACCTAAGAGCTTACCGGATCGGACTCCGAATGTACACTTGTTTGGATTCAGTCTGAGCTTGTACTGCTTCAACCTGACAAACAACTTTTGCAAGTGATCAAGGTGTTCTTCTTCAGTTTATGATCGGGCTATCATGTCATCTACGTAGACCTCTATCTCATGATGTATCATGTCATGAAACAAAGTTACCATGGCGCATTGATAGGTTGCCCCGATATTCTTCAGTCCGAATGGCATCACTTTGTAGCAGAACGTACCCCACTGTGTGACAAAAGTAGTTTTCTCCATGTCCTCGGGTGCCATTTTGATCTGGTTATAGCCCGAGAATCCGTCCATGAAAGAAAATACTTTGTGTTAAGCTGTATTGTCAACCAGGATGTCGATGTGCGGAAGTGGAAAGTCATCTTTAGGGCTAGCCCGATTTAAATCTCTATAATACACGCACATTATGACTTTGCCATATTTCTTAGGCACGGGCACAATGTTAGCAACCCATTGTGGATAGGAAGTAACACCCAAAAATCTAGCATTGAACTGCTTCATAACTTCTGCTTTGATCTTCTCGGACATGTCAGGTCTCATGCGGCAGACCTTTTGCTTATCTGGTGGACAGTCTTCTCTTGTAGGGAGACGGTGTACCACAATGTCTGTATCGAGTCCCGGCATGTCTTCGTATGACCAAGCGAAGATCTCAACATAATCATGTAGTAGCTGAATTAGGCGCTCTTTGACACTCGGCTCTAGATTGGCACCTATCTTGATTTCCTTTTTGTCATCCTCAGTTCCCAAGTTGATTGTATCCAACTGCTCTTCATGAGGCTGAATTGCTCTTTCCTCTTGTTGTAGAAGTCTGGCCAATTCCCCTGGCACCTCACAATCTTCCTCACCTTCGTATTAGGCTTGGTTGATTAGATCTTCAGAGTCACTGAAGGTTATAGCAGTATGGTTACCCATGGGTTCCGGAATGGAATGGTACCTGCATTTGTGAGTGTGGGTGTGTGTAAGGACATAGCCATCTTAAAACAACAAAATGTAAAAAGAAAGACAATGAGCATAAGAGGTTTAAATATGAAAAGCGCCCATGATTCATTAAAATGACATATTAAATGAAAATAAGAACCCTTACAAATGGACCTATGTGCCTCGGGTAAGACACACAGTTGAAAAAGTACGAATTGTTTGTGAATTATTACAGTCCAACAAAAATGGAAAAAGATAAATTACTGCGGTATGAAAGTAATCGGAACAAAGTCTTTTGCTTCCCAGTTGCACAACCCTCCTTCAACAGTAGGGAAAATCCAGTCTTCCAGTCTACCCTCTTCTTCACTGTCCTCTAGTACATTAACCCCTCGGTGGCTGATCTTTACAGGTGGCCCTCCGGCACGAGAGCGGCGCACGGCCTTCTGACCAGTCGAAGTAAATCCCAAGCCGAATTTGTCTACTTTGAAAGGAAAGTCGGGAAGCTGCCCCCAGATTATGGATCCACCTTCTTCCACAACTGCCCTAGCATCCTTGAGAGACGACATCCTAGGTGGTGGTCTTGTGATCACAGGAGTTGAGGACACTGTCTTAGTCGTCGCTATTTCCTGAGAAAATTCCTCAAAGTGTTGGAAAGGGGTCTATATGAATTCGCCATCCAATTCTACATAACAGAAAGAATTAAGATGACTGATCATGTATTCCTCTTCGCCATGAACAGTTATAATTTTCCCTTGGACAAGGTACTTGAGCATTTGATGCAGAGTAGAAGTGACGGATCCCGCATGGTGGATCCAAGGTCTTCCCAACAGGCAAGAGTAGGAAGGACGGATGTCCATCACGTAGAATATGGAGTTGAAGGTTTCAGTTCCCACCTTGATCGGGATGTCCACCTCTTCATGGACCATCCTCTTAGAACCATCAAAGGCTCTGACTATTATATTGCTGGGTTTTAGGGTTAAGCCTTCACAATCCAGTCTATCCAAGGCTTTCTTCCGCAAGACATTTAAAGACGACCCAGTATCGACCAAAACATGAGCCAGGGTGGTTCCCCTACACTCCATCGAGACATGTAGCGCGTCATTATGTTTTCTCCCTTTGGAGGACAAGTCTGCATCGGAGAATCCTAGACCATTGTCAGCTGTTAAACTAGCCACACATTCCTGGAATTGATCAGCAGAGGTTTCTTGTGGAACGTGGGCCGTCTTTAAAAATATTATCAGAGCCTTAGCATGAGCCTCTGAACAAAGAAACAGGGCCAACATGGAGATCTTTGAGGGGGTTTGCCCCAGTTGTTCCACTACATTATAATCACCTTTCTTAATAATCCTTAGAATCTCTTCCATCTCTTTCTGGGATGTATCAGGAATGACTAATGACCGAGCCTTCGTCAAGACAGGATCCTCTTGAACATTCTTTCCTTTTCTCTCAGCATCAGAATTAGGGATGGGAATTGCATTGTCATTGTTGGCGGGTACACTTGCAGGTACAATTACTGGTATAGGTGTAATCTTCGGGATGGCCGCGGGTCCAAAGACTGCTATTGGAGGAGCAATCTCTAGAGAAAAGACTCTTCCACTACGAGTAATTTTGCTTGTTCCAGCAATGTTACTGATGTCAGGGTTATCTTCCTCAGAGCTTTCTTCTTCAATGGTCTGTTCAACCTGTTTGACACCATGATAGTAGATTTCTCCACCATAGTTCCATGGCACCATTTTATCAGATTTGTACGGGGTTGGCCCGAGCATTGTTATCTTCGAAGGAGTAGTCATAGGAGCGGATGTAATCCTAACGGTTTTTTTAGAAACCTTGGAAGAATTGGCGTATATGGTTATTATTGAAACTTCTGGAACTGGAATGGGTGAGACGGGAGCTTTCTCAAACAAAATTTCCTTGTTATCAATCAATTGTTGGATTCCTTCCTTCAAAAGGGGACAACCAAATGGGGAGGACACGCAAGTATGGCAATCTTGGTCACAACCTGGGAACACCCCAGCCTTCAATAAATTCAACTTGATGGTTAAGAGAGGAGTTGACAGTTCATCCACAACAGAAACAAACAAATCTTCTTCCACGGCTTTGGCATTGTGCCCATGCCTCAACATCAGGGCGAAGATAACATTCGGCTTTTCGGGAGCTTCAAATTTAACTTCCTTTGTGTCAATTAGATCCTGAATCTTGTTCTTCAGGGCCCAACAGTTGTTGGTGTCGTGCCCTGGACTTTCTGAGTGGTACGCACATCTGGCGTTAGGATGGTAATATGGAGAAGTAGTGTTAGGATTTTTAGGGGCCTCTTTTAGCATGGCCAGGTTCAACTTCAAGAGATGGGGTAAGACTTGAGCAGGAGTCATGTTTATCTTGGTGAATTTCCTTACAGGCCTTTCCACCCTTTGCTGGTTATTCCTCGGCTGATCATTTCTCGGCTGATTGTTTCTCGGTTGGTCTGATGCAGACTTCTGAATCATAACGGCCCCCACAGTTGGTCGTCTTTCAACTCTTCCTTGATTCCTTTGGGCATAGACAGCAGACACTTCCTTCTTTCCAGTGAAGGGCTTTTTTGTAGCAGCAGAGGTAGATGCATCTTTCTGAATTTTTCTGCTTCTAATACCGACTTCCATCCTATCGCCAGTCAATATTAACTCAGTGAAACCTGTAGAGGAGCTTCCAATCAGGTGATTAAAGAAAGGATCTGATAGAGTCACCAAGAACATGTCCACTAGTTCTCTTTCAGATAAAGGTGGTTGCACCCGTCCAGCCAAATCCCTCCATTTCTGGGCGTAGTCTTTGAAACCCTCGTTGGTAGCCATGGCCATACTCTGTAGCTGAGTATGGGTTGGCGCCAAGTCGATGTTATATTGATACTGTTTATAGAATGCGGCCGCTAAGTCTTCCCAATTATGCACATCAGACCTCTCCAACTGGTAGAACCAATCCAGCCGCGTCCCCGATAAACTGTCCTGGAAGAAATGGACCCACTGGTCTTTGTCAGAAGAATGTGGTTGAATTTTCCTGACATAAGATCGTAGGTGCATATTTGGGCAAGACACCCCATCGTACTTAGCAAACAGCGACACTTTAAATTTAGGAGGGATTACAATTCCAGAAACCAACCCTAACTCCTCAAAATCCAGCCCAGGTACTCTTTGTATCTCCATAGCAGCTAGACGTTCTTCCAAATTCCTGTATTTGTCATCGGCCGGAGGATACTGCTATTCAGAATAGTCCTCATCCTCCTCTTCCTCTACTTCAAAATCAGATGGCATTGCAGTTCCCTAACCTTTTCCTTCCCCCTCTTCAGATGTTGATGGGAATTCCAAAGTTCGTCTGGCTTGTCCTTCAAACCTTCTGCCCAAGATAGCCACACCAACTCTCTTCTTCTTCTTTTTCTCTTTTTACTTCTCTAGTAGAGTCTTGAGCTCCTCCTTCCCCTTGGCCAAGGTCAAGAGTAGCTGTTGAAATTGTGAGTTCTGAGCTTGTAAGTCTTTGACCGTCTGTTCAATATCCATCTTGCTGAAATGAACAGCAGAGAGATGAGGAAACTTGGTGTGAAGACCTGCTTATGCATATGATGAATGATATGTATTCATGTAATGCTTTCAAGGATTCGGAAATTCAAATTTGTTTTAAACAAAAATAAACACACGTCATATTAATAAGATAGAATTTGTTAGTACATCAATGCCCCATGGGCAAAATAATACAAAATTCTAAGGTAAAAAGATGTTGCGCATCCTCTTTGGTGCAATGTAGGTGTTGAGAGTCTGCTCTTCGTGAAGTAGATGAGTGAGTTCCAAAACCTTCTTCTCGCTTGCGTAGAATTGGGCTTCTAAAGTATCGCGCTCTCCCTTGAGCTGTATCCAACTCCTTTGTAAATCTTCGAGTGATGTTGGCATGTCAGGATGTAGGAGGGTGTATGGAACCTCTCCTTCCATAACAGGCTCTATAATCATAGGGAGAATGTACGGGTAAGGCATCATAAGACTTTGGGTGCGGGTTCGTACCCACTTGAGGCAAGGCTCAAGAGGGATGGAATTCTTGTGTCCCAAGGTCCTATTGTCCACCTTGTTGGGCATCCTCCAACCTCGGATGAATCTCTGACGAAGTCTTTAATCGTCGTTGTTGTGATACGGTGGGAGAGAACTGACTATTTTTTAGAATGCTGGTTCGCGTTTTGCGTTTGTTTTCGCAAAATGTTGCGGTAAGCAAGATTCGCCACCGTATTTTATTTTATCCAACAAGGAAAGGAAAAAAGCACAGAAAAATTCCTTTTTAGAGATGTTTCTCGGGTCCGGGGGTAGATTATAGAAAGGGAAGGTGTTAGCACCCTTTCTATCCATGGTTATCCACGGGCTCTTAGGTACTTGCTCAAAGTGTTTTCAAAAATTGCTTTTCTGTGTGTTTGTGGGTTTGAAAGAAGTTTTTGTTTGAAAAGTGTAAGTGCGAAAAGTTTTGTTTTGTTTTGAGAGAGCAAGTACTTAAGAACCATCTACCTACTCGAAAAAGGAATCAATCTGTGCTAATGTCCTTTAGACAATGCCATCCCACTATTGATGAGTAGGTAGCATCGTCGTTGGAGTTTTAAGGGTCAATTCGATTAAGGGACGTGTGGTCACTAAAGCAATGTTAGGACGCCTTAGCGGTAACCCTAATGTCTTAGATCATTTTTCCAAGGCAACCGTTTCGAGGCAACTATGATCTTTGGACAAGAGGGCGACCTCTAAAACTTCGTATACTCAATGACCACGTTCGAAGGCAACCAAGCAAGGTGTACCCTAAGAGTGCGCATGTGCGAGTGTGTTGTTTTTTTTAGTTAATTTTATCTTTGTACATGTCATGGGTGATCTATGTTAATTTTAGGTTTTGAACGATTAATCTTATCATGCATTCCCTATTATCAAACATCTAACAGTTTATAAGTTGCGGAAATTAAATTGCGGAAATTAAAACTAACTATTACAAGGCGTCGGGTATTTACATTGCCAAAAGCAACCCTTGAAATTAAAATGCGGAAAGTAAATAAAGCGATAAAATAATTAAAGTCCTAATTAAACTATTACATTCTGGGAAACATATACAATATTGAAATGAATATGGATCGCGTGCGAGAAAATTAAATCGGGCGCATTCTAGGGCTTTGACCCTTTAATTATTAAAGAAACGATTTTTGGTTTATTTTTGAATTAAGAAAGAAATTAAATTAGGTTAAACATTAAATTAACAAATTAGTTAATTAATTAATAAAAATAATATTTTTTTTTGGATTTTTGAGTATTTAAAGAAATAAAAATAAATCAACCAATGTTAGTAAAACCTAATTATCTAAATTAATTTTAATTATTACAAAAATATTAAAAGTTATACCTAATTAAAACTAAATTAATTGAATTAATATTTATTAACAAAAATAAAATACTGAAATTAATTTAATAAACAGAATATTTTTGGTTTTATTTTTATGAAGAAAAAAGAAATTTAATTGGTTAGTTAAATAATTAAAAACAAATAAATAAATAAAATAAAAAGAAAGAAATATAAATACTCAAGGGGGTTTTGGGCCTGATCAGGGGGTTGATTAGCAATTTTGGTGGCCCAACAATCCATTGGCCTGGCTGACTATTCTGTTTTCACGCATGCACGTTGACTTGGGCATATGGTAGGCATCCCATCTAGGCCATCAGATTTGGCCTGGGGGCCATCTGTCCACTGATTGCATGAGGGAGCATGATGGGCTTCCATTATTAGTTTGCACCTGATTGCATAATAATACAAAGAAAAAATGTAAAGCGCTGGAGGCAGGGATCGAACCCCTGACCTCCAGCCAACAATGCCTTGAGAACGCTCCCCTTGACCACTGGACCATCACGCTTTATTCGTTAGTAAAATGCAAACCAATTATAATATAACAAAAACAAATTAACGGATCAGGAAAAAAACAAAAATGTGCTATATTTGAAATAACCAATGGGAGGGAGACGCGTCATCGTCTTCCTCGTTGGAACCTGGTTATTTATCTGCGGATTTACATCCGCAGCTAAATCCGTATGTGTCTTCTAAACTCAATTCTAAGCCATGGAAATTGATTCCAAGACCATGGTTAAACTCGTCTAGGCCTCCTGGACACACCTATATCCATTAATGGCATCAATTTCACCTGCAAACGAAACACCCAAAAATACAAACCAAGAACCCTAGATTCGGCTAGGGGGTTATAGACCATATAAATACAATTGGCTAATGCAGAAAGCTTGCAAATTGAACAAGGATCATGAATATGCAAAGATTTTGTCAAAAAGGTGCAAGAATATGAGGATACGATTTCGAATGAAAAGTGGTTTTCAGAGAGACTTACAGCGCTTTAGGGCACGTATGGAGATTGATTCTGGGTTGGTTCTGCTTCAAAGATGGTCCAGCAATTGATTCACGTTGAGCTTTGCCTTTGAATTCGCCTCTAGTAGTGATTTCAGTTTCAAGCTTTTTGCCAATTTTCTCAAGTTTGGTTTTTGTATTCTTGCAGCTTCTAACCTCTAAAACTCGTGCCTTTGCATTGTATATGTAATAAGGAGTGCATTAGGTCAAATAATAGGTCTTGAATCCTTGCACATTGATGTTTGAAGATATGATTTGATTCACCATTGATAACTTTCTTATTTTGTCCAAAATCCAATATTTTTGCACATGAAAAGCTTGATACGGATTTGATCATGTCTTTGATGATAATCAAGACCTATAATAACTAAAAAGATCCTAAGTAATCAATATTTGGATTTTATTTGATTTAAATTGATTTAAAATGAATTAATTCAATAAAAAATCAAATAAAATAGTAAAATTAATAAATGGACACAAGGATGAAGTTAGGACACGTGTGGAGTGTGACAAGATCAAATCAAGTGAAAAATAATGGGCCCATCTGACAAAATTTGAAGTTTTGGGGATAGTTGACTTTTGGCAATTTTGCAAAAATGCCCAACTTCAACAATGCATAACTTCTTCAATTTTGAACTTTTGGAAGTGTTCTTGGACTTTTTGGAAAGATTGAGATGTCCTATAACCAACCCTTTTGGTATCATATCATTTTGATGTTCCATGCTCAAGTTATATTCTTTGGCAAAAAAGGTGTTTTTGTTGACTTTCAAAAATGACCTATAATGTCCAAATTTGTAACTTTTTATGAGTGCATTTCTTGATCTTGGGGTGTGAAGATGGATTGTAGGAAATTGCATCCTCTTAAAAATGAGCTTTTTATGGTTCATTTCTCCTAAAGTATGAGAAAGTTATGCTTGGCCAAAGTTGAGTTGACTTTTCTTGCAAAACCCTAATTTAGCAACTTTTGAGTCTTGATGAATTTTGAGCAATCCTTGATGAATCATGATCAACCCTTGACCAAATGATGAAATATACTTCCAAATGAGGATGTTGACAAAAAATCTTGAAGTTTGACTGTTTATAGGTCACAGTTGACTTTTGCCCTAGCACAATCGATTTTTGGACCTCTTGAGCAATTGACTGACCAAACTTCCTCTGCAAGGCTTGAAATTTGACATGGATGAACTTGAGAACATATTAGAACAATGGGGAGCACTTGAGGTAATTTGGATGCAAGGACCTTGATGCAACACAAAACCCTAATTTGAGGTTGACTGCCTTAGGAGATGACTTGACTGTCCAACTCTTGAGCAATCTTGAGACATTTTGGAGATTATTCTTGCAATGTATTGAGAAATATGAGAGGGAAAATTTTGGGGTACAACATCTGCCCCTGTTCAATTTTCTTAAACCTGAGGATGTAGATTGGCTTTCGG
Source organism: Vicia faba (assembly GCA_948472305.1). Lineage (NCBI taxonomy): Eukaryota > Viridiplantae > Streptophyta > Magnoliopsida > Fabales > Fabaceae > Vicia > Vicia faba. Next base: position 1,231,361,051 of record OX451736.1, on the reverse strand, counting down.
GCCTTTCGTGATCCGAAGGTGGAAGATGATTGAACACTACAGTGCCCAGAAATTTACACTCGCATGACGTGGTATCAGCATTGTGTTGATATCGGGAATGGGCTTACAGATGCCATTTGGAGACTATTAATAGGTGGTCTGAACTTCGACTGGAATACGAATCAGGGAGATCTTATCGGCGATCTAACTGAACCAGAGGAGGTCTTGGATTAACTTTGACTGGATCAGCATCAGAAAAATCTTTAGGAATCGATTTAACTGGACCAGACAAGGTCTTGGAATAACTTTAACTGGAACACGAATCAGGGAGATCTTATCGTCGATCTAACTGAACCAGAGGAGGTCTTGGATTAACTTTGGCTGGATCGGTATCAGAAAAATCTTTAGGAATCGATTTAGCTGGACCAGACAAGGTCTTGGATTTACTTTGATTGGATCGGAATCAGAAAAATATTTAGGAATCGATTTAACTGGACCAGACAAGGTCTTGGAATAACTTCAACTGGAATATGAATCAGGGAGATCTTCGCGGCAATCTGACTGAACCAGAGGAGGTCTTGGATTAACTTTGATTGGATCGACATCAGAAAAATCTTTAGGAATCGATTTAACTGGACTGGACAAGGTCTTGGAATAACTTTGACTGGATCGGCTTCAGAAAAATCTTTAGGAATCGATTTAACTGGACCAGACAAGGTCTTGGAATAACTTCAACTGGAATACGAATCAGGGAGATCTTCGCGGTGATCTGACTGAACCAGAGGAGGTCTTGGATTAATTTTGACTGGATCGGCATCAGAAAAATCTTTAGGAATCGATTTAACTGGACCAGACAAGGTCTTGGAATAACTTTGACTGGATCGGCTTCAGAAAAATCTTTAGGAATCGATTTAACTGGACCAGACAAGGTCTTGGAATAACTTCAACTGGAATACGAATCAGGGAGATCTTCGCGGCGATCTGACTGAACTAGAGGAGGTCTTGGAATAACTTTGGCTGGATCGGCATCAGAAAAAACTTTAGGAATCGATTTAACTGGACCATACAAGGTCTTTTGACATAGCTGAGAATTTAACTGCATATTTCCTGAAAGGTAAAGGTCAGTCATATGCAATGCATGATGTGGATCAAGCAATGATGTTCTCAACATAAATGAAATTGTATGGTATGATGCGTATATGCATGTATCATGATGTATGGAAATGTAATGCTTTAGCTGGGGAAAATAAATCTCGGATAGCTGCTGGAGAATAGAGTTGAATTCTTCGTTTCCGTTGGGGATGATGAGCGAAGGTGATTGTGAGAATAAACCTGCAGGAGAAGATAACTCTGTTGGGGAATAAACTGATGAGGAGATTACTCTATGGGGAAGAGACGCTCTGCGGAGGGTTCCACTGATAAACTCTATTGGGGATAGATTACCGTTGCCGGTGATACTGAATCTCTTGAGGATTGAACTCCTGTTTGTGAAAGGCAAGAACTCCGCTGGGGATGATCTTTCAGTTGTGACTTGCTGGGGATAACCCTGTTAGACTTTTGTGGGGATAATCCTTTGAACTCGGCTGGGGAGATTTATTTTGTACTCCGCTGGGGATTAACTGCCAGAGTCTACTGGGGATGATGCTTCAACTCTGTTGGGGGAAGCTTTTTCAGTCTGTGCTGGGAAAATTTTAACTCCACTGGGGGTATCTTGTATTCTGCCGGGGAATATTTAGGATTGCTGGGGATATCAAGTCTTTTTAGTGTTGATGGTAGATCAACTCTGCTTGGGGGAGCATTGTTGATTCGTTCATAGTTGCAAGTCTCAGCTGGGAGAGCTACCATTACTGTCTTACTCTGCGGGGAGTGAAAGTACCTTAGCCATATTCTTCAGCTGAATATACCTTTGTACCTAGTGGACAGAGCGACTGTACAGTTCGGAAAATTCTTATCTGCCCCTGTTTCTGATATTACCAGTAATCATCTTTTGTTTCGCATATAAATATTCATGAACATCGATTAATGTCAAATGCATATATCAAAAATGAACATTGGACGTTCTTTACAAAACAAAACAGATAAAGGAAAAACAACTTGAAATTTCTTTGAAAATGAATTGTATTGATTTTGAAGTTTGGCCTGTAAATAGCCGTTTTTTGTACAAGAGGCTGACGTCCTAGTAAGAGAACGCCGCCGAATAATAGAATTTACACAATTTGTGAAAAACTAAATAAAACAGCTATGTGAATAATCCCACTGGGTTTCAACTCTGCTATTGCCCTTATGTCTTCGAGCATTTCATCACTTTGCTGTTGGTTGAAGGTAGATCAGATTGATCATTGTCGTCCGAGCTTGATAGTTGATACCGAAGTCTGGATACAAGGTGATCCAATGAGACATAGTGTTACGCTGTGATCCCTAATTTTTGCCTGGACCGCCCTTTCGGGTTTTCAGTCCACTGGGATACCCTTTTTTGCCCAAGCCGCCTTTTCAGGTTTTCGACTTGCCGGGTGTACATATTTTTCATTTTCATCACTTATTTTTGCCCGAACCCTTTTGGTTCACCGGGAAGCCCTTATTTTTGCCTAGGCCAGTCAACCTAGCGGGTCTTTGATTATGCATAGTATCTTTTCACTATGTCTGCATTGACGGGGTGAGGAAGGTCGTCACCATCCATGGTGGTTAGAATCATATCTCCTCCTGAGAAAATGTTCTTAACCACAAATGGCCCTTCATAAGTAGGGGTCCATTTTCCCCTGGGATCACCTTGAGGTAGAATAATGCGCTTGATTACAAGATCCCCAACTTGATACTCTTGTCGTCTGACTTTCTTGTTAAATGCCTTGATCATTCGCTTTTGGTACGTTTGACCATGACAAATAGTAGTAAGTCTCTTTTCATCGATTAGGTTTAGCTGATCAAGCCGAGTCTGAATCCAGTCATCTTCGCTCAAACTTGCATCCTTCATGATTCAGAGAGAGGGTATCTGAACATCGATGGGCAAGACAACCTCTATACCATATACCAAGGAATAGGGTGTTTCCCCTGTTGACGTCTGCGCTGAGGTACGGTACCCATGAAGAGCAAATGGTAACATCTCGTGCCAGTCTTTGTATGTCACTGTGTTGTACCCCAAAATTTGCCCTCCCATCCTTCAGGTATTCATCCTGAACTCTCAGGTTTTTCTCTTAAACAAAGCCAAGCCCTTCATTATCGTTCCTTTCCAAGCAAACAATTTACAAGAGCAAAATGGTCATTTGCAAGCTCTAAAGGCAAAGCTTTTACCTTGGAAAAATTAAATCCTAAACATTGGGAATTTTTCTCTAAAAAAGGGGGTGTTTAAGAAGAAAATGGCACTTCAGAGCTTCTGAACCAACCTCCAGGCAGAAACGGTCAGAAGCTGCAAACTTGGCTCAACACATAACATTCAGTCAGAACATGGCTCTTTCAGCAGTTACACCAGCTCAGTCAGAGATGGTAAACTTGGCTCAGCATATAACATTCAGTCAGAACATGAGTTTTTTCAGCAGCTACGTAAAAGTTCAGTCAGAATTTGCTAGAGAAAACAACAAAGCCAGAAACTCCTTCAGAACATACTAGGATCAGAAGATAATAGGATCAGCAGATTGGGTAAAGTACTGAAGCAGGATCACTAAGCCTAGAAACTCTAAAGATAGATCAAAGGAACATACTGGAAAACTCTCAGAACTTGCTGGGACAGCAAGAGGCCAAGGTCAGAGCCTGATTCACATTGTTTTTGGTAAAGTAGAACTGCTGGCTCAGGTTTTAGGTAATGATGCAAAATCTCCTATTACAAGATTTTTGACGTTGATAAATCTCATCACCATTTAATGCTCATTAATGCTCACAACCACACCTGAACATTCATCCAAGGGGTCTCTCCACGTGTGGCTTGGTAAACACCTTTATGCAGGTTTAGGCATGAGTCTATGCGCCACTTTTCGCCTATAGAGGTCACTTCTCCTCAATCCTTGCCTACTGTTCCAGCCTAGGCTGAAAAGCTGTCCATCATCACAACTTTTCATGAACTTCCTTCAAAAACAAGTTAACCTCTACTGCATAATATTGGCGCCCTTTAAACGTTCAAAAATCCACAAAGTTTTGCCTATAAATAGGACACCATTGTCCATCACAAAGGGGAGGTAAAAAAAAAAAGATCCAGAAAAAATTGCTAGAGAAGAAACAGAAAAACTCTAGTAAAAGAAAAACCTTGTGAAACTCTGGCAAAATCCCCAGTGATTCATAACTTTGAACTTCCTGTCTCCAAACTTCATTGATACCCAGTTTGCTTCTTGACTAGAGAGCACCCATACAGTTTCTGACCATACATACACATACCTTCTCCATCCACCCATTATAAAAAGAACTTCTCCAGAACCTCATTAGAGCTAAAAGCTAGCTCCACTCATAAACTTTTTTCAAACAGCCAGGTAAGCACCTGCTGACTTTCATCACGCTGCTAAGCATCATCAGCTTTGCATGCCCAATAAACATATTTTAAATACCATGTTGCTGCTGTTTGCGTTCTGAATATTTTCATACCTTAGAATGTTTAAGTAGGAAGTGAATCAGTGTAGAACCAGCATGTGACCTTGTTGGTTCTGTTTCCTGAAACACTTTAACATTTGTTGAAGTTGTCCCAAGCATGTTTTCTGTTTTGTGGAAAAATAATAAAACTGCAGATGTTCTGGCTAATACAGTGGGAAATCAAGCTCTGACTTTGACGTCAGTACTCCTAAGGCCTATTTTGCTGTCAATAATATCAGAACACCTAAAAATTATTGTATTTCCAGCAGTGTTAGAACTTTTGACTTCCCCACTAACAAACTTTTGTCTTGCAGCGCACGGGGGTCAGAACTTCTGACCTTCCCACTAAAAAGTTTTTGTTTTGCAAGTGCCAGAGTCAGAAGTTCTGACTCATACATTTTCACCAAAAGGTTGATAATCCTGCAGCAGGCCTGGGTCAGAACTTATGACTTCCTCTCAGCAGCGCGCTAGCCCTCTCTCTCTTTCTCTCTATCTTCCCTTTGTTATTTTCTTTTCTTATCTATTTTTCTCGTTGAACCACCCCATGTATAAATGTGTATCCCCATCCCCTAAATGCTGTAATAGCGTAGGATTTTACATTTCCGCATTTTATTGCTTTCAAATGCAAATGCTAGTAATTAGGATATGTATGGCAAGATCAAATCAATGAAATAGAAAATCCTAATTCAAGATAAACTCTTGCATGCAACGAAATACACTTGCACATAAATACCCCTAAGGTATCTCCACTTGGTTGCCTAAACAAATGGCCATGATATGCATGCTGAGTATCTATTGGCAAAACGAAAACAAAACAAAAGATCATAGTCCCTAGATGACGCTATCTTGGTTGCCTATACAAAATGATCTAGTCCCTCGGAAAATTGCTAAAAGATACTTAGCACAATTGCTATCATGGTCAATACGATGACCCATGCCTGTCTCGTTTAACATCCTAATACAAGGTTGTTCACCAAATACAATGGTGAAGCAACACTGTTAAAAGGGTTAAAAAAATAAGAAAGATCTTTGAGTAAAATAGGGTAAATAACTCTTAGTTACTTGGTCAAAAACTTGCAAAAAAAACATGCTTGCCATTTTCAAACACACTTCACAACACAACTTCAAAACAATTTCAAAATAACTTTCAAAACATTGAAAACTTTTAAAAAGACAAAAACACCTTTGTATACATTCAAACAAGAATCATTACAAAGGTTGCCACAATGATGGCCTCTTTTCAAAACATCTTTCAAAACCACACACAAAGCACCATTTCAAACAATTGAAAAGAAAAGCAAGTGATCAAAATAAGTAACTAAGAGCCCATGGATAACCATGGATAGAAAGGGTGCTAATACCTTCCCTTTCTATAATCTACTCCCCGAACCCAAGAAAACATCCTCAAAGGTCTTTCCTGTGCTTTTTGACCTTTCCTTAGGATAAAATAAAAAGTCGGTGGCGACTCTTGCTAAACCGAAACATTTGCGAACACAAATGAGAAATCCCAAGTCAGTTCTCCAACCGTATCACAGAATTGGCGACTCTGCTGGGGAAAAATTTAAAAGTGGAGTAACCTTAGGGCTTAGATCACCTTTGCATGTTTGTCTTGATTGCTTTTTTTGCTTTACATTTGGTTCTCTTGTTTGGGCTTGAAATCCTCCACCCGGATTTGGGAAACATTCATAGGTAAATAGCAATATGTTGTGGAAACTGTGCGGGGTATACCGACATGGTTAAAGCAATAGCTATATTAGTGCGACATATTTGTGAGTATCGGTAGCCTTTGAGTCAATCAAAGAGAATACGGGGCCGCTGAGTGATGTCATGAAGCACTAATGAACTCTTAGAACCTTACTTGACCATCTTGGCCTTTTCAGGGGTAGTGAGATGACCGGCTTTGGTGCAGCCCGAAGTTGGTAGATACTCGATACTACACTCATTGAGGGTTGTTTTCTTGGAATATTTTGGTCTCCAGTTAAGTGGCTAAACCAAAATAATGAACATAGAAAATAATCCAGTGATATTGAGCTCCTTAGAACCCGGTTACTATTTATAGGACAGGTTGAGCCAACTAACTTCAAGAGGGTACTTGCCTATGAAACCTCATGCAAGCCTGAAACTAGGGTTTTGTGTGACTTGTTTGTACATTTGCTTGTGAATACATCATGAACATCATAAAGCATCATATGCATCCACTAACCATTTCAAGGGTTTGGATCTTCATCTTTGTTCTTGTTTTGTAGGTCATGGAATCTCTTCGCAGGAAAACAATTCAAGTCAATCTTGTGAGAATCCCTCCTCAACTCAAGGAGCTTACTTCCAGGATTCCAGAAAATTCTCTCTTTAGTGAAAGACATGGTAGACTTCTCAACTTGGTCAACTCCAACATTGAAGAAGACATGGTGAAAGTTCTCTTCCAGTTCTTTGACCCCCTACACCACTATTTCACATTCCCTGATTACCAACTAGTACCCACTTTGGAGGAATTTTCTCAACTCCTGAGAATTCCTATTCTTCATCAACTACCCTACAACGGTACGGAAAAAGAACCAAATCCTGAAGATGTTACTCAAGCATTACACTTGCAACCATCTGACATCAAGGGACATTGGGAAGCCATAAATGGTGTCAAGGGTTTCTTGGCAAAGTTTATGTTTGAGAAGGCACAAGACTGCTGGAATTCTCTTGATCTACAAGCCTTTGAAGAGATTGTGGCACTCCTTATCTATGGGTTGGTCCTGTTCCCAAACCCTGATCAACTTATAGATGTGAATGCTGTCAAGATTTTCATATCTCGGAATCCTGTGCCTACATTGCTTGGGGACATCCTACACTCATTTTACACACGGACAAAGAGGAAAAGAGGTGTTCTCATGTGCTGTACTCCTCTCCTAGCAAGGTGGTTTATTTCTCACCTTCCACAATCAGTTTTGAAGAATGAGCAGGGTTTAAGGTGGTCACAACGGTTGATGATCCTCACACATTCTGATGTACATTGGTGTTCTCGGTCAAGAGAAAATGTCATCATCATTGATCGTTGTGGGGAATTCCCTAATGTCCCACTACTTGGCATTAGGGGAGGTGTTGTACCCCAAAATTTTCCCTCTCATTTTATCAACATTTTCCATCACCAGGCTCTTGGAACTCAAGACCAAGCTAGGGTTTGCTCTGCTCAAGACATCTCCTTGCACCGTTGACCTAAATTAGGATTTGAGTTTGCACAATGATGTTTTGACCTACAATGCCCAAATTGACTTTCATACTTCATGTTGGACTCGCAAGTTTGTCCATACCAAGTTTCAAGCCTTGATTCAAATTTTTGCCCAGTCAATTGGACAGTTGACCTAGAAATCAGTTGTATTGGGGGAAAAGTCAACTGTGGCCAATTGACAGTCAAACCTCATGAAATTTGACCCACATCAACATTATGAACTTATATGAACCATTTGACCAAGTTTGGATCACAATTCCACAAGAAATTTGATCAGATTATCAAAAGGGCAAAATGGTCATTTTTAGGGTTTTGACTGTACAAAGGCAATTTTTGACTGTTTGACCTAGCCAATGGCAAATCAAGCTCAACCATGGACTCAAGGACTCAATGACATTGTCTTGACCCATTCAAAAAGTTCAAAAGATCTCAAATGCATAGGATTGACAGATGAATTTTTCAATCAACTGATCAAAATTTAATTGTATACTGAAAAGTCAAACTTTGACTTTTTGGTCAAAATCAAGTGCCAAAGGTCATTTTTCATCAAGACATGTCAAATTATGAAACTTGTTCATCAAGAAACCCAAAAATGCAAATTAGGGTTTAAAATGGAAAATTTTCATAACTTAGTCCCATTTTTTCCTCATTTTTTCTCATTTTTTCACCAAGATACAAATGGATTCAAACAAATCTTGCAACATTAAAGTTGTATTCCATCACAAATTCTACAATTTTTATTCACAATGTTTTCTTAAAATAATCTTGTATCTCAAGTTATTATTTTTGGAACAATGGTACCTAAAACTTTTAACTTAGAGAAATTTTGCCCTAGTTTAGGCAGGATTTTGACCCATCTTCTTGGCCATTTTTCACATAGTTACACTTGGAGTTTCAAGTTGCATTTCAAATATGGATTATATTACATTTTGCAAGCTTTCCAAATTGTCTAAGAACTCCTCAAACACCTTTGTGGTTAGGGAGAATCGAATGCTTGAAGTTGGCAAAAACTCACTTTGAAACCATGGCCAATACAGGTTCATACCAAGTTGCAAATCTGACCAAGATAGCTTAGTACATGATTACAGGCCTCTAAACCAATTTACACTCCAAAATTGAATGCAAATACATTGGATATTGGCATTGCTCTGATCAAGAGAGCTTTGTACAATGAACATTTCCATTTTAAGCATAAAGGCCACACTTCCATTTTCATAAAGGGCACTTTATGTCAAATTGCTTTTTCTTGAGCCTTGGACTTTCTTCCTTTGCAGCAAACAAGCTCCACAATCTCAGGCATAGTACAAGAAGTTGGTGCATGCTTGGAGATAGCCTGTACAGGCCTATCACACTTCACTTCCAACTTTGCTTTCAAAACAAGTCAAAGGGCCAAAAGCTTGTATCTCTCATATCTGATAAAACCAACAAGAACAAAGTTGTCAAACAAGTTTTGCATATCCTCACAAGTAAGAAACACGAGCCTTTCACCCCTAAAGCACCCTCATACTCAAAAACACAATTTTTCTGCAAAACAGGGCAAGCCTTGCAGAATCACCTCCATATCCACTTTGCCTCGTGCGTTTGGCCTTAAACTTGTTCTAATATCTTCCATTCAACTCACCTGAACTATCCCAGACCTCCATTGCTAGCTGTAACACCATTAACACACATTGCCATTTTTGTTTCAAAGCTTTGCAGGTTGAGTTCTGTAGCACGATTTAGGCTACTTCAAAACAAGCCAAGTATTGGGAAAGCTTCATTGGACCTCAGACAAGCTCAAAAGAACCTCAAGCACTCTTGGAAGTTGCTGCATTGTCCAGCTCGAAGTCAACTGAAACAGGTATTTCATGAACTTCTATCTCTCTATTTAGGAATAGTTAGACTTAGGTTTGGGAATGAAAGATGTTGTATTCATAGCTCTGAAACCATACATGTGCTTAGTTTTCATTTATATTAATCGTGCTAGGAGAATTTTGTTCATGAACTTTCTAAAAAAACTAGGTTAAGAATTAGGGCCAGAGAAATTCTCTCTGGTCTTTGAGAGTTAGCTTAAGTTTTTTATATGGTTAGATTCGTTACTTGATGCTCTACAAGTTTCATGTTATGAGTTTTGTCAAAAAATCAAGGAATCAGGAGATAGCATTTGATGTACAGAACGCGCGTTTTTTGAACTGAGGAAGAAGATGAAGTTGATTGGGCTGGGCCTGGTTTGTTTTTACTTCTAACACATGCCTTTTCAGTTTACACCCCCCTGACCCATTTCTTTGTATATTTGTCATTTTTTGTATTTTTATTTTTATTCTGACTTTATTATTTTATGTCCAAATATAAAAAATGCCAAAAAATTATTTTTATATTTTTTTCATATTTATTTGATATTTATTTTTATTTTACTAGTATAAAAATGATTTAAATACTTTATATCCCTTTTATTAAAACTCAAAAATAATATAAAAAATATGTTTATTTTCATTTATTATTTTATACACATTTGAAAACATTTTCTTGAAATGTATACATTTTGTAAATAATTTATTTTATTTTTATACACACTTAATATATTTAATACATATATATATATACATATATAATATATTTTATTAAATAATAAGAACCAAAAAGCACAAAAATAATACATTTTTATTTTTATTAATATTTTATACTAAAAATACCATTTTTTTAATATACTTATATTTTTGTACAAATTAATACATTATTGTATATAAATAATAAATAATACTATTTATTTAAGAAATTAGGGTTTTGTCCTAAAAAAAAAACAAAAAAATTGAAATTAACTTTTTATTTATTTACATTTCACATTAAAAATATTTTTTTTATACATAAAAAATATTTTTTTTTGCATAATACATTTTATTTATTGTATTTATTTAAATATTGTATATTTAATATTATGCCTTACCCATTCAATATGGTTGTAATAATTTAGGATTTAATTTCTTGCAAAATAATCCCCAATTCAAATTTGTACCCCCCTCCCTATATCATGATTGTAATAGTGCAGAATTTAAATTCTTGCACCTTTAAGCTTTCAATTATGCCATGATTAGACCTAGGGTTTGTATGCAAAAATAAAATCAACAATTAGTTTGACCTAATCTGAGATAACAATGCATGAAAACAAACACAATGCACACTTGCACCCCTAGGCTTTCAATCCACTTGTTGCCTTTAAAAATGGGCCATGATATGCATGTCAAGAACTTTGGCAAAACAAAAAACAAACAAAAGATCATAGTCCCTCAATGACGCTATCTGAGTTGCCTAAACAAAATGATCAAGTCCCTCAAGAAAATTGCCAAAAATACTTGACACTATTGCTATCATGGTCTATACGATGACCCGCGCCTGTCCCGTTAACATCCTAACACAAGGTTGTTCACCAAATACAATGGTGAAACAACACTGTTAAAAGGGTTAAAAACATAAGAAAGATCTTTGAGTAAAATAGGGTAGATAACTCTTAGTTACTTGATCAAAGCTTGCAAAAACATCCTCGCTATCTTCAAAACACACTTCACAACACAATTTCAAAACCCTACTTTCAAACATTGAAAACTTTTCAAAAGACAAAAACACCTTTGTATACATTCAAACAAGAATCATTACAAAGGTTGCCACAACGATGGCCTCTTTTCAAAACATCTTTCAAAACCACACACAAAGCACCATTTCAAACAATTGAAAAGCAAAGCAAGTGATCTAAGCAAGTAACTAAGAGCCCATGGATAACCATGGATAGAAAGGGTGCTAATACCTTCCCTTTCTATAATCTACTCCCCGAACCCAAGAAAACATCTCAAAGGTCTTTCCTGTGCTTTTTGACCTTTCCTTAGGATAAAATAAAAAGTCGGTGGTGACTCTTTCTAAACCGAAACATTTGCGAACACAAAACACAAAATCCCAAGTCAGTTCTCCCACCGCATCACATAACTGGCAACTCTGTTGGGGAAAACTTTAAAAGTGGAGTAACCTTAGGGCTTAGATCACCCTTTGCATGATTATTGTTTGCTTTGATTGCTTTACATTTTGGTTCTCTTGTTTGGGCTTGAAATCCTCCACCCGGATTTGGGGAAACATTCATAGGTAAATAGCAATACGTTGTGGAAACTGTGTGGGGTATACCGACATGGTTGAAGCAATAGCTATATTAGTGCGACATACCGGTAGCCTTTGAGTCAATCAAAGAGAATACGGGGCCGCTGAGTGATGTCATAAAGCACTAATGAACTCTTAGAACCTTACTTGACCATCTTGGCCTTTTATTAGGGGTAGTGAGATGACCGGCTTTGGTGCAGTCCGAAATTGGTAGATACTCAATAATACACTCATTGAGGATTGTTTTCTTGGAATATTTTGGTCGCTAGTTAAGTGGCTAAACCAAAACAATGAACATGGAAAGTAATCCAATTATATTGAGCTCCTTAGAACCCGGTTACTATTTATAGGACAGGTTTTTAAGCCAACTAAACTCAAGAGGGTACTTACCTATGAAACCCCATGCAAGCCTAAAACTAGGGTTTTGTGTGACTTGCTTGTACATATGTTTGTGCATACATCATGAACATCATAAAGCATCATATGCATCCACTAACCATTTCAAGGGTTTGGATCTTCATCTTTGTTCTTGTTTTGTAGGTCATGGAAATTCTTCGCAGGAAAACTATCCAAGTCAATCTTGTGAGAATCCCTCCTCAACTCAAAGAGCTCACATCCAGGATTCCAGAAAGTTCTCTCTTCAGTGAAAGACATGGTAGACTGCTCAGCCTAGTCAACACCAACGTTGAAAAAGACATGGTGAAAGTGTTGTTCCAATTCTTTGACCCCCTTCACCACTGTTTCACATTCCCCAACTACCAATTGGTGCCTACTTTGGAGGAATTTTCTCAACTCCTGAGGATTCCTATTCTTCATCAACTACCCTACAACAGTACGGAAAAACAACCAAAGCCTGAAGATGTCGCTCAAGCATTACACTTGCAACCATCTGACATCAAGGGACATTGGGAAACCAGGAGTGGTGTCAAGGGTTTCTTGGCAAAGTTTTTGTTTGAGAAGGCACAAGACTACTGGAATTCTCTTGATCTACAAGCCTTTGAAGAGATTGTGGCACTCCTTATCTATGGGCTGGTCCTGTACCCAAACCCTGATCAGCTTATAGATGTGAATGCTGTCAAGATTTTCATATCCAGGAATCCTATACCCACATTACTTGGGGACATCCTACACTCATTTTACACACGAACAATGAGGAAAAGAGGTGTTCTCACGTGTTGTACTCCTCTCCTAGCAAGGTGGTTTATTTCTCACCTTCCACAATCAGTTTTGAAGAATGAGCAGGGTTTAAGGTGGTCACAACGATTGATGACCCTCACACATTCTGATGTTCATTGGTGTTCTCGGTCCAGAGAAAATGTCATCCTCATTGATCGTTGTGGGGAATTCCATAATGTCCCACTACTTGGCATTAGGGGAGGTATTACCTACAACCCCTGTTTAGCTCTAAGACAGTTTGGATATGCTCAGAGGGATGGCCCTCATGACATGCTGATTCCTGACCTAGTTTTTAACTTCAACAATGATGCGCAAGAACTTCAACAAAGATTCATCAGAGCTTGGAGGATGCCCAACAAGGTGGATAGTAAGACACTGAGGCACAAGAATTCCATCCCCCTTGAGCCTTATCTCAAGTGGGTACGAACCCGCACCCAGAATCTTATGATGCCATACCCTCACATTCTCCCCTTGATCAAAGATCCTGTTATGGAAGGAGATGTTCCATACACCATCCTACATCCTGACATGCCAACATCATGGGAAGAAATGCAAAAAAGTTGGATCCAACTCAAGGAAGAACAAAATACTTTTGAAGCCATCTCCTATGCCAGCGAGAAGAAGGTTTTGAAGCTTACCCGCCGACTTCATGAGGAGGAAACTCTCAACATTTACATCGCACCAAAGAGGATGCGCAATGTCTTGTTACATTAAGAATTTTGTAATATTTTTGCCCATGGGGCACTTATGTACTAACAATTTCTTCTTAATATGACGTGCGTTCGTTTTGTTTGCAACAAATTTGAATTTCTGAATCCTTGAATGCATTACATGAATAACATACCATTCATCATATGCATAAACAGGTCTTCACACCAGGTTTCCTTATCTTTCTGCTGTTTATTTCAGCAAGATGGATTTGGAGCAGACGGTAAAGGATCTGCAGGCACAAAATTCACAATTCCAGCAACTCCTCATGACCTTGGCAAAGGGTCAAGAGGACCTCAAAGCTCTGTTGGAGAAGAATAAAAAGAAAAAGAAAAAGAGACCTGAAGTATCCACTTTTAGAAGAAGGTTTGAGAGCAATGCTAGGAAGGTTATTGAGTTCCCCTCAATGTCAGACGCAGAGGCTTTAATTAAGGGGGGGAAGAGTACAGTATAGGGACAATTGCCTGACATTCCCCATAAGACGGACAAGTTTGGGTTAGGGTTCACTGCTGCAGGACAAAAGGCTATGCGTCACTCCAAGGTTGGAAGACCACCCGTCAAGATCTCTCACCATGGAATCAATGCTGTAGAAGATGAAGATGAAGAGAGCCACTTTGAAGATTGTATCTTTCCGATCGTCGAAGGGGGTCTAAGCAACTGGGAAGCAAAGGATTTTATTCCCATAACCTTTATCAACCAGTAATTTTATCTTTGAACAATTTCCCATTTATGGTATGTAATAACTAAACAATTTGCACACTATTTTCATCTCATGCCTTGCCCGGGGCATGTAGGTCCATTTATAAGGGCTTGATCTTCTTCATTATCATATGCCATGTTTTAATGAATCATTGGACATTTTTCATCTATAAACTGTTGTGTTCACTTTCTTTCCTTTTGCATTTTGTTTGTTTAAGGATGGCTATCCCTTACACACACCCACACTCACAAATGCAGGTACCCATCCACTCCGGATTCCATGGGTGACTATTCTGCTTTAGCCTTCGATAACTCTGAAGATTTGGTCAATCATGCTGAGTACGAAGTTGACGAAGATTGTGAAGTGCTGGGAGAGTTAGCCAGACTTCTACAACAAGAAGAGAGGGCCATTTTTCCTCACGAAGAGTTGCTAGAAACCATCAACTTGGGGACAGAGGAAGACAGGAAAGAAGTAAAAGTGGGTGCCAACCTGGAACCAAGTGTCAAGGAGCGCTTAGTGCAGTTGTTGAACGAATATGTTGAAATCTTCGCCTGGTCTTATGAAGACATGCCAGGGTTAGACACAGATATCGTGGTTCACCGTCTCCCTACAAGAGAAGACTGTCCACCGATCAAGCAAAAGGTCCGCCGGATGAGGCCTGACATGTCTGAAAAGATTAAGGCCGAGGTTATGAAGCAATTTAACGCTGACTTTCTGGATGTTACTTCCTATCCACAATGGGTTGCTAACATTGTGCCCATGCCTAAGAAGGACGACAAAGTCAAAATGTGCGTGGACTATCGGGATTTGAACAGGGCTAGCCCTAAAGACGATTTTCCACTGCCACATATCGACATCTTGGTTGACAACACAGCTCAACACAAGGTTTTTTCCTTCATGGATGGATTCTCGGGATATAACCAGATCAAAATGGCACCCGAGGACATGGAGAAAACTACTTTTATCACGCAATGGGGTACCTTCTGCTACAAAGTGATGCCATTCGGGCTGAAGAATGCAGGGGCAACCTATCAACACGCCATGGTAGCTTTGTTTCATGATATGATACATCATGAGATCGAAGTTTACGTAGACGACATGATAGCTCGATCACAGACAGAAGAAGAACACCTTAATCATTTGCAAAAGCTGTTTGCCAAGTTGAAGGAGTATAAGCTCAGACTAAACCCAAGCAAGTGCATTTTTGGGGTTAGGTCTGGTAAACTTTTGGTATTTATTGTCAGCAACAAAGGAATTGAGGTTGATCCAGCTAAAGTAAAGGCTATACAAGAAATGCCTGCCCCCCGTATTGAAAAGGAGGTTAGAGGATTCTTGGGACGCTTGAACTATATTGCGAGGTTCATCTCTCACCTGACATCTACCTGTGAGCCAATTTTCAAACTGTTGAAGAAAGATCAGGTAGTTGAATGGAACAATGATTGTCAAGTTGCTTTTGATAAGATCAAGGAGTATTTACTAGAACCTCTTATTTTGATGCCACCCGTCGAAGGAAGGCCGTTAATCATGTATCTGACTATTTTGGATAACTCAATGGGGTGCGTGCTGGGCCAACATGACGAGTCTGGCCGAAAAGAGCATGCCATTTATTACCTTAGCAAAAAGTTTACCGACTGTGAGACTCGCTACTCACTGCTCGAGAAAACTTGCTATGCTTTGGTATGGGCTACTCGTCGGCTAAGGCAGTATATGTTAACTCATACCACTTTGTTTATTTCCAAGATGGATCCGATCAAGTATATCTTCGAGAAGCCTGCTTTATCTGGAAGAATCGCTAGATGGCAAATGATCCTGACTGAGTATGATATCCAATATACTACCTGTGATCGGTGGATTTAGAACTGACTGTTTAACGCTGGTTCGCGAAATGTCGCGGAAGCAAGAGTCGCCACCGTCTTTTATTTTCTCCAATATGGACAGGACAAAAGCACAGCAAAATTCCTTATGAGAATAGTTCTCGGTTCGGGAGGTCGATTTATAGAAAGGGAAGGTGTTAGCACCCTTTCTATCCATGGTTATCCATGGGCTCTTAGATACTTGCTCATTGTGTTTTCAAAAGTGCTTGCTTTTCAGTTGTGAGTGAGTTTGAAAAAGTTTCGTTTAAAGATTTCAGAATGAATCTTGTATCAGTCCTCAAGAGTGTTTGAAAAATTGTTTTGAAAGCTTTTTGAAAAGTGTCAGTGTGAAAAGATGTTTTGTTTTGTTTTTGAAAAGAGCAAGTACCCATGAGAATCTACCTACCCTAAGGAATTCGGTTGTGTAAGAGTCCTTAAGATAGTGCCGTCCCACCATTGAGAGGTAAGTAGCACCACCGTTGGAGTTGTTCGGGTCAATTCGTTTGTAGGGACAGTGTGGTCACCAGAGCAACAATAGGACACCTTAGAAGCTACCCTTATGCCATTGATCCTTTTTTAATCCGAGGCAACCGTTTCGAGGCAACAGGATCATGTCATGGACATAAGGACTTACTAAAACGTCCTATACTCGACGACCACGTTTCGAAGGCAAGGCAACAGTGAGGCGTACCCTAGAAGTGGTGTGTGAATTCGTGTGTTATTTTCAGTTATGTTTTATCTTGTACATGTATTATGGTGATCTACGCTTGTTTTTAATTTAGGCCATACATTCTTTCATGCAATTATAATTTAAAAGTGCGGAAATTTAAATGCGGAAAGTAAAATCCTACGCTATTACAAGGCGCGGGTCTATACATCGCCAAATTAACAAAGACTCGTTTTAATAAAAAATGCGGAAAATAAATAAATTCCTAATTACTATTACATGGCTTGAGCAATTACATAATATTTGAAAAAAAGAAAAAAAATAAGAATAAATGCGTGAAAGAACTAAAGTTGAACGTTCGAGGGCGTTGGACCCTTTTGAAATTAAATGGAATTAGAAAGCTAATTAATTATTTAATTAAGACAAGGAATTGTTTTTATGTTTTTTGGTTTTTTAATGAAATAAAGAAAATTGAAATTAAAATTAAAAGAAACCCTAATTCTAAGTTATTTTAATTAGTAAGAAAAGATTAAAGTTTTAAAACCTAATTTACTAAATTAATTATTTACATGTGTATTTACAAAATTATTTGATAATTAATAATAATAATAATGAGAAAATTAAAAAGAAAAAAAGATGATGATGTTAAAAAAAAAACCTAGTTCCTACATATTTTAATTTATTAAGAAAAATATTAAAGTTTTGAAACCTAAATTAATCTAATTAATTGTTAAAATTTATTTACAAAAATAATAATGGTGAAATTAATATTAATAAAAATAAACATTTTTTTTTGATTTTTCTGTATTTTATATTAGGAAAAGTTATTTTATGGAATTAAAAGAAATAATTAAAACATTAAAAGAATTAAAAGAAAATCAAATAAAAAATGAAAATGGTGCAAACCATGGGGGGTATCAAGCCCATTTAGGAGGTTTTTGAAGCATTTTTGGCCCACCAGAACAAGGCCTCGTTTGACTTTTCCAGCTTGAGTGCGTGTCCATTAACTGACGTACATGGTAGGCATCCTCCTGTAGCCTTTGGATTGAAGCTCATGGGCGCGTGGCAGGCTTGGATGTGAGGTTGTATGATGAGCCCTTTGATGAACACTGCATGGGAATAAGTTGAACAAAATAATAGAAATTATTTGGGGGGACCTGGGATTCGAACCCAGGTCCCAAGGATGGCATGACACGTTCCCAACCACTGAGGCACTCAAACACATTCGTTAGTAATATGAAAAAGAAAAATTATATAGTAAAACTGCATCATATGCTAGCAAATAAAAACACGCGCGCGGAATTTGAACACACCAACGCCTTGCTGCCACGTAGGTCGTCTTCTACCTTTTCTGCAAAATATGAAGCATATAGCGGGGGTTTAAACCCCCACAAAATACAGTAAAAATAAAAATAGCGATTAGCTCCTCACACCATATAAAAAGGGCGCGAATAGTTCATTGGATTCGTCCTGTCCTTCTCAATTCAACCAGGGGTGTTTGGGGTTCCAATTTTACAGTATGGGGAAATCCCCAATTTGAAGCTTGAAAAAACCTAAAATTCTTTAATGGTGAATCAAGATTTAACACGTTAAAATGCAATTGGATTATCCTATTAGCTTCAGAAAGCCCCTAGCAATACAAAACAATAAAAAAATGGATCAAATGCTTATGAAATGTGATATACAGTTTTGAAAAATGAAGCACACCGAATGAGTTATATGGCACGATTTCTTGAAGCTCTTGACTTGTTTCTGATTGCTAAAGCTTCCTAGGGATACCAGGAATGTGTTTTGATTGAAATGGAGGTTTAAAACGTGCTGCAAGGTGGTTTTCAGATTGGCTTTTTTCTCCTCAAAATTTCAAATGTGTTTGGCCGTTTTTGAGCTTTTTAGGTCGTCCATCCTCTTGTGGCAGCTTGCACATGTGTTATGTAAAGAGTTTCAATCAGAATTATAGCCATTAAGCTTATGCATTCATGTTTGAGATTATGCCATGAACTCCATTGAAACACTTTCCATTTTTGTGTCAAAATTTGAATTCTTGCTTGGAATAGCCCCTTGCACGAATTTGGAATGGTCATGATGGTGTATTAAAGCATTTCAATACAAAATATATCCCCTAATTAACTTCTTTGATTTTTATTTGATTTTAAAAGATTTAAAATGAATTAAATCAAATAAAATTAAATAAAAATGGAAAAATTAATTTTAAATCTTGAAATAATTTGTGGGACACGTGGGAGGCATGGCCAAGCTGAAACAAGTGGAAAAAGTGGGGCCCTTTTGTCAAAAATGAAGTTTCAAGGATAATTGACTTTGGCCATTTCACAAAAGTTTCCCAACTTCTCCAATGCATATCTTGCTCAATTTTGAAGCTATGAACATGTTCTTGGACATTTTGAAAAGGTCTTGAAGTCCTCTAACCAATGTATTTGATCCCATGTCATTTTGATTTACCAATCTCAAGTTATGGTCTTTGACTTAAAGTGCCTTTTTGTTGACTTTTGAAAATGACCTATAATGTTGAAATTGATAACATTTTGTGAGAGCATTTATTGGACTTGGAATGTGAAGATGAGTTGTAGGAAATGTCTTCCCCTTCAATATGAGCATTGGATGGGATTTTTCTGAAGAACCATGAAAAAGTTATGCCTTGGTCAAGTTACAGTTGACTTTTCAGCTGTCCAAAAAATAGAAACTTTTGACACCTTGATGATTTTTGAGCCATTCTTGTGAAATCATGATCAAGACTTGATCAAATGATTATTGTGGCTTCAAAATAAGATGTTGACCAAAATTTTTGACTTTTGACTGCCAAATGACCATTTTGCCCCTACAGTTGATTGTGAGGCAATTAGGGTTTTTTACTGTGCAACTTGACCTTGTGAGCCTTGAAACTTGGCATGTAGATGCTTGACAATGTATATGGGCATATGGGACTTGATTAAGCCCTTGAAAACCTCAACTTCCTTGCAGGAACCAAAACCCTAGTTTGACTGGCTTAGGAGGGTGGTTGACTGTGTAGCCCTTGAGTAAACTTTGAACCATTTGAGGTGATGCTTGGCAAAACTTTGGAGATTATAGGAGGGAAAATTTTGGGGTACAACAGTTGCCCCTGTTCAATCTTCTTATACCTGAGGACGTAGATTGGCTTGCGTGCCTTTCGTGATCCGAAGGTGGAAGATGATTGAACACTAGAGTGCCCAGAAATTTGCACTCACATAGTAGAATATCAGCAGTGTGATGGCGGAAATGGGATTACAGATGCCATTTGGAAAGATGATGGACAGGGGGATGGGCTTATAGATGCCATCTGGGTGTCGATCGCGTAAGAGATTCCTTAGCGAGAACTTGCGTACCTGAGAAAGAAAATAATTACCTGGCCTATTACAGGAGTTGATCTTCAAACTCTTTATGTAGATGTGCCTTGGCTGGATACAAGAATCGAATCTTTAAACTCTTCAGACGTGCCCTGGAAGGATACAGGAATCGAGTCTGGAATCAGTCGTCAACAGATACACCCTGGCAAGATACAGGAATCAGATCTTCGAACTCTTCAGACGTGCCCTGGCAAGATACATGAATTGAGTCTAGTAATGTATTCGTCAACAGATACACCCTGGCAAGATACAGGAATTGGATCTTCGAACTCTTCATACGTGCCCTGGCAGGATACAGGAATCGAGTCTGGTAATGTAGTCGTCAACAGATACACCCTGGTAAGATACAGGAATCGGATCTTCGAACTCTTCAGACGTGCCCTGGCAAGATACAGGAATCGAGTCTGGTAATGTAGTCGTCAACAGATACACCCTGACAAGATACAGGAATCGGATCTTCGAACTCTTCAGACGTGCCCTGGCAAGATACAGGAATCGAGTCTGGTAATGTAGTCGTCAACAGATACACCCTGGCAAGATACAAGAATCGGATCTTCGAACTCTTCAGACGTGCCCTGGCAAGATACAGGAATCGAGTCTGGTAATGTAGTCGTCAACAGATACACCCTGGCAAGATACAAGAATCGGATCTTCGAACTCTTCAGACGTGCCCTGGCAAGATACAGGAATCGAGTCTGCTAATGTAGTCGTCAACAGATACACCATGGCAAGATACAGGAATCAGATCTTTAGTTGCGACCGTTGATGGTAATTGTGATACGGTGGGAGAACTGACTATGGCTTTGCGTTTGTATTCGCAAATGTTTCGGTTGAGCAAGAGTCGCCACCGACTTTTTATTTTATCCTAAGGAAAGGTTTAAAAAGCACATCAAAAACCTTTGAGATATTTTCTTGGGTTCGGGGAGTAGATTATAGAAAGGGAAGGTATTAGCACCCTTTCTATCCATGGTTATCCATGGGCTCTTAGGTACTTGCTTAGATCAACTTGCCTTGGTTTTCAATTGTTTGAAATGGTGCTTTGTGTGTGGCTTTGAAAAGGTTTTGAAAAAGATGCCTTGTTTAGGCTACCCTTGTAACAATTCTTTACTCGAATGTTTTACAAAAGGTGTTTGTCTTTTTGAAAAGATGTTTCAAGGTTTTTTTGAAAGTTTGTTTTGAAAGTGTTTGTGAAGTGTGGTTTGAAAAATAGGCAAGTGTTTTTGTTTTGCAAGTTGACAAGTACTTAAGAGCTATCTACCCTAAAGTTCTCAAAGATTTTTGCTATGTTTTAACCCTTTTAACAATTTTGTTCCACCATTGCATTTGATGGACAATCTTGTGTTAGGATGTGAAAGGGACGGGCGCGGGTCATCGTTTAGACCATAATTGCAATGGTGCCAAGTATCTTTGGGCAATTTTCCTTTAAGGGACTTGATCATTTTTAGGCAACTTTCGAAAGCGTCGTCGAGGGACTATGATCACTTGATTGTTTTTGTTTTGCCCAAAGAGACCTAACATGCAATATGGCCCATTTATTGAGGGCAACAAGTGGAATACCCTAGGGGTGCAAGTGTGATTAGTGTTGTCCATTTTCATGCTTTGATTATCTTGAAATTAGGTCAAACTATTTTGTTGTTTTTATTTGCATACAAACCCTAATTCTATCATGGTATATTTAGAAAACATTAAAGTGCGAAAAAATAAAGTTACTAAGCTATTACAACACAATATGGGAAGGGGGGTACAAATGTTCAAATGGGGGGTATTTGACAAGGAATTTAAACCTAGCTATTACATCAATTTGGAATTATTTACAAGATAATTGATTGCACAAATTAAATGGAAATAAAATAAATATGCAAGATGCAAAAAGGTTTTTTATATGTATGAAAAAAAAAGTATTTTTATATGTCAAAATAAAATAAAATGAAAAGTATTAATTTTTGGATTTTTTGTGTATTTAGGGCAAAACCCTAATTTCTTAAATAAAAGTATTAATTATTTAATATATACCATATTTATTTATTATATACAAAAATAAAATAAAAATGAAGTATATTTATAAAAAAAAGTATTTTTAATGTCAAATATTAATAAAATAAAAAATGTATATATTTTGTATTATTTACTAAATATTCTAATAAGTATATATATATTTGTATTATTTTCTAAATATGTATTATATATACAAAAATAATAATATTTAATATTTATAAAAAAAAAGTATATTTTATATAAAATATTTTCAGAAGATAAGAGAAAATAAAAATGGAAAATAAAATGTGTTTACATTATTTTTGGTATTTTTGAATAAAAGTGTATCTATTTATTTATTTATGTACAAATACTTATTTAAACAAATAAAAGCCTAATAAATATAAAAATGGTGTAAAAATATTTTTTCATATTTTTAATATTATGAGGAAAAATAAATAAGTCAGGAATAAAAAACAAAAGTCAAAAAATCATAAAAATAAACAAAATGGGCCTAGGGGGTGTCAAAGTAAAAAATAGTGTGTAAACAGAAATGACAACTCAAGCCCAGCCCACCAAGTCCTTCTTCAACCTCTGGCCAGAAGCAATGTCAAAAACGCGTGCTTTGTTCAATGATTCAAACACCTTGATTCTTGGCTTTTTAATGAAAACTCACAACATCAAAAATGTTCAGCATCAAACAACGAATCCATACATACCTAAAACTTGATCTAACTCTAAAAAATGAGAGAGAATTTCTCCATTCCCAAATCTTAACCTAATTTTTATCAATGTTCAGACATCAAATTCTCATGACACACGTAACATAAATGAAAACTAACTACATGGGCATGTTCAGGGCTATGAATGTGACATATTTTCTTCACAAACCTAAAGCTAACAATGCCTGGATAGAGAGATACGAATTCATGAACTTACCTGTTCAGTTGAAGTTGTATCTGATGATTGAGGTACTTTCAGTGCAAGGTGATGATTGGTACATCTTCCTTGAGGTCCAGGGATGCTATTCCAAGCTTTACTTTGCTTTGAAACTAGCTGAATCGTGTTATGGAACTTCAACTGCAAAACAAGAAAATGAAAATGGCCAAACTGATTAGAGGAGTTACAGTCCACTTCTAATGCTTTGGATAGTTTGCATTGATGGTAGGGAAGGTGTTTGAAGTGGTTTTAGCAAGAATGCACGATGGAAATGAGTTGTGGGATTCAATTTGCAGCAGGCCCTGTTTTTGTGCAGTTCAATGGTGATTTTGTGAATGAGAGTGTTTGGGACTTGGTTGGCTCGTGTTCTAGCTCAGTTAGGGTGTTTAGAAGGTGTGCAAAGTTTTTGCTTAAGCTTCTTTGTGCTGAGATGAAAGTTGTTGTACAAAAAATGCTATGTTTCTTCACACTTAAGCAAGAAAAGGTCAAGTGGTGTTTCTAGCCTGTACAGGCCCCCATTCTATGCTGAACCACTTAGTCTTGATCAGTGTAATTAGTCCATAAACTTGTGCCAAAGAGATTTGAACTGTACCACTTGGATTGCAAATTTGACATAAAGTGCAACTTTATCAAAATGGATATATTGCTTTTTCTAAATAAGGATTAATTCTCCATGTAATGTCCAAATGCATAGAACAACATCTTGGAACAATGGTTTAGCATTGAATTATTGAGTAAAAATGGGATTAGAGGCCTGCAATGTAGCTTGCACATGCTGAGTTTGAAAATGCACAAGTTATGGACATGTAAATTGGCCAAGTCAAAAGTGAGTTTTTCCCAACTTGCCAAATTCGATTCTCCCTAACCATGAGGTTGTTTGATGAGTTCTTGGACATTTTGGAAAGCTTGGAATGTGTAATACAATCCATCTTTGAAATGAAAATTGAAATTCCAAGTGGAAGTATGTGAAAAATGGTCTTGAAGTTAGGCAAAAATCCTGCCTAAAATAGGTCAAATTTTCTCTAAGTTAAGAATGGTTTGGTACCCTTGTTCCAAAAATTGTAACTTGAGATACAAGCCTCTTTTGGGAAAACTTTGTGAATAAAAGTTGTAGATTATGCAATAGGCTACAACTTTCATGTTTTGACTTTTGCTTGAATCCAAATGAATCTTGGTGAGAAAGTGGGGCAAAGTTAGGAAAAAATTAGGGTTTTTCATAACTTAGAAAAATTCTAAGTTATGAAAAATCTTCATTTCAAACCCTAATTTGCAATTCTTGATTTCTTGATGAACAAGTTTCATGATTTGGCATGTTTTGATGAAAAATGAATCTTGACACTTGATTTTGACCAAAAAGTCAAAGTTTGACTTTTCAGTATACAGTCAAAATTGATCAATTGACTGGGAAATTCAACTGTCAATTTTGTGCATTTGGGATCTTTTGAACTTGTTGAGCATGTCAAGACAATTCCATGGGGTCCTTGAGTCCATATGTGAGCTTGGTTTGCCATTGGCTAGGTCAAACAGTCAAAAATTGCCCTTGTGTAGTCAAAACCCTAAAAATAACCATTTTGCCCTTTTGGTGATCTGATCAAATATCTTGTGGAGTTGTGATCCAAACTTGATCAAATGGTCCATATGAGTTCATAATGTTGATGTGGGTCAATTTTCATGAGATTTGACTGTCAATTGGCCACAGTTGACTTTTTCCCCAATACAGCTGATTTCTAGGTCAACTGTCCAATTGACTGAGCAAAATTTGGAATCAAGACTTGAAACTTGGTATGGATAAACTTGGGAGTCCAATATGAAGCATGAAAGTCATCTTAGGCATTTTTGGTCAGAACATCTTTGTGCAAACACAAACCCTAATTTGGGTCAACGGTGCAAGGAGAAGTCTTGAGCAGATGAAACCCTAACTGAATCTTGAGCTCCAAGGGCTTTGTGATGAGAAATGTTGAGAAAATGGGAGGGAAAATTTTGGGGTACAACAGTTGCCCCTGTTCAATCTTCTTGAATCCGAAGAGTTAGATTGGCAAGTTTGCCTTTCGCGACTCGAGGGTAAAAGGAGATTGGACACTATAGTGCCCTCAAATTTGTAATCGTCAAAGAAAAGGATGCGGGAATGGGCTTAGAGATGCCATTTGGAGATGGGCTTAACGATGCCATCGGGAGGAGTGACAGAAACTCGTCGGGGATGGGCTTAAAGATGCCATCTGCAATGAGTATCAGAAAGGTGTCCGTGTTTAGGACTATCTCGGAACTCGGGGTCTGAATAAGCAATAGATTGACATCCGTATCTGGAGGCATCCGTAAACTGTTTTCAAAAGTTGAGAAGAATCTGAACAAGCGATAGATTAACATCCGTTGTGGGGAAGAATCCATAAACTGTTTTCAGAAGTCTTGAGAAGAATCTGAACAAGCGATAGGTTAACATCCGTTACTGGAGAACCCGTGAACTGTTTTCAGAAATCTTGAAGTTGAATAAGCAATAGAGCAGCATCCGTTGTTGGGAAGCGTCCGTAAACTGTTTTCAAAAGTTGCATCTGAACAAGCGATAGATTAACATCCGTTGTTGGGAAGAATCCATAAACTGTTTTCAGAAGTCTTGAGAAGAATCTGAACAAGCGATAGGTTAACATCCGTTACTTGGAGAACCCGTGAACTGTTTTCAGAAATCTTGGAGTTGAATAAGCAATAGAGCAGCATCCGTTGTTGGGAAGCGTCCGTAAACTGTTTTCAAAAGTTGCATCTGAACAAGCGATAGATGAACATCCGTTGTTGGGAAGAATCCATAAACTGTTTTCAGAAGTCTTGAGAAGAAACTGAACAAGCGATAGGTTAACATCCGTTACTTGGAGAACCCGTGAACTGTTTTCAGAAGTCTTGAGAAGAAATTGAACAAGCGATAGGTTAACATCCGTTACTTGGAGAACCCGTGAACTGTTTTCAGAAATCTTGAAGTTGAAGAGGAACCGGTGTAGGGTTTCCTGATGATGAGCTCGCGTAAACACTGCATCTGGATGAATTTGAACAAGTATCAGAATGTTGCCGTGTCTGGGTCACATCTGAGTGAACTTGGAAGATGATCTTTGTCTACCGACTGATCTTACCTGAAAAGGTAAAGGGTTAGTTGTATGCAATGTTATGATGCATGATGCAATGTATGTTATATGATATGAATGTAAATGAATGGGCATGTAAGCTGGAGAGCTGTCTTGCGAAGGATAGATGAATCCGAGATGGCTGAAGATAAAAGCATCTTGACTGCTGCCGGGAAGAATAATTCCTGGTTGTTGCTGAGGAATAAGGAGCTTGGGTTGTATACCAATCTTTTGGGGAATTCCTGTCTTGAGGGGACCTTCACTGTAGAATCTTCGAATATACAATGAGGAACTGAAAACTGAAAGTCTTCAAATTTGCTTGGGGAATACCAGTCCTTCAAATGTCGAGGGGCCTTAGAACCACTTGCGGGGATTTGGAATTTCCTCGGTGACTTGCAGGGTAAAAGAATTTCTGATGATTTCTACTGGGGATTTTAGAACTTGGTAGACTTAAGCTGGGGAGATAAGACTGAGAATCTCTAGTCTAGTGAGAAGCATTTCTGTGGGGAGAAGGTTCACTAGCCTGGCTCGGCTGGGGATTGATAGCCTGAAGTTTTAGCTCTGCTGGAGATACTGAAACTTAAACTCTGAGGGGAAATAAATTCTGGAGGATTCTCTGGCTGGGGATAACAAAGACAAACTCCTCTGGGGATTGTATTGATAAGTTATGTTGGGGAACTTTGATGAACTCCGCTGGGGATAAGAATAAATTTGCCGAGTGCGATCTTCCGTGGCAATAAGCTAAGGATAACCCAGTTATAAGCCCTTGTGGGGAGTAACTTTGAATAAAGCTCGGGAGAGACGTCCGTACTCTGCAGGGGATAAGCTTCCAGAATCTACTGGGGATAAGCTTCAAGACTTGCTGGGGATATGGAATCCAAATCTCCTGGGGATTTCCTTGGAAAGGGTATCAGGATATCCAACTGCACCTTCAACCTATCAGTAATCCTCTTTCTTGATTCATAAGGAAATGATTATGTTCAAATGCATATGCCTATTTAACAAAACATTGGACGTTTCTCAAAATAAAACAATTAGTGCAAGAGAAAAAGAAAAAGGAAATGACACAAATTTCTGGGAAAAGTATTTGCATTAACTTTCTCTGAGTATATTTGTACAAAGGAGACAATCATCCTAGTAAGAGGATTTTGTCGTAAATATTGAAAGATTTATACAAAATAAAGATGGCTATGTGAAATAATTCCATGGGATTCCATTCCGCTATAGCCTTCACAACTCTGAATATCTGTCCATCCAATGCTTCGTTTGCCGATGACTGGATTGATCAGAAGCCTGGAACTGGTTGATGAAGAGATTGTCTTTGAAGTGATCCGACGAGACATAGTCATACGCTTTAATTCCCTAACTTTTGCCTGAATCGCCCTTTCGGGTTTTCGATCCACCGGGAAACCCCTTTTTGCCCAAGCCTCCCTTTCGGGTTTTCAACTTGCCGGGTGTACAGATTTTTGTTTTTATCCCTAATTTTTGCCTGAACCGCCCTCTCGGGTTTTCGGTTCACCGGGATACCCATTTTTGCCCAAGCCGCCCTTTCGGGTTTTCGACTTGTCGGGTTATTTTATGCGTAGTATCTTTTGACTATGTCTGCATTCGCAGGGTGCGGCAAATCGTCGCCGTCCATGGTGGTCAGAATCATCGCACCACCAGAAAATATGCTCTTGATCACAAATGGTCCTTCATATGTAGGAGTCCATTTGCCCCTGGGATCACTTTGCGGCAGGATAATCCGCTTGATTACGAGATCTCCGACTTGATACACCTGACGTCTGACTTTCTTATTGAAGGCCTTGATCATCCGTTTTTGATACGTCTGACCATGGCATATAGCAACGAGTCGCTTCTCATCGATCAAATTGAGTTGATCAAGTCGGGTCTGAATCCAATCATCTTCATTCAAACCCGTGTCCTTCATAATCCTTAGAGAAGGAATCTGAACCTCCATAGGCAGGACAACTTCCATGCCATATACCAAAGAAAATGGGGTTGCCCCGGTTGAAGTATGTGCCATCGTATGGTATCCATGTAGAGCAAACGGTAACATCTCATGCCAGTCTTTGTAAGTGACTGTCATTTTCTGAATGATCTTCTTAATGTTTTTGTTCGCAGCTTCAACAACACCGTTCATCTTCGACCGATAGGGAGATGAATTGTGATGATAAATCTTGAACTGTTCGTACAATTCGGTGATCATCGTGTTATTCAGATTTGTACCGTTGTCTGTGATGATCCTGTCTGGAACACCATACCGGCATATGAGATTTTGCTTGATAAAACGGGCAACCACATTTTTAGTAACAGAGGCGAAGGAAGCTGCTTCGACCCATTTGGTGAAATAGTCAATGGCAACTAGGATGAAGCGATGTCCGTTGGAAGCCGTGGGCTTGATCTCTCCAATCATGTCAATGCCCCACATTGCAAATGGCCACGGAGCAGTCAGGACGTTGAGAGGAATCAGAGGGATATGAACTTTGTCAGCGTAGACTTGACATTTGTGGCAAGTACGGGAATGTTGATGGCAGTCAGCTTCCATGGTAGACCAGTAATAGCCTGCCCTTAGGATCTTCTTAGCCATTGTATGCCCGCTCAAGTGAGTGCCAAATGCGCCGCTGTGTATCTCAGTCATGATCAATTCTGCTTCAGCTTTGTCTACGCATCGAAGTAATACACAATCATGGCTTCGTTTGTAAAGGATGTCGTTGCTCAGGAAGAATTTGGCAGCAAATTTCCTTAAGAACTTCTTGTCATTTGCGGAAGCTCCTTCGGGATAATCTCTAGTCTCGAGATACCTTTTGATTTCATGGAACCAAGGTTGTTCCACTACTTCTTCGGTATTAATCTCGTGACAATGTGCAGGTTCATCCATTCGCTTGATGGTGATTTGGGGAGCCTCGTTATCCCAATTGAGTTTAAACATGGAGGACATTGTAGCTAGAGCATCTGCTAGCTGATTCTCTTCTCGCGGGAAATGCTCGAAGGTAATTTGCTCGAAATGAGACAACAATGTCAAGACATGTTCTTTGTATGGGATAAGATTAGGGTGCTTGGTATCCAACTCTCCTTTGATTTGACTGATAACCAAAGCCGAGTCCCCAAATACGATCAAAGATTTGATCCCCAAGTCTATAGCAGCCTTGAGACCAAAGATGCAAGCTTCATACTCAGCCATGTTGTTTGTGCAGCTGAAGCAAAGTAGGGCCGTGAAAGGTGTGTGACAGCCTTCCGGCGAAATGAGTACTGCGTCGATACTGTTTCCAAGTGCATTTGAAGCACCATCAAAGTACAGGGTCCATCGGGATCCCTTTTCGGGCCCGTCATACGGCCCGTTACCTTCAATGCTGTCCAAATTCATGATGTCCTCGTCTGGGAAGTCAAATCTCATGGGTTGATAATCTTCGATAGCTTGATGAGCCAGATGGTCAGCTAGTACACTCCCTTTTATAGCTTTTTGGGTGGTGTACTGGATGTCATACTCAGTTAAGATCATTTGCCATCTGGCTATCCTTCCAGATAAAGCAGGCTTTTCGAAGATATACTTGATAGGATCCATTTTGGAAATCAACAAGGTAGTATGAGTCAACATATACTGCCTTAGTCGGCGAGCAGCCCATACCAAAGCGCAACAAGTTTTCTCGAGCAGTGAGTAGCGAGTCTCACAGTCGGTAAACTTTTTGCTAAGGTAATAAATAACATGCTCTTTTCGACCAGACTCGTCATGCTGGCCCAAAACACACCCCATTGAGTTATCCAAGACGGTCAGATACATGATCAATGGTCTTCCTTCGACGGGTGGCATCAGAATAGGAGGTTCTAGCAAATACTCCTTGATTTTATCAAAAGCATCTTGGCAATCGTCGTTCCATTCGACTACCTGATCTTTCTTCAAGAGTTTGAAAATTGGCTCACAGGTAGAAGTCAGATGAGAGATGAATCTGGCAATATAGTTCAAGCGCCCCAAGAACCCTCTAACCTCCTTTTCAGTACGGGGAGAAGGCATCTCTTGTATTGCTTTCAATTTTGCTGGATCGACTTCAATGCCTTTGTTGCTCACAATGAATCCTAGAAGTTTACCAGACCTAACTCCAAAAGTGCACTTACTTGGATTCAGCCTGAGTTTGTATTCTTTCAACCTGGCAAACAGCTTTTCCAGATGCTCAAGGTGATCCTCCTCTGTTTGCGACCGAGCTATCATATCGTCTACGTAAACTTCAATCTCATGATGTATCATATCATGAAACAAAGCTACCATGGCACGTTGATAAGTTGCCCCTGCGTTCTTCAGCCCGAACGACATCACCTTGTAACAGAAAGTGCCCCATTGCGTGACAAAAGTTGTTTTCTCCATATCCTCGGGGGCCATTTTGATTTGATTGTAGCCCGAGAATCCATCCATGAAGGAAAACACTTTGTGCTGAGCTGTGTTGTCGATCAAAATGTCAATGTGTGGAAGTGGAAAATCATCTTTGGGGCTGGCCCTATTCAAATCCCGGTAATCCACACACATCCTGACTTTGCCATCTTTCTTAGGTACTGGCACGATGTTAGCGACCCATTGAGGATAGGACGTAACAGCCAGAAAGCCAGCGTCGAATTGCCTCATCACTTCTGCTTTGATCTTTTCAGACATGTCAGGCCTCATTCGGCGGACTTTTTGCTTGATCGGTGGACAATCTTCTCTTGTGGGGAGACGGTGAACCACGATGTCTGTGTCTAAACCCGACATGTCTTCATAAGACCAAGCGAAGATTTCAACATACTCATTTAACAACTGTATCAGGCGCTCCTTGACACTTGGTTCCAGATTGGCACCCACTTGCACCTCCTTCTGGTCTTCCTCGGTCCCTAAGTTGACAGTTTCCAATGACTCTTCGTGCGGTAAGATGGCCCTTTCCTCTTGCTGTAGAAGTCTGGCTAGTTCCCCTGGTACTTCACAACCTTCGTCATCTTCATACTCGGCTTGATTGACCAGACCTTCAGAGTTGTTGAAGGATATAGAAGAATAGTCACCCATGGAATCCGGAGTGGATGGATACCTGCATTTGTGAGTGTGGGTGTGTGTAAGGGATAGCCATCCTTAAACAAAAATGCAAAAGGAAAGAAAATGAACACAACAGTTTATCAAATGAAAAACGTCCAATGAATCATTAAACATGGCATATGGATATGAAAGTAATCAAAACCCTTACAAATGGACCTACATGCCCCGGGCAAGGCATGAGGTGAAAAGATAGTGTACAGATTGTTCGAAAATAACTATTACAGACCAATAGGAAATGTTTGACAGATAAATTACTGATGAATAAAAGTGATGGGGACAAAGTCTGTTGCCTCCCAATTGCACAATCCTCCTTTGACAGTTGGGTAAATCCACTCTTCGATGTTGCTCTCTTTGTCTTCATCCTCCAAAGCGTTGATTCCGTAGGGAGAAATTTTGACTGGCGCTCTTTCAATCTTCGAACGGCGCATAGCTTTCTGGCCCGCGGTAGTGAACCCTAATCCAAATTTGTCTGTTTTATGTGGAATATCAGGCAACTGCCCCCATGCTGAATTCTTCCCCTCCTTTATTGCGGCCCTTGCGTCCTCCAGAGATGCCATCCTGGCCATCTGCCTCGGTACTTCAGCTGCCAACTTTGCTACTGTTATTTCAGGAATGACTTCTTCGAAATGCTGGAAAGGTGTCTCAATGAACTCACCTTCTACCTCCACGTACCGGAAGGAGTTCAAGTGGCTGATCATGTACTCCTCTTCGCCATGGACGATTATAATCTTTCCCTTGACAGGATACTTCAACATCTGATGTAAGGAGGAGGTGACTGCCCCAGCATGGTGTATCCAAGTCCTACCCAACAAGCAAGAGTATGACGGACGGATGTCCATCACATAGAAAGTAGATTTAAACACCTCAGTGCCTATCTTGATGGGAATTTCAACCTCCCCATGGACCATTCTCTTCGAACCATCGAAAGCTCTGACAACAATATCACTCGATTTCAACTCCAACCCTTCACAATCTAGTCGGTCCAAGGCCTTCTTAGGCAGTACATTCAGCGACGAACCAGTGTCGACCAAGACATGTGCGAGAGTAGTTCCTCGGCACTCGACTGAAATGTGCAAAGCATCATTGTGGTTTCTACCTTTAGGAGTTAGGTCGGCATCAGAGAAACCTAATCCATTGTCCGCAGTAAGGCTGGCCACGCAATTTTGAAATTGATCTGCAGAGGTTTCCTGGGGCACATGGGCTGCCTTCAGGAATTTTATCAGAGCTTTAGCGTGCACTTCAGAGCAAAGTAGTAGTGCCAGCATGGAGATCTTTGAGGGGGTTTGCCCCAGCTGTTCTACCACATCGTAATCACTCCTTTTGATTATCTTCAAGATCTCATCCATTTCTTTCTTGGAGGTCTCCGGAATGACCAAGGGTTGAGCCCTCGTCCTGACGAGCTCATCTTGGATTCCCTTACCTTTATCAGCAGCAGTAGGAGGGACAGTACTAGGAACAACAACATCTTCAATCAAAGGGGTTCTAGCAGAGAGTTTTATTGGTGCAGGGATGACCTTGTCAGCAGATGAGGGTCCAAAGATTGCTCTTGGAGGGGCAATCTCTGGAGAAAATATTTTCCCGCTCCGGGTAATTTTGCTCGTGCCTGCAATGTTTCCAATGCTGGCTTCTTCATCATCCGAACTTTCTTCAGTTATTTCGATTTGTTTAATACCATGATAGTAGACGTCACCGCCATAGTTCCATGGTATTGACTTCTCAGAAATATAGGGGACAGGCCCTGACATTGTTATCTTCAAAGGAACAGATTTCGTAACTGGTGTAATCTTAACAGGCTTTTTGACGGCCTTGGAAAGATTGGCGTGAATGGTTATGATTGAGACATCTTCAGTATGGGTTGGAATGGCAGAAACTTTTTCAAACAAAATTTGTCGACTGTCCATTAGGCCTTGGATGCCTTTCTTCAGTAACGGACAATCAAACGGTAGAGAGTAACAACAATAGCAGTCTTCTTTACATCCCGGGAAGATCCCGGCCCTTAACAGATTCAACTTGATGGTTAGCAACGGAGTTATCAGATCATTGACATCAACAACATACAAATCTTCTTCAATGGCATTGACATTTCGGCCGTGCTTCGGCATGGGAGCAGATATCACATTAGGCTTCTCCGGAGCGTCAAACTCCATCTCCTTCGCCTCTATCAGGTCTTGGATTTTATGCTTGAGTGCCCAACAATCGTTGGTGTCGTGCCCGACACTGTCAGAATGGTAGGCGCATTTAGCATTAGGATGGTAATGCGGAGAGGACGTATTCACATTTTTTGGTGCCTCTTTGATAGTGGCGAGATTCAACTTCAACAGATAGGGAAGCACATGCGCTGGTGTCATATTAATGCGGGTGAACTGCCGTTATGGCCATTCCACCCGTTGCTGATTTGGTCTGGATTGGTTATAGCGAGGCTGCTCACTTGAAGGGTTTTGAATCATTACAGCCCCCACAGTTGGTCGGCGCTCAGTCTTCCCTGCTCTTCTTTGGGAGTATACAACAGTCGTTTCCTTCTTGAAAGGCTTCTTCTTAACACTTGCAGCGGCACCCTTCTGAATCTTTCCTGACTTGATGCCTGCTTCTATTATTTCGCCTGTTAAGATCAAATTGGTAAACCCCGCGGAAGAGTTACCAATCAGATGATTGAAAAATGGCCCATATAGGGTCCCTAGAAACATATCAACAAGTTCACGGTCGGTTAAAGGAGGCTGCACCCTGCCAGCCAAATCCCTCCATTTTTGTGCATATTCTTTGAATCCTTAGCCTGTTCCCAGTGACATACCCTGAAGTTGGGTACGCGTAGGAGCAAGGTCAGAATTGTACTGATATTGTTTGTAGAAGGCGGTGGCCAAGTCTTCCCAGTTTCGGACGCTGGTTCCCTCTAGCTGATAAAACCACTCCAGTTGAGCTCCAGAAAGGCTGTCTTGAAAGAAATGGATCCAAAGGTTCTTATCTGCCGTATAAGGTTGGATCTTTCTTACGTAGGACCTGAGATGCATTTTTGGACAGGACAACCCATCATACCTCACAAAAACTGGCACTTTGAACTTTGGGGGAATCACAATCCCGGCAACTAAACCCAAGTCTTCGAAATCCAAACCCGACACCCTTTGTAGCTCCATGGCGGCCAACCTATCTTCTAAACCTTTGTATTTATCATCAGCCGGAGGGTATTGTTGATCAGAGTAGTCTTCATCCTCTTCGACCTCCTCTTCTTCCACATCGGACTCGGAAGGTACCGCAGCCCCACCTCCTTTACTGGTTCCTTCATCAGAAGTAGGAGGAAATTCAAGCACTCTCCTGGCCTCTCCGTCAAATCTTCTCCCTAAAGTAGCCACCCCGAGTCTATTTTTCTTCTTCTTCACTGGGTCTTTATTCCCCAGCAAGGTCTTGAGATCCTCCTGACCTTTAGCCAAGGTCGTCAGGAGTTGCTGGAACTGTGCATTTTGAGCTTATAGGTCTTTGACTGTTTGCTCGAGATCCATCCTACTGAAATCAACAGCAGACAGATAAGGAAACCTGGAGTGGGACCTGCTTATGCACATGATGAATGATATGCTTATGTATGCAATGCATTCAAGGATTTAGAACATTCAAAATTGTTGCAGACAAAGAAGAACGCACGTCATATTAATAAGAAGAAATTTGTTAGTACATAAATGCCCCATGGGCCAAATATTACAAAATCAACTCCTCAAGGTAAAAAGACATTGCGCATCCTCTTTGGTGCGATGTAGGTGTTGAGGGCCTCTTGCTCATGGAGTCAGCGGGTAAGTTCTAGAACCTTCTTCTCGCTAGCGTAGAAGCTGGCTTCAAAAGTGTTCCGTTCCTCCTTGAGCTGAATCCAACTTTTCTGCATTTCCTCCCACGATGTAGGCATGTCTAGATGTAGGATGGTGTAGGGAACCTCTCCTTCCTTGACGGGCTCTTTAATCATAGGGAGAACATGAGGATAAGGCATCATTAGACTCTGGGCTCGGGCTCGTACCCACTT
This sequence comes from Vicia faba, assembly GCA_948472305.1. NCBI lineage: Eukaryota > Viridiplantae > Streptophyta > Magnoliopsida > Fabales > Fabaceae > Vicia > Vicia faba. The sequence continues at coordinate 1,231,325,637 of OX451736.1, read as the reverse complement.
GAGATAAGACTCAAGAGGGATGGAGTTCTTGTGTCCCAGTGTCTTGCTATCAACCTTGTTGGGTCTTCCCCAAGCTCTGATGAATCTTTGGTGAAGTCCTTGTGCATCGTTGTCGAAGTCAAAAACTAGGTCAGGAATCAACATGTCGTGAGGGCCATCCCTCCGCGCATATCCAAATTGCCTCAAAGCTAGGCAAGGGTTGTAGGTGATACCTCCTCTGATTCCAAGTAAAGGAACATTAGGAAACTCTCTGCAACGTTCGACGATGATGACATTTTCTCTGGACCGAGAACACCAATGTACATCAGAGTGAGTAAGAGTCATCAACCGTTGGGACCACCTTGAGCCTTGGTCATTCTTTAAGACAAATTGTGGAAGGTGCGAAATAAACCACCTTGCAAGGAGAGGAGTACATCACATGAGAACACCCCTCTTTCTCATTGTTCGTGTGTAAAATGAGTGAAGGATATCCCCAAGCAATGTTGGTATTGGATTTCTGGACAAGAAGATTTTGACGGCGTTGACTTCTACCAGCTGGTCAGGATTTGGGAACAAGACCAACCCATAGATAAGGAGTGCCACAATTTCTTCAAAGGCTTGTAGGCCCAATGAATTCCAACGCTCTTGTGCCTTCTCAAACAAGAATTTTGCTAAGAATCCTTTGACGCCTCTTCTGGTTTCCCAATGCCCCTTGATGTCGGATGGTTGTAGATGTAATGCTCGAGCAACATCTTCCGGCTTTGGTTCCTTTTCCGTACCGTTGAAGGGTAGTTGATTAAGGATAGGAATTCTCAGGAGTTAAGAAAACTCCTCCAAAGTGGGCACCAACTGGTAATCAGGGAAAGTGAAACAATGGTGAAGAGGGTCAAAGAATTGGAATAGCACTTTCATCATGTCTTCTTCAATGTTGGCGTTGACTAAGCTGAGCAGTCTACCATGTCTTTCATTGAAGGATGAGTTTTCCGGAATCCTTGAGGTGAGCTCCTTGAGTTGAGGAGAGATTCTCACAAGGTTGACTTGGATGGTTTTTCTGCGAGGAATTTCCATGACCTACAAAACAAGAACAAAGATGAAGATCCAAACCCTTGAAATGGTTAGTGAATGCATATGATGCTTTATGATGTTTATGATGTATGTACAAACATATGTACAGGCAAATCACACCAAACCCTAGTTTCAGGCTTGCATGGGGTTTCACAGGTAAGTACCCTCTTGAGTGTAGTTGACTTAAAAACCTGTCCTATAAATAGTAACCGGGTTCTAAGGAGCTCAATATCATTGGATTGTTTTCATTGTTCATTGTTTCGGTTTAGCCACTTAACTAGCGACCAAAATATTCCGAGAAAACAACCCTCAATGAGTGTAGTATCGAGTATCTACCAACTTCGGACTGCACCAAAGCCGGTCATCTCACTACCCCTAGTAAAAGGCCAAGATGGTCAAGTAAGGTTCTAGGTCATTAGTGCTTAGTGACATCATTCAGTGGCCCCGTACTCTCCTTGATTGAACTCAAGGGTTACCGGTACTCACAAATATGTCGCACTAATATAGCTATTGCTTCGACCGTGTCGGTATACCCCGCATAGTTTCCACAACGTATTGCTATCTATGAATGTTTCCCAAAATCCGGGTGTAGGATTGCAAACCCAAACAAGAGAGCCAAAATATAAAGCAATCAAATCAAACAATTAGTCATGCAAGAGGGTGATCTAAGCCCTAAGGTTACTCCACTTTTAAATCCATGTCCCCAGCAGAGTCGCCAGTTCTGTGATACGGTGGGAGAACTGACTATGGCTTTGCGTTTGTATTCGCAAATGTTTCGGTTGAGCAAGAGTCGCCACCGACTTTTTATTTTATCCTAAGAAAAGGTTTAAAAAGCACAGCAAAAACCTTTGAGATATTTTCTTGGGTTCGGAGAGTAGATTATAGAAATGGAAGGTATTAGCACCCTTTCTATCCATGGTTATCCATGGGCTCTTAGGTACTTGCTTAGATCAACTTGCCTTGGTTTTCAATTGTTTGAAATGGTGCTTTGTGTGTGGCTTTGAAAAGGTTTTGAAAAAGATGCCTTGTTTAGGCTACCCTTGTAACAATTCTTTACTCGAATGTTTTACAAAAGGTGTTTGTCTTTTTGAAAAGATGTTTCAAGGTTTTTTTGAAAGTTTATTTTGAAAGTGTTTGTGAAGTGTGGTTTGAAAAATAGGCAAGTGTTTTTGTTTTGCAAATTGACAAGTACTTAAGAGCTATCTACCCTAAAGTTCTCAAAGATTTTTGCTATGTTTTAACCCTTTTAACAATTTTGTTCCACCATTGCATTTGATGGAAAATCTTGTGTTAGGATGTGAAAGGGACGGGCGCGGGTCATCGTTTAGACCATAATTGCAATGGTGCCAAGTATCTTTGGGCAATTTTCCTTTAAGGGACTTGATCATTTTTAGGCAACTTTCGAAAGCGTCGTCGAGGGACTATGATCACTTGATTGTTTTTGTTTTTCCCAAAGAGACCTAACATGCAATATGGCCCATTTATTGAGGGCAACAAGTGGAATACCCTAGGGGTGCAAGTGTGATTAGTGTTGTCCATTTTCATGCTTTGATTATCTTGAAATCAGGTCAAACTATTTTGTTGTTTTTATTTGCATACAAACCCTAATTCTATCATGGTATATTTAGAAAATATTAAAGTGCGAAAAAATAAAGTTACTAAGCTATTACAACACAATATGGGAAGGGGGGTACAAATGTTCAAATGGGGGGTATTTGACAAGGAATTTAAACCTAGCTATTACATCAATTTGGAATTATTTACAAGATAATTGATTGCACAAATTAAATGGAAATAAAATAAATATGCAAGATGCAAAAAGGTTTTTTATATGTATGAAAAAAAAGTATTTTTATATGTCAAAATAAAATAAAATGAAAAGTATTAATTTTTGGATTTTTTGTGTATTTAGGGCAAAACCCTAATTTCTTAAATAAAAGTATTAATTATTTAATATATACCATATTTATTTATTATATACAAAAATAAAATAAAAATGAAGTATATTTATAAAAAAAAGTACTTTTAATGTCAAATATTAATAAAATAAAAAATGTATATATTTTGTATTATTTACTAATATTCTAATAAGTATGTATATATTTGTATTATTTTCTAAATATGTATTATATATACAAAAATAATAATATTTAATATTTATAAAAAAAGTATATTTTATATAAAATATTTTCAGAAGATAAGAGAAAATAAAAATGGAAAATAAAATGTGTTTACATTATTTTTGGTATTTTTGAATAAAAGTGTATCTATTTATTTATTTATGTACAAATACTTATTTAAACAAATAAAAGCCTAATAAATATAAAAATGGTGTAAAAATATTTTTTCATATTTTTAATATTATGAGGAAAAATAAATAAGTCAGGAATAAAAAACAAAAGTCAAAAAATCATAAAAATAAACAAAATGGGCCTAGGGGGTGTCAAAGTAAAAAATAGTGTGTAAACAGAAATGACAACTCAAGCCCAGCCCACCAAGTCCTTCTTCAACCTCTGGCCAGAAACAATGTCAAAAACGCGCGCTTTGTTCAATGATTCAAACACCTTGATTCCTGGCTTTTTAATGAAAACTCACAACATAAAAAATGTTCAGAATCAAACAACGAATCCATACATACCTAAAACTTGATCTAACTCTAAAAAATGAGAGAGAATTTCTCCATTCCCAAATCTTAACCTAATTTTTTATCAATGTTCAGACATCAAATTCTCATGACACACGTAACATAAATGAAAACTAACTACATGGGCATGTTCAGGGCTATGAATGTGACATATTTTCTTCACAAACCTAAAGCTAACAATGCCTGGATAGAGAGATACGAATTCATGAACTTACCTGTTCAGTTGAAGTTGTATCTAATGATTGAGGTACTTTCAGTGCAAGGTGATGATTGGTACAGCTTCCTTGAGGTCCAGGGATGCTATTCCAAGCTTTACTTTGCTTTGAAACTAGCTGAATCGTGTTATGGAACTTCAACTGCAAAACAAGAAAATGAAAATGGCCAAACTGATTAGAGGAGTTACAGTCCACTTCTAATGCTTTGGATAGTTTGCATTGATGGTAGGGAAGGTGTTTGAAGTGGTTTTAGCAAGAATGCACGATGGAAATGAGTTGTGGGATTCAATCTGCAGCAGGTCCTGTTTTTGTGCAGTTCAATGGTGATTTTGTGAATGAGAGTGTTTGGGAATTGGTTGGCTCGTGTTCTAGCTCAGTTAGGGTGTTTAGAAGGTGTGCAAAGTTTTTGCTTAAGCTTCTTTGTGCTGAGATGAAAGTTGTTGTACAAAAAATGCTATGTTTCTTCACACTTAAGCAAGAAAAGGTCAAGTGGTGTTTCTAGCCTGTACAGGCCCCCATTCTATGCTGAACCACTTAGTCTTGATCAGTGTAATTAGTCCATAAACTTGTGCCAAAGAGATTTGAACTGTACCACTTGGATTGCAAATTTGACATAAAGTGCAACTTTATCAAAATGGATATATTGCTTTTTCTAAATAAGGATTAATTCTCCATGTAATGTCCAAATGCATAGAACAACATCTTGGAACAATGGTTTAGCATTGAATTATTGAGTAAAAATGGGATTAGAGGCCTGCAATGTAGCTTGCACATGCTGAGTTTGAAAATGCACAAGTTATGGACATGTAAATTGGCCAAGTCAAAAGTGAGTTTTTCCCAACTTGCCAAATTCGATTCTCCCTAACCATGAGGTTGTTTGATGAGTTCTTGGACATTTTGGAAAGCTTGGAATGTGTACTACAATCCATCTTTGAAATGCAAATTGAAATTCCAAGTGGAAGTATGTTAAAAATGGTCTTGAAGTTAGGCAAAAATCCTGCCTAAAATAGGTCAAATTTTCTCTAAGTTAAGAATGGTTTGGTACCCATGTTCCAAAAATTGTAACTTGAGATACAAGCCTCTTTTGGGAAAACTTTGTGAATAAAAGTTGTAGATTATGCAATAGGCTACAACTTTCATGTTTTGACTTTTGCTTGAATCCAAATGAATCTTGGTGAGAAAGTGGGGCAAAGTTAGGAAAAAATTAGGGTTTTTCATAACTTAGAAAAATTCTAAGTTATGAAAAATCTTCATTTCAAACCCTAATTTGCAATTCTTGATTTCTTGATGAACAAGTTTCATGATTTGGCATGTTTTGATGAAAAATGAATCTTGACACTTGATTTTGACCAAAAAGTCAAAGTTTGACTTTTCAGTATACAGTCAAAATTGATCAATTGACTGGGAAATTCAACTGTCAATTTTGTGCATTTGGGATCTTTTGAACTTGTTGAGCATGTAAAGACAATTCCATGGGGTCCTTGAGTCCATATGTGAGCTTGGTTTGCCATTGGCTAGGTCAAACAGTCAAAAATTGCCCTTGTGCAGTCAAAACCCTAAAAATAACCATTTTGCCCTTTTGGTGATCTGATCAAATTTCTTGTGGAGTTGTGATCCAAACTTGATCAAATGGTCCATATGAGTTCATAATGTTGATGTGGGTCAATTTTCATGAGATTTGACTGTCAATTGGCCACAGTTGACTTTTTCCCCAATACAGCTGATTTCTAGGTCAACTGTCCAATTGATTGAGCAAAATTTGGAATCAAGACTTGAAACTTGGTATGGATAAACTTGGGAGTCCAATATGAAGCATGAAAGTCATCTTAGGCATTTTTGGTCAGAACATCTTTGTGCAAACACAAACCCTAATTTGGGTCAACGGTGCAAGGAGAAGTCTTGAGCAGATGAAACCCTAACTGAATCTTGAGCTCCAAGGGCTTTGTGATGAGAAATGTTGAGAAAATGGGAGGGAAAATTTTGGGGTACAACAGTAATCATCTTTGTACTGACCTTTGTCCTGAAAAGACAAAACGTCAGTTGTATGTGATGTCATGATGTATGACATGCGTGATGTTCTCAGAATAAATGAGATTGTGTGTTCATGATGCGTATATGCGTGCTATAATGTATGAAGATGTGATGTTTATGTATGTTTTTGTCTAGGAAAATAAATCCTTGACGGGTGCCGGGAAGTTGAATCCTGGGCTGATGTGGAAGAATATAGCTTCATTTTTTCCGCTGGGGATGATAGTTGCAAGGATACCGGTAGGAGAAGATGACTCCGTTGGGGGCTAAACTTGGCGAATAGATTACTTTGCGGGGAGTGAACTCTGTGGGGAAAGAGAGGTACTTTGCTGAGATGTTGATGATGACTCCGCTGTGAATACCATTGATAAGTTTTGTTGGAAGACGAACTCCGCTGGGGATCGGAAGAACTTTGTCGAGGACAATCTTTCCGTGGCAATTGGCTGAGGATAACCCAGTTATATCCTGGTGGGGAAATAACCTTTAAATAAAAAGTCCGGGAGACGCGTTCGTGCTCTGCAAGGGATAAGCTTCTAGAATCTACTGGGGATAAGCTTACTACTAGGGAGGTTGATTGGACTCTCCTGGGGGAACCTTTCAGCTTGGACTGGGGAATGGCTCCACTGGATGTCTGTATACCGCCGGGGAACAATCTTAGATCAAGACTGTCGGGGATGCTTGTTAAGAATGTTTGTATATTGCGCCGGGGAATGCTGAGATCTGCTGGGGATACCTAACTTCCTTAAGGCTGATAGAGTAGGCTAACTCTGCTTGGGGAGGGTATTGTTGACTTGTTGGCTCACTCTCTGTGGAATTAAGGTATCTTGGTTACATTCTTCAGCCGAACTTACCTTGGTACCTGGGTGGCCATAGCAATTAGATCGCTTAGACAACTCATTATTGCCCCTGTTTCTAATGTCACCTGTAATTAATCCTTTGTTTTGCATGCAAATATTTATGAGTTAGCAATTAGTGTCAAATGCATATATCAAAAATTGAACATTGGACGTTCTTCGCAAAACAAAACAGAAAAAGGAAAAAGCAATTGGCAATTGGTCTGAACTGTGAATTTGTATTGATTTTTGAATTGCCTGTAAATAGGCGTTTTTGTACAAGAGGCTGACGTCCTAGTAAGAGAACACCGTCGAATAACAGAGTTTATACAATTTTGTGAAAAGGGAAAACAAAATAGCTATGTGAAAAGAACAATCCCACTGGGTTTCAACTCTGCTATCGCCTTTATATCTCCGAGCGTCTCATCACTTTGCTGCTCAGTTGACGATGAAGCTGATTGATCGATGCCGTTTGATCTTGAGGTTAATACTGGATTCTGGATACAAGGTGATCCAATGAGACATAGTATTACGCTTTAATCCCTAACTTTTTCCTGGACCGCCCTCTCGGGTTTTCAGTCCACCGGGATACCCATTTTTGCCCAAGCCGCCTTTTCAGGTTTTCGACTTGCCGGGTGTACAAATTTTTTCATTTCATCCCTCATTTTTCCCGAACCCTTTTGGTTCGCCGGGAAACCCTAATTTTTGCCTAGGTATATCAACCTAGCGGGTCTTTTATCATGCGTAGTATCTTTTTACTATGTCTGCATTGGCGGGGTGAGGAAGGTCGTCACCATCCATGGTGGTTAGAATCATGGCTCCTCCTGAGAACACATGTTTAACCACAAACGGCCCTTCGTACGTGGGGGTCCATTTGCCCCTGGGATCACTTTGAGGAAGAATGATGCGCTTGATTACCAGGTCCCCAACTTGATACTCTTGTGGTCTGACTTTCTTGTTAAATGCCCTGATCATCCGTTTTTGGTACGTCTGACCATGACAAATAGCCGTGAGTCTCTTTTCGTCAATTAGGTTTAATTGATCAAGTCGAGTCTGGATCCAGTCATCCTCGCTCAGATCTGCATCCTTCATTATCCGGAGAGAGGGTATCTGGACTTCAATCGGCAAGACTGCCTCCATGCCGTAGACCAAGGAAAAAGGAGTTGCCCCGGTTGACGTTCTTGCTGAGGTACGATACCCATGAAGAGCAAACGGTAACATCTCGTGCCAATCTTTATAGGTCACTGTCATCTTCTGCACAATCTTCTTGATATTCTTATTAGCTGCTTCTACAGCCCCATTCATCTTCGGCCGGTAGGGAGAAGAGTTGTGGTGCTGTATCTTGAATTGCTCGCAGAGCTCAGCGATCATCTTGTTATTAAGATTGGTACCATTGTCCGTAATGATCCTTTCTGGGACGCCGTATCGACAGATTAGGTTATGCTGAATGAACCGTGCCACAACGTTCTTGGTTACTGTAGCGTAGGAAGCTGCTTCAACCCACTTTGTAAAGTAATCAATCGCTACCAGGATGAAGTGATGCCCGTTGGATGCCATAGGTTTAATCTCGCCGATCATATCTATGCCCCACATTGCGAAAGGCCAAGGAGCCGTCAAGACATTCAGAGGAACTGGAGGAACGTGCACCTTATCTGCATATATCTGGCACTTGTGACATGTCCGAGAATGTTGGTAACAGTCGGCTTCCATTGTGGACCAGAAATATCCTGCCCGAAGGATTTTCTTTGCCATGGTGTGTCCACTGGAATGTGTTCCGAAGGTACCTTCATGTAGCTCTGCCATGATCTTTTCTGCTTCAGTTTTATCCACACAATGCAGTAAAGTTGAATCATGGTTTCTCTTGTATAGAATACCGTTGCTGAGGAAGAACTTTGCCGCAAACCTTCTCAAGAACTTTTTGTCATTGACAGATGCACCCTTGGGATATTCTTGAGCTTCCAGGTACCTCTTTACCTCGTGGTACCAAGGTTTTTTAGTTACTATCTCAACCTCAAGATCACAACAATATGCAGGTTCGTCCAGTTTCCAGATAATGATCCGGGGAGCCTCATTGTCCCACTTGACTTTGAACATGGAAGACATCGTAGCTAACGCGTCCTCCAACTGATTCTCCTCTCTTGGGAAATGGTCAAAAGTTATCTCTGTGAAATGGGGGATCAATGTCAACACACATTCTTTGTAAGGAATAAGATTTGGGTGTTTCGTATCCCACTCGCCTTTGATCTGATTGATCACGAGAGCGGAATCTCCGAAGACACTCAGAAACTTGATCCTTAAGTCAATTGCAGCTTGAAGACCCATGATGCACGCCTCATACTCCGCCATGTTGTTGGTGCAGTTGAAACATAGCCGGGCAGTGAGTGGAGTATGAGTGCCTTAAGGGGATATGGTCACATCACCGATACCATTACCCAAAGCGTTGGAGGCTCCGTCAAAGTGCATAGACCATCGGGATCCTTCCTCAGGTCCTTCATCTGGTCCAGGTGCTTCGCAATCAGTCACTATCATGATGCTCTCGTCTGGAAACTCGAAGTTCATTGACTGGTAGTCATCTACTGCCTGGTGTGCCAAGTGGTCTGCCAATACACTTCCTTTGATAGCTTTCTGAGTTGTATACTGGATGTCGTATTCTGTCAAGATCATCTGCCATCTTGCTATTCTTCCAGACAGAGCAGGTTTTTCGAATATGTACTTTATTGGATCCATTTTTGAAATCAACAGAGTAGTGTGAGTCAGCATATACTGTCTCAGCCGGCGAGCAGCCCATACCAAAGCGCAACAAGTTTTCTCGAGCAGTGAGTATCGGGTCTCACAGTCGGTAAACTTTTTTCTAAGGTAATAAATGGTGTGCTCTTTTCGGCCAGACTCGTCATGCTGCCCCAGCACACACCCCATTGAGTTGTCAAGTATAGTATTAGAGGTCTCCCTTCAACCGGTGGCATAAGAATCGGTGGTTCTTGGAGATACTATTTGATTCTGTCGAAAGCGGCCTGACATTCATCATTCCAACGTACTACTTGATCCTTCTTCAGCAGCTTGAAGATTGGTTCACAGGTAGCTGTTAGGTGCGAGATGAATCGGGCAATGTAATTCAGACGTCCTATAAAGCCTCAGACTTCTTTCTCTGTCTTGGGAACTGGCATCTCTTGTATGGCTTTAACCTTGGCAGGGTCCACTTGAATACCTTTGTCACTCACGACGAAGCCTAGCAACTTTCCAGATCTTACCCCAAATGTGCACTTATTTGGGTTCAACCTTAGCTTGTACAACTTCAGGCGGTCAAACAGCTTCTGTAGATGGTCAAGGTGTTCCTCCTCCGTTTGGGACCTTGCTATCATGTCATCGACATATACTTCTATCTCATGGTGGATCATGTCATGAAATAAAGCAACCATGGCACGTTGGTAGGTTGCCCCAGCATTTTTCAACCCGAATGGCATGACCTTGTAGCAGAAGGTGCCCCACTGAGTAACAAAGGTAGTCTTTTCCATATCTTCAGGAGCCATTTTAATCTGATTATAACCTGAAAAACCATCCATGAAGGAGAACACCTTGTGCTGAGCAGTATTGTCAACCAGAACGTCGATGTGAGGTAGGGGGAAGTCATCCTTGGGGCTCGCCCTGTTCAAATCCCTGTAATCAACACACATTCGGACCTTACCATCTTTCTTTGGTACCGGAACCACGTTGGCAACCCACTGAGGGTAAGAAGTCACTGCAAGAAAACCGGTGTCAAATTGCTTCATAACCTCAACTTTGATCTTCTCGGACATCTCTGGACGCATACGGCGGACCTTTTGTTTAACTGGAGGGCAGTATTCCTTGGTAGGAAGATGATGGACTACGATGTCGGTATCCAACCCAGGCATGTCTTTGTAAGACCAGGCAAAGATTTCCATGTAGTCATGCAGCATCTGGATCAGCCGTTGTTTCACACTGAGCTCTAGATTAGCACCAATCTTGACTTCCTTTCTGTCTGTTTCAGTACCCAGATTTACCGTTTCCACTGGCTCTTCATGTGGTTGAATGGCCCTCTCTTCCTGGAGTAACAGTCTTGCAAGTTCGCCAGGCACTTCGCAATCATCTTCACCTTCGTCTTCGGCTAAGTTGATCGGATTTTCAAAGTCATAACTGGCAGTAGCAGAGTCGTTACCAGTGAGATCCAGAGTGGATTGAAACCTGTACGAGTGAGTGTGTGTAAATACAGCTGTCTTGCAATATATAAAGAAAGAAAGGGAGCGCAAGATTTGAAATATGAAAAACGTCCAATGCTTTTATTCATGATATATGAAAGTGACAAACAAAAGCCCTCACAAATAAAACCACGGTGCCCCGGGTAAGACACCGGGCCATAAAGTTTCAAATTATTATTTATTACAAATCCAAAACAAAGAAGTTCATTACTGGGTGACCAAAGTGATGGGTGTAAAGTCTTTTGCGGTCCAATTGCTAGGTCCACCATTAGTCGTTGGGTAGATCCAACTGTCAAACTCGGATTCTTCCACTTCGTCTTCATCCCCAATAGCATTCACTCCTGGATTGGTGATGAGCATAGGAGGTCTTCCAATCCTTGCCTTGCGCACAGCCTTCTGAGCTTCTGCAGTGAAACCCAAGCCAAATTTGTCAGTCTTTGGAGTAAAATTAGGGAGCCTGCCCCAGCTTTCACATTCACCTTTTTCAATCACAGCCCGGGCGTCCTTTAAGGAGGCCATCTTCAAAGGAGAACCCTCCTCAGTCACTGCTTCTGCTGCTGCCAATGTTTGTGGCACCTCTTCAAAATGTTGAAAGGGGGTCTCAATGAACTCCCCGTCCATTTCCACGTACCTGAAGGAGTTGAGGTGGCTGACCATGTATTCCTCTTCCCCTTGCACTGTTACAATCTTCCCCCTGACCGGGTATTTGAGCTTCTGATGTAAAGTTGAAGTCACAGCTCCAGCCTTGTGGATCCACGGGCGACCCAGCAAACAAGAATAGGATGGACGGATGTCCATCACATAGAATTTTGAATCAAAGACCTGTGACCCAACCCTGATTGGGATGTCAACCTCACCATGTACCATTCTTTTGGACCCGTCAAAGGCCCGAACAACAATGTTACTTGGTTTGAGTTCTAAACCCTCACAGTCCAGCCTGTCTAGAGCTTTCTTGGGAAGCACGTTTAATGAGGAACCCGTGTCAACCAGCACGTGAGCAAGAGTAGTGCCCCTGCATTCAATGGAGACATGCAGGGCATCATTATGGTTCTTCCCCTTGGCCGTCAGATCAGCATCAGAGAAACCCAGACCATTATCAGCAGTTAGGTTGGCTACACAGTCGGTGAATTGATCAACAGACGTTTCTTGGGGTACGTGAGCCGTCTTCAAGAAAGCAATCAGGGCCTTGGCATGGGCCTTTGAACACAGCAGCAGTGATAGCATGGAGATTTTGGAGGGGGTGTGCCCCAACTGTTCAACGATGTTGAAATCACTTTTCTTTATAATCTTGAGGATCTCTTCCATCTCTTGCTTGGAAGCCTCAATAATGGTCTTTGGTGCCTTCGTCCGGGCAGGCATATCCGCAGCAATCCCCTTGCCCCGAGCGTCAGATGACTCGGCAGCAGGAGTGGAAACTTGATTAGGGGGGGAAACAGGCACACTGGCAGATGTGATGACCAGAGGCCTTTGAATTGTTGGAGGAGCGATGTCTAGTGAGAACAGTCTTCCACTACGAGTGACCTTAGCAGGCCCAGTGATGTTGGTGACACTGGTACCAGCGTTGAACTCTTGCTTCACTCCCAGAACATAAACATCTGCCCCATAGTGCCACGGGACAGCTTTATCAGACTTGTAGGGGATGGGCCCCGGAACAGTAATGGTGATGGGAGCAATCTTGTGAACAGGAAAAATTTGGACAGGCTTCTTTGAAGGAGCCTTGGAAGGGTTATTGAAAATGGTAACAATTGAAACTTCTTCAACAGGGGCAGCAGGAACGGTAATCTTCTTGAACAAGATCTCTTTGCTATCCATCAGGTTTTGGACGCCTGATTTCAGCAAAGAACAACCAGCAGGGGAATCAGCACATAAAGGGCAACCTTTGCTACATCCCGGAAATAAACCGGCTAGCAATAGGTTCCTCTTGACAGTCAGCAGCGGAGTAGCAACATCATCCACAGAAGCTACATACAAATCCTCCTCAACATCATTCACTCCATGCTGGGGCATGGGAGCGGTCACAACATTTGGCCTCCCGGGCGCCTCGAACTGTATCTCCTTGGCATCAATAAGGTCATGAACCTTATTCCTCAGGGCCCAGCAATCATCAGTAGAATGTCCCGGGCTATCAGAGTGATACGCGCAACGGGCGTTGGGGTTGTATTTCGGAGATGCTGTGTTTACCATCTTCGGAGCCTCTTTGACAGTTACTAGGCTAGTTGACAGTAGTTGCGGCAGGATCTGAGAGAGAGTCATGCTGAGCCGAGTATACTGCCGTTTGGGCCTCTCAGCTCTGGGTTGGTTGTACTGTTGTGGAGCAGCAGCAGGCTTAGAAATAACCACCGCGTTGACAGCTTGGCGGCGTTCAGGTTTGTTTTGCCTTCTTGGACCATACACAACACTTGCCTCCTTCTTGAAGGGCTTCTTTTCAGTATTTGAGGAGGCAACCTTCTGTATCTTCCCTGATTTTATACCAGCCTCGATCCTCTCACCAGTCAGGATCAGATCAGTAAACCCAGCAGAGGAATTACCAATGAGATGGTTGAAGAATGGACCAGATAGGGTCCCCAAGAACATGTCTACTAGCTCACGATCTGTCAATGATGGCTGCACCCTGCCAGCCAGGTCTCTCCATTTCTGTGCGTACTCCTTAAAACCTTCTCCCGATCCTAGCGACATACCCTGGAGTTGGGTACGCGTAGGAGCGAGGTCGGAATTATATTGATACTGCTTGAAAAAGCAGTGGCCAGATCCTCCCAGTTACGAATGTTGGTTCCATCCAGCTGATAGAACCATTCGAGATGAGTCCCTGAAAGACTCTCCTGGAAGAAGTGGATCCATAAGTTCTTGTCTGTTGTGTAAGGCTGGATCTTCATTACATAAGAACGGAGGTGCATCTTAGGGCAGGAAGCCCCGTCATACTTCACAAAGGTCGGCGCCTTGAACTTGTGCGGGATCACCACCCCAGAAGATAACCCCAAGTCTCCAAAATCCAACCCAGGCACACATTGAATCTCCATAGCATTTAACCTATCCTCTAGCTGTTTGTACCGGTCCTCAGCAGGAGGGTACTGTTCGTCATTTAAGTCTGTCTCAGTGTCAGAAACCACAGGACTAGGGACCTCCCTCCCTTGGTGACTGCCTTCTCCCATAGATGGAGTAGTCCTCTCAGCTTCATTCTGCAATGTGTTCCCGAGTCTGCGCCCAGTGTTGAATAGCACGGTCCTCTTCTTCTTCTTATTCTTCTTCAGGAGCAAAGCCTTCAGCTCTTGTTGTCCCTGGGCCAAGTTCATGACCATCTCCTGAAATTGGGCATTCTGGGCCTGGAGGGCCTTGATAGCTTGCTCGGTAGTGAGTTCAGGATTCATGATGCTTGAGTGCTGAAATAAACAGCGAAGGAGATTAAGCAACCTGTAGGAAAAAGGGTACCTGTAATGCATATGATGAATGAAATGCGTATGAATTATGTTTTCAAAGACAATCGGGAATCAACTTTGTAAACAAAAGGAACACACTTTATTAGATTTAAACTTTAAATTGTTCAACAATTTGCCCTTAGGCGTTACAAGAATGAAAATACTGAAAGGAAATAAAGCTGTAAAAAAAACATCCAAAGTCCATCAGTGCTCCCATGGCCTCCTCTTCTCAGTACGGATATAGTCATTCAGGGTTCGCTCGTTCTCCAATTGCTTGGTCAGCTTCTGGATCTTCTGTTCCTGTTCGTTGAACTTTTCCCGATAGTAATCCCGCTCTTCCTGTAGTTGCGCCCAAGACCTCTTTAGTGTATCAACATCATTGGGTATCTGAGGAGGGAGAAGAGTTGGAGGAGCCCCAACTCTATCAGGATACTCAAGAATGATGGGGCTGACAGCTTCATATGGCATACCTAAATTCTGAGCACGGATGCAGACCCATTTGTAGTAGGCCTCCATAGGTAGAGAAGTCTTCGGTCCCAGCTCTTATGGGTCAGCTTTGTGAATTCTGTCCCAAGCTTTGATGAATCTACGGCGTAGCTCGTCACTATCTTTCTGAAACTCAAAACTGATGTGAGGCACCAGCATCTCATGAGGTCCCGCTCTTCTGGCTCTTCCGAACTGACGGAGAGCTAAACATGGATTATAAGAGATTCCGCCCTGAGTGCCAATCAATGGAACATTAGGATATTCTCCGCAGCGATCAATAACAGCCACCTCATCTAAACCTCTGAGAGTCCAAATGATGTCCTTATCATTGAGAGACATTAACCTATGAGCCCAGCCTCTTCCTTCTTGGTTCTTTAGCACGAACTTGGGGAGGTGCGAAATAAACCACCTCACCAACAAAGGAGTACAACACCACAAAGTTCCTCGTCTTCGGGCAGTACGAGCATAGAGTTGTAGCAAGACATCACCCAAGAGAGTGGGTACAGGGTTCCGAGACATGAAGATCCTTATGGCATTGATATTGACAAAGTTATCAGGGTTTGGAAACAACACTAGCCCATAAATTAAGAGAGCCAGAATGTCCTCGTACGCCCTGAAGTCTAAGTCATTCCAGAAACTGTTAATTTTACCAATCAGAAACTTAGCCAAGAAGCCCTTAACTCCGCTTCTAGTCACCCAGTTGTCCATTACCTCCTGGTTGGTCAAGGGAAGGGCTGCAGTAATCTCCTCGAGCCTAAGAGTCTTTTCCCAACCAGTGAAGGGAGTCTGATCCAGGATAGGGATGCCAAGCAAATCAGAGAACTCTTCCAGGGTAGGGACCAGCTGGAAGTCTTGAAAGGTGAAGCACTGGTACAGAGAGTCATAAAACTGGGTCAGGACACTCGTCAGTTGTTGGTCCCACTTTGCCGTGACTAAACTGAGAAGAGAACCATGCCTCTGGATGAAGGAAGTAGTATTTGGAATTCTGCTAACCAATTCTTCAAGCAGCTCAGGTGGGTGAACAAAGTTGAACTGGATAGTGTTCCTTCGCATAGGCATCATGATGTCCTACAAAACAGAGCAAAGGTGAAACCCTCTTGTCTTTGAAATGGTCAGTCCTTATGCAGGATGCATGCAATGTTTATGATGGCATGATGTTATGATAAAGCACACCACAAATATTCACAAAGGCAAACATGATAAGGCACACAAGTCACACAAGACAAGCCCTTAGAGTTTAGGCCAGCATGGGGTCTAGGTATTACCCTCTTTCAGTTTGTTGGTTAAGACCTGTCCTATCAGAAGTAACCGGGTTCTAGAGGATCCTAAATCACTGACTACCCTCAATCGGTCATAACTCCAGCATCACAATCTTTTCTTGCGGACATAACCATCACGAGAGTTTAGCCTCAATGGGTGTAGCATACTGCTACTGTTCTATTGGCCAAGTTGGGTCATTTAAGGTTCTAAGGTCGGTTGGTGCTTAATGACTCCTCAGAAGACCCATATTCTCCTCGTTGCAACATAAGGGATATCGGTACAGACCAAGGTGCCACACCAACGTAGCCACTGCTTCACCCATGTCGGTCTACGCCAGACAGGTCCCTCACAGCTTATGCTACCTAAAAGGGTATCCCCAGATCCGGATTAGGATCTATGTAACTCTGATGCAACCCACAAATATAAAGCAAACAAACACAGCAATTGATAACACAAGTCTGAGCTATCCTAAGGTACACCTCACTTTAAGACATCCCCAGCAGAGTCGCCAGTTCTGTGATCGGTGGATTTAGAACTGACTGTTTAACGCTGGTTCGTGAAATGTCGCGGAAGCAAGAGTCGCCACCGTCTTTTATTTTCTCCAACATGGACATGACAAAAGCACAGCAAAATTCCTTATGAGAATAGTTCTCGGTTCGGGAGGTAGATTTATAGAAAGGGAAGGTGTTAGCACCCTTTCTATCCATGGTTATCCATGGGCTCTTAGATACTTGCTCATTGTGTTTTCAAAAGTGTTTGCTTTTCAGTTGTGAGTGAGTTTGAAAAAGTTTCGTTTAAAGATTTCAGAATGACTCTTGTATCAGTCCTCAAGAGTGTTTGAAAAATTATTTTGAAAGCTTTTTGAAAAGTGTCGGTGTGAAAAGATGTTTTGTTTTGTTTTTGAAAAGAGCAAGTACCCATGAGAATCTACCTACCCTAAGGAATTCGGCTGTGTAAGAGTCCTTAAGATAGTGCCATCCCACCATTGAGAGGTAAGTAGCACCACCGTTGGAGTTGTTCGGGTCAATTCGTTTGTAGGGACAGTATGGTCACCAGAGCAACAGTAGGACACCTTAGAAGCTACCCTTATGCCATTGATCCTTTTTTAATCCGAGGCAACCGTTTCAAGGCAACAGGATCATGTCATGGACATAAGGACTTACTAAAACGTCATATACTCGACGACCACGTTTCGAAGGCAAGGCAACAGTGAGGCGTACCCTAGAAGTGGTGTATGAATTCGTGTGTTATTTTCAGTTATGTTTTATCTTGTACATGTATTATGGTGATCTACACTTGTTTTTAATTTAGGCCATACATTCTTTCATGCAATTATAATTTAAAAGTGCGGAAATTTAAATGCGGAAAGTAAAATCCTACGCTATTACAAGGCGCGAGTCTATACATCGCCAAATTAACAAAGACCCGTTTTAATAAAAAATGCGGAAAATAAATAAATTCCTAATTACTATTACATGGCTTGAGCAATTACATAATATTTGAAAAAAAGAAAAAAAATAAGAATAAATGCGTGAAAGAACTAAAGTTGAACGTTCGAGGGCGTTGGACCCTTTTGAAATTAAATGGAATTAGAAAGCTAATTAATTATTTAATTAAGACAAGGAATTGTTTTTATGTTTTTTGGTTTTTTAATGAAAAAAAGAAAATTAAAATTAAAATTAAAAGAAACCCTAATTCTAAGTTATTTTAATTAGTAAGAAAAGATTAAAGTTTTAAAACCTAATTTACTAAATTAATTATTTACATGTGTATTTACAAAATTATTTGATAATTAATAATAATAATAATGAGAAAATTAAAAAGAAAAAAAGATGATGATGTTAAAAAAAAAACCTAGTTCCTACATATTTTAATTTATTAAGAAAAATATTAAAGTTTTGAAACCTAAATTAATCTAATTAATTGTTAAAATTTATTTACAAAAATAATAATGGTGAAATTAATATTAATACAAATAAACATTTTTTTTGATTTTTCTGTATTTTATATTAGGAAAAGTTATTTTATGGAATTAAAAGAAATAATTAAAACATTAAAAGAATTAAAAGAAAATAAAATAAAAAATGAAAATGGTGCAAACCATGGGGGGTATCAAGCCCATTTAGGAGGTTTTTGAAGCATTTTTGGCCCACCAGAATAAGGCCTCGTTTGACTTTTCCAGCTTGAGTACGTGTCTATTGACTGACGTACATGGTAGGCATCCTCCTGTAGCCTTTGGATTGAAGCTCATGGGCGCGTGGCAGGCTTGGATGTGAGGTTGTATGATGAGCCCTTTGATGAACACTGCATGGGAATAAGTTGAACAAAATAATAGAAATTATTTGGGGGGACCTGGGATGAACCCAGGTCCCAAGGATGGCATGACACGTTCCCAACCACTGAGGCACTCAAACACATTCGTTAGTAATATGCAAAAGAAAAATTATATAGGAAAACTGCATCATAGGCTAGCAAACAAAAACACGCGCGCGAAATTTGAACACACCAACGCCTTGCTGCCACGTAGGTCGTCTTCTACCTTTTCTGCAAAATATGAAGCATATAGCGGGGGTTTTAAACCCCCACAAAATACAGTAAAAATAAAAATAGCGATTAGCTCCTCACACCATATAAAAAGGGCGCGGATAGTTCATTGGATTCGTCCTGTCCTTCTCAATTCAACCAGGGGTGTTTGGGGTTCCAATTTTACAGTATGGGGAAATCCCCAATTTGAAGCTTGAAAAAACCTAAAATGCTTTAATGGTGAATCAAGATTTAACACGTTAAAATGCAATTGGATTATCCTATTAGCTTCAGAAAGCCCCTAGCAATACAAAACAATAAAAAAATGGATCAAATGCTTATGAAATGTGATATACAGTTTTGAAAAATGAAGCACACCGAATGAGTTATATGGCACGATTTCTTGAAGCTCTTGACTTGTTTCTGATTGCTAAAGCTTCCTAGGGATACCAGGAATGTGTTTTGATTGAAATGGAGGTTTAAAACATGCTGCAAGGTGGTTTTCAGATTGGCTTTTTTCTCCTCAAAATTTCAAATGTGTTTGGCCGTTTTTGAGCTTTTTAGGTCGTCCATCCTCTTGTGGCAGCTTGCACATGTGTTATGTAAAGAGTTTCAATCAGAATTATGGCCATTAAGCTTATGCATTCATGTTTGAGATTATGCCATGAACTCCATTGAAACACTTTCCATTTTTGTGTCAAAATTTGAATTCTTGCTTGGAATAGCCCCTTGCACGAATTTGGAATGGTCATGATGGTGTATCAAAGCATTTCAATACAAAATATATCCCCTAATTAACTTCTTTGATTTTTATTTGATTTTAAAAGATTTAAAATGAATTAAATCAAATAAAATTAAATAAAAATGGAAAAATTAATTTTAAATCTTGAAATAATTTATGGGACACGTGGGAGGCATGGCCAAGCTGAAACAAGTGGAAAAAGTGGGGCCCTTTTGTCAAAAATGAAGTTTCAAGGATAATTGACTTTGGCCATTTCACAAAAATTTCCCAACTTCTACAATGCATATCTTGCTCAATTTTGAAGCTATGAACATGTTCTTAGACATTTTGGAAAGGTATTGAAGTCCTCTAACCAATGTCTTTGGTCCCATGTCATTTTTATTTACCAATCTCAAGTTATGGTCTTTGACTTAAAGTGCCTTTTTGTTGACTTTTGAAAATGACCTATAATGTTGAAATTGATAACTTTTTGTGAGAGCGTTTCTTGGACTTGGAATGTGAATATGAGTTGTAGGAAATGTCTTCCCCTTCAAGATGAGCATTGGATGGGATTTTTCTGATGAACCATGAAAAAGTTATGCCTTGGTCAAGTTACAGTTGACTTTTCAACTGTCCAAAAAATAGAAACTTTTGACACCTTGATGATTTTTGAGCCATTCTTGTGAAATCATGATAAAGACTTGATCAAATGATTATTGTGGCTTCAAAATAATATGTTGACCAAAAATTTTGACTTTTGACTGCCAAATGACCATTTTGCCCCTGCAGTTGATTGTGAGGCAATTAGGGTTTTTGACTGTGCAACTTGACCTTGTGAGCCTTGAAACTTGGCATGTAGATGCTTGAAAATGTATATGGGCATATGGGACTTGATTGAGCCCTTGAAAACCTCAACTTCCTTGCAGGAACCAAAACCCTAGTTTGACTGGCTTAGGAGGGTGGTTGACTGTGTAGCCCTTGAGTAAACTTTGAACCATTTGAGGTGATGCTTGGCAAAACTTTGGAGATTATGGGAGGGCAAATTTTGGGGTACAACACTACCCAAAAAGCTATAAAAGGGAGTGTACTAGTTGACCATCTAGCTCATCAAGCCGTCGAAGATTACCAATCTATGAGATTCGACTTCCCTGACGAGGACATCATGACGTTGGACAACATCGAAGGTAACAGACCGTATGACGGACCTGAACAAGGATACCGATGGACCCTGTACTTTAATGGTGATTCAAATGCACTTGGAAACGGTATCGGTGCGGTACTCATTTCTCCGGAAGGTTGCCATACACCCTTCACTGCCCAACTTTGCTTCAGCTGTACCAACAACATGGCTGAATATGAAGCTTGCATCTTTGGTCTCAAGGCTGCTATAGACTTGGGAATCAAATCTTTGGTCGTATTTGGGGACTCAGCTTTGGTTATCAGTCAAGTCAAAGGAGAGTGGGACACCAAGCATCCTAATCTTATCCCATACAAAGAACATGTCTTGACGTTGTTGCCTCATTTCGAGCAGATTACCTTTGAGCACTTCCCGCGAGAAGAAAATCAGCTAGCAGATGCTCTGGCTACAATGTCTTCCACGTTTAAATTCAACTGGGATAATGAAGCTCCCCAAATTACCGTCGAGCGGATGGAAGAACCTGCGCACTGTCATGAGATTAAGATCGAAGAAGTAGTGGAACAACCCTGGTTTCATGAAATCAAAAGGTATCTCCAGACAAGAGAATACCCTGAAGGAGCTTCCGTCAATGACAAAAAGTTCTTAAGGAGATTTGCTGCCAAGTTCTTCCTAAGCAATGGCATCCTTTATAAGCGCAGCCATGATTGTGTTATACTGCGTTGTATGGACAAAACTGAAGCAAAGTTGATCATGACTGAGATACACAGTGGCACATTCGGCACCCACTTGAGCGGACATACGATGGCTAAGAAGATTCTAAGGGCAGGCTACTACTGGTTTACCTTGGAAGCTGATTGTCATCAATATTCCCGTACTTGCCACAAATGCCAAGTCTACGCCGACAAGGTACATATTCCTCCTGTTCCTCTCAACTTTCTGACAGCTCCAATGGACACCGCTTCATCTTGGTCGCTATTGATTATTTTACCAAGTGGGTCGAAGCAGCTTCCTTTGCCTCTGTTACAAAGAATGTGGTTGCCCGCTTCATCAAGCAAAACCTCATATGCCGGTATGGTATCCCCGACAGGATCATCACAGACAACGGTACGGATTTGAACAACACCATGATCACCGCTCTATGCGAACAGTTTAAGATTTATCATCACAATTCATCTCCCTATTGGCCGAAGATGAACGGTGCTGTTGAAGCCGCAAACAAAAATATCAAGAAGATCATTCAAAAGATGACAGTCACCTACAAGTACTGGCATGAGATGTTACCGTTTTCTCTGCATGGATATCGTACCACGGTACGTACTTCAACAGGGGCACCCCCATTTTCTTTGGTGTATGGCATGGAAGCTGTTCTACCCTTGGAAGTTTAGATTCCTTCCTTAAGGATTATGAAGGACGCTGGTTTGAGTGAAGACGATTGGATTCATACCCAGCTTTATCAACTTAATTTGATCGACGAGAAGCGACTTACTACTGTCTGTCATGGTCAAACGTATCAAAAACGGATGATCAAGGCTTTCAACAAGAAAGTCAGGCGCCTGGTATATCAAGTCGGAGATCTGGTAATCAAGTGGATCATCTTGCCGCAAAGTGATCATAGGGGCAAGTGGACTCCTAATTACGAAGGACCATTTCTGATCAAAAGCATCTTTTCTGGTGGGGCAATGATTCTTACCACCATGGATAGCAACGATTTGCCGCACCCTGCGAACGCAGACATAGTCAAAAGATACTACGCATAAAAAGACCCGGCAAGTTGAAAATCCGAAAGGGTGACTTGGGCAAAAAAGGGCATCCCGGTGAATCGAAAACCCGAAAGGGCGGTTTAGGCAAAAATTAGGGATAAAACAAAAAAATCTGTACACCCGGCAAGTTGAAAACCTAAAAGGGCGACTTGGGCAAAAAAGGGTTTCCCGGTGGATCGAAAACCCGAAAGGGCGGTCCAGGCAAAAGTTAGGGAATTAAAGCGTATGACTATGTCTCGTCGGATCATTTTAAGAACAATCTCTTCACCAATAAGCTCCAAGTTTCTGATCAATCCAGTCATCGGCAGACGAAGCAGCGAATGGACAAGATATTCAGAGTTGTGAAGGCTATAGCAGAATGGGAATCCCATGGAATTGTTACACATAGCCATCTTTCTTTTGTATAAAATTTTTCAATTTTTACGACAACATTCTCTTACTAGGATGTCTGTCTCCTTTGTACAAAGATACTCACGAAAGTTAAATACAAAGATACTTCAAAGTACAGAAATTTGCTTGCCTTTCTTTTCTTTTTACACTTATGTTTTATTTGAAAACGTCCAATGTTTTGTTAAATAGGCATATGCATTTGAATATAATCACTGCTTGCAAATAAAACGAAATTGAAAAAAGGCTAATTACTGGTAGGTTGAAGGTGTATGAAGATATCTTTGTGCCATTTCAGAAGAAATCCCCTATGATACACCATTCAGATCCTCAATAAAGCTAAAATTTGGAGCATATCTCCCCAGCGGAGTTAAACTTCAAGATCCTCAGCAGAGCCAGTGCATTCTAAAAGACTTGATTCCCCAACTGAGTTAAGTTTCAAAATTTCCATCAGAGTTAAGCTTCAAGGTCCCCAGTGGAGCCCGAAAACCCTGAAAATCCTATCCCCAGCAGAACCAGAATAGTGAACATTTCCCCCATAGAGTTATTTCCCAGCAAGATCGAAAATGCTCGGTCTCATTTCTCCAAGGAGAAGCCTCCTAGGTTTTAACTCCCCATTAGAGATTTTTCAGAGTTTTCCCTATTTCCCAGGAAGGTCATGAAGGATTCTCATTCCCTGCAGAAGTTGTCAAAGGCCTTGTTAATCCCCACAAATCGCTGAGGATTTTCAATCTCTAGCAGTGGTCCCAGGATTTCTCCTTCTCAACAGTCAGATATCTTTAATCCCCAAGCAGTAAGCAGTCAGCAAGGATTTCTCATCTTCAGTAATCAAAGATTTTTGCAATCCCCAGCATCGGTCAAGGATTTACTTTCCCCGACAGTAGTTAAAGATTTCTTTATCTCTAGTTATCAAGGATTTATTTTCCTCGGCGAGACAGCTACTCAGCTTACACGCATAACCATTACATTCATATATCATGAACATTGATGAAACACAGTCCATTGCATCATACATATCATACAACATAACTTTGTGTTTTAGCTAACATTTTACCCTTTTCAGGATAAGATTAAAAGGCTATTGTTAACAATTATTCAGATACAGTATGGATACACCCCAGACACGACGGTCATTCTATTACTCATTCAGAATTTCAAGTCAAAATACAGTACGGATATACCCCAGACACGGAGGTCATTCTACTACTCATTCAGACTTCAGCAATCCGATACATACTAGATACGCTCCAGACACGGCAGCCATTCTATCTCTCATTCAGATTCAACTATCAACCTCAAGTTCAGATACGCTCCAAGCATGGACGCCATTCTAGCCTTTACACCAGCAGTTTGATTCTCCCCAGTGCAGTCGTCACGGAAGTCATTCTGTCATTTATTCAGATCCCAGTTACAGTCTCAGATACACTCCAGACACGGTTGCCATTCTACCACTCATTCAGAATATTTCCCCAGCCCAGAGATGCTCCATACACTGATGTTTCTCTGTCGTTCATTCAGAATTCAGATACAATACAGATATACTCCAGACACGGCAGTCATTCTGATATTCATTCAAAACTCAAATACAACTACAACTCAGATACGCTCAAGACACGGACGCCATTCTTTCGCTCATACATACTCAGTCTCCAGATACAGTTCAAAATGCATTCCAGACACGGATACCATTTTGATGCTCATTCTTCTGACCTACCACAGCGCAATTCAACAAACATTCTTGGATGGCATCTTTAAGCCCATCTCCAACAAGATTCTACCATCTCCAAATGGCATCTTTAAGCTCATTCCCTCAATAATATTTTGACGAGTGCAAATTTACGGGCACTCTAGTGTCTAATCCTCTTTACCTTCGAGTCACGAAAGGAAAAACTTGCCAATCTAACTCTTCAGGTTCAAGAAGATTGAACAGGGGAAACTGTTGTACCCCAAAATTTTCCCTCTCATTTTATCAACATTTTCCATCACCAGGCTCTTGGAACTCAAGACCAAGCTAGGGTTTGCTCTACTCAAGACATCTCCTTGCACTGTTGACCTAAATTAGGGTTTGAGTTTTCACAGTGATGTTTTGACCTACAATGCCCAAATTGACTTTTGTGATACGGTGGGAGAACTGACTTGGGTTTTGTGTTTGTTTTCGCAAATGTTTCGGTTTAGCAAGAGTCGCCACTGACTTTTTATTTTATCCTAAGGAAAGGTTAAAAAGCACAGGAAAAACCTTTGAGATGTTTTCTTGGGTTAGGGGAGTAGATTATAGAAAGGGAAGGTATTAGCACCCTTTCTATCCATGGTTATCCATGGGCTCTTAGTTACTTGCTTAGATCACTTGCCTTTGCTTTTCAATTGTTTGAAATGGTGCTTTGTGTGTGTGGTTTTTTGAAAATGTTTTGAAAAAGATGCCTTGTCTAGGCAACCATTGTAACAATTCTTTACTCGAATGTTTTACAAAGGTGTTTGTCTTTTTGAAAAGATGTTTCAATGTTTTTTGAAAGTTTGTTTTGAAATTGTGTTGTGGAGTGTGTTTTGAAAAATGGCAAGGATTTGTTTTGCAAGTTGGTCAAGTAACCAAGAGCTATCTACCCTAAATTTCTCAAAGATCTTTCCTATGTTTTAACCCTTTTAACAGTATTATTCCACCATTGAATTTGGTGGACAATCTTGTGTTAGGATGTTAACGGGACGGGCGCGGGTCATCGTTTAGACCATGAATGCAATAGTGCCAAGTGTCTTTGGCAATTTTTCCTTCAAGGGACTTGATCATTTTTTAGGCAACTTGAGAAAGCGTCATCGAGGGACTATGATCATTTGATTTGTTTTTGTTTTGCCAAAGACACTCAACATGCAACATGGCCCATTTTTGAAGGCAACAAGTGGAGTAACCCTAGGGGTGCAAGTGTGTATGGTGTTGTCCATTTTCATGCATTTTTGTCTTTGTATTAGTCAAGCTATTTTTTATTTGATTTGCATACAAACCCTAAGTCTATCATGGCATAATTTGAAAGCTTTTAAATGCGGAAATTTAAAGTCCTAAATTATTACAACATGATTATGGGGATGGGGGTACAAATGTTTGAATGGGGGGATATTTGGCAAGAAATTAAATCTAAAGCTATTACATCCATATCGAATATACAAATATTTAATTGTACAATATTGAAATAAATACAATAAATATGCAAAATGTATTATGCACAAAAAGGATTTTTTATGTATGTGAAAGTGTTTTTCAATGTGAAATATAAACAAAAATAAAAAGGTCAAATTTTGAATATTTTATGGTTTAGGGCAAAACCCTAGTTTTTTTGAATAAATAGTATTTATTTATTAATTATATACAATATTTACATAATAAAATAAAAAAAGAAGTACATTGTAAAAAAAAGTATTTTTTAGTGTCATATATTAATAAAAATAAAAATGTATTATTTCTATATTTTTGTCCTAAATATCTAATAAAATATACAAGTATTTATATATTATATTAAATATACTAAATATATACAAGAATAAAATATTAATTATTTACAAAAAAAGTATATTTTAGAAAATGTTTTCAAAATGTAAACAAAAAATAATAACTGAAAAATATTTATTTTTGTATTATTTTTAGGGTTTTAAATAAAAAGGTTTTTATATTTATTTACATACATATATTAAATAAAACAAATAAATTCCAAATAAATGCAAAAAAGGGTGGAAAAATATTTTTGATATATTTTATATTTGAACAGAAAATAATAAGTCAGAATCAAAAAGAAAAAATCAAAAATGATAAATATATCACACAATGGCCCAGGGGGGTGTAAATTGGAAAATTGGGTGCAAAAAGCAGGACTGACTCAGGCCCAACCCAAGCCAGTCATCTTCAACCTCCAGCTTTATTTGAACAAGCAAACACGCGCATTTCCTAACTCCTGATTCCTGGACTTTCATGCAAAACTCATAACACCAATAATGTAGAGCATCAAGAGACGAATTCAGACATATAAAATACTTGACCTAACTCTAAGAAACGAGGGTGAATTTCTTCATCCCCAATTTCTGACCTAACTTTTCTTCAATGTTCATGGCCAAAATTCTCACAGCATACTCAATATAAATGAAAAGTAAATACATGGATGGCTTCAGGGCTATGAGTAGAGCATGTTTCATTCACAAACCTAAGCCTAACTCTTCCTAGATTGAGAGATAGAAGTTCATGTTTTTACCTGTTTCAGCTTGAGTCGTGTACAACAATGTGGCCAACTTTAATGGAGTTTGAGCTTTTGTACAGCTTGCTTGAAGTCCAAAGATGCTTCTCCAACACCTAGCTTGCTTTGATACTCTCTGAATCGTGCTATGGAAGTTCACCTGCAAAACTGAAAAGTGAAAATGGCAAGTGATGTTAGGGGTGTTACAGTTTGTATCTAGGGCTTGGGATAGTTCCAATGGATGATATAGAATGTATTTGAACTGGTTTTGGCCAAAGTGCACGAGTGGAATGGATTGTGGAAGTCAAACTGCAACAGATGCCCCGTTTTGCAGAAAAACTGTGATTTTCTGTATGAGGAGGGATGAGGGGTGGTTTGGTCGTGCTTTAGGCTTGCTTGGATGTATGAAAGATGAGAACAAGGTTTGTGTTTGGCTGTGCTTGCAGGAAGTGAGAGTTGGTATGAGTTTGCCAAGTTTCTTCCAATGTAAGCAAGGATACTGTAAGTTTTAATACATGCATGTACCACCCTCTATGTATGCTGCATATCTTGTTCTTGATCAGAGGGATTTGTGTACAAATTCTAGCCTCTAAGATCTAGCCCATGCCTCTTGGATTTTGTATTTGACATAAAGCACTACTTTTCAAAAATGGCAAGTTTACTTTTTCTACTTAAGGGTTAGTTCTTTGTGTAATGACTAAATGCATAAAATAATGCTTGAACACAATGGTTTAGCATTTAATTATGGAGTGAAAACTTGGTTTAGAGGTCTGCAAACAAGTATCAAGCATGCTGATTTGAAAATGGAACTTGTATGAACATGCATTTGGTTATGAACAAAAATGAATTTTGCCCAACTTTGCAAATTCGATTCTCCCTAACCACAAGGGTGTTTGAGAAGTTCTTGGACATTTTGGAAAGCTTGGAATGTGTAATACAATCCATATTTGTAATGCAAATTTAAATTCCAAGTATAAGCA
The DNA here is from genome assembly GCA_948472305.1 of Vicia faba. Classification (NCBI taxonomy): domain Eukaryota; kingdom Viridiplantae; phylum Streptophyta; class Magnoliopsida; order Fabales; family Fabaceae; genus Vicia; species Vicia faba. The sequence goes on along the minus strand of OX451736.1, from coordinate 1,231,297,783 downwards.
TGTGAAAAATGGCCAAGAAGTTGGACAAAAATCCTGCCTAGAATAGGTCAAAAATTTTCTAAGTTAAAAATGTTTTGCACCCTTGTTCCAAAAATCATAACTTGAGCTACAAGCTTCTTTTGAGGAAACTTTGTGAATAAAAATTGTAGATTTTTCAATAGACTACAACTTTCATGTTTTGAGTTTTGTTTGAATCCATTTGTATCTTGGTGAAAAAATGGGACAAAGTTAGGAAAAAATAAGGAAGTTTCATAACTTAGAAAAATTCTAAGTTATGAAATTTTCTCATTTTAAACCCTAATTTGCAAATTTGGGTTTCTTGATGAAAATTTTTCATAATTTGACATGTCTTGATGAAAAATGAATCTTGGCACTTGATTTTGACCAAAAATTCAAAGTTTGACTTTTCAGTATACAGTCAAATTTTGATCAGTTGACTGGAAAATTCATCTGTCAATCCTGTGCATTTGAGATCTTTTGAACTTGTTGAATGTGTCAAGACAATTCCATTGAGTCCTTGAGTCCATATGTGAGCTTGGTTTGCCATTGGTTAGGTCAAACAGTCAAAAATTGCCTTTGTGCAGTCAAAATCCTAAAAATGACCATTTTGCCCTTTTGGTGATCTGATCAAATTTCTTATGGAATTGTGATCCAAACTTGACCAAATGGTTCATATGAGTTCATTATGTTGATGTGGGTCAAATTTCATGAGGTTTGGCTGTCAATTGGCCACAGTTGACTCTTTCCCCAATACAGCTGATTTTAGGTCAACTGTCCAATTGACTGGGCAAAAATTGGAATCAAGGCTTGAAACTTGGTATGGATAAACTTGTGAGTCCAACATGAAGCATGAAAGTCATTTTTGGAATTTTAGGTCAAAACATCTTTGTGCAAACTCAAACCCTAATTTGAGTCAACAGTGCAAGGAGGAGTCTTGAGCAGAGCAAACCCTAACTTGATCTTGAATATATGAGTCTAGTGATGAGAAAATGTTGATGAAATGAGAGGGAAAATTTTGGGGTATAACAGTTGCCCCTGTTCAATCTTCTTGCACCTGAAGAGTTAGATTGGCAGGTTTGCCTTTCGCGTCTCGAAGGTAAAAGGAGATTGGACATTAGAGTGCCCGTAAATTTGCACTCGCCAAGACATGGATGCGGGAATGGGCTTAAAGATGCCATTTGGAGATGGGCTTAGAGATGCCATCTGGAGATGTGACAGAATCTTATCGGGGGATGGGCTTAAAGATGCCATCTGAAATGCTTGTTGTATGTCGTTGATGAGCGAGCGAGTATCATAAAGGTATCCATGTTTGGAATATCTCTGAACTAGGGATCTTGAATAAGCAATGGATTGACATCCGTGTTTGGAGAATCCGTAAACTATTTTAAAAAGCTGAATCTGAACAAGCGATAGGTTAACATCCGTGTTTGGAGAATCCGTAAACTGTTTTCAGAAGTCTTGGATCTGAACAAGCGATAGGTTAACATCCGTGTCTGGAGAACCCGTAAACTGTTTTCAGAGGTCTTGAAGTTGAATAAGCAATAGATCAGCATCCATGTTGGGAAGCGTCCGTAAACTGTTTTCAAAAGTTGAGTCTGAACAAGCGATAGATTAACATCCGTGTTTGGAGAATCCGTAAACTGTTTTCAAAAGTTGAAGAATCTGAACAAGCGATAGGTTAACATCCGTGTCTGGAGAACCCGTAAACTATTTTCAGAAGTCTTGAAATTGAATAAGAAATAGAGCAGCATCCATGTTGGGAAGCGTCCGTAAACTGTTTTCAAAAGTTGAGTCTGAACAAGCGATAGATTAACATCCGTGTTTGGAGAATCCGTAAACTGTTTTCAGAAGTCTTGAAATTGAATAAGCAATAGAGCAACATCCATGTTGGGAAGCGTCCGTAAACTATTTTCAAAAGTTGAGTCTGAACAAGCGATAGATTAACATCCGTGTTTGGAGAATCCATAAACTATTTTTAGAAGTCTTGAAATTGAATAAGCAATAGAGCAGCATCCATGTTGGGAAGCATCCGTAAACTGTTTTCAAAAGTTGAGTCTGAACAAGCGATAGATTAACATCCGTGTTTGGAGAATCCGTAAACTGTTTTCAGAAGTCTGAAGAATCCGAACAAGCGATAGGTTAACATCCGTGTCTGGAGAACCCGTAAACTGTTTTCAGAAGTCTTGAAGCGGAGAAGGAACCGGTGTAGGGTTGCCTGATGATGAGTCCGTGTAGAACTGTATCTGAATAATTGTTAATGATAGCCTTTTATTCTTATCCTGAAAAGGACAAAATGTTAGCTAAACACAAAGTTATGTTGCATGAAATGTATGATGCAATATATGTTATATCAATGTTTATGATATGAATGTAATGAATACGCATGCAAGCTGATGAGCTGTCTTGCTGTGGATAGAGGAATCCTGGATAGCCGGAGATAATAGGATCTTGACTGCTGCTAGGGAAAGTGAATCCTCGACTGTTGCAGGGGATTGCAAGAATTTTATTGTTAAAGGTGAGACATCCTTGTTGACTGCTGACTGCTCGGGAAACAAGATCTTCAATTGTTGAGGGATCTTAGGACCACTGCTGGGGATTGGAACTCCTTGGTGACTTGTAGGGAATGAGAACTCTGATGATCTCTACTGGGGAGTCCAGAACCTGGTAGGCTTAAGCTGGAGAAGTAAAATTGAGAATCTTCAATCTGATGGGAAGTATCTCTGTGGGGGGAAGGTTCACTAATCTGGTTCCGCTGGGGATTTGATAGTTGGAAGTTTTAGCTCCGCTGGGGATAGGATTTTCAGATTTTAGGGCTCCACTGGGGATACTAAAACTTAACTCTGAGGGGAATTAAGTTCTGGAAGGCTCTCTGGCTGGGGAAATCAGTTTTGAGAAAGCTTTTGTTCTACTGAGGATTCTGAAGTTTGACTCTGTTTGGAGAATTAAGCTCTGGATTGAGGAATTTGGAGTTTAAATCTGCTGGGGATTTCCTCTGAAAGGGCATCAAGATACCTATCTGTACCTTCGACCTACCAGCAATCATCTTTCTTGATTTGTAAGAAAATGATTATGTTCAAATACATATGCCTATTTAACAAAACATTGGACGTTTCTCAAATAAAACATAAGTGTAAAAATCAAAAAGAAGACAAAGCAAATTTCTGTATTTGGAAAAGTATTTGTATTAACTTTCTGTGAGTATCTTTGTACAAAGGAGACATACATCCTAGTAAGAGGATGTTGTCGTAAAAAAAATGAAAATTTTATACAAAAGAAAGATGGCTATGTGTGACAATTCCATGGGATTCCCATTCTGCTATAGCCTTCACAACTCTGAATATTTGTCCATTCGCTGCTTCGTCCGCCGATGATTGGATTGACCAGAAGTTCGAAGCTTGTTGATGAAGAGATTGTTCTTTCAAGTGATCCGACGAGACATAGTCATACGCTTTAATTCCCTAACTTTTGTCTGGACCGCCCTTTCGGGTTTTCAATCCACCGGGAAACCCCTTTTTGCCCAAGCCGCCCTTTCGGGTTTTCGACTTGCCGGGTGTACATATTTTTTTGTTTTATCCTAAATTTTTGCCTGAACCTCCCTTTCGGGTTTTCGGTTCACCGGGATGCCCATTTTTGCCCAAGTCTCCCTTTCGGGTTTTCGACTTGTCGGGTGATTTTATGCGTAGTATCTTTTGACTATGTCTGCGTTTGCAGGGTGTGGCAAATCGTCGTCGTCCATGGTGGTCAGAATCATTGCACCACCAGAAAATATGCTCTTGATCACAAACGGTCCTTCGTAAGTAGGAGTCCATTTGCCCCTGGGATCACTTTGCGGCAAGATAATCCGCTTGATTACGAGATCTCCGACTTGATATACTTGACGTCTGACTTTCTTGTTGAAAGCCTTGATCATCCGTTTTTGGTACGTCTGACCATGGCAAACAGCAGTGAGTCACTTCTCGTCGATCAAATTGATTTGATCAAGCCGGGTCTGAATCCAATCGTCTTCATTCAAACCAGAGTCCTTCATAATCCTTAAAGAAGGAATCTGAACTTCCATGGGTAGGACAGCTTCCATGCCATATACCAAAGAAAATGGGGTTGCCCCTGTCGAAGTACGTGCCGTGGTACGGTATCCATGCAGAGCAAACGGTAGCATCTCATGCCAGTCCTTGTAGGTAACTGTCATTCTGAATGATCTTCTTGATGTTTTTGTTCGCAGCTTCAACAGCACCGTTCATCTTCGGCCGATAGGGAGATGAATTGTGATGATAAATCTTGAACTGTTCGCATAGAGCGGTGATCATAGTATTATTCAGATTTGTACCATTGTCTGTAATGATCCTGTCGGGTACACCATACCAACATATGAGGTTCTGCTTGATGAAGCAGGCAACCACATTTTTTGTAACGGAGGTGAAGGAAGCTGCTTCGACCCACTTGGTGAAATAGTCAATAGCGACCAGGATGAAGCGGTGTCCATTGGATGTTGTGGGTTTGATCTCTCCAATAATGTCAATGCCTCACATTGCGAAAGGCCAAGGAGCTCTCAAAATGTTGAGAGGAACAGGAGGAATATGAATCTTGTCGGCGTACACCTGACATTTGTGGCAAGTACGGGAATGTTGATGGCAATCAGCTTCCATGGTAGACCAGTAATAGCCTGCCCTTAGAATCTTCTTAGCCATCATATACCCGCTCAAGTGGGTGCCAAATGTGCCACTATGTATCTCAGTCATGATTAACTCGGCCTCAGCTTTGTCTACACATCGGAGTAAAACACAATCATGGCTGCGCTTATAAAGGATGCCGTTGCTTAGGAAGAACTTGGCCGCAAATCTCCTTAAGAACTTTTTGTCATTGACGGAAGCTCCTTCGGGATATTCTCTAGTCTGGAGATACCTTTTGATTTCGTGAAACCATGGTTGTTCCACTACTTCCTCGGTATTAATCTCATGACATTGCGCAGGTTCATCCATTCTCTCGATGGTGATTTGGGGAGCCTCATTATCCCAGTTGAGTTTAAACATGGAAGACATTGTAGCCAGAGCATCTGCTAGCTGATTCTCTTCTCACGGGAAATGCTCGAAGGTGATTTGCTCAAAATGAGGCAACAATGTTAGGACATGTTCTTTGTATGGGATAAGATTAGGATGCTTGGTATCCCATTCTCCTTTGATTTGACTGATAACCAGAGCCGAGTCCCCAAATACGACCAAAGATTTGATCCCTAAGTCTATAGCAGCCTTGAGACCAAAAATGCAAGCTTCATATTCGGCCATGTTGTTGGTATAGCTGAAGCAAAGTCGGGCCGTGAAAGGTGTATGGCAACCTTCCGGGGAAATGAGTACTACACCGATACCGTTTCCAAGTGCATTTAAAGCACCATCAAAGTACAGGGTCCATCGGGATCCATTTTCAGGTCCGTCATACGGTCCGTTACCTTCGATGTTGTCCAAAGTCATGATGTCCTCGTCTGGGAAGTCGAATCTCATGGATTGATAATCTTCAATAGCTTGATGAGCTAGATGGTCAGCTAGTACACTCTGTTAGAACAAAGTTTGAATCTACTACCCTATGTTTTAGTTTTGATGATAACAAAATGAAATGATATATTATTTATGTGATTCATGTATGAATGATTTGCTACCTAAAATATTACGTTCTGCTTTGCAGAAACTCTGATAGGTATCAGCAAGAGCACACTTAATCAGCATCAGAATATTGGTCTTTAACACCAGCATCAGAAGTTGCTATATCAGAATACCAGAATCAGAAGATTAACTCATGTGTATGCTGAAGCTTGATGAACAGAACTGCGCTCAACACTCTGATAAAGACAACAACAGTTCATCAGCAGTTAAGCAGAGTCAGAATGAGGCCAATCGAGAACATGCTTTAAGTAGCAACGGTACTGTGCATTGAAAGCGTATTATTACCAACGGCATCATTCCAGACAAGATATGCTCAATAAGGAAAGTTTGTTATTAGCATTGAATCAAGATTATTGCTCCAACGTTCAACAATCTCAGTGCTATATAAACAAGACTATGAAGATTGAATTGGCTAATGCTCTCCAACATATTACACGCCTAAAAGCTATTCTACATCTTCTCATTCCCAGTTTGCTAAAAAGCTCCATATCTCCTTACTCACTATTTTAGCAATCTAGTTTCATAAGCTTAAGTTGTGTAACATCACAGTTGTGATACAGTTTTGTAGAAAACATTCACACACCTAGTCTTATCTTCTTTGTAAGAAAGTGTTTCCTTGACAAACCGGGTTGTGGTTTGCATCAAGAAGGCTTTAGCAGTTGTTAAAGCAGATTGTAATATTCAGTTGAATATAGTGGATTAAGACCTCGTTGGAGAGAGGCGAAATCACCTTGACGGGTGGACTGGAGTAGTTTGAGATCAAACGAACCAGGATAAAAATATCTTGTTCATTGCATTAAGTTTCAGTTTTACAATTCAACCCCCCCCCCCCTTCTTGTGTTTTTCACTTCTTCAATTGGCATCAGAGCGCCTGGTTCTGAGCTAAAACACTTAACCGTGTCAGTACAAGATCCAGCGTCAGAAAAACACAATGGCAGGAAACTATTCTCACACCAGCAATGACAACCATGAGGACAGAGACAGATTCAGCGGGAAACCTCCAGTCTTTGATGGAGAAAACTTTGATTACTGGAAAGACAGAATTGAAAGCTTCTTTCTGGCACATGATGCTGATCTGTGGGATATGGTGACAGATGGATACACGCACCCTGTGAATGCAAGCGGTCAGAAGATTGATAGAAAAACAATGTCTGACCAACAAAAGCGTGACTTCAAGAATCACCACAAGGCCAGAACCATCCTTCTCAGCGCCATCTCCTATACTGAATATGAAAAGATCTCCAACAGAGACACAGCAAAGAACATTTTTGACTCACTCAGAATGACGCATGAGGGCAACGTTCAGGTCAAAGAAACTAAAGCTCTGGCGCTCATTCAGAAGTATGAGGCGTTCAAAATGGAAGAATCTGAATCCATTGAAACAATGTTCTCAAGATTCCAGATTCTGGTAGCTGGTCTCAAGGTTCTGGACAAATGATACTCTACTGCTGACCATGTCAAGAAAATCATCAGAAGCTTACCCAAGCAGTGGAGACCAATGGTTACAGCTCTGAAGCTAGCAAAAGATCTCAACAAAATTACTCTGGAGGAACTTATCAGCTCCCTCAGAAGTCATGAGATAGAGCTAGAAGCTGACGAGCCTCAGAAGCAAGGTAAGCCTTTAGCATTGAAATCTAACAAAAAATCTGAGTCTAAAGTTTTGCAGGCAGTTGAAGAAACATCTGATGGATCCTCATCAGAAGAAGACGAACTCTCCCTCCTCTCCAGAAGAGTGAATCAACTGTGGAAGCAGAGGCAAAAGAAGTTCAGGAATCCCAGAAGATCTGATCAGAACGGGTCTTCTTCCAGATACAGAAGGACAGATTCTTCCTCTGGATACAGAAGATCTGAAGGCTCCTCAGGAAGCAGAAAGCCAAACACCAAGGACATCATCTGCTATGAGTGCAATGAGCAAGGACACTACAAGAGTGACTTCCCAAAGCTTCAGAGGGAAAAGCCCAAAAAGAAGTTTGGAAGAGAAAAGAAGAAAAGTCTCATGGCTACATGGGATGACTCTGACTCGTCTGAAGCTGACTCAGAATCAGATGATGAGAGGGCAAACATAGCTCTCATGGCTAACATTTCAGAAGATTGTGAAGCTTCTGAATCAGACTCAGAATCAGATACTGAAGAGGTATTTCCTAACTTTGCTGTTAATTTTACCAAGGCTGAACTTGCTGAAAGCCTTAATGAAATCCTGGAAAGGTATCAGCAGATTAGAGTAAAATTCAGAGACCTGAAAAGGAATCTTGAATCTGACTCTAATAAGTCTGAGAGTCTCAAATTGGAAAATTCTGAGCTGAGAGATAAGATTTCAAAATTAGAAAACACTTTACAAAACTCTCAGAAGGAACCAATTTCTGAAACTCCCAGCAACGCTGATGAGATCATCAAGGAGTATGATCACAGTTTCCAGAAGTTCCTAGCTAAAAGCATAGATAGAAGCAGAATGGCTTCAATGATCTATGGAGTTAGCAGAAACGGCAGGAAAGGAATAGGATACCAAGGTAAGGTTCCTACACCAAAGAATGTCATGGACTTAACCATTAAACACACTCCTCTGAATTCACATTTTGTGTATGGTCACACACATGATATTAAATACACTAGCAGTAAGTACTCTGTGAAACCAAAATTCAACCAGAGTTTTGGTAAATCTAACAAATCAGGACCCAAGAAAATCTGGGTACCTAAGGATAAAATAATACATGTTGCAGATATCTTTAGCAGCAAGTCAGAAACACCAGTCATGGTACCTGGACTCTGGCTGCTCGCGACACATGACGGGAAGAAGGCATATGTTCCAAAGCCTGGAACTTAAGCCTGGAGGCCACGTTGGCTTTGGAGGCAATCAGAGGGGAAAGATCATTGGCTCTGGAACTGTAGGTAATGGAAATCTTCCCTCTATTAATAATGTTCTGCTAGTAGGTGGATTAATGCATAATCTGTTATCCATAAGTCAATTAAGTGATAACGGTTATGATATAATCTTTAATCAAAAATCATGTAAAGTTGTTAGTCAGAAAGATGGGACTATCCTGTTTAATGGAAAGAGGAAAAACAACATTTACAAAATCAAACTTTCTGAACTAAAGAGTCAGAATGTAAAGTGCCTTCTGTCTGTTAACAACGAGCAGTGGATCTGGCACAGAAGATTTGGACATGTTAGTATGAGAAGAATATCTCAGATTAACAAACTCAATCTGGTCAGAGGACTTCCTAATTTGAAGTTCAATTCAGATGCTCTGTGTGAAGCATGTCAGAAAGGAAAGTTTGCAAAACCTTCTTTTAAATCTAAAAATGTTGTTTCTACCTCTAAGCCATTAGAACTTCTGCACATTGACTTATTTGGACCAGTTAAAACTGCTTCAGTCAGTGGCAAGAAGTATGGGTTAGTAATCGTAGATGACTATAGCAGATGGACCTGGGTAAAGTTCTTAAGACACAAGGACGAGTCACACTCTGTGTTTGTTACCTTCTGTAACCAAGTTCAGAATGAAAAGGATCTTAGAATCGTTAAAGTCAGAAGTGATCATGGTGGAGAATTTGAAAACAAAGACTTTGAGTCATTCTTTAATGACAGAGGCATTCTGCATGATTTCTCTTGTCCTAGAACTCCCCAACAAAATGGAGTTGTAGAACGAAAGAACAGAACATTGCAAGAAATGGCCAGAACCATGATCAATGAGACAAACGTTGCTAAGATCTTCTGGGCAGAGGCAATAAACACAGCGTGCTACATTCAGAATAGAATCTCAATAAGACCTATTCTGGAAAAGACTCCATATGAATTGTAGAAGAACAGAAAGCCCAACATTTCATATTTTCATCCATTTGGATGTACCTATTTTATGTTAAATACAAAGAATTACTTGAACAAGTTTGACTCTAAAGCACATAAGTGTATTATGTTAGGATACTCTGAACGCTCAAGAGGGTACAGAGTATACAATACAGAAACACAGATTGTGGAAGAATCAATCAGTGTTTGTTTTGATGATAAGCTTGACTCTGAAAAGTCAAAGCAGAATGAAGTTTTTGCAGGTATGGAAATTGAATTTACAGGTTCTGAAGACAAGTCATCAGAAGCTCTCAACACAGACACTCCTTCAACGTCTGAAAGGAACACTGCTAGCAATCCTACAACAGCTGCTGATCAACCTCAGAAGAGATTACCCAGAAGCAACTTGGATCACCCAGAAGAGACCATCTTAGGAAGAAAGGAAGATCCAATCAGAACAAGAGCAAGCTTCAGAAACTCTGAAGAAACCCTCATGGGACTTGTGTCTCTGATTGAACTGTCTTCTATTGATGAAGCACTCCTGGATAATGACTGGATTCTGGCAATGCAAGAAGAGCTGAATCAATTCACCAGAAATGATGTATGGGATCTTGTTCCCAGACCAAAAGGATTCAACGTCATTGGAACAAGATGGGTCTTCAGAAACAAGCTAAATGAACAAGGTGAAGTCATCAGAAACAAGGCACGACTGGTAGCACAAGGTTATAGTCAGCAAGAGGGGATAGACTATACAGAAACCTTTGCTCCAGTCGCCAGGTTAGAATCTATCAGACTTTTAATTTCATTTGCTGTTAATAGAGGCATCACTCTGTATCAGATGGATGTCAAGAGTGCATTCTTAAATGGTTATATAGAAGAAGAGGTTTATGTGCACCAACCCCCTGGTTTTGAAAATACAAAACATCCAGAACATGTTTTCAAACTAAAGAAGTCACTATATGGTCTGAAACAAGCTCCCAGAGCTTGGTATGAAAGGCTAAGTAACTTTCTGTTAGAAAATGAATTCACCAGAGGGAAGGTGGACACTACCTTATTCTGTAAATCAGTTAAGAATGACATCTTAGTCTGTCAAATTTACGTTGATGACATTATTTTTGGTTCTACTAATCCTTCTCTTGGAAGAAAATTTGCTAAGTGTATGCAGGCAGAATTTGAGATGAGCCTCATGGTGGAACTGAAATTCTTTCTAGGAATTCAGATCAATCAAACTCCAGAGGGAACTTACATTCATCAGAGCAAATACATCAGAGATCTTCTGAAGAAATTTGACCTCTCAGAATGTAAGCCATCAAAGATTCCAATGCATCCCACGTGCATCCTAGAAAGAGAAGAGGTAAGCAAAAATGTAGAACAGAAAGTCTACAGAGGTATGATTGGTTCTCTCCTTTATCTGACAGCTTCAAGACCTGATATATTATTCAGTGTTTGTATTTGTGCTAGATTCCAATCAGATCCTAGAGAATCTCACTTAACAGCTATTAAGCGAATTTTCAAGTATCTGAAAGGTACTACTAATCTGGGTTTGTTTTATAGAAAATCTAGTGATTACAGTTTAGTAGGCTACTGCGATGCTGACTTTGCTGGAGATAGAGTGGAGCGTAAAAGTACTTCTGGAAGCTGCCAGTTTCTGGGAGAAAATCTGATCTCTTGGTCCAGCAAAAGGCAATCAACAATTGCGCTATCAACAACAGAAGCTGAGTACATAGCAGCAGCAGGATGTAGCACACAAATGCTTTGGATGAAAAGTCAGCTTGAAGACTTCCAGATCTTTGAGAGTAACATTCCTATACTCTGTGATAATACTTCTGCTATTTGCTTAAGTAAGAATCCCATTTTACATTCTAGAGCTAAGCATATAGAAATAAAACACCACTTCATTAGGGACTATATTCAGAAAGGAATTTTGAATTTAAAATTTTTAGATACAGACCATCAATGGGCTGATATCTTCACTAAACCCCTTTCTGAAGATAGGTTCAATTTCATTCTGAAACATCTCAGCATGAAAATCTGCCCAGAGTGAAAATGTTTTAATTCCATATATTTATCTTCAGAATGTATTTGTTCTACTGTGAACTTCTGATCAATCTCCTTTCAGAAAGATAGAACATGCAGATTGTATCAGATGCTAGTCTAAAGATCTGAGAGTCTAAGCTCAAAGACAGACGTGCTGATCACTACATCAAACAAGTGTCATCCAATCATCAGCAAATCTCTGAAGCAGAACGCGTGCACGCTTCTGAGAAGGCAAAACGCTGATTGGGTGCATTGAGACACATGTCTGGTAACCGTTTTTAAGTATCTTTCTCAAATCCCCCAAAATCAGCAAGCATTAAATGAAAGTAATCATGTTTTTAAAACGTAATCATGATTTTATTTCTCTTTCTTGAAAACGTTTACAATTTCAAAATATTCTGAAGCCTATTTTCTCATTATTTCTCATTATTTATCAAGTATTCTCTGCATTTTTCTGTGTTCATCTCTCTCAAACCCATTTTCTCAGTTTTTTTTCTCAAAATCCCTAAGTGTGAACATGGCAACCTCCAGCAGTGCTTCTGCAGGTTCTCAGAAGACAGCATCATTTGAAAAGTATCAAGTGCCATTCAGAACACTCCTCACTCCTGTGAAGAATCTTGAAGTGTTATCTGAATTGATCATTGATTTTGGAAGTCTGAAGGAAAACGGTTTTGATTTAACAGAAGAAGTTAGGGCACAGAAATGGGAAAGGTATTTTGACAGGTTGGTTGGACCAACATTTCCAATGTTAGTCAAGGAGTTCTAGATTCATGCAACTTCTTCAACGCATCAAGTCACTTCCTACATTATGGGGAAGAAGATTGTGATCACTGAGGATCACATAGCAAGGTTAATTGGTTACAGTGGCGGTGGCGTCCACTGTATTGATATGGCTGAGAGATGTGCTGACGTGGGCGTCATAGCAGAAAGGATTTTCACCCATGGGGTGCCCAGCAGCAAGATCAAAGATCTGAAGGATCACCACAGAGTTTGGGCGAAGATAATTCTGGGGTGTTTTAATCATAGGAAGCCAACTAGTTCCCCTGATTACATAAATGTAGATCAGCAATTTCTGATCTATTTTATCAATCAAAAGGTAAAAATCAACTTGGCTCATCTTCTGTTTAATCACCTCAGAACAAGCGTGAAGGAAACCAGGGAAGAAGAAAGAACAAAGAGGGATTGGATACCCTTTGGAAGGTTGATATCATATATTCTGACTGAGAATAGGCTGATAGAGCACCTGATAGAAGCTCAAGAGTTAAGCACCATTGAACCAACGGTTGGGAAGCCTCTGAACGCGAAGAACTTGAAGAAAATGAGGTTGATAGAGAATATCAAAAAGGAACCCATTGCTACTCCTATTGCTGATATCACCAGCAGAAGAGTCCCACTGAGTGACTTTCCTTTATTCTCTGAGATAGAATCCAAGCCAGTGGTAGTTCTCAGATATCTGGACGCGTGCAAAGCTGATGGTACAGATCCAAATCTGAATATCAAAGATCTGCACCAACCTCAACCAGAAGTTTCACTGAAGAAGACGAAGAAAAGGAAGGCACCTTCAGAAGGATCATCCCAACAGACACCCAAGAAAAGAGGTCATTTATATGCTGCTTCTGTTTTAAATTCTTCTACTATTCCAGCATCAATCCCACCTCCAACCTCTCATAGAATCTCAATCCCCATCCCAACAATAGATGAAACTGAACCAGAAGATGACCCTTCTGAGGCACTTCAACTCAGAAGACCCCGAACCAAACATCCCAAACCAACAATCTCAACAACATCAGCAATTGACAAAGTGCTGTCTGACATTGATCAACACACTTCTGATCACTCCTCCATTAATCCAAACTCTGAACCACAAATTGTCCACTCTCCACAACCAGAAAAACCTCTCTCACCCATTCCAGAAGAACCTCTTATCCCTGAACAACCAGAAATTCCTCCTCCTTCTCCACAACCAGCAATTCCTTATCCCTCTCCTCAACCAGAAATTCATCCACCATCACCTCAACCATCACCTCAACCTGAGTTTCATCACTCTGAAACTCCAACTCCTCCACCTTCTGAACCCCACTCTCCTCAATCCTCTGAACCACAACCTCTGGCAATCCAGCTGCCATGTGGAACAACAGTCACAATGGCCCAGTTGCCATCCTCGTCAGAATCTACACCACCAAATACTCCCAAAACCCCAAACAGTCCAATCATTATTTCTGATTCTCCCACTCCATCTCCAAAACAAACAGCTCCCAAGCAAACCACCGAAAACCCCAGCAGGACCTTCATAGATTTAACAATCTTTGACCGTCTTGCTGATCTGAAAAATAAAATAGCCATTCCAAAACCAAAACAACCAGATGTTGGCTCTGGTATTATGAATTTTGAAACATGTTTGCAGCAGTGGATTGCTTCTCTGAAGCAAGTCTATCCTGGAATGATTGACCCAGCTGCCTCTGACCAGCTCTGGTCACAATTCAGAATTTGGGTACGTGCTGAAGCCCTCAAGTTGCAGGATATCAACTATGAGCAGGCACAACAGAACTTCAGCAAGCTGCTGAAGGAAGTTGAAAGTCAGCTGCCACAGGAAGACGTGCTCCCTCTGGATAGTGAGCCATGGTCTGAGAAACAGCCAGCTTCAAAGGTGCAACCAGAAGAAGACAAGACTATTCAAGCTGAAGCAAGTCAAGCAGAAGATGTTGCAGAAAGCTCTCAGAAGCTCCCTGCTTCTGATGTTTCTCAAGCTGCCTTGGACAGGCAGACTCTGGAAGAGCTGAAGCTGAATGACATGCGTCTGCAGCAAAGGATGGATGAAAATGACCAGAAGATGAAAGAAAGGATGGATGTGTAGGATAGCAAGATAGACACAGTTGTCAGCATGGTGCACAAGCAGAATGAGACTGCTGATCAGATCAAAGCCATGCTGGAGAACCTGTTCACACGCCTTCCTCCCCAACCTTAGTTTTTCATTCATGTCATTTTCATGTTTTCTTTGATTATCTGTTGTACTGTTTTGTTTGATTCTGAACTTTTTAATATGACAAGTTTTTCTGTTCTAAATGTTTTAGCATATCACTTACACTTTTTGATTGCTGACAAAAAGGGGGAGAACAGGAATGATATTTTAAATAATAACGGATTACTAAGACAAAAAATCTCAAACATTGTAACTCTGATATACTTGAATATGTTTTTTGTTTTTGCTTAAGTCTACATGTACAAGAATGCTCCATGATATTCTGAAGACTAAAGCTCTGATACTCTGACCCAAAGCAAAGCTCTGATAAGAAAAGCTCTGATACTCTAATCTGAAGCTCTGCTCTGACATTCTGATCCAAAGCTTCTGATAGTCAAAACTCTGATATTCTGATGTTCAAAGAAAGGCAATAAAGATCTGATCTTGAAGAACTCTTGGAATTAAAAAGGGAAGTAATAAATTCAGGGGGAGTATCTCTCAACTCTTATATCTCCTTATCCCTTGTCTTTGATAACCTCTTGCTCTGATACATCTTATCATTTAGTTATCTCTGATACTTTTTCACGTTATTTTCATTTAAAAAATAACTAGTTTTTGTCATCATCAAAAAGGGGGAGATTGTTAGAACAAAGTTTGAATCTACTACCCTATGTTTTAGTTTTGATGATAACAAAATGAAATGATATATTATTTATGTGATTCATGTATGAATGATTTGCTACCTAAAATATTATGTTCTGCTTTGCAGAAACTCTGATAGGTATCAGCAAGAGCACACTTAATAAGCATCAGAATATTGGTCTTTAACACCAGCATTAGAAGTTGCTATATCAGAATACCAGAATCAGAAGATTAACTCACGTGTATGCTGAAGCTTGATGAACAGAACTGCGCTCAACACTCTGATAAAGACAACAACAGTTCATCAGCAGTTAAGCAGAGTCAGAATGAGGCCAAGCCAGAACATGCTTTAAGTAGCAACGGTACTGTGCATTGAAAGCGTATTATTACCAACGGCATCATTCCAGACAAGATCTGCTCAATAAGGAAAGTTTATTATTAGCATTGAATCAAGATTATTGCTCCAACGTTCAACAATCTCAGTGCTATATAAACAAGACTATGAAGATTGAATTGGCTAATGCTCTCCAACATATTACACGCCTAAAAGCTATTCTACGTCTTCTCATTCTCAGTTTGCTAAAAAGCTCCATATCTCCTTACTCACTATTTTAGCAATCTAGTTTCATAAGCTTAAGTTGTGTAACATCACAGTTGTGATACAGTTTTGTAGAAAACATTCACACACCTAGTCTTATCTTCTTTGTAAGAAAGTGTTTCCTTGACAAATCGGGTTGTGGTTTGCATCAAGAAGGCTTTAGCAGTTGTTAAAGCAGATTGTAATATTCAGTTGAATATAGTGGATTAAGACCTCGTTGGAGAGAGGCGAAATCACCTTGACGGGTGGACTGGAGTAGTTTGAGATCAAACGAACCAGGATAAAAATATCTTGTTCATTGCATTAAGTTTCAGTTTTACAATTCAACCCCCCCTTCTTGTGTTTTTCACTTCTTCACACTCCCTTTTATAGCTTTTTGGTTAGTATATTGGATGTCATACTCAGTTAGGATCATTTGCCATCTAGCGATTCTTCCAGATAAAGCAGGCTTCTCGAAGATATACTTGATAGGATCCATTTTGGAAATCAACAGAGTGGTATGAGTCAACATATACCGCCTTAGTCGGCGAGCAGCCCATACCAAAGCGCATCAAGTTTTCTCGAGCAGTGAGTAGCGAGTCTCACAGTCGGTAAACTTTTTGCTAAGGTAATAAATGGCATGCTCTTTTCGACCAGACTCGTCATGCTGGCCCAGTACGCACCCCATTGAGTTATCCAAAACGGTCATATACATGATCAGCGGACTTCCTTCAACGGGTGGCATCAGAATAGGAGGTTCTAGCAAATACTCCTTGATCTTATCAAAAGCAGCTTGGCAATCGTCGTTCCATTCAACTACCTGATCTTTCTTCAATAGTTTGAAAATTGGCTCACAGGTAGACGTCAGATGAGAGATGAATCTGGCAATATAGTTCAAGCGCCCCAAGAACCCTCTAACCTCCTTTTCAGTACGGGGGGAAGGCATTTCTTGTATAGCCTTCACTTTTGCTGGATCGACCTTAATGCCTTTGTTGCTGACAATAAATCCTAGAAGTTTACCAGACCTAACTCCAAAAGTGCACTTACTTGGATTCATCCTGAGTTTGTACTCCTTCAACCTGGCAAACAGCTTTTGTAAATGTTCAAGGTGTTCCTCCTCTGTTTGTGATCGAGCTATCATGTCGGCTACGTAAACTTCGATATCATGATGTATCATATCATGAAACAAAGCTACCATGGCGCGCTGATAAGTTGCCCCTGCGTTCTTCAGCCCGAACGGCATCACCTTGTAGCAGAAGGTACCCCACTGTGTAACAAAGGTTGTTTTCTCCATGTCCTCGGGGGCCATTTTGATCTGGTTGTAGCCCGAGAATCCATCCATGAAGGAAAACACCTTGTGCTAAGCTGTGTTGTCAATCAAAATGTCGATATGCGGTAGCGGAAAATCATCTTTAGGGATAGCCCTGTTCAAATCCCGGTAGTCCACACACATTCTGACCTTGTCGTCTTTTTTAGGTACTGGCACAATGTTAGCAACCCATTGTGGATAGGATGTAACAGCCAGAAAGCCAGTGTTGAATTGCTTCATTACTTCATCTTTAATCTTCTCAGACATGTCGGGCCTCATTCGGCGGACTTTTTGCTTGATCGGTGGACAATCCTCTCTTGTAGGGAGACGGTGAACCACGATATCTATGTCTAACCCTGGCATGTCTTCATAAGACCAGACAAAGATTTCAACATATTCATTCAACAACTGTATTAAGCGCTCCTTGACACTTGGTTCCAGATTGGAACCCACTTGTACTTCCTTCCGGTCCTCCTCTATTCCTAAGTTGACAGTTTAAAACAACTCTTCATGAGGTAAGATGGCCCTCTCTTCTTGTTGTAGAAGTCTGGCTAGCTCTCCTGGTACTTCACAATCTTCGTCATCTTCATACTCAGCCTGATTGACCAAATCTTCAGAGTTATTGAAGGATACAACAGAATAGTCACCCATAGAATCCAGAGTGGATGGGTACCTGCATTTGTGAGTGTAGGTGTGTGTAAGGGATAGCCATCCTTAAACAAACAAAAATGCAAAAGGAAAGAAAATGAACACAGCAGTTTATAAATGAAAAACGTCCAATGATTCGTTTAAACATGGCATATGAATATGAAGAGAATCAAAACCCTTACAAATGGACCTACATGCCCCGGGCAAGGCATGAGGTGAAAAATAGTGTGCAAATTGTTTAAAAGTAATTATTACAGACCAACAGGAAATGTTCGAAAGATAAGTTATTGATTAATGAAAGTAATGGGGACGAAGTCTTTCGCCTCCCAGTTGTGTAGTCCCCCTTTGATGGTTGGGAAGATCCAATCTTCAATGTTGGCCTCTTCGTCTTCGTCTTCCAAAGCATTGATTCCATGAGGAGAAATCTTGATGGGTGTCTTTTCAATTTTTGAGCGACGCATAGCTTTTTGCCCCGCAACGGTGAACCCTAACCCAAAATTGTCTGTCTTGTGAGGAAAGTCAGGCAATTGCCCCCATGTTGAGCTCTTCCCCTCCTTTATTGCAGCCTTTCCGTCTTTCAGAGATGCCATCCTGGCCACCTGCTTGGGTACCTCAGCCACTGCCTTCGCTACTGCCACCTCGGGAGAAACCTCCTCAAAGTGTTGAAAGGGTGTTTCAATGAATTCGCCATCCACTTCCACATACCGAAAGGAGTTCAGGTGACTGATCATGTATTCCTCCTCACCGTGTACAGTTATGATTTTTCCTTTGACAGGGTATTTCAGCATCTGATGCAGGGAGGAAGTGACTGCCCCAGCATTATGTATCCATGGCCTCCCTAGCAAGCAAGAGTATGACTGACGGATGTCCATCACATAGAAGGTTGAGTGGAAAACTTCAGTGCCTACCTTGATGGGAATGTCGACCTCCCCATGCACCATTCTTTTAGACCCGTCAAAGGCCCTGACAATGATATTACTTGGTTTCAGCTCCAAGCCTTCACAATCCAACCGGTCGAGAGCTTTCTTAGGCAGCACATTTAGAGAAGAACCAGTATCGACCAAGACATGGGCGAGAGTAGTTTCTCGGCATTCAACTGACACATGCAATGCGTCATTGTGCTTTCTTCCCTTCGGAGTCAGGTCAGCATCAGAGAAACCCAGGCCGTTATCGGTGGTAAGGCTGTCTACACAATCCTGGAATTGATCGGCTGAGGTTTCTTGGGGAACATGGGCGGTCTTCAAAAACCTTATCAAAGCTTTGGCATGAGCCTCTGAACAAAGCAGCAAAGCTAACATGGAGATCTTCGAGGGGGTTTTCCCCAGGTTCTCTACAACGTCATAATCACTTTTCTTTATTATTTTCAGAATCTCCTCCATTTCTTTCTTAGAGGTTTCGGGGATGACCAATGGTTGAGCCCTCGTCCTGACGAGCTCATCTTGGATCCCTTTCCCCTTATCAGCAGAAGTAGGAGGGACAACCACAGGAGTAACAGCTTCTTCAATCAACGGAGTTCTTGCAGAAAGTTTTATCGGTGCAGGAGTAACTTTGGCAGCAGCTGAGGGTCCAAAGATTGCCTTTGGAGGGGCAATCTCTAGAGAGAAAATTCTCCCACTTCGGGTAATCTTGCTCGTACCGGCAATGTTTCCAATGTCGGTAGTCTCTTCGTCAGAGCTCTCTTCAGTTATCTCAATTTGTTTAACACCGTGGTAGTAGATTTCTCCACCATAATTCCACGGTATCGATTTGTCAGATTTGTAGGAGACAGGCCCAGACATGGTTATTTTCAGAGGAACAATCTTCGTAGAGGACGTAATCTTAACAGGCTTTTTAGGGACCTTGGAAAGATTGGTGGAAATGGTGATTATCGAAACATCTTTGATAGGGGTTGGAGTAGCGGGAATCTTTTCGAAAGGAATTTGTTGGCTGTCCATTAGGCCTTGGATGCCTAACTTCAGCAATGGACAGTCAATTGGTAGGGAGGAACAACAGTAGCAGTCTTCTTTACAACCTGGGAAAATCCCAGCCTTCAACAGATTCAACTTGATTGTTAGCAGTGGAGTTACCAGATCATCAACAACAGCAACATACAGATCTTCTTCAATAGCATGGACATTGTGACCATGCTTTGGCATCGGAGCGGAGATCACATTCAGCTTCTCCGGGGCGTCGAACTCAACCTCTTTTGCATCTATTAAATCTTGAATTTTATTCTTAAGCGCCCAGCAATCGTTGGTGTCATGCCTGGCGCTGTCAGAATGATAGGCACATTTAGCATTGGGATGATATTGTGGGGAAGCGGTATTCACAATCTTTGGCGCTTCTCTAATATTGGTGAGATTCAACTTCAACAAATGGGTAAGAACTTGTGCAGGCGTCATGTTGATGCGGGTGAACTGTCGTTGTGGCCGTTCTACCCGTTGCTGGTTAGGTCTGGACTGATTGTTACAAGGCTGATCATTTGACAAAATTTGAATCATCACGGCCCCTACAGTCGACCGGCGCTCCGTTCTTCCCAATCTTTTCTGAGAGTATATAACAGCTGCCTCCTTCTTGGCCGGAAATGATTTCTTAACAATTGTGGATGCAGAGGCATCCCTTTGAATCTTCCCACTCTTAATACCAGCTTCCACCCGTTGTCCAGTCAGAATCAAATCAGTAAACCCTGCGGAAGAGCTCCCGATCAAATGGTTGAAGAACGGGCCAGATAGGGTCCCCAAGAACATATTAACTAGTTCCCTATCTGAAAGAGGTGGCTGCACTCTTCCGGCCAAGTCGCGCCATTTCTGGGCGTATTCTTTGAATCCCTCATTTGAGGCCATCCCCATACTTAGTAGCTGAGTACGGGTTGGCGCCAAGTCAGCGTTATATTGATACTGGCGATAAAAGGCAGCTGCCAAGTCTTCCCAATTATGCACTTCTGACCTCTCAAGCTGGTAAAACCAGTCTAGCTGTGTACCAGACAAGCTGTCCTGAAAGAAGTGTACCCAAAGATTTATGTCGGATGTATGAGGTTGAATTCTTCTGACATATGACCTCGGGTGCATCTTCGGGCAAGACAGTCCGTCATATTTTGCAAAAATTGGCACCTTAAACTTTGGGGGGATCACAATCCCAACAATCAATCCCAATTCTTCAAAATCTAACCCGGGAACCCTTTGCAGCTCCATAGCTGCCAGCCTATCCTCCAAGTTTTTGTATTTGTCGTCTGTTGGCGGGTATTGCTGCTCTGAGTAGTCTTCATCTTCCTCAACCTCTTCCTCTTCAGCCTCGAACTCCGAAGGTAATGCAACCCCTTTTCCTTTACCGGTCCCCTCATCAGATGTGGAGGGGAATTCAAGAACTCTCCTAGCTTTATTCTCAAACCTTCTTCCCAGTGTAGCTACCCCAACTCTTTTCTTCTTTTTTCCTTTCTCTTGCTCTTTGTTCCCTAACAGTGCTTTAAGATCCTCCTGACCCTTTGCTAAGGTCATTAGGAGCTGTTGAAACTGCGAGTTTTGTGACTGCAGATCTTTGACTGTCTGTTCAAGATCCATCTTACTGAAATAAATAGCAGAAAGATAAGGAAACCTGGTGTGAAGACCTGCTTATGCATATGATGAATGATATGTTTATTCATGCAATGCATTCAAGTATTTAGAAATTCAAAATTGTTGCAGACAAAAAGAACACACGTCATATTAATAAGAAGAAATTTTGTCAGTACATAAATGCCCCATGGGCCAAATATTACAAAAACTTCTTAAGGTAAAAAGACGTTGCGCATCCTTTTTGGTGCGATGTAAGTGTTGAGGGTCTCCTCCTCGTGAAGTCGGCGGGTAAGCTCTAGAACCTTCTTCTCACTGGCATAGAAGCTAGCTTCAAAAGTATCCCTTTCTTCCTTGAGTTGGATCCAACTCTTCTGCATTTCCTCCCATGATGTTGGCATGTCAAGATGTAGGATGGTGTAGGGAACCTCTCATTCCTTAACAGGATCTTTAATCAAAGGGAGAATATGAGGGTAAGGCATCATAAGACTCTGGGCGCGGGTTCGTACCCACTTGAGATAAGGCTCAAGAGGGATGGAGTTTTTGTGCCCCAGTGTCTTACTATCTACCTTGTTAGGAATCCTCTAAGCTCCGATGAATCTTTGGCGAAGTCCTTGCGCATCGTTGTCGAAGTCAAAAACTAGGTCAGGAATTAGCATGTCATGAGGGCCATCCCTCCGTGCATATCCAAATTGTCTCAACGCTAGACAGGGGTTGTAGGTAATGCCTCCCCTAATTCCAAGTAATGGAACATTAGGGAACTCACCACAACGATCGACGATGATGACATTTTCTCTGGACCGAGAACACCAATGTACATTAGAATGTGTGAGGGTCATCAACCGTTGTGACCACCTTAAGCCTTGTTCATTCTTCAAAACAGATTAAGGAAGGTGAGAAATAAACCACCTTGCAAGGAGAGGAGTACAACACATGAGAACACCTCTCTTTCTCATTGTTCGTGTGTAAAATGAGTGGAGGATGTCCCCAAGCAATGTAGGTATGGGATTCCTGGATAGGAAAATCTTGACAGCATTGACATCTATAAGTTGGTCAGGATTTGGGAACAAGACCAACCCATAAATAAGGAGTGCCACAATCTCTTCAAAGGCTTGCAGATCCAGGGAATTCCAACACTCTTGTGCCTTCTCAAACAAGAATTTTGCAAAGAAGCCCTTGATACCACTTCTAGTTTCCCAATGCCCCTTGATGTTAGATGGTTGCAAGTGTAGTGCTTGAGCAACATCTTCAGGATTTGGTTCTTTTTCCGTACCGTTGTAGGGTAGTTGATTAAGAATAGGAATCCTCAGGTGTTGAGAAAATTCCTCCAAAGTAGGCACCAATTGGTAGTCGGGGAATGTGAAACAGTGGTGAAGGGGGTCAAAGAATTGGAACAACACTTTCACCATGTCTTCTTCAACGTTGGTGTTGACTAGGATGAGCAGTCTACCATGTCTTTCACTGAAGAGAGAACTTTCTGGAATCCTGGATGTGAGCTCTTTGAGTTGAGGAGGGATTCTCACAAGGTTGACTTGGATAGTTTTCCTACGAAGAATTTCCATGACCTACAAAACAAGAACAAAGATGAAGATCCAAACCCTTGAAATGGTTAGTGGATGCATATGATGCTTTATGATGTTCATGATGTATGCACAAACATATGTACAAGCAAGTCACACAAAACCCTAGTTTCAGGCTTGCATGGGGTTTCGTAGGTAAGTACCCTCTTGAGTTTAGTTGGCTTAAAAACCTGTCCTATAAATAGTAATCGGGTTCTAAGGAGCTCAATATAATTGGATTGCTTTCCATGTTCATTGTTTTGGTTTAGCCACTTAACTAGCGACCAAAATATTCCAAGAAAACAACCCTCAATGAGTGTAGTATCGAGTATCTACCAACTTCGGACTGCACCAAAGCCGGTCATCTCACTACCCCTAATAAAAGTCCAAGATGGTCAAGTAAGGTTCTATGTCATTAGTGCTTAGTGACATCACTCAGCGGCCCCGTACTCTCCTTGATTGAACTCAAGGGTTACCGGTACTCACAAATATGCCGCACTAATATAGCTATTGCTTCAACCATGTCGGTATACCCCGCACAGTTCCCACAACGTATTGCTATCTATGAATGTTTCCCAAATCCAGGTGTAGGATTTCAAGCCCAAACAAGAGAACCAAAATATAAAGCAATCAAAGCAAACAATTAGTCATGCAAAAGGGTGATCTAGGCCCTAAGGTTACTCCAATTTTAAATTTAATCCCCAGCAGAGTCGCCAGTTCTGTGATACGGTGGGAGAACTGACTTGGGTTTTACGTTTGTTTTTGCAAATGTTTCGGTTTAGCAAGAGTCGCCACCGACTTTTTATTTTATCCTAAGGAAAGGTTAAAAAGCACAGGAAAAACCTTTGAGATGTTTTCTTGGATTCGGAAAGTAGATTATAGAAAGGGAAGTTATTAGCACCCTTTCTATCCATGGTTATCCATGGGCTCTTAGTTACTTGCTTAGATCAATTTCCTTTGCTTTTCAATTGTTTGAAATGGTGCTTTGTGTGTGTGGTTTTTTGAAAATTTTTTGAAAAAGATGCCTTGTCTAGGCAACCATTGTAACAATTCTTTACTCGAATGTTTTACAAAGGTGTTTGTCTTTTTGAAAAGATGTTTCAATGTTTTTTGAAAGTTTGTTTTGAAATTGTGTTGTGGAGTTTGTTTTGAAAAATGGCAAGGATTTGTTTTGCAAGTTGGTCAAGTAACCAAGAGCTATCTACCCTAAATTTCTCAAAGATCTTTCCTATGTTTTAACCCTTTTAACAGTATTATTCCACCATTGAATTTGGTGGACAATCTTGTGTTAGGATGTCAACAAGACGGGCGCGGGTCATCGTTTAGACCATGAATGCAATAGTGCCAAGTGTCTTTGGCAATTTTTCCTTCAAGGGACTTGATCATTTTTTAGGCAACTTGAGAAAGCGTCATCGAGGGACTATGATCATTTGATTTGTTTTTGTTTTGCCAAAGACACTCAACATGCAACATGGCCCATTTTTGAAGGCAACAAGTGGAGTAACCCTACGGGTGCAAGTGTGTATGGTGTTGTCTATTTTCATGCATTTTTGTCTTTGTATTAGTCAAGCTATTTTTATTTGATTTGCATACAAACCCTAAGTCTATCATGGCATAATTTGAAAGCTTTTAAATACGGAAATTTAAAGTCCTAAATTATTACAACATGATTATGGGGATGGGGGTACAAATTTTTGAATGGGGGGATATTTGGCAAGAAATTAAATCTAAAGCTATTACATCCATATCGAATATACAAATATTTAATTGTACAATATTGGAATAAATACAATAAATATGCAAAATGTATTATGCACAAAAAGGATTTTTTATGTATGTGAAAGTGTTTTTCAATGTGAAATATAAACAAAAATAAAAAGGTCAAATTTTGAATATTTTATGGTTTAGGGCAAAACCCTAGTTTTTTTGAATAAATAGTATTTATTTATTAATTATATACAATATTTACATAATAAAATAAAAAAAGTACATTGTAAAAAAAGTATTTTTTAGTGTCATATATTAATAAAAATAAAAATGTATTATTTCTATATTTTTGTCCTAAATATCTAATAAAATATACAAGTATTTATATATTATATTAAATATACTAAATATATACAAGAATAAAATATTAATTATTTACAAAAAAAATTATATTTTAGAAAATGTTTTCAAAATGTAAACAAAAAATAATAACTGAAAAATATTTATTTTTGTATTATTTTTAGGGTTTTAAATAAAAAGGTTTTTATATTTATTTACATACATATATTAAATAAAACAAATAAATGCCAAATAAATGCAAAAAAGGGTGGAAAATATTTTTGATATTTTTTTATATTTGAACAAAAAATAATAAGTCAGAATCAAAAAGAAAAAATAAAAAATGATAAATATATCACACAATGGGCCAGGGGGGTGTAAATTGGAAAAGGGGGTGCAAAAAGCAGGACTGACTCAGGCCCAACCCAAGCCAGTCATCTTCAACCTCCAGCTTTGTTTGAACAAGCAAAAACGCGCGTTTCCTAACTCCTGATTCCTGGACTTTCATGCAAAACTCATAACACCAATAATGTAGAGCATCAAGAGACGAATTCAGACATATAAAATAACTCTAAGAAACGAGGGAGAATTTCTTCATCCCCAATTTCTGACCTAACTTTTCTTCAATGTTCATGGCCAAAATTCTCACAGCATACTCAATATAAATGAAAAGTAAATACATGGATGGCTTAAGGACTATGAGTAGAGCATGTTTCATTCACAAACCTAAGCCTAACTCTTCCTAGATTGAGAGATAGAAGTTCATGTTTTTACCTGTTTCAGCTTGAGTCGTGTACAGCAATGTGGCCAACTTCAATGGAGTTTGAGCTTTTGTACAGCTTGTCTGAAGTCCAAAGATGCTTCTCCAATACCTAGCTTGCTTTGATACTCTCTGAATCGTGCTATGGAAGTTCACCTGCAAAACTGAAAAGTGAAAATGGCAAGTGATGTTAGGGGTGTTACAGTTTGTATCTAGGGCTTGGGATAGTTCCAATGGATGATATAGAATGTATTTGAACTGGTTTTGGCCAAAGTGCACGAGTGGAATGGATTGTGGAAGTCAAACTGCAACAGATGCCCTATTTTGCAGAAAAACTGTGATTTTCTGTATGAGGAGGGATGAGGGGTGGTTTGGTCGTGCTTTAGGCTTGCTTGGATGTATGAAAGATGAGAACAAGGTTTGTGTTTGGCTGTGCTTGCAGGAAGTGAGAGTTGGTATGAGTTTGCCAAGTTTCTTCCAATGTAAGCAAGGATACTGTAAGTTTTAATACATGCATGTACCACCCTCTATGTATGCTGCATATCTTGTTCTTGATCAGAGGGATTTGTGTACAAATTCTAGCCTCTAAGATCTGGCCCATGCCTCTTGGATTTTGTATTTGACATAAATCACTACTTTTCAAAAATGGCAAGTTTACTTTTTCTACTTAAGGGTTAGTTCTTTGTGTAATGACTAAATGCATAAAATAATGCTTGAACACAATGGTTTAGCATTTAATTATGGAGTTAAAACTTGGTTTAGAGGTCTGCAAACAAGTATCAAGCATGCTGATTTGAAAATGGAACTTGTATGAACATGCATTTGGTTATGAACAAAAGTGAATTTTGCCCAACTTTGCAAATTCGATTCTCCCTAACCACAAGGGTGTTTGAGAAGTTCTTGGACATTTTGGAAAGCTTGGAATGTGTAATACAATCCATCTTTGTAATGCAAATTTAAATTCCAAGTAGAAGCATGTGAAAAATGGCCAAGAAGTTGGACAAAAATCCTGCCTAGAATAGGTCAAAAACTTTCTAAGTTAAAAATGTTTTGCACCCTTGTTCCAAAAATCATAACTTGAGCTACAAGCTTCTTTTGAGGAAACTTTGTGAATAAAAATTGTATATTTTTCAATAGACTACAACTTTCATGTTTTGAGTTTTGCTTGAATCCTTTTGTATCTTGGTGAAAAAATGGGAGAAAGTTAGGAAAAAATAAGGAAGTTTCATAACTTAGAAAAATTCTAAGTTATGAAATTTTCTCATTTTAAACCCTAATTTGCAAATTTGGGTTTCTTGATGAAAAATTTTCATAATTTGACATGTCTTGATGAAAAATGAATCTTGGCACTTGATTTTGACCAAAAATTCAAAGTTGACTTTTCAGTATACAGTCAAATTTTGATCAGTTGACTGGAAAATTCATCTGTCAATCCTGTGCATTTGAGATCTTTTGAACTTGTTGAATGTGTCAAGACAATTCCATTGAGTCCTTGAGTCCATATTTGAGCTTGGTTTGCCATTGGTTAGGTCAAACAGTCAAAAATTGCCTTTGTGCAGTTAAAACCCTAAAAATGACCATTTTGCCCTTTTGGTGATCTGATCAAATTTCTTGTGGAATTGTGATCCAAACTTGACCAAATGGTTCATATGAGTTCATTATGTTGATGTGGGTCAAATTTCATGAGGTTTGACTATCAATTGGCCACAGTTGACTCTTTCCCCAATACAGCTGATTTTAGGTCAACTATACAATTGACTGGGCAAAAATTGGAATCAAGGCTTGAAACTTGGTATGGATAAACTTGTGAGTCCAACATGAAGCATGAAAGTCATTTTGGTCATTTTAGGTCAAAACATCTTTGTGCAAACTCAAAACCTAATTTGAGTCAACAGTGCAAGGAGGAGTCTTGAGCAGAGCAAACCCTAACTTGATCTTGAATATATGAGTCTTGTGATGAGAAAATGTTGATGAAATGAGAGGGAAAATTTTGGGGTATAACAACTTTCATACTTCATGTTGGACTCACAAGTTTGTCCATACCAAGTTTCAAGCCTTGATTCAAATTTTTGCCCAGTCAATTGGACAGTTGACCTAGAAATCAACTGTATTGGGGAAAAAGTCAATTGTGGCCAATTGACAGTCAAACCTCATGAAATTTGACCCACATAAAAATTATGAACTTATATGAACCATTTGACCAAGTTTGGATCACAATTCCACAAGAAATTTGATCAGATCATCAAAAGGGCAAAATGGTCATTTTTAGGGTTTTGACTGTACAAAGGCAATTTTTGACTGTTTGACCTAGCCAATGGCAAATCAAGCTCAACCATGGACTCAAGAACTCAATGACATTGTCTTGACCCATTCAACAAGTTCAAAAGATCTCAAATGCATAGGATTGACAAATGAATTTTTCAGTCAACTGATCAAAATTTAACTGTATACTGAAAAGTCAAACTTTGACTTTTTGGTCAAAATCAAGTGCCAAAGGTCATTTTTCATCAAGACATGTAAAATTATGAAACTTGTTCATCAAGAAACCCAAAAAATGCAAATTAGGGTTTAAAATGGAAAAATTTCATAACTTAGACATTTTCTAAGTTATAAAATTTTCTCATTTTTCCTAACTTTGTCCCACTTTTTCACCAAGATACAAATGGATTCAAACAAAACTTGCAAAATTAAAGTTGTAGTCCATCAAAAATTCTACAATTTTTATTCACAAAGTGTACTCAAAAGAAGCTTGTATCTCAAGTTATGATTTTTGGAACAAGGGTACCTAAAACTTTTAACTTAGAGAAATTTTGCCCTAGTTTAGGCAGGATTTTGACCCATCTTCTTGGCCATTTTTCACATAGTTCCACTTGGAGTTTCAAGTTTCATTTCAAAGATGTATTATAGTACATGTTGCAAGCTTTCCAAATTGTCCAAGAACTCCTCAAACACCTTTGTGGTTAGGGAGAATCAAATGCTTGAAGTTGGCAAAAACTCACTTTGAAACCATGGCCAATACATGTTCATACCAAGTTGCAAATCTGACCAAGATAGCTTAGTACATGATTACAGGCCTCTAAACCAATTTACACTCCAAAATTGAATGCAAATACATTGGATATTGGCATTGCTCTGATCAAGAGAGCTTTGTACAATGAACATTGCCATTTTAAGCATAAAGGCCACACTTCCATTTTCATAAAGGGCACTTTATGTCAAATTGCTTTTTCTTGAGCCTTGGACTTTCTTCCTTTGCAGCAAACAAGCTCCATAATCTCAGGCATAGTACAAGAAGTTGGTGCATGCTTGCAGATAGCCTGTACAGGCCTATCACACTTCACTTCCAACTTTGCTTTCAAAACAAGTCAAAGGGCCAAAAGCTTGTATCTCTCATATCTGATAAAACCAACAAGAACAAAGTTGTCAAACAAGTTTTTCATATCCTCACAAGTTAGAAACACGAGCCTTTCACCCCTAAAGCACCATCATACTCAAAAACACCATTTTTCTGCAAAACAGGGCAAGCCCTGCAGAATCACCTCCATCTCCACTTTGCCTCGTGCGTTTGGCCTCAAACTTGTTCCAATATCTTCCATTCAACTCACCTGAACTATCCCAGACCTCCATTGCTAGCTGTAACACCATTAACACACATTGCCATTTTTGTTTCAAAGCTTTGCAGGTTGAGTTCTGTAGCACGATTCAGGCTACTTCAAAACAATCCAAGTATTGGGAAAGCTTCATTGGAGCTCAGGCAAGCTCAAAAGAACCTCAAGCACTCTTGGAAGTTGCTGCATTGTCCAGCTCGAAGTCAACTGAAACAGGTATTTCATGAACTTTTATCTCTGTATTTAGGAATAGTTAGACTTAGGTTTGTGAATGAAAGATGTTGTATTCATAGCCCTGAAACCATACATGTGCTTAGTTTTCATTTATATTAATCGTGCTAGGAGAATTTTGTTCATGAACTTTCTAAAAAAACTAGGTTAAGAATTAGGGCCAGAGAAATTCTCTCTGGTCTTTGAGAGTTAGCTTAAGTTTTTTATATGGTTAGATTCGTTACTTGATGCTCTACAAGTTTCATGTTATGAGTTTTGTCAAAATCAAGGAATCAGGAGATAGCATTTGATGTACAGAATGCGCGTTTTTTGAACTCAGGAAGAAGATGAAGTTGATTGGGCTGGGCCTGGTTTGTTTTTACTTCTAACACCTGCCTTTCAGTTTACACCCCCTGGCCCATTTCTTTGTATATTTGTCATTTTTTGTATTTTTATTTTTATTCTGAATTTATTATTTTATGTCCAAATATAAAAAATGCCAAAAAATTATTTTTATATTTTTTTCATATTTATTTGATATTTATTTTTATTTTACTAGTATAAAAATGATTTAAATACTTTATATCCCTTTTATTAAAACTCAAAAATAATTTAAAAAATATGTTTATTTTCATTTATTATTTTATACACATTTGAAAACATTTTCTTGAAATGTATACATTTTGTAAATAATTTATTTTATTTTTATACACACTTAATATATTTAATACATATATATACATATATAATATATTTTATTAAATAATAAGAACCAAAAAACACAAAAATAATACATTTTTATTTTTATTAATATTTTATACTAAAAATACCATTTTTTAATATACTTATATTTTTGTACAAATTAATACATTATTGTATATAAATAATAAATAATACTATTTATTTAAGAAACTGGGGTTTTGTCCTAAAAAAAAAATTGAAATTAATTTTTTATTTATTTACATTTCACATTAAAAATATTTTTTTATACATAAAAAATCTTTTTTTTGCATAATACATTTTATTTATTGTATTTATTTAAATATTGTATATTTAATATTATGCCTTACCCATTCAATATGGTTGTAATAATTTAGGATTTAATTTCTTGCAAAATAATCCCCAATTCAAATTTGTACCCCCCCCCCCCCCCCCCCCCCTCCCTATATCATGATTGTAATAGTGTAGAATTTAAATTCTTGCACCTTTAAGCTTTCAATTATGCCATGATTAGACCCAGGGTTTGTATGCAAAAATAAAATCAACAATTAGTTTGACCTAATCCGAGATAACAATGCATAAAAACAAACACAATGCACACTTGCACCCCTAGGGTTTCAATCCACTTGTTGCCTTCAAAAATGGGTCATGATATGCATGTCAAGAACTTTGGCAAAACAAAAACAAACAAAAGATCATAGTCCCTCGATGACGCTATCTGAGTTTCCTAAACAAAATGATCAAGTCCCTCAAGAAAATTGCCAAAAATACTTGACACTATTGCTATCATGGTCTATACGATGACCCGCGCCTGTCCCGTTAACATCCTAACACAAGGTTATTCACCAAATACAATGGTGAAACAACACTGTTAAAAGGGTTAAAAACATAAGAAAGATCTTTGAGTAAAATAGGGTAGATAACTCTTAGTTACTTGATCAAAGCTTGCAAAAACATCCTCGCTATCTTCAAAACACACTTCACAACACAATTTCAAAACCCTACTTTCAAACATTGAAAACTTTTCAAAAGAAAAAAACACCTTTGTATACATTCAAACAAGAATCATTACAAAGGTTGCCACAACGATGGCCTCTTTTCAAAACATCTTTCAAAACTACACACAAAGCACCATTTCAAACAATTGAAGAGCACCATTTCAAACAATTGCAAAGAAAAGCAAGTGATCTAAGCAAGTAACTAAGAGCCCATGGATAACCATGGATAGAAAGGGTGCTAATACCTTCCCTTTCTATAATCTACTCCCCGAACCCAAGAAAACATCTCAAAGGTCTTTCTTGTGCTTTTTGACCTTTCCTTAAGATAAAATAAAAAGTCGGTGGCGACTCTTGCTAAACCGAAACATTTGCGAACACAAAATGCAAAATCCCAAGTCAGTTCTCCCACCGCATCACAGGAGGCATTACCTATAACCCCTGTTTAACTCTAAGACGTTTTGGATATGCTCTGAGGGATGGCCCTCATGACATGCTGATTCCTGACCTAGCTTTTGACTTTGACAACGATGCGCAAGGACTTCGACAAAGGTTCATCAGAGCTTGGAGGATGCCCAACAAGGTGGATAGTAAGACACTGGGGCACAAGAATTCCATCCCTATTGAGCCTTATCTCAAGTGGGTACGAACCCGCGCCCAAAATCTTATGATGCCATGCCCTTACATTCTCCCCTTGATCAAAGAGCATGTTATGGAAAGAGAGGTTCCGTACACCCTTCTACATCCTGACATGCCAACATTATGGGAAGAATTGCAAAAGAGTTGGATCCAACTCAAGGAAGAAAAGAATACTTTTGAAGCCAACTTCTATGCCAGTGAGAAGAAGGTTTTGGAGCTCACCCGCCGACTTCATGAGGAGGAAACTCTCAACACTTACATCGCACCAAAGAGGATGCGCAATGTCTTTTTACATTAAGAATTTTGTAATATTTTGCCCATGGGGCACTTATGTACTAACAAATTTCTTCTTAATATAACGTGTATTCCTTTTGTTTGCAACAAAAATTGAATTTCTGAATCCTTGAATGCATTACATGAATAACATACCATTCATCATATGCATAAACAGGTCTTCACACCAGGTTTCCTTATCTTTCTGCTGTTTATTACAGCAAGATGGATTTGGAGCAGACGGTTAAAGATCTGCAAGCCTAAAATTCTCAATTTCAACAACTCCTCATGACCTTAGCAAAGGGTCAAGAGGACCTTAAAGCACTGTTGGAAAAAAATAAAGAGAAAAAGAAGAAAAGGCCTGGAGTAGCCACTTTTGGAAGAAGGTTTGAAAGCAATGCTCAAGTTGAAGAGGAAGAAGAGGAAGAGAATGAAGACTACTCCGAACAGCAATATCCCCCGGCGGATGATAAATATAAAAATCTTGAGGATCGATTGGCAGCCATGGAGTTGCAAAGGGTACCTGGTTTAAATTTTGAAGAACTAGGGCTGGTCACTGGGATCGTCATTCCTCCCAAGTTCAAAGTTCCTACATTTTCTAAGTATGACGGTCTGTCCTGCCCAAAGATGCATCTGAGATCCTATGTCAGAAAGATCCAACCCCACTCATCTGATAAAGACCTATGGGTACACTTTTTCCAAGACAGTTTGTCAGGCACACAATTGGACTGGTTCTATCAACTTGAGAGATCTGAGGTTCATAACTGGGAAGACTTAACTACTGCTTTTTACCGTCAATACCAATACAATGCTGATTTGGCGCCCACTCGTACTCAGCTACAAAGTATGGGGATGGCTTCCAATGAAGGATTTAAAGAGTATGCCCAGAAGTGGTGTGATCTGGCTGGAAGGGTGCAGCCACGATTGTCGGATAGAGAGCTGGTTGACATGTTTTTAGGGACCCTGTCTGGCCCTTTCTTCAATCATTTAATTGGTAGTTCCTCCGCGGGATTCACCGAACTAATCTTGACCGGCGAAAGGGTCGAGGCCGGTATTAAAAGTGGTAAGATTCAGAAAGATACCTCCGCGTCCGCTGCTGTTAAGAAGGCCTTCCCAGCCAAGAAGGAAGCCTCTGCTGTTTATTCTTAGAAAAGTCAAGGAAGAACCAAGCGCCGACCAACTGTAGGGGTTGTGATGATTCAAAACTCTTCAAATGATCAACCTCGCGGCAATCAGCCAAGACCTAATCAATAACGGGTAGAAAGTCCACAATGGAAGTTCACCCGAATCAACATGACGCCAGCTCAAGTACTCCCTCATTTGTTAAAGCTAAATCTTACCAATTTGAAGGAAGCGCCAAAGAACCCTAATACCTCCTCTCCATATTACCACTCCAATGCCAAGTGTGCTTACCACTCTGACAGTGCAGGGCATGATACCAACAACTGTTGGTCTCTGAAGAACAAAATCCAAGACCTGATTGACGCCAAGGAAGTAGAATTCGATGCGCCCGAAAAGCCAAATGTGATTTTTACCCCAATGCCCAAGCACGGTCATAATGTTCATGCCGTTATGGAAGACCTTCATGTTACCAATGTTGCTGACCTTTTGACTCCCTTACCAGTGAATAAAGTGAATTTGATGGGAGTCGGGATATTCCCAGGCTGTGGAAAGGACTGTTACTTTTGTTTAAACATACGAGCTGACTGCCCAATGTTGAAGTCAGGCATCCAACGCCTGGTGGATACCCAAGAGATACTCTTCCAAAAGACTCTTGTTGATACCTTCACTCCTGTTACTCCTGCTACTGCTGATACATCGACCAATGATATCGCAATAATAACCATCTCCGACAATCTTCCCAAGGCTTGCAAAAGGCCTGTCAAGATTACGCCTGACCCTAAATTTGTACCATTGAAAATCACCATGCCGGGGCCTGTCCCGTATCAATCTAACAAAACGATACCATGGAACTACGGAGGAGAAATCTTCTATCATGGCATCAAACAGATTGAATCAGTCCAAGAGAATTCTGAAGAGAAAACCCCTGATATAGGGAACATTGCAGGAACAAGCAAGATAACTCGCAGCGGACGGATTTTTTCTCCGGAGATTGCTCCCCCTCGAAAGCTTCTGTGCCTGTTAAACCATCTGTGCAAGGCCCGATAATTGAAGAATTGGATACTCCTGAAGTTAGACCATCTGTTGATACCACCGATAAGGGTAAGGGGATACTAGAAGCGCATGTCAGGACGAAGGCTCATGTTGTGGTTATCCCCGAAACCACCAAGAATGAAATGGAAGAAATCTTGAAGATAATCAGAAGGAGCGATTTTGACGTCGTGGAACAGCTAGGGCAGACCCCTTCCAAAATATCCATGTTGGCTCTTCTACTCTGCTCTGAGGCCCATGCTAAGGCCTTAATCAAATTTTTAAAGACGGCACACGTACCCCAAGAAACTTCGGCTGACCAGTTTCAGGAGTGCGTGGCCAGTCTTACTGCTGATAATGGTCTTGGTTTTTCCGATGCTGATTTGACTCCCAAGGGAAGGAAACACAACGACGCGCTACATGTCTCAGTTGAATGCAGGGGAACCACCCTCGCCCATGTCTTAGTTGATACTGGTTCTTCCTTGAATGTGCTGCCGAAGAAAGCGTTAGACCGTTTGGACTGCGAAGGATTGACCCTCAAACCCAGTAACATCGTTGTTAGGGCCTTTGATGAGTCCAAAAGAATGGTTCACGGAGAGGTTGACATTCCTATCAAAGTGGGCACAGAAGTTTTCAACTCCACCTTTTATGTGATGGACATCCGTCCTTCATATTTTTGTTTGTTAGGAAGACCGTGGATTCATTATGTTGGGGCAATTACCTCCTCTTTACACCAAATGCTGAAGTATCCTGTTAAGGGTAAGATTATAACGGTGCACAGCGAGGAATAGTACATGATAAGTCACCTCAAATCCTTCCTCTATGTGGAGTTGGATGGCGAGTTCATAGAAACACCTTTCCAACATTTTGAGGAAGTTTCTCCTGAGATTGCAATTGCGAAGACAATGGTTGATGTGCCTATCATTCCCAAGCATGTATCTAGGATGGCATCTCTCAAGGACACAGAGGTTGTAATCAAAGAAGGAAAGAGTACAGTATGGGGGCAACTTCCTGATTTTCCCCATAAGACGGATAAGTTTGGGCTAGGGTTTATTGCTGCAGGCCAGAAAGCTATGCGCCGCTCCAAGGCTGGAGGACCACCCGTCAAAATCACTCACCACGGAATTAATGTTGTAAAATACGATGATGAAGAAGACAACTTTGAAGATTGGATTTTTTCCAACCGTCGAAGGGGGTGTAAGCAACTGGGAAGCAAAGGGTTTTATTCCCATCACCTTCATCAACCAGTAATTTATCTTTGAACAATTTCCTATTTTGGTCTGTAATAACTAAACAATTTGTACACTATTTTCACCTTATGCCTTGCCCGGGGCATATAGGTCCATTTGTAAGGGCTTGATTTTCTTCATTATCATATGTCATGTTTTAATGAATCATTGGACGTTTTCATCTATAAACTGTTCATTTTCTTTCCCTTTGCATTTTGTTTTGTTTAAGGATGGCTATCCCTTACACACACACACACACTCACAAATGCAGGTACACATCCACTCCGGATTCCATGGGTGACTATTCTGCTTTAGCCTTCGGTAACTCTGAATATTTGGTTAATCATGCCGAGTACGAAGATGACGAATACTGTGAAGTGTCGGGAGAGTTAGCTAGACTCTTGCAACAAGAAGAGAGGGCTATTCTGCCTCATGAAGAGTTGCTGAAAACCATCAACTTGGGAACAGAGGAAGACAAGAAAGAGGTGAAAGTGGGTGCCAACCTGGAACCAAGTGTCAAAGAGCGCTTAATACAATTGTTGAACGAATATGTTGAGATCTTTTCCTGGTCTTATGAAGACATGCCGGGATTAGACACAGATATCGTGGTTCACCGTCTCCCTACAAGAGAAGACTGTCCACCGATCAAGCAAAAAGTCCAGCGAATGAGGCCTGACATGTCTGAGAAGATCAAAGCTGAGGTAATGAAGCAATTCAACGCTGGCTTTCTGGATGTTACTTCCTATCCACAGTGGGTTGCTAACATTGTGCCCGTGCCTAAGAAGGACGTCAAAGTCAGAATGTGTGTGGACTATCGAGACTTAAATAGGGCTAGCCCTAAAGATGATTTTCCACTACCACACATCGACATCTTGGTTGACAACACAGCTCAACACAAGGTATTTTCCTTCATGGATGGATTCTCGGGATACAACCAGATCAAAATGGCCCCCGAGGACATGGAGAAGACTACTTTTGTCACGCAATGGGGTACCTTCTGCTACAAAGTGATGCCATTCGGACTGAAGAATTCAGGGGCAACCTATTAACGCGCCATGGTAGCTTTATTTCATGGCATGATACATCATGAGATTTAATTCTATGTAGACGACATGATAGCCCGATCACAGACAGAAGAAGAACACCTTGATCATCTGCAAAAGCTGTTTCCCAGGTTGAAGGAATATAAGCTCAGATTAAACCCAAGCAAGTGTACTTTTGGAGTTAGGTCTGGTAAACTTTTGGGATTTATTGTCAGCAACAAAGGCATTGAGGTTGATCCAGCTAAAGTAAAGGCTATACAAGAAATGCATGCCCCCTGCACTGAAAAGGAGGTTAGGGGATTCTTGGGACGCTTAAACTATATTGCGAGGTTCATCTCTCACCTGACATCTACCTGTGAGCCAATCTTCAAGCTGCTAAAGAAAGATCAGGTAGTTGAATGGAACAATGATTGTCAAGTTGCTTTTGATAAGATCAAGGATTATTTACTAGAACCTCCTATTTTGATGTCACCTGTCGAAGGAAGACCGTTAATCATGTATCTGACTGTTTTGGATAACTCAATGGGGTGCATACTGGGCCAACATGATGAGTCTGGCCGAAAAGAGCATGCCATTTATTACATTAGCAAAAAGTTTACCGACTGTGAGACTCGCTACTCACTACTCGAGAAAACTTGTTGTGCTTTGGTATAGGATGCTCGTCGGCTAAGGCAGTATATGTTGACTCATACCACTCTGTTGATTTCTAAAATGGATTCGATCAAGTATATCTTTGAGAAGCCTGCTTTATCTGGAAGAATCACTAGATGGCAAATGATCCTAACTGAGTACGATATCTAGTATACTACCCAAAAATCTATAAAGGGGAGTGTACTAGCTGATCATCTAGCTCATCAAGCCGTCGAAGATTACCAGTCTATGAGATTTGACTTCCATGACGAGGACATCATGACATTGGACAACATTGAAGGTAACAAACCGTATGACGGACCTGAACAAGGATCCCGATGGACCCTGTACTTTGATGGTGCTTCCAATTCACTTGGCAACGGTATCGGTGTGGTACTCATTTCTCCGGAAGGTTGCCATACACCCTTCACTACCCAACTTTGCTTCAGCTGTACCAACAACATGGATGAATATGAAGCTTGCATCTTTGGTCTCAAGGCTGCAATAGACTTGGGAATCAAATCTTTGGTCGTATTTGGGGACTCGGCTTTGGTTATCAGTCAAGTCAAAGGAGAATGGGAGACCAAACATCCTAATCTTATCCCATACAAAGAACATGTCTTAACATTGCTGCCTCATTTCGAGCATATTACCTTTGAGCACTTCTCGCGAGAAGAAAATCAGCTAGCAGATGCTCTGGCTACAATGTCTTCCATGTTTAAACTCAACTGGGATAACGAGGCTCCCCAGATCGCCATCGAGCGAATGGACGAACCTGCACACTGTCATGAGATTAATACCGAAGAAGTAGTGGAACAACCCTGGTTTCATGAAATCAAAAAGTATCTCAAGACTCGAGAACATCCTGAAGGAGCTTCATTCAATGATAAAAAGTTCTTAAGGAGATTTGCTGTCAAGTTCTTCCTAAGCAATGACATCCTTTATAAGCGCAACAATGATTGTGTTCTACTTCGTTGTGTGGATAAGGTTGAAGCAGAGTTGATCATGACCGAAATACATAGTGGCACATTTGGCACCCACTTAAGCGGACATACGATGGCTAAGAAGATTCTAAGGGCAGGCTACTACTGGTCTACCATGGAAGCTGATTGTCATCAACATTCCCGTACTTGCCACAAATGCCAAGTCTATGCTGACAAGGTACATACTCCTCTTGTTCCTCTCAATGTTCTAACAGCTCCTTGGCCATTCGCGATATGGGGCATTGACATGATTGGAGAGATCAAGCCTACAGCATCCAATGGACATCGTTTCATTCTGGTGGCTATTGATTATTTCACCAAGTGGGTCGAAGCAGCTTCCTATGCCTCTGTTACAAAGAATGTGGTTGCCCGCTTCATCAAGCAAAATCTCATATGCCGGTATGGTATCCCCGACAGGATCATCACAGATAATGGTACAAATTTTAACAACACTATGATCACCGCTCTATGCGAGTAGTTCAAGATTTATCATCACAATTCATCTCCCTATCGGCCAAAGATGAACGGTGTTGTTGAAGCCGCGAATAAAAATATCAAAAAGATCATTCAAAAGATGACAGTCACCTACAAGGACTGGCATTAGATGTTACCATTTGCTCTGCATGGATATCGTGCCACGACACGTACTTCAACAGGGGAAACTCCCTTTTCTCTGGTATATGGCATGGAAGTTGTTCTACCTATGGAAGTTCAGATTCCTTCCTTGAGGATTATGAAGGATTCCGGTTTGAGTGAAAACGATTGGATTCAGACCCGGCTTGATCAACTTAACTTGATCAATGAGAAGCAACTTACTGTTGTTTGTCATGGTCAGACGTACCAAAAACGGATGATCAAGGCTTTCAACAAGAAAGTCAGGCGTCAGGTATATCAAGTCGAAGATCTTGTAATCAAGCGGGTAATCTTACCGCAAAGTGATCCCAAGGGCAAGTGGACTCCTACTTACGAAGGACCATTTGTGATCAAGAACATCTTTTCTGGTGGGGCAATGATTCTGACCACCATGGACGGCGACGACTTACCATACCCTACGAACGCAGACATAGTCAAAAGATACTACGCATAAAACGACCCGACAAGTTGAAAACCCGAAAGGGCGACTTGGGAAAAAATGGGCATCCCGGTGAATCAAAAACCCGAAAGGGCGGTTCAGGCAAAAATTAGGGATAAACAAAAAATTTGTACACCCGGAAAGTTGAAAACCCGAAAGGGCGACTTGGGAAAAAAAAGGGTTTCCCGGTGGATCGAAAACCTGAAAGGGCGGTCCAGACAAAAGTTAGAGAATTAAAGCGTATGACTATATCTCGTCGGATCACTTTAAGAACAATCTCTTCACCAACAAGCTCCAAGCTTCTGATCAATCCAATCATCCACGGACAAAGCAACGAATGAACAAGATACTCAGAGTTGTGAAGGCTATAGCAAAATGGGAATCCCATGAAATTGTTACACATAGCCATCTTTTTTTTTGTATAAATTTTTTTTCAATTTTTACGACAACATTCTCTTACTAGGATGTCTGTCTCCTTTGTACAAAGATACTTACAAAAGTTAATACAAAGATAGTTCAAAGTGCAGAAATTTGCTGGCCTTTCTTTCTTTTTACACTTATGTTTTATTTAAAAACATCCAATGTATGATACGGTGGGAGAACTGACTTGAGTTTTGCGTTTTGTATTCGTACTTGTTCGGTTTAGCAAGAGTCGCCACCGACTTTTTATTTTATCCTAAAGGAAAGGTTAAAAAGCACAGGAAAAACCTTTTGAGATGTTTCATGGGTTCGGGGGGTAGATTATGAAAAGGGAAGGTATTAGCACCCTTTTCATCCATGGTTATCCATGGGCTCTTAGTTACTTGTTTAGATCACTTGCCTTTGATTTTCAATTGTTTGAAATGGTGTGTGTGTGTGTGTTTTGAAAATGTTTTTGAAGAAGACGCCTTGTCTAGGCAACCGTTGTAATGACTCGTGTTTGAGTGTTTTACAAAGGTGTGTATCTTTTCGAAAAGATGTTTCAAATGTTTTTGAAAGTTGGTTTTTGAAAGTGTTTGTGGAGTGTGGTTTTGAAGAGTAGGCAAGTGTTTTTGCAAGTTTGATCAAGTAACTAAGAGTTGTCTACCCCTATTGTACTCAAAGGTTTTTCTCATGTTTTAACCCTTTTAACAATTTTGTTCCACCATTGTATTTGGTGGACAATCTTGTGTTAGGATGTTTAACGGGACGGGCACGGGTCATCGTATGGACCATGAATGCAATGGTGCCAAGTGTCTTTGGCAATTTTGCTTGAAGGGACTATGATCATTTTTGATTAGGCAACTTTCGAAAGCGTCATCGAGGGACTATGATCATTTTGAATTGTTTTTGTTTTGCCAAAGAAACTCAACGTGCAAGCATGGCCCATTTTTGGAAGGCAACAAACGGGATTACCCTAGGGGTGCAAGTGTGATTGTGTATTGATTTCATGTATTTGTCTTTGTATTAGGTTATCTAGCGTTTGATTTTATGTACATACAAACCCTAGGTCTAACCATGGTATATTTGAAAGCGGTAAATTGCGAGAATTTAAAGTCTACGCTATTACAAATAAGTATCCGGAAGTGGGGGTACAATGTTTACAAATGGGGATGAGACTTATTAGGGGAGTAATGTCCAAATATTTACAACCAAATCGAATTGCGATTGCAAATGTAATATGTATCGAATGTACAAGATAAGCAAATGTAAACGTATCAATGTATTTGTGTATTGTAAATGTGTAAGTGTATGATTTATTTACAAGTGTGGAAAATGTTAACTCAATGAGAAATTAAGTATTTTATTTATGTATTCTTGTATTTTTGTTAATATGTATAAGTAAAAGATTTTAATAAAAGAGAAGAAAATGTATTAAGAATTGTATTTTATTGCTTTTTATGTACAAAGTTTTATTAAAAAGTTTTAAGACAAAAAAGATCTATTAACCTAATTAAATTCTAACATTTAAGTATTTTTCAAATGTAATATAATAAAAGAAATAATTAAGCAAATTTGTGTAAAAAAAAAGTGTGTTAATGTATTATTTAATTTATAAACAAAGTATTAGTATAAGTTAAGAAAAGGAAATAAAGAAATAAGTGAAAAGAGATTAATGGTTTTCAAAAACATAGAAGAAATAAGCTTAAGAGAAATTGATGGGTTAAGAGAATTATTTGGGCCCATCAGAATAGGCAGGTTTCAGGAAAAGGGGGTGTACGCGTATTGAAAAAAACAAATGGGCTTAGGCGTGTCAAGGCAGAGGCAGGCCCAATGCTTCACAATGTTTTTTAGAGTTTCTTTGGTTTTGTATCATTTGGGACTAGGGTTTCAACGTTACAGAGGCGTCGTTCGTTCTCTTCGCTTCCTCTTCATCTTTTGAGCCATAGCTACTGAATAAGCTTCTTCGCCCATGGCCACCAGGCTTCCCCCTTCGTCCCCTCTTCCCTCCTTGGTCCAGCGAAGCGAGGTTATAAGGTGACGGTTTCTGTTTTTTTTAATGCATTTAGAGTTTCAAACTTTATATGTCTTGCATGTTTTGTTTAATGATTCTAATTAAGTGTTATTGTTATTCTTGTTGGAGGTGCGTGAAAAGGGAGAGAAATTATACCTAATGGAGACTTTTGGGAGATGAAGGAGGAGCTAGATTTGGAGTCGCTTCAGGCGGCCAAGGGCGAAGAGATAGTGATGCAAGCTTGCTTTGAATCCTTCCCTGGTACTCTATATTTTGCCCTCTTTTAGGTTTTATGATGATGTCTGAAAACCTAGTTTATATCACTTCTTTTATTCTCTTCTTCTCTGTTTGCCTCGCTTTTGAATAGCTTGCTTGCTTGATATGCTTGATGATGATTATTTGAGAGCTTTGTATATTGTTCACCTCTTTTCCTCTTCAATCCACTTGAACGCTCGCTTCTGTGTGCTTGCTGAGATGCCTTGAAATGTTTGATATATTTGCCTTTTCCTCTTCTACCTTTTGCCTCAGTTGCCTTGTATGTTTGCAAACTTGTATGCTTGTTGAGATACCTGATATGTTGGTTACTCGATGATGAACTCTTTGAGTTCTGAGAGTTTGGGCTTCAGTTTGAGGCTTGGCTTATGGTACTGG
Source organism: Vicia faba (assembly GCA_948472305.1). Taxonomy (NCBI): domain Eukaryota; kingdom Viridiplantae; phylum Streptophyta; class Magnoliopsida; order Fabales; family Fabaceae; genus Vicia; species Vicia faba. The sequence goes on along the minus strand of OX451736.1, from coordinate 1,231,255,670 downwards.
TTCAAGGCTTATGGTTTAGGCTTGGACAGGGTAGGTGCTTTGAATGGTAAGGCCTGAAGTTTGATGCTCTGGTTTGAATATGTTAGCAGGTTTTGATGTTTTGTTACAGTTCAAGGCAGGCTTGGCTTTGAATGCAGGTTTAAGGTTTGTTGTGAGGTTTGGAGGCAGCTTGACAGTTCAGGCAGATTTGATGCTTAGGCTTGTGTTGAAAACCTGTTTAAGCTTCAGTTTGAGGCTCTTTGACTTGATGCAGGTTTAGGCTTTTGTTTCTGGTTTAGGCTATGGTATTTTGGTTGAGATTACAGGTTTGCTGGCTTCAGGCCTTTATGCAGTATCAGGTTTGAGTTGGTTTAAGCTTCTTCTGGTTTAGGCTTTTGTGAGGTTTGGAGCTTAGGCTTCAAGCTTGTTGAGGCAGTTTGTGTTTCAATGTTACAGTTTTGTTTGTGTTCTTTTTCTTGTGTTATTTCTGCCCCCTTTTTTATTGTGTTGATGACAGTTTGTTTTATATATTTTTCCTTAAGCCTCAGCCTACTGTAAGCCTATCTTCTTTTTCTCTTCTCTCTCCCTCTTGACAGATTAAACAAAGAATTTTATTGCTTAAATTTGTCCTTATGTTCTGAAAAGGTAGCTGGCCTAGGAAAATGATGACTTTTAAAATGTTGCTTGCAATAGTTGCTTTACTCTGCATATCTCTTATCTCTTTTTCCAGATTTTCTGCTTCTTTGACAGCTTTTGGGTAGCCTTTTGTACTTGTTGATGTTTTGATATCCTTTTGGCAGCTTGGACAGTTTTATTCAGTTTGCCCTTTTGATTTGGTTTAGGCGATTCAGTTTGGTTTGCCTTTGGACTTTGTTTGGCATTTTATGCAGTCTTGCTTGACAATTTTGAATCATGAACTATGCAGTTTGTTTGACCATTTTGAAATTGTGCAATATTACAACTTTGTGCATTCATACTTTTTTGCAAGCATTTCTATCCCTCTTTGTGAACCGAGAGAAATCTCGTGATTTTCAGAGAAGGCAAACTGATTCCAGCCAGTTGCTTTTAATGATGATCTTTTTTATCTGTCTTTTATTTTATCTGCTTTTGACTTTTTCTTTCTTCTTTGTTTTGCAGATGAAAATCAATGGAGCAGAAGAGGAGTAGCAGTATAGAAGATGAAGACTTAGGAATTTAGGATTCAATTTTATTTCAATTTTAATCATTGTAACCATTATTATTATAAATACTTTGTAAATAAATATTGTATTTAAATAACAATTGTAACAAATAATTAAAGATGAATGAAATCCAATTTTGATCAGTTAATTCTTTTTCCAGCTGTCTATTTAATTACTTATAAATTCTTAAATTATAATAAATGGAAATAAATCCCAATTATCCTAACTTAGAATAAATAAACAATTAATAAACACTGTGGTCAATCAATAATAAACCCGGCGTTTCAAATATCCAAAGCAATGCACAGCTAAACAACAAATGTCCACATGTCCTTTTTTCACTGATTTAATCAAAAACTGCAAACTCAATCCAAATGCTTCAGTCCAATCTCAAAGTAAACTAAAAAGAACTGTAAAATTAATTCTTTCTGAGAATGCGCGCACAAAAACCCTGATTCTTGATTAAATGTCAAAGAAGCGTCCGCCTGATCAAAACCTAAGCCAACTCAACCAAACCCTAAGCAAACTGCTTGAACTGCTTTAAAATCAATGAAAACCCTAATTTTGTCTGACTGATAAGAAAAGTTTGTTTGACCGATTCTTGAGCCAGTCTGAAAAATCAGGAAAAGCCCGAAGCTGTGATTTCTTGTGGAAAAATACGAGGGCAAATTTTGGGGTACAACACAGTGTTTTGTTAAATAGGCATATGCATTTGAATGTGATCACTACTTACAAAATAAAACGAAATTGAGAAAGGATAATTACTGATGGGTTGAAGGTGTAGGAAGATATCCTTGTGCTATTCTAGAAGAAACCCTCTGCAGCACTCATTCAGATCCTCAACAAAGCTGAAACCTTAAAGTATACATCCCAAGCGAAGTTAAATCTCAAGATCCCCAAAGGAGCCAGTGTGTTCTAAACTTTATCCCCCATCAGAGTTAAGTTTCAGAGTTCCCCTCAGAGTTTGAACTCCCGATCCCCAGCGGAGCTAGAATGTTCTAAACCTTCTTCCCCAGCGAAGTCAAATTTCCAACTATCAACCCCCGGAGGGAACCGTTCAACTTCCCCCAATTTCCCCCAGCAGGCTATCTTAAAAGTCATAGAACCAAGCAGATAACAGTTAACTTCTTGGCTTATCCCCAACTAGGATGCTTCCTCAGTAGATTGGCGTATAACCCAAGCTCCTGATTTCACCGGCCGAGTAAACATTCTCCCTACAGAGTTATTTCCCAGCAGATCAAAGATTCTCGGTCTCATTTCTCCAAACATAAGTCTCCCAGGTTTTAACCTCCCAATAGAGATTTCAGAGTTTTTCTTATTTCCCAGAAAAGTCGTGAAGGATTCCCATTCCCCGCAGAGGTTGTCAAAGCTCTTGTTAATCCCCACCAGTCACCGAGGATTTCCAATCCCCTAGCAATGGCCCCGGGATTTCCCATTCTCAACAATCACAGATCTTTAATCCCCAAGCAGTCGGCAAGGATTTCTCATCTTCAACAATCAAAGGTTTTTGAAACCTCGACATCGGTCAGAGGTTTGCTTCCCCCGACAGCAGTCAAAGATTTCATTATCAAGGATTTATTTTCCTCAGCAAGACGGCCACTCAGCTTACATGCACATTCATTACATTCATAGATCATAAAACATTAATGAGGCACAGTTCATTGCATCATACACATCATACAACATGACTTTGTGTTTTAGCTAACATTTTACCCTTTTCAGGATAAGATTAAAATGCTATTGTTAACAATTATTCTGATACAGTATGGATACACCCCAGACACGGCGGTCATTCCACTACTCATTCAGATTTCAGCAATCTGATACAGACTAGATACGCTCCAGACACAGAAGCCTTTCTATCTCTCATTTAGATTCAACTACCAAACCTCAAGTTCAGATACACTCTAGACACGGAAGTCATTCTGTCACTTGTCCAGATCCCAGTTACAATACAGATACACTCCAGACACGAAAGTCATTCTGCTACTCATACAGATCTCAATATCCGATACAGACTAGATACGCTCCAGACACGGAAGCCATTCTATCTCTCATTCAGATTCAACTACCAAACCTCAAGTTCAGATACACTCCAGACACGGAAGTCATTCTGTCACTTGTCTAGATCCCAGTTACAGTACAGATACACTCCAGACACGGAAGTCATTCTGCTACTCATACAGATCTCAATATCAGATACAGACTAGATATGCTCCAGACACGGAAGCCATTCTATCTCTCATTCAGATTCAACTACCAAACCTCAAGTTCAGATACACTCCAGACACGGAAGTCATTTTGTCACTTGTCCAGATCCCAGTTACAGTACAGATACACTCCATACACGGAAGGTATTCTGCTACTCATACAGGTCTCAGCTTCAGATACAGTCCAGATACGCGCCAGACACGGTCGCCATTCTGTCACTCATTCAGAATTTATCCCCAGCACATAGATGCTCCCTACACAGATGTTTCTCGATTACCCATTCTGAATATAGATACATTCCAGACACGGCAGTCATTCTGACATTTATTCAAGAATTAAATACAGCTACAACTCGGATACGCTCTAAACAAAGACGCCATTCCCTTGCTCTTACAAACCCAATCTCCAGATACAACTCAGATACGTTCTAGATGCGGATACCATTCTGATGTTCATTCTAATAATACTTAACAAATAAGTTTTGGATGGCATCTTTAAGCCCATCTCCAGCAAGATTCTACCGTCTCCAAAAGGCATCTTTAAGCCCATTCCCTCACCTACATTTTGACGAGTGCAAATTTACGGGCACTCTTGTGTCCAGTCCTCTTTTACCTTCAAGTTACGAAAGGCAGATTCACCAATCTAACTCTTTAGGTCCAAGAAGATTGAACAGGGGCAACTGTTGTACCCCAAAATTTGCCCTCCCATCCTTCAGGTATTCATCCTGAACTCTCAGGTTTTTCTCTTAAAAAAAGCCAATCCCTTCATTATCGTTCCTTTCCAAGCAAACAATTTACAAGAGCAAAATGGTCATTTGCAAGCTCTAAAGGCAAAGCTTTTACCTTGGAAAAATTAAATCCTAAACATTGGGAACTTTTCTCTAAAAAATGGGGTGTTTAAGAAGAAAATGGCACTTCAGAGCTTCTGAACCAACCTCCAGGCAGAAACGGTCAGAAGCTGCAAACTTGGCTCAACACATAACATTCAGTCAGAACATGGCTCTTTCAGCAGTTACACCAGCTCAGTCAGAGATGGTAAACTTGGCTCAGCACATAACATTCAGTCAGAACATGACTTTTTTCAGCAGCTACGTAAAATTTCAGTCAGAATTTGCTAGAGAAAACAACAAAGCCAAAAACTCCTTCAGAACGTACTGGGATCAGAAGATAATAGGATCAGCAGATTGGGTAAAGTACTGAAGCAGGATCACTAAGCCCATAAACTGTAAAGATAGATCAAAGGAACATACTGGAAAACTCTCAAAACTTGCTGGGACAGCAAGAGGCCAAGGTCAGAGCCCGGTTCATGTTGTTTTTGCTAAAGCAGAACTGCTGGCTCAGGTTTTAGGTAATGATGCAAAATCTCATATTACAAGATTTTTTATGTTGATAAATCTCATCATCATTTAATGCTCATTAATGCTCACAATCACTCATGAACATTCATCCAAGGGGTTTCTCCACGTGTGGCTTGGTAAACACCTTTATGCAGGTTTAGGCATGAGTCTATGCGCCACTTTTCGCCTATAGAGGTCACTTCTCCTCAATCCTTGCCTACTGTTCCAGCCTAGGCTGAAAAGCTGTCCATCATCACAACTTTTCATGAACTTCCTTCAAAAACAAGTTAACCTCTATTGCATAATATTGGCGCCCTTTAAACATTCAAAAATCCACAAAGTTTTGCCTATAAATAGGATACCATTGTCCATCACAAAGGGGAGGTAAATAAAAATCCAGAAAAAATTGCTAGAGAAGAAACAGAAAAACTCTAGTAAAAGAAAAACCTTGTGAAACTCTGCCAAAATCCCCAGTGATTCATAACTTTGAACTTCCTGTCTCCAAACTTCATTGATACTCAGTTTGCTTCTTGACTAGAGAGCACCCATACAGTTTCTGACCATACATACACATACCTTCTCCATCCACCTATTATAAAAAGAACCTGTCCAGAACACCATTAGAGCTAAAAGCTAGCTCCCACTCACAGACTTTTTTCAAACAGCCAGGTAAGCACCTGCTGACTTTCATCACGCTGCTAAGCATCATCAACTTTGCATGCCCAATAAACATATTGTAAATACCATGTTGCTGCTGTTTGCGTTCTGAAGATTTTCATACCTCAGAATGTTTAAGTAGGAAGTGAATCAGTGTAGAACCAGCCTGTGACCTTGTTGGTTCTGTTTCCTGAAACACTTTAACATTTGCTGAAGTTGTCCCAAGCATGTTTTCTGTTTTGTGGAAAAATAATAAAACTGCAAATGTTCTGGCTAATACAGGGGGAAATCAAGCTCTGACTTTGACGTCAGTACTCCTAAGGCCTATTTTGCTGTCAATAATATCAGAACTTCTGAAAATTATTGTATTTCCAGCAGGGTCAGAACTTATGACTTCCCCACTAACAAACTTTTGTATTGCAGCGCACGGGGGTCAGAACTTCTGACCTTCCCACTAACAAGTTTCTGTTTTGCAGGTGCCAGAGTCAGAAGTTCTGACTCATACAATTTCACCAAAAGGTTGATAATCCTGCAGTAGGCCTGGGTCAGAACTTCTGACTTCCTCTCAGCAGTGCGCTAGCCCTCTCTCTCTTTCTCTCTATCTTCCCTTTGTTATTTCCTTTTCTTATCTATTTTTCTCGTTGAACCACCCCATGTACAAATGTGTATCCCCGTCCCCTAAATGTTGTATTAGCGTAGGATTTTACATTTCCGCATTTTATTGCTTTCATATGCAAATGCTAGTAATTAGGATATGTATGGTAAGATAAAATCAATGAAATAGAAAATCCTAATTCAAGATAAAATCTTGCATGCAACGAAACACACTTGCACATAAACACCCCTAAGGTATCTCCACTTGGTTGCCTAAACAAATGGCCATGATATGCATGTTGAGTATCTATTGGCAAAACGAAAACAAAATAAAAGATCATAGTCCCTCGATGACGCTATCTTGGTTGCCTATACAAAATGATCTAGTCCCTCGGAAAATTGCTAAAAGATACTTAGCACAATTGCTATCATGGTCAATACGATGACCCGCGCCTGTCTCGTTTAACATCCTAATACAAGGTTGTTCACCAAATACAATGGTGAAGCAACACTGTTAAAAGGGTTAAAAACATAAGAAAGATCTTTGAGTAAAATAGGGTAAATAACTCTTAGTTATTTGGTCAAAAACTTGCAAAAAAACATCCTTGCCATTTTCAAACACACTTCACAACACAACTTCAAAAAAATTTCAAAACAACTTTCAAAACATTGAAAACTTTTCAAAAGACAAAAACACCTTTGTATACATTCAAACAAGAATCATTACAAAAGTTGCCACAACGATGGCCTCTTTTCAAAACATCTTTCAAAACCATACACAAAGCACCATTTCAAACAATTGAAAAGCAAAGCAAGTGATCTAAACAAGTAACTAAGAGCCCATGGATAACCATGGATAGAAAGGGTTCTAATACCTTCCCTTTCTATAATCTACTCCCCGAACCCAAGAAAACATCTCAAAGGTCTTTCCTGTGCTTTTTGACATTTCCTTAGGATAAAATAAAAAGTCGGTGGCGACTCTTGCTAAACCGAAACATTTGCGAACACAAACACGAAATCCCAAGTCAGTTCTCCCACCGTATCACACACTGTCATTTTCTGCACAATCTTCTTAATGTTTTTATTATCCGCTTCTTCAGTCCCATTCATCTTCGGCCGGTAAGGAGAAGAGTTGTGATGTTGTATCTTGAATTGCTCGCAGAGCTCGGTGATCATCTTATTGTTGAGATTGGTACCATTGTCCGTAATGATCCTCTCTGGTACACCATATCGACAAATCAGATTGTGCCGAATGAACCGTGCCACGACATTCTTGGTTACGGTAGCAAAGGAAGCTGCTTCAACCCACTTTGTAAAGTAATCAATAGCTACCAGGATGAAACGATGCCCGTTGGATGTTGTAGGTCTGATCTCGCCGATCATATCAATGCCCCACATTGAAAAGGCCAAGGAGATGTCAAGACGTTCAGAGGGACTGGAGGTATGTGCACCTTATCAGCATAGACTTGGCACTTGTGACATGTCCGAGAATGCTGATAACAGTCAGCTTCCATTGTGAACCAATAATATCCTGCCCGAAGGATTTTCTTTGCCATGGTATGCCCACTGGAATGAGTTCTGAAAGTACCTTCATGTAAATCTGCCATGATCCTTTCTGCTTCATTCTTATCCATGAAACACAGTAAGGTTGAATCATGGTTACGCTTGTAAAGGATGTCGTTGCTGATGAAGAACTTCGCCGCGAACCTCCTTAGAAACTTCTTGTCATTAACAGATGCACCCTCGGGGTACTCCTGAGCCTCAAGGTACCTCTTCACCTCATGATACCAGGGTTTATCTGCTACCTCTTCAGTCTCAATGTCACAGCAATGTGCAGGTTCGTCCAATCTTTCAATGATGATCCGGGGAGCCTCGTTGTCCCAATTGACTTTGAACATAGAAGACATCGTAGATAGCGCGTCTACCAACTGATTCTCCTCTCTAGGGAAGTGTTCAAAGGTTATCTCCTCAAAATGTGGAATCAACGTCAATACACGCTCCTTGTAAGGAATAAGATTTGGGTGTTTCGTATCCCACTCGCCTTTGATCTGACTGATCACGAGAGCGGAATCTCCGAATACACTCAGAAACTTAATCCTTAGGTCGATTGCTGCTCGGAGACCCATGATGCACGCTTCATACTCCGCCATGTTGTTAGTGCAGTTGAAACATAGTCGGGCGGTAAACAAAGTATGAGAGCCTTTAGGAGATATGATTACGGCGCCAATGCCATTACTCAAAGCGTTTGAAGCTCCATCAAAGTACATAGACCATCGGGATCCTTCCTCAGGTCCTTCATTCGGTCCAGGTGTCTCACAATCAGTTACCAACATGATATTCTCGTCCGGGAATTCAAAGTTCATAGACTGGTAATCATCCACCGCCTGATGTGCCAAATGGTCTGCCAACACACTTCCCTTGATTGCCTTTTGGGTCGTATATTAGATGTCATACTCAGTCAAGATCATCTGCCATCTTGCTATTCTTCCGGACAAGGCAGGCTTTTCGAAGATATACTTGATCAGATCCATCTTTGAAATCAATAGAGTAGTGTGAGTAAGCATATATTGTCTTAGCCGGTGAGCAGCCCATGCCAAAGCGCAGCAAGTTTTCTCAAGCAACGAGTATCGGGTCTCGCAGTCAGTAAACTTTTTGCTAAGGTAATAAATAGCAAGCTCTTTTCGGCCAGACTCGTCATGCTGACCCAACACACACCTCATCGAGTTGTCGAGTACTGTCAAGTATAAAATCAGAGGTCTCCCTTCAACTGGAGGCATCAGAATAGGTGGCTCTTGGAGATACTCTTTGATCCTTTCGAAAGAGGCCTGACATTCATCGTTCCAACGTACCACTTGATCTTTCTTCAGTAGCTTGAAGATTGGCTCACAAGTAGCAGTCAGGTGCGAGATGAATCGGGCAATGTAGTTTAGATGTCCCAGAAAACCTCTGACTTCTTTCTCTGTTCTAGGAGCTGGCATCTCCTGTATGGCCTTCACCTTGGCAGGATTCACTTGAATATATTTGTCGCTTACGATGAAACCCAACAGTTTACCAGATCTCACCCTGAAGGTGCACTTGTTCGGGTTTAACCTCATCTTATACAACTTCAACCTGTCAAATAACTTCTGAAGATGGTCAAGATGCTCTTCTTCAGTCTGAGATCTTGCAATCATGTCATCGACGTATACCTCAATCTCATGATGGATCATATCATGAAACAAAGAAACCATGGCACGCTGATACGTTGCCCCAGCATTCTTCAGTCCAAAAGGCATGACCTTGTAGCAAAAGGTACCCTATTGAGTAACAAAAGTGGTCTTCTCCATGTCTTTGGGAGGCATTTTAATCTGATTATAACCGGAGAAACCATCCATAAAGGAGAATACCTTGTGTTGAGCGGTGTTGTCAACCAGAACGTCGATATGAGGTAGAGGGAAGTCATCCTTGGGGCTTGCCCTGTTCAGATCCCTATAGTCAACACACATTCGAACCTTACTGTTGCACCCCAAAATTTGCCCTCCCATATTCTCCAAGAAATTGCCAAGCCAAGTCACAAAATTCCCCAAGGGTTGTACAGTGCAGGAGCCCCAATACAATCAAAACTAGGGTTTGTGTTATGATCAAGAAAAGGAAGTTTTCAAAGGCCCAATCAAGTCTTACATGCCTACAAATATGGTCAAGTATCCTCATATCAAGTTTCAAAGCATTCAGCTCAAATTGCACAGTCAAAAACCCTAATTGCACTACAGTCAACTGTAGGGGCAAAATGGTCATTTGACAGTCAAAAGTTCAAATTTTTTGTCAACATATCATTTTGAAGCCACAAACATCATTTGATCAATGCTTGATCATGATTCTCAAAATTTGGCTCAGAAATCATCAAAGATGCAAAAGTTTCCTTATTTGGACAGCTGAAAAAGTCAACTGAAATTGACCAGGGCATAACTTTCACATGGATTATCAGAAAAATTCCATCCAAAGCTCATTTTGAAGAGAAAGACATTTACTACAACTCATCTTCATACTTCAAGTCCAAGAAATGCTCTCACAAAAAGTTATCAATTTCAACATTATAGGTCATTTTCAAAAGTCAACAAAAAGGGACTTTAAGTCAAAGGCCATAACTTGAGATTGGTAAATCAAAATGACATGGGATCAAAGGCATTGGTTAGAGGACTCAAAGACCTTTCCAAAATGTCCAAGAACATGAGAAAAGCTTAAAAATTGAGCAAGTTATGCCTTGCGGAAGTTGGGAAATTTTTGGATATTTTGAAAAGTCAACTTTGATCCAAATGACCTAAAAATGCTAATGGGCCCATTTTTCTTCCATGATTCATCATTCCAAGCATATGAACGACCACTTGGCCCAAAGGGAAGTATTTTCTCATTTTTTATTTATTTATTTGAATTTTTATTTATATTAATTCATTTAAATCAGTTAAATATGTGAAAAATATATAACTTGACCTAATAAATCTTTTCATGCATGTTTTGAACTCAATATTTCGTGCTTGTACAATTATGGAAAGATTTGGCTTGATTGGATGCTAATTGATACAAAAAACATGTGAAAAAGATATGGAAAAGATCTTAAGAAATCCAATATTCAAAACAATGAATTACAAGAGATTTGATTGAAATTTTGGACCTAATACATTCACTACAAATGCTTGAACACAACCCTAATGCCCAGAGACTGGAAGCTGCGCTCAAAGGCCATTGAAGAACTTGAAAAAATTGCCAAAAAACACAATTCTGAAATCAACTTTAGAGGGCGATTCGAGACCTAATTCCTGTTCCATTAGCTTCCTTGAAGGTTCCTGAACGTGTTCCAATCAAAGACATCCATTCAAACTCCAAAAACTGGTATATCGAGCATGAACTGTACAGAAGAAAAGTCACGATCGTATTTTTAATTCTAGGCATTCTCATGGCATTCTAATCATGGATTTGTATTCCTTATGATGTTCTGATACTAACCAATGCATTTAATTGTATTTTTATGCTATACACACGATTATGCCATGATTACTTTTTAGGGTTTGCAAGCTTCAGATTGGGGCTTTTCACCCAAGGCAAAATTATGACTCCAGACCAAGACCATTCTACTCAGCACATGGAGACGAACAGGAAACACACATCGCGCTCAATTTATGAGTGCCTAAAACCTATTCGCTATTTTTTCAAAACGTCCCTAAAGCAACGCGTCTAAAACCGTTGCTCAATGTTTTATATTTCAGGGAAGGTGGAGAAGATGATTACATATCACACGCTGACTGGCTTATTCAAAATCTCGCGCGCATTTCCAAGCCATTAACTCACTTTCTTTTTTATTATTTGTTTGTCTAATATATATAAAACGCGTTTGGTTGGCACAGCTGGTCAGAGAAAACATTGGCAAGGCATATGACCTGGGTTCGAGTCCCAGGTCTTCAATATTCCCATTTATTTTTCTTCAATTAACGTTCACGTGCAGTGCTGAGATGAGGGATCATGATACACCTCCTAATCCAAGCGTCCACGCGTCTAGCATATCCAGATCAAAGGCACAGATTGGGTGAACACACTAAGCCCTAGTCCACGCACCACATGCTAGTCAGAAAAGTCAAAAAGATCAAAGCTTATTGGGCCAGAAACCTTGGGCTATACCTCCAAAATCAGGGGCAGACCCCCTTTGGTTTGCACTTTCTTTTCATTTTTTCTATTTTTTTCTATTCTTGTTTTAATTCTTATTTTTGTTTTAATTACTGTTTATTTAATTAATTATGTTTACAAAATATAAAAAAAACGTCACAAAAATCAGAAAAGATAAAATATAGTAAATAATGTTTTACTTCTAATATTTTCATAAATAATTGTATATAAATAAACTTAGTATAAATTAGGGTTCTAATATTAATTCTTTTCACAATAAAAATATAAAAAATGTAGAACTAGGTTTAATTGATAATTTTTATTCCTTTTTAATTTTTTCTTTTTTTATAATAATATTTATTTTATTTATTTCTATAATTAAAGTTGCATGTAAATTAACTTAGGTGTAAATTAGGTTAAAATTCAATATTTTTCATAATAAATTTAAAAGTCATTAGAATTAGGGTTTGCATTCAATTTTAATTTTAATTAATTCTTTTTCTATTAAATCTTAAAAAACATAAAAATACCAAAAACATTTTCTTTTTAATTTTAATTTTAATTCCTTATTAATTTAATTTTGCAAAAGGGTCCAACGCCCATGTTCTTAATTGTTTAATTTCGCATATTTATTTTGCTTAATTATGTACCTCTCCCAAAGCGCTGTAACATTTACTTCTCGCATTTTTCAATTTCTTTATTTACTCTGCTTTATTTACTTTTCTGTCAAATCGGGTCCGGTTTAATTTTGGCGATGAGGACCTGCGCCATTTGTAATAGCCTTAGATTTACTTTTTCCCGCAAATATTAACTGTTAAACAAAGCATGCAAGAATGAATGGCCCTAAATAAAATCAAGCGTAGAACACCAAAGACATGAAAAGACAAATATCTGAAAACGACACACGAATCGCACACACCACCCCTAGGGTACGCCTCACTGTTGCCTTGCCTCGAAAGGTGATCGTCGAGTAGAGGATGTCTTAGTAAGTCCTCATGATCCGGGAACCTGGCATGAGGGTAGCTTCTAAGGTGTCTTCCCATTGCTCTGGTGATCACCATGTCCCTACAAACTCGAATTGACCCGAACACCTCCAACGGTGGTGCTACCTACCTCTCAATGGTGGGATGGCACTACTTTAAAGGACATTTACACAGACGAATTCCTTAGGGTAGGTAGGTTCTCGTAGATACTTGCTCTCTTCAAAAACAAACAAAAATCTTTTCACACCGACACTTTTCAAAAGCTTTCAAAGCAATTTTTCAAACACTCTGACACAAGAGTCGATCTGAAATTTTCAAAGAAACTTTTTAAAACCCACAATTGAAAAGCAAACAAACCATTTTGAAAACACAATGAGCAAGTATCTAAGAGCCCATGGATAACCATGGATAGAAAGGGTGCTAACACCTTCCCTTTCTATAATCTACCTCCCGAACCGAGAGCAATCTCTTTAAGGAATTTTTCTGTGCTTTTGTCCTTTCCATTTGGAGAAAATAAAAGACGGTGGTGACTCTTGCTTCCGCGACATTTCGCGAACCAGCGTTAAACAGTCAGTTCCAGATCCACCGATCACAGAACTGGCGACTCTGCTGGGGATACCTTTATAAAGTGAGGTGTACCTTAGGGTTAGTTCATAACTGTGTTTTCAATTGTCTTCTTTGCTTGCTTTACTATTGTGGGTTGTATCGGAGTTATATAGATCCTAACCCGGATCTGGGGATACCCTGTTTAGGTAGCATAAGCTGTGAGGGACCTGTCCGGCGTATACCGACATGGGTGAAGCAGTGGCTACGTTGGTGTGGCGCATCGGTCTGTACCGATATCCCTCGTGTTGAAACGGGGAGAATATGGGTCTTCCAAGGAGTCATTAAGCACCAACAGACCTTAGAACCTTACATGACCCAACTTGGCCATTAGAACAGTAGCAGTATGCTACACCCATTGAGGCTAAACTCTCGTGATGGTTCTGGCCGCAAGAAAAGATTGCGATGCTGGAGTTATGACCGATTGAGGGTAGTCAATGATATTGGGATCCTCTAAGAACCCGGTTACTTTGATAGGACAGGTATGAACCAACCAACTGAAAGAGGGTAATACCTAGACCTCATGCTGGCCTAAACTCTAAGGGCTCTTTTGTGTGACTTGTGTGCCTTCGTACTTGACTACTTGCATGCTTGTTACCTGACACATGAACTACTCGCAGGTTTTGTTTATAGTCCTTAATTGGGACTCATAACAGGGTTACTAAGTCTTGCAGGTTTTGTTTGTAGTCCTTAATTGGGACTCATAACAGGGTTACTAAGCCTTGCAGGTTTTATTTAGTCCTTAATTAGGACTCATGACAGGTTTTACTTGAGTTTCTTGCAGGTGTTGGTTTATAGTCCTTAATAAGGGCTCATAACAGGGTTTATCCATATTACCCCATGCATCATGACATCATACCATTGCATACATCCTGCATAAGGACTAACCCATTTCAAGGATCTCAAGGGCTTGTGATGCAGGTCATGATAAATCCAACATCTAGCAAGGGGCAAAGAGGATTTATTTTCCTCTAGCCAAAGTTGTCAGAGGCTATGACCCACTTGATATGGTGAGCTCTGACTCTTGAAGAAGGTTCCCATAACCAAGGTTGCTTGGAAATCAAAACCAGACATGATGACTAAAGTTGTCAGGGGCTATGACCCACTGGATATGGTGAGCCTTTGACCCTTGAAGAAGGATTTTCTACAACATGGAAGTTCCTTCAATCAAGCTACCGGATTCAATACTAACAGTTTTCTTGTTTACCCCGCGAGATCCTTGAAAACATCGCATGCATATCATACATATCATTGCATTGCAGGTACCCCTTTTGACAGGTTGCTTACCCTTCTTCGCTGTTTATTTCAGCCGATCGTCATGAATCCTGAATCATCAGCTGAGCAGTCCATCAAGGCCCTCCAGGCTCAGAACGCCCAGTTCCAAGGGTTGATAATGAATTTGACCCAGGGGCAACAAGATCTGAAGGCTCTGCTCTTGAAGAAGGAAAAGAAGAAGAAGAGGACTGTTTTGTTCAGCCCTAGACGTAGATCTGGGAACACACTGCAGACTGAAACTGAGAGGACTACTCCATCTTTGAGGGAAAGCAGTCATCAAGAGGAAAGGGTTCCCAGTCCAGTGGTCTCCGACAACGAGACAGATTTCAACGACGAACAATACCCTCCTGCCGAAGACAAGTACAAACAGTTGGAGGATAGGCTGAATGCTATGGAGATCCAACAGGTACCTGGGCTGGATTTTGGAGATCTGGGTTTGTCAACTGGTGTGATTATTCCTCGGAAGTTCAAAGCACCATCCTTTACCAAGTATGACGGGGCGTCTTGTCCCAAGTTACATCTCAGGTCCTATGTTCGGAAGATTCAACCATATACGGTGGACAAGAATTTGTGGATCCACTTCTTCCAGGAGAGTCTTTCAGGGACTCATCTCGAATGGTTCTATCAGCTAGATGGGACCAAGGTTCGTAACTGGGAGGAGTTGGCTACTGCTTTCTACAAGCAGTATCAATATAATGCCGACCTTGCTCCTACGCGTACCCAACTCCAGAGTATGTCGTTAGGATCAAGTGAAGGTTTTAAAGAATATGCGCAGAAATGGAGAGATCTTGCTGGAAGGGTACAACCACCTCTGACTGATCGGGAATTTGTTGATATGTTCTTGGGGACCCTGTCTGGTTCGTTCTACAACCACCTAATTGGGAATTCGTCTGCTGGATTCACAGATCTTATCTTGACTGGAGAGCGAATAGAAGCTGGCATACGGTCTGGAAAAATTCAAGAGGCTGCACCTTCTGATAAAAAGCCTCATCATGGAAAGAAAGAATCCAATGCTGTGCACGGTAAAAAGAGACGTCATGAGGTAGGGGCAATCCAGATCTCCAATCCTGGACCTGCTCAACAAGGACAGGGGCAGCAGCGCAAGGAAAAACGACAGTACACCAAAATCAACATGTCGCTGGATCAAGCACTGCAACAAATGTTGAAGGCAGGGTTGATCACCTTAAGGGCTCCTCCGGAATCCGAACACTTCTGCTCCCAACTATCATCCCAATGATAGGTGCGCATATCATTCTGATAGCCCGGGGCATACTACGGACAACTGCTGACCTCTCAAGAACAAGATTCAAGACATGATCGACGCCGGGGAGATTCAGTTTGAAGTGCCTGAGACTCCAAACATAATCACTGCTCCGTTGACCAATCATTGAAGCCTTTTGTTTATTTGAATTTTTTTGAGTTGTATTTTCTTTGCTTATACAAACAATTAATGTCATAGCAAACTCTTTTATTCTATCAATGCATCGCATACGTCTGTTTTGGGAATTAATACAATTGTTTTCATTATGTTCAAATTTCTTTTCATATTTTTTCTGATGATCAACGCTCGATTAATAATTCTAAGCCTCTTGAGGGAGGATGACGAAAACGATACCACAATCTACAGTATGCTTTTGAACAGACCCCGCTGATGAGGTACAGGCATTGTTTCAATCCCTAAACACTGGAGTTATAAGGATGATAATCCCTCGTCAACCCCTCTGAGCCAAAGAAGTAGGAGTTTTTCTTTTCGAAATTTAAAACCCTTTATCATAACCTGGGGCAGGGTAGTTCTCTCAGTTGATCCAAGTGCATAACAAATGGCACCAAAGGAGTCCTTACAAAAAAAAGACAGTGATGGTTCCGAATGATCAATAAAGAAAGGCAGTCATTATCTTTCAAAATAAAAAAACCCATTAAGTCAAAACCCATGAAGGAGACTTACAAAACTGGGGCATCCCGCTGACTGTAATTCCAAAAAAGGAAACAGTTCAGGCAAAAAAAGAAAGGGATAACAAAAAAATCAGACAAGAAAGAGGTCTTACCAACCCTCAACAAGAAAGGAATGACCGCCTATTCAAAATAAGTTATCAACATCCGAATCATCACCGGAAAATCAGAGCAAAGACTCAAGCAAGGTCTAACGTATGATCAACTGAGTTTAGGTTTGGAGAACATCACGAAGAGCGGGTGGGTACAAATAAAATTTGAGCCTTTATCCTTTGTTTCTTAAACCGTGAACCAGGCCACGTTATAACCCTTAAAAGTCCTAGCTGAAGCATGGGTTAGTTCGAAAGCATACTGTTACAAAAGGTATCCTGACTCCTTAAGGCCTACGGTAAATACGGAGTTGACATCACGTTTTACAAACATTCACTTGTTTTATGGAAAAAAAGAATGCATTTTCAAAATCTTCGAGACAGACATAGGCTTTGCATTTTTAACATAACATTGTTTGCATATGATTTTTGTTTGAACAGCAGGAAAATTCGCACAAAGAATTTCTGGTGAACAAAAGCACTTCCAATCGAGGGGCAGACATGGCCAGTGTCTATTATCTGGGGCAATCCAATCAAGATTAGGAGAATCTCTCAAAGGCCAAATAGCCTGGGGCAAATCTCCGCCTGAGTCACTTGGGGCATTCCAGCAACAAAACTTGCACGATCAAAAATCTTCTGGTGGCATGACAAAACACTTCTAATAGGGGCAACTCCCTACATCCTGAGAGCATGGATATAGTCAAAAAGATGCTACGCAAAATCAAAGACCCGCTAGGTTGACATACCTAGGCAAAAATAAGGGCTTCCCGGCGAACCAAAAGGGTTCGGGCAAAATGAAGGGATGAAATGAAAAGAATCTGTACACCCGGCAAGTCGAAAACCTGAAAAGGCGGCTTGGGCAAAAATGGGTATCCCGGTGGACTGAAAACCCGAAAGGGCGGTCCAGGCAAAAGTTAGGGATTAAAGCATACAACTATGTCCTGTCATCTTGCCACCTGCCTACCAGAAGAAGGTTTGTCCATCAACAGCTATCAGCGCCTCACAGGTCTCCCTCTCCCCCCATAGAAACAGGGGCAATAAAGAGTGGTCTAAGCAATCTGATTGTTCTATCCTCCAAGGTATCAGGATAGGTTCCGTTGAAGAACATAACCAATACAGTCCAATACTTCCCCATGAGAGTCCAATCCAGCTTCCCCAGGAAAGTTGGAATCCATCTCCCCAAGCAGTGAGCTTATCCCCAGTATATTCTGGAAGCTTATCCCCTAGCAGAGCACGAACGCGTCGTCCGGCTTGATTCAAAGAGTTATTTCCTTAACAGGATATAACTGGGTTATCCTCAGCTAAAAGCCACGGAAAGAGCGTCCTCGACGAAATTCTTTTATCCCCAGCGAAGTCTATCAACACTTCCAGCACAACAAGGATATCCTCAGCAAGTTATCATCAACAATTCAGCAAAGCATCTCTATCTCCACAGAGTATTGCTTTCCAGCATGATCACTAGAGTATCTTTTCTCCCCGCAGAATCATCCATTTGCCAAGTTTATTCCGCAACGGAGTCATCTTCTCCTACCGGTATTCTTGCAACTATCATCCCCAGTGGAAGCAAAATCTATTCTTCAACATCAGCCTAGGAGTGACTTCCCGGCACCCGTCAAGGATTTATCTTCTTAGACAAAAATACATTCATAAACATCACATCTTCATACATTATAGCATGCATATGCATCATACTACACGAATCTCATTAATTTTGAAGACATACAGTTCATGCATCATGATTTTGCATACAATTATGTTTTGCCTTTTCAGGAAAAAGATCAATACCAAAATGATTACTATCAACTATCGCAACTCCTTCTAGATATAGTTTCAGATATGACCCAGATATGGTGACGTTCTGATACTGCTTCCAGATTTCCTTCCAGATATAGTTTCAGATGTAAACCAGACATGGTGACGTTCTGATACTGCTTCCAGATTTCCTTCCAGATATAGTTTCAGATGTAAACCAGATATGGTGACGTTCTGATACTGCTTCCAGATTTCCTTCCAGATATAGTTTCAGATGTAAACCAGATATGGTGACGTTCTGATGCTGCTTCCAGATATCCTTCTAGATATAGTTTCAGATATGACCCAGATATGGCGACGTTCTGATGCTGCTTCCAGATTTCCTTCTAGATATAGTTTCAGATGTAAACCAGATATGGTGACGTTCTGATACTGCTTCCAGATTTCCTTCCAGATATAGTTTCAGATGTAAACCAGATATGGTGACGTTCTGATGCTGCTTCCAGATTTCCTTCCAGATATAGTTTCAGATGTAAACCAGATATGGTGACGTTCTGACACTTATTCCAGTTGAAGACATTTCAAGACCTTGTCCGGTTCAGTTAAGTCGACCCTAAGATTTTCCTGATGCTTATCCAGTCAAAGGCCTTCTCTGGTTCAGTCAGATCGACCCTAAGATCTCCCTGATGCTTATCCAGTTGAAGATAGTTCAAGACCTTGTCCGGTTCAGTTAAATCGACCCTAAGATTTTCCTGATTCTTACCCAGTCAAAGGCCTTCTCTGGTTCAGTCAGATCGACCCTAAGATCTCCCTGATGCTTATCCAGTTGAAGATATTTCAAGACCTAGACCGGTTCAGTTAAGTCGACCCTAAGATTTTCCTGATACTTATCCAGTCAAAGGCCTTCTCTGGTTCAGTCAGATCGACCCTAAGATCTCCCTGATGCTTATCCAGTTGAAGATAGTTCAAGACCTTGTCCGGTTCAGTTAAATCGACCCCAAGATTTTCCTGATGCTTATCCAGTCAAAGGCCTTCTCTGGTTCAGTCAGATCGACCCTAAGATCTCCCTGATTCTTATCCCAGTAGAAGACATCCAAGATTTTTCTCAACGAGCGTTGTTGAAGTTAAAGTCGCCCAAGGTTCTCTTACCATTCATGCTAAGGCAGTAACAATCCCTGGTGCATTCATCGCCGTTTGAAGCTCCAGACTCAGCTCCTGTAACCAGACAGGACACATCTGTACCAAGCATCTAAAAACAGCTCCTGCAACGTGTCAGGTACTCATTCTTCTTTTGCAGGTATGCAGGTTCTCGCTAAGGAATCTCCTACGCGATCAACATCCAGATGGAATCTATAAGCCCATCATCCTATCCAGCAATCTCCAAATGGCATCTATAAGCCCATTCCCATCACACTGCTAACATGTGAGCGCAAATTTCTGGGCACTCTAGTGTCCAATCATCTTCTACCCTCGGATTACGAAAGGCACGTCAGCCAATCTGCATCCTCAGGTTTAAGAAGATTGAACAGGGGCAACTGTTGCACCCCAAAATTTGCCCTCCCATATTCTCCAAGAAATTGCCAAGCCAAGTCACAAAATTCCCCAAGGGTTGTACAGTGCAGGAGCCCCAATACAATCAAAACTAGGGTTTGTGTTATGATCAAGAAAAGGAAGTTTTCAAAGGCCCAATCAAGTCTTACATGCCTACAAATATGGTCAAGTATCCTCATATCAAGTTTCAAAGCATTCAGCTCAAATTGCACAGTCAAAAACCCTAATTGCACTACAGTCAACTGTAGGGGCAAAATGGTCATTTGACAGTCAAAAGTTCAAATTTTTGGTCAACATATCATTTTGAAGCCACAAACATCATTTGATCAATGCTTGATCATGATTCTCAAAATTTGGCTCAGAAATCATCAAAGATGCAAAAGTTTCCTTATTTGGACAGCTGAAAAAGTCAACTGAAATTGACCAGGGCATAACTTTCACATGGATTATCAGAAAAATTCCATCCAAAGCTCATTTTGAAGAGAAAGACATTTCCTACAACTCATCTTCATACTTCAAGTCCAATAAATGCTCTCACAAAAAGTTATCAATTTCAACATTATAGGTCATTTTCAAAAGTCAACAAAAAGGGACTTTAAGTCAAAGGCCATAACTTGAGATTGGTAAATCAAAATGACATGGGATCAAAGGCATTGGTTAGAGGACTCAAAGACCTTTCCAAAATGTCCAAGAACATGAGAAAAGCTTAAAAATTGAGCAAGTTATGCCTTGTGGAAGTTGGGAAATATTTGGATATTTTGAAAAGTCAACTTTGATCCAAATGACCTAAAAATGCTAATGGGCCCATTTTTCTTCCATGATTCATCATTCCAAGCATATGAACGACCACTTGGCCCAAAGGGAAGTATTTTCTCATTTTTTATTTATTTATTTGAATTTTTATTTATATTAATTCATTTAAATCAGTTAAATATGTGAAAAATATATAACTTGACCTAATAAATCTTTTCATGCATGTTTTGAACTCAATATTTCGTGCTTGTACAATTATGGAAAGATTTGGCTTGATTGGATGCTAATTGATACAAAAAACATGTGAAAAAGATATGGAAAAGATCTTAAGAAATCCAATATTCAAAACAATGAATTACAAGAGATTTGATTGAAATTTTGGACCTAATACATTCACTACAAATGCTTGAACACAACCCTAATGCCCAGAGACTGGAAGCTGCGCTCAAAGGCCATTGAAGAACTTGAAAAAATTGCCAAAAAACACAATTCTGAAATCAACTTTAGAGGGCGATTCGAGACCTAATTCCTGTTCCATTAGCTTCCTTGAAGGTTCCTGAACGTGTTCCAATCAAAGACATCCATTCAAACTCCAAAAACTGGTATATCGAGCATGAACTGTACAGAAGAAAAGTCACGATCGTATTTTTAATTCTAGGCATTCTCATGGCATTCTAATCATGGATTTGTATTCCTTATGATGTTCTGATACTAACCAATGCATTTAATTGTATTTTTATGCTATACACACGATTATGCCATGATTACTTTTTAGGGTTTGCAAGCTTCAGATTGGGGCTTTTCACCCAAGGCAAAATTATGACTCCAGACCAAGACCATTCTACTCAGCACATGGAGACGAACAGGAAACACACATCGCGCTCAATTTATGAGTGCCTAAAACCTATTCGCTATTTTTTCAAAACGTCCCTAAAGCAACGCGTCTAAAACCGTTGCTCAATGTTTTATATTTCAGGGAAGGTGGAGAAGATGATTACATGTCACACGCTGACTGGCTTATTCAAAATCTCGCGCGCATTTCCAAGCCATTAACTCACTTTCTTTTTTATTATTTGTTTGTCTAATATATATAAAACGCGTTTGGTTGGCACAGCTGGTCAGAGAAAACATTGGCAAGGCATATGACCTGGGTTCGAGTCCCAGGTCTTCAATATTCCCATTTATTTTTCTTCAATTAACGTTCACGTGCAGTGCTGAGATGAGGGATCATGATACACCTCCTAATCCAAGCGTCCACGCGTCTAGCATATCCAGATCAAAGGCACAGATTGGGTGAACACACTAAGCCCTAGTCCACGCACCACATGCTAGTCAGAAAAGTCAAAAAGATCAAAGCTTATTGGGCCAGAAACCTTGGGCTATACCTCCAAAATCAGGGGCAGACCCCCTTTGGTTTGCACTTTCTTTTCATTTTTTCTATTTTTTTCTATTCTTGTTTTAATTCTTATTTTTGTTTTAATTACTGTTTATTTAATTAATTATGTTTACAAAATATAAAAAAAAACGTCACAAAAATCAGAAAAGATAAAATATAGTAAATAATTTTTTACTTCTAATATTTTCATAAATAATTGTATATAAATAAACTTAGTATAAATTAGGGTTCTAATATTAATTCTTTTCACAATAAAAATATAAAAAATGTAGAACTAGGTTTAATTGATAATTTTTATTCCTTTTTAATTTTTTCTTTTTTTATAATAATATTTATTTTATTTATTTCTATAATTAAAGTTGCATGTAAATTAACTTAGGTGTAAATTAGGTTAAAATTCAATATTTTTCATAATAAATTTAAAAGTCATTAGAATTAGGGTTTGCATTCAATTTTAATTTTAATTAATTCTTTTTCTATTAAATCTTAAAAAACATAAAAATACCAAAAACATTTTCTTTTTAATTTTAATTTTAATTCCTTATTAATTTAATTTTGCAAAAGAGTCCAACGCCCATGTTCTTAATTGTTTAATTTCGCATATTTATTTTGCTTAATTATGTACCTCTCCCAAAGCGCTGTAACATTTACTTCTCGCATTTTTCAATTTCTTTATTTACTCTGCTTTATTTACTTTTCTGTCAAATTGGGTCCGGTTTAATTTTGGCGATGAGGACCCGCGCCATTTGTAATAGCCTTAGATTTACTTTTTCCCGCAAATATTAACTGTTAAACAAAGCATGCAAGAATGAATGGCCCTAAATAAAATCAAGCGTAGAACACCAAAGACATGAAAAGACAAATATCTGAAAACGACACACGAATCGCACACACCACCCCTAGGGTACGCCTCACTGTTGCCTTGCCTCGAAAGGTGATCGTCGAGTAGAGGATGTCTTAGTAAGTCCTCATGATCCGGGAACCTAGCATGAGGGTAGCTTCTAAGGTGTCTTCCCATTGCTCTGGTGATCACCATGTCCCTACAAACTCGAATTGACCCGAACACCTCCAACGGTGGTGCTACCTACCTCTCAATGGTGGGATGGCACTACTTTAAAGGACATTTACACAGACGAATTCCTTAGGGTAGGTAGGTTCTCGTAGATACTTGCTCTCTTCAAAAACAAACAAAAATCTTTTCACACCGACACTTTTCAAAAGCTTTCAAAGCAATTTTTCAAACACTCTGACACAAGAGTCGATCTGAAATTTTCAAAGAAACTTTTTAAAACCCACAATTGAAAAGCAAACAAACCATTTTGAAAACACAATGAGCAAGTATCTAAGAGCCCATGGATAACCATGGATAGAAAGGGTGCTAACACCTTCCCTTTCTATAATCTACCTCCCGAACCGAGAGCAATCTCTTTAAGGAATTTTTCTGTGCTTTTGTCCTTTCCATTTGGAGAAAATAAAAGACGGTGGCGACTCTTGCTTCCGCGACATTTCGCGAACCAGCGTTAAACAGTCAGTTCCAGATCCACCGATCACACTTACCATCCTTCTTCGGCACAAGAACCACATTGGCAACCCACTGAGGGTAAGAAGTAACTGCTAGAAAATCGGCGTCAAACTGTTTCATTACTTCAGCCTTGATTTTCTCATACATCTCTGGGCACATTCGGCGGACCTTCTGTTTCACTGGAGGATAGTCTTCCTTGGTAGGCAAGCGGTGAACCATAATATCGGTATCCAACCCAGGCATGTCTTCATAAGACCAGGCAAAGATCTCAACATAGTCACGCAGCATCTGAATCAACCGCTGCTTCACACTAAGCTCCAGATTTGCACCGATCTTGACCTCCCTCTTGTCTGTCTCTGTACCCAGATTCACTGATTCCAACGATTCTTCGTGCGGATGAATAGCCCTCTCTTCCTGGAGTAACAGTATTGCAAGTTCCCCAGGCACTTCGCAATCATCTTCACCTTCGTCTTCGGCTAAATTGATCGGATTTTCAAAGTCATAACTGGCAGTAGCAGAGTCGTTACCAGTGAGATCCAGAGTTGATGTAGACCTGTATATGTGAGTGTGTGTAAAATAGCCGTTTTGCAATATATAATAAAAGAAAGACAAGGAGCGCAAAATTTGAAATGCAAGAAACGTCCAATGCTTTTATTAATGATATATGAAAATGGAACACATAAAGCCCTCACAAATGAAGCCACGGTGCCCCGGGTAAGACACCGGGCCGTAAAGTTTAAAACATTGTCTGTTACATATTCAAAACAAAAAGTTTCATTACTGGGTAACAAAAGAAATAGGGATGAAGTCCTTTGCTGTCCAGTTTCTTGGTCCACCGTCGGTCGTAGGATAGATCCAGATGTAGAATTCAGACTCTTCCACATCGTCTTCAATGGCATTCACTCCCGAATTGCTGATGAACACGGGAGGTCTTCCGATCTGTGCATTCCAAACAGCCTTTTGAGCTTCTGCAGTGAAACCCAAACCAAACTTGTTAGTCTTCTGTGTAAAATCAGGGAGTCGGCCCCAATTCGCACACCCACCTTTCTCAACAACAGCCCGGGCATCCTTTAAGGAAGCCATCTTCATAGGAGAATCTTCACCAACAGTCTCAGCTAACGCCAGTGTCTAGGGAACCTCTTCAAAATGTTGAAACGGGGTCTCGATGAACTCCCCATCCATTTCTACATATCGGAAAGAGTTGAGGTGGCTGACCATGTACTCTTCCTCTCCTTGTACTGTCACAATCTTCCCTTTGACCGGGTACTTCAGCTTCTGGTGGAGTGTTGAGGTTACGGCCCCAGCTTTGTGGATCCATGGACGACCCAGCAAACAAGAATAAGATGGCTGAATGTCCATCACATAGAATGTAGAGTTAAAAACCTTAGAACCAACCTTGATCGGAATATCAACTTCTCCGTGCACCATCCTTTTAGACCCATCAAAGGCCCTGACGACAATGTTGCTTGGTTTCAACTCCAACCCTTCACAGTCTAACCGGTCTAGAGCTTTCTTAGGCAAGACGTTCAATGAGGAACCAATATCTACTAATACATGAGCAAGATTAGTGCCCCTGCATTCAATGGAGACATGCAGGGCATCGTTGTGATTCTTCCCCTTAGCAGTCAAGTCAGCGTCAGAGAAACCCAACCCATTATCAGCAGTCAAATTGGCCATACAGTCTTTAAACTGATCAGCTGATGTCTCTTGTGGTACGTGTGCGGTCTTCAGAAATGTAATCAGAGCCTTGGCATGGGCCTCTGAGCATAGCAACAACGACAACATAGAAATCTTGGACGGGGTTTGCCCCAGCTGTTCAACCATATTGTAGTCACTCTTTTTGATGATCTTCAGAATCTCTTCCATCTCTTGTTTAGAAGCTTCAACAGTAATCATCTTCAGTGCCTCCGTCTGGGCAGGCACATCAGAGGTGATCCCTTTGCCCCGAGTGTCAGATTACTCGGCGACAGGGGTAAGGATAGGAACTTGAACAGGAATGGTAGAGGGTACACTGGCAGGTGTAATAACAACAGGTTTTCGGGCAGTCGGCAGAGAGATATCAGGTGAGAAAAGTCTTCCGCTGCAGGTGACTTTGGAAGGTCCAACAATATTGCTGACGTCAGTATCAGCATCTAACTCTTGTTTAACTCCATGAAAATAAACATCAGCCCTGTAATGCCAAGGGACAACTTTATCAGAGGTGTATGGG
Organism: Vicia faba; assembly: GCA_948472305.1. NCBI lineage: Eukaryota > Viridiplantae > Streptophyta > Magnoliopsida > Fabales > Fabaceae > Vicia > Vicia faba. The sequence continues at coordinate 1,231,229,995 of OX451736.1, read as the reverse complement.
ATAGGCCCAGGAACAGTGATGATCAATGGTGCAGTTCTCGGAACAGATGTAATTCTAGCAGGCTTCCTCGAGGGAGCCTTGGAAGAATTTTCGAAAATGACAATGGCAACTTCTTCAGTACGAACTAAAGGAACAACAGTCTTCTCAAATAGGATTTCTTTACTATCCATCAGGCGTTGGACACATGACTTCAAGAGATGGCAACCAGTAGGTAGAACAGCACACATACGGAAACCTTCGTCACAGCCCGGAAATAAATCGGCTAGCAAAAGGGTCTTCTTCACAGTCATCAAAGGGGTAGCAATATCATTCACAGAAACCACAAACGAGTCTTCATCTATAGCATTCACTCCATGCTTGGGCATAGGAGCAGTCACAACATTAGGTCTTTCGGGCGCCTCGAACTCAATCTCCTTAGCATCAATTAAGTCTTGTATCTTATTCTTCAAAGACCAACAATCATCTGTATTATGCCCCGGGCTATCAGAGTGATAAGCACAGCGGGCATTAGGGTTATACTTTGGTGATGTAGTGTTGGGATTCTTTGGGGATTCCCTTGGAATCATTAGGTTGGTTTTCAGTAACTGTAGCAGAATTTGAGACAAAGTCATGCTGAGACGGGTGTATTGCCTTAGAGGTTTCTCGTCCTTCTGTTGATTGTTGTGCTGAGGAGCGCCAGCAGGTCTTGAAATAACAACCGCATTAACATCTTGGCGGCGTTCATGTCTATTCTGGTTTCTTGAACTATAGACAGCACTGGACTCTTTCTTAAAAGGCTTTTTCTCGGTGCTTGATGAGGCACCCTTCTGTATCTTACCAGCCTCAATCCTCTCACCGGTCATAATTAGCTCTTTAAACCCAGACGAAGAGCTTCCAATCAGGTGGTTGAAAAATGGACCAGATAAGGTCCCCAGAAACATATCAACTAGCTCCCGATCAGCCAAGGGTGGTTATACTCTTCCGGCGAGGTCTCTCCACTTCTGAGCATAATCTTTGAATCCTTCGCCCGTTCCCATTGACATACCCTGGAGTTGGGTACGCGTGGGAGCAAGGTCGGAATTGTATTGGTACTGCCTGTAGAAAGCATGGGCCAAATCTTCCCAACTGCGGATACTGACTCCATCCAACTGGTAAAACCATTCAAGCTGAGTCCCTGAGAGACTGTCTTGAAAGAAGTGGATCCATAAGTTCTTATCAGCGGTGTACGGCTGAATCTTCCTTACATATGACCGGAGGTGCAACTTCAGACAAGAAACTTCGTCATACTTAGCAAAGGTTGGTGCCTTGAACTTATGTGGAATCACTACCCCAGATGATAGACCCAGATCACCAAAGTCTAAACCAGGTACTTATTGAACTTCCATCGCACTCAACCGGTCTTCCAGTTGCTTGTATCTATCCTCGGTCGGAGGATACTGGTCTTCATCGAAGTCCGTCTCGTTGTCGGAGACCACAGGGCTAGGAGCCCTTCTCTCTTCTTGACTATCTTTCCCTCCAGATGAGGTGGTCAGATCAACTTCCTCCCGTAGCCTATTTCCAAACATGTGACATGTGTTAAACATGACTGTCCTTTTCTTCTTCTTCTTCTTCTTCTCTTTCAGAATCAGGGTCTTTAGATCTTGCTGACCCTTAGCTAGATTCATGAACAGCTCTTGGAATTGGGCATTCTGGGCCTGTAGGGCCTTGATTGCTTGCTCGGTTGATGGTTCAACAGACATGATGAGTGCTGAAATAAACAGCGAAGAAGATAAGATACCTGTAAGGGGTACCTGTTATGAAGTGTATGGGATGAAATGCGTATGATATGATTTCAAAGACAATCGGGAGATTCAAATTTGTAAACAAGAAATGAAACACACTTTTATTAGATAAACTTTGAAATTCAAATTGTTCAACAAATTGCCCTTAAGGCGTTACAAGAATGGAAATACTGAAAAGTAAATAAAATTGGAAGGGAAATAAACAAAGGACAATCACTGCTCCCATGGTCTCTTCTTGTCGGTGCGAACATAGTCGTTGAGAATCCGCTCGTTCTCCAACTGCCTAGTCAGCCTCTGAATCTTCTGCTCTTGCTCGTTAAACTTTTCTCGGTAAGCATCCCTTTCTTCTCTCAGCTGCATCCAAGACCTTTTCAGTGCCCCAATGTCAGTGGGCATGTAAGGATGGAGGATGGTAGGAAGAACCCCCTCTTCATTAGCAACTTCAACAATGATAGGAAGGACGGCTTCATATGGCATACCCAGCTTTTGGGCACAGATACGGACCCATCTGAGATATGGCTCCATCAAAAGAGAAGTCTTTGGACCCAGCTCATGTGGATCAGATCTGTGAACTCTATCCCAGGCCCTTATGAATCTGCGGCGTTGCTCGTCGCTATCCCCTTGAAAATCAAAGATGATACTAGGCATTAGCAGCTCATGAGGTCCTTCTCTTCTGGCTCGCCCAAACTAACGTAAGGCCAAGCATGGATTGTAAGAAATTCCTCCATGGGTTCCTATCAGTGGAACATTGGGGTATTCCCCACAGCGATCAATAATAGGCACCTCATCCATACCCTTGAGAGTCCAAATGATATCATTATGAGAGAGAGACATAACCCTATAGGCCCAGCCCATGCCTTCTTTGTTCTTCAGCACTGATTTGGGGAGGTGCTAAATAAACCACCTCGCTAATAATGGAGCACAGCACATCAAGGTTCCCAGATTTCGGGCAGTGCGAGCATAAAGCTGATGAAGAATGTCACCCAATAGAGTGGGTACATGATTACGAGAGATGAATATTTTCACCGCATTCACATTAACAAAGGAGTCAGGATTCGGAAACAATAACAAGCCATATATCAGAAGATCCAGAATATCTTCGAATGCCTTGAAGTCTAGACTATCCCAGAAATAATTAGCCTTACCAACCAAGAACTTAGTCAGAAAGCCCTTTGCTCCACTCCTAGTCTCCCAATTAGCCATTACCTCATCCTTGGTCATATGAAGGGCTGCAGCAATCTCTTCTGGCCTAAGGATCTTCTCCCAACTAGTAAACGGGGTCTGCTCCAGAATAGAGATACCGAGCAGATCAGATAACTCTTCTAAGGTGGGAACCAATTGGTAGTCTTGAAAAGTAAAGCAATGGTACAGCGGATCATAGAAATTGACCAAAACACTCATCATTTGCTCGTCCAATTTGGAGGTAACAAAACTGAGAAGATACCCATGTCTTCTAATGAAGGAGGTAGTATCAGGCATCTTTGCAATAAGTTCTTTAAGCATGGTGGGAACATGGACAAAGTTGATTCGGATGGTATTCCTACGCATGGGCATCATGACCTATAAAACAGAACAAAGATGAATCCCTCATGTCTTTGAAATGGGTTAGTCCAAATGCAAGATGTATGCAGTGTTATAATGTCATGATGTCATGATAGAAAGCACATCACAAGTATCCACAAACAGAAAACATGGTAAAGGCACACAAGTCACACAGAGAGCCCTTAGATTTCAGGCTGACAAGGAGCTTAGGTACTACCCTCTTTCAGTTCAGTTGGTTTAAACCTGTCCTAAAAATAGCAACTGGGTTCTAGAGGATCTCAATATCACTGACTACCCTCGATCGGTCATAATTTCAGTTTAGCAACCTTTTCTTGCGGCCGGAATCATCGCAAGAGTTTAGTCTCAATGAGTGTAGCATACTGCTACTATTTTATGGCCAAGTTGGTCAATTTAAAGGTTCTAAGGTCAGTTGGTGCTCAATGACCCCTTAGATGACCCATATTCTCCTCGTTCCAACACAAGGGATATCGGTACAATCTAAAGTGTCACACCAACGTAGCTACTGCTTCAACCGTATCGGTCTACACCGTACAGTTCCCTCACAGTTTATTGCTACTTACCTAAAGGGTATCCCCCAGATCCGGGTTAGGATCTATAGTAACTCTGATACAAGCCCAAAAATATAAAGCATACAAAGCAAACAATTGAAAACATTATGAACTATTCCTAAGGTACACCCCACTTATTAATCGTCCCCAGCAGAGTCGCCAGTTCTGTGATACAGTGGGAGAGAACTGACTGTTTTTTAGAATGTTGGTTTGCGTTTTGCGTTTGTTTTCGCAAAATGTCGCGGTAAGCAAGAGTCACCACCGTCTTTTATTTTATCCAACAAGGAAAGGAAAAAAGCACAGAAAAATTCCTTTTTAGAGATGTTTCTCGGGTCCGAGGGTAGATTATAGAAAGGGAAGGTGTTAGCACCCTTTCTATCCATGGTTATCCACGGGCTCTTAGGTACTTGCTCAAAGTGTTTTCAAAAATTGCTTTTCTTTGTGTTTGTGGGTTTGAAAGAAGTTTTTGTTTGAAAAGTGTAAGTGCGAAAAGTTTTGTTTTGTTTTGAGAGAGCAAGTACTTAAGAACCATCTACCTACTCGAAAAAGGAATCAATCTGTGCTAATTTCCTTTAGACAATGCCATCCCACTATTGATGAGTAGGTAGCATCGTCGTTGGAGTTTTAAGGGTCAATTCGATTAAGGGACGTGTGGTCACTAAAGCAATGTTAGGATGCCTTAGCGGTAACCCTAATGTCTTAGATCATTTTTCCGAGGCAACCGTTTCGAGGCAACTATGATCTTTGGACAAGAGGGTGACCTCTAAAACTTCCTATACTCAATGACCACGTTCGAAGGCAACCAAGTGAGGTGTACCCTAAGAGTGCGCATGTGCGAGTGTGTTGTTTTTTTCAGTTAATTTTATCTTTGTACATGTCATGGGTGATCTATGTTGATTTTAGGTTTTGAACGATTAATCTTGTCATGCATTCCTTATTATCAAACATCTAACAGTTTATAAGTTGCGGAAATTAAATTGCGGAAATTAAAACTAACTATTACAAGGCGTCGGGTATTTACATCGCCAAAAGCAACCCTTGAAATTAAAATGCGGAAAATAAATAAAGCGATAAAATAATTAAAATCCTAATTAAACTATTATATTCTGGGAAACAGATACAATATTGAAATGAATATGGATCGCGTGCGGGAAAATTAAATCGGGCGCATTCTAGGGTTTTGACCCTTTAATTATTAAAGAAAATATTTTTGGTTTATTTTTGAATTAAGAAAGAAATTAAATTAGGTTAAACATTAAATTAACAAATTAATTAATTAATTAATTAAAATAATATTTTTTTGGATTTTTGAGTATTTAAAGAAATAAAAATAAATCAATCAATGTTAGTAAAACCTAATTATCTAAATTAATTTTAATTATTACAAAAATATTAAAAGTTATACCTAATTAAAACTAAATTAATTGAATTAATATTTATTAACAAAAATAAAATACTGAAATTAATTTAATAAACAAAATATTTTTGGTTTTATTTTTATGAAGAAAAAAGAAATTTAATTGGTTAGTTAAATAATTAATCAAACAAATAAATAAAAGAAAATAAAAAGAAAGAAATAGAAATACTCAAGGGGGTTTTGGGCCTGATCAGGGGGTTGATTAGCAATTTTGGTGGCCCAACAATCCATTGGCCTGGCTGACTATTCTGTTTCCACGCATGCACGTTGACTTGGGCATATGGTAGGCATCCCATCTAGGCCATCAGATTTGGCCTGGGGGGCATCTGTCCACTGATTGCATGAGGGAGCGTGATGGGCTTCCATTATTGGTTTGCACCTGATTGCATAATAATACAAAGAAAAAATGTAAAGCGCTGGAGGCAGGGATCGAACCCCTGACCTCCAGCCAACAATGCCTTGAGAACGCTCCCCTTGACCACTGGACCATCACACTTTATTCGTTAGTAAAATGCAAACCGATTATAATATAACAAAAACAAATTAATGGATCAGGAAAAAAAACAAAAGCGCGCTATATTTGAAACAACCAATGGGAGGGAGACGCGTCATCGTCTTCCTCGTTGGAACCTGGTTATTTACCTGCGGATTTACATCCGCAGCTAAATCCTTATGTGTCTTCTAAACTCAATTCTAAGCCATGGAAATTGATTCCAAGACCATGGTTAAACTCGTCTAGGCCTCCTGAACACACCTATATCCATTAATGGTATCAATTTCACATGCAAACGAAACTCCCAAAAATACAAACCAAGAACCCTAGATTCGGCTAGGGGGTTATAGACCATATAAATACAATTGGCTAATGCAGAAAGCTTGCAAATTGAACAAGGATCATGAATATGCAAAGATTTTGTCAAAAAGGTGCAAGAATATGAGGATACAATTTCGAATGAAAAGCGGTTTTCAGAGAGACTTACAGCGCTTTATGGCACGTATGGAGATTGATTCTGGGTTAGTTTTGCTTCAAAGATGGTCCAGCAATTGATTCACGTTGAGCTTTGCCTTTGAATTCGCCTCTAGGAGTGATTTCAGTTTCAAGCTTTTTGCCAATTTTCTCAAGTTTGGTTTTTGTATTCTTGCAGCTTCTAACCTCTAAAACTCGTGCCTTTGCATTGTATATGTAATAAGGAGTGCATTAGGTCAAATAATAGGTCTTGAATCCTTGCACATTGATGTTTGAAGATATGATTTGATTCACCATTGATAACTTTCTTATTTTGTCCAAAATCCAATATTTTTGCACATGAAAAGCTTGATACGGATTTGATCATGTCTTTGATGATAATCAAGACCTATAACAACCAAAAAGATCCTAAGTAATCAATATTTGGATTTTATTTGATTTAAATTGATTTAAAATGAATTAATTCAATAAAAAATCAAATAAAATAGAAAAAATAATAAATGGACACAAGGCTGAAGTTAGGACACGTGTGGAGTGTGAAAAGATCAAATCAAGTGAAAAATAATGGGGCCATTTGACAAAATTTGAAGTTTTGGGGATAGTTGACTTTTGGCAATTTTGCAAAAACGCCCAACTTCAACAATGCATAACTTCTTCAATTTTGAACTTTTGGAAGTGTTCTTGGACTTTTTGGAAAGATTGAGATGTCCTATAACCAACCCTTTTGGTCTCATCTCATTTTGATGTTCCATGCTAAAGTTATAAGCTTTGGAAAAAAAGGTGTTTTTGTTGACTTTCAAAAATGACCTATAATGTCCAAATTTGTAACTTTTTATGAATGCATTTCTTGATCTTGGGGTGTGAAGATGGATTGTAGGAAATTGCATCCTTTTAAAAATGAGCTTTGGATGTGTCATTTCTCCTAAAGTATGAGAAAGTTATGCTTGGTCAAAGTTGAGTTGACTTTTCCTACAAAACCCTAATTTAGCAACTTTTGAGTCTTGATGAATTTTGAGCAATCCTTGATGAATCATGATCAACCCTTGACCAAATGATGAAATATCCTTCAAAATGAGGATGTTGACAAAAAATCTTAAAGTTTGACTGTTTATAGGTCACAGTTGACTTTTGCCCTAACACAGTCGATTTTTGGACCTCTTGAGCAATTGACTGACCAAACTTCCTCTGCAAGGCTTGAAATTTGACATGGATGAACTTGAGAAAATATTAGGACAATGGGGAGCACTTGAGGTCATTTGGATGCAAGGACCTTGATGCAACACAAAACCCTAATTTTAGGTTGACTGCCTTAGGAGATGACTTGACTGTCCAACTCTTGAGCAATCTTGAGCCATTTTGGAGATTATTCTTGCAATGTCTTGAGAAATATGAGAGGGAAAATTTTGGGGTACAAAAGTTATCATAGTCGAAAACCAAACCTTGAACTAGCATTTCATGTGGGCCATCCCTTCAGGCATAACCAAATTGTCTCAGAGCCAAGCAATGGTTGTAGGTGATGCCTCCCCTAATGCCAAGTAGAGGGACATTAGGGAATTCTCCATAACGGTCAATGATGATGACATTCTCTTTTGATCAAGAACACCAATGAATGTCTGAATGCGTAAGAGTCATCAATCGTTGTGACCACCTCAAACCTTGCTCATTCTTCAAAACTGATTGGGGAAGATGAGAAATAAACCATCTTTCCAATAGAGGAGTGAAACACATGAGAACACCTCTTTTCCTCATTGTACGAGTGTGAAAAGAGTGGAGGATATCCCCAAGCAATGTAGGCACCGGGTTGCGAGTCATGAAGATTTTGACAGCGCTCACATCTATAAGTTGGTCAGGATTAGGGAACAAGACCATCCCATAGATGAGAAGAGCTACAATCTCCTCAAAAGCTTGCAAGTCTAGAGAATTCCAACAGCTTTGGGCCTTCTCAAACAGAAACTTTGACAGGAAGCCTTTGACACCACTTCTAGTTTCCCAATGTGTAGTGACATCAGAGGAGTGCAAGTGTAAGGCTTGAACAATCTCTTCTGGCTTTGGATCTCTTTCTGTACCGTTGAAGGGTAGTTGATTGAGAATAGGAATCCTCAAGAGTTGAGAAAATTCCTCCAAAGTAGGCACAAGTTGGTAGTCAGGAAATGTGAAGCAATGATGCAAAGGGTCAAAGAACTGGAAGAGAACTTTCAGCATATCCTCCTCAGTGTTGGCAGTGACTAAGTTGAGTAGACGACCATGTCTCTCGGTGAATGGAGAATTTTCACGAATCCTTGAAGCTAGCTCCTTGATTTGAGGAGGAATTCTTACAAGGTTGATTTGGACAGTTTTCCTGCGAAGTTAATCCATAACCTACAAAACATGAACAAAGATGAAAATCCAAAATCCTTGAAATGGTTGGTGGATGCATATGATGCTTCATGATGTCCATGATGTTATGCACAGGTATATATGTACAAACAAATCACACAAGTTCCTAGTTTAGGCTTGCATGGGGTTTCATAGGTAAGTACCCTCTTGAAGTTTAGATGGCTCAACCTGTCCTAGAAATAGTAACCGGGTTTTAAGGAGCTCAATATCACTGGATTGTTTCCTTGTTCATTGTTTCAATTCATCCTCTTTACTGGCGACCGAAATATTCCAAGGAACCAACCCTCAATGAGTGTAGTATCGAGTATCTACTAACTTCGGACTGCACCAAAGCCGGTCATCTCACTACATCCTAAAAAGGCCAAGTTGGTCAAGTAAAGGTTCTAAAATTCCATTAGTGCTTCATGACATCACTCAACGGCCCCGTATTCTCTTTGATTAACTCAAAGGCTACCGGTACCCACAAATATGTCGCACTAATATAGCTATTGCTTAGACCATGTCGGTATACCCCACACAGTTTCCACAACGTATTGCTATTTACCTATGAATGTTTCCCAAATCCGGGTAGAGGACTCAAACCCAAACAATAGGACCAAAGTGTAAAGCAAACAAGTCAAGAAAGATAAGCATGTAAAGGTGATCTAAAACCCTAAGGTAACCCCACTTTTATAATTTTCCCCAACAGAGTCGCCAGTTTTGTGATGCGGTGGGAGAACTGACTTGAGGTTTTGCGTTTGTGTTCGTAAATGTTGCGGTTAGCAAGAGTCGCCACCGACTTTTCTTTTATCCAAAAGGAAAGGTAAAAAAGCACAGGAAAGACCTTTGAGATTGTTTTTGAGTTCGGGGGGGTAGATTATGAAAAGGGAAGGTGCTAGCACCCTTTTCATCCATGGTTTTCCATGAGCTCTTAGTTACTTGTTTTAGATTACTTGCTTTTCTTTGACAATTGTTTGAAATGGTGATTTGTGTGGTTTTGAAAGTATTTTGAAAAGAGGCCTTTGTTTAGGCAATCTTTGTAATGATTCTTGTTTGTAAGAATGTATACAAAGATGTTTGTCTTTTGAAAAATGTTTCAATGTTTTGAAAGTTGTTTGGAAATTGTTTTGAAATGTGTGTGTTTGTTTGAAAATAGCAAGGATTGTTTTGAAATGATCAAGTAACTAGAAGCATCTACCTACTCAAAAGTCTTTCTTGCACATTTTTATTCCTTTGATGTTGTTGGCCTACCATTATTTTGGTAGATAACCCTATCTTTGGATGTTAAACGGGACGGGCGTGGGTCATCGTATAACCATGATAACAATATTGCCAAGTATCTTAGAAAGTTTTGAGGGACTAAGATCATCTTTGTTTAGGCAACCAAGATAGAATCATCGAGGGACTATGATCTTTTTGTTTGTATTGTTTTGCCAAGATACCTAGCATGCATACCATGGCCATTTTGTTTAGGCAACCAAGTGGGTGAAACCCTAGAGGTGCTTGTGTGCAAGGTGTTGTCATTTTTCATGCATTTTGTTTGTCTTGAATTAGGTCATGCTATTTGTTTGATTTTGTCTTATCATACAAACCCTAGTTTTAACTAAACATGCATATAATGCGATAAATTGTGTAAAGTAAATCTAAACTATTACAACAATATTATGGGGATGGGGATACAAGTTTTGAATGGGGATATTTTCACAAAATAAAACCCTAATTCACTATTGCAACCCAATTGAATTTATTGTACAATAAATAAATAAGCAATTATTTAAATATGCAATAAAATATAAATATGCAAAAAAATGTTTTGTAATTATTTTATGTATGAGAAAATAAAATTATCTAAGTCCTAAAAATAAGAAAAAAAATTGTTATTATTTTTGAAAGGGGAAACCCTAATTTTGTTTTAAAAGAAAATATTGTTTTCTAATATTTATTTATTCATTTTTGTTTCAAGAAAAATAATAATAATATTATATACCAATAGTGAAAATTAAATATATATGGAAAATAAATATTTAATATGTATAAAATAATAAAATAAAATATTTAAGTATTTTTCTATTATTTACAAGTTTATTTAAGAAAATAAAGTATATTATTACTAATAAACTACTTTTTATGCTAAAAAAATAATAAATAAAATAAAATAAAATGCAAAAAATAAAGAAAATATTTTTCAAGATTTTTTCATGTTCAGAAAAATAAATAAAAGCAATAAATATAAAAGAAATGAAAAATATGCAAAATATAAAAAATGGGCCAAGGGGGTGCAAAAAGGAAACAGGGGGGTGTAAAAAGTAGGACAAACAGGCCCAAGGCGCGCCAGGCCCGGGACCTGTCGTCCCTGTCCTCCAGCCAGAACAAACGCGCGCGCTCTGCCTTTAAATCCTGTTCTTGCTCATGCTTGCATAAAATCAAAAATTCATAACCAAAAAAGATAGCTCATGAACTCACGATTCCAATGATATAAAGAACATGACCTAACTCTAAAAGACCAAGGAGAATTTTAATGGCCCTAATTTCTGACCAAATTTTTTCATGAACTTCAAGCTTCAAATTCTCACTACTCAGTTAATATAAATAAGAACTATGCATATGTACAGCTCAAGCATGTTAAGGACTACATCTTTGCTTCACAAATCGTGACCTAAGGATGCCTAAATAGAGAGATAGAAACTTGAAAAATACCTTGTTCAGTTGAGTTTGGATATGGAAATGTGGGAACTTTGAGTGAGGCCTAAAGATCTTGTGAGCTTCCTTGAAGTTCCCTCAAGCTTCTCCAATGCTCAGTTGGCCTTGTAGATGCTTGAATCTTGCTGCACGAGTCAACCTGCAAACCTTCAAAATGAAAATGGTGAAGCTTGAAACAGGGCACACAGTTGCAAGACAAGGGCCTGGACAGTTTAGGTGTGATGTATGGAAGGTGTTTCAAGGGTTGAATTAAGAAACGCACGAGCCAATATTTATTTGGCTTGAGATTTGCAGAGACTGTCCTATTTGGGCAGAAAATGGTGTTTTTTGTGTTTGAGGGTGTCTTAGATGTTAGAAATTCGTGCTCAGGCTTGTTAAAAGGTTCTGAGGTTGTTTAAAATGAAGCTAAGGCTTGCCTTTATCAGATACACAAGTTGTATTGACTTTTGCCAAATTGCTTGCTTTTGAAGAAAAGTTGGAAGTAACAATACAAAAGCTTGTACTTGCTAGTTCCTTAGCTGATGAGAGTTGGTAAACTTTTCCTGATAACTGTGGATCTTGTTTGCAACAATAGATCAGGTCCATGGCTCAAGAAATGCAAAGTTTGCAAAAGTATGCTTTATGAAAATGGTATTGAGAACTTTATGCCATAAATGGAATAATTCTTTGTGCAAAGCTCCATAGGTCAGAATAAAGCCATTTTCCAATGTGTTAGCATTCAATTATGGAGTGTATAAAGGATTAGGACCTATAAAACCAAGTACAATCATGTTTGAAACTGATTTGCAACTTGTAACATTGTGAAAATACCTTGCACAAAAGTGATAAATTGCCATTTTCATTTCTTCGATTCTCCCTAACCATAAATGATCTTGGAGAGTTCTTGGACATTTTGGAAAGATTGTAACATGCTCTACAATACATCTTTCAAATGAACTTTTAGATACCTCTTGTAACTAGGTGAAAAGTTTCCATGAAGTTAGGACAAAAATCTGCCTAAACTAGGGCAAAATTTCACTAAGTTAAAAAGTTTATGGATCCCTATTCACAAAATCATAACTTGAGATCCAAGCATCTTTTGGGAAAACTTTGTAAATCAAAGTTGTAGATTTCATGGAGGACTACAAATTTCGTGTTGGAAGTTTTCTTTGAATCCAATTGCATCAAGGTGAAAAAGTTGGGGAAAGTTGGGAAAAAATAAGAAATTTTCATAACTTAGAAAAATTCTAAGTTATGAAAAAATTTCAAATCAAAACCCTAATTTGTAAAATTGGTTTTCTTGGTCAACAAGTTTTACATTTTGACATATCTTGATGAATTATGACCCTTGGCACTTGATTTTGACCAAAAAGTCAAAGTTTGACTTTTCAGTGCACAGTTGACTTTTGATCAGTTGATTGGAAAATTCATTTGTCAATCCTATGCATTTGAGATCTTTTGAACAATGTGATTTGGCCAAGATGATGCCATTGAGTCCTTGAAATCATGCTTGAACCCAATTGGTCATTGGCTAGGTCAAAAATCAGAAATTGCCCTTTCTCAGTCAAAACCCTAATTTTGACCATTTTGCCCTTTTGATGATCTGATCAAATTTCTTGAGGAGTTGTGATCCAAACTTGATCAAATGGTACATAGGAGCCTATAATGTTGTTGTGGATCAAAAATTATGAAGTTTGACTGTAAATTGGCCATGGTTGACTTTTTCCCCAATACAACTGATTTTTAGGTCAAATGTCCAATTGACTAGGCAAAAATGTGATTTAAGGCTTGAAACTTGGTATGGGCAATCTTAGGGATCCAAGATGGTGTATGAAGGTCACATGAAGCATTTATGGTCCAAAATTCCTTGTGCAAACTCAAACCCTAATTTCAGGTCATCAGTGCAAGAGGAGGTGTTGAGCTGAGCAAACCCTAATCGTGGTCTTGAGTCTAAGAAGTCTTGTGAGGGAAAATCTTGATAAAATGAGAGGGAAAATTTTAGGGTACAACAATTTTTCATAATTTTTTTAGATTCTTTGGACTAAAAATGAATTTTCTATGATTTTTTGAAATTTAAAACAATTAAAATATAAAAAATCAGAAAAAAGAAAATAAAAGAAAAAGATGTGGACCATTGGATGAGAGTCAAAACGCGTTAGTAATCAAATCCAAAGGATCTGGCGCGTTGTGCATATCATAGTCTTTACTGAATAAAGCACTTAATCAAATATAAAATCAGAAATTCAAAAAATACAAATGGGACGCTTTCATTGGTTAGAAGGTGACACGTTGGTCATCTTCAACCTCCAGCCTCACGAATTACAGGTCTCTCAAACTGTAAAATCAGAAGCTCAGACCTATGCCATTCGCTTCGTCTCTTCAAGACGAAGACAACCATACCCTCGCGCCATATTTACATAAACTGTAACTCAAGCAATTTAGAGAGAAAGTTTTGAAAGGGGATTTGAAAATTCATGGTCAAAACGTGCTTCCAGATAAAAGTAAGTGTTGCAACTAGAACCAGGGCAATGAGAGCAACACAATGATACCAAAGTTTTGAAGAATTGATGAAGGAATCTACCTATTGAAGTTGAGTTGCAGAGCTCTGAAACTGGACTTCTATGGAGCAATGTAGGGCACGAATCTTGAATGTAATTATATGGTTAGGTTCAGGGAAGATCATGGAAGGTGAATTAATGGAAAAAATGGATTGAAAAAGGCTTGAGGATAGGATTCGAAGTAGCTGAATTCTGAGTTGTGAAGCAAGTTTGGCAGGGTGATTCTGGCTATCTAAGCTTAGGAAATTGAATGGGGGATGACCCTCTATTTATAGGGAATCAAATGGGATGCTCAAGCGTGTGGAATGATGCAAATTAGAGGGAAATCGTGTGAACTTGATACACGAGCAAAGTGTGATCTGATTTGCATCAAAACTCATCAAATCCTTGTGTTTCAAGGCTCTAATCCACTTTGGCAACTTGGTTAAACATGTTTAGATCATAAACGCATGCTAATTTGATGTTTAAAGGCCAGAACATGGATTTCAAATTCTGACTTATGATGAAACTTCAGTTTCAAGTTACCAAGTTCATTCCAATGGCATTTCCACCTCAGGGGGTCTTAGGACAAAATTCTTGATGCTTTGGAAAGATGAGGTAACAAGCTTTGCAATGGAAAAAGAATGGAATCAAATGTAGGCTTGAGCTGAAAATTACATGGAGTCAAAGTTGAAGAAAAATAGTTGACTTTCCATACTTAGAAATATTTCAAATTCTTCTTTAAAAATGACCCATAATCTCTTGTATCCAAACATGGCCTTGAACTTAGAATTTGCTCTTGACCAAAAAAGATGGAATAAAGTAGACCTCTTGAATGACATTTTGAAATTTGAACCACTCAAAATCTCCAAAAATTGAGCAAGTTATGACTTGTTGAAGTTGGCCAAAAATCATGAAATAACCTATAATCTTTTGCATTCTTAAGGCAACTTCCATCCATTTTCTCACTCTGCACATAAAAGAAGGCATGAAGTACACATCTTTAAGATCATCATGAAAAAATAATGGGTTTAAGGTGATAGAAATTGACCAAGTTATGATCATTTGAAGTCACATATGGAAAATTGGGGATTCATCCGGGTGACTTGTAACCTTTCTTCTTCATTAAGTTCCTTCCACATGAAAACTCTTTGGAACTTTTGAAGTGATTTGTTGGTAACTCTTTGAAGAGAAGAATGCCTTTGGAACCACTCAAAAATACCACAAGATGGGCAATATATGTCCCTTTGAAGTCCAAAACCCTAGCCTCTAGATCAAGAGAATGCTTGGTGGAACTTTGCCAAGTTTGAAAAAACTTTTTGTGCCAATATTCTTCCTTTGTGAATAGAATTTGTTGAGGATGATGATGAGGACTCATGGCCACCAAAACCACTTCCATACCAACTTCGAAACAACTTCATTGGTGAGGTTTGAATCTCTCAAGTTTTGACTAGGGCATGGAAATAAACTCATGAACCCATGATGCAACTTGCTAAACCTCATTGCCTTCACCTACATTATTAACAAGTAAGACAAACAAATATTGTATTTTTAATTTAGAGAAAAATATCAAAACAAAATATCCATGTTCACCAAAGAAAATAAGTCAAGGTGCTTGGTAACTCCTCAAAGAGCAAGGTTAAAGATGGGGAGAGGAACCAAGAAGCCCTAATGTGATTTTGTGGTGATTGAAACAATATGGTATGATGAAAGTATCTTAGGGGCAAAAATTGGGGTACAATAATGTACACGTCCTCTAGCGTGACGGTACATTCACCTATTGGCAGATGAAATGTGTGGGTCTCTGGTCTCCACCTCTCCAACATTGCAAGTATGAACTTTGAATCAATGGTGCAGTTGGAGATCTTTATAACATTTCTGAAACCTGCATATTTGAGGTAGGGTACAATCAACGGGTCAGGAGCAAGGTAGTTGTGTGACCGGATTCTGAATCTTTTAGTATCCTAAGTTAAGAATGTAAAAAGTGTAAGAGTCCATAAGATGTATAAAGAATTAATAGAAGTATGAAAAATGTATAAGTATACAAGAAACTTATAAACGCTGCAATGTTGTCCCTTGTGCCTCTGTGAGAATCGCCCGTTGTGAGCAGAGCCATTGTTAAAATTGTATGAGATTATGAAAGATATTGTAGCAAAGAGTGAGATTATTGTGGATGCAGTAGAAGTATGTGAGGCTCTATATTTATAGAGTAAGTGAGGTGGTTGGTGGATGCATGCATGCATGATAAGTGTCACTCTTGCAGTGTAGGTGCAGGCTAGGTGGAAGCCTTGGGAAAGGCATCTTTGCATGCATGTATTACGATAGGACATGTAGGGAGGCACCATTGGACTTGGAAAATGAGTACAAAAAAGAAAGGTGTCGCTATCCCTGTTGGCGAATAAGAGGTGGCATGGGTTGCAGTATAAGTGTAGGCCAGGTGACAGCCTTGGGGAAGACATCTCTGCATGCATGTAATACGATTGGACATGTAGGGAGGCACCATTGGACTTGGCGAATGAGTACAAAAATGAAAGGTGTCGCCATCCCTGTTGGAGAATAAGAGGTGGCATGGGTTGCAGTATAGGTGCAGGCTAGGTGACAGCCTTGGGGAAGGCATCTCTGCATACATGTAATACAATTGGACATGTAGGGAGGTGCCATTAGACTTGGCGAATGAGTATAAAAATGAAAGGTGTCGCCATCCCTGTTGGCGAATAAGAGGTGTCATGGGTTGCAGTATAGGTGCATGCTAGGTGACAACCTCGGGGAAGGCATCTCTGCATGCATGTAATACGATTGGACATGTAGGGAGGCGCCATTGGACTTGGCGAATGAGTACAAAAATGAAAGGTGTCGCCATCCCTGTTGGCGAATAAGAGGTGGCATGGGTAGTAGTGTAGGTGTCGGCTAGGTTACAGCCTTGGGGAAGGCATCTTTGCATGCATGTATTACAATTGGACATCCCAGTTGGCGAGTTAGAGGTTGCTTACTGTTGTTTTATTCAAATTCAGTACAACCTATTTAATCCTACATTTATCAAAACACTTCTACACTCAATCACTTAAACACTCGAACACTCAAAGACTCAAAAACTCAAACACTTAAACCTCCAAACAATCAAACCTCTAAACCTTCAAACATTCAAACACAATGGCCTCTACACCATAATAATGTGATCAGTGCATATTTCAACTGTGAGACATACATTTGTCCCACCTTTGGGTTTTTGTTTAGAGACACTGAGAACATCCAATTTTGTTTAAACAGGAAAGACAATTTCTTGTATTTCAAAAAACGATTGGAGGCCAAACTTGGACGAGGTTCCGTGACACAAATCTTTTATCAGAATCCTGTTTTTTTTGTAGCAACCAAATAATATTTTATAAGGTTGAGGTTCAAGATGATGAGGACCTTCAGAATATGTTTCCCAGTCATGAGTATTCTGGGTACGACTCTACTGAGTTGTACATTGTGCTGCGAGAGCCTCAGCTGTCACAAGTGGTTGATCCTCTCGAGGCCGAACAAGCAGAAGTAGATGTTGTTGACGAAGAAGAAGAAAATGATGAGTTAGAGTTTGACGACATGGTCAATGATGATTCTGAATACGATGGGATACCTGGTATACCTTCGAACGAGATCTACACACCACCTCCACACATGACAAACTTCAACATGGGTGGAGATGAACCGTCATCTGATTTATTTTTCAATGTGTATATGCAGTCGGATGAAAACTTAAAAGAGAAATACAAATTTCGTAATAGAGAAGAATGTATCCGAGCCATAAAAAAGTTTCACATGCTCAACTCGGTCGATTTAAGGTAGATCGTGTAAATTCAGAAAGGTACAAGATCAAGTGTATCCACCCGGATTGTATGTTCAAGCTCAGTGCATCATACAGATTAAGAGGTGATTGTTGGTTCATAGGTTCTATGTCCACCCACACGTGTGTCATTTCTACTCAATCATAGGATCATATGAAACTAAATTATGATATCATATGTCAAGAAATCCTACCCCTCGTCAGCAACTATCCATCATTGAAGGTGAAAACCATAATCTCTCACATCACTACGGTATTTAACTATACTCCGTTATACCGAAAGGCGTGGTTAGCAAAGACCAAGGCGATTTAAAAGGTATATGGAAACTGGGAGGAGTCATACAAAGAACTTCCTCGCTACCTGAATGCACTTCAGACTTAATCTCTGGGTACTATTTACATTCTGGAAGAATTGTCGGCATACGCCCCAGATGGTAGTCAAATCACCGAAAATGGAATATTTAGTCGAGTGTTCTGAGCTTTTCAACCTTGCATCACATGGTTTGCGTCATGCAAACAAATTATTAAAATTGATAGGACTTGGTTGTATGGGAAATACAAAGGCATGCTACTGATAGTAGTTGCACAAGATGGCAACAACAACATTTTCCCAATTGCCTTTGCCCTAGTCGAGGGAGAGACTGGTGGTGCTTGGAGCTTATTTCTCAAGAATATATGAACACACGTAGCTCCTCAACCAGATCTATGTTTGATCTCTGATAGACATGCATCTATTGAGAATGCATACAACAATCCTGCAAACGGTTGGCATGACCCTCCTTCTACGCATGTCTATTGCATTAGACATATCGTCCAAAATTTCACGAGGGAGATCAAAGACAAAGCTCTTAGGAAAGCGGTCATGAATGTAGGGTATGCATTGACACAACCTATGTTCAAATATTATCGCAAAGAGATCCGATTGTCAAATTCGGACGCCAGTAGGTGGATCGATAACATTCTGGTTGAGAAATGGACTATGTCATACGATAATGGACAACGATGGGGCCACATGACAACAAATCTGATTGAATCCATGAACTGGGTATTCAAAGGCATACGAAACCTCCCTGTAACTGCTTTGGTTAAATCAACATATTTTAGGATGGCTTCGTTGTTTGCAAAAAGAGGTGAAATATGGAATATTGTGTTGCAATCGGGACAACTATGGAGTGAAAGCTGCATGAAGTATATTAAGGCAGAAAGTGCCAAAGCCAACACCTATCTGGTTATACGGTTCGACCGACACATCCACAACTTCATTGTCAAAGAGACAATCAACCACAACGAGGGGCTGCCAAGACAAGAGTATAAGGTTATACTACCTTCTCGTTGGTGCGATTGTGGCAAGTTTCAAGCCTTTCGTATGCCTTGATCTCATGTCATTGTTGTGTGTTCCTATACTCATCAAGACGCATTACAACTTCTGTCTCCCATTTATAAGTCTGAAACCTTGCTCAACGTTTACAACAAAAGCTTCCCTTTGGTAGCAAAACCTGATTATTGGCCTGCATACAACGGCGAAATAGTATGGCACAATAACCAAATGCGAAGGAATAAAAAGGGTCGTCCCAAAAGCAAGCATATCACAACTGAAATGGACTCCCTTGACAAGCTGGAAAGAAAGTGTGGTTTATATCGTCAGGTCGGACACAATCGCAAAAATTGTCCGACTCGGGCTACTAGCTCAACCACATAAAAATTGTATTACAAAACATCTTTACTTTTTTAAGTTATAAACATTATGGTTTTTCATTAAGATAATTTTTACAACAAACCTTGCGCAAACAACAAATAAAACACGATAAACCGTCTACAAAATTACAACCATTAAAATAATTTCATCTGACCCATGCATCATCAACATTACGTCGCTGTTTGTTTTGACTTCCTCCAACCAAAAATTAGGTCTTCCTGTTGCAAGTGAGGTGGTTGTTCTTCTTCGCTGGATCCTTCTAATTTGCTCCCCATCCTTGACGTCTCCCTCTAGCCATCGCATCAACTCTCTCCTCAGACGCTCCATGGAATGAATGTGCCAAAATTTCATTTTAATCATAGGTTTGGTGGCCGAGAAAATAACATAACCATCTCTGGTAAAAATCATGGGCGATGTCATTACGCAAATAACAGAGAAAAATAATAATAATACAGTGCGAGAAAGTGTGAAGAACGAAGGAGAAACGGACGAATTATTTATAAAAAATGCATTTTTCCCTAGGTGCCAAGTGAGATGGCGTCTCCCTTCATTTTTAGAGTGCATGCGCTATCTCACTTGGCTAAAATAGAGTGCATGCGCCAAGTGAGATGACGTCTAGGGAAAATGGGCAAGTGCATGCGCCATTTCACTTGGTTCCTCCCTTATGAGGTTTTCTGAAACATGGTTATTTGCGTAATTTTCTCCGAAACATGATTATTTGCGGGAAAAATTTCAATACCTGATTATTACAAAAAAAAATTCAAGATTTGACTATCAAAAATACAAACGTGGTTCTTCTTAATTTAACCACTTAATTCAAAATGATGGCTCACGGTAATTTAGTGCTCCCTCGTGAGCCAACTCTCATATGTTTCGGGACTCGGTACATAAATGATTGAAATTAGAACTATCCTAAAAGTTTCCATTCTATTTTTACTTTTATAAAAGAGAAGTGTTTGATAAAGCTTTTTCTTCTCTCTTGAACTTTAGGCTTTTCAATGGAAAGAGAATTACAGTACATCTTATGCCTCGGGCTATAATTGCCAATAACTCCTTGTCTTCTGCACTTAATTTGAGACAAAAACCAGGTAATGGTGAAGGTTTTGTATAATAGTAAGAGAATTTTTTAATATATTTTAAGTGTTTTTTAGGCATCAGCGTGAATTTCCAAAAATGTTTTTAAGAATTGGAAATGTATCTCTGATATATATTCTATTATAAAAAAAAACATACAAATCAGAAACTACACTTACGGTTTCCAAACCGATGTTGTATTTCCAATTACACTCTGAATGAACTTAATAATAACACTGTGAGTATCCATACTCTACCACGTTGATACGAATCGGAAATACAACATCGGTTTCATCTCGTAAGTGTATTTTCAGTTTGTATTTTGACATATATTTGCGCCACCTCTTCCCCTTTCTCATTTGCTGCAAACACAAACAAAACAAAACCTCTCAAAATCTCATTGTTCCAAAATACTCATTGTTTCAAAACCCATCAATTTATCGCAACACATAAGAAAATCATCAAGCATAATCAGAATCAACCAAGTAGAATAAATTGTTATAAGTTGTTTTTGAGCATTATTGAGTTTTTTTTTACATACAAATTGTGTTTTGGGTAGTAAAATGTAGTTTTTTTTAGTTCTTTCAATATTTGAAGTCAATACGGAAGTGTTAGTCATGTCTTTTTGACGATCAATGCCTATTTTTTGGTCCCAATTGGGCGTCAGCTTCGTCATTGGCGTACCTGTTAAGTTGCAGGTCGTACTGGAAGTGTATTTTTGATTTTGTTCTTGGCCAAAACTGGAAGTATACTTCCGGTTATGCATCAGACAATTTTTTCCCTATTTTTGTACAAGAGTGTTATTGTTTAATACTTGATTCGTTTATTCTACATATATTATGAGTGAGAGGCAATCCATATTGTGACATGGGAGACTTTCACATCATTGCTTTCGTGCGTAGGGAAAGGACTCGGGCTTTTCAGGCTCCTAGGCAGGTTGTGTCGAATGCGCCCATTGCTGATGGTGTTTCTACTTCCACTCTGTCGACCAGCAGGCGAGAGTCTCCTGTACATCCATCTCTGCCTCCGTCATCCCGCAGACGTACATCCTCACCGCAAGTATCCAGACCAGGAGAGACATCTGGTTCTCACCCGCAGACTACACCATATTCAACCCATACCTCTCCACCTCCTTCCTCCCACGGACGCCCTATGGTTTTTGAGACAGGAGAGTCTTCTTCATTCCAGCCGACACCTGCTCCTACCCAGTCTACACCGGTTCCCATTCAGCAAACAACAGAGGCCACCAGACTGCACTGGTGGTCCATCTACAACCTGCATCAGAGGCCCATCCACAACCTACACTAGAGGAAACACCAGAGGCAGCAGCACCAGAGGCGACACTAGAGGCGCCCCAGGCCTTTAGAGGAGGACCTACTGATTTGTCATTACTGTCGTTATATCCAAATCATGTTGCCAGACACTTATGGGATAGAGAGGTAAATATTTCATTTAAAAATTGTTACGTCTTGTGTTACCTTTTTTTTTGCTAAGTATTGTATTCATTTAAGTCTTGGGTGTTTATCTATGCATGGAGGACCGCGATCCACTCAAGATAATTAACCATACTAGGAAGATCAGTCGCCTGGTACCACTAGGGATGGCAGGCAGACCCAAACCTGTGGGAGCCACATGCACCCGAACCTGAGTCAATGGGTGAAAACCTGAGTTAAATAGATTCAGGTTCGGGTACCACCCGATATTTCGGGTGCGGATTTAGATTCACTCAAACCTGCACCCAAAACCTGAAACCACACTCGCTTAGACATTAAATTATATAAGTACCTCTAAATATATAAAAGTGTAAAAATTTAAGACCTTAATTTTAATTGTAAGGTTATCAAACTTGATGGAAAATTGTAATTTAGTTCTTTAATTTCTTTGAGAGACCTTGATGGAATTCTTGTGTTTCAAATTTCAATGTTGTTGTTGTATTTTTGTGTTTTTGCTGCGAGTTCGGGTTTGGGTGGAAAAATATGAATCCAACGGGTGTGGGTGTGGGCGTTACTTTGCCGCTTGAATAGCCTTTGGGTTTGGGTTTGGATTCGGATGGTGATTTCGGGTGCGGTTTTGGGTAGTGTGAAACCTGCACCAGACCCGACCTGTTGTCATCCCTAGGTATCACCCGCTGAGTCATGATTCCGGGAGCTGTTGCACATCATTGGGCTGCATGATTTGGTCTTATATGGATATACTACCGTTAATCATGGTATGATTAACACTTTTGTTGAGAGATGGCATCACGAGACATCTTCATTCCACCTACCACATGGTGAGATGACAGTATCGGTTACACCTTCCGATTAAAGTGAGGTTTTTAGATCATGAGAGGTACACCAAATAGGAGGCACGGGATATGTTGGTGGAGTACATAGGAGTTACTCCAGAGGGTGTTATGGTTAAGATCGAAAAAACACGTGGGTGTCGTGTCAGATTTTCTACTTGCAGAAGGTGTTCACAGCTGAGCTAGGGCGTGTACGACAGACTGCTGGTGATGATCTGCAGGTAGTCTAGGGCATGTGCTATGAGGACATATCTTTTGTATCTGGTTGGCACGCAGATTTTTATGGACACTAGTGTCACTTACACTGATATCATGTACCTACTGGTCTTTAACGATTATCAGTGGATCATTGAGTGGAACTAGGGGCGGATTTTTTGGTGTATTTGTACCATAAGCTGTCTGAAGGTGCTAAGTGGAATACGAAACAGATGCCAGGCAGCATCACACTTTTTACGGTAACATTTCTTATTCTTATGTTATTTTTGTCTATTACTTTGATGTCGTTACTTACTAATGACGGTAACATTTCAGGCATGTATTCTACAACACTTCCCTTACATATCCGAATGGTCACTTGAGCCTACATATACTGAGGTTTATCCATGTGTCGCTTCATTCGACCCACTCCGAGGGAACCAGGAGACACAGCTATTCAGGGTGTATATAGACCGCCTGTCCTATGAGGATATATGCTTCCATGCATATGTGACTCATCGTGAGACGATTCCCTTTGACGATATTGTGTTGTTCACTGGGTGGTTGGCATGTGGAGCGCGCAAGATGACTGCTTATTTATCTGAGCGCGTGATGCGGCAGTTCAGATACATACAACACATTCCCAGATCACCCACCCTCTGAGTGTGCCCCTCCCATGGTGAAACGGAGGGATATGGATGACATATTTGATGATTATCTTAACCTTCTCGTATCGGATGAGGTCCGGAGTACCATAACAGTAAAAGATTGGAACTATGAGGATGTATATATCTTATGGTTCTTCAAAGTGTCACATTCATATCTGGTACAAGAGGCTCCATGTAACCCACCTAGACCAGCACATGCGGAGATTCTAGAGGAGGAGCAGACATAGACCGATCATGCCACTGATGTGTTGCCTAGGTGTCGTCGTATCATGCAGATCGCGCAGGCGGATATTGATAGGGGTCTGTTTCCTGATGGCTCTGATGTTAGGTGTTCTAGATGTCATAATGGCGGAGGCTGAGGAGGCTATGTGTTACAGGCGACAGCGGAGGAATGTCGCAAATATCACAGGCCAACTCATTATCCGTCATACTCAGTAGTCTGATAGTTTTAATTGCATTTTGTTTATACTACTATTATGTTTTTCATATTTTGGATTATTTGGATAACACTTTAAAGAATATTTTACATATCATATTTTGGAACATAATATTTATGAACATTTGTACGTATTTTGTGATTACTTCGTATCTAATCGACATTATATTTTACTATATATTTTACTACGTATTTATGCACCAAAACCTGCATAAAAGCATAGTCTGAACTGTCTGTACAAAAATCGGATATGCATATCCGATTCCAAATCATAGTTGCATTTTCGATTTCATATTTGATTTTTCAAAAAGAAAATGCGTCCCAAAAATACATTTCCGAAGAGGATATTTTAAATTTTCCATAAGTATTTTTTCCCCTATATTGGGTACCATAAGAAATTCTCTAATAGTAATCTTACTGGTGAAAGTCTTTTAACTATTTTGTTAAAACTATCTTCTTTTTTTTATAAGCAAAATTTGTAGAAACTATCTAATTATAATTGAGTCATTTACTAAAGAGGGATGCTATTAGGAAATAGAAAATGGATAAATGTCTCTCTAATATTTTGATTAGTAGAGAACAAAAGAGAATTGGATTAATTTCCATCAGAACTTTATTAATATTGAATTTTCTAACTTGCACTATAATACCTGTATTATATTGTGTACATAGTAGGAACTGATCTTTCTTGTTTAAGAGGCTGGGTAGATAGGTAATAGTTATAATACAACACAATTTACACTATTATAGCCTACGGGCAAAAATCTCAAACTTGAGCAAAATGCTCAAGTATGAAGCCAAAAAAATACTACTGAAAAACTATACACACTTAAAATTATATTCTTTCTTACAAAATATAAATGAAAATAGTCAAAGTTGAACTATTTGATTCAAATTTGGATCAAACATGAACTCTCTTTAACCTATTTTTGCTTATATTTCGTTGAGTATATATCAGTGACAAACTACACTATATATATCTGGCAAACTACTGATTGTCCTATGAAAGTCTCTTTGGCGCAAAAGGCCTATAATGAGACACTCACAAAGTCCAACCAGAAAGATGCAACTACGAGTATTTTTTTTCATAGGAAATAAGATAATTGTTCTTTCTTCCTTGAACCACCTTCCCCATAAAGGTCATTCCACTGCTTCAAGTCATTCATTCCAGCCCCTTCAGCTGCAAAGCTTGCGGCAACCTGCATTCCAATTAGGCACTCAAACTAAGCGACATCTTCTATACATATTAAATGCAAAAGAAACCTAAGGCCTCAACATCCCCAACAAGCAACACGTCATTTGCTTTTGTTGAGATCTTAAGTTTAACTAACTGCTATCATGTTTCAGCTTCATCATTGGAACATGTTTACGTGGCACAAATAATTGTTTAAGGACTGTCTTTGCATTAAGAAACTTTGTTAAAAATAAAAATTGCACCATCAAATCTCAATCATTGAAGTAAAAAGTAAGAAGAGTTGCCGGGAAACAATGAGAAAAGTTGCAATATTAGAGAAAATATAGAAATCTTAAAAGTGACTTGGCATAATAAGATCTGCCTAATGGCCAGATAAGAACCCAAAGTGAATTGCATCATTAAAGATGATCAATGCCGGAGAATTAAAGATAAAAGAATCCCAAGAAATTTTACCTGATTCTTTGCCACTTTGAAGTCCTCCATATTCAAAGGCCTAAGGGTAATAACTCTTTCCTGTTTAACTTCCTCCTCTGCATCATGAACATCTTGGCTATTTTTTCCTTCGGCATCTTTCTTCTTTTTCTCCTGCCGAAATTAAATATAGCAGTCAGCATGATCATCATATAACCAAAGCATTATATTAAATCTTTAAAGAAAATGCCAATTTACCGAATCCTTTTTTAACTCTTGCTGAATTAACTCTCTAACAGGTCTATAAGCAGCGGTTGTGCATAAGTTCTGTATTTACCAATTAATGAAAATAGAAAACATGTTAATCAGAAACTCAAAATAACAAAAGCATCTGTAAGTTGTAACACAATAGTCAAGTTACGTCCACAGGAAAACAATAATAGAGAAAAACCTTTAGATCGCTTCCGCTGTATCCTTCTGTCATAGTTGCGATTTCCTTAAAATCAAGTCTATTGTCCACCTTCTCTTTAGCCAAAAGGGTCCTCAATATATTTTCCCTGTTCGCCACAGATGGTAATGCAACCATAATCCTGATAGCCAAAGATGAATGATATATTAAGTAAAAACAATCAAAATACTATTGAATATAAGGGTATTCAGATTGTTGTTGTTGTTGTGCACCCACAAACATGCCATCAAAGCAATATACTTTTAATTTGATATCTTATGTGTTTTTTCCCCACAATTTACAAATACAACAAAAAATTATAAAAAACAGGTCCACGTGATTCAGTAAAATCCACATGAACTCAAACTAATAGCAGAGAATGGTTGGAGTAGTGTGGTAGAGAGCATATTGCTAGCACTCTCCAGGTATTAAGAAAGAGCATGTGAAATTCATTGAAAATGTAGAACTAGTAGAGGTACCTCCTTTCAAATCGTCTAATAATTGCCTCATCCAAGTCAAAGGGCCTATTGGTTGCAGCCAGGACAAGGATGCGATCCGACGGTTTTGAGGTAAGTCCATCCCAATTGGTCATAAATTCATTCTTTATTTTCCGCATGGCTTCATGTTCCCCGACTCTTGTCCGCTGCCCAAGCATACTATCCACCTCATCAACAAATATAATAGTTGGGGAGACCTTGGCTGCTAGTGTGAATAAAGCACGAACATTCTTCTCATCTTCACCAAACCATTTAGAGGTGATGGTAGACATGGATACATTAATGAAACTTGCTCCAGCCTCGTTTGCAATGGCCTTTGCCAGCATTGTTTTTCCTGTTCCAGGCGGCCCAAATAGCAATATTCCTCTACAAGGCTTTAAAAGGCCCCCATCAAAAAGGTCTGGCCTTCGAAGGGGAAGCATTACTAGTTCTTGAAGTGACTCTTTAGTCTCTTCTAAGGCACCAATATCGGAGAATGTTACCCCAATTTCATTTGCTGGTATTACTTCAGGCCTTATTCGCTTCTCAAACTCATTATCAGGAGGAACTTCCTGCAAGAGATGAGGTTGTTGTGTTTGAATAAGCCAATTGCGGCATGATTTCAATATTATTAAAATTATATCATAATCTATTGAACGGTAAAAAAAAGAGAAGGCCTACAGCTTTGGTTGCAGGAACGGAATTTTCACCATCAGTTTTGCCCACCGAAGTTAGTATTTCTGTTTCGGTCTTTACACCAGGAGCAGGATTTTCAGTCTTTATACCAGGAGCAGGATTTTCAGACTTTTCTTCTGGTTTCACAACAGCTCCTTCCTCTCTCTGCTTTAATCAGTATGACGCATATAGAGACAAAAAGGACACATATCATATCAGTACCTGTTAGATATTATTCGCAATTAAATGAATACCACAATCGCGACAAGAATGAACAACCTCAGATGTAACTGCTTGAGCTTCTAGTTTTAATGTATCTCTTCCACTGAGTTTTCCCTCGTGGAATATACCCAGAGCATGGGACAAGCTATTTCAAAAACAATAAAGTAAGTACATCAAAGTATAATAGTTAATGCAGAGTTAAAGTTACCAGTCACACCTATTGCATGGAATAACCAGTTTCCCATTTCTGTATTCAGGCTCTTTGTTATTCATTAAATGATAGGAAATTGCTGACACAACAATCTCTTCTATATAGTTACTGAGAACCATTGTGTCTGCTACACAGATGGAATCCAGGTCATGACAATCAAGATCATTGGCTGCAAGCACTTCCATGATATGGTTCTTGTTATCCTGAATCTGTATCCTCTTCATATCTGCTTCAAATTGAGACTTCCAGCTGACAAGACGAGACTCATCTTCTGGTGGGCTGATTTCTATGTTGTAAGGGAAGAGGGGGCTAAGCATCTCATCCACTTCTTCGCATTCATTACCAGAATCCAAAACCCTTGAACCAAGAATCAAAATCGGTCCGGATAATTTCGTTAACATTGTCTGGAATAGTTTACATATCCTCTGTGATCTACACAACAGCTTATCAACATCCCGCAGATATAGAACAATGGGATAGGTTTTTGACACATAAACTAGAGCCTGCAAGTGAATTTTCCACTCGTCAAATCAATGTCTTTTGTGGATATCTAAAGCCTTCCAATCCAAAACATGTTATTGCGCTGATGCTGAAATATGTCATATTATCAAAAGTAGCAATACCTTGTAAAGAGTCTGTATAAGAAGCTTTTCATCAAAAGACCAGTTGGCCATGTGCTTCCCGGGAGCTGAAGGAATATTGAAAAATACGGGGAATCAGAAGAGTAAACAGTGTACAGAAACAAGGAGTTTGACTTAATTTGTATTAGTTCTCATTCAAAAAGATTATGAATCTAACATACGTGCTAAACTAATTCTATAAACTATCAAATTGTGGGGCCACATTAGAAATCGTCATTTTTTATAAAAATAATTGGGAGGGGAGAAATCATTATTAAATCAAGTGGTACTAGTGACAATTAAATCAAGAAAAAACACAATCCTAATTGATCTTTTAAAATGATTTATTGAAGCAACCTGAGCTTGTAGAATTGCTTTGCGAACCAAGGCTGCTAATATTTGCAGAGGCTGATGCATTCCTACGAAGTTTATTAGGAGTATAAGTTCCTTCCGCCTCCCTGCATAAACAAGGGAAAATTTTCGAATATTATTATATAAATATACTGGAAGGAAAATAAATATATTCTCATAGTTAACTGATAATGATCTAGTCTTGTTACATTCGTTTAAGGTCTACGCCACTGTGTTGCTTTTTCATTCTACCTGCAACTAAAAGTTTCAAGTCAGGGATATGATTTTATAAGCTGTTTAATTACAAAATTGTGCTTCAAAGAGAGTGCTTATGTACCGATACAGAGTGAGGCAATCAGCATATATTAGAAATTGATAAAAGCTAAAGCTACTTGTACCTATCTAGAATCTAGAGCCTATAATAACCTTAGGCAAAATGACTTCATCAAGTAGAAATTATCATTAGTAAAAATTTTCTTGTAACAATATATAAAACTTATTCATGAAACTCAAACAAGATAGAATATTTGTGTATTACAAGATTAATTGAGCATAATTTTATTATGAAAAAAGTTCTCCACACTGAGTAGAAAATGCTTGTCGATTTGTACCTCTAGTCTCTTCTCTCGGTGGAAAGATTGAAAACGAACCAAATAGGTCAGATAACCGAGCTAAAGTTGTGTCCGAAGTAGATCTTTTGAAAGACTACAATCAGAAACAATGGAAAAAAAACACCGGTAGCCAGAATGTTAGGTCAAGAAAGAACACTGTAATTATACGGTGCTTAGAATGAAAAGCAATACGAGATAAAATAGGAAAAGCTTACAATTTCGTTGTTGGAAGAGCCATATCTACTTTGAATCTACAAAGATGACAAACCAACCATTATGTACATAACCAACCAGAGAAAGCTTTAAACGACACCAAAACTATTTCCACTCACCTTCAAAGAAAAGTCAGTTACATCGAACAGAAGCAACTTGGCCTCAAAGTAGTGAGCTAAAGCCTTGGCAAGCACCTGTTGGTAAAGCTCTGCAAGACATGAAATAGAAAACTTTTGAATTAGCCAAAGGAATCATTAGAAATATAAAAACTCATCAATCCATCGTCCTCGTAAAATAGTCTATTTAAACAAACCGGCTGGCCCTGAGAGCAGAATAGTCCGGCTTGCAGGTGCGAGATTCCGTGTATATTTAGAAACCTCTGCATGCTTTAAATGGACATAGGCAGCACTTGTCAGCAACACCCTTGTCTTCTCACTGTCATCATATATACAACGAAAAAGATCATATATCAGAACCAAGATTAAATTGAACCATTTTTAAAAATAAAAAAAGTAGCAGCATCAGAAAATGTCAAAGCATCTGAAATTCAAAAATTTGCAAAACTGGGCATATACTTAAGATTTAAGAACACCTAACCACTGAATTTTCATTTATATGAATACTAATACATAACATTACCATACCAACAGTCCAATGAATAAAAAAAATAGGAAATGACATTGTGATAAAAAACGGTACGCACTAAAACGGCCACGACAAAATGGCATCGGCACCTACTGATACAGATACCGTTATTCACAGTTTTTATGTGATAAGAATAAATTATAATTAATTCACCCTGCGACAACACAATCAGTATCTTAATACACGTACCGATAGAAATTTAAAACCTATGACTATTAATACAAATTTTGAAGAAACTAAACAAATACAATGCCGCTAATTACCAAAAAAAAAAAAACAAATACAATGCGCTATAATACAATTTAATAAAGTAATAATCAAATAAAATACATGTAACATTGGAAATTAGGAAAAAGGAATGAAAGTAAAAACCTGAGATAATAAGGGAAATTGTCAAAAGTGACATTGCTTTCTCTTCCATCAACAACAAGTCGAAGCATTTCGTGTTCGATTTTCTCCGGCGTGATGGCGTTGGAGGCAGAAGTATTAGCTCCCCATTTGGTTTGTCCAGAAGCCAAACCAAGGCCGACTCCAACTCCAACACCAACGCTAAGCGCTGATAACAACAAACCTTTCTGTTCCATTTTCAGAAAAGTAACCGCAAAAACTGAATTTATCTTTAAAAAAAAAGAAAAAGAATGGAGAATTAGAGAGAGAAGAAAGAAGGATCTTTATCCTTTGTTATCATGGTGATAATGTGTTGAATTGTTTGTGTGCATTGGGAATTGGGAATTGAAATATCTGGGAATGGTAATTCATGTGGAGTTCCCGCTTTTTCTGGTGCGGCCTTTCTTGTTAAAGGATGGAGACTAGTGCTGACTCATACAATAATTCTTACGTGTCACTATTTTGACGCTTTGTTTTTTGGTTTGGCAGTTTTCTCACATGCGAAGGAGAGGATATTTCTATTTGCCATTTTTCAACTTCTATTCAACGTCTATTTTTGTTTCTATATTTTCTCTTGCATTACATTCATTCATAATTTTCTTTAAGACTTTTAGTATTTCATATATTCTCATGCTCATGGCTATATTCAAACACAAAACACATTTTTTATTTATTTAATACTCATATATATAAAAGTTGCAGTGTTACTAAGATTTATGTTTTAGGATTGTTTGTTCTTTTATCCTTTTGGAGTCGTGTATTTATAATGTATGGTCTTTAATGGAATAATTAAATCGTCTTTATGGTTATTATAGTCGTGGTTTCTTTATCGCTTTGAGACCATAAAAGATATTGAATGTCATGAATATTCTGTTTTTGGCTTTAAATGTCGACTTGGATTAGGCGGCTTGGACGTGTCTGGGCTTTGTGCACTCGAGCTTATCCTAATATGTCAAACCAATTCGAATATGGGCGGTTTGATAGTTTATCCAAAATATACATCTCAGGTGTACATAAGCCCCCCAAGCGTGAGGTCTGGTAAGGACGGAGCGCTTAAGTCTTTTTGGCGGTTTGGAATGCGCATTCGATTGGGTAGTGGATTAAAATCAGGATGCAATCTCCAATGACAACTGAAATTTCAAACGATGTTGGTTGTTTCTCTTTCTGCCATGTGTCTGATGACGTATCGCTAAGTTTTTTACTGTTCTAAAACGTTTTTAGTAATGATGATTATTAATGGGATGCATGTGTCATCATTTAATTCTAGGGAGTAGTAATTGTTCACCTAGCCACAACTTTTGAAAAAGTTTTTAAGTTACCTTTTCTCCGTCAAAAAATATTTTGTTCCAAAGTTTCTTTGCCTTTTCTCTCTTCTAGCTTCATACTCTTGCCAACCACAAAACTCCTTCTCTCCAAATTTTTCTAGGTAACTTCATCCCTTCACTTTTATTTGTTTAATTTTTCCGTTGTTTACATTACCGTGGTAGTTATCTGTGAGTGTGATGAAACGGGTTAAGCAGTGGCTTCTGCAACTTCCTTGGAGCGACATTGATTATGGGGTGAGTATGTAAAAACTTTTAGGTCAAAAACGGGTAAAATCGATTAAGGGCTTATAACTAAGGAAATATATGATGATTTCATCGACCTTTCATTCTCTAGTGAGTCTGACTTAGTATTTTCTTCCTCATGTTTGGT
The DNA here is from genome assembly GCA_948472305.1 of Vicia faba. Lineage (NCBI taxonomy): Eukaryota > Viridiplantae > Streptophyta > Magnoliopsida > Fabales > Fabaceae > Vicia > Vicia faba. Next base: position 1,231,197,833 of record OX451736.1, on the reverse strand, counting down.
TGAGGTCACCATAGAGCTTTCTCGTGCCTCATTTAATCTGGTGGTCTTGAAGTTCGACTCGATGTATTTAGGTGAGCAGTATGTTAAATAGTTTATGGAAGGTCTCTACATTTCTAACACTAGTGAAGAGGATGATGTCATATTGGAGTCGTGTGTCCCAGATGAGAATGTTTGTAGGTATCTCCCCTCCGGGTCTCCCAATGAGTTCTTCTATTTTTATAAGGACGTGCTGGAGACCCTTCGGGTCGGCATTCCTTTTAGTGAGTTCGAGGCGGATATGTTCACCGCCATAAACATTGCTTCTTCCTAGCTTCATCCTAACTGTTAGGGATTTGTAAGGTCATTTGAGATAGTGTGTGATGCTTTTGGCATAATTCGGGATGGGCATCTCGTAATGGAAGAGGGTATGGATACCACTCCGTAGTTGGAGGCTCGTGTTGATCTTCTTCTTTCCCATGGTAAAGATGTTGCAACGAAGACTTCAACCGAAGAGACCTTGACTTAGAACCCTCCCGAAGATGCATAACTTATTTTGTCTGTAACTCTAGTGTAATATTTGTCACCTTTTTGTTATGAGCCTGGCATGCTCTTTTTGGTTGTAATGACTTTGGTTTACATTTGTTCGCACTGCCCATAATCTTTCTTTTTATCATAATTAACTTTACTACTATTTTTGATTTCGTTGTAACGTATGGTTCTCTTAGATTTATAGCCCACTGGCCCTTAAGGGTTTTATAAGTGTTGATTCTATTTGCATTTTATATCCTAGGTTTTCTGGGATTGTAGTACGCTTGAATATGTTGGATGTCCTAGGCACTGAGAGTCATTCAAGGGAGTGATACTGAAGTGTTTGACGAATTTGCAGCGAACATTCAGAGCATCCTGATGGGTGTTTACGTGGCCAGAGAGCTCTTAAGAGTTTACAGCGGGTGTTCAGAGCACTTTGATGGGTGTTGACGTGGACAAAAAGCTCTTTGTGAGTTCGTGACAGACGTTCAGAGTGCTTTGATGGGCATTGACATGGCCGGAGAGCTCTTTGTGAGTTCGTGGTGGGAGTTTAGAGAAATTTGACGGGTGTTGACGCGGCCAGAGAGCTCTTTATAAGTTCGCGATGTTTTGTAGCAGGTGCCTTGATAGAGGTCTGCGTATATGGCATGTCAAAATTTATTTGAAAGACTAGGAGTGCCTCATTAAAAACCCTACCCTTGTAGGGGAAAGAGTGCATCTCTAGTTGATTTTTATTCATTTTATTTCATCAACAAAAAGTGAAAGTTACAATGAAAAACAAACAATTATTTAACTAGAATAATATCTTAGATTGTACGAGTTCTAGGTTCGAGGTACTTTAGTTCCTTCTAGATGCTCTAGTTTGTAGGCACCATGTGATAATTCATGTCTTACTCGGAAAGGACCTTCCCAATTTGGCTTCAATTTCCCTTTCTTTATTGGATCAGTAATTTTACGTAGAACCATGCCCCCACCTATGATCGTTATCGGCCTGACTTTGGTGTTGAAACGTCTTTTTGTCCTCTATTTAGAGGCATACTCCTGGAGGCGAGCCATTTCTCGAATTTCATCATGCAGGTCGGTGTCAGCTCGGAGGCCAACTTAGTTGTCCTTATTGTCATAATGGGCCCTCTGCCACATCAGAATGTTGATCTCAATCGGTAACATGGAATCGGAATTGTAAACCATCCTAAATGAAGTTTCCTTAGTGGTGGAGTATGGGGTAGTATGGTACGACCATATGACTTTATGCTGTTGCTCGACCCATAAACCTTTGGCTTCATCCAACTTCTTCTTCATGCCTGCTTACTTTTTTGGCGGCTTCAGATTGCCAATTTGTCTGAAGGTGCTCGACCGAGGTAAACTTGTTATGGATCCCCAAATTTAAACAGAACTCGACTACTACAGAGCTGGAGAATTGGGTGTCGTTATCAAAGATGATAACCTGTGGAAGTCTGAAACGACAAATGATGTTTTTCCAATAGAAACAAAAGTAACCTCTGTGTCGCGATTCAAGCCACCACTTCAGCTTCAATCCACTTCTTAAAGTAATCCACCCATACAATAAAGAATTTTAGTTGTCCTGGAGCCAAAGGAAAGGGGCCCAGGATTTCGACTCCTTCCTGAAAAAAGGGCCACAAAGAGATAATAGATTTTAGTAAGTTAGCAGGGGAGTGTATGAAAGGCGAGTATATCTGGCATTTCTCGCATTGTTCTACAAAATGGACGTTATCCCTCTGTACATCCGGCAATAGTAGTCGTCTATAAGAATCTTTCCTGCCAAGGTCATCCCTCATAGGGAATGTGTTTTATTTCAAAAGATTGGAATCCTCTGACCATTTCCTGGACGATATTCAAGTATTTTGACAAGCCTAGATCCTTGGTCTGCTACTTTCCCTCTACCTTATTGGTAACTAGATGAGAGTCGCTTTTTACTTGTAGATTGGTTGCTCTTACTTCTTGGTCTAATTTAATTCTGGCCAATAGGGCTTCATATTCCACCTGGTTATTATTTGCCTGGAAATTGAAACATAACGATTATTCCAATAATAATTCAACTGGCCGCTCCAAAATGATATTGGCTTCGCTTCCTTTAAGGTTGGATGATCTGTGCACATATAAAAACAAGAGGCATAGGGGGTCCCTCCTCATCGGGGGTACTAAACTCTACCAAGAAATCTGCGAAGAATTGTGATTTGATGGCACTTCTCTGAGAGAATGATACATTGAATTTGGATAACTCCACCACCCATGGCATCATTCTACCTACTACGTCAGGTTTTTTTAGTATCTACTTCATCGGGTAGTTTGTCTTTACTATTACGGTATGTCCTTGGAAGTATGGTCTTAGCTTCCTAGCAGTGACCACCACGGCCAGAGCAAATTTTTCGATTTTTCGATATCTGAGCTCAACTCCTTTCATTACCTTGCTAGCAAAGTATATAGGTCCTTCTCTATTTTTCCCTTCCTGCACCAAGATTGAACTTATAGCTTTCTCAGAAACTGAAAAATACAAAAGCAAAGGGTGTCTTTTCTACAGCCAAACCAAAATGGGTGGTGATGATAAGAAATTTATAAGCTCCTCGAAGGCCCTCTCACATTCTTTGGTCCATTTGGAAATTCTTTGCCTTTCTGAGTGCTGAGAATAAATGAATTGACTTGTCTCTAGAGCAAGACATGAACCTTGATAAAGCAGTTATCATGCCCGCCAGTTGTTGGACTTCCTTCAGTAAAGTCAGACTCCTCATGTTGATTATGGATTGACATTTATCCGGGTTGGCCTCGATTCCCGTTTGGTTTAATATGAAACCTAATAACTTCCCCGCTTGGACCCCAAAGGAGAGTTTATTCGGGTTGAGGTGCATGTTGTATTTCCTGATTGAATCCAAGGTTTCCTTTAAGTCGTCATGATGATGTCCTCAGAAAACTACATCCATGAGTCATTGATAAGTAGCAACCGTGTTCTTGAGCCCTAATGGAATCAAGTCGTGCTAAAATTCTTTCTGTTAGTCATGAAGGCGGTTTGGGGGGGTATCATTATGGCTTATTCTAATCTGGTTATAGCCCGAATATGCCTCCATAAAGCTTAGTACCTGGAAGCCCCATGTCCCATCTATGAGTTTGTGGATGTTGGGCAGCGGGTAAGAGTCTTTCGGGCATGCCTTGTTAAGGTCGGTGAAATCCATGCACATCCTCCACTTTCCTGAATTATTTCGTACCATTACTATGTTTTCCAACCAGGTGGGATACTTTATTTCTTGGATGAATCGAGCTACTTAGATCTTCTCGACTTCCTCTTTGATGGACTTTAAATTTTCTTCACCTTTTTTCCTCTTTCTCTCCATGACGAGCTCTGCTTTAGGTTGTATGGATAATTGGTGCATACCATGCCGGGGTCGGTGCCTGGCATGTCTACCAGGACCCAGGCGAAGAGGTTGACGTTTTTCCTCAATAGGCTAATAATCTTTGACTCCTCCTCCACTGGAAGCACCATTCCCATTTGAGTTGTTTGGTGTGGTCCTGAACTAATCTGTATCCTCTTTAGGTCTTTGAATGGTGTCAAATTGTTCTCTGGGGAATCATTTTGCGGTTTGAGATCTATGAATTGTACGTCGTACAACTCTGGGGTCGGTTTTCCATTTTGACTTTGTGCAACATCAAATTGTTCTAATAACATTGTCTAGCATGTTCCTGATTCCCTTTGATGATTCTTACCTACCCGTCTTCTAGAGGGAACTTCATTGTCAGAGATAGGGTGGATAGAGTCGCCTCCAGAGTATTGAAAGTTTAATTCCCAGTTATGATGTTGTAAGGAGATGGGGTATTAACAATCATATGTCTGACTTCAATCTCTTTTGCATTTTCTTCGCTCCCAAAGATAGTGCCCAAAGTGATGTAACCCAACACTTGGACTTTCTCTCCCAAGAATCCCACCAAAGATCCTCTAAATAGTCATAACAAATCCATGTCAAGCCTTAAGCCTTGGAAGGCTTCCTAGTACATAACATTCGTCGAGCTACCTAGATTGATCAGAACTCGTTTCACATTCCACTTCCCAATTTGGATGCTAATCACCCTCATATCATCTTTGTGTGGCACTATTCCTTCTACATCTCAACTAGAAAAAATTATATGGGGTGATGTTCTGGATGGGGGTTACGTAAGATGTGCATCACTTGCCTTGCATAACTCTATCATAACTTATTTGATTCATCGACCCCGACGAAACCTTCAGAGATGGTGTCAAGTGTGGGGAATAACGTTTCCCCCTCGCTCCTCCCTCTTGGGTTTCTTTGAGGGTGACGCTCACTCGTTGGTGTGGTCTAGGAATGACCTCCCTTTCTTTATACATACTTTTGGAGGCGCTCTATTTATATAAGCTTCTCGATTTCTTGTTCAGTTGATAACAATCTTTAGTATGGTGTCTTTGAATTTTGTGATACTTGCACCAACTACCAGAACTAGGTCCCATCACATCACCCTTGGGAGGATCTTATTCTGGGATGACTTGAGTTGTGTAGGTCTCCTGTAGGATCTTCTCTCTATTTGTGTTTAGGGGAGTCCAATTTTATAATGGTTTTCTATCGAGCCTCCCCGAGCAGGGAGACTTGTTTCTCCCATATAATTATTCCTTAGATTTTTTAAGTCCCACCCCTTTAGATCAAGGAAACTAACCTTTCCCTTTAGCGTATCTCGTCCTCTTCTCTGCATTTCTTTCTTCCCTGTGTATGTAACATTCTTCCTGGGTAATGATATCTTCCATGGTGGTAGCGGGTTTTTGGGTCAGCGACTTGTTGAAGTGTTTGAACCTCAAACCATTGTGAAAGGCTCCCACGAAAATATCTTGATTAGGATGGGCCACCTTGATGGTTTCCTCATTAAAATGTGCCACATATTCCTGGAGTGTCTCGTCCTGTCCCTGAAACAGACTATTGGTTGAAACATTCAGGTGCTTACTGGCAAAGAAATGGTGGATCAATCTTTTGGATAAATCTTCGTAACTTGTCATTGAGTGTTTCAGTAACCTCATATGCCAACGTAAGGTTGCCTCCCTTAGGGTCTCGGGCATCAACTTGCATTTAAGTGACTCACTGACTCCGAAGATAGCCATTTGAGTGTTGACACTTAGGATATGCTCTTATGGATCGTGCTTCCCTTTGAACGACGAGAGCTGGGGAGTTTGAAATTCTACGGGACCTCGTCATTCCATATTTATTTAGATAATGGTTGTGTGACAATATCATTGTCTAGATCCTCGTCTTCTAGGGGAGGTCGGGGATATTGCTGCCGAAGTTCGTGAACGGTGTTCTATAATTGTTTATTATGTTGACGTAAAAGCTCCACATCGGTGGCCAATTCTTACATGGCCTAGGATCCCTGGACGTTACTATTATCCCTACTTCTAGTCCATCTTTTCTGAACTTAGTGCAACTTAGGAGAGTTTTACCAGGCCCCACGGTGGACACCAACTATTCCTTAAGAACAATATGATAATTTCTCTGGAGCTGGCTGGGAAAAGTCGCAGTGTTACTAAGTTTTAGTGTTTTAGGATTGCTTATTATTTTGTCTTTTTGGAGTTGTCTATTTATAATGTATGGTATTTAATGGAGTAATTAAATCGTCTTTATGTTCATCATAGTCATGGTTCCCTTTTCGCTTTTAGACCATAAAAGGTATTGAATGTCATTGATACTCCTGTTTTTGGCTTTAATGGTCGACTTGAATTGGGCGTCTTAGATGTGTCTGGGCTTTGTGCCCTCGGGCTTATCCTAATATGTCGAACCAATCCGGATATGGGCGACTCAATAGCTTATCTGGGATATACATCTTGTGTGTATGGGTCTGCGCTTGGTCTACCGTCAGGCAAGACCCAGCCCAACTCTTCTGTGAGGAATGTCTAACAAAATGGCCCAGATAGTTGTTACATTTGGGGAATGTCTCCTCCTTGTTCTAAACAAGGACGTCTTCCCCATATGCCCATCGAGGACACGTGGCCAACAACTCTTCGAATATCACAAAGTCATCCTGCCCCCGAAAAAAACGAGTCTTCTACCTCTGAAGATCATGGGGCAGTTGACTAGAATAAAGACCACGTACTAGTCCCCTCTACCCACGTAGGATCCTGGAAGTCTCCATTTGGGCTGGAAATATAACCCAAAATAGGGACCTTGGCCCAATGTTGGGGGCTATAAATATCCTCTTTCACTAGAGTCAAATACTCAATTCTACTCACTTACACTTTGTACTTTCCTTTTTTACTCTGAAGCTTACTTTGACATCGGAGTACCTTGCATGTACACCCTCCAATTCACTTTAATAACCACAAAAGTCCAAGTGTTGCATGCCACTGAAGATCCTTTTGATCCTGGTGAGATCAGTGGTACCATATGTTGGAATCTCTTGCTTCCCCGTATTTTTCTAAACCTAATAAAGACCAAAGAAAGCTCATCAACACCTACCGATCATCATGGCCAGTCAACACAACAACGACAACAGCGATGGGGCTGTTCACCCCATGTTTTCCGAAGGTGGCAACCTCAACAACAACGAGACAATTGGTCACGAGCTAGGTGACCATCGGTGTGATATGGTGGGAGAACTGACTATGGTTTTGCGTTTGTTTTCGCAAATGTTTCGGTTGAGCAAGAGTCGCCACCGACTTTTTATTTTATCCTAAGGAAAGGTTAAAAAAGCACAGCAAAAACCTTTGAGATGTTTTCTTGGGTTCGGGGAGTAGATTATAGAAAGGGAAGGTGTTAGCACCCTTTCTATCCATGGTTATCCATGGGCTCTTAGTTACTTGCTTAGATCAACTTGCCTTAATTTTCAATTGTTTGAAATGGTGCTTTGTGTGTGGGTTAGAAAATGTTTTTGAAAAGATGCCAATGTGGTGGCAACCTTTGTAATGATCCATGTTGGGATGTATACAAAGGTGTACGTCTTTTGAAAAAGTTTTCATTTGTTTTTGAAAGTTTTTTTTGAAAGTGTAGTGATGTGTGGTTTGAAAATAGGCAAGTGTTTTGTTTTGCAAGTTTGATTCAAGTAACTAAGAGGTCGTCTACTCCTAAATTTCTCAAAGATTTCTACTATGTTTTAACCCTTTTAACAATTTTGCTCCACCATTGCATTTGGTGGATAATCTTGTGTTAGGATGTGAAAGGGACGGGCGCGGGTCATTGTTTAGACCATGATTGCAATGGTGCCAAGTATCTTTGGGCAACTTTTCCTTTAAGGGACTTGATCATTTTTTAGGCAACTTTCGAAAGCGTCATCGAGGGACTATGATCATTTGAATTGTTTTATTTTGCCCAAAGAGACCTAACATGCAACATGGCCCATTTATTGAAGGCAACAAGTGGAATACCCTAGGGGTGCAAGTGTGATTAGTGTTGTCCATTTTCATGCTTGTTTATCTTGCAATTAGGTCAAACTATTTTTGTTATTTTTGATTCGCATACAAACCCTAATTCTAACATGGTATAATTAGAAAGCATTAAAGTGCGAAAAATAAAGTTCATAAGTTATTACAACACAATATGGGAAGGGGGGTACAAATGTTCAAATGGGGGTATTTTGACAAGGAATTTAAACCTAGACTATTACATCAATATGGAATTATACAAGGTAATTAATATACAACAATTAAATAAAATGGAATAAATATGCAAGATGCAAAAAATGTTTTTATATGTATGAAAAAAAGTATTTTTATGTATGTCAAATAAATAAAATAAAAAGTATTATTTTTGGAGTTTTTATGTATTTAGGGCAAAACCCTAATTTATTAAATAAACGTATTAATTATTTAATATGTACAATATTTATTTATTATATACAAAAATAAAATAAAAATGAAGTATATTTATAAAAAAGGTATTTTTAATATTAAATATTAATAAGAATAAAATGTATATATTTTGTATTTTTTTCTAAATATGCTAATAAATATGTATGTATTTGTATTATTTACTAAATATATATTATATATACAAAATAATAATATTTAATATTTATGAAAAAAAGTATATTTTATATAAAATATTTTCAGAAGATAAAATAAAATAAAAATGGAAAACAAAATGTGTTTGCATTATTTTAGTATTTTTTAAATAAAAGTGTATCTATTTATTTATTTATGTACAAATACTCATTCAAACAAATAAATGCCTAATAAATACAAAAATGGTTTAAAAAATAATTTTTATATTTTTAATATTATGAGAAAAAATAAATAAGTCAGAACAAAAAAGAAAATATCAAAAAATCATAAAAATAAGCATAATGGGCCAAGGGGGTTTAAAAGCAAAAACATGGTGTAAAAAGAAAGTCAACTCAGGCCCAGCCCAAGAAGACTTCATCTTCAACCTCAGAACATGTTTGAACAACCATCCACGCGCGTTTTCTATCTCCCAATTCCTGGACTTTCAAGCAAAACTCACAACATGAAAAATATAGAGCATTGAAAGACGAATCCAGACATAGAAAGAACTTGACTTAACTCTCTAAGATGAGAGAGAATTTCTTCTCCCCCAATTCCTGACCTAGTTTTTGTTCCATGTTCAAACATTAAATTCTCACAGCACACATAATATAAATGAAAACTAATTACATGGACATGTTCAGGGCTATGAATGTGATATATTTTCTTCACAAACCTAAAGCTAACAATGCCTGGATAGAGAGATACGAGTTCATGAACTTACCTGTTCAGTTGGAGTTGTATCTGTTGATGGAGGTACTTTCAGTTCAAGGTGATGATTGGTACAGCTTCCTTGATGTCCAGGGATGCTATTCCAAGTTTTACTTTGCTTTGAAACTAGCTGAATCGGGTTATAGAACTCCACCTGCAAAACAGAAAAATGAAAATGGTGATGTTGAATGGGAGTGTTACAGGTCGTGTTTGAGGTTTGGAATAGCTTCAAGGAATGATGTGGGATGTGTTTGAAGTGATTTTAGCAGGAATGCATGAAAGGATTGAGCTATGGAACTCAATCTGCAGCAGATACTCTGTTTGGGCAGTTTGAGGGTGATTATGTGTTTTAGAAGGCAATGGAGATGGTTGGCTCGTGTTCTAACTCAGTTAGGATGTTTAGAAAGTGTACAAAGTCTTTGCTTAAGACTTGGTTTACAGGAATGATAGTTGTGTTATGTTATGCTAGCTTTCTTCTTACTTAAGCAACAAGAGGCCACTTGAGTTTTTAGACAGGTAGAGGCCCCCCTAATGTGCTGCAAACCTTGGCATTGATCAGTGTAATTAGCTCATAAACTTGTGCCAAAGAGATTTGCACTGTACTTGCTTGGATTGTTAATTGACATAAAGTGCAACTTTTCTAAAATGGATATAATGCTTTATCTAAAAATGGCTTAATCTTGCATACAATGTCCAAACTCATAGAACAACACCTTGGCACAAAGGATTGGCATTAAATTATGGAGTGTAGATGAGATAAAAGACCTATAATCAAGGAAAGCAAGCTGAATTCAAAATGGCACAAATGTATGAACATGTAAATTGGCCAAATCAAAAGTGAGTTTTTCCCAACTTGCCAAATTCGATTCTCCCTAACCATGAGGTTATTTGATGAGTTCTTGGACATTTTGGAAAGCTTGGAATGTGTACTACAATCCATCTTTGAAATGTAAATTGAAATTCCAAGTGGAAGTATGTGAAAAATGATCTTGAAGTTAGGTAAAAACCTTGCCTAAAATAGGTCAAATTTTCTCTAAGTTAAGAATGGTTTGGTACCCTTGTTCCAAAAATTGTAACTTGAGCTACAAGATTCTTTTGGGAAAACTTTGTGAATAAAAGTTGTAGATTTTGCAATAGGCTACAACTTTCATGTTTTTACTTTTGCTTGAATCCAAATGAATCTTGGTGAGAAAGTGGGACAAAGTTAGGAAAAAATTAGGGTTTTTCATAACTTAGAAAAATTCTAAGTTATGAAAAATCTTCATTTCAAACCCTAATTTGCAATTCTTGATTTCTTGATGAAAAAATTTCATGTTTTGGCATGTTTTGATGAAAAATGAATCTTGACACTTGATTTTGACCAAAAAGTCAAAGTTTGACTTTTCAGTATACAGTCAAAATTGATCAATTGACTGGGAAATTCAACTGTCAATCTTGTGTATTTGGGATCTTTTGAACTTGTTGAGTATGTCAAGACAATTCCATGGGGTCCTTGAGTCCATATGTGAGTTTGGTTTGCCATTGGCTAGGTCAAACAGTCAAAAATTGCCTTTGTGCAGTCAAAACCCTAAAAATGACCATTTTGCCCTTTTGGTGATCTGATCAAATTTCTTGTGGAATTGTGATCCAAACTTGATCAAATGGTCCATGTGAGTTCATAATGTTGATGTGGGTCAATTTTCATGAGATTTGACTGTCAATTGGCCACAGTTGACTTTTTCCCCAATACAGTTGATTTCTAGGTCAACTGTCCAATTGACTGGCCAAAATTTGGAATCAAGACTTGAAACTTGGTATGGATAAACTTGGGAGTCCAACATGAGGCATGAAAGTCATCTTAGGCATTTTGGGTCAAAATATCTTTGTGCAAACACAAACCCTAATTTGGGTTAACAATGCAAGGAGAAGTCTTGAGCAGAGGAAACCCTAACTGGATCTTGAGCTCCAAGGGTCTTGTGATGAGAAAATGTTGAGGAAATGGGAGGGCAAATTTTGGGGTACAACAGTTGCCCCTGTTCAATCTTCTTGAACCTGAAGAGTTAGATTGGCAAGTTTGCTTTTCGTAACTCGAGGGTAAAAGGAGATTGGACACTAGAGTGCCCGGAAATTTGCACTCGCATGTTGGAGTATCAACAATGTGGTGTCGGGAATGGGCTTATAGATGCCATTTGGAGAGATGGTGGATAGGGAGATGGGCTTATAGATGCCATCTGGAGACGCGACAGAACCTTGTCAGGAATGGGCTTATAGATGCCATTTGGAAGTGTTGATCGCATAAGAGATTCCTTAGCGAGAACTTGTGTATTTTGAGAAAGACAGATGTTTTCCTGGCTTGTTATAGGTGTTTGATCTTCAATTTCCTCATGCAGATATGCCCTGGCTAGATACAGGTGTCGAATCTACAATCGGATGCTCACAGATATGCCCTGGCTGGATACAGGAATCGAATCTGGAAATCTTCAGACGTGCCCTGGCTAGATACAGGAATCGAATCCGGAATTGTGATAGTTGATAGATATGCCCTGGCTGGATACAGGAATCGAATCTTCAAACTCTTCAGACGTGCCCTGGCTAGATACAGGAATCGAGTCTGGAAATAGTCGTCAACAGATATGCCCTGGCTAGATACAGGAATCGAATCTGGAAACTCTTCAGATGTGCCCTGGCTAGATACAGGAATCGAATCCAGAATTGTGATAGTTGATAGATATGCCCTGGCTGGATACAGGAATCGAATCTTCAAACTCTTCAGATATGCCCTGGCTAGATACAGGAATCGAGTCTGGAAATAGATCACTCACAGATGTGCCCTGGCTAGATACAGGAATAGAATATGGAATTATGATAGTTGAAGGTAGTTGTCTTTTAGGTTGTCTTTTTCCTGAAAGGCAAAACATCAGTTGTATGCAATGTCATGATGTATGAAATGCATGAGGTCATGATGTTCAACATGAGATAGTGTTGTATGCACTTTATCATGTATGTAAGCAAGATGTATGAAATGTTTATGAATGCATTTTCGTCTAGGAAAATAAATCCTTGACAATCGGCCGTGGAATTAAATCCTGGGCTGACGTTGAAGAGTAGAGCTCTTCGCTTCCGCTGGGGATGATGGTTGCAAGCATACACCGGTAGAAGAAGATAACTCCGTTGGGGGACAAACTTGTTGGAGAGATTACTCTGAGGGGAATTGCTCTGTGGAAGAGATACTTCGCTAAAGTTTTGATGAGAGCTCCGTTGGGGATAACAATGATAAACTCCGCTGGGGATACTAAAGATAAACTCCTCTGGGGATGACAATGATAAACTCTGCTGGGGATTGTGTTGACAAGTTATGTTGGGGAACTTTGATGAACTCCGCTGGGGATTGGAAGAACTTCGCCGAGGGCGATCTTCCGTGGCCATTAGCTGAGGATAACCCTGTTATAAGCCCTTGCTAGGAATAACTTTGAATAAAGCCTGGGAGAGACGTCCGTACTCTACAGGGGACAAGCTTCCAGAATCTACTGGGGATAAGCTTCGAGACCTGATGGGGATATGAATTCCACTTTCTCGGGGAAATCTTCAGACTGTACTGGAAAATGATTCCACTGGAGTGTCCGTATTCTGCCGGGGAACAATCTTAGACCAAGACTGCCGGGGATGCTTGCTGATGAATGCCTATACTCTGCTGAGGAATGTTGCTATCTTGTCTTACTCTGTGGGGAGTTGAGATATCTTGACTATATTCTTCAGTTAAATCTACCTTGGTATCTCGGCGGACAAAGCAACTAGACTGCATCAGACAACTTTACATTGCCCCTATCTCTGATGTCACCTGTAATTAGTCTTTTGTTTCATATGCAAGTATTTATGAATTAGCAATTTTAATGTCAAATGCATATATCAAAATGAACATTGGACGTCCTTTGCAAGACAAAACAGAAAAGGAAAAACAATTGGCAATTTGTTTGGAAAACCGAATCTGTATTGATTTTGAAATTTGCCTGTAAATAGGCGTTTTTTGTACAAGAGGCCGACGTCCTAGTAAGAGAACGCCGCCGAATAACATAAAGTTTATACAATTTTGAAAAGGAAACAAAACAGCTATGTGCACAATATTCCCACTGGGTTCCAACTCTGCTATCGCCTTTATGTCTTCAAGCGTCTCATCACTTTGCTGCTTAGTTGAAGATGAAGCTGATTGATCGATGCCGAAGTCTGAGCCAGATAGTTGATGCCGAATTCTGGATGCTAGGTGATCCAATGAGACATAGTGTTACGCTTTTATCCCTAACTTTTGCCTAGACCGCCCTTTTGGGTTTTCAGTCCACCGGGATACCCATTTTTGCCCAAGCCGCCTTTTCAGGTTTTCGACTTGCCGGGTGTACAGATTTTTTTCATTTCATCCCTTATTTTTGCCCGAACCATTTTGGTTCGCCGGGAAGCCTTTACTTTTGCCTAGGTATGTCAACCTAGCGGGTCTTTTATTCATGCGTAGTATCTTTTTACTATGTCTGCATTGGCGGGGTGAGGAAGGTCGTCACCATCCATGGTGGTTAGAATCATGGCTCCTCCTGAGAACACATGTTTAACCACAAATGGCCCTTCGTATGTAGGGGTCCATTTGCCCCGGGGATCACTTTGAGGAAGGATGATGCGCTTGATTACCAGGTCCCCAACTTGATACTCTTGCGGTCTGACTTTCTTGTTAAATTCCCTGATCATTCGTTTTTGATACGTCTGACCATGACAGATAGCAGTGAGTCTCTTTTCGTCAATTAGGTTTAATTGATCAAGTCGAGTCTGGATCCAGTCATCTTCACTCAAGTCTGCATCCTTCATTATCCGGAGAGAGGGTATCTGGACTTCAATTGGCAAGACTGCCTCCATGCCATAGACCAAGGAAAAAGGAGTTACCCCGGTTGACGTCCTTGCTGAGGTACGGTACCCATGAAGAGCAAACGGTAACATCTCGTGCCAATCTTTATAGGTCACTGTCATCTTCTGCACAATCTTTTTGATATTCTTATTAGCTGCTTCTACAGCCCCATTCATCTTCGGCCGGTAAGGAGAAGAGTTGTGGTGCTGTATTTTGAATTGCTCGTAGAGCTCAGTGATCATCTTGTTATTGAGATTGGTACCATTGTCCGTAATGATTCTTTCTGGGATGCCATACCGACAGATCGGGTTATGCCGAATGAAACGTGCAACGACGCTCTTGGTTACCGTGGCGTAAGAAGCTGCCTCAACCCACTTCATGAAGTAATCAATTACTACCAAGATAAAGCGATGCCCGTTGGATGTCGTTGGTCGGATCTCACCGATCATATCGATGCCCCACATTGCAAAAGGCCATGGTGCCGTCAGGACGTTCAGAGGAACCAGAGGGATGTGCACCTTATCAGCATAGATCTGGCATTTATGACAAGTTCTAGAATGTTGGTAACAGTCGGCTTCCATTGTGGACCAGAAATATCCTGCCCGAAGGATTTTCTTTGCCATGGTATGTCCACTGGAATGTGTTCCGAATGTACCTTCATGTAGTTCTACCATGATCTTCTCTGCTTCAGCCTTATCCACGCAACGTAGTAGAGTTGAATCATGATTCCGTTTGTAAAGAATGTCGTTGTTGAGGAAGAATTTTTCCGCAAACCTTCTCATGAACTTCTTGTCGTTGACAGATGCACCTTCAGGGTATTCCTGAGCTTCCAAGTATCTCTTCACCTCATGGTACCAGGGTTTTTCAGTCACCTTTTCGGCCTCGAGATCGCAGCAGTATGCAGGTTCGTCCAACTTCCAGATAATGATCCGGGGAGCCTCATTGTCCCATTTGACTTTGAACATTGAAGACATCGTAGCTAGTGCGTCCGCTAACTGATTCTCCTCTCTTGGGAAGTGTTCAAAAGTTATCTCTTCAAAGTGGGGAAGCAAAGTCAACACATACTCCTTGTAAGGAATAAGATTTGGGTGTTTCGTATCCCACTCGCCTTTGATCTGATTGATCACGAGAGCGGAATCTCCGAAGACACTCAGAAACTTGATCCTTAAGTCGATTGCGGCTTGAAGACCCATGATACATGCCTCATATTCTGCCATGTTGTTGGTGCAGTTGAAACACAGACGGGCGGTGAGTGGAGTATGAGTTCCTTTGGGGGATATGATCACAGCGCCGATGCCATTACCCAAAGCGTTTGAGGCTCCGTCAAAATGCATAGACCATCGGGATCCTTCCTCAGGTCCTTCATCCGGTCCAGGTACTTCACAGTCAGTTACTACCATGATATCTTCATCTGGAAATTCAAAGTTCAATGATTGGTAATCGTCCACAGGTTGGTGTGCCAAATGGTCTGCCAATACACTTCCCTTGATGGCCTTTTGAGTTGTATACTGGATATCATATTCTGTCAAGATCATTTGCCATCTTGCTATTCTTCCAGACAGAGCAGGCTTTTCGAATATGTACTTGATGGGATCCATCTTTGAAATCAACAGAGTAGTGTGAGTCAGCATATACTGTCTCAGCCGGCGATCAACCCATACCAGAGCGCAGCAAGTTTTCTCGAGCAGTGAGTACCGAGACTCACAGTCGGTAAACTTTTTACTCAGGTAATAAATAGCGTGCTCTTTTCGGCCAGACTCGTCATGCTGCCCCAGCACACACCCCATTGAGTTGTCAAGTACTGTTAAGTATAGTATTAGAGGTCTCCCTTCCACTGGTGGCATAAGAATGGGTGGCTCTTGGAGATACTCTTTTATCTTTTCAAAAGCGACATGACATTCATCGTTCCAACGTACTACTTGATCTTTCTTCAGTAATTTGAAGATTGGCTCACAGGTAGCAGTTAGATGTGAGATGAATCGGGCAATGTAGTTCAGTCATCCCAGAAAGCCTCTGACTTCTTTCTCTGTCTTAGGAGTCGGCATCTCTTGTATGGCTTTTACCTTGGCAGGGTCCACTTGAATACCTTTGTCGCTTACAATGAAACCTAGCAATTTTCCGGACCTCACCCCAAAGGTGCATTTGTTGGGATTCAACTTCAGCTTGTATAACTTCAATCGGTCAAACAGCTTCCGCAGATGGTCAAGGTGTTCCTCCTCAGTTTGAGACCTTGCAATCATGTCATCAACATATACCTCAATCTCATGATGGATCATGTCATGAAATAAAGCAACCATGGCACGTTGGTAGGTTGCCCCAGCATTTTTCAACCCGAACGGCATGACCTTGTAGCAGAAGGTGCCCCACTGAGTCACAAAGGTAGTCTTTTCCATATCTTCCGGAGCCATCTTGATCTGGTTATACCCTGAAAAACCGTCCATGAAGGAGAACACCTTGTGTTGAGCAGTATTGTCAACAAGAACGTCGATGTGAGGTAGGGGGAAGTCATCCTTGGGGCTTGCCCTGTTTAGATCCCTGTAATCGACACACATTCTGACCTTACCGTCCTTCTTCGGCACTGGAACCACGTTGGCAACCCATTGAGGATAAGAAGTCACTGCTAGAAATCCGGCATCGAATTGCTTCATAACCTCAGCTTTGATCTTTTCGGACATCTCTGGACGCATACGGCGGACCTTTTGCTTTACCGGAGGGCAGTCTTCCTTGGTAGGCAGGTGATGAACTACAATGTCGGCATCCAAACCAGGCATGTCTTCGTAGGACCAAGCAAAGATCTCCATGTAATCATGTAGCATCTGGATCAATCGTTGCTTCACGCTGAGCTCTAGATTGGCACCAATCTTGACTTCTTTTCTATTTGTCTCAGTACCGAGGTTTACTGTTTCCACGGGCTCTTCATGCGGCTGAATGGCCCTCTCTTCATGGAGTAGCAGTCTTGCGAGTTCACCAGGCACTTCGCAATCATCTTCACCTTCGTCTTCGGCCAAGTTGATCGGATTTTCGAAGTCATAACTGGTGGTAGCAGAGCTGTTACCAGTGAGATCCAGAGTGGATTGGAACCTGTATAAGTGAGTGTGTGTAAATATAGCTGCTTTGCAATATATAACACAGAAAGAAAAAGAGCACAAGATTTGAAATGCAACAAACGTCCAATGTTTTGATTAATGATATATGGAAATGTCATACAAAAAGCCCTCACAAATGGAGCTACGGTGCCCCGGGTAGGACACCGAGCCAATAAAAGTTTCAACATATTGTTTGTTACAAATTGAAAATCAAAAGAGTTAATTACTGCGTGACAAATGTAATAGGTGTAAAATCCTTTGTCGTCCAGTTGCTTGGTCCGTTGCTGGTGGTTGGATAGATCCAACTGTCAAACTCCACTTCCTCTACGTCCTCCTCGATAGCATTCACCCTTGGATTGGTGATAAACACCGGAGCCTTTCTGATCATTTCCTTGCGAACAGCCCTCTGAGCCTCTGCAGTGAAGCCCAGCCCAAACCTGTCGGTCTTTTGAGTGAAGTCAGGAAGCTGACCCCAATTTGCACATTTTCCTTTCTCAATCACTGCCCGGGCATCCTTCAGGGAAGCCATCTTCAACGGAAAGTCTTCTTCAACCACTGTCTCAGCCGACGCCAACGTTGGAGGCACCTCCTCAAAATGCTGAAAGGGGGTTTCAATAAACTCCCCGTCCATCTCGATATACCAGAATGAATTCAAGTGACTTACCATGTATTCCTCTTCGCCCTGCACAGTAAAAATCTTCCCTTTGACAGGGTATTTGAGCTTTTGGTGTAGAGTGGATGTTACTGCCCCAGCCTTGTGAATCCAGGGTCGACCCAACAAGCAGGAATAAGATGGACGAATATCCATTACATAGAACGTTGAGTCGAAGACTTGGGAACCCACACGAATAGGAATGTCTACCTCACCGTGCACCATCCTCTTAGAACCGTCGAAGGCTCTAACAATGATGTTACTAGGCTTCAATTCCAGGCCCTCACAATCTAAGCGATCCAATGCCTTCTTGGGCAAAACATTCAGGGAAGAACCGGTATCCACCAACACGTGTGCGAGAGTAGTGCCCCTGCACTCTATAGAGACGTGCAGGGCATCATTGTGATTTTTCCCTTTGGCGCTAAGGTCAGCATCTGAGAACCCCATACCATTGTCAACTGTCAAATTAGCCACACAGTCAGTGAATTGATCTGCAGAGGTCTCTTGCGGCACATGGGCCGTTTTCAGAAATGAAATCAGGGCCTTTGCATGGGCCTCTGAGCATAGCAGCAATGATAGCATAGAGATTTTGGAGGGGGTATGCCCCAGCTGTTCAACAACATTGAAGTCACTCTTTTTAATGATTTTAAGGATTTCCTCCATCTCTTGTTGGGAGGCTTCAACAGTAGTCTTTTTTGGTGCCTCCGTCCTGGCAGGAAAATCGGTAGCAACTTCTTTGCCCCGAGCATCAGAGGACTCGGCGGCAGTAGTAGAGACAGGAACTTGATTTGGAACATGCACACTTGCGGGTGTGATGATAAGAGGCTTTCGGATAACTGGCGGTGCAATGTCAGGCGAGAAGAGCCTGCCACTGCGAGTAATCTTGGCGGGACCAGTGATGTTACTGATACTGGTACTGGTGTTGAACTCCTGCTTCACTCCAAGCACATACACGTCTGCCCCATAGTGCCATGGGACAGCCTTGTCAGATTCATAAGGGAGAGGCCCCGGAACAATAATAGTAATGGGTGCAACAGACATAATTTGGACTGGCTTCCTTGGGAGAGCCTTGGTAGGATTGTTGAAAATTGTGACGACAGATACTTCTTCAGCGGAAACAAACGGAACAGCAGTTTTCTTGAACAAAATCTCCTTGCTATCCATCAGGCTTTGGATGCCTGATTTCAGCAGCGGACAACCGGTAGGGATAACAGCACACAGGAGGCAACCCTTGCTACAACCTGGAAATAAACCGGCTAGTAGTAAGTTCCTCTTAACAGTCAATAGAGGGGTAGCAACATCATTCACCGAAACAGCATACAAATCTTCCTCAATGGCATTTACTCTATGCTGGGGCATAGGAGCAGTTACAACATTTGGCCTCTCAGGCGCCTCAAACTGAATTTCCTTCGCGTCGATAAGGTCTTGCACTTTATTTCTCAGGGCCCAACAATCATCAGTAGTATGCCCAGGGCTATCGGAATGATAAGCACAATGGGCATTTGGGTTATACTTAGGAGATGCAGTGTTCACGGCCTTCGGAGCCTCTTTGATGGTCACCAAGTTGGTTGATAACAGTTGCGGTAAGATTTGCGACAAGGTCATACTCAGCCGAGTATACTGCCTCTTGGGCCTTTCACCTCTTTGTTGATTGTACTGCTGAGGAGCAGCAACAAGTTTTGAAATGACCAAGGCATTGATGGCTTGGCGGCTTTCTGGCTTGACTTGTCTTCTAGGACCATAGACGGCACTTGCTTCTTTCTTGAAAGGCCTCTTCTCAATACTTGTGGAGGCAGCTTTCTGTATTTTTCCTGACCTGATGCCGGCTTCTATCCTTTCACCCGTCAGAATCAAATCCGTAAACCCAGCTGAGGAATTGCCAACCAGATGATTGAAAAATGGACCAGACAAGGTCCCGAGAAACATATCAACCATCTCACGATCAGTCAATGGAGGCTGCACCCTGCCAGCCAAATCTCTCCATTTTTGTGCATATTCTTTGAACCCTTCGCCCGTTCCTAGAGACATACCCTGAAGTTGGGTACGCGTAGGAGCGAGGTCAGAATTATATTGATATTGTCTATAAAATGCGGTCGCCAAATCTTCCCAATGTCGGATACTAGTTCCATCTAGTTGATAGAACCACTCAAGCTGTGACCCCGAAAGGCTATCTTGGAAGAAGTGAATCCAAAGGTTCTTATCTGCCGTGTAAGGTTGGATCTTCCTTACGTACGACCTTAGATGCAGCTTTGGACAGGAAGCCCCCGTCATATTTGGCAAAGGCAGGCGCCTTAAACTTGTGTGGGATTACCACCCCCGAAGATAACCCCAAATCTCCGAAATCCAGCCCCGACACATTCTGAATCTCCATGGCGCTCAAGCGGTCCTCTAATTGCTTGTATCTGTCAGCAGCAGGTGGGTATTGTTCGTCATTGTAATCCGTCTCGTTGTCAGAGACTGCAGGACTAGGAGCTCCTCCCCCTTGGGGACTGTCTTTCTCTGCAGAGGAAGTAGTTGGATCAGCCTCATTATGGAGTGTGTTCCCAAACCTGCGTCCAGTGTTGAATAACGCAGTCCTCTTTTTCTTCTTCTTCTTTAGGAGCAAAGCCTTCAACTCTTGCTGACCTTGGGCCAGGCTCATGACCATCTCTTGAAACTGGGCACTTTGGGCCTGAAGGGCCTTGATTGCTTGCTCACTGGATGAGTCTGGATTCATGATGACTGTTCAAAACAAACAGCGAAGAAGATTAAGCAACCTGTAGAAAAAAGGGGTACCTGTTATGCACATGATGCATGAGATGCTATCTATGCAATGCATTCAAGGGTTTTAGAAATTCACAATTGTTGCAGACAAAAAGAACGCACGTCATATTAATAAGAAAAGATTTGTTAGTACATAAATGCCCCATGGGCCAAATATTACAAAAACAACTTCTCAAGGTAAAAAGACGTTGCGCATCCTCTTTGGTGCAATGTAGGTGTTAAGGGCCTCTTGCTCATGGAGTCGGCGGGTGAGCTCTAAAACCTTCTTCTCGCTGGCGTAGAAGCTGGCTTCAAAAGTGTTTCGTTCCTCCTTGAGTTGGATCCAACTCTTCTGCATCTCCTCCCACGATGTAGGCATGTCAGGATGTAGGATGGTGTAGGGAACCTCTCCTTCCTTGACGGGCTCTTTAATCACAGGGAGAACATGAGGATAAGGCATCATTAGACTCTGGGCTCGGGCTCGTACCCACTTGAGGTAAGGTTCAAGAGGGATGGAGTTCTTGCGTCCCAGAGTCTTGCTATCAACCTTGTTGGGCCTCCCCCAAGCTCTGATGAATCTTTGGCGAAGTCCTTGCGCATCATTGTCGAAGTCAAAAACTAGGTCAGGAATCAACATGTCGTGAGGGCCATCTCTTCATGCATATCCAAATTGCCTCAAAGCTAGGCAAGGGTTGTAGGTGATACCTCCTCTGATTCCAAGTAATGGAACATTAGGGAACTCTCCACAACGATCGACGATGATGACATTTTCTCTGGACCGAGAACACCAATGTACATCAAAGTGAGTAAGAGTCATCAACCGTTGGGACCACCTTGAGCCTTGGTCATTCTTCAAGACAGATTGTGGAAGGTGCAAAATAAACCACCTTGCAAGGAGAGGAGTACAGCACATGAGAACACCCCTCTTTCTCATTGTTCGTGTTTAAAATGAGTGAAGAATGTCCCCAAGCAAAGTTGGTATTGGATTTCTGGACAAGAAGATTTTGACGGCGTTGACATCTACCAATTGGTCAGAATTTGGGAACAAGACCAACCCATAGATAAGGAGTGCCACAATCTCTTCAAAGGCTTGTAGGTCTAATGAATTCCAACATTCTTGTGCCTTCTCAAACAAGAATTTTGCTAAGAAACCTTTGACGCCACTTCTAGTTTCCCAATGCCCCTTGATGTCAGAAGGCTGTAGATGTAATGCTCGAGCAACATCTTCAGGCTTTGGTTCCTTTTCCGTACCGTTGAAAGGTAGTTGATTGAGGATAGGAATTCTCAGGAGTTGAGAAAATTCCTCCAAAGTGGGTACCAACTGATAGTCAGGGAAAGTGAAACAGTGGTGAAGAGGGTCAAAGAACTGGAATAGCACTTTCATCATGTCTTCTTCAATGTTGGTGTTGACTAAGCTGAGCAGTCTACCATGTCTTTCACTGAAGGATGAGCTTTCCGGAATTCTTGAGGTGAGCTCCTTGAGTTGAGGAGAGATTCTCACAAGGTTGACTTGGATGGTTTTTCCGCGAGGAATCTCCATGACCTACAAAACAAGAACAAAGATGAAGATCTAAACCCTTGAAATGGTTAGTGAATGCATATGATGCTTTATGATGTTTATGATGTATGCACAAACATATGTACAAGCAAATCACACCAAACCCTAGTTTCAGGCTTGCATGGGGTTTCATAGGTAAGTACCCTCTTGAGTGTAGTTGGCTTAAAAACCTGTCCTATAAATAGTAACCGGGTTCTAAGGAGCTCAATATAATTGGATTGTTTTCATTGTTCATTGTTTTGGTTTAACCACTTAACTAGCGACCAAAATATTCCAAGAAAACAACCCTCAATGAGTGTAGTATCGAGTATCTACCAACTTCGAACTGCACCAAAGCCGGTCATCTCACTACCCCTAATAAAAGGCCAAGATGGTCAAGTAAGGCTCTAGGTCATTAGTGCTTAGTGACATCACTCAGCGGCCCCGTACTCTCCTTGATTGAACTCAAGGGTTACCGGTACTCACAAATATGTCGCACTAATATAGCTATTGCTTCGACCGTGTCGGTATACCCCGCACATTTTCCACAATGTATTGCTATCTATGAATGTTTCCCAAAATCCGGGTGTAGGATTGCAAACCCAAACAAGAGAGCCAAGATATAAAGCAATCAAATCAAACAATTAGTCATGCAAGAGGGTGATCTAAGCCCTAAGGTTACTCCACTTTTAAAATCGAATTCCCCAGCAGAGTCGCCAGTTCTGTGATACGGTGGGAGAACTGACTATGGTTTTGCGTTTGTTTTCGCAAATGTTTCGGTTGAGCAAGAGTCGCCACCGACTTTTTATTTTATCCTAAGGAAAGGTTAAAAAAGCACAGCAAAAACCTTTGAGATGTTTTCTTGGGTTCGGGGAGTAGATTATAGAAAGGGAAGGTGTTAGCACCCTTTCTATCCATGGTTATCCATGGGCTCTTAGTTACTTGCTTAGATAAACTTGCCTTAATTTTCAATTGTTTGAAATGGTGTTTTGTGTGTGGGTTAGAAAATGTTTTTGAAAAGATGCCAATGTGGTGGCAACCTTTGTAATGATCCATGTTGGGATGTATACAAAGGTGTACGTCTTTTGAAAAAGTTTTCATTTGTTTTTGAAAGTTGTTTTTGAAAGTGTAGTGATGTGTGGTTTGAAAATAGGCAAGTGTTTTGTTTTACAAGTTTGATTCAAGTAACTAAGAGGTCGTCTACTCCTAAATTTCTCAAAGATTTCTACTATGTTTTAACCCTTTTAACAATTTTGCTCCACCATTGCATTTGGTGGACAATCTTGTGTTAGGATGTGAAAGGGACGGGCGCGGGTCATCGTTTAGACCATGATTGCAATGGTGCCAAGTATCTTTGGGCAACTTTTCCTTTAAGGGACTTGATCATTTTTTAGGCAACTTTCGAAAGCGTCATCGAGGGATTATGATCATTTGAATTGTTTTATTTTGCCCAAAGAGACCTAACATGCAACATGGCCCATTTATTGAAGGCAACAAGTGGAATACCCTAGGGGTGCAAGTGTGATTAGTGTTGTCCATTTTCATGCTTGTTTATCTTGCAATTAGGTCAAACTATTTTTGTTATTTTTGATTCGCATACAAACCCTAATTCTAACATGGTATAATTAGAAAGCATTAAAGTGCGAAAAATAAAGTTCCTAAGTTATTACAACACAATATGGGAAGGGGGGTACAAATGTTCAAATGGGGGTATTTTGACAAGGAATTTAAATCTAGACTATTACATCAATTTGGAATTATACAAGGTAATTAATATACAATAATTAAATAAAATGGAATAAATATGCAAGATGCAAAAAATGTTTTTATATGTATGAAAAAAAGTATTTTTATGTATGTCAAATAAACAAAATAAAAAGTATTATTTTTGGAGTTTTTATGTATTTAGGGCCAAACCCTAATTTATTAAATAAAAGTATTAATTATTTAATATGTACAATATTTATTTATTATATCCAAAAATAAAATAAAAATGAAGTATATTTGTAAAAAAGGTATTTTTAATATTAAATATTAATAAGAATAAAATGTATATATTTTATATTTTTTTCTAAATATGCTAATAAATATGTATGTATTTGTATTATTTACTAAATATATATTATATATACAAAATAATAATATTTAATATTTATAAAAAAAAGTATATTTTATATAAAATATTTTCAGAAGATAAAATAAAATAAAAATGGAAAACAAAATGTGTTTGCATTATTTTAGTACTTTTTAAATAAAAGTGTATCTATTTATTTATTTATGTACAAATACTCATTCAAACAAATAAATGCCTAATAAATACAAAAATGGTTTAAAAAATAATTTTTATATTTTTAATATTATGAGAAAAAATAAATAAGTCAGAACAAAAAAGAAAAGATCAAAAAATCATAAAAATAAGCATAATGGGCCAAGGGGGTTTAAAAGCAAAAACATGGTGTAAAAAGAAAGTCAACTCAGGCCCAGCCCAAGAAGACTTCATCTTCAACCTCAGAACATGTTTGAACAACCATCCACGCGCGTTTTCTATCTCCCAATTCCTGGACTTTCAAGCAAAACTCACAACATGAAAAATATAGAGCATTGAAAGACGAATCCAGACATATAAAGAACTTGACTTAACTCTCTAAGATGAGAGAGAATTTCTTCTCCCCCAATTCCTGACCTAGTTTTTGTTCCATGTTCAGACATTAAATTTTCACAGCACATATAATATAAATGAAAACTAATTACATGGGCATGTTCAAGGCTATGAATGTGACATATTTTCTTCACAAATCTAAAGCTAACAATGCTTGGATAGAGAGATACGAGTTCATGAACTTACCTGTTCAGTTGGAGTTGTATCTGTTGATGGAGGTACTTTCAGTGCAAGGTGATGATTGGTACAACTTCCTTGATGTCCAGGGATGCTATTCCAAGTTTTACTTTGCTTTGAAACTAGCTGAATCGGGTTATAAAACTCCACCTGCAAAACAGAAAAATGAAAATGGTGATGTTGAATGGGAGTGTTACAGGTCGTGTTTGAGGTTTGGAATAGCTTCAAGGAATGATGTGGGATGTGTTTGAAGTGATTTTAGCAGGAATGCATGAAAGGATTGAGCTATGGAACTCAATCTGCAGCAAATACTCTGTTTGGGCAGTTTGAGGGTGATTCTGTGTTTTAGAAGGCAATGGAGATGGTTGGCTCGTGTTATAGCTCAGTTAGGATGTTTAGAAAGTGTACAAAGTCTTTGCTTAAGGCTTGGTTTACAGGAATGATAGTTGTGTTATGTTATGCTAGCTTTCTTCTTACTTAAGCAACAAAAGGCCACTTGAGTTTTTAGACAGGTAGAGGCCCCCCTAATGTGCTGCAAACCTTGGCATTGATCAGTGTAATTAGCTCATAAACTTGTGCCAAACAGATTTGCACTGTACTTTCTTGGATTGTTAATTGACATAAAGTGCAACTTTTCTAAAATGGATGTAATGCTTTATCTAAAAATGGCTTAATCTTGCATACAATGTCCAAACTCATAGAACAACACCTTGGCACAAAGGATTGGCATTAAATTATGGAGTGTAGATGAGATAAAAGACCTGTAATCAAGGAAAGCAAGCTGAATTCAAAATGGCACAAATGTATGAACATGTAAATTGGCCAAATCAAAAGTGAGTTTTTCCCAACTTGCCAAATTCGATTCTCCCTAACCATGAGGTTGTTTGATGAGTTATTGGACATTTTGGAAAGCTTGGAATGTGTACTACAATCCATCTTTGAAATTCAAATTGAAATTCCAAGTGGAAGTATGTGAAAAATGGTCTTGAAGTTAGGTAAAAACCTTGCCTAAAATAGGTCAAATTTTCTCTAAGTTAAGAATGGTTTGGTACCCTTGTTCCAAAAATTGTAACTTGAGCTACAAGCTTCTTTTGGGAAAACTTTGTGAATCAAAGTTGTAGATTTTGCAATAGGTTACAACTTTCATGTTTTGACTTTTGCTTGAATCCAAATGAATCTTGGTGAGAAAGTGGGACAAAGTTAGGAAAAAATTAGGGTTTTTCATAACTTAGAAAAATTCTAAGTTATGAAAAATCTTCATTTCAAACCCTAATTTGCAATTCTTGATTTCTTGATGAACATATTTCATGTTTTGGCATGTTTTGATGAAAAATGAATCTTGACACTTGATTTTGACCAAAAAGTCAAAGTTTGACTTTTCAGTATACAGTCAAAATTGATCAATTGACTGGGAAATTCAACTGTCAATCTTGTGTATTTGGGATCTTTTGAACTTGTTGAGTATGTCAAGACAATTCCATGGGGTCCTTGAGTCCATATGTGAGTTTGGTTTGCCATTGGCTAGGTCAAACAGTCAAAAATTGCCTTTGTGCAGTCAAAACCCTAAAAATGACCATTTTGCCCTTTTGGTGATCTGATCAAATTTCTTGTGGAATTGTGATCCAAACTTGATCAAATGGTCCATGTGAGTTCATAATGTTGATGTGGGTCAATTTTCATGAGATTTGACTGTCAATTGGCCACAGTTGACTTTTTCCCCAATACAGTTGATTTCTAGGTCAACTGTCCAATTGACTGGGCAAAATTTGGAATCAAGACTTGAAACTTGGTATGGATAAACTTGGGAGTCCAACATGAGGCATGAAAGTCATCTTAGGCATTTTGGGTCAAAATATCTTTGTGCAAACACAAACCCTAATTTGGGTCAACAGTGCAAGGAGAAGTCTTGAGCAGAGGAAACCCTAACTGGATCTTGAGCTCTAAGGGTCTTGTGATGAGAAAATGTTGAGGAAATGGGAGGGCAAATTTTGGGGTACAACAATCGGGATATAGACCCCGCCTCCTCCTCGTCCCGAAAGCACCCCTCGACGCCCCTCGACATATTGAGGAGCCTGGAACGTATCATGAAATCCATGTGCCACCCAATGCTGATCCCATTATGGTTTCCCAGTTACTGTCAACCTAACTAACTACCTCATATTCCAATAGAACGAGCGCATTGGAATGCTCGAGAAGGGACGACGGTCACACTCCCCCCTAAGAAGACGTTAAAGACCCGAATCTGGTAGCCCGTCCCTGTGACGAGGATATGCTTGTTCACGTTCTCCCCTGCGGAGACGACAACAAAATGAATCTCAGAGCCCATCTCCTCGGTAAACCGGGCAAGGTCCTCAATTAGAGATACCACAACCTGCAGTCGTCAAGAATCCTAATTGCACTCCACCGCACAGGGAACGATGGTCCCTTGTTTCTAAGAAAAACAAGGTTGGCAGGCAACCAGAGAGGCAAAAAAGTCGACCAAGAAATTCATCGTGCTATAAAGGCCCTCATTCGATTCCTCCTCATCTCATTCACCATACCGAAGTGACGAAGATGACCCTTGCGGTCCATTCTCTCGGGCAATTATGGAGACTCCACTCCCTGTCGGGATGGAAAAACCACCACCTTTAGCAACCTATGATAACGCGACTGATCCTGATGATCACATCGATAACTTTGACGCGATTCTCAACTAACGCAATGTCGTGGGTGCCATAAAGAAATCCTCCCTCGCCCGAGCATCGTAAAACCTTCCATGACACTCGATGTAAACGCCATCGGGGACCACGACAGCTGGATGACCCTAGTGTACCGCTACCTCACCAAAGGGGAGCTACCTCCCGATGAGAAAAGGCCAAAATAACTAAGTTAAAGGCCTACTCATACGTCCTAACCGAAGACAAGCTTTATAGATGGGGATTCTCCATCCTTCTCTTAAAATGTGCCGAGGAAGCCAAATTCCCCCACATTCTATAGGAGATCCACAAAGGAATCAACGTACAACACATGGGAGGAAGATCCCTAGCGCGAAAAGTTCTCCGAGAAAAATACTACTGGCCTACCATGTAGCACGATGTGAAGGAACATGTCAAGAAATGCGATAAATGCCAACGCCATGCAGATATGCCCTTGGCGCCGCCTGTAACACCCTATTTCCCCGACGGTAAATTATATAAAATCTGAATAAATTATTTTCTAAATAAACATCAATTAAATAGGATGTCACATACTTCTCCAATCACACATGCTCAAAATTAGGATATGCAACACAAAATCGCATGTTCATAAGTCTTAAACTTTGATGCATTTATTCGCAGCAGAAAAACATCGCTAAATAGTCATCTCAATTTTTCCAACATGAGTCATAATTATTCACTTACAAAACATCGACATAATCATAAGGTAAATAAAAAACAACAGAGTTATACAAGTTTACTCCCAACATGATAAGATAAACACAAAACCCCCAAGTGTTACGTATCAGAGCAGACCCGACTCAATCTATGCAATAGAAGGAACTCTTCAGCTAAACTTCGATCGCTAGCTACTTCGAATCATCTGCATTTTACCCACATGGAGGTAACATTCAAACAGAAAGAGTGAGATATCATAACACTATAAGAGAGAGCATAATAATGAGTAGGTACTGATTGAAGTACAAAATCAACACATAACATTCATCGTAATACAACACATACCTTCATCAATATTCACCCATCGAATTATCAATCACAATATGATGCAAAATACTGGCATGGACTCAATGCATGTGGTACCAACAGGGTAAAACCCTCTTCGCAATAATGCCATTTGGGAAATCAACTTCGCTCACCAATACATGCCTTCTCTAGCCAATACAGGCCTTCGCTTATAAACGCATGCGACACTGACATGAAACAACTTAATTTCACCTTGATTATTCTTATCTATCAATGCCACGCCAATACAGGCCTTCTCTCATCATCACTATCATGCATATCATGTCACACCATCAAAACATTCATGCAACATCATAGTATTCAATCACAATATAAATCTCATCGATTCCATCATCATATTCACAACTTCGCAATTATATCAAAATATCAAAATAAGCCAATACAGGCCACTAAGCACATATCATAATACATACATCATCACAACATTTTCACATAGAGAAATATATTCATGTTCATCGTTATATTCACAACTTCGCGATCATAACACAACATAATTCATGGCATACACATCAAAACACATTCACAAATTGGTATCAATGTTGGTGAAGTAATTAACTACTGCATTATAAATCATTTTCATAAAATAGGAAATTATTTTATCTTTCCAATGGTCCAAACGGAGTGTCAAACAGACACCTGAGGGAAAAGTTATGAGTTTTAGAAGTTTTCCAAAAATGTTGTCAGTAGCAATGGTAACCGGTTACCCGGTTATGGTAACCGGTTACCCGGTTATGGTAACCGGTTACTGCAAGACAATAACCTTTTTCTTTTCAAAATCCCTCGCGGTAACCAGTCACCTACGTATGGTAATCGGTTACCGCAGGAAAGTAGCTATCCATGTTACAGCCTTTAATATGGTATCCGATTACCAGATTTAGGTAACCGGTTATCCTGCGATAACAGTGACAAATTTTGCAGTTTTCATGTTACAATCTTCCATGTTCCAATTCCCAAAATTATTAGTTTTCACATCTAAAACCATATTTTAAGCAGGATAATTACTCACCAACATTTCTATATTAATCCTAACCAATTCATGTCATCAAATCTCATCACAAACACATCAAAATCACAAAAAATCCATCAATAGGGAAAAACCCCAAAAACAACCAAATTGATAGAATTCAAAATATAAAATCAAGCAACATAAATCCTACCATACTCCATGTTGTACCCCAAAATTTTCCCTCTCATTTTATCAAGATTTCCCCTCACAAGACTCTTTGGACTCAAGACCAAGCTAGGGTTTGCTCTGCTCAAGACATCTCCTTGCATTGTTGACCTGAAATTAGGGTTTGAGTTTGCACAGGGATTTTTGGACTTCCAATGCTCAAAGTGAATTTCATACTTCATGTTGGACTTATAAGATTGCCTCTACCAAGTTTCAAGCCTTGAATTAAATTTTTGCCCAGTCAATTGGACAGTTGACCTAGAAATCAGCTGCATTTGAGAAAAAGTCAATTGTGGCCAATTTACAGTCAAACCTCATAATTTTTTATCCACATCAACATTATAGACTCATATGAACCATTTTATCAAGTTTGGACCACAACTCCTCAGGAAATTTGATCAGATAATTAAAAGGGCAAAATGGTCATTTTTAGGGTTTTTGACTGCAGAAGGGCAATTTCTGATTTTTCACCTAGCCAATGGCAAATTGGGGTCAAGAATGGATTCAAGGACTCAATGGCATCATCTTGACCTAATCACAAGGTTCAAAAGATCTCAAAAGCATTGGATTGACAGATGAATTTTCCAGTCAACTGATCAAAAATCAACTGTACACTGAAAAGTCAAACTTTGACTTTTTGGTCAAAATCAAGTGTCAAGGGTCATTTTTCATCAAGATGTGTCAAAACATGAAACTTGTTCATCAAGAAACCTAATTTTGCAAATTAGGGTTTAAGATTGAAAATTTTCATAACTTAGAATTTTTCTAGGTTATGAAATTTTCTTATTTTTTTCCCCAACTTTGCCTAACATTTTCACCATGATGAAATTGGATTCAAACAAAACTTCCAACATGAAATTTGTAGTCCTCCACGAAATCTACAACTTTTATTCATAAAGTTTTCACAAAAAATTCTTGGATCTCAAGTTATGATTTTTGGAATAAGGGTCCAAAAACTTTCTAACTTAGTGAAATTTTGCCCTAATTTAGGCAGGATTTTGACCTATCTTCATGGAAATTTTTCACATAGTTCGACTTGGAATATCAAAATTCATTTCAAAAATGGATTGTATAGCATGTTAAAATCTTTCCAAAATGTCCAATAACTCTCCAAAATCATTTGTGGTTAGGGAGAATCGAAGGTTTGAATTTGGCAAAAAGTCACTTTGATCCATGGCATTCTTCACTATGCTACAAGTTGCAATTTCTGTCCAGCTTCATTTGTACTTGTTTACATGTATCTAAACCATTCCACACTCAAAAATTGAATGCAAACTCATTGGTTTAAGGCATTATTCTGATCAATGGAAGTTTACACAAGGGTTTAATCCATTTTTGGCAAAAAGGCAACAATGTTATTTTCATAAAGCACACCTTTATGTCAACTTGTTTCCCTTGAGCCTTGAACCCCTCTTTTTGCATCAAAGAAGTTCCATAAACTTAGGCAAAGGACAACCACTTTGTGCAGCTAGGAAGGAGGCCTGTACAATCTCTTTGCTTGATCACTTCACACTTTTATTCAAAACCAAGAAATATGCAAAAGTCTACACAACTCTTGTATCTGTTATAACCAAGCTTGGTAACCATTCAAAACAATTTTTGCATATTTCCCTGAGCCAGAAACACGAGCTATCCAATCCTTAAACACCCTTGAACATCAAAACACATTCTTCTTGCAAAACAGGGCAGTTTCTACATTTTTGTTTCCAAATCACAAACTACTCATTCGTTTTGCCCCAAACCTCTTCCAATACACTCCATATAACCCACCTAAGCTATCCCAACCATTGGCCATTGACTGTAACTCCATTTACAAGCTTCACCATTTCTGATTTCAGCTTGTGCAGGTTGACTTCTACAGGCTTATTCAAGCAAGCTCAAAGCAAACGGAGCATTGGGGAAGGTCAGAGGAAGTTCAGGCAAGCTCACAAACATCTCAGGCCTCACTGAAAACCCTTGCATTGCCATACTCGAGTTCAACTGAAATAGGTATTTTCCAACTTTCTATCTCTCTATTTAGGAATCATTAGGCTTAGGTTTGTGAATAAAAAATGTAGTACTCATTGCCCTTAAGCTGTACATATGCATAGATTTCATTTAAGTTAACTGTGTTGAGAGAATTTGATTGATGAACTTTCTGAAAAAGTTAGGTTAGAAATTAGGGCAAGAGAAATTCTCTCTGGTCTTTGAGAGTTAGATTAAGTTCTTTATATGGTTGGAATCGTGTTGAAAAATGCTATAACTTTCGTGTTGTGAGTTTTTGCTTTAGAGCACGTATGCAGGAGTTAGCCATTTGTACAAAGAATGCGCATTTTTGTTTGAATCAGAGGTTGAAGACGAAGTAGCTGGGCTGGGCCTGGCTATTTCTCACTTTTGGCGCCCCCAGCTTGCTGATTGCATCCCCTGGCCCATTTCATTATTTTTTTATATTTTTTCTATTTCATTTACATTTCTGATTTTATTTTATTTTTCTAAACATAAAAAATTACCAAAAACAATTTCATAAATTTTCACATTTTATTTTGTATTTTTTATTATTTTTTCTAACATAAAAAATAGTTTTCTTAAATAATATACTTTTATTGTTTCTAAATAAACTTGTAAATACTACAAAAAATATTATACTTTTATTTCTATTATTTACATACTTAAATAATATTTTTTTCTAACATATTTTTATTTTTTGACATTTGTATATATTTTTATTTTATTATACATAAACAAATATTATAATATATACATATTCTTAAACCAAAAATTAGGGTTTTTACCCTTAACAAAAATAACCTTTTATTTTCTTATTTTTTTTAATACATTAAATATTTTATTTTTACATACATAAAAATAAACAAAGACATTTTTCTTTACATATTTATAATATATTACATATTTATTTAATTGTCTATTTAAATATTTGCTTATTTAGTGTTTGATACAAAGAATTCAATTTGGATGTAATAGTTAATTTTAGGGTTTTATTTGCTTGCAAATACTCCCCATTCAAAATTGTATTCCCCTCCCCATATCAATGTTGTAATAGCGTAGATTTATTTTACGCATTTTATAGCTTTCAAATATGCCATGCTAGAGATTAGGGTTTGTATGCAATATCCAAAATCAAAACAAATAGTTAGACCTAATACAAGACATAAAATGCATGAAAATGACAACACATTGCACACATGCACCCCTAGGGTTTCATCCACTTGTTGCCTTTAAAATGACCATGGTATGCATGTTGAGTATATTGGCAAAAAAAAACAAAACAAAAGATCATAGTCCCTCGATGCCGCTATCTTGGTTGCCTATATAAAATGATCTAGTCCCTCAAAAATTTGCTAAAGATACTTAGCACAATTGCTATCATGGTCAATACGATGACCTGCGCCTGTCCCGTTTAACATCTAAATACAAGGTTGTTTACCAAATACAATGGTAAAACAACAATGTAAAAAGGTTAAAAATGTGTAGGAAAGACTCTTGAGTAGATAGGGTAGACAACTCTTAGTTACTTGATCAAACTTGCAAAATATCCTTGCTACTTTCAAAAACACATCACAACACAATTTCAAAACATTTCCCAAAACAACTTTCAAACATTGAAACATATTTTCAAAAGACAATACACCTTTGTATACATTCAAACAAGAACCATTACAAAGGTTGCCACAACGATGGCCTCTTTTCAAAACATTTCCAAAACCACACACAAAGCACCATTTCAAACAATTGAAAAGAAAAAGCAAGTGATCTAAACAAGTAACTAAGAGCCCATGGATAACCATGGATGAAAAGGGTGCTTGCACCTTCCCTTTTTCATAATCTACCCCCCGAACCCAAGAAAACATCTCAAAGGTCTTTCTTGTGCTTTTTGACCTTTCCTTTAGATAAAATAAAAAGTCGGTGGCGACTCTTGCTAAACCGAAACATTTACGAACACAAACGCAAAACCTCAAGTCAGTTCTCCCACCGTATCACAGAACTGGAGACTCTGCTGGGGAATAATCTAAAAGTGGGGTTACCTTAGGGTTTAGATCACCTTTACATGCTTACCTTGTTTGCTTTGATTGCTTTACACTTGGTTCAATTGATTGGGTTTGAAATCCTCTACCCGGATTTGGGAAACATTCATAGGTAAATAGAAATACGTTGTGGAAACTGTGCAGGGTATACCAACATGGTTGAAGCAATAGCTATATTAGTGCGACATATTTGTGGGTACTGGTAACCTTTGAGTTAATCAAAGAGAATACGGGGCCGCTGAGTGATGTCATGAAGCACTAATGGACTTTTAGAACCTTTACTTGACCATCTTGGCCTTATTAAGGGTAGTGAGATGACCGGCTTTGGTGCAGTCTGAAGTTGGTAGATACTCGATACTACACTCATTAAGGGTTGTTTTCTTGGAATATTTCGGTCGCCAGTAAAGTGGCTAAACTGAAACGATGAACACAAAAAATAATCCAGTGATATTGAGCTCCTTAGAATCTGGTTACTATTTATAGGACAGGTTGAGCTAACTAAACTTCAAGAGGGTACCTACCTATGAAACCCCATGCAAGCCTGAAACTAGGAACTTGTGTGACTTGCTTGTACATATACTTATGCGTACATCATGAACATCATAAAGCATCATATGCATCCACTAACCATTTTAAGGGTTTGGATTTTCATCTTTGTTCCTGTTTTGTAGGTTATGGAATCACTCCACAGAAAAACAATCCAAGTCAACCTTGTGATAATCCCTCCTCATCTCAAGGAGTTTGCTTCCAAGATTCCAGAGAATTATCCCTTCACTGAAAGACATGGTAGACTTCTCAGCTTGGTTAACTCTAACATTGAAGAAGACATGGTGAAAGTTCTCTTCCAGTTCTTTGAACCCCTACACCACTGCTTCACATTTCCTGATTACCAACTAGTGCCTACTTTGGAGGAATTTTCTCAACTCCCGAGGATTCCTATTCTCCATCAACTACCCTACAATGGTACAGAAAGAGAACCAAAGCCTGAAGATGTTGCTCAAGCCTTACACTTGCAACCATCTGATATCAAAGGTCATTGGGAAACCATAAGTGGTGTCAAGGGTTTCTTGGAAAAGTTTCTGTTTGAGAAAGCACAAGACTGCTGGAATTCTCTAGATATGCAAGCTTTTGAGGAGATTGTAGCACTTCTCATCTATGGGTTGGTCTTGTTCCCAAACCCTGACCAGCTTATAGATGTGAATGCTGTCAAGATTTTCATATCTCGGAATCCTGTGCCTATATTGCTTGGGGATATCCTCCACTCATTTCACACACGAACAATAAGGAAAAGAGGTGTTCTCATGTGTTGTACTCCTCTTCTAGAAAGGTGGTTTATTTGTCACCTTCCCCAGTCAGTATTGAAGAATGAGCAAGGCTTGAGGTGGTCACAACGGTTGATGACTCTTACCCATTCTGATGTTCATTGGTGTTCTCGGTCCAGAGAAAATGTCATCATCATTGATCGTTGTGGGGAATTCCCTAATGTCCCACTACTTGGCATTAGGGGAGGCATTACCTACAACCCCTGCTTGGCTCTGAGACAATTTGGGTATGCCCGAAGGGATGGCCATCATGACATGCTGATTCCAGACTTGGTTTTTGACTTCGACAGCAACGCTCAAGGACTTCGACAAAGGTTTATCCGAGCTTGGAGGATGCCCAACAAGGTAGACAGTAAGACACTGGGACACAAGAATTCCATCCCTCTTGAGCCTTACCTCAAGTGGGTACAAACCCGCGCCCAGAGTCTTATGATGCCTTACCCCTACATTCTCCTGGTGATCAAAGAGCATGTTATGGAAGGAGAGGTTCCATACACCCTCCTACATCCTGACATGCCAACATCGTTGGAAGATTTGCAAAAGAGTTGGATACAACTCAAGGAAGAACGAAACACTTTTGAAGCCAACTTCTACGCCAATGAGAAGAAGGTTTTGGAACTTACTCGTCGACTCCATGAAGAGCAGGATCTCAACACATACATCGCACCAAAGAGGATGCACAACGTCTTTTTACCTTAGAATTTTGTATTATTTTGCCCATGGGGCACTTATGTACTAACAAATTCTATCTTATTAATATGACGTGCGTTCTTTTTTTTTGTTTACAACAAATTTGAATTTATGAATCCTTGAATGCATTACATGAATAACATATCATTCATCATATGCATAAGCAGGTCTTCACACCAGGTTTCCTTATCTCTCTGCTGTTTATTTCAGCAAGATGGATATAGAGCAGACAGTCAAAGACCTACAAGCGCAAAACTCACAGTTCCAACAACTACTCATGACCTTGGCAAAGGGTGAGGAGGATCTTAAAGCACTGCTGGAAAAGGAAAAGGAAAAAGAAAAGGAGAAAAAGAAAAAGAAAAGAGTTGGTGTGGCTACTTTGGGAAGAAGATTTGAGAACCAAGCTAGAAGGGTCCTGGATTTCCCATCAACATCTGATGAAGGGGTATGAAAGGGAAAGGGAGCTGCAGTTCCCTCAGAGTCTGAGGAAGAAGAAGAAGAATAAGAGGATGAAGACTACTCTGAGCAGCAGTACCCTCCTACAGACGACAAGTACAAGAATCTGGAAGAGCGTCTGACAACTATGGAGGTGCAAAGAGTGCCTAGGCTGGATTTCGAGGAGCTAGGGTTGGTTGCTGGGATTGTGATTCCCCCTAAATTCAAGGTGCCTACATTTTCTAAATACAATGGTTTGTCTTGTTAGAAGATGCACCTACGGTCTTACGTCAGAAAGATCCAACCTCATTCTTCTGATAAGTATATGTGGGTCCATTTTTTTCAAGATATTTTGTCGGGTACGCAATTGGATTGGTTCTACCAACTTGAAAGATCTGATGTGCACAATTGGGAGGATTTGGCGGCTGCCTTCTATAGACAATATCAATATAATGCAGACTTAGCACCTACTTGTACTCAACTATAGAGTATGGGCATGGTCTCTAATGAAGGCTTTAAGGAGTATGCCCAGAAATGGAGGGACTTAGCTGGAAGGGTGCAGCCACCATTGTCTGAGAGAGAGCTTGTGGATATGTTTATGGGGACCCTGTCAGGTCCATTCTTTAATCACTTGATTGGGAGTTCGTCTGCGGGGTTCACCGAGTTAATTCTGACTGGTGAAAGAGTTGAAGTCGGAATCAAGAGCGGGAAGATTCAAAAGGATGCATCTACTGCTATCAAGAAGACCTTTCCAGCCAAGAAAGAAGTCTCAACTGTTTACTCCCATAGAAGTCAAGGGAGAGTTGAGCGTCGGCCAGCGGTGGGGGCTGTGATGATTCAGAAGTCTGCAGTTGATCAACCTCGAAACAGTCAACCCAGAACCAACCAAGCAAGGGTGGAAAGGCCTGCATGGCAATTCACCCAGATTAATATGACACCTACTCAGGTTCTCCCTCATCTATTGAATTTAAACCTTACAAGCTTGAAAGAGGCGCCAAAGAATCTGAATACCTCTTCTCCCTACTACCATTCAAATGCAAAGTGTGCTTATCATTCGGACAACGTGGGGCACGACACCAACAATTGTTGGGCCCTCAAAAATAAGATCCAAGATTTAATAGATGCCAAAGAGGTGGAGTTTGACGCCCCTGAAAAGCCTAATGTGATATCTGCTCCAATGCCAAAACATGGTCATAATGTCCATGCTATTGAAGAAGATCTTTATGTTGCTACTGTTGATGACCTAATGACTCCATTACCAATAATCAAGATGAATCTGTTGAAAGCCGGGATTTTCCTGGGCTGTGGAAAAGATTGTTACCTTTGTTCGTCCTTACAACCCGACTGTCCGCTGTT
The DNA here is from genome assembly GCA_948472305.1 of Vicia faba. Taxonomy (NCBI): domain Eukaryota; kingdom Viridiplantae; phylum Streptophyta; class Magnoliopsida; order Fabales; family Fabaceae; genus Vicia; species Vicia faba. The sequence goes on along the minus strand of OX451736.1, from coordinate 1,231,160,208 downwards.
GAAGTTAAGAATCCAACGCCTAATGGATAATCAAGAAATCCTCTTTGAGAAAACTCCTATTACTCCAACTCCTATCAACGATGTTGCTATAATCACCATTTCCTCCAATCTTTCCAAGGTCTCCAAAAGACCTGTTAAGATTACATCCGATCCAAAAATTGTACCTCTAAAGATAACTATGCCGGGCCTATCCCATACAAGTCCAACAAGACAATACCGTGGAATTATGGAGGAGAGATCTTCAACCACGGTGCTAAGCAGATTGAGGCAGTTGAAGAAAGTTCCAATGAAGAGACTCCTGACATAGGAAATATTGCGGGGACGAGTAAGATCACCCGCAGCGGAAGAATTTTCTCTCCGGAGATTGCTCCTCCAAGGGCAATCTTCGGACCCTTAAATGCTCCCAAGGTTACTCCTGTGCCGATCAACATCTCTGTGCGAACTCCAGTGATTGAATAAATTGTTACTCCCGCAGTTGTACCCTCTGCTGTTGCTGCTGATAAAGGTAAGGGGATCCAAGAAGCGCCTGTCAGGACGAGGGCTCAGCCTTTGGTCATCCCCGAGACCACTCAAAAGGAAATGGAGGAGATTTTAAAAATAATTAAGAAAAGAAACTATGATGTTGTAGAACAACTGGGGCAAACCCCTTCAAAAATCTCTATGTTGGCCTTGTTGCTCTGTTCCGAAGCTCATGCCAAAGCCTTGATCAAGTTCTTGAAGACGGCCCATGTGCCTCAGGAAACCTCCGCGGACCAGTTCCGGGAGTGTGTAGCTAGCCTAACAGCTGACAACGGTCTTGGCTTCTCCGATGCCGATTTAACATCTAAGGGAGAAAGCATAATGACGCGCTGCATGTCTCGGTGGAATGCAGAGGGACTACTTTAGCTCACGTTCTGGTTGATACCGGGTCATCTTTAAATGTCTTACCAAAGAAAGCATTGGATAGACTAGATTGTGAAGGTCTAATTTTGAATCCCAGCAACATCAAGAGCCTTTGATGGTTCTAAGAGGATGGTCCACGGGGAGGTGGACATCCCGATTAAAGTGGGTACTGAAACCTTCAATTCCATATTCTATGTCATGGACATCCATCTCTCCTACTCTTGCTTGTTAGGAAGGCCCTAGATTCATCATGCTGGAGTCGTTACATCTACTCTGCATCAGAAGCTTAAGTACCCTGTCCAGGGGAAAATTGTGACAGTTCGTGGCGAGGAGGAGTATATGATAAGCCATATGAATTCATTTTGCTATGTTGAATTAGATGGTGAATTCATCGAGACCCCCTTTCATCCCTTTGAAGAGGTTTCTTCTGAAGTTGCGGTAGCCAAGACAATGACTTTTGTACCCATCATTACCAAACCTGTGTCTCGGATGTCATCCCTTAAAGATGCGAAGGCTGTGATTGAGGAAGGAGGAAGCACAATATGGGGTCAACTGCCAGATTTTCCTTACAAGACAAATCAGTTCGGCTTGGGTTTCACTGCTGCTAGTCAGAAGGTTGTGCGTCGCTTCCGGGCTGGAGGGCCACCAATGAAGATCACCCATCATGGAGTTCATGCTTTGGAGGATGGTGAAGATGAGAGCAACTTTGAAGACTGGATCTTTCCAACCGTTGAAGGAGGACTATGCAATTGGGAGGCAAAGGATTTTGTTCCCATTACTTTCATCAATCAGTAATTTATCTTTCGAACATTTTCTGTTGGTCTGTAATAATTCTTAAACAATTCGTACACTTTTTGCCTTATGCCTTACCCGAGGCATATAGGTCCATTTGTAAGGGCTTGATTTTTCATCTTCATATGCCATTTTAATGAATCATGGACGTTTTCATATATAAACTTTTGTGTTCATTATCTTTTCTTTTTACATTTTATTTGTTTAAAGGTGGCTATCCCTTACACACACCCACACTCACAAAATGCAGGTACCCATCCACTCCAGATTCCACGGGTAACAATTCTGCTATGGCCTTCAGTGACTCTGAAGATCTGATCAATCATGCCGAATACGAAGGTGATGAAGACTGTGAAGTGCCTGGAGAGTTGGCTAGACTGTTGCAACAGGAAGAACGGGCTATTCTACCTCACGAGGAGTTGTTATAGACTATCAACTTGGGAACAGAGGAAGACAAAAAAGAAGTTAAAGTGGGTGCCAACCTAGAGCCAAATATCAAGGAGCGTTTAGTTCAGCTGTTGAATGAATATGTTGAGATCTTCTCCTGGTCCTACGAAGACATGTCGGGACTGGATACAGATATTGTGGTTCACCGTCTCCCTACAAGAGAAGACTGTCCACCGGTCAAACAGAAAGTCCGCCGAATGAGGCCCGACATGTCTGAAAAGATCAAAGCTGAAGTGATGAAGCAGTTCAATGCTGGTTTCCTTGCTGTTACTTCCTATCCATAATGGGTTGCTAACATTGTGCCCGTGCCTAAGAACGACGGCAAAGTCAGAATGTGCGTGGATTACAGAGACTTAAACAGGGCTAGCCCTAAAGATGACTTTCCACTACCGCACATTGACATCTTGGTTGACAATACAGCTCAGCATAAGGTATTTTCTTTCATGGATGGATTTTCAGGGTACAACCAGATCAAAATGGCCCCTGAAGACATGGAGAAAACTACTTTTGTTACACAGTGGGGTACGTTCTGTTATAAAGTGATGCCATTCGGACTGAAGAATGCCGGGGCAACCTATCAGCGCACCATGGTAGCTTTATTTCATGACATGATACATCATGAGATAGAGGTCTACGTAGACGACATGATAGCCCGTTCACAGACAGAAGAAGAACACCTCGACCATCTGCAAAAGCTGTTTGTCAGGTTGAAAGAGTACAAGCTCAGACTGAACCCTAACAAGTGCACTTTCGGAGTTAGGTCCGGTAAACTCTTGGGATTCATCGTCAGTAACAAAGGCATCGAGGTTGATCTTGCCAAAGTCAAAGCTATACAAGAAATGCCTGCCCCTCGCACTGAGAAGGAGGTCAGAGGTTTCTTGGGACGCCTAAACTACATCGCAAGGTTCATTTCTCACCTAACATCTACCTGTGAGCCAATCTTCAAGCTGTTGAAGAAAGACCAGGTGGTTAAATGGAATGATGACTGTCAAGTTGCTTTTGATAAAATCAAGGAGTATTTGCTGGAACCTCCTATCTTGATGCCACCCGTCGAAGGAAGACCTTTAATCATGTATTTGACTATTTTGGAGAATTCAATGGGGTGTGTACTGGGCCAACATAACGAGTCTGGCCGAAAAGAGCATGCCATTTATTACCTTAGCAAAAAGTTTACCGACTATGAGACCCGCTACTCACTGCTCGAGAAAACTTGATGCGCTTTGGTATGGGCTGCTCGCAGGCTAAGGCAGTATATGTTGACACATACCACTTTACTGATCTCTAAGATGGATCCGATCAAGTACATCTTCGAGAAGTCTGCTCTACCCGGAAGAATCGCTAGATGGAAGATGATCCTCACTGAGTATGATATCCAGTATACGACCCAAAAATCTATAAAGGGGAGTGTACTAGCCGATCATCTGGCCCATCAAGCTGTTGAAGATTACCAATCCATGAGGTTCAACTTCCCCGACGAGGATATCATGACTTTGAGAAACATCGAAGAAAATAGACCCTATGACGGACCTGAACAAGGACCCCGGTGGACTCTGTACTTTGATGGTGCCTCCAACGCACTTGGAAACGGTATCGATGCTGTGCTCATCTCTCCACAAGGTTGCCATACACCTTTCACTTCTAGACTCTGCTTCAGCTACACTAACAATATGGCCGAGTACGAAGCTTGTATCTTTGGTCTCAAGGCTGCTATTGACTTGGGAATCAAATCTTTGATTGTATTTGGGGACGCAGCTTTGATTATCAGTCAAATCAAAGGAGAGTGGGATACTAAACATCCAAACCTCGTCCCTTACAAAGAACATGTCCTGACATTGTTACCACATTTTGAGCAGATCACCTTCGAGCACTTCCCGCGAGAAGAGAATCAGCTAGCAGATGCGTTAGCTACAATGTCATCCATGTTTAAACTTAACTGGGATAATGAGGCTCCTCAAATCACCATTGAAAGGATGGACGAACCTTCCCATTATCACGAGATTAATACTGAAGAAGTAGTGGACCGACCGTGGTTCCATGACGTCAAAAGGTATCTCGAAGCCCAAGAATACCTTGAAGGAGCTTCAGTCAACGACAAAAAGTTCTTAAGGAGATTCTCTGCCAAGTTCTTCCTAAGCAATGGTATCCTATACAAGCGCAATCATGATTTCATTCTACTCCGTTGTGTGGACAAGGTTGAGGCTGAGCAAATCATGGCTGAACTGCATAATGGTACTTTCGGCACCCACTCGAGCGGTCATACGATGGCTAAGAAGATTCTAAGGGCAGGCTATTACTGGTCTACCATGGAAGCTGACTGTCATCAATATTCCCGTACTTGTCACAAATGCCAAATCTATGCAGACAAGGTACACATACCTCCATTTCCCCTCAATGTCTTAACAACTCCTTGGCTGTTCGCTATGTGGGGAATCAACATGATTGGAGAAATCAAGCCTACATCATCCAATGGACATCGTTTCATCCTGGTGGCCATTGATTACTTTACCAAATGGGTTGAAGCAGCTTCCTTCGCCTCCGTTACAAAGAACATGGTTGCCCGCTTCATCAAGCAGAACCGCATCTGCCGGTATGGTATCCTCGACAGGATTATTACTGACAACGGTACAAACCTGAATAATACTATGATTACCGCCCTGTGTGAGCAGTTCCAGATTCAACATCACAATTCATCTCCCTATCGGCCAAAGATGAACGGTGTTGTCGAAGCTGCAAACAAAAATATCAAGAAGATCATTCAAAAGATGACAGTCACCTACAAGGACTGGCATGAGATGTTGCCATTTGCTCTGCATGGGTACCGTACCACGACACGTACATCAACTGAGGCAACACCCTTTTCTTTGGTATACGGCATGGAGGCTGTTTTACCTATCGAGGTTCAGATTCCCTCCTTGAGAATCATGAAAGATGCTGGTTTGAGTGAAGACGATTGGACTCAGACCTGGCTTGATCAACTTAACTTGATTGACGAGAAGCGACTTACTGCTGTTTGCCATGGTCAGGCGTATCAAAAATGAATGATCAAAGCTTTCAACAAGAAAGTTAGAAGACAAGTATATCAAGTAGGGGATCTTGTAATCAAGCGGATCATCTTGCCGCAAAGTGATCCCAGGGGCAAGTGGACTCCTACCTATGAAGGACCATTTGTGATCAAAAACATCTTTTCTGGTGGGGCAATAATCCTGACCACCATGGACGGCGATGACCTGTCGCACCCTGCGAACACAGACATAGTCAAAAGATACTACGCATAAACGAACCAGCAAGTTGAAAACCCGAAAGGGCGACTTGGGCAAAAATGGGCATCCCGGTGAATCGAAAACCCGAAAGGGCGGTTCAGGCAAAAATTAGGGATAAATAAAAAAAATCTGTACACCCGACAAGTTGAAAACCTGAAATGGCGACTTGGGCAAAAAAGGGTTTCCCGGTGGATCGAAAACCCGAAAGGGCGGTCCAGGCAAAAGTTAAGGAATTAAAGCGTATGACTATGTCTCGTCGGATCACTTTAAGGACAATCTCTTCACCAGACAAGCTATGGGCTTCTGATCAACTCAATCATCGTCGGACGAAGCAATGAATGGACAAGATCTCCAGAGTTACGAAGGCTATCGCAGAATGGGAACCTCGTGGAATTTTTACATAGCCGTCTTTATTTGTATAAATTTTTCTCATTTTTTATGACAACATTCTCTTACTAGGATGTCTGTCTCCTTTGTACAAAATAATTACGTGAAGTTAATACAAAGATACTTCAAAGTGCAGAAAATTATTTGCCTTTTCTTTCTTTTTTACATTTGTGTTTTGTTTGAAAACGTCCAATAATTTATTAAATGAGCATATGCATTTGAATATAATCACCGTTTACAAATGAACAAAATGTGAAAGAATAATTACTGATAGGCTGAAAGGATGGGAAAACGTCTTTAGGCTATTCCAAGTGAAATCCCCTGCAGTACATCATCGTGGTCCCCAGTGGAGCCAAAACCTTGAAATATACCCCCCCGCGGAGTTAAATTCAAAATCCCCACCAGAACTAAGTTTCCAAACTCCCAATCCCCAGCGGAGCCAAAAAACTTTGAGCTACAGTCCCTCGGCAAAGATAGAACTTTCTTCCCCAACGAAGTCCAAAACTTTAACCCTTAAACCCTGGTGGAAGACCATCTAGTTTCCTCCAATTCCCCAGAGAGTTGTCTTAAAACCAGAAAATTTTCCTGCAAGTTATCTTAGAGCCTGACAGCTAACCAGACAACAGCTTCAGATGATTCCTCAATAAATTGGCATACAATCTAAGCTCTTAAAAACTCTCCAACAGAATAAACTTTCTCCCCGCAGAATTATTTCCCAACAGATTGAAGATTCTCAGCCACAATCATCAAGTTTCTCGGGACTCCCCAAGCAGGTTTCTCAAGCCGCCACTCGGCATTATTCGTACAACGGAATGTCTATCATGTTCCAACTTCAAAGGAATTGAAAGATCCCTATGTCCCCAGGAAAGTCGTGAAGGATTCTCACATTCCCACAGAAGTTGTCAAAGTTCTTGTTAATCCCCACAAGTTGCCAAAGATTTTCTATCCCCAACAGTGGTCCAAGGATTTCTCATTTTTCAACAATCAAAGGTTGTGGAATTCCCGGCATTGGTCCAAGATTTATTTTCCCCGGCAGCAGTCAAGGACTTTACTATCTCCAGCTATCAAGGATTTATTTTCCTCAGCAAGACAACTAATCCTCTTACATGCGCATACATTACATTCATGTATCATAAACATTGATAGAACACATTTTATTGCATCATACATGTCATGCAACATAATTTTGTGTTTCAGCTAACATTTTACCCTTTTCAGGATAAGATTAAAAGATATCTTTAACAACTATTCAAAGATTTTAGATACAGTACGGATACACTCCAAGACATGGAAGTCATTCTGCTACTCATTCGGATCTCTTATTCAGATACAGTATGGATACACCCCAGACGTAGAGGTCATTATATTACTCATTCAGAATTTCAAGTCAAGATACAGTATGGATACACCCTAGACACAGAGGTCATTCTACTACTCATTCAGACTTCAGCAATCATATACATACTAGATACGCTCCAGACACGGAAGCCATTCTATTTCTCATTCAGATTCAACTATCAACTTCAGGTTCAGATGCACTCCAGACACGCAAGTCATTATGTCACTTGTCCAGATCCCAGTTATAGTACGGATACACTTCAGACACGGAAGTCATTCTGATACTCATACAGATATCAACTTCAGATACAGTCCAGATACGCACCAGACACGGTTGCCATTCTGTCACTCATCAGGAAGTTATCCCTATCCCAGAGATGCTCCGTACACGAATGCTATTTTGTCGCCCATTCAGAATTCAGATACAATGCAGATACACTCCAGACACGGCATTCATTCTGATATTCATTCAAGAATCGAATACAATTACAGCTCGGATATGCTCCAGACACAGACGCCATTCCTTTGCTCATACAGATCCAATCTCCAGATACAACTCAAATACGTCCCAGATACGGATACCATTCTGATGTTCATTCTCTTTATTTTCAACAAACATCCTTGGATGGCATCTTTAATCCCATCTCTAACAAGATTAAATCATCTCCAAATGGCATCTTTAATCCCATTTCCTCAACCTACATTTTGACGAGTGCAAATTTACGGGCACTCTAGTGTCCAATTATCTTTTACCTTCGAGTCACGAAAGGCAAACTCGCCAATCTAACTCTTCAGGTTCAAGAAGATTGAACAGGGGCAGCTGTTATACCCCGAAATTTTCCCTCTCATTTTATCAATATTTCCCCTCACAAGACTCTTTGGACTCAAGACCAAGCTAGGGTTTGCTCTGCTCAAGACATCTCCTTGCACTGTTGACCTGAAATTAGGGTTTGAGTTTGCACAGGGATTTTTGGACTTCCAATGCTCAAAGTGACTTTCATACTTCATGTTGGACTTATAAGATTTCCTCTACCAAGTTTCAAGCCTTGAATTAAATTTTTGCCCAGTCAATTGGACAGTTGACCAAGAAATCAACTGCATTTGGGAAAAAGTCAACTGTGGCCAATTTACAGTCAAACCTCATAATTTTTGATCCACATCAACATTATAGACTCATATGAACCATTTGATCAAGTTTGGACCACAACTCCTCAAGAAATTTGATCAGATCATCAAAAGGGCAAAATCGTTATTTTTAGGGTTTTGACTGCAGAAGGGCAATTTCTGATTTTTCACCTAGCCAATGGCAAATTGGGTTCAAGAATGGATTCAAGGACTCAATGGAATCATCTTTACCTAATCACAAGGTTCAAAAGATCTCAAAAGCATTGGATTGACAAATGATTTTTCCAGTCAACTGATCAAAAATCAACTGTACACTGAAAAGTCAAACTTTGACTTTTTGGTCAAAATCAAGTGCCAAGGGTCATTTTTAATCAAGATGTGTCAAAACATGAAACTTGTTAATCAAGAAACCTAATTTTGCAAATTAGGGTTTAAGATTGAAAAATTTCATAACTTAGAATTTTTCTAAGTTATGAAATTTTCTTATTTTTTCCCAACTTTGTCCAACATTTTCACCATGATGCAATTGGATTCAAACAAAACTTCCAACATGAACTTTGTATTCCTCCACAAAATCTACAACTTTGATTCACAAAGTTTTCTCAAAAAATTCTTGGATCTCAAGTTATGATTTTTGGAATAAGGGTCCAAAAACTTTCTAACTTAGTGAAATTTTTCCCTAATTTATGCAGGATTTTGACCTATCTTCATGGAAAATTTTCACATAGTTCCACTTGGAATCTCAAAATTCATTTCAAAGATGGATTGTAGAGTATGTTACAAGATTTCCAAAATGTTCAAGAACTCTCCAAAATCATTTGTGGTTAGGGATAATAGAAGGTTTAAATTTGGCAAAAAGTCACTTTGATCCATGGCATTTTCACTATGCTACAAGTTGCAATTTCTATCCATCTTCATTTGTACTTGTTTACAGGTATATAAAACATTCCACACTCAAAAATTGAATGCAAACTCATTGGTTTATGGCATTATTCTGATCAATGGAAGTTTACACAAGGGTTTAATCCATTTTTGGCAAAAAGGCAACAATACTATTTTCATAAAGCACAACTTTATGTCAACTTATTTCCCTTGAACCTTGAACCCCTCCATTTGCAGCAAACAAGTTCCATAAACTTATGCAAATGACAACTACTTTGTGCATCTAGGAAGGAGGCCTTTACAGGCTCTTTGCTTGATCACTTCACACTTTTCTTCAAAACCAAGAAATGTGCAAAAGTCTACACAACTCTTGTATCTGTTATAACCAAGTTTGGCAACCATTCAAAACAAGTTTTTCATATTGCCCTGAGCCAGAAACACGAGCTATCCAATCCTCAAACACCCTTGAACATCAAAACACCTTCTTCTTGCAAAACAGGGCAATTTCTGCATTTTTGTATCCAAATCACAAACTACTCATGCGTTTTGCCCCAAACCTCTTCTAATACACTCCATATAACCCACCTAAACTATCCCAACCATTGGCCATTGACTATAACTCCATTTACAAGCTTCACCATTTCTGATTTTAGCTTATGCAGGTTGACTTCTACAGGCTTATTCAAGCAAGCTCAAAGCAAACAAAGCATTGGGGAAGGTCAGAGGAAGTTCAGGCAAGCTCACAAACATCTCAGGCCTCACTAAAAACCCTTGCATTGCCATACTCGAGTTCAACTGAAACAAGTATTTTCCAACTTTCTATCTCTCTATTTTGGAATCATTAGGCTTAGGTTTGTGAATAAAAAATGTAGTACTCATTTCCCTTAAGCTGTACATATGCATAGATTTCATTTAAGTTAACTGTGTTGAGAGAATTTGATTGATGAACTTTTTGAAAAAGTTAGTGTGATCGGTGGAAATAGAACTGACTGTTTGAAATGATGGTTCGCGAAATGTCGCGGTAAGCAAGAGTCGCCACCATCTTTTATGATCTCCAACAAGGAAAGGACAAAAGCACAACAAAATTCCTTTTCGAGATGTTTCTCGGTTCGGGAGGTAGATTATAGAAAGGGAAGGTGTTAGCACCCTTTCTATCCGTGGTTATCCACGGGATCTTAGGTACTTGCTCACTATGTTTTCAAAAATTGTTTGCTTTTCTTGTGTTTGTGGGTTTTGAAAAAGTTTGTTTTGAAAACTTCTAGGTAACTCTTGTATCAGTCCTCAAGAGTGTATGAAGTGTTTCTTTGAAAACTTTTTGAAAGTGTAAGTGCGAAAAGTTGTTTTTGTTTTTGAAAGAGCAAGTACCCAGGAGAAATCTACCTACTCTAAGGAATTAAGCTGTGTAAATGTCCTTTAGACAGTACTATCCCACTATTGAGAAGTAGGTAGCACCATCGTTGGAGTTATTCGGTTCAATTCGATTATAGGGACATGTGTGGTCACCAAAGCAATAGTAGGACGCCTTAGCGGTAACCCTAATGTCCTAGATCCTTTTTATCCGAGGCAACCGTTTCGAGGCAACTGGATCTTTAGACAGGAGGGCGACCTCTAAAACACCCTATACTTAATGACCACGTCGAGGCAACCAAGTGAGGCGTACCCTAGGAGTGGCATGTGCGAGTGTGTCAGGTTTCAATTAAGATTATCTTTGCACAGGTTATTGTAAGCTACGAGTTGGTTTTATTTTTCATACAAGTCTTGTCATGCATAATTAACAGTTAATAATTGCACGGAAAGTAAATTGCGGAAAGTGAATCTACGCTATTACAAGGCGTTGGGTATTTATATCGCCAAAACATAACCCTTGAAAAGTAAATGCGAGAAAATAAAAGAAAGCGATAAAAGTCCTAATTATCTATTACATTCTCGGAGCAGATACATAAATATGATATAAAATAAATATGTGCGCAAAGAAATTAAATCGGGAACGTCTTAGGGTTTTGACCCTTTTTTGCAATTAATTAATATTAAACCTAAAACTAATTAATTAATTAATTACAAGAAAAAAGTATTTTTGTGTTTTTTATGTTTTAATGAAAATAAAAATAAAATAAAGTCAAAAGTTAGTAAAACCCTAATTTCTATATTAATTTTATTTATTGTGGAAAAAATTAAAGTTAACCTAATTAACTAAATTAATTAATTATATTTATTTACAAAAAATAAAGTGAAATTAATAAATAATAATAATAAAAATATTTACAATTTTTTGTTTTCTGAATTTTATTATAAAAAATATTAATTAGGTTAGTTAAATAAATATAGTAATAATAATAATAATAGTTAGTAAAAAATAAAATAAAAGAAAAGGAAAATAAAAAGAAATAATAAACCAGGGGGGTGATGGGCCAACCTTGGGGTTTTGTTAGCAATATTCAAGCCCAATAACACTCAAGCCCTTCTGACTTTCTGGATTTGCCTACGCGTGGGTTGACCAGGAGTATGGTGAGGATCATCTTATGACCACTGGATTTGTGACTGTGGCCACTTGACGTGCATCTGGATGAGGCGTATGGTGAGACTTGCTTGGAGTGTTGTACATAACTTCCTGAAATAAAATAGCACAAAGGGTTTTGGGGGACCTGGGATTCGAACCCAGGTCCCAAGGGACTATGCATGTGCGCTTCAACCAACCCAATTGCCTTGTTTATCTGTTAGTGTAATAAAGACTAAATATAATATTCATAAATCAATTAATATGCAAGCAAAACAAAAAAAACACGCTTTAATTTTAAATGGGCCAATCATGCTGCAACACATCATCGTCTTCTTCATCAAAATTGCTGGTTATTTACCTGCGGATTTTTATCCGCAGGAAGTTTCGTAGGCCTTTCCTAAAATCGTCCCTAGGCTGCAAAAATTCATTCCAAGACCATGGTTGGTCTCGTCTCCATCTCCTGATCACTCATGTACCAATTATGGTGACCAATTTTCCCTGCATTGAAAACGCCTAAAAAGCAAGCCCATAAACCCTAGAATCAGGTATCACATTATAGGGTATAAAAACAAAATTGAATATTGCCATTAGGTTAGAAATCAAACAAGAAACATGAATATGCCAATGCTTTGAAGAAAAAGTGCAAGAATTGAGAGTTGTGATTTCGTGTTCAAGGCTGACTTCGTGATAACTTACAGCGTTGTTCAGGGGGTTTTAGGACGTGGTGTTGATCGCGTTAGCTTCAGTGGATAGCAAGGAAGAAGGCTACGTACTCCTTTTGGTTTGAAAACGCCTGCAATACTGCTCTTGATCACCCACTTTTCCAACAATTTTCAGTTTTGCCTTGGCCGTTTTTAGCAATCCTTAGGTCGTGAATTAGGTTTAGGCTCCTTGTATATGTATAAGGCAATCAGTCTAGGTCAAAATTTGGGCTTGTATCTTTGTGTATTGAAGTTTGGAGATTTGATTGACCACCATTGAAAACCTTTCCAAATTTGAAGCAAATCTAAGATTTTATGCACAAAAAAGCCCTAGCCCGAATTGGTTAGTTGGCACATGATATATGAAAGCTGTTCAAATCATAAAGATACTATTCCATTGATTTTTAGATTTTATTTGAATTATTATAGATTTAAAATGAATTAAATCAATAAAAATTAAATAAAATAGAAAAATAAATGTTTGATCTTGAAATTAATCATGGACACGTGTGTGGCATGACAAGGCTGAATCAAATGGAAGAAAGTGGGCCCTTTTGTCAAAAATTGAAGTTTTAAGGATAGTTGACTTTTGCAAATTCATGAAAATTTCCCAACTTCTCCAATGCATATCTTGCTCAATTTTGATCATATGAACATGTTCTTGGACATTTTGGAAAGGTCTTGAAGTCCTCTAACCAATGCCTTTGGTCCCATGTCATTTGGCTTTACCAATCTCAAGTTATGGTCTTTGACTTAAAGTGCATTTTTGTTGACTTTTGAAATTGACCTATAATGTAGAAATTGATAACTTTTTGTGAGAGAATTTCTTGGACTTGAAATGTGAAGATGAGTTGTAGGAAATGTCATACCCTTCAAAATGAGCATTGGATGGGATTTTTCTGATGAACCATGCAAAAGTTATGCCTTGGTCGGGATACAGTTGACTTTTCTACTGACCCAATATAGTAACTTTTGCATCCTTGATGATTTTTGAGCCATGCTTGTGGAATCATGATCAAGACTTGATCAAATTATGATTGGGAGCTTAAAATAAGATGTTGACCAAATTTTTTGACTTTTGACTGCAAAATGACCATTTTACCCCTATAGTTCATTGTGAAGCAAATGGAGCTTTTGACTGTGCAATTTGACATTGTGAGTCTTGAGACTTGACATGTAGATGCTTGACAATATATATAGGCCTATGATACTTGATTGAGCTATTGAAAACCTCAAATTCCTTGGAAGAAACAAAACCCTAATTTTGACTGGCTTATGAGGCATTTGGACTGTGCAACTTTTGAGAAATCTTGAACCATTTGAAGATGATTCTTGACAAACCTTGAAGAATATGGGAGGGAAAATTTTGGGGTACAACAGTTGACCTTGTTCAATCTTCTTAAACCTGAGGATGTAGATTGGCTTGCGTGCCTTTCGTGATCCGAAGGTGGAAGATGATTGAACACTAGAGTGCCCAGAAATTTGCACTCGCATAGTATGGTATCAACAATGTGATGTCGGGAATGGGCTTACAGATGCCATTTGGAGAGATGATTGGATAAGAGGAAGGTGGGATTATAGATGCCATCGGGAGATTGTCGATCGCGTAAGAGATTCCTTAGCGATAACTTGCGTACCTGAGAAAGAAAGATAATTTCTTGGCCTGTTACAGCTGTTGATCTTTAAACTCTTCATGCAGATACTTTCCTGGCTAGATACAGGTATAGATCTACAATCAATCGTCCACATATATGCCCTGGCTAGATACAGGTATCGAATCTGGAACTTCAAAAGGTTGATCGAGATAGCTTTCCTGGCTGGATACAGGTGTATACCTCTGACTTGAGAATGAAAGATAATTTCCTGGCTAGATACATGGGTTGATCTTCAAACTCTTCATGCAGATATGCCCTGGCTAGATACAGGTATCGAATCTACAATCAATCGCTCACAGATATGCCCTGGCTAGATACAGGTATCGAATATGGAATTAGTCGTCCACAGATATGCCCTGGCTAGATACAGGTATCGAATATGGAACTTCAAAAGGTTGATCGAGATAGCTTTCCTGGCTAGATACAGGCGTATACCTCTAATCAGTCGCTCACAGATATGCCCTGGCTAGATACAGGTATCGAATATGGAATTAGTCGTCCACAGATATGCCCTGGCTAGATACAGGTATCGAATCTGGAATTTCAAAAGGTTGATCGAGATAGCTTTCCTGGCTGGATACAAGCGTAGACCTCTAATCAGTCGCTCATAGATATGCCCTGGCTAGACACAGGTATCGAATCTGGAACTTCAAAAGGTTGATCAAGATAGCTTTCCTGGCTGGATACAGGCGTAGACCTCTAATCAGTCGCTCATAGACATGCCCTGGCTAGATACAGGTATCGAATCTGAAACTTCAAAAGGTTGATCGAGATAGCTTTCCTGGATGGATACAGGCTTAGACCTCTAATCAGTCGCTCATAGACATGCCCTGGCTAGATACAGGTATCGAATATGGAACTTCAAAAGGTTGATCGAGATAGCTTTCCTGGCTGGATACAGGCGTAGACCTCTAATCAGTCGCTCACAGACATGCCCTGGCTAGATACAGGTATCGAATCTAGAACTTCCAAAGGTTGATCGAGATAGCTTTCCTGGCTGGATACATGCATAGACCTCTAATCAGTCGCTCACAGATATGCCCTGGCTAGATACAAGTATCGAATCTGGAACTTCAAAAGGTTGATCGAGATAGCTTTCCTGGCTGGATACAGGCGTAGACCTCTAATCAGTCGCTCACAGATATGCCCTGGCTAGATACAGGTATCAAATCTGGAACTTCAAAAGTTTGATCGAGATAGCTTTCCTGGATGGATACAGGCGTAGACCTCTAATCAGTCGCTCACAGACATGCCCTGGCTAGATACAGGTATCGAATCTGGAACTTCAAAAGGTTGATCGAGATAGCTTTCCTGGATGGATACAGGCATAGACCTCTAATCAGTCGCTCACAGATATGCCCTGGCTAGATACAGGTACCAAATCTGGAACTTCAAAAGGTTGATCGAGATAGCTTTCCTGGCTGGATACAGGCATAGACCTCTAATCATTCGCTCACAGATATGCCCTGGCTAGATACAGGTATCGAATCTGGAACTTCAAAAGGTTGATCGAGATAGCTTTCCTGGCTGGATACAGGCGTAGACCTCTAATCAGTCGCTCACAGATATGCCCTGGCTAGATACAGGTATCGAATCTAGAACTTCAAAAGGTTGATCGAGATAGCTTTCCTGGCTGGATACAGGCGTAGACCTCTAATCAGTCGCTCACAGATATGCCCTGGCTAGATACAGGTATCGAATCTGGAACTTCAAAAGGTTGATCGAGATAGCTTTCCTGGCTGGATACAGGCGTAGACCTCTAATCAGTCGCTCACAGATATGCCCTGGCTAGATACAAGTATCGAATCTGGAACTTCAAAAGGTTGATCGAGATAGCTTTCCTGGCTGGATACAGGCGTAGACCTCTGACCTGAGAATGAAAGATAATTTCCTGGCCTGTTACAGGGGTTGATCTTCAAACTCTTCATGCAGATATGCCCTGGCTAGATACAGGTATCGAATCTACAATCAATCGCTCACAGATATGCCCTGGCTAGATACAGGTATCGAATCTGGAACTTCAAAAGGTTGGTCGAGATAGCTTTCCTGACTGGATACAGGTGTAGACCTCTGACCTGAGAATGAAAGATAATTTCCTGGCCTGTTACAGGGGTTGATCTTCAAACTCTTCATGCAGATATGCCCTGGCTAGATACAGGTATCGAATCTACAATCAATCGCTCACAGATATGCCCTGGTTAGATACAGGTATCAAATCTAGAACTTCAAAAGTTGATGGTAATATCCTTTGATTGACCTTTTCCTGAAAAGGCAAAACATTAGTTGTATGTAATGTCATGACGTATGAGATGCATGGTGTCATGATGTTCTCAAAAATAAATGAGATAGTGTCATATGCACTTTATCATGTATGTAAGCAGGAGGTATGAAATGTGAAATGTTTATAAATGTATTTTTGTCTAGGAAAATAAATCCTTGACGGATGTCGGGAAGTTCGTTGAATCCTGGTCTGATGTTGAAGAGTAGAGTTCTTCGTTTCCGCTGGGGATGATGAACGAAGATGATTGCAAGAATAAACCGGTAGGAGAAGATGACTCCGTTGGGGGATAAACTTGATGAAGAGATTACTCTGCGGGGAAATACTCTATGGGGAAGAGATGCTTTGCTGAGATTTTAATGATAACTTCGCTGGGGATTCCGTTGATAAGTTCTGTTAGGGATTTTGATGAACTCCGCTGGGGATAGGAAGAACTTCGCCGAGGACGGTCTTTCCATTGCAAATTGCTGAGGATAACCCAGTTAGACTCTGGTGGGGATAACCTTCTGAATATGGCTGGGGAGATGCATTTGTACTCTGCAAGAGACAAGCTTCCAGGATCTACTGGGGAGATTGATTCAACTCTCATGGGGAAACTTTTGGAGGACGGGGCTCCACTGGGGGTATCCTGTATTCCGCCGGGGAACAACCTTCTATTTCTGCTGAGGAATATTGAGACTGCCGGGGATGTTTGTTGAGGAATATCTGTACACTCTGCTGGAGAATATTAAGATCTTCTGGGGATACCCAACTTCCTTAAGGCTGACAGTAGCCTATCTCTGCTTGGGGAGAGTGTCACTGACTTGCTAGGGATACTGTGCCTTTTTGGGGCTAATGGGAGACCAACTCTGCTTGGGGAGAGTATTGCTGAAACCTGTCTTACTCTGCGGGGAGTGGAGGTAACTTGGTCATGTTCTTCAGCTGAACTTACCTTGGTACCTCGGTGGACAGAGCAACCAGATCGCTTAGATAATTCTTATTGCTCCAGTTTCTGCAGGAGAAGGTACTTGTGGAGGTGCTCGATAACTGCCGATTGACAACTCTTCCTCTGGTAGGCAAGTGACGAGATGACGGGACATAGTCGTACGCTTTGATCCCTAACTTTTGCCTGGACCGCCCTTTTGGGTTTTCAGTCCACCGGGATACCCATTTTTGCCCAAGCCGCCTTTTCAGGTTTTCGACTTGCCGGGTGTATAAATTGTTTCATTTTCGTCCCTTATTTTTGCCCGAACCCTTTTGGTTCGCCGGGAAGCCCTTATTTTTGCCTAGGCCAGTCAATCTAGCGGGTCTTTGATTATGCGTAGTATTTTTTCGACTATGTCCACGTTCTCAGAGCGCAGGGAGTTGTCACTGTCAGTAGTGTTGTGTCGCCATGCTACCAGAAGATGTTTGGTCATGCAAGATTTGTTGCTGGAACTCCTGCCCAATGCCCCAAGTGATTCAGGCGGAGATTTGCCCCAGGCTATTTGGCATTTTGAGAGATTCCTTGAATCTTGACTTAACTGCCCCAGATAATGGACAATGATAACGTCTGCCCCTTGGTTGGAAGTGTTTCTTCCACTTGAGATGACCCTTTCGTTGAGAAGGCGTTTGTTCACTGGGTATTCATCATGCGAATTTCTCTACTGTTCGAACAAATAGTCATATGCAAACAATATTATTTTAAGAATGCAAAGCTTATGTCTGTCTTGAAGTTTTTTTTTGAAAATGCATTTTTCAGTAAAACAAGCAAATTTTGTAAAAATGTGATGTCAACTCAAGATTTTACAGCGAGCCCTACAGGAGTCAGGATACCTTTTGTAACAGTATGCTTTCGAACTAACCCATGCTTCAGCTAGGACTTTTAAGGGTTATAACGTGGCCTGGTTCACGGTTTAAGAAAACAAAGGATAAAGGCTCAAATTTTATTTGTACCCACCCACTCTTCGTGATGTTCTTCGATCCTAAACTCAGCTAATCGCGCGTTAGACCTTGTTTGAGTATTTGTTCTGATATTCCGGTTATGGTTCGGATACTGATAGTTTATTATGAATAGGCAGTCATTTCTTTTTGTTGAGGGTTTGTAGGACCTCTCTCTTTTTGATTTTATCATCCCTGTCTTTTTGCCTGAACTGTTTCTTTTGTGATTACAGTCAGCGGGATGCCCTAGTTTTTTGTAAGTCTCCTTCATAGGTTTTGACTTATTGGGCTTTTATTTTGAGAGATAATGACTGCCTGTCCTGACGATTATAGGGAACCATCACTGTATTTTTGTCTCGAAAGAACTTCTTTAATGCCATTCATTGTGCACCTGGATCAACTGAGAGAACTACCCTGCCCCATGTTATAATTAAGGGTTTTTAATTTTTGCGAAAAAGAAAAACTCCAACTTCTTTGGCTCAAAGGGGTTGACTAGGGATTATCTTCCTTATAAATCCACTGTTTAGGATTTGAAACAATGCCTGTACTTCATCAGCGGGGTCTGTTCAAAAGCATACTGTAAAGATTATGGTATCGTTTTCGTCATCCTCCCTCAAAAGGCTTAGAATTTTTAATCGAGAGTTGAACATCACAAAAAAATGAAAGCAATTTGAGTATAGTGAATACGAATGGATTGATTCAAAACAGACATATGCAATGCATTGATAAAGTAATAAAGTTTGATATGAATAAATGTTTGAACAATCAAAAGAAAATTACAAATTGAAAATTCTAATGAACAAAAAGTCTTCTCATCGCAGGACCTGTCACTTCAAATGGTGAACCTTGGAGGGATGGTAGAAGAACTCAGCCTGAACACCTTGGGTAAATTCCAATGCTCCTTCATCAATCAGGTCCTGGATCTTGTTCTTCAGAGTCCAACAGTCGTCAGTGTCATGTCCTGGACTGTCAGAGTGGTATGCACACCTTTCACTCGGGTTATACCTGGAAGAGGAAGTGTTGGGATTCTTAGGAGGGTCCCTTAGCATTACCAGATTCAATCTCAACAAGCGTTGTAAAGCTTGAGACGGTGACACGTTGAGCTTGGTGAATTGCCTCCTAGGCTTATCTGGCTTGCTCTGATCAACCCGTTGTTCTTGGCAAGGTCGTTGTTGGACCCGTGAAGTAGTAGCAGCTTGGAGAGGTCTATTCATTGAACCAAACCTTTGACTTCTCGGAAGTTGATTAATGATTTGATCCTCAGCCTTGACTATTTACTTCATGTCGTTGTCTTGACGAAGCTGGTTGACAATGGTTCTCAGCTCTTCTTGCTCCCGAGCTAAACCTTGGATGAGAGCCATCTGTCCCAGCATCTGGGTCCTCATTGCTTCTACCTCAGCTTGCAGATGTTTCAGCCGTTCCTCCTTGCTGTCTTCTGGACTATTCTTGACCAAATTCCCCATGAGGAGTGTTCTCAACTCTTCCTGCCCCTTGGATAGGCTTAGGAAGATTTCCCTGAACTGAGTCTCTTGAGCATGAAGAACCTAGTTGTCTTGTTGGAGAGCCATTGCTGAAATAAACAGCGAGAACATGAGAGACCTGTAAAGGATAAACTGTTATGCAATGATGTGAATGTATGCATGCAATGTTTTCAAGGATCTCGTGGGGTAAACAAGAAAGTTGTTAGAATTTGAATTTTGCAGCTTTGATTGAAGAAACTTCGTGTTGTTAAGAGTCCTTCTTCAAGAGTCAAGCTCACCATATCGAGTGGGTCATAGCCCCAGACTCAAGTTGTCATGTTTTGATCTCCAAACAACCTTGGCTAGAGGAAAATAAATCCCCTTTGCCCCTTGCTAGACATTTGGTTCATCATGACCTGCATCACAAGCCCTTGAGATCCTTGAAATGGTTAAGGAAATGCTATGGTATGATGTTATGATGCGTATGATGTTATGCACGTGAAGGCAAAAGTGTAAGGTGTAAGTAAGCCCTGTAATAAGTCCAGATTAAGGATTGCAAACAAAACCTGCAAGGAACTCATGCGTCAGATAACAAGAATATGCAAGTAGTTAAGTTTGAAGGCACACAAGTCACACAAGACAACCCTTAGAGTTTAGGCCAGCATGAAGTTTAGGTACTACCCTCTTTCAGTTTCGTTGGTTAAGACCTGTCCTAGAAAATAGTAACCGGGTTCTAGAGGATGTCAATATCACTGACTACCCTCAATCGGTCATAACTCCAGCTTCGCAATCTTTTCTTGCGGCCAGAACCATCGCGAGAGTTTAGCCTCAATGAGTGTAGCATACTGCTACTGTTCTATGGCCAAGTTGGGTCAATTTAGGGTTCTAAGGTCGGTTGGTGCTTAATGACGCCTCAGAAGACCCATATTCTCCTCGTTCCAACACAAGAGATATCGGTACAGACCAAGGTGTCACACCAACGTAGCTACTGCTTCACCCGTGTCGGTCTACGCCAGACAGGTCCCTCACAACTTATGCTACCTAAAGGGTATTCCCCAGATCCGGGTTAGGATCTATGAAACTCCGATGCAAGCTCACAATATTAAAGCAAACAAAGCATTCAATTGAAAACATAAGAGTGGTCTAATCCTAAGGTACACCTCACTTATAAAATTCCCCAGCAGAGTCGCCAGTTCTGTGATTGGTGGAAATAGAACTGACTGTTTGAAATGCTAGTTCGTGAAATGTCGCGGTAAGCAAGAGTCGCCACCGTCTTTTATGTTCTCCAACAAGGAAAGGACAAAAGCACAACAAAATTCCTTTTCGAGATGTTTCTCGGTTCGGGAGGTAGATTATAGAAAGGGAAGGTGTTAGCACCCTTTCTATCCGTGGTTATCCACGGGCTCTTAGGTACTTGCTCACTATGTTTTCAAAAATTGTTTGCTTTTCTTGTGTTTGTGGGTTTTGAAAAAGTTTGTTTTAAAAACTTCTAGGTAACTCTTATATCAATCCTCGAGAGTGTATGAAGTGTTTGTTTGAAAACTTTTTGAAAGTGTAAGTGCGAAATGTTGTTTTTGTTTTTGAAAGAGCAAGTACCCAGGAGAAATCTACCTACTCTAAGGAATTAAGCTGTGTAAATGTCCTTTAGACAGTACTATCCCACTATTGAGAAGTAGGTAGCACCGTCGTTGGAGTTATTCGGGTCAATTCGATTATAGGGACATGTGTGGTCACCAAAGCAATAGTAGGACGCCTTAGCGGTAACCCTAATATCCTAGATCCTTTTTATCCGAGGCAACCGTTTCGAGGCAACTGGATCTTTAGACAGTAGGGCGACCTCTAAAACACCCTATACTTAATTACCACGTCGAGGCAACCAAGTGAGGCGTACCCTAGGAGTGACATGTGCGAGTGTGTCAGGTTTCAATTAAGATTATCTTTGCACAGGTTATTGTGAGCTACGAGTTGGTTTTATTTTTCATACAAGTCTTGTCATGCATAATTAACAGTTAATAATTGCACGGAAAGTAAATTGCAGAAAGTGAATCTACGCTATTACAAGGCGTCGAGTATTTATATCGCCAAAACATAACCCTTGAAAAGTAAATGCGAGAAAATAAAAGAAAGCGATAAAAGTCCTAATTATCTATTACATTCTCGGAGCAGATACATAAATATGATATAAAATAAATATACGCGCAAAGAAATTAAATCGGGAACGTCTTAGGGTTTTGACCCTTTTTTGAAATTAATTAATATTAAACCTAAAACTAATTAATTAATTAATTACAAGAAAAAAGTATTTTTGTGTTTTTTATGTTTTAATGAAAATAAAAATAAAATAAAGTCAAAAGTTAGTAAAACCCTAATTTCTATATTAATTTTATTTATTGTGGAAAAAATTAAAGTTAACCTAATTAACTAAATTAATTAATTATATTTATTTACAAAAAATAAAGTGAAATTAATAAATAATAATAATAAAAATATCTACATTTTTTTGTTTTCTGAATTTTATTATAAAAAATATTAATTAGGTTAGTTAAATAAATATAGTAATAATAATAATAATAGTTAGTAAAAAATAAAATAAAAGAAAAGGAAAATAAAAAGAAATAATAAACCAGGGGGGGTGATGGGCCAGCCTTGGGGTTTTGTTAGCAATATTCAAGCCCAATAACACTCAAGCCCTTCTGACTTTCTGGATTTGCCTACGCGTGGTTTGACCAAGAGTATGGTGAGGATCATCTTATGACCACTGGATTTGTGACTGTGGCCACTTGGCGTGCATCTGGATGAGGCGTATGGTGAGACTTGCTTGGAGTGTTGTACATAACTTCCTGAAACAAAATAGCACAAAGGGTTTTGGGGGACCTGGGATTCGTACCCAGGTCCCAAGGGACTATGCATGTGCGCTTCAACCAACCCAACTGCCTTGTTTATCTGTTAGTGTAATAAAGACTAAATATAATATTCATAAATCAATTAATATGCTAGCAAAACAAAAAAAACGCGCTTTAATTTTAAATGGGCCAATCATGCTGCAACACATCATCGTGTAATTCATCAAAATTGCAGGTTATTTACCTGCGGATTTTTATCCGCAGGAAGTTTCGTAGGCCTTTCCTAAAATCGTCCCTAGGCTGCAAAAATTCATTCCAAGACCATGGTTGGTCTCGTCTCCATCTCCTGATCACTCCTGTACCAATTATGGTGACCAATTTTCCCTGCATTGAAAACGCCTAAAAAGCAAGCCCATAAACCCTAGAATCGGGTATCACAGTATAGGGCATAAAAACAAAATTGAATATTGCCATTAGGTTAGAAATCAAACAAGAAACATGAATATGCCAATGCTTTGAAGAAAAAGTGCAAGAATTGAGAGTTGCGATTTCGTGTTCAAGGTTGACTTCGTGATAACTTACAGCGTTGTTCAGGGGGTTTTAGGACGTGGTGTTGATCGCGTTAGCTTCAGTGGATAGCAAGGAAGAAGGCTACGTGCTCCTTTTGGTTTGAAAACGCCTGCAATACTGCTCTTGATCACCCACTTTTCCAACAATTTTCAGTTTTGCCTTGGCCGTTTTTAGCAATCCTTAGGTCGTGAATTAGGTTTAGGCTCCTTGTATATGTATAAGGCAATCAGTCTAGGTCAAAACTTGGGCTTGTATCTTTGTGTATTGAAGTTTGGAGATTTGATTGACCACCATTGAAAACCTTTCCAAATTTGAAGCAAATCTAAGATTTTATGCACAAAAAAGCCCTAGCACGAATTGGTTAGTTGGCACATGATATATGAAAGCTGTTCAAATCATAAAGATACTATTCCATTGATTTTTAGATTTTATTTGAATTATTATAGATTTAAAATGAATTAAATCAATAAAAATTAAATAAAATAGAAAAATAAATGTTTGATCTTGAAATTAATCATGGGACACGTGTGTGGCATGACAAGGCTGAATCAATGGAAGAAAGTGGGCCCTTTTGTCAAAAATTGAAGTTTTAAGGATAGTTGACTTTTGCAAATTCATGAAAATTTCCCAACTTCTCCAATGCATATCTTTCTCAATTTTGATCATATGAACATGTTCTTGGACATTTTGGAAAGGTCTTGAAGTCATCTAACCAATGCCTTTGGTCCCATGTCATTTGGCTTTACCAATCTCAAGTTATGGTCTTTGACTTAAAGTGCATTTTTGTTGACTTTTGAAATTGACCTATAATGTAGAAATTGATAACTTTTTGTGAGAGCATTTCTTGGACTTGAAATGTGAATATGAGTTGTAGGAAATGTCATCCCCTTCAAAATGAGCATTGGATGGGATTTTTCTGATGAACCATGCAAAAGTTATGCCTTGGTCGGGATACAGTTGACTTTTCTGCTGTCCCAATATAGTAACTTTTGCATCCTTGATGATTTTTGAGCCATGCTTGTGGAATCATGATCAAGACTTGATCAAATTATGATTGGGAGCTTAAAATAAGATGTTGACCAAATTTTTTGACTTTTGACTGCAAAATGACCATTTTACCCCTGCAGTTCATTGTGAAGCAAATGGAGCTTTTGACTGTGCAATTTGACATTGTGAGTCTTGAGACTTGACATGTAGATGCTTGACAATATATATAGGCCTATGATACTTGATTGAGCCATTGAAAACCTCAAATTCCTTGGAAGAAACAAAACCCTAATTTTGACTGGCTTATGAGGCATTTGGACTGTGCAACTTTTGAGAAATCTTGAACCATTTGAAGATGATTCTTGACAAACCTTGAAGAATATGGGAGGGAAAATTTTGGGGTACAACAGTTAGGTTAGAAATTAGGGCCAGAGAAATTCTCTCTGGTCTTTGAGAGTTAGATTAAGTTCATTATATGGTTGGAATCGTGTTGAAAAATACTATAACTTTCGTGTTGTGAGTTTTTGCTTTAGAGCACGTATGCAGGAGTTAGCCATTTGTACAAAGAACGCGCGTTTTTTGTTTGAATCATAGGTTGAAGACGAAGTAGCTGGGATGGGCTTGGCTATTTCTCACTTTTGGCGCCCCCTAGCTTGCTGATTGCACCCCCTGGCCCATTTCATTATTTTTTAATATTTTTTCTATTTCATTTACATTTCTGATTTTATTTTATTTTTCTAAACATAAAAAATTACCAAAAACATTTTCATAAATTTTCACATTTTATTTTGTATTTTTTATTATTTTTTCTAACATAAAAAATAGTTTTCTTAAATAATATACTTTTATTGTTTCTAAATAAACTTGTAAATACTACAAAAAATATTATACTTTTATTTCTATTATTTACATACTTAAATAATATTTTTTTCTAACATATTTTTATTTTTTGACATTTGTATATATTTTTATTTTATTATACATAAACAAATATTATAATATATACATATTCTTAAACCAAAAATTAGGGTTTTTACCCTTAACAAACATAACCTTTTATTTTCTTATTTTTTTAATACATTAAATATTTTATTTTTACATACATAAAAATAAACAAAGACATTTTTCTTTACATATTTATAATATATTGCATATTTATTTAATTGTCTATTTAAATATTTGCTTATTTATTGTTTGATACAAAGAATTCAATTTAGATGTAATAGTTAATCTTAGCGTTTTATTTGCTTGCAAATACTCCCCATTCCAAATTGTATCCCCCTCCCCATATCAATGTTGTAATAGCGTAGATTTATTTTACGCATTTTATAGCGCTTTCAAATATGCCATGATAGAGATTAGGGTTTGTATGCAATATCCAAAATCAAAACAAATAGTTAGACCTAATACAAGACATAAAATGCATGAAAATGACAACACAATGCACACATGCACCCCTAGGGTTTCATCCACTTGTTGCCTTTAAAATGACCATGGTATGCATGTTGAGTATCTTGGCAAAACAAAAACAAAACAAAAGATCATAGTCCCTCGATGACGCTATCTTGGTTGCCTATACAAAATGATCTAGTCCCTAAAAAATTTGCTAAAGATACTTAGCACAATTGCTATCATGGTCAATACGATAACCCACGCCTGTCCCGTTTAACATCCAAATACAAGGTTGTTTACCAAATACAATGGTAAAACAACAATGTAAAAAGGTTAAAAATGTGTAGGAAAGACTCTTGAGTAGATAGGGTAGACAACTCTTAGTTACTTGATCAAACTTGCAAAACATCCTTGCTACTTTCAAAAACACATCACAACACAATTTCAAAACATTTCCCAAAACAACTTTCAAACATTGAAACATCTTTTCAAAAGACAATACACCTTTGTATACATTCAAACAAGAATCATTACAAAGGTTGCCACAACGATGACCTCTTTTCAAAACATTTCCAAAACCACACACAAAGCACCATTTCAAACAATTGAAAAGCAAAAGCAAGTGATCTAAACAAGTAACTACGAGCCCATGGATAACCATGGATGAAAAGGGTGCTTTCACCTTCCCTTTTCATAATCTACCCCCCGAACCCATGAAAATATCTCAAAGGTCTTTCCTGTGCTTTTTGAACTTTCCTTTGGATAAAATAAAAAGTCGGCGGTGACTCTTGCTAAACTGAAACATTTGCGAACACAAACATAAAACCTCAAGTCAGTTCTCCCATCGTATCACAGAACCGGCGACTCTGCTGGGGAATAATCTAAAAGTGGGGTTACCTTAGGGTTTAGATCACCTTTACATGCTTACCTTGTTTTCTTTGATTGCTTTACACTTGATTCTATTGTTTGGGTTTGAAATCCTCTACCCGGATTTGGGAAACATTCATAGGCAAATAGCAATACGTTGTTGAAACTTTGTGGGGTATACCGACACGGTTGAACCGATAGCTATATTAGTGCGACATATTTGTGGGTATCGGTAGCCTTTTAGTCAATCAAAGAGAATACGGGGCCGCTGAGTGATGTCATGAAGCACTAATGGACTTTTAGAACCTTTACTTGACCATCTTGGCCTTATTAGGGGTAGTGAGATGACCGGCTTTGGTGCAGTCCGAAGTTGGTAGATACTCGATACTACACTCATTAAGGGTTGTTTTCTTGGAATATTTCGGTCTCTAGTAAAGTGGCTAAACTGAAACGATGAACACGGAAAATAATCCAGTGATATTGAGCTCCTTAGACCCCAGTTACTATTATAGGACAGGTTGAGCCAACTAAACTTCAAGAGGGTACCTATCTATGAAACCCCATGCAAGCCTGAAACTAGGAACTTGTGTGACTTGCTTGTACATATACTTGTGCATACATCATGAACATCATAAAGCATCATATGCATCCACTAACCATTTCAAGGGTTTGGATTTTCATCTTTGTTCCTATTTTGTAGGTTATGGAATCACTCCGCAGGAAAACAATCCAAGTCAACCTTGTGAGAATCCCTCCTCAGCTCAAGGAGTTTGCTTCCAAGATTCCAGAGAATTCTCCCTTCACTGAAAGACATGGTAGACTTCTCAGCTTGGTCAACTCCAACATTGAAGAAGACATGGTGAAAGTTCTCTTCCAGTTTTTTGACCCCCTACACCACTGCTTCACATTTCCTGATTACCAACTAGTGCCTACTTTAGAGGAATTTTCTCAACTCCCGAGGATTCCTATTCTCCATCAACTACCCTACAAAGGTACCGAAAGTGAACCAAAGCCTGAAGATGTTGCTCAAGCCTTACACTTGTAACCATATGATATCAAAGGTCATTGGGAAACCAGAAGTGGTGTCAAGGGTTTCTTGGCAAAGTTTCTGTTTGAGAAAGCACAAAACTGCTGGAATTCTCTAGATCTGTAAGCTTTTGAGGAGATTGTAGCACTTCTCATCTATGGGTTGGTCTTGTTCCCAAACCCTGACCAGCTTATAGATGTGAATGTTGTCAAGATTTTCATATCTCGAAATCCTGTGCCTACATTGCTTGGGGATATCCTCCACTCATTTCACACACGAACAATGAGGAAAAGAGGTGTTCTCATGTGCTGTACTCCTCTTCTAGCAAGGTGGTTTATTTCTCACCTTCCCCAGTCAGTCTTGAAGAATGAGCAAGGCTTGAGGTGGTCACAACGGTTGATGACTCTTACCCATTCTGATGTTCATTGGTGTTCTCGGTCCAGAGAAAATGTCATCATCATTGATCATTGTGGGGAATTCCCTAATGTCCCACTACTTACCACGAATACTTATAACTTCACTGCATCATCTAATTCGCCACAATTCAAATATTCACCAATAATCAACGATATTCATACTAAATTAATTAAATAATTAATCTAGATTTTTGGGGTGTTACAACTCTCCCCCACTTAAAATATTTTCGTCCTCGAAAATTACCTATTGCGAACAACTCCAGATACGACTCTCGCATCCCACCCTATAGCTCCAACGTCATGTTTGGAAACCTTTCGAATACTAGTATCCAACATTATATATCCTCAACTACAACAGTCCAATAAGATGCATTGCTATCGAGTTATGAATGCACATATCCATTTTTCTCCTTGTCCCATCACCCTGCGATACAAGATCTATTACTTTACGATATTGTTCACACTTGAACCGGAACACAACGAGGTCTTTTCAGCCACTATAAGTAACGCTTCTCTAATTTCTCTTCATAAGGAAAAATATGCTCACCCTCGAGTCCTTGCCATAGGAAACGACACAACAACATAGCTTAAGGACACAGAGTCACATGACATGAACATCGTCTATATTATTGCATCACACAACAATACCGTCCTAAGAACATTAACACAACCTTAGTGCCACCATGCTATATCCCAAAAAAATCGATCATGCAATTCAATACATCTATTTAAATGGTGATAACACGAATAATATAGGTAGCCTTTCACCTAATAATTCCATCATGTAATGTCTAATAGTTTGCATTATTCCACAACTTCTAATGTTCAATCTTTGATTCCAAAGTCATACCCGCATAACAAACTGCGCCACACTACACTTCCACTGCGCTACTCTAATCATCTATCTTAAGTCAATGTCTTCATTTTGATTTCCAACAACCATCAGATCTACAAATTTCACATCTATCTTTAGATTCTCCTTAGTAACCACCATAAAACCACTGTTCACTTTTCGACATCCTTAACCGTCTACTCTGCGGCGTTAGCTCGCATACCAACTCAAGTCTCTAAACTGCTTAATAAATCCCAACTCTTTCATATCAACTTTTTTTTTTGCATTAGGTTCACAGAAAATGGTGAACAATTATTCTCTTGATAAAACGTCAATCACTTTACACACCATCAAGCTAGTAAGACACATATATCCCATCCATTAAGATCTCGTCTACTATCAACAAGAGATTAAGGGTGGTCAGTTCCTCAATTTGTCAATAGGTGGCCGACAACCATAATGGTGGCATAAATCGTGTTATCCAACTATAATAGAGTCTTTCCCCTTGTGCTCAAGGTTACCCGAGCATAATGTCCAACAATATCTCCAAGGCTTACAAACATTTTTCTTAATTTCCTTCATTTCTACCTCTTCAATGATGCATAAACACCCAAACTCCATTTCATAGTCTCCCTTATACGCACATAGCACAACACAATTGCTAATATATATTAATACAGGAAAACTACTACACCAAGTATAATCCAAATCGTCTTATTCCAAAATAAGTCTTTATCCATTTAGAAGATTTTGACCATATCAATGAATCCTTACTCTTTCCTTTAATCTCGCACCTGGATCTCATTCTAATCACAATCTCAACACTACCATTCATTCATATGGTTGGTGAAAGCACTCCCCAATTTCTCCCTAACTCTGAGTATATACTTTTCCATCATATTTATGATTTCAATCCTTCTTGAATTTATCTTTCCTCTAGCATTACTTCTCTTCTCCTCAAAACTATCGTCATTCTAATCATCCTTAATTGGCATAAGTTGCATCTCTATGCACTTATCCAATACATTCACATCTTTACTAATGTCAAACATTTCATTCCCTTGATTCATTCACTAACAACTTATCTCACTTGACCTCATCTCAAGCAAGCTGCGATAATAACCAATTAATTCCTGAAAAAGTTCTAGCCTCATAACCAATTTCAAAGTCTCTCAATATAAACTTCTACTTATCTTGAATGTATTCCATAAATATCTTCGTTCAAAATAGCATGTTCAAGTAAATTCACCTCTTCAAATCATGATCTACATCCTGACTTCCTAACATATGTTTCCTTCCCTTTCGACACCGTAATTCCAATCACGACACTCAACCTTTCCTTTTTCTGACTCAGACTAAACCAAAATGTCCTCAAGAGACACCGTAACAAACTAATTCAATTATTCAAAACAACTTCACTAATTTCTAAAATCCGTCCTCTAACTGTCACCACTCTTCATTCGTATCTGAAGATAATCCAACTCAAATTCAATTATACTGAGAACATACTCGCCTACCAGTTGGTCTATCCAGTCATCAATCATCTGAAGTGGATATGTAACTTCAACCACTATTTTAATCAATTATCGGTAATCAACATACAATTTCATACTACTTTCTTTTTCCTTAAATAATGGCATCAAAGCTCCCAAAATGATACATTCGATTTTACAAATCTATTTCTCCGTACATCTTCTAATGACTTCTCCAATTCTCCCCTTTTGAACTGACATCCTGTATGGTGCCATAGAAACAATCTGGATACGGAAGACAAGATCAACAGTAAAACTCCACCTCCCATTCCACATCACCACACGACAAATAAACCACTTCCAGTTGTTGGAACCATTTTTAAAACGAAGTTCATTACGTTAGCTTTCTAATGCTTCGAACATAACTCAAATCGGACACCCGAAACTCAAGTTACAATTTTTTTCAAGAATTACTAAAAATCCTGTCAGCTTCAGCGGTAACCGGTTTCCCCATAATAGTAACTGGTTACTGCCCTTTTTCTTTCCTATGCCACGGATTTTTGAATGCAGTAATCGGTTTCCCTACAATGGTAACCGGTTACCTGTGACATCAAAGCCTAAAACCTCATTTTTAAAACCTCAAAACTCTGATTCTTCTCACAAGTCTACTAGTATCTTTGAGTTCTGACTCTGACTCACAATTCACAATCACTCAAAAGCATCAACAACACCCGAAAATTACTTACCTGACTCCAACAACAATGTTTACAATACATCATCATTATATCACCATTCAAAACGTCAACATCATACACAATGCTAACTCGACATTGACAGCCTCACGATCAACCGACATTTTCTAAGACATCGCAATCATCTGAACTTCATCTTCCAAGAGCTATCCTACTTGCTTAGCTAATGTCCTTAGGGGATCTTCAAGAATTACACACCTCTTATATATCACTAGTCGTCACATTGCTCTATATCCTCTGAGAAGCAACCTTTAACAATTCTCTTTTTCCTTCGGAGGATACTCTACTGGACCAACAAATAAGAACCTTGAATCAGTACAACCTTCAGGCATGAAAATGTGAATCGACTCGCCAAAACACTTCGTAATCACTTGGTTTAATTCCAGATAGTTCACCCCAAGGATAAAATCAAGTTAATCCAACATTTCGCTCTAACGACAAGTCACAATTATTCTCCGGGAGAACATCAAGACCCACCCACAATGGGCATATTATTAGTCATAACATCTCCCTTACTTCTAGAGATGAGAACAACATGTGTTCCTGATCATTCCCCCTTAAGAACACTTCATCTGACCGCTAGACTTAAATCCTGAATTCGTGCTTCCTTCGAAATTGGAAAAACAACACAACAACACTAACGTCTACACCCATGCACTTCACGACATACTAAACCAATTGTTCACACCTGAACCATCTCAGAGAAGCACACACTTCTCCCCCACTTGTTTCAATCCCACTCCTGCAATCACGTGATTAGAACAACAAGAGAGTACCAACAGTTTTTCACACACATGTTGCGTACCAAGGAACAAAACAACGATAGTATTCCACTACCACACTATAGACTCAACAACTTGGTAGGACGGACCGACCTGCTCTAATACCAATCGTAACACCCTATTTCCCCGTCGGTAAATTATATGAAATCAGAGTAAATTAATTTCTAAATAAATATCAATCAAATAGGATGTTACATAATTCTCCAATCACACATGCTCAAAATTAGGATACGCAACACAAAATAGTATGTTCATAAGTCTTAAACTTCAATGCATTTATTCGCAGCGGAAAAACATTGCTAAATAGTCATCTCAATTTCTCCAACATGAGTCATAATTATTCACTTACAAAACATCGACATAATCATAAGGTAAATAAAAACAATGGAGTTATACAATTTTACTCCAAACATGATAAGACAAACGCAAAACCCCTAAGTGTTATGTATCAGAGTAGACCTGACTCAATCTATGTAACTGAAGGAACTCCTCAGCTAAACTTCGATCGCTAGCTACTTCGAATCATCTGCATGTTACCCATGTTGAGGTAACATTCAAACAGAAAGGGTGAGATATCATAACAATATAAGAGAGAGCATAATAATGAGCATGTATAGATTGAAGTACAAAATCAGCACATAACATTCATCATAATACAACACATACCTTCATAAATATTCACCCATCGAATTATCAATCACAATATGATGCAAAAGACTGACACAAACTCAATGCATGTGGTACCAACAGGGTAAAACCCTCTTCGCAATAATTCCATTTGGGAAATCAACTTCACTCACCAATACAGGTCTTCGCTCGCTAATACATGCCTTCACTTATGAATGCATGCGACACTAACATGCAACAACTTAATTTCAAATTGATTATTCTTATCTATCAATGCCACGCCAATACAGGCCTTCGCTCATCATCATTATCATGCATATCATGTCACACCATCAAAACATTCATGAAACATCATCGTATTCAATCACATATCATAGTACATACATTATCACAACATCGTCACATCAAGAAATATATTCATGTTCATCGTTATATTCATAACTTCACGATCATAACACAACATAATTCATGGCATACACATCAAAACACATTCACGGATTGGTATCAATGTTGGTGAAATAATTAACTACTGAATTATAAATCATTTTCACAAAATAGGAAATTATTTTATCTTTCCAACAGTCTAAACGGAGTGCCAAACGAACACCCGAGGAAAAAGTTATGAGTTTTAGAAGTTTTCCAAAAATGCTGTCAGTAGAAGTGGTAATCGGTTACCCAGTTATGGTAACCGGTTACTGCAAGACAGTAACCTTTTTCTTTTCAAAATCCCTCGCGGTAACCGGTCACCCACCTATGGTAACCGGTTACCGCAGGACAATAGCTATTCATGTTTCAGCCTTTAATATGGTAACCAGTTACCAGGTTTGGGTAGTCGGTTATCCTGCAATACCAATGACAAATTTTGCAGTTTTCATGTTACGATCTTCCATGTTCCAATTCCAAAAATTCTTAGTTTTCACATCCAAAATCATCTTTTAAGCAGGCTAATTACTCACCAACATTTGTATATTAATCCTAACCAATTCATGTCATAAAATCTCATCACAAACACATTAAAATCATCAAAAATCCATAAATAGAGGAAAAACCCCAAAAACAACCAAATCGATAGAATTTAAAACATAAAATCAAGCAACCTAAATATTACCATACCCCATCATTAGAAAATCTTTTATAGAATTAGAATCCCCCCTTACCTTAGATTCTCGATTGATTCTTGATTTCTATGGTGAATCTTTTCCCTAGCTTCCTAGAGCCTTCTCTTCTTCTACCTTCTATTCTTTTATTCTGTTTCACGTACTAACTCTATTTTTCCTCATTCTCATTCCAATATAGTCTAAATACTATTACTAACTCAATAAATAATTATTTAATTATTATTATAAAATAAGAATAATTATTTTAATAATATAACAATAGTAATCTACATTATTCCACCCACTCCCATGTTACTACACAATTAGCCAAACACCTTAAAAACCTCAACTTCTATAATTTTACGGCATCTAGTCCCCAATAAGATGTCATACCACATCATTAAAACCACCAATTCATATAACTTCACTGCATCATCTAATTCTCCACAGTTAAAATATTCACCAATAATCATCGTTATTCATACTAAATTAATTAAATAATTAATCTAGATTTTTGGGGTGTTACACCGCTCAACGAGCTCAAGATGCTATCGTCCATGTAGCCCTTTGCCTGGTGGGAAATGGACATCCTCGATCAATTCATCGTGGGATCCTACCAGAACAAGTATCTAATTATCATCGTCGACTACACGAAATGGATAGAGGCCGAAGCCCTCACGGAGATCACAATGCATAACATACTATGCTTCTACAAGAGGAACATGCTTGCCCATTTTGCCATAACCCAAGAACTCACCCTTGACAATAGGACGCAATTTACTAATAAAAACTTTCAAGACTTAATTACCAAACTTGGTACTAAGCAACATTTCACATATGTCGAACAACCTCAAACAAACGGGCAGGTCGAGGCTGCAAAAAGGATGATCATGCAAGGACTGAAACGACGACTGGGTGCGAACAAGAATAGGTGGGTCAAAGAGATACACAGTGTGATCTGGGCCTACCGAATAACACCGTACTCGACCATGGAGAAACTCCTTTCTGACTAGCATACATAACCGAGGGGGTGATCCTAATGGAAATCAGAGAGCCATCTATTAGCTAGGAATTTTGGCAGTAGAAAAAGAGATATTTTTATAAGGTTCGACTGATCAAGATTATGGATGGTCCAAACTTGTTGAAATAATTCGATGGAATAAAGGTTTGGAGATTTAATTTTCGGAAATCAGTTTGTTATGGCACGTTAGAGATTTGGCGCTTCAAATGAAGAGAGGATTCAAATTCAAAAATTTGATCTTATCCAAAAGACGTGTGAAGGTTTGATATTTTGAAAGTGCATGCAAAGGACGAACGTGGCATTTAGGTGTAGAGTGATCTTTAAGGTCAAAATAGTATAAATAGAAGTCTTAGTGTAATACGGTGGGAGAACTGACTTGGTTGTTTTGCGTTTTATCGCATTTGTCGCAGATAGCAAGAGTCGTCACCGACTTTTCTTTTATCCAATGAAGGAAAGGGTGAAAAGAATAGGAAATACCTTTAGAGATTTATTTCTGAGTAAAGGGGGTAGGTTATGAAAAGGGAATGTATTAGCACCCTTTTCATCCGTATTTATCTATGGGCTCTTAGTTGCTTGCTAGATCACTTTTTCTTTGTTTGAAAATGTGCTTTGTGGTATGAGTTTTGAAAGTATTTTGAAAATACCTTTGTTGCAGCAAACTTTGTAATGATTCTCGTCTCTATAATAATGAATACAAAGTGTTAATTTTGAAAATAGTTCAAAGGGATGTTTGTTTTTGAAAGATGTTTTGAAAGCGTATGTGTGGAAAATGGTTTTAGTTTTCGAGCAAGCAACTACAAGCGCCCTACCTACTCAAAAGGTCTATGTTCATTTCCTCCTCCTTTAGATGTTGCTATCTTACCATTGATTTGGTAAGAAGCCCCATGGTTGGATGTGAAGGGACGGGTGTGGTTCAATTGTATAGTCATAGAAGGAAACTTATGAGACGTTTTAGCAATTTTCGTAATGGACTAGATCATGTAACAAAGGCGACATCGAAGGTCATCGAAGGACTACGATCTTTTTATCGAGGGTCTTTGCTAAAACGCCCATATTCGAGAGACATGACTATTTTCCGAGGCAACAAGTGAGATTACCCTAAAGGTGCACGTGTGTGAATAATGTGTTTGATTGCATGCATTTTTGTCTTTGAATTTAGGGTTGTCTACTTGTTGATTTTAATCTTACCATACACACCCTAATTACTAGCATTTTATATTAAAGCGATAAATACGGAAAATAAATTCTAAGCTATTACATCATTAGGGGATGGGGTATACATATGTACAAATGGGGTTATTACAACCATATGGAATAGTGATGAAAGAAAGTATATAGAAAAATATAAAACAAGAATAGTGCAAAAGAGAGAAAGAAAAGAAATTTTGGATCGAAGCATGTGTCCTTCGATTCACACCCTTTTTCCTTCTTTCGATTGGGCCTGCAACCAGTGTGTATCTAAGCTTGCATCCTTCGATTCACACACCCTTTCCTTTCATTTGGGCCTGCGCATCAGTGTGTATCGAAGCACACCCTTCGATTCACACACCTTTTTCTGTTCTCTTTCGTTTGAGACATGATAGCAATATGGGTCGAAGCCATATTAATATCGTTTCATGGCCTGTACAAGTTAGTCTCTAATGTGACACCCCAAATTAATTCAAGTGTTAAATAATTAGGAATTTAATTATTAAATTAATTAAAGGCTTAATTAATAATATTTTGGATTAAATGGATGAATTAATTATGGAATTAAAAAGGAAGACCGGGGGGTGTAAGGTTGAATTAGAGGTGTGTGAAGTAAAAAGCTCTACTAAATAA
This sequence comes from Vicia faba, assembly GCA_948472305.1. NCBI lineage: Eukaryota > Viridiplantae > Streptophyta > Magnoliopsida > Fabales > Fabaceae > Vicia > Vicia faba. The sequence goes on along the minus strand of OX451736.1, from coordinate 1,231,124,099 downwards.
TTACTAATTTATTTATATTATTTGGAAAATAATAATAGGAATATAAAAAGAAGGATAAAAAGGAAAAGAAAGAAGAAAAGAGGGTTATTTGGAAAAAGTCATTATACGTGAAATTGGAGAAGAGAAGAGAAGAGAGGAAAAAGCCAAACACCGTGAATTTGAAGGATCATCGCGAGGTAAGGGGTGATTTCAATTATTTAATATGCCTTATATATTTTGAGATCAATAGAATTGATTAAGCATGTTAGGAATCTCGATTTTGGAATTCTAGGTTTGTGGGATTATCCCTAATTGTGTCAGATTATAGGAATTTGAACCATCAATGTGATGAATAATTAATAGGAATGATGGAAACATGATTTATGATGTTGTATTGATGTGTATTGGTTGCATTTTGGTGTTCCAAATGTTATAATTCGTATGGGTATGAATTGGATGGGATTGGAATGAATAATGCTGTCAAAATAGCAGTTTTTGGCTCTGCAGGTCGTGGGAACCGGTTCCCAGTGGGGAGGAACCGGGTTCCACTGTGTAAACGTACAAAAACTAGCAAAATTTCACGTAGGAACCGGTTTCTGTATAGGTAGGAACCGGGTTCCAATACATTTTCCAGAAACGTAACTTTTTGAAAAGTATTAAACTTTGAAAATTCATAACTTTCAAACTGTAAGTCCGATTTGAGTGCCGTTTTCGGAAGTATTTCTTAAATTTAAAATGCTATCTTATAAAATAAGAAAAATATTATTTTATGAAAATTATTTTAAAAAGAGTCGAATTCCCGATTTTTGTAAACTTTGGTATTTTGAGAATGATGTAGAATTGTTTGTAAATTGTTCTGATTTGATGAATGAGAACTGATACTTATGTGTTGTGCCTGCTATCCATTATGTTGAGATGTGATCATGTGATATATTGGTTTTGGCATTAGTTGGAATTATGTTGTGATCATATTCCGTTGATTTGATGTTGACTTTCCGATTATGCGGTTTGTTATTATGTGCATATTTGGTGTATATGCAATGGTGTATCCATGATAATTGATTGTATCAGGTCCTTGTGGATGAAGTGCATGTTTATGCTGTTTGATGTGTGTATGATAAATAATGATATCATGTTTCTTTTGGTTTTGGTTCAGTTATGATAAATCGATGTATTTCATAGACTGATTTGATGTTGCATGCTGGTGATGTGCATGCATATGCATTGTTTTGGTGAAGTTAATTCCCATTGTGTGGAATTTGACTTGTATTTCCGTTAACCGATACCCGGGTGATGATGGGTGGTTAGTCTGGATTCATGTCCGGTGTTTATGGACGAATCGATGGTTGCTGTATCTGGTTGATGATGGATCAGTTGGATTCGTGTCTGGTGTTTATGGATGAATCGATGGTTACTGTATCCGGTTGATGATGGATTAGTGTTGGGTGACTTGGTCACGTGTTGGTACCACATGCATTGTGTCTGTATTTGTGTTTGCATGAAATTGTAACATGTTAGGATGTCTTCCAGTGTTACAATTCCTTGATTGATTATTGATTTGTGCATAATGACTTGTGTGATTGGAACCGTGTGTTGAATCTGGAATTATGCTAAAATGGGTGAAATAATGTGCTTGTGATATACTGTTGATTGAGAAGCTTATAATGCATGTTAATTATGAGAAATCTCACCCTTACTTTAATGATTTCAGATTAAAGTTAGCAGCTCAGGAGTTGGTGAGGATGGCTCTAGAGCTATGTTACTTTTAGTCCGCGTGTTAGTGTCGTGCTCTGATAGGTTGTAACACTTGGGGAAATGTTTGAATGGTGAGTTTTATTTTATACTCTATTGTTTAATTTATGTTGGGAATACTTATGAAGTGAATTTATTCCGGTTTTGAGACATTTCCGCTGTGTAGAACATGATATTGATATGAATATTTATCTTAATAATTCCTTCAGTAAAGCATGACAATTGTATATTTGAGGTTTTTATATTTATCTTGAATTGTGACATCCCTGTTTTTCATGTTACTCTGATTTAATTAATATATTCGCGGGTTATTTAGAAGGGGTGTTACAATAGTAGTATCAGAGCAGGTCGGTCTATCGGCCAGGTTGTTTATGTGTTTACTCCCTTTTGGTATGCGACATGTGTGTGAAACACTGCCGGTACTTGATTGTTTCCTTTTCTTTGTTTGCATAGGTACGTGTGAAATAAGTGGGGGAGAAGTTTCTTCTCTGAAGTTTTGTGCAATATGTGGTTCAGTATACCGCCGATTGTAAGATGTAAGTATTGCCGAGCAGTTGATGCTTCAAGCATGGTTATGTTTAAGTAGCTTGAAGGGTAAGATTGAAGATGCTGTTGTGGTTTGGTAACGATGGTTGATGCCACCTCATGATTGTTGACTATCTATTGACAAATTGAGGAAATGATCACCCTTAATCTCTTGTTGATAGTAGTCAGGATCGCGTTGGATGGGATGTACTTATTGTGCCAGCTTTACAGTGTGTGAAATTAGTTGAGTCGACAAGAAGAGAAGCGTTATGGTTTGCGTAACGAGAGATTTAGATCTCGGCGAGAGCAAGATAAAGGCATGTGACCTATTGGATGTAATTTTTTTATGAAGTGTCCCGTGATGAATTAAGTGGAACGGTGTGAGAGTGCAAGGTGAAGTCTTAATGGGTTTTGTTACTAGAACTAGTTCGAATTCGAGGGTGCCTATAAGAGGTCTGCTTCTAGATTGAGAAAGTTGAAGAGCCAACTTGAGAATTTGTTTGAGAAGAAGTTTATTCATCCGAGTGTTTCTCCGTGGGGTGCTCCGGTGTTGTTGGTTAAGAAGAAAGAAGGTTCAATGAGATTATGTGTTGATTACAGACAGCTGAATAAAGTTACAATCAAGAATCGGTATCCTTTGCCGATGATCGATGATTTGATGGATTAACTAGTTGGAGCTTGTGTATTTAGTAAGATTGATCTGAGATCTGGATATCATCAGATTCGTGTGAAGTCGGAAGACATTCAGAAAATTGCATTTAGAACGAGGTATGGACATTACGAGTATTCTGTTATGCCGTTTGGAGTTACTAATGCACCTGGTGTTTTCATGGAGTATATGAACAGAATATTTCATCCGTATCTTGATAAGTTTGTGGTGGTGTTCATTGATGATATTCTAATTTATTCGAAGAGCGATGGAGAGCATGCAGGACATCTCAGAGTTGTGTTGGAATTGTTGAGAGAGAAGAAGCTTTATGCGAAGTTGTCCAAGTGTGAATTCTGGTTAAGTGAAGTAAGTTTTCTTGGCCATGTAATTTCCAAGAATGGAATTGCGGTGGATCCTACGAAGGTAGAAGCAGTATCTCAGTGGGAAGCGCCGAAGAATGTTTCTGAGATCCGTAGTTTTCTGGGTCTTGCAGGTTATTACAGGAAGTTTATAGAAGGATTTTCCAAATTAGCATTACCGTTGACTAAGTTGACCAGGAAGGGTCAGATGTTTGTTTGGGATGTTGAATGTGAGAAAGGATTTAAAGAGCTGAAGAGGAGGTTGACAAGTGCTCCGATCTTGATTTTGCCAAATCCGACTAAGTCTTTTGTTGTGTATTGTGACGCATCATTAATGGGATTAGGTGGTGTGTTGATGCAAGATAAGCAGGTGGTGGCTTATGCTTCGAGACAATTGAAAGTACATGAAAGGAATTATCCGACTCATGATTTGGAGTTGGCATCTGTTGTGTTTGTTTTGAAGTTGTGGAGGCATTATTTATATGGTTCTCGGTTTGAGGTGTTCAGTGATCACAAAAGTCTGAGGTATCTCTTTGATCAGAAAGAGTTGAATATGAGGCAGAGGAGATGGTTAGAATTTCTAAAGGATTATGATTTCGGTTTGAATTACCACCCTGGTAAGGCAAACGTTGTTGCGGATGCCTTGAGTAGGAAGTCCTTGCATATGTCGATGTTAATGGTCCGTGAGTTAGATTTGGTTGAGCAGTTCAGAGATTTAAGTTTGGTATGTGAGACTACTCTGAATAGTGTGAAATTGGGTATGTTGAAACTGACTAGTGATATTCTGGAAGAAATTCGGAATGGACAGAAGTCCGATGTTGGGTTAGTTGATAAATTGACATTGATCAACCAAGGTCAAGGAGGCGAGTTCCGGATTGATGAGAATGGTGTTATGAGATTTGGTAATAGGGTGTATGTTCCGGATGTTGCAGAGATTAGGAAGAGTATTTTGGAAGAAGGACATCGTAGTGGATTGAGTATTCATCCTGGTGCTACTAAAATGTACCATGATTTGAAGAAGTTGTTTTGGTGGTCGGGAATGAAAAAGGAAATTGCTGAGTTTGTGTATGCTTGTTTGGTTTGTCAGAAGTCAGAGATTGAGCATCAGAAACCGTCAGGATTGATGGAACCGTTGTTTGTTCTGGAATGGAAATGGGATGGAATCTCTATGGATTTTGTGTCTGGTTTGCCAAGGACATCGAAGAATTGTGATTCTATCTGGTTTATTGTTGATCGGTTGACGAAATCTGCTCACTTTATTCCGATAAGAATGGATTATCCGATGGAAAGGTTGGCAGAATTGTATGTTGAGAAGATTGTGAGTTTGCACGGTATTCCTTCTAGTATTGTGTCGGATCGAGATCCGAGGTTTACATCTAAATTCTGGACGGGATTGCAAGAAGCTTTGGGTACTAAGTTGCGTTTGAGTTCCGCTTATCATCCACAGACAGATGGTCAGACGGAGAGAACGATTCAGTCGTTGGAAGATTTGTTAAGAGCTTGTGTGTTGGAGAAAGGTGGAGCTTGGGATAGTTATCTACCATTGATTGAGTTTACCTACAACAATAGTTTTCATTCGAGCATTGGTATGGCTTCGTTTGAGGCATTGTATGGTAGGAGGTGTCGGACACCGTTGTGTTGGCATAAATCTAGAGAGAGTGCTGTGATTGGACCGAAAATTGTCCAACAGACTTCGGAAAAGATTAAGATGATTCAGGAGAAGATGAGGACTTCTCATAGTCGTCAGAAAAGTTATCACGATAAGAGGAGGAAAGATCTTGAGTTTAACGAAGGAGAACATGTTTTTATGCGAGTTACTCCGATGACTGGTATTGGTCGAGCTTTGAAGTCAAAGAAGTTGACTCCACGTTTTATTGGTCCGTTTCAGATTACCAAGAGAGTTGGGAAAGTTGCTTATCAGATTGCTTTGCCTCCGTCACTTGCAAATTTGCATGATGTTTTTCATGTATCTCAGCTAAGGAGGTACATTTCTGATCCGTCTCATGAGATTCGGGTAGACGATATACAGGTACGAGAGAATTTGACTGTGGAAGCGGTACCTACGAGAATTGAGGATCGGAAGTTGAAACAATTGCGAGGCAAGGAGATCATGTTGGTAAGAGTGGCTTGGGGAGGACCAACAGATGGAAATGTCACTTGGGAGCTGGAGAGTCAGATGAAGGACTCGTATTCCGAATTGTTCGTCTAAGGTATGTTTTCGAGGACGAAAACTCTTTTAGTTGGGGAGAGTTGTGACACCCCAAATTAATTCAAGTGTTAAATAATTAGGAATTTAATTATTAAATTAATTAAAGGCTTAATTAATAATATTTTGGATTAAATGGATGAATTAATTATGGAATTAAAAAGGAAGACCGGGGGGTGTAAGGTTGAATTAGAGGTGTGTGAAGTAAAAAGCTCTACTAAATAATTACTAATTTATTTCTATTATTTGGAAAATAATAATAGGAATATAAAAAGAAGGATAAAAAGGAAAAGAAAGAAGAAAAGAGGGTTATTTGGAAAAAGTCATTATACGTGAAATTGGAGAAGAGAAGAGAAGAGAGGAAAAAGTCAAACGCCGTGAATTCGAAGGATCATCGCGAGGTAAGGGGTGATTTCAATTATTTAATATGCCTTATAGATTTTGAGATCAATAGAATTGATTAAGCATATTGGGAATCTCGATTTTGGAATTCTAGGTTTGTGGGATTATCCCTAATTGTGTCAGATTATAGGAATTGGAACCATCAATGTGATGAATAATTAATAGGAATGATGGAAACATGATTTATGATGTTGTATTGATGTGTATTGGTTGCATTTTGGTGTTCCAAATGTTATAATTCGTATGGGTATGAATTGGATGGGATTGGAATGAATAATGCTGTCAAAATAGCAGTTTTTGACTCTGCAGGTCGTGGGAACCGGTTCCCAGTAGGGAGGAACCGAGTTCCACTGTGTAAACGTACAAAAACTAGCAAAATTGCACGTAGGAACCGGTTCCTGTATAGGTAGGAACCGGGTTCCGGTATATTTTTCAGAAACGTAACTTTTTGAAAAGTATTAAACTTTGAAAATTCATAACTTTCAAACCGTAAGTCCGATTTGAGTGCCGTTTTCGGAAGTATTTCTTAAATTTAAAATGCTATCTTATAAAATAAGAAAAATATTATTTTATGAAAATTATTTTAAAAAGAGTCGAATTCCCGATTTTTGTAAACTTTGGTATTTTGAGAATGATGTAGAATTGTTTGTAAATTGTTCTGATTTGGTGAATGAGAACTGATACTTATGTGTTGTGCCTGCTATCCATTATAATTGAGATGTGATCATGTAATATATTGGTTTTTGAATTATTTGGAATTATGTTGTGATCATATTCCGTTGATTTGATGTTGACTTTCCGATTATGCGGTTTGTTATTATGTGCATATTTGGTGTATATGCAATGGTGTATCCATGATAATTGATTGTATCAGGTCCTTGTGGATGAAGTGCATGTTTATGCTGTTTGATGTGTGTATGATAGATAATGATATCATGTTTCTTTTTGTTTTGGTTCAGTTATGATAAATCGATGTATTTCATAGACTGATTTGATGTTGCATGCTGGTGATGTGCATGCATATGCATTGTTTTGGTGAAGTTAGTTCCCATTGTGTGGAATTTGACTTGTATTGCCGTTAACCGATACTCGGGTGATGATGGGTGGTTAGGCTGGATTCGTATCCGGTGTTTATGGACGAATCGATGGTTGCTGTATCCGGTTGATGATGGATCAGTTGGATTCATGTCCGGTGTTTATGGACGAATCGATGGTTACTGTATTCGGTTGATGATGGATCAGTGTTGGGTGACTTGGTCACGTGTTGGTACCACGTGCATTGTGTCTGCATTTGTGTTTGCATAGAATTGTAACATGTTAGGATGTCTTCCAGTGTTACAATTATTTGATTGATTATTGATTTGTGCATAATGACTTGTGTGATTAGAACCGTGTGTTGAATCTGGAATTATGCTAAAATGGGTGAAATAATATGCTTGTGATATACTGTTGATTGAGAAGCTTATAATGCATGTTAATTATGAGAAATCTCACCCTTACTTTAATGATTTCAGATTAAAGTTAGCAGCTCAGGAGTTGGTGAGGATGACTCTAGAGCTATGTTACTTTTAGTCCGCGTGTCAGTGTCGTGCTTTGATAGGTTGTAACACTTGGGGAAATGTTTGAATGATGAGTTTTATTTTATACTCTATTGTTTAATTTATGTTGGGAATACTTATGAAGTGAAGTTATTCCGGTTTTGAGACATTTCCGCTGTGTAGAACATGATATTGATTTGAATATTTATCTTAATAATTCCTTCAGTAAAGCATGACAACTGTAGATTTGAGGTTTTTATATTTATCTTGAATTGTGACATCCCTGTTTTTCATGTTACTCTGATTTAATTAATATATTTGCGGGTTATTTAGAAGGGGTGTTACATCTAACATATATTTGGACAAGAAAAGCAAACAAACGAAATGGTAGAAACAAAGATAAAAAAACATAAGAAAAAGATTATTTACATGCTTGAAATGAAAGGGTTAAAGTCAGAAGCACTTACCTTGAATATAGAGTTGGTGTTTTGAACCTTGAGTTGCTGCCTTGAATACTCTTGGATTCGAAGGAAGGAAAGAAGTTGTTCGAAGAACAGGGAAGCTTGGATTCGAAATAGAGAACAAAGGTGTTGTATTTTGTGATCGGTGGGAACGAGAACTGATTGTTTTTGGAATGCTGGTTCGCATTTTGCGTTTGTTTTCGCAAAGTGTCGCGGTAAGCAAGATTCGCCACCGTCTTTTATTTTATCCAACAAGGGAAAGGACAAAAGCACAGAAAAATTCCTTTTCGAGATGTTTCTCGGGTTCGGGAGGTAGATTATAGAAAGGGAAGGTGTTAGCACCCTTTCTATCCGTGGTTATCCACGGGCTCTTAGGTACTTGCTCACTATGTTTTCAAAAGGTTTGCTTTTCTTTGTGATTTGTGGGTTTTGAAAAGAATTTTGTTTTTGAAGAAAGTGTAAGTGCGAAAAGTTTTTGTTTTGTTTTTAAAAGAGAGCAAGTACTTAAGAACCTCTACCTACTCAAAAAGGAATTTAATTGTGCAAATGTCCTTTAGACAGTACTATCCTACTATTGAGGAGTAGGTAGCACCGTCGTTGGAGTTTTCGGGTCAATTCGATTTTAGGGACGTATGGTCACTAAAGCAACGTTAGGACGCTTTAGTGGTAATCCTAATGTCTTAGATCATTTTTATCGCGACAACCATTTCGAGGCAACTTATGATCTTGGGACAAAGGACGACCTCTAAAACATCCTATACTTAATGACCACATTCGAGGCAACCAAGTGAGGTGTACCCTAGGAGTGGCATGTGCAAGTGTGTCAATTTTCAGTTATTTTACTCTTGCATGTCATGGTGAGCTATTGTTGATTTTAAGTTAAGACAGATCTTGTCATACAATCCTAGTTAGCATACATCTAAGTAGTTAATATATGTACAGAGATTTAAAGTGCGGGAATTGTAAATCCTACGCTATTACAAGGCTTCGGGGAGGGGGATTATTTACATGTCCAAAATTGGGGAATAAAAAGCAGTAAAGTAAAAGTTTAAGCTATTACAAACCAGTAGGCAGTTACAATAAAATAAACGCGCGAATCTGAAAATAAACTCTAAAATTCTAAGAATAAAATATTTTTTGTTGTTTTATTTATTTTGGGAAAATAATCTAAATCTATTTAATTTTAGTTTTTTTTGGAAAAATGTTAAGATAATTAAAAGGTTAATTAACAAGATTAATTTAATAGAAAAAGAACTAGCCTAATATTTTTGTGGTTTTTGATTTTAAGGTTAATTAAAAAGATAAAAAAAGAAGTCTATGGAAAACAAAAATAAAATGCAAGAGGGATCCTTCGATCCAAGGAAAAAAGGAGCTTCGACCCAGGGAGGGAATGGACTGCTTCGATCCAGAGAGGGTCCTGGTCCTTTCGATTGGGCCAGACAGTAAGGCGTGAGTGGCCATCGATCCAAGGAAGAGGATTATCTTCTAATCATGGAGGTCATGGATTTCGATCCAGGAATGAGATGCCTCCTTCGATCCAGCATGCTAATGGGTTCGATCCAGAGAAGGTGTCTCCTTCGATCTGGGCTGTTATACCTGCAAAAGTATGTGAGTGAAATAAAATGCAGGGCCTGGGTATTGAACCCCAGGCCCTTCGATCCTGCGCTTGCTGGGTCCCTTCAGGCTATGTCTACAGCAAGTGTTAGCAAACGAAAAACATGACCTGGGTGCCAAACCCAGGCCTTTCGATCCTGTATAGGATGGAAAATCAGAGGTAACAACAAGTATGAATGTATTATGCAAATATGAGGTTGAATAATTTACCCTTTCTTACCAGCAGATTGGATCTTCGATTTGGACGTTTGCTGGACGTAGGCACCTTCGATCTGGGCACTTCCTGGATGCAGGCACTTTCGATCTGGGCTTCTGGGCATGGGCACCTTTGATCTGAAGGACTGCTTTGGCTCTTTGAGGCAATTTTTTTGTGTGTTCTCCTGCAGAGTTTTGTGTGTTTCATTGTATATTTTCGTGTGTGATTTTCCTCTGATTTTCGTGTGTAATTTTTCTGTGTTGGTAATGTATGCTGGCCTCTGTATTTATAGGGGTGTGAGGGTGCAGTAATGGCAAGAGACAGCCATTAAAACAGGCCTTTAACGCTCTGGACAAAAATCAAACACATTAAATTATTTCCTCTTTTGAAACATTCGTGTCCCTTGAATGAACCTAGACGCTTGGATTTTGAATGCTTTCAGGCCATGCTCTTCGATTAGTCCTGATTTGCCTCTTTCGAATGGACTCCCTGCGTACCCTTCGAATGGGCCTGGCCCAAATATCAATCGAAGGATTCCAATCGAAAGGCTCTGCTAATAGGCCAATCAAAAGGTGTTGTTCATGCCAATCAAAGGACATGGTTGACATGCCTGTCAAAATTGCCTTGACATAATTCCAATCGAATGCTTGTCCATAATGTCAATCGAAGTGTCTTTCAGGATGCCAATCGAAATACTTGTCCAGAATGTCAATCGAAGTGTCTTTCAGGATGCCAATTGAAAGGTACTTAAAGCATCACTCAAAAATTTTCTTTTTCCTTAGGCAAGGGTTTGTGATCAACCATGCAGGGGGAAGACTTTGGAAAACATGAGAGGGCAAATTTTGGGGTGCAACAGTTTCCCATGTTCAATTTTCTTAAACCTGAGGATATAGATTGGCTTTCGAGCCTTTCGTGATCCGAAGGTGGAAGATAATTGAACACTAGAGTGCCCAGAAATTTGCACTCGCATGGTGTAGTATCAGCATTGTGACGTCGGGAATGGGCTTACAGATGCCATTTGGAGATTGTTGGTAGGAGGATGGGCTTATAGATGCCATCTGCAAGAGTGTCGATCGCGTAAGAGATTCCTTAGCGAGAATTTGCATACCTGTTGGTGTAGAAGATTCCGCTGGGGAAGTCTAACTTTGGAGGTGAACTGCATATCTGGACTGAGAGGGAACCTGGGTAAGGTTACTTCATGATGAGTCCATGTAAGACTTCATCTGGAAAGGAGGAACCTGTGTAGGGTTGCCTGATGATGATTCCGTGTGAGACTGCCTCTTGGAAAGAGAGGGAACCAGTGTAGGGTTGCCTGATGACGAGTCCGTGTAAAACTTCATCTTTGGAAAGAGAGAACCTGTGCAGGGTTTCTTGATGACGAGTCCATGTAAAACTGCATCTTTAAGAGAGGGAACCGGTGTAGGGTTGCCTGATGAGGAGTCCGTGTAAAACTTCATCTTTGGAAAAGGGAACCTGTGTAGGGTTTCCTGATGACGAGTCCGTGTAAAACTACATCTGGAATTGAGAAGGAACCGGTGTAGGGTTGCTTCATGATGAGTCCGTGTAAAACTGCATCTAGAGTTGAGAAGGAACCGGTGTAGGGTTGCTTCGGGATAAGTTTGTGTAAAACTTCAGGAGGAACCTGGGTAAGGTTACTTTGTGCTAAGTTCATGTGAAACTTCTGGATGAACCGGGGTAAGGTTACTGTGATAAGTTCGTGTAAAACTTCAGGAGGAACCCAGGTAAGGTTACTTTATGATAAGTTCGTGTGAAACTTCAGGAGGAACCCGGGTAAGGTTACTTTGTGATAAGTTCGTGTGAAACTTCTGGATGAACCGGGGTAAGGTTACTATGATAAGTTCGTGTAAAACTTCATTCAGAAATATATGATAAAGGATCCGTGTGAAGCTGCATTTAGGAGAAACCCGTGTAAGATTTCTTCATGGCGAACCCGTGTAAAGCTGAATTTGATCGCGCAGATAATTACTCTGTTTAGTTTCCGGAGTTAATCTTGAAATTGCTGGAAGTTGTTGATGATAACCATCTTTCCTGAAAAGGTACATGATTAATCGTATATGATGCATGACATGCATTGTATGATGATGTTCTCAAAATAAATGAGATTATGCTGTATGCAATATGTATGCGCATGTCATGATGTATGAACATGAAATGCTATTGGGGTACGTCCGAGTTTGGGAAAATAAATCCCTGACTGCTGTTGGAGTATAAAGAGCTTCACTCGCTGGAGATAACGACCGAAGATGATTGGGAGAATAATCCTGCAGGAGAGAATAACTCCGCTGGGGAATGGACTGACGAGGAAATGACTCTGTGGGGAGTATATACTCTGCTAGAAGATCTGCTGATTTGGAGAAATAAAACACAGTTGGGGATGAATTACTGTTGCTGGTGACAGTGAACCCTGTTGGGGATTGAATTTCTGTCTATGAAAGGAATGAACTCCGTTGGGGATAGAAAGAACTTTGCTGGGGATGATCTTTCAGTTGCCACTTGCTGAGGATAACCCAGTTAGACTCTTGTGAGGATAACCTCTGAATTTGGCTGAGGAGACTTATTTGTGCTTCGCAAGGGACAAGCTTCCAGAGTCTACTGGGGAAGAGGAGTTGTGGTCCTTTGATTTGTAGTAGTCGGAGAGGCAAACTCAAGCTGGGGAATCCTGGTGTTGTTGGGGAAATAAACCCTGTCGTCAGTCTGCTAGAGAGGTGACGTCTTTGTTGGGGGAATTCCTCGAGGATTCTTGAGGTTGATTCAGCTGGGAAAAGGGGTCATAGATTATACTCTTGCTGGGGAATCATCCTAGGAGAAGGATTTTTGGGGGATTTGCCATTTCCCCTAGTAGCAAGTGTTTATGACATTGCCAGAAGATGTTTAATTGTACGTAACCCTTCACTGAGATTGATGTTCAATGCCCCAAGTGACGGAGATGGAGACTTGCCCCTGGTTACTCTGTACTTCTTCAGAGATTTCTTGAAATCTTGACTGGACTGCCCCAGGTGTGCTGGATAATGACATGTCAAATCCCCTTGTTGATAGGAGATTTGTCAATGGAAGTGTCATCCTTTTTGAAGTGATTTTGTTCACTGAGAGGGCTTTCGTTCATCGGATATTCGTTGTGTGAATTTCTCCGTTGTCAAACAAATAGCTAAATGCGAACAGTGATATTCAAATAATGCGAAGTTTATGCTTGTCTTGAAGCTTTGAAAAATGCGTTTTTTAGCAGAAAACTTTTTTAAGACAAAATTCAACACAAGATTTAGGGCAAAGCCTTACAGGAGTCAGGATACCTTTTGTAACAGTATGCTTTTGAACTAACCCATGCTTCAGTTAGGACTTTTGAAGGGTTGTAACGTGGCTTGGTTCACGGTTTAAGAAACAAAGGATAAAGGCTCAAAGTATATTTGTACCCACCCGCTCTTCGTGATGTTCTTCAATCCTAAACTCAGTTAATTGTGCATTTGAACTCCAAATGAGTCTGGAACGAAGTTTTCGGTGATGGTTCACACAAGTTTGAATTTGTTGGAAGGCAGTCATTTTTGCAACATTTTTCATGTTGTTGAGGATTTTTAGCGACCTTGTTCTTTTGATTTGTTATCCCTAACTTTTGCCTGACTGTTCCTGTTTTCGAGATTACAGTCAGCGGGATGCCCCAGCTTTCTTAAGCCTCCTTTATAGATTTTGGCTCAGTGGGCTTTTCTCTTTTGAGAGATTGACTGCTTATGAAATAAAGAACCACCACTGTTTTTGATTCCATAGGAATGCTTTTGATGTTGTTCGTTGTATTATGAACTGAGAGTTTTGCGACTTCAATGCACATCTTTTGAATTAACTGAGAGACTACCCTGCCCCAGGTTTAAATTAAAGGTTTTCAATTTGTGTTTAAAACAGAAAACTTCTACTTCTTTAGCTCAAATGGGTTGACTAGGGATTATCTTCCTTATAACTCTAGTGTTTAGGATTTGAAAGAAATGCCTGTACATCGTCAGCAAGGTCTGTCCAAAAGCATATTGTATGAGATTATGGCATTGTTTCGTCATCCTCCCTCTAAAGGCTTGTAACTTTTAGCAAGAGTTGAATGTCATAAAGTGAGTAAAAAGCATAATTTAAATGTAATGAAAATGAGTGTATCAAATCAAGACAAACATATGCAATGCATTAATGAAACAAAGTTTAGCATTAATAGATAATTGTTTGAATAACAAAGATATTACAACTTGAAAATTCAAATGAAACAAAGACATTCTCAATGATTTGGCGTAGGAGCAGTGATTATGCTAGAGTCTCTGGAGGACCAAACTCAATCTCCTTGGCGTCAATCAAATTCTGAATCTTGTACTTCAATGCCCAACAATCATTAGTGTCATGCTCGGGACTGTCAGAATGATAAGCACACCTTGCATCTGGGTTGTAGTTAGGAGAAGAAGTCTTAGGGTTCAGATGAGGGTTTATCACCGTGATCAGATTCATCTTCAACATCTGCTGCAATGCTTGTGACAATGGCATGTTGATGTTGGTGAACTGTCTTTTAGGCTCATATGGCTTTCGTTAATTTCCCTTTTGCTGTTGTCGGTGTGACGCAGAACCCGAGATCAGGACTGCCCCTATGTCATGGCAACCCTTTTAACCATACACAGCATTGGACTCTTTCTTCCCATTGTAGGGCTTTTTCTGAGCATCAAAAGGTGTAGCTTCTTGAATCTTCCCATTTTTGATGCCAGCTTCGACCCTTTCGCCGGTCAGTATTAGCTCAGTGAATCCGGCTGAAGAGCTTCCAATCAAGTGTTTGAAATAGGGACCAGACAAAGTCCCAAGAAACATGTCCACCAACTCCCTATCAGACAGAGGGGGTTGGACTCTTCCAGCAAGATCTCTCCACTTCTGAGCGTAGTCCTTAAAGCCTTCGCCTGTACCCATAGACATACCCTGAAGCTGAGTACGCGTGGGAGCAAGGTCGGTATTATACTGGTATTGCTTGTAAAAAGCAGCAACAAGGTCCTCCCAGTTGCGGATGTTAGCTCCTTCCAGTTGACCGAACCATTCAAGTTGAGTCCCTGAGAGACTGTCTTGAAAGAAATGGATCCATAAGTTCTTATCAGCAGTGTAAGGTTGGATCTTCCTCACATACGACCGGAGGTGCAGCTTTGGACAGGAAGCTCCATCGTACTTGGCAAAGGCAGGTGCCTTGAAGTTTTGGGGAATCTCCACCCCAGAGGATAGACCTAGATCTCCAAAGTCCAGACCGGGCACCTTCTGTATTTCCATAGCGTTTAAACGGTCTTCCAGCTGTTTGTACTTATCCTCAGCAGGAGGATATTGTTCTTCAACATAGTCTGTCTCGTTGTCGGATACCAAAGGGCTAGGAGCCCTCCTTTCTTGTGGACTATCCTTCTCTCCAGATGGGGTGGCCAGATCGATTTCATTCTGCAGCCCGTTTCCAAACCTGCGTCCAGTGTTGAACAGGATGGTCCTCTTCTTCTTCTTCTTCCTCTCTTTCAAAATCAGAGTCTTCAGGTCCTGCTGACCCTTAGCTAGGCTCATGACCAACTCTTGAAATTGGGCATTTTGGGCCTGGAGGGCCTTGATAGCTTGCTCAGTGAAAGGTTCAGTAGACATGATAATTGCTGAAATGGACAGTGACGAAGATGAGAAACCTGTAATGGTACCTGTAATGCAATGATATGTATGATATATGTATGCAATGTTTTCAAGGATCTCGCGGGGTAAACAAGAAACTATTTAGAATCTGAATCTGGTAGCTTGATTGAAGGAGCTTCATGTTGCTGAAAGTCCTTCTTCAAGAGTCAGGCTCACCATATCGAGTGGGTCATAGCCCCTGACTCAAGTTTATCGTGTTTTGATCTCTAGACGGCATTGGCTAGAGGAAAATAAATCCCCTTTGCCCCTTGCTAGATTTTTGATGTACCATAACCTGCATCACAGACCCTTGAGATCCTTGAAATGGTTAAGGAAATGTTAAGGTATGATGTTATGATGTATATGCTATGCGTTTAAGCAAAAAGTGAGGTGATGTAAGTGAGCCCTACAATAAATCCAATTTGTTGGATAAGGACTGTAAACAAAACATGCAAGGAACCCCTATTGTCAGATAACAAGTAGTTCAAGTTTGAAGGCACACAAGTCACACATATAGCCTTAAGTTTAGGCTAGCATGGAGTTTAGGCATTACCCTCTTTCAGTTTAGTTGGTTTAAACCTGTCCTAAAAAAAAGTAACCGGGTTCTAGAGGATCTCAATATCACTGACTACCCTCAATCGGTCATAATTCCAGCTTAGCAACCTTTTCTTGCAGCCAGAACCATCGCGAGAGTTTAGTCTCAATGAGTGTAGCATACTGTGACTCTTATATGGCCAAGTTGGTCAATTTAAGGTTCTAAGGTCAGTTAGTGCTTAATGACTCCTCAGAAGACCCATATTCTCCTCGTTTCAACACAAGGGATATCTGTACAGACCAAGGTGCCACACCAACGTAGCTACTGCTTCATCCGTGTCGGTCTACGCCGGACAGATCCCTCACAGTTTATTGCTACTTACCTAAAAAGGGTACCCCCAGATCCGGGTTAGGATCTATAAAACTCCGATACAAGCCCACAAAATTAAAAGCATACAAAGCAATACAATTGAGAACACAAGTGATCTAATCCCAAGGTATACCTCACTTATTAATACTCCCCAGCAGAGTCGCCAGTTTTGTGATCGGTGGGAACGAGAACTGACTGTTTTTGGAATGCTGGTTCGCGTTTTGCGTTTGTTTTCGCAAAGTGTCGCGGTAAGCAAGAGTCGCCACTGTCTTTTATTTTATCCAACAAGGGAAAGGACAAAAGCACAGAAAAATTCCTTTTCGAGATGTTTCTCGGGTTCGGGAGGTAGATTATAGAAAGGGAAGGTGTTATCACCCTTTCTATCCGTGGTTATCCACAGACTCTTAGGTACTTGCTCACTATGTTTTCAAAAGGTTTGCTTTTCTTTGTGATTTGTGGGTTTTGAAAAGAATTTTGTTTTTGAAGAAAGTGTAAGTGCGAAAAGTTTTTGTTTTGTTTTTAAAAGAGAGCAAGTACTTAAGAACCTCTACATACTCAAAAAGGAATTTAATTGTGCAAATGTCCTTTAGACAGTACTATCCTACTATTGAGGAGTAGGTAGCACCGTCGTTGGAGTTTTCGGGTCAATTCGATTTTAGGGACGTATGGTCACTAAAGCAACGTTAGGACGCTTTAGTGGTAATCCTAATGTCTTAGATCATTTTTATCGCGGCAACCATTTCGAGGCAACTTATGATCTTGGGAAAAAGGACGACCTCTAAAACATCCTATACTTAATGACCATATTCAAGGCAACCAAGTGAGGTGTACCCTAGGAGTGGCATGTGCAAGTGTGTCAATTTTCAGTTATTTTACTCTTGCATGTCATGGTGAGCCATTGTTGATTTTAAGTTAAGACATATCTTGTCATACAATCCTAGTTAGCATACATCTAAGCAGTTAATATATGTACAGAGATTTAAAGTGCGGGAATTGTAAATCCTACGCTATTACAAGGCTTCGGGGAGGGGGATTATTTACATGTCCAAAATTGGGGAATAAAAAGCAGTAAAGTAAAATTTTAAGCTATTACAAACCAGTAGGCAGTTACAATAAAATAAACGCGCGAATCTGAAAATAATCTCTAAAATTCTAAGAATAAAATCTTTTTTGTTGTTTTATTTTATTTTGGAAAAATAATCTAAATCTATTTAATTTTAGTTTTTTTTGGAAAAATGTTAAGATAATTAAAAGGTTAATTAACAAGATTAATTTAATAGAAAAAGAACTAGCCTAATGTTTTTGTGGTTTTTGATTTTAAGGTTAATTAAAAAGATAAAAAAAGAAGTCTATGGAAAACAAAAATAAAATGCAAGAGGGATCCTTCGATCCAAGGAAAAAAGGAGCTTCGACCCAGGGAGGGAATGGACTGCTTCGATCCACAGAGGGTCCTGGTCCTTTCGATTAGGCCAGACAGTAAGGCGTGAGTGGCCTTCGATCCAAGGAAGAGGATTGTCTTCTGATCATGGAGGTCATGGATTTCGATCCAGGAATGAGATGCCTCCTTCGATCCAGCATGCTAATGGGTTCGATCCAGAGAAGGTGTCTCCTTCGATCTGGGCTGTTATACCTGCAAAAGTATGTGAGCGAAATAAAATGCAGGGCCTGGGTATTGAACCCCAGGCCCTTCGATCCTGCGCTTGCTGGGTCCCTTCAGGCTATGTCTGCAGCAAGTGTTAGCAAATGAAAAACATGACCTGGGTGCCAAACCCAGGCCTTTCGATCCTGTCTAGGATGGAAAATCAGAGGTAACAACAAGTATGAATGTATTATGCAAAAATGAGGTTGAATAATTTACCCTTTCTTACCAGCAGATTGGATCTTCGATTTGGATGTTTGCTGGACGTAGGCACCTTCGATCTGGGAACTTCCTCGATGCAGGCACTTTCGATCTGGGCTTCTGGGCGTGGGCACCTTTGATCTGAAGGACTGCTTTGGCTCTTTGAGGAAATTTTTCTGTGTGTTCTCCTGCAGAGTTTTGTGTATTTCGTTGTATATTTTCGTGTGTGATTTTCCTCTGATTTTCGTGTAATTTTCGTGTGTAATTTTTCTGTGTTGGTAATGTATGCTGGCCTCTATATTTATAGGGGTGTGAGGGTGCAGTAATGGCAAGGGACAGCCATTAAAACAGGCCTTTAACGCTCTGGACAAAAATCAAACACATTAAATTATTTCCTCTTTTGAAACATTCGTGTCCCTTGAATGAACCTGGACGCTTGGATTTCGAATGCTTTCAGGCCATGCTCTTCGATTAGTCCTGATTTTCCTCTTTCGAATGGACTCCCTGCGTACCCTTCGAATGGGCCTGGCCCAAATATCAATCGAAGGATTCCAATCGAAAGGCTCTGCTAACAGGCCAATCAAAAGGTGTTGTTCATGCCAATCGAAGGACATGGTTGACATGCCTGTCGAAATTGCTTTGACATAATTCCAATCGAATGCTTGTCCATAATGTCAATCGAAGTGTCTTTCAGGATGCCAATCAAAATACTTGTCCAGGATGTCAATTGAAGTGTCTTTCAGGATGCCAATCAAAAGGTACTTAAAGCATCACTCAAAAATTTTCTTTTTCCTTAGGCAAGGGTTTGTGATCAACCATGCAGGGGGAAGACTTTAGAAAACATGAGAGGGCAAATTTTGGGGTGCAACATATTTCTTTTTGGTTCTGGGTTGAATAATGTATGAAGGGGTTTGAGATTTTTGTGAGAGGTTGAGAGTTTGAGAGTTTAAGAGTTTTAGAGTGTTTGATGATCTTTTTCACACAAGAAAAGTCTCTCTAGCTTCTAAAAAGTCCCCCTTAGATGTGTTGTGGAACATCTTATTTATAGAAGAGTTGGCTGAGATTTGAGGGGGAAAACAAATGAAATTTAAACAAATTGGGTATGCTGTTTTCATAGCTTTCGAGGTGCAGTTTTTGTATGCCAAATTGGTGCAAATATGGGAGCAGCATAGCAGGACTGCTTTGAAGCAGTTTTGGAGTGTTGTGGCCAGTACAGCAGGCTTGGACTTGGCAGCACATAGGACTTTGTTCAACAGCCTTCGACCAGACTCATCAAAAGATAAAAAATATTTGTTTCCCACAATTGTGTGTCCTTCGAATGGACCAATTTTAGGTCCTTCAAATCCACCAAATTTTGTGTCCTTCGAATGACCCTTTTGCATGTTCTTTGAATGGCCCTTTTACATGTTCTTTGAATCCATCAGTTGTGTGTCATAGTGTAGAAACTATATGTGCTAAAGGGTCTAGAAGTGGAATCAAAGTATGTTGCTTCAAAGGAAACTAATACTCCAATCGAAGCTTTGTGTGAATGTAGCCCTTGTCCAATCGAAGCTTGCATGCAGATATCCATTGTCCAAACAAAGCTTGCATGCAGGAGGCCACTGCTTTGTGAATCAAAGCAAGCCTGCAGGAGGCCATTGCCTTCTGAATCGAAGCAAGCATGTAGGAGGGAGTTCATTTGAATCTAGCATGAATCGAAGCAATGCCCAGTCGATGCTAGTATGAATCGAAGCAATGCCCAGTCGAAGCTAGTATGAATTGAAGCAATGCCCAATCGAAGCTAGTATGACTCGAAGCAAGGTTTATTTTCTTCAATTTTGTCAAAAAAATAATTTTTATCTACTTTTCCCTTTTTTGTCTTCTTTGTACTTGTACAAACTTGAGCTTTTGAAAATCCTTATGAGAAAATGTCTTGAGAAAAGAGAGGGAAAATTATGGGGTACAACAACTGCCCCTGTTCAATCTTCTTAAACCTGAAAAGCGAGTATGGCACGTTGCCGTTTGTAGCTTGAAGGTAAAAGATGATTGGACACTAGAGTGCCCAGAAATTTGCACTTGACTATGTGTCTGTTGGTTTTGTAGGGAATGAGCTTAAAGATGCCATTTAGAAAGATGATAGATAGTTGTCGGAGATGGACTTATAGATGCCATCTAGTGATTGTTGGTAGAAATTGGAAGAAGTATCAGAATAAATCTCTGGTTGTTGTACCCCAAAATTTTCCCTCCCATTTCCTCAACATTTTCTCATCACAAGATCCTTAGAGCTCAAGATCAAGCTAGGGTTTGCTCCGCTCAAGACTCCTCCTTGCACTATTGACCCAATTTAGGGTTTGAGTTTGCATAAAGATGTTTTGACCTAAAAGGCCCAAGATGACTTTCATGCTTCATGTTGGACTCACAAGTTTATCCATACCAAGTTTCAAGCCTTGATTCCAATCTTTGCCCAGTCAATTGGACAGTTGACCTAGAAATCAGCTGTATTGGGGAAAAAAGTCAACTGTGGTCAATTGACAGTCAAACCTCATAATTTTTGACCCACATCAACATTATGAACTCATATGGACCATTTGGTCAAGATTGGATCACAAATCCACAAGAAATTTGATCAGATCACCAAAAGGGCAAAATGGTCATTTTTAGGGTTTTGACTGCACAAAGGCAATTTTTGACTGTTTGACCTAGCCAATGGCAAACCAAGCTCACATGTTGACTCAAGGACTCAATGGCATTGTCTTGACATGTTCAACAAGTTCAAAAGATCCCAATTGCACAAGATTGACAGATGAATTTTCCAGTCAACTGAGCAAAATTTGACTGTGTACTAAAAAGTCAAACTTTGACTTTTTGGTCAAAATCAAGTGTCAAGATTCATTTTTCATCAAGACATGTCAAATTATGAAACTTGTTCATAAAGAAACCAAAAATTACAAATTAGGGTTTGAAATGAAGAAATTTCATAACTTAGAAATTTTCTAAGTTATGAAATTTCCTAATTGTTTCCTAACTTTGTCCCATCTTTTCATCAAGATACATTTGGATTCAAACAAAACTCAAAACATGAAAGTTATAGTCCATTTCAAAATCTACAACTTTGATTCACAAAGTTTCCTCAAAAGAAGCTTGTAGCTCAAGTTATGATTTTTGGAATAAGGGTGCAAAACATTCTCAACTTAGAAATATTTTGACCTATTTTAGGCAGGATTTTTGCCCAACTTCATGGCCACTTTTCACATGCTTCCACTTGTTATTTCAACTTGCATTACAAAGATGGATTGTATTACACATTCTAAGCTTTCCAAATTGTCCAAGAACTTCTCAAACACCCTTGTGGTTAGGGAGAATCGAATTGGCAAAGTTGGGCAAAAGTCACTTTTGTTCTTGACCAAATGCATGTTCATAACATGGGCATTTTTGAAATCAGCTTGTACAAGCTAGATTACAGGCTTCTATTCCTTCTTACACTCAATAATTAAATGCATATCCTTTGTGTTAGAGTGTTATTTTGTGCATTTGGACAATACACACAAAATCAAGCCATATTTGGAAAAAGTAACTTAGCTATTCTTGTAAAGATCAACTTTATGTCAAACACAAATCTAAGAAGTACAAAGCATATCTTCTAGGCAAAAGATTATGGACTAATCCCACTGATCAAGGAGAGATTATGCAGCATGCTTGAGGGACCTGCCTTGGCCTATAACCCAACTTGGCAACTTTTGCTTAAGGGAGAAGAAACTTTGCAAAACTGGACACATCTCTCATTCCTGTAAAAACTAGCCAAAGAAAACATTGTGAACACATTCCATACTCCCTAACAGACCTAAGGCACGACCTAACCACTTCCAATACTTCCCCAAGCATCAAAACACCATTTTGATGCACAAAACAGGGCATCCCTGCAGATTGAGTTGCACAACTCAGTTTGCTCGTGCGTTTTGGCCAAAGTTTGTTCATACACACTCCATAACATCCATACAAGCTATCCCAAGCCCTAGCTACAGACTGTAACACCTCTAACCAAGTTCACCATTTTCATTTTCTCAGTTGTGCAGGTTGAGTGACATAGCTCGATTCAGTTAGTTTCAAGGCACACCAAGCATTGGAGAAGCATCCCTGAACTTCAAGCAAGCTGTACAAGTCCTCACTTTGCATTGAAAGTGCCTCCATTGTTGCACACGATTCAAGCTGAACAGGTAAATGTTTGTACTTCTATCTCTCTATCCAAGCATATTTAGGCTTAGGTTTATGAAGAAGTTATGTTCTACTCATGGCCCTGAAGCTACCTATATCCTTACTTTTCATTTATATTGTGTGTGTTAAGAGAATTTGGAACCTGAACATTAGAAAAAACTTAGGTCAAAAATTGGGGATGAAGAAATTCTCCTTCGTTTCTTAGAGTTAAGTCAAGTTTTTTATATGTCTGGATTCGTCTCTTGATGCTCTACATTTTTGGTGTTATGAGTTTTGCTTGAAAGTCCAGGAATCAGGAGTTAGGAAACTCGTGTTGTTGTTTGTTCAAACAAGTCTGGAGGTTGAAGACAACTCCTTTTGGGTTGGGCTTGGTTCATTTTTCTGTTTGCACCTCACTTTTCCACATACACCCCCTTGGCCCATTGTGTTTATTTTTATCATTTTTGATTTTTTCTCTTTTGTTTTTGACTTATTATTTTTAGTCAAAATACAAAAAAATATTAAAAATATTTTTTCAACCATTTTTGCATTTTATTTGGATTTTATTTGTTTTATTTGAGTTTATACATTATAAATAACATATATCCTTTTATTTAAAATACTAAAAATAATACAAATACATTTTTATTTTCTGATTTTATTTTATTTTATCTTTTGAAAACATTCTCTAAAAAATATACTTTTTTTTTGTAAATAATAAATATTTTTTTATTTTTGTACATATTTAATATACTTAGTAAATAATATAAATACTTATCTTTTATTAAATATTTAGGATAAATATAAAAATAATACATTTTTATTCTTATTAATATTTGACCTCAAAAATTACCTTTTTTACAATATACTTCCTTTTTATTTATTTTTTATATATAATTAATAAATTTGTATATAATACATAATAAATACTTTTATTTAGCAAATTAGGGTTTTGCCCTAAACCATGAAAAATATCCAAAATTAATCCTTTTTATTTTTTTGTTTATTTGTCACATGAAAAATACTTTTACATACATATAAAAATCATTTTTTGCATCTTGCATATTTATTGTATTTTATTTAATTATTATACAATTAAAAATAACTTGTATATTCAATTTGGATGTAATAGTTTAGATTTAAATTTCTTGCCAAATATCCCCATTTGAACATTTGTACCCCCCATCCCATAATTATGTTGTAATAATTTAGGATTTTATTTCCGCACTTTAAAGATTTCTAAATATGCCATGATAGACTTAGGGTTTGTATGCAAATCAAAAATAACAAATACCTTGACCTAATTCAAAGACAAAAAGCATGAAAATGGACAACACCAATCACACTTGCACCCCTTAGGGTTACTCCACTTGTTACCTTCAATAATGGGCCATGTTGCATGTTGAGTGTTTTTGGCAAAACAAAACAATATCAAATGATCATAGTCCCTCAATGACGCTTTCGAAAGTTGCCTAAAAATGATCAAGTCCCTTAAAGGAAAAAGTTGCCAAAGACACTTGGCACTATTGCATTCATGGTCTAAACGATGACCCGCGCCCGTCCCGTTAACATCCTAACACAAGATTGTCCACCAAATACAATGGTGGAACAATACTGTTAAAAGGGTTAAAACATAGAAAAAACCTTTGAGTAAATTTAGGGGTAGACAACTCTTAGTTACTTGATCAATTTGCAAAACACACTTGCCTATTTTTCAAAACCACACTCCACTACATACTTTCAAAACACCTTTCAAAAATATTGAAAACTTTTCAAAAGATAAGTACACCTTTGTATACATCCAAACATGGATCATTACAAAGGTTGCCACCACAATGGCCTCTTTTTAAAACATTTTCAAACCCACACACAAAGCACCATTGCAAACAATTGAAAGCACCATTTCAAACAATTGAAAACACAAAGAAAGTGATCTAAGCAAGTAACTAAGAGCCCATGGATAACCATGGATAGAAAGGGTGCTAATACCTTCCCTTTCTATAATCTACCCCCCGAACCCAAGAAAACATCTCAAAGGTTTTTGCTGTGCTTTTTAACCTTTCCTTAGGATAAAATAAAAAGTCGGTGGCGACTCTTGCTCAATCGAAACATCTGCGAAAACAAACGCAAAAACTCAAGTCAGTTCTCCCACCGTATCACAGAACTGGCGACTCTGCTGGGGAAATTTTAAAAGTGGAGTAACCTTGGGGCTTAGATCACCCTCTTGCATGACTAATTGTTTGCTTTGATTGATTTATATTTTGGTTCTCTTGTTTGGGCTTGAAATCCTACACGCGGATTTGGGGAAACATTCATAGATAGCAATACGTTGTGGAAACTGTGCGGGATATACCAACACGGTTGAAGCAATAGCTATATTAGTGTGACATATTTGTGAGTACCGGTAACCCTTGAGTTCAATCAAGGATACTACGGGGCCGCTGAGTGATGTCACTAAGCACTAATGACCTAGAACCTTATTTGACCATCTTGGCCTTTCATTAGGGGTAGTGAGATGACCGGCTTTGGTCCAGTCCGAAGTTGGTAGATACTCGATACTACACTCATTGAGGGTTATTTTCTTGGAATATTTTGGTTGCTAGTTAAGTGGTTAAATCAAAACAATGAACATGGAAAACAATCCAATGATATTGAGCTCCTTAGAACCCGGTTACTATTTATAGGACAGGTTTTTAAGCCAACTACACTCAAGAGGGTACTTACCTATGAAACCCCATGCAAGCCTGAAACTAGGGTTTTGTGTGATTTGCTTGTACATATGTTTGTGCATACATCATGAACATCATAAAGCATCATATGCATACACTAACCATTTCAAGGGTTTGGATCTTCATCTTTGTTCTTGTTTTGTAGGTCATGGAAATTCTTCGCAGGAAAACTATCCAAGTCAACCTTGTGAGAATCCCTCCTCAACTCAAGGAGCTCACATCCAGGATTCCGAAAAGCTCTCCCTTCAGTGAAAGACATGGTAGACTGCTCAGCCTAGTCAACACCAGCATTGAAGAGGACATGGTAAAGGTGTTGTTCCAGTTCTTTGACCCCCTTCACCACTGTTTCACTTTCCCCGACTATCAATTGGTGCCCACTTTGGAGGAATTTTCTCAACTCCTGAGAATTCCTATTCTTAATCAACTACCCTACAACGGTACGGAAAAAGAACCAAAGCCTGAAGATGTTGCTCAAGCACTACACTTGCAACCATCTGACAAAAAGGGGCATTGGGAAACTAGAAGCGGTGTCAAAGGCTTCTTGGCAAAATTCTTGTTTGAGAAGGCACAAGAGTGTTGGAATTCATTGTATCTACAAGCCTTTGAAGAAATTGTGGCACTCCTCATTTATGGGTTGGTCCTGTTCCCAAATCCTGACCAGCTTATAGATGTCAACGCCGTCAAGATCTTCTTATCCAGGAATCCCATACCAACATTGCTTGGGGACATCCTTCACTCATTTTACACACGAACAATGAGAAAGAGGGGCGTTCTCATGTGCTGTACTCCTCTCCTTGCAAGGTGGTTTATTTCGCACCTTCCACAATCTGTCTTGAAGAATGACCAAGACCTAAGGTGGTCACAACGATTGATGACCCTCACTCACTCTGATGTACATTGGTGTTCTTGGTCCAGAGAAAACATCATCATCGTCGATCGTTATGGAGAGTTCCCTAATGTCCCATTACTTGGCATTAAAGGAGGCATTACCTACAACCCTTGTCTAGCTTTGAGACAATTTGGATATGCACGGAGGGATGGCCCTCATGACATGCTTATTCCTGACCTAATTTTTGACTTCGACAACGATGCGCAAGGACTTCGCCAAAGATTCATCAGAGCTTGGAGGATGCCTAACAAGGTAGACAGCAAGACACTGGGGCACAAGAACTCCATCCCTCTTGAGCCTTATCTCAAGTGGGTACGAACCCGAGCCCAGAGTCTAATGATGCCTTACCCTCATGTTCTCCCTGTGATTAAAGAGCCCGTTAAGGAAGGAGAGGTTCCCTACACCATCCTATATCTTGACATACCAATATCATGGGAGGAGATGCAGAAGAGTTCGATCCAACTCAAGGAGGAACATAATACTTTTGAATCCAGCTTCTACGCCAGCGAGAAGAAGGTTTTGGAGCTTACCCGCCGACTCCACGAGGAAGAGACCCTCAACACCTACATCGCACCAAAGAGGATGCGCAACATCTTTTTACCTTGAGAAGTTTTTTTTTGTAATATTTAGCCCATGGGGCATTTATGTACTGACAAATTTCTTCTTATTAATATGACGTGCGTTCTTTTTGTTTGCAACAATTTTGAATTTTCTAAATCCTTGAATGCGTTGCATAAATAAGCATATCATTCATCATATGCATAACAGGTACCCTTCTTCTACAGGTTTCTTAATCTTCTTCGCTTATTATTTCAGCACTCAATCATCATGTCTTCCGAGCCTACTACCGAGAAAGCTATCAAGGCCCTCCAGGCCCAGAACGCCCAGTTTCAAGAGCTGGTCATGAGCTTAGCCCAGGGTCAACAGGAGTTGAAGACTCTGCTCTTGAAGAAGAAGAAGAAGAAGAGGACTGCGCTGTTTAACACTGGACGGAGATTTGGGAATACACTGCAGAATGAGGCTGATCAGGCTACTTCCTCTACAGAGAAAGACAGTCCCCAAGGGGGAAGGGGTCCTAGTCCTGTGGTCTCCGACAACGAGACGGATTACAATGATGAACAGTACCCTCCTGCTGAAGACAGGTACAAGCAACTAGAGGACCGTTTAAGTGCCATGGAGATTCAAAATGTGCCGGGGCTGGATTTCAGAGATCTAGGTTTATCTTCTGGGGTGGTGATCCCATACAAGTTCAAGGCACCTGCCTTTGCGAAGTACGACGGGGCTTCCTGTCCTAAGTTGCATCTCAGATCATATGTAAGGAAGATCTAACCTTACACTACAGACAAGAACCTATGGATCCATTTCTTTCAGGATAACCTTTCAGGGGCTCAACTCGAATGGTTCTATCAGCTGGATGGAGCCAGTATCCGAAACTGGGAGGACTTGGGTACTGCATTTTATAAACAATATCAGTACAATTCTGACCTTGCTCCCACGCGTACCCAACTTCAGGGTATGTCACTGGGGACGGGCGAAGGATTCAAGGAGTATGCGCAAAAATGGAGGGACCTGGCTGGCAGGGTGCAGCCGCCTTTGACTGGCCGTGAACTTGTTGACATGTTCCTAGGGACCCTGTCTGGTCCGTTCTTCAACCACCTGATTGGTAATTCTTATGCTCGGTTCACAGACCTGATTTTAACCGGTGAGAGGATAGAAGCTGGTATTAAGTCGGGGAAGATACAGAAAGCTGCCTCCGCGAGTACTGAAAAGAAGCCCTTCAAGAAGGAAGCCAGTGCTGTTTATGGTCCCAGAAGACAAATTAAACCGGAACGCCGCCAAGCTGTCAACGCGTTGGTAATTTCAAAGCCCGCTGTTGCTCCTCAGCAATACAACCAACCAAGGGGTGAGAGACCCAAAAGACAGTACACTCGACTCAGCATGACCCTGTCTCAGATATTGCCGCAATTACTGTCAACCAATCTGGTAACTGTCAAGGAAGCTCCGAAGGTGGTAAACACAGCTTATCTAAAGTACAACCCCAACGCCCGCTGCGCTTATCACTCTGATAGCCCGGGGCATACTACGGATGATTGCTGGGCTCTGAGGAATAAGGTTCAGGACCTTATTGATGCTAAGGAAATACAGTTTGAGGCGCCCGAAAGACCCAATGTTGTGACTGCTCCCATGCCCCAGCATGGAGTGAATGCTGTGGAAGAAGGCCTGTATGTAGCCTCTGTGGATGATATTGTTACTCTGTTATTGACCGTCAAAAGGAATTTGTTGCTAGCCGGTTTATTTCTGGGATGTGGTAAAGGTTGCCTTCTATGTGTTGTTTCACCTGTTGGTTGTCCTTTGCTGAAATCAGGTATCCAAAGCCTAATGGATAGCAAAAAAAATCTTGTTCGAGAAGATTGTTGTTCCTGCTGAAGAAGTTTATATTGTTACTATTTTCAACAACCCTCCTAAGGCTCTCTCAAAGAAGCCTGTCAAAATCATGTTCGCTCAGAAGATTGCTCCTATCATCATCACTGTTCTGGGGCCTCTCCCTTATACATTTGACAAAGCTGTCCCGTGGCACTATGGGGCAGATGTTTATGTGCTTGGAGTTAAACAAGAGTTCGATACAAGTACCGGCGTCAGTAACATCACCGGGCCTGCCAAAGTTACTCGCAGTGGTAGGCTGTTCTCACCAGATATTGCGCCACCAACTATTCAGAGACCTCTTATCATCACACCTGCAAGTGTGCCTGCTTCCCTTTCTGATCAAGTTCCTGTTTCTACCCCTGCTGCCGAGTCATCTGACGCTCGGGGCAAAGGGATTATTACTGATTTTCCTGCCCTGACGGAGGCACCAAAGACAACCACTATTGAAGCTTCCCAGCAAGAGATGGAAGAGATTCTCAAGATTACCAAGAAGAGTGATTTCAATGTAGTTGAGCAGCTGGGGCACACCCCCTCTAAAATTTCTGTGCTATCATTGTTGTTGTGTTCAGAGGCCCATGCCAAAGCCCTGATCTCCTTCCTGAAGACGGCCCATGTGCCACAAGAAACATCTGCTGATCAATTTACCGATTGTGTGGCCAACTTGACTGCCGATAATGGTTTGGGCTTCTCTGACGCCGATCTGACTGCCAAGGGAAAGAACCATAACGACGCCCTGCATGTCTCCATTGAATGCAGGGGCACTACTCTTGCCCATGTGTTAGTAGACACCGGTTCTTCATTGAACGTATTACCCAAGAAGGCCCTAGACAGGTTGGATTGTGAGGGTTTAGAGCTCAAGCCTAGTAACATTGTTGTCCGGGCCTTTGACGGTTCGAAAAGGATGGTACATGGGGAAGTTGACATTCCAATCAGGGTTGGTTCTCAAGTTTTTGATTCTACTTTCTATGTGATGGATATCCGACCATCCTATTCTTGTTTGCTGGGTCGTCCATGGATCCATAAAGCCGGAGCTGTGACCTCCACACTACATCAGAAGCTGAAGTACCCGGTCAGGGGGAAAATTGTTACAGTTCAGGGGGAGGAAGAATACATGGTCAGCCACCTCAACTCATTCCGGTACATAGAAATGGATGGGGAGTTCATTGAGACCCCTTTTCAACACTTTGAAGAGGTGCCTCAGACACTGGCATCAGCTGAAACTGTGATTGAAGACCCTCCTTTGAAGATGGCTTCCTTAAAGGATGCCCGGGCTGTTATTGAGAAGGGTGAGTGCGCAAACTGGGGCCGACTTCCTGATTTCACTCCAAAGATTGACAAGTTTGGTTTGGGCTTCACTGCAGAGGATCAGAGGGCTGTTCGTAAGGCGAGGATTGGAAGACCTCCTGTGTTCATCACCAACCCGGGAGTAAATGCTATTGAAGACGGCGTGGAGGAATCTGAGTTCGACAGCTGGATCTACCCAACAACCGACGGTGGACCAAGCAAATGGACTGCCAAAGACTTCACATCTATTACTTTTGTCACTCAGTAATGAACTCTTTTGTTTTGAATTTGTAACAGACAATATTTTGAAACTTTTATGGCTCGATGTCTTACCCGGGGCACCGTGGCTTCATTTGTGAGGGCTTTTGTGTGTCATTTTCATATATCATCAATAAAAACATTGGACGTTTGTTGCATTTCAAAATATTGCGCTCCTTTTCTTTCTTTATTATATATTGCAAAACAACTATATTTACACACTCACCTATACAGGTTCCAATCCACTCTGGATCTCACTGGTAACGACTCTGCTACTGCCAGTTATGACTTTGAAAATCCGATCAACTTAGCCGAAGACGAAGGTGAAGATGATTGCGAGGTGCCTGGTGAGCTTGCAAGACTACTACTCCAGGAAGAGAGGGCCATTCAGCCACATGAAGAGCCAGTGGAAACGATAAATCTGGGTACTGAAACAGACAGAAAAGAAGTCAAGATTGGTGCCAATCTAGAGCTCAGTGTGAAATAACGGTTGATTCAGATGCTGCATGACTATGTGGAAATCTTTTCCTGGTCTTACGAAGACATGCCTGGGTTGGATACCGATATTGTGGTTCATCACCTGCCTACCAAAGAAGACTGCCCTCCGGTAAAACAGAAGGTCCGCCGTATGCGTCCAGAAATGTCCGAGAAAATCAAAGCTGAGGTTATGAAACAATTTGATGCTGGGTTTCTAGCAGTGACTTCTTACCCTCAGTGGATTGCCAACGTGGTTCCAGTGCCGAAGAAGGATGGTAAGGTCCGAATGTGTGTGGATTACAGGGATTTGAACAGGGCCAGCCCTAAGGATGATTTCCCTCTGCCTCATATCGATGTTCTGGTTGACAATATTGCTCAGCATAAGGTGTTCTCCTTCATGGACGACTTCTCCGGTTATAATCAGATCAAGATGGCTCCTGAAGACATGGAGAAGACCACTTTTGTTACTCAGTGGGGCACCTTTTGCTACAAGGTCATGCCTTTTGGGTTGAAAAATGCTGGGGCAACCTACCAACATGCCATGGTTGCTTTATTTCATGACATGATCCATCACGAGATAGAAGTATACGTCGATGATATGATTGCAAGGTCCCAAACTGAGGAGGAACACCTTGACCATCTACGGAAGTTGTTTGACCGTCTGAAGTTGTACAAGCTAAGGTTGAACCCAAACAAGTGCACCTTTGGGGTAAGATCTGGAAAATTGCTAGGCTTCATCGTAAGCGACAAAGGCATTCAAGTGGACCCTGCCAAAGTGAAAGCCATACAAGAGATGCCAACTCCTAAGACAGAAAAAGAAGTCAGAGGCTTTCTAGGACGGTTGAACTACATTGCCCGATTCATCTCGCATCTAACTGCTACCTGTGAACCAATCTTCAAGCTGCTGAAGAAAGATCAAGTAGTACGTTGGAATGATGAATGTCAGGCCGCTTTCGAAAGAATCAAAGAGTATCTCCAAAAACCACCCATTCTTATGCCAACGGTTGAAGGGAGACCTCTAATCTTATACTTGACAGTACTAGACAACTCAATGGGGTGTGTGCTGGGGCAGCATGACGAGTCTGGCCGAAAAGAACACGCCATTTATTACCTTAGCAAAAAGTTTACCGACTGTGAGACCCGATACTCACTGCTCGAGAAAACTTGCTGCGCTTTGGTATGGGCTGCTCGCCGGTTGAGACAGTATATGTTGACTCACACCACTTTGTTGATATCAAAAATGGATCCAATCAAGTACATCTTCGAAAAGCCCGCTTTGTCCGGAAGAATAGCAAAATGGCAGATGATCTTGACGGAATATGACATCCAGTACACGACTCAAAAAGCAATCAAGGGAAGTGTATTGGCAGACCATTTGGCCCACCAGGCATTGGATGATTACCAGTCAATGAACTTTGAATTTCCAGATGAGGATATCATGATAGTGACTGATTGTGAAGTACCTGGACCGGATGAAGGACCTGAGGAGGGATCCCGATGTTCTATGCACTTTGACGGAGCCTCGAACGCTTTGGGTAACGGTATTGGCGCTGTGATCATATCCCCTAAAGGCACTCATACTCCGCTCACTGCCCCGTTATGTTTCAACTGCACCAACAACATGGCGGAGTATGAGGCATGCATCATGGGTCTTCAAGCTGCAATTGACTTAAGGATCAAGTTTCTGAGTGTTTTCGGAGATTCCACTCTCGTGATCAATCAGGTCAAAGGCGAGTGGGATACGAAACACCCAAATCTTAATCCCTACAAAGAGTATGTGTTGACGTTGATTCCCCACTTCGAAGAGATAACATTTGAACACTTCCCAAGAGAGGAGAATCAGTTAGCGGACGCGTTGGCTACAATGTCTTCAATGTTCAAAGTTGTTGTACCCTAAAATTTGCCCTCCCATTTCTTCAACATTTTCTCACCACAAGACCCTTGGAGCTCAAGATCCAGTTAGGGTTTGCTCTGCTCAAGACTCCTCCTTACACTGTTGACCCAAATTAGGGTTTGTGTTTGCACAAATATGTTTTGACCTAAAAGGCCCAAGATGACTTTCATGCTTCATGTTGGACTCACAAGTTTATCCATACCAAGTTTCAAGCCTTGATTCCAATCTTTGCCGAGTCAATTGGACAGTTGACCTAGAAATCAGCTATATTGGGGAAAACGTCAACTGTGGTCAATTGACAGTCAAACCTCATGATTTTTGACCCACATCAACATTATGAACTCATATGGACCATTAGATCAAGTTTGGATCACAATTCCATAAGAAATTTGATCAGATCATCAAAAGGGCAAAATGGTCATTTTTAGGGTTTTGACTGCACAAAGGCAATTTTTGACTGTTTGACCTAGACAATGGCAAACCAAGCTCACATATGGACTAAAGGACCCAATGGAATTGTCTTGACATGGTCAACAAGTTCAAAAGATCCCAAATGCACAAGATTGACAGATGAATTTTCCAGTCAACTAAGCCAAATTTGACTGTATACTGAAAAGTCAAACTTTGACTTTTTGGTCAAAATCAAGTGTCAAGATTCATTTTTCATAAAGACATGTCAAATTATGAAACTTGTTCATCAAGAAATCAAAAATCACAAATTAGGGTTTGAAATGAAGAAATTTCATAACTTAGAATTTTTCTAAGTTATGAAAATCCCTAATTTTTTCCTAACTTTGTCCCATTTTCTCGTCAAGATGAATTTGGATTCAAACAAAACTCAAAACATGAAAGTTATAGTCCATTGAAAAATCTACAACTTTGATTCACAAAGTTTCCTCAAAAGAAGCTTGTAGCTCAAGTTATAATTTTTGGAACAAGGGTGCAAAACATTCTTAACTTAGAAAAATTTTGACCTATTTTAGGCAGGATTTTTGCCTAACTTCATGGCCACTTTTCACATGCTTCCACTTGGAATTTCAAATTGCATTACAAAGATGGATTGTAGTCACATTGCAAGCTTTCCAAAATGTCCAAGAACTTCTCAAACACCCTTGTGGTTAGGGAGAATCGAATTTGTCAATATGGGCAAAAGTCACTTTGTTCATGGCCATTTTCATGTTCATAACTTAGGCATTTTTTGAACTCAGCTTGCACAACTTGATTACAGGCCTTTTATCTCATCCACACTCAATAATTTAATGCCAATCCTTTGTGTTCAAGCCTTATTTTGTGTGTTTAACCATTGCATACAAGATTAAGCCATAAATAGAAAAAGCATTTTATCTATTCTTGTAAAGATTAACTTTATGTCAAGTTTGCAATCCACGAGGTACAAGGAAAATCTCTGAGGCACAAAGGTGTGGACATATCCCACTGATCAAGAACAAACTTTGCAGCATACTTGAGGGGCCTAGAGGAGCCTGTAACAGGACTTGGCATTTTTGACTTAGAAAAGAAGAAACTTGCATAACTAACCACAACTCACATTCCTGCAAACACAAGCCAAAACAAACTTTGCAAACATTTTTCCCTTGGTCCAACTAACCTAAAGCATGAATCAATCAGAGTTCAAACCTTCTTATTCATCAAAACACAGTTTTGTGGCAAAACAGGGCACCTGCTGCAGATTGAGGTCCACAACTCAATCCATTCGTGCGCCTTGGCCAAAACCAGTTCAAACACACTCCCTACCACCCATACAAACTATCCCAAGCATTGGACACGAACTGTAACATCCCTAACATCATTTGCCATTTCAGTTTTCAACTTTGCAGGTGAACTTCTGTAGCTTGATATAGCAAGATTCAAAACACACCAAGCATTGGAGAAGCATCCCTGAGCTTCAAGCAAGCTGTACAAGTCCTCACATTGCACTGAAAGTACCTCCATTGTCATACACGAATCAAGCTGAACATGTAAGTTTTTGAACTTCTATCTCTCTATCCAGGCATAGTTAGGTTTAAGTTTGTGAAGAAAACATGTTCTAATCATAGCCCTGAAGCCATCCATATAGTTACTTTTCATTTATATTGTGTGTGCTAAGAGTATTTGGAACCTGAACATTAGGAAAAAGTTAGGTCAGGAATTGGGGGAGAAGAAATTCTCTCTCATTTCTGAGAGTTAGATCAAGTTCTTGGTATGTATGGATTCGTGATTTGATGCTTGACATTTTTTGTGTTATAAGTTTTGCTTGAAAGTCCAAGAATCAAGATGTTTGAATCAGCATGAGAAACGCGCGTTTTTTGAAACAAACTGGCTGGAGGTTGAAGAAGGTGGACTTGGGCTGGGCGTGAGTTTTGTTTTCCTTTTTGCACCACTTTATTTCACATACACCCCCTTGGCCCATTGTGTTATTTTTTAATCATTTTTGACTTTTTCTTTTTTATTCTGACTTGTTATTTTTTGACAAAACATAAAAAATATTAAAAACTTTTTTTCAACTATTTTTGCATTTTATTTGAATTTTATTGATTTTATTTGAAGTTTATACATATAAATAACATATATTCCTTTTATTTAAAATACTAAAAATAATACTAATACATTTTTATTTTCTGATTTTATTTTATTTCATCTCTTGAAAACATTTCCTAAAAAATATACTTTTTTTTTTGTAAATAATAAATATTTTTATTTTTGTACATATGTAATATATTTAATAAATAATATAAATACTTATATATTTATTAGAATATTTAGGGAAAAAACATAAAAATA
The DNA here is from genome assembly GCA_948472305.1 of Vicia faba. Classification (NCBI taxonomy): domain Eukaryota; kingdom Viridiplantae; phylum Streptophyta; class Magnoliopsida; order Fabales; family Fabaceae; genus Vicia; species Vicia faba. Next base: position 1,231,089,116 of record OX451736.1, on the reverse strand, counting down.
ATACATTTTTTTTATTATTAATATTTGACCTCAAAAAATCACTCTTTTACAATATACTTCCTTTTACTTATTTTTTGTACATAATTAATAAATATCGCATATATTAAATAATAAATACTTCTTACTTAGAAAATTAGGGTTTTGCCCTAAAATGTAAAAATATCCAAAATTATTCATTTTTATTTTTGTTTATTTGTCACATGAAAAATACTTTTTACATACATATAAAAATCATTTTTTGCATCTTGCATATTTATTGTATTTTATTTAATTATTGTGCAATTAAATAATTTGTATAATTCAATTTGGATGTAATAGTTTAGGTTTAATTTTTCTTGCTATATATCCCCATTTGAACATTTGTACCCCCCATCCCATAATTATGTTGTAATAGCTTAGGACTTTAAATTTCGCATTTTAAAGCTTTCTAAATATGCCATGATAGACTTAAGGTTTGTATGCAAAAATCAACCAAACAATAGCTTAACCTAATTCAAAGATAACAAAGTATGAAAATGAACAACACCAATCACACTTGCACCCCTAGGGTTACTCCACTTGTTGCCTTCAATAATGGGCCATGTTGCATGTTGAGTTTCTTTGGCAAAAACAAAACAAATTCAAATGATCATAGTCCCTCGATGACGCTTTCGAAAGTTGCCTAAAAATGATCAAGTCCCTTAAAGGAAAATTGCCCAAAGATACTTGGCACCATTGCAATCATGGTCTAAACGATGACCCGCGCCCGTCCCGTTCACATCCTAACACAAGGTTGTCCACCAAATACAATGGTGGAACAAAATTCTTAAAAGGGTTAAAAACATAGGAAAGATCTTTGAGAAATTTAGGGGTAAACAAAACTCTTAGTTACTTGCCAACTTGCAAAACAAAAATACTTGCCTATTTTTCAAAACACACACCTTCAAAACAACTTTCAAAAACATTGAAAACTTTTCAAAAGACATACACCTTTGTATACATCCCAACATGGATCATTACAAAGGTTGCCACCACATTGGCCTCTTTTCAAAACATTTTCAAAACCCACACACAAAGCACCATTTCAAACAATTGAAAGCACCATTTCAAACAATTGAAAATCAAGGCAAGTTGATCTAAGCAAGTAACTAAGAGCCCATGGATAACCATGGATAGAAAGGGTACTAATACCTTCCCTTTCTATAATCTACTCCCCAAACCCAAGAAAACATCTAAAAGGTTTTTGCTGTGCTTTTTAACCTTTCCTTAGGATAAAATAAAAAGTCGGTGGCGACTCTTGCTCAACCGAAACATTTGCGAAAACAAACGCAAAACCTCAAGTCAGTTCTCCCACCGTATCACAAAAGTCAAATGGGATAACGAGGCGCCCCAGATCATTATTTGGAAGTTGGACGAACCTGCATATTGCTATGATCTTGAGGCTGAAGAGGTAACAGAAAAACCTTGGTATCATGAAGTGAATAGGTACCTTGAAGCTCAAGAATACCCCGAAGGTGCATATGTTAATGACAAGAAGTTCCTGAGAAGGTTTGCGGAAAAGTTCTTCCTCAGCAATGGCATTCTCTACAAGCGAAACCATGATTCAACCTTACTGCGTTGTGTGGATAAGACTGAAGCAGAAAGGATCATGGCAGAGCTACATGAAGGTACCTTCGGAACACATTCCAGTGGACATACCATGGCAAAGAAAATCCTTCGGGCATGATATTTCTGGTCCACAATGGAAGCCGACTGTTATCAGCATTCTCGAACTTGTCATAAATGCCAGATCTATGCTGATAAGGTGCACATTCCTCCGGTTCCTCTAAACATCTTGACAACACCTTGGCCTTTTGCAATGTGGGGCATTGATATGATCGGCGAAATCAGACCTACGGCATCCAACGGGCATCGATTCATCTTAGTAGCGATTGATTACTTCACAAAATGGGTCGAAGAAGCCTCATATGCTACCGTAACCAAGAACGTCGTGGCACGGTTCATTCGGCACAACCTGATCTGTCGATACGGTGTACCTGAAAGGATCATTACGGACAATGGTACCAATCTTAACAACAAGATGATCACTGAGCTCTGCGAGAAATTCAAGATACAGCACCATAACTCTTCTCCCTATCGGCCGAAGATGAATGGGGCTGTAGAAGCAGCGAATAAGAATATCAAGAAGATTGTGCAGAAGATAACAGTGACCTACAAAGATTGGCACGAAATGTTACCGTTTGCTCTTCATGGGTACCGTACCTCATCACAGACGTCAACAGGGGCAACTCCCTTTTCCTTGGTATATGGCATGGATGCAGTCTTGCCTATTGAAGTCCAGATACCCTCTCTCCGGATAATGAAGGATGCAGGTTTGAGCGAAGATGACTGGATCCAGACTCAGCTTGATCAATTAAACCTAATTAACGAAAAGAGACTCACTGCTATTTGTCATGGTCAGACGTACCAAAAACGGATGATCAGGGCATTTAACAAGAAGGTCAGACGACAAGAGTATCAATTCGGAGATCTGGTAATCAAGCGCATCATTCTTACTCAAAGTGATCCCAGGGGCAAATGGACCCCTACGTACGAAGGGCCATTTGTGGTTAAACATATCTTCTCAGGAGGAGCTATGATTCTAACCACCATGGATGGTGACGACCTTCCTCACCCCGCCAATGCAGACATAGTAAAAAGATACTACGCATGAATTAAAGACCCGCTAGGTTGACACACCTAGGCAAAAATAAGGGCTTCCCGGCGAACCAAAAGGGTTCGGGCAAAAATAAGGGATGAAATGAAAAAATCTGTACACCCGACAAGTCGAAAACCTGAAAAGGCGGCTTGGGCAAAAATGGGTATCCTGGTGGACTGAAAACCCGAAAGGGCGGTCCAGGCAAAAGTTAGGGATAAAGCGTAATACTATGTCTCATTGGATCACCCTGCATTCAGAATTCGGCATCAACTATCGGGCTCAGGTGACTCCAATCAATCAGCTTCATCTTCAACTAAGCAGCCAAGTGATGAGATGCTTGAAGACATAAAGGCGATAGCAGAGTTGGAACCTAGTGGGATTATTTTTCACATAGTTGTTTTGTTTCCTTTTCACAAAATTGTATAAACTCTATTTTTGCTCGGTGGCGTTCTCTTACTAGGACGTCAGCCTCCTGTACATAAAACGCCCATTTACAGGAAAATTTCAAAATCAATACAAGTTCAATTTTTCAGACAAATTACCCATCGTTTTTCCTTTTTCTGTTTTTGTTTTGCAAAGAACGTCCAATGTTCATTTTTGATATATGCATTTGACACTAATTGCTAATCATAAATATTTGCGTGCGAAACAAAGGATTAATTATAGGTGACGGCAGAAACAGGGGCAATAATAAGTTGTCTAAGCGGTTTAGTTGCTCTGTCCACCAAGGTACTAAGGTAAGTTCAGCTGAAGAATTTGACCAAAATACCTTCACTCTCCACAGAGTAAGACCAGATTTCAGCAATACTCTCCTCAGACAGAGTTGGTCTCCCATCAGCCCTGAAAAGGAACAGTATCTCCAGCAAGTCAGCGATACTCTCCCCAAGCCGAGTTAGTCTACTATCAGCCTTAAGGAAGTTGGGTTTCCCCAGAAGACCTCAACATTCCCCAGCGGAGTATAGACATTCTTCAGCAAGCGTCCCCGACAGTCTTAGTATAAGATTGTTCCTCGGCAGAATACAGACATCCAGTGGAACCATTTCCCAGTACAGTCTGAAAAGTTCCCCCAATAGTTTGTGAAGCTTATCCCCAGTAGATTCTGGAAGCTTATCACCTACAAAGTACCTACGTCTCTCCCGGGATTTATTCAAAGGTTATTCCCCACCAGGGTATAACTGGGTTATCCTCAGCTAATTACCACGGAAAGATCGTCCTCGGCGAAGTTCTCCCTATTCCCCAGCGGAGTTCATCAAGTTTCCCAATATAACTTATCAGTGGAATCCCCAGCGGAGCTCTCATCAAAGCCTCAGCGAAGTATCTCTTCCCAACAGAGTAATTCCCCACAGAGTAATCTCTCCAACAAGTTTGTTCCCCAACGGAGTCATCTTCTCCTACCGGTTTATTCTTGCAACCGTCTTCCCCAGCGGAAACGAAGAACTCCACTCTTCAACATCAGCCCAGGATTCCACAAACTCCCGACAGTCGTCAAGGATTTATTTTCCTAGACAGAAATACATTCATCACATTATCATACACCATGACGCATGCATATACGCATCATATCACACAATCTCATTTATTCTTGAAAAAACATCATGACATCATGCATTTCACACATCATGACATTGCATACAACTAATGTTTTGCCTTTTCAGGAAAAGGTCAATCTAAAGATGATTATTATCAACTTTCACAATTCCAGATTCGATACCTGTATCTAGCCAGGGCATATCTGTGAGCGTTTGATTCCAGATTCGATACCTGCATCCAGCCAGGGCATATCTGTAGACGACAATTTCCAGATTCGATACCTGTATCCAGCCAAGGCATATCTGTAGACGACAATTTCCAGATTCGATACCTGCATCCAGCCAGGGCATATCTGTAGACGACAATTTCCAGATTCGATACCTGCATCCAGCCAGGGCATATCTGTAGATGATAATTTCCAGATTCGATACCTGTATCCAGCCAGGGCATATCTGTAGACGACTAATTCCAGATTCAATTCCTGTATCTAGCCAGGGCATATCTGTGAGCGATTAATTGTAGATTCGATACCTGTATCCAGCCAGGGCACATCTGCATGAAGAGTTTAGAGATTCGATACCTGTATCCAGCCAGGGCACGTCTGTAAGCAACCTTTTGAAGTTCCAGATTCGATTCCTGTATCTAGCCAGGGCACATCTGTGAGCAACTAATTGTAGATTCGACACCTGTACCTAGCCAGGGCATATCTACATGAAGAGTTTGAAGATCAACACCTGTAACAGGCCAGGAAACCATCTTCCTTTCTCAAAATACGTAAGCTCTCGCTAAGGAATCTCTTACGCGATCAACACTTCCAAATGGCATCTATAAGCCCATTCCCGACAAGGTTCTGTCACACCCCCAAATGGCATCTATAAGCCCATTCCCGACAAGGTTCTGTCACGTCTCCAGATGGCATCTATAAGCCCATCCTCCTATCCTCCATCTCTCCAAATGGCATCTATAAGCCCATTCCCGACATCACATTGCTGATACTCCACTATGCAAGTGCAAATTTCTGGGCACTTTAGTGTTCAATCATCTTCCACCTTCGGATCACGAAAGGCACGCAAGCCAATCTACATCCTCAGGTCTAAGAAGATTGAACAGGGGCAACTGTTGTACCCCAAAATTTTCCCTCCCATTTCCTCAACATTTTCTCATCAAAAGATCCTTAGAGCTCAAGATCAAGCTAGGGTTTGCTCTGCTCAAGACTCCTCATTGCACTGTTGACCCAATTTAGGGTTTGAGTTTGCACAAAGATGTTTTGACCTAAAAGGCCCAAGATGAATTTCATGCTTCATGTTGGACTCACAAGTTTATCCATACCAAGTTTCAAGCCTTGATTCCAATCTTTGCCCAGTCAATTGGACAGTTGACCTAGAAATCAGCTGTATTGGGGAAAAAAGTCAACTGTGGTCAATTGACAGTCAAACCTCATAATTTTTGACCCACATCAACATTATGAACTCATATGGACCATTTGGTCAAGATTGGATCACAAATCCACAAGAAATTTGATCAGATCACCAAAAGGGCAAAATGGTCATTTTTAGGGTTTTGACTGCACAAAGGCAATTTTTGACGGTTTGACCTACCCAATGGCAAACCAAGCTCACATGTGGACTCAAGGACTCAATGGAATTGTCTTGACATGTTCAACAAGTTCAAAAGATCCCAATTGCAGAAGATTGACAGATGAATTTTCCAGTCAACTGAGCAAAATTTGACTGTGTACTGAAAAGTCAAACTTTGACTTTTTGGTCAAAATCAAGTGTCAAGATTCATTTTTCATCAAGACATGTCAAATTATGAAACTTGTTCATCAAGAAACCAAAAATTACAAATTAGGGTTTGAAATGAAGAAATTTCATAACTTAGAAATTTTCTAAGTTATGAAATTTCCTAATTGTTTCCTAACTTTGTCCCATCTTTTCATCAAGATACATTTGGATTCAAACAAAACTCAAAACATGAAAGTTATAGTCGATTGCAAAATCTACAACTTTGATTCACAAAGTTTCCTCAAAAGAAGCTTGTAGCTCAAGTTATGATTTTTGGAATAAGGGTGCAAAACATTCTCAACTTAGAAATATTTTGACCTATTTTAGGTAGGATTTTTGCCCAACTTCATGGCCACTTTTCACATGCTTCCACTTGGTATTTCAACTTGCATTACAAAGATGGATTGTAGTACACATTCCAAGCTTTCCAAATTGTCCAAGAACTTCTCAAACACCCTTGTGGTTAGGGAGAATCGAATTGGCAAAGTTGGGCAAAAGTCACTTTTGTTCTTGACCAAATGCATGTTCATAACATGGGCATTTTTGAAATCAGCTTGTACAAGCTAGATTACAGGCCTCTATTCCTTCTTACAATCAATAATTAAATGCATATCCTTTGTGTTAGAGTTTTATTTTGTGCATTTGGACAATACACACAAAATCAAGCCATATTTGGAAAAAGTAACTTAGCTATTCTTGTAAAGATCAACTTTATGTCAAACACAAATCTAAGAAGTACAAAGCATATCTTCTAGGCACAATATTATGGACTAATCCCACTAATCAAGGAGAGATTATGCAGCATGCTTGAGGGACCTGCCTTGGCCTATAACCCAACTTGGCAACTTTTGCTTAAGGGAGAAGAAACTTTGCAAAACTGGACACATCTGTCATTCCTGTAAAAACTAGCCAAAGAAAACATTGTGAACATATTCCATACTCCCTAACAGACCTAAGGCACGACCTAACCACTTCCAATACTTCCCCAAGCATCAAAACACCATTTTGATGCACAAAACAGGGCATCCCTGCAGATTGAGTTGCACAACTCAGTTTGCTCGTGCGTTTTGGCCAAAGTTTGTTCATACACACTCCATAACATCCATACAAGCTATCCCAAGACCTAGCTACAGACTGTAACACCTCTAACCAAGTTCACCATTTTCATTTTCTCAGTTGTGCAGGTTGAGTGACATAGCTCGATTCAGTTAGTTTCAAGGCACACCAAGCATTGGAGAAGCATCCCTGAACTTCAAGCAAGCTGTACAAGTCCTCACTTTGCATTGAAAGTGCCTCCATTGTTGCACACGATTCAAGCTGAACAGGTAAAAGTTTGTACTTCTATCTCTCTATCCAAGCATATTTAGGCTTAGGTTTGTGAAGAAGTTATGTTCTACTCATGGCCCTGAAGCTACCTATATCCTCACTTTTCATTTATATTGTGTGTGTTAAGAGAATTTGGAACCTGAACATTAGAAAAAACTTAGGTCGGAAATTGGGGATGAAGAAATTCTCCTTCGTTTCTTAGAGTTAAGTCAAGTTTTTTATATGTCTGGATTCGTCTCTTGATGCTCTACATTTTTGGTGTTATGAGTTTTGCTTGAAAGTCCAGGAATCAGGAGTTAGGAAACGCGTGTTGTTGTTTGTTCAAACAAGTATGGAGGTTGAAGACAACTCCTTTTGGGCTGGGCTTGGTTCATTTTTCTGTTTGCACCTCACTTTTCCACATACACCCCCTTGGCCCATTGTGTTTATTTTTATCATTTTTGATTTTTTCTCTTTTGTTTCTGACTTATTATTTTTAGTCAAAATACAAAAAAATATTAAAAATATTTTTTCAACCATTTTTGCATTTTATTTGGATTTTATTTGTTTTATTTGAGTTTATAAATTATAAATAACATATATCCTTTTATTTAAAATACTAAAAATAATACAAATACATTTTTATTTTCTGATTTTATTTTATTTTATCTTTTGAAAACATTCTCTAAAAAATATACTTTTTTTTTTGTAAATAATAAATATTTTTTTATTTTTGTACATATTTAATATACTTAGTAAATAATATAAATACTTATCTTTTATTAAATATTTAGGATAAATATAAAAATAATACATTTTTATTCTTATTAATATTTGACCTCAAAAATTACCTTTTTTACAATATACTTCCTTTTTATTTATTTTTTGTATATAATTAATAAATTTGTATATAATACATAATAAATACTTTTATTTAGCAAATTAAGGTTTTGCCCTAAACCATGAAAAATATCCAAAATTAATCCTTTTTATTTTTTTGTTTATTTGTCACATGAAAAATACTTTTACATACGTATAAAAATCATTTTTTGCATCTTGCATATTTATTGTATTTTATTTAATTATTGTACAATTAAAATAACTTGTATATTCAATTTGGATGTAATAGTTTAGATTTAAATTTCTTGCTAAATATCCCCATTTGAACATTTGTACCCCCATCCCATAATTATATTGTAATAATTTAGGATTTTATTTCCGCACTTTAAAGCTTTCTAAATATGCCATGATAGACTTAGGGTTTGTATGCAAATAAAAAAATAACAAATAGCTTGACCTAATTCAAAGACAAAAAGCATGAAAATGGACAACACCAATCACACTTGCACCCCTTAGGGTTACTCCACTTGCTGCCTTCAATAATGGGCCATGTTACATGTTGAGTGTTTTTGGCAAAACAAAACAATATCAAATGATCATAGTCCCTCAATGACGCTTTCGAAAGTTGCCTAAAAATGATCAAGTCCATTAAAGGAAAAAGTTGCCAAAGACACTTGGCACTATTGCATTCATGGTCTAAACAATCACCCGCGCCCGTCCTGTTAACATCCTAACACAAGATTGTCCACCAAATACAATGGTGGAACAATACTGTTAAAAGGGTTAAAACATAGAAAAAACCTTTGAGTAAATTTAGGGGTAGACAACTCTTAGTTACTTGATCAATTTGCAAAACACACTTGCCTATTTTTCAAAACCACACTCCACTACATACTTTCAAAACACCTTTCAAAAACATTGAAAACTTTTCAAAAGATAAGTACACCTTTGTATACATCCAAACATGGATCATTACAAAGGTTGCCACCACAATGGCCTCTTTTCAAAACATTTTCAAACCCACACACAAAGCACCATTGCAAACAATTGAAAGCACCATTTCAAACAATTGAAAACACAAAGCAAGTGATCTAAGCAAGTAACTAAGAGCCCATGGATAACCATGGATAGAAAGGGTGCTAATACCTTCCCTTTCTATAATCTACCCCCCGAACCCAAGAAAACATCTCAAAGGTTTTTGCTGTGCTTTTTAACCTTTCCTTAGGATAAAATAAAAAGTCGGTGGCGACTCTTGCTCAATCGAAACATTTGCGAAAACAAACGTAAAAACTCAAGTCAGTTCTCCCACCGTATCACACTGGTCAATTTAATTCTGAATGCCATGCTGGAATTGACCCGTGTTGAGTCATGTTTGGAAAGTCATGAGAAGGAACCTGGGTAGGGTTGGTTCAGGATGAGTCTGTGTGAAACTTCATCTGGAAATTTATGAGAAGGAATATGTGTAAGATTGTTGTATAATGAGCCTGTGTAGGGTTGCTTTAGGAGATATATAAGAGGGAGCCTGGGTAGGGCTGCTTCAGGATGAATCCGTGTGAAACTTCATCTGGAAATATATGAGAAGGAGCTTGGGTAGGGTTACTTTAGGATGAGTCAGTGTAAAACTTCATCTGGAAATTTATGAGAAGGAACCTGGGTAGGGTTGCTTCAGGATGAGTCTGTGTAAAACTTCATCTGGAAATTCAAGAGAAGGAACCTGGATAGGGTTGCTTCAGGATGAGTCCGTGTAAAACTGCATCTGGGAATTCATGAGAAAGAACCTGGATAGGGTTGCTTTAGGATGAGTTCGTGTGAAACTTCATATGGGAATTTATGAGAAGGAACCTGGGTAGGGTTGCTTCAGGATGAGAATGAATCCGTGTAAGATTGCTTCACGGTGAGCCCATGTGAAGTTGCATTTGGAAGTCAGAAGGAACCCGTGCAAGATTGCTTCATGATGAGCCTGTGTAAAGCTGCATTTGGAAGTCAGAAGGAACCAGTGTAAGATTGCTTCACAATGAGAAGGAATCCATGTAATATTACTTCGTGATGAGCCCGTGTAAAGCTGCATTTGGAAGTCAGAAGGAACCCGTGTAAGATTGCTTCATGATGAGAAGGAATCCATGTAAGATTGCTTCATGATGAGCCTATGTAAAGCTACATTTGGAAGTCAGAAGGAACCCATGTAAGATTTCTTCATGATGAGAAGGAATCCATGTAAGGTTTCTTATGAGCTAGTGTAAAGCTGCATTTGGAAGTCAGAAGGAACCCGTGTAAGATTGCTTCTTGCTAGTCGTGTAGATAGTTGCCTTGGCTTGTTTCAGGAATTAATCTCTGACCTATTTGAAAGAAAGATAGTTTTCCCAGCTTGTTTCGGGAGTTAATCTTAAATTTTTTCATGTAGATAGTTGCCCTATATTGCTTTCAGGTATTAATCTACAATCAGTCGCTCACAGATAGCTGTCCTGTCTTGATTCAGGTATTAATCTAGAACTTGTTTTTTGTCGGTCGTAAAGATAGTTGCCCTGGCTTGTTTCAGGAATTAATCTCTGACCTATTTAAGAAAGAAAGATAGTTTCCCCGAGTTGTTTTGGGAGTTAATCTTCAATCTGCTCATGTAGATAGTTGTCCTGTCTTGCTTCAGGTATTAATCTATAATCAGTCGCTCACAAATAGTTGTCCTGTCTTGTTTCAGGTATTAATCTGGAACTTGTTTTTTGTTGGTCGTAGAGATAGTTTCCCTGGCTTGTTTCAGGAATTAATCTCTGATCTATTTGAGAAAGAAAGCTAGTTTCCCTGGCTTGTTTTGGGCGTTAATATTCAATCTGCTCATGTAGATAGTTGTCCTGTCTTGCTTCAGGTATTAATTTACAATCAGTCGCTCACAGATAGTTGTCCTATCTTGCTTCAGGTATTAATTTGGAACTTGTTTTTTTTTGTTCATAAAGATAGTTACCTTGTCTTGTTTCAGGAATTAATCTCTAACCTATTTTGAGAATGTTGGCGGTATTTTCCAGAAGAGGATTTTTGTTAATTGACTTTTCCTGCAAGGAAAAGGGTTAGTTGCATGCAGATGTATGCATGGCTTGACGATGTTCTCAAAATAAATGAGATTATGTTGTATTCATTTATCATGTATATAATATGATATATGAATGTGAAATGTTTGTTGAGATATATTTTTGCTTCGGAAAATAAATCCTTGACAAGTGTTGGGGAGCTTTGGGAAGCTGAATCTCGGGATGATGTTGGGGATGAATAGTATGCACCTCTTCAGACTTTGTTTTGGAATGTTTTCGTTGGGGATTCCTATTTTATTGTTTGAGGAAAACTCAGCTGGGGAATGTTGACTTGTTTGAGAAGACTATGTGGAGAGTGTTGATCTCTGCTTGGGAAAAAGAGTTCAGGATTTTTAGTTGTCCATTGCTCTACTGGGAGTTATCTCTTGATTGGAGAGAATGGAAGTTAACAAATTGTTGGGGGTAAATAAGTTAACAGTTATCTGGTCGGATTCCAGGCTTTGCAGCAACTCACTGGGATAGTGGCAAACTCTACTGAGGGAGAAGGAGTTTTGCTAGTGATCTGTACGAAGTTAAGCTAATATCTGGTCGGGTCTAGGCTTTAGTAACTGTTTGGAGACTTCACTGGGGATTAAGAGTCGTGGTCCCTTAATTTGTAATAGTTTGAGAGGCAAACTCAAGCTAGTGAATTTTTCCGTTTGTTGGGGAAATAAACCCTGTTGAAGAGAAAATTTGACAAACTGCGGGGGAGATGTTTTCTTTTGGCAAAACTCCTCGAGGATTCTTCTTGAGACCAACTCAGCTTGGGAGAGGACCTTCCGGAGATTGAAACTCTGGCTGGGGATTGCATGAATCTAACTTTGTGGGGATAATTCTGCGGGGATAACCTTATAGAGGTGGCTCTGGCGACTTCAACGGGGATCACCTTATGAAAGGTAATTTATGGGGATTTGTTGTTGTCTATAGTAGTAAGTGTTGTAGCGCTGCCAATTAATGTGTGCTTGGCCGTGCGTGACCCTTTGCTGGAATTCATGTTCAATGCCCCAAGTGATTCATATGCAGACCTGCCCCTGGTTATGAGATATTTCTTGGAATCTTGACTTGACTGCCCCAGATATGTTGGATAATGATCATGCTGTGCCCCCTTGATTATGGAGAGTTTTTCATTGGAAGTGTTTTTCCATTTGAAGTGAATCTGTTTATTGAGAGAGTTTTTGTTCACTGGATATTTGTCGTGTGAATTTCTCTGTTGTCAAACAATTAGCTATACGAAAATAGTGATATTCAAATAATGCAAAGTTTATGTTTGTCTTGAAGTTTTGAAAATGCATTTTTAGCAGATAAAAGATTTTTGTAAGAATATGAATTCAACTCAGGATTTACAGTAAAGCCTTACAGGAGTCAGGACACCTTTTGTAACAGTATGCTTTCGAACTAACCATGCTTTAATTAGGACTTTTAAGGGGTTGTAACGTGGCCTGGTTCATGGTTTAAGAAACAAAGGATAAGGCTCAAAGTTTATTTGTACCCACCCGTTCTTCATGATGTTCTCCAGTCCTAAGCTCAGCTAATTGTGAGTTTGAACTCCCATTGAATCTGGAATGACGTTTTGGTGATGGTTCAGATATTGAAAGTTTATTCGTGAAGGCAGTCATTTTTGCAACATGTTTGTCGAGGATTTATAGCGCCCTCTTTTTGATTTACTGTCCCTAATTTTTGTCTGACTGTTCTTGTTTCGAGATTACAGTCAGCAGGATGCCCCCGTTTTTCTTAAGTCTCCTTCGTAGGTTTTGACTCAGTGGGATTTTCTTTTGGGAGAGAATGACTACCTATTTTACAGGGAACCATCACCGTCTTTTGATCCAGAAGGATGTTTTTGATTTCATTCATTGTGTATGAAGTGAAAGCTTGCGACTGAAATCTCTTTTGAAATAACTGAATAATAATATATGCAAAACGGAGTTGGATTCCAGGTCATCAAAACAAACGTATTTAGTGGTCACAGTGAAATTTAAACAAACCAATCAAAACATATGAAACTGCCAAGCAAGCCTGGGTTAGAGAAGTCAACGACGCCGGAGCTGCACTTTGGTCGACTTCTCTGGCCAAGCAAAATGGCTAACCTGCAACCGCGTTAGATTCAAGGCCTGAAACTTTGTCTACCCCCCTAAAATCCAGGCTGTGAATTCAACCCTGGCCTTAGTTTGGTCTAAAAACACCTCTATCTCTAAAACTGAAGCTCACACATTTAGAAACCCTAACAATGGTGATTAGAGTTCTTGGCCCTGTACCTTACATGAAAGACGTTATAATGCTCACAATCAAAGATATTAGCATGAATATGGAATGAAAGTCAGTTTATAGCATGCATTAGCAAAGTTTCAAAACCAAATTTTACCAAAATTCGGTGATGCATGGCCTGAGTGTTTGGGAGCGTTACAAGCCTGGAGAGTGTCAGGGATGGACTCCTGGGACCTTCAGGAGTGCGATGGAGTGCTTAGATTTGATGGAGAATAGATGGATCATATGCTATAAGTTGCACCTTCTCTTTGACTTTTTTTTGAAAATTTTAGGGTTCTTTTTAGAGGCAGCTGCGTGTGTCCTTTTGGTCTGGGATGTTTGGGCATATACATGGGACAATATTAGGTCAACAAATGTGGAAGAAAAATCCAAGTTTTCATGAGAAAATATCTTCTTTTAATTATGTGATTTTTTGACTTGTTTTGAACTAAATCAAATCTTTTCGTCCCTCCACGAAATTCCCTTGATATAATCAGCATATCTTGCTCAATACTTAATGGAAAAAGATCTCACATGAAATCTTACATTATCTCCATTATTTATTTATTTAATTTTGAATTTTAATGGATAAAATATCAAAATAAATAGCATAAATAATAAAATAAAGTATGGGTGAGCTTAGAGGTCGTGGGTCATGTTAGGAATAAGTTTCAAACATAAAAAGATAGGCCCATTTGGAAAAATTCCAAGTTAGCTCAATATTTGCTTCATGCACTTTTCCAAAAATTGGTTAACTTTAGCAATGCATATCTCTCTCATTTTTAACCCTAAGATGGTGTTCTTAGACTTTTTATAGAGCTTAGGATGTCCTCTAAACAAGACTTTTAGTTTCATTTTAATTGGATCTTCCATGTTCATGTAAGGATCTTTGACCCAAAAGGTGTTTTTGTTGACTTTTTGAAAGGACCTATAATGTCTGAGCTTGTATCTTTTAACTGGGGAATTTCTTGATTTTGAGGGATGAAGATAAGTTGTAGGGAATTGGATTCTCTTAAAAATGAGCTTTGGTGGAAAAATTTCTGATAGAGTAGGAGAAATTTATGCCTTGTCAAAGTTTGGTTGACTTTTCCTATAAAAACCCTAATTAGCAACTTTTGACTTTTGATGAATTAGGAGCATTTCTTGAGGAATCATGATCAACCTTTGATAAAATGATGGATATCACTTCAAAATGTGGGTGTTGACCAAAAATCATGAATTTTGACTGTATTTGGGCCACAGTTGACTTTTGACCTAGTATAGTTGATTTTCAAGTATTTGAGCAGTTGACTGAGCAAACTTGTTGTGCAAGGCATGGAATTTGGCATGGATGATCTTGAGGACATATTAAGGCCATGGAGAACATTTGAGACCTTTTAAGCTTATACATATTGATGAGAAGTGAAATCCTAGTTAGAGATTCATTGCTTAGGAGGAGAATTTGTCTTGTCAATTCCTGGTCAACCTTGAGCAATTGAGAACCTCTAGGGGTATGTCTTGTGTGAAAACGGGAGGGAAAATTTTGGGGTACAACAACTGCCCCTGTTCAATCTTCTTAAACCTGAAGATGTAGATTGGCTTGTCTTCCTTTCGTGATCTGAAGGTGGAAGATGATTGAACACTAGAGTGCCCAGAAATTTCCACTCGTCTGAAGTGATACTGTTGGTGGATAATATCAGGAATGGGATTATGGATGACATTTGGAAAAGATGACAGAAGATCGTTGGAGATGGGCTTAAAGATGCGATCCAAAGAACGTAACGGAGAGTTGTCGGAGATGGGCTTAAAGATTCCATCCAGAACAATGTTGATTTCATGAGATATTCCTTTGTGGGAATTCTTATTCCTGTTGTTAAGGAGGACTCTGCTGAGGAATGTTGGTCTCTATTTTTGGAAATAGAGTCTAGGAGATTCAGTTGTTCGTTACTCTACTGGGGAGTTATCTCTTGACTGGAGAGATGAAAGTAAGTTGTTATCTGGTCGGGTCCAGGATTCAAATCGAATCTGAGGTATACCGTTATCTGGTCGGATCCAGGCTTCCGTGTCATAGGTTACACTATCGTCTAGTCGGGTCCAGGCTTCACAGTGATTACCAAAAATAAACTGCTATCTGGTCGGACTCCAGGCTTCGCAGTTTCTTACTGAAGGTAATAAGATTGACTGTTATCCGGTCGTATTCTAGGCTTCACAGTGACTTACTGAGGAATATGAAATTGACTACTATCTGGTCGGCTCCAGGATTCGCAGTAATTATAGACATTGAACTGTTATCTGGTCGTATCCAGGTTTAAGTGATTTGAAGATGTTAAGCTGTTATCCGGTCGGGTCTAGGCTTTAACTTGAATTTGAGGTATACCATTATCTGGTTGCATCCAGGCTTCAGTGTCCCTGGTTATACTATCATCTGGTCGGGTCCAGGCTTCATAGTGATTACCAAAAATAAACTGCTATCTGGTCAGACTCCAGGCTTCACAGTTCTTTTAACTTGGTAAGAATCAGAAAATCTTAGTGTCGATTTAACTGAACCAGGAAAGGCTTTGGGTTATCTTCAACTGGAATGGGAATCAGAAAAATCTTAGTGTCGATTTAACTGAACCAGAGAAAAGTCTTGAATTATCTTCAACTAGAATAGAAATCAGGAAAATCTTAATATCGGTTTAACTGAACCAAAAAAAGGTCTTTAATTGTCTTCCACTAGAATAGAAATCAGGAAAATCTTAGTGTCGATTTAACTGAACCAGAGAAGGTCTTTTGAGAATATCTTTCTGAGGAAAATGCGGAAATAGCCCTTCGTCAGATGTAGCTTTTGAGAAGACTACCAGATTCCGTAAGTAGTCAACAATGTTTGTTGATTTGATCTTTCCTGAAAAGGTAAAGAGTTAGTCGTATGCAATGTCATGATGTATGAAGTGCATTGTGATGATGTTCTCAAAATAAATGAGATTATGTTGTATGTGATGTGTATGAGCATGCCATGATGTATGAACATGGGATTCTGTTGCGATATTTCTTAGTCTGGAAAAGTAAATCCCTGACTGCTGCTGAAGAGTACTAGGAAGATGAATCCTAGACTGCTGTTTGGTAGATGAGGAAAGTGATTCCTTCATCCTCGCTGGGGATGATGAATGGAGATGATTTTCCAGGGATTTCCTCTTTCCGTTTGAGAATATTCTATCGGGAATCTTTGACTCCTGCTTGAGAATGACTCTATGGGGAGAAAGGATGCTTTGTTGGAAGGTTTTACAAATGTAGAGAAATAAACTTTGTTGGGGGGATAAACTTTCATAGCTAGAGAAATAAACTCCACCGGGTATAAGACTTTATAAACTGTTCGAGATTATAAAACTCAGATGGGGAATACAAATTTCAGCTCTCTGAGGGAACTTTGCTGGAGGAAGTCATCCTTGCTTGGGGAGGTCAATGTAATGATTTTGGTTGTCTTTACTCTACGGGGACATAAGCATCACTAGAACGTGTGCTGAGGATGTGACATGAGGATTCCCCTGTGCCTGCTGGAAAAAGTAATTGTGGGGACTACAAATGGCTTTTTAGACTTTGCCCCGTTTCTTAAAATCATTAGTAACTGTCTTCCTGTTTCATATGTGAGTATTCGTAAACAATAATCATATTCAATGCATATGTCAAAAATAATCACTGGACGTTTTTGCAAAACAAAACAGAAAAATAGAAAAACAAATAGTTTTGCATTTTCAAAGAAATGATTTGTATTGATTTTTGAAGTTCGCCTATAACAGGCATTTTTGTACAAAGAGACTGGCGTTCTAGTAGGAGAATGCCGCCGTGAAAATGAAAACTATACAAAATAGTGCACAAAGAGAAAACAACTATGTGTAATAATCCCATTGAGTTTCAATTCTGCTATTGCCCCTATGTCCTTGAGCGTCTCATCACTTTGCTACTTGTCCGAAGCTGACTGGATTGGTCGGTACCGTTTGAGCTTAATAGTTGATACTGAAGTCTGGTCGCAAGGTGATCCAATGGGACATAGTTATACACTTTAGATCCCTAACTTTTTCCTGGACCATTGTTTTACCCCAAAATTTACCCTTTCACTTATCAAATATTTCCTCACAAGATCTCTTAAACTCAAGACTGCATTAGGGTTTGATCAGCTCAAGACATCTTATCTTACACTGATGACCCAAAATTAGGGTTTGAGTTTTCACAAGGGTTTTTGAAATATCAATGCTTCATATGACCTTCAAACATCATGATGGACCCCTAAGATTACTCATAACAAGTTTCAAGCCTTGAACCATATTTTTGATCAGTCAATTGGACAATTGACCTAAAAATCAACTGTATTGGGGAAAAAGTCAACAATGACCAATTTACAGTCAAACTTCATAATTTTTTATCCACATCAACATTTTAGACTCATATGTATCATTTAATCAAGTTTGGATTACAATTCCTCACGAAATTTGATCAAATCATCAAAAGGGCAAAATGGTCAAAATTAGGGTTTTGACTGGGAAAGGGCAATTTATGATTTTTGACCTAGAAAATGACCAATTTATTTGAATCATGGTTTCAAGGTTTTAATTTCATCATATTGACCTAATCACATGGTTCTAAACATTGCAAATCCATTGGATAGACAGATGAAATTTGCAGTCAACTGATCAAAAGTCAATTGTATACTGAAAAGTCAAACTTTGACTTTTGGTCAAAATCAAGTGCCAAGGATCAAAATTCATCAAAACATGTCAAAATGTAAAACTTGTTCATCAAGGAGTCAAAGATTGAAGATTTGATTTTAAAATTTGAAATTTTCTTAACTTAGAAATTTTTCTAAGTATAGAAAATTTCTTATTTTTTCTCAACTTTAAGCCATTTTTTCACCATGATACAAGATGATTCAAAGGAAATTCCCAACATGAAAATTCTAGATATCCATGAAATCTACAACTTTTCTTCACACATTTTTCTTTAAAGATGCTTGGATCTCAAGATATAATTTTGTGAATACATGCCCATGAACTAAAATAACTTAGTGAAATTTTGCCCTAATTTAGGCAGGTTTTGGACCCAACTTCATGGCAATTTTTCACCTAGTTCCAAGAGGAATCTTGAAATTAATTTCAAATATTTGTTATAGAGAACATTACAAGATTTCCGAAATGTCCAAGAACTCCTTGAGATCATTTTAGAGTAGGGAGAATCGAAGAGATGAAATTGGCAATTTCTCACTTTGAATTCAAGCCATTTTATGAAGAACAAAATTCAAATTTGAACCTATGTTTCCTAATTCTTGCTTTACAGGTCTCAAACTTTTTTCTCACTTCATAATTTAATTTTTATTCAGTTGAAAAAGCCTTAATCCAAGACCAAAGGTCTTTGTCCAAGCTTTAATTCCATAAATGGCACAAAGTTGCCATTGCCATTTTGGAAAAGCTTAACTTTTGCAACTTTTCAATTCTTGAGCATTGGACCTGTCTCCTCTGCACACACAAGTCCTACAGACCTAAAGTAACTTGTATAGAGCTTATACCAACTCCAAGCAGGCCAGTACAAGCATGTGGAGACTTGTCTCTTCACTTTGCTTCAAAAGCAAGAAAGTATGCAAAAAGCCTACAACTCAAAAATTTGTTGAAGAGTTGACTTAAAACCTTTTCCATAGTAATACACAAACATATTATAGTTGAGAACACGATTGCAAAAGGCCAAAAACACTCCAGAACACCCTCTCACCAAAAACCTATCAAAAACTTGCAGTTTGAGCATAAGCATAGCAATCCACAAATTGGCTCGTGTGTTTCAAGTTTTAATCATCCAAACACTTTACCTACTTCATATCTAAGTGATCCAGACCATCATCCCTGCACTGTAACTCCTCCTTCTTCATCTTCTGTTTTTGTTTTCCAAGCTTGCAGGTTGACTTGGATAGAGAGTTCCAGGCACTTCCAAAGCAAGGCAAGGATTGGAACACACTCAGGGAGGTTCAAGCAAGCTAAAGGAACCTTCAGGCCTTCATAAATCTCACTCAAACTCCATTTACGATCTCAACTGAAAGAGGTAAAAACTCCAACTTTCATCTCTTCATACATGCATCCATTGGCCATGATTTGTGAAAGGAAAATGTAGACATTATAGTGCTGAAGCCAACCATGTGCATATCTTCCATTTCTATTCATTATGTGTAGAGAATTTTGGAGTTCAAATTTTTGTAAAAATTAGGTTAAGAATTAGGGCCATTAAAATTCTCTTTAATCTTGGAATTATAGTTTTATTTATGCACATGATTAGAATCGTGGGACAAAATGCTATAACATTCATGTTATCAATTTCCATTTTTGTTGAGAGATGAAAGAGTTACAGGAGGTTCGACTAGCTAGAGGAAGAAGACGAAGTACATGGCCAAGGAAGCGTTTTATGTTATGTTTTTCTTGTTTCACATAAGCTAACGGATGTACAGCCACCCTAGTGGCAAGGTAGCGCGCTGGCAATGCCCAGGTCATGGGTTCGAACCTTGGCGCTACCTTTTACATTTTTTCTCATTTTTTCAGCTTCAACTTTGGTATTTTTTTGGCAGTATGGGCTTGATTCTTGGGCTTTCTATTTTTTTTCTAACACACTACCCCCTGTTTGCTTGCAGCACCCCTGGCCCAATCTTTTTATTATTTATTTTATTTTCATATTTGTTTTATTAAAATATTTTCTTTAACACATAAAAATCATAAAAAATATAAAACATGATGATTTTGCATTTTTGTTTATTTTATTTTATTTATGAAAAAAATATTTTTATTAAACTATATATTAATTATTTCTTTCTTAAATAAACTTGCAAATATAATAGGTTTAGTTTAACTATTTTATTCCTTTTTTTTATTCATACTTGTAAATATTTATTTTGACATATAAAAACTATATATTTTCATAAAATATTATTTATTATTTTTAATACAAAAAAATACATAAAAATAATACCTAAAGAACTTTATTTTCTTTTAAATTAGAAATTAGGGTTAACTTTGGTTTTCAAGAATTAATTTCTTTTCCTTAAGTTTATTATATTTAAATCAAAACTCTTTTGCACATGAAAAATAAAACAAAATTTTTTCTTGCATATACATACCATTGCACATTTAATTTATATTGTATCTTATTTATTCAAATATTTGTACAAATTCGATTTGATTGTAATAGCTTAATTAGATTTACATTATTGCAAATCCCCATTCATAATTTGTATTCCCCCTTCCCATAAAAATGTTGTAATAGCATAGTAATCTTTAAATTACTCAATTTACCGCTTTTTATATACCATGCTAGTAATTAGGGTTTGTATGGAAAGATAAAAACAAATCAAATAGAAAACCCTAAATCCAAGACAAAATCAAAGCATGAAAATAACACACTTGCACACAAGTACCCTTAGGGTTTCTCCATTTGGTTGCCTTATACAAAAATGGCCATATTATGCATGCGAAGCATGAATTTGTTTTATTAATAACCATGTATTAAAATAATATTTCGCAAATAACCGGGTTCCGGAAAAAATTACGCAAATAACCATGTTTCAGATGGCTCCACAAAGGAGGAGCCATCTCACTTGGCGCCTCCACCTAGGGTTTTGCCCTAGGCGCCATCTCACTTGGCGCCTCCCTTGGCTTTTAGCCAAGTGAGATGGCGCATGCTCCTTAAAAATGAGAGGAGGCGCCATCTCACTTGGCTCCTAGGGAAAAACTAGGGAAAAATGCTGTTTTATAAATAATTCGTCCGTTTCTCCGAAATTTCTCACACTTTCTCGCACTGTATTTTTATTTTGTACTCCGTTATTTGTGTAATGACGTCGCCTATGATTTTTAGCAGAGATGGTTACGTTATATTCTCCGCCACGAAACCTGCGATGAAAATGAAATTCTGGCACATTCACTCCATGGAGCGTCTGAAGCGGGAGTTGATGCGGTGGCTAGATGGAGACATCGCGGAGGGGAAAAAAATTCGAAGGATCCAGCGAAAACGAACAACAACCTCACATGCGACAGGAAGACCTAATGTGTGGTTGGAGGAAGTCAAAACAGACAGTGATGTAATGCTGATGATGCATGGGTCAGATGAAATTGTGTTAACATTTGTAATTTCCTAGATTAAATATCGTTAATTATTGTTTTACGCGTTTTATTAACTGTAGCAAAATCTGTTAACGGAAAAACCTAATGTTTACAACATAAATATTGAAAAGATTTATTGTATTACAATATTTATGTGGTCGAGCCAAACGCCCGATTCAGACAGTTTTTGCGATTGTGTCCGACCTGACGGCATAAACCACACTTTCTTTCCAACCTGTCAAGATCGTCCATTTTTGTTGTGATGCGCCTACTTTTGGGACGACCCTTCTTGTTCCTTCGCATTTGGTCATTGTGCCAAACTATATCGCCGTTGTATTCAGGCCAATAATCCGGTTTTGCCACCAAAGGAAAGTTGTTGTTGTAAACAGTGAGCAACGTTTCAGATTTGTAAACGTTTGACAGCAGTTGAAGCGCGTCTTGATGAGTATGAGCACAAGCGGCAATGACATGAGAGCAAGGCATACGAAATGCTTGAAACCTGCCACAATCGCACCATTGAGAAGGTAAAATGACCCTGTATTCTTGTCTTGGCAGGCCTTCATTATGGTCGATTGTCTCTTTTACAATGAAGTTGTGGCTGTGTCGGTCAAACCGTATAACCATGTGAGTGTTGGCTTTAGCACTTTCAGCCTTAATGTATTTCATGCAGCTTTCACTCCATAGTTGTCCAGATTGCAACACCGCATTCCACATTTCACCTCTTTTGGCAAATAACGCAGCCATCCTAAAATACGTAGATTTTACCAAGGCAGTGATTGGGAGGTTTCGTATGCCCTTGAATACCCCATTCATTGATTCAATAAGATTCGTTGTCATATGCCCCCATCTTTGGCCATTTTCATATGACCTAGTCCACTTTTTCACCAGAATATTGTCGATCCACCTACCGGCTTCTGGATTAGACAAACGGATCTCGTTGCGGTAATATTTGAATGTGGGTTGTGTCAATGCATATCCCGCATTCATAATCGCTTTCCTCAATGTTTTGTCCTTGACCTCCCTCGAGAAATTCTGGACGATATGCCTGACGCAATAGACATGCGTAGAAGGAGGGTCATGCCAACAATTTGCTGGATTATTGTAGGCACTTTCAATAGAGGCATGTCTGTCCGAGATCAAACAGAGATCTGGTTGAGGAGCCACGTGTGTCTGAAGATTTTTCAGGAAAAAGCTCCAAGCACCACCGGTCTCCCCCTCGACAAGGGCAAACGCAACGGGGAAAATGTTGTTGTTGCCATCTTGTGCAACTGCCATCAATAGCATGCCTTTGTACTTCCCATACAACCAAGTCCCGTCAATTTGTAGAATTGGTTTGCATGATGCAAACCCTGTGATGCATGGTTGAAATGCCCAAAACACGCGACTGAATATTCCGTTTCCATGCAGTAGACTACCATCTTGGGCGTATGCTGGCAATGTTTCCAGAACATAAACACTACCTGGAGAATACGTCTTGAGTGCATTCAGGTAGCGGGGAAGTTCTCGGTATGACTCCTCCCAGTTTCCGTACACCCTTTCAATCGCCTTAGTCTTTGCTAACCACGCCTTACGGTAAGACGGAGTGTAGTTAAAAACCATGGTGATGTGGGAGATGATTGTTTTCACCTTCAAAGATGGGTCGTTGCTAACCAGGGGTAGGATTTCTTGACAGATTAGATCATAGTTGAGTTTTCGGTGGTCCTGTGATTGAGTGGAACTTACACAAGTGTGGGTAGTCATGGAACCTATGACCCAACAGTCACCCCTTAATCTGTATGATGCGGTCAGCTTGAACATACAGTCAGGGTGGACACACTTGATCTTGTACCTTTCCGGGTTGACACGATCCACCTTAAAATCAACCGAGTTGAGCATGTGAAATTTTTTAATGGCCCTGATGCATTCCTCTCTGTTACGAAACTTGTCCTTCTCTTTTAAATTTTCATCCGACTGCATATACGGTTTGATAAATAAGTCAGTAGAAGGTTCATCTCCGCCCATGTTGAAGTTTGTCATGTGCGGAGGTGGTGTGTAGATTTTGTCTGTAGGAATACTAGGGATGCCATCATCGTCAGAATCATCGTTCACCATTTCATCAAACTCTAACTCGTTATCTTCTTCTTCATCATCAACTGCATCTACCTCATCTTGTTCATTCTCCAAAGGATCAACCTCCTGTGTCACCGGAGGCTCTACCTCCTGTGTCACCGGAGGCTCTTGAAGCAAAACGTACAACTCAATAGAGTCGTATCTAGAATAGACATGGCTGGAAATCATATTCTGGAGATCCTCATCATCTTGAACTTCAATCTTATAAAAAATTACTTGGTTGTTTCCAAAAAAAACTGGATTCTGATAAAATATCTGGGACACCGGGCCTCGTTCAAGTTTGGCCTCCAATCTTTTCTTGAAGTACGAGAAATTGGCTTTCCCGTTTAAGAGAAATCAAATGTTGTCGGTGTTTCTAAACAAAAACTCAACTGTGGGACAAATGTATGTCTCACCGTTGAAATGTGCTTTGACGACAAATTGTGGTGAAAAGGCCATTGCGTAGAATTGTTTTAAGGTTTGAAGGTTGGAATGTTTGAGGTTTATTGATTGTATGAAGGTATGAATGCTGTAATGTTTGAAGGTTGGAATGTATGAGTTTGATGACTGATTCGAAGGTTGGAAGATTTGACAGATTATGTGAATCAATGTTATGTTAAACGTAAGGCTAAAAATTTCAATTAAGTAAGGATGCAACCCCCCAAGGCTGCCAATAATATTACATGCAATAATGAAACCCCATAGGCTGCCACCTATCCTGGCCCTATTCTGCACATATACATGTTTGTTGTAAGACTCCACCCATCAACTCCAATGGACTTGCATGCAATAATGAAAGGAATCCCAAAGGCTGTCACGTAGCCTGAGCCTATGCTGTAACAAATGACACCTCTTATTCGCCAAATGGGGTGGCGACACCATTCATTTTTGTACTCTTTCGCCAAGTCCAATGGCGCCTCCCTTACTGTCCAATCGTGATACATGCATGGGCTTATGAAACCCCATAGGCTGCCACCTAGCCTGTCCCTATTCTGCACATATACATGTTTGTTGTAAGACTCCACCCATCAACTCCAATGGACTTGCATGCAATAATGAAAGGAATCCCAAAGGCTGTCACGTAGCCTGAGCCTATGCTGTAACAAATGACACCTCTTATTCGCCAAATGGGGTGGCGACACCATTAATTTTTGTACTCTTTCGCCAAGTCCAATGGCGCCTCCCTTACTGTCCAATCGTGATACATGCATGGGCTTATGAAACCCCATAGGCTGCCACCTCTCCTGGCCCTATTCTGCACATATACATGTTTGTTGTAAGACTCCACCCATCAACTCCAATGGACTTGCATGCAATAATGAAAGGAATCCCAAAGGCTGTCACGTAGCCTGAGCCTATGCTGTAACAAATGACACCTCTTATTCGCCAAATGGGGTGGCGACACCATTCATTTTTGTACTCTTTCGCCAAGTCCAATGGCGCCTCCCTTACTGTCCAATCGTGATACATGCATGGGCTGCCACCTAGCCTGCAAGAGTGACACCTTTCATTTTTTGTACATGCATGCATGCATATGTGTAACCCCCTAAGCATGCAAATGTGACACTTCGCAGGCATGCAAGCACAAGCAACCACTACATCAAACTTATTTGCCTATAAATACATACCATATGAAACATCTCTCACACCCACACAAGTCTCACTCTCTGCTACGAAATATTTCATAAGTCTATCATACTCTCTATCTCTTCCTAAGTCTTTCATACTCTCAAGCATTTTAAACAATGGCTCTTCTAACAATGGGCGATACTCACAGAGGCACAAGGGAAAACATTGCTGCATTTGTAATTCTCTTCTTTGGTTATACATTTTTCATACTTCAAATAACGCGTTGTTCATCTTAATTAATCTTACACCTGTTAAATTATGATCTCAGGACACAAAAAGATTCAGAATCCGTTCGCACAACTACCTGGCTCCCGACCCATTTATCGTCCCTTATCTGGAATACGCAGGTTTTGGACATGTGATAAAGATCTCCAACTGCACCATTGACTCGAAGTTCATTCTTGCAATGTTGGAAAGGTGGAAACCGGAGACCCATACATTTCACCTACCAATAGGTGAATGTACCATCACACTAGAGGATATGTACATGCTACTGGGCCTCCCTATCGACGGTAAGGCGGTGAACGGGTCGGTTCAACAACCCAACTCACAGTGTGAAGAACTGTTGGGTAGGGATATGGTAGAAGGTGGTGGAGCAAGAGGGCAGGGAATACTACTCACTGACCTGAAACGTCATTATGCAAGTATGGAATTAAATGAAAATTCCTCAGAGAATGACAGAGTAGTAAAAGCCAGAACGTATCTTATGATACTTTTTGGTACATTTTTATTTCCCGAAAGTACGGGAAATAGTGTAAAATTTATGTACTTACATTTACTAACAAATTTTGAAAAAACTAGAAAATATAGTTGGGGTTCTGCAGTATTAGCCCACCTATACAGTTCCTTGTGCAAAAACGCAGTCAAGGAAAAATGTACATTTTATGGGTGCGCATTTTTACTACAAGCCTGGGGTTGGTGGAGGATGGAGTCCTTAAACCCCGTCAACAACAACACTTTCGGTTTCCCGTACGCAACAAAGTAAGTCATCAAGTTATAGCATTTATAACTATTCTGCTCTTCCCAAAATATATGCTAAGAATAAAATGTTTCTTATTTCCTTTAGGTACTGCGTGAGGGGTATGGATTACGGCAAGAATCCAAGATTCAATGTCGCACTCTACCGCAATCTGTTGGATCACTTAGGCCCAGATGACGTACGTCGTAGCTTTTAACTTTTGTTCATTTAAATTATTTATACATTACTTTTGCGCTAACCTGATTTAAATTTTATCGCAGTTCGTCTGGAGACCATATTTGGGTTTGGGCCATGATCCAAACCCAGAGGATGCAGCAACTTAGACTGCAAAGACTGCACTCATTCGGTTCAACATTGTGGAGATGCACCACAACGACCGTGTGAAGATGCAGTTCGGAATGCATCAAGATATACCAAGTGATCCAACAGATTTATCCCCATGGCATCTTAAAAGGGTCGACGCCCAGTGGGGTTATACCAACTGGAAAGACTTCGCTCCGGAATGGTGTAAGATGTGGCAGAGGCGTCACCGCTACGTCTTACAATTCCCAGTTTTCCTTACTCAAGGTAACATGCGACACACAGATCAATATTTGTCGTGATACAGGTCGGTTACTAACCCAGAAATGCACGTGTCTCATCCGAGGTACTTGGTTGACCCACGCACACAATGGGCACAACCCTCGATTCCCCATCAACAAACCCAAAACCCATCAACCTCCCACCAACCCCCAAGAAGAAACAGACCCACAAACACCCAACCACATTCCCCACCACAACACAACTACAATCAAATGCCGTACAACCAACCACAATCACCACCAAACTACCAATACCCCGATATGCCTCAAACCCAACCACAATACCAACCCCAATACCAGCACACCCACATACCCCACACACAATTTCAGTCTTCCACATATCCCAATATGGCGCCCTCAACATCCAGCCTTAGCCCTGATATGGGAATGTCGGAAGATTATGACCAAGCCGACCAAACCTACCATCACCCATCATATCACCAAACCACCCAACATCCTCAATACCAAACACCCCAAGATCCATTTCCTCTCTACCCCCCATACTCAGACGACCAATGCTACAGACCAACCATGGAACCCCACCCACCGCCAACACGACCAAACTTTGAGGGTATGGGTAACCGACTGTACCAGAGCGGATCTTCTAGATATGGAGATCTGATTGATTTTATGGATTCGGACCGCATTGACTTCGTTGGGCCATCGACCTTGCCGCAGCAGGAAACGCGACGACACCCAACAAGAGAAAGGCGAGGACGGGGATGCGGAACCGGGGGTCATTACCGGGTTCCGGGGGATCACTGATGTATCTTTTTTTTCCCAGTATTTTTGTATCCATTTTTTTACTGTTATTTTAATGTAATACAGTTGGATGTAATGATTTTTTTTTTAATAAAAAGTCCATTTTGTTGATCTCTGTCCAACAGGCAATGCACAGGAAAAAAAATAAAAAAAATTTTTTTGCCCTAAAATTACACTTAGGCGCCATCTCACTTGGCTTAGGGCATGCCCTAAGCACATAGGCGCCAAGTGAGATGGCGCCTCCCTTAAAAAAGGAGGTGCATGCGCCATTTCAGATGGCTCCTCCTTTGGGGAGTCATCTGAAACATGGTTATTTGCGTATTTTTTTCCGAAACCCGGTTATTTGCGAAATATTATTTTAATACTTGGTTATTAATAAAAAAATTCTGCGAAGTATCTTGGCAAAACAAACAAGTATAAGATCATAGTCCCTCGATGATGTTGTTCAAAAGTTGCCTTACAAAATGATCTTGGTCCCTTAAAAATGCTAAGATACTTTGCAATATTGCTAATCATGGTTATACGATGACCCACGTCCGTCCCGTTCACATCCAAAGATAGGGTTTCTTACCAAATCAATGGTAAGACAACAATGTCAAAGGAATAGAAAATGAACAAGAAAGACATTTGAGTAGGTAGATTACTTCTAGTTACTTGCTCTATTTCCAAACATCTTACAAACATTGAAAACATTTTCAAAAAGACAAACATCTTTGTATACATTCTTACGAACGAGAATCATTACAAAGATTGCCTAAACAATGGCCTCTTTTACAAAATACTTTCAAAACCACACAAAGCACAATTTCAAACAAAAGCAAGTGATCTAGCAAGTAACTAAGAGCCCATGGAAAACCATGGATAAAAAGGGTGCTAATACCTTACCTTTTTATAATCTACCCCCCGAACCCAAGAAACAATCTCAAAGGTCTTTCCTGTGCTTTTTCATCTTTCCTTTTGGATAAAAGAAAAGTCGGTGGCGACTCTTGCTAACCGCAACATTTGTGATAAAACGCAAAACCCTCAAGTCAGTTCTCCCACCGTATCACAACCATCCTTTCGGGTTTTCAGTCCACTGGGATACCCTTTTTTGACCAAGCCGCCCTTTTAGGTTTTCGACTTGCCGGGTGTATAGATTTTTTGTATTTATCCCTAATTTTTTCCCGAACCCTTTTGGTTCGCCGGGATGCCCTTATTTTTGCCTAGGCGAGTCGACATAGCGGGTCTTTATTTATGCGTAGTATCTTTTCACTATGTCTGCATTCACAGGGTGAGAAAGGTCGTCACCATCCATGGTGGTTAGAATCATGGCTCCTCCGGGAAATACGCTTTTAATTACAAATGGCCCTTCGTACGTGGGAGTCCACTTGCCCCTGGGATCACCTTGTGGCAATATGATGCGCTTGATTACTAGATAACCCACTTGATATGCCCGACGTCTGACCTTTTTGTTGAAAGCCTTGATCATTCTTTTTTGGTACATCTGACCATGACAGACAGCAACAAGCCTTTTCTCATCAATCAGATTCAGTTGGTCAAGTCGGGTCTGGATCTAATCATCTTCATTCAAATCTGCATCCTTCATGATTCTCAAAGAAGGGATATGGACCTCAATAGGTAGGATGACTTTCATACCATACACTAAAGAGAAAGGTGTTGCCCCTGTTGACGTACGTGCAGAGGTGCAGTAACCATGAAGAGAAAATGGAAACATCTCATACCAGTCTTTGTATGTCACCATCATTTTCTGTATGATCTTCTTAATGTTCTTATTAGCAGCTTCGACAATGCCATTCATCTTAGGCCGGTAGGGAGAAGAGTTATGATGCTAGATCTTGAATTGTTTACAGAGTTTGGTGATCATCGTATTGTTGAGGTTCGTACCATTGTCTGTGATGATTCTTTCTAGAACACCATACCGGCAAATAAGGTTATGTTTGATAAATTGCGCCACAATATTCTTGGCAATAGTAGCAAAAGAGGCAGCCTCAACCCACTTCGTGAAGTAAACAATGGCCACTAGGATGAAGCGATGCCCATTGGAAGCGATAGGCCTAATCTCTCTGATCATGTCAATGCCCCACATTACAAAGGGCAAGGGAGCCGTTAAGACATTAAAGGGAACCGAAGGTACATGTACCTTATCAACATAGATCTGACATTTATGACAGGTTCGAGAATGCTGATAACAGTCTGCTTCTATAGTGGACCAATAGTATCCTACCCGCAGGATCTTCTTAGCCATGGTATGTCCACTAGAATGGGTGCCAAAGGCACCTTCATGTAAATCTGCCATAATCCTCTCTACTCTGCTCTTGTCTACACACCGAAGTAGGGTAGAGTCGTGGTTACTGTGATATGGTGGGAGAACTGAATTGGTTTGTTTTGCATTTTATTACAATTGTTGCGGTTAGCAAGAGTCGCCATCAAATTTTCTTTTATCCAAAAGGAAAGGTGAAAAAGAACATGAAAGAACTTTGAGATTATTTCTTGAGTTAGAGGGGTAGATTATGAAAAGGGAAGGTGTGATACAGTGGGAAGAACTGACTGTTTTTTGGAATGCTGGTTTGTGTTTTGCGTTTTGTATTCACAAAATGTCGCGGTAAGCAAGAGTCGCCACCGACTTTTATTTTATCCAACAAGGAAAGGAAAAAAGCATAGAAAAATTCCTT
Source organism: Vicia faba (assembly GCA_948472305.1). Lineage (NCBI taxonomy): Eukaryota > Viridiplantae > Streptophyta > Magnoliopsida > Fabales > Fabaceae > Vicia > Vicia faba. The sequence continues at coordinate 1,231,058,891 of OX451736.1, read as the reverse complement.
TTTCGAGATATTTCTGAGTACGAGGGGTAGATTATAGAAAGGGAAGGTATTAGCATCCTTTCTATCCGTAGTTATCTACGGGCTCTTAGGTACTTGCTCATCATTTTCAAAATGTTTTCTTTGTGCTTGTGGGTTTTGAAAAGTTTTTGTTTTAACTTCGATTTAACTCTTACTTATATCCTCAAGAATGTAATGAAGCGTTTTTGAAAACTTGTTTGTAAAAGGAGTGTAAGTGTGAAAAAAGGTTTTGTTTTGGATGAGCAAGTATCTAAGAAATAATCTACCTACTCGAAAAAGGAATCGTTCTATGCTAATTTCCTTTGGACAATGCTATCCAACTATTAGTTAGTAGGTAGCACCGTTATTGGAGTTTGAGGATCAATTCGAAAGAGGGACATATGGTCACTAAAGCAATGTTAGGACGTCTTAGCGGTAACCCTAATGTCTTAGATCATGTATTCGAGGCAACAATTTCCGAGGCAACCATTTTGAGGCAACTATGATCTTTTAGACAAGAGGGGGACCTCTAAAACGACCTATACTCAATGACCGTGTACGAAGGCAACCAAGTGGGGTGTACCCTAAGAGTGCGCATGTGCGAGTGTGCTGATTTCAGTTATTTTCATCTTTGCACATGTTAAGGGTGATCTAATTTGACTTTAGATTAAGCATTCATTCTTGTCATGCAAACCCTATTATCAAACATCTAACAGTTGTATAATTTGCAGAATTTAAAGGCGGAATTTAAACTAAATTATTACAAGGCATCAGGTATTTACATCGCCAAAAACAACCCTTTGAAAATAAAATAAAGCGGTAAAAAGTAAACGTCCTAATTAACTATTAGATACCGGAAACACATACATCAATTGGATAAAGAAAAATAAAGCGCGACGCGAAATTAAATCGGATACGAAATTTAGGGTTTTGACCCTTTTAAAAGAAAATGCTTTTTGTTGTTTTTATTTTAAGAAAAGAAATTAAATCCTAAATTAAATACTAAATTAATTATAAAATAAATTAATTGGTGAAAAATAAAAATGACATATTTTTGGAGTATTGATTATTTTAAGAAAGAAAATAAAAATAATTAAACCAAAGTTAAAACCTAATTAATTCTACTTGATTTTAAATATTTACAAAATAAATTAAAGTTGTTCTAGAATTAAACCTAATTAATTAGTTAGTATTTATTAATAAAAAATAAAATTCTGAATTTTAATTGGATAAAAAGTATTTTTGTGATTTTTTTTTTATAAAAAGAAAATTTGTTTATTGGTTAGGAATTAATTAAAACAAAATAAAATAATTAATTAAATAAACAAAGTATGAGAGAAAGAGAAATTGGGCCTGATATTGGGAGGTGTCAAAAGCAATTGGCTGGCCCATTTGAGGCTGATCCATTGGGACTTTTTGTGATCCAATGCATGAGCGTTGACTGGATTAAGGTGTGTGTTGTACCCCAAAATTTGCCCTCTCATTTCATCAACATTTCTCATCACAAGACTATTGGAACTCAAGATTAAGCTAGGGTTTGCTCTACTCAAGACACTTCATTGCATTGTTGACCTAAATTAGGGTTTGAGTTTGCACAGTGATGTTTTGACCCACAATGCCCAAAGTGACTTTCATACTTCATGTTGGACTCACAAGTTTGTCCATACCAAGTTTCAAGCCTTGATTCAAATTTTTGCCCAGTCAATTGGATAGTTGACCTAGAAATTAGCTGTATTGGGGAAAAAGTCAACTGTGGCCAATTGACAGTAAAACCTCATGAAATTTGATTCATATCAACATTATGAACTCATATGAACCATTTGATCAAGTTTGGATCATAATTCCACAATAAATTTGATCAGATCACCAAAAGGGCAAAATGGTCATTTTTAGGGTTTTGACTGTACCAAGGTAATTTTTGACTGTTTGACCTAGCCAATGGCCAATCAAGCTCAAACATGGACTAAAGGACTCAATGACATTGTATTGACCCATTCAAAAAGTTCAAAAGATCTCAAATGCATAGGATTGACAGATGAATTTTTCAGTCAACTGATCAAAATTTGACTGTATACTGAAAAGTCAAACTTTGACTTTTTGGTCAAAATCAAGTGCCAAGGGTCATTTTTTATCAAGACATGTCAAATTATGAAACTTGTTCATCAAGAAACCCAAAAATGCAAAGTAGGGTTTAAAATGGAAAATTTTCATAACTTAGAAATTTTCTAAGTTATAAAATTTTCTTATTTTTTCCTAACTTTGTCCCATTTTTTCACCAAGATGAAAATGGATTCAAACAAAACTTACAACATGAAAGTTTTAGTACATCACAAAGTCTACAACTTTGATTCACAAAGTTTTCTCAAAAGAAGCTTAGATCTCAAGTTATGATTTTTGGAACAAGGGTATCTAAAATTTTTAACTTAGAGAAATTTTGCCCTAGTTTAGGCAGGATTTTGACCCATCTTCTTGGCCATTTTTCACATAGTTCCAATTAGAGTTTCAAGTTGCATTTCAAATATGGATTATAGTACATGTTGCAAGATTTCCAAATTGTCATGGAACTCCTCAAACACCTTTGTGGTTAGGGAGAATCGAATGCTTGAAGTTGGCAAAAACTCACTTTGATCCATGGCCAATACATGTTCATACCAAGTTGCAAATCTGACCAAGATAGCTTTGTACACAATTACAGGCCTCAAAACCAGTTTGTATTCCATAATTTAATGCAAACCCATTGAGCTAATGCATTGTCTTGGTTATTAGGGTATTGTACACTAGTTTAATCCCTAAATGGTAAAAGGCATAGTTCCATATTTGAAAAGTTATACTTTATGTCAAACCAAGATCTTTGAAACATGGGGCCATATCTCTGAGGCAAGATCAAATCCACAAATTGCAAGTATCAAGGGAAAAGTATGCAGCTTACAAGATAGAGTGTACATACCTGCATTGAGGAGTTACACATTCTTGCTTCACAAAGAAGAAATTGGTCCAAATCTTGAAAACTTGAAAACCAGCCATAGTCAGCTTACACAAACATTGCAAACACATTTCACACAACCCTTTGAGTCATAAACACGATCTCTTCACCACTCAAACCTCCTTGTACACAAAATCACCATTTTTCTGCAAAACAGGGCAAGCCCTGCAGAACCACCTCCATCTCCACTTTCCCTCGTGCGTTTTGCCTCAAACTTGTTCCAATACCTTCCATTCAACTCACCTAAACTATTCCAGACCTCCATTTCCAACTGTAACTCCATTAACACACATTGCCATTTTTGTTTGGAAGCTTTGCAGGTTGAGTTCTGTAGCACGATTCAGGCTACTTCAAAACAAGCCATGCATTAGGAAAGCTTCAATGGACATCAGGCAAGCTCAAAAGAATCTCAAGCACCCTTGGAAGTTGCTGCATTGTCCAACTCGAGCTCAACTGAAACAGGTATTTCATGAACTTCTATCTCTCTATTTAGGAATAGTTAGACTTAGGTTTGTGAATGAAAGATGTTGTATTCATAGCCCTGAAACCATACATGTGCTTAGTTTTCATTTATATTAATCGTGCTAGGAGAATTTTGTTCATGAACTTTCTGAAAAAACTAGGTTAAGAATTAGGGCCAGAGAAATTCTCTCTGGTCTTTGAGAGTTAGCTTAAGTTTTTTATATGGTTAGATTCGTTGTTTGATGCTCTACAAGTTTCATGTTATGAGTTTTGTCAAAAAAAGCAAGGAATCAGGAGATACAGGTTTGGCTGAGCTAGGCGCGCGTTTGTGTTGACAGAAGAAGAAGATGAAGTAGCTGGGCTGGGCCTGGCTACTTCCTGCTTTTCACACCCTTTTTTTTTATTTTCACACCCCCTGGCCCATTTCTTGTATATTTATCATTTTTCATTTTTTTATTTTATTTCTGACCTTGATATTTTATTTTCTAACATGAAAAATAATTAAAAAATATTTTCATAATTTTTTATATTTATTTGATATTTATTTTAATTATTTTCATCATTTACATACATTAAATACTTTACATTCATTTTGTTTAAATTTAAGAACAATGTAAAAAACACTTTTATTTTTATTTATTATTTTTATATACATTTGAAAATATTTTATTGAAATATATACATTTTTGTAAATAATTTATTTTATTTTTATACACACTTAATATATTTAATACATATATATACATATATAATATATTTTATTAAATAATTAGAACAAAAAACACAAAAATAATACATTTTTATTTTTATTAATATTTTATACTAAAAATACCTTTTTTTCAATATACTTTTATTTTTTGTACAAATTGATGCATTATTGTATGTAAATAATAAATAATACTATTTATTTAAGAAATTAGGGTTTTTGCCCTAAAAGACAAAAATAATTGAAATTGACTTTTTTATTTATTTACATCTCACATTAAAAATACTTTTTACATACATAAAAACTTTTTTGCATAATACATTTTATTTGATATTTATTTATTGTATTTATTTAAATATTGCACATTTATTTGTTATGCCTTATACATTCAATTTGGTTGTAATAATTTAGAATTTAATTTCTTGCAAAATAATCCCCAATTCAAATTTGTACCCCCTTCCCTATATCATATTGTAATAGTGTAGAATTTAAATTCTCGCACCTTTAAGATTTCAATTATGCCATGATTAGACCTAGGGTTTGTATGCAAAATCAAATCAACAATTAGCTTGACCTAATCAAAAGACAAAAATGTATGAAAAACAAACACAATGCACACTTGCACCCCTAGGGTTACAATCCACTTGTTGCCTTCAAAAATGGACCATGGTATGCATGTCAAGTACTTTGGCAAAACAAAAACAAAACAAAAGATCATAGTCCCTCGATGACGCTATCTGAGTTGCCTAAACAAAAAGATCAAGTCCCTTAAGAAAATTGCCAAAAAATACTTGACACCATTGCTATCACGGTCTATACGATGACCCGCGCCTGTCCCGTTTAACATCCTAACACAAGGTTGTTCACCAAATACAATGGTGAAACAACACTGTTAAAAGGGTTAAAAACATAAGAAAGATCTTTGAGTAAAATAAGGTAGACAACTCTTAGTTACTTGATCAAAGCTTGCAAAAACATCCTTGCTATCTTCAAAACACACTTCACAACACAATTTCAAAACCCTACTTTCAAACATTGAAAACTTTTCAAAAGACAAAAACACCTTTGTATACATTCAAACAAGAATCATTACAAAGGTTTCCACAACGATGGCCTCTTTTCAAAACATCTTTCAAAACCACACACAAAGCACCATTTCAAACAATTGAAGAGCACCATTTCAAATAATTGAAAAGCAAATCAAGTAATCTAAGCAAGTAACTAAGAGCCCATGGATAACCATGGATGAAAAGGGTTATTGCACCTTCCCTTTTCATAATCTACTCCCCGAACCCAAGAAAACATCTCAAAGGTCTTTCCTGTGCTTTTTGACCTTTCCTTAGGATAAAATAAAAAGTCGGTGGTGACTCTTGCTAAACCGAAACATTTGCGAACACAAACGCAAAATCCCAAGTCAGTTTTCCCATCGTATCACAGAACTGGCGACTCTGCTGGGGACAACTTTAAAAGTGGAGTAACCTTAGGTCTTAGATCACCCTTTGCATGATTATATTAGTTGCTTTTGATTGCTTTACATTTTGGATATCTTGTTTGGGCTTGAAATCCTCTACCCGGATTTGGGAAACATTCATAGGTAAATAGCAATACATTGTGGAAACTGTGTGGGGTATACCGACATGGTTGAAGAAATAGCTATATTAGTGCGACATATTTGTGAGTACTGGTAGCCTTTGAGTCAATCAAAGAGAATACGGGGCCGCTGAGTGATGTCATAAAGCACTAATGAACTCTTAGAACCTTACTTGACCATCTTGGTCTTTTGTTAGGAGTAGTGAGATGACCGGCTTTGGTGTAGTCCGAAGTTGGTAGATACTCGATACTACACTCATTGAGGGTTGTTTTCTTGGAATATTTTGGTCGCTAGTTAAGTGGATAAACCAAAACAATGAACATAGAAAACAATCTAGTGATATTGAGCTCCTTACAACCCGGTTACTATTTATAGGACAGGTTTGAGCCAACTAAACTCAAGAGGGTACTTACCTATGAAACCTCATGCAAGCCTGAAACTAGGGTTTTGTGTGACTTTCTTGTACATGTGCTTGTGCATACATCATGAACATCATAAAGCATCATATGCATCCACTAACCATTTCAAGGGTTTGGATCTTCATCTTTGTTCTTGTTTTGTAGGTCATGGAATCTCTTCGTAGGAAAACAATTCAAGTCAACCTTGTGAGAATCCCTCCTCAACTCAAGAAGCTTACTTCTAGGATTCCAGAGAATTCCCTCTTCAGTGAAAGACATGGTAGATTCCTCAACTTGGTCAACACCAACATTAAAGAAGACATGGTGAAAGTCCTCTTCCAGTTCTTTGACCCCCTACACCACTGTTTCACATTCCCTGATTACCAATTGGTGCCTACTTTGGAGGAATTTTCTCAACTCTTGAGAATTCCTATTCTTAATCAATTACCCTACAACGGTACGGAAAAAGAACCAAAGCCTGAAGATGTTGCTCAAGCATTACACTTGCAACCATCTGACATCAAGGGGCATTGGGAAACCAGAAGTGGTGTCAAGGGTTTCTTGGCGAAATTTCTATTTGAGAAGGCACAAGACTGCTGGAATTCTCTTGACCTATAGCCTTTGAAGAGATTGTGGCACTCCTTATCTATGGGTTGGTCTTGTTCCCGAACCCTGATCAGCTTATAGATGTAAATGCTGTCAAGATTTTCATATTCAGGAATCTTATACCTACATTACTTGGGGACATCCTACACTCATTTTACACACGAACAATGAGGAAAAAAGGTGTTCTCATGTGCTGTACTCCTCCCCTAGCAAGGTAGTTTATTTCTCACCTTCCACAGTCAGTTTTGAAGAATGAGCAGGGTTTAAGGTGGTCACAATGATTGATGACCCTCACACATTCTGATGTACATTGGTGTTCTCGGTCCAGAGAAAATGTCATCATCATTGATCGTTGTGGGAAATTCCCTAATGTCCCACTACTTGGCATTAGGGGAGGCATTACCTACAACCCCTGTCTAGCTTTGAGACAATTTGGATATGCTCGGAGGGATGTCCCTCATGACATGCTGATTCCTGACCTAGTTTTTGACTTCGACAACGATGCGCAAGGACTTCGACAAAGGTTCATCAGAGCTTGGAGGATGCCCAACAAGGTGGATAGTAAGACACTGGGTCACAAAAATTCCATCCCCCTTGAGCCTTACCTCAAGTGGGTACGAACCCGCGCCCAGAATCTTATGATGCCATACCCTCACATTCTCCCCGTGATCAAAGAGCCTGTCATGGAAGGAGAGGTTTCATACACCATCCTACATCCAGACATGCCAACATCATTGGAAGAATTACAAAAGAGTTGGATCCAACTCAAAGAAGAACGAAATACTTTTGAAGCCAGCTTCTATGCCAGTGAGAAGAAGGTTTTAGAGCTTACCCGCCGACTTCATGAGGAGGAAACTCTCAACACATACATTGCACCAAAGAGGATGCGCAATGTCTTTTTACATTAAGGATTTTGTAATATTTTGCCCATGGGGAACTTATGTACTAACAATTTCTTCTTAATATGACGTGCGTTCCTTTTTGTTTGCAACAAATTTGAATTTCTGAATCCTTGAATGCATTACATGAATAACATACCATTCATCATATGCATAAACAGGTCTTCACACCAAGTTTCCTTATCTTTCTGCTGTTTATTTCAGCAAGATGGATTTGGAGCAGACGGTCAAAGATCTGCAGGCACAAAATTCACAATTCCAGCAACTCCTCATGACCTTAGAAAAGGGTCAAGAGGACCTCAAAGCTCTGTTGGAGAAGAATAAAGAGAAAAAGAAGAAGAGGCCTGGAGTAGCCACTTTTGGAAGAAGGTTTGAGAGCAATGCTAGGAAGGTTCTTGAGTTCCCCTCAACGTCTGATGAAGGGGCTGGTAAAGGGAAATGGGCTGCTGTACCGTCTGAATCTGAAGTTGAAGAGGAGGAAGAGGAAGAAGATGAAGACTACTCCGAACAACAATATCCTTCAGCGGATGATAAATATAAGAATCTTGAGAATAGATTGGCAGCCATGGAGTTGCAGAGGGTCCCTGGTTTGGATTTTGAAGAACTAGGGCTGATAGCTGGGATTGTTATCCCTCCCAAGTTCAAGGTGCCAACACTTGCCAAGTATGACGGTGTGTCATGTCCAAAGATGCACCTGAGATCGTATGTCAGAAAGATCCAACCCCACTCGTCTGATAAAGACCTTTGGGTACACTTTTTTCAAGACAGTTTGTCTGGCACGCAACTAGATTGGTTCTATCAACTCGAGAGATTAGAGGTTCACAATTGGGAAGACTTAGCTGCTTCTTTTTATCGTAAATATCAATACAACTCTGATTTGGCGCCCACTCGTACTCAGCTACAAAGTATGGGAATGGCTTCCAATGAAGGGTTTAAAGAGTATGCCCAAAAGTGGCGTGATCTGGCTGGAAGGGTGCAGCCACCTTTGTCAGATAGGGAGTTAGTTGACATGTTTCTAGGGACCCTGTCTGGCCCTTTCTTCAACCATCTAATCGGGAGTTCTTCCACGGGATTTATTGAACTAATTTTGACGGGCGAAAGGGTCGAGGCCGGTATTAAAAGTGGAAAGATTCAGAAGGATACCTCTGCATCCACTGCTGTTAAGAAAGCCTTCCCGGCTAAGAAGGAAGCCTCTGATGTGTATTCACAGAAGGGTCAGGGAAGAACCGAGCGCCGGCCAACTGTAGGGGCTGTGATGATTCAAAACTCTTCAAATGATCAACCTCGTAACAATCAGTCGAGACCTAATCAACAATGGGTAGAAAGGCCACAACGACAGTTCACCCGAATCAACATGACGCTCGCTTAATTACTCCCTCATTTGTTGAAGCTGAATCTTACCAGTTTGAAGGAAGCGCCAAAGAACCCTAACACCTCCTCTCCATACTACCACTCCAATGCCAAATGTGCTTACCATTCTGACAGTGTTGGGCACAATACCAATAATTGTTGGGCGCTTAAGAATAAAATCCAGGACCTGATTGATGCCAAGGAAGTAGAATTTAATGCTCCTGAGAAGCCCAATGTTATATCTGCTCCGATGCCCAAGCACAGTCATAATGTTCATGCCGTTTTGGAGGACCTTCATGTTACTGATGTTGTTGATCTTCTGACTCTGTTATTAGTGATTAAAGAGAAGTTGATGAGAGCCGGGATATTCCCAGGCTGTGGGAAGGACTGTTATTTTTGTTTGAACATACGAGCTGACTGCCCAATGTTGAAATCAGGTGTCCAACGCCTGATGGATACCCAAGAGATACTTTTCCAGAAAACCCCTATTGATACCTTCACTACTCCTGCTACTTTTTCTACTTCAACCAACAATATTGCAATCATAACCATTTCCGACAATCCTCCCAAGGCTTGCAAAAGGCCTGTCAGGATTACGCCTAACTCTAAATGTGTACCATTAAAGATCACCATGCCGGGACCTGTCTCGTACCAATCAAGCAAAATGATACCATGAAACTATGGAGGAGAAATCTTCTATCATGGTATCAAACAAATCGAAGCAGTCCAAGAGAATTCTGAAGAAGAAAACCCTGATATAGGGAACATTGCGGGTACAAGCAAGATAACCTGCAGCGGCCGGATTTTTTCTCCGGAGATTGCTCCCCCTCGAGCAGTTTTCGGACCCTCGAAAGCTTCCGTACCTGTTAGGCCATCTGTGCAAGACCCAATGATTGAAGAATTGGATACTCCTGAAGTAAGACCATCTACTGATACTACCAATAAGGATAAGGGGATACTAGAAGTGCCTGTCAGGACGAAGGCTTATGCTGTGGTTATCCCTGAAACCACTCAGAAAGAAATGGATGAAATCTTGAAAATAATCAGAAAGAGTGACTACGACGTCGTGGAACAGCTAGGGTAGACCCCTTCTAAAATTTCAATGTTGGCTCTTCTACTCTGCTCTGAGGCCCATGCTAAGGCCCTGATCAAATTTTTGAAGGCGGCACACGTACCCCAAGAGACTTCGGCTGACCAGTTTCAGGAGTGTGTGGCCAGTCTTACTGCTGATAATGACCTGGGTTTTTCCGATGCTGACTTGACTCCCAAAGGAAGGAAACACAACGACGCACTACATGTCTCAGTTGAATGCAAGGGAACGCCCCTCACCCATGTCTTAGTTGATACTGGTTCTTCCTTGAATGTGCTGCCGAAGAAAGCCTTAGACCGTTTGGATTGCGAAGGATTGACCCTTAAACCTAGTAACATCGTTGTTAGGGCCTTTGATGGGTCCAAAAGAATGGTTCATAGAGAGGTTGATATTCCTATCAAAGTAGGCACAAAAGTTTTTAACTCTACCTTTTACGTGATGGACATTCGTCCGTCATATTCGTGTTTGTTAGGAAGACCGTGAATCCATTATGTCGGGGCAGTTACCTCCTCTTTGCACCAAATGCTGAAATATCCTGTTAAGGGTAAGATTATAACAGTTCACGGCGAGGAAGAGTACATGATAAGTCATCTCAATTCCTTCCGCTATGTGGAGTTGGATGGCGAGTTCATCGAAACGCCTTTCCAACATTTTGAGGAAGTTTCTCCTAAGGTAGCAGTTGCGAAGACAATGGTTGAGGTGCTTGTCGTTTCCAAGCTTGTATCTAGGATGGCATCTCTCAAGGACGCAGAGGTTGCAATTAAAGAAGGGAAGAGTACAGTATGGGGACAATTGCCTGACATTCCCCATAAGATGGACAAGTTTGGGTTAGGGTTCACTGCTGCAGGACAAAAGGATATGCGTCGCTCCAAGGCTGGAGGACCACTCGTCAAGATCTCTCACCATGGAATCAATGCTGTAGAAGATGAATATGAAGAGGGCCACTTTGAAGATTGGATCTTTCCGACTGTCGAAGGGGGTTTAAGCATTTGGGAAGTAAAGGATTTTATTCACATCACCTTTATCAACCAGTAATTTTATCTTTGAACAATTTCCCATTTATGGTCTGTAATAACTAAAACAATTCGCACACTATTTTCACCTCATGCCTTGCCCGGGGCATGTAGGTCCATTTGTAAGGGCTTGATCTTCTTCATTATCATATGCCATGTTTTAATGAATCATTGGACGTTTTTCATCTATAAACTGTTGTGTTCATTTTCTTTACTTTTGCATTTTTTTTGTTTAAGGATGGCTATCCCTTACACACACCCACGCTTACAAATGCAGGTACCCATCCACTCCGGATTCCATGGGTGACTATTCTGCTTTAGCCTTCGATAACTCTGAAGATTTGGTCAATCATTATGAGTACGAAGTTGACGAAGATTGTGAAGTGCCGGGAGAGTTAGCCCGACTTTTGCAACAAGAAGAGAGGGCTATTCTGCCTCATGAAGAGTTGCTAGAAACCATCAACTTGGGGACAGAAGAAGACAGGAAAGAAGTAAAAGTGGGTGCCAACCTGGAACCAAGTGTCAAAGAGCGCTTAGTGCAGTTGTTGAATGAATATGTTGAAATCTTCGCCTGGTCTTATGAAGACATGCCGGGACTAGACACAGATATCGCGGTCCACCGTCTCCCTACAAGAGAAAACCGTCCACCGATCAAGCAAAAGGTTCGCCGAATGAGGCCTGACATGTCTGAGAAGATCAAAGCTGAGGTAATGAAGCAATTCAACACTGGCTTTCTGGCTATTACTTCCTATCCACAATGGGTTGCTAACATTGTGCCCGTGCCTAAGAAGGACGGCAAAGTCAGAATGTGTGTGGACTATCGAGATTTAAATAGGGCTAGCCCTAAAGACGATTTTCCACTGCCACATATCGACATCTTGGTTGACAACACAACTCAACACAAGGTATTTTCCTTCATGGGTGGATTCTAGGGATACAACCAGATCAAAATGGCCCCCGAGGACATGGAGAAAACTACTTTTGTCACGCAATGGGGTACCTTCTGCTACAAAGTGATGCCATTCGGACTGAAGAATGCAGGGGCAACCTATCAACGTGCCATGGTAGCTTTGTTTCATGATATGATACATCATGAGATCGAATTTTACATAGACGACATGATAGCTCGATCACAGACAGAAGAAGAACACCTTGGTCATTTGCAAAAGCTGTTTGCCAGGTTGAAGGAGTATAAGCTCAGACTGAACCCAAGCAAGTGTACTTTTGGAGTCAGGTCTGGTAAACTTTTGGGATTTATTGTCAGCAACAAAGGCATTGAGGTTGATCCAGCTAAAGTAAAGGCTATACAAGAAATGCCTGCTCCCCGTACTGAAAAGGAGGTTAGAGGATTCTTGGGACGCTTAAACTATATCGCCAGGTTCATCTCTCATCTGACATCTACCTGTGAGCCAATCTTCAAGCTGTTAAAGAAAGATCAGGTGTTTGAATGGAACAACGATTGTCAAGTTGCTTTTGATAAGATCAAGGAGTATTTACTAGAACCTCTTATTTTGATGCCACCCGTCGAAGGAAGGCCGTTAATCATGTATCTGACTTTTTTGGATAACTCAATGGGGTGTGTGCTGGGCCAACATGACGAGTCTGGCCGAAAAGAGAATGTCATTTATTGCCTTAGCAAAAAGTTTACCGACTGTTAGACTCGCTACTCACTGCTCGAGAAAACTTGCTGCGCTTTGGTATGGGCTGCTCCCCGGCTAAGGCTGTATATGTTGACTCACACCACTTTGCTGATTTCCAAAATGGATCTGATCAAGTATATCTTCGAGAAGCCTACTTTATCTGGAAGAATCGCTAGATGGCAAATGATCCTGACTGAGTATGATATCCAATATACTACCCAAAAAGCTATAAAAAGGAGTGTACTAGCTGACCATCTAGCTCATCAAGCCGTCGAAGATTACCAATCTATGAGATTCGACTTCCCTGACGAGGACATCATGACATTGGACAACATTGAAGGTAACGGACCGTGTGACGGACCTGAACAAGGATCCCGATGGACCCTGTACTTTGATGGTGCTTCAAATGCACTTGGCAACGGTATCGGTGCGGTACTCATTTCTCCGGAAGGTTGTCATACACCCTTCACTGTCCGACTTTGCTTCAGCTGTACCAACAACATGGCTGAATATGAAGCTTGCATCTTTGGTCTCAAGGCTGCTATAGACTTGGGAATCAAATCTTTGGTCGTATTTGGGGACTCGGCTTTGGTTATCAGTCAAGTCAAAGGAGAGTGGGACACCAAACATCCTAATCTTATCCAATATAAAGAACATGTCTTAACATTGTTGCCTCATTTCGAGCAGATTACCTTCGAGCATTTCCCGCGAGAAGAAAATCAGCTAGCAGATTCCCTGGCTACAATGTCTTCCATGTTTAAGCTCAACTGGGATAACGAGGCTCCCCAAATTACCATCGAGCGAATGGACGAACCTGCACACTGTCATGAGATTAATACTGAAGAGGTAGTGGAACCACCTTGGTTTCATGAAATCAAAAGGTATCTCCAGACTAGAGAATATCCTGAAGGAGCTTCAATCAATGATAAAAAGTTCTTAAGGAGATTTGCTGCCAAGTTCTTCCTAAGCAATGGCATCCTTTATAAGCGCAACCATGATTGTGTTCTACTTCGTTGTGTGGACAAGGTTGAAGCAGAGTTGATCATGACCGAGATACATAGTGGCATATTTGGCATCCACTTAAGCGGACATACGATGGCTAAGAAGATTCTAAGGGCAGGCTACTACTGGTCTACCATGGAAGCTGATTGACATCAACATTCCCGTACTTGCCACAAATGCTAAGTCTACGCCGACAAGGTACATATTCCTCCTGTTCCTCTCAATGTTCGGACAGCTCCTTGGCCATTCGCGATGTGGGGCATTGACATGATTGGAGAGATCAAGCCTACAACATCCAATGGACATTGCTTCATCTTGGTCGCTATTGATTATTTCACCAAGTGGGTCGAAGCAGCCTCCTATGCCTCTGTTACAAAGAATGTTGTCACCCGCTTCATTAAGCAGAACCTCATATGCCGGTATGGTATCCCTGACAGGATCATCACGGACAATAGTATGAATTTGAACAACACCATAATCACCGCTCTATGCGAACAATTCAAGATTTATCATCACAATTCATCTCCCTATCGGCCGAAGATGAACGGTGTTGTTGAAGCCGCAAACAAAAATATCAAGAAGATCATTCAAAAGATGACAGTCACCTACAAGGACTGGCATGAGATGTTACCGTTTGCTCTGCATGGATATCGTACCACGACACGTACTTCAACAGGGGCAACCCCATTTTCTTTGGTGTATGGCATGGAAGCTGTTCTACCCATGGAAGTTCAGATTCCTTCCTTAAGGATTATGAAGGATGCTGGTTTGAGTGAAGACGATTGGATTCAGACCCGGCTTGATCAACTTAATTTGATCGACTAGAAAAGACTTACTACGGTTTGTCATGGTCAGACGTATCAGAAACGGATGATCAAGGCTTTTAACAAGAAAGTCAAGCGTCAGGTATATCAAGTCGGAGATCTTGTAATCAAGCGGATCATCTTACCGCAAAGTGATCCCAGGGGCAAGTGGACTCCCACTTACGAAGGATCATTTGTGATCAAGAGCATCTTTTCTGGTGGGGTAATGATTCTGACCACCATGGACGGTAACGATTTTCCGCACCCTGCAAATGCAAACATAGTCAAAAGATACTATGCATAAAACGACTCGGCAAGTTGAAAACTCGAAAGGGCGACTTGGGAAAAAAAGGGCATCCTGGTGAATCAAAAACCTGAAAGGGCGGTTCAGGCAAAAATTAGGGATAAAACAAAAAAATCTATACACCCGGCAAGTTGAAAACCCGAAAGGGCGACTTGGGCAAAAAAGGGTTTCCCGGTGGATCAAAAACCCGAAAGGGCGGTCCAGGAAAAAGTTAGGGAATTAAAGCTTATGACTGTGTCTCGTCGGATCACTTTAAGAACAATCTCTTCACCAACAAGCTCCAAGTTTCTGATCAATCCAGTCATCGGCGGACCAAGCAGCGAATGGACAAGATATTCAGAGTTGTGAAGGCTATAGCAGAATGGGAATCCCATGGAATTGTTACACATAGCCATCTTTCTTTTGTATAAATTTTTTCAATTTTTACGACAACATTCTCTTACTAGGATGTCTGTCTCCTTTGTACAAAGATACTCACCAAAGTTAATACAAAGATGCTTCAAAGTGCAAAAATTTGCTTGCCTTTCTTTTCTTTTTACACTTATGTTTTATTTGAAAACGTCCACTGTTTTGTTAAATAGGGATATGCATTTGAATATAATCACTGCTTACAAATAAAACGAAATTGAAAAAGGATAATTACTGATAGGTTGAAGGTGTAGGAAGATATCTTTGTGCCATTTCAGAAGAAATCCCCTACGATACATCATTCAGATCCTCAACAAAGCTAAAATTTGGAGTATATTTCCCCAACGGAGTTAAGCTTCAAGATCCTCAGCGGAGCCAGTGCATTCTAAAACTTGATTCCCCAGCTGAGTTAAGTTTCAAAATTCCCATCAGAGTTAAGCTTCAAGATCCCCAGTGGAGCCCGAAAACCCTGAAAATCCTATCCCCAACGGAGCCAGAATAGTGAACATTTCCCCCACAGAGTTATCCCCTAGGAAGATCGAAGATTCTCGGTATCATTTCTCCAAGCAGAAGCCTCCTAGTTTTTAACTCCCCAGTAGAGATTTTAAGAGTTTTCCCTATGTCCCAGGAAAGTCATGAAAGATTCTCATTCCCTGCAGAAGTTGTCAAAGGCCTTGTTAATCCCCACAAATTGCCGAGGATTTTCAATCTCCAGCAGTGGTCCGAGGATTTCTCATTCTCAACAATCAAATATCTTTAATCCCAAAGCAGTCAGCAAGGATTTCTCATCTTCAACAATCAAATATTTTTGGAATCCCCAACATCAGTCAAGGATTTACTTTCCCCGACAGAAATCAAAGATTTCATTATCTCCAGTTGTCAAGGATTTATTTTCCTCAGCAAGACAGCTATTCAGCTTACATGCGCCCCCGTTACATTCATATATCATAAACATGGATGAAATACAGTTCATTGCATCATACATATCATACAACATAACTTTGTGTTTTAGCTAACATTTTACCCTTTTCAGGATAAGATTAAAAGGCTATTATTAACAATTATTTAGATACAGTATGGATACACCCCAGACACGGCAGTCATTCTATTACTCATTCACAATTTCAAGTCAAAATGCAGTACAGATACACCCCAGACACGGCGGTCATTCTACTACTCATTCAGACTTCAGCAATCCGATACAGACTAGATACGCTCCAGACACGACAACCATTCTATCTCTCATTCAGATTCAACTATCAACCAAAAGTTCAGATACGCTCCAGACACGGATGCCATTCTGGCCCTTACACCAACAGTTTGATTCTCCCCAGTGCAATCGCCACGGAAGTCATTCTGTCACTTATTCAGATCCCAGTGACAGTCTTAGATACACTCCAGACACGAAAGTCATTTTGCTACTCATACATATCTCAACTTCAGATACAGTCCAGATACGCTCCAGACACGGTTGCCATTCTGTCACTCATTTGGTAGTTATCCCCAACCCAGAGATGCTTCATACACAGATGTTTCTCTGTCGCCCATTTAGAATTCAGATACAATACAGATACACTCCAGACATGGCAGTCATTCTGATATTCATTCAAAGTTCAAATACAGTTACAGCTCAGATACGCTCCATACACGGACACCATTCTTTCTCTCATACATACTCAGTCTCCAGATACATTTCAAATGCATTCCAAACACGAATACCATTTTAATGCTCATTCTTCTGACCTACCACATTGCAATTCAACAAAACATTCTTAGATGGCATCTTTAATCCCATCTCCAGCAAGATTATACCATCTCTAAATGGCATCTTTAAGCCCATTTCCTCAACTTTATTTTAACGAGTGCAAATTTACGGGCACTCTAGTGTCCAATCCTCTTTTACCTTCGAGTCACGAAAGGCAAACTTGCCAATCTAACTCTTCAGGTTCAAGAAGATTGAACAGGGGAAACTGTTGTACCCCAAAATTTGCCCTCTCATTTCATCAACATTTCTCATCACAAGACTTTTGGAACTCAAGATTAAGTTAGGGTTTGCTCTGCTCAAGACACTTCATTGCATTGTTGACCTAAATTAGGGTTTGAGTTTGCACAGTGATGTTTTGACCCACAATGCCCAAAGTTACTTTCATACTTCATGTTGGACTCACAAGTTTGTCCATACCAAGTTTCAAGCCTTGATTCAAATTTTTGCCCAGTCAATTGGATAGTTGACCTAAAAATTAGCTGTATTGGGGAAAAAGTCAACTGTGGCCAATTGACAGTCAAACCTCATGAAATTTGATTCACATCAACATTATGAACTCATATGAACCATTTGATCAAGTTTGGATCACAATTCCATAATAAATTTGATCAGATCACCAAAAGGGCAAAATGGTCATTTTTAGGGTTTTGATTGTACCAAGGTAATTTTTGACTGTTTGACCTAGCCAATGGAAAATCAAGCTCAACCATGGACTCAAGGAATCAATGACATTGTATTGACCCATTCAAAAAGTTCAAAAGATCTCAAATGCATAGGATTGACAGATGAATTTTTCAGTCAACTGATCAAAATTTGATTGTATACTGAAAAGTCAAACTTTGACTTTTTGGTCAAAATCAAGTTCCAAGGGTCATTTTTTATCAAGACATGTCAAATTATGAAACTTGTTCATCAAGAAACCCAAAAATGCAAATTAGGGTTTAAAATGGAAAAATTTCATAACTTCGAAATTTTCTAAGTTATAAAATTTTCTTATTTTTTCCTAACTTTGTCCCATTTTTTCACCAAGATGAAAATGGATTCAAACAAAACTTACAATATGAAAGTTGTAGTCCATCACAAAGTCTACAACTTTTATTCACAAAGTTTTCTCAAAAGAAGTTTGGATCTCAAGTTATGATTTTTGGAACAAGGGTATCTAAAATTTTTAACTTAGAGAAATTTTGCCCTAGTTTAGGCAGGATTTTGACCCATCTTCTTGGCCATTTTTCACATAGTTCCAATTAGAGATTCAAGTTGCATTTCAAATATGGATTATAGTACATGTTGAAAGATTTCCAAATTATCCAAGAACTCCTCAAACACCTTTGTGGTTTGGGAGAATCGAATGCTTGAAGTTGGCAAAAACTCACTTTGATCCATGGCCAATACATGTTCATACCAAGTTGCAAATCTAACCAAGATAGCTTTGTACACAATTACATGCCTCAAAACCAGTTTGTATTCCATAATTTAATGCAAACCCATTGAGCTAATGCATTGTCTTGGTCATTACGGTATTGTACACAAGTTTAATTCCTAAATGGTAAAAGGCATAGTTCCATTTTTGAAAAGTTATACTTTATGTCAAACCAATATCTTTGAAACATGAGGCCATATCTCTGAGGCAAGATCAAATCCACAAATTGCAAGTATCAAGGTAAAAGTATGCAGCTTACAAGATAGAGTGTACAGACCTGCATTGAGGAGTTACACATTCTTGCTTCACAAAGAAGAAATTGGTCCAAATCTTGAAAACTTGAAAACCAGCCATAGTCAGCTTACACAAACATTACAAACACATTTCACACAACCCTTTGAGTCATAAACATGAGCTCTTCACCACTCAAACTTCCTTGTACACAAAATCACCATTTTTCTGCAAAACAGGGCAAGCCCTGCAGAACCACCTCCATCTCCACTTTCCCTCGTGCGTTTTGCCTCAAACTTGTTCCAATACCTTCCATTCAACTCACCTAAACTATTCCAGACCTCCATTGCCAACTGTAACTCCATTAACACACATTGCCATTTTTGTTTGGAAGCTTTGCAGGTTGAGTTTTGTAGCACGATTCAGGCTACTTCAAAACAAGCCAAGCATTGGGAAAGCTTCAGTGGACATCAGGCAAGCTCAAAAGAATCTCAAGCACCTTTGGAAGTTGCTGCATTGTCCAACTCGAGCTCAACTGAAACAGGTATTTCATGAACTTCTATCTCTCTATTTAGGAATAGTTAGACTTAGGTTTGTGAATGAAAGATGTTGTATTCATAGCCCTGAAACCATACATGTGCTTAGTTTTCATTTATATTAATCGTGCTAGGAGAATTTTGTTCATGAACTTTCTGAAAAAACTAGGTTAAGAATTAGGGCCAGAGAAATTCTCTCTGGTCTTTGAGAGTTAGCTTAAGTTTTTTATATGGTTAGATTCGTTGTTTGATGCTCTACAAGTTTCATGTTATGAGTTTTGTCAAAAAAAGCAAGGAATCAAGAGATACAGGTTTGGCTGAGCTAGGCGCGCGTTTGTGTTGACAGAAGAAGAAGAAGAAGTAGCTGGGCTGGGCCTGGCTACTTCCTGCTTTTCACACCCTTTTTTTTATTTTCACACCCCCTGGCCCATTTCTTGTATATTTATCATTTTTCATTTTTTTATTTTATTTCTGACCTTGATATTTTATTTTCTAACATGAAAAATACTTAAAAAATATTTTCATAATTTTTTATATTTATTTGATATTTATTTTAATTATTTTCATCATTTAAATACATTAAATACTTTACATTCATTTTGTTTAAATTTAAGAACAATTTAAAAAACACTTTTATTTTTATTTATTATTTTTATATACATTTGAAAATATTTTATTGAAATATATACATTTTTGTAAATAATTTATTTTATTTTTATACACACTTAATATATTTAATACATATATATACATATATAATATATTTTATTAAATAATTAGAACAAAAAACACAAAAATAATACATTTTTATTTTTATTAATATTTTATACTAAAAATACCTTTTTTTCAATATAATTTTATTTTTTGTACAAATTGATGCATTATTGTATGTAAATAATAAATAATACTATTTATTTAAGAAATTAGGGTTTTTGCCCTAAAAGACAAAAATAATTGAAATTGACTTTTTTATTTATTTACATCTCACATTAAAAATACTTTTTACATACATAAAAACTTTTTTGCATAATACATTTTATTTGATAATTATTTATTGTATTTATTTAAATATTGCACATTTATTTGTTATGCCTTATACATTCAATTTTGTTGTAATAATTTAGAATTTAATTTCTTGCAAAATAATCCCCAATTCAAATTTGTACCCCCTTCTCTATATCATGTTGTAATAGTGTAGAATTTAAATTCTCGCACCTTTAAGATTTCAATTATGCCATGATTAGACCTAGGGTTTGTATGCAAAATCAAATCAACAATTAGCTTGACCTAATCAAAAGACAAAAATGTATGAAAAACAAACACAATGCACACTTGCACCCCTAGGGTTACAATCCACTTGTTGCCTTCAAAAATGGACCATGGTATGCATGTCAAGTACTTTGGCAAAACAAAAACAAAACAAAAGATCATAGTCCCTCGATGACGCTATCTGAGTTGCCTAAACAAAAAGATCAAGTCACTTAAGAAAATTGCCAAAAATACTTGACACCATTGCTATCATGGTCTATACGATGACCCGCGCCTGTCCCGTTTAACATCCTAACACAAGGTTGTTCACCAAATACAATGGTGAAACAACACTGTTAAAAGGGTTAAAAACATAAGAAAGATCTTTGAGTAAAATAAGGTAGACAACTCTTAGTTACTTGATCAAAGCTTGCAAAAACATCCTTGCTATCTTCAAAACACACTTCACGACACAATTTCAAAACCCTACTTTCAAACATTGAAAACTTTTCAAAAGACAAAAACATCTTTGTATACATTCAAACAAGAATCATTACAAAGGTTTCCACAACGATGGCCTCTTTTCAAAACATCTTTCAAAACCACACACAAAGCACCATTTCAAACAATTGAAGAGTACCATTTCAAACAATTGAAAAGCAAAGCAAGTAATCTAAGCAAGTAACTAAGAGCCCATGGATAACCATGGGTGAAAAGGGTGCTTGCACCTTCCCTTTTCATAATCTACTCCCCGAACCCAAGAAAACATCTCAAAGGTCTTTCCTGTGCTTTTTGAACTTTCCTTAGGATAAAATAAAAAGTCGGTGGCGACTCTTGCTAAACCAAAACATTTGCGAAAACAAACGCAAAATTCCAAGTCAGTTTTCCCACCGTATCACAATGTGCCTCTAATACTTGACCACCAGATCTGGCCACCTGGCCATCTGGCATGCTGAGGAGTGAGGGAGTATGATGGTCATCCTGTTGGCGTGTGCATTAGATTGCCTGAAAAATAACAAGAAAATGAAAATTGCTGGAGGCAGGGATCGAACCCCTGACATCCAGCCTTGGGATGCCTTAAGCGTTGAGGTGTCTACCACCGGGCTGCGTTGTTGTTTTTGTTATAATAATACAATGCAATTATAATATAAAGAAAAAGGAATTTAATGGACAAAACAAAAAAAAGGCGCGCTTCATTTGGACAGGCCAATGGATGGGCGACAGCTCATCGTCCCTGTCCCTGAACTGTTGCTAAAAGCACAAGCACCTATACCAACGGACAAAGGTTCGTCTACAAGCTTGTCTACCTTTAAAACCTTGTACCGACCATGAAAATGGATTCTAAGACCAGGGTTGAGTTTGTCTCACCCTCTTGGATGCAACCATGCCCATATCTGGGACCAATTATTCCTGAAACAAGAAACCCCAAAAACAAGAACAAAACCCTAGCAATGGAAGATCTCGATATAGGTCAGATAAATGAAATTGGATATTACAAAAAGTTTGCAAATGATGTGTGGATTAAGAATATGTAATTATTTCATGTTAACAATGCTTAAATTTGAAAATACGAAATCAAGAATATAGCGAATTCGTGGGTGACTTACAGAGCTTTGGGAAGCTTGAAAACGCGTGGTCTTGGTTGCTTTCGCTCGTGGAGATGGCCAGGAAGAGATTGAGACCAATATCAAGCCTTGAAACTGCCTCTAGGGTTGATTTCGAAGTCACACTTTTTCTTGATTTTTGCCAATTCTCTTCTGCCTCTAGAACTGATCTCCAACCCTGATTTCTGTATGCATCGCTTCCTTATGTAATGCACCATGCATTAGGTTTGAATTTGCTGTCCAAGTCTCTCTCCATCAATGACTTTGAATTTGATTTGATTCTTCTTTCAAAGCTTTCCAAAATTGGCTTGATTTCAATCTTTTTTGCACACAATTGATTTGATACGAGTTTGATGATGGCAAGCTGTATAATGGAGCTTGAAATCAGCACAAAATCTTTGTTATCAATGCCTTTGGATTTTTATTTGATTTATTTTGATTTAAATCAAATTAATTCAAATAAAATCAAAATAATTAATAAAAAAATGATATGGACACATGGCCAAGGCTGGAGCATGTGGGATACAATGCAAACTCAAAACAAGTGAAAAAGAATGGGCCCATTTGCAAAATTTAAAGTTTTGAGGATAGTTGACTTTTGACAATTTTGCAAAAAAGTCCAACTTCAACAATGCATATCTTCCTCAATTTTGACTCTTTGGAGGTGTTCTTTGACTTTTTAGAAAGCTTGAGATGTCCTATACTCAATCCTTTTGGTCTCATATCATTTTGATATTCCATTCTCAAGTTAGAAGTTTTGACAAAAAAGGTGTTTTTGTTGACTTTCAAAAATGACCTATAATGTCAAAATTCATAACTTCTTGTGAGTGCATATTTTGATCTTGGGGTATGAAGATGGATTGTAGGTAATTGAATCCTATTCAAAATGAGCTTTGGATGGGTCATTTCTCATAAAGTATGAGAAAGTTATGCTTTGTCAAAGTTGAGTTGACTTTTCCTACACAGTCGATTTTTGGACCTTTTGAGCAATTGAATGAGCAAAATTCCTCTGCAAGGCTTGAAACTTGACATGGATGTTCTTGAGAACATATTAGGACATTGTTGAGCACTTGGGGTCACTTGGACTCAAGGATCTTGATGCAACACAAAACCCTAATTTGGGGTAGACTGCCTTAGGAGAGAGCTTGTCTGACCAACTCTTGAGCAACCTTAAGCAACTTGGAGATCTTTCTTGCAATGTTTTGAGAAATATGGGAGGGAAAATTTTGGGGTACAACAGAAGGTATTATCCCCCTTTTCATCCATAGTTATCTATGGGCTCTTAGTTACTTTCTAGATCACTTGCTTTTGTTTGAAAATATGTTTGCTCGAAAATGTGTTTAGTGATGTGAGTTTGAAAGTATTTTTGAAAGCTCCTTTGTTTAGGCAAACTTTGTAATGATTCTTGTCTCTATAAGAATGTATACAAAGTGTTAGACTTTTGAAAATATTTCATGTTTTTGAAAGTGTTTGGTGTTGAAAGTGTTTGATGTTTTGAAAATGAGCAAGGATGTTTGTATGAAAGTGAGCAAGCAACTAAGAAAGTTTCTACCTACTCAAAGTCTTTTGTTAATTTCCTCCTTTCCTTTGATATTGCTATCTTACCATTGATTGGTAAGAAGCCTTATCTTTGGATGTAATGGGATGGACGTGGGTCATCATATAGTCATGATAACAATGTTGTGAAATATCTTAGCATTTCTCTTGGAGGGACTAAGATCATTTTGAAAGGCAACATTGATAGCGTCATCGAGGGACTATGATCTTATATTTTTGATTGTTTTTGCTAAGATATCCCACATGCATAACATGGCCATTTTTGTAAGGTAACAAAGTGGGGTTATCCTAAGGGTGCATGTGTGAATAGTGTGTTTGATTTGCACGCATTTAATCTTGGATTAGGGTTTAATACTTGTTGATTTTAGTCTTGCCATACAAACCCTAATTACTAACATTTATACTAAAGCGATAAATTGTGGAAAGTAAAATTACTACGCTATTACATCATTAGGGGAGGGGGTATACAAATTTACAAATGGGGATTTACAAGAAAATTAAACCTAATTATCTATTACAACCATATTGAATAATATACAAGAATTGAATAAATAATGTACAAGGATATAAATGGAAAAGAAATGATTTTTGTTCTTTTTGTTAAGGGTTTTAACCTAATTAAAGAAAAAGATTAATTAAAAAATTAAACAAAATTAAACCTAAACTAATTAATAAAGAAATTAAGTTAAAAATGTTTTTTTAGGGTTTTTTGATGAAAAGGTTTAATAATAATAATGCGAAAATTAATTAATTAAAAAGAAACCTAAGTTCTAAATTAATTTTAAAAGAAAGAAAATAAAATAATAACTAAACCTAAATCTAAATGTTAATTACTTAAGAAAAAGAAATAAATTTATTAAGAAAATGTTTTTGTTCTATAAAGCAAATAAAATAAATAAGTGTAAAAATAATAAATAAAATATTTTTTTGGATTTTTTATTAATAAAATAAAAAATAATATTAATAATAATAGTAATAAAATAATAAAATAAAATTGAAATAAAATAAAATAGGAAAAATAAAATAAAAGTAAATGACATAATAAAAAGAAATTGGGCCAGGAGTGTGAAAGCAAGCAGGGGGTTAGAAGCTAGCAAAAAAGACAAAGCCCAATGGTTTGGGGCCCATGCACTATTGTGTGACAAAAAAAAAAGAGAGAAAATGTGAGAAAAATACACAAAAGGTAGCACTGGGTGTTGAACCCCTGACCTCACATACATATGCGCGCTACCTTTGTCACTGGGATGGTTGTACATCCTTTAACATTGGTGAAATAATAAACATATAACACAAATCAAGTCCTGAACGTAACTTCATCTTCAACCTCCAGCCTGAACATCTGTAACTTCACAATTTCTCAACAAAAATGAAATATGTAAACATGAAATTTGTTCCATTTTTCCTCATGAATCCAACCATGTAAATAACTAAAGCTATAAATCAAAGATGAATGATAATTTCTAAAAGTACCAAATTCTGACCTAATTATTTCAGCAAGTTCAAACTTAAAATTCTCACTACTCAAGCAATATAAATGAAATCTATGGACATATACAGTTTCAGGGCAATGATGTCTATATTTTATTTTTACAAATGCAAGCCTAACAATGCTTAAATGAGAAGATAGAAGTTCAAAGAATATACCTCAAAACTGGAAATTGTGAAATGCGAATGAGTTGCTTTCAGGGAGTTGTGATGATCAGGTTAGCTTCCTCAAGTTCCCTGGAAGCTAATGCAATGGTTAGCTTGAGCAATGGATGGCTGAAATGGCCTGGAGAAGTCAACTTGCAGAGCTCTGTTTTTGGTTATGTAGGATAATTGAAATGGAGTTAAAGTTATGAAACAAGGTCAGGGATGGGTTATATTTTATGTATAGGAGCTTTAGGAATGAATTTGAGGGAAAACACACGAGGGAAATGAGAGATACAAGTTCAAGGTCAAAACTGTGTATCAATGGAGTTTTTATGAAATTTCTGGCTTGAGGGAGTTTGGGAGTGTTTCAGGGTGCTTGAGCTCGTGTGTTAGCTTGCAAATAGGGTCTCTATTTATAAGCAACAAGTTCGGAAGCTTGTACTTGATCAGAATTCCAAATCACATGTTTAAGCTTAACATGTGATTTTTTGAGAAATCAAGTTTCAATGTCTTATGTACTTGCTAATGTAGAGTGGCTATGCTTTAAACAAACTTGTTTATGACTTTGTGGATGGAGTGTGATCAGAGGGAACAAGTTAGAGGCTCAGGAATTAACTTTATGCATAAAGCTTGCTTTTCAAGAATGGCATTCTTCACTTTCTTCCTAAAATGGCAATGTGAATTGGATAAAGCTTAAACCACTTGGATTATAGATCAAAAGCTTGTGCAATCTATTAATGATGGATACATACACAAGTTAGAAGGCCTGCAAAGCAAGATTATGCAGTCTAGCATTGGTTTGGTTCATGTGTTCTTCAAGAAATGACTTGTAATTCAAGTTTGAAAACCCTAACTTCTTGCCTTCGATTCTCCTTGCTCAAGTATGATCTTAATGAGTTCTTGGAAATTTTATAAAGCTTGTAACATCCTCTACAACCTATATGTTGGACATTTTTTAAGATTCATCTTGGAACTATGTGAAAAATTTCCATGAAGTTTGGTCAAAAAATCTGCCTAACTAGGGCAAAATTTCACTAAGTCTTTTTTAATTCATGAACATGTCTTCACAAAATCATAACTTGAAATCCATGAATTTATAGAACAGTTTGTGTTCTACAATGTTTTAGATCTCCTTTAGATCTAAAACTTTCATGTTGGAAGTTTCCTTTGAATCATCTTGCATCATGGTGGCAATTTGGCTCAAAGTTGTGAAAAAAATGTGAATTTCCAACACTTAGAAAAATTTCTAAGTTTAGAAATTTTGACTTTTCAAAATAAAATCTTGACCTTTTGATTTCTTGATGAAAAAGTTTCATATTTTGATATGTCTTGATGAATTGTGATCTTTGATACTTGATTTTCACCAAAAAGTCAAAGTTTGACTTTTCAGTGTACAGTTGACTGAAATTCATATGTCAATCAACTGATCTTGAGAAATGTTTTGAGCCATGCCCTTAGGTAAAAATGAAGCATTTGAATCCTTGATATCATGTCTCAAATCAATAAGTCATTTGTTAGGTCAAAAACCAGAAATTGCATCTTCTCAGTCAAAACCCTAATTTTGACCATTTTGCCCTTTTGATGATCTGATCAAATCTCCTGAGGAATTATGATCCAAACTTGATCAAATGACATATATGAGTTCATAATATTAACATGGACAAAAAATTACGAAGTTTGACTGTAAATTGACCATAATTGACTTTTCCCCCAATACAATTGATTTTAGGTCAATTGATCAATTGATTGAGAAAAATGTGATCCAAGACTTGAAACTTGATATGAGAAATCTTTAGGGTTAAAAATGATCCATGAAAGTCATATGGGGCATTAAAAGTCCATTTGTCCTTGTGCAAACTCAAACCCTAATTTGAGTCGTCAGTGCTTAAGGAGGTGTCTTAAGCTGATCAAACCTTGTGCAGTCTTGACTCAATGGAGATCTTGTGAGAGATTACTTGAGAAATGAGAGGGAAAATTTTGGGGTACAACAGCTTCCCCTGTTCAATCTTCTCAAACCTGAAGAGTTAGCTTGGCGGATCCGCCATTCGTGACTTGAAGGTGGAAGATGATTGAACACTAGAGTACCCAGAAATTTCCATTTGAAGATGTATTGGGAATGAGCTTATAGATGCCATTTAGAGGAATGACTGTAAATACTGGAAGAAGTATCAGCATAAATCTTTGGTCAATTTATACTAAAACTTGATGTTTTACCTGTGGGAAAGAAGGGTTAGTAAAATGCATATGTATGCATGATGTTCACAAGATATGGTATTATGCTAAATGCATTTTGTATGTA
The DNA here is from genome assembly GCA_948472305.1 of Vicia faba. Taxonomy (NCBI): domain Eukaryota; kingdom Viridiplantae; phylum Streptophyta; class Magnoliopsida; order Fabales; family Fabaceae; genus Vicia; species Vicia faba. The sequence continues at coordinate 1,231,031,347 of OX451736.1, read as the reverse complement.
TACACTATTATGTATGAATGTGGGATGCATGTTTGTTCGGGAAAATAAATCCCTGACTATTGCTGAGGATTTTCAGGAAACTGAATCCATGATTGCTGTGGAGGATGAAGGATATACATATCTTCAAACTTGGTTGAAATAATGCTTTCGTTGGGGGAATATCTCTTGAATGTTAGCTGTTTATCTGGTCGGATCCAGGCTTCAAAACTTGCTGAGGATGAGGAAGTCAACTGTTATCTGCTCGGATCTAGGCTTCACGGTAACTTACTAGGGAAGAATAAATTAACTGTTATCTGGTCAGATTCCAGGCTTCGTAGAAAAATTCTTGAAATTGAACTGTTATCTGGTTGGATCCAGGCTTCACATATTTCTTGAAGTGGCAACTACTATCTGGTCGGGTCCAGTCTATATAGTTTTTTTTGAAAAGTTATACTATTATCTAGTTGGGTCTATGCTTCATAGTGTCTTGCTGGGGATTGTAGCTAGTTGTTATCTGGTCGGATTCCCGGCTTCACAACAACTTGCTTGAATAGACGAAGTTGAACTGATATCTGGTCGGATCCAGGCTTCACAGTAACTTGTTGGGATATGGGCAAACTCTAATGGGGAAAAGAAGCTAAACCTTGGTCTGGTTGAGTCCAGGATCTTCTACATTTTTGAAGAGTTAAACTATTATCTGGTTGGGCCCAGGTTTCATAGTATTTGAAAGTTGTACTATTATCTGGTCGGGTCCAGTCTTCATAGTATCTTTTGGAGATAGTAAAGGTTTTGTTGACGATTTTACTGGGGATTAGGGGTTGTGGCTCTATGTTGTTTGTTGATTGTTGTATGTTGGGGAAATAAACCCTATTGAGGAAATAAACCTTGTTGGGGAAATAAACCCGGTTGGGGAATACTTTGATGAACTACTGACGAGGTGAGTTTTTTTTAGGAAAAGATCCATAAGGCTTCTTCTTGTAGGATCAACTTAGCTGGGGAGAGAGATGTTAAGAGGTTGAGACTCTGGCTGGAGATCAATCTATGCAAAGAAACTTTATGGGTAACTCTGTTAAGGATTGGTTTATTGTTGTCAGTCTTGTGGAGACAATGCTAATGAAATAACTCTGGGGGATATTTCATATACATTAAAGAGGTGCTTGCTGCTGCTTAGCTGGTCACATGTGCCAAATAGTTTTAATTATGTTCATATGCATATGTTCGTTCAATTTTAGTCATCGAATAACTTTGCACTCAAAACAAAACAGAAAGTTTGCACTTCAAAGTATATTTGTATTGATATTTTGCCCATGAATAGCAATTTTTGTACAAAGAGACAAAGATCCTAGTAAGAGGAAATCGTCGAAAGGAAACGAAAATTGAAAACAAAAACAAATAGCCATATCGAAATGATCTCATTGCATTCCAACTCTACTATTGCCCCAATGTCCTCGAATGCCCCTTGTCATTGACCGAAGTTGATTGGATTGATCTTGGACCGTTTGAACTCAGACCTTGATGATAAAGTTAATTGTGGTGATTTCACGTGATATAGTCATATGCTTTCAATCCTTAACTTTTGCCTGGACCTCCCTTTCGGGTTTTTAGCCCAACAGGATACCCATTTTTGCCCAAGTCGCCCTTTCGGGTTTTCAACTTGCCGGGTGTACAATTTTTTTCTTCATATATCCCTAATTTTTTCCCAAACCTTTTGGTTTGCCGGGATGCCCTTATTTTGCCTAGGTGTGTCAACCTAATGGGTCTCTTATGCGTAGTATTTTTTAACTATGTCCGCATTCACAAGATGTGGGAAGTCTTCACCATCCATGGTAGTTAGCATCATGGCACCACCAGAGAACACTCTCTTGACAACAAATGGCCCTTCGTAGGTGGGAGTCCATTTTCCCCTGGGGTCACCTTGTGGCAGAATGATGCGCTTTATCACCAAGTCACCAACTTGATATACTCGAGGCTTGATTTTTTTGTTGAAAGCCTTGATCATACGTTTTTGGTACGTATGACCATGACAAACAGCAGCCAGTTGCTTTTCATCGATTAAGTTCAACTGATCCAATCTTGTCTGAATCCAATCGTCTTCGCCTAGGCTTGCCTCATTCATAATCCTTAGAGAGGGAATCTGAACTTCCACTGGAAAAACAACTTCCATGCCATAGACTAAAGGAAAGGGAGTTGCCCTAGTTGATGTTCTAGCTGAAGTACGATAGCCATGAAGAGCAAATAGTAACATCTCATGCCAATCCTTGTAGGTCACTACCATCTTCTGCATAATCTTCTTAATGTTTTTGTTGGCCGCTTCGACTGCGCCATTCAATTTAGGTCTATAAGGAGAAGAATTATGATGCCTGATTTTGAACTGAGTGCAAAGCTTGGTAATCCTAGAATTGTTGAGGTTAGTTCCATTATCGGTGATGATCCTTTCGGGGATACCATATCGGCAGATGAGGTTATGTTTGATGAATCTGGCTACCATATTCTTTGTGACCGAGGAAAATGAGGCGGCTTCGACCCATTTGGTGAAATAATCAATAGTGACCAGAATGAAGCGATGTCCATTGGAAGCGGCAGGTTTGATCTCCCCAATCATGTTAATGCCTCACATTGTAAATGGCCACGGAGCGGTCATAACATTCAGAGGGATAGAAGGCACATGAATCTTGTCAGTATAAATTTGGAATTTGTGGCAAGTCCTTGAATGTTGATGGAAGTCAGTCTCCATCGTTGACCAATAGTAGCCAGCTCTCAGGATCTTCTTTGCCATAGTATGACTGCTTGAGTGAGTACCAAAGAGACCGTCGTGCATGTCTTCCATAATTTCCTCTACCTCCTTCTTGTCCACACATAGGAATAGAGTAGAGTCATGGTTGCACTTGTACAATATTCCGTTACTTAGGAGGAGTTTAGCTGAAATTCTTCGTAAGATATTTTTGTCATTGATGGACGCTCCTTCAGGGTACTCTTGTGCTTCAAGGTATCTTTTCACCTCATGGTACCATGGCTTTTCCATGCCAGTGTAGAGCTTACAACAATGTGCAGGTTCGTCAAATTTCTCAATTGTAATCATAGGAGCTTCGTTGTCCCATATGACCTTGAACATAGAAGACATCATCGCCAAGGCGTCAGCCAACTGATTTTCTTCCCTAGGAAAGTGTTCAAATGTGATCTATTCTAAGTAAGGAATCAGAGATAGCACAAGTTCCTTGTAAGGGATGAGATTAGGGTGTTTAGTGTCCCGATGTCCTTTTACTTGGCTAATCACTAGAGCAGAATCCCCAAACACATTCAAATGCTTGATCCTCAAATCAATGGCAGCCTTCAGACCCAAAATGCATGCTTCGTACTCAGCCATGTTGTTCGTGCAATCGAATCATAGTTTGGCAGTGAAAGGAGTATGGCAACCTTCAGGGGAGATGATCACATCAGTAATTTCATTCCTAAGGTGTTGGAAGCCCCATCGAAGACCATAGTCTATCGAGATCCTTGTTCAGGTCTGTCATACGGTCCAGGTTTCACGCAGTCGGTTACTAGCATGATATTCTCATTTGGGAAGTCAAAGTTCATAGACTGATAATCATCGACAGTTTGATGGGCCAAATGATCTGCTAGTACACTTCCTTTGATGGATTTTTGTGTTGTGTATTGAATATCGTACTCAGTCAAGATCATTTGCCATCTAGCTATCCGTCCAGAAAGAGCAGGTTTCTCAAAGATATACTTGATTGGGTCCATCTTAGAAATTAACAGAGTGGTATGAGTCAACATATATTATCTTAGCCGGCGATCAGCCCATGCCAGAGTGCAGCAAGTTTTCTCGAGCAGTGAATATATGGTTTCACAGTCGGTAAAATTTTTGCTTAGGTAATAAATAGCAAGCTCTTTTCGGTCAGACTCGTCATGTTGGCCCAAAACACACCCCATAGAATTCTCTAGTATTGTCAAGTACACGATCAAGGGTCTTCCTTCAATTGGAGGCATGAGAATAGGAGGTTCTTGCAGGTATTCTTTGATTTTGTCGAAGGCAGCTTGGCATTCATCATTCCATCTGACTACTTGATCTTTCTTCAAGAGTTTGAAGATTGGCTCACAAGTAGCAGTCAAGTGAGATATGAAGTGGGCGATGTAATTGAGACGACCCAAGAATCCTCTAACCTCCTTTTCAGAGTGGGGAACTGGCATTTCTTGGATGGCCTTCACCTTGGCAAGATCAACTTCAATGCCTTTATTACTGACAACAAAACCTAGGAGTTTTCCAGATCGTACTTCGAATGTGCACTTACTTGGGTTCAACCTCAACTTGTACTTTTTCAACCTCTTAAATAGCTTGTATAGGTGATCGAGATGTTCCTCCTCAGTTTGTGATCTGGCAATCATATCATCCACATATACCTCTATTTCATGATGGATCATATCATGAAACAAAGCTACCATAGCCCTTTGATATGTTGCCCCTGCATTCTTTAGTTCGAACGACATAACCTTGTAGCAAAAGGTGCCCCATTGCGTAACGAAAGTAGTCTTCTCCATGTCTTCGGAAGCCATTCTAATTTGATTATAGCCGGAGAAACCATCCATGAAAGAGAAGACTTTATGCTGAGTAATGTTATCGACCAAGACATCAATGTGAGGTAGAGGGTAATCATCCTTGGGACTTGCCCTATTCAGATCCCTATAATCTACGCACATACAAACTTTTCCGTCTTTCTTTGGTACTGGTACCACATTTGCAACCAATTGGGGATAAGATGTCACAGCTAGGAATCCGGTGTCAAATTGCTTCATCACTTCAGATTTTATCTTTTCAGACATATCAGGCCTCATGCGACAGACTTTTTGTTTGACAGGAGGACAATCTTCCTTTGTCAGCAAACGATGAACTACAATGTCGGTTCCAACCCTGGCATATCTTCATATGACCAAGCAAACACTTCCACATAGTCATGCAACATCTGAATTAATCTTCTTTTGACACTGCTTTCCAGGTTAGAGCCGATCTTGACCTCTTTCTTTTCTGTCTTGGTACCCAGGTTGATGATTTCAACTGAATCTTCGTATGGCTGAATAGATTTTTCCTCTTGTAATAGAAGCCTGGCTAGTTCTCCCAGTATTTCACAATCTTCCTCGCCTTCGTCTTCGGCTTGGTTAATTGGACGTTCGAAGTCAAAGTTGGAAACAATAGAGTCATTGGCAATGAGATCCATAATGGATGAGGGTCTGCAAGAGTGTGTGTGTGTGTGTGTGCGTGTGTGTGTGCGTGTGTGTGTGCATGTAAGATACATGGCTATTTTTTTTTAAAAATGTATTTGAAGAAAAAGAAAGACAATGAGCACAAAGATTTGAAATGCAAAAGTATGATGATTTGTATTGAATGATCATATGATAAAATGAACATAAATAAAACCCTCGACAAATGGACCATAATGCCCCGGGCCAGGCGTATGGCTTAAAAGTCATTGTTTAATATTACAGACAAAATGTTCTTGAATTTAAAAGAAATAAATAAACAAGTAAATTACTCCTCAACGAAGGAGATGGGAACGAAGTCCTTTTCTTGCCAATTGTTGAGTTATGTTATAGTAGGATATACCCATTCTTTAAATGCATATTCGTCATCGAAATCAACCACTGCATTAACTTAATGACTTCCAATACGGAGAGGAGGCTTTCCTGCACGAGCGTGCCTTACTTCTTTCCGAGCCTGGACAGTGAAACCCCAACCATGTTTATCCGCTTTAAATGGGATCTCAAGGTGTTGCCCCCAAGTATCACAACTTGCTTCTTCGACTGCAGCACGAGCATCTTTGAGAGAAAGCATCTTCGGCACGACCTTAGCAGCCTTGGATACATCAGAAGAAACTTTGTCCGCAACAACCATTGGCGACACAACTTCAAAAGCTTGACATGGGGTTTCTATAAATTCTCCATCCATCTCCACGTATTTGAAAGAATTGAGGTTGTTTGCCATGAACTCCTCCTCACCACAGTGAAAATCCTTCCTTTGACCAGATACTTGAGCTTTTGATGTAGAGTTGACGTTACCCCCCAGCTTCATGGATCCAAGGGCAACCCAACAAACAGGAGTAGGCAGGACGGATATCCATGATGTAGAATGTAGAGTTAAAAATCTGGGAGCCCACCTTGATCGGAAGATCCACCTCTCCATGAAATGTCCTTTTAGACCCATCAAAGGCTCTCACAATAATATCACTTGGTTTCAGAACGAGCCCTTCAGAGTCTAAACGGTCTAAAGCCCCCTTGGGTAGCACATTCAAGGAAGAGCCAATATCAACCAGCACATGTGCTAAGGTAGTCGCTTTACATTCAACAGAAAAGTGCAGAGCTTTGTTATGCTTCTTTCCTAATGGTGTCATATCAATGTCCGAGAACCCCAAACCATTATCGGCTATCAAGTTTGCTATACAGTTTTCAAACTGGTCAGTAGTGGTTTCATAAGGGACATGAGTCTTTTTCAAGAATTTGATTAATGCCCATGCATGAGCGTCAGAACATAGTAGCAATGATAACATGGAAATCTTGGAAGGGGTTTGCCCTAGCTGCTCCACAATCTTAAAATAACTCTTTCGATGATTTTCAAGATCTCATCCATTTCACGAGCGGATGGTTCATCAGCGGTAATGTCTTTTGTGGGTATTTCTGTCTCAACAGGCTCAACCACTTTCTCTTTCCCCCTTGTATCAGCACTAGTTTTAGCAGTAGTGATGCGGATAAGTGCCTTTGTAACAGTTGGTGGGGTGATGTTGGGTGAAAATATTCTCCCAGTTTTGGTCACCTTACTAGAGCCAACAATGTTACCAATGTCATCAGCTTTACTTTCTTCGATCCAAGCGTCTTGCTTTATTCCATGGTAAAACACCTCGACACCATAATTCCAGGGCACCGCTTTGTTGGAAGAGTATGGAACTGGCCTGGGGGCAGTAATTATCAAAGGAGAAATAGTTGGTTCACTTAAAATTCTGATAGGATTCTTGGAGGAGATCCTAAATGGTTTATTTGAAATTGTTATGATTGAGAGGTCTTCACACTTGTTGATCAAAATTTAGGCAAACAAAGTCTTCTCAAATAGGATCTCATGGCTATTCATCAGGCGTTGAATGCATTCCTTTAGCCATTCGCATCCATTAAGTTGTTTGGCACAACAGTCACAGTCATTCAGACAACCAGGGAAAATCCCGGCTTTCAGCAGATTCTTCTTGATAATGATTAGCAGAGTAGTCAAGTCTTCGACAGAGGAAACAAAAATGGTATCTTCAATAGCATTGACACCCTTGCCATGGTTTGGCATAGGCGCGATGATTACATTAGGAGGAGGATCAAACTCAATGGTCTTGTTGTCTATTAAATCTTGAATCTTATTTTTCAGTGCCCAGCATTGGTCAGTCTCATGCCCGAGACTATTTGAGTGGTAGGCACACTTGGTATTTGGATTGTATTTTAGTGAAGTTATATTCAGAATGGCAGGAGGATCATGAAGTGTCACTAAATTAGCCTTTAGCAGGTGTTGTAAGGCTTGAGACAGCGACATGCCTATCTTTGTGAACTGTCTTGGTGGAGTCTGAAATTGTTGATTATTGGAGGACTGCTTTTGAACAGGAGTTGGATTGGAAATACGAACAAAATTGATGGATGGATAGTCATCCTTCTTGATATGGGCCCTTTCCCCATATGCATCATTTGTTTCTTTCTTTCTGACAAAAGGTTTCTTTATAGGATTGGAAGTTAAAGTAGAGGCTATGGAAATCTTCCCGCTTTTGATACCGCTTTTAACTCTTTCACCGGTTAGGATCAGTTCGGTGAAACCAGATGAAGAACAGCCTACCAACAAGTTGAAAAATGGACCAGATAAGGTGCCCATAAACATATCAATGTATTCCCTGTCAGTTAGAGGTGGTTGGACCCTACTGGCAAGATCCCTCCACTTTTGAGCGCATTCTTTGAATCCTTCATTCTTTCCCATTGACATGTCTTGTAGTTGAACTCTTGTCGGCGCCAGGTTGGCATTGTACTGGTATTGGTGATAGAAAGCAGTGGCTAAGTCTTCCCATGTACGAATATGGGAACCTTCTAACTAGTAGAACCATTCTAGTTGTGTCCCAGCCAAGCTTTCTTGAAAGAAGTGAACCCAGAGTTTCTTGTCGGCGGTGTGCGGTTGGATTTTGCGCACATAAGATTTCAGGTGGAGCTTTGGGCAGGAAACCCCATTGTATTTGGAAAAAACGGGTATCTTGAATTTATGAGGAATGACAACCCCAGATATTAAACCCAAATCATCAAAATCCAAACCGGGGACGACTTGAATCTCTACGGCCTTCAATCTGTCTTCCAGCTGTTTGTACTTAACATTGGCAGGAGGATACTGCTCGTCAGCAAAATCATCATCATCAGACGCTTGGTCATTGATACACCCAGCCTGGGTACTTTTGGCTTCTCCAATCTGATTTTCGTCTTCCTCAAACGAGTCTTCCTCTATCAGTATTTGACGGACTGGCCCTTTGAATCTTTTACCCATGTTGACTAGAGCTTTCTTCTTTGGTTTCTTCTTGGCTGCCAGTAAAGCTATCAAGTCTTGTTGCCCCTTGGCCAGGGTCAGTAGAGCCTCTTGAAACTGGGAGTTTTGTACTTGTAGGTCTTTCACTGTTTTCTCGACATCCATCTTGCTGAAATAAACAACAGAAAGATAAAGAAGCCTGTCATGGAAAACCTGTTATGTTATGATGCATGGAAGATGCGTATGTAAATAATTTCAAGGATTTATGAAATTTAAATTTGTATAGACAAAACATGAACAAACTTCAAATTTCATTAATCAGTTCAAAATGACTACATCATGTCTCTCGGGCTTACAAAATAAATCTCTAAGATAAAAAGGTTGAACGCATCCTCTTCGGCGTAATGTATGCGTTCAGGCTTTGTTCTTCATGTAGCTGCTTTGTGAGCTCCAAAACCTTTTTCTCGCTAGCGTAGAATTAAGCTTCAAAGGTGTCTCGTTCTTCCTTTAGCTGAATCCAACCTTTTTGAAAGTCTTCAAGAGAAGTAGGCATATCGGGATGAAGGACAGTGTACAGGACATCTCCTTCAACCACAGGCTCCATGATAACTGGTAGGATGGAGGGATAAGGCATTATGAGCTTTTGAGCATGAGCTCGTACCCACCTAAGGTAAGGTTCAAGGGGAATAGAATTCTTGCGTCCCAGCGTCTTACTATCCACCTTGTTTACCATCCTCCAAGCTCATACAAACCTCTGACGGTAGCTTTGATCGTCGCTTTCGTAGTTGAATACCACTCCTTGGATGAGCATATCATGAGGAACATCTCTTCGGGCATAACCAAACTTTCGTAAGGCTAAGCAAGGTTTGTAAGTGATACCTCCCATATTTCCAAGCAAAGGAACATTAGGGAATTCCCCACAACGGTTGATGATAGTAACATTCTCCAAAGATCGAGAACACCAATGCATATCTGAATGTCTGAGCGTCATCAGCCTATGGGACCACCTTGAACTTTGTCATTCTTCAACACAGATCGGGGAAGATGTGAAATAAACCATCTAGCCAAAAGAGCAGTGTAACACATGAGGTTCCCTCTCTTCCTTGTAGTGCGAGTGTGGAGAGAATGTAGGATATCTCCCAACAAAGTAGGCACCGAATTGCGAGATATGAAGATTTTGACAGCATTTACATCAATGAGTTGGTCGGGGTTTGGAAAAAAAACCATCCCATAAATGAGAAGGGCCAAGATTTCTTCAAAATCTTGTAAGTCCAAAGAGTTCCAACAATCTTGAGCTTTCTCAAACAAGAACTTAGATAACAATCCTTTGACACCACTCCTTGTTTCCCAATTAGTTGTGATATCAGATTGTTGCAAGTGTAATGCTCGAGCAATCTCTTCAGGTCTTGGATCTCTTTCCGTACCATTGATGGGTAGTTGATTGATAATAGGAATCCTCAAGAGTTGAGATAAATCTTCCAGAGTAGGCACAAGCTGATAATCAGGGAAGGTGAAGCAATGGTGCAAAGGATCAAAGATCTGGAAAAGCACCTTCATCATATGCTCATCAGTGCTAGAGGTAACCAAGTTTAGGAGGCGACCATGTCTTTCGGTGAATGAAGAATTCTCAAGGACCCTTGATGCTAACTCTTTGAGTTGAGAAGGAATTCTCACGAGATTGACTTGGATAGTATGCCTGCGGAGGGAAGCCATGTCCTACAAAACAGAACAAAGATAAATCCCAATAATCCTTGAAATGGTTAGTGAGAATGCTTATGATGTTATGATGTTTCTGATGTTATGTGCAAATAAACATATACACACAAAGAAAAGAAGTCCTTAGGTTTAGGATTGCATGGAGTCTCCTAGGTAAGTACCCTCTTGAAGTTTAGTTGGCTTAAACCAGTCCTAGAAATAGTAACCAGGTTCTAAGGGACCTAAATATCACTGATCTTTCTTATCGGGCGTTATTTCAACGCAAGCCTCTTTCACGTTGACCGAAATATCCCAATAAGTCTGACCTCAATGAGTGTAGTATCGAGTATCAACCAACCTCAGACTGCACCAAAGCCAGTTATCTCACTACTTCCTAATGGCCAAGTTTGTCAAGTAAAGATTCTAAAGTTAGTTAGTGCTTCAGGACACTACTCAGCGGCCCCGTATTCTCCTTGACTTCTCTAGGGCTACCGGTACCCACAAATGTGTCACACTAACATAGCTATTTCTTAGAATATGTTGGTATACCCCGCACAGTTTCCATAATGTATTGCTACTTACCTATAAGGTATCCCAGATCCGGGTATAGGATCCAAACAAGCCCAAACAAGGAACCAAAATGTAAAGAAAACAAGTCAAACAATGAAAGCAAATAAATGTGATCTAGGCCCTAAGGTAACCCCACTTTTAAGTTATCCCCAGCAGAGTCGCCAGTTCTGTGATACAGTGGGAGAACTGACTTGGTTTGTTTTGCGTTTTATCGTAATTGTTGCAGTTAGCAAGAGTCGCCACCGATTTTTCTTTTATCCAAAAGGAAAGGTGAAAAAGCACAGGAAAGACCTTTGAGATTATTTCTTGAGTTCGGGAGGTAGATTATGAAAAGGGAAGGTATTAGCACCCTTTTCATCCATAGTTATCTATGGGCTCTTAGTTACTTGCTAGATCACTTGCTTTTGTTTGAAAATATGTTTGCTTGAAATGTGTTTAGTGATGTGAGTTTGAAAGTATTTTTGAAACCGCCTTTGTTTAGGCAAACTTTGTAATGATTCTTGTCTCTATAAGAATGTATACAAAGTGTTAGACTTTTGAAAATATTGCATGTTTTTGAAAGTGTTTGGTGTTGAAAGTGTTTGATGTTTTTAAAATGAGCAAGGATGTTTGTTTGAAAGTGAGCAAGCAACTAAGAACGTTTCTACCTACTCAAAAGTCTTTTATTCATTTCCTCCTTTCCTTTGATATTGTTATCTTACCGTTGATTGGTAAGAAGCCTTATCTTTGGATGTAATGGGACGGGCGTGGGTCATCGTATAGTCATGATAGCAATGTTGTGAAATATCTTAGCATTTCTCTTGGAGGGACTAAGACATTTTGAAAGGCAACATTGATAGCGTCATCGAGGGACGATGATCTTGTATTTTTGATTGTTTTTACTAAGATATCCCACATGCATAACATGGCCATTTTTGTAAGGCAACAAAGTGGGGTTACCCTAAGGGTGCATGTGTGAATAGTGTGTTTGATTTGCATGCATTTAATCTTGGATTAGGGTTTGCTACTTGTTGATTTTAGTCTTGCCATACAAACCCTAATTACTAGCATTTATATTAAAGCGATAAATTGCAGAAAGTAAAATTACTACGCTATTACATCATTAGGGAAGGGGGTATACAAATTTACAAATGGAGATTTGCAATAAAATTGAACTTAATTATCTATTACAACCATATTGAATAATATACAAGAATTTAATAAATAACGTTGTTGTACCCCAAAATTTGCCCTCCCATTTTCTCAACATTTCCTCATCACAAGACCCTTGGAGCTCAAGGTCCAGTTAGGGTTTCCTCTGCTCAAGACTTCTCCTTGCACTGTTGACCCAAATTAGGGTTTGTGTTTGCACAAAGATATTTTTACCTAAAATGCCTAAGATGACTTTCATGCTTCATGTTGGACTCCCAAGTTTATCCATACCAAGTTTTAAGTCTTGATTCCAAATTTTGCCCAGTCAATTGGACAGTTGACCTAAAAAAATCAGCTGTATTGGGGAAAAAGTCAACTGTGGCCAATTGACTGTCAAATCTCATGAAAATTGACCCACATCAACATTATAAACTCACATGGACCATTTGATCAAATTTGGATCACAATTCCACAAGAAATTTGATCAGATCACCAAAAGGGCAAATTGGTCATTTTTAGGGTTTTGACTGCACAAAGGCAATTTTTGACTGTTTGACCTAGCCAATGGCAAACCAAACTCACATATGGACTCAAGGACCCCATGGAATTGTCTTGACATACTCAACAAGTTCAAAAGATCCCAAATGTACAAGATTGACAGTTGAATTTCCCAGTCAATTGATCAATTTTGACTGTATACTAAAAAGTCAAACTTTGACTTTTTGGTCAAAATCAAGTGTCAAGATTCATTTTTCATCAAAACATGCCAAATCATGAAACTTGTTCATCAAGAAATCAAGAATTGCAAATTAGGGTTTGAAATGAAGATTTTTCATAACTTAGAATTTTTCTAAGTTATGAAAAACCCTAATTTTTTCCTAACTTTGTCCCACTTTCTCACCAAGATTCATTTGGATTCAAGCAAAAGTCAAAACATGAAAGTTGTAGTCCATTGCAAAATCTACAACTTTGATTCACAAAGTTTTCCCAAAAGAAGCTTGTAGCTCAAGTTACAATTTTTGGAACAAGGGTACCAAACCATTCTTAACTTAGAGAAATTTTGAACCATTTTAGGCAGGATTTTTGCCTAACTTCAAGACCATTTTTCACATTCTTCCACTTGTAATTTCAATTTTAATTTCAAAGATGGATTGTAGTACACATTCCAAGCTTTCCAAAATGTCCAAGAACTCATCAAACAACCTTATGGTTAGAGAGAATCGAATTTGGCAAGTTGGGAAAAACTCACTTTGTTTATGGCCAATTTACATGTTCATACACTTGTGCCATTTTGAACTCAGCTTGCATTCCTTGATTACAGGTCCTATATCCCATTTGCACTCAATAATTTATTTCTAACTCATTGTGCCAAGGCCTTGTTTTATGTGTTTAAGCATTACATGGAAGTTTAACCCTTAAATAGAAAAAGCTAATTATCCATTTTAGAAAAGTATGGCTTTATGTCAAAGTTGCAAATCAAGAAGTACAAGGCCATATCTTTGGGCACAAGTTCAGAAGCAAAACACACTGATCAAGGGGGAAGGTTGCAGCATAGATTGGGGGCCTGCATCAGTCTAGAACACAACTTGAACTTTTGTTGCTTAAAGTTGAAGAAACATTGCACAACAATACACAACTCTCATTCCTGTGAACCAGAGATTAAGCAAAGATTGTGAGCACATTCTAAACATCCACCCTGACCTAAAACACAAGACAACCATCTCCATTGCCTTCTCAAACACATAATCACCATAGAACTGCCCAAAACAGGGCACCTGCTGCAGATTGAGTTCCATAACTCAATCCATTCGTGCATTCTTGCTAAAACCACTTCAAACACATCCCACATCATCCCTTGAAACTATTCCAAGCCTCAAACATGACCTGTAACACTCCCAATCAACATCACCATTTTCATTTTTCTGTTTTGCAGTTGAAGTTCCATAACACGATTCACTTGGTTTCAAAGCAAACTAAAGCTTGGAATAGCATCCCTGGACATCAAGGAAGCTATACCAATCATCACCTTGCATTGAAAACACCTCCATCACCAGATACAATTCCAACTGAACAGGTAAGTTCATGAACTCTTATCTCTCTATCCAAGCATTGTTAGGTTTAGATTTGTGAAGAAATTATGTCACATTCATGGCCCTGAACATGCCCATATAATTAGTTTTCATTTATGTTATGTGTGCTATGAGAATTTGATGTCTGAGCTTGGAACAAAAACTAGGTCAGGAATTGGGGGAGAAGAAATTCTCTCTCATTTCTGAGAGTTAAATCATGTTCTTTATATGTATGAACTCGTGAGATGATGCTTGACATTTTTTGTGTTGTGAGTTTTCATTAAAAGTCAAAGAATCAGGTTCTTGTTGTGGAAGCAAAGAGGCGCGCGTTTTTTCAAACAGAAATGGCTGGAGGTTGAAGAAGTTGGTCTTTGGGCTGGGCCTGTTCCACTTTTCTTATTTGCACCCTATGTTTACTGTTGAACCCCCCTGACCCATTTTGATTTTTACTTATCATTTTCCACTTTTTCCTTTTGATTTTATTTCTATATTTTTATTTAAGTATGAAAAAAATATAAAAATCATTTTTTCCACATTTTTTGCATTTATTTTGATATTTATTAGTCTTTATTTAGTTTTTGTACATAAATAAATACTTATATACTATTATTTAAAATAGCTAAAAATAATACAAACATATTTTTCTGACTTTTATTTCATGTTATCTCTTGAAAACATTTTATGATAAAAATACACTTTTTTTATATATAATATTAAATATTTTATTTTGTATATATAATATATATTTAATAAATAATGTAAATACATATATACTTGTTAATATATTTAGGAAAATACAAAGAATTAATACATTTTTATTTTATTAATATTTTGACCTCAAAATACCCTTTTTTACAATATACCTTTTTCATTTTATTTTATTTTTTATACATATGGTATATAATACTTAATAAATATTGTATAATAAATACATTTTATTTATAAAATTAGGGTTTCACCCTAAATGCATAAAATACCAAAAAAATTAATCCATTTTATTTTGTTTACTTAACACATGAAAAATACCTTTTTATATACATATAAAAAAGAAAAAACCTTTTTGCATTTTGCATATTTATTTTATTTAAATATTGTGTAGTTAAATACCTTGCAAATTCCAATTTGATGTAATAGTCTAGGGTTTTAATTCTTATCAAAATACC
Organism: Vicia faba; assembly: GCA_948472305.1. NCBI lineage: Eukaryota > Viridiplantae > Streptophyta > Magnoliopsida > Fabales > Fabaceae > Vicia > Vicia faba. The sequence continues at coordinate 1,231,016,222 of OX451736.1, read as the reverse complement.
CCCCATTTGAACATTTGTACCCCCCTTCCCATATATTGTGTTGTAATAACTTAGGAACTTTATTTTTCGCACTTTAAAGCTTTCTAATTATACCATGCTAGAATTAGGGTTTGTATGCAAATCAATTAACCAAAATAGTTTGACCTAACTTCAAGATAAACAAGCATGAAAGTGGACAACACTAATCACACTTACACCCCTAGGGTATTCCACTTGTTGCCTTCAATAATGGGCCATATTGCATGTTAGGTCTCTTTGGGCAAAACAAATACAATTCCAATGATCATAGTCCCTCGATGACGCTTTCGAAAGTTGCCTAAAAAATGATCAAGTCCCTCCAAGGAAAAATTGCCCAAAGATGCTTGGCACCATTGCAATTATGGTCTAAACGATGACCCGCGCCCGTCCCTTTCACATCCTAACACAAGATTGTCCACCAAATGCAATGGTGGAACAAAATTGTTAAAAGGGTTAAAAACATAGGAGAAATCTTTGAGAAATATAGGAGTAGACAACCTCTTAGTTACTTGAATCAAACTTGCAAAACAAAACACTTACCTATTTTCAAACCACACATCACTACACTTTCAAAACAACTTTCAAAAAACATTGAAAACCTTTTCAAAAGACATACACCTTTGTATACATCCCAACATGGATCATTACAAAGGTTGCCACCACATTGGCCTATTTTCAAAACATTTTTCAAACCCACACACACAAAGCACCATTTCAAACAATTGAAAACCAAGGCAAGTTGATCTAAGCAAGTAACTAAGAGCCTATGGATAACCATGGATAGAAAGGGTGTTAATACCTTCCCTTTCTATAATCTACTCCCCGAACCCAAGAAAACATCTCAAAGGTTTTTGCTGTGCTTTTTAACCTTTCCTTAGGATAAAATAAAAAGTCGGTGGCGACTCTTGCTCAACCGAAACATTTGCGAAAACAAACACAAAACCCTAGTCAGTTCTCCCACCGTATCACAAATGTACAAGGATATAAATGGAAAAGAAATGATTTTTGTTCTTTTTGTTAAGGGTTTTAACCTAATTAAAGAAAATGATTAATTAAAAAATTAAAAAAATTAAACCTAAACTAATTAATAAAGAAATTAAGTTTAAAATGTTTTTTTAGGGTTTTTTGATGAAAATATTTAATAATAATAATGCAAAAAATAATTAATTAAAAAGAAACCTGAGTTCTAAAGTAATTTTAAAAGAAAGAAAATAAAATAATAATTAAACCTAAATCTTAATGTTAATTACTTAAGAAAAATAAATTAATTTATGAAGAAAATATTTTTGTTCTATAAAGCAAATAAAATAAATAAGTGTAAAAATAATAAATAAAATATTTTTTGGATTTTTTATTAATAAAATAAAAATAATATTAATAATAATAGTAATAAAAATAATAAAATAAAATTGAAATAAAATAAAATAGGAAAAAAATAAAAGTAAATGAAATAATAAAAAGAAATTGGGCCAGGAGTGTGAAAGCAAGCAGGGGGTTAGAAGCTAGCAAAAAGGACAAAGTCCAATGGTTTGGGGCCCAGGCGCTGCTGTGTGACAAAAAAAAGAGAGAAAGTGTGAGAAAAACACACAAAAGGTAGCGCTGGGTGTTGAACCCCTGACCTCACATACATATGCGCGCTACCTTTGCCACTGGGGTGGCTGTACATCCGTTAACATTGGTGAAATAATAAACATATAACACAAATCAAGTCCTAAACGTAACTTCATCTTCAACCTCCAACCTGAACATATGTAACTTCACCATTTCTCAACAAAAATGAAATATGCAAACATGAAAGTTGTTCCATTTTTCCTCACGAATCCAACCATGTAATTAACTAAAGCTTATAAATCAAAGATGAATGAGAATTTCTAAAAGTACCAAATTCTGACCTAATTATTTCAGCAAGTTCAAACTTAAAATTCTCACTACTCAAGCAATATAAATGAAATATATGGACATGTACAGTTTCAGGGCAATGATGTCTACATTTTAGTTTCACAAATGCAAGCCTAATAATGCCTAAATAAGAAGATAGAAGTTCAAAGAATATACCTCAAAACTGGAAATCATGAAATGCAAATGAGCTGCTTTCAGGGAGCTGTGATGATCAGGTTAGCTTCCTCAAGTTCCCAGGAAGCTAATGCAATGGTTAGCTTGAGCAATGGATGGCTGAAATGGCCTGGAGAAGTCAACTTGCAGAGCTCTGTTTTTGGTTATGGAGGATAATGGAAATGGAGTTACAGTTATGAAACATGGCCAGGGATGGGTTATATTTGATGTATAGGAGCTTTAGGAATGAATTTGAGGGAAAACTCACGAGGGAAATGAGAGATACAAGTTCAAGGTCAGAACTGTGTATCAATGGAGTTTTTGTGCAATTTCTGGCTTGAGGGAGTTTGGGAGTGTTTCAGGGTGCTTGAGCTCGTGTGTTAGCTTGCAAATAGGGTCTCTATTTATAAGCAACAAGTTTAGAAGCTTGTACTTGATCAGAATTCAAAATCACATGTTTAAGCTTAACATGTGATTTTTTGAGAAATTAAGTTTCAATGTCTTGTGTACTTGCTAATGTAGAGTTTTTATTCTTTAAACAAACTTGTTTCTGACTTTGTGGATGGAGTGTGATCAGAGGGAACAAGTTAGAGGCTCAAGAATTGACTTTATGCATAAAGCTTGCTTTTCAAGAATGACATTCTTCACTTTCTTCCTAAAATGGCAATGTGAATTGGATAAAGCTTAAACCACTTGGATTATAGCTCAAAATCTTGTATAATCCATTAATGATGGATATATACACAAGTTAGAAGGCTTGCAAAGCAAGATTATGCAGCCTAGCATTGGTTTGGTTCATGTGTTCATCAAGAAATGACTTGTAATTCAAGTTTGAAAACCCTAACTTCTTTCCTTCGATTATCCTTGCTCAAGTATGATCTCAATGAGTTCTTGGATAATTTGGAAAGCTTGTAATATCCTATACAACCTTTATGTTGTACATTTTTGAATATTCATCTTGGAACTATGTGAAAAATCGCCATGAAGTTAGGTCAAAAAATCTGCCTACCTAGGGCAAAATTTCACTAAGTCTTTTTTAGTTCATGAACATGTCTTCAAAAATTATAACTTTAAATTCATGAATTTATAGAAAAAGTTGTGTTCTACAATGTTTTATATCTCCTTGAAATCTACAACTTTCATTTTGGAAGTTTCCTTTGAATCATCTTGCATCATGGTGGAAATTTGGCTCAAAGTTGTGAAAAAAATGTGAATTTCCAACACTTAGAAAAATTTCTAAGTTTAGAAATTTTGACTTTTCAAAATAAAATCTTGAATTTTTGATTTCTTGATGAATGAGTTTCATATTTTGACATGTATTGATGAATTGTGATCTTTGATACTTGATTTTGACTAAAAAGTCAAAGTTTGACTTTTTAGTGTACAGTTGACTTTTCATCAATTGACTGAAATTCATCCGTCAATCAACTGATCTTGAGAAATGTTTTGAGACATTACCTTAGGTCAAAATGAAGCATTTTAATCCTTTAGAACATGTCTCAAATCAATAAGTCATTTGTTAGGTCAAAAATCAAAAATTGCATCTTCTCAATCAAAACCCTAATTTTGACCATTTTGCACTTTTGATGATCTGATCAAATCTCTTGAGGAATTGTGATCCAAACTTGATAAAATGACATATATGAGTTCATAATATTGATATGGACCAAAATTTATGAAGTTTGACTGTAAATTGACCACAGTTAACTTTTTTCCCTAATATAACTGGTTTTAGGTCAACTGATCAATTGATTGAGCAAAAATTTGATCCAAGACTTGAAACTTGATATGAGCAATCTTGAGGGTTTAAAATGATCCATGAAAGTCATATGGGGCATTAAAATTCCATTTGTCCTTGTGCAAATTCAAATCCTAATTTGAGTCATCAGTGCTTAAGGAGGTGTCTTGAGCTGATCAAACCTTGTGCAGTCTTGACTCAATGGAGATCTTGTGAGAGATTACTTGAGAAATGAAAGGGAAAATTTTGGGGTACAACAGTTGCGCTTGTAGAGGATTCCATTACTGAGGAAGAACTTTGCGGAGAACCTTCTTAGAAACTTCTTATCATTGACAGATGCTCCCTCAGGATATTCTTGAGCCTCGAGATAACTTTTCACTTTGTGGAACCAAGGTTTGTTTGCTACTTCTCCAGTATCAATCTCATAGCAGTATGCTGGTTCATCTAATCTCTTAATAGTGATCTGAGGAGCTTCGTTGTCCCATCTGACCTTGAACATGGAGGACATGGTAGCTAGCGCGTCCGCTAACTAATTCTCTTCTCGTGGAAAATGTTCAAAGCTGACTTCTTCAAAGTGTGGAAGCTATGTAAGCACATGTTCTTTGTAAGAGATGAGATTAGGGTTCTTCGTGTCCCACTCCCCTTTGATTTGACTTATTACCAAAGCTGAATCCCTGAAAATGCTCAAGAACATGATCCTTAGGTCGATAGCAGCTTTGAGACCCATGATGCATGCTTCATACTCCACCATATTGTTGGTACAGTTGAAACATAGTCTGGAGGTTAAAGGAGTATGACAGCCCTCGGGAGATATGATTACAGCACCGATGCTATTGCCAAGCGCATTGGAGGCTCCATCAAAAACCATAGTCCATTGGATCCTTTCTCAGGTCCTTCCTCCGGTCCAGGTTCTTCACAATCAGTTTCTAACATGATATTCTCATCCGGGAATTCGAAGTTCATGGATTGGTAGTCATCCACAGCCTGGTGAGCCAAATGATCAGCTAATACACTTCCCTTGATTACTTTTTGGGTCGTATATTGGATATCGTATTCGGTCAAGATCATTTGCCATCTTGCTATTCTTCCGGAGAGTGCGGGCTTCTAGAAGATGTACTTGATCAGATCCATCTTAGATATCAACAAATTAGTGTGGGTCAACATATACTGTCTCAGTCGGCGAGCAGCCCATGCCAAAGAACAACAAGTTTTCTCGAGCAGTGAGTATCTTATTTCACAATCGGTAAACTTTTTGCTAAGGTAGTATATTGCATGCTCTTTTCGACCGGACTCGTCATGCTGCCCCAACACACACCCCATTGAATTATCTAACACTATTAAGTACATTATTATTGTACCCCAAAATTTTCCCTCTCATTTATCAAGATTTTCTCACAAGATCTCTTTGACTTAAGACTGGATTAGGTTTTGATAAACTCAAGACATTTCATCTTACATTGATGACCCAAAATTAGGGTTTAAGTTTGCCCAAGGATTTTTGGACTATCAATGTTTTATTGAATTTCAAACATCATTATGGACCCCTAAGATTACTCATGACAAGTTTCAAGCCTTGAACCACATTTTTGATCAGTCAATTGGACAGTTGACCTAAAAAATTAACTGTATTGGGAAAAAGTAAACCATGGCCAATTTACAGTCAAACTTCATAATTTTTTATCCACATCAACATTCTAGACTCATATGTATCATTTTATCAAGTTTGGACCACAATTCCTCTAGAAATTTGATCAAATCATCAAAAGGGCAAAATGGTCAAAATTAGGGTTTTGACTAAGAAAGGGCAATTTCTGATTTTTGACCTGGAAAATGGCCATTTGATTTGAAGCATGATTTCAAGGATTAAATTGTATAATCTTGACTTAATAACATGGTTCAAAACATTGCAATTTCATTGGATTGACAGATGAAATTTGAAGTCAACTGTATATTGAAAAGTCAAACTTTGACTTTTTTGGTCAAAATCAAGTGCCAATGATCACAATTCATTAAAACATGTCAAAATGTGAAACTTGTTCATCAAGAAACCAAAGATTGAAGATTTGATTTTGAAATTTGAAATTTTTCTTAAACTTAGAAATTTTTCTAAGTATAGAAAATTTCTTATTTTTTCTCAACTTTAAGCCATTTTTTCACCATGATACAAGATGATTCAAAGAAAGTTCCCAACATAAAAGTTGTATATCTCCATGAAATATACAAATTTGCTTCGAACATTTTTCCTTAAAGATGTTTGGATCTCAAGATATAATTTTGTGAATACATGCCCATGAACCAAAATAACTTAGTGAAATTTTGCCCTAATTTAGGCAGGTTTTTGACCCAACATCATGGCAATTTTTCACCTAGTTCCAAGAGGAATCTTGAAATTCATTTCAAATATGAGTTATAGAGAACATTTCAAGCTTTCCAAAATGTCTAAGAACTCCTTGAAATCATTTTTTAGTAGAGATAATCGAAGAGATGAAGTTGGCAATTTCTCACTTTGAATTCAAGCCATTTCATGAAGAACAAAATCCAAATCCTCAAGCATGTTGTACAATCTTCACTTTTCAGGCCTCAAACTCATTTGTCACTCCACCATTAATGGATTGCATAAGATTTCATACCCTAAAGCCAAGTATTCAATGCATTGTACAAGAAAATAACCATTTATGGAAGAAAGGCAACATTGCCATTTTGGAAAAGCATACTTTATGCATTTTTTTCATTTCTTGAGCCTTGGACTTGTTCTTTCTGCACAAACCAAGCCTCTAAGCCTGAGCAAAACATTTTTAAAGCTTCACACTACCCTACAAGATCAGAACAATACATTAATAAGCCGTTTCTCACACTTGCTTCAAAAACAAGAAATGTAGCAAGACATGTGATCTTGTACTTCTGAGCAAGCACAAGTCCTCCAATCTTTTGCTCTATATAAAGCTATCACTTTGCAACTAAAAGCACGAATGCCCAAGCCTTTAAACACCCTAGAATCAGAAATTGCATACCAAGCTTCCAAACTTTCCATTTATGACTTGTGAATTGAATCTTCCATTCCGCTCGTGCGTTTTCATGCCTTTTGCTTCCCTAAGCTTCCTTACCTTACAAGAAAACCATCCCACACCCTGAAACATCACTGTAACTCCATCTTCCCCATTGTTGAACTTCAAAAATAGAGTAACACAAGTAGACTTCTAGAGATCATTCCAGCCACCCTCAAGACAAGCTAAGCATTGCATTAGCTTCCTAGAGGTTCAAGGAAGCTAACCTGATCATCACAACATCCAAAAGCAGGCTCATTTCCAAAACACGATTTTGATTTTCAAGGTGAGTTTTCTGTTTTTCCGACTCTTGATACAAGCATAGTTAGCTTTCCATTTGTGAATATACAATGTATACATCATTGCTACGAAGCTGTACATATCCATAACTTGCATTTATTTGGCTTGAGTTGAGAGAATTTTGAGTTTGAAGTTTCTGAAAAAATTAGGTTAAGAATTAGGGCCATTAAAATTCTCTTTAATCTTGGACATATAGTTTTAATTCTGCACATGGTTAGAATCGTGAGATAAAATTCTATAACATTCATGTTATCAATTTCCATTTTTGTTGAGAGATGAAAGAGTTACAGGAGGTCCGGCTAGCTAGAGGAAGAAGACGAAGTACAGGGCCAAGGAAGCTTTTTGTGTTATGTTTTTCTTGTTTCACATAAACTAACAGATGTACAGCCACCCCAGTGGCAAGGCAACGCGCTGAGAATGCCAAGGTCATGGTTCGAGCCTTGGTGCCTGCCTTTTGCATATTTTCTCATTTTTTGCTATTCTCTCACTTTTTTGCAGCGCTGGGCTTTGTCTTTTGGGCTTACTTTTTTTTCTTAATGCTTACATGCTATTTACTCAGGATACCCCCTGGCTCATACATTTTATTTATTTGTTTTATTTTATTTATTTTTATTTTATTAAATATTTTCTTAAATACATAAAATCATGAAAAATATAAAACATGATAAATTTTGCATTTTATTTATTTTATTTTATTTTCACATGAAAAAATATTTTTATTAAACTATATATTATTTATTTCTTTCTTAAATAAACTTGTAAATATAAAAAAAATAGAATTAGGTTAACTATTTTATTCCTTTTTATTCATACTTGTAAATATTTATTTTTGATATGTAAAAAGACTAAACATTTTCATAAAATATTATTTATTATTTTCAATACAAAAAATACACAAAAATAATAGTTAAAGAACTTTGTTTTCTTTTAAATTAGAAATTAGGGTTAACTATTTCTCAAGAATTAATCTCCTTTTCTTAAGTTATTAGGTTTAGCTCAAAATTCCTTTTCACATAAAAAACAAAACAAAATCTTTTTCTTGCATATACATAATATTTCATATTTAAATATTGTATTTGTTTATTCCAATATTTGTACAAATTCGATTTGGTTGTAATAGCTTAATTAGATTTACATTATTGCAAATCCCCATTCACAATTTGTATTCCCCCTCCCATAAAATGTTGTAATAGCGTAGTAATCTTTAACTTACGCAATTTACCGCTTTACATACCATGCTAGTAATTAGATTTTGAATGACAAGATAAAAACAAATCAAATAGAAAATCCTAAATCCAAGACAAAATCAAAGCATGAAAATAACACACTTGTACACAAGCACCCTTAGGGTTTCTCCACTTGGTTGTCTTATACAAAAATGGTCATATTACGCATGTGAAGTATCTTGGCAAAACAAACAAGTATAAGATCATAGTCCCTCAATGACTCTATTCAAAGTTGCCTTACAAGATGATCTTGGTACCTCAAAAATGCTAAGATACTTTGCAACATTGCTAATCATGGTTATACGATGACCCACACATGTCCCGTGTACATCCAAAGATAGGGTTGCTTACCAAATCAATGGTAAGACAACAATTTCAAAGGAATAGAAAATGAAAAAGAAAGACATTTGAGTAGGTAAATTACTTCTAGTTACTTGCTCTATTTTCAAACAACTATCCTTGCTATTTTCCAAAACCAACACACACATTTCAAAAACATCTTACAAACAATGAAAACATTTTCCAAAAAAGACAAACATCTTTGTATACATTCTTACGAACGAGAATCATTACAAAGATTTCCTAAACGAATGGCCTCTTTTACAAAAAAACTTTCAAAAACCATACCAAACACATTTTCAAACAACAAAAGCAAGTGATCTAGCAAGTAACTAAGAGCCCATGGAAAACCATGGATGAAAAGGGTGCTAATACCTTCCCTTTTCACAATCTACCCCCCAAACTCAAGAAACAATCTCAAAGGTCTTTCCTGTGCTTTTTCACCTTTCCTTTGGATAAAAGAAAAGTTGGTGGCGACTCTTGCTAACCACAACACTTGCGATGAAACGCAAAACCCTCAAGTCAGTTCTACCACCATATCACAATTATCAAAGGTCTTCCTTCAATCGGCGACATTAGAATTAGAGGCTCTTGAAGGTATTCATTGATTCTCTCGAAGGAAGTCTTGCATTCGTCATTCCACTTTACCCCTTGATCTTTCTTTAGGAGTTTGAATATTGGCTCGCAAGTAGCAGTTAGATGGGAGATGAACCTGACAATGTAATTTAGGCGTCCCAAGAAACCTCTAACCTCTTTTTTAGTACGAGGAGACAGTATCTCTTGTATAGCCTTCACCTTTGCAGGGTCTACCTGAATACCTTTGTCACTGACAATATAACCTAGGAGTTTACCAGACCTTACCCCAAAGGTGCATTTGTTCAGATTTAACCTCAGCTTCTACGTCTTCAACCTATCAAACAACTTTTGTAGATGACCAAGGTGCTCTTCCTCCATTTGAGATTTGGCTATCATGTCATCAACATAAACCTCTATCTCAAGGTGAATCATATCTTGGAACAAAGCTACCATAGCTCGCTGATAGGTTACCCCAGCATTCTTCAACCCAAATGGCATCACTTTGTAACAGAAAGTTCCCCACTGTGTGACGAAGGTTGTCTTTTCCATGTCTTCGGGTGCCATCTTGATCTGATTGTAACAAGAGAAATCGTCCATGAAGGAAAAGATCTTATGCAGTGCGGTGTTGTCAACCAGAATGTCAATGCGGAGAAGCGGGAAGTCATCCTTGGGGCTTGCCCTGTTCAAATCTCTATAGTCCACACACATCCGTACCTTACTGTCCTTCTTAGGCACCGGGACTACGTTAGAAACCCATTGCGGATAGGAGGTGACAACTAAGAATCCAATGTTGAACTATTTCATAACTTCTTCTTTGATCTTCTCTGACATTTCAGGGCGCATACGACGAACCTTCTGCTTTACTGGAGAACAGTCTTCTTTAGTTGGAAGACGATGAACCACAATATTAGTGTCTAGCCCCGACATGTCTTCATATGACCAGGCAAAGATCTCGACATGATCATGCAACATCTGTATCAACCATTGTTTGACACCAAGCTCCAAATTTGCACCTATCTTGACTTCTTTTCTGTCCTCTTCTGTACTCAATTTTACTGTCTCAACTGGCTCTTTATGAGGCTGTATAGCCCTTTCTTCCTGTTGTAACAGTCTAGCAAGCTCTCCTGGTACTTCACAATCCTCCTCACCTTCGTCCCCAACTTGGTTGATCAGATTTTCAAAGTCATAACCAGTAATAGCAAAACCGTTATCAATGGGATCCCGAGTGTATATGGATCTGCAGTTTGATACGTGAGTGTGTGTAAGAGCATAACTGTATTGACAAAGTAAAAAACGGAAAATAAAAATAGATAGCACAAAATTTGTATGCAAAACATCCAATGCTTTATTAATGCCATATGAGATTGAAACATGATAACCCTCACAAATAAACCATTATGCCCCGGGTAAGACACATGGCCGTAGAGTTTATATTGTTTAATTATTACATATCCAAAAACAAGAAAGACAATTACTTATGAACAAAATTAATCCGTATAAAATCTTTAGCCGTCCAATTACTGGGTCCACCGTTAGTAGTAGGGAAGATCCAGCTATCCATGTCGTGGTCACCATCACTGTCTTCTAAATCATTGACCCCATGGTTGCTGATGCGTAGGGGAGGTCCTCCAGCACGAGCATGAAAAACAGCCCTTTGAGCCCCTGAAGAGAAACCCAAACCAAACTTATCAGATTTGTATGGAATGTTAGGGAGTTGGCCCCAAATGGTACACCCACTTTCTTCAATAACTACTTTGGCGTCCTTAAGAGAAGCCATTTTCAAGGGTGGTCTGGTGATCCTCGGCATATTGGTAACAGTCTCAGTTGCAGCCATAGTCTGAGGAACCTCTTCAAAGTTCTGACAAGGGGTCTCGATGAACTCGCCGTCCATGTCAACATACCTGAAAGAGTTCAAGTGGCTTACCATGTACTCCTCCTTACCATGTACTGTGACAATATTTCCTTTCACTGGGTACTTCATCATCTGATGCAGAGTGGACGTGACAGCTCCCGCCCCATGGATCCAAGGATGACCCAACAAAAAAGAATAAGATGGTCTGATATCCATCACGTAGAAGGTGGAGTCAAAGGTCTGAGAACCAACTTTGATGGGGATGTCCACCTCCCCGTGCACCATTCTTTTTGAACCATTGAAAGCCCTCACTACAATGTTGCTGGGTTTCAGGGTCAAACCTTCACAATCTATTATGTTCATAGCCTTCTTGGGCAACACGTTCAGCGATGAACCAGTATCTACTAGAACATGGGCTAAAGTAACGCCCTTGCATTCGATGGAGACATGTAGTGCATCATTGTATTTTCTCCCTCTGGGTGTCAGATCAGCATCAGAAAAACCCAAACTGTTGTCAGCCGTCAAACTGGCCATACAATCTTCAAATTGGTCAGCGGAGGTTTCATGTGGCACATGAGAAGTTTTGAGGAATTTCACCAAAGCTTTTGCATGAGCTTCAGAGCACAACAATAGGGCTAACATGGAAATCTTAAAAGGGGTCTGCCCCAGCTGTTCGACCATATTGTAATCGCTCTTTTTAATTATCTTCAAGATTTATTCCATTTCCTTCTTGGAAGCCTCTAGAATAGATACTGAACGCGCCTTCATCTGGACAGGTTCAATCAATATGTCTTTGTCCCGAGTCATAGCCAACTCGATGATAGGGGTGGCAACAGGGGTAATCACAGGAATTGTGGTGGTAGTATCAACAGGAAAAACAGTAGGAATGATCACAGGAATAGTAACGGCTTTTGGAGGAGAAATCTCAGGGGAAAACACTCTACCACTTCTTGTTATTTTGGTGGTCCCAATGATGTTGCCAATGTCGGGATTAGTATTTTCAAAAACTTGGTCTTCGGAAGCTAACAGGTTTTGCTTGACACCATGGTAATAGACGTCAGCCCCATAGTTCCAAGGAACAGCCTTATCCGAGGAGTATGAGATTGGCCCTGGCATAGTGATGATAAGAGGAGCCAACTTTGGAGCAGATGTAATCCTGACGGGTCTTTTGGTGGAGACCCTGGGAGGATTGGCGGAAATGTTTATAATTGAAACACCCTTACAAGAAACAGTTGTGACGGGAGTCTTCTCAAATAAGATCTCTTTATCATTCATCAGGCGCTGAACACCTGCTTTCAACAAATAGCAACCTGTCGGTAGAGATAAACATAGGTGGCAATCTTCACCACAACCCAGAAATAAACCGGCTTGCAACAAATTCCACTTAATATTCATGAGAGGAGTAACAAGTTCCTCAACAGCAGTAACAAACATATCATCATCAACAACATTAACACCACGGTCGTGCTTGGGCATGGGAGTAGTTATAACATTGGGAATCTCAGGAGCATCAAACTCAATCTCCTTTTCCTCGATCAGATCTTGTACTTTGTTTTTCAATGCCCAACAGTCATTTGTATCATGGCTCAGACTTTCATAATGATAAGCACATCGAGCATTCAGGTTTTAGCGAGGAGACGTGGTGTTGGCATTTTTGGGAGCTTCCCTCAAAGTAGCCAGATTAGATTTCAGTAGATGAGGCAAAACTTGAGACAAAGTCGTATTTATCCGGGTGAATTGCCTTACAGGTCTTTCTGCTCTAGGATGATTACTTCGTTACTGAGTAGCTGCATGCTTGGATATCATAACAGCCCCTACCGTTGGACGATGCTCGGTTCTGCCCTGATTTCGTTGATTGTTGTTGTACTCCAAAATTTGCCCTCTCATCTTTCAGGAAAAATCACCCTGGATTCTCAAAGTTTCCTCTTATACAAATCCAAGCCTTGAGTTATCATTTCTTTCCAAGCAAGCCATTCACAAGGGAAAAATGGTCATTTACAAGCTAAGAAAGTCAAACTTTGGTTTTGGATCAAAATCAAAACACAAAAATCATATTTCATCAAGACATGTTGGAATATGAAGTTCGTTTCGTTAAGAAGCTCAAAAGTCAAAATTTTACCTTGAAAAAAGTTAAATTCTAAATACTTAGAATTTTTCTAAAGTATTTAAGAAAAATGACACTTCAGAACTTCTGAACCAACCTCCAGACAGGAGCAGTCAGAAGTTGCAAACTTGGCTCAGCACAAAACATTCAGTCAGAATGTAACTCTTCAGTAGCTACTCAAGTTCAGTCAAAATCTGCCAAGGTAAGAACAGAAGATTATAAAACATGTTGGAAAGCCTGGAGAACCCTCAGAATTTGCTGAAGTAGCAGGATACTGAGATCAGAACTTGGGTGCATTGTTCTAGACTTTGCTAAAATAGGAACTACTGGCTCAGATTTAAGTAATGATGCAAATCTCGTGTTACAAGATTTCTTATTCTTTACCAATCTCATCACCATTTAATGCTCATTAATGCTCACAACCACTTTTGAGCATTTGTCCAAAGGGTCTCTCTAAGTGCAGCATAACAACGCTCTTGTGCAGATTTAGGTATGGGTTCATGCGCTACTTTTCGCTCATGGGTGTCACTTTTCCTTAATCCTCGCTTACTAACCCAGCCTAGGCTAAAAGCTGTCAATCATCACAACTTTTTATGAACTTTTCTTCAAGAGTAAGTCAACATCTAGTGCAGGATATTGGCGCCACTTAACGTTTTAAAACCCACAAAGTTTTGCCTATAAATAGAACACCTTTGTCCGTTGAGAGTTCCGGGCCCAAGTTGAGAAAAATTGCTGAAAAGAAACAGAAAGTTTTAGCAAGAAAACACCTTGAATCTCTGCCCAAAATTCCCAGAGTTTCAAAAACTGTAAACACAGCATACCAACCATTAACTTTAAATCTCCTACTTTCAAACCCCATTTGATCTCAAAATATTTCTTGACTAAGAAACACCCATACAATTTTCTAACTTATATATATACCCTCTATCCATCCATTCAAAGAACCTGTTCAAAACATCATCAGAGTTAAGGCTAACTCCAGTCCACTTTTTCTAGTTGCAAGGTAAGCACTTGCTGACCCTCACCATGTTGCTTAAACATCACCATATTTGCATGCTCAAAAACACAATGTAGATATCATGCTTCTGATGTTGTGCATGTTCTGAGATTTTTACGCCTCTGCACGCTTAAATAGGGAACGATTTAGTTCAAAACTTGCCTCTAATTTTTTTTTCGTTTTGAATTCTGAAACGCTATGAAATCTGCTGAAACTGTCCTAGGCATGCCTTCTGTTTTGTGGAAAAATAACCAAATTGCAGATGTTATGACTAGCACGGAGGGAGACCAAGTTTTGACTTTGACGCCAGAACTTCTGGGGCCTGTTTTGTCATCAGTAATATCAGAACTTCTGAAAATTACTATGTGCCCAGCAGGGTTAGAACTTCTAACCCCATACATTTTCACTAACAGGTTTCTGTTTTGCAGCGTACCAGGGTCAGAACTTCTGACCCATACATTTTCACTAACAAGTTGATATCCTGCAGCAGGCCAGGGTCAAAACTTTTGACTTCCTCTCAGCAGCACGCTGACTCTTTTCCTTTTTCTTTCTTTCTTCCCCTTGTTATTTTCTTTATTTTTCTCGCTGGTACTCCCCATTCATAAATTTGTACCCCCACCCCCTAAATATTGTAATAGCGTAGGACTTTACATTTTCGCATTTTTATCGCTTTCAAGTGTAAATGTTAATGATTAGGATATGTATGGCAAGATAAAATCAATGAAATAGAAAATCCTAATTCAAGATAAAATCATGCATGCAATCAAACACACTTGCACACAAACACCCTTAGGGTTTCTCCACTTGGTTGCTTTAAACAAAAATAGCCATGTTATGCATGCAAAGTATCTTGGTAAAACAAACAAAATCAAAAGATCATAGTCCCTCGATGACGCTATTCGAAGTTGCCTTATAAAATGATCTTAGTCCCTCGAAAATACTAAGATACTTTGCAACATTGCTAATCATGGTTATACAATGACCCACGCCCGTCCCGTCTACATCCAAAGATAGGGTTGCTTGCCAAATCAATGGTAAGACAACAATGTCAAAGGAATAGAAAAATGCATAAAAAAGACATTTGAGTAGGTAGATTGCTTCTAGTTACTTGCTCTATTTCCAAACAACTATCCTTGCTATTTTCAAAAACAAACACATATATTTCAAAAACATCTTACAAACAATGAAAACATTTTCAAAAAGACAAACATCTCTGTATACATTCTTACGAACGAGAATCATTACAAAGATTGCCTAAACAAATGGCCTCTTTTATAATATACTTTCAAAAACCACACCAAACACATTTTCAAACAACAAAAGAAAGTGATCTAGCAAGTAACTAAGAGCCCATGGAAAAACATGGATGAAAAGGGTGCTAATACCTTCCTTTTTCATAATCTACCCCCCGAACTCAAGAAACAATCTCAAAGGTCATTCCTGTGCTTTTTCACCTTTCCTTTTGGATAAAAGAAAAGTCGGCGGCGACTCTTGCTAACCGCGACATTTGCAATAAAAAGCAAAAACCTCAAGTCAGTTCTCCCACCGTATCACAGAACTGGAGACTCTGCTGGGGACTTTTATAAAAGTGGGGTTACCTTAGGGCTAGATCACATTTATTTGCTTACATTTGTTTGACTTGTTTGCTTTACATTATGGTTCTTTGTTTGGGTTTGAATCCTCCACCCAGATTTGGGAAACATTATAGGTAAATAGCAATACGTTGTGGAAAGTGTGTGGGGTATACCGACATAGTCTAAGAAATAGCTATGTTAGTGTGACATATTTGTGGGTACCGGTAGCCTTTGAGTCAATCAAAGAGAATACGGGGCCGCTGAGTGATGTCATGAAGCACTAATGAACTTCTAGAACCCTTTACTTGACCAACTTGGCCTTTAGGATGTAGTGAGATGACCGACTTTGGTGCAGTCCGGAGTTGGTAGATACTCGATACTACACTCATTGAGGGTTGGTTTCTTGGGATATTTCCGTCGCCATTAAAGAGGCTTGAGCTAAAACAATGACCAAGGAAACAATCAGGTGATGTTGAGCTCCTTAGAACCCGGTTACTATTACTAGGACAGGTTTAAGCCAACTAAACTTCAAGAGGGTACTTACCTATAAAACCCCATGCAAGCCTAAACTAAGAACTTGTTTCTTTTGCTTGTATATACATACTTGTACATAACATAATGGACATCATGAGCATCATATACATCCACTAACCATTTCAAGGATTTTGGAGATTCATCTTTGTTCTTGTTTTGTAGGATATGGATTCACTTCGCAGGAAAACTATCCAAATCAACCTTGTAAGAATTCCTCCACAACTCAAGGAGCTAGCTTCAAGGATCCCTGAGAACTCTCCATTCATCGAGAGGCATGGTCGTCTACTCAACTTGGTCACCTCTAACATAGAGGAGGATATGATGAAGGTGCTTTTCCAATTCTTTGATCCTTTGCACCATTGCTTCACATTTCCTGACTATCATCTTGTGCCTACTTTGGAAGGATTCTCTCAACTCTTGAGGATTCCTATTCTCAATCAACTACCTTTCAAAGGTACAGAAAGAGACCCAAATCCAGAAGAGATTGCTCAAACTCTGCACTTGCACTCATCTGATGTCACAACTCATTGGGAAACTAGGAGTGGTGTCAAAGGCTTCTTAGCAAAGTTTCTATTTGAGAAAGCCCAAAGCTGTTGGAATTCCTTAGACTTGCAAGCCTTTGAGGAAATTGTGGCTCTTCTTATCTATGGGGTGGTATTGTTCCCCAATCCTGCCAACTCATAGATGTGAGCACCGTCAAAATCTTCATGTCACGCAATCCGGTGCCTACATTGCTTGGAGATATCCTACACTCTCTTCACACTCGTACAATGAGGAAAAGAGGTGTCCTTATGTGTTTCACTCCTCTCCTGGCAAGATGGTTTATTTCTCATCTTCCCCAATCAGTCTTAAAGAATGAGCAAGGTTTGAAGTGGTCACAAAGGTTAATGACGCTCAAACATTCAGACATTCATTGGTGCTCCCGATCCAAAGAGAATGTTACCATTGTTGACCGTTGTGGGGAATTCCCTAATGTCCCTCTACTTGGCATTAGGGGAGGCATCACCTATAACCTGTGCTTAGCTCTAAGACAGTTTGGTTATTCCCGAAGGGATGGCCCACATGAGACGCTGATTCAAGGCTTGGTATTCGACTACGACAACGACAATCAAGGTCTTTGCCAGAGATTCATCTGAGCTTGGAGGATGCTAAACAAGGTGGATAGTAAGACTTTGGTACACAAGAATTCCATCCCTTTTGAGCCTTACCTCAAGTGGGTACAAACCCGTGCTCAAAGTCTTATGATGCCTTATCCTTCCATCCTCCCGGTAATTATTGAGCCTGTTAAGGAAGGAGAAGTTCCATACATTATCCTACATCCTAACATGCCCACATCTCTTGAAGACCTGCAAAGGGATTGGATACATCTCAAAGGAGAGCGATATACTTTCGAGGCCCAATTTTACACAAGCGAGAAGAAGGTTTTGGAACTCACTAGGCTACTTCATGAGGAGCAGACTCTAAATGCCTACATAGCACCAAAGAGGATGCGCACTACTTTTTTATCTTAGAGTTTTGCATTATTTATCCCAAGGAGCATTGATGCACTCAAACACTATTTTATTAATATAACGTGTGTTTCTTTTTGTTTAAAATGAACTTGAATTTTTAAAATCCTTGAAAGCATTGCATGTGTACATATCATTCATCATAACATAAACAGGTCTTTTGCAACGAGTTTCCTCATCTCTCTACTGTTTATTTCAGTAAGATGGATCTCGAACAGACAGTCAAAGATCTTCAAGCTCAAAACATGCAGTTTCAACAGTTACTCACAACCCTGGCCAAAGGACAAGAGGAGTTGAAAACTCTGTTGGCCAAAGAGAAAAAGAAGAAAGAGAAGAAACCAACTGGTGTTGTAATCATGGGGAGAAGGTTTCAAGGACAGACTAGGAGAATCTTGGATTTCGCAACAACATCTAATGAAAGATAAGGAAAAGGAATGGAAACAGCGGTTCCGTCAGAATCTGAGGAGGAAGACTACTCCGAGGAACATTATCCTCCAGCTGATGATAAGTACAGACATCTTGAAGAGCGTTTGAACGCTATGGAAATACAAAGGGTACCAGGTCTAGACTTTGAAGAATTGGGACTAGTGTCGGGAATTGTGATCCCACCGAAGTTCAGAGTGCCGTTGTTTGCAAAATATGATGGGGTGTCATGTCCTAAGATGCACCTCCGATCATATGTGAGAAAGATTCAGCCGCACTCTGCCGGTAAAGACTTGTGGGTCCATTTTTTCCAAGATAGCCTATCTGGAACACAACTCGATTTGTTTTACCAATTGGAAAGGGCCGACGTCCACAACTGGGAAGATCTTGCCGCAACCTTCTATAAGCAATACCAGTATAATGCAGATTTGGCGCCTACCCGTACTCAACTTTAGAGTATGGCTATAGCTTCAAATGAGGGTTTCAAAGATTACGCGTAGAAATGGAGAGATCTAGCTGGGAGAGTGCAAACCCCTCTGTCTGAAAGGGAATTGGTGGATATGTTTTTAGGCACTCTATCAGGCCCTTTCTTCAACCATTTGATTGGGAGCTCATCTACCAGATTTACTGAGTTAATACTAACCGGAGAAAGGGTGGAGGCTGGCATGAAAAGTGGAAAGATTCAGAAAGATTCATCTGCCTCTACAGCTGTGAGAAAGCCTTTCACTGGGAAGAAGGAGGTATCTGCTGTTTATCCATAAAGGAACCAAGGGAGAGTTGAACGCCGACCAATGGTAGGGGCCATTATGATCCCAAATCCTACATCTGATCAACCTAGAAGTAACCAACCGAGAGTGGAAAGGCCAATCCGACAATTCACCAGAATCAATATGACTCTAGCCCAGGTTTTACCACATCTTTTGAAATCCAATTTGATAACTCTAAAGGAAGCTCCAAAGAACCCCAACACTGCGTCCCCTCATTATCACCCAAATTCCAGATGCACGTATCATTCCGAAAGTCCGAGTCATGACAGTAACAATTGTTGGACCCTGAAAAACAAAATTCAAGACCTTATAGATGCAAAAGAGATTGAGTTTGATGCACCTGATAAGCCAAACGTCATTTCCGCCCCGATGCCTAGGCATGGTCACAACACCAATGCTATCGAAGAAGATTTGTTTGTTACCACAGTTGATGAACTCTTGACTCCACTCCCAATCATTAAGATAAACTTGTTGAAAGCTGGTGTATTCCCGGGTTGTAATGAAGACTTCCATCTTTGCTTATCCTCACCAACCGTTTGCCCTCTGTTGAAGACATGCATTCAACGCTTGATAGACAACCAAGAGATTCTGTTTGAAAGTACTCATGTTCCTGTTGAAGATGTTTCAATCATAACCATCTCCGCCAATCCTTCCAGGGTCCCCAAAAGACCCGTTAGGATTACATTGGTTCCAAAAACTACTCCTCTTATAATCACAATGCCCGGGCCGGTCCCGTATGAATTAGACAAAACAGTGTCGTGGAATTACGGTGGAGATATCTATTACCATGGTATCAAACAAGAGGGGCTAGCCTCCGAAGAGTTAAGCTCCGAAGAAGAAGACTTTGACATTAGCAATATTGCCGGAACCAGTAAGATTACCCGTATCGGTAGAATTTTCTCTCCATAAATTGCCCCTCCAAAGGCAGTTTTTGGACCCGTAGTTGTTCCAAAGGTTACTTCCGTACCCATAATCATACCTGCAAGTGCTCCTATTGACGAAAACGATACAACCCCTGCTGTTATCCCTACCAACACTTCTACTGCTGAAATTCGAGGAAAAAATATTCAAGAAGAGCCTGTCCGGATGAAGGCTCAACCACTGACTATCCCCGAAACCTCTAAGAATGAAATGGAGGAGATCCTGAGGATAATAAAGAAGAGTGACTATGACGTGGTTGAACAGTTGGGGCAAACTCCCTCTAAAATCTCCATGCTGGAATTGCTGCTGTATTCCGAGGCACATGCGAAAGCTCTGGTGAAGTTTCTAAAGACAACCCATGTGCCACAAGAGACATCTGCTGACCAATTTCAAGATTGTGTGGCCAGTTTGACAGCTGATAACGACCTAGGCTTCTCTGATTCTGATTTGACACTAAGAGGGAGAAATCACAAAAAGAAATTACATGTCTCTGGAATGTGGAGGAACAACTCTGGCCCATGTCTTGGTGGACACTGGCTCATCTTTGAACGTTTTACCGAAGAAAGCTCTCGATAGATTGGATTGCGAAGGACTGACATTGAAACCCAGTAACATAGTCGTGAGAGCATTTGATGGCTCAAATAGGATGGTCCACGGGGAGGTGGACATCCCCATAAAGGTAGGGACTCAGACTTTCAACTCAACTTTCTATGTAATGGACATCCTCCCCTCTTACTCTTGTCTGCTAGGACGACCCTGGATCCATAATGCCGGTGTTGTCACCTCTACACTACACCAGATGCTGAAATACCCGGTCCATGGAAAGATTATCACTGTCCATGAAAAGGAAGAGTATATGATTAGCCACCTCAATTCCTTTTGGTATGTGAAGTTGGACGGCGAGTTCATTGAAACTCCTTTTCAACATTTCGAAGAAGTCTCTCAAGAGGTAGCAGTAACCAAGACAGTGTCCCAGATCCCTAAGATTACAAGACCTCCGCTCGGGATGTCATCTCTAAAGGACACCAAGGCAGTAGTAGAGGAGGGTGGATGCACCATCTGGGGGCAACTTCCGGACATTCTGTATAAATCTGACAAGTTTGGCTTAGGGTTCACTTTAAATGCTCAGAAGGTTGTGCGTCGTGCCCGTACTGGAGGGCCACACTTGAGGATTAGCAACCAAGAGGTCAATGCGGTGGAAGATGGTGAAGAGGATTGCATCTTGGAGGATTGGATCTTTCCTACTATCAATGGAGGACTTCGTAATTGGGAAACCAGAGACTTTGTCCCAATAACTTTCATCTCTCAGTAATTTATCTTTTACATTTCTGTTGGACTTGTAATATTCACAAACAATTCGCTCATTTAAAACCTTGTGTCTTACCCGAGGCGCAATGGTCCATTTGTAAGGGTTTTTACTTCATCTTCATATGACATTCAACGAATCATGGACGTTTTTTCACATACAAACCTTTTGTGTTCATTGTCTTTCTTTTATATTTTATTGTTTAAAGATGGTTATACCCTTACACACACCCACACTCACAAATGCAGGTACCCCTCCATTCCAGATCCCATGGGTAACGATACTGCTATGGCCTTTCATGACTCTGAGGATCTAATCTACCAAGCCGAAGACGAAGGTGAGGAAGATTGTGAAGTACCAGGGGAACTGGCCAGACTACTACAACAAGAGGAAAGAGATATTCAGCCTCATGAGGAACTAGTAGAAACAATCAACTTGGGTACCAAGGAGGAAAAGAGAGAAATCAAGGTGGGCGCTAATCTAGAGCCGAGTGTCAAGGAGAGTCTAATTCAACTATTACATGATTATCTCGAGATCTTTGCCTGGTCATATGAAGACATTCCAGGACTTGATACATATATCATAGTACATCGTCTACCTACAAGAGAGGACTGTCCACTAGTAAAACAAAAAGTCCGCCGCATGAGACCTGATATGTCAGAGAAGATCAAAGCGGAAGTCATGAAACAATACAATGTTGGATTCTTGGTTGTCACTTCCTACCCCCAATGGGTTGTCAACATTGTTTCCGTGCCTAAAAAGGACGGAAAAGTATGAATGTGCATGGATTATAGAGATTTAAATAGGGCCAGCCCTAAAGATGATTTTCCACTTCCCCACATCGATATCCTGGTCGACAATACGGCCCAGCACAAAGTGTTTTCCTTAATGGACGGATTCTCAGGTTATAACCAAATCAAAATGGCACCTAAGGACATGGAGAAAACTACGTTTGTCACACAGTGGGGTACATTCTGCTATAAAGTGATGCCATTCGGACTAAAGAATGTTGGGGCAACCTATCAGCGCGCCATGGTAGCCTTATTTCATGATATGATACATCATGAGATGGAGGTCTATGTAGATGACATGATAGCCCGATCACAAACTGAAGAGGAGCACCTTGATCATTTGCAAAAGTTGTTTGAGAGATTGAAGGAGTATAAACTAAGGTTGAATCCGAACAAGTGCACATTCAGAGTGCGGGCCGGTAAACTCCTGGGCTTTGTTGTCAGCAACAAAGGCATCGAGGTTGACCCTACCAAGGTTAAAGCGATACAAGAAATGCCTACTCCTCGTACTGAGAAGGAAGTCAGAGGATTCTTGGGACGCCTGAACTATATTTCCAGATTCATTTCTCACCTAACAGCTACTTGTGAGCGAATCTTCAAACTATTGAAGAAAGATCAAGTAGTCAGATGGAATGATGAATGCCAGATTACTTTTGACAAGATCAAAGAGTACTTACAAGAGCCTCCTATTTTGATGCCACCAGTCGAGGGAAGACCACTGGTCATGTATCTGACCATTTTAGAGAACTCAATGGGGTGTGTATTGGGGCAGCATGACGAGTCTGGCCGAAAAGAGCACGCTATTTACTACCTGAGCAAAAAGTTTACCGACTGTGAAACCAGATATTCATTGCTCGAGAAAACTTGTTGCGCTATGGCATGGGCTGCTCGCTGGCTAAGACAATATATGCTGACTCATACTACCTTGTTGATATCTAAGATGGATCCGATAAAGTACATCTTCGAAAAGCCTGCTCTATCTGGGAGAATAGCTAGGTGGCAGATGATCCTAACAGAATATGACATACAATATACTACCCAGAAATATATAAAGGGGAGTGTATTGGCTGATCATATTGCTCATCAAGCTGTAGAAGATTATCAGTCCATGAAATTTGAATTCCCGGATGAAGACATCATGACATTAGACAACTGTGAAGAAATCAGACCATATGACGGACTTGAACTAGGATCCCGATGGACCCTGTTCTTTGATGGGGCATCCAATGCACTTGGTAATGGTATCGGCGATGTACTCATATCTCGAGAAGGGTGTCATACTCCCTTTACTGCCAGACTTTGTTTCAACTATACGGACAATATGGCGGAGTACGAAGCATGCATCTTTGGTCTCAGGGATGCCATAGATTTGGGAATCAAATCCTTAGATGTTTTCAGAGATTCAACTTTGGTCATCAGCCAGATCAAAGGAGAATGAGATACTAAGCACCCAAATCGTATCCCTTACAAAGAACATGTTTTGACATTGCTACCACATTTTGAGGAGATTACCTTCGAGCACTTCCCGCGAGAAGAAAATAAGCTAGCAGATGCTCTAGCCACAATGTCATCTATGGTTAAACTTAATTGGGATAACGAGGCTCCCCAGATCACCATTGAATGAATGGATGAACCAACACATTGTCACGAGATTAATACTGAAGAGGTAGTGGACCAGCCTTGGTTTCATGAAGTCAAGAGGTATCTCGAGGCTCAAAAATATCCAGAAGGAGCTTCAATCAATGATAAGTTCTTAAGGAGATTCTCTGCTAAGTTCTTCCTGAGTTATGGCATCCTATACAAACGCAATCATGACTCCATTCTGCTCCGGTGTGTGGATAAGATTGAGGCTGAAAAGATCATGGTTGAATTACATGAAGGTACTTTTAGCACCCACTCCAGTGGGCATACGATGGCGAAGAAAATCCTACGGGCAGGCTATTATTGGTCTACCATGGAAGCAGACTGCTATCAACACTCTCGAACTTTTCATAAGTGTCAAATTTATGCTGACAAGGTGCACGTACCTCCAGTTTCTCTGAATGTCTTGACGACTCCTTGGCCCTTTGCTATGTGGGGAATCGATATGATGGGGGAGGTCAAGCCTATAGCCTCCAATGGACACCGCTTCATTCTAGTGGCCATTGACTATTTTACAAAGTGGGTCGAAGCAGCTTCCTTCGCATCCGTTAGTAAGAATGTTGTTGCCCGCTTCATCAAGCAAAATCTCATTTGTCGATACGGTATCCCAGAAAGGATCATCACTGATAATGGTACAAACCTTAACAATACTATGATCACCGCCTTATGCGAGCAGTTCAAGATTCAGCATCACAATTCGTCCTCTTATCGGCCAAAGATGAATGGTGCCATTGAAGCTACAAATAAAAACATTAAAAAGATCATACAGAAAATGACAGTCACCTACAAGGACTGGCATGAGATTCTACCATTTGCTCTCCACGGGTATCGTACCACGACTCGCATATCAACTGGGGCAACACATTATTCTTTAGTTTATGGCATGGAGGTTGTCTTGCCTATTGAGGTTCAGATCCCCTCTCTGAGGATTATGAAGGATGTAGATTTGAATGAAGACGATTGGATCCAGACTCGACTTGATCAACTGAACTTAATTGATGAAAAGATACTTACTACTGTTTGCCGTGGTCAAATGTATCAAAAACGGATGATCAAGGCTTTCAACAAGAAAGTCAGACGCCAAGTATATCAAGTTTGGGATCTAGTGATCAAACATATCATTTTGCCACAAAGTGATCCCAGGGGAAAATGGACTCCTACCTATGAAGGACCATTTGTAATAAAAAACATATTCTCCGGTGGGGCAATGGTCTTGACCACCATGGACGGTGACGACCTGCCACACCCTGCGAACACAGACATAGTCAAAAGATACTACGTATAAGAGACCCGCTAGGTTGACACACCTAGGCAAAAAAAAGGGCATCCCGGAAAACCAAAAAGGTTCGGGCAAAAATTATGGATAAAATTAAAAAAAAACTGTACACCCGGCAAGTCGAAAACCCAAAAGGGCAACTTGGGCAAAAAAGGGTTTCCCGGTGGACTGAAAACCCGAAAGGGCGGTCCAGGCAAAAGTTAGGGAATTAAAACGTATGACTATGTCCCGTCGGATCACTTACGGATAACCTTTGACTTCCACTGACAAACTCAGGAGTTTCTGATCAATTCAATCATCTTCAGACGAAGCAACAAATGGACAAGGTGCTCAGAGATATGAAGGCTATAGCAGAATGGGAACCCCGTAGGATTATTGCACTTAGCCATCTTTCTTTGTATAAATTTTTCTTGTTTTATGACACCATTCTCTTATTAGAATGTTTGTCTCTTGTGTACAAAAAAAATACTTACTCAAAGTCAATATAAAGATGTCCCTTTGAAAGTGCAAAAAAAACTACCTGTCTTTTCTTTACTCTTGTGTTTTGTTTGCAAAAACGTCCAATGATTCATGATGAACATATGCATTTGAACATAATTGTTGTTTACAAATAAACAAAATGAGAAAGACAATTACTGATAGGTTGGAAGGACAGGAAAACGTCTCTAGGCTATTTCATAAGTAATCCCCACAGTACGTCATTTAAATCCCCAGCGGAACTAAACTTCAAATTATTAATCCCCAGTAGAAATCGTCAAATTTCTCAAGATTTCCCAAGCAGATCTTACAAGCGGTACATAGGCATTGCCCTCACATTAGAATTTACTTCTCTCAACGAGAGTGCGTCGGTACTTCAACTTCAAGACATGAAAATTCAACAGCATTCAAGGATTTATTTTCCTCAATCAAACAGCAATACAACAAATCAGCTTACATGCGCATACATTACATCCACATATCATAAACATTGATAAAGAAAATACAATGCATCATACATTTCATGCAACATAACTTTGTATTTTAGCTAACATTTCACCCTTTTCAGGATAAGATTAACGACTACCATTAATAATATGTAATCCTGATACAGTTCAGATACATCCCAGACACGGAAGCCATTCTGATACTCATTCAGATTTCAATTTCAGATACGTTCCAGACACGAAAGCCACTCTGATACTCATTCAGATTCAACTTTTGATAGAGCTCAGATACACTCCAAACACAGAAGCCATCCTGGTACTCATTCAGATTCAGATTCTACACTCCTGATACAGTTCAGATACGTTCTAGACACGGAAGCCATTCTGATACTCATTCAGATTTCAAGTTCAGATACATTCCAGACACAGAAGCCATTATGATACTCATTCAGATTCAACTCCTGATACAGTTCAGATATGCTCCAGACACGGAAGCCATTCTGGTACTCATTCAGATTCAGATTTCTACACTCCAGATACAGTTCAGATACGTTCCAGACACGGAAGCCATTCTGATACTCATTCAGATTTCAAGTTCAGATACGTTCCAGACACGGAAGCCATTCTGATACTCATTCAGATTCAACTCCTGATACAGTTCAGATACGCTCCAAACACGGAAGCCATTCTGGTACTCATTCTGATTCAGATTTCTACACTCCTGATATAGTTCAGATACGCTCCAGACACGGAAGCCATTCTGGTACTCATTCAGATTCAGATTTCTACACTCCTAATACAGTTCAGATACGCTCCCGATGCGGAAGCCTTTCTGATGTTCAAACATACAATCTACATCTCAACAAGCATTCTTGAATGGCATCTTTAATCCCATTCCTCCTATTGACGCCGAGCACAAATTTCTGGGCACTTTAGTGTTCAATCATCTTCCACCTTCGAGTCGTGAATGGAAAACCTCGTCAATCTAACTCCTCAGGTTAAAGAAGATTGAACAGGGGCAGTTGTTGTACCCCAAAATTTTCCCTCTCATCTTTCAGGAAAAATCACCCTGGATTCTCAAAGTTTTCTCTTATACAAATCCAAGCCTTGAGTTATCATTTCTTTCCAAGCAAGCCATTCACAAGGGCAAAATGGTCATTTGCAAGCTAAAAAAGTCAAACTTTGGTTTTGGATCAAAATCAAAACACAAAAATCATATTTCATCAAGACATGTTGGAATATGAAGTTTGTTTCATCAAGAAGCTCAAAAGTCAAAATTTTACCTTGAAAAAAGTTAAATTCTAAATACTTAGAATTTTTCTAAAGTATTCAAGAAAAATGCCACTTCAGAACTTCTGAACCAACCTCCAGGCAGGAGTAGTCAGAAGTTGCAAACTTGGCTCAACACATAACATTCAGTCAGAATGTAACTCTTCAGCAGCTACTCAAGTTCAGTCAGAATCTGCCAAGGTAAGAACAAAAGATTATAAAACATGCTGGAAAGCCTGGAGAACCCTCAGAATTTGCTGAAGTAGCAGGATACTGAGATCAGAACTTGGGTGCGTTGTTCTAGACTTTGCTGAAATAGGAACTGCTGGCTTAGATTTAAGTAATGATGCAAATATCGTGTTACAAGATTTCTTATTCTTGACCAATCTCATCACCATTTAATGCTCATTAATTCTCACAACCACTTTTGAGCATTTAATGCTCTTGTGCAGATTTAGGTATGGGTTCATGCGCTACTTTTTGCTCATGGGTGTCACTTTTCCTTAATCCTCGCTTACTAACCCAGCCTAGGCTAAAAGCTGTCAATCATCACAACTTTTTATGAACTTTTCTTCAAGAGTAAGTCAACATCTAGTGCAGGATATTGGCGCCACTTAACGTTTTAAAACCCACAAAGTTTTGCCTATAAATAGAACACCTTTGTCCGTTGAGAGTTCCGGGCCCAAGTTGAGAAAAATTGCTGAAAAGAAACAGAAAGTTTTAGCAAGAAAACACCTTGAATCTCTGCCCAAAATTCCCAGAGTTTCAAAAACTGTAAACACAGCATACCAACCATTAACTTTAAATCTCCTACTTTCAAACCCCATTTGATCTCAAAATATTTCTTGACTAAGAAAC
Organism: Vicia faba; assembly: GCA_948472305.1. Lineage (NCBI taxonomy): Eukaryota > Viridiplantae > Streptophyta > Magnoliopsida > Fabales > Fabaceae > Vicia > Vicia faba. The sequence continues at coordinate 1,230,988,185 of OX451736.1, read as the reverse complement.
ACCCATACAGTTTTCTAACTCATATATATACCCTTCATCCATCCATTCAAAGAACCTGTTCAAAACATCATCAGAGTTAAGGCTAACTCCAGTCCACGTTTTCTAGTTGCAAGGTAAGCACTTGCTGACCCTCACCACATTTCTTAAACATCACCAGATTTGCATGCTCAAAAACACAATGTAGATATCATGCTTATGATGTTGTGCATGTTCTGAGATTTTTACGCCTCTGCACGCTTAAGTAGGGAACATCTCAGTTCAGAACTTGACTCTAATTTTTTTTATTCTGAATTCTGAAATGCTATGACACCTGCTGAAACTGTCCTAGGCATGCCTTCTGTTTTAGGGAAAAATAACCAAATTGCAGATGTTCTGACTAGCACGGAGGGAGACCAAGTTCTGACTTTGACACCAGAACTTCTGGGGCCTGTTTTGTCATCTGTAATATCAGAACTTCTGAAAATTACAATGTGCCCAGCAGGGTCAGAACTTCTGACCCCATACATTTTCACTAACAGGTTTCTGTTTTGTAGCGTACCAGGGTCAGAACTTCTGACCCATACATTTTCACTAACAAGGTGATATCCTGCAGCAGGCCAGGGTCAGAACTTCTGACTTCCTCTTAGCAGCACGCTGACTCTTTTCCTTTTTCTTTCTTTCTTCCCCTTGTTATTTTCTTTATTTTTCTCGCTGGTACTCCCCATTCATAAATTTGTACCCCACCCCCTAAATATTGTAATAGCGTAGGACTTTACATTTTCGCATTTTTATCGCTTTCAAGTGTAAATGTTAATGATTAGGATGTGTATGGCAAGATAAAATCAATGAAATAGAAAATCCTAATTCAAGATAAAATCATGCATGCAATCAAACACACTTGCACACAAATACCCTTAGGGTTTCTCCACTTGGTTGCTTTATACAAAAATAGCCATGTTATGCATGCAAAGTATCTTGGTAAAACAAACAAAATCAAAAGATCATAGTCCCTCGATGACGCTATTCGAAGTTGCCTTATAAAATGATCTTAGTCCCTCGAAAATACTAAGATACTTTGCAACATTGCTAATCATGGTTATACAATGACCCACGTCTGTCCCATCTACATCCAAAGATAGGGTTGCTTACCAAATCAATGGTAAGGCAACAATGTCAAAGGAATAGAAAAATGCATAAAAAGACATTTGAGTAGGTAGATTGCTTCTAGTTACTTGCTCTATTTCCAAACAACTATCCTTGCTATTTTCAAAAACATACACACATATTTCAAAAACATCTTACAAACAATGAAAACATTTTCAAAAAGACAAACATCTCTGTATACATTCTTACGAACGAGAATCATTACAAAGATTGCCTAAACAAATGGCCTCTTTTACAAAATAATTTCAAAAACCACAGCAAACACATTTTCAAACAACAAAAGCAAGTGATCTAGCAAGTAACTAAGAGCCCATGGAAAACCATGGATGAAAAGGGTGCTAATACATTCCCTTTTCATAATCTACCCCCCGAACTCAAGAAACAATCTCAAAGGTCTTTCCTGTGATTTTTCACCTTTCCTTTTGGATAAAAGAAAAGTCGGTGGCGACTCTTGCTAACCGCGACATTTGCGATAAAACGCAAAACCCTCAAGTCAGTTCTCCCATTGTATCACAATTGTAAACAACACTGACTTCTTTTTTCCCTACGAAAGGTTTCTTTCTCGCATTTGAAGAGGCATCCTTCTGAACCTTGCCACTTCTAATCCCAGCTTCCACTCTTTCTCCTGTCAAAATCAATTCAGTAAAGCCAACTGAGGAGCTTCCAATCAGATGATTGAAAAATAGACCAGATAGGGTACCCAAAAACATATCCACTAAGTCCCTATCAGACAGGGGGTGGACTCTTCCTGCTAAGTCCCTCCACTTCTGAGCATAGTCTTTAAAACCCTCGCTCAAACCCATAAACATACTTTGGAGTTGTGTACGGGTGGGAGCAAGGTCTGCATTATACTGATACTGCTTGTAGAAAGCAACAACTGGGTCTTCCCATTTACGAATATTGGTCCCTTCCAGCTGGTAGAACCACTCTGGTTGGGTCCTAGATAGACTGTCTTGAAATAAGTGAACCCATAAGTCCTTGTCAGCAGTGTGAGGCCGAATCTTCCTCACATAGGATCGGAGATGCATCTTGGGACACGAGACCCCATCATATTTAGAGAACACCAGAACCTTGAACTTTTGTGGGATGACAACCCCAGAAACTAAACCCAGCTCTTCAAAATCCAGCCCAGGTACCCTCTGGATTTCCATTACATTCAGACGATCCTCCAGCTGCTTGTATTTATCATCAGCCGGAGGATACTGCTCCTCATTATAGTCAGTCTTATTATCAAATTCCCTTGGACTGAGGTTTCCCTCTCTTGTTTCTTCTTCTTGATTGTCTCCTTCTTTTGACGAAGATGCTAGTTCTACAACTCGCCTTAATGGTCCTCTAAACCTCCTTCCCAAATTCACCACACTAGCTGGCTTCTTTGGCTTCTTGGTCTTTTCTTTGAAAATCAGGGCCTTCAGCTCTTCTTGCCCCTTGGCCAGGGCCATGATCATTTGCTGAAACTAAGCATTTTGAGTTTGGAGATCCTTCACTATCTGTTTGAGAGCCATTGCTGAAATAAACAGCGAAGAAGATGAGAAACCTGCTTTGAAACCTATTCATGCAATGTCATGTATGATATGCGTATGTAATGTTTTCAAGGATTTTGGGAAATTTACATTTGTGAACCAACATGAAACAAAGATTTTATTAGTAGAATTCAAAATACAATTTCCTTTTAGGCGAACAATTGGAAATTCTAAAAACTAAGAAATCAGGTTTCCCATGGGTGCTTCCTCTTCGTGCCGAGATAGACATTAAGACTTCTTTCTTCATGAAGTTGCTTCGTGAGCTCCAACACTTTCCTCTCATGGGCATAGAAATGATCTCTATAGGTATCCCGCTCTTTCTTCAACTGAATCCAGGGTCTCTGCAGTTCTTCAAAATCAGTGGGCATGTTAGGATGAAGAACTGTATAAGGAACATCCCCTTCTGTAATGGGCTCCACATCACTGGTAGGATGGCTATATATGGCATCACAAGGTTCTCAACACGAGCTCGTACCCATTGGAGATAAGGTTCCATAGGGATGGAAATCTTCGTCCCCAAAGTCTTGGTATCAAATCTGTTTACCATGCCCCAAGCCCGTGTGAACCTCTGACGGTACCCTTGAACATCATCCTCATAGTTAAACATAATGCTCTGGATAAGCATCTCGTGAGGACCATCCCTTCGAGCATAACCAAATTGTCGCAGAGCCATAGAAGGATTATAAGTTATGCCTCCCATAATGCCGAGTAGTGGGTCATTAGGGAACTCCCCGCAGCGGTCAATAATAGAAATATCTCCCATAGATCGGGAATACCAGAGAATATCTGCGTGAGAAAGTGACATTATTCTTTGCGACCAACCCAAACCTTCTTCATTCTCCAGCACTGACTTAGGGAGGTGAGAAATAAACCATGTCGACAGTAATGGCACACAACACATAAGAATCCCTCTTTTCATTATAGTACGAGTGTGGAGGGTATGCAAAATATCTCCGAGTAAAGTGGGCACAGGGTTTCGAGAGAGGAAGATCTTGATAGCATTCACATCTATGAGTAAGTCTGGATTAGGGAACAGTACTAACCCATAAATTAGAAGGGATAAGACCTCCTTAAAAGCCTGAAAGTCCAAATCATCCCAAAACAGCTGAGCCTTATCTATTAGGAACTTGGATAGAAAACCCTTAACTCTGCTTCTTGTTTCCTAGTTGGACACAATATCGGACCATTTCAGATGCAAAGCTGAGGCAATGACTTCTGGCTTGGGTACTTCTTCTATACCGGTGAAAGGTACCTGATCAAGAATATGTATACCCAATATCTGAGAGAACTCTTCCATGGTGGGCACTAACTGATAGTCTGGAAATATGAAGTGTTGTACCCCAAAATTTTCCCTCTCATTTTACTCAATACATACTCCTAGAGATCCTCAATTTGCTCAAGTTTTCCCAAGAGTTGACCAGACAAGCTCTCTCCTAAGGCAGTGAGTCTCAAATTAGGGTTTCCATTTTCATTAAGATAGGTGGACTCCAAAGACCTCATATGCTCTCCATGGTCCTAATATGTTCTCAAGACCCTCCATGTCAAATTTCAAGCCTGTCACAAGAGGTTTGCTCAGTTAACTACTCAAATGCTTGAGAATCGACTGTATTAGGTCAAAAGTCAACTGTGGCCCACATACAGTCAAATTTCAAGATTTTTGGTCAAAATCATCATTTTTAAGTGAATTTCATCATTTGATCAAGGATTGATCATGATTCTTCAAGGAATGCCCTAAATTCATCAAAACCCAAAAGTTGCTAAATTAGGGTTTCTTAGGAAAAAGTCAACCAAACATTGACCAAGCATAACTTCCTCATACTTTATCAAAAATTTCCATTCAAGGCTCATTTTGAAGAGGATGCTATTCCCTACAATTCATATTCATCACACAAGTTCAAAATATGTACTCATCAAAAGATATGAATTTCTACATTATAGGTCCTTTTGAAAAGTCAACGAAAACACCTTTTGGGTCAAAGCATCTTACATGAACATGGAAGACTCAATTGAGATAAGACCAAAAGGGTTGCTTAGGGGACATCCTAAGATTTCTAAAAAGTCCAAGAACACCTCTCTAGGGATAAAATTGGAAGAGATATGCCTTGTCAAAGTTGGCCCTTTTTGCAAAATTGCCAAAAGTCAAATATGCTCAAAAGTGCATTTTTACTAAATGGGCCTAGCATTTCATGATTGCACCTCACGTGTAGTATGATCTACGACCCAAATATCTGTCCATATGTTATTTGCTTCATTTTCCATTTTATTGTGATTTTTTATTAATTAAAAATTAAATTAAATCAAATAATTGGTAAATAATATCAAAGATCTGTTTTGATATGATTTTTTGACATGTTTGCAATCAAAATATGCTGAAATATCAATGCCAAATTGAATCAAGCATGATTGGTACAAGAAAGGGATAATTTGGCTCAATATAGCAAGTTTGCATATGGCATGGAAATCAAATCAAATCTTCCATAATTACAAAGATACCAACCAGTTTTATAACCCTAATTCGTTCTAGGATATATATGGAACATGTACAAGGCATAAGACAAGGGTTAGCAGTGGTGAAGGAGGGAGAGCAAGTCCAAAAAATTCAAAGAAGAGTGTGATTCGGTTTTCATTCCACAGAACATCTCAAGCCATCCCAGCGTTGCCAATCGTTTGCTGGATGTCTCAGGAGGCTATCTCAATCAATAGCCAACCCTCTCACGCCCAGAATCTGCCTCCAGGCCTCACACGGTTTGCCATATTTTCATATTCGATTATTATAATTCACGCATTATGAGCATGTTTTAATGGCATATATGTGTTTGTTATCATGTTTGCAAGTTGACTGAATAATTTAATTTCATTTTTGAAGCCTATACGCGTATCTGCCATTGCTAGGGTTCACCTTGCATTTTTAGGATTTTTGTCCACAGGTGAAATTAGCCTAAATAAAGGGTGCCATCGTGTTCATGAGGTCAAAACGAATTGATCAATGTATTTATAAGTGACTTATCATGCTTGTATCATGTTTTGAGATATTACAGGTTTCTAGCCATGGCAGATGTTCGTGGGTATAGGGTCGTTATCTAATGCGACGAAGGAAGGTAGAAGAAGCTTATGTGGCAGCCAACCATTGGGCCATTTGAAATTTCGCGCGTGTCTTTCCACTAACCATTTTGTTTTTTATATTATATCTTATTTTCAGTATTTATTCAACAAAGCAAGTTAGCCCAGTGGTGAGGCGCGTTGGTGGTGAGTATAAGGACCTGGGTTCGATCCCAGGTCCCAACAAATTTCTTTATTTTCTCACTTTCCACTTGCAGATCCAATGCTTCACAATTCCACACGTGTACCTTGCACCTTTACATCTTGCCACTTGATCAGCATAGTATCAGATCCAACACACTCCAAATGAGAGACCATGATGCACCCTCAAGTCAACACTCCATGGGATCAGGCGCATTGATTGGGCTCAGCGCTATTGGGCCTGGAAAATTCAGAAATACACCGTCCTTCAGCAATTCAACACATGCCCATTTTTAATTCTTTCTTTTTTATTTCTTTTATTTTAATTAATTTGTTAATTATTTTCTTTTCATAAAAAATTAATTACTTTTTTTAATTTATCATAAAATCAACAAATCACAAAAAGATCATTTTTTTATAAAATATTTATTTTGAATTAATTAGTAGATTAGGTTAATTTAATTTCTTTTTTGTCATAATTAAAAATAATTAGAAACTAGGTCCATTTAATTCTTTTTTTAAATAAAACTAACTAGAAATTAGGGCTTAATTAATTTGCAATTTAATTGTTTTCTTAAATAAAAATGCACAAAAAATACTTTTTTCCTCAATTAGGGTTTTAGGTTATTTTAAGAGTCCTCGCATCTAACTCGCCGCACGTCTTAATTATTTTTCATTATTTTTGTAACTGCCAATGGTTTGTAATAGCTTTAAATTATGGTTTTTATTTATCGCTTTTCCCCGGTTTTTGGTTATGTAATTAATCCCCCTCCCCGAAGCCTTGTAATAGCTAGGTTTATTTTCTCGCACTTTAAATTCCTGCAAATATTTAACTGTTAAATGCATGGTTAATAGGATTGTATGGGAAGAATGCTTGAAAATTAAAACGGTAGATCACCTAATGTGCAAAGACTAATTAACTGAAAAAGTTCACATGCACATATCCACTCCTAGGGTTTGCCTCACTTTGGTTGCCTTCGGTAAAATAGTCATTTAAGCATAGGAGATTTTAGTGATTGCCCTCCTGTCTAAAAGATAAAATGTCCCATTCGAATGTTGCCTCGGAAATGTTGCCTCGGAGAGATCTTAAGACTCTAGGGTTACTACTAAAGTTTCCAACCCATTGCTTAGGTGACTATACTTGTCCCTTTCGAACGTCCCTTACAAACTCCAACGACGGGGCTACCTACTCCTTAATAGTAGGATAGTGTGATATGGTGGGAGAACTGACTTGAGGTTTTTTTGCGTTTGTGTTCGCAAATGTTCGGTTTAGCAAGAGTCGCCACCGACTTTTTATTTTATCCTAAGGAAAGGTTAAAAAGCACAGGAAAAACCTTTGAGATGTTTTCTTGGGTTAGGGGAGTAGATTATAGAAAGGGAAGGTATTAGCACCCTTTCTATCCATGGTTATCCATGGGCTCTTAGTTACTTGCTTAGATCACTTGCCTTTGCTTTTCAATTGTTTGAAATGGTGCTTTGTGTGTGGTTTTTTGAAAATGTTTTGAAAAAGATGCCTTGTCTAGGCAACCATTGTAACAATTCTTGTTTGAATGTTTTACAAGGGTGTTTGTCTTTTTGAAAAGATGTTTCAATGTTTTTTGAAACTTTGTTTTGAAGTTGTGTTGTGATGTGTGTTTTGAAAAATGGCAAGGATTGTTTTGCAAGTTTGGTAAAGTAACCAAGAGCTATCTACCCTAAATTTCTCAAAGATCTTTCTTATGTTTTAACCCTTTTAACAGTGTTGTTTCACCATTGTATTTGGTGAACAACCTTGTGTTAGGATGTTAACGGGACGGGCGCGGGTCATCGTTTAGACCATGAATGCAATAGTGTCAAGTATTTTGGCAATTTTCTTGAGGGACTATGATCATTTGGTTTAGGCAACTCCGATAGCGTCATCGATGGACTATGATCATTTTGTTTGTTTTTGTTTTGCCAAATTACTTGACATGCAAACATGGCCCATTTTTGAAGGCAACAAGTGGAATAACCCTAAGGGTGCAAGTGTGTATTGTGTTTGTTTTTCATGCATGTTTATCTTAGATTTAGGTCAAACTACTTGTTAATTTGATTTTGGCATACAAACCCTAATTCTCTAATCATGGCATAATTGAAAGCTTTTAAATGCGAGAATTTAAATGCTAAGCTATTACAACAAGATATAGGGAGGGGGGGTACAAGTTTGCATTGGGGATATTTGACAAGGAAATAAAATCTAAGTTATTACAACCATATCGAATGTATAGGATACAAATATTTAATTGTACAATATTTAAGTGAATACAATAAATATACAAAATGTATTATGCACAAAAATGATTTTTGTTATGTATGTAAAAAGGTTTTCATGTTTGAAGTATAAACAAAATAAGAAAAAGTTATTTTTTTATATTATTTTTATGGTTTAGAGCAAAACCCTAATTTTCAAGTAAATAGTATTTATTTATTAATTATGTACAATATTTATTAATTATATACAAAAAAATAAAAAGTATATTGTAAAAAAAAGTATTTTTAGTGTCATATATTAAAAAATAAAAATGTATTATTTTCATATTTTTATCCTAAGTATTCTAATAAATATAATATACAAGTATTTATATATATATATATATATATATATATATATATATATATATATATATATATATATATATATATATATATATATATATATATATATATATATATATATATATATATATATATATATATATATATATATATATATATATATATATATATATATATATATATATATATATATATATATATATATATATATATATATATATAATATATATATATATATATATATATATATATATATATATATATATATATATATATATATATATATATATATATATATATATATATATATATATATATATATATATATATATATATATATATATATATATATATATATATATATATATATATATATATATATATATATATATATATATATATATTAAATATGCTAAATATGTACGAAAAATAAAATATTAATTATTCACAAAAATGTATATTTTTAGAAAAATGTTTTCAAAATGTAAATAAGAAATAATAATTAAAAATAGATATTTTTTGTATTATTTTTAGGGTTTTATAAATGAAAAGGAAATATATTTATTTACATACATATATTTAATAAAGCAAATAAATGCCAAATAAATGTAAAAAAAAAGGTGGAAAAATAGTTTTTATGTTTTTTATGTTTTAGCCAAAAATATAAAATCAGAATCAAAAAGAAAAATGCAAAAATGTCAAATATTTCACATAATGGGCCAGGGGGTGCAGATGGAAAAAAGGGGTGTAAACAGCAAAATAGACTCAGGCCCAGCCCAAGCCAACCTTCTTCAACCTCCAGCAACCTTTTGAATCAAAAAACGCGCGTTTCCTTGTACAACTACCATCTCTTGATTCTTTGATTTTTAGCCAAAACTCATAACACAAACATTGTAGAGCATCAAGCCACGATTTCAAATATGTAAAAAACTTGGATTAACTCTCAAAGGCCAGAGAGAATTTCTCTAGCCCTAAACTTTAACCTAAATTTTTCCTCATGTTCATGGCTAAAATTCTCACAGCACGCTTAACATAAATGAAAAGTAATCATATGTATGGCTTCAGGGCTATGAGTAGGACATGTTTCATTCACAAAACTAAGCCTAACTCTTCCTAGATTGAGAGATAGAAGTCCATGGATTACCTGTTTCAGCTTGAATCGTGTACAACAATATGGCCAACTTCAATGGAGTTTGAGCTTCTGTATAGCTTGCCTGAAGTCCAAGGAAACTTCTCCAACACCTAGCTTGCTTTGAATCACTCTGTATCGTGCTATGGAAGTTCACCTGCAAAACTGAAAAATGAAAATGGAAACTGAGGTTAGGGGAGTTACAGCTTGTGTTTAGGGCTTGGAATAGTTTGTGTGGATGGTGTGGAATGTGTTGGAACTTGTTTGGGCAAAAACGCACGAGTGGATGATGCTAGGCAAGTCAATCTGCAGAGAATGCCTTGTTTTGCAGCAAAACAGGGATTCTGAGTATTAAGAAGTGCGAGGGATGGTTCAATCGTGTTTTAGGCTTGGCTTGATGTATGGAAAAGGTTCATAAGGTTTGTTCTTGGTTGTGTTGATAGGAAGTGGAAGTTGGAGTTGTTTTGTAATGTTTCTTCAAATGTAAGCAAAGAAATGTAAGTTGTGATACAAACCAGTACAATGCCCTAATGTATGCTGCAAGTTAGGCTCTTGATAACTGGGATTTGTGGATTTGATTTGGCTCTAAGATCTGTCCACATGCCTCAAGGATTTGGTATTTGACATAAAGCATAACTTTATCAAAATGGCATTCTACCTTTTTCCATTTAAGGGTTAATTTTGTGTGCAATGTCCAAATGAACAAAATAATGCATTAGCTCAGTGGATTTGCATTCAATTAAGGAGTGTAAAAGGGTTTAGAGGTCTGCAAGCTAGCACAAACCAAGCTGATTTGAAAATGCCATTTGCTATGAACATGTATTGGTCATGAACAAAAGTGAGTTTTGGCCAACTTTGTGAATTCGATTCTCTCTAACCACAAGGGTGTTTGATAAGTTCTTGGACAATTTGGAAAGCTTGGAATGTGTACTACAATCCATCTTTGTAATGAAAATTGAAACTCCAAGTGGAACCATGTGAAAAATGGCCAAGAAGTTGGACAAAAATCCTGCCTAGAATAGGTCAAATTTCTTCTAAGTTAAAAATGTTTTGTACCCTTGTTCCAAAAATCATAACTTGAGATACAAGCTTCCTTTGAGAAAACTTTGTGAATAAAAGTTGTAGATTTTGCAATGGACTACAACTTTCATGTTTCAAGTTTTGTTTGAATCCATTTGCATCTTGGTGAAAAAATGGGACAAAGTTAGAAAAAAATAAGGAAATTTCCTAACTTAGAAAATTTCTAAGTTATGAAATTTTTCATTTTAAAACCCTAATTTGCAATTTTGGGTTTCTTGATGAACAAGTTTCATAATTTTATATGTCTTGATGAAAAATGAATCTTGGCACTTGATTTTGACCAAAAAGTCAAAGTTTGACTTTTCAGTATACAGTCAAATTTTGATCAGTTGACTGAAAAATTCATCTATCAATCCTATGCATTTGAGATCTTTTGAACTTGTTGAATGGGTCAAGACAATTCCATTGAGTCCTTGAGTCCATATATGAGCTTGGTTTGCCATTGGTTATGTCAAACAGTCAAAAATTGCCTTTGTGCAGTCAAAACCCTAAAAATGACCATTTTGCCCTTTTGGTGATCTGATCAAATTTCTTATGGAATTGTGATCCAAACTTGACCAAATGGTTTATATGAGTTCATAATGTTGATGTGGGTCAAAAAATCATGAGGTTTGACTGTTAATTGGCCACAGTTGACTTTTCCCCAATACAGCTGATTTCTAGGTCAACTGTCCAATTGACTGGGCAAAGATTGGAATCAAGGCTTGAAACTTGGTATGGATAAACTTGTAAGTCCAACATGAAGCATGAAAGTCACTTTGGGATTTTTAGGTCAAAACATCCTTGTGCAAACTCAAACCCTAATTTGGGTCAACAGTGCAAGGAGGGGTCTTGAGCAGAGCAAACCCTAACTTGATCTTGAGTTCCAAGAGTCTTGTGATGAGAAAATGTTGATGAAAAGGGAGGGCAAATTTTGGGGTACAACAGTTGCCCCTGTTCAATCTTCTTGAACCTGAAGAGTTAGATTGGCAGGTTTGCCTTTCGCGACTCGAGGGTAAAAGGAGATTGGACACTAGAGTGCCCAAAAAATTTGCACTCGTCCAAGCGTAGTTGAGGGAACGGGCTTAAAGATGCCATTTGGAAATGGGCTTAAAGATGCCATCTGGAATGTATGTTGTAGGTGAAAGAAATGAGTATCAGAAAGGTGTCCATGTTTTGGAACATCTCTGAGCTGGGGGTCCGAATAAGCAATGAATTGACATCCATGTTTGGAATCATCCGCAAACTGTTTTCAGTAGTTGAGGAATTGAATAAGCAATAGATTGACATCCGTGTTTGGAAGCATCCGTAAACTATTTTCAAAAGTCTTGGAGTTGAATAAGCAATAGATTGACATCCGTGTTTGGAATCATCTGTAAACTGTTTTCAAAAGTTGAGTCTGAACAAGCGATAGATTAACATCCGTATTAAGAGAATCCGTAAACTGTTTTCAGAGGTCTTGAAGTTGAATAAGCAATAGAATTGGTCGAGTAGATATTTGTCATGTCTGGTTTCAGGTATTAATCTCTGACCTGAGAAAGAAAGATAGTTTTCCTGGCTTGTTACAGGTATTGATCTTCAATCTCTACAGGTATTGTGATGTCGGGAATGGGCTTACAAATGCCATTTGGAGATATGATGGATAGTTGTTGGATATGGGCTTAAAGATGCCATCCAATAATTCATGTTGAATTGTAATTTGGTAAGTTGAAAGAAGGAACCTGTGTAGGGTTTTCTGATGATGAGTCTGTGTAAAACTGCATCTAAATTGAGAAGGAACCGGTGTAGGGTTGCCTGATGATGAGTCCGTGTAAAACTGTATCTGAATTGAGAAGGAACCGGTGTAGGGTTGCTTCATGATGATGAGTCCGTGTAAAACTGCATCTGAATTTGAGAAGGAACCAGTGTAGGGTTGCTTCATGATGAGTCTGTGTAAAACTGCATCTGAATTTGAGAAGGAACCGGTGTAGGGTTTCCTGATGATGAGTCCGTGTAAAACTGCATCTGAATTTGAGAAGGAACCGGTGTAGGGTTGCTTCATGATGTGTGCGTGTAAAACTGCATCTGAATTTGAGAAGGAACCGGTGTAGGGTTTCCTGATGATGAGTCCGTGTAAAACTGCACCTGAATTTGAGAAGGAACCGGTGTAGGGTTGCTTCATGATGAGTTCGTGTAAAACTGCACCTGAAATTTGAGAAGGAACCAGTGTAGGGTTGCTTCATGATGAGTCCGTGTAAAACTGCATCTGGAATTTAAAAAAGTTGTTGTCGACCTTTTGCTGAAAAAGGTAAATTGTTAGTTGAAACACAAAGTTATGTTGCATGAAATGTATGATGCAATGAATTGCGTTTCTTCAATGTTTATGATATATGAATGTAATGAATGTGCATGTAAGCTGCGTAGCTGTCTTACTGAGGAAGACGAATCCTGGATAATGCAATCTTTGACTGCTGTCGGGGAAAGTAAATCCTTGACTGCTTCTGAGGATTGAAAATCCTTTGATCATTGAAAATGAGAAGTCCTGGGACCGCTATTGGGTAATCAGAAGCTTGGGTTGTATGCCAATCTACTAGGGATTCCTGTTTTGAGGAGATCTTCACTAGGGAATATTTGAATATCCTGTGATGGATTGAGAATGAGAGTCTTCATTCTGCTCGGGGAATATTGAAAACTCTGTGGGGAGAATGTTTATTCTGCTTGGGAAAAGAGTTTAGGGGTCTTAGTCGTCCGTTGCTCTACTGGGGAGTCGAAGTTGAACTGTTATCTGATCGGGTCCAGATTTCATAGTGACTTGCTGAGGATTGTAGAGTAGTCTACTGGAGAAGAGGAGTTGTGGTCCTTTGATTTGTAGTAGTCGGAGAGGCAAACTCAAGCTGGGGAATCATCCTATGAGAAGGGTTTTGGGGAGATTTGTCACTGCCCCTAGTAGCAAGTGCTTGTGGCACTTCCGGGAAATGTTTGATTGTATGTAACCCTTTGTCGGGATTGACGTTCAATGCCCCAAGTGTCGGAGACGGAGACTTGCCCCTTGTTATCCTGCAATTGAGTGATTTCTTGAAATCTTTACTGGACTGCCCCAGGTTAACTGAACTTTGAAAGATCTGTTGAAATCTTGACTGGACTGCCTTAGGTGTGCTGGATAGAGACATGTCAAGTCCCTTTATTGATAGGAGATTTGTCAATGGAAGGTCATCCTTTTTGAAGTGATTTTATTCACTGAGAGAGCTTTCGTTCATCGGATATTCATTGTGTGAATTTCTCCGCTGTCAAACCAATAGCCAAATGCAAACAGTGATATTCAAGTAACGCAAAGTTTATGTTTGTCTCGAAGTTTTTAAAAAATGTGTTTTTTAGCAGAAAACTTTTTATAAGACAAATTCAACACAAGATTTAGGGCAAAGCCTTACAGGAGTCAGGATACCTTTTGTAACAGTATGCTTTCGAACTAACCCATGCTTCAATTAGGACTTTTGAAGGGTTTTAACGTGGCTTGGTTCACGATTTAAGAAACAAAGGATAAAGGCTCAAAGTATGTTTGTACCCACCCGCTCTTCGTGATGTCCTTCAATCCTAGACTCAGTTAATTGTGCGTCACACTCTATTCGAGTTTGGAACGACTTTTGGGTGATGGTTCACCAGTTGAATTTTAGAGGGCAGTCATTTTTGCAACATTTTTCATGTTATTGAGGATTTATAATGACCTCTTTATTTTGATTTGTTATCCCTAACTTTTGCCTGACTGTTTCTGTTTTCGAGACTACAGTCAGCGGGATGCCCCAGCTTTCTTAAGCCTCCTTTATAGGTTTTGGCTCAGTGGGCTTTTCTCTTTTGAGAGATTGACTGCCTATGAGATAAAGAACCATCACTGTCTTTTGGTTCCAAAGGAAAGTTTTTGATGTCATTCATTTGTATTATGAACTGAGAGTTTGCGACCTCAATGCGCATCTTTTTTTTTGAATTAACTGAGAGACTACCCTGCCCCAGGTTTAATCAAAGGTTTTGATTTGTGTTTAAAACAAAAACTCCTACTTCTTTGGCTCAAAGGGGTTGGCTAGGGATTATCTTCCTTATAACTCCAGTGTTTAGGATTTGAAAGAAATGCTTGTATATCGTCAGCAAGGTCTGTTCAAAAGCATACTGTATGAGATCACGGTATTGTTTCGTCATCCTCCCTCTAAAGGCTTGTAGCTTTTGCAAGAGTTAAATGTCATAAAGAAAGCAGAAAGCATAGTTTAAGAATAGTGAAAACGAATGGATGAGTTTAAGACAAACATATGCAATGCATTAATGAAACAGAGTTTGACATTAAAAGATAATTGTTTGAATAACAAAGAGATTACAACTTGAAAATTCAAAATGAAACAAAGACATTCTCAATGATTTGGCGTAGGAGCAGTGATCATGCTGGGGTCTCTGGAGGACCAAACTCAATCTCCTTGGCATCAATCAAATTCTGAATCTTGTACTTCAATGCCCAACAATCATTAGTATCATGCCCGGGACTGTCAGAATGATAAACACATGTGGCCTTAGGATTGTAGTTAGGAGAAGAAGTCTTGGGGTTTGGATGAGGTCCTATCAATGCGATCAAATTCATCCTCAACAAGTGTTGCAGCGCTTGAGACAACGGCATGTTGATGTTGGTGAACTGTCTTTTAGGCTCGTCTGGCCTTCGTTGATTTACTTTTTGCTGTTGTCGGTGTGACGTAGAACCAGAGACCAGGACTGCCCCTACGTGTTGGTCACGGTGACTCTTTTGATTGTTCACAGTATTGGACTCTTTCTTTCCATTGTAGGGAATTTTCTGAGCATCAGAGGGTGTAGCTCCTTGGATCTTTCCACTTTTGATGCCAGCTTCGACCCTTTCACTGGTCAGTAAATGCTCGGTGAACCCGGCTGAGGAGCTTCCAATTAAGTGATTGAAGATAGGCCCTGTCAAAGTTCCCATGAAGATGTCAATCAGCTCTCTGTCAGTTAAAAGGGGTTGCACCCTACCAGCCAGATCTCTCCACTTTTGAGCGTATCCTTTGAAGTCCTCGTCAGAACCCATGGTCATGTTCTGCAATTGCACACGAGTTGGTGCAAGATCAGCATTGTACTGATACTGTTTGTAAAAAGCAGCAGCTAAGTCCTCCCAGGTGTAGATGTGAGAACTCTCCAATTGATAGAACCAATCGAGTTGAGTCTCTACCAGGCTATCTTGGAAGAAATGGATCCAAAGTTTTGGATCAGTTGTGTATGGCTGAATCTTGCGGACATAAGATTTTAAGTGAATCTTAGGGCAAGAGACTCCATCGTACATGGCCAAGGTAGGGACTTTGAACTTTGGCGGGATGACCAATCCAGAAACTAAACCCATGTCTCCTAAATCCAAGCCAGGTATTTGTTGAATCTCCATAGCATTGAGGCGATCCTCCAACTGTTTGTACTTGTCATCAGCGGGAGGATATTATTCCTCGTAGTAGTCAGCTTCAACATCATTGATCTCCAAATTATGGTCTTCTTCAAGACTATCCTCTATGTTGGGTGGAGTTGAAAGATTTAGGACTTTAGGTCTTATTTTCAGGATGCCCGTTGCCTTCTTGGACTTCTTCTTCTTGTCTTTGAGAAGGAGAGCTTTCAGATCCTCTTGCCCTTTACCCATAGTCAGAAGCATTTGTTGGAATTGAGCGTTTTGAGCTTGGAGATCTTTCACTGTTTGTTCCATATCCATCTTACTGAAATAAACAGTAGGAAGATAAGGAGACCTGTAGGAGAAACCTGTTATGCAATGATATGTATGATATGTGGATGCATGTTTTTCAAGAATCTCTTGGGGTAAACACAAGAGAAATGTTAGAGGTTGAACTTTGATCAACATCTTTGATTGGAGAACTTTGTATCAGTGGATGTCTTTCCACGAGAATCAAGCTCACCATGTCGAGTGGGTCATAGCCCCTGATTCAAGTTGTTGCACTTGATCTTTGACGGTGTTTGTTTAGAGGAGAAACCTCTTGCCCTTTGGTAGACGTCTGGTTCAATGTGACCCTGCATCAAAAGACCCTCGAGATCCTTGAAATGGTTATTGAAAAATGTTATGGCATGATGTTATGATGTTATGTACATGTATGCAAAAGTAGGCAAGTACATACATACAGGCAGTCATATTCACACAAAGCAAACAAGTCTTTAGGTTTAGGCTTGCAAGGGGTTTGTAGGTAAGTACCCTCTTGAAGTTAGTTGGCTCATCCTGTCCTAAAATAGAAACCGGGTTCTAAGGAGCTCAATATCACTGGATTATTTTCCGTGTTCATTGTTTTGGTTTAGCCACTTAACTGGCGACCAAAATATTCCAAGAAAACAACCCTCAATGAGTGTAGTATCGAGTATCTACCAACTTCGGATTGCACCAAAGCCGGTCATCTCACTACCCCTAATAAAAGGCCAAGATGGTCAAGTAAGGTTCTAGGTCATTAGTGCTTGGTGACATCACTCAACGGCCCCGTACTCTCCTTGATTGAACTCAAGGGTTACCGTTACTCACAAATATGTCGCACTAATATAGCTATTGCTTCAACCGTGTCGGTATACCCTGCACAGTTTCCACAATTTATTGCTATCTATGAATGTTTCCCAAATCCGGGTGTAGGATTTCAAGCCCAAACAAGAGAACCAAAATGTAAAGCAATCAAAGCAAACAAATAATCATGCAAAAGGGTGATCTAGGCCCTAAGGTTACTCCACTTTTAAAGTTTCCCTAGCAGAGTCTCCAGTTCTGTGATACAGTGGGAGAACTGACTTGAGGTTTTTTTGCGTTTGTGTTCGCAAATGTTCGGTTTAGCAAGAGTCGCCACCGACTTTTTATTTTATCCTAAGGAAAGGTTAAAAAGCACAGGAAAAACCTTTGAGATGTTTTCTTGGGTTAGGGGAGTAGATTATAGAAAGGGAAGGTATTAGCACCCTTTCTATCCATGGTTATCCATGGGCTCTTAGTTACTTGCTTAGATCACTTGCCTTTGCTTTTCAATTGTTTGAAATGGTGCTTTGTGTGTGGTTTTTTGAAAATGTTTTGAAAAAGATGCCTTGTCTAGGCAACCATTGTAACAATTCTTGTTTGAATGTTTTACAAGGGTGTTTGTCTTTTTGAAAAGATGTTTCAATATTTTTTGAAAGTTTGTTTTGAAGTTGTGTTGTGATGTGTGTTTTGAAAAATGGCAAGGATTATTTTGCAAGTTTGGTCAAGTAACCAAGAGCTATCTACCCTAAATTTATCAAAGATCTTTCTTATGTTTTAACCCTTTTAACAGTGTTGTTTCACCATTGTATTTGGTGAACAACCTTGTGTTAGGATGTTAACGGGACGGGCGCGGGTCATCGTTTAGACCATGAATGCAATAGTGTCAAGTATTTTGGCAATTTTCTTGAGGGACTATGATCATTTTGTTTAGGCAACTCCGATAGCGTCATCGAGGGACTATGATCATTTTGTTTGTTTTTGTTATGCCAAAGTACTTGACATGCAAACATGGCCCATTTTTGAAGGCAACAAGTGGAATAACCCTAAGGGTGCAAGTGTGCATTGTGTTTGTTTTTCATGCATGTTTATCTTGGATTTAGGTCAAACTACTTGTTAATTTGATTTTGGCATACAAACCCTAATTCTCTAATCATGGCATAATTGAAAGCTTTTAAATGCGAGAATTTAAATGCTAAGCTATTACAACAAGATATAGGGAGGGGGTACAAGTTTACATTGGGGATATTTGACAAGGAAATAAAATCTAAGTTATTACAACCATATCGAATGTATAGGATACAAATATTTAATTGTACAATATTTAAGTGAATACAATAAATATACAAAATGTATTATGCACAAAAATGATTTTTGTTATGTATGTAAAAAGGTTTTCATGTTTGAAGTATAAACAAAATAAGAAAAAGTCATTTTTTTGATTATTTTTATGGTTTAGGGCAAAACCCTAATTTTCAAGTAAATAGTATTTATTTATTAATTATGTACAATATTTGTTAATTATATACAAAAAATAAAAAGTATATTGTAAAAAAAAGTATTTTTAGTGTCATATATTAAAAAATAAAAATGTATTATTTTCATATTTTTATCCTAAGTATTCTAATAAATATAATATACAAGTATTTATATATTATATATATTAAATATGCTAAATATGTACAAAAAATAAAATATTAATTATTCACAAAATTGTATATTTTTAGAAGAAAAAAATTCAAAATGTAAATAAAAAATAATAATTAAAAATAGATATTTTTGTATTATTTTTAGGGTTTTATAAATGAAAAGGAAATATATTTATTTACATACATATATTTAATAAAGCAAATAAATGCCAAATAAATGTAAAAAAAGGTGGAAAAATATTTTTTTATGTTTTTTATGTTTTAGCCAAAAATATAAAATCAGAATCAAAAAGAAAAATGCAAAAATGTCAAATATTTCACATAATGGGCCAGGGGGGTGCAGATGGAAAAAGGGGTGTAAACAGCAAAACAGACTCAGGCCCAGCCCAAGCCAACCTTCTTCAACCTCCATCAACCTTTTGAATAAAAAAATGCGTGTTTCCTTGTACAACTACCATCTCCTGATTCCTTGATTTTTTAGCCAAAACTCATAACACAAACATTGTAGAGCATCAAGCCACGATTTCAAATATGTAAAAAACTTGGATTAACTCTCAAAGGCTAGAGAGAATTTCTCTGGCCCAAAATTTTAACCCAATTTTTTCCTCATGTTCATGGCTAAAATTCTCACAGCACGCTTAACATAAATGAAAAGTAATCATATGTATGGCTTCAGGGCTATGAGTAGGACATGTTTCATTCACAAACCTAAGCCTAACTCTTCCTAGATTGAGAGATAGAAGTCCATGGATTACTTGTTTCAGCTTGAATCGTGTACAACAATGTGGCCAACTTCAATGGAGTTTGAGCTTTTGTATAGCTTGCATGAAGTCCAAGGAAACTTCTCCAACACCTAGCTTGCTTTGAATCACTCTGTATCGTGCTATGGAAGTTCACCTGCAAAACTGAAAAATGAAAATGGCAACTGAGGTTAGGGGAGTTACAGCTTGTGTTTAGGGCTTGGAATAGTTTGTGTGGATGGTGTGGAATGTGTTGGAACTTGTTTGGGCAAAAACGCACGAGTGGATGATGCTAGGCAAGTCAATCTGCAGAGAATGCCTTGTTTTGCAGCAAAATAGGGATTCTGAGTATTAAGAAGTGTGAAGGATGGTTCAATCGTGTTTTAGGCTTGGCTTGATGTATGGAAAAGGTTCACAAGGTTTGTTCTTGGCTGTGTTGACAGGAAGTGGAAGTTGGAGTTGTTTTGCAATGTTTCTTCAAATGTAAGCAAAGAAATGTAAGTTGTGATACAAGCCAGTACAATGCCCTAATGTATGCTGCAAGTTAGGCTCTTGATAACTGGGATTTGTGGATTTGATTTGGCTCTAATATCTGGCCCCATGCCTCAAGGATTTGGTATTTGACATAAAGCATAACTTTATCAAAATGGCATTCTACCTTTTTCCATTTAAGGGTTAATTTTGTGTGCAATGTCCAAATGAACAAAATAATGCATTAGCTCAGTGGATTTGCATTCAATTAAGGAGTGTAAAAGGGTTTAGAGGCCTGCAAGCTAGCACAAACCAAGCTGATTTGAAAATGCCATTTGCTATGAACATGTATTGGTCATGAACAAAAGTGAGTTTTAGCCAACTTTGTGAATTCGATTCTCTCTAACCACAAGGGTGTTTGATAAGTTCTTAGACAATTTGGAAGGCTTGGAATGTGTACTACAATCCATCTTTGTAATGAAAATTGAAACTCCAAGTGGAACCATGTGAAAAATGGCCAAGAAGTTGGACAAAAATCCTGCCTATAATAGGTCAAATTTCTTCTAAGTTAAAAATGTTTTGTACCCTTGTTCCAAAAATCATAACTTGAGATACAAGCTTCCTTTGAGAAAAATTTGTGAATAAAAGTTGTAGATTTTGCAATGGACTACAACTTTCATGTTTCAAGTTTTGTTTGAATCCATTTGCATCTTGGTGAAAAAATGGGACAAAGTTAGAAAAAAATAAGGAAATTTCATAACTTAGAAAATTTCTAAGTTATGAAATTTTTCATTTTAAAACCCTAATTTGCAATTTTGGGTTTCTTGATGAACAAGTTTCATAATTTGAAATGTCTTGATGAAAAATGAATCTTGGCACTTGATTTTGACCAAAAAGTCAAAGTTTGACTTTTCAGTATACAGTCAAATTTTGACCAGTTGACTGAAAAATTCATCTATCAATCCTATACATTTGAGATCTTTTGAACTTGTTGAATGGGTCAAGACAATGCCATTGAGTCCTTGAGTCCATATATGAGCTTGGTTTACCATTGGTTAGGTCAAACAGCCAAAAATTGCCTTTGTGCAGTCAAAACCCTAAAAATGACCATTTTGCCCTTTTGGTGATCTGATCAAATTTCTTATGGAATTGTGATCCAAACTTGACCAAATGGTTTATATGAGTTCATAATGTTGATGTGGGTCAAAAAATCATGAGGTTTGACTGTCAATTGGCCACAGTTGACTTTTCCCCAATACAGCTGATTTCTAGGTCAACTGTCCAATTAACTGGGCAAAGATTGGAATCAAGGTTTGAAACTTGGTATGGATAAACTTGTAAGTCCAACATGAAGCATGAAAGTCACTTTGGGCTTTTTAGGTCAAAACATCATTGTGCAAACTCAAACCCTAATTTGGGTCAACAGTGCAAGGAGGGGTCTTGAGCAGAGCAAACCCTAACTTGATCTTGAGTTCCAAGAGTCTTGTGATGAGAAAATATTGATGAAAAGGGAGGGAAAATTTTGGGGTACAACAGATAGCACTGTCTAAAGGAAGCAAGAAAGAACCATCTTTTTTCGAGTTGGTAGAATCTTAAGTACTTGCTCAACAAAACTTTTCACACAAACACCTTTCAAAACAATTTTCAAAACAAACTTCATCACACCTTTGAGGATTGATACAAGGGTTATCACGAAGTAAAAAAATTTCAAAACAAGCACACACACAAGCAATTTTAAAAAGATGAGAAAGTACCTAAGAGCCCATGGAAAACCATGGATAGAAAGGGTGCTAACACCTTCCCTTTCTATAATCTACCCCCCCCGTACTCATAAATCTTGAAAAAAAGGTTTTTTTTTGTTCTTTTTCCTTTTCCATGATTGGATAAGGTGGCGACTCTTGCTTACCGCGACATTTTGTGAATAAAAAACGCAAAACACAAACCAGTAAAAACAGTCGGTTCTGCCACTGTATCACAGAACTGGCGACTCTGCTGGGGATGAATTAATAAAGTGGGGTTTATCTTAAGATCTAGGTCATTTTTAAATTACTTTCTTGTTTGCTTTGCCTGCTTTATCTTTATGGGTTTTTGCTCGGGTTACTGTAGATCCTACACCTGAATCTGGGGGCACTTATTAGGTAAACAACAATAGATCGTGGAGACTGTATGGCGTAGACCGATATGGTTTAAGCGATGACTATGTTGGTGTGGCACTTTGGTTGGTACCGGCATCCCTCGTGGGGAAACGAGGAGAATACGGGGCCACCGTGTGGTGTCCTGAAGCACTAACGAACCTTAGAATCTTAGTTGAACAAACTTGGCCATTAGAAAGTTTTGTACCCCAAAATTTGCCCTCTCATTTTATCAACATTTTCTCAACACAAAACTCTTGGAACTCAAGACCAAGCTAGGGTTTGCTCTGCTCAAAACACCTCCTTGCACTGTTGACCTAAATTAGGGTTTGAGTTTGCACAGGGATTTTTGGACCTTCAATGCCCAAATTGACTTTCATACTTCATGTTGGACTTACAGGTTTGTCCATACCAAGTTTCAAGCCTTGAATCAAATTTTTGCCCAGTCAATTGGACAGTTGACCTAGAAATCAGCTGTATTGGGTAAAAAGTCTATTGTGGCCAATTTACAGTCAAACCTCATGAATTTTGACCCACATCAACATTATGAACTCATATGAACCATTTGATCAAGTTTGGATCACAATTCCACAAGAAATTTGATCAGATCACCAAAAGGGCAAAATGGTCATTTTTAGGGTTTTGACTGTACAAAGGCAATTTTTGACTGTTTGACCTAGCCAATGGCAAATCAAGCTCAACCATGGACTCAAGGACTCAATTACATTATCTTGAACCATTCAACAAGTTCAAAAGATCTCAAATGCATAGGATTGACAGATGAATTTTTGAGTCAACTGATCAAAATTTGACTGTACACTGAAAAGTTAAACTTTGACTTTTTGGTCAAAATCAAGTGCCAAGGGTCATTTTTCATCAAGATATGTCAAATTATGAAACTTTTTCATCAAGAAACCCAAAATTACAAATTAGGGTTTGAAATTGAAAATTTTCATAACTTAGAAATTTTCTAAGTTATGAAATTTTCTTAATTTTTCCTAACTTTGTCCCACATTTTCACCAAGATGAAAATGGATTCAAACAAAACTTACAACATGAGAGTTCTATTACATCACAAATTCTACAACTTTGATTCCCAAAGTTTTCTCAAAATAAGCTTGGATCTAAAGTTATGATTTTTGGAACAAGGGTCCCTAAAACTTTTAACTTAGAGAAATTTTGCCCTAGTTTAGGCAGGATTTTGACCCATCTTCTTGGACATTTTCACATAGTTACACTTGGAGTCTCAAGTTGCATTTCAAATATGGATTATAGTACATGTTGCAAGCTTTCCAAATTGTTCAAGAACTCCTCAAACACATTTGTGGTTAGGGAGAATCGAATGCTTGAAGTTGGCAAAAACTCACTTTGTAACCATGGCCAATACATGTTCATACCACTTGCAAAATCTGACCAAACTAGCTTTGTACTTGATTACAGGTCTCTAAACCAATTTACACTCAAAAATTGAATGCAAATACATTGGTTAGAGGCATTGTTCTGATCAAGGGAGCATTGTACATTGAATAATTCCATTTTGGGCATAAAGATCACGCTTCCATTTTCATAAAGCATAACTTTTGCAAAGTTGTTTCTCTTGAGCATTAGACCAAGCCTTTTGCTGAAAACAAAGTCCCCTAATCTCAGGCATAATACACCAACTATGAGCATGCTTGGAGCTAGCCTGTACAGGCCTTAGCATGGTCACTTCACACTTTTCTTTCAAAATAAGTCATTTGTGCCAAAAGTCCACAATACACATCTAATAAAAAATCAACTCAAGCCAAGGTTTCAAACAAGTTTCTCACATCCTTGTAAGCAAAAAACATGAGCCTTTCACCCCTAAAACACCCTTACACTCAAAAACCACATTTTCTTGCAAAACAGGGCAAGCCCTACAGAATCACTTCCATCTTCACATTGCCTCGTGCGTTTTGCTCCTTTCCACTTCAAACACCTTCCATTCAACTCACTCAAGCTATCCCAAACCTCCATTGCCAACTGTAACTCCATTTACAGTGTTCACCATTTTCATTTCAAGCTTGTGCAGGTTGACTTCTGTAGAAGGATTCAATCCATTTCAAAACAAACTAAGCATTGGGAAAGGTTCAGGGAACATCAAGGAAGCTCAAAAGAACCTCAGGCCTCGCTGAAAGTTGCTGCATTGTCCAACTCGAACTCAACTAAAACAGGTTTTTCATGAACTTCTATCTCTCTATTTAGGAACATTTAGCCTTAGGTTTGTGAATAAAGGATGTTGTACTCATTGCCCTGAAACCATACATATGCTCAGTTTTCATTTATATTAAACGTGCTAAGAGAATTTCATCCATGAAATTTCTGAAAAATCTAGGTTAGAAATTAGGGCCAGAGAAATTCTCTCTGGTCTTTGAGAGTTAGATTTAATGCTTTATATGGTTAGATTCGTGTTTAAATTCTCTACAAGTTTGATGTTGTAAGTTTTGGCAAAAAGTCACGTTTCCAGGATGTTCAAAGATGGATACAGGGCGCGCGTTTTTCTGTTTGTCACAAGGAAGAAGATGAAGTCTGGGCTGGGCCTGGCCTTCTTGCTTCCAACACCTCCCAGCTTACTTTCAGCACCCCCAGGCCCATTTCTTTGTATTTTTTATTATTTTTGCATTTTAATTTCATTTCTGACTTTATTATTTTATTTCCAAACATAAAAATACTTGAACAATATTTTCATAATTTTTTACATTTTATTTGGTATTTATTCTAATTATTTCTAATATAAAAAAACATTTTAATACCTTTTTTCTTATTGGTTTAAATATAAAAATAATGTAAAAAATACTTTTATTTTCATTTCTTATTTTTATTCACATGAAAAATATTTTCTTGAATATATTTTATTTTTTTTTGTAAATATTTTATCTTATTTTATACACATTTAATATATTTAATATATATATATATATATATATATATATATATATATATATATATATATATATATATATATATATATATATATATATATATATATATATATATATATATATATATATATATATATATATATATATATATATATATATATATATATATATATATATATATATATATATATATATATATATATATATATATATATATATATATATATATATATATATATATATATATATATATATATATATATATATATATATATATATATATATATATATATATATATATATATATATATATATATATATACTTTATTTTATTAAAAAACATAGAATAAAAATACAAAAATATTACATTTTTATTTTTATTGTTATTTTATACTAAAAAACACCTTTTTTTAATATATTTTTATTTTTGTACATATTAATATATTCTTGTATATAAATAATATATAATGTTATTTTCTTAAAAGAATTAGGGTTTACCCTAAAAATAAATAAAACTAACTTTTTTTATTTATTTTTTTAATTCTTTACATTTCTTTCCATTGAAAATATTTCATATACATAAAAAACCTTTTTTGCATAAATACATTTTTACTTAACATTTATTTATTGTGTTTATTTAAATATTGTCCATTTAAATATTATGCATTGTAAATTCAATTTGGTTGTAATAATTTAGGGTTTTAATTTCTTGCAAAATAATCCCCCATTCAAAATTGTACCCCCTCCCTATATCAAAGTTGTAATAGCTTAGATTTATTTTTACGCACTTAATGCTTCCAATTATGCCATGATTAGAGAATTAGGGTTTGTATGCAAAATCAAAACCAACAAATAGTTTGACCTAATCAAAGACAAAAAATGCATGAAAAACAAACACAATGCACACTTGCACCCCTAGGGTTACAATCCACTTGTTGCCTTCAAAAATGGGCCATGGTATGCATGTTAAAGTACTTTGACAAAACAAAAACAAAACAAAAGATCATAGTCCCTCGATGACGCTATCTGAGTTGCCTAAACAAAATGATCAAGTCCCTCAAGAAAATTGCCAAAGATACTTGACACAATTGCTATCATGGTCTATACGATGACCCGCGCCTGTCCCTTTTAACATCCTAACGCAAGGTTGTTCACCAAATACAATGGTGAAACAACACTGTTAAAAGGGTTAAAAACATAAGTAATATCTTTGAGTAAAATAGGGTAGATAACTCTTAGTTACTTGATCAAAAGCTTGCAAAAAAACATCCTTGCTATTTTCAAACACACTTCACAACACAATTTCAAAACCCTACTTTCAAACATTGGAAACTTTTCAAAAGATAAAAACACCTTTGTATACATTCAAACAAGAATCATTACAAAGGTTTCTACAACGATGGCCTCTTTTCAAAACATCTTTCAAAACCACACGCAAAGCACCATTTCAAACAATTGAAGAGCGCCATTTCAAACAATTGAAAAGCAAAGCAAGTGATCTAAACAAGTAACTAAGAGCCCATGAAAGACCATGGATGAAAAGGGTGCTAATACCTTCCCTTTTCATAATCTACTCCCCGAACCCAAGAAAACATCTCAAAGTCTTTCCTGTGCTTTTTTGACCTTTCCTTAGGATAAAATAAAAAGTCGGCGGCGACTCTTGCTAAACCGAAACATTTGCGAACACAAACCTAAAATACCAAGTCAGTTCTCTCACCGTATCACAGAAAGTAGTGAGATAGCCGGCCTCAGTGTAGAGCTAAGGATTGGTTAATACTCGATGCTACACTCATTAAGATCAAACTTTCGGGATATTTCGGCCGCAAGAAAAGATTGCTTGAGCTGAGACAATGCCTGATAAAGGATAGTCAGTGATATTGAGATCCCTTAGAATCCGGTTACTTTTTAAGACAGGTTTGAAACCAACTAAACTTCAAGAGGGTATGACCTTTAACCTCATGCAGGCCTTAAACCTGAGGAATAGTGTGATTTGTCTGTGTTTTCTATACGTGTGGTTTATCATGACATCATGCATCATAACATAGGATCCATTATTATTTCACTAACCATTTCAAAGACCAAGGGAATTTATCTTTGTTCTGTTTTACAGATCATGGCTTTCGTTCGTAGGAACACTATCCGAATCAGCTTTGTGAAGACACCTTCCCAACTCAAAGAGCTAGTATCAAGGGTTTCTGAAACTTCTGTGTTCACCAAGAGACATGGTCAACTTCTCAACCTGGTTACTTTACACTTTGATGAAAAGATGATGAGTGTACTCTTTCATTTCTTTGATCCCAAGCACCACTGCTTCACCTTTCCAGACTATCAGTTGGTGGCTACCTTGGAAGAATTCTCTCAGCTGTTGGATATACCCATTCTTGAATAGTTGCCCTTTACATGTCTATAAGAAGTTCCTAAGCCATAAGTCATTGCCTCAGCTTTGCATCTGAAACGGGCCAACGTGGTATCCAATTGGGAAACAAGAAGCGGAGTCAAAGGTTTTCTAGCTAAGTTTCTGATAGACAAGGCCCAACTGTTTTGGGATGATATGGATTTTCAGGATTTTGAGGAGGTCTTGGATCTTCTGATCTATGGGTTAGTTCTATTCCCTAATCCAGACTCATTCATATATGTGAATTCTATCAAGATTTTCCTCTCTCGCAACCCCGTGCCTACCTTGCTCGAAGATATTTTGCACACTCTCCATACTCGTACCATGAAGAGAAGAGGGGTTCTTATGTGTTGTATGCCGTTGATGTCGAGGTGGTTTATTTCTCACCTCCCTAAGTCTGTACTGAAGAATGAAGAAGGTTTGGGTTGGTCGCAAAGGATAATGTCACTCGCTCATACGGATATTCTCTGGTGTTCCCGAGCTATGGAAAACATTGCTATTATTGACCGCTATGGGGAGTACCCTAATGTCCCGTTACTTGGCATCAGAGGGGGAATAACCTACAACCCTTGTTTAGCTCTACGACAATTTGGTTACGCTCGAAGAGATGGTCCCCATGAGTTACTTATTGAGGGCATTATATTCAACTATGAGGATGATGTTCAAGAGTATCGCCGGAGGTTCATACGAGCTTGGGGCATGGTAAACAGATCTGGCATCAAGGCTTTGGGGCCAAAGGCTTCCATTCCTATGGAACCTTACCTCTAATGGATACGAGCTCGCACCCAGAAGCTTATGATGCCCTATGTGGCCATTTTACTAGTGATTGTGGAACCCACTGCTGAAGGGGGTATTCCTTATACGGTTCTCTATCCTTATATGCCCACTGATCTTGGGGAATTACAGAGGTCTTGGATTCAGTTGATGAAAGAGTGGGATACTTACAGGGATCAGTTCCATGCTCAGGAGAGGAAGGTTTTAGAGCTCACAAAGCAGCTCCAGGAAGAAAAAGGACTCAATGATTATCTCGGCACAAAGAGGAAGCATCCATGGGAATTTTGATGTCTTTTATAATTTTAGATTTGTTTTAATTGTAACGCCTAAAAGGCATTTAAACTTTGAATTCATCTAATAAAATCTTTCTTTATTTTGGTTTGCAAATTTAAATTTCCCAAAGTCTTTGAAATCATTGCATGTGCATCCCATTCATAACATTGCATGTACAGGTACCATTACAGGTTTCTCATCTTCTTCGCTGTTATTTCAGCAGAAATGTCTTCCGAACAAAGCATCAAGGACCTTCAGGCACAAAACACCCAGTTCCAACAAATGTTCATAAGTCTGGAAAAAGGGCAGGAGGATCTGAAAGCCCTCATCTTGAAAGAGAAGAAGAAAAAGAAGAAGGCTGCCGGTATTTTGAATATGGGTAGAAGGTTTGGAGAGCGTTTGAAGCGACAAGTCAATCTGACCTCTTCATCTAAGGAGGGGAGAATCAAGAAGAAGAGAAGGACCCTGATCCTGCAGTTTTTGACAATGATATCAACTACAATGATGAGCAATATCCTACTGCTGAGGATAGATACAAGCAGTTGGAAGATCGTTTGAGTGCCATGGAAGTTCAGAGGATACCTCGTCTGGATTTCAAAGAATTGGGATTGGTGTCAGGAGTGGTCATCCCGCAGAAGTTCAAGGCTCCAGTTTTTGCTAAGTATGATGGGGTATCCTACCCAAAAGTCCATCTTTGTTCTTATGTCAGAAAGATCCAGCCCCACACCGCTGATAGAAATTTATGGGTTCATTTCTTTCAAGATAGTTTGTCAGGGACTCAGCTTGAATGGTTCTACCAACTGGAGGGAACCAATGTCCGAAATTAGGAAGATCTGGTTGCTGCTTTCTACAAGAAGTATCAATACAACACCGACCTTGCTCCTACTCGTACTCAACTCCAGAGCATGTCCATGGGGGAGAGTGAAGGCTTTAAAGACTATGCACAGAAATGGAGAGACTTGGCTGGAAGAGTTCAACCCCCGTTGTCTGATAGGGAGTTGGTTGATATGTTTATGGGGACGCTATTTGGTCCACTTTTCAATCATTTGATCGACAGCTCATCAGCTGGTTTCACCGAGCTGATCCTAATTGGAGAACAAGTAGAAGCTGGGATTCGGAGCGGCAAGATACAGAAGGATGCCTCTTCGAGTTTGGTAAAGAAGCCTTTTGCTGGTAAGAAGGAAGCCAGTGTCATCTATAGCCCGAGGGGCCAAAACAGGGTTGAACATCGTCAGACAGTAAGTGTCGTAATGATACTTAGGCCTGCAGTTGCTCCACAACGCAACAATAAAATAGAGTAGAAAGACCACAACGACAGTTTAACCGAATCAACATGACATTGGCTGAAGTTCTACCTCATCTGCTGAGATCCAACTTGGCAACCTTGAAAGAGGCTCCCAAGAATCCAAATACTACATCTCCCCGATATAATCCAAATGCTCGGTGTGCCTATCATTCTGAGAGTCATGGCCATGATACAAATGACTGCTGGGCTCTGAAGAACAAGGTACTAGACTTGATTGAAGCCAAGGAAATAGATTTTGATGCTCCGGAGAAGCCAAATGTCATAACTGCTCCCATGCCTAAGCACGATCATGGAATTAATGTTGTTGATACCGACTTGTTTGTGACCTTGGTGGATGAAGTTTCTACTCCTCTCATGACTGTGAAGAAGAATTTGTTGTTGGCCGGTTTATTTCCGGGTTGTGGTGAAGGTTGCCACATGTGTTCATTTCTACCTTCTGGTTGCCATTTGCTGAAATCAGGTGTTCAATGCTTGATGGACAACAAGGAAATTTTGTTCGAGAAAACTTTGGTTCCTGTTGTCCTATCTGAAGACATTGCCATTATAACCATTTCCGCCAATCCTTCCAATGTCTCCTCGAGAAGTCCTATTAGGATTACATCTGCTCCAAGAATCGCTCCGCTGATAATCACTGTTCCTGGTCATATCCCGTATGTCTCGGACAAAGTTGTCCCCTGGCATTATGGTTCTAATGTGTACTATCATGGCATCAAACAAGATTTGAAAGATGAAGAGGTTGATCCTAATATTGGTAACATTGTCGGAATCAGCAAAATCACCCGAAGTGGAAGGGTTTTCTCTCCCGAGATTTCCCCTAAGACTGTCAACAAGCCTATTGTCATTCCATCTGCTGTTCCTGCTAGTACATAAACCACTGCTCATGTTCTTACTCCAATTATTACCCCTGTCAGTGAATCGTCTGATACCCGCGGCAAAGAAATTATAGGTGAGCCTTCCCGGATGGAGGTGCCTAGGAAAATTGTTGTGGAAGCCTCTAAGCAAGAGATAGAGGAAATACTGAAAATAATTAAGAAGAGTGACTACAATGTCGTCGAGCAGCTGGAGCAGACCCCATCAAAGATATCCATGTTTTCATTGTTGTTGTGTTCTGAAGCTCATAGGAAGGCTTTGATTGCATTCCTCAAGACTGCGCATGTGCCGCAGGAAACTTCTGCTGATCAATTCAAAGATTGTGTGGCCAGCCTGACTGCTGATAATGGGTTAGGTTTTTCATATGCGGACTTGACACCAAAGGGAAGGAAGAATAATGATGCTCTGCATGTCTCGATTGAATGCAGGGGCACCACTATGGCTCATGTGTTGGTAGATACTGGGTCGTTGAATGTTCTGCCGAAGAAGGCGTTGGACCGGTTGGATTGCGAGGGTTTGACTATAAAGCCTAGTAACATTGTGGTAAGGGCTTTTGACAGATCGAAGAGAATGGTGCACGGGGAGGTGGACATCCCTGTCAAAGTAGGTTCTCAGACTTTTGGGTCCACCTTCTATGTGATGGACATCAGGCCGTCGTATTCTTATTTGTTGGGTCGTCCTTGGATCCACGAGGCTGGGGTAGTTACTTCCACACTCCACCAAATGCTGAAGTATCCGGTGAAAGGGAAGATTGTCACTGTGCGGGGTGAAGAGGAGTATATGGTGAGCCACCTCAATTCCTTCCGATACGTAGAGATGGACGGGGAATTCATAGAAACTCCTTGTCAGAATTTCGAAAAGGTCCCTCGGATCTTGGCATCAACTGAAACTACTACCAACAACAAACCTCCTCTGAAGATGGCTTCCCTCAAGGACGCCGGGGCCGTGGTTGAAGAAGGTGGGTGTGCCAATTGGGGTCAGCTCCCTGATTTCACTCACAAAAATGACAAATTTGGTTTGGGCTTTACTACAGGGGCTCAACAGGTTGTTCGACGCAATCGGGCTAGAAGACCTCCCCTACACATCAGTAATCGGGGAATTAAAGCCATTAAAGACAGCGAGGAAGACTCAGACATTGACAGCTGGATCTACCCGACTACCAACGGTGGACCGAGTAACTGTACGGCTAGGGACTTTATACCAGTTTCTTTTATTCCACAGTAATTGACTTACTTGTTTTGAGATTTGTAATAAACAATTTAAAACTTTATGGCCTTGTGCTTTGCCCGAGGCACATTGGCATTGCTTGTGAGGGCTGTTATTTGTCATTTCATATATCATTAATAAAGCATTGGACGTTTCTTGCATACAAATTTTGCGCTCTCTGTTTTTCTTTTCTGTTTTCACTTTATCAAAACAATTATTCTCTTACACACACTCACGTATCATACTGCATATCCATATCCACTCTAGATCCCATTGATAACAGCTCTGCTATTACCAGTTATGACTTCAAAAATCCGATCAATCAAGCCGAAGACGAAGGTGAGGATGATTGTGAGGTGCCTGGAGAACTTTCTAGACTACTACAGCAGAAAGAAAGGGCCATACAGCCTCATGAAGAGCCGGTTGAGACAGTGAACTTGGGTATTGAGGAAGATAGAAGAGAGTTTAAAATAGGTGCAAATATGGAGCTTAGTGTCAAACAGAGGTTGATACAGATGTTGCATGACTATGTTGAGATATTCGCCTGGTCCTATGAAGACATGCCTGGTTTGGACACTAATATTGTGGTACATCGCCTACCGACTATGTCCTCCGGTTAAGCAGAAGGTCCGTTGTATGCGTCCTGAAATGTCAGAGAAGATCAAGGCAGAGGTCATGAAACAGTTCGATGCAGGATTCTTGGATGTCACTTCTTATCCGCAGTGGGTCGCCAACATCGTCCCGATACCTAAGAAGGACGGTAAGGTACGGATGTGTGTGGATTACAGAGATTTGAACAGGGCAAGCCCCAAGGATGACTTCCCACTTCCTCACATTAATGTTCTGGTTGATAACACCGCGCAACATAAAATATTCTCTTTCATGGATGGTTTCTATGGCTACAACCAGATCA
Source organism: Vicia faba (assembly GCA_948472305.1). NCBI lineage: Eukaryota > Viridiplantae > Streptophyta > Magnoliopsida > Fabales > Fabaceae > Vicia > Vicia faba. The sequence goes on along the minus strand of OX451736.1, from coordinate 1,230,955,398 downwards.
AGATGGATCCTGAAGACACGGAGAAGACAACCTTCGTTACACAGTGGGGCACCTTCTGCTATAAGGTGATGATGTTTGGGTTGAAGAATGTTGGGGCAACTTATCAACGCGCCATGGTCGCTTTGTTCCATGATATGATTCACCATGAGATAGAGGTTTATGTTGACGACATGATAGTCAGGTCTCAGACGGAGGAAGAGCACCTTGATCATCTCCAAAAGCTGTTCGACAGGCTGAAGATATATAAGTTGAGGTTGAATTGAAACAAGTGCACCTTCGAGGTAAGGTCTGGTAAACTTATGGGTTTCATTGTCAGCGACAAAGGCATCCAAGTAGATCCGGTAAAGGTAAAGGCCATACAAGAAATGCCAGCTCCTCGTACAGAGAAGGAAGTTAGAGGTTTCTTGGGACGCCTGAATTATATCACCAGGTTCGTTTCACATCTAACTGCTACTTGTGAGCCAATCTTCAAGCTTCTGAAGAAAGATCAAGTGGTAAAGTGGAATGATGAATGCCAGACCGCCTTCAAAAGAATCAAGGAATACCTTCAAGAACCACCAATTCTGATGCCTCCAATTGAAGGAAGACCTTTGATATTATACTTGACAGTGCTAGACAAATCAATGGGGTGTGTGCTGGGGCAGCATGACGAGTCTGGTCGAAAAGAGCATGCAATATACTACCTTAGCAAAAAGTTTACCGAATGTGAGACACGATACTCATTGCTCGAGAAAAATTGCTGCGATTTGGCATGGGCTGCTCGCCGACTGAGACAGTATATGCTGACTCACACTACCTTATTGATATCAAAGATGGATCTGATCAAGTACATTTTCAAGAAGCCCGCTCTCTCCGGAAGGATAGCAAGGTGGAAAATGATCTTAATTGAGTACGACATACAATATACAACCCAAAAAGAAATAAAGGGGAGTGTATTGGCTGATCATTTGGCTCATCAGGCCGTGGATGATTACCAGTCCATGAATTTTGAGAAGGTGGAAAATGATCTTAACTGAGTATGACATACAATATACAACCCAAAAATAAATAAAGGGGAGTGTATTGGCTGATCATTTGGCTCATCAGGCCGTGGATGATTACCAGTCATGAATTTTGAGTTCCCGGATGAGAATATTATGTTGGTGACTGACCACGAAGAACCTGGACCGGATGAAGGACCCAAGGAGGGATACCGATGGTCTATGTATTTTGATGGAGCTTCAAACGCACTGGGTAATGGCATCGGCGCTGTAATCATATATCTCGAGGGCTGTCATACTCCGTTCTCTGCCCGATTATGTTTCAACTGTACCAACAACATGGTGAAGTATGAAGCGTGCATCATGGGCCTTCGAGCTGCTATTGACCTAAGGATCAAGTTCTTGAATGTATTTGGGGATTCCGCTTTGGTGATAAGTCAGATCAAAGGCGAGTGGGATACAAAACACTTGAATCTCATCCCATACAGAGAGTACGTACTGACATTGCTCCCACACTTTGAGGAGGTAACCTTTAAACATTTCCCACGAGAGGAGAACTAGTTAGAGGACACGCTAGCCACCATGTCTTCTATTTTCAACGTTAGGTGGGACAATGAAGCTCCCCAAATCACCGTTGAGAGGTTGGATGAACCAGCACATTGTTGTGAAATCGATACCGAAGAAGTGGCAGACAAACCCTGGTTTCACGAAGTCAAAAGGTATTTCGAGACTCAAGAGTATCCTGAAGGGGCATCTGTCAATGATAAGAAGTTTCTGAGAAGGTTTGCTGCAAAGTTCTTCCTCATTAATGGAATCCTCTATAAACGCAACCATGACTCCACACTACTACGGTGTATAGACAAGGGCGAAGTAGAGAGGATTATGACATATCTACATGAAGGCACCTTCGGAACCCATTCCAGTGGACACACCATGGCTAAGAAGATCCTACAGGAAGGATATTACTGGTCCACTATGGAAGCCGATTGCTATCAGCACTCTCGAACTTGTCATAAGTGCCAAATCTACGCTGATAAGGTGCATGTGCCTCCGGTCCCCTTAAATGTCTTGACAGCTCCGTGGCCCTTCACAATGTGGGGCATCGACATGATCAGAGAAATCAGACTCACTGCTTCTAATGGGCATCGCTTCATCCTAGTAGCCATTGATTACTTCACGAAGTGGGTTGATGCACCCTCTTTTGCTACAGTAACCAAGAACGTCGTGGCGCGGTTTATCCGACTTAATCTGATATGTCGATATGGTGTGCCAGAAAGAATTATTACTGACAATGGTACGAATCTCAATAACACAATGATCACCGAGCTCTGTAAACAGTTCAAGATACAACATCATAATTCGTCTCCCTACCGGCCAAAGATGAATGGCGCTGTTGAAGCAGCTAAAAAGAACATCAAGAAGATTGTATAGAAGATAACGATGACATACAAACACTGGCATGAGATGTTACCATTTGCTCTTCATGGGTACCGTACCTCAGCACGGACGTCGACAGGGGCAACACCCTACTCTCTGGTATATGGCATAGAGGCAGTCCTACCCATTGAAGTACAGATACCTTCTCTCAGGATTATGAAGGATGCGGGTTTGAACAAAGACAACTGGATCCGAACCCGACTTGATCAGTTAAATCTAATCGATGAAAAGAGACTTACTGCTATCTGCCATGGTCAGACGTATCAAAAGCGAATGATCAAAGCTTTTAACAAGAAAGTCAGGCGTCAAGAATATCAAGTCGGGGATCTAGTGATCAAACGTATCATACTGCCACAAGGTGATCCCAAGGGAAAATAGACCCCCACGTACGAAGGACCATTCGTGGTTAAGAACATTTTCTCGGGTGGAGCTATGATTCTAACCACCTTGGACGGTGACGACCTTCCTCACCCTGTCAATGCAGACATAGTGAAAAGATACTACGCCTAATCAAAATACCCACTAGGTTGACTGGCTTAGGAAAAAATAAGGGCTTACCGGCGAACCAAAATGGTTCGGGAAAAAATAAGGGATGAAAATGAAAAAAATCTGTACACCCGGCAAGTCGAAAACCCGAAAGGGCGGCTTGGGAAAAAAGGGGTATCCCGGTGGACTGAAAACCCGAAAGGGCGGTCCAGGCAAAAGTTAGGGATATAAAGCGTACCATTATGTCTCATTGGATCATCTTGCGACTAGACTTCGGTATCAACTATCAAGCTCAGATGGCGCCAATCAATCTGATCAACTTTCGGCCAAGAAGAAAACTGATGAGACGCTTGAAGATATAAAGGCAATAGCAGAGTTGGAACCCAATGGGGTTGTTTCACATAGCTGTTTTTTTTTTCTTTTACACAATTTGCATAATTTCTATTTTTACAGCGATGTTCTCTTACTAGAACACCAGCCTCCTTGTACAAAAACGCCTATTATAGGCCGACTTCAAAAATCAATATAAAATTACTTTCACTTCAAGTTTGTTTTTTCTTTCTGTTTTGTTTTGCAAGAATGTCCAATGACTTATTTTTTATATATGCATTTGAAAATGATTTCTGATCATAAATATTTACATAAGAAACAAAATACAATTACTCGTAATTCCAGAAACAGGGAAAAAACAAGAAGTGCCAAACCCGGCGGTTACTCTGCCCACCAGGTACCGGGATAGAGTCCTCTTTGGAGCATAATTATTGGTACATACACTCCCCACAAAGTAAAAGTATCCAAAGGCATTCATGTCAGCTTTTCCGAAACAGGACGTAACCACCCCTAACTGAGGTTCATAATCGCGGGCGAGTCAGTAAAATTCATCCCCCAAGCAGAGTTTATTTCTCCAGATACAAAGGCTCAATCCCCGACAGAGTTCATCACTTCAGCTAACAAAAATTCATTTCTAAGATCATTCTCCGCAGAGTTATTCTCAAGCAAGATTTCTTCTCGACAGAATATTTACAAATCTCCAGCAACTGTCAGGGATTTATTTTCCCAGACGCGAGCATACCCCGATAGCATTTCATGAACATACATCACGACATACGCATACATATCATGTACAGCATAATCTCACTTATTTTGAGAACATCATCTCACCCTACATTTCATGTGTCGCATATAACTAACCCTTGTATCTTTCTAGGAAAAGAGGATTAGCTTCAACAAATCCGGCAAGTTATACAAGTTACATCTACAGACGACTAACAGAAACTCAGTTCCCGAAACCAAACAGGTTAACTAATCTACACTATCGCCTTGAAGTAACCCTACTATCCAGGTTCCTTCTCACAGCTCTACTATCCAGGCTTTCATATCAAAGAAACCCTACTATCCAGGTTCCTTCTCACAGCCCTACTATCCAGGCTTTCGTATCTAAGTAACCCTACTATCCAGGTTCCTTCTCACAGCCCTGCTATCTAGGATTTCATATCGAAGTAACCCTACTATCCAGGTTCCTTCTCACAACCCTACTATCCAGGATTTCATATCGAAGTAACCATACTATCCAGGTTCCTTCTCACAGCCCTACTAACCAGGCTTTCATATCGAAGTAATCCTACTATCCAGGTTCCTTCTCACAGCTCTATTATCCAGGCTTTCATATCGAAGTAACCCTACTATCCAGGTTCCTTCTCACAGCCCTACTATGCAGGCTTTCATATCGAAGTAACCCTACTATCCAGGTTCCTTCTCATAGCCCTACTATCCAGGCTTTCATTTCGAAGTAACCCTACGACCCAGGTTCCTTCTCGCAGCCCTACTATCCAGGCTTTCATATCGAAGTAACCCTACTATCCAGGTTCCTTCTCACAGCCCCACTATCCAGGCTTTCATATCGAAGTAACCCTACTATCCAGGTTCCTTCTCACAGCCCTACTATCCAGGCTTTCATATCGAAGTAACCCTACTATCTAAGTTCCTTCTTACAGCCCTACTATCCAGGATTTCATATCGAAGTAACCCTACTATCCAGGTTCCTTCTCGCAGCCCTACTATCCATGCTTCCATATCGAAGTAACCCTACTATCCAGGTTCCTTCTCATAATCCTACTATTCAGGCTTTCATATCGAAGTAACCCTACTATCCAGGTTCCTTCTCACAACCCTACTATCCAGGCTTTCATATCGAAGAAACCCTACTATCCAGGTTCCTTCTCACAGCCCTACTATCCAGGATTTCATATCAAAGAAACCCTACTACCCAGGTTCCTTCTCATAGCCCTACTATCCAAGCTTTCATTTTGAAGTAACCCTACGACCCAGGTTCCTTCTTGCATCCCTACTATCCAGGCTTTCATTTCAAAGTAACCATACTATCCAGGTTCCTTATCATAACCTTACCATCTAGGTTTCTTTTCTCGTACCTCCAGACGATAGTTTACAACACTGTAAGACCTGGACCTGATCAAACACGATTGGTTTCACATTTCCCCAGTAAGTCATGGTGCAGCTTGTACCCTGACCAGATATGCAGTTCACCTCCGGAGTTAATTCCCCAGTAGAGTAACGGACAACTGAAGCTCCTAAAATTCTATTTCTCCCAAGACATATACCAACATTCCCCAGCAGATTCCTTCTTAATGACAGGAGCATGGACTCTCATCAAAGGAATATCTTAGGAAATTAACATTCTCTAGATGGCATCTTTAAGCCCATCTCCGACGGTACTCTGTCACATCTTGGATGGCATCTTTAAGCCCATCTCCGATAATTCTCTAGTAACTTCCAAATGGAATCTATAAGCCCATTCTCGATATCACAAATCAAGAATCACTTCATGCGAGTGCAAATTTCTAGGCATTCTAGTGTTTAATCATCTTCCACCTTTAGATCACGAAAGGAAGACGAGCCAATCTACATCCTCAGGTTTAAGAAGATTAAACAGGGGCAGATTTTGTACCCCAAAATTTTCCCTCTCATTTTACTCAATACATACTCCTAGAGATCCTCAATTTGCTCAAGTTTGCCCAAGAGTTGACCAGACAAGCTCTCTCCTAAGGCAGTGGGTCTCAAATTAGGGTTTCCATTTTCATCAAGATAGGTGGACTCCAAAGACCTCATATTCTCTCCATGGTCCTAATATGTTCTTAATACCCTCTATGTCAAATTTCAAGCCTGGCACAAGAGGTTTGCTCAGTCAACTACTCAGATGCTTGAGAATCGACTATATTAGGTCAAAAGTCAACTGTGGCCCATATACAGACAAATTTCAAGATTTTTGGTCAAATAAACATTTTGAAGTGAATTTCATCATTTGATCAAGGATTCATCATGATTCTTCAAGGAATTCTCTAAATTCATTAAAACCCAAATGTTGCTAAATTAGGGTTTCTTAGGAAAAAGTCAACCAAACTTTGACCAAGCATAACTTCCTCATACTTTATCAGAAATTTTCCATCCAAGGCTCATTTTTAAGAGGATGCAATTCCCTACAATTCATCTTCATCCAACAAGTTCAAAATATGCACTCATAAAAAGATATGAATTTCTACATTATAGGTCCTTTTGAAAAGTCAACAAAAACACCTTTTGGGTCAAAGCTTCTTACATAAACATGGAAGACTCAATTGAGATAAGACCAAAAGGTTTGCTTAGGGGAAATCCTAATATTTCTAAAAAGTCTAAGAACACCTCTCTAGGGTTAAAATTGGAAGAGATATGCCTTGTCAAAGTTGACCCTTTTTGCAAAATTGCCAAAAGTCAAATATGCTCAAAAGTGCATTTTTTACTAAATGGGCCTAGCATTTCATGACTGCACCTTACTTGTAGCATGATCTACAACCCAAATATCCATCCACATGTTATTTGCTTCATTTTCCATTTTATTGTGATTTTTTATTAATTAAAAATTGAATTAAATCAAATAATTGGTAAATAATATCAAAGATCTGTTTTGATATGATTTTTTAACAGGTTTGCAATCAAAATATGTTGAAATATCAAGGCCAAATCGAATCAAGCGTGATTGGCACAAGAAAGAGATAATTTGGCTCAATATAGCAAGTTTTCATATGGCATGGAAATCAAATCAAATCTTCCATAATTGCAAAGATACCAACCAATTTTATAACCCTAATTCGTTCTAGGGTATACATGGAACATGTACAAGGCATAAGACAAGGGTTAGCAGTGGTGAAGGAAGCAGAGCAAGTTCAAAAAATTCAAAGAAGAGTGTGATTCGGTTTTCATTCCACATGCCATCTCAAGCCATCCCAATGTTGCCAATCGTTTGTTGGACGTCTCAGAAGGCTATCTCAATCAATAGCCAACCCTCTCACGCCCAGAATCCGCCACCATGCCTCACGCGGTTTGCCATATTTTTCATATTCGATTACTATGATTCACGCATTATGAGCATGTCTTAATGGCATATATTTGTTTGTTATCATGTTTGCAAGCTGAATGGATAATTTAATTGCATTTTTGAAGCCTATACGCGTATCTGCCATTGCTAGGGTTCACCTTGCATTTTTAGGGTTTTTGTCCATAGGTGAAATTAGCCTAAATAAAGGGTGACATCGTGTTCATGAGGTCAAAACGAATTGATCAATGTATTCATAAGTGATTTATCATGCTTGTATCATGTTTTTAGATATTACAGGTTTCTAGCCATGGCAGATGTCTGTGGGTATAGGGTCATAATCTAATGCGACGGAGGAAGGTAGAAGAAGCTTATGTGGCAGCCAACCATTGGGCCATTTGAAATTCCGCGCGTTTCTTTCCACTAACCATTTTGTTTTCTATATTATATCTTGTTTTCAGTATTTATTCAAAAAAGCAAGTTGGCCCAGTGGTGAGGCGTGTTGGTGGTGAGTATAAGGACCTGGGTTCGATCCCAGGTCCCAACAAATTTCTTTATTTTCTCACTTTCCACTTGCAGATCCAATACTTCACAATTCCACATGTGTACCTTGCACCTTTACATCCAGCCACTTGATCAACATAGTATCAGATCCAACGCACTCCAAATGAGAGACCATGATGCACCCTCAAGTCAACACTCCATGGGACCAGGCGCATTGACTGGGCTCAGCGCTACTGGGCCTGGAAAATTCAGAAATACACCCTCCTTCAACAATTCAACACAGGCCCATTTTTAATTCTTTCTTTTTTATTTATTTTATTTTAATTAATTTGTTAATTATTTTCTTTTCATCAAAAATTAATTACTTTTTTTAATTTATCATAAAATCAACAAATCCCAAAAATCACAAAAAGATCATTTTCTATAAAATATTTATTTTGAATTAATTAGTAAATTAGATTAATTTAATTTCTTTTTTGTCATAATTAAAAATAATTAGAAACTAGGTTCATTTAATTCTTTTTGTAAATAAAACTAATTAGAAATTAGGGCTTAATTAATTTGCAATTTAATTTTTTTCTTAAATAAAAATGCATAAAAAATACCTTTTTCCTCAATTAGGGTTTTAGTTTATTTTTAAGCGTCCTCGCATTTAACTCACCGCGCGTCTTAATTATTTTTCATTATTTTTGTAACTGCCAATGGTTTGTAATAACTTTAAATTAGGGTTTTTACTTATCGCTTTTCTCCGGTTTTTGGTTATGTAATTAATCCCCCTTCCCGAAGCCTTGTAATAGCTAGGTTTATTTTCTCGCACTTTAAGTTCCTGCAAATATTTAACTGTTAGATGCTTGGTTAATAGGATTGTATAGGAAGAATGCTTGAAAATTAAAACGGTAGATCACCTAATGTGTAAAGACTAATTAACTGAAAAAGTTCACATGCATATAGCCACTCATATGGTTTGCCTCACTTCAGTTGCCTTCGGTAAAATAGTCATTTAAGCATAGGAGATTTTAGTGATTGCCCTCCTGTCTAAAAGATCAAATGTCCCATTCGAATGTTGCCTCAGAGAGATCTTAAGACTCTAGGGTTACTACTAAAGTTTCCAACCCATTGCTTAGGTGAATGTACTTGTCCCTTTCGAACGTCCCTTACAAACTCCAACGACGGGGCTACCTACTCCTTAATAGTAGGATAGTGTTGTCTAAAGGAATCGAGAACGAACCATCTTTTTTCGTGTAGGTAGAATCTTAAGTACTTTCTCAACAAAACTTTTCACACAAACACCTTTCAAAATAATTTTCAAAACAAACTTCGTCACACCTTTGAGGACTGATACAAGGGTTATCATGAAGTAAAACTTTTTCAAAACAAGCACACACACAAGCAATTTTAAAAATATGAGCAAGTACCTAAGAGCCCATGGAAAACCATGGATAGAAAGGGTGCTAACACCTTCCCTTTCTAAAATCTACCCCCCCCCCCCCCCGTACTCAGTAATCTCGAAAAAAGGTTTTTTCTGTTCTTTTTCCTTTTCCATGATTGGATAAAATAAAAGTCAGTGGCGACTCTTGCTTACTGCGATATTTTGCAAACAAAAAACGCAAAATGCAAACCAGTAAAAATAGTCGGTTCTGCCACCGTATCACATGAAGTAATGGTTCTTAGGGTCAAATAATTGAAAGAGCACACTCATCATCTTCTCATCAAAACCCGAGGTAACCAGACTGAGGAGTCGACCATAGTTCTTGGTGAATGAAGAAGTCTCAGAAACCCTTGATACTAGCTCTTTGAGTTTAAGAGGTACTCTCACGAAGCTGATTCGGATGGTATTTCTACGAGTGGAAGCCATGATCTACAAAACAAAACAAAGGTAAATTCTCCTAATCCTTGAAATGGTTAGTGTAATGAAGAATGAATGTTTATGATGCATGGTGTCATGTTTAAGCAAATTAATCACACACAAGCAAAGTACACAATAGACCTTAGGTTCAAAGGCTTGCATGAGGTTTAAGGTAAGTACCCTCTTGAAGTTTAGTTGGTTTCAAACCTGTCCTAGAAATAGTAACCGGGTTCTAAGGAGTCTCAATATCACTGATCTTTCTTTATCGATATTATTTCACTTTAGCAATCTTTTCTTGCGGCCAAAGTATCCCAAAAGTCCGATCTCAATGAGTGTATCATCGAGTATCAACCAATCATCAGCTTTACACCGAGGCCGGCTATCTCACTAATTTCTAATGGCCAAGTTTGTTCAGCTAAGGTTCTAAGGTTCGTTAGTGCTTCACGACACCACGCGGCGGGCCCGTATTCTCCTCGTTTTAACACAAGGGATACCGATACCAACCAAAGTGTCACACCAACATATCTATCGCTTCAACCATATCGATCTACGTCGTATAGTCTCCACTATCTATTGTTGTTTACCTAAACATTATTCCCATATCCGGGTGTAGGATCTATACAAGAATACGCCCAACAAAACCCTTAAAAAGTAAAGCAGTCAAGGTAAACAAAGAAAGAAATTTAAAAATGATCTAGACCCTAAGGTAAACCCCACTTTATTATTGTCCCCAACAGAGTCTCTAGTTCTGTGATACGGTGGCAGAACCGACTGTTAATACTGGTTTGCGTTTTGTATTCACAAATATACGGTAAGCAAGAGTCGCCACCGACTTTTCTTTTATCCAACAAAGGAAATGGTGAAAAGAACAGAAAAAGACCTTTTTCATGAGTTTCTGAGTAAGAGGGGTAGATTATGGAAAGGGAAGGTGTTAGCACCCTTTCCATCTGTAGTTATCTATGGGATCTTAGGTACTTGCTTATTTTTTGAAAATTGCTTTTGTGTTTGTGTGTTTTGAAAAGTTTTGTTGCTTTATGATAACTCTTGTATTAGTCCTCAAGAGTGTGATAAAGTGTTTTCAAAAAGAATTTTGAAAGTTTGGTGTGAACAGGTTGTTTTTGAGCAAGTACCTAACAGTTATCTACCTACTCGAAAAAGGCTTTCTTTTCCTCCTTTCCTTTAGATAGTGCTATCCTACTATTAGTGAGTAGGTAGACTTATCGTTGGGTTTTGAGGGACTATCAAAAGGGACGTTACGGTCATTAAGGCAACTGGGCAAGAATTCTTAGTAACTGTCCTAAAGCCCTAAGATCACTTTTTAAACCGAGGTAACAGTTGGGAGGGTCATCGAGGGACTTGTGATCTCTTGAACTCAAGGACAATCACTAAAAATTTTCATGTTTCGAGAATTGTGTCCGTTTCTAAGGAAACCAAAGTGGGAGATACCTTAGGGGTGAGCATGTGCAAGTATGCTTAATTCAGATATATTATCTTGCGCATTTAGGGTTATCTACTCGTTTTATTTTCAGTCTTTTTCCATGCAATCCTATTAAGCTAAACAGTTAAACATTTTATAGTGCAGAAAATAAATTACAGAGAGTAAAAACTCCTAAGCTATACAAGGCCTCGGGGCAATTACATAATAAAATGCGTAAATTGAAATCCTAATTAAACTATTACAAACCGGGAACAGATACAATCAATTTGAAAAGAATAATAAGCGCGCGAAGAATGAAAGAGCGTCTAAACCCTAAAAAATGTTTGAAAGAAAATCTTTTTTTGTTTTTATTTATTTATCAAAATATTAAGTTATAATAATAATATCCTAATTAACTAAATTAAAAAGGGAAAGGAAAGAATTATTAATTGTAATTAATTCTAACAAAACTAATATTTTTTGGTATTTTTAAAGAAAAAGATTTGAAATTTAATCCTAGGTTCTAATTGATTTTATTTTAAAGAAAACAAGTCAAAGTAATTAAATTATATTAATTTACAAAATTAATTTTAATTATGAAAAAAAAAAACTAATTCTATTCTTTGTGATTTTTTTTATTTTTATGATTTAACATAAAAAAATGATTTTTGAAACAATTAAAATAAAATAAAGAAATTGAAAAATTAAAAATGAGAGAATGGGCTTGATAGTGAAAGCAGATTGGGGGTGTGGCGCTGCAATTTGCTAGGCCCAGATCAATACAAGCCCAATGACTACGCTTGATCCAGTGGGGGGCATGTTTGATGGTCCATGGTCGGGTTGCATGCTGGAGGCGTTGGATATAGGTCAACTGAGATTAGATGGTGTTGACCTGGTGGCCTATGATATGAGTGTATAGCCTGCTGCACTGAATCTACAAGAAATTTGTTAGAAAAAAACAACACTCCAGACCTGGGTATCGAACCCAGGTCTCTCCCTTTGTACATGTTCCTCTTACCACTCAACCAACCTGTTAATCGTTTATATAAATAACTCAATAATAATATATGCAAAACGGATTTGGATTCCAGTTCATCAAAACAAACGCATTCAATGGTCCCACTGAAATTTAAACAAACCAATCAAAACATATGAAACTGCCACGCAAGGTCCTCGCCTGGGTTAGAGAAGTCAACGACGCTGGAACTGCGCTTCGGTCGTTTTCTCCGGCCAAGCAAAACGGCTAACCTGCAAACGCGTTAGATTCAAGGCCGGAAACATTGTCTACCCCCCCTAAAACATAGGCTGTGAATTCAACCCTAGCCTTAGATTGGTCTAAAAATGCCTCTATCTCTGAAACCGAAGCTCACACATTTAGAAACCCTAATAATGGTGATTAGAGTTCTTGGCCCTGTACCTTACATGAAAGACGTCAGAATGCTCACAATCAATGATAATAGCATGAATATGGAACGAAAGTCAATTTATAGCATGCATTTGCAAAGTTTCAAAACCAAGTTTTACCAAAATCTGATGATGCATGGCCTGTGCGTTTGGGAGTGTTACAAGCCTGGAGAGTGACAAGGATGGACTCCTGGGACCTTCAGGAGTGTGATGGAGTGCTTAGATTTGATGGAGAATGGTTGGATCGTACGCTATAAGTTGCACTTTCTCTTTGACTTTTTTTGAAAATTTTAGGGTTTTTTTAGAGGCAGTTGCGTGTGTCCTTTTGGTCTATGTTTGGGCATATATATGGGACAATATTAGGTTAACAAATGTGGAAGAAAAATCCAAGCTTTCATGAGAAAATATCTTCTTTCAATTATGTGATTTTTTGACATGTTTTGAACTAAATCAAATCTTTTCCTCCCTCCACGAAATTCCCTTGATATAATCAGCATATCTTGCTCAATACTTAATGGAAAAAGATCTCACATCAAATCTTACATAATCTCCATTATTTAATTTTGAATTTTAATGGATAAAATATCAAAATAAATAGCATAAATAATAAAATAATGTATGGGTGAGCTTAGAGGTCATGGGCCATGTTAGGAATAAGTTTCAAACATAAAAATATAGGCCCATTTGGAAAAATTCCAAGTTAGCTCAATATTTGCTTCATGCACTTTTCCAAAAATTGGTCAACTTTAGCAATGCATATCTCTCTCATTTTTAACCCTAAGAGGGTTTTCTTGGACTTTTTAGAGAGCTTAGGATGTCCTCTAAACAACCCTTTTAGTTTCATTTTAATTGGATCTTCCATGTTCATGTTAGGAGCTTTGACCCAAAGGTGTTTTTGTTGACTTTTTGAAAGGACCTATAATGTCTGAGCTTGTATCTTTTAACTGGGGAATTTCTTGAACTTGAGGGCTGAAGAGAAGTTGTAGGGAATTTGGTGCTCTTCAAAATGAGATTTTTTGGAAAATTTTCTGATAAATTATGAGAAAGTTATGCTTGGTCAAAGTTTGGTTGACTTTTCCTATAGAAACCCTAATTAGCAGCTTTTGACTTTTGATGAATTAAGAGCATTTCTTGAGGAATCATGATCAACCTTTAATCAAATGATGGATATAACTTCAAAATGTGGGTGTTTACCAAAAATCATGAATTTTGACTGTATTTGGGCCACAATTGACTTTTGACCTAGTATAGTTGATTTTCAAGTATTTAAGTAGTTGACTGAGCAAACTTGTTGTGCAAGGCATGGAATTTGGCATGGTTGATCTTGAGGACATATTAGGGCCATGGAGAACATTTGAGACCTTTGAAGCTTACACATATTGATGAGAATTGAAACCCTAGTTAGAGGTTCATTGCTTAGGAGGAGAATTTATCTGGTCAATTCCTGGTCAACCTTGAGCAATTGAGAACTTCTAGGGGTATGTCTTGTGTAAACATGGGAGGGAAATTTTTGGGGTAAAACATTAGGTAAGTACCCTCTTGAAGTTTAGTTGGCTCAACCTATCCTAGAAAGTAGTCGGGTTCTAAGGAATCTCAATATCATCGATCTTTCTTCATCGGGCATTCTTTCAGCGCAAGCCTCTTTATTGGCGACCGAAATATCCCGAAAGTCCGATCTCAATGAGCGTAGCATCGAGTATCAACCAACTTCAGACTGCACCAAAGTCGGCTATCTCACTACTTCCTAATGGCCAAGTTGTTCAATTAAAGGTTCTTAGGTCAGTTAGTGCTTCATGACACCACACAGCGGCCCTGTTTTATCGCATTTGTCGCAGATAACAAGAGTCGCCACTGACTTTTATTTTATCCAATGAAGGAAAGGGTGAAAAGAATAGGAAAGACCTTTAGAGATTTATTTTAGTAAGGGGGTAGGTTATCAAAAGGGAAGGTATTAGCACCCTTTTCATTCGTAGTTATCTACGGGCTCTTAGTTGCTTGCTAGAGCACTTTTGCTTTGTTTGAAAATGTGCTTTGTGGTGTGAGTTTTGAAAGTATTTTAAAAATGCCTTTGTTGCGGAAAACATTGTAATGATTCTCGTCTCTATAAGAATGCATACAAAGTGTTGATTTTGAAAATAGTTCAAAGGGGTGTAAGTTTTTGAAAGATGTTTTGAAAGTGTATGTGTGGAAAATGGTTTTAGTTTTCGAGCAAGCAACTACGAGCGTCCTACCTACTCAAAAGGTCTATGTTCTTTTCCTCCTCCTTTAGATGTTGCTATCTTACCATTGATTTGGTAAGAAGCCCCATCGTTGGATGTGAAGGGAGGGGTGTTGATCAATTGTATAGCCATAGAAGGAAACTTATGAGACATTTTAGCAATTTTGGTAAGGGACTAGATCGTTTACCAAAGGTAACATCGAGGGTCATCGAGGGACTACGATCTTTTTATCGAGGGTATTTGCTAAAACACCCATATTCGAGGGACATGACTATTTTCAAGGCAACAAGTGAGATTACCCTAGAGGTGCACGTGTGTGAATAATGTGTTTGATTGAATTCATTTTTGTCTTTGAATTTAGGGTTGTCTACTGTTGATTTTAATCTTACCATACACGCCCTAATTACTAGCATTTTATATTAAAGCGGTAAATGCATAAAATAAATCCTAAGCTATTACATCATTAGGGGATGGGGTATACATATGTACAAATGGGGTTATTACAACCATATTGAATAGTGATGAAAGAAAATATATAGAAAAATATAAAACAAGAATAGTGCAAAAGAGAGAAAGAAAAGAAATTCTGGATCGAAGCATGTGCCCTTCGATTCACACCCTTTTTCCTTCTTTCAATTGGGCCTACAACCAGTGTGTATCGAAGCTTGCATCCTTCTATTCACACACCCTTTCCTTTTGTTTGGGCCTACGCATCAGTGTGTATCGAAGCACACCCTTCGATTCACACACCTTTTTCTGTTCCCCTTCGTTTGAGACATGATAGCAATATAGGTCGAAGCCATATTAATATTGTTTCATGGCCTGTACAAGTTAGTCTCTAACATATATTTGGACAAGAAAAGCAACCAAACGAAAGGGTAGAAACCAAAAAAAAAAGCAAAAGATTATTTACATGCTTGAAACGAAAGGGTTAAAGTCAGAAAGACTTACCTTGAATCTGGAGTTGGTGTTTTGAACCTTGAGTTACTGCCTTGAATACTCTTTGATTCGAAGGAAGGAAAGAATTTGTTCGAAGAACAGGGAAGCTTGGATTCGAAAGAGAGAACAAAGGTGTTGTATTTCTTTTTGGTTCTGGGTTGAATAATGTATGAAGGGGTTTGAGATTTTTGTAAGATTTTGAGAGTTTGAGAGTTTTAGAGTGTTTGATGATCTTTTTCACACAACAAAAGTCTCTCCAACTACTAAAAAGCCCCCTTAGATGTGTTGTGGAACATCTTATTTATAGAAGAGTTTGGCTGAGATTTGAGGGGGAAAATGAAATTTGAATAAATTGGGTATGCTGTTTTCATAGCTTTCGAGGTGCAGTTTTTGTATGCCAAATTGGTGCAAATATGGGAGCAGCATAGCAGGACTGCTTTGTAGCAGTTTTAGAGTGCTATGGCCAGTACAATAGGATTGGAATTGGCAACACATAGGACTTTGTTCAACAGCCTTCAACCATACTCATAAAAAGACAAACAATATTTGTTTCCCACAATTGTGTGTCCTTTGAATGGACCAATTATATGTCCTTCGAATCCACCAAATTGTGTGTCCTTCGAATGGCCCTTTTGCATGTTCTTCGAATCCATCAGTTGTGTATCATAGTGTAGAAACTATATATGTTGAAGGGTCTAGAAGTGGAATCCAAGTATGTTGCTTCGAAGGAAACCAATACTCCAATTGAAGCTTTGTGTGAATGTAGCCCTTGTCCAATCGAAGCTTGCATGCAGATAGTCATTGTCCAAACGAAGCTTGCATGCAGGAGGCCACTGCTTTATGAATCAAAGCAAGCCTACAGGAGGCCATTACCTTCTGAATCGAAGCACACCTGCAGGAGGCCATTGCCTTCTGAATCAAAGCAAGCTTGCAGGAGGCCATTGCCTTCTGAATTGAAGCAAGCATGTAGGAGGGAGTTCAGTCGAAGCTAGCATGAATCGAAGCAATGCCCAGTCGAAGCTAGTATTAATTGAAGCAATGCCCAGTCGAAGCTGGTATGAATCGAAGCAATGCCTAGTCGAAGCTAGTATGAATCGAAGAAATGCCCAGTTAAAGCTAGCATGAATCGAAGCAAGCTTGCTTTTCTTCAATTTTTTCAAAAAATCATTTTTATCTGCTTTGCCCTTTTTTGTCTGCTTTGTACTTGTGCAAACTTGAGCTTTTGAAAATCCTTATGAGAAAATGTCTTGAGAAAAGAGAGGGAAAATTTTGGGGTACAACACTTAGCAATAGGATTTTTGTGTTCATTCATTTGTACAAAATCTCACATAAACTCAAAAGTATCTGTGTGTTGAGAAAAGAGACATCTGAGAAATGTACGTGTAAACACCATCTTTTACTTTAATGAAATTTACATTTTTCAAAAATTTACTTCTAGCAATTTACTTTCGAGTTACCTTTGTTGCACTTCCTTTATAAATCTTTTTGTAAGTTTATTTTGAAGAGCCATTCGAATCGAAATCAGTATTATTTAAAAGACTATGAATGTTGTCGAAAGTATTCTTTGTTTTTAAGAATAAAAGTTTGAATAAGAACACATGACCTAGGATCAATCTAGTCGATCATGTGAGAAACTAAATATTTTTTATTGTTTTTAGAAGACTAGCGCTTGTTTACCAATTTTTACGGTAAACAAATTGGCACGCCCAGTGGGACATGTGTTCAATTAATAAATATTTTGTTCTAGTAAAAAGTTTTTGAAAATATTCATCATCCTCTTGTATTTTCTGTGTTGTATGAGACTTAGAAGTGGTAAATTAGCCACAAACAACAAGGATATACCTAAGATAACGTACATTAGGAAAATGGAAAACTAAAGTCAGTCAGGTAATCAGAATCCTCCTAACAATGATGAAGTACCACCCCCAGTCACTTCGACAGGGAGAACTATGATTTATGCGCCTTTTTCAGAGGCTATACCGTCTTTAACAAGTACTTATATGACCGGATAGTCTTCTCAAAGGCTACATCTGAAAAATGGATACTTAAGCAATTTCCTCAGAAGGTCATTCTAAAAAACAATATCTTCTGGCTCAAATTAGATCAAGCATTGATTTATTATGATACTTCTTTCAGTTAAAGACGGTCGTAGACATCTTCTGGCTCAGATTAAATCAAGTATAGATTTGTTCTGATAATTCTTCCAGTTGAAGACGATCATAGACATTTTATGGCTCAGATTAAATCGATCATAAATTTATTCTGATACTTCTTCCATTTAAAGTCGAGCATAAAACATCTTCTGGCTTAGATTAGATCAAACGTAGATATATTCTGATACTTCTTCCAGTTGAAGACAGTCGTGAGCATCTTCTGGGTCAGATTAAATCAAGCATAGATTTATTCTTATACTTCTTCCAATCGAAGACGATTGTAGAAATTTTCTGGCTCATATTAAATCGAGCATAGATTTATTTTGATACTTCTTCTAGTTGAAGGCGGTCGTGAGCATCTTCTGGCTCAGATTAAATCAAGCATAGATTTATTCTAATACTTCTTCCAGTTGAAGACGATCGTAGATATTTTCTGGCTCAGATTAAATCGAGCGTAGATTTATTATGATACTTCTTCCAGTTGAAGAAAAGCGTAAATATCTTCTGGATCAGTTTAGATCGAGCATAGATCTATTCTTATACTTCTTCCAGTTGAAGAAGGTCGTAGACATCTTCTGGCTCAGATTAAATCAAGCATAGATTTATTCTAATACTTCTTCCAGTTAAAGTCGAGCATGGATATATTCTGGCTCAAATTAAGTCGAGCGTAGATCTATTCTGATACTTCTTCTAGTTAAAAATGGTCGTAGACATCTTCTGGCTCAGATTAAATCAAGCATAGATTTATTCTGATAATTCTTCCGGTTGAAGACGAGCATAAACATATTCTGGCTTAAATTAAATCAAGCATAGATTTATTCTAATACTTCTTCCAGTTAAAGTTGAGTATAAAACATCTTCTGGCTTAGATTAGATCGAGGGTAGATCTATTCTGATACTTCTTCTAGTTGAAGACGGTTGTGAGCATCTTCTGGCTCCGATTAAATCAAGCATAGATTTATTTTGATACTTCTTCCAGTCGAAGACGATCATAGACATTTTCTGGCTCAGATTAAATCGAGCGTAGATTTATTTTGATACTTCTTCCAATTGAAGACAATCGTGAGGATCTTCTGGCTCAGATGAAATCAAGCATAGATTTATTCTGATACTTCTTCCCGTCGAAGACAATCATAGACATTTTCTGGCTCACATTAAATCGAGCATAAATTTATTCTGATACTTCCCCCACTTGAAGTCGAACGTAAATATCTTCTGGCTCAGTTTAAATCGAGCGTAGATTTATTATGATACTTCTTCCAATTAAAGACGGTCGTGATCATCTTCTGGCTCAGATTAAATCAAGCATAGATTTATTCTGATACTTCTTCCAATCGAAGATGATCGTAGACATTTTCTGGCTCATATTAAATCGAGCATAGATTTATTCTGATACTTCTTCTATTTAAAGTCAAGCATAAACATTTTCTGGCTCAGATTAAATCAAGCATAGATTTATTCTGATACTTCTTACAGTTGAAGACGGGCATATACCTCTTCTGGCTCAGATTAAGTCGAGTGTAGATTTATTCTGATACTTCTTCCAGTTGAAGTCATTGGTTACTTTGGATGGCATATATAAGCCCATCTCCGAAGAATCACCGTCACCTCTCCAAATGGCATCTATAAGCCTATTCCTGGTACAATCAACCAACAATGTTACTTCTTGCACAAGCGAGTGCAAATTTCTGGGCACTTAAGTGTTCAATCCTCTTCTACTTTCAAGTTACGAATGACGAACATGACAATCTAACTCTTCAAGTTTAAGAAGATTGAATAGGGGCAGTTGTTGTACCCCAAAATTTTCCCTCCTATTTTCTTCAAGACATTATTTCAAGGGTTCTCAAATACTCAAGATTCTCAAGGGTTGACCAGTCAAGATGCTCCTCCTAAGCAAAGGGTCTACAACAAGAGTTTTGAGTTACTTAAGGAAGTTTGGTTTGCCAAGGTTTCAAATGGTTTTCATGGATCATCATAGGTTCTCAATGGTGCTCATGTCAAGTTTCAATTCCTACATCACAAGTTTGCTCAGTCAATGACTGAGATGATTGAAAGTCAATTGTATTGGGTAAAAAGTCAATTATGGTCAACATACAGTCAAACTTCAAGATTTTTGGACAACATCAACATTTTGAAGTGATATTCATAGTTTAATAAAGGGTTGATCATGTTTCCTCAAGGAAAGTCGCCAAATAATCAAAAGTCAAGAATTTCCAAATTAGGGTTTCCTTAGGAGAAGTCAACTGAACTTTAACCAAGCATAACTTTCACATGTTTCATCAAATTTTCCAAAAACAAAGCCCATTTTGAAGGAAATTCAATTCTCTACAACTATGTAATTATGATAAAGTCCAAAAAGGCTTCATTTGAAAGATATGAGCTAATACATTACAGGTCATTTTCAAGAGTCAATAAAAAGACACTTTTTGTCAAGGCAACTTACATCAAGATAAAGTCTCCAAATGAAAAAATGACCAAAATAGAAATGGTAGAGGACACCTTGATATTTCCAAAAAGTCCAAGATCACCTTCTAAAGATGAAAATTGAGCAAGTTATGAGTTTCACAAGTTTAGAAATTTTGAAGAAATGCATGAAATGCATAATGTGCAAACTTGAAATCTTGGACTTGTGACCTAACTTTTTGGACTTCAAACATGTCCATTATCTTGTGAAAGACTCCTAAGCTCACTCATACCTTGCCCTATATTTTCTTATTATTTTATTTATATTTATTTTGTTTTTATTCAAATAAATGCAAAATAAGTTAAATGAAGTACAAGGAAAATGGGCCAGGCGCATGAGTGTTTTCTTAGAGCCTAATACAACACATGCTAGCCTATTAGAACATTCCATAACCTTGCAAAACCAAGAAGGGAAGGAAATCTCTTCTTTTGGAAAGTTTTAGAGCAAAATTGAAACACCATAATTCCATTTAATTTGTGCTATTTTTGTTAACCTAATGCAAAGTTCTATATATGCACAACATTCAGATCTAGAGTGGACACACACAGCTGCCTCCAGAACCAAAACCTTGCTCACCAAAATTCCAAAAAAGTGAAAATTGTATCTCACATTCCCAGCGGTTTCAATACAAACTAAGCTCTAAAACCATCTCCTGAACATTCATAGGGTAAGTAAGGGTAGGTTTCAATGATTTCTCAGGTCTAAATAGTGTTATTCATCATCTTCGTTTGCATTTTTTTCCATCATTCATATTTTTTAATTCGTGTTATTGTTTGTTTCTAACCTCATAGATCTTCATATGTGAGTATTTAGAGTAGGTCTGGACCAAAAAAATTGAATTTCTAACGTAAGAATGGAGTGTTGCCATGGTTAGGGTAGTTTGCATCATTCTCTTTGTATCTCTGTATGCAGGCATTTTCATGGAAAAATAAACTCACCAATGGAATCAAGAGGTCCCAATTAGGGGGGCATGCCCCTTCTTATTTTTTGATTCTCACTGTTTTACAGGTTTATTGTGTGCATTGCTGGAGAAGACGACCGGAGCTAGGGCTCCGGCACTTCTTCGACCATATGCTTCATTTATTGTTTTTGTTATTTTGTTGTGTTTTAGATACCAGATGAAATGACCGCCCCAGCGGCAAGCGAGTGTGTGACTAAGGTTTTGGTGCGCCAGGGAAGGGGTTCGATCCCTGCCTCTGGCATTTTATTTTTCAACATTTTCTTGTAGATCCAATGTTAATTAGTCTAAAGCGTGCATTTTATATAAACATTTGAACTCATTTCTGATTTTTCTATAGTCTTATTTACTTTTCTTGATTAATTTGAACATAGTTGCTATTTTTCTCTCTTATTTTCATTTTTAATTATTTTAAATACAAATTTATTCCTATATATATTCTGGCTGATCTTGGGTTAAAATTTTGATAACGAACTTTGTTAACATCATTGGATCTATGGTGTTGAGTCCAACTCCATAAAAATGGATGAATGATTTTAATAATAGTTTGATTAAATTTTTGGTTCAAATGTGGTTTACTCATTTCCCCTTCCCTCTTCATCTTATCCCATTCTTATTGCACTAAGTGTTATTGGAGCATGATTTACATATCATGTCTCAAAACATAAGGTGCATAGATTTCTATTGACCGGCCTCAAAATAGGTGCGACTTCTATATAAGTCCACTTACGATTTCTTAACATAACACTAAATTTTGTCCCGATTTGAGAAAATGATCATTCGTGGCCTAAACCTATGTTTACAAGCCCAAGCATGTTAATTTGAATCCTTTGATCCAATAACCTTGAGATCCATTGTTATGAGGCTTTGGTTCTACCAATCCTCTAATGGAACTTCATCAATTTTGGTCAAAGTGGATCACTTAAACATCATTGATCATTAAGTGTTATCTTGAGAATCCTTAAATGGATGATATACTTGACAAAAAGTAAATGCAACTTGTTGTTGAGAGGCTTTGGTTCTACCAATCCTCTAATGAGGTCCAAATTCAAGTTTCAAAATGGTCATCCAACTAACCACTAATTCCTAACAATTGACTTTATTTTATGCTTTTACTTTATGTACCATTTACTTTAGCATTTACAGTTCATGCTTTTTTCATCTTTGCTCACTTGAGCCTTTATCTTCGTGTCATTTTTATTTTGCTCACTTGAGCTTTTCATTTCTTTTGAAGATACCTAATAACCAACTTAAACCCTAAAAAACTTTAATGTTATTTGGACTACTTGGTTATTGTCCTTGGAATTTTGGAGTTATTGGACTTCTTGGACTTAGGATTAGAAGCCCTGATCTACCTTGAGACCTTGTGACCTTAATAGTTATTTTGTCTAGAGTTCTTGGGGTTTACCCCAAGACATTGGGTTATTTGTTTGCTTTATGTGCAGGTTATTGTGATTACATGCTTTGTCTGTGATCTGGAATTCATATGTGTACAGCTGTTACTCTGCCCAATTTTTGTGAAGACTTAATGCAAATTGAAGCTTGGTATTCTTAAGAGGTTTATTAATTGTTTGCTTGGTTTCAAATTCAAAGGATGGAATTCTACATTGACTCATTATGTCAAATGTTGGCTTCTTGTTTGGTTAGATGGTTATTCTCCTTAGCTTTTACCTTATGCTTTAGGATAGTCTCTTCATCTCCTCCCGTCTTCTTTAATTTAAAAAAATCTTCTCCATCCTTTTGAAAAATCTTCTTGTTTTAAAACTTGAACCATTTTCAATAAACTTAGACTTATGTCCATCTATTTTCAAAAAAATTATTTCTTAATCAACTTGACAATACCTTGACATTTTTGTAAGAAGACTAAAAGCCAGTCAATCTCATTCAAACCATTTTGTCACTTTGGCTTTTTACCCTTAAAACTTTTTCTCAAAAGATTAGACTCTTGTCAATCCTTGTAGTGGTGCAAACAACTATACTTCTACAATATGTAGTGAAGAGAGATATTTTCCACTTGGGTGTTGAGTGAGGTTTTGTTGATTTTAAAATCCAGGCCATATCCTCCATTTTGATATGATGCAAACTCTCCTTTCTCATGATTGTGGGTAGTATGTGTGTTTTCCACTCGAACAATGACGATGATGTCTTATCTCTTAAAATTAACCAACACAATTGTATTTTAAAAAATTTCAAAGAGGAACTACGTGTACCCTGATCCCCTATTGCACAGAAGGTGGTATGTAGGCACTAAAGGTTCGCAATCGCGGCGGGTGCAAAAAAATCATAAAATATATTTCTTTTCTCATCTCTACCATCTATTTCTACACAACATTTTATAGCCAAAATATACAGATTTTTCAAAGAGGTTCCTGCGGAGTATCGTAGATGCTTAGGGTTCTAATACCTTCCCTTAACATAACCAACCCCCTTACCTAGAATCTTTCCCTCCTTTTTTGGGTTATTTTCTCTTTTCCTATTCCTTTGGAAACAATAAAGCGCGGTGGCAATTTTTATTTTGATCTGTGCAAGTCAAGTCAATCCAATGGTTTTGTCTCAACATTTCTACCGCTACACATATCACGAGGACCATCCCTTAGAGCATAACCAAACTGACGCATAACTAGAGAAGGGTTATAAGTGATTCCTCCTCTTATACCAAGGAGCGGTATATTAGGGAATTCCCCACAGCAATCAATAATAGTGATATCTGCCTGAGATCGAGAACACCAATGGGTATCTGCATGAGTGAGTGACATCAATCTTTGAGACCACCTCAAACCTTGTTCATTATTTATCACTGATCAGGGCAGGTACAAAATAAACCACATGGACAGTAGAGGTATGTAACATATAAGAGTTCCTCGCTTCTTCATAGTACGAGTGTGGAGGGAATGCAGAACATCTCCAAGCAAAGTAGGTACTGGATTATGAGTGATAAATATTTTGATGGCATTCATATCTATGAATTGGTCCGGATTAGGGAACAGTACCAACCCATAAATCAGCAAAGCTAACATGTCTTCAAAAGCACGAAAATTCACCGCATCTAGAAACCCTTGAGCCTTCTCTATCAGAAGTTTAGGAGAGAAACCCTTGACTTCATTCCTTGTTTCCCAATTAGATACAATGTCTGATTGTTTCATATGTAAGGCTACTGCAACGTCTTCAGGTTTCAGAGTTTGCTCCAATTTGGTGAAAGGTATCTGATCAAGAATAGGCACTTCGAGCAATTTAGATAATTCTTCCATTGTAGGCACCAACTGATAATCTGGGAAGGTAAAACAGTGATGCTTCAAATCGAAGAACTGGAAAAGAACGCTCATCATGTCTTCTTGAAAACCAGTAGTAACCAAACTGAGTAGATGACCATGTCTCTTGGTGAATTGTGAGTTTTCAGGAACCTTTGAGACTAATTCCTTAAGCTGAGAAGGTACCCTTATGATGTTGATCCAGATGGTATTCCTACAATTGGAAGCCATGACCCTGCAACACAGAACAAAGATAAATCCCCTATATCCTTGAAATGGTTAGTCATGATGTTATGATGTTATGATGTCATGATATCATGTTCAAACAGATAATCAAACACAAGAAAAGCACACAAAGGCCTTAGGTTTAAGTCTTGCATGGGGTTTGTAGGTAAGTACCCTCTTGAAGTTTATTTGGCTCAACCTGCCTAAAGAAGTAATCGGGTTCTAGGGATCTCAATATCACTGATTTTTCCCACAAGTTTCGTCTAGCACAACAACTGACTTGCCACCAAACAAAACTAGAAAGTCGAATCTTAATGAGTGCAGTATCGAGTATAAACCAATTTTGGATTGCACCAAAGCCGACTATTTCACTACCTTCTAATGGATAAGTTGGGTCAATTAAGGTTCTAAAGTCAGTTAGTGCTTATGACACCATGCGGAAGCCTAGTATGCTCCCCGACTGACTCAAGATATACTAGTACAAACCAATGTGTCGCACTAATGTAGCCATCATCTTAACCATATCGGTATACATCATATAGTTTCCATGATCTATTGCTACTTACCTAAAATGTCCCCCAGATCTGGGTATAAAATCTTTGCAAGAAATAACCCAAACAACCCTTTAAAATAAAGCAAACAAATCAAACAAGGAAAGCATTTAAAAGTGATCTAACTCTAAGGTAACCCCACTTTTAGCATTCCCTGGCAGAGTCGCCAGTTCTGTAATATGGTGGGAGAACTCACTTGTTTTTGCGTTTTATCACAAATGTATGGATAGCAAGAGTCATCACTGACTTTTCTTTTATCCAATAAAGGAAAGGGTGAAAAGAACAGGAAAGACCTTCGAGATTTATTGAGTTCGGGGGGTAGGTTATGAAAAGGGAAGGTGTTAGCACCATTTTCATTCGTAGTTATCTACGGGCTTTTAATCGCTAGCTCACTTTATTTGAAATGTTTTTATGTATGTCTTTGAAAATATTTTGAAAAATGCCTTAGTGCGGAAACTTTGTAATGATTCTCGTATCAATTGAGAATGTGTACAAAGTATTTGTTTTTTTGAAAATATTTCAGAGAAAGTGTTTGTGGAAAAGATGTTTTGTTTTTGTGAGCAAGCGATTACAGCTATCTACCTACTCAAAAGTGTTTCGTGTTATTTTCCTCCTTCTTAGATAGTGCTACCCGTACCATTAGTTAGTAGGAAGCCCTATCGTTGGATGTGAAGGGGCAGACGCGGGTCATTGTACAATCATAAATGCAACTTGTAGGAGCGCTTTAGCAATTTATCGTAAGGGACTAAGATCGTTTACCGAAGGCAGCATCGAAGGGTCATCGAGGGACTATGATCTTTTGTATCGGAGGGACTTTGCTAAAGTGTCCCCACATTTGAGGGACATGATTGTTTTTTATTTGAAGGAAACAAGTGAGGTTACCCTAGAGGTGAATGTGTGAATAATGATTCAATTCAATTATTTAATCTTGTATTTAGGGTTATCTAACGGTTGATTTTAGATCTTGCCATAAATGCCCTAATTACTAGCAGTTATAAGGAAAGTAGATAATTGTAGAAAGTAAAGGTGTGGAAAGTAAACCTAAACTATTAGAAGGCTTCGGGGAACGGGGTACAAAACCATAAAACTGGGGAAAAAATTAAAGCAAGTAAAAGCCCTAATTAAACTATTACATATTGTAGCAGTTCCATAATCGGAAAAACTAATACGAAAGTAAATGCGCGAAGATTGTAAAACAAAAAGAAAGTTAAAAATCGTTTTATGATCGTTTGATGATCAATCTAAAAAAACCTAATTGATTTTAATTTAGAAAAAGAATTAGTTGATTAAAAATAGTCGATTAATTAGGCAAGCCCTAAAATCTAGGTTGATTTTTATCCAATTGAGAAAAACCTTAAAAAATCAAATTATGGTTTATTAACAAAAACCTAAAACTAAATTAAGGTTAAGTATTAAAACCTAAAATTGATTAAATTAAGAAAACCTAAAATTAAAACCTAAAATTAAAATTAAAACCTAAAATTAAAATTAGGGTTTGTTTTAAAAAGGTTTTGAAAAAAGGTTTATAAAAGAGTGAGAAACATAGAATTGGAAAAATAAAATAATCAAATGAGTAGGGGTGGGTGTTGAATCCACGCCCTTAAGAAATTTCAGCAGCATGCATACCACTGGGCCAAGCGCGCCTTGGTGTCAAGGTAACGCCTCCAACATGTTTTGTAATAAACCTATAAAGATGATGGAAATATGAAGAAAAAAAATAGCAAAACCGAGGATCGAACCCGTGACCTGAGAGAGGAATGACTTACCGCGTGCATTTTAACCACTGGGATGGTGATACATCTGTTATATAAAACCAATCAATATAAATATATTATAAATATGATTTCCTTGATCGGAGAGTCGTTGGAGCCCTAGCTCCGTTCGTCTTCTCCGACTATCCCTTTTGTGCCACCTGCAAAATAAACATCATTAGGAAGCAATAATACCCTACCCCCCTAAATTAAGGGCTATGAGTTCAATGGTGTCCTTGTTTTGGACCAAAAAAGCCTAGTTTAAGGGCTAGGATGAAAACGATGCAAATCAGTGCTAGCATGGTGTTTCACGATTCAGGGTGCATGGGACCTCCATGACTGTTCTAACATATACTACCAATACTCATAAACAAGTTAGGGACATTAGTACTTATTAAAGCAAACAAGAAAATAAGATATGAATGTCATGAGCATGATGAGACCGGCGATGCCATGTAGTGTGATTCACATGTTTTGGACCATCAAATTTGGTCCAAACTTACTCTATATGCTTGCTGGAAGAGAATGGAACGAAGGCTTTATGGTTAAAGGGCTTGAAAAATAGGGTTTGAAAACTTTATGGTTCTTGAAAAAGTTTGATGTTTTTTGACAATTTTGAGGCAAAGATTTTCATGGTCCAACGTTCTTCTCTTGATTATGAATATATAGAGAAAATTAGGGCAATAATATGATGGGCTTAGGCTATTGTAATAAGATATAATTTTATCTTATTTATTTTATATTATTAATGAATTAAATAAAAAATAATTAAAATAATTAAAATAAAATAAGGCCAAAGGGTGTATGAATGAATTCTGAGATGTAAGAAGAGTATAACATACGTTTGGACTCTTAAACCATGGCCCAATAGCCCAAAATATCAAGCTTCCTCAATTTGGTCTTCATACATTCTACCAATATTTCCTAACTTGCAATGGCCATAACTCTCTCAATTTGTATCTTTTGAAGGTGATCTTAAACTTTTTGGAAATCTCAAGATGTCCTCTACAACCTCTATGTTGATAATGTTTGCATTTGAAGAATTTATATTGATGTAAGTTGCCTTGACAAAAAGTGTCTTTTTGTTGACTTTTGAAATGACTTGTAATGTATTGACTTATATCTCTCAAATGATGTATTTTTTGGACTTGATCTTAAAGAGACAAAGTTTTAGAGAGATAAATTCCCTTCAAAATGAGCTTTTGTTGGGGAAAAGCTGATGAATTATGTGAAAGTTATGCTTGGTCAAAGTTTTGTTGACTTTTCCTAAGGAAAACCTAATTTGGCAACTTTTGACTTTTGATGATTTGAGAGTTTTCCTTGATGAATCGTGATCAACCCTTGATCAAATGATGAATATCAATTAAAAATGTTATTGACCAAAAATATTGAGTTTTGACTATATGTTGACCACAGTTGACTTTTCATCCAATACAGTTGATTTTCATTCATCTGAGCCATTAACTAAGCAAACTTGTGATGTAAGGTTTGAAACTTGACATGAGCATTCTTGAAGACCTATGGAGAACCATGAAAACCACTTAAGACCTTGAGAACCAAATATTCCTTGTGAAACACAAAACCCTAATTGTGGACCCATTGCTTAGAAGGAGAATTTGTCTGATCAATTCTTGAATCAACTTGTAGCGGTGAAAATCAGAGATCAAGCTATTAATTAACTTGGCTCGCAAATAAGCAAGAGTCGCCATCGCGCTATATTATTTCCAAGGGAAAAGGGAAAAGTGTGAAACAAAACCCATAAATATGCAAAGTAAGTGCAATACTAAAAGTAAAGAAAAATACAATGCATTTTAAAAGATCGAAGGTTCGGGGGTTGGTTATATAAAGGGGGGGGGGGGGTACTAGCATCCTATGTATCTATAGTATCCTATAGGAACCTTTTGAAATATATGTTTTTGGTTAAAATTGGTTTTCTTGCTAAATGAGTGTGGGGATGAGATTTTGAAAATGCGACGACCTAGTGTCGAAGTTTTTAGCTTAAAAGAGGTGCGAGTTTTTTAAAATTAGGGTTTAGAAGAGATTTGTTTTTAGATTAATAAAACTAAAAAAATGTACAAAGGGGTTTTCGCACAATCGTATTAAATATATTTGATAACATGAAGTCAATGAATTCGATTTTTCCTTTGGAGTTAGACAAACAAAATATAAAGACTAAATGATCGACAAAGGGAAAATAAATAAATAATAATTAAATAACTAAATAATTAACAACCAAAAATCAAATAAAATAAAGAAAGATAAAATTATACTAATATATATTTTTGGTATTTTTTAAAGAGGGCAAGAAAGAAATAATTATAATCCTAATCTAATAGTTTTTTTGTATTTTTTGTATGGATTTTTAATTAAATAAGGCAAAAGACTTATAAATTAGAAATAAAAAATAAAATGAGCAAAGAGAAGATAAATGCTCAAGTGAGCAAAGAAAAAATGCATAAAGTAAAGAAAATAAAATGCTATAGATGATAAATGATGAAATTCTGGCTGCAGATACTCAATGTCACGTTCAATGTTATGACACCGTATCTGACTTTCTATAAGACAGTAAATACAAAAAAAAACAGTAAAGAACACAGTCAATTGTTTACCCAGTTCAGTGTGCAACAACACCTACTCTGGGGGCTACCAAGCCCGGGAGGAAATCCACTATAAGAGATATTAATTCAGGAATAAACCAACCAGTTTATCTCCTTCACTTAAGACCTACCCAATGCAACTTCAATCTAAGTACAACTTAAACCTGAGTTCCTACTCACTCCCCCTCAATCACAGCAGTGATACTTAAAACAATTTGACTAATGAATTGATGAAGACACTCTTCAAAACATACACTTGATTATGCTTCACAGCTTTTTAATCAAGCAACACAAACACTCTTGCTTCACAGCTTTGAGTGATACACAAACCTAACTTGACTTTGCTTCAAAGCTTTAGTCAAGAGACACAAAAACACTCTTGCTTCAAAGCTTTGAGTGGTACACAGCCCTTACAATTAAAACCTATTCCAAGTCACTTATCACAATGATACTTGCTTGGATTACAATAGTTAAAACTATACAGCTTCTAAATGATCTTCTGTCAAAAAAGGGATACATTCAAAACAGCAGCCCTGTTGAATATATAGCAGTTGCATCTTCAGTTAGGGTTTCCACAAAAAGCTAGGGTTAATTCCGTTTGACCTTAAGACTAGGTCACAGGACTTTATCAACCAGGTTAGGGTTGAGCTAGGTTAACCCCAAGTCCACGAGATTTTCTGTTCTGGAAAGACTGAGTCATTTTCCTGAAAAAACTCAGAATTACCCAAACTGCATAACTGTTAGTTCAGAACATGATGTCTTAACATTTGTTATGACATCTGAAAACCTGTCTACTGATTTTGGTAAATGTGATCTTTTTGCAAAATGCTCAGAAACACACTCATAAACAGCAACACATGTATGACAATATTTTTCTGCAGAGGTACCTAATAAATCAGTACCTAATAAACTAGAATGTTATGACATCAGTCATGACATTCACACACCTGCTTTTACCAAAAATGCATGCCAATAACTAAACAACTACAAACTCCCCCTTTGGCAGATTTTTGGCTAAAGCCCTTAAGCAATCAGAGATAGATAGCAGCAGAAAAAAAATGACTGCAGAAAAATAGAATGTCTAATAAAGTCTACCAAAATATATCTCCCCCTCTTTAGCCACAAATGGGCCAAAGATACATGTTCTTAAAAGTTATACAGTCATCCCAAAAGTAAAAGCAACAAAACTAAGAAAAATTGAACACACTTTGCAAACTCCACCAGGAAACAGCAACTCCACCAACCAGCAACTCCACCAACCTTTAAGCACTATCATCAGACTCAGAAGGTTCGGGCTTCTTCCTTTTCTTGTGAGCAATGTCAGCATTCTTCTCTTTGTCTGATGTCTCAACATCCTTAGATACATCTGGATTTGTTTCAGCATTTGAACTTTCTTGATTTAAAGGAACAGAAATGCCAGGAACTAAGTGGTTCTCGTTCAGAATTCTTGTAACAATTTTAGCTATTGCTTGACGAACATAGGCTGACCCTTCCCTATTTGCAATTTCAGAGGGAACAGAAGAAGAAGGATGAGAAGGATTACCAGAGGCAGTAGCTTGGGACCTTCCTGCATGCCTTGTTCTCAGCTTTTTGACCTTGGTGGGGTTAGTTTCCACTTCTCTAAGAGGAGCGATCTCCAGGACTTCAAAATCCAGGCAAGATGAGATTGCCCTAGAATCTTGATCAGAGGAAGAGGACGAAATAGTCGTATTGGATGATGATGGTGTTTGAGACATTTTGATAGTCTTAGAAGACCAATAGCACTTGGAGAGAAAATTCTGATAGAGAGATTGGGTTTTGATGCAGAGACGAGAGAAGAAGGAAGAAAAGGAGTGTCTGTTCAACTTCTTAAAAGAATTGAAGGAAATGGGAAAATATAAGTTTAACCCAATCAGAACAGACTTAACAAACATAACTCCTTTACCCCTTGTTTTAAGCAAAATTAATTGCTACAATTCCTCATGTTGGCAAATACCCAACTTACCCCTCAAGTTTTCAAATTGATTTGCATCAAGTGCCTTGGTAAAAATGTCAGCCAGCTGTAGCTCAGTGGCAACATGTTCCAATTTAATTGTCTTCTCTTCTACAAGGTCTCTGATAAAGTGATGTCTTATGTCAATATGTTTGGTCCTACTATGCTGAATGGGATTCTTGGAAATGTTGATTGTACTCAGATTGTCACAGTACAATGTCATAACATCTTGTGTGACATTATACTCAGTAAGCATCTGTTTCATCCAGATCATTTGAGAACAGCTACTACCAGCTGCAATGTATTCAGCTTCAGCAGTAGAGAGAGACACACAATTCTGTTTCTTGCTGAACCAGGAAACCAGATTATTTCCCAAGAAGAAACATCCTCCAGAGGTGCTTTTTCTATCATCAGCACTACCAGCCCAATCAGCATCACAGTAACCAGTCAGAGTTGGTTCACAGCCATGAGAATATAGCAACCCATAGTTGTAAGTTCCACTCACATACTTCAAAATTCTCTTCACTTGATTGATATGACTGACTTTAGGATCTGCTTGGTATCTTGCACAAACTCCAACTGCAAAAGCAATGTCAGGTCTGCTGGCTGTTAAGTACAACAAGCTTCCTATCATGCTTCTGTACAGACTTTGATCCACCTTAACCCCACTTGAATCTTTGGAAAGCTTTAAATGAGTAGGAGCAGGAGTCCTTTTGTGACTGGCATTCTCCATACCAAACTTCTTTACAATGTTCTTAGCATACTTGCTTTGAGATAAGAAGATTGAGTCCTCCATCTGTGAGACTTACAGTCCAAGAAAATAAGTTAGTTCTCCCATGAGACTCATTTCGAATTCAGCCTGCATCTGGTCAGCAAAATGTTTAACCATAGGTTCTGACATTCCTCCAAACACTATGTCATCAACATATATTTGGGCAACCATCAACTTCCCTCCTTCAGTTTTGACAAAGAGTGTTTTGTCCAAGCCTCCTTTTCTGTATCCTTTGTCTGAGAGAAATTTTGTTAGCCTGTCATACCATGCTCTAGGAGCTTGTTTCAGGCCATATAGAGCTTTTCTCAATTTGTAGACATGATCAGGGTGGTTTGGATCCACAAAGCCTTTAGGCTGTTCCACATAAGCTTCCTCATTCAAGTACCCATTTAGAAAGGCACTTTTCACATCCATCTTATTCCTGGTGACAACTCCTTCAACATCTGATTTGTTCTTGAAAATCCATTTTGTGCCAATGATGTTAGTTCCTTCAGGTCTAGGAACCAGTTCCCAAACTTCATGTTGCTTGAATTGGTTCAGTTCATCTTGCATTGCTCCAATCCAGCAATCATCAGTTAAAGCTTCCTTGACATTTCTTGGTTCCATTTTGGACACAAAACAAGAGTTTGAGATGATTTCTCTAGATCTTGTAATGACTCCACTGTTGGGATCTCCTATGATGAGCTCTTTTGGATGATCCTTCTGAATTCTGATGGAAGGGATCTTGCTAGCTTCCTTTGATTCAGATTCTGCTGTGGTGGTGTTGGGTAGATCATTTTGTTGGGTTGAAGTCTCAAAGAATGTCTCAACATTACAGGGGACATCTATTTCTTCATGATAATCATCAATTATGACATTTATTGATTCCATCATGGCTTTGGTCTTGGAATTGAATACTCTATAAGCTCTGTTGTTTGAGGAGTATCCTAGAAATATGCCTTCATCACTTTTAGGGTCTAGTTTTCTTCTTTGTTCACGATCTGCCAGAATATAGCATTTGCTGCCAAACACATGGAAGTACTTCACAGTTGGTTTTCTTCCTTTCCAGAGTTCATATATGGTGGATGAGGTTCCCTTTCTCAAGGTGACCCTGTTATGGACATAGCAGGCTGTATTCATAGCTTCAGCCCAAAAATACATAGGAAGTCTTTTGGCATGTATCATTGCTCTGGCAGATTCCTGTATGGTCCTGTTTTTTCTTTCCACAACTCCATTTTGCTGAGGAGTTATAGAAGAAGAAAATTCATGACTAATTCCTTCTGAGGAACAGAAA
This sequence comes from Vicia faba, assembly GCA_948472305.1. NCBI lineage: Eukaryota > Viridiplantae > Streptophyta > Magnoliopsida > Fabales > Fabaceae > Vicia > Vicia faba. The sequence continues at coordinate 1,230,921,836 of OX451736.1, read as the reverse complement.
TCATCAAACTTGCTGTTTTCAAATTCCTTGCCATGATCACTTCTGATTCTGACAATACACCCTTCCTTTTCTCTTTGAATTCTTTTGCACAATTCTTTAAAAACTTCAAATACATTAGATTTTTCCCTAATGAAGTTAATCCAGGTGAATCTGGAAAAATCATCCACAACCACATAGGCATATCTTTTTCCACCAAGACTCTCCACCTGCATTGGTCCCATCAGATCCATATGAAGGAGTTCTAGAACCTTAGAGGTGGTCAGATGTCTTGACTTTGGATGTGACATCCTAGTCTGCTTACCAACCTGACATTCACCACAAACTCTTCCTTCATCAATTTGCAGTCTTGGAATCCCTCTGACTGCCTCCATGGAGATAATCCTTTTCATACCTCTTAGATGAAGATGGCCAAGTTTTTGGTGCCACAGTTTCACCTCTTTTTCTTCTTTTGCAATGGAACACACAGGGGAGAAATTAGTGTTCCCAGGCTCCCACAAGTAACAATTGTCTTTAGATCTGACTCCTTTCATTACAATTTCTTGTTTTTCATTAATTACAAGACATTCAGATTTTGAAAAATTGACCTTGAATCCTAGATCACACAATTGACTGATACTAATGAGATTAGCAGTCAGCCCTTTTACCAGCAGTACTTCATTCAGACTTGGAACTCCAGGATAATCCAAATTACCAACTCCTTTGATTTCACCTTTAGCACCATCTCCAAAGGTCACAAAACTGGTGGTGTGTGGTTTAACATTATTGAGGAGGTTCTTGATTCCAGTCATGTGTCTGGAACACCCACTGTCAAAGTACCAGTCTTCCTTTGCAGAGACCCTCAGGGAAGTGTGGGCTATCAGGGCAGTAGCCTTTTTCTTCCATTTAGGAGCATGTGGTACCTTTTTAGACTTAGGTTTGACACCTGATTTCTGATTAGGGTATCCATGCAATCTGAAGCAGAAAGGCTTTATGTGGCCATACCTCCCACAATGATGACATCTCCATCTTTGGTACCTTTTCTTCATATGTCTCTGTTCCTGATGTTGAGAGTTGTGTTGAGACATTTGTTTTGACATTTGCTTATCAGGCCTGATCTTCTTATCTGTACCAGATTTCTTTGCTTCCACAAATCCTAGTCCAGATTTGTTTCCCACATTTTGTCCAACCTGAAGGATCTCTTCCAATTTGTCTGTTCCATTAGTCAGCATCTTGACAGATTTGGTCATTTGATTCAGTTGTGAGTTCAGCAATTGAACTTCCCCTTCTAGATGACTTATAGTTTCACGGTTTGCCCTTTTTTCAGCCTCCAGCTTTATGATGAGTTTTGATTGTTTCTCATTCTGCACACAGACTTCAGCATTTCTGATACTTAATTTCTTGTAAGTATCAGCCAGTTCTTCAAATGTCACTTCTTCATCACTAGTGTCACTTTCAGAGGTACAAACACCAATTAGAGCAGTAACTAGTTTGGCAGATTCTTCTTCAGAATTACTTTCTGAATCAAAGTCAGACCAGGTAACAATCATTCCTTTCTTTTGTTTCTTAAGAAAGGTAGGACATTCAGCTCGAATATGCCCATATCCTTCACAACCATGGCATTGAATTCCTCTGCCTTGATTTCCCTTCTCTTCTGACCTTGGTCTTCTGCTGGAACTGTCAATGTCAGAGGGAATGTTATGAACATTAAACCTTGACTTTGGATCTATTCTTTTGATGAGTTTGTTGAACTGTCTTCCAAGCATGGCTATAGCTTCTGAAATATTTTCTTCTTCATCCTCCTTGTTTTCAACATCAGTGTTGGATACAAGTGCTATGCTCTTGTTCTTCTTGTCACCATTTTCAGTGATCCCCATCTCAAAAGTCTGAAGAGACCCAATAAGTTCATCCACTTTCAACTTGCTGATGTCCTGGGCTTCCTCTATGGCAGTTACCTTCATTGCAAATCTTTTAGGCAAGGATCTGAGAATCTTTCTCACCAATTTTTCTTCTGACATCTTTTCTCCCAGTGCTCCTGAGGTGTTGGAAATCTCCAAGATGTTCATGTGAAACTCATGAATGGTTTCATCTTCCATCATTTTTAGATTCTCAAACTTGGTAGTCAACATCTGAAGCCTTGACATTTTCACTTTGGAAGTGCCCTCATGAGTAGTTTTGAGAGTGTCCCAAACTTCCTTGGCCAGTTCATATTGATGTACTAGTCTGAAAATGTTTCTATCAATTCCATTGAACAAGGCATTTAAAGCTTTGGAATTTCCCAGGGCTAACTCATCTTCTTCTTTACTCCAATCTTCCTCAGGCTTCAGACTGATTGTCCCATCTTTCTCAGTTATGGTGGGATGGTTCCATCCTTTGTCAGCAGCTCTCCAAGCCTTTTTGTCCAGAGATTTTAAGAAGGCTATCATACGAGGTTTCCAGTAGTCATAATTTGTTCCATCCAGAATGGGTGGTCTATTTCCAAAAACTCCTTCTTTGTCCATAGTGCCAGAAAGTGATATCCCTAGATCTCACCCAGTAATACAGGCAGGGTGCCTGCTCTGATACCAATTGAAATTCTGGCTGCAGATACTCAATGTCACGTTCAATGTTATGACACCGTATCTGACTTTCTATAAGACAGTAAATACAAAAAAAAACAGTAAAGAACACAGTCAATTGTTTACCCAGTTCAGTGTGCAACAACACCTACTCTGGGGGCTACCAAGCCAGGGAGGAAATCCACTATAAGAGATATTAATTCAGGAATAAACCAACCAATTTATCTCCTTCACTTAAGACCTACCCAATGCAACTTCAATCTAAGTACAACTTAAACCTGAGTTCCTACTCACTCCCCCTCAATCACAGCAGTGATACTTAAAACAATTTGACTAATGAATTGATGAAGACACTCTTCAAAACATACACTTGATTATGCTTCACAGCTTTTTAATCAAGCAACATAAACACTCTTGCTTCACAGCTTTGAGTGATACACAAACCTAACTTGACTTTACTTCAAAGCTTTAGTCAAGAGACACAAAAACACTCTTGCTTCAAAGCTTTGAGTGGTACACAACCCTTACAATTAAAACCTATTCCAAGTCACTTATCACAATGATACTTGCTTGGATTACAATAGTTAAAACTATACAGCTTCTAAATGATCTTCTGTCAAAAAAGGGATACATTCAAAACAGCAGCCCTGTTGAATATATAGCAGCTGCATCTTCAGTTAGGGTTTCCACAAAAAGTTAGGGTTAATTCCGTTTGACCTTAAGACTAGGTCACAGGACTTTATCAACCAGGTTAGGGTTGAGCTAGGTTAACCCCAAGTCCATGAGATTTTCTGTTCTGGAAAGACTGAGTCATTTTCCTGAAAAAACTCAGAATTACCCAAACTGCATAACTGTTAGTTCAGAACAGGATGTCTTAACATTTGTTATGACATCTGAAAACCTGTCTACTGATTTTCTTAAATGTGATCTTTTTGCAAAATGCTCAGAAACACACTCATAAACAGCAACACCTGTATGACAATATTTTTCTGCAGAGGTACCCAATAAATCAGTACCTAATAAACTAGAATGTTATGACATCAGTCATGACATTCACACACCTGCTTTTACCAAAAATGCATGCCAATAACTAAACAACTACAAATGACATAAAAGTAAAGAGAATAAAATATAAAATACAGAAATATAAATGATATTAAAGTAAAGTTAGTACAATATAAAGTTAATAATCTAATTTGAGATAAGTGTAACTTCATATGGAGCATAGAATGTATGTACCCATACATGTTAGAGAAATGACACTTTGAAGTTCATTATCTTATACTTGTAGTACAATTAATAAACATGTGGGATCAAGACAAAGTCAAGGAAGATACATTATGACAAACTTATCATTAATCCCAAGTACCTTGAATGATCAAAGGACCATTTAGAGGCAGATTGGAAATGATGAATGTTCATCAAATATCCGACAAGCTTAGATGAACTAAAAAAGCTCAAATGTTTTCGAAATTGATCCAAATAAAAATATAAATAAAATAGATAAAGAAGAATAAGATGAAGTCTATAATAAAAATAGTATAAATGTCTTAACTTTCTCAATTTTTTATGAAATTAAACAAATAAATAATGAAAATTTATCTACTCAATCTCACGACCAAGGATACATGGTCAAAATAAGTAAATAAACAACAAAAATTACATAAAAAAATGAAAATTAAACAATAATAAATCACTTATGATTTTGGAGGTTCAAGAATACTTTTCAACTCTTGATTTTGAATCAATGGAGTTTCCTTGCAAAATGGTGATAATTATGGTACTAAATAAATAAATAAATAAATAAAGAGTAAAAATGCAATAGAATTAATTAAAGAACAAGTATAATAGCCTACTTATTCAATAAAATAAAGAAATGACTTGAAAGAAAATGAAGAGAGAAAAAAAATAGTTTTGGCTTAGTTTAGTGAATGATTTGTGGTATTGTCCTTACAAACGAAAGAAAGAAATATCTTATTTATAGGGTGAATGAGGTGGAAGTGTTGATGTGGAAATCCATGTGACTTTATAAGAATGGTTCTTGGCTATTGATAAGTTCAAGTTGGTAATCCATGTGAAGTGTGAGAATGATTCTTGGCCATTGATAAGTACAAGTTGACAATCCATGTGAAGTGTTTGTACTATATTATAGTGGTCCCAACTTTTCTTTATTGACACAAAAAAACAAAAGGACAAAGTAATAATAATAATAATAATAATAACAATAATAATAATAATAATAATAATAATAATAATAATAAAAACTAAAAGTGTTAGTAATAATAACAAATACAAAATAAAAAATAAAAGAGACATTAAATTAACTATTTATGATTTTTTCTTGAATTAAAACAATTGAAAATATAAGTGCAAATTAAAAGATAAAAAATAAAATACATATAAGAAAGTAAAAGGACTTACATAAATTTTTCTAGATTTTTTTTAAATAAATGATACCAATATATAAATTTAAATTAATAAAAGAACATATTTTTGATAATTTTTTAGTAAATAGCTAAAAATAGTAAATAAAAAAATAATATGATGCTAAGTACATTTTTTGTGATTTTTTTAAATGGAAAAGAAATCATGAATAAAACACAATAAAAATCAAATTCCATTAAATTCATAAACGACTTCTAACGTTTCTATTTTTTTCGTGTCTTTTCAAAGCATAATCAGCTCTTGACTTGTAAAGAGAAATTGTAGATGATGTCAAGGAGAATCATATGCAAAAATAACCGCTCAAAAATGTAGAAATTTGATGAAGTTATAAATTTTTGAAATCTAACTCAAGAATTGGCAAAAAAAATAGGTCAAACCACTCGTGAACACTTGTTATGAAATGATGCAAATGGAGGGTGGGGTCTTAGGTCAAAAATTAGGTTATGACAGCTGCCCCTATTTAAGTTTCTTCTATTCGGAGATATGAAGATTGAAATCTTCGTTTCGACGAGATTGAAGATACTTAAATATATAATACACAATTTTTGGTCCTAAGATACCACAATGACGTTTATGATATGATATGGATGCAATGCTCTGAATTTTATAGGAAATGACGCCACATGAGACAAACTACTGCGGGAGAAACCAAGCATGTGATAAAATAATTTCATAGGGGAAGAGATTATAACTCCATCAGATAAATATAGCCACAGACGCTTTGCATAGGCTGTGAAAAGATAAATGACTACTGACTTGTGATGATGGTAAATTTTTGACTCAAGGTCAAAGGTAGAAAAATAAAAGATGCACCGACTTTTACCGAAGGTGAACTACCAAACTTTACTAAAGGTGAAACAAAGATGCACCAACTTTTACTGAAGGTGAAATACCAACTCTGGGTTGATGATGGAACAAACAGCATAATACTGACTCAGAAACGATAGTGAATGTCAGCCTTGAGACTGGTAAGCGAATAATTGACATCAGCACTACGATTGGGGATGAAATGATTTACATTAGTACTACAATTGGAGAAAGAAATGATTTGCATCAGTACTGAGATTGGTAACATCATCATCAGTACTGAGACTGGTAAATGATTGACATTAGTGCTTATGACTAGAACCAGATGATTGACATCAGTACTGAGATTAGTAACAAATGATTGACATCAACACTGAGACTAGAAAAGGAAATGATTTACATCAGTACTGAGACTGGTAACAAACAATTGACATCAATGCTGAGACTGGAAAAGGAAATGATTTACATCATTACTGAGACTGGTAACTTCAGTACTAAGACTGGTAATAATTAACATCAGTACTGAGACTGGAAAAAGAAATGATTTACATCAGTATTGAGATTGGTAAATGATTAGCATCAGTACTGAGACTGGAGAAAAAAATAATTTACATCAGTATTGAGACTGGAGAAAGAAATGATTTATATCAGTACTGAGACTGGTAAATGATTGGCGTCAGTACTGAGACAGGAGAAAGCACAACTCTATTAGGGAAAAGTCTAATGAGGAGAAAGAAGAAGATACTGACTAACAAACGAGTGAACTACCAGCTCATAGAACAATAATAAGTTTCCCAAAATTCCGGCATTCCACCTAGAACGGGTCTCAAATTCTTCTTTGGTCAAGATATCACTTGGAAAGGATAATAAACTTCTCTGACTTCTGGATTTCTCCTAGAATGGAGAATAGTTTCTTCTTTATCCAAGATATCACTAGGAAAGGGTAATATACAAACTCCTCTGCGGGACTTTTTCAGAGAGATGCCATTTGTTGTCTATGAGCAAACTTCTTAAAAGAGATGCCATTTGTTGTGGATGAGCAAACTTCTCAAAAGAGACGCCATTTTCTGTTGAAATAACATATTGTTGGGGATACACAAGTTACTCAAATAAAGAGGCCGTCACTTGCTATCTTCCAAAGATATCAATAATGCACAAGCTGCTCATGAAGAGTCTGCCACTTGATATATTCCAAAGATATCAATAATACACAAGCTGCTCATGAAGAGTCCACCACTTGCTACTTTCCAAAGATATCAATAATACACAAGTTGCTCATGAAGAGTCCACCACTTGTTATCTTTCATAGATATCAATAATACACAAGCTTCTCATGAAGAGGCCGCCACTTGCTATCTTCCAAAGATATCAATAATACACAAGCTGCTCATGAAGAGTCTGCCACTTGCTACTTTCCAAAGATATCAATAATACGCAAGTTGCTCATGAAGAGGCTGCCACTTGCCATCTTCCAAAGATAACAATAATACATAAGTTGCTCATGAAGAGTCTACCACTTGCTATATTCCAAAGATATCAAGAATACACAAGCTGCTCATGAAGATTCCTCCACTTGCTACTTTCCAAAGATATTAATAATACACAAGCTGCTCATGAAGAGTCTGCCACTTGCTATCTTCCAAAGATATCAATAATACATAAGTTGCTCATAAAGAGGCCGCCACTTTCTATCTTCCAAAGATATCAATAATACACAATATTCTCATGAAGAGTCTGCCACTTGCTATATTCTAAAGATATCAGTAATACACAATATGCTCAAATAAAGTGTTTGCCACTTGTCATCATGTTGAGATTCCAAAAGAGTGTTACAACAACACTACTGGGGAATAGAGTTCACCTTCAATGGGGAACCATGAATATAATCTTCTGGAGGATACAAAGGTATTTAGAGGTGCAAAATAAATGCACTCTCAACTAGGTTTCACAACCTAGAGAAATCCTCAGGGTAACATCTGCAGGAGACGAAGCTCAATCCAAGAACAAAAATGGAGAAAAAAAGTCAAACAAGACTCTACCAGAGTGGAAATAAACTCAACTGGTACCTATCCTATCCTGAGATGAAAGGAAGGTGTTGTATCCCAAAATTTTCCCTCTCACTTATCAAAGATTTCCTTATAAGATCTCTTAAACTCAAGACTGCATTAGGGTTTGATCAGCTCAAGACACCTCCTCATACACTGATGACCAAAATTAGGGTTTGAGTTTGCACAAAGATTTTTGGACTATCAATGCTTCATATGACTTTAAAGTATCATCATGGACCCCTAAGATTACTCATGTCAAGTTTCAAGCCTTGAATCACATTTTTGATCAGTCATTTGGACAATTGACCTAAAAAAATCAGTTATATTGAGGAAAAAGTCAACCATGGCCAATTTACAGTCAAACTTCATAATTTTTTATCCACATCAACACTTTAGACTCATATGAATCATTTGATCAAGTTTGGACCACATCTCCTTAAGAAATTTGATCAAATCATCAAAAGGTCAAAATGGTCAAAATTAGGGTTTTGACTGAGAAAGGGCAATTTCTGATTTTTGACCTAGAAAATGACCAATTGGTTTGAAGTATGATTTCAAGAGTTCAATTGCATCATCTTGACCTAATGACATGGTTCAAAATATTGCAATTTCATTGGATTGACAGATGAAATTTGCAGTTAACTGATCAAAAGTCAACTGCATACTGAAAAGTCAAACTTTGACTTTTTGGTCAAAGTCAAGTGCCAAGGATCACAATTCATAAAAACATGTCAAAATGTTAAACTTGTTCATCAAGAAATCAAAGATTGAAGATTTAGTTTTAAAATTTGAAATTTTCTTAACCTAGAAATTTTTCTAAGTATAGAAAATTTCTTATTTTTTCTCAACTTTAAGCCAAATTTCCACCATGATACAAGATGATTCAAAGAAAGTTCCCAATATTAAAGTTGTAGATCTCCATGAAATCTATAACTTTGCTTCACACATTTTTCCCTAAAGATGCTTGTATCTCAAGATATAATTTTGTGAATACATGCCCATGAACTAAAATAACTTAGTGAAGTTTTGCCCTAATTTAGGCAGGTTTTTGACCTAACTTCATGGCAACTTTTCACCTAGTTCCAAGAGGAATCTTGAAAAGAATTTCAAAGATGAGTTATATAGAACATTGCAAGTTTTCCAAAATATCCAAGAACTCCTTGAGATCATTCTTGAGTAGAGAGAATCAAAGAGATGAAGTTGGAAATTTCTCACTTTGATTTCAAGCCATTTCATGAAGAACATAATTCAAATCCTCAAGCATGTTGTACAATATTCACTTTTCAGGCCTCAAAATCATTTTTCACTCCACCATTAATGAATTGAACAAGGTTTCATGCCCTAAAGCCAAGCATTCAATGCTTTGTACATGAACATTTCCATTTTTGGCACAAAGGTGCCATTTCCATTTTGATAAAGCATAACTTTTGCAACTTTTCACTCCTTGAGCCTTGCATTTGTTTTTATACACACACAAGTCCTATAAACCAAAATAAAAATGTCTAAGACTTGTACCAACTCAAACCAGGCCTGTACAGGTATGTAGAGAGTTGTCTCCTCACCTTTCTTAAAAGGTAAGCAATAGAGCAAAAAGCCTACAACTGAGAAACCTGGTGTGGATTTGATTTGGAACCTTCTCTATACTTATACACAAACACATTACAACCTAACACACGATTGCTAAAGGCCAGAAACTCTCTCAAACTCTCTATCACCAAAAACCTGCCATAACTTGCAGTTTTGTACCAAGCATATCAATCCAAAAATCCACTCGTGTGTTTCAAGTTCTAATCACCTAAACACTTAACCTACATCATATCTAGGTGTTCCAGACCATCATCCCTTCACTGTAACTCCTCCTTCTCCATCTGTCATTTTTGTTTTTCAAGCTTGCAGGTTGACTTGGATAGGGAGATTCAGGCACTTCCAAGACAAGGTAAAGATTAGAACATACTCAGGGAGGTCCAGGCAAGCTAAAGGGATCTTCAGGCCTTCATAAAACTCACTCAAACTCCATTCACGATCTCAGCTGAAAGAGGTAAGAACTCTAACTCCTATCTCTTCATACAGACATCTATTGGTCTCAATTTGTGAAGATAAAATGTAGATATATTTGTGCTAAAACCAACCATGTTCATAGATTTCATTTATATTCATTGTGCATAGAGAATTTTAGATTTCAAATTTATGTAAAAATTAGGGCTGAAATTAGGGCCATTGAAATTAGCTTTGATCTTTGACTGCTGGTTTACATGAGTTACATGGTTGAAATCGTGGGAAAGAGTACTACCATTTTCATGTTTGAAGTTTCCATTCTCATGGAGAAATGAGAAAGATACAGAGGTTCAGGCTAGCTTGAGGAAGAAGATGAAGTACAGGGCAAGGAAGCATTTTGTGTTATCTATTTTTAGTTTCATATGAACTAACGGATGTACAGCCACCCTAGTGGCAAGGTAGCGCGCTGAAAATACATAGGTCATGGGTTCGAACCTTGGCGCTACCTTTTGCATTTTTTCATATTTTTCAGCTTCATTTTTGTCATTTTTGCAACGTGGGCTCAACAACTGGGCTTCTCATATTTTTTTCTAACACACTACCTCCTGGTTACTCAGGACACCCCTGGCCCATACATTTTTATTATTTATTTTTATTTCCATTTTTTTATTAAATATATTTTCTTAAAATCATAAAAAATATAAAAATGTTAAATATTTCATTTTTGTTTATTTTATTTTATTTTCACATAAAAAATATTTTTATTAAATTATATATTAACTATATTTCTTAAATAAACTTGTAAAATAAAATGGATTTAGATTAATTTTTATTTCTTTTCCTTCATACTTGTAAATATTTATTTTGACATATAAAAAGACTAAATATCTCACAAAATATTATTTATTATTTTTAATACAAAATGCACAAAAATAATAGTTAAAGAACTTGATTTTCTTTTAATAAACTAGAATTAGGGTTAACCAATTTATAAAAATAATTTCCTTTTTTCTTAAATTATTAGGTTTAGTTCAAAAACTCTTTTTCATATAAAAAAAATAAAACAAAAATCTTTTTTCTTGCATATACATACCATTACATATTTAATTTATATTGTATATTATGTATTCAAATATTCGTACAAATTCGATTTGGTTGTAATAGATTAAGTTAGGTTTACATTATTGCAAATCCCCATTCATAATTTGTATATCCCCCTCCCATAAAATGTTGTAATAGCGTAGTAATCTTTAAATTATGCAATTTACCGCTTTCATATAACATGCTAGTAATTAGGGTTTGAATGGCAAGATAAAAACAATCAAATAGAAAACCCTAATCCAAGACAAAATCAAGCATGAAAATAACACACTTGCACACAAGCACCCTTAGGGTCACTCCACTTGGTTGCCTTACACAAAAATGACCATATTACATATGTGAAGTATCTTGGCAAAAACAAACAAGTATAAGATCATAGTCCCTCGATGACGCTATTCAAGGTTGCCTTATAAAATGATCTTAGTCCCTCAAAAAATGCTAAGATATTTTACAACATTGCTAATCATGGTTATACGATGACCCACGCATGTCCCGTTTACATCTAAAGCTAGGGTTGCTTACCAAATCAATGGTAAGACAACAATATCAAAGGAAAAGAAAATGAACAAGAAAGACATTTGAGTAGGTAGCTTACTTCTAGTTACTTTCTCCTTTTCAAAGCAACTATCCTTGCTATTTTCCAAAACAAACACACACATTTCAAAACATCTTACAAACATTGAAAACATTTTCAAAAAGATAAACATCTTTGTATACATTCTTACGAACGAGAATCATTACAAAGATTGCCTAAACAATAGCCTCTTTTACAAAATTCTTTTAAAACCACACAAAGCGCAATTTCAAAACAAAAGCAAGTGATCTAGAAAGTAACTAAGAGCCCATGGAAAACCATGGATGAAAAGGGTGATAACACCTTCCCTTTTCATAATCTACCCCCGAACTCAAGAAACAATCTCAAAGGTCTTGTGCTTTTTTACCTTTCCTTTTGGATAAAAGAAAAGTTGGTGGCGACTCTTGCTAACCACAACATTTGCGATAAAACACAAAACCCTCAAGTCAGTTCTCCCACCGTATCACAGAAGGCTAAAACAAAAACCCTTCCCCGAGGAATGAACTCAGTGGGGAATTAACAAGGGTTTACATTTTCTACTTAAGTTGTCACTCTATTTGGAAAGAGGAAATAAGTTACTTGGGGAGAAACACAACCAACGGAGATGGACCCAAAAACATAGAGAAATGTGAATGTGCATGAATGATGTAAGTGTAAATGAATAAATGAATGTTATGTATACACTGACAAAATAGACAAAATAGGAAAATTGGGGATGAAAAGACATCACAGTACAAACAGATACTCGACTAATCTCAACAAGATGGGAAAATTACTGGAGATAGAACCAAAACCATCAACGAAGTATATTTTTGCTATAAGGATCTAATATCTCTGGAGAGAAAGATACTCAAAGTCCAATAAATAATCCATTGAAAGAGTAACAACGCTTCAACTGGAGAAAAATCTTGCTTAGCTGGAAATACTGGGGAACACCACCATCTGATAATGTGTGAAAAGCATATCACATATCTTGACAAATATGGATTGCCCCTAGAACTAATTTTGGATGCCTCAAGTTTATTGCTGATAAACTACATGATGCACGATAATTATGGAAAATAACTTCACTTCTTAAATGCCCCAAGTTACATGGTTTACGAAAATAAACCGTCTCAAGAGGATTTTACAAAAGACTTGACACCCAACATGCCTCAATGTCTTCAAACTCTTGGAGAGATTCATTGAATCTCGACGTGACTTCCCCATATTAACTGTATTTGGCAAGACATATTCTTCAAATATACCCCATGAGGGTAAAAAAACTATGGGGTAGCAACCTGTTCATGTTGAAGGTCTTCAGGCAACATGCCCCCGGCTATGATCATTCTTAGAAACGATTTGCCAATTACTTACCAAAGTTTCAGACCTTAAAAGATTAAAATCATCATTGATGCTTATATGTAAGCTTACTTGAAATTAAGTAATTGTCTTATAAGCAAAAAAGTTTATTCTAAGAATGAAAATTCTAATGCAACAATTATGTAAGCCTTGAATATTTTTGAAAACATGTCGCATAGCTTGCGAATTTGTGCATTATTTATTTTTTGTATAAAAGATAACAAAAGCATATGATACCAACACAAATATTTTAGCACAACTTACGGGAGTCAGGAACACTATCTCGTTGTAGTGTGCTTTGGAAATAAACCATGTTTCAATTAGGACTTTTGAAGGTTGTAACGTGGCCTAGTTCACGGTTTTTCAGAAAAAAAATATTTTAAGGCTCAAATTTTATTTGGTGCCCACCCCCTTCATGATGTTCTTCAGTCTTATATTCAGTTAATTTGATATGAGCACTCATCTCTTAAGAGGAATTAGTTGATGGTCGGCGAACCACTGACATTTCTTGGACACGACAATCACTCACTTTTATCACACGACTTTGTTCTTTGTTGAGGATTTTTATTTGTAATCATTTCTTTACAATTTTGTTTTCCATATCTTTTGCATGAACTAATTCTTTTGAATTGATAGTCCAGCGGGATACCCTAGTTTTTGCCTAATTCGCTCGTTTTCTAGTTTTCGACTTAGCAGACTTTTTTCTTGATTTTTGAACAAAACGTGTGACTTTAGCTTGTCTTTACTTATTGAGAAGATTGTGACTACCTTGTTTCTTGATGGATAAGGGATAACTATTATGGTATCGTCATCTTGTTGATTTTCGGATGTGCGAGAGATACCCATTGGAATATCGTCTTGTTTTGATGCACACCACTTGTAGCGGTAGAAATGTTTAAGACTAAGCCATTGAATTGACTAGACTTGTACAGATCAAAATAAAAATCATCACCGCGCTTTATTGTTTCCAAAGGAATGAGAAAAGATAAAATAACCCAAAAGAGGGGGGAAAGATTCAAGGTAAGGGGGTTGGTTATGCAAAGGGAAGGTATTAGCACCCTAAACATCTACGGTACTCCGTAGGAGCCTCTTTGAAAAATTTGTATATTTTGGCTATAAAATGTTGTATGTAAAATAGATGGTGGAGGTGAGAAAAGAAATATATTTTTTATAGTTTTTGCACCCGCCGCAGTTACGAACCTTTAGCACCTACGTACCACCTTTCATGCAATAGGGGATCAGGGTACACGTAGTTCCTCTTTAAAAATTTTAAAACACAAGTGTGTTGGTTGATTTTATGAGATAAGACATCATTGTCATTGTCCGTATGGAAAACATACTTACTACCCACAATCATGAGAAAGGAGAATTTGCATCATCTCAAAGTTGAGGATATGGCTTGGATTTTAAAATCAACAATGCCTCAATCAACACCCAAGTGGAAAATATCTCTCTTCACTACATATTGTAGAAGTATATTTGTTTGCATCACTACAAGGATTGACAAGAGCCCAATCTTTTTTGAGAAAATTTTTAAAGTAAAAAGCCAAAGTGGAAAAATGGTTGGAAATGAGATTGATTGACTTTTAGTCTTCTCACAAAAAATGTCAAGGTATTATTAAGTTGATTGAAGTTTATTTATGATTTTTTTTTAAATGCATGGACATAAGTCCAAGTTTGTTATGAAAATGGTTCAAGTTTAAAAAACAAGAAGATTTTTCAAAAGGAGGGAGAAGATTTTTGAAATTAAAGAAGATGGGAGTAGAAGAAGAGATTATCCTAAAACATGAGGTAAAAGCTAGGGATAAGAACCATCTAACCAACAAGGAGAAAATAATTGACATTATGAGTCAAGATAGAATTCCCATTCTTTGGATTGGAACCAAACAAACAAAGTTACTAGACCTCTTGAGAGAACCAAACTTCAAATGTATTAAGTCTTCACAAAAATTGGGCAGAGTAACGGTTGTATACAGGTGAATTCTAGATTACAAACAAAGAGTGTAATGACAATAACCTGCATACAAAACAAACAAACAACCCAATGTCTCAAGGTAAACCTCAAGAACTCCAGACAAAATATCAACTAAGGTCACAAGGTCTCCAACATAGGCCAAAGTTTCTAATCCTAAGTTCAAGAAGTCCAACACTCCACAATGCCAAGTGTGATCGGTGGATTTAGAACTGACTGTTCAACACTGGTTCGCGAAATGTCGTGGAAGCAAGAGTCGCCACCGTATTTTATTTTCTCCAACATGGACAGGACAAAAGCACAGCAAAATTCCTTATGAGATAGTTTCTCGATTCGGGAGGTAGATTTATAGAAAGGGAAGGTGTTAGCACCCTTTCTATCCGTGGTTATCCACGGGATCTTAGATACTTGCTCATTGTGTTTTCAAAAGTGTTTGCTTTTCAAAGTGTGAGTGGGTTTGAAAAAGTTTCGTTTAAAATTTCGGAATAACTCTTGTATCAGTCCTCAAGAGTGTTTGAAAAATTGTTTTAAAAGCTTTTTGAAAGTGTCAGTGTGAAAAGAGTTTTTGATTTGTTTTTGAATAGAGCAAGTATCTATGAGTCATCCACCTACCCTAAGGAATTAGGTTGTGTAAATGTCCTTAAGGTAGTGCTATCCCACCATTGAGAGGTAGGTAGCACCACCGTTGGAGGTGTTTGGGTCAATTCGTTTTTAGGGACAGTATGGTCACCAGAGCAACAGTAGGACACCTTAGAAGCTACCCTTATGCCATTGGTCCTTTTTTTAATTCGAGGCAACTTTTCCGAGGCAACTGGATCATGGACATAAGGACTTACTAAAACGTCCTATACTCGACGACCACGTTTCGAAGGCAAGGCAACAGTGAGGCATACCCTAAGAGTGGTGTGTGAATTTGTGTGTTGTTTTCAGTTTAATATTTCTCTTTGTACATGTATCATGGTGATCTACGCTTGTTTTTAATTTAGGCCATACATTCTTTCATGCAATTAGAATTTAAAAGTGCGGAAATTTAAATGCGGAAAGATAAATCCTACGCTATTACAAGGCGCGGATCTATACATCGCCAAATTACAAAGACCCGTTTGATAAAAAAATGCGGAAAGTAAAACCTAGTGACTATTACATGGCTTGAGAAGTTACATAATATTCAAAAGAAAATAAATGCGCGAAAAGAACTTGAAATTGAATGTCCGAGGATTTTGACCCTTTTGAAATTAAATTGAAATTAAAGTTAATTAATTATTTAATAAAAGGAAAGAAATGTTTTTATGTTTTGGTATTTTAATGAAATAAGAAAAGAATTTAAAATTAGAAGGAAATCCTAGTTCTAAATATTTTTAATTATTAATGAAAAGGTTAAAGTTTAAAACCTAATTTATGCTAATTAATTATTTACATATTTATTTACAAAGATATTTAATAATAATAATAATGAGAGAAAAGTATTTATTGAAAAAAAGATAAAAAGGTTAAAAACCCTAATTCTACTTGTTTTATTTATTAAGAAAAATGTTAAAATTGAAACTTAAATTAACTAAATTAATTGTTAAAGTTTATTTACAAAAATAATAATGGTGAAATTAATATTAATAAAAATAAACATTTTTTTGATTTTTCTGTATTTTATATTATGAAAAGTTATTTTATGGAAATAAAAGAAATAATTAAAACATTAAAAAGAATTAAAAGAAAATCAAACAAAAAATAAAAATGATGCAAACCATGGGGGTATCAGGCCCATTTAGGAGGTGAATTGGAGTGGTTTGGCCCAAGAACATGAAGCCTGTTTGACCTTCCGTGTTTGAGTGCGTGTGGTTGACTAGCGTGTACCATGGACTGCACGTTCTGGCCTTCAGATTGGTCTTGAAGCCACTTGTCGCATGAGGGTGTATGGTGAAGCCTTGAAGGAACGCTGCATAGAAATATGTTAAGAGAAAAATTATGAAACATGTGGGGGGACCTGGGAATCGAACCCAGGTCCCAGCGTTTACCAAGCGAATGCCTTGCCAAGTGAGCTGTGAAGCGCGTTTTGATATTGGATAAACAAAGAATATAATATATGAAAAAAAAAGGATAATCATGCTGAAACAACAAAAAAACGCGCTAACTTTTGAATTGTCCAACCACGCTCAGACACCTCAGCGTCTTCTTCATCTTTGTTCCTGCAATGTAAACAAATAGCGGGGGTTTTAAACCCCCACTAAACACAGCCATGAAAAATAGCGATTAGCACATGCTCTAACATAAATTGAGCGTGAGGTCATCAATGGATTCGTCTTCATGTCACGATTTGGTCTGCACCGATTTGAAGGTCTAATTTTGCCATATGTGAAAACCCCTAAATTTGGAGCTCTGAAAACCTAATATCCTTTAATGGCATATTTGGATACAAGCGTCGTTGGTTCAATTAAATGCTACCAATAATTTCAGAACATCAATATTAGTGTAAATCAACTAACAAAACACATGAATAATGCATGGAAATTGAAAAACGATTATGGACATATTCATGAAAAGCGTGATTCGATTCTACCAATTCTTGGAGTCTGTGGACCTGTTCTTGATTGCAATCGACTCCTAGCAATGTCAGGAGTGTATTAGAATGCTTTTCAAGCCTTGAATCGTCCTGTAACTATGAGTTCAGTTTCCAAAATTTTGATGAAAATGCAACTTTGTTCTAGGTTTTCTGAGCAGCTTTTCGTGTGTAATGCATTAGGTTTGAGTTGTGCCTATGTATCTGAATGGAATTAGGTCAAAAAACCAAGCCCATAGTCCATGAATTAAAGTTTTGAATATTTGATTTTGTTCATATCTTTTACAATCTTTTTCCATGCAATTCTTGCCAAATATGGATGATATTGTCCCCTTGAGATGGTGCACGAAATCTCTTGCATATAATGGACATATTTGCTGCACAAAAAAGATTTAAAACCATTGTTTAATATTTTTCTCATAATTAAATTTAATTAAATGAATTAATAAGATTAAAAATTCAATTAATTAATTAAAAATAAGAAAATAAATCCCTTTGAGCTTAATGGGTCGTGCATATGCTTTGGGTAATGATTCATGGAAGAATTTGTGGCCCATTAGCAATTTTGAAGCTTTTGAAGCAAAGTTGACTTTTCAAAATTCCCAAAAATTTCCCAACTTCTCCCATGCATATCTTGCTCAATTTTGAAGCTATGATCATGTTCTTGGACATTTTGGAAAGGTCTTGAAGTCCTCTAACCAATGTCTTTGGTCCCAAGTCATTTTGATTTACCAA
The DNA here is from genome assembly GCA_948472305.1 of Vicia faba. NCBI lineage: Eukaryota > Viridiplantae > Streptophyta > Magnoliopsida > Fabales > Fabaceae > Vicia > Vicia faba. Next base: position 1,230,903,730 of record OX451736.1, on the reverse strand, counting down.
TCTCAAGCTATGGTCTTTGAGTTAAAGTGCCTTTTTGTTGACTTTTGAAAATGACCTATAATGTTGAAATTGATAACTTTTTATGAGAGCATTTCTTGGACTTGAAGTGTGAATATGAGTTGTAGGAAATTTCATTCTCTTCAAAATGAGCTTTGGATGGAATTTTTCTGATAAACCATGAGGAAGTTATGCCCTGGTCAATTTGCAGTTGACTTTTCAAATATCCCAAAATAGAAACTTTTGCATCTTGAGACTTTTTGAGCCATGCTTTGAGAATCATGATCAAGAATTGATAAAATGATGTTTGTGGCTTCAAAATAAGATGTTGACCAAAATTTTTGACTTTTGACTGTCAAATGACCATTTTGCCCCTGTAGTTGACTGTGAAGCATTTAGGGTTTTTGACTGTGCAACTTGATGCTGTGAGTCTTGAAACTTGGCCTATGGATGCTTGACAATGTATATGAGCATATGGGACTTGATTGGACCCTTGGAAACTTCAATTTCTTTGCCATAACCAAAACCCTAATTTTGACTGTGTTATGAGGCAATTGGATTGTGCAACCCTTGAGGGATTTTGAATCATCCGGAGATTGATCTTGACAAATCTTGAAGAATATGGGAGGGAAAATTTTGGGGTACAACTGTTGCCCCTGTTCAATCTTCTTAGACCTGAGGATGTAGATTGGCTGGCGTGCCTTTCGTAATCCGAGGGTAGAAGATGATTGAACACTAGAGTGCCCAGAAATTTGCACTCACATAGTAGAGTGTTAGCAGTATGATGTAGGGAATGGGCTTACAGATGCCATGTTGAGAGATGATGGATAGGAGGATGGGCTTATAGATGCCATCTAGAGACTGTTGGTAAGTGGAGAGATGGGCTTATAGATGCCATTGGGAGGTTGTCGATCGCGTAAGATATTCCTTAGCGAGAACTTGCGTACCTGAGAAAGAAAAATAATTACCTGGCCTGTTACAGGAGTTGATCTTCAAACTCTTTATGTAGATGTGCCCTGGCTAGATACAGGTATCAAATCTTTAAACTCTTCAGACGTGCCCTGGCAAGATACAGGAGTCGAGTCCGGAGAATATAGTCGTCAACAGATACACCCTGGCAAGATACAGGAATCGGATCTGGAGTTGCGACAGTTGATAAGTGATTTTTGTAAGTTGAAAGAGGGGAACCTGTGTATGGTTGCCTGGTGATGAGCTCGTGTAAAACTGCATCTTGGGAAGAAGGAAACCAGTGTAGGGTTTACTGATAATGAGCATGTATAAGACTGCATCTGAAATGGAGAAGGAACCTGTGTAGGGTTACTGATGATGAGTTCGTGTAAAACTGCATCCTTGAAAATAGAGAACCTGTGTAGGGTTTCTGGGTGACGAGTCCGTGTAAAACTTCATCTTTGGAAAGAGAGAACCTGTGTAGGGTTCCTTGATGACGAGTCCGTGTAAAACTACGTCTGGAGTTTGAGAAGGGAACTTGTGTGGGGTTACCTTGATGATGAGTCCGTGTAAAACTACGTCTTTGGAAAGAGAGAACCTGTGTAGGGTTTCTTCGGGATAAGTTCGTGTAAAACTTCTTGATGAACCGGGGTAAGATTATCTTGAGGTAAGTCCGTGTAAGACTTCTGGAGGAACCGGGGTAAGGTTACTTCAGGATAAGTTCGTGTAAAACTTCTGGATGAACCGGGGTAAGGTCATCTTGAGATAAGTCCGTGTAAGACTTCTGGAGGAACCGGGGTAAGGTTACTTCAGGATAAGTTCGTGTAAAACTTCTGGATGAACCGGGGTAAGGTCATCTTGAGATAAGTCCGTGTAAGACTTCGGGAGGAACCGGGGTAAGGTCATCTTGAGATAAGTCCATGTAAGACTTCGTTTGAAAATTGGGAAAGGAACCGGTGTAGGGTCGCCTGATGATGAGTTCATGTAAAACTACATCTGAAGTTGAGAAAGAAACCGGTGTAGGGTTGCCTGAGGATGATCAAGTAGATAATTGTCCTGTTTGGTTTCGGATACTAACCCACGATCAGTCGTCCACAGAATTTTCCTAGCTTGTTACCGGTGTTAATCTGGAACTGTAAAGGTAGATGGTAATCATCTTTTGATTGACTTTTTCCTGAAAAGACAAAGTATTAGTCATATGCAATGTCATGATGCATGAACTGCATGATTTTAAGATGTTCTTAACAATAAATGAGATTTGTGTTGTATGATGCGTATGCATGCCATAATGTATGAAGATGTGATGTTTATGAATGTATTTTCGTCTAGGAAAATAAATCCTTGACGACTGCCGGGAGCTTGAATCCTAGGCTGATGTTGAAGAGTAGCGTTCTTTGTTTCCGCTGGGGATGATGGTTGCAAGAATACCAGTAGGAGAAGATGACTCCGTTGAGGAATAATCTTGGCGAATAGATTACTCTGCGGGGAGTGAACTCTGTGGGGAGAGAGGTACTTTACTGAGGTTTGATGATAACTCCGCTAGGGACAGGAAGACTTCGTCGGGGACGATCTTTCCGTGGCAATTGGCTGAGGATAACCCAGTTATATCCTGGTGGGGAAATAACCTTCTGAATAAAGCCGGGGGAGCGTTCGTACTATGCGGGTGACAAGCTTCCTGAATCTACTGGGGATAAGCTTCCTGCTGGGGAGATGGATTCCACTTTCCTGGGGAAACTTTTCAGATTGGACTGGGGAATGGCTCCACTGGATGTCCGGTATTCCGTCGGGGAACAATCTTAGATCAAGACTGCCGGGGATGCTTGTTAAGAATGTTTGTATACTACGCTGAAGAATGTTGAGATCTGCTGGGGATACCCAATTTCCTTAAAGCTGACAATATATTAACTCTGCTTGAGGAGAGTATCGTTGACTTGTTGGCTCACTCTCTGGGGAATTAAGATATCTTGGTTACATTCTTCAGCCGAACTTACCTTGGTACCTTGGTGGATAGAGTAATTAGATTGCTTGGACAACTCATTATTGCCCCTGTTTCTGCTGGAGAAAAGGTACCTGTTGAGGTCTCGATAACTGTTGATTGGCAAATCTTCCTTCTGGTAAGATGACAGGACATAGTCGTACGCTTTGATCCCTAACTTTTGCCTGGACCGCCCTTTCGGGTTTTCAGCCCATCGGGATACCCATTTTTGCCCAAGCCGCCTTTTCAGGTTTTCGACTTGTCGGGTGTACAGATCTTTTTCATTTCATCCCTTATTTTTGCCCGAACCCTTTTGGTTCACCGGGAAGCCCTTATTTTTGCCTAGGTATGTCAACCTAGCGGGTCTTTGATTTTGCGTAGTATTTTTTTTTACTATGTCCGTACTCTCAGGATATAAGGAGGTGCCCCTGTCAGTAGTGCAGTGTTACCATACCACCAGAAGATCTTCGTTTGATCGTCCAATTCCCCAAATGATCCAGATGGAGATTTGCCCCAAGCTGGTTGGCCTTTTGAGAGATTCTCCGAATCTTGACTGGACTGCCCCAGATGATGGACAATGATCACATCGTGCCCCTTGATTGGAAGTGTTTTTCCATTTGGAGGTGACCTTTTTGTTGAGAAGATTCTTGTTCACTGGATATTCATCGTGCGAATTTCTCTGTTGTTCGAACAAATAATCATATGCAAGCAATGTTATATTAGAAATGCAAAGCTTATGTCTGTCTTGAAGTTTTTTGCGAAAATGCATTTTTTCATAAAAACAAGTGAGATTTTTTTTGTAAACTGTGATGTCAACTCGTTATTTTACTTCACGCCCTAAGGAGTCAGGATACCTTTCGTAACAGTATGCTTTCGAACTAACCCATGCTTCAGCTAGGACTTTTGAGGGTTGTAACGTGGCCTGGTTCACGGTTTAAGAAACAAAGGATAAAGGCTCAAATTTTATTTGTACCCACCCGCTCTTCGTGATGTTCTTCAATCCTAAACTCAGCTAATCGTGCGTTAGACTTTGTTTGAGTCTTTGCTCTGATATTCCAGTGATGGTTCGGATATTGACAGTTTATCTTGAGTAGGCAGTCATTTTTTTTTGTTGAGGGTTTGTAGGACCTCTTTCTATTTTGGTTTTATTATCCCTGTCTTTTTCCTGAACTGTTTCTTTTATTTTTTACAGTCAGTGGGATGCCCCAGTTTTTTGTAAGTCTCCTTCATAGGTTTTGACTTAATGGGCTTTTATTTCTGAGAGATAATGACTGCATGTCCTTACGATTATTCAGAACCATCACTGTCTCTTGTTTTGGAAGGACTTCTTTGATTCCATTTTGTGCATTTGGATCAGCTGAGAGAACTACCCTGCCCCAGGTTATGATTAAGGGTTTTAATTTTTGAAAAGAAAAACTCCTACTTCTTTGGCTCGAAGGGGTTGACGAGGGATTATCTTCCTTATAACTCCAGTGTTTAGGATTTGAAACAATGCCTGTACCTCATCAGCGGGGTCTGTTCAAAAGCATACTGTAAAGATCGTAGTATCATTTTCGTCATCCTCCCTCAAGAGGCTTAGATTTATTAATAGAGAATTGATCATCACAAAAATATGAAAGCAGTTTGCATATAGTGGATACGAAATAATTACTTCAAAACAGACATGTGTAATGCATTAATGAAATAACCAAGTTCGATATGAAATAAAATGTTTGAACAATCAAAAGAAAATTACAACTTGAACATTCGAATGAACAAAAGTTTTTTTCAATCCTAGCCATGCTTTGGCAAGGGAGCAGTGATCACATTAGGAGTCTCAGGAGGCTCGAATTCGATCTCTTTAGCATCAATCATGTTCTGAATCTTGTATTTCAGCGCCCAACAATCCTCAGTATCGTGCCCCGAGCTATCAGAATGGTAAGCACACCTCGCTTCTGGGTTGTAGTTTGGAGAGGAGGTCTTGGGATTTGCAGGAGGGTTGATCACCACAATCAGATTCATCTTCAACAGGTGCTGCAATGCTTGTGACAATGGCATGTTGATGTTGGTGAATTGTCTTTTAGGCTCGTCCGGCGTTCGCTGATTTCCCTTTTGTGGTTGTCGGCGTGGTGCAGAACCAGAGATCATAATTGCCCCTACATGTTGGTCACGACGACTCTTTTGGTTGTACGCAGCATTAGATTCTTTCTTCCCCGTGTAAGGCTTTTTGTGAGTATCAGAAGGTGCGACCTCTTGAATCTTCCAAGCCTTGATACCAGCTTCAATTCTTTCCCCAGTCAAGATTAAATCTGTGAACCCAGCCGAAGAATTCCCAATCAGATGGTTGAAGAAAGGTCCAGACAGGGTCCCCAAGAACATGTCCACAAGCTCACGGTCAGTTAATGGTGGCTGCACCCTGCCAGCCAGGTCCCTCCACTTCTGCGCATACTCTTTAAAACCTTCTCCCAATCCTAGCGACATACCCTGGAGTTGGGTACGTGTAGGAGCGAGGTCGGCATTATACTGATACTGCTTGTAAAAAGCAGTAGCCAACTCCTCCCAGTTACGAACCTTGGTTCCATCCAGCTGATAGAACCATTTGAGATGAGTCCCTGAAAGACTCTCCTGGAAGAAATGGATCCACAAGTTCTTGTCCACAGTGTATGGCTGAATCTTCCGCACATAAGATCTGAGATGTAGCTTTGGGCAGGATGCCCCGTCATACTTTGCGAAAGATGGTGCGTTGAACTTGTGTGGGATCACCACACCAGAAGATAAACCCAAGTCTCCGAAATCCAAACCAGGCACCTGTTGAATTTCCATGGCATTCAGACGGTCTTCCAACTGCTTGTACTTGTCTTCAGCTGGAGGATACTGCTCCTCATTAAAATCAGTCTCGTTGTCAGAGACCACGGGACTAGGAACCTCTCTCTCATGGGGGCTGTCCTTTCCAACAGACGGGGTAGTCTGCTCCACTTCATTTAGTGATCCATTCCCAGATTTGCGTCTCGGGTTGAACAACACCATTCTCTTCTTCTTCTTCTTCGAGAGCAGAGTCTTCAAATCCTGTTGGCCTTGGGCTAGATTCTTAATCAACTCCTGGAACTGGGCGTTCTGAGCCTGGAGGGCCTTGATGGATTGCTCAGTAGATGATTCAGGATTCATAATGAGACTGCTGAAATAAATAGCAAAGACGGTAAGTGAGCTGTAAACAGTGGTACCTGTAATGCAATGACATGTATGTATGCATGCGATGTTTTCAAGGATCTCGCGGGGTAAACAAGAAAATTGTTAGCATTTGAATTTGGGTAGCTTGATTGAAGGAACTGCATATTGTTGAGAGTCCTTCTTCAAGGGTCAAGGCTCACCATATCGAGTGGGTCGTAGCCCCTGACAACCTTGGCTAGAGGAACATAAATCCCCTTTGCCCCTTGCTAGACATGTTGGTTCATCATGACCTGCATCACAAAACCTTTGAGGTCCTTGAAATGGATTAGTCCTTATGCAGGATGTATGCAATGGTATGATGTTATGCTATGCGTGGAGTAATGTAGGTAAACCCTGTTATGAGTCCAGATTGGGGACTATAAACAAAACCTGCAAGAAACTCAAGTGTCAGATAACAAGCATGCAAGTAGTCAAGTTTAAAAGCACGCAAGTCACACAAAAGAACCCTTAGAGTTTAGTCCAGCATGGGGTCTAGGTATTACCCTCTTGAAGTTGGTGGGCTCAACCTGTCCTATCAGAAGTAACCGGGTTCTAAGGGTCCCAATATCATTGGATTGCTTTCATTGTTCATCGTTTCGATTTATCCTCTGAACTGGCGACCGAAATATTCCAAGAAAACAACCCTCAATTGAGTGTAGTATCGAGTATCAACCAACCTCGGACTGCACCAAAGTCAGTTATCTCACTACCCTAAAGAGGCCAAGATGGTTCAATTAAGGTTCCTAAGGTCAGTTGATGCTTCACAACACCACGCGGCGGCCCCGTACTCTCCTTGACTGAACTCAAGGGTTACCGGTACTCACCAAAGTGCCACATCAACATAGCAGACTGCTTCAACCATGTCGGTATACCCCGCACAGTTCCCTCACAGTCTTGTTGCTACTTTCTAAGAAGGTATCCCCCAGATCCGGGTTAGGATCTATAGAACTCCCAAGACAGGCCCATAATTTAAAGCAAACAATTCAGACAATTGAAAACATAAGTGATCTTAGTCCTAAGGTACACCTCACTTTAAAAGTTTATCCCCAGCAGAGTCGCCAGTTCTATGATCGGTGGATTTAGAACTGACTGTTTAACGCTGGTTCGCGAAATGTCGCGGAAGCAAGAGTCGCCACCGTCTTTTATTTTCTCCAACATGGACAGGACAAAAGCACAGCAAAATTCCTTATGAGATAGTTTCTCGGTTCGGGAGGTAGATTTATAGAAAGGGAAGGTGTTAGCACCCTTTCTATCCGTGGTTATCCACGGGCTCTTAGATACTTGCTCATTGTGTTTTCAAAAGTGTTTGCTTTTCAAAGTGTGAGTGGGTTTGAAAAAGTTTCGTTTAAAATTTCGGAATAACTCTTGTATCAGTCCTCAAGAGTGTTTGAAAAATTGTTTTGAAAGCTTTTTGAAAGTGTCGGTGTGAAAAGAGTTTTTGATTTGTTTTTGAATAGAGCAAGTATCTATGAGTCATCCACCTACCCTAAGGAATTAGGCTGTGTAAATGTCCTTAAGGTAGTGCTATCCCACCATTGAGAGGTAGGTAGCACCACCGTTGGAGGTGTTTGGGTCAATTCGTTTTTTAGGGACAATGTGGTCACCAGAGCAACAGTAGGACACCTTAGAAGCTACCCTTATGCCATTGATCCTTTTTTTAATTCGAGGCAACTTTTCTGAGGCAACTGGATCATGGACATAAGGACTTACTAAAACGTCCTATACTCGACGACCACGTTTCGAAGGCAAGGCAACAGTGAGGCGTACCCTAAGAGTGGTGTGTGAATTTGTGTGTTGTTTTCAGTTTAATATTTCTCTTTGTACATGTATCATGGTGATCTACGCTTGTTTTTAATTTAGGCCATACATTCTTTCATGCAATTAGAATTTAAAAGTGCGGAAATTTAAATGCGGAAAGATAAATCCTACGCTATTACAAGGCGCGGGTCTATACATCGCCAAATTACAAAGACCCGTTTGATAAAAAATGCGGAAAGTAAAACCTAGTGACTATTACATGGCTTGAGCAGTTACATAATATTCGAAAGAAAATAAATGCGCGAAAAGAACTTGAAATTGAATGTCCGAGGATTTTGACCCTTTTGAAATTAAATTGAAATTAAAGTTAATTAATTATTTAATAAAAGGAAAGAAATGTTTTTATGTTTTGGTATTTTAATGAAATAAGAAAAGAATTTAAAATTAGAAGGAAATCCTAGTTCTAAATATTTTTAATTATTAATGAAAAGGTTAAAGTTTAAAACCTAATTTATGCTAATTAATTATTTACATATTTATTTACAAATATATTTAATAATAATAATAATGAGAGAAAAGTATTTATTGAAAAAAAGATAAAAAGGTTAAAAACCCTAATTCTACTTGTTTTATTTATTAAGAAAAATGTTAAAATTGAAACTTAAATTAACTAAATTAATTGTTAAAGTTTATTTACAAAAATAATAATGGTGAAATTAATATTAATAAAAATAAACATTTTTTTGATTTTTCTGTATTTTATATTATGAAAAGTTATTTTATGGAAATAAAAGAAATAATTAAAACATTAAAAAGAATTAAAAGAAAATCAAACAAAAAATAAAAATGATGCAAACCATGGGGGTATCAGGCCCATTTAGGAGGTGAATTGGAGTGGTTTGGCCCAAGAACATGAAGCCTGTTTGACCTTCCGTGTTTGAGTGCGTGTGGTTGACTAGCGTGTACCATGGACTACACGTTCTGGCCTTCAGATTGGTCTTGAAGCCACTTGTCAGGCCAGCGCATGAGGGTGTATGGTGAAGCCTTGAAGGAACGCTGCATAGAAATATGTTAAGAGAAAAATTATGAAACATGTGGGGGGACCTGGGAATCGAACCCAGGTCCCAGCGTTTACCAAGCGAATGCCTTGCCAAGTGAGCTGTGAAGCGCGTTTTGATATTGGATAAACAAAGAATATAATATATGAAAAAAAGGATAATCATGCTGAAACAACAAAAAAACGCGCTAACTTTTGAATTGTCCAACCACGCTCAGACACCTCAGCGTCTTCTTCATCTTTGTTCCTGCAATGTAAACAAATAGCGGGGGTTTTAAACCCCCACTAAACACAGCCATGAAAAATAGCGATTAGCACATGCTCTAACATAAATTGAGCGCGAGGTCATCAATGGATTCGTCTTCATGTCACGATTTGGTCTGCACCGGTTTGAAGGTCTAATTTTGCCATATGTGAAAACCCCTAAATTTGGAGCTCTGAAAACCTAATATCCTTTAATGGAATATTTGGATACAAGCGTCGTTGGTTCAATTAAATGCTACCAATAGCTTCAGAACATCAATATTAGTGTAAATCAACTAACAAAACACATGAATAATGCATGGCAATTGAAAAACGATTATGGACATATTCATGAAAAGCGTGATTCGATTCTACCAATTCTTGGAGTCTGTGGACCTGTTCTTGATTGCAATCGACTCCTAGCAATGTCAGGAGTGTATTAGAATGCTTTTCAAGCCTTGAATCGTCCTGTAATGGCCTATAATGTTGAAATTGATAACTTTTTATGAGAGCATTTCTTGGACTTGAAGTGTGAAGATGAGTTGTAGGAAATTTCATTCTCTTCAAAATGAGATTTGGATGGAATTTTTCTGATAAACCATGAGGAAGTTATGCCCTGGTCAATTTGCAGTTGACTTTTCAAATATCCCAAAATAGAAACTTTTGCATCTTGAGACTTTTTGAGCCATGCTTTGAGAATCATGATCAAGAATTGATCAAATGATGTTTGTGGCTTCAAAATAAGATGTTGACCAAAAATTTTGACTTTTGACTGTCAAATGACCATTTTGCCCCTGCAGTTGACTGTGAAGCATTTAGGGTTTTTGACTGTGCAACTTGATGCTGTGAGTCTTGAAACTTGGCCTATGGATGCTTGACAATGTATATGAGCATATGGGACTTGATTGGACCCTTGGAAACTTCAATTTCTTTGCCAGAACCAAAACCCTAATTTTGACTGTGTTAGGAGGCAATTGGACTGTGCAACCCTTGAGGGATTTTGAATCATCTGGAGATTGATCTTGACAAATCTTGAAGAATATGGGAGGGCAAATTTTGGGGTACAACACCAAGGATAGTAACGAAATATTCCAAGTATCATTAAAGTTTTGTATGGTTCATGTTGATTATTAGGTATCTTCAAAAATAAAGGGAAAGCTCAAGTGAGCAAAATAAAAATGACATAAAAGTAAATGCTCAAGGGAGAAAAATAAAAATGACATGAAATGTAATGCTTAAAGTAAATGGTACATAAAGCATAAAAATAAAAGCATAATAGTAAAATCAGTTTAATAATTAGTGGTTAGTTGGATGAACATCTTGAAGCTTGCATTTGGAACTCATTAGAGGATTTGTAGAACCAAAGCCTCCATACAATAAGTTGCATTTTCTTTTTGTCAAGTATATCATCCATTTGGAATTCTCATAAGTACCATTTAATGATCAACGATGTTTAAGTGATCCGTGTTGACCAAAAGTGTTGTAAATCCATTAGAGGATTGGTAGAACCAAAGCCTCCACACAATAAATCTCAAGGTTATTGGATCAAAGAGATCAAAGTAACATACTTGGGCTTTCAAACATAGGTTTGGGTCAGGAATGATCATTTACTCGAATCGGGACAAAATTTAGTGTTATGTTAAGCAATCGTAAGTGGACTTATAATAAAGTCGCACCTATTTTGAGGTCGTTCAATAGCAATCTATGCACCATTTGTTTTGAGACATGATATTGAGATCGTGCTCCAATAACACTTAGTGCAATAAGAAAGGGATGAGATGAAGAGGGATGGGGAAAAATACAAACCACATTTGAATTAAACTTTAATCAAACTATTATTAAAATCATTCATCCATATTTATAGAGTTAGACTTAACACCATGGATCCAATGATGTTAATAAAGTTCATGATCTAAATTCAACCCAAGATCAGCCAAAAAATATTCATAAAAATAATATTGCATTTAATATATACATTTAAAAAGGTTTTAAAATATTTTTAAAATAAAAATAAAAGAGAAAAATACCAACTATGTTCAAATTAATCAAGAAATAAAAAGTAAGACCATATAAAAATCAGAAATGGACTCAAATATTTTTATAAAATTTTTGGTAATTTTTAAAAGTCAGAAACTATTTTTAAAATTAAAAGAAATGAGTAAAATAAACCAAAAATGATAAAAATAATAAAGTCATAAATAAAAAATAAGTGAGGTCACCAATATTTGTCACAATATCATTGGATCATTCCATAATTTTTTCAGAATTTAAAAATGCATAAAAGTATTTTTAAACATTTAACACAATTCAAATAAAGTGAAAATTTATAAAAAAATATCAAAACACAAAATAAAACTGTGAAAAAAATAAAAATCAGAAAGAGAAAAATCAAAAGTATTTTTCATAATTTTTTCAGATTTTTTGGACTTAAAATGAATTTTCTATGATTTTTTGAAATTTAAAATAATTAAATGTAAAAATCAGAAAAGAAAATAAAAACCAAAACAATATGGGCCGTCTGATCATTAAAACACGTTAGTAAACAGATCAAGTGGATCTGGCGCGCTGTGCATGTCATGGTCATTATTAAATATCACATCGGATCCAATATTTTTTTAAATAAAACAACTTAAAATATGGCGCGTTGGATGGAGTCTGACTCACAAAAGTAATCAGATCCAAGGGCTCATGAGGCATGCGCATGATAAGGCAAGCATATTGTATCCATTTCAAAAAGTAACGTGGCTTCATGTCATTGGTTGAAGACGGACATGTCATCGTCTTCAACCTCCAGCCATCCCCAAATTGAATCCTTCAAATTGTAAAATTAGCAAACCAGGATGGTACCATTAGATTCGTCTCTTCAAGAAGATTCTAATGGTACCATCACGCCAAATTTATATAAATTATGCAAGGCTGTGTTCGAAGAGAACCAGAAAAATAGCGAGCACGAAAATCTGGGATATCTCACTCAATTCTCAATGAAATTGCAAACTATAAAGAGCACGAGGATCAGAAGAACACAAGGAGTGGATTAGTCTTTTATTTGAATCAATTTGGCCAAGAAATCTACCTGAACGAAGTAGTGTGAAGTTGATCTGAAACTGAACTTCTACAGATCAATATAGGTCACAATTCTTGAAGATAATTGTATGGTTAGCTTCAAGGAAGATCAAGGAAGGTGAATTGATAGAAAAATTGGATTGAAAAAGGCTTGAACACTGATTTCGAATTTGCAGAAAAGTGAGTTATGGAATGCTTTTGGCAGGGTGATTTTGGTTGTTCAAGCTTGAGGAAATTAATGAGGAATGACTCTCTATTTATAGGGAAGTGAATGAGATCCTTAAGCGTGTGAAATGATGAAGTTTGGAGGGAAATCGTGTGAACCTGATACACGAGCAAGGTGTGATCTATTTTGCATCAAAACTCATCCAATTCTTGCGTTTTAAGGTTCTAATCCACTTTGGCAACTTGGTTAAACATGTTTAGATCACAAACGCGTGCTAATTTGATGTTTAGAAGCCAAAACATGAATTTCAAATTCTAACTTATGAAGATACTTCAGTTTCAAGTTACCAAATTCAAATCAATGGCATTCTCAGCTCAAGAGGTCTTAGAACATGATTCTTGATGCTTTATAAAGATGAGGCTACAAGCTTTGAAATGTGAAAAGAATGGAATCAAATGGATGTTTGATCTGAAAGTTGCATTGAGACAAAGTTGAGAAAAAGAGGTTGACTTTCCATACTTAGAAATATTTCAAAATTTTCATCAAAAATGACTTATAATGTTTTGTATCCAAACATGGTCTTCCACTTGAAATTTGTTCTTGACCAAAATAAATAGCATGAAGTAGACCTATTGAATGACATTTTGATACTTGAACCATTCAAAATCTCCAAAAATTGAGAGAGTTATGAATTGTTGAAGTTGGCAAAAAATCATAAAATGACCTATAATCTTTTGCATCCTTAAGGCAACTTCCATCCATTTTCTGACTTTGGACGTGAAAGAAGGAATAAAGTTCACATACTTAAGACCAGTGTGGAAAAAGAGTGGGCTCAAGGTGATAAAAATTGACCAAGTTATGATTATTTGAAGTTACACATAGAAAATTGGGGCTTCATCTGGAGGACTTGTAATCTTTCTTCATCATCAGGTTTATTCCACATGAAAACTCCTTGAAACTTTTGAAGTGATTTGTTAATAACCCTTTGAAGAGAAGGATGTCTTTGGAATCACTCAAAAATACCAAAATATGAGCAAGATATACTTCTTTGAAGTTCAAAACCCTAGCTCCTAGGTCAAGAAAATGATGTGGGGAACTTTGAAGATTTTGAGCAAACTTCTTGCACCAACACTGTTGCTTTATAAATAGAAGTTGTTGAGGATGATAATAAGAACTCATAACCACCAAAACCACTTCCATATCTTAAGAATTGAGATAAGTATGCACTTGTGATCAATGGGAACAAGACCTTGTCCAAACATGACAACTTCTTCAATCAACCCCTTGTACTTTTGAATCCATTTGATAGCTTTGAAATGTGATGAAATAAGATAAACTTGCCATGCCATTTCTTCCAAAACAACTTCAATGGTGAAGTTTGAATTTCTCAAGCTTCAATGATTAGGGCATGGAAATAAACTCATGAACCCATGGATCAACTTGCTAAGTCACATTGCCTTCACCCACATTATTAACAAGTAAGAGAAACCAACATTGCATTTTATTAATTAAAAGGAAAATCAAAACAAAACACAAGTCAAGGTGCTTGGTAATTCCTCAAAGAGCAAAGATAGAAATAAGGAGGAGATCTAAAAGCCCTAATGTGATCTTGTTGTGATTGAATCAATATGGTATGATGAAGGGATCTTAAGAGAAAAATTTGGGGTACAACAGCTGCCCTTATTTAAGTTTCTTCTATCCGGGGATACGAAGGTTAAAAATCTTCGTGTCGACACGATCGAAGATACTTAAATATAAAACAAACCCTATTTTTGGCCCTAAGATGACATGCAATGCTTATGAGCATGAATGCATATGAACAAATTCAAAGGGATGCAAAACACCACTGGAGATGTAGCAAAGGAACCAAAAGAGTAACCTGACCAGGAAAATAAATCACTGGTGGATCAAAAGACCCGACTCAGAAGATGATCAAAAGTCAAAGGATACACCAACTTCTACTGAAGGCGAAACTACCAACGTTCACTGAGGGTAGAAAGAGGAAAGAAATATCAACACCAACATTCACTGATGGTGATCTACCAACGTTCACTGAAGGTAGAGGGAAAAGAAAATATCATTGCATTTCCGTTCATTGACGATGAACTACCAACGTTCACTGAGGGTAGCAAAAAGATAAACGTTATCGACGTTCATTGCCGATAACTTACCAACTTTCACTGATGGTAGAAGAAGAAATATATCATAGCACCGCCATTCACTGACAATGAACTACCAACGTTCACTGAGGGTAGAAAAAGGATAACAATCACCAACTTTTACTGATGGTGACCTACCAACTTTCACTGAAGGTAGAAAGAGAATATATCATAGCATCGTCGTTCACTGACAACGAACTACCAACGTTCATTGAGGGTAGAAAAGAGATAAAAATCACCAACTTTTATTGATGGTGACCTACCAACTTTCACTGAAGGTATAAAGAGAATATATCATAGCATCACCGTTCACTGACGATGAACTACCAACGTTCACTGAGGGTAGCAAAAAGATAACAATCACCAACTTTCACTGATGGTGACCTACCAACTTTCACTGAAGGTAGAAAGAGAATATATCATAGCATCGCCGTTCACTGACGATGAACTACCAACGTTCACTGAGGGTATCAAAAGAGAATATATCATAGCATTGTCGTTCACTGACGATGAACTACCAACGTTCACTGAAGGTAGAAAAAAGATAACAATTATCGATGTTCACTGCCGATAACCTACTAACTTTCACTGAAGGTAGAGAGAAAATATATCATAGCACCATCGTTCACTGACGATGAACTACCAACGTTCACTGAAGGTAACAAAAAGATAACAAGTTTCCCCAAAATTTTGGAATTTCACCTAGAACGGGTCTCAACTTCTTCTTTAACCAAGGCACTCCTCCTGGAAAGGGTAATATATAAGTTGTCTCAAATAAAGAGACTACCATTTGTAAAGAATTTTCAAGGAGCTATCTCTGCGATATTGAAAGACTTGCCATCCACTAGAGTAATTTGACAACGAACTGCAAACTATTCACTCATAGAGAAGATAGCAAAAAAGTTATGTCGACTTTTACGGGGAAATACAAGTTGCTCAAATAAAGAGACCTGCTACTTGTTGTTATGGAGGATTGACAAAAGAATGATTTCCTGGGGAAAATGTCATGACTTCCTGGGGAAAATGTCATGACTTCATGGGGAAAGCAGTATAGCTTCATGGGGAAAACAAAATAGCTTCCTGGAGAAAGGCCAACATATTCCTGTTGAGGAGATAAAGTCTTCTCGTGCAAAATAAATGCACACTCAAACCAAGGCTTGAAACTTGCAGAGATCAAAAGTAATAATATTGATGGGAAACAAGGATTTAAACCAGAAATAAACTGGAGTAAAAAAAGTAAGCCTAACTCATCTTCTAAGAAATAAACTCAAGAGAGAAATCCAAATCATCCAAACAAAGAGCCGTACAGGAAGGCTAAAGCAACAATCTTCCACGAGGGATAACTCAGTGGGGAAATTGAAAGAATATACACTTTCTGCTTAAGGTTGACACTCTACTGGAGAGAGGACAACACAACTCTGCAAACCAAGGTGACATGTCAACAAAATAATAATGAGTGCGAATGAACAATGATTTACTAAATTTAACCATGCATGATGTATGTATGAATGCATGAGTGTTATTATGTATGTGTTGATGAAACAGACATATAATACTGGGAATAAACAGACAAAACCAACTGAGCGCCATCAACACCCGGCTAAATCACATCCAAGACGAACATTCCAATAAGAAAATAAGCACCAACTGAGGAAGCAAAGTCATACAGCACGACTTAACTTTACAGGGGAGATACATAATCCGGAAGTAAACAAATCAAAGCGATAAAGCGGTACAGATAGAGGGATATAACATCCTTCTCCCGGCTTCAATAGGGAATAGCACTCAAACTTTAATGGGGAAGATAGTGCCTTATCCAGACATCACCTAGGGACTCGTGCTGACTCCATTGGGGAGGTCAATACCACATCGAAGAGAAGAAAACCAGATACGTTCTTCATTGAGGAAAACAGGGGTATATTCTTCAATTTAAGAGTGAGCATCGTATCAAATTTTTCGGGAAAGAGTATGAAATCTCATGGGGATTACAAAAATGGAGAGTTTAAGAAGTCAAACATTAAAAGCAAAGGATCAACCTTATGGGGATTTTAAATCCAACCTAACTCTCAGTGAGTGAAAACCCAAAAACTTGATAAACAAATCAACACTTCTTAAATAAGACACTGCCCTGGTCCAGCTACCTAGGAGATCGATCAGAATTCAAATACTGTTGAAAGGAGATGCTTCATAAATGAGTCAATTCTCAGCAACCACGGGGATGAAGAACTTCCATGAACTAAATAAGGCTTTTACTGGGGAATTTTGGATCGAAACTTCATATCACACAAACCTATTCCAACAAAAGGAAGCCCTAGGATAGCCTTCCTGGGGAATAATACCAACAATAATGCCAACACTTCCGAAAAGAGAAACATCTTGCAAATAAACCCATCTCAACACACCTAAGGGGACGAGACCTTTCGTCATATAAGAGAAGACTTCGCTGGGGGAATCCTGAATAAAGATCTCAGGAAAAGTCAGAAAATGGACCAACACTTGACTAGGGATACTGGGGTCACAAACCTGGTTCTACACTTTATGCCAATCGGTATCGTCTTCCATATACAACAAACACAAACATACCAGTGAAAACAAAATGAGAAAATCTTCTCGGGGAAAACAAAACTTCTCAAATTCACTGGAGTTCGCCTATTCCTGGGATCACCACTTTTGTTTACCTCTCGAATCACAAAACCTAAAGTAAAAGTAAGTTGTAAATTCTTTTTGAAAAACAATTTTGTTATTTATCCTTTTTGCTTTAAAAATTATTATCAATAATAAATGGAATCTTTGTAAGCTGAATAAAAATAAAGAATACAAAGAATTGGATAAAAGCTCAAATTTTATTGATAGAATGGTAGTCTGCGAATGGCGAGACTCCATGGATAATTACAAAGTTTGGAAAATGGTAATATATAAAGGAAAAGATACATTGAGATACAATGACCATTATTCCCTCTAACAACTTTGAAATCCTGAGCAGCAGCTTCTGTTGAAGTATGGTGAGGAACCAAGCAGATTGTTGCTTCAATGATCAAGTCTTGTCTGATGCAGTTACTTGCCAAGAAAATCCCTAACTTTTGCCTAAGCTCCCCTCGCGGGTTTTCAACTTAGAGGGAAATTTTATTCTGTTTATGTCTCTAATTTTTTCCTAGACCGCCCTTTCGGGTTTTTGGCCTACCGAGGTGCTCTTTTTTGCCTAAGCGGCCCTTTCGGGTTTTCAACTTAGCGAGTTGTTCTTTTATTTCTTTAGGTGAAGTATTTCTTGATTGCATTAGCATTCATGGGACGTGGGAACTCCTCGCCATCCATAGTTTCAAGAATTAATGCACCACCAGAGAAGGCTTTCTTGACAACATACGGGCCTTCAAAATTTGGAGTCCACTTGCCCCTAGAATCAGCGTTAAAAGACAAGATTTTTCTGAGCACGAGGTCACCTTCTCTGAACTCACGAGGTTTGACCTTCTTATCAAAAGCTTTTTTCATTCTCCTCTGATATGATTTCCCATGACACAAAGTCATCATTCTCTTCTCTTCGATCAAATTCAATTGGTCAAACCTGTTTTTGACCCATTCAGCCTCTGACAACTTGGTTTCCTTTATCACCCATAAAGAGAGAATCTCAACCTCGATTGGGAGCACCGCTTCCATTCCATACACAAGGGAGAATGGGGTTTCCCCTGTTGAAGTACAGACAGATTTCCGATACCCATGTAAAGCAAAAGGGAGAATTTCATGCCAATCTTTATAAGTAACAACCATCTTATGGATGATCTTCTTAATATTCTTATTAGCAGCTTCAACATCCCCATTCGTCTTCGGCCTGTACGGAGATGAGTTGTGATGGACAATCTTGAATTCCTCACAAAGTTCTGTCATCATCTTGTTGTTCAAATTCGAGCCATTGTCAGTGATAATTCTGCTTGGCACACCATACCGACATATAAGATTATTCTTAATGAAGCGCGCAACCACCTGCTTAGTAACATTAGCATATGAAGCAGCTTCCACTCATTTGGTGAAGTAATCAATTACTACCAAGATAAAACGGTGTCCATTCGAAGCTTTGGGCTCTATCATCCCAATCATGTCGATACCCCACATAGAAAAAGGCCATGGGGAAGAAATAACATTGAGAAGTGTCGGAGGCACATGTATCTTGTCTGCATAAATCTGACATTTATGACATTTCTTCGCAAATTTGTAACAGTCGGATTCCATTGTCAGCCAATAGTAACCCGCCCTTAACATCTTTTTAGCCATCGAATGTCCATTGGCATGGGTGCCAAATGAACCTTCATGAATCTCATGCATCAATATGTACGCTTCGTGTCTATCCATGCATCTGAGCAAGACCATATCATAATTTCTTTTATACAACACATTTTCACTAGATAAGAAACTGCCAGCCAATCTTCTCAATGTATTTTTATCTTTATTTGATGCACCAATCGGGTATTCTTGAGCCTAAAGAAAGTGCTTGATATCATAATACCAAGGTTTCTCATCTGCTACCCCTTTGGTTGTAAACACATGAGCGGGCCTATCCAGTCGCCGAACCATAATTCGAGGTATATCATTCCAAGTATTCACTTGATACATAAAGGCCAGAGTTGCCAGAGCATCCGCCATTTGATTTTCATCTCTAGGGATATGATGGAATTCAACTTTGTTAAAGAAGGGTAACAATCTTCTAGCATAATCTTTGTAAGGGATCAACCCAGGGTGACGAGTATCCCATTCTCCTTTAATCTGATTTATTACTAAAGTTGAATCACCGTACACATCAAGAATTTTGATTCTGAGATCAATAGCCTCCTCGATGTTAGAACAAAGTTTGAATCTACTACCCTAAGTTTAAGTTTTGATGATAACAAAATGCAAAGATATATTAATTGTATGATTCATGTAAGACATATATGTTGCCTAAAGAATTACGTTCTGTTTTACAGAAACTCTGATGGGTATCAGCAAGAGAACATCATCATCAGCATCAGAAGATAAGATATCAACATCAGCATCAGAAGATGTTATATCAGATGCCAGAATCAGAAGGTCAACTTGTGCTTACGCTGAAGCTTGATGAACAGATCTGCGCTTAACCATCTTAACTCTGATCTAGAAAACAACAGTTCATCAGCACCTAAGCAGCGTCAGAATGAGCCAAAGCCAGAACACGTTTAAGTGGCAACGGTACTGTGCATTCAAGATGCTTTATTACCAACGGCATCATTCCAGACAAGATCTGCTTAATAAGGAAAGAATGTTATTGGCATTGAAACAGAATTACTACTCCAACGTACCTTATTTCCAATGCTATATAAACAAGTCAATGAAGATTGAATTGGCTAATGCTCTACAACCTTCTACACGCCTAAAGCTATTCATCATCTTCCTCACTCTCAGTTTGCTAAAGCTCTCAAATTATTTATTCAATTACTTTAGCACTCTAGTTCTCATAAGCTTAAATTGTGTAGTATCACAGTTGTGATAAACTGTTTTTGTAGAAAACATTCAACACTCTTAGATTTCAATTATCTGTAAGAAAGTATTTCCTTGAGAAACCGGTTTGTGGTTTGACTCAAGAAGGCTTTAGAAGTTGTTAAAGCAGTTGTAATATTCAGTTGAATATAGTGGATTAAGACCTCGTTAGAGAGAGGCAAAATCACCTTGACGGGTGGACTGGAGTAGTTTGAGATCAAACGAACCAGGATAAAAATACCGTGTTGAATGCAATTGATTTCCAGTTTTTACAATTCAACCCCCCTTCTTGTGTTTTTCACTTCTTCAATTGGCATCAGAGTGCCTGGTTCTGAGCTAAAACACTTAACCGTGTCAGTACAAGATCCAGCGTCAGAAAAACACAATGGCAGGAACTTATCAACACACCAGCAATGACAACAATGAAGACAGAGACAGATTCAGCGGCAAACCTCCAGTCTTTGATGGAGAAAATTTTGATTACTGGAAAGACAGAATTGAAAGCTTCTTTCTGGCACATGATGCTGATCTGTGGTACATGGTGACAGATGGATACTTGCACCCAGTGAATGCAAGCGGTCAGAAGATTGACAGGAAAGCAATGTCTGACCAATAAAAGCGTGACTTCAAAAATCACCACAAGGCCAGAACCATTCTTCTCAGCGCCATCTCTTACGCTGAATATGAAAAGATCTCTAACAGAGACACAACAAAGAACATGTTTGACTCACTCAGAATGACGCATGAAGGAAACATTCAGGTCAAAGAAACTAAAGCTCTTGCGCTCATTCATAAGTATGAGGCATTCAAAATGGAAGAAAGTGAATCCATTGAAACAATGTTCTCAAGATTCTAAATTCTGGTGGCTGGTCTCAAGGTCTGGACAAAGGATACTCTACTGCTGATCACGTCAAGAAGATCATCAGAAGCTTACCAAAGCAGTGGAGGCCAATGGTTACAGCTCTGAAGCTAGCTAAAGATCTCAACAAAATTTCTCTGGAGGAACTTATCAGCTCCCTCAGAAGTCACGAGATAGAGCTGGAAGCTGATGAACCTCAGAAGCAAGGTAAGCCTTTAGCATTAAAATCTAACAAAAAATATGAGTCTAAAGTTTTGCAGGCAGTTGAAGAAATATATGATGGATCCTCATCAGAAGAAGACGAACTTTCTCTCCTCTCCAGAAGAGTGAACCAACTGTGGAAGCAGAGGCAAAGGAAGTTCAGGAATCCCAGAAGATCTGATCAGAATGAGTCCTCTTCCAGATACAGAAGGTCAGATTCTTCCTCTGGATACAGAAGATCTGAAGGCTCCTCAGGAAGCAGAAAGCCAAACACCAAGGACATCATCTGCTATGAATGCAATGAGCAAGGACACTACAAGAGTGACTGCCCAAAGCTTCAGAGGGAAAAGCCCAAAAAGAAGTTTGGAAGAGAAAAGAAGAAAAGTCTCATGGCTACAGGGATGACTCTGACTCGTCTGAAGCTGACTCAGAATCAGATGATGAGAGAGCCAACATAGCTCTCATGGCCAACATTTCAGAAGACAGTGAAGCTTCTGAATCAGACTCAGAATCAGACACTGAAGAGGTATTTCCTGACTTTGCAATTAATTTTACTAAGGCTGAACTTGCTGAAAGCCTTAATGAAATTCTGGAAAGGTACCAGCAGATTAGAGTTAAATTCAGAAACCTGAAAAGGAATCTTGAATCTGACTCTGATAAGACTGAGAGTCTTAAATTGGAAAATTCTGAGCTGAGAAATAAAATTTCAAAATTAGAAAACGTTTTACAAAACTCTCAGAAGGAACCAATTTCTGAAACTCCCAGCAGCGCTGATGAGATCATCAAGGAGTATGATCATAGTTTCCAGAAGTTCCTTGCTAAAAGCATAGATAGAAGCAAAATGGCTTCAATGATCTATGGAGTTAGCAGAAACGGCAGAAGGGGAATATGATACCAAGGTAAGGTTCCTACACCAAAGAATGCCATGGATTTAACCATTAAACACAATCCTCTGAACTCACATTTTGTGTATGGTCACACACATGATATTAAATACACTAGTAGTAAGTATTCTGTGAAACCAAAATTCAACCAGAGTTTTGGTAAATCTAACAAATCAGGACCCAAGAAAATCTGGGTACCTGAGGATAAAATAATACATGTTGCAGATATCTTTAGCAGCAAATCAGAAACACCAGTCATGGTACCTGGACTCTGGCTGCTCGCGACACATGACGGGAAGAAGGCATATGTTCCAAAGCCTGGAACTTAAGCCTGGAGGCCACGTTGGCTTTGGAGGCAATCAGAGGGGAAAGATCATTGGCTCTGGAACTGTAGGTAATGGAAATCTTCCCTCTATAAATAATATTCTGCTAGTAGATGGATTAATGCATAATCTGTTATCCATAAGTCAATTAAGTGATAACGGTTATGATATAATCTTTAATAAAAAATCATGTAAAGCTGTCAGTCAGAAAGATGGGACTATCCTATTTAATGGAAAGAGGAAAAACAACATCTATAAAATCAAACTTTCTGAACTGAAAAGTCAGAATGTAAAGTGTCTTCTGTCTGTTAACAACGAGCAGTGGATCTGGCACAGAAGATTGGGGCATGTTAGTATGAGAAGAATATATCAGATTAACAAACTCAATTTGGTCAGAGGACTTCCTAATTTGAAGTTCAATTCAGATGCTCTGTGTGAAGCATGTCAGAAAGGCAAGTTTGCAAAACCTTCTTTCAAATCTAAAAATGTTGTTTCTACCTCTAAGCCATTAGAACTTCTGCACATTGACTTATTTGGACCAGTTAAAACTGCTTCAGCCAGTGGCAAGAAGTATGGGTTAGTAATCGTAGATGACTATAGCAGATGGACATGGGTAAAGTTCTTAAGACACAAGGACGAGTCACACTCTGTGTTTGTTACCTTCTGTAACCAAGTTCATAATGAAAAGGATCTTAGAATCGTTAAAGTAAGAAGTGATCATGGTGGAGAGTTTGAAAACAAAGATTTTGAGTCATTCTTTAATGACAGAGGCATTCTGCATGATTTCTCTTGTCCTAGAACTCCCCAACAAAATGGAGTTGTAGAACGAAAGAACAGAACATTGCAAGAAATGGCCAGAACCATGATCAATGAGACAAAAGTTGCTAAGATCTTCTGAGCAGAGGCAATAAACACAGCGTGCTACATTCAGAATAGAATCTCAATAAGACCTATTCTGGAAAAGACTCCATATGAATTGTGGAAGAACAGAAAGCCCAACATTTCATATTTTCATCCATTTGGATGTACTTGTTTTATGTTAAATACAAAAAATTATTTGAACAAGTTTGACTCTAAAGCACAAAAGTGTATTATGTTAGGATACTCTGAACGCTCAAGAGGGTTCAGAGTATACAATACAGAAACACAGATTGTGGAAGAATCAATCAGTGTTCGTTTTAATGATAAGCTTGACTCTGAAAAGTCAAAGCAGAATGAAGTTTTTGCAGGTATGGAAGTTGAATTTACAGGTTCTGAAGACAAGTCATCAGAAGCTCTCAACAAAGACACTCCTTCAACATCTGAAAGGAGCACTGCTAGCAATCCTACAACAGCTGCTGATCAACCTCAGAAGAGACTACCCAGAAGCAGCTTGGATCACCCAGAAGAAACTATCTTAGGAAGAAAGGAAGATCCAATCAGAACAAGAGCCAGCTTCATAAACTCTGAAGAATCCCTCATGGGACTTGTGTCTCCGATTGAACCTTCTTCTATTGATGAAGCACTTCTGGACAACGATTGGATTCTATCAATGCAAGAAGAGCTGAATCAATTCACCAGAAATGACGTATGGGATCTTGTCCCCAGACCAAAAGGATTCAACGTAATTGGAACAAGATGGGTGTTCAGAAATAAGCTGAACGAACAAGGTGAAGTTATCAGAAACAAAGCACGACTGGTAGCACAAGGTTATAGTCAGCAAGAGGGAATAGACTATACAGAAACCTTTGCTCCAGTCGCCAGGTTAGAATCTATCAGACTTTTAATTTCATTTGCTGTTAATAAAGGCATCACTCTGTATCAGATGGATGTCAAGAGTGCATTCTTAAATGGTTATATAAAAGAAGAGGTTTATGTGCACCAACCCCCTGGTTTTGAAAGTACAAAAAACCCAGAATATATTTTCAAACTAAAGAAGTCACTATATGGTCTTAAACAAGCTCCCAGAGCTTGGTATGAAAGACTAAGTAACTTTCTGTTAGAAAATGAATTCACCAGAGGGAAGGTGGACACTACCTTATTCTGTAAGTCAGTTAAGAATGACATCTTAGTCTGTCAAATTTACGTAGATGATATTATTTTTGGATCTACTAATCCTTCTCTTGGAAGAAAATTTGCTAAGTGTATGCAGGCAGAATTTGAGATGAGCCTCATGGGAGAACTGAAATTCTTTTTGGGAATTCAGATCAATCAAAACCCAGAGGGAACTTACATTCATCAGAGCAAATATGTCAGAGAACTTCTGAAGAAATTTGACCTCTCAGAATGTAAGCCATCAAAGATTCCAATGCATCCCACGTGCATTCTGGAAAGAGAATAGGTAAGCAAAAAGGTAGAACAGAAGGTCTACAGAGGTATGATTGGTTCTCTCCTTTATCTGACAGCTTCAAGGCCTGATATCTTATTCAGCGTATGTATTTGTGCTAGATTCCAATCAGATCCTAGAGAATCTCACTTAACAGCTGTTAAGCGAATTTTCAAGTATCTGAAAGGTACTACTAATTTGGGTTTATTTTATAGAAAATCTAGTGATTACAGCTTAGTAGGCTACTGCGATGCTGACTTTGCTGGAGACAGAGTAGAGCGTAAAAGTACTTCTGGAATCTGCCAGTTTCTGGGAGAAAATCTGATCTCTTGGTCCAGTAAAAGGCAATCCACAATTGCACTATCAACAGCAGAAGCTGAGTACATAGCAGCAGCAGGATGTAGCACACAAATGCTCTGGATGAAAAGTCAGCTTGAAGACTTCCAGATTTTTGAGAGTAACATCCCTATACTCTGTGACAATACCTCTGCCATTTGCTTAAGTAAAAATCCTATTTTGCATTCTAGGGCTAAGCATATAGAAATAAAATATCACTTCATTAGGGACTATATTCAGAAAGGAATTTTGAACTTAAAGTTTATTGATACAGACCATCAATGGGCTGATATCTTCACTAAACCTCTTTCTGAAGATAGGTTCAATTTCATTCTGAAACATCTCAGCATGAAACTCTGCCCAGAGTGAAAATGTTTTAATTCTATATATCAACCTTCAGAATGTGTTTTCCTTTTACTGTGAACTTCTGATCAATCTCCTTTCAGAAAGATAGACATGCAGATTGTATCAGATTCTATTCTTAAAGATCTGAGCGTTTCAGCTCAAGGATAGACGTGTTGCTCACTATATCAAACAAGTGTCATCCAATCATCAGCAAATCTCTGAAGCAGAACACGCGTGCACGCTTCTGAGAAGGCAAAACGCTGATTGGGTGCATTGAGACACATGTCTGGTAACCGTTTCAAGTATCTTTCTCAAATCCCCCAAAATCAGCAAGCATTAAATGCACGTAATCATGTTTCAAAATGTAATCATGAAATAATTCTCTTTCTTAAAACCGTTTACATTTTCAAAACATTTTTTTTAATCTATTTAAGCACATTAACATCACTCATTAATCTTTTACCGTTTCTTACAATCATCCAAATACTTTCTCTGCATTCTTACTTGTGTGTTCATCTCTCTCAAAAGAAACCCATTTTTCAATTTTTCAAGAAAACCCTAAGTGTGAACATGGCAACCTCTAGCAATGTTTCTGCAGGTTCTCAGAAAGAGGCTTCATCTGAACAATACCAAGTTCCCTTCAGAACACTCCTTACACCAATGAAGAACTTGGAAGTGTTGTCTGAACTGATTGTTGAGTTCTCCAGTCTGAAAGAAAATGGATTCAATTTGACAGAAGAAGTTAGGGCACAAGGATGGGAGAGATATTTTGATAGGTTGGTGGGTCCAACGTTTCCAGTATTGGTCAAGGAATTTTGGATTCATGCGTCTTCATCAACACATCAAGTTACTTCCTACATAATGGGAAAGAAGATTGTGATCACTGAGGATCACATTGCAAGATTGATTGGATACAATGGTGGTGGTATCCGCTGTATCGACATGGCAGAAAGATGCTTTGACGTTGGTGTCATTGCAAGAGAGATTTTCACCCATGGGGTTCCCAGCAGCAAAATCAGAGACTTAAAGGATCAGCACAGAATATGGGCGAAGATTATTCTGGGGTGCTTCAATCACAGGAAGCCCACAAGCTCCCCTGATTATATAAACATATATCAGCAGTTTCTGATCTATTTTATTAATCAGAAGGTAAAGATTAACTTGGCTCATCTTCTGTTTAATCACCTCAGGACCAGCGTCAAGGAGACAAGGGAAGAAGAAAGGACAAAAAGGGACTGGATACCCTTTGGCAGGTTAATATCAGATATTCTGACTGAGAATAGGCTGATAGAACACCTTACAGAAGCTCAGGAATTAAGCTCTATTGAACCTACTGTTGGCAAGCCTCTGAACGCCAATAATCTGAAGAAAATGAAACTGATAGAGAATATCAGAAAGGAGCCCAACGTCACTCCTCTTGCTGACATCACCAGCAGAAGAGTCCCTCTGGACGACTTTCCAATATTTTCTGAGATTGACTCTAAACCAGTCATTGTTCTCAGATACTTGGACGCTTGCAAGGCTGATGGCATAGATCCCAATCTGAACATAAAAGATCTACACCAGCAAAATTCAGAAGTTACTGTGAAGAAGACGAAGAAAAGAAAGGCCACTTCAAAAGGACCATCCCAGCAGACCCCTAAGAAGAGAGGTAATCTATATGCTGCTAATGTTTTAAATTCTTCTGCTATTCCAACATCAATCCCAACCCCAGCTTCATTTGAACTTCCAATCCCCATACCAACCATTGATGAAACTGAACCAGAGGCTGGCCCTTCTGAGTCACTGACTCTCAGGAGATCCCGCACCAAATCCCAAACTCCAAAACCCACAACATCAACAGAATCAGAACTTGACAAAGTTCTGTCTGAAATTGATCAACGTGCTTCCGCTCCCCTCTCAGAAAATCCAAACACTCAACCAGAAATTACCCACTCTCCTCAACCAGAACATACTCTTTCACCCATACCAGAACAACCAGAAATTCCATTTCCTTCTCCATAACCAGAAATTCCTCCTCCCTCTCCTCAACCAGAACCTCAACCACCATCTCCTCAACCTGAGTTTCATCACTCTGAAACTCCATCACCTGATCATCAAACTCCTGAACCTCATTCTCCTCAATCCTCTGAGCCACAACCCTTGGCAATTCAGCTGCCATGTGGTACAATTGTAAACATGGCCCAACTGCCATCCTCACCAGAAACTACCCCTCCAAATACTCCACACAGTCCAATAATCATTTCTGATTCTCCCACTCCATCTCCCAAACAAAATACTGAAGACCACAGCAGGACCTTTATTGATTTAACAAGCCTTAATCGTCTTGCTGACCTTAAACACAAAATAGCCATCCCCAAACCCAAACAGCTAGATGTTGGTGCTGGCATTTTGAATTTTGAAACAGGCTTGCAGAATTGGATTGCTTCTCTAAAGCAGGTTTGTCCTGGAATGATTGACCCTGCCGCTTCATACAATATCTGGACTCAATTCAGAAAGTGGGTACGCGCTGAAGCCCTCAAGCTGCAAGACATCAATTATGAACAGGCACAACAGAACTTCAGCAAGCTGCTGAAGGAAGTTGAAAGTCAACTGCCACAGGACGAAGTGCTCTTTCTGGATAGTGAGTCATGGTCTGAGAAGCGTCCATCTTCAAAAGTGCAGCCAGCAGAAGGTCAGACTATTCAAGCTGAAGAGGTTAGTCAAGCTGAAGATGTTGCAGAAAGCTCTCAGAAGCATCCTGCTTCTGATGTTTCTCAAGCTGCCTTGGACAGGCAGACTCTGGAAGAGCTGAAGCAGAATGATATTCGTCTGCAGCAAAGAATGGATGAGAATGATCAGAAGATGAAGGAAAGGATGGATGTGCAAGACAGCAAGATAGATACAGTAGTCAGCATGGTGCACAAGCAGAATAAAACTGCTGATCAGATTAATACAATGCTAGAGACTCTGTTCACACGCCTTCCACCCCAACCTTAGATTTTCATTCATGATATTTTCATTGTTTTCTTTGCATATCATCTGTACTGTTTGTCTGGCTCTGAATTTAATATAATAAGTTTTTCTGATCTGATTGTTTTATCTTATATTACTTGCACTTTTTGATTACTGACAAAAAGGGGGAGAACAAGAATGATATTTTTCAATAAACGGATTACTGAGACAAAAAAGTCTCAAACATTCTAACACTCTGATATACTTGAATGTTTTCTGTTTTTGCATAAGCCTACAGGTACAAGAAGTTAATCATCTCTGATACTCTAAAGCTCTGATATTCTGATCTGAAGCTCTGATATTCTGATGTTCAAAAAAATCAATAAAGATCTGATCCTGAAGAACTCTTGGAATTAAAAAGGGAAGTAATAAATTCAGGGGGAGTATCTCCGGTCTAAACTCTGATATCTCTTTATCCCTTATCTTTGATAACTTCCTATTTAATTCTGATACAACTTATTATTTAGTTATCTCTGATACTTTTCACGCTAATTTTCAATTAAAAAATATCTAGTTTTTGTCATCATCAAAAAGGGGGAGATTGTTAGAACAAAGTTTGAATCTACTACCCTAAGTTTAAGTTTTGATGATAACAAAATGCAAAGATATATTAATTGTATGATTCATGTAAGACATATATGCTGCCTAAAGAATTACGTTCTGTTTTACAGAAACTCTGATGGGTATCAGCAAGAGAACATCATCATCAGCATCAGAAGATAAGATATCAACATCACCATCAGAAGATGTTATATCAGATGCCAGAATCAGAAGGTCAACTTGTGCTTACGCTGAAGCTTGATGAACAGATCTGCGCTTAACCATCTGAACTCTGATCTAGAAAACAACAGTTCATCAGCACCTAAGCAGCGTCAGAATGAGCCAAAGCCAGAACACGTTTAAGTGGCAATGGTACTGTGCATTCAAGATGCTTTATTACCAACGGCATCATTCCAGACAAGATCTGCTTAATAAGGAAAGAATGTTATTGGCATTGAAACGGAATTACTACTCCAACGTACCTTATTTCCAATGCTATATAAACAAGTCAATGAAGATTGAATTGGCTAATGCTCTACAACATTCTACACGCCTAAAGCTATTCATCATCTTCCTCACTCTCAGTTTGCTAAAGCTCTCAAATTCTTTATTCAATTACTTTAGCACTCTAGTTCTCATAAGCTTAAATTGTGTAGTATCACAGTTGTGATAAACTGTTTTTGTAGAAAACATTCAACACTCTTAGATTTCAATTATCTGTAAGAAAGTATTTCCTTGAGAAACCGGTTTGTGGTTTGACTCAAGAAGGCTTTAGCAGTTGTTAAAGCAGTTGTAATATTCAGTTGAATATAGTGGATTAAGACCTCGTTGGAGAGAGGCGAAATCACCTTGACGGGTGAACTGGAGTAGTTTGAGATCAAACGAACCAGGATAAAAATACCGTGTTGACTGCAATTGATTTCCAGTTTTTACAATTCAACCCCCCTTCTTGTGTTTTTCACTTCTTCACTCGAGACCCATGATGCAAGCCTCATATTCTGCCATATTGTTAGTACAATTAAATATCAACTTTGCAGTAAAAGGAATGTGTGATCCTTGGGGAGTAACAGTCACATCACATATTCCTTTACCATAAGCATTCACAACTCCATCAAATATCATACTCCAGCAAGATTCAGGATCAGGACCTTCCTGGTTCATCACAGTCTTTCACTTTCAGAAACATCACATCCTCATCATGGAAATCATACTTCACAGACTGATAATCATCAACTGGTTGGTGAGTAAGATAATCTGCCAACACGCTGCTTTTAATAGCTTTTTGAGTATGATATTCGATGTCATATTCAGATAACAACATCTGCCAACGGGAAATTCTCCCAGTAAGAGCAGGCTTTTCAAAAATATACTTGATTGGATCCATTTTGGAGATCAACCAAGTAGTGTGATTCAACATATACTGTCGCAAACATTTTGCCTCCCAGGACAAAGCACAACATGTCTTTTCCAGCATAGAATATCGTGATTCATAATCAGTAAACTTTTTACTGAGATGATAAATGGCATACTCTTTCTTCCCCGTTTCATCTTGTTGTCCCTGAATATAGCCCATGGAATTATATAATACTATCAGATACATAATCAATGGTCTTCCTTCAAGAGGAGGGAGAAAGATAGGAGGTTCAAGCAGATATTCTTTAATACTTTCGAATGCCCTTTGGCAATCATCTGTCCATACACAACCTTGATCTTTCTTCAACAACTTAAAGATCAGTTCACACGTTGCAGTCATGTGGGAAATGAATCTAGAAATATAATTCAAACGCCCGAGGAACCCTCTGACTTGCTTTTTAGTTCTCAGCGCTGTTATCTCTTGAATTGCTTTGACTTTATCAGGGTTTACTTAAATTCCTTTCTGGATAACAATGAAACCCAGTAATTTCCTCGATCGAACACCGAAGGTACATTTATTTGGATTCAAGCGGAGACGGTACTTTCTCAAACGCTGAAACAACTTCAACAAATCTTCTACATGGCCTTCTTCAGTCTAGGATTTAGCAATCATATCATCAACATATACCTCAATTTCCTTGTGCATCAGATCATGGAATAGGGTTGTCATAGCCCTCTAGTACGTTGCACCAGTATTCTTCAACCCGAAAGGCATCACTCTGTAACAGAATGTTCCCCAGGGTGTGATAAACGTTTTTTTTTTCATGTCCTCAGGAGCCATCCTTATTTGATTATACCCGTAAAATCCGTCCATGAACGAGAAAACTTTGAATTTTGTTGTGCTATCCACTAACATATTAATGTGTGGTAATGGAAAATCATCTTTTGGACTAGCTTTATTTAGATCTCTGTAATCTACGCACATGCGAACTTTTCCATCTTTCTTTGGTACTGGGACAATATTGGCAATCCACTGAGGGTACACTGATGTGACAAGAAAACTGGCACTAATCTGCTTTAGAACTTCCTCTTTGATTTTTACTGCCATATCTGGGTGAGTCCTTCTCAACTTCTGCTTGATTGGCGGGCACTCTGGCTTCAGCGGCAAATGGTGTTCTACAATATCTGTATCTAAACCAGGCATATTTTGATAAGACCAAGCAAAGATGTCCATATACTCTTCCAACAACTCAATCAGCCAGCTCTTCACATCAGGATGCAACAATGCTCTGATCTTGACCTCCTTCGGATCTTCTTCTGAACCCAAATTGATTACTTCCAATGGCTCTTTATATGGCTGAATGGAATTTTCCTCGCACTCAAGCAATTGCGAGACCTCTTCCGAAATCTCATCATAGTCTTGTTCTTCGGCCCCATACACAGGACATTCAAAGTTGGGAGAGGGTGCAGGGTTATTGTATTCAACGGGTTTTTTAATTAATCTGCACATATGATTTATGATTGCTTTTAGAAACTGACACATATAACAAGTGATCATGCAGATTGTATTTTAGTTTTTTTTTTTTTAAAGGTTTTTTCTGATTACCATTTTCCAAGAAAAAGCAGAAAATAAAGACACAATTTGGGAAACAAAGACAAATTTTATTATTGATTCAAAAGTCATAGCAAATAGATAAGCCCATACAATAATAATACTTTCACCTTGGGCAGAGTGAAAGCTTTTCAAAAAGATTAACAAAACAAATTACTTTGAAGCATGTATGCAAGAGGGAACATCAATGGTGATCCAGTTCTGAACCCTAACTCCGTGCGTCACATAATTCAGCATTTCTGGCTCCGCTTCATCTTCCATAACGGCATTAATCCTGGAAGCAGCTTGATGAAGATAACCCCCGCTGCGGAAGATGTCTTGATACTTGCCTGTAGCAGACTTTAGAGTTAAGCTCTTTCCTTTTTCATCCTTTACAGAGAACCCCAAGCCAGCTCTATTCTTGTTTACAGGTGGATTCATAATCTGACCCCAAACTTCACTTCGGCCATTACGCATAACCTGTTGCGCATCCTTAAGCAAAACATAGAATTCTCATTTCCTCTTATGTTGTCAATAGATAAAGCTTGGAACTGGGTTCTAACAGCAGCTTCATCCGCCTCCACAATGCTGAAAGAGGACAAGTGAGATATCAATAACGCCTGTTCTCCATTTACAATCACCACTTTTCCTTCACGTACAAACTTTAACTTCTGGTGTAAAGTTGAAGTGACAGCCCCTGCCTCATGTATCAACGGCCATCCTAGCAAACAACTATAAGCGGGTACGATATCCATGACCTGGAAGGTAATCTGAAACAAATGTGGGCCTATATGGATAGGTAAGTCCACTTCACCAATAACAGATTTCCTAGATCCATCAAACGCCTTCACAATAATGTCACTTGGGCGCATGGGCGTACCTTGATATTTTAAGTTCAGAAGTGTGCTCCTTGGTATAACATTCAATGCGGATCCATTATCAATCAGCACATTGGATAGTGAGTTATTCTTGCAGTTCATAGAGATGTGGAGGGCCAAATTGTGATTCCTTCCTTCATCGGGCAGTTCATCATCGCAGAAACTCGGGTTATTAAATGCTGTAATGTTCCCTACTACACTGCTAAACTGGTCTACAAGCATATCTCTTTCCATAAAAGCTTTGTCCAATACTCTCATCAAAGATTCTTTGTGAGCAGAAGAGTTCATCAATAAAGCCAAGATAGATATTTTTGAAGGAGTCTGCAGAAGCTAATCCATAATTCTGTAGTCGCTCATCTTGATTATCTTCAAAATATCGTCCACCTCTTTTTCTAGTGTAGCTCCACTAGATTCACCCACTGCCTTCTTGGGTTTAACATTTTCAACAATTTTCTTTCCAATACTAACATCTCCAAGAACAACTGGTGCAAACACACGCCCGTTGCGGTTCACTCTGCTAGTCTCAGCAATATTTCCAACATTAGGCATTGGCGGGATGGGAACTTCCACGCCATCCTCTAAGATTGTAGCATTGTATTTGTAAGGTACAACCTTATCTGACTTGTAGGGGACATGACCCGGCAAACTAATCACCAATGGAGTAATAGCTGGATTGCTATGATACTCAACTTTGAAATGGATAGGTGCATCAAAACAAGGCACAATAACATTTACTCCCTCTTCAGCATAATCAAACATCATGGAGTCATCTCTGGAAAACAAATTCTCATCTGAGGAGAAATACTCATCTGCAGAGGCATACTCACTATCTGACTCTTCTTCAGCCAAAAAGACCCCAATTGCATTAACCTCATGGTAGTTATCCCTTTGACCTGTAACCTTGATGGTTCCATTATCCAACAACAACTGAACACCTTTCCTTACAATTAAACATCCTCGGGAGTCCAGCAGTAA
The DNA here is from genome assembly GCA_948472305.1 of Vicia faba. Classification (NCBI taxonomy): domain Eukaryota; kingdom Viridiplantae; phylum Streptophyta; class Magnoliopsida; order Fabales; family Fabaceae; genus Vicia; species Vicia faba. The sequence goes on along the minus strand of OX451736.1, from coordinate 1,230,870,113 downwards.
ATTCGACAAGATCCATACTGATGTGCCACTTGACCATCCATGTGGCAGAAAGTAGCATGCAATTGTACAAGATCCTCATTCATATACTCCACATAAAAAAATTTGAACTCCCCAGGACATCCAGAAACCATGTTTACCTCTTCTTCATACTCTGCCCTAGGCCTTATTATGTGGATGAGGCCCTCATCCATCATCTCTTGTAAATCATCCTTTATCTTGTCACAACCCTGTATGTATGTATTGCAAATAGCACAATCGGCATGGTCATGCGTATAGTAGATAAATTCACAGAGGTCTGCATGCATTTTCACCAAATCCCCTCTAACCAGATTAATATCAAAAATCCGGAAGTCACCTGGACATCCGGCCACCATATTCACAGCATTTGATCCTCCATGCTTTGGTAGAGGATTATTTTTCACATTAGGGCCCACATCCTTGAAGGATAAGATACCAGACTTCACCAATTTTTGTACTTCAGTTTCAAAGGATAGCAATTCTCAACACTATTCCCTGGTGCTCCTTGATGAAAAGCACAGGTTTGGTCTGCTTTGTAATACCAAGGCAAGTGTGATGGTACAGCGGGAGGTGGTCGGGTCTGAACTAACTTCCTCTGAATTAATGCCGATAGTAACTCTGTATAAATCATAGGGATAGGGTCATAACTCTCCCTTATCTGATTATATCCTTGATTCCGGGATGGTCTCTGATAAGCAACGGTAGTTGGAGCTACCCCGACAAATGGAGTAACTGAGGCGACTTACTGATGACGCTGATAACTTCTTCTAGGAGGATTGACCCTCCTTTCTTGCATAACAGCATTTGTATCTCCTTTCTTATTCTTGGTAAATCTGTAGGATGGCTTCTTCACACTTCCAGAACTTTCACTTTTTGTTAAACGGCCCTCTCTTATAGCCTCTTCTAATCAGACACCCATGCCTACCATTTCAGTAAAGTCACTTGGCGCACTTGCTACCATCTTCTCGTAGTAGAAAGCGCCCAAAGTTTTCAAGAAAATCTTAGTCGTCTCCTTCTCTTCCATGGGAGGAATTACTTGGGCGGCTACCTCACGCCATCTCTGTGCATATTCTTTGAATGATTCCCTATCTTTCCGAACCATAGCCCTGAGCTGATCACGGTCAGGCACCATGTCCATGTTGTATTTGTATTGTCTGATAAATGCTTCTCCCAAGTCATTGAAAGTATGGATGTTGACACTGTCCAAACTCATATACCACTTCAGCGCAGCACCAATCAAACTATCATGAAAAAAGTGAATTAGCAGACGTTGGTCATCAGTATGGGTAGACATTCTTCTTATATATATCACTAGATAAGCACGAGGGTAAGTGTTGCCCTTGTACTTCTCAAACTCTGGGACCTTAAACTTCACAGGTACCTTAACATTCGGGACCAAGCATAATTCATTCACATTCTGCCCGAATAGTTCCTTTCCCCTGAGGGCCTTCATTTCGCTCTGCATCTTGTCAAATTGTTCTTGAAAATCATCCATTATGTCATAAAGACCCAAGTCTTCACTTGGTGGAGGAAAAGGACGACACACATCATCATTAACAAATGGAACCATATTCACTGAAGGAGGTGCAGTAGGAGCAACATGCACCACAGGAGGTGCAGGAGTAATAGTAGTCTAAATAACTGGAGATTTTTGAGGACCAAGATTGAGACCTTCAGGCGCAAAGTTCTCTAGAATTCCCCATGGATAACCTTGAGCCATGCGATTCTGAGCAACAGTCAGAGTAGTAGATACAGGAACAACTGGAACTTTAGTAGTAGCCCTTGCTGGTTGAGTTTGAACACTCGGTGGATGATTTTGAGCAGCCACCAGAGCTTCCATTAGAGTAGTAAGATTGGCCATGCCGGTCTTTAAAGCAAAAACCTCCTCGCGCAGCTCGCGATTCTCTTGTTCTAAGTTGTCCATCTTCCTTTTGAAATTAGCTCGAGTGTTGTAATGGTGAGACAACTTGCTGAACGAAGTAAAGAAGCTTGGTAAGACACCTGGATATGCAAAGAAATGCAATAAATATGTGCAATATGATGCATGATGTGCAATGCACATGATTCATTAATATTTCAAGGGACTTAAATATTTATAGACACATTGTAAATATCAAAGTAATAACGCATTTGAAATACCGAAAAATTTTATTATAATAACTTCAAAAATGGATTACAAGTTTCAATAATCCCAAGTACAAGATGAAAATAAAGTCTAAAACCCTAAGAAGCAAAACTGAGGGAGATCACTCTATACACTGGTGCTTCCCTGTAAGCATGGCAATCTGAGCTCTCAACCTCTGGTTTTCTTCCGCATATCTGGTGGCAACCTCCTCCCACTCACCTGAGTCAGGAAGTGAGCAAATAGCATCTAACTGAGGCTTAGGAGAAAATAAATCCCCTTGCCTCTCCATGGTTTATACAGCCCGACTCTCAAGAATCTCAATCAAGTCGCCTTTCTCCTTCAAGTCTACTCTATAGGAAACCTCTAAGGTTTGGCACTTATTCTTCGAGGAATCCTTTCCTGTTGCATCATGACCAAAGCAAGCTCTAGCTCTTCCACATCATCCAATAGGGGAGGAGTTGTCTTTACAAACAAATCAAGAATAGGTACTTCTCGGGAATACGGAATCTTCAACTAGATAGCTCCCATTTGGACTCACTGAAGATAAGGTTCCAAAGAAACGGCCCCTCTCGGTCCCAAATCTTTCCTACCCTTCCTATGAATGTGGCGCTAGGCCTTCGCAATCTGCTCCCTAGCTTTCTTGTGGTCTTCTCTCTCTTTCAGAAAGAAACTACTCAAATGAATACTATTTGGTTTATCCCTCATCGGATAACCAAGTTGTCGTTGTGCAAGAACAGGGTTATAGTTAATTCCTCCCTTTGTACCAAGAAGAGGTACATTGGGGAAACTACCACAATTACCGACAATCTGTACATCCTGATACGCCCGATGATACCAATCAATATCCGAGTGAGTAAGTTCCGTAATCTTAAGAGCCCAACGGGGTTCCTTCCTGACATCCCAAAAAGCATTAGACTAAGGCATATGAGAAATAAACCACCGGTACAACAGAGGCGTGCAACAGATAATCATCCCCCCATGATAAGAATTCCGAAGATGAATAGAGTAATAAGCATCACCCAACAATGTAGGAATTGGGTTTCCAATCATGAAGATCTTGATAGCTTTAATGTCAACAAACTTATCCACATTAGGGAATAAAAACAACCCGTAAGCAAGTAGAGCAAAGATGGCCTCAAAAGCGACTGTACTCTTCATCCTGGCAAAGTAACGAGATTTCTCCAATAAGAACTGAGTTGGTAATCCTCTAATCCCTCCTTTTGTAGTCATATGGGTTTCAACCTCAGACTTCCCCAGATGAATCAAAGCAGCAATCTCATGTGGTTTTGGCTCACCCTCCAAACCAGTAAAAGGAACACGATTGGTAACAGGTATATCCAACAGATAAGAATACTCCTCCAGTGTAGGCATTAACTGATAGTCGGGGAAAGTAAAGCAATGATACATCGGATCATAGAACTGGACCAAGGTCGAGATAAAACCCTCCTTCATCCTAAGCTTCATGAGACGAATGATGGATCCATACTTTTTCCGAAAATCTGAAGAACACTCAATCTTGTGAATTAGAATGATCAACTCATATATCTTGGGATCTTTGAAACTGTATTGTATGGTCTTTCTTTTTCCAGAATCCATAGTCAAAAGGTACCTGAGATGTTCATAAATAGTCAACTTTTAAATCCCTTTAAATAAAACTTCTTCAAAAGATGCTTATGAGTGCATGGATGCATGATACAACAATCACACACAAGATCACAAACATAGGGTTCATAGGTTCAACGTCACTAGAATGAGGTCGAAGGTATTACCCTTAAGGTATGGTCTAAAAGTTATCACCTGTCGAACAAGGTTCTAAAGGTTCCCAGAGTCTACATCCTTCCTTTGGATATTACCAACTTCCTGATTAACTTGGTAATTAGTAATATTCTCAAGAAAAAATTGTCCGAGCATAGTATCACGTGACAACTATTGCCGGATTACTCCATCATAGCTTCTGCACTACACCTAAAATTCTAAGATGGGTTAGGTATTCTACGGTCCTCAGTTTCAGCAGGCTCCCAGGTTGAAAGTAGTATGACTTCCTGATTACTCGATAAATTACACTATAGTCAAAGGGGCCTCCACTGAGTGGGGGATTTCATGCCTCCTTTTTTGGGATTACTCCCTAAAAGTTAACATGACTATATTGCCATTTCCTATCTTATGTTTTCCCAAGTCCGGGTATAGGACTTATAAGTAATCACCAAGCACCCTGAAAACCAGGAAAATTCAGACAGACATATATACAACATATAACACATGACAAACAATAGCATATATACAAATATAAAACAAAGATAGGCTTAACCTACTTAGGGATGGACCAGCAAGAGGTCAATCTTTCCCCAGTGAAGTCGCCATTTTTTCTGTAGTGGTAGAAATGTTTAAGACTAAGCCATTGAATTGACTAGACTTGTACAGATCAAAATAAAAATCGCCACCGCGCTTTATTGTTTCCAAAGGAATGGGAAAAGAGAGAATAACCCAAAAGAGAGGGCAAAGGTTCAAGGTAAGGGGGTTGTGTTGTACCCCAAAATTTTATCTCTCATTTTACTCAACACATGCTCATTGAGATCCTCAACTTGCTCAAGGATGCCTAAGAGTTGACCAGACAAACCCTTTCCTAAAGCAATGAACCTCCAACTAGGGTTTCCATTTTTATCAAGATGTGTAAATTCCAAAGGCCTCAAACTCTTCCCATAGTCCTAATATGTTCTCAAGATCATCCATGTCAAGTTTCATGCCTTGCACAAGAAGTTTGCTCAGTCAACTACTCAGATGCTTGAAAATCAACTGTACTAGGTCAAAAATCAACTGTGGCCCACATACAGTCAAACTTCAAGATTTTTGGTCAACATAAACTTTTTGAAGTGATATCCACCATTTGATCAAGGGTGATCATGATTCCTCAAGGAATTCTCCTAATTCATCAAAAATCAAAGGTTGCTAAATTAGGGTTTCTCAAGAAAAGTCAATCAAACTTTGACTAGGCATAACTTTCTCATACTTTATCATAAAGTTTCCCTCCAAGGCTCATTTTGAATAGAATCCAATTTCCTACAACTCATATTCATCCCTCAAGTTCAAGGAATTCACTCATGAAAAGATATAAATTCAGACATTATAGGTCCTTTTCAAAAGTCAACAAAAACACCTTTTGGGTCAAAGCTTCTTACATGAACATGGAAGATCCAATTGAGATGAAACCAAAAGGGTTGTTTAGGGGATATCCTAAGCTTTCCAAAAAGTCATGGATCACCCACAAAGAGTGAAAATTGAGCAAGTTATGACCAGAGCAAGTTGGGAAATTTAGGTGAAATGCAGGAATTTCAATTTGAGTAATTTTGATATTTTTAACTTGTGGGCCATGGATTGAGAGTCCACACATGCATTACACCTCAAATCCTCTTCTTATATCATTTGGTTGTATTTTATTTTAATTATTTCAATTGTTTTTATTTAATTCATTAATAATGAAAAATAATTAAAATCAAATCAAATATTTTGTACAAAGATTCAAATCCATTTGCCTTGACCTAAAAACACACTATATATTCCTCCATAATCAAACCAAGAGGGATACGAAACCCTAGCCTCCAAAAGTGATCAAAATTTTCAAAGTTGTTAAAAAAACCCTAAGGATTCCAAACTCTCGATACAAGCCACCCCACTGCAAGATCTCACTGCCATTCATTCCCAGCAAGGAGAATGAGTAAGTTTGAGACGATCTTGAAGTCCCCAAGCACTTAGAACACCCGTTCATGGCATCTCCGGTTGCATAACATTTTAAATTTTTGCAACTTTGTTTTTGCTTCATTTTAAACCATACTAATGTAGTAATGTGTTCCTGAGACGTTTGTGAACAGATATGGGTCATCTTTGTGTACCCATGCACGCAGAATATTGACTTGCCATGTTTGCTCGTGAGAATTTCCAATCGCGTGTTAGCGTCCAAACCGGCCAGTTTTTGGTCTTGATTTTGATCCCATTGAAATCACAGACCCTGAATTATGGGGGTAGGGTCCCCCTTGGATCTTTTTTTGCGTGTTTTTGCAGGTTTTCGTGGAGGAGATAACCAGAGAAGATGACTGGAGCTAGGGCTCCGGCATCCCTCCGACATAAGGGTCACATTTGTTATATATTTATTTTGTGTTATTTTATTAACAGTTGAAACGCGTGGTTCAGTTGGTAAAGTAGGGCGAGATAAGGATTTAGTGCAAAAGGGGGTGGGTTTGATCCAGCCCTTTTGCAAATTAATTTTCACTTATTTGTGTCTCACAGATCCCATGCTCCAAATCCCTGCGCACTCATCATGCACTTCCATCATCCAACCACAGGATCTCATCATATTCAGATTAACATCCAGCGCGCGCAGTCATACCATGAACCATCAGAAGGAAGATGCACTGGAGCAGGCGCTAGAAAACTGTGCTTGTATCATCCTGGGCCTAAGACAAATTTGGCAATACACCCCCCCAAATTGCTCAACTACAACAGGTCCAATCTTACTTTTTTAACTTCTTTAATTTTCTTTATTGTTTTTTTTTTAATTTTGATTGTTTCAAAAAAAGGTTTTTTTTTAATTAAATCATAAAATCAGAAAATTACAAAAAAATATTAGGTTTAGTATTTTTTTCATAAAATATTTATTTGCATTAATTAATTAGGTTAATTAGGTTAACTTAAATACTTTTTTTATAATTAAAATTTAATATAAATTAGGTTAATTTGCGAAATTAATTACTTTCCTCAAAAATCCAAAAAATATTTTCTTTCATTGATTAGACTTCTTTGAATTTAATTTTTTAATTCCCCGTATTTAATTTACTCGCGCGCATATTTATTTCATTATTCTTTCCATTAATGTACCTGCTTCGAGATTGTAATAGTTTAATTAGGTCATTTACTGTCATTCCCTATTTATTGTTTTCATTCCCCAAGTTTTGGTTATGTAACCCCTTCCTCTGAGGCCTTGTAATAGTTAGGACCTTTACTTTCTCGCACTTTAATTTCCGCAATTATAAACTTCCTAGATGTATGGATAATAGGATTGAATGGCAAGATAAATAAATTTAAAACGGTAGATAACCCTAATTGTGCAAAGATAAAATTAACTAAAATCAAACACTTGCACGTGCTCACTTCTAGGGTTTGCCCACTTCGGTTGCCTTCGATAAAACGGTCATGAAGCATAGGGAATTTTAGTGGTTGCCCTCTAGTCCCAAAAGATCAAAAATGACCCATTAGGATGTTGCCTCGGAAAGATCTTTAGGATTTTAGGGTAACTACTAAAATTTCCTAAACAATGCTTATGTGATCGTATTCGTCCCTTTCGAATGTCCCTTAAATTCCAACGACGGAGCTACCTACTCCTTAATAGTGGGATAGCGATGTCTAAAGGAAAACGAACAGACTATTTTCGAGTAGGTAGATAGTTCCTAGGTACTTGCTCAAACAAACAAATTTCACACAAACACTTTTCAAAACAGTTTTCAAAACAACTTCGTTACACTCTTGAGGACAGATACAAGGGTTATCACGAAGTTAAGCAAAAACTTTTCAAAACAAACACACACAAGCAATTTCAAAATGAGCAAGTACCTAAGAGCCCATGGAAAACCATGGATAGAAAGGGTGCTAACACTTTCCCTTTCTATAATCTACCCCCCCCCCCCCCCCCCCCCCCCCCGTATTCAGAAACTTTCGAAAAAGGTTTTTTCTGTTCTTTTTCCTTTTCCTTTGATTGGATAAAATAAAAGTTGGTGGCGACTCTTGCTTACCGCATATTTGCAAACAAAAAACACAAACCAGTATAACTGTCAGTTCTGCCACCGTATCATAGAACTGGTGACTCTGCTGGGGAATTAATAAAGTGGGGTATACCTTAGGATTTAGGTCATCTTTAAATTGATTTCTTGTTTGTTTGATTGCTTTATCTTTAAGGGTTATGCTTGGGTATTTGTTAAAGATCCTAACCCAGATCTGGGGACACTCTTTAGGTAAACAGCAATAGATCGTGGAGACTGTACGGCGTAGACCGATATGGTTTAAGCGATGGTTGTGTTGGTGTGGCACTTTGGTAGGTACCAGTATCCTTTGTGTGGAAACGAGGAGAATATGAGGCTACCGTATGGTGTCGTGAAGCACTAACAGACCGTAGAACCTTAGTTGAACAAACTTGGCCATTAGAAAGTAGTGAGATAGCCGGCCTCGGTATAAAGTTGAGAATTAGTTGATACTCGATACTACACTCATTGAGATCATACTTTCGGGATATTTCAGCCGCAAGAAAAGATTGCCTGAGCTGAAACAATTCCCGATAAAGGATGATTAGTGATATTTAGAATCTTTAGAACCCGGTTACTATTTCTAGGATAGGTTTGAAACCAACTAAAACTTCAAGAGGGTACTACCTTTAACCTCATGCAAGCCTTTGACCCTATGGCCTATTGTGTGATTTGCTTGTGTGTGATTTATCCTGTTTGAACATAACATTATGCATCATAACATGGAATCCATGCTTCATTACATTAACCATTTCAAGGATCTAGGGAATTTATCTTTGTTCTGTTTTGCAGATCATGGCTTCCGCTCGTAGAAACACTATCTGAATCAGCTTTGTGAGAATACCTCTCCAACTCAATGAGCTAGTATCAAGGGTTCATGAAACTTCTCCGTTCACTAAAAGATATGCCCAACTTCTCAACCTGGTTACTTCAAGCTTTTATGAAAAGATAATGAGGGTACTTTTTCAGTTCTTTGATCCCAAGCACCACTGCTTCACCTTTCCAGACTATCAGTTAGTGTCTACCATGGAAGAGTTCTCTCAGTTATTGGGTATACCTATTCTTTATCAGCTACCTTTCACTGGTATAGAAGAAGTGCCCAAGCCATAAGTTATTGCCTCAGCTTTGCATCTGAAACGGGCCGACGTGGTATCCAATTGGGAAACAAGAAGCGAAGTTAAGGGTTTTCTAACCAAGTTCCTAATAGAGAAGGCTCAGCTGTTTTGGAATGATTTGGACTTTCAGGCTTTTGAGGAGATTTTGGCTCTTCTCATTTATGGGTTAATACGGTTCCCTAATCCAGATTCGCTCATAGATGTGAACGCTATCAAGATCTTCCTCTCTCGCAACCCTGTGCCTACTTTGCTCGGCGATATCTTGCATGCTCTCCACACTCGTACTATGAAGAGAAGAGGGGTTCTTATGTTCTGCATGCCATTACTATCGAGATGGTTTATTTCTCACCTCCCTAAGTCAGTACTGAAGAATGAAGAAGATTTGGGTTGGTCGTAAAGGATAATGTCGCTATCTCATTCAGATATTCTCTGGTATTCCCGGTCTATGGGAGATATTTCTATTATCGAACGCTGCAGGGAGTTCCCTAATGTCCCACTACTTGGCATAAGGGGAGGCATAACTTATAATCCTTCTTTGGATCTATGACAATTTGGTTATGCTCAAAGGGATGGACCTCACGAGATGCTTATCCAGGGTATTGTATTTAACTATGAAGATGATGTTCAAGGGTACCGTCAAAGGTTTGCACGAGCTTGGGGCATGGTAAACAGATTTGATACCAAGACTTTGGGGCCAAAGACTTCCATCCCTATGGAACCTTATATCCAATGGGTACGAGCTCGTGCTCAGAGTCTTATAATGCCATATATAGCCGTCCTACCAGTGATTGTGGAGGCCGTTACAAAAGGGGACGTTCCTTACACAGTTCTGTATCCTGACATGCCTACTGATACGGAAGAGCTGCAGAGATCATGGATTCAACTGAAGAAGGGGAGGGACACCTACAGAGATCAATTCTATGCACAGGAGAATAAAGTGTTGGAACTCACAAAGCAGCTTCACAAGGAAAGAAGTCTCAATGTCTATCTCAGCACGAAGAGGAAGCATCCATGGGAGACTTGATTTTTTTTGTAGCTTTTGAATTTTCAATTATACGCCTAAAAGGCAGTTGTATTTTGAAATCTACTAATAAAATCTATGTTTCATTGTGGGCTCGCAAATTTAAATTTCCAGAAATCCTTGAAAACATTGCATACATATATCATACATATTGTTGCATAAGCAGGTTTCATAACAGGTTTCTCATCTTCTCCGCTGTTTATTTCAGTAATGGCTCTTGAACAAACCGTATAAGATCTTCAAACTCAGAATGCACAGTTCCAACAGATGATCATGGCTCTAGCCAAATGACAGGAAGAGTTGAAAGCTTTGATTGTCAAGAAGAATACCAAGAGGCCCAAGAGGACAACCGGTTTAGTGAATATGGGAAGAAGATTCAGAGGGCCTCCAAGGCCAGTGGTTGAGTTGGCATCTTCATCTAAAGAGGGAGAGAATCAAGAGGGGGAAGCTAGAGAAGAAGACCCCAGCTCGAAGGAATCTAACAACGAAACTGATTATAATGAAGAGCAGTATCCTCCGGCTATTGAAAAGTATAAGCAGTTGGAGGAACAACTAAGTGTAATGGAAATCCAGAAGGTTCCTTGGCTGGATTTTGAAGAGCTGGGTCTGGTCTCCGGGGTTGTCATCCCTCAGAAATTCAAGGCACCAGTATTTGCAAAGTATGACGGGGTTTCTTGTCCCAAGATGCATCTCCGTTCTTATTTAAGGAAGATACAACCTCACACTGTTGATAAAGACTTATGGGTCCACTTATTTCAGGATAGTCTGTCTGGAACACAATTAGAATGGTTTTATCAGCTAGAAAGAGCCAACGTTCGCAATTGGGAAGACCTTGCTGCTGCATTCTATAAGCAGTGTCAATATAATGCATACCTTGCTCCCACCCGTACACAACTCTAAAATCTGTCTATGGGTTCGAGCGAGGGCTTTAAGGACTATGCTCAGAAGTGGAGAGACTTAGCTTGAAGAGTTCAACCTCCCTTGGCTGATAGGGAGCTCGTGGATATGTTTCTGGGTACTTTGTCTGGTCCATTCTTCAACCATCTGATTGGAAGTTCCTCGGCTGGTTTTACTGAATTAATCTTGACAGGGGAAAGAGTGGAAGATGGAATCTGAAGCGGTAAAATTCAGAAGGATGCCTCTTCCAGTACTATAAGGAAGCCATTTGCTGGTAAAAAGGAAGTCAGTGTTGTCTATAGTCAAAGGAATCAGAACCAAACTGAGCGTCATCCGGCGGTAGGGGATGTTATGATCTCTAAACCTGCACCTACTCAGCAAAGGAACAATCAGCCTAGAAAAGAAAGGTCGGCCAGACAGTTGACGGATAAATATGATGTTGTCTCAAGTCTTGCCGCATTTGCTGAAGTCCAATCTGGTTGCTTTGAGAGAAGCTCTGAAGAACCCTAACACCACCTCTCCTTTCTATAACCCGAATGCTCGTTGTGCTTACCATTCGAAAAGTCCAGGCCATGATACCAACGACTGTTGGGCTTTGAAAAACAAAGTACATGATCTGATAGATGCAAAGGAGATTGAATTTGATCCCCCGAAGATTCCCAATGTTATCACTGCTCATATGCCCAAACATGGCCGTGGTGTTAACGCCATTGAAGAGGATATGTTTGTGACTTCTGTTGAAGAACTTGTTACCCCACTCTAGACTATTAAGGGGAATCTGTTGAAGGCCGGTTTATTTCTGGGTTATGGCGAAGGTTGCCACTCTTGTTTATCTTTATCAGTTGGTTGCCATTTATTGAAGGCAGGTGTTCAGCGCCTGATGGATGACAGAGATTTTGTTTGAGAAGACTCCTATTCCGACTATTTCTTGTGAAGACATTGCAATAATAACCATTTCCGCAAATCCTCCCAGGGCCTCCAACAAAAGACACGTCAGGATTACATCAGTTCCGAAAGTGACCCGTTGATTATAACCATGCTAGGGCCAATCCCATACTCCTCGGAAAAAGCTTTTCCTTGGAACTATGGGGCCGACGTCTACTACCACGACGTCAAGCAGGACATGCTGGCCATTGAAGATAAGATTTCTAAAAATGATGATTCTGACATCGCCAATATTGCTGGAACCAGCAAAATAACAAGAAGTGGAAGAGTGTTCTCCCCTGAGATTTCTCCTCCGAAAGTTGTTACTGGTCCTGTGATCATTCCTGCTGTGGTTCCCCCTAAGACTGTTACTGCAATTTCGGTAATTACTCCTGTTGACGCTCCCATCACCGAGTCGGACGAGACTCGGGGCAAAGACATATTGAATGAGCCTGTCCTGACGAAGGCACATTCAGTATCCATATCAGAGGCTTCCAAGAATGAAATGGAAGAGATTTTGAAAATAATAAGGAAGAGCGACTACAATGTGGTCGAGCAGCTGGGGCAGACCCCGTCCAAGATTTCTATGCTAGCTTTGTTGTTGTGCTTTGAAGCCCATGCGAAGGCTTTGGTTAAGTTTCTGAAGACAGCTCATGTGCCACAAGAGACATATGTTGATCAGTTCGAAGATTGTGTGGCCAGCTTGACAGCTGATAACGGTCTGGGTTTTTCTGATGCTGACCTAACACCGAAGGGGAGGAAACATAATGACATTCTTCATGTTTCCGTCGAATGCAGGGGCACCACTTTGGCCCATGTTCTGGTAGATACTGGTTCCTCGTTGAATGTGCTGCCTAAGAAAGCTCTGGACAGATTGGATTGCGAAAGATTGACCTTGAAGCCTAGCAATATAGTAGTGAGAGCTTTCGATGGTTCGAAGAGAATGATGCACGAGGAGGTGGATGTCCCCATCAAAGTTGGTTCCCAGACCTTCGACTCCACCTTCTACATGATGGATATCAGACCGTTATATTCTTGCTTGTTGGGTCGCCCTTGGATACATGGGGCTGGAATTGTTACTTCTACACTCCATCAGATGTTGAAATACCCGGTAAGAGGAAAGATTGTCACTGTGCATGGTGAGGAAGAGTACATGATTAGTCACTTGAACTCCTTCAGGTACGTAGAAATGGATGGCGAGTTCATCGAGACTCCTTGCCAAAATTTCAAAGAAGTACATCAGATTATGACTACAGCAGAAACTATCACCGGTCTTCCAAAGGCTACCAAATCTCCCTTGAAGATGGTTTCTCTCAAGGATGCACAAGCAGTGGTTGAAGGAGGTGGTTCTACCATTTGGGGGAAGCTCCCTGTTATTCATTACAAGTATGATAAATCTGGTTTGGGTTTCACTTCAGGTGCTCAAAAGGTTGTTCGCCGTGCTCGGGCTGGAGGACCTCCCCTACACATTAGCAATCATGGGGTCAACGCATTAGAAGACAGTGATGGCGGTTCTGACATTGACCGCTGGATCTTCCCTACTACCAACGGTGGACCCAGTAACTGGACAACAAAATATTTTGTGTCGATTACTTTTGTTCATGAGTAATTGTCTTTCTTATTTTTTTGGATATGTAATTTATAAATAATATAAAATCTATAACCATGTGTCTTACCCGGGGCACAATGGTTTTATTTGTGAGGTTTATCATATTTCATTTTCATATGTCAATCAATAAAGCATTGGACGTTTGCATACAAATTTTGTGCTCTCTGTCTCTCTTTTCTTTTATTTTGTCTATACAATTATGCTCTTACACACACTCACGTATCAAACTGCAGATCCATATCCACTATGGATCCCATTGATAACAGTTCTGCTACTGCTCATTATGACTTTGAATATCCGATCAACCAAGCCAAGGACGAAGGTGAGGAAGATTGTGAGGTACCTGGAGAACTTGCTAGACTATTACAGCAGGAAAAAAGGGCCCTACAGCCTCATGAAGAGCCGGTTGAGATAGTGAACTTGGGTACAAAGGAAGACATAAAAGAGGTAAAGATAGGTGCAAATCTGGGGCTTAGTGTCAAACAACGGTTGGTACAAATGTTGTATGATTATGTTAAGATCTTCGCCTGGTCATATGAAGACATGTCGGGACTGGACACGGAAATAGTGGTTCATCGTTTGCCAACTAGAGAAGATTGCCTTCCAGTAAAGCAGAAGGTCTTCCGTATGCGCCCCGAGATGTCAGAGAAGATTAAAGCAGAGGTTGTGAAATAGTTCAACATCGGGTTCTTGGCTATCACCTCCTATCCGCAGTGGGTTGCTAATGTGGTTCCAGTGCCTAAGAAAGACGGTACAATACGAATGTGTGTGGACTACAGAGACCTGAATAGGGCAAGCCCCAAGGATGACTTCCCGTTTCCCCACATCGATGTTCTGGTTCACAACACCGTGCAACACAAAGTCTTTTCCTTTATGGAAGGTTTCTCTGGCTACAACTAGATCAAGATGGCACCCGAAGACAACCTTCGTTACACAGTGGGGCACTTTCTGTTACAAGGTGATGCCGTTTGGGTTAAAGAATGTTGGGGAAACTTATCAGCAAGCCATGGTAGCTTTGTTCCATGATATGATTCATCATGAGATCGAGGTCTATGTTGACGATATGATAGCTAGGTCCCAAACCGAGGAAGAATACCTTGACCATCTACAAAAGTTGTTTGACAGGTTAAAGACGTACAAGCTGGGGCTAAATCCGAACAAGTGCACCTTCGGGGTAAGGTCTGGTAAACTTCTGGGGTTCATCGTCAGTGAAAAAGGTATTCAGGTAGACCCTGCAAAGGTGAAGGTCATACAAGAGATGTCGGGTCCCTGTACTGAGAAGGAAGTTAGAGGTTTCCTAGGACGCCTAAATTACATTGACAGGTTCATTTCACATTTGACTACTACTTTTGAGCCAATCTTCAAGCTTCTGAAGAAAGGTCAAGTGGTAAAGTGGAATGAAGAATGCCAGGTCGCCTTTGACAGGATCAAGCAATACCTTCAAGAGCATCCCATCTTGATGCCTCCGATTGAAGGAAGAGCTTTGATAATGTACTTAACAGTGCTAGATAATTCAATGGGGTGTGTGTTGGGGCAGCATGATGAGTCTGGTCGAAAAGAGCACGCAATATACTACCTTAGCAAAAAGTTTAACGACTGTAAAACACGATATTCACTGCTTGAGAAAACTTGCTGCACTTTGGCATGGGCTGCTCGCCAACTGAGATAGTATATGTTAACCCACACTACTTTGTTGATATCTAAGATGGATCTAATCAAGTACATTTTCTAGAAGCCCGCTCTCTTCGGAAGAATAGCAAGATGGCAAATGATCTTGACTGAATACGACATCCAATATACAACCCAAAAAGAAATCAAGGGAAGTGTGTTAGCAGACCATTTGGCGCATCAGGCCGTGGATGACTACCAGTCCATGAATTTTGAGTTCCCGGATGAGAATATCATGTTAGTAACTGACTGTGAAAAACCTGGACCGGATGAAGGACCTGAGGAAGGATCCTGATGGATTATGGTTTTTGATGGAGCCTCCAACGCACTCGGTAATGGCATTGGCACCGTAATCATATCTCCCGGGGGCTGTCATACTCCTTTCACTGCCAGATTATGTTTCAACTGTACCAACAACATGGCGGAGTATGAAGCATGCACCATGGGTCTTAAAGCTGCTATTGACCTGAGGATCAAGTTCTTGAGCGTATTCAGGGATTCATCCTTGGTGATAAGTCAAATCAAAGCCGAGTGGGATACGAAACACCTGAACCTTATCCCTTACAGAGAACATGTGTTGACATTGCTTCCACACTTTGAAGAGATCACCTTTGAACATTTCCCACGAGAAGAGAATCAGTTAGCGGACACACTAGCTATTATGTCATCTATGTTCAAGGTTAGGTGGGATAATGAGGCTCCCCGAATCACTATTGAGAGGTTGGATGAACCCGCGTACTGCTATGAGATTGATGTTAAAGAAGTAGAAGACAAGCCTTGGTTTCACGAAGTAAAAAGGTATCTCGAGGCTCAAGAATACCTCGAGGGAGCATCTGTCAATGATAAGAAGTTTCTGAGAAGGTTTGCTGCAAAGTTCTTCCTCAGCAATGGAATCCTCTACAAACGCAACCACGACTTTACCTTACTGCGGTGTGTAGATAAGAGCGAAGCAGAGAGGATTATGGCAGATCTACATGAAGGTACCTTTGGCACTCATTCTAGTGGACATACAATAGCTAAGAAGATCCTACAGGAATGATATTACTGGTCTACTATGGAAGCAGACTGCTGTCAGCATTCCCGAACTTGCCACAAGTGCCAAGTCTACGCTGATAAAGTGCATGTACCTCTAGTTCCCTTGAATGTCTTGACGGCTCCCTGGACCTTTGCAATGTGGGGTGTTGCACCCCAAAATTTGCCCTCTCATGTTTTCTAAAGTCTCCCCCCTGCATGGTTGATCACAAACTCTTGCCTAAGGAAAAAGAAAATTTTTGAGTGGTACTTTAAGTACCTTTCGATTTGCATTCTGAAAGACCCTTCAATTGGTATTCTGAAGGAGCCTTTCGATTAGCATTCTGAAAGACACTTCGATTGGCATTCTGAAAGACACTTCGATTGGTGTTCTGAAGGAGCATTTCGATTGGCATTCTGAAAGACACTTCGATCGGTGTTCTGAAGGAGCACTTCGATTGGAATTCTTAAAGACACTTCGATTGGTATTCTGAAGGAGCATTTCGATTGGCATGAACAAGCATTTCGATTGGCATGGACAAGCATTTCGATTGGCGTTATGTCAAGGCCTTCGATTGGCATGCCAAGGGAACCTTCGATTCAGTATTGTGTCCAGGCAGCTTCGACAGGGCCATTTGAAGAACTCCTTCCAGGCCATTCGAAAGAGGCCATCAAGAGGGCACTCAAACATGTCCAGGTACACTGAACATGAGAAAATAGCATGTTCCCCTTGCAAATATAGAAATAATTAAATGCTGATTGTGGATTTAATTCATGAGTTAAAGGCCAGATTCTTGCCTTTTCTGTTCCTAAAGAGCTGATTCGACCAGAGTGATTTTGTGCAACTCAAGACCATTCGAAGAAGCATTCAGAAGGCCCATTCGAAGGGTACATAGGAAGTCCATTCGAAGGAGGCAAATCAGGACCAATCGAAGAGCATGGCCTGAAAGCATTCGAAATCCAAAAGCGTCCAGGTTCATTCAAGGGACACGAATGTTTAAAAAAAGGAAATTATTTAATGTGTCTTATTCTTGTCTCATGGCTTTAATGGCCTGTTTAATGGTTGTCTCTTGCCATTACTGCACCCTCACACCCCTATAAATACATAGGCCAGCATACATATCTAGAACACACGAAAATTACACAAAAATACACAGAAAAATTGCCTCAAAGAGCCACACACATACATTTCCTCAATAAATCACCCCAAAGCTATCAAAATCCTCATCATTGGTCCCAATCGAAGGAGTCTTCAGCAACACTCTTTTCACTCCCTGAGGTCTGCAGGAAGTGTTCCCAAGCACTATCCAAAAGTCACGCATCAAGCCCACTAGTCTTTGATATGGATCGAAAAGCAATTTTCCCTCCTGGATCAAAGAAGACAACCCCTTCTCTGGATCGAAGGAGACATTTCCTTCGCTGGATCGAAGCTCCCATTTTTTTCCTGGATCGAAGGTCACCTTCTCTGGATCGAAGCTTCCCATTTTTATCCCTGGATCGAAGGATGCCCTTTGTATTTTTATTTTTGTTTTCGTTATTTCCTTATTGACCTCATCATTTAAATTAACTTTAAATCAAAAAAAAAAATATTAGGTTAGTTTTTTTTATTCAAATTAATTTTGTAAACAAATTAATTAATTATTTTAACTTCATTTTATCAATTTAAAATAAACTAGACCTAGGATTATTTAATTCAAATATTTTCTTAACCAAAAACAAAAAAAGGACTTTCTTATTTACTTAGAAATTTCTTAGACGTCTCTTTTCCTTGTTTTACGCGTGTTTATTTTATTGTAACTGCTTACTGGTTTGTAATAGTTTAGCTTAGACTTTTACTTTGCTGTTTTTTATTCCCCCAATTTTTGGACATGTAAATAATCCCCCTCCCCAAAGCCTTGTAATAGCGTAGGATTTACAACTCCCGCACTTTAAATTCCCGTACATATATTAAACTGCTTAGATGTATGCTAACTAGGATTGTATGACAAGATTAACTCTTAACTTAAAATCAACAGTAGCTCACCATGACATGCAAAGATAATATAACTGAAAATTGACACACTTGCACATGTCACTCCTAGGGTACACCTCACTTGGTTGCCTCGAACGTGGTCATTAAGTATAGGATATCTTAGAGGTCGCCCTCCTGTCCAAAGATCAAAGTTGCCTCGAAACGGTTGCCTCGATAAAAATGATCTAAGACATTAGGGTTACCGCTAAGGCGTCCTAACATTGCTTTAGTGACCACACGTCCCTTAAATCGAATTAACCCGAAAAACTCCAACGACGGTGCTACCTACTCCTCAATAGTGGGATAGCACTGTCTAAAGGAAATTTGCACAATTTAATTCCTTTTTGAGTAGGTAGAGGTTCTTAAGTACTTGCTCCTTTTAAAACAAAACTTTTCGCACTTACACTCTCTTCAAAAACAAAACTCTCTTCAAAACCCACATTCACAAAGAAAAGCAAACCTTTTGAAAACATAGTGAGCAAGTACCTAAGAGCCCGTGGATAACCACGGATAAAAAGGGTGCTAACACCTTCCCTTTCTATAATCTACCTCCTGAATCCGAGAAAAATCTCGAAAAGGATTTTTTATGTGCTTTTGTCCTTTCCTTGTTGGATAAAATAAAAGACGGTGGCGACTCTTGCTTACCGCGACATTTTGCGAAAACAAACGCAAATGCGAACCAGCATTCCAAAAACAGTCAGTTCTCATTCCCACCGATCACATGGGGCATTGACATGATCGGAGAGATTAGACCTACTACTTCCAATGGGCATCGCTTCATCCTGGTGGCTATTAATTACTTCATGAAGTGGGTTGAGGCTGCCTCCTTTTCTACGGTTACCAAGAACTTTGTGGCACGGTTCATCAAGCATAATCTGGTTTGTCATTATGGTGTCCCTGAGAGAATCATCACGGACAATGGTACCAATCTCAACAATTCGATGATCACTGAACTTTGTAAGCAATTCAAAATACAACATCATAACTCTTCTCCCTACCGGCCGAAGATGAATGGAGCTGTCGAAGCTGCTAACAAGAATATCAAGAAGATTATACAAAAGATGACGGTGACATATAAAGACTGGCACGAGATGTTACCATTTTCTCTTCATGGTTATCGAACCTTAGCATGTACGTCGACAGGGGAAACACCTTACGCTCTGGTATACAGTATGGAGGTTGTTCTACCTATTGAGGTTCATATCCCTTCTCTGAGGATTATGAAGGATGCAGGTTTGAATGAAGACGATTGGATCCAGACTCGACTTGATTAACTGAATTTGATTGACGAGAAAAGACTCACTGATGTTTGCCATGGTCAAATGCATCAGAAACGGATGATCAAGGCCTTCAACAAGAAATTCAGACGTCAAGTATATCAAGTGGGGGATCTGGTAATCAAGTGCATCATACTTCCGCAAGGTGATCCCAAGGGCAAATGGACTCCCACGTACGAGGGACCATTTGTAATCAAGAACATATTTTCCGGTGGAGCCATGATTCTGACCACCATGGATGGTAACGACCTTCCTCGTCCTGTTAATGCGGACATAGTGAAAAGATATTACGCATAAATAAATACCCGCTAGGTCGACTGGCCTAGGCAAAAATAAGGGCATCCCGGCAAACCAAAAGGGTTCGGGCAAAAATTAGGGATAAAAACAAAAAAACCTGTACACCCGGCAAGTCAAAAACCTGAAAGGGCGGCTTGGACAAAAACAGGGTATCCCGGTGGACTGAAAACCCGAAAGGGCAGTCCAGCCAAAAGTTAGGGATGTAAAGTGTACCACTATGTCCCATTGGATCACGTTGGGATCAGACCTTCAGGAATCAACTATCAAGTTCAAACGGTACCGATCAATCCAGTCAGCTTCGGACAAGCAGCAAAGTGATGAGATGCTCAAGGATATAGGGGCAATAGCAGAATTGAAACTCAATGGGATCATTACACATAACTGTTTTCTCTTTGTACATAATTTCTGTAATAATTTACAACGGCGTTCTCCTACTAGAGCGTCAGCCTCCTTGTATAAAAAACGCCTGTCATAGACAAACTTCAAAATCAATACAAATCATTCTTTGAAAGTACAAAACTTTTGTTTGTTTTCCCCTTTTTCTGTTTTGTTTTGCAAAGACGTCCAATGTTTTATTTTTGACATATGCATTTGAATATGATTACTATTCACAAATACCTGCATATAAAACAGAAAGACAATTGTTAAGAACATAAAGAAAATTGGTACAAAGTCTAAAAAACAATTTGCAATACCGATGGTTACTCCATCCGGCATGGTATAGGGGCAGAGATAGTTGAAGCGAAATCATCATCACATACGAGCCTGTGACATTTATACTCCCCACAGAGTAGACGCAATCAAAGTCCAATTTCCGCTTCCCCAAGCAAGAATTACTTCCCCAGCGGTTTCCTTCAGAAAGCTGATATTTGTATTCCCCATATGAGTTTTATAATCACAAACAGTTCATAAAGCCTTCTCCCAAGGAGAGTTTATTTCTATGACCGCGGAAGCTCAATCCCTCAACAGTGTTCATTTCCCCAGTGACGGAAGTTCATCCCCCAGTTGAATTTACTTCTCCATATCAGTAAATCTTCCAACAGTTTATCTCTATTCTCCACATAATCATTCCCCCGCAGAGTCATTCTCAAACAGAGTCTCTCCCAGTAGAATATTCTCATACAGAAAGGAGTAAATCCCCGGCAAACCATCTCAGTTCACCATCCCCAGCGGAAACGAAGAATTCAACTTCTTAATACTCTCTAGCAGTCGTCCAGGATTTATTTTCCCCGACTATGGAATATTACAATGACATGCCATATTCATGCATCATGGCATGTGCATACATATCACATAACACAGTCTCATTTAGTTTGAGAACATCATCACAATGCATTTCATACATCATGACATTGCATAAGACTAACTCTTTACCTTTTGCAGGGAAAAGTTTAAACCGACAAAGCTACGGCTGACAAAGGATTATATCAGGGTTTTCTCAGAAATATATCTTCACAAGATCTCCCCTGGTCCAGTCAAATCAATACCAAGATTTCTATTCCAATCAAGAAGCTATGAAGCCCGGAAACTGACCGGATAATAGTCAATGTAATCCAAGACACTGTGAAGCCTGGGGAACGACCAGATAACAGTATAAGGTACTGTGAAGCCTGGAATACGACCAGATAGCAGTCTACTCCGTTAATTACTACGGAGCCTGGAGTCGACCAGATAGTGGTATATCTCAAATTCAAGTTGAAGCCCGGAGCCGACCGAATAACAACCTAATTTCTCCAAATTACTGAAGCCTGGAACCCGACCAGATAACAGTATAAGACACTGTGAAGCCTGGAACCTGACCAGATAACAGTATAAGACACTATGAAGCCTGGAACCCGACCAGATAATGGTATAAGACACTGTGAAGCCTGGAACCCGACCAGATAACAGTATAAGGTGATGCAAAGCCTGGAATCCGACCAAATAACAGTATAAGACATTGTGAAGCCTGGAACCCGACCAGATAACGGTATAAGACACTGTGAAGCCTGGAACCCGACCAGATAACAGTATAAGGTGTTGTGAAGCCTGGAATTCGACCAGATAGCAGTTTACTCTGCCAATTACTATGAAGCCCAAAAGCGGTCGGATATTAGTATACCTCAAATTCAAGTTGAAGCCCGGGTCTGACCGGATAACCACTTAATTTCTTCTGAAGCCTAGACACGACTAGATAACAGTTTGAGAGACTGCAAAGCCTGGAGTACAACCAGATAATAGTTTAATCTCATTTCCCCCAGTAAGCCGATATGAAGCCTGGAGCATGACCAGATAACAGTCAGTCTTATTACCCTTAGCAAGTCACTATAAAGCCTGGAGCACGACCAGATAACAGTTCACTTCTGTATCCTCGACCAAGAGATAACTCCCCATTAGAGTAACGGACAACTGAAGCTCCTAAAACTCTATTCTCCCAAGAAAGATACCAATATTCCTCAGCAAATTCCTCCTCAATAACAAGAACAGGAATCCCCGCGGAGGAATATCTTGGGAAAAATCAATATCTTCTGGATGGCATCTTTAAGCCCATCTCCGACGACTCTCCGTCGTTATTCTGGATGTCATCTTTAAGCACATCTCTGAAGGTCTTCCAGCATCTTCTTCCAAATGGAACCTATAAGCCCATTCTCGATATTACCTATACAAGTCCAGTATCATTTCATACGAGTTCAAATTTCTGGGCACTCTAGTGTTCAATCATCTTCCACCTTCAGATCACGAAAGGCATATCAGCCAATCTACATCCTCAGATTTAAGAAGATTGAACAGGGGCATCTGTTGTACCCCAAAATTTTCCCTCTCATTTTACTCAACACATGCTCATTGAGATCCTCAACTTGCTCAAGGATGCCTAAGAGTTGACCAGACAAACCCTCTCCTAAAGTAATGAACCTCCAACTAGGGTTTCCATTTTCATCAAGATGTGTGAAATCCAAAGGCCTCAAATGATTTCCATAGTCCTAATATGTTCTCAAGATCATCCATGTCAAGTTTCATGCCTTGCACAAGAAGTTTGCTCAGTCAACTGCTCAAATGCTTGAAAATCAACTGTACTAGGTCAAAAATCAACTGTGGCCCACATACAGTCAAACTTCAAGATTTCTGGTCAACATCAACATTTTGAAGTGATATCCATCATTTGATCAAGGGTGATCATAATTCCTCAAGGAATGCTCCTAATTCATCAAAACTCAAAGGTTGCTAAATTAGGGTTTCTCAAGAAAAGTCAACCAAACTTTGACCATGTATAACTTTCTCATACTTTATCAAAAAATTTCCATCGAAGGCTCATTTTGAACAGAATCTAATTCCCTACAACTCATCTTCATCCCTCAAGTTCAAGAAATTCACTCATGAAAAGATATAAATTCAGACATTATAGGTCCTTTTCAAAAGTTAACAAAAACACCTTTTGGGTCAAAGCTTCTTACATGAACATGGAAGATCCAATTGAGATGAAACCAAAAGGTTTATTTAGGGGACATCCTAAGCTTTCAAAAAAGTCATGGATCACCCCTAAAGAGTGAAAATTGAGCAAGTTATGACTAGAGAAAGTTGGGAAATTTAGGTGAAATACAGGAATTCCAATTTGAGTAATTTTGATATTTTTGACTTGTGAGCCATGGATTGAGAGTCCACACATGCATTACACCTCAAATCAACTTCTTATATCATTTGGTTGTATTTTATTTTAATTATTTCAATTATTTTTTATTTAATTCATTAATAATGAAAAATAATTAAAATCAAATCAAATCTTTTGTACAAAGATTCAAATCCATTTGCCTTGACCTAAAAACACACTATATATTCCTCCATAATTTAGACCAAGAGGGATGTGAAACCCTAGCCTCCAAAAGTGATCAAAATTTCCAAAGTTGTCAAAAAACCCTAAGGCGTCCAAACTCTCGATACAAGCCACCCTACTACAAGATCTCACTGCCATTCATTCCCAGCAAGGAGATTGAGTAAGTTTGAGACGATCTTGAAGTCCCCAAGCACGTAGAACACCCGTTCATGGCATCTCCGGTTGCATAACATTTTAAATTTTTGCATCTTTGTTTTTGCTTCGTTTTAAACCATACTAATGTTGTTAATGTGTTCCTGAGACATTTGTGAACAAATATGGATCATCTTCGTGTACCCATGCACGCAGAATATTGACTTGCCATGTTTGCTCGTGAGAATTTACGATCGTGTGTTAGCATCCAAACCGGCCAGTGTTTGGTCTTGATTTTGATCCCATTGAAATCACACGCCCTGAATTAGGGGGGTAGGGTCCCCCTTGGATCTTTAGATGTGTGTTTTTGTAGGTTTTCGTGGAGGAGATAACCGGAGAAGACGACCGGAGCTAGGGCTCCGGCGTCCCTCTGGCATAAGGGTCACGTTTGTTATATATTTATTTTGTGTTATTTTATTAACAGTTGAAATGTGTGGTTCAGTTGGCAAAGCAGGGCGAGATAAGGATTTAGTGTAAAAGGGGGTGGGTTCGATCCAGCCCTTTTGCAAATTAATTTTCACTCATTTGTGTCTCACAGATCCCATACTCCAAATTCCTGCACGCTCATCATGCACTTCCATCATCCAACCACAGGTCTCATCATATTCAGATCAATATCCAGCGCGCGCAGTCATACCATGAACCATCAGAAGGAAGATGCACTGGAGCAAGCGCTAGAACACTGGGTTTGTATCATTCTGGGCCTAAGACAAAATTGGCAATACACCCCCCAAATTGCTTAACTAAAACAGGCCCACTCTTACTTTTTTAACTTCTTTAATTTTCTTCATTGTTTTATTTAATTTTGATTGTTTAAAAAAAAGGGATTTTTTTTAATTAAATCAGAAAATCAGAAAATTATAAAAAATATTAGGTTTAGTTTTTTTTCATAAAATATTTATTTGCATTAATTAATTAGGTTAATTAGGTTAACTTAAATACTTTTTTTATAATTAAAATTTAATAGAAATTAGGTTAATTTGCGAA
Organism: Vicia faba; assembly: GCA_948472305.1. Classification (NCBI taxonomy): domain Eukaryota; kingdom Viridiplantae; phylum Streptophyta; class Magnoliopsida; order Fabales; family Fabaceae; genus Vicia; species Vicia faba. The sequence continues at coordinate 1,230,845,367 of OX451736.1, read as the reverse complement.
ATTAATTACTTTCCTCAAAAATCCAAAAATATTTTCTTTCATTTATTAGACTTCTTTGAATTTAATTTTTTTAATTCCCCGTATTTAATTTACTCGTGCGCGTATTGATTTCATTATTCTTTCCATTAATGTACCTGCTTCGAGATTGTAATAGTTTAATTAGGTCATTTATTGTCATTCCCTATTTACTGTTTTCATTCCCCAAGTTTTGGTTATGTAACCCCTTCCTAAACATTGCTTATGTGATCGTATTCATCCCTTTCGAATATCCCTTAAATTCCAACGACGGAGCTACCTACTCCTTAATAGTAGGATAGTGTTGCCTAAAGGAAAACGAACAAACTATTTTCGAGTTGGTAGATAGTTCCTAGGTACTTGCTCAAACAAACAAATTTCACACAAACACTTTTCAAAACAGTTTTCAAAACAACTTTGTCACACTCTTGAGGACAGATACAAGGGTTATCACGAAGTTAAGCATAAACTTTTCAAAACAAACACATACAAGCAATTTCAAAATGAGCAAGTACCTAAGAGCCCATGGAAAAACATGGATAGAAAGGGTGCTAACACCTTCCCTTTCTATAATCTATCCCCCGTATTCAGAAACTCTCGAAAAAGGTTTTTTCTGTTCTTTTTTCCTTTTCCTTTGATTGGATAAAATAAAAGTCGGTGGCGACTCTTGCTTACCGCACATTTGCAAACAAAAAACGCAAACCAGTATAATTGTCGGTTATGCCACCGTATCACATGTTGGTTATACAAAGGGAAGGTATTAGCACCCTAAACATCTACGGTACTCCATAGGAGCCTCTTAGAAAAATCTGTATATTTTGGCTATAAAATGTTGTATGTAAGATAGATGGTGGAGGTGAGAAAAGAAATATATTTTTTATAGTTTTTGCACCCTCCGCAGTTGCGAACCTTTAGTACCTACGTACCCCCTTTCGTGCAATAGGGGATCAGGGTACACGTAGTTCCTATTTAAAAATTTTAAAACACAAGTGTGTTGGTTGATTTTATGAGATAAGACATCATCGTCATTATCCGTATGGAAAACATACTTACTACCCACAATCATGAGAAAGAAGAATTTGCATCATCTCAAAGTGGAGGATATGGCTGGGATTTTAAATTCAACAATGCCTCACTCAACACCCAAGTGTAAAATAACTCTCTTCACTACATATTGTAGAAGTATAGTTGTTTGCATCACTACAAGGATTGACAAGAGTCCAATATTTTTTGAGAAAATTTTTAAAGTAAAAATCCAAAATGGAAAAATGGTTGGAAATGAGATTGATTGACTTTTAGTCTTCTCACAAAAAATGTCAAGGTATTATTAAGTTGATTGAAGTTTATTTATGAAAATGTTTTGAAAATGCATGGACATAAGTCGAAGTTTGTTATGAAAGTGGTTCAAGTTTAAAAAATTAAGAAGAGTTTTCAAAAGGAGGGAGAAGATTTTTGAAATTAAAGAAGATGGGAGGAGAAGAAGAGACTATCCTAAAGCATAAGATAAAAGCTAGGGATAAGAACCATCTAACCAACAAGGAGCCAATACTTGACATTATGAGTCAAGATAGAATTCCTATTCTTTGGATTGGAACCAAACAAACAAAGTTACTAGACCTCTTGATAGAACCAAACTTCAAATGTATTAAGTCTTCACAAAAATTGGGCAGAGTAACGGCTGTATACGGGTGAATTCCATATTACAAACAAAGAGTGTAATCACAATAACCTGCACATAAAACAAACAAATAACCCAATGTCTCGAGGTAAACCTCAAGAACTCCAGACAAAATATCAATTAAGGTCACAAGGTCTCCAACATAGGCCAAGGTTTCTAATCCTAAGTCCAAGAAGTCCAAAACTCCACAATTCCAAGGATAGTAACCAAATATTCCAAGTATCATTAAAGTTTTTTATGGTTCATGTTGATTATTAGGTATCTTCAAAAAGAAAGGGAAATCTCAAGTGAGAAAAATAAAAATGACATAAAATTAAATGCTCAAGGGAGCAAAATAAAAATGACATTAAATGTAATGCTTAAAGGAAATGGTACATAAAGCATAAAAATAAAAGCATAATAGTAAAATCAGTTTAATAATTAGTGGTTAGTTGGATGACCATCTTGAAACTTACATTTGGAACTCATTAGAGGATTGGTAGAACCAAAGCCTCCACACAACAAGTTGCATTTGCTTTTTGTCAAGTATATCATCCATTTGGAATTCTCACAAGTACCATTTAATGATCAACGATGTTTAAGTGATCCGCGTTGACCAAAAGTGTTGTAGATCCATTAGAGGATTGGTATAACCAAAGCCTCCATACAATGAATCTCAAGTTTATTGGATCAAAGAGATAAAATTAATATACTTGGGCTTGCAAACATAGGTTTGGGCCACGAATGATCATTTACTCGAATCGGGACAAAATTTAGCACTATGTTAAGCAATCATAAGTGGACTTATATAGAAGTCGTACCTATTTTGAGGTCGATCAATAGCAATCTATACACCATTTGTTTTGAGAAATAATATTGAGATCATGTTCCAATAACACTTAGTGCAATAAGAAAGGGATGAGATGAAGAGGGATGGGGAAAATGAAAACCACATTTGAATTAAACTTTAATCAAACTATTATTAAAATCATTCATCCATATTTATGGAGTTAGACTCAACACCATGGATTCAATGATGTTAATAAAGTTCATGATCTAAATTCAACCCAAGATCAGCCAGAAAATATTCACAAAAATAATACTGTATTTAATATATACATTTAAAAAGGTTTTAAAATGTTTTTAAAGTAAAAATAAAAGAGAAAAATATCAACTATGTTCAAATTAATCAAGAAGTAAAAAGTAAGACCATAGAAAAATCAGAAATAGACTCAAATATTTTTATAAAATTTTTGGTAATTTTTAAAAGTCAGAAACTATTTTTAAAATTAAAAGAAATGAGTAAAATAAACCAAAAATGATAAAAAATAACAAAGTTAGAAATAAAAAATAAGTGAGGTCACCAATATTTGTCACAATATCATTGGATCATTCCATAATTTTTTCAGAATTTAAAAATGCATAAAAGTATTTTTAAACATTTAAAACAATTCAAATAAAGTGAAAATTTATAAAAAATATCAAAACACAAAATAAAATTGTGAAAAAATAAAAATCAGAAAGAGAAAAATCAAAAGTATTATTCATAATTTTTTCAGATTTTTTAGACTTAAAATGAATTTTATATGATTTTTTGAAATTTAAAATAATTAAATGTAAAAATCAGAAAAGAAAATAAAAACCGAAACAATATGGGCCATCTGATCATTGTTAAAATGCGTTAGTAAACAGATCAAGTGGATCTGGCGCGTTGTGCATGTCATGGTCATTATTAAATATCACACTAGATCCAACATTTTTTAAAATAAAACAACTTAAAATATGGCGCGTTGGATGGAGTCTGACTCACAAAAGTAATCAGATCCAAGGGCTCCTGAGGCATGCGCGTGATAAGGCAAGCATATTGTATCCATTTCAAAAAAAAAATGTGGCTTCATGTCATTGGTTGAAGACGGACATGTCATCGTCTTCAACCTCCAGCCATCCCCAAATTTAATCCTTCAAACTGTAAAATTAGTAAACCAGACTGGTACCATTAGATTTGTCTCTTCAAGACGATTCTAATGGTACCATCGCGCCAAATTTATATAAATTGTGAAAGGTTGTGTTTGAAGAAAACCAGAAAAAATAGCGAACACGAAAATCTGGGATATCTCACTCAATTCTCAATGAAATTGCAAACTATAAACATCACGAGGATCAGAAGAACACAAGGAGTGGATTAGTCTTTTATTTGAATCAATTTGGACAAGAAATCTACCTGAACGAAGTAGTGAGAAGTTGCTCTGAAACTGAACTTCTACAGATCAATATAGGTCACAATTCTTGAAGATAATTGTACGGTTAGCTTCAAGGAAGATCAAGGAAGGTGAGTTGATAGAAAAATTGGATTGAAAAAGGCTTGAACACTGATTTCGAATTTGCAGAAAAGTGAGTTATGGAATGAGTTTGGCAGGGTAATTTTGGTTGTTCAAGCTTGAGGAAATGAATGGGGAATGACCCTCTATTTATAGGGAAGTGAATGAGATTCTTAAGCGTGTAAAATGATGAAGTTTGGAGGAAAATCGTGTGAACTTGATACACGAGCAAGGTGTGATCTGTTTTGCATCAAAACTCATCCAATTCTTGCGTTTTAAGGTTCTAATCCACTTTGGAAACTTGGTTAAACATGTTTAGATAACAAACGCGTGCTAATTTGATGTTTAGAAGCCAAAACATGAATTTCAAATTCGGACTTATGAAGAAACTTCAGTTTCAAGTTACCAAATTCAAATCAATGGCATCCTCAGCTCAAGGGGTCTTAGAACATGATTCTTGATGCTTTAGAAGATGAGGCTACAAGATTTAAAATGTTAAAAGAATGGAATCAAATCGATGTTTGATCTGAAAGTTGCATTGAGTCAAAGTTGAGAAAAACAGGTTGACTTTCTATACTTAGAAATATTTCAAAATTTTCATCAAAAATGACTTATAATGTTTTGTATCCAAACATGGTCTTCCACTTGAAATTTGTTCTTTACCAAAAAAGATAGCATGAATTAGACCTCTTGAATGACATTTTGAGACTTGAACCATTCAAAATCTCCAAAAATTGAGAGAGTTATGAATTGTTGAAGTTGGAAAAAAAATCATAAAATGACCTATAATATTTTGCATCCTTAAGGAAACTTCCATCCATTTTCTCACTTTGCACATAAAATAAGGAATAAAGTTAACATCCTTAAGACCATTGTGGAAAAAGAGTGGGATAAAGGTGATAAAAATTGACCAAGTTATGATCATTTGAAGTTACACATAGAAAATTGGGGGTTCATCTGGAGGACTTGTAATCTTTCTTCATCATCAAGTTTCTTCCACATGAAAACTCCGTGAAACTTTTGAAGTGATTTGTTAATAACACTTTTAATAGAAGGATGTATTTTTAATCACTCAAAAATACCAAAATATGAGAAAGATATACTTTTTTGAAGTTCAAAACCCCAGCTCCTAGGTCAAGAAAATGATGTGGGGAACTTTGACAATTTTGAACAAACTTCTTGCACCAACACTCCTGATTTGTAAATAGAAGTTGTTGAGGATGATAATAAGAACTCATAGCCACAAAAACCACTTCCTTATCTTAAGAATTGAGAGAAGTATGCACTTGTGATCAATGGGAACAAGACCTTGTCCAAACATGACAACTTCTCCAATCAACCCCTTGTACTTTTGAATCCATTTGATAGCTTTTAAGTGTGATGAAATAAGATAAACATTGCCACGCCATTTCTTCCAAAACAAATTCAATGGTGAAGTTTTAATTTCTCAAGCTTTAATGACTAGGGCATGGAAATAAACTCATGAACCCATGGATCAAATTGCTAAGTCACATTGCCTTTACCTACATTATTAACAAGTAAGACAAACCAACATTGCATTTTATTAATTAAAAGTAAAATAATAAAAAAACACAAGTCAAGGTGTTTGGTGATTCCTCAAAGAGCAAAGCTAGAAATAGGGAGGAGATCTAAAATCCCTAATGTGATCTTGTTGTGATTGAATCAACATGGTATGATGAAGGGATCTTAGGGGCAAAAATTGGGGTACAGCACCACTGATAGGTGAAGTTTGACCATTGCGATTTTACTTTTCCCATCCTTTTGAAGGATAACCATTGTTGTATCCTTAGACGCACACTCTTGATGAGATTTGAATACTCAATCATATTAACTGAACACTACCCTACCCCGGGTTAAAAAATGAGGGTTTTTTCTAAACAAAAAAAGAAACTCCTACTTCAAGGCTCAAAGGGGTTAACGAGGGTTTCACTCCCTTATATCTCCGGTTTTTGGGAATTTGAAACAATGCTTGTACATCGTTAACTGGGTTTTATCCAAAAGCATACAACCAGAAATTTTGCGTCTTAATATCATCATCCTCCCTCCAATCTCCGCCTAGGCAAGATAATGGGTAACAAGTTGGTATCATAATGCAAAAAGAAATTTAAAAAATTGAAAACAAATACGAGTGAAATGAATGAGTTTCTTCAAGACAAACATATTCATTATATTAAGATAATCATTTAAATGAAAACAAGTTCTTACATGCAAACAATGCATTGATAAACAAGAAAAATTACAAATGAAAAAGCAGTAAAAATGCTAATTAAACTGAGAAGACTCTCTTCTTTAAACTCCAAGGTATCCTTTAATCTTCAGCAAAGGCTTGACTTGAACCTCAAGACCAATATCCTTAAATGACAAGATACCACTTCTGACCAATTTCTAGACTTCAGCTTTCAATGAATAACAATGTTCGATACTATGCCTAGGGGATCCTTGATGAAAGGCATAAGTCAAATCAGCTTTGTAGTACCACGACATCTTCTCAAGAATCTTCGGTGGAGATCGGGTCTGAACCAAATTCCTCTGCATCAGGACAGGGAACAACTCTGTATAGGTAGTTAGAATTGGATCAAAATGAGTTTTTCTCTGATTAGGAACTTGCTGGTTGGGAGCTTCGGAAGTTGTATTTACCATAGGGGTGACAGGAAAAACAAGTTGTTGCTAATGATGATCTTCCCTTCTTTGGGGTCTCCTTGGTCCTCGCTGCAGTCGCGGATGATTTGTAAGAGTTGGATTAACCGATGGCATAACAATAGAAACTTGTGGATACTGATAACTCCTTTTTCTACATATAGGTTTCCTTTTCCCTCCTTTAAAAGTATAAATGGAGTCTTGCTCTCTTTTATTGGCGAAGCTATCACCATACTTCTTTGCAATATATGTCGAGTTACCATTTTCAGACAAACGTTCCTCTCAGGCATCTTCTTCCAGAAGCACTCCCACATTCACTTTTTCATGGAAATCACTGGGTGCATTGACTATCATCTTCTCATGAAAGAATGATTTTAGAATTTCTATGAAGGCCTTTTTCATCTCTTCTTCCTTCCTAGAAATATCAACTTGGGCAGCAACCAAAGTTTCAACCAAAGCAGTTAGATACTCCATACCAGCCTTCAAAGTAGTTACCTCTTTGCGGAGTTCATAAATCTCTAGATTAATATTTTCCATCTTCCTCTTAGCGCGAGCGTTGTACTACGGGACCAAAGGAAAAATGAGACTCGGGAATGACTTTCGAAAGTGAAACAAAAATGTAGAATGATGCATGATTATGCCAATGGTATGTTAACTTCATTTCTAAGGACCTCAAATTTTGATTCAAGCTTCAAGCGAGAAATAATTAATAACAAAATGTGACAAATAAGTCTAATACAAAGTTAAGAGCCTAAAGGCTACAAAATACAAAGCCAAGAGATCCCAATCAACAGACCTGGCGATGATCATCAAAAAAACAAATCATAAACCCTAAGGTGTTTCCCCAAACTCTATATTAGCAAGGGTACCCCAAAATAGATTCTCATTACTCTACTCTTGGGCCCTTCTAAAGATCTCCTTTGTTGCTTCAATCTTTGATCTCTCAATTAGAGCCTTTATGAATACATCCCTTCCATTCATAATGCTTTCCAGATGATCAACCTCTTCTTGAAGCTGAAGGCCATAAAAATCTTCTTGTTGATCTTCATCTTCAGACTTCGTGACCTTAACTTGAACTGGCGTCCAAACATTGTAACTGATGGTACTCCTCTTTCTAGTGTCCATTTATGAGTAATGAGCTTGATACGAGAATCAAAGATAAAGTTCCCTAGAAATGAAATGACCATGTATGTCATAAGCATGTCATGAGGTTTATGAATGTATGAATGTATGGCTATGCAACAAACACATACAAGGTTCAAAGGTTTAACGTCACGAGCATGGAGTCAAAGGGTGGGAATCAACTCGCAAGGTATGTACTAAGGGTTTATCACCTGCCGAACAAGGTTCTAAGGAAAAACTCGTTTGAGTGCAGCATCGCGTGACAACTACTTCTAGATTACTCTGTCATAGTCTCCGCACTACATCTAAAAAGGCCAAGATGGGTTAGGGGTTCTACGGCTCTCAACTTCTCTGGCTCCTAGGACGAGAGCAGCAATGTCCCCTCGATTACTCGGTAAATAAATACTACAGTTAAAGGGGCCTCCATTGATTGGGAGATCTCATGCCTCCTTTTTCGGGATTACTCCCTCAAAGTTAACATGACTACATTGCCCATCCTATCTTAAGTGTACTTAGTCTGAGTATAGGACTTGTCCGTTGTAATCAACACCCAAAGAAACCACAAAATAAAACATATAAGCAAACAAGAAATAATAACAAAAATAGATATAAAAAATTAGGTTTAACCCACTTAGAAATTTTTTCCCCAGCCGAGTCGCCAATTTTGTAGTGGTGAAAATCGGAGATCAATCTATTAATTAACTCGACTCATAAATAAGCAAGAGTCACCATCGCGATTTATCATTTCCAAGGGAAAAGGGAAAATGTGAAATAAAACCCATAAATATGCAAAATAAGTGCAATACTAAAAGTAAAGAAAAATACAATGTATTTGAAAAATCGAAGGTTCGGGGGTTGGTTAGCACCCTATGTATCTATAGTATCCTATAGGAACCTTTTGAGATATTTGTTTTTGGTTAAAATTAGTTTGCTTGCTAAATGAGTATGGGGATGAGATTTTGAAAATGCGACGACCAAGTGTCGAAGTTTTTGGCTTAAAAGAGGTGCGAGTTTTTTAAAAATTAGGGTTTAGAAGAGATTTGTTTTTAGATTAATAAAACTAAAAAAATGTACAAAGGGGTTTTTGCACAATCGTATTTAATATATCCGATGACATGAAGTCAATCAATTTGATTTTTCATTTGGAGTTAGACAAACAAAATATAAAGACTAAATGATCGACAAAGGGAAATTAAATAAATAACAATTAAATAACTAAATAATTAACATCCAAAAATTAAATTAAATGAAGAAAGACAAAATTATACTAATATATATTTTTGGTATTTTTTAAAGAGGGCAAGAAAGAAATAATTATAATCCTAATCTAATTGTTTTTTTTTTGTATGGATTTTTAAATGAAAATAAGGCAAAAGACTTAAAAATTAGAAATAAAAAATAAAGTGAGCAAAGAGAAGATAAATGCTCAAGTGAGCAAAGAAAAAATGCATAATGTAAAGAAAATAAAATGCTATGGATGATAAATGACATAAAAGTAAAGAGAAGAAAATATAAAGTGCGGAAATATAAATAATATTAAAGTAAAGTTAGTACAATATAAAGTTAATAATCTAATTTATGATAAGTGTAACTTCATATGGAGCATAGAATGTATGTACCCATATGTTAGAGAAATGACACTTTGAAGTTTATTCTCTTATACTTGTAGTACAATTAATAAATACGGGGGATCAAGACAAAGTCAAGGAAGATGCATTATGACAAACTTATCATCAATCCCAAATATCTTGAATGATCAAATGACCATTTAGAGGTAGATTGGAAATGATAAAAGTTCATCAAATATCCGACAAGCTTAGATGAACTAAAAAAGCTCAAATGCTTTCGAAATTGATCCAAATAAAATAGATAAAGAAGAATAAGATGAAATCTATAATAAAAATAGTATAAATGTCATAACTTTTTCAATTTTTCATGAAATTAAACAAATGAATAATAAAAGTTTATCTACTCAATCTCACGACCAAAGATCCATGCTCAAAATAAGTAAATAAACAACAAAAATTACAGAAAAAATAAAAATTAAACAATAATAAATCACTTTTGATTTTGGAGGTTCAAGAACACTTTTCAACTCTTGATTTTGAATCAATGGAGTTTCCTTGCAAAATGGTGATAATTATGGTACTAAATAAATAAATAAATAAATAAATAAATAAAGAATAAAAATATAATAGAATTAAATAAAGAACAAGTATAATAGCCTACCTATTCATTAAAATAAAGAAATGACTTGAAAGAAAATGAAGAGAACAAAAAAAGAGTTTTGGCTTAGTTTAGTGAATGATTTGTGGTATTGTCCTCACAAACGAAAGAAAGAAATGTCTTATTTGTAGGGTGAATGAGGTGGGAGTGTTGATGTGCCAATTTATGTGACTTTATGAGAATCGTTCTTGGTCATTGATAAGTCCAAGTTGGCAATCCATATGAAGTGTGGGAATGATTATTGGTCATTGATAAGTCCAAGTTGGCAATCCATGTGAAGTGTTTGTACTATATTATAATGGTCTCAACTTTTCTTTATTGACACAAAAAAACAAAAGGACAAAGTAATAATAATAATAATAATAATAATAATAATAATAATAATGATAATAATAATAATAACTAATAGTGTTAGTAATAATAATAATAAATTCAAAATAGAAAATAAAAGAGGCATTAAATTAACTATTTATGATTTTTTTTCTTGAATTAAAATAAATGAAAATATAAGTGCAAATTAAAAGATAAAAAATAAAATACATATAAGAAAGTAAAAGGACTTATATAAATTTTTCTAGATTTTTTTTAAAATAAATGATACCAATATATAAATTTAAATTAATAAAAAAACATATTTTTGATAATTTTTTAGTAAATAGGTAAAAATAGTAAATAAAAAAGTTACATGATGCTAAGTACATTTTTTTGTGATTTTTTTAAATGGAAAAGAAATCATGAATAAAACACAATAAAAATCAAATTCCACTAAATTCATAAACGACTTCTAACGTTTCTATTTTTTCGTGGTTTTTCAAAGCATAATCAGCTCTTGACTTGTAAAGAGAAATTATAGATGTTGTCAAGGAGAATCATATGCAAAAATAACCGCTAAAAAATGTCGAAATTTGAAGAAGTTATAAATTTTTTAAATCTAACTCAAGAATTGGCAAAAAATAGGTCAAACCACTCGTGAACACTTGTTATGCAATGATGCAAATGGAGGGTGGGATCTTAGGTCAAAATTGGGATATGAAACAACTTGAGCAAATGAGAACCTCATGAGATTGTCTTGAAGAAAAATAAGAGGGAAAATTTTGGGGTACAACAGATGTCGATTGGTTTCTTTGTCTTCTTTTTCTTCTCGTTGACGAGTGCCTTCAGTTCTTCTTGCCCCTTGGCTAAGTTTAGGAACATCTCTTGGAACTAAGCATTCAGATCCTAGAGTTCTTTGACTGTCTATTCGAGAGCCATTTTTGCTAAAATAAACAGCAAGAAAATGAGAAACATGTCTTGGAAACCCGTTATGCAATGATTTGTATGGCATGTAGATGCATATGTAATGTTTTCAAGGACCTCATGGGATTTAAATTTGTTAATCAAAAGGAAACAAGAACAAAGATTCTTGTTAGTAAGTTCAAATTATAACAAAAAGGGTTACAAAAAAACAAATTATGACTCAAGTCTCCCATAGATTCTTCCTCTTTGTGTTGACATATGCATTAAGGCTCTACTCATCGTGAAGTCGTTTTGTCAGCTCTAGCACTTTCTTCTCACTAACATAGAATTGAGTCTCAAAGGTGTCCCTTTCTTCTTTCAGTTAAATCCAAGACTTATGTAGCTCTTCAAGGTTAGTAAGCATATCTAGATGAAAGATGGTATGAGGAATATCTCCTTCAACAACAGGCTCCACAATTACCGGTAGGACAACAAGATATAGCATTATAAGATTTTGAGCGTGAGATCGCATCCATCTGAGGTAGGGCTCTAAAGGGATGGAGTTTTTGTGTCCCAAAGTCTTGCTATCAATCTTATTCACCATGCCTTAAGCACGTATAAACTTTTGACGGTAACCTTGAGGATCGTTCTCGTAATCAAATACAATACCCTGGATAAGCATATCATGAGGACCGTCTCTTCGAGCATAACCAAATAGACATAGAGCTAGAGAAGGGTTGTAAGTAATACATCCCCTTATGCCAAGGAGTGGCACATTAGGGAATTCCCCGCAGCGGTTTATAATAGTTATGTCCTCATCGAGAACACCAATAGATATCTGAATGAGAGAATGTCATCATCCTTCGAGAACACCTCAAGCCTTGTTCATTCTTTATCACTGATTGGGGAAGGTGCAAAATAAACCACCTGGATAATAAAGGTATGCAACACATGAGAATCCCTCGCTTCCTCATAGTATGAGTGTGAAGAGAGTGAGAAATATCTCCAAGCAAAGTAGGTACAGGATTACGAGTAAGAAATATTTTGATGGTGTTCACATCTATGAGTTGGTCTAGATTAGGGAATAGTACCAAACCATAGATCGACAGAGCCAAGATCTCCTCAAAAGCATGGAAACTCATAACGTCTAGAAACAACTGAGATTTCTCTATTAGAAATTTAGCAAGAAGACCTTTAACTCCACTTCTTGTTTCCCAATTAGATATAATGTCTTACCGCTTCAGATGTAAGGTTGCTGCAATATCTTCAAGTCTTAGAAATTTCTCTAAACCGGTGTGTGATACGGTGGCCAGAACCGGGACTGTTTTAAGAATGCTGGTTTGTGTTTTGCGTTTGTGTTTGCAAAATGTCACGGTAAGCAAGAGTCGCCACCGACTTTTATTTTATCCAACAAGGAAAGGAAAAAAGCCCAGAAAAATTCCTTTTTCGAGATTTTTTGAGTACGGGGGGTAGATTATAGAAAGGGAAGGTATTAGCACCCTTTCTATCCGTTGTTTTCCACGAGCTCTTAGGTACTTGCTCATCATTTTCAAAATTGCTTCTGTGTGTTTGTGTGATTTGAAAAGTTTTTGTTTTGACTTCGATTTAACTCTTGCTTTTGTCTTCAAGAGTGTTACGAAGTGCTTTTTGAAAGCTTTGTTTGAAAAAAGAGTGTAAGTGTGAAAAAGTTTGTTTGGATTGAGCAAGTACTTAAGAACTAACCTACCTACTCGAAAAAAGAATTGTTCTATGTTTGTTTACTTTAGACAACACTATCCCACTATTAGTGAGTAGGTAGCACCGTCCTCGGAGTTTTGAGGGTCAATTCGAAAGGGAAGTACGGTCACTAAAGCAATGTTAGGACGTCTTAGTAGTAACTCTAATGTCTTAAGATCAATATTCGAGGCAACTATATCCGAGGCAACCATTCCGAGGCAACTTTGATCTCTTGGACAAGAGAGAGACCACTAAAATATCCTATACTTAATGACCGTTTTACCGAAGGCAACCTAAGTGGGAGTATACCCTAGGAGTGCGCATGTGCGAGTGATTCAATTTCAAGTTATTATCTTTGCACATTTAGGGTTTGCTAACCGTTTTAAAGTTAATCATACATTCTTGTCATACAACCCTAATATTCATACATCTAACAGTTAATATTTTGCGGAATTTAAAGTGCAGAAAGTAAAGCTACGCTATTACAAGGCTTCGGGTATTTACATAGCTAAAAACAAACCCCTTAAAAAACGATAAATGAAAGTAAAAGGTCCTAATTAATCTATTATAACTTGTGAGCAATTATATTAATATGGTAAAAATAAAAATAATAAAGCGCGCGTGAATATTGAACGAAGGGAAATTAGGGTTTTCACCCCTTCTAACCTAATTGGAAGAAAAAATTGTTTTTGTTGTTTTTAAATATTTTTAAGAAAAAAATTAGGTTTTTTAAATTAAATACAAAATTAATTAGTTAATTAAATTAATTAAAGAAAATAATTAAATTTAACCTATTTTTGTGTTTTTGGTTATTTTAAAAAAATGAAAATATAATTAAGTTAGAAATTAAAAAAAAAACCTAATTGTTCTAATTATTTTTTTTTAATTTATTTACAAAATAATTTAAGTTATCTAAAATTAAATAACCTAATTAAATTAATTATTTTTTGGATAATAAATAAACCTAAATCTAATTGGGTGAAAACATTATTTTTATGATTTTTTTGAATAAAAGAAGAAATTAATTTGTTAGTAAAAATAATTTAAATGAAAAAAATGGAAAATATAAAGAGAAAGAGAAAAGAGATTTGGGCCTGGTTATGAGTAATTGGGGGGTGCATTGCTAGTAATCTGGGCCCAAAAGAAGGTGACCCACGTTGACTGGCCAGATTCCCCACTATGCGTTGACTAAGACCTTTGGTGCTCTTTCATCTAATGGCCCTTAGATCTGGCCATCTGGACACTTGGCTGGCTGGATAATGATGGACCATAGTGGTCATCCCACCTGTGCACGCATATAATCACTGAAAGAAAAAACATATGAAATAATTGGGGGGACCTGAGATTCGAACCCAGACCCCAAAGCGCTTTCCACCTGCACCAATGCCAGCTGAGCTATGTGTTCTATTTGTACATGGAATAAATAATAATGATAATATACAATAACGTGAAAAAAAGGCGCCAGAATTCAAATGGGCCAATACGGTAGTGCCACGCCAGTCATCTCCTTCCTTTCTCCGTTGGTAAAAGTCACAGACGTTTACCTATGGACGTATGTCCATAGCTACAGATCCTGCAATTCTCAAAATCAAACACACGCATGATAAATAAAATCCAAGGCCATGGATTGATTCGTCTTGGCCTTCTGAGCACGATGGTGCCCCTTTCATGGCCCAATTTTACCTGTGTAAAAAGATCCTAAAACGAAACATAAAACCCTAACAATGGCAAATCTTGATACAGTCCATAAAAATGCAATTGAATGTTACAGATAGTTTGCAAATGTTCCAAGGAGCAAGAATATGCAATTATTTCATGCTATAAGTACCAGAATCATGCAATTTGATTTCAAAAAAAAGTCCAAGGTCGTGACTGACTTACAGTGGTTTTTGGCAATGGAAACTCCTTGTTCTTGATTGGTTTCGCTTGCTTGTGATCCCAGGAAGCGATTGGGATGGTCAGGAAGCTCTGGAATTGCCTGGAACTATGAATTCGACTCAGCACTTTTTGGGTTTTGTTTCAAGTTTGGTTCTTGTTCTTCCGCCTCTCTAACCTCTTGTTCTAGGTCTGCAGTTGTTCAATATATATCAATGATTGAATTAGGGTTGAAAACCTGATCTCAATCTTTCTCCATTATAGCTTTTGATTTGGATTTGATTCACTTGAAAACCTTTCTAAAAATAGGTCAAATTCAATCTTTTTGTGCACACCAAGGCTTTTCATGAATTCAATCTTTTGCTAGCTGGATATAGGACATGAAACATGTACAAAATCTTGAGATTTCAATGTTTTGGATTTTTCATGATTTAAATTGATTTAATTCAAATGAAAATCAAAATAAATAATAAAAATAAGATAATGACAAGTGGCAAGGGCTAGGGCTCGTGGACCATGCTACCAAATCAAAACAAGTGCAAAAGATTAGGCCCATTTAGCAAAAATTGCAATTTGAGGCATAGTTGACTTTTGACAATTTTGCAAAAAGGGTCAACTTCACCAATGCATAACTTCATTAATTTTAACTCTTTGAGGGTGTTCTTGGACTTTTTAGAAAGCTTGAGATGTCCTCTAATCAAAACTTTTGCTCTCATATCAATTTGGTATTCCATGTCCATGTATGAAGCTTTGACAAAAAAGGTGTTTTTGTTGACTTTTCAAAATGACCTATAATGTCCAAATTCATAACATCTTGTGAGTGCATATTTTGAACTTGGGAGCTGAAATTTGATTGTATAGAATTTCCTCCTCTTAAAATGAGTTTTGGATGGGTCATTTCTCATAAAGTATGAGAAAGTTATGCTTGGTCAAAGTTGAGTTGACTTTTCCTACAAAACCCTAATTTAGCAACTTTTGGTTCTTGATGAATTATGAGCAATTCTTGATGAAACATGATAAACCCTTGATCAAATGATGAAATATAATTCAAAATGAGGATGTTGACCAAAAATCTTGAAGTTTGACTGTATGTGGGCCACAGTTGACTTTTGCCCTGACACGGTCGATTTTCAGGCCTTTGAGCAATTGACTGATCAAACTTTCTCTGTAGGGCTTGAAACTTGACATGGATGATCTTGAGAACATATTAGGACAATGTTGAGCATTTGGGATCCCTTGGACTCAAGTATCTTGATGCAACATGAAACCCTAATTTGAGGTAGACTGCCTTAGGAGGGAGCTTGTCTGGTCAACCCTTGGACTACCTTGAGCAACTTGAGGATCTTTTTTGAAATGTTTTGAGAAATGTGGGAGGGAAAATTTTGGGGTACAACATGGTGAAAGGTGTCTGATCAAGAACAGATACTCCAAGTTTTCACATCCCATACAAACGCTCTACCTTTACAAGTCAACTTAGTCAACGGAAGTGACAACTTAGAAAACCCTTCAATAAACCTTCTACAATAACCAGCTAATCCCAAAAAGCTTCTAATCTCCGTAGCTGACTTTGGAGTTTCCCATTGCAACACAGCATCAACCTTCGATGGGTCTACAACAATGCCACTACCTGAAATCACATGACCAAGAAAACTAACCTCTTTTAACCAAAATTCACACTTGGACAACTTTGCATACAACTTCTTCTCTTTCAAAATTTGCAATACTACTCTTAAGTGTTCAGCATGCTCTTGTTCTGACTTAGAGTAAATCAAAATATCATCAATGAACACCACTAAAAACCGATCCAAATAAGTATGAAAGATACGATTCATATATTCCATGAATACTCCCGGCGCATTAGTAACACCGAAAGGCATCACCGAATACTCGTAATGTCCATAACGCGTTCTGAAAGCCGTCTTCTGAATATCTTCATCCTTCACTTTAATCTGATGATAACCCGACCTCAAATCAATCTTACTAAACACACGAGCATCCACTAATTGATCCATCAAGTCATCTATTCTTGGAAGCGGATACTTATTCTTAATTGTCACCTTGTTCAACTGTCTATAATCAACACAAAGCCTCATACTTCCATCTTTCTCCTTCACTAACAACACTGGAGCTCCCCACGGTGATACACTTGGTCTTACAAACCTCTTCTCAAGTAACTCTTCCAATTGCTTCTTTAAATCTAAAAATTCAGATGCAGACATCTTGTATGGTGCCATAGACACAGGTCTGGTACCAGGTACAAGATCAATTGTAAATTCAACTTCCCTCTTTGGCGGTACATCAAGAATCTCATCAGGGAAAACTTCAGGAAATTCACACACCACCTGCAATTCCTCAATTATAGCTTGAGTCTCTACAGATAGCAACGCCATCAACGAAAACATTTGTGCTTCCTCTTGCATCAACTTCCTCAACTGTCTAGCAGACAAAAAACCATCTTCCTCTTCTTCAGGAGTAGTAAACTTCACAGACTTGTCATAACAGTTAATATGAACACAGTTATGCTCTAACCAGTTCATACCCAGAATTACATCCAAACCTCTTAACGGAAAACAAATCAAATCAACAACAAAGTCTCTGACGAAGATCGACAAGGGGCACTTAGCACACACAAAAGAAGTAGTCACCGACCCCTTGGTTGGAGTATCGATGACCATTTCTCCATTCAAAGAAGACAACACAAGACCCAATCTCTCAACATAATCAGCAGCAATAAAACAATACATAGCACCAGTATCAATAATAGTGATTAAAGGAGTACTATTAATGAAACATGTACCTCTAATAAGTCCGTCCTCAGCAGTTGTCTGATCCTCAACCAAAGCAAACACTTTACCACTTGACTGAGCCCTCTTCAGTTTCAGAAATTGGCTACCAATGTGCCCTTCTTCTCTACAGTTGAAACAAATCACATTCTTATGCTCACACTCAGCTACAACATGTCCGTTCTTGCCATAACGGAAACACCTCTTCACTTCAGTAGTGCACACATTACTCTTGTGCCCATGTTTCCCACACTTAAAGAAAATCACGCCAGCAAGAGCATCTCCCCCACTAGTCCTCTGACCATGAGCAACTCTCTGCTTACCCTTACCAGCTGGGGCAGCATAAGGCTTACCATGATTTTGCGGGTGCTTACCCCTCTTCTCACTAATAATCTTGTAATGAGCATTATTATCCTCCTCATAAATCCTGCAGCTATCAACCAAATCAGCAAAGACAAGGATTTTCTGATATCCAACTGCTTTCTTAATCTCTGGGCGCAACCTATTCTCAAACTTAATACACTTTGAAAACTCAGCATTTTCCTCAGCGTAATGCGGATAAAACTTGGTCAATTCAGCAAACTTGGTAGCATACTCAACAACAGACATACTTCCTTGCTTCATCTCAAGGAACTCAATTTCCTTCTTACCACGGACATCTTCAGGAAAATACTTTCTCAAAAACTCCCTACGGAACACAGCCCAAGTGAGATTCTCACCTGCAGCTTCCAACTTCTGGCAAGTCTCTAGCCACCAGTCATCAGCCTCGACTGTAATCATATGAGTCCCATAACGAACCTTCTGCATCGGAGTGCAGTCCATCACGCGAAAGATCCTCTCAATCTCTTTCAACCATTCCAATTCTCCGTCAGGATCATATTTTCCCTTGAACGTAGGTGGATTCTCTCTCTGGAAAGTCACCAAGCTACGAGATCCAACATTCCCGTCAGCATTCGGCTGATTTTCCATTGCGTGAGCCATTGCTTCTAGAGCAGAAGCAATACCATCATCGTTCCTTCCAGCCATCTCAACTTATCACTATAACATAAACAATGATTAGAACTTAAATAACAATACTCGATTGTTAAACAACTACGACTCGACGACAAGGTCGGACCAACCTTTTGCTCTGATACCAACTTTGTAACACCCCAATTCTACCCCAAGAAAATTATGCAAAATAAATCAGAGTTATAAAATTTCGATCATACAAACGAATCGGGACATCACAAATTCTTCTAACAAATTCATTGCATTCATCATGGATATATAACACTTTTTCAAAACATTGGATGAACCATCAACATAGCACCTTTAATAAAATAATTCAACATCTACGCAGCGGAATTCTTCAATAACATCTTTAAACAAAATAGCAACTACGAAACATCTCATATTCAATAATAATTAAATTAAAATTCAACGGCTGAAAAACAACAGTCTAAAATCAGCAAGCTTTCATCCCCCCGAGTGTTACATATCAGAGCAATGACACTGACTCGAACTATTGAAGGTATATAGCCTTCACTCGCGATTACCTACACGTTACCAACATAGGGGTAACATTCAAACAGAAGGGGTGATATATCTAACAATATAATAAAGCGCGAGATAATTAATATATAAAATTAGATCAATAATATCACCACTCCTCATCTCATAATCAACAATAATTACAGCATATATACTCATTCATCAACATCAAATACATTTCATTATTCAATCATATAATGCGACTCGAAACTATGCAAATGCATGTGGTACCATTGGAGCAGAACTCTCATCTCAAAAATATGCCAATTAATAGAGGCATCAACAAGGCATGGCCTTCATCTCAAAATTTGCCAATCCAGGCCATCTTAACGAGCATAAGCTCCATCTCAAAAAAAAAAGCAATGTATGCGACTCAACATGAATGTAATAACACACTCAGTTAACAACATCTCAGAATACATCGCAAAACATCTCAATCACAGCATCTCATAAACATCTCAACACAACAACATCTCAATCATCTCAAAACATCTCGATTACAACATCTCATAAACATCTCAAAATAATTTGTTAAACATCATTTATTCATCAAACGTCATTGGTTCATCATAATTACCAAACACAACTTTAATAACCACATATCATTAATAACTCGGTTGTATATCAACAATACAGTAACCCATACTGTTATTCTGCGAATGTACATCATTATTGTCACTAATCCTACTGCCATAATTCTAACAGTAACCTCTAAACATCTCATGTTCATCATTCTGTCCAAAACATCAGCACAATGACCAACCACGGGAATTAATCCTAAATTCTAAATTAGTTACTAGGATTACAATTCGTATTCATCATTTTAATCCTCTAGAATAGAGTTCATCACGTTAGCTAATCAACGCTTCGAACAGCGTCGCAAACAGTATCCTAAAACTCAAGTTACAGCAATTTAAAAGCCAATTCTGTCAAAAACCAAACATTATGTATTGACACAAAACCTTATGGATCGACTCATCCTGCTTCTCCTTTATAACATGGGTCGACACAAAACCCTATTGATCGACGCGTACTGCTTCATTTGTACATCATGAGTCGACACATCCTCCTTATGGATCGACTCATCCTGGTCTCAAACACAACATGTATCGACACATGCACCTCACCGGTCGACTCATCCTGAGTCTTGCAACTACCATGCATCGATGCAAGCCCTTCTTGTATCGACTCATCTTCAGTCAATCAGCCTTCATGTATCGACATATCCAATTTGGGGTCGACACATCCTGCTACAGTCTGCATAATTTATGCGTTTTCTACTGTATTTTCACTTCGGGAATTCATATTACAGCCCTACAAACCTTATTATAAGCATAATAATTCATCACCTAACATTAACCTATAATACTACATCGATTACACAACATCATAACATCATTATCCATCGAGAATTCATCAATATTCACCATACATCATTCGTAATACGTCCAATTCAAGAACAAATAGAAATTACCTCTAACCCCATATATCAAACATCATGAACCCAATTATAAAGTCAGAACCCCACCCTTACCTTGGATTGAAGGTCGCTCTACAATTTCCAGGTTGAATCTTCGTTCTTGTCGTTTTCCACTTTTTCCAGCAGCTTCACGTTCTCCTCAAATCCTTATTTTCTTCTTACTTCTTCTTTCTTCTATTCTAACAACAAATAATAAAATAACCTAATGTTCTATTATTCCTTAGTGGGCTCCAAACTTACACCCCCTTATTACATCTACTATCTCAAATTAAGCCCACCTTAATAATATTAAACTTCTAATATTATTTCACCACATAATAATATTATACCTCTAATATTATTATTTCTCCACTTAATAAAATAAAATCCAATTTAATAATAACATATCTTCACAAATATTCCAAAAATAATTTAATTAATAATTAATTAAATTACGGGCGTTACAAACGACACCATGCGTAAGCCTAATGTTACCCTTGACTGACTTAAGGAACATCGGTACAAACCAAAGTGTCACACTAACTGTAGCCATCATGTTAAACATATCGTTTTACGCTGTACAATCTTGATGATCTATTTCTACTTACCTAAGGAATTCCTAGATCCGAGTGTAGGATCTTACAAGCAATTATACCCAAACAAACCCTTAAAGTAAAGCAAACAATTCAGACAATTAAAGCAAGTAAAAGTTATCTAAACTCTAAGGTAACCCCATTTTTTTAAGTAAGTCCCCAACAGAGTCGCCAGTTCTGTAATACGGTCGAAGAACTGGCTTTTTTGGTTTTATCCAAATATGCTGATAGCAAGAGTCGCCAGTGACTTTTCTTTTATCCAATATTTAGGAAAGGTGAAAAGAACAGGAAAGACCTTTGATATATTTTGAGTTCGGGGGGCAAGTTATGAAAAGGAAATGTGTTAGCATCATTTTCATCCGTAGTTATCTACGGACTCTTAATTGCTTAGTTCACTTTTAAAACTTTCTTTGCGTGTGTGATTTATTTGAAAATATTTTGAAATTGCCAATGTAAGGCTAACTTTGTAATGATTCTTGTATCAGTCCTCAAGAATGTATACAAAGTGTTTTTGAAAATAATTGTTTGAAAAGTAGTGTAAAAAATGTATTGTTTGTGAGAAAAGTTTGTGAGCAAGCAATTAGGAGTTCTTACCCACTAAAGATCTTTCTTGTTATTTTCCTTCTCCTTTAGAGAGTATTATCCATACCATTAGTTGGTAGGTAATCCCATCTATTGGATGTGAAGGGACAGGCGTAGGATCATCGTATGGTCATCGAAGGCAACATGTAAGGATATTTTAGCAATTTGTATCAAAGGGACTATCATCACTTTATAGGAAACTCGAAGGATCATCGAGGGACTGTGATCTTTATTCGAAGGTACTATGATGATTTGTTCGAGGATCTTTTGCTAAAGTATCCCCACTTTCGAGGGACGTGACCAATGTTCGTAAGGCAACAAGAGAGGATACCCTAGAGGTGCAAGTGTGAAAAGTGTATTGATTTCAGTTATTTATCTTAAGAATTAGGGTTTTCTACGTTTGTTTTTAGTCTTGCCATACAAACCCTAATTACTAACAGTTAAATATGTATAGAAAAATAAAGGGTGAAATGTAAAGACCTAAACTATTACATGACTTTGGAGAGATACATAAGTATAGAGATTTACGGGAAAAGTAAACCTACGCTATTATATCCTCGGAGCAGATACATAATTAAAAAAAATGCGCAAAAAGAAATCTACGCTATTACATTGATAGTGCGACCTACACAATTATTCTATGAAATTAAATAGTAGTAAGAAATAAAAGAATGTTAGAAAAATGTTTAAAGACCTAAAGTTCTAAATTTTTTTTTTTGGTATTTTATAGAAAATAATTTAAGTGTGAGTAATTAATAAAAACCCAATTGTTTCTAATTAATTTTAATATTAAGAAAAAAGGTTAATTAATTAATTAGTAAATAAAAATATATCGAGAATTTAGTTATCAATTAAAGATCCTAATCTTGATTTGTTAGTATTAAGAAAAAAGATTAGGTTAGTTGATGACTAATTAAAAATTAATTAATTAAGAAAAAGAAAGAAAGTTAGGTTAGAAAAAATAGGATTAAAAGGATTTGCATGTGGTGGATGTTGAACCCATGCCCTGGATCTCATAGGCGCGCCCTCCTGCCACTAGGCCAAGCTGTTGTTTGTGATATGAAAATAGGGATGGATCATTATATAATAAACCTGCACGTTAGTTTGGAAAAATAACAAAAATAATTGCAAGACACGGGGATCAAACTTACGCCCATCATGTTATACAAACACATCATTCACCAGCTGCGCCATGCTGCCTTTGTGTCATAGAACATAAAAAAATGTAATAAAACGTATATCAGAGAAGCGTCGGAGCCCTAGCTCTGGTCGTGTTCTCCGACGATGCCAAATTCCATTCTGCAAAAATAACATGAGTTAGTTCATAAAAGGGATTCGATCCCCCTAATTTTACTATTGTGAATCCAATGGTGGCATTGGTTTGACCTGAAAGCACTTATATTGTGAGATTCGATGAAAAAGTTTCAAGATGCCCTAACAATGGCATCTCACGATCCCTGCGTTAAAGCTTACAAATAATGAATCAAAACAATCCTAAACATGATCATGAACATGTATACATGCATCAAATTAATTAAATGTGCATAAATTAAAAGTTTGAGATTTACAAAAACTACCCAAACTGGTGCAGTTGGTTGTGATGATCTGGTGTGCTTCAGGCTTCAAGGACGGTTGGGATAGACTCCTGGGAACTTCAGGAAGCTGATGGAATGCTTGAAACGAATTGAAAGCAGTTGCACACAAGGGTTTCAAGTTGCCCTAGTTTTTACAAAATTTGAGATTTTGAGGGTGTGTTCTTAAGGCAATTTTCGTGTTTTTGGTGGTCTGAACATGATGTATTCATAGTGGAAGATTTAGGTCAACAAAAGTGAATCAAATCTTTTGTATTTCATGATCAAATATTTGATTGAAGTTTTGTATGAAATCTTTCTTTTTAGGCCAATCATGTATCAGTCAATCCCACACGTTCTTGCTAGCGGTTTATGTGATTTTTGGGCTTTCAATCTGATCAAAACAAAAGTCCAGCGCCTAAGTCCATGAGTTTTATATTTATTTGATTTATTTTGAATTTAAATGAATAAAATCAAACTAAAAAGAAATAAACATCACAAAAATATGTGAATGGATTTAGAGGTCTAATATGTGGTCATGAACACGTTTGAATCTGAAAATCTAGGCCCATTAGCCCAAAAATCCAATTTTACTCAATTTAGGTTTCATGCATTTTCTCAAAATTTCCCAACTTGCACTAATCATAACTCTCTCAATTTTTGTCATATGAAAGTGATCTTAGACTTTTTGGAAACCTAAAGATGTCTCCTACAACTTTCATGTTGGTCATTTTTTCATTTGAAGACTTTAACTTGATGTAAATTTCTTTGACAAAAGATGTCTTTTTGTTGACTTTTAAAATGACCTGTAATGCTTTGGCCCATATCTCTCAAATGAAGCATTTTTTGCCTTGAGCTTTGAGAGACAAAGTTGTAGAGAATTGAATTTTATTCAAGATAGGCTTTGGTTGAGGAATTTATGATGAAGTATGTGAAAGTTATACTTGGTCAAAGTTCAGTTGACTTCTCCTAAAGAAAACCCGAATTTAGTAACTTTTGACTTTTGATAAATCTTGAGTTTTCTTGATGAATCATGATCAACTCTTGACCAAATGATGAATGTGACTTCAAAATATTAATGTTGACCAAAAATCTTAAAGTTTAATTATAAATTGGTCAAAGTTAACTTTTTGTCCAATATAGTTGATTTTCAATCATCTGACTAATTGATTGAGCAAACTTATGTTGCAAGGCTTGAAATTTGGCATGAGGATTCTTTGAAGCATATGAGGAACTATGAAGTCCACTTGAGGTATTAGAAATCCAATTTCCTTTGAGAAAAGCAAAACCCTAATTATAGGTCAATTGTTTAGGAGGAGGATTTGTCTGATCAATCTTTGATAAGTCTTGAGCAATTGAGACCTTCATGAGCATGAGGAGACCTATTGAAATAATTTGTCTTGAAAATAAGAGGACAAATTTTGAAGTACAACAGTAATGAACAAGGTTTGCAATTTTTTTTAACTGAAAAGGGCTTTAGCCCAAAATATATAAATAAGAAAAAATATATACAAAAATGAGAAAGACATTAAGCCAAAACCTCAAACTTATCTAACTCTAAAATTAGGAAGATCCAGCTTGTTCATAATGAAGTCTGGTTCCACCGATAAAATCAAATCATTCCACCAAGTAAAATTAAAGTCTCTTAATCTTAAATTAGTCAATTTATCTGCACAATTTCTCTAGTTCTCTTTACCCTAAACAACCGCGCTTGTCTCTAACTCTTCAAAAATTATTTCAAATGTGTTATAAATTATATATAAAAAAATCAATAACTTAAATAGTCATTCTTCGGAAAAAAATATACTCAAGATTTTTACGATTAACTACTCAAAATAACCACACCTTTAAGATATTTTTAAAATTTTTATCATTCAAAGAAATTAGTGGGAAAAAAATAATTAAATAATAAATTATCTAAACTAATTTTTCATTTAATTTTTTTTTATTAAAATATTTAGTATTGTAAGAACGGTAACAAACTGAGTCTCAATGACACAAAATATGAATATGAATTTCCATCCACCAATAGTAACATTGGTATATATTGTTTTTTATTCAAATTATTTTATTATTATATTTGGGCCATTTGTTTAAGATAGCTTTTATTCAAATTATTTTATTATTATATTTGGGCCATTTGTTTAAGATATTTAAAAAATATTTTTTAATATCTTAGTATGCTTGGGTTTTTACTTTTTAAATTACTTTGCTAAAAAAATGAGTATCATTCTAAAAATAAATAGCTATTTTGAATAGCATTTAAAGAAAACTATTTTAATAGCACAGAAAATAGAATTTTATAATGTCTATATTTTTCCAACTATTTTAATGATAATCTATTTAACACGTTTAAATTTTGAGTTAAAAAATTAATCATGTCTTATAATTTATTTAAAAATAACAGTATAATTTGACACTTAACATGATTGTCATTGGTTGACATTGTAAATAATATATATCTTTTTTCTTTTAAATTTTCAACTCAATGACTTTTTAACAAAATTCCAACCATTTTAATGAAAATCTATTTTAACACATTTAAATTTTCAACTCAGTGATTTTTTAACAAAATTTTATGCTTTTTAAAAAAAAATCTGAAGAATAATCTTCAAAGTTATATAAAAATCACTTTTATTTAAAAATATAATGTAAATTAATCATTAATTTGTCATGGTTATTAATTTCAAGCAACAGGACTACAGGACTACATTGTTTAGTGAAGGCACACAAGTAGTAAAGTTGGGAACAATCAATATGTATTGCAAGGATAGAATATGTCATAATAGAGAAAAATTGTCTCAATGGAAGAGCAGGCTACCATGCCATGCAAGTGCCCCCAACGGACGAGCAAATAGGAGGCGAAATCCGAAGCAGAAATTGTTTGTTAAAGTAAAAGCGCAAGTGAGCAATGCAAATCAGTCCATGTTAGCAAAACCTGCTTGAGCCATCTACCCTCGAACTCGCTTAAACAGGTGATGTATGGTCAACTTAATCATTTGCGATGTTTGTTCAAATCTGGGTTGCCTTGCCTCATCATCGCTACAAACTCCTCATAGTTAATCCTTCCATCCTGCAAGAGGTTTGAGAGTTTTAATTTGTATATACAATTTCATATTAGGATAACCAAAAATAAGAACAAGAATGTGACCCGAGACAAAAGAAAAAAAGTAAAGAATGAAGAAAGAAGGGTACATTGTCTGAATCGACTTCGTCAATGATCTCCTTTATTGTTTTCTCATCCCCCATGTTATACTTTGTAAGGGCAGTTTCCAACTCTTCCTTTGTAATGTACCTATGAAAACAGGATCAGGAAAATAGACCAAAATGTGATTCAACACAGGTGTGTTAAAAAACATATAAAGAAAAGGTAAAAAGAAGATCATGGTCCTCCCAGAGAAGGTTATGTCTGTGGTGAGAAAGAGACAATAGTAAGACCAGCAATTTATTATGTGGGATTCATTAAATTTATGTGTCCTTTTCAAATTCATAGCATGAACCTGTCACATCCAAATTCATTTATAATAAGAGAGGACTGATAAAAAAAATCCTAAAAAAAGAGATTACCCGCTTTTGTCCTTGTCAAAATGTTCAAAAGCTTTGAATAGGTGGTCCTCTCTTTCCATTCTATTCAAGTGCATGGTAGCTGTTATAAATTCAATGTAATCAATGCTTCCATTTCCGTCAACATCAGCCTGCACATAGAAAGAAAAAACATGAGTGAAATTAAGAAAAGTGGTAAGATTGGAATCACAATATTAAACAGCTCTAGTCTAAATATAGTATACAACTATTTTCCCAGTGCTCTCGTACGTGTATGATTCTACAATATATTAATCTACAATATATTAATCGTAGTAATTATTACAAGAACAAATCAGGATTTGGATGCAGCTAACTATCAAGGAGATGAACTTGCAGAGAATACATTTATCCATTACATTTACATGTGACATGCATAGGGTTAGCTACAAGAAATTAAATTACAGTGGTTAAGACCCAAAAGTATGAATCTGCAACAAGATCTGGTACTACTGGTATAGAAGGGATACAGTGTGTGTATGTCTGTGTGTGTCTTCATCACTAATATTCACAGTAATCTATAATCAAACATTAATTTATTGGCTTAGAAATACACGTAGAATCTATTGTAAGTTGTAACAAAGAATTAATGGTGTAAAAGAAATCTTACCGCTTCCATCAACTGCCTTACTTCAGACTCAGATATCTTAGTACCTAGTTTGGGGAGACCAGCTTTCAACTCTTCAAAAGTGACTGTTCCACTGTTATCTGTGTCTATGGATTTAAACATTTCCTTCAGTCCAATAATTTCTTCTTCAGAAAGATTTTCAGCAATAACCTGCAAAAAAACATCAGGATTTTTACATATATTAATCTTTGTTTCAGTTCAGTTATGGATTTCTTCTCCCTATTTATTTAGTTTTTTATACCGGCTATTTACTTATTTATTTATCTATCACTTTCTATTATTGTGTACCCTTTTTTATCCTCGAGGATTTAAATAAAACAGTAATCCTGGATATTTAACTAAAAGCTTGATTATGAGAACTTGATCTGTATAACGAAAATGACAATAAAGAACTATTTACCTTCAGAGCTACTTTCTTTAGCTTGTTCATTGCCCTGAATTGCTTCATTCTGGTTAAAACAGCAATATCGAGAGGCTTATCGGGTGCTCCATCATATCTCATCCAAGGATGATCTGAAGTGTATATATACTATGTTATTATGTTTAGTTGACTCAAATAAATAAAATAAGACAGCCATGACACAGCTCAAATGCTCCAGGCTAGAGAAAGGGGAAAATAAAATAGGACTAAAGAAATTGTGCAAGTATACGTGGGGGCGTATACGTAAATTACATGTATTATTTGCTAACGTGCCCCTAGAAGTATGCGAATTAACCAAAAAGTAGCATTATCCAATCACATGAATATCTAGTCGAAAGAAAGCTAGCCAATGAGGCGAGGTAGCAGTTGTTTCCAAAGAAGAAAACTTCTCAGAAACAAAATTACGCATATTACTCATTCAGGTAACATAGAAAAATGCAATAAGGGAGTATGGTGAGAGACAAAAACGAGAGCACGGTGTCGAGACAGTTCAGCGGAGAGAAAATATCAATTCAAGTAATTAAAAGAAACAATGCATTTGTTTGGGAAATAGTGGTGCATCTATTACAAAATTTACAATAAAAAGAGGGCACTTGGCAGAGATGCATATGCCCTAACCTACCTTTTCCTTTATTCAAGAGAGGGACTTGAAGAGTGTATGTGAAAATAAATGTCCACTCTCCTCTTTCATCCCATTGAATGAGACATATTACTCTCATATCATTAACAATATCATGGATCAATTGAGTGAGTAGTCATAGCTTCTTTTAAAATTAATATCCTATTTCTTGCCAATTATCTCACCACCCTTTCACTTTTGCATCAATTCTAACGATCAGATCTCAGAGTCAACATGATCAAAATACAGCATAAAACCCTTTTGATGTAAAAAGAAATCAACTTGCATTTACAAGAAGAATAAAACTTACTAAGGGCTTCAACAGCTGAAAGTCGTTCTTTAGGGTCAGCTCGCAACATCTTCTTGATCAGATCTTTAGCATTGCTTGATATCTTAGGCCAAGGTTCTGATTCGAAATCAATATGTCCATGAAGAATAGCATCGAAGATACCCTGTTCATTTTCTTCACATAAAGAATAAGAAGAAAATGTGAGAAATATCAGAAAGGTACCATATACTAGTCAGTAATCAAGGTAAGGTGTTATCAAACAAGAAAGACATGAAAACCAAACTGACACAAACACCTAATCTAACTATATTGAAGTTCAAAATCGCTTAGAAATTTCAGCCAGGAAATAGACGAACCTAAACAACTTCATGCAGCTTCATGATAATATGTATGAGTATTAAAAAACAGTAAAGAAAGAAAGTATACCTGCCCAGAAGGGAGGGACACCAGAGAGGAGAATATACAAAATAACCCCAGCACTCCAAATATCAGCTTCGGGTCCATAATTTCTACGCAACACCTCAGGAGCAACATAATATGCACTCCCAACAAGATCTTTAAATACATCTCCTATTCTCAAAAATCATGCCGACAAACTATTGAGATCAGTGTTTCAAAGAAAAACTTAACATCAGTGAAATGGAACAAGCTAATTAACTAACTCAAAGTCGGTAGAGTAAAAAAACACTGAAAGTCAGTTTGGAAGGATTAACTTAACGTCTGTTTGGTCCAATTCTGGCTTTTCCGTGGTTTCCTAGTAGCTACACAACGGAGCTTTTGCATAGACACGAAAAACTGCCGTGATCTGGAGCTAACACAAGTCTAGTTGACGCAAAAACAAATGTATGCTTATTTGGGCTTATCTACCAGCATTAACACTTGTGAAAGTGTTTGAAAGAGTTTATAGGAATGATTTATTATTTCCATAAGCTCTCTTGATAGCTTATAAGAAAACTGACTTGTATGTTTGGTTCCAATTTTGGAGGTGCCACAAAATTGATTCAATCTAGAGATTTAGAATTGAGTTTGACATATTTAGGTGTTTTTCTTAGAATTAATGCTGAGTTGAAGCTACGACTTGTAGCTTTTGACTCCAAATGTGACTTATCAATGAGTAGATTTTGAGTCCAAATGTGACTTATGCTCAAATTTATTGTTCAATTCAGTTTTACAAATATGTATAGAAACATAAATTACTATGCTTTTAACTTACTTTTAATTAAAATCAATTAATTCAAAATCAAAAATTGTCATATAGAAATAGTCTATACTTGAATATTTATATGATAAGTAATTATGCTAGAGATAGTTAATAAAGTTGTTAATCGAAACAAGGCAGAAGTAACAAACCGGGCTTGAAAAACACAGAGAGACCGAAATCAGTGGCTTTAAGAGGCGAAGTTTCATATTTACTGAGAAACAAGAAATTCTCTGGCTTCAAATCCCTATGCATAACTCCCATGGTGTGACAATTATGAACAACGGCCAACATCTGGCGACACAATTCAGAAGCAGCACGTTCGGAGTAATGTCCTTTAGATATAATCCTATCAAAGAGTTCACCACCGGCACAAAGCTCCATGATGAGGTTAACAGAATGCCGATCCTCATAAGCACCTTTAAGCTCAACGATGTTACGGTGACCGGTGAGGTGATGCATGATCTGAACTTCACGGCGGATATCGTCCAGATCATCGCGGCGGATTAGCTTCCTAGTCGCGATTGATTTGCAGGCGAATTGTTCCTTGGTGACTCTGTGAGTTACTAGGTATGTGACTCCGAATTGGCCGCGACCTAGTTCGCGGCCGAAGATGTAGGTGGATCGGACGTCTTCCATGGGCCGGCCTAAGACGCGGCCAACGGGGGTTGGGGTTGGTTGATTTGGAGGGGGGAAGGAAGTGAGAGCGGAATGTTTGGGGTTTGATTTTGAATGGGATTCGGTTTGGGAATCGGGGGAGGGTTTCGTTTTGGTTCTGCTGCTGCGGTTGCCCATCGTCACGGTGGTGGTGGTGGTTGATCGAGCGTTATGTAGTTAGTTTCTTCTCGACTTTTGAAAAAGTAGGAATGGACTTTGATTTTACGATGACTGCTGCAAATATGACTTTGCCGGAAAATCAATTGCGTTGACTAAATTATAAGATAATGCACTATCATTCTAATACAATTTTAAAGATACAATTAATCAATATTTTAAAATATAAAATTTCGATTATAAGTTATTAGGTGAGTAAAAAAAATTATTGAAGATTCTTTTTTTAAATTATGAGTAACAACTTTATTGATTTCTTAATTTATAAGATTTGTTATATATATAAATTTCATCTTTGAAACCTAATTAATATATGAAAATTTAAGTCAATACATAAATACAAGCATACGAGCAATTCTGTGTAAAAGATCAATCGTTTCTGATGTTAGAAAATTAAAAAAATGTTAAAAGTAAATGGTATAAAAATATGTTGATTTTTAGAACATGATTTCTGATGTTTGGCCCCTTTATTAGAAGCAGCTTTGAGATATGTCTGTCCTACAATAAAATCACTATCTCTCAAATCCACCGGTGAAAAAACTTCCGTCAAATCTCCACAAACATGTTTCCACTTTACTAGATGCACTCTTATTTATATTTTTAATATCTTTTTATAAAAATTAAAATAAAATAAATTTGAATATTAAATTATTTAATATTATCGTGATCATGCGTATAAAATTTCAAACAATTTAATATATTATAGTAGTTAGTATTTACATATATTTTAAATAGTTTATTAAATATTTAAATAAATTAGGATGGAAAAACGGGTCGGACCTGTCGGGCCAATCCGTTTAACCCATTATTTTTAGTGGGTTGGACTAAATTTTTTGACTTGGTACTTTAAATTGGTATGCCCCGTCTAACCCGCTTAAAAAAGCGGCCGAGGCGGAGCAGGACGGATTTTACCCGCGGACTTGTTATTAAAACTTTTTATTTTTTGTTTAGAATTTAAACAACTTTAACTATTAAAACAACTTTAACTACCAAAACAACATTTTTCTCTTATAATTATGTTGATTGAATTGCATTATAAATTATTATATAAATAAATTGAATTATATATGTAATATTTTTTCTATAACGTTCTAATAGATGTGTTGGTTGGAAAAGATTTAAATAAAAGAACAATTGTATGGCATGAAGAATTATTAAGTTGTCAATACATTAGCTCACATATTTTCTTTATAAACAGATGTTGATTTTAAGAAAAGAAATGATTTGATTAGTGTATACTAGTCAAAAATGTATGATATAACTATTAAGGAATCAATCAATATAAAAGTCTATATGATATAAACAATGAGATAGCCAGGTGTTTATATTTTATGCATTGTAATGCGATATGCACTCTAATTGTTATCATTCTTTGTATCAATTGGATTCTTTTAGCAGTTAGTTTTATCGTGTTTGAGTATATTTCGTTATGTTTTTCTTGTAATTGGTTTTTATTTATTTTATTTTTGAACTGTCTGAACTTAAGACACGTTGAAGTTCTATTATGTATTATTAAAAAATATCTTTTGTCGGTCTCTTTGGTAATGGTTAATATTTTTGTAAATTATGTAATAAATTAAATTATAAATAAAAAATAAAAAAAATTGGCGGACCGGCTCGCCAATCCCCAACTCGTTAGTGTTTACCTTGGGATTTGGTAAACAACCGCTGATCCTCCAAATGGTTACTTATTTGGTTACTCGCAGGATCGATCAGATTGATCCTATGGACATAGGTTGATTTTGAAGTTTAATTAGTGTGGATAAGGCTTTAAGTAAATTGGTTAAAGTAAATTGCATAAAGGAAAAGGCTTGGTAAAATAAACAAGGCTGGAATGTAAAGGTTCGACAGGAATCTTAAAGGGAAAAAGCATGTAAAATACTGAAAAGGTAAATGACTTGAATTGATTAAATTGGTGTTTCACACATACATTTCTCAACAATTCGTTCGCTCACACTGGGTACTTGAATCTAAATGAGTGACTATGTATCTATTGTGAACACACGCGAGAAACTACACGTCTACTCCTATTTATACAAAAACATTCCAAGTAACCGTCGGGCAGTTACACTGCTTCGAGATCCAGCCACTTGTCACGTTCTCCATGCTCGACGCTCCAGATCCTTGCACGTTCGCACGTAGTAACTGCTGGAAACCGTTTTCCCTCCAAAGCTTTGAATTTCAAACTGCTCCACTCTGGACCATCGAACACGTTCGTCAAGAGACGTCTTCGACGAAAACTCCTTCGACGTCGAAGGCAATCAGCCTCCTTCCTTGGAAGAAATCTTCTAAGTATTTGGCCATCTTTCGACGGTCACTTCGACAAGCTTAGCCAGTCGAAAGCATCTTTCAGCTTTTAATGGCTGTCATCAATTGAAACAAAGGTGTCGAATTTAGGAGCCAACAAATAATTTGTTTACCTTGGGATTTGGTAAACAACCGCTGATCCTCCAAATGGTTACTTATTTGGTTACTCGCAGGATCGATCAGATTGATCCTATGGACATAGGTTGATTTTGAAGTTTAATTAGTGTGGATAAGGCTTTAAGTAAATTGGTTAAAGTAAATTGCATAAAGGAAAAGGCTTGGTAAAATAAACAAGGCTGGAATGTAAAGGTTCGACAGGAATCTTAAAGGGAAAAAGCATGTAAAATACTGAAAAGGTAAATGACTTGAATTGATTAAATTGGTGTTTCACACATACATTTCTCAACAATTCGTTCGCTCACACTGGGTACTTGAATCTAAATGAGTGACTATGTATCTATTGTGAACACACGCGAGAAACTACACGTCTACTCCTATTTATACAAAAACATTCCAAGTAACCGTCGGGCAGTTACACTGCTTCGAGATCCAGCCACTTGTCACGTTCTCCATGCTCGACGCTCCAGATCCTTGCACGTTCGCACGTAGTAACTGCTGGAAACCGTTTTCCCTCCAAAGCTTTGAATTTCAAACTGCTCCACTCTGGACCATCGAACACGTTCGTCAAGAGACGTCTTCGACGAAAACTCCTTCGACGTCGAAGGCAATCAGCCTCCTTCCTTGGAAGAAATCTTCTAAGTATTTGGCCATCTTTCGACGGTCACTTCGACAAGCTTAGCCAGTCGAAAGCATCTTTCAGCTTTTAATGGCTGTCATCAATTGAAACAAAGGTGTCGAATTTAGGAGCCAACAAATTGCCCCCCAAGAATGCCTTATTTCGACTCTTGAAAAGAAAAAGGCATTCTTTGAAAACGCCATTCGACACCTGTTTGTCCACGCTGAGTCACAAGTTAACTTGTGCACTTTTTGTTGCTTTTTACCAACTATTGGCAATCCCAAGAAACCATCATTGATTTGATCCTAGGACGTCACTGTCAGTACGGCGTGCAGAGCCAAAACATCACTTCATAATTTGTCATTATGACAAATTCAAAAAACGAGGACGCACGCTGCGTCTCTCTGTTTCTGCAGAAACGGCCAAAACAACAGGATGCTGCCACGCGTCCCACTACTCCCTGCAGCATTAAATGACATTTAATGCCCTCGTTATTGGGAATTTCTCCCACTACTATAAATAGTAGTGAATATCCCATTGTGGGACTTTTCACGCAAACAATCTCTCAAACTTCCTTGCTTCCTTGCAAACTTGTTTCTCTTTGCAGAAAAACTCTTCCCTTTCCAACTTCATCTTCATCCTCAACAATGGCTTCTGCTTCAACTGCCCCCAAGACCAACGCACTAACTGAACAAATTGCTAGGCCCAAGGTTTTTGTAACCGCTCCGGTAGTGAACGCTACAGGGAAACGAAGGGTCCCTGAGCCATCTGATATCTCCGTCCGCGACGCTTACTCGCGTCACTTGATGATTCCGGTTGGATACTCCAACCAAATCTTCGCCATGGCTGGACCCATGAACCCCAGCATCTCTGAAGCTCTGAAGATCAAGAGCTACTTTCCCATTGTCGAGAAACTCAAGCCAGTAGCTTGTGCTAAGAAGGATCCAGAAGACAACGAAGACCCCACACACGAGAAGATTGACCTTCGTTTCTTCAACAGAAGTGTTAGAGTTTTTAGGTCTTGCCCTAATCTCACCCAGGACTACGTTTCTTGGCTAACAAAGCTGGAAAAACATCAAACTCCAGTCTGGAAGGAGATGGGCATCTTTGACCTAATAATGCTGTCGAAGACAGGTTTAAGCTACTCCCCAGAGATGCTTATAGCTTCAATGCTGTTCTGGGATAACTCTCACTTCACCTTTCACCTTCCATGTGGGATGTTAACTCCCACACTCTTCGACATAGCAGCCATCACTGGCCTTCGACCAACCGGAGATTACTTCGACCCGGAAGAGATGTCGGAGGACCAAATTGGCTTTTCTGAGACGAAGCCAACATTCACCACCTTTATCAACCACTTTCATGACAAGTCGACAGACACAGTGTCCGACGTTGAACACATAGCGTTTCTAGCCTTATGGCTAACTCGCTTCGTGTTCTGTTCGAAGTCCCTGCAAGTGACCAAGAAGATGGTCACCCTGGCCACCCAACTGCATCACCGTCAGAACATCTGTCTGGCAGAACTAATTCTGGCCAGTCTTTATGACTCCATCAGCAATGGGGTTACTCTTTTGAAGCATATCGAAGATAGGAACAGTCTGCTACTCGCTGGGCCTTTCTGGTTACTTCAACTGTGGCTTAACGCCACTTTCGAGTCTTTCTTACCCAAGAAGGCTCCGATAAATGAACAAGCCTCAGCGATAGCTAACAGACGTATCGAAGGGATTAGGCTGGCTCTACTGACGCCTGTGGAAGATGGGCTAGAGTTCCAACAAACCTTCACTAACTTCGTGCTGATGTTCGCTCGAAGGAAGGAATTCGTTTCGACTATGGCTCCATTTGCTCAGCGAAAGGTGGGGCCAGCTTGGTTCACAAGGCCACATCCCAAGGAATCGAGTGGTCCCAATGTTGATGAGCACACCATACTGTGGGAGGCATTCCTTACTCCAAGGATTATGCCTCTTCGATTTAAAAGTTCTAAGACTCATCTGAGTCTGCTGGCCTATCAACCAAACCTGGTATCTCGCCAGTTTGGTATCATCCAAACCCTGCCCTCTCCCATTTTCCAAAAAGAGAAGTCAATGTTGTACTTCTGCAACGATTATACAGAAGATGCTGCTACCAAGCATATTGGAAGATATGCTGGTCGAACCATCCTCTCGCTGTTCAACTACCAGCTTAACTTCCTTTGTTCGCCATCTTTTGAAGAATGGTGGAGAAGCTATTACGCTGAGTACTTCTTCGACGAGAGGGACTTCACAGCAGAGTTGCAGAAGTCTTTTGTCCTCGTATTTGACAAAGTAAAGAAATGTAAGTTCATACTCTCACATTACTTTTTATCTTTCTTTTCGACTGTTAGCTTGTTAACTTTCCCTTTCGCTTTCAGTTGTTCGAAAACCTTTGGTCAAGAAGGCTCCAGGAGGCCCACAAGGAGGAATCCCTTCGACCAAACCTCCACCGCCGGCGAAGACTATAGCGCCGGCGAAGACAACAGGCAACCAACAGGGGGAAGGCTCTTCGATGAGGCCTCCTGCATCGGTAACCAGATTTTCTTCATTTGCAATCTGGCTTTCGATTTTTTATTTTCGACGTAATTATTCAATCGAATTCCTATTGGTTTTATAGGCCCCTTCGCCCAAGAAAAGGGCAACCTTGGTGATCGAATCGGGGAGTGACGACGACAGCGACGCCCCTCCTACTCCCTTAAAGAGGAGAAAGTTAACGAAGGACGCTTCTGTTCCTACTCCAGCTCCTGAAGGTCGAAACGTCAGAATAAAGGTTGGTGCAAGAAAGCCTAGGCCACCTGCAGTGGTCATCGAAGAACCAACTGAGGAGGAACTGAACGCTCTAGTTAACAATCCTGTCGAAAGTGATAATTCCAGCCCTGGGGCTGAAGCCAATCCACAGGTAATCTATTGACCCTTCTTGTAACTTAGGCATAAATACCAGTATTGATTATATCTCTTTCGACATCCGAAGATTTGTCTTCTTCCTCTTTTTCAGGAAACTACTGGAAGTTCCCCACCAAGGACTTCAGAAACTCTGGAATCTGCTGACCTTAGCAGGCCTCAGGTGCAAGATTTGGGCAATGACGAAGCCCACACTGAGCATGAGGCCAATGCTGAAACAGTGGAGAAGACAACTGAAGAACCTATGGCGGAGGAAACACAGCCAAAAACGGTTCCTGTGGTGGTCTTGTCGTCAGAAGAGAATCCTGAGGGAAGAGACCAAGGTAACGGCGAAGAGAAACAAGATGCTGTTGACGAAGAGCATGAAGGTGGTACTGGCGAAGAACACCAGGATGACGCCAGCGAAGAACCAAAGAATGATGCTGGCGAAAGACCCCAAGGTGAAGTTAACGAAGAACCACGAGTCGACGCTAGTACCGCCTCAGTTCGAGTCGAAGAACAACCAAACGAAGCACTCAGCATTCAACAGCCTCCAGTCCAAGATAATGCTATGGCAAGGGTCACCTCCTCAAAGCATAGGTCGAAAGAAGACCTGGAAATCTTGAAGCGAACTGACCCTATCAGCTACCTCAATGCAATCGTTGAGAGTAAGAGTTCTTCCGACACCAGTCAGGAAATTCCTACTTTGTCGGGGAAATCTACTGAGACTTCTCCCCTTGATGATGCATTGGCGAAGGTCAAGGCCCAGTTCTTCAAGAGAGATTTAATGAAGGCTTTAGAGGGGGACCCCACTGCTCCATCTTGCTTAAAGGAGGTTTTGAATGCTGTTGATTTCGATGCTGTAGCCCCAGAAATCTCGGACTTAATCATGGAATTACATTCTATGATTGACCAAGTCTCAGCGGATTACCGGCGCCAACGAACTTTCAACAGTCAGCTCGAAACGCTGCATGGCAAGAGCCTATCTGCGTGGACTGCTGTCACAAGTTCGACTTCTCGAATTGCCGAGTTGTCGAAGCAGAAAGCGTCTGCACAGGAAAGGTTCGATGCTATTGAGCGAGAGAATGTCTCCTTCAGAGCACAAATTGCAGAAATAGAGGCGAAGATAAACGCCAACACTGTGCTCCAAGGGGAAATTCTTTCGACCATCCCAGATGCTGAGAGCCAGACTGAGGTTAAGCAAGGCCTGGAGTTCGCTGAGAGGGCCCAAAGCCTCGATGCTCAAATTGCCAAACTGGAGCAAGAAAAATCTTGGTGCAAGAAGAGGTTGGACTTGCAGCATGCCAAGTATCTTCGACTGAAGAATTCTCTTTCCTTTTGATTCTCTTATGTAATCATTTTTGTAATCACTTTCGACAACTATTGCCATTTTGGCAGAAATTAATAAAAATTTCCATTTTGGCATTTCTATGATTAATTTAGTTTATTATTTTATTTTTATCTCTTGAAGTATAGGCTTGTATTTTTTCAAATATTTACCATTTACTCTCAAGAGCCTTTTATCACCACTTATCTCTTCGACTTCATAGGCTCCACCAGAAAAAGTTTGGATAACTCTGAAGGGTCCTTCCCATTTGGGTGACCACTTCCCCATGCTTCGATCCCGTCGATCCATGGGAAGAATTACCTTCCAAACTAAATCTTCAGGCAAAAATGCCTTAGGTTTTACCTTTCTATTATAAGAGTCTTCGACTCTTTTCTTCTGAAGCCTGAGCAAGTCGAGAGCGTGTAATCTCTCTTCGTCTAAATCTACCAATTCATCTAACATCATGTTCCAATAAACCTCAGAAGGAATATCATAATGCCTCTGAACTCTTGCAGATTGAAGACAAATTTCTGCTGGCAATACTGCATCATGGCCAAAAGTTAGCCTATATGGTGTTGTACCAGTGGCTTCTTTTGGGGACGTTCGACAAGCCCATAAAATCTGGTCTAACGTCTTATGCCAATTCTTTGGTTTCTTCCCAACATGCTTCTTTATCAAGCCAATTACCACTTTGTTAGCTGCTTCGACTTGACCATTCGCCTGTGCATAGTAAGGCGTGGATGTTAGGAGTTTGAAACCTGTTTCCTGAGCAAATTCCTGCATCTTTCGACCAGTGAAAACTGAACCTTGATCAGTTGTTATTGTCTCAGGGATTCCATACCTAAAAATAATGTTCTTTTGAATGAATTCAATGACATTTTCTTGGTCTACATTGACTAAAGGGACTGCTTCGATCCACTTAGTAAAATAATCAATGCCTACCAATATGTATTTCTGGCTCTTTGATGATGCTGGTCGAATCTCTCCAATAAGATCCAACGCCCATCCTCGAAAGGGCCAAGGCTTCACTATCGAGTGAAGTTCGCTTGCTGGCACATGCTGGATGCCTGTATGAACTTGACACTCTTGGCAACCTTTGGCGAACTCAACACAATCTTTCAGCATAGTGGGCCAATATAGTCCTTGTCGAAACAACAACCATTTCATCTTATGGCCTGCTTGGTGAGCCCCACATGCCCCAGCATGCGTAGTCGAAAGGGCTATGTATGCTTCAGTTTCACTTAAACATTTCAGCAACACCCCTTCAGGCGTCTTCTTGAATAACTCATTACCCATGAGTACAAAACTCAACGCCCTGTATTTTGTCTTTCGTTCTGTCGACGCTCCTGGATTTTGAAGATAGTCCACTATGGGTTTCCTCCAATCCTGGTCTGACAAGTTATCAATGAACGAAATCTCGAAGTTTGAGTGATCAGCATATCCTAACCTTGTTGATTCCAAGTCTGTTGGTGATAGACAAGTTGCTCTTATCTTCTCTCGAACTTCGATTGCTCTTTGTAATCTCGTCTTTGAAATTTTATACCCAGATGCAATCTGTGCCAAGTCATTGGCTATTTGATTTTCGACTCTGGGTATGTGTCGAATATTGACACTTTCAAATTGTTTCAATAAACGATTTGCAATCACAAAGTACATAATGAGATTCTCTCTTATGCATTTATACTCCTTTGTGACTTGCTTGATGACTAACTCTGAGTCTCCCATTATTTCGACTCGAGTTGCCCCCAATTCCAACAATATTTCAAGGCCAGTAATTAGAGCTTCATACTCAGCCTCATTGTTCGAACAAGAACCTTCGATTTGGTACTTGAATGTTGTTGGAATTTTATCTGGAGAAATGAGTAAGACTCCTACTCCTGTTCCATTTTTATGGCTGGAACCATCGAAGTAGAATTTCCAAGGTTCTATCTCCACATAATTAATATTCTCGACTTGAATAGAGTGGTCGACTATGAAGTCTGCAACTACTTGTCCTTTTACTGCCTTAAGAGGCATAAAGGTCAAGGAGTATTCAGTCAATGCTAATGCCCACTTGCCAATTCGACTATGCAAGATAGGTTTCGACAACATATATTTGAAAACATCAAAATGAGACGAAACATAAACATCAACTGGTTTTATATATTGTTTGAGCTTTGTACAAGAAAAATACAGACATAGACACAATTTTTCAACTTCGCTATATCTAGTTTCTGCATCATTCAAAACTCGACTGAGATAATAAATGGGTCTTTCGACTCCATTCTCATCCTCTTGGGCTAACATACTTCCCAGAGTTTTATCAGATGCAGCTATGTACAATCTCATGCTCCTATTGCTACAAGGAGGCACCAAGATAGGTGGCTTAGTGAGGTACCCTTTGATTTTGTCGAAGGCTTCTTGTTGCTCCTGCCCCCATTCGAACCCCTCCTTATTCAGTCGAAGTAAGGGTGAAAAGGCCTGAGCTTTCCCACTTAGGTTAGATATAAACCTTCTCAAGAAATTTATCTTGCCTAAGAGAGATTGCAACTCCTTCTTATTCGATGGCGCTTTCGCTTCCAAAATTGCCTTCGTCTTGTTCTGATTGATTTCGATCCCTTTCTTGTGGACAACGAAGCCCAAGAAATCTCCAGCTTTTACACAGAACGCACACTTCAAAGGGTTCATCTTCAGACCATGTTCTCTCATTCTTTCGAACGATTGTCGAAGGTGGTCAATGTGACTCTTCCTGGAAACAGATTTTATAACAATATCGTCAATATAAACTTGCATAAACGTGTTAATAAAATCATGGAAGATAGTATTCATTGCTCGCTGGTACGTTGCCCCAGCATTCTTTAGGCCAAAAGGCATCACTACCCATTCGTAAGTGCCTAAGGCCCCAGGACATCGAAAAGCTGTTTTCGACACATCCTCTTCAGCAATGAATATTTGATTATATCCTGAATAACCATCGAGCATACTCAGGTATTCGTAGCCAGCGGCAGAATCGACTAGCATTTCCGCCACAGGCATAGGATATTCATCTTTGGGGGTGGCAGCATTCAGATCTCTGAAATCTATGCACACCCTTAACGTGCCATTTTTCTTAATTACTGGCACAATATTTGCAATCCATTCGACATACCTTGTAACACGGATGAATTTGCATTTCAGAAGTCTTTCGACCTCCGTTTTGATCTTCGACAAAATTTCTGGAGCGAAGCGTCTTGGATTTTGCTTGATTGGCTTCTTTCCAGGTTTGATTGGCAACTGAAGTTCTACCAATCCTCTGTCGAGACCAGGCATTTCGTCATAATCCCATGCGAAACAGTCTTTAAACTCTTTCAGCAATTGGATTACTTCCAACCTAAGTTCTGGATCAATTCTGGCGCTGATGTAGGTTGGCCTATTCTCTGATCCTTCACCTAAGTTGATTTCTTCTAAAGGGTCTTGTGCTAACATCTTAATGTTGTTCGCCAAGGGATCCTTTTCGAAGCCCAGAGGCTCATCGTCATAGATCGCGTCGAGCCTCTGTTCCTGCATTCCTTCTGTCGAGATGTCAGGAGGTTCTGGGTCAAAATCTTTTCCAGGACCTATATCTGGTGGCTCTGGGTCGAAATCTTTTCCAGGACCTATATCTGGTGGCTCTGGGTCGAAATCTTTTCCAGGACCTGCAGAAGGTAGCACTTGGTCATTGGCCTTGGTGGCCATATATTTTACTTCGGCTTCGAGAGCCGTTATCATCTTGGTTTCAGCCACATAGGCCGAAATTCGCTTCAGAGATTGTGACTCAGTCATTATCACTGAATTCACTTCCCCAACCAGTTGGTTGGATACCAGTTAGCCCACTGAATTCTATGTGTGACACGTCCTCTCTGTCCCATTGGAAACCATGCTCAGGATGCAGGTATAGGGAACAAAAGGTGTTTGGCGCTGGCGCCATGTCGAAATCAGGGGCTGGACATGGCCCTATGTGAGCCAAGTTTTTGTCGAAATCTGTTACACCCAAGTGGTTTACTTCGCCAAGGTAGTAACTCTGATCAGCCTCTATGTTTTCGACCAACCCATCTGGGCGCCATAGAAGCAGTCTTTGATGCATCGATGAAGGCACAGCACCCACACCATGTATCCACTCACGACCTAACAAAAGGTTGTAGTTAGGTTTGGCTGAAATGACCATGAACATTGTTGGTCGAAGGATCGACCCAACTTTTATGTCAAGCTGGATCACTCCCATGGTGGTCCCAATGCCTCCCTCATAGTTGGACAGGACCATATTGTGAGGTTTTATTTCTTCATCCCTTTTGCCAATCTTTATTAGAACCGAATGAGGGATAATATTGATAGTGGCCCCACAGTCGACCAATATCTTGTTCACAGTGGTCTCTTCGAGCTTGGCCCTAATGAACAAAGGTTTGAGGTGATTCTTCATCGCCTCTGTGGGTGGCTCGAAGAAGCCATTTTGTTCTTCTGTAGTGCCATTGTTCATGACAAAATAGCACACTGGCCTGTGTCTGGCCATTTCTTGTTCCATCTCCCAGTCGCTGGTTTCGACTTCTACTTGTCGATTGAATTCCCTAGGCAGCATTGAAACAACGTTCACCATTATATCCAGGGTATCATCGGACTCAGCATCATCTTCGTCTTCGACTTCGCTCTGGTTAGGCCAAACTAGCCTGTTGGTAACTGGTTCTCTCTCAAGAGGCTTTCTTTGTTTCCTTTGAGGCACATTCGAACTAGTTTCAGCCTTAGGTTCGTTGGTGGCCTCTCTTTCAGCTTTTCGCCTTCTTTGATACCTCCTCCATTGGGATCTCGACATAGGATTTTTTCCTTTGTAGTTGCTGGACACTTGAGCAACTTTGGGTGCAGCAACTTGAGGATCTTTCTTCTGGGTTAAAGAGGAACCTCTTGGCACTTCGAAAGAATGCCATTTCTCTTCACTTGGCCTTTTCCGGCCAGATGTTTTGTACCAAGTGTCTACTGGCACATTTGTTGGAGGCCTAAAAGTCGAAGGCCTCTTGTCTTGATTAGAACCCCTTCTGGGATCATGTCGAAGGTCAGAATTCTCCCTTCTCTTGTTCGCTGCTCTCACTCCTTGGATGTGCTCAGCAGCTTTTTTATCAAAGATGGAACTACATCTTGGACATAGCATGACCTCTGA
The DNA here is from genome assembly GCA_948472305.1 of Vicia faba. Lineage (NCBI taxonomy): Eukaryota > Viridiplantae > Streptophyta > Magnoliopsida > Fabales > Fabaceae > Vicia > Vicia faba. Next base: position 1,230,802,075 of record OX451736.1, on the reverse strand, counting down.
TTTCTTTTTCTGGCATCTTTGTAAAAAATCTGCCAAGTTTTCGTTTTCCTTAGGGAAAGCCGTTTTATTCGCCTGCTCTTGCCTTATGGCTTCTTCTGAAGCTTTAGGGTCAGAAAGTTCAACCATGTTGATGTTCATGGTATCCTTAGTAGCAAGAGTTAGTTGTTTCATTTGTGTTTCCAGTTTCTCCGTCTGGCCTTGTACAGTGGCCATTTGGAAACTGGGCTTTGGTCCAGTTTTTTGTACTTCAGCAGTCTTCGACTTTGGGTCTTCGACCGCTTTCTGGACAGCCTCAATTGTCTTCCTAGATAAGTTTCCAGAAAAACTGCCAAAAATTGGCATGTTGATGTGGTCCTTAGAGACTTCGACCATGTTAATGCCTGGCTTCTTCGACTGGATCTTGGTAGCCTCTATCATGTTCACCTCAGAGGGTTCTGCATAGTGGGCTTCAGCCTTCATTGGGTTGGAGTCGACAGCCATGGGGGATTTGTCAGCAAACTTTAATCTCCCTTCCTCAATAGCGTCTTGGACAAGATTCCTGAAAAGAAAACATTGAGAAGTTTTATGGCCCAGAAAATTATGATATTTGCAAAAACCCCTCTTCTTTCTTTGATCAAGAGGAGGCACTTTTACCCCAGGGGGTACTATCATTTGGCCATCTTTAACTAGCAAGTCGAATATTTCATCACATTTTGTGATGTCAAAACTGTAAGTCTTTTTTGGGAACCTATCGTTGGTCTTGTCTGGACCAATGGGATTTTTCCCATTTGAGGGGACTAACTGTTTACAAGAGTATGGAGGCCCTTGTTTCAGTTCTGCTAAATCGACCTCTCCTTCCTCGACAGCTAAAGTATCGTCGAAGGATTCTAGCTCTTCGTCATCCATCTCAACGTAAGCTATTCTCTCTCTCTCTTGTGAGTTTTTGTTGCCTTAGCTTTTTCAGCTTTAAGGCGTTCGACTTGTCGAACTCTATCGGCCAGTTGGGCCATGTCTCTTAGGTACTGGGTATCTAGCTTCTTCCTAATGGAATAGTCTAAACCGCCTGCGGCCATTTCGACCAGCTCATGTTCTGGCACTTGTGTAAAACATCTCGCCTTAAGCAACCTAAACCTATTTAGATATTCGTCTATAGGTTCAGTGAAACGTCTCTTAACACTCGCCAGTTCTTTCAGGCTTATCTTGGTTTGCCCCATATAGAATTGTTCATGGAACAATCTTTCCAATTGGGTCCAATGGTGAATCGAATTGGGGGGGAGAGTCGTAAACCAAGTAAAAGCGTTCTTGGTTAAGGAACTTGGGAAGTATTTGATTCTTAGGTTTTCATTATTTGAAATGTCTCCTGCTTCGATCAAATACCTAGCCACATGTTCGACAGTGGATTCTGTCGTGTCCCCAGAGAACTTAGTAAATTTGGGGACTTTGGTTCTAGGGGGTAAGTCAGTTTGTAACACATATTCTGACAATGGAGATGTAAAGTTGGGCCTTCGAAAGCCCATGTTCATTCCATTCTGAGTCATGATTCTTTCGATCATGGTTGCCAGATTGTTTTCCAACCCCATGTTTTGGTATTGGACATGCTGAACCACTTCGTCAGCATTTTGGTTTCTGTTAACTAACCTAACCTCTGGGGCTATTACCCTAGGTTCTTCGACAGGTTGTTCTACAGGCTGTTGGGCCTGATTAATGGTGGTTTCCTCCTCTACAAATATCCCCTGATTTCCTCTTATTTGAGCCCTTTGGGGCTGTCGAATAGGTGGGGGTACTCCAAAGAAGTCAGCCAAACGCGTCATTTGCGCTGTAACTTGCTGATTCGACTGAGTAGTATTTTGTATTAGAGGATTTAGCACTGTACTCAAAGTTTGTGCCAACATTTGCACCATATCATGGTTGCTTTCGTCCATCTGTTGCCTCAAGACTGCTGTCGAGGCATTTGTAAGGCCATGGGCTACTTGGGCCGTTCCTCCTAAGAGTTGGGTCCTATTTCTATTCGCCATGCCTACTCCAGAGCCTTGGAGTGGCGAAGTGGCACTCACGAAAGGTTCTGAATAAGTGGACGCAGCATTCGTCAGGCTTGCCAATTCCGAAGTTGGCATACCATAGAATGGAATAAATCCTGGGGGAACCACTGGCCTTGGGCCAGTATTTCCCCTTGGAGGGGGAGTTCCCAAAGTCATTCTGGGGCCTGCAAACGAAGTCGTTGGCCCCGTGGTTGTGACTGACACCGCTGGTATCGAACCAGCATTCGTCGCTTCGCTAACGGTCATATTAACCGTTGCTCCCACACTTGCTTGTGGGATTTCATTGTTGTTTGGCGGATTCGCCATTTCTTCCCTTCTCCCGGCAGTATTATTATGGTTGGTGTATATTCTACCACTCCTCAATAACATACAACTCGAAAAGATGAGATTTTTCAACAATCAACACACAGTCCCACTAGGCGTGCCAATTTGTTTACCTTGGGATTTGGTAAACAACCGCTGATCCTCCAAATGGTTACTTATTTGGTTACTCGCAGGATCGATCAGATTGATCCTATGGACATAGGTTGATTTTGAAGTTTAATTAGTGTGGATAAGGCTTTAAGTAAATTGGTTAAAGTAAATTGCATAAAGGAAAAGGCTTGGTAAAATAAACAAGGCTGGAATGTAAAGGTTCGACAGGAATCTTAAAGGGAAAAAGCATGTAAAATACTGAAAAGGTAAATGACTTGAATTGATTAAATTGGTGTTTCACACATACATTTCTCAACAATTCGTTCGCTCACACTGGGTACTTGAATCTAAATGAGTGACTATGTATCTATTGTGAACACACGCGAGAAACTACACGTCTACTCCTATTTATACAAAAACATTCCAAGTAACCGTCGGGCAGTTACACTGCTTCGAGATCCAGCCACTTGTCACGTTCTCCATGCTCGACGCTCCAGATCCTTGCACGTTCGCACGTAGTAACTGCTGGAAACCGTTTTCCCTCCAAAGCTTTGAATTTCAAACTGCTCCACTCTGGACCATCGAACACGTTCGTCAAGAGACGTCTTCGACGAAAACTCCTTCGACGTCGAAGGCAATCAGCCTCCTTCCTTGGAAGAAATCTTCTAAGTATTTGGCCATCTTTCGACGGTCACTTCGACAAGCTTAGCCAGTCGAAAGCATCTTTCAGCTTTTAATGGCTGTCATCAATTGAAACAAAGGTGTCGAATTTAGGAGCCAACAGTTAGTAAACAGGGTGGGTTTGATTTTTGAGCTCGGACGTCTTAGTTTACCCGCCCCGCCCCATTTTTGGACGGGCTTATACGGAGCGGACCACCCACTTTGCCACCTCTATCTACAACAATATCAAAGTAGTAAAAATATATATTGCTCCCAAACAAGCTCAGTGTATAATCTCGCTCGAGGGTTGAAAAGAAATTAAAGCACTTTGCTCTTTATCAATGTTTTGTGCTTGAGGGACTGTGTAGTGAGATATTTGTAAAGACTTCAATGGTGATGAGATCATGGACGCCCTTCTAGGGACAACACCCTACTACCACCCGCAATTGAGGGAAACCTCGCCTTTAACGCCCATGACTCGCTCCGTCATGGGAAACGTGGGAAATGACACGTCTTGATCAAAGAGAATTCAGAGTCAACAAGCTAAATTGTGTCTTCCTTGTTGAGATGTTAGATATAATATCAAATATAATCCAAGTTAGATATATTGAGATATTAGATATAATATCAAATATAATTCATGTTAGATATGTTGAGATATTAGATATAATATCAAATATATTCCAAGTTGATAAGCCCAAGCCCAATTAGGATTGTATATAAATAGTCATAGTTTGTATCATTATTTATACAATTCAAGTGAATAATATAATCCTTACTTCCTTATTATTCTCCCTTTCTCTCCTCACTAAAAGTATCCCACGCACTAACAAATTAGTATCCAGACCCTCCGGTTATTATTCTTGATCGTATTTTCAAGAATTTCACGTCAGAGATCGTGTTTCCAGGGCAAGTGAACCAACCGCTGCAAATATAGCCGATGATAAGGGCATTCTGAATTCTCTTCCAATGCTCGACGGTAAAAATTAGATCTGATGGAAAAAAACAGATGCAATCCTTGTTTGTCTTTTAAGATAGCCTTGAAGTGGTTACCGGCGGTGTTCCTGCGTTTGCAATAGATGCAACCGAAGCACACAAAATAGCCCGCAACAAAGTCAAGAAGAAATATTACAAGGTTTCTTATTACAATCATACAGTGGTCGATACGATGAACTTCGATAGGATCTCTCATGCTGAATCGAAAAAACGAGGCATGGGATATTCTTATCAAGTACTATGAATGATGTGAGAAATTTAAGATTGTCAAGTTGTAGACCTTGCATCAACAATATGAATTATTGTCGATGGGAGAAGACGAAAAGATTGCAGAGTATGTGTCGAAGGTTCAGAAATTAGTCTATCTCATGAAGGGTTATGGTAAAACCATAAATGATAAGATGATAGTTGAGAATGTAATGTGTATGTTGACCTCTCACTTTGATTATATTATCATAGCTATTCAAAAATCCAATCAACTTGAAACCCTAAAACTGGAAGATTTGGTTGGTTCGTTGAAAGCGCATGAGTTTAGGATTGTCAAAAGGAAAGGATTTCAAAATTCGATACAAGATTTGCAGGCTCAGTCATGGAAAAATAATGGTGGTTCCAACAAATTCAAAGGCAAGTTCGACAAAACTTAGGGCAAGAAGTCTTGGTTAAATCTCCACAAGAATAAGATCGATGATAGGGCTTCTGAATCCTCGAAAAGATGAGGAAGAAACTGTCAAAAGGAAAAAGAAGATAAAAAAGGTATGTAGTATTATAACTGTGAAAAGTGGGGTCATTTGACTAAACATTGTTGGTACATGAAAGACAATGGATCGACGAAAGGCAAGGACGAAGGAGCGAACCATGCACGCCAAGATTCAGATGACTCTGAAGGTGGTATAGTGGTTATGGCAGAAGTCGTAGATAACCATGTCGAATCCAAAATCTGGTTCCTCAACTCAGGTTGCTCAAATCACATGGTTGGTCGAAAGGTGTGGTTGGTAGATTTTGACGAGTCGAAGAAAAGCAAGGTGTTAGTACCATGGTTTTGTGGATTGGAAACATTTTGCTCAAACATGTTATGACTTGATGTCAAACAAGATGTTATGGCATCATGTTTTGTTATGAAGCAGTCAAGGCATTGTTGTTTTTAAATTTTGACAGATTGGATTTGATTCTGTTATAATTCCTTTGGATATATATCAGATATTTTTGCAGGTCAAGAAGATTTGTTTTGGAATAAGTTTCATATATCCAACTGTACAGAAGATACTAATTTAGACCTTGAGATAAATTAGGAAACTATGTATTGGTGTTTCTAATATTTAAGGATATTTTCTACACAATTTATGCATCACTCAGCTTATGGATTAAGAAATTTTTGGACTCAGAATATCGAAGCCCATTGACTGCAGAGTTGTATTTAAAGGAGAATCCTAACCTAATGTAATTTAAGTTTTTCAACAATTTTAAAATTAAGGGAAGAATAAGTCTTAGGTTTTGAGAGTCTCTTATGTAGTTTGTAAGTTACTCATGTATCCTCGGATACTATGTGGTTTCCTGATTGTTAGTCAAGTTATTATCCTCGCTCATAAGCCTTTTGGAAATAAGTTGAGTATTGTTTTCACTCGAAGCTTTTAAGCAAGAGTTTGAGTTATTTTATCGGAAGTATGATCTTCTAAATTGAGTTGTAATTATTGCAGTCACTGGAATTGGGACTGTTAGATATCACTTTGGTGATTGGAAGTTGGATGACGATTTCTCATATATAGGGAGGACCTAGGTTGAAGTAGAACTGGGTAGGGATTAGGCGAGAAGTTGAAACTTGGGACTAGTTTAGCTTTGAACTAATACTACTAATAGTGGACTTCCTTTCTAGCTTGGTAGCCCCAAAATTAGGTGATGTTGCACCGAACTGGGTTATCATGTTCATGTGTTATTTATCTTTCTGCAGTTTTATTTTCTATATCATATTTAGCTTGATTGACCTGGTTTGTTACCAGATGTTGTAACATCTATCTTGAATTCTTCTGCTGTTAAGACAGCTTTGTTTGTATATGTTACTTGTACCAGAACTTCACAAGGTAAAAATTACTGATAATAGTTCATTGCAAGCAGAAGGTACTGACAACATAGTTTTTCAAATGAGTAATGGAGTAAAAGCTATGATCAAATATGTGCTCTATGTACCTGGAATAAAGTGCAACCTGCTAAGTGTTGGAAAAATGGTGGAAAAAGGTTTCTCAATTGTTATGAAAGGTGGAGCTTTAAAATTTTTTAACACCCAGAACAATTTGGTCTTAAAGTCTCTGTTGTCGAAGAACAAGACATTTAAGACTATGATCAATTCGACAGAAGTTCAATGTTTGTAAACAATCATCAACCACAAGGATTGTTGGTTGTGGCATTTAAGGTTTGGACATTTGAACTTTCAATCACTCAATCAATTGATTACTCGAGATATGGTAACTAGTATCCCAAGTCTTGAGATGCCCAGCAAACTCTATGAAGGTTGTTTAGTCGGAAAGCAATCCATAAATTATTTTGTTTTGACTATACCAATTAGATCGTCCTGCATACTCGAAGTTATACATTCAGATGTACGTGGTCTGTTCAAAAAGCATACCATTGGTGGAAAAAAGTATTTTGTTTTGTTTGTCGATGAGTTTATTTGAAAGTTGTGGGTCTATGTGATTAAGAGAAAGGACGAAGTATTCAAAATCTTTAAGAGATTTAAGATACTTGTCAAAAACCAGAGTCAAAAGAAGATCAAAGTTCTACGAACAAATGGAGGTGGAGAATACACATTCAAAATGTTTGAAGATTTCTGCACAAAACATGGTGTCGATCATGAGGTAACTGCTCCTTACCCGCCTCAACATAATGGAATTGAAGAAAGAAGAAATACAGCCATATTGGATATGGCGAGATGCATCCTGAAGTAGAAGAATTTTCCAAAATATTTATGGGGAGAAGCTATTTCGACTGCAGTTCATATTTTGAACAGGTGCCATATCAAGAAATTGAAGAACAAGGTTCCTGTAGAAGTGTGGAGTGGAAAACGACCATCAGTAAGTCATTTGAAGGTGTTTAGCTCTATGTGTTACAAACATATTTATGATGCGAGAAGAAGGTAGCTTGATGACAAGAGTGAACCTATGATTATGGTAGGATATCACAAGAATGGTGTATACAGGCTATTCAATCCAATTAATGAGAAGATTGTGTTAATTCGAGATATTGTGATTGATGAAAATTCTGCATGGGATTGGAATTCTAATGATGCAATTAACATGCAATTGATGAACTATGGTTTCGACGAAGAAATTGATGAAATCAAAGTCGAAGAAAGTGTAGATATTCCATTCTAAGTTGATGTCGAAGCAGTTGTTGACATTCTCGACAATGTTGAAGTCGGAGAGGGTGTGGCTGGTACAAGCCAAAGACCTCAAATAACTAGAATTCTTATAGTAAGACTTCATGATTATGAAGTGGTCGGTGATGATGAAGTCATACCAGATGGATAATTAGTTCATTTTGCTTTACTTGCAGGTGTTGAACCAATAAACTATAGTTAGGAGTCTGATATGGTCGAAGAATTACAGGCAATCGAAAGAAACAATACATGGGAGTTAGTTGAATTTCCAGCACATACAAAAACTATCAAAGTAAAATGGGTATTCAAGTTGAAACACGATGTTTATGGATCGATAGCAAGACATAAAGCAATATTAGTAGCTCTAGGTTTTCTTCAAAGAGCATGACTCGACTACTTTGAAATATTTTCTCCAGTAGCAAGATTGGAGACTGTTCGGCTAGTGGTAGCCTTGGCATGCAACCAAGATTGGTCGACATTTCATTTAGATGTAAAATAAGAATTTTTAAATGGTCCTTTAGAGGAAGAGGTCTATGTCACAAAACCTCTGGGGTTTGTGATTCAGAAGGAAGCGAGTAAAGTATATAAGTTGCACGAAACGCTATATGCAGGCACCTAGAGCATGGAATAAGAAGATCGACTCGCACTTAGTCGAATTGGGATTTGTCAAATTCAAATCAGAGTATGGTGTCTATGTTCAAGTGTAGTATAAGATATAACAACCATTTGCTTATATGTTGATGACTTGCTAGTAATTGGAAATAGCTTGGAGAACTTGTCGAAGTTCAAAGAGATGATGGTGAAGGAATTTGAAATGTCGGATCTAGGAAAATTGTCTTATTTCTTAGGCATGGAATTCAAATGTCGAAGCAAGGTATGGTGTTACATCAAAGGAAGTATGTTAAGGAGATAGTCAATAGATTCAGAATGGATGATTCAAATCCTGCATCCTCACTTGTCAAACCAAATGTGAAGTTGGAGAAGAATGGAGAGGAAGACAAAGTTGATGTAATTTTGTTCAAGAAAATTGTGAGATCTCTGAGGTATGTGTGCAACAGTCGACCTGATATAGGTTTCACAATCAGATTAGTGAGAAAATACATGAGTGAACCAAGGGTGTCACACATGAAGGTTGCAAGAAGAATCCAGAGATACTTAAAAGGGTCGATAAATTATGGAATACTATTTCGACAAGACTCTGAAAGCAAAGAAGCTATAATTAATTGTTTTTCAGATGCTGATTGGTATGGAGATAAGGAAGATTGAAGAAGCACAATTGGATATTTTTCAAGTATTTGGTGCTTCAATCTCATGGTGCTCAAAAAAGCAACACGATGTAGCATTATCATTGTGTGAAGCTAAATATATAGCAGGATCCTATGATGTATATCAAGCAATTTGGATCAGATCGGTACTTAAACAAATGGAGGTCGAAGTGAAGAAACCTATTATGTTTCAAATCGACAACAAGTCAACTATAAATCTGGCGAAGAATCCAGTTTTGCATGGAAGAAGTATGCATATCGAAGCTAGATTTCACTTCTTGAGGGAAAAGGTAAATCGAGGTAAACTTGAAGTTAGGCATTGCTCAAGTGAAGTACAGTTGGCTGACATTTTCACCAAAGGATTAAAGATCGACATATTCCTAAATTTGAGAAATAAATTAGGAATAATTCAGATTGACTATGACTAACGTAGGTTCGAAGACTTGGATTGTAGGAGGATATGTTGAAATATTAGATATAATATCAAATATAATCAAAGTTGGATATGTTGAGTATTAGATATAATATAAAATATAATCCAAGTTTGATATTTTGAGATATTAGATATAATATCAAATATAATCCAAGTTAGATATGTTGAGATATTAGATATAACATCAAATATAATCTAAGTTGGTAAGCCCAAGTCCAATTAGGATTGTATATAAATAGTCATAGTTTGTATCATTACTTGTACAATTCAACTGAATAATATAATCATTATTTCCTTATTATTCTCTCTTTCTCTCCTCACTAAAAGTTCCTCACACACTAACATTTCTAAGAAGTAGGGATTCAGCGGTCCACTATTATAACTGAGTGGGTGGTTGTCATTCCCAAAAAACCCTAATTAGAGGCTCATTGAACTTTATAAATACATCATCCCTAGCATGAGAAAAGACAATTCAAGTATGCATGAAATATCACCAAGAATACAAAGTTTATCATCTCATGTGGGTTTGCTCTCTCCATAGCCAAAACACCACCAAACAGAGTTTCTTACCACATGAGCGAGCCCTAAATCACATAAAAATCACTAAGGCGTCTTGCCACCCCCACCCGCATATGGGTGTCATGCATTATGTACTTTTTGACAAGTACAATGGTACGTGAAGGAACTAGGAAAATCAAATCAATAAAGTCACCATTGAATATTTATTTATCCCACAGAAGGGAAAGAAAAACATCGAAGAAAACCTGAGAAGGGAGAAATAAAGGCCTCGCGACCAAGAGATCGGGTACGGGAGTCGATTATGCAAGGGGAAGGTATTAGCATCTGTTGTACCCCAAAATTTTCCCTCTCATTTTGCTCAATACATGCCCATTGAGGTCCCCAACTTGCTCAAGAAAGCCCAAGAGTTGACCAGACAAACTCTCTCCTAAGGCAATGTACCTCAAACTAGGGTTTCCATTTTCATCAGGGTGTGTGAACTCCAAAGGCCCCAAATGCTTTCCATGGTCCTAAAATGTCCTCAAGATCATCTATGTCAAGTTTCATGTCTTGCACAAGAAGTTTGCCCAGTCAACTGCTCAGATGCCTGAAAATTAATTGTACTAGGTCAAAAGTCAACTGTGGTCCACATATAGTCAAACTTCAAGATTTTTGGTCAACATCTACATTTTGAAGTTATATACATAATTTTATCAAGGGTTGATCATGATTCCTCAAGGAATGCCCCAAAGTCATCAAAACCCAAAAGTTGCTAAATTAGGGTTTCTCAAGAAAAGTCAACCAAACTTTGACCAAGCATAACTTCTTCATATTTTATTAGAAATTTCCCATCCAAGGCTCATTTTGAAGAGGATGAAATTCCCTACAATTCATCTTCAGCCCACAAGTTTAAAATATGCACTCATGAAGAGATATGAGTTTCTACATTATAGGTCCTTTTGAAAAGTCAACAAAAACACCTTTTGGGTCAAAGCTTCTGACATGAACATGGAAGACTCAATTGAGATGAAACAAAAAGGGTTGTTTAGGGTACATCCTAAGCTTTCTAAAAAGTCCAAGAACACCTCTCTAGGGTTAAAATTGGAGGAGATATGCCTTGTCAAAGTTAACCATTTTTGCAAAATTGTCAAAAGTCAAATATGCTCAAAAATGCATTTTTTTATCAAATGGGCCTAGCATTTCATGATTGTATCTTGTTTGTAACATGTCCCACGACCCAAATCATCATCCATATATTATTTTCTTTATTAATTTATGTTATTTTGATTTTAATTATTTAAAAATCAATTTAAATCAAATAAATAATGGAAAATATAAAGATTGATTTGTTTGATCTGATTTTTGTAGGAATCCAATCTAATCAAGCTAGGATACTATATCCAAATCAGATCAAGGAAGATTGAATCAAAATGGCATGATTTGAATACATTTTAGAAAGATATGATGCAAAATAAAAACAAATCAAATCTTCATGATTTCAAAAGATTGGAATTGTTTTTGTTGCCCTAATCAATACTACTACATATACTGAATAAGAAGAAGCAAAAAACAGAGGGATTGCAGTCGTGAAGAACACTAGAACAAACTCAGAAATAGGAAAAAAAGTGGTGGGTCGATTTCCATTCTAGAGGGCAATTCAAAGCAAGTCAAGGCTACCAATCACTTCCTGGACATCTCCAGAACGTGTCTCAATCATTTTCAAGCCCTTTCACGCCCAGAAACGCATGCTACTGACCCACGGTTTGCATCCCCTAACTTGAATCGTATTTTGCAATTCACACATGATTAACCATTATTGAACATAGCATTGTGTTTGTATGAGCTTTTAGAATGTTTTGGTTTATGTAATTTTGCGTTTTGATGCGTATATCCATGACTGCCATTATTAGGGTTTGTCCTTGCGTTTTGGGGTTTTGTCATACAGGTTAAATTGGCCCAGGAAAAGGGTATTATCGTGTTCGTGAGATCAAAACAAATTGATCTGTGGTCTTACATTGCATTTATGTTGCGTGATTTTGATTTGTGAAGTTTGCAGGTTTTAGCCATGGAATATTGTCCGTGGGTATAGGTTATACATCTAAGACGACGAACCTGCGAAGAAGATAATAACGTGTCAGCCAACCACTGGACCATTCAAACCAGCACGCACGTTTTTTGTTTTACCCACTAATCCACTTTGTTTTCATATAATATTGTTTGTTTTCATTATGATAACAACTAACACATGTAGCGCGGATGGCAAGCGTACACGCTGGGTAGTACGAGGACCTAGGTTCGATCCCAGGTCCCAGCAAGTTTTCATTATTTTCTTAATTCTCACTTACAGATCCATTGTTTCATAACCCCATGCATCCATCATGCGCCTTATTGATCCAACCAATGGATCACAATCTATCCAGATCCAACGCCCCAGATAAGGAGGGACTATGGTGCACCATCAAAAGGAGTTGACATTGGATCCCACGCAAGGATTGGGCTTGAGCATAATGGGCCTAACAAATTCAGCAACCCACCCCCTGATTTCTTCAATACAGGCCCTTTTCTCATCTTTTTATTTTAATTCTTTTTTTGATTATTTTCTTAATTATTTTCTTTTAATTAACATCAAAAATCATATTTTTTTATTTAATCAAAAAATCACAGAAAACATCAAAAATCATTTTTTTATATAAAATATTTTTATTTCTTAATTAATTAGTTTAATTAAGTTAGGGAAATTTAATTCTTTTCTTTTACAATTAAAAGCAATTAGAATTAGGGTTTCAATTTTGCACATAACCTAATTAATTTTTCTTCAAAAAAATAACCTAAATATTTTCTCAATTAGATTTTTTAGGGTTCCTAACCATTCTCGCATTTAATTCTCCACGTGCACTTTAATTTCCTTTTTATTATTATTGTATCTGCTCCGGGTTTGTAATAGTAATTAGGGTTTTACATTTTCGCATTTTATTTTCAGTCTAAATAATTATGTACCTGTAATAGCTAGGACCTTTTTCAACTTTCCCGCCTTTTAATTTCCGCAAACTATAAACTGCTTAGATGTATGTTAATAGGATTGTATGGAAAGACTATCTGAAATTAAAACAGTAGAAAACCCTAAATGTGCAAATACAAATTAACTGAAAAAATACACTCGTACATGCTCACTCATAGGGTTTACTCCACTCCGGTTGCCTTCGATAAACGGTCATGAAGTATAGGGTTTGTTAGTGGCCGTCCTCTAGCCCCGAAAGATCTAAATGACCCATTTGGATGTTGCCTCAGAAAAATATCTTTAAGGCTTTAGGATGACTACTAACATTTCCTAACATTGCTTTTGTGATCGTACATGTCCCTTCGAAACATCCCTTAAAACTCCAATGACGGTGCTACCTATTTCTCAATAATGGGATAGCATTGTCTAAAAGGAAAACGAATAAACTTTTTTTCGAGTAGGTAGATTAGTTCTTAAGTACTTGCTCAATCAAAGAAACAAACTTTTTTACACAAACACTCTTTTTAAACAATGTTTTCCAAAACAATTTCGTAACACTCTTGAGGACAGAAACAAGGGTTAAAACGAAGCAAACAAAACTTTTCAAAAACACAAACACACAAGCAATTTTCAAAATGAGCAAGTACCTAAGAGCCCGTAGAAAACTACGGATAGAAAGGGTGCTAACACCTTCCCTTTCTATAATCTACCCCCCTTTACTCAGAAACATCTCGAAAAAGGTTTTTTCTGTTGTTTTTCCCTTTTCCTGATTGGATAAAATAAAAGTCGGTGGCAACTCTTGCTTACCGCGACATTTGCGAACAAAAAACGGAAACCAGTATTAACCGTCGGTTCTGCTACCGTATCACAGAACTGGAGACTCTGCCGGGGACAATAAATCTCATATAAAGTGGGGTAAACCTTAGGATCTAGGTCATATTTAATTGCTTTCTCTTGATTGTCTTGCTTGCTTTATATTTATGGGAATTGTTTGGGTTATTTGATCCTACACCTGGATCGGGGAACACCTTTTAGGTAAGTAGCAGATAAACTATGAGGGAGTTGTGCCTGGGGTATACCGACACAGTTGAAGCAGTAGCTATGTTGATGTGGAATTTTGGTCGGTACCCGTAAACCCTTGAGTCAATCAGGGAGATGTATGGGGCCGCCGTGTGGTGTCATTAAGCATCAACGGACCTTAGAACCTTTAATTTCACAACTTGGCCAGTAGGACGTAGCGAGATGGCCGACTTTGGTGTAGACCCAAGGTCGACAAATACTCGATGCTACACTCATTGAGGTTTGGCTTATGAGTTTTGTTTGATTACGAGTTAATCGTCGTTTGAACAGAGCTTAGGGGAAAGACTGATGATATTGAGATCCCTTTAGAACCCGGTTACATATTTATAGGACAGGTTGAACCAATCCAGCTTCAAGAGGGTATGACCTTAAAACTCAAGCATGCCTTAAACCTAAGGGCTTGGTGTGATTTGTCTGTGTTTACTATACTTGTGATTTATCATGACATCATAAACATCATACAATAGCATATCATACTAACCATTTCAAGGGTTTCTAGGGCTCATCTTTGCTCTGTTTTGTAGGATATGGCATCCACCCGCAGAAACACTATTCAGATTAATCTAGTGAAAGTATCTCCCTAATTAAGGGACTTGGAAGTAAGGATTCCCGAAAGCTCTCCTTTAACTGAAAAGCATGGTCAGTTACTCAACTTGGTCGCTGTAAAACCTGACGAAGAAATGTTGAAAGTGCTATTTCAGTTGTTCGATCCTCTGCATCACTGTTTCACATTCCCAGGTTACCAGTTGGTGCCTATGGAGGAATTTTCTCAGTTATTAGGGATACCCATTCTTGATCAACTACCTTTCAGCGGTACAGAAAGACATCCCAAACCTGAAGAAATTGCTAAATCTCTGTCCTTACAACGGTCCGACATAGTGACAAATTGGGAAATTAGAGGGAGTGTTCAAGGAATTCCGATTAAATTTCTGTTCGAGAAGGCTTACTATTTTTGGGATACCTAGATCTACAAGCTTTTGAGGAGGTTACATCGCTCCTTATCTACGGGATGGTATTGTTCCCTAACGCAGATCAAGTTGTGAATGAGAGTACAATCCAGGTTTTTATGTCTCGGAATCCGGTACCTATACTACTCGGGGATATTTTACACTCTCTGTATGCCTGCACTATAAAGAGAAGGGGCACCCTCCATTGTTGCACTCCTCTATTGGCTAGGTGGTTTATTTCGCACCTACCCAGATCTACTTTGAAGAATGAACGGGGTAAAAGGTGGTCTCATCGGCTGATGTCCCTTACACATTCAGATATTCATTGGTGTTCACGATTCTCAGAAGATGTTACTATCATCGATCGCTATGGTGAATTACCTAATGTCCCTCTCTTAGGCATTAGGGTAGGAATCACTTATAACCCTTGTTTAGCACTGTGATAGTTTGGTTATGCAAGAAGGGATGGTCCTCATGATACACTTATTCAAGGAATCGCCTTCAACTATGAGGATGATGCTCAGGGTTACTGCAAAAGGTTCATACAAGCTTGGGACCTGGTACATAGGGTTGATAGCAAGACACTCGGGCACAAGAATCCCATACCTATTAAGCCTTATCTCAGATGAGTATGAGCCCACACTAAAACTCTTGTGATGCCTTATCCTGCCATCATGCCTTTGATTATGGAACCAGTTGTCAATGAAGACGCTCCTCATCATGTTCTTCATCCAGAAATGCCAACTGATCACGAAGAGTTACAAAAGTCCTGGGTTCAGCTTAAAGAGGAGCGGGATACGTTTGAAGCCCAATTCTACGCCAGCGAGAAGAAGGTCTTGGAACTCACTAGGCTACTTCAGGACGAGAAGAATATCAATGCCTATATCGCGCCGAAGAGGATGCGCTCATGGGAAACTTAGTTTTCTTTTTGTTTTATTTTGCTTAAATTGTACTCTCAAAATACATTCTTTGTAACAATTCAAGTTTACTAATACAATTCACGTTTGTTCCTTTTTGTTTAAGCAAATTTGAGCCTTTAAGAACCCTTGAAAACATTGCATACATATCATACATATCATTGCATAACAAGTTTCATAACAAGTTTCTCATCCTCTCCGCTATTTATTTCAGCAATGGATCTTGAACAAACTGTGAAAGATCTTCAGACTCAGAACACGTAGTTCTAACAAATGATTGTGGCTCTGGCCAAAGGGCAGGAAGAGCTGAAGGCTCTGATTGTTAAGAAGAATTCTAAGAAGACAAAAAGAACAGTTGGGTTGGCACATATAAGCAGAAGGTTCAGAGGGCCGCCAAGACGGGTTGCCGAGTTAGCCTTTTCATCTAAGGAGGGAGAAAATCAAGAGGGTGAAGTCAGAGAAGAAGACCTTAGTCCTAAAGAGTCCGATAATGAAACTGATTACAATGAAGAGCAGTACCCTCCAGATGATGAAAAGTACAAGCAGTTAGAAGAGCGTCTGAGTGCTATGGAAATCCAGAAGGTTCTTGGGCTGGATTTTGAAGAGCTAGGTCTGGTCTCCGGGGTTGTCATCCCTCCAAAATTCAAGACACCGGTATTTTCTAAGTATGATGGGGTCTCTTGTCCTAAAATGCATCTCTGTTCCTATGTGAGGAAGATACAGCCTCATACTGCCGACAAAGACTTGTGGGTTCACTTCTTCCAAGACAGTCTGTCTAGAACACAACTGGACTAGTTCTATCAGCTGGAAAGAGCCAAAGTTGGGAAGACTTTGTTGCTGCATTCTATAAGCAATATCAGTATAATGCAGACCTCGCTCCCACCCGTACAACTCCAAAATCTGTCTATGTGTGCGAAAGAGGGTTTCAAGGATTATGCACAAAAGTGGAGAGATTTGACTGGAAGAGTTCAACCTCCCTTGGCTGACCGGGAGCTTGTGGATATGTTTCTAGGTACTTTGACTGGGCTGTTCTTCAACCATATGATTGGAAGCTCATCGGAAGGTTTTACTGAACTGATCTTAACAGGAGAAAAGGTGGAAGTTGGATCCGAAGTGGAAAAATTCAGAAGGATGCCTCTTCTAGTGCTGCAAGGAAACCATTCGCAGGTAAACAAGAAGTCAGTGTTGTCTATAATCAAAAGAATTAGAATCAAACCGAGAGCCGTCTGACGGTAGGAGCTGTTATGATTCCCAAACCTACACCTTCTCAGTAAAGAAATAATCAACCAAGAGCAGAAAGTCCAGCTAGACATTTCACTCAAATCAATATGACACTATCTCAGGTTTTACCTCATCTGTTGAAGTTCAATTTGGTTACTCTAAGGGAAGCTCCGAAGAACCCTAACACCATCTCTCCTTACTACGAACCGAATGCTCGTTGTGCTTACCATTCGGAAAGTCCCAGCCATGACACCAATGACCGTTGGATCTTCCCGACTACCAATGGTGGACTCAGTAACTGGACAACCAAAGACTTTGTACCAATTACTTTTGTTTAGGAGTAATTGTCTTTCTGATTTTTTCGGATGTATAATTTAAAAACAATATAAACACTATAACCATGTGTCTTACCCGGGGCACAATGGTTCTATTTGTGAGGGTTATCATGTTTCATTTTCATATGACATTAATAAAGCATTGGACGTTTGCATACAAATATTGCGCTCTTTGTCTTTCTTTTCTTTTATTCTGTCTATACAGTTATGCTCTTACACACACTCACGTATCAAAATGCAGATCCATATCCACTCTGGATCCCATTGATAACATTTCTGCTACTGCTCAATATGACTTTGAAAATCCGATCAACCAAGCCGAGGACGAAGGTGAGGAAGATTGTGAGGTACCCAGAGAACTTGCTAGACTATTACAACAGGAAGAAAGGGCAATACAGCCTCATGAAGAGCCGGTAGAGACAGTGAACTTGGGTACATAGGAAGACAAAAAAGAGCTCAAGATAGGTGTAAATCTGGAGCTTAGTGTCAAACAGAGGTTGGTACAGATGTTGCATGAGTATGTTGAAATCTTCGCCTGGTCATATGAAGACATGTTGGTATTAGACACAGATATAGTGGTTCATCGTCTGCCGACTAAAGAAGATTTCCCTCTGGTAAAGCAGAAGGTCCGCCGTATGCGCCCTGAAATGTCAGAGAAGATTAAAGCAGAGGTTATGAAGCAGTTCGACGCTGGGTCCTTGGCTGTCACTTCCTATCTGCAGTGGGTTGCTAATGTGGTTCCAGTGCCTAAGAAAGATGGTAAAGTACGAATATGTATGGATTACAGAGACTTGAACAGGGTAAGCCCCAAGGATGACTTCCCGCTTCCCCACATTGATGTTCTGGTTGACAACACTGCACAACACAAAGTCTTTTCCTTCATGGACGGTTTCTCTAGCTACAATTAGATCAAGATGGCACCTGGAGACATATAGAAGACAACCTTTGTCACACAGTGGGGAATTTTCTACTACAAGGTAATGCCGTTTGGGTTGAAGAATGCTGGGGAAACTTTTAAGCGAGCAATGGTAGCTCTGTTCCACGACATGATTCACCATGAGATAGAGGTTTACGTCGACGACATGATAGCCAGGTCTTAAACTAAGGAAGAACACCTTGACCGTATACAAAAGTTGTTTGACAATTTGAAGACGTATAAGCTGAGGTTAAATCCGAACAAGTGCACCTTCAGGGTAAGGTCTGGCAAACTATTAGGTTTCATCGTCAATGACAAAGGTATTCAGCTAGACCCTGCAAAGGTGATGGCCATACAAGAGATACCGGCTCCCCATATTGAGAAGGAAGTCAGAGGTTTCTTGGGACGTTTGAATTACATTTCCAGATTCATTTCACATCTGATTGCTACTTGTGAGCCGATCTTCAAGCTTTTGAAGAAAGATCAAGTGGTAAAGTGGAACAACGAATGCCAGGTAGCCTTTGATAGAATCAAGCAATATCTTCAAGAGCCTCCTATTCTGATGCCTCCAACTGAAGGAAGACCTTTGATAATGTACCTAACAGTGCTAGACAATTCATTGGGGTGTGTGCTGGGGCAGCATGACGAGTCTGGTCAAAAAGAGCACGCAATATACTACCTTAGCAAAAAGTTTACTGACTGTGAAACACGACACTCACTGCTCAAGAAAACTTGCTGCACTTTGGCATAGCCTGCTCGCCGACTGAGACAGTATATGTTGACCCACACTACCTTGTTGATATCTAAGATGGATCTGATAAAATACATTTTCGAGAAGCCCGCTCTCTCGGAAAGAATTTCAAGATGGAAAATGATCTTGACCGAATACGATATCCAGTACACAACCCAAAAAGTAATTAAGGGAAGTGTGTTAGTTGGTCATTTGGCACATCAGGTTGTGGATGACTACCAGTCCATGAATTTTGAGTTCTCGGATGAGAATATCATGTTGGTAACCGAATGTGAAGAACCTGGACCGGATGAAGGACCTGAGGAAGGATCCCGATGGTCTATGTTTTTTTATGGAGCCTCAAACGCACTGGGTAATGGCATTAGCGCTGTAATCATATCTCCCGAGGGTTATCATACTCCGTTCACCGCCCGATTATGTTTCAAATGTACCAACAACATGGAGGAGTATGAAGCGTGTATCATGGGTCTCAGAGCTGCTATTGATTTGAGGATCAAGTTCTTCAATGTATTCGGGGATTCTGCTCTGGTGATAAGTCAGATTAAAGGCGAGTGGGATACGAAGCACCCAAACCTTATCCCTTACAGAGAACATGTACTGACACTGCTAACATATTTTGAAGAGATCACCTTTGAACACTTCCCACGAGAAGAGAATCATCTAGCAGACGCGCTAGCCACTATGTCATCTATGTTCAAGGTTAGGTGGGACAATGAAGCTCCCTGAATCACTATTGAGAGGTTGGATGAACCCGCATACTATTGTGAGATCGATACTGAAGAGGTACCGGATAAACCCTGTGTTGTACCCCAAAATTTTCCCTCTCATATTTCTCAAGATACTTCAAGAAAGATCTCCAAGTTGCTCAAAGTAGTCCAAGAGTTGGTCAGACAAGCTCTCTCCTAAGGCAGTCTACCTCAAATTAGGGTTTCAAATTGCATCAAGATCCTTGAGTCCAAGTGACCCTAAGTGCTAACCAATGTCCTAATATGTTCTCAAGATCATCCATGTCAAGTTTCAAGCCTTGCAGAGAAAGTTTGCTCAGTCAATTGCTCAAAGGTCCAAAAATTGACTGTGTTAGGGCAAAAGTCAATTGTGACCTACATATAGTCAAACTTCAAGATTTTTTATCAACATTCTCATTTTGAAGTATATTTAATCATTTGATCAAGGGTTGATAATGATTCATCAAGGGTTGCTCACAATTCATCAAGATTCAAAAGTTGCTAAATTAGGGTTTTGCAGGAAAAGTCAACCCAACTTTGACCAAGCATAATTTTCTCATACTTTATGAGAAATGACCCATCCAAAGCTCATTTTGAAGAGGATGTAATTTCCTACAATTCATCTTCACCTCCCAATATCAGGCCCAAACTCTCTTTCTCTTATATTTTCTTTTTATTGATTTAGTCATTTTATTTTATTTAATTAATTTACTAACCAATAACAATTTTCTTTTTTATCAAAAAAATCACAAAAATACTTTTTTATCCAATTAATTTTTAGAACTTTTATTTTTATTAATAAATACTAATTAATTAATTAATTAGAGTATTAATTAGGAAACTTTAATTTATTTTTGTAAATAAATAAAATTAATTAGAAATCATTAGGTTTTAATTCATTTAATTATTTTTATTTTCTTTCTTAAAATATCAAAAACTCCGAAAATATGTCATTTATTATTTTTTTCATTTAATTAATTTAATAATCAATTTAGTATTTTAATTTAGGATTTAATTTCTTTTCTTAAAAATAAAAACAACAAAAAAAGCATTTTCTTTTAAAAGGGTCAAAACCCTAATTTCGCATCCGATTTAATTTCGCGTTGCGCTTTATTTTTCTTTAATCCAATTAATGTATCTGCTTCCGGTTTGTAATAATTAATTAGGACTTTTATTTTACCGCTTTATTTTATTTTCAAAGGGGTGCTTTTGGCGATGTAAATACCAGACGCCTTGTAATTTAATTTCCGCACTTTAATTTCTGCTAATTATAACTGCTAGATGTTTCATAATAGGGTTTGCATGACAAGATTGAATGTTTAATCTTAAAATCAAATTAGGTCACCCTTAACATGTGCAAAGATAAAAATAACTGAAAACAACACACTCGCACATGCGCACTCCTAGGGTACACCCCACTTGGTTGCCTTCGTACACGGTCATTGAGTATAGGTTGTTTTAGAGGTCGTCCTCTTGTCTAAAAGATCATAGTCTCCTCGAAATAGTTGCCTCAGATATTATTGCCTCAAACAAATGATCTAAGACATTAGGGTTACCGCTAAGGCGTCCTAACATTGTTTTGGTGACCGTATGTCCCTCTTTCAAATTGACCCTCAAACTCCAACGACGGTGCTACCTACTCACTAATAGTGGGATAGTATTGTCTAAAGGAAATTAGCATAGAACGATTCCTTTTTCGAGTAGGTAGATTATCTCTTAGATACTTGCTCATCCAAAACAAAACTTTTTTCACACTTACACTCCTTTTCAAACGAAGTTTTCAAAAACACTTCATTACACTCTTGAGGATAGAAGCAAGAGTTAAATCGAAGTTAAAAACAAAAAAACGTTTCAAACCCACAAGCACAAAGAAAACAATTTTGAAAACAATGAGCAAGTACCTAAGAGCCCATGGATAACCACTGATAGAAAGGGTGCTAATACCTTCCCTTTCTATAAATCTACACCCCGTACTCAGAAACATCTCGAAAAAGGAATTTTTCTGTGCTTTTTTCCTTTCCTTGTTGGATAAAATAAAAGTCGGTGGCGACTCTTGCTTACCGCGACATTTTGCGAAAACAAACGCAAAATGCAAACCAGCATTCCAAAAGCAGTCATTTCTTCCTACCGTATCACAGAACTGGCGACTCTGCTGGGGAGAAAATAAGTGGGGTGTACCTTAGGATTAGTTCATAATGTTTTCAATTGCTTGATTTGTATGCTTTATCTTTGTGGGTTTGAATCGGAGTTACTATAGATCCTAACTCAGATCTGGGGATATCCTTTAGGTAAGTAGCAATAGACTGTGAGGGAACTGTACGTCGTAGACCGATACGGTTGAAGCAGTAGCTACATTGGTGTGACACTTTAGTTTGTACCGATATCCCTTATGGTGGAACAAGGAGAATATGGGCTGCTAAGGGGTCATTAAGCACCAACTGACCTTAGAACCTATAATTGACCAACTTGGCCATAGAAAAGTAGCAGTATGCTACACTCATTGAGACTAAACTCTCGCGATGATTCCGGCCACAAGAAAAGGTTGCTAAACTGGAATTATGACCGATCGAGGGTGGTCAGTGATATTGAGATCCTCTAGAACCCGGTTACTATTTCTAGGACAGGTTGAACCAACTGAACTGAAAGAGGGTAGTACCTAAACTCCTTGCCAGCCTGAAATCTAAGGGCTATCTGTGTGACTTGTTTGCCCTTACCATGTTTGCTATCTGTGAATACATGTGGTGTGTTTCTATCATAACATCATGCATCATGACATTGCATGCATATTGCATTGGACTAACCATTTCAAAGACCAATGTGATTCATCTTTGTTCTGTTTTGCAGATCATGGCATCTATGCATAGAAACACTATTCGGATCAGCTTTGTACAGATTCCTCCTCAGCTCAAAGATTTGGTTTCCAAGGTTCCTGACACTTCCTCTTTTGACAGAAGACATGGTCACCTCCTCAGTCTAGTCACCTCCAATCTGGATGAACAAATGATGAGTGTCTTATTCCAGTTCTTTGATCCATTGTACCACTGCTTCACTTTTCCAGACTACCAGTTGGTCCCTACCTTGGAAGAGTTCTCAGATCTACTAGACATCTCCATTCTAGAGCAGACCCCATTTACAGGTTAGGAGATAGCCCTTAAGCCAGAGGATGTTGCTACAACCTTCCATCTGACAAAGGCTGAGGTAATGTCTAATTGGGAAACTCGGAGTGGGACAAAAGGCTTCTTGGCTAAGTTCTTGGTTGATCAGGCTAATCAGTTCTGGGACAGTTTAGACTTTCAGGCATTTGAAGACATTCTGGCTCTTCTTATTTATGGTCTGGTTCTATTCCCCAATTCAGATTCCTTTGTTGACGTGAATGCGGTGAAGATTTTCATGCCCCGTAATCCAGTACCCACTCTCTTGGATGATATTCTGCACACTCTCTATGCCCGTACTGCTCGAAAACGGGGAACCCTTATGTGTTGTGCACCATTGCTGGCGAGGTGGTTTATTTCTCACCTCCAAAATCAGTTTTGAAGAACAAGGAAGGCATGGGTTGGGCCTATAGGATTATGTCCCTTTCTCACACGGACATTGTTGTACCCCAAAATTTGCCCTCCCATATTCTTCAAGAAATTGCCAAGTCATGTTTCAAATCTCCCCAAGGGTTGCACAGTGTAAGGGCCTCCTAAGCAGTCAAAATTAGGGTTTTGGTTCTGACCAAGAAAATGAAGTTTCCAAAGGTCCAATCAAGTTCCACATGCCTACAAATATGGTCAAGTATCCTCATACCAAGTTCCAAGACTTTCAGCACAAGATTGCACAGTCAAAACCCTAATTGCACTACAGTCAACTGTAGGGGCAAAATGGTCATTTGACAGTCAAAAGTTCAAATTTTTGGTCAACATCTCATTTTGAAGCCTTAAACATCATTTGATCAATGCTTGATCATGATTCTCAAAGCTTGGCTCAAAAATCATCAAAATGCAAAAGTTTCCTTATTTGGACAGCTGAAAAAGTCAACTGTAAATTGA
This sequence comes from Vicia faba, assembly GCA_948472305.1. NCBI lineage: Eukaryota > Viridiplantae > Streptophyta > Magnoliopsida > Fabales > Fabaceae > Vicia > Vicia faba. The sequence continues at coordinate 1,230,778,503 of OX451736.1, read as the reverse complement.
CCAGGGCATAACTTTCACATGGATTATCAGAAAAATTCCATCCAAAGCTCATTTTGAAGAGAAAGACATTTCCTACAAATCATCTTCATACTTCAAGTCCAAGAAATGCTCTTACAAAAAGTTATCAATTTCAACATTATAGGTCATTTTCAAAAGTCAACAAAAAGGGACTTTAAGTCAAAGACCATAACTTGAGATTGGTAAATCAAAATGACATGGGACCAAAGGAATTGGTTAGAGGACTCAAAGACCTTTCCAAAATGTCCAAGAACATGAGCAAAGCTTAAAAATTGAGCAAGTTATGCCTTGTGGAAGTTGGGAAATTTTTGGATATTTTGAAAAGTCAACATTGGTTCAAATGACCTAAAATTGCTAATGGGCCCATTTTTCTTCCACAATTCATTGTCCCAAGCATGCACACGACCACTTGGCCCAAAGGGAAGTATTTCTTCATTTTTTATTTATTTATTTGAATTTTTATTTATAATAATTCATTTAAATCAAATTAAATACATGGAAAATATTTAACCTAAGTTTTACAATCTTTTTTGCATGAAATCTACTCAATAATTCGTGCATATTCAAATATGGAAAGATTTGGATTGATTGGATCATGATTGGTACAAAATTGCATGAAAAAGATTGGAAAAAATATGATTGAAAATCAAATCTCATAAACCATCAATTCAAAGATTTGGATCAAGTTTCTTAACCTAATTCATTCCTACATAAGCATAGAACGAAAACCTAATGCCTGGAACCACTCAGTTGCGCCTCAAACTCAGAACCACATTGAAATTTTTTGCTAAAAAGCTTGAAACTGTTTTCACATCAAAAGCATTTTTCCAGGCCAAAGAATCATTCCATTACGTCCCTGACATATCCAGGAAGCTTTCCCAATCAAGATCACATCATCTAACCTCAAGAATCGGTATACAGAACTCAAAATATTTCATGAAAAATGCATATTCGTGTTTTGATTTGCAGGCATCCTCATGACATTTTGTTCATGGATTCTTACTAATCAATGGATTCTGAAACTAACTGCATATTTTAATTGAACTTTTATGTGCTATACACGATTTCGCCATTTATAATATTTAGGGTTCTTCAACCTTCAAATTGGGGGTTTTGAAATAAGGAAAAATTGGAGGCTGAGACCAAAGCCATTGAATTCAACGCATTTGGACGAAGAAGAAGCTACCCTCGCGCTCAATTTATGAGCATCATAGGGCCATTCACTATTTTTCCATAGATGGCCTAAAAGAGCACATGAAAACCGTGGCTTATTCTGTTTGTGTTTCAGGAACAAAGAAGAAGATGATATCGTGGCATAAGCTGATTGGTTAATTTGAAAATTCGCGCGGAAATACGCGTTGGCTTTTGTTTTATTTTATAATGTTTGTGGTTTATTTAATTAACAAATTGATTCAGTGGCGCAGCTGGCAAGGAAGTAAACGGATGACATTCAGGACCTGGGTTCGATCCCAGGTCCCCACTCTTTCCTATTATTTTTCTTTCACCCATTATCCTATGCAGGTTTACTATGAAGGATCACCATACGCTCACAAAATCCAGCCTTCCACGCGTATGCCTAGATCAATCCAAGGGCTACAGTTTGAAGGATACCATGAACGTGAGTCAATGCACTCACACGCTGGGATGAGAGGTCAACGAAATCAGGAGTTTAGTGGGCCTAAAAGTGCTAACAAGCCCTCCACTTTGGGGACTGATACCCCCCTAGGTTTGCCATTTTAAATATTTTCTTTTACATTATTTCTATTTTTATTTTAATTATTGTTTTCAATTAATTAATTATTTTCATAAAAAATATAAAAAAAAACACATAAAAGTCAGAAAAGAGAAAAAATATAATAAATATTTTTATTTTAATATTTTTTTGTAATTAAATTGTATATAATTAAACTTAGTTTTAAATTAGGTTTTAATTTTAAATTCTTTTAATAAAAAAAATCTAAAAAAACATAGAATTAGGGTTCATACTAATTTTTTATCTTTTTTTCTTTTTCTCCCATAATAATTAAATATTTATTTTTATAATTAAATTTGTATATAAAAATTAGGGTTAATTTAGGTTAAAATTCAATGTTTTCTTAATAAATTAAAAGCCATTAGAATTAGGGTTAGTATTAATTTCAATCAATTCTTTTTTCATATTAAATCCTAAAATACTAAAAAATACCAAAAAACAAGTTCTTTCTTTCTTTTAATTTTAATTAATTCCATGTGATTTTAGTTTTGCAAAAAGGGTCCAACGCCCTCGTTTCGATTTAATTCTTATGCGCATATTTATTTTATTTCTTTATAATATTTATGTACCTCTCCCAAGGCCATGTAACCTTTTAATTTTCTCGCACTTTTCTTTACTTTCTTTATTTTTCTGTCAAATCGGGTCTTGGTTTAATTTTGGCGATGTGGACCCGCGCCTTTTGTAATAGCTTAGATTTTTTACTTTTCCCGCAATATTTTTAACTGTTAAATAATGGCATGAAAGAATGTATGGACAAAAATAAAAACAAGCGTAGAACACCAATAACATGACAAGATAAATGCAAATGAAAACGACACACAAATCGCACACACCACCCCTAGGGTACGCCTCACTGTTGCCTTGCCTCGAAAGGTGATCGTCGAGTAGAGGATGTCTTAGTAAGTCCTCATGATCCGGGAACCTGGCATGAGGGTAGCTTCTAAGGTGTCTTCCCATTGCTCTGGTGATCACCATGTCCCTACAAACTCGAATTGACCCGAACACCTCCAACGGTGGTGCTACCTACCTCTCAATGGTGGGATGGCACTACTTTAAAGGACATTTACACAGACGAATTCCTTAGGGTAGGTAGACGACTCTAGATACTTGCTCTAAATTCAAAACAAATTCAAAAAATACTTTTCACACCAACACATTTTCAAAAAGCTTTCGAAAGCAATTTTTCAAACACTCTTGAGGACAGATACAAGAGTCGAACTGGAATTTTCAAAGAAAATTTTTAAAACCCACAATTGAAAAGCAAACAAATCTTTTGAAAACACAAATGAGCAAGTATCTAAGAGCCCATGGATAACCATGGATAGAAAGGGTGCTGACACCTTCCCTTTCTATAACCTACCTCCCGAACCTAGAGCAATCTCTTTAAGGAATTTTTCTGTGCTTTTGTCCTTTCCATTTGGAGAAAATAAAAGACGGTGGCGACTCTTGCTTCCGCGACATTTCGCGAACCAGCGTTAAACAGTCAGTTCCAGATCCACCGATCACAGAACTGGCGACTCTGCTGGGGATAATCTTAAAGTGAGGTGTACCTTAGGGCTAGTTCATAACTGTGTTTTCAATTGTTTTCCTTGTGTGCTTTAAATTGTGGGTTGCTTGGGAGTTCTATAGATCCTAACCCGGATCTGGGGATACCTTTCTTAGAAAGTAGCAACAAGGCTGTGAGGGAACTGTGCGGGGTATACCGACATGGTTGAAACAGTCTGCTACGTTGATGTGGCACTTTGGTGTGTACCGGTAACCCTTGAGTTCAGTCAAGGAGAGTACGGGGCCTCCGCGTGGTGTCGTGAAGCATCAACAGACCTTAGGAACCTTAATTGAACTATCTTGGCCTCTTTAGGGTAGTGAGATAACTGACTTTGGTGCAGTTCGAGGTTGGTTGATACTCGATACTACACTCAATTGAGGGTTGCTTTCCTGGAATATTTCGGTCGCCAGTTCAGTGGCTAAATCGAAACGATGAACAATGAAAGCAATCCCGTGATATTGGGACCCTTAGAACCCGGTTACTTTGATAGGACAGGTTGAACCCACCAACTTCAAGAGGGTACTACCCAGACCCCATGCTGGCCTTAAACCCTAAGGGCTTGTCTTGTGTGCCTTGTGTGCCTTACATGTTTGTCTTTGTAAATATCTGTGGTGTGTTTAATCATAGCATCATGACATCATCCAGCATCATATGCATTGACTAACCATTTCAGGGGTTCGAATTTTCATCTTTGTTTTTGTTTTGTAGGACATGGAAACTGTTCGTAGAAAGACAATTCAAATCAGTCTTGTAAGGACCCCTCCTCAGCTTAAGGAACTTATATCCAGGATTCCCGAGAACTCTTCATTCAGTGAAAGGCATGGAAACCTCATCAGCTTGGTCAACACCAACATTGAGGAAGATATGATAAAGGTCCTATTCCAGTTCTTTGACCCTCTGCATCACTGTTTCACCTTCTTGGACTATCAGCTGGTACCTACATTGGAGGAGTTCTCCCGGCTCTTGAAGATCCCTATCCTTGATCAGCTACCCTTCAACGGTACAGAAAAGGAACCTAAGCTTGAAGAGATTGCTAAAGCCTTGCACCTACAGTCATCTGACCTCAAGGGACATTGGGAAGTTAGAAGTGGTATCAAAGGGTTCTTAGCCAGGTTTCTGTTTGAAAAGGCCCATGAATGTTGGAACTCCCTTGACTTGCAAGCTTTTGAAGAGGTTGTGGCCCTCCTTGTCTATGGTTTGGTGTTGTTCCCTAATCCAGATCAGCTTATTGATATCAGTGTTGTCCAGCTCTTTATGTCAAGGAATCCTATACCTACATTGCTGGGGGACATCCTTCACTCATGTTACACTCGAACCATGAGAAAAAGAGGTGTCCTTATGTGTTGCACTCCTCTCCTGGGAAGGTGGTTTATTTCGCACCTTCCACAATCAGTCCTGAAGAGTGAGAGGGGTTTGAGATGGTCACAACGGTTGATGACTCTTACACATGCGGATATACATTGGTGCCCTCGGTCCAGAGAAGATGTCACTATCATTGATCGTTGTGGGGAGTACCCTAATGTTCCTTTACTTGGAATCAGAGGAGGTATTACTTACAGCCCATGCCTGGCTTGGAGACAGTTTGGTTATGCTCGGAGGGATGGTCCTCATGACATGTTAATTCCTGACATAGTTTTTGACTTCGACAACGATACTCAAGGACTTCGCCAGAGATTTATCAGAGCCTGGAGGATGCCCAGTAAGATAGACAGTAAGATACTGGGGCACAGGAACTCCATCCCGTTGGAACCTTATCTCAAGTGGGTACGAGCCCGCTCCCAGAAGTTAGTGATGCCCTATCCTCATATGCTCCCAGTAATCAAAGAACCAGTCTTGGAAGGAGAAGTGTCCTACACTATTCAGCACCCTGATATGCCCACATCCTGGGAAGAGATGCAGAAGAGCTGGATCCAGCTTAAGGAAGAACGGAATTCTCTTGAGACCAGTCTACATGCTAGTGAAAAGAAGGTCTTGGAGCTCACTCGCCTGTTGCATGAGGAGAGGAATCTCAACACTTACATAGCTCCGAAGAGGATGCGCAGTGTATTTTGGGATTGACTTACTTTTGTATTATTTTTCCCATGAGGCTTTGATGTACTGAACAATTATTTCCTTAATGATAACGTGTGTTCCTTTTTGTCTACTACAAATTTGAACTTTCGAACCCTTGAATGCATTGCATAAACACATCTCATTCATCATGTGCATAGCAGGTTTTCCCTTTTTCAGGTTGCTTACAGTTCTTTGCTGTTTATTTCAGCATCATGAATCCTGACTCGTCATCAACTGAGACCTCCATAAAAGCTCTTCAGGCGCAGAATGTGCAATTTCAGGAATTAATCAAGGGTTTGGCTCAAGGCCAAGAAGAGCTGAAGGCTCTGCTCCTGAAGAAGGAGAAGAAGAAGAAGAGAAGGACTGTTCTGTTCAACTCGGGCCGAAGGTTTGGCAATACTTTGCAGCATGAAGAGGCTGGTTCTTCTGTTGGCAAGGGTACTCCTCAAGAGGCAAGGGTTCCTAGTCCGGTAGTCTCCGACAATGAGACTGATTTTGATGAAGAGCAGTATCCTCCGGCAGAAGACCGTTACAAGCAGTTGGAGGATAGGCTGAATGCTATGGAGATACAACAGGTACCTGGGCTGGATTTCGGAGATCTGGGTTTGTCTACTGGTGTGATCATCCCTCGGAAGTTCAAAGCACCATCTTTCTCTAAGTATGACGGGGCGTCTTGTCCCAAGCTACATCTCAGGTCCTATGTTCGGAAAATTCAACCGTACTCTGCGGATAAGAATTTGTGGATCCACTTCTTCCAGGAGAGTCTTTCAGGGACTCATCTCGAATGGTTCTATCAGCTGGATGGAACCAAGGTTCGTAACTGGGAGGAGTTGGCTACTGCTTTCTACAAGCAGTATCAATATAATGCCGACCTTTCCCCTACACGTACCCAACTCCAGGGTATGTCGTTAGGTTCAAGCGAAGGTTTTAAGGAGTACGCTCAGAAGTGGAGAGACCTGGCTGGCAGGGTGCAGCCTCCTTTGACTGATCGGGAGTTGGTAGACATGTTCTTGGGGACCCTATCGGGGCCATTTTTCAACCATCTTATCGAGAATTCATCTGCAGGGTTCACTGATCTGATTCTGACTGGAGAGAGAATTGAGGTTGGGTTAAAGTCTGGTAAGATTGCGAAGGGTGCATCATCTAGTTCTGAGAAGAAACCCTTCAAAAAGGAGGCTAGTGCCGTGTATGGTTCCAAGAGATCAGAGAGACCTGAACGCCGCCAATCTGTCAGTACGGTAATGATTGCTAAGCCTGCTGCCGCTCCTCGGCCGACCAATCCTCAAAGGGCTGAAAGACCCCGGAGAGAGTTTACCCGTTTGAGCATGACACTATCGCAGATCCTGCCACAGTTGCTATCCACTGATTTAGTGACTGTCAGAGAGGCGCCGAAGTTCCCAAATACTGCATCTCCTAAGTACAACCCGAATGCTCGTTGTGCTTACCATTCAGATAGCCCGGGGCATTCTACTGATGACTGTTGGGCATTAAGAAGCAAGCTGCAGGATCTCATTGACGCCAAGGAGGTACAGTTTGAGGCATCTGAGAAGCCTAATGTAGTGACGGCTCCCCTGCCTGCTCATGGAGTGAATGCTGTTGGGGAAGACAACGAAGTGGATGAAGCTGAGTTTGATAGCTAGATCTATCCGGCAACCGACAGTGGACTTAACAATTGGAGTGCGAAGGACAATCTATCTGTTTCTCTTGTTACTGAGTAATGAATTCCTATGTTTTTGGTATCTGTAATAAACAATAATAAACCCTATGGCCCGGTGTCTTACCCGAGGCACCGTGGTTTCATTTGTGAGGGCATATAAATTGTCATTTCATATATCATGAATGAAAATCTTGGACGTTTTCTCGCATTGCAAATCTTATGCTCCTTTTCTGTCTTTCTTTCCTTTACATATACTTCAAAACAGCTGTATTTACACACACTCACTCATACAGGTTTCAATCCACTCTGGATCTCACTGGTAACGACTCTGCTACTGCCAGTTATGACTTCGAAAATCCGATCAACTTAGCCGAAGACGAAGGTGAAGATGATTGCGAAGTGCCTGGTGAGCTTGCAAGACTGTTGCTTCAGGAAGAGAGGGAAATTCAACCCCATGAAGAGCCAGTGGAAACAATAAACTTGGGTACTGAGGCAGACAGGAAAGAGGTAAAGATTGGTGCCAACCTAGAGCTCAGCGTGAAGCAACGGTTGACTCAGATGTTGCATGATTATATGGAGATCTTTGCCTGGTCCTACGAAGACATGCCCGGGTTGGATACCGACATTGTGGTCCATCACTTGCCAACTAAGGAAGACTGCCCTCCAGTTAAGCAAAAGGTCCGTCGAATGCGTCCAGAGATGTCTGAGAAGATTAAAGCCGAGGTTATGAAGCAGTTTGATGCCGGGTTCCTTGCAGTGACTTCTTACCCTCAGTGGGTTGCTAATGTGGTGCCGGTACCTAAGAAGGACGGTAAGGTCAGAATGTGTGTCGACTACAGGCATCTGAACAGGGCCATCCCCAAGGATGACTTCCCTCTACCTCACATTGACGTCCTTGTTGACAATACAGCTCAGCACAAGGTGTTCTCTTTCATGGATGGCTTTTCAGGTTATAATCAGATCAAGATGGCACCTGAAGACATGGAAAAGACTACATTTGTTACTCAGTGGGGCACCTTCTGTTACAAGGTCATGCCTTTTGGATTAAAGAACGCTGGGGCAACCTACCAACGTGCCATGGTTGCTCTATTTCATGACATGATCCATCATGAGATAGAAGTGTATGTTGACGACATGATCGCAAGGTCCCAGACTGAGGAAGAGCACCTAGATCATCTGCAGAAGTTGTTTGACCGGTTGAAACTGTACAAGCTGAGGTTGAACCCGAACAAGTGCACCTTCGGGGTAAGATCTGGAAAGTTGTTAGGCTTCGTGGTAAGTGACAAGGGAATTCAAGTGGACCCTGCTAAGGTTAAAGCTATTCAAGAGATGCCAGTTCCTAAGACAGAGAAGGAAGTCAGAGGCTTTGTAGGACGCCTGAATTACATTGCTCGGTTCATCTCGCACCTGACTGCTACCTGTGAGCCAATCTTCAAGCTGCTAGAGAAAGATCAGGTAGTACGTTGGAACGATGAATGTCAAGCTGCTTTTGACAGAATCAAAGAGTATCTCCAAGAACCACCTATCCTTATGCCACCGGTTGAAGGGAGACCTCTGATATTATACCTGACAGTACTTGACAACTCAATGGGGTGTGTGCTGGGGCAGCATGACGAGTCTGGCCGAAAAGAGCATGCCATTTATTACCTTAGCAAAAAGTTTACCGACTGTGAGACCCGATACTCACTGCTTGAGAAAACTTGTTGCGCTTTGGTATGGGCTGCTCGCCGGCTGAGACAGTATATGCTGACTCACACTACCTTGTTGATCTCAAAGATGGATCCTATAAAGTACATATTTGAAAAGCCTGCTCTGTCTGGGAGAATTGCAAGATGGCAGATGATCTTGACAGAATACGACATTCAGTATACAACCCAGAAGGCCATCAAGGGAAGTGTATTGGCAGACCACTTGGCACATCAGGCCGTAGATGACTATCAGTCAATGAACTTCGAATTTCCGGATGAAAGCATCATGATAGTAACTGATTGTGAAGTACCTGGACCGGATGAAGGACCTGAACCAGGATCCCGATGGTCTATGCACTTTGACGGAGCCTTCAATGCTTTGGGTAACGGTATCGGCGCCATAATCATATCACCTCAAGGTACTCATACCCCGCTCACTGCCCGACTATGTTTCAACTGTACCAACAACATGGCGGAGTATGAGGCGTGCATCATGGGTCTTCAAGCTGCGATCGACCTAAGGATCAAGTTTCTGAGTGTCTTCGGAGATTCCGCTCTTGTGATCAATCAGATCAAAGGAGAGTGGGATACGAAACATCCAAACCTGATTCCTTACAGAGAATGTGTGCTGACCTTGATCCCCCACTTCACAGAGATAACCTTTGAACACTTTCCAAGAGAAGAGAATCAGTTGGCGGACGCGTTAGCTACAATGTCTTCTATGTTTAAGGTCAAATGGGACAATGAGGCTCCCCGGATCATCATCTGGAAACTGGACGAACCGGCATACTGTTGCGATCTCGAGACTGAATTGGTGACTGAGAAGCCGTGGTACCATGAAGTAAAGAGATATCTGGAAGCTCAGGAATACCCGGAAGGTGCCTCTGTCAATGATAAGAAGTTCCTGAGAAGGTTCGCAGCAAAGTTCTTCCTTAGCAACGGCATCTTGTACAAGCGAAACCATGATTCAACCTTACTGCGTTGTGTGGATAAGACTGAAGCAGAAAGGATCATGGAAGAGCTACATGAAGGAACCTTTGGTACACATTCCAGTGGGCACACTATGGCTAAGAAGATCCTTCGGGCAGGATATTACTGGTCCACAATGGAAGCTGACTGCTACCAACATTCTAGGACATGCCATAAGTGCCAGATTTATGCAGACAAGGTGCATGTTCCTCCAGTTCCCCTGAATGTTCTGACTGCTCCTTGGCCGTTTGCAATGTGGGGCATAGACATGATCGGCGAGATTAAACCTACGGCATCTAATGGGCATCGCTTCATCCTAGTGGCGATTGATTACTTTACGAAGTGGGTCGAAGCAGCATCCTATGCTACGGTAACCAAGACTGTTGTGGCACGGTTCATTCGGCATAATCTGATCTGTCGGTACGGCGTCCCAGAAAGAATTATTACAGACAACGGTACCAATCTGAACAACAAGATGATTGCTGAGCTCTAAGAACAGTTCAAAATACAACACCACAATTCTTCTCCTTACAGACCGAAGATGAATGGGGCTGTAGAAGCAGCAAATAAGAACATCAAGAAAATCGTGCAGAAGATGACAGTGACTTATAAGGATTGACACGAGATGTTACCGTTCGCTCTACATGGATACCGTACCTCAGCGAGGACATCAACCGGGGCAACTCCTTTCTCTTTGGTTTATGGTATGGAAGCAGTCTTACCGATCGAAGTACAAATACCCTCTCTCCGGATAATGAAGGATGCAAATCTGAACGAAGATGATTGGATCCAGACACGACTCGATCAGCTCAACCTTATTGATGAAAAGAGACTTGCCGCTATCTTCCATGGTCGGACGTATCAGAAACGGATGATCAGGGCATTTAACAAAAAGGTCAGACCACAGGAATATCAAGTTGGGGATCTGGTAATCAAGCGAATCATTCTTCCTCAGAGTGATCCAAGGGGCAAATGGACCCCTACGTACGAAGGGCCATTTGTGGTTAAACATGTGTTCTCAGGAGGAGCCATGATTCTAACCAACATGGATGGTGACGACCTTCCTCACCCCGCCAATGCAGACATAGTAAAAAGATACTACGCATGAAAAAGACCCGCTAGGCTGACATGCCTAGGCAAAAATTAGGGCTTCCCGGTGAACCCAAAGGGTTCGGGCAAAATGAAGGGATGAAATGAAAAAAATCTGTACACCCGGCAAGTCGAAAACCTGAAAAGGCGGCTTGGGCAAAAATGGTTATCCCGGTGGACTGAAAACCCGAAAGGGCGGTCCAGGCAAAAATTAGGGATAAAAGCGTAATACTATGTCTCATTGATCACTTTGCATCCAGAATCCGGTATCTGCATCAAGTTCAGACGGCATCGATCAGTCAGCTTCACCTTCAACCAAGGTCATCAAGTGATGAGACGCTCGGAGTTATAAAGGCAATAGCAGAGTTGAAACCCAGTGGGATCATTCATTTCACACAGCTGTTTTATTTTCTTTTGTGCAAAACTTGTATAAACTCTTTTGTTCGGAGGCGTTCTCTTACTAGGACGTCAGCCTCTTGTACACAAAACGCCTATTTTCGGGCCATTCAAAATCAATACAAATATACTTTTCAGTTAAACGTGCCAACTGTTTTTTTCTTTTTCTGTTTTGTTTTGCGAAGAACGTCCAAGGTTCAATTTGTGATATATGCATTGACAATAATTTGCTAACTCATGAATATTTGCATACGAAACAAAGGGTTAATTACAGGTGACACTAGAAACAGGGGCAATGAAGAGTTGTCTAAGCAATCTAATTGTTCTGTCCTCCAAGGTACCAAGGTAGGTTCAGCTAAAGAACATGACCAGTACATCTTAATTCCCCAGAGAGTAAGTTAGCAGTCAGTGCATTCTTCTCCAAGCAAAGTTATCAACCTTAAGGAAGTTGAGTATCCTCCAGTAGATCTCAACATCTCCCCAGCAGCGTACATATATTCTTAACAAGCATCCCCGGCAGTCTTGGTCTAAAGATTGTTCCCCGGCGGCATATCAAACATTCAAAGGAATCACTTCCCCAGCATATCAAAACTTCCCCAGGAGAGTCCAATTAGCTTCCCCAAGAAAGTTGGAATTCATCTCCCTCAAGCAGCAAGCTTATCCCCAGTAGATTCTGGAAGCTTATCCCTCGCAGAGCACGAACGCGTCGTCCGGCTTTGTTTAAAGAGTTATTTCCTTAACAGGATATAACTGGGTTATCCTCAGCCAAAAGCCACGGAAAGGTCATCGTCAATACAGTCTTCTTATCCCCAGCGAAGTCTATCAACACTTCCAACACAACAAGAGTATCCTCAGCAAGTTATTATCAACAATTTAACAAAGTATCTCTCTCCCCACAGAGTATCGCTCCCCAACATGGTTGCTAGAGTATTTTTTCTCCCCGCAGAATCTTCCATTTGCCAAGTTTATTCCCCAACGGAGTTATCTTCTCCTATCGGTATTCTTGCAGCTATCATCCCCAGCGGAAGCGAAATCTACTCTTCAACATCAGCCCAGGAGTGACTTCCCGGCACCCGTCAAGGATTTACTTTCCTAGACGAAAAGCATACACTCCTAAACATCACATACATCATTACAGCATGCATAGTCGCATCATACAAATCTCATTTATGTTGAGATCATCATTGCTTGGTTCATATCATGCATTGCATATGACTGACTTTTACCTTTCAGGAAGGATTCAGCTAAGTTCTCAATCATACTTCAAGACCTAGACCGGTTCAGTTAATCAACTCCAAAGATTTCTTATCCAGTCCAAGGCCTTCTCTAGTCCAGCTAAATCGACTCCCAACAGATTTTTCTGATGAAGACTCAGTAGAAGTTATCAAGTTTTTCTCAAAACGTCCGCTTTTGAGATTATAATTTCCTATGGTTCCCTCCCCGACGGTGCGTGAGGTGATAATTCCATTTCGGGTTATAATTTCCTATTGGTTCCCTCCCCGACGGTGCGTGAGGTGATAATTCCATTTCAGGTTATAATTTCCTATGGTTCCCTCCCCGACGGTGCGTGAGGTGATAATTCCATTTCAGGTTATAATTTCCTATTGGTTCCCTCCCCGACGGTGCGTGAGGTGATAATTCCATTTCAGGTTATAATTTCCTATTGGTTCCCTCCCCGACGGTGCGTGAGGTGATAATTCCATTTCAGGTTATAATTTCCTATGGTTCCCTCCCCGACGGTGCGTGAGGTGATAATTCCATTTCAGGTTATAATTTCCTATTGGTTCCCTCCCCGACGGTGCGTGAGGTGATAATTCCATTTCAGGTTATAATTTCCTATTGGTTCCCTCCCCGACGGTGCGTGAGGTGATAATTCCATTTCAGGTTATAATTTCCCATGGTTCTCTCCCCGACGGTGCGTGAGATGATAATTCCATTTCAGGTTATAATTTCCTATTGGTTCCCTCCCCGACGGTGCGTGAGGTGATAATTCCATTTCAGGTTATAATTTCCCATGGTTCTCTCCCCGACGGTGCGTGAGATGATAATTCCATTTCAGGTTATAATTTCCTATGGTTCTCTCCCCGACGGTGCGCGAGATGATAATTCCATTTCAGATTATAATTGCCTATGGTTCTCTTCCCGATACTGCGAAGATGGTAATTCCCACTAAGATTTTCTCAACGAGCGTTGTTGAAGTTAAAGTCACCCAAGGATCTCACCGTCCCCGTTGAGGTAGTAACCATCCCTGGTTCATTCATTATCTTTTGAAGCTCCAGACCCAACTTCTGTAACCAGTCAGGACACATCTATACCAAGCATCTGAAAGCAGCTCCTGCAACATGTCAGGTAATCATTTTCTGTTTTGCAGGTACGCAAGTTCTCGCTAAGGAATCTCTTACGCGATCAATATTCAGATGGCATCTATAAGCCCATCATCCTATTCATCAACCTCTAAATGGCATCTATAAGCCCATTCCATCATCACACTGCTACTATGTGAGCGCAAATTTCTGGGCACTCTAGTGTTCAATCATCTTCTACCCTCGGATTACGAAAGGCACATCAGCCAATCAGCATCCTCAGGTCTAAGAAGATTGAACAGGGGCAACTGTTGTACCCCAAAATTTGCCCTCCCATATTCTTCAAGAAATTGCCAAGTCATGTTTCAAATCTCCCCAAGGGTTGCACAGTGTAAGGGCCTCCTAAGCAGTCAAAATTAGGGTTTTGGTTCTGACCAAGAAAATGAAGTTTCCAAAGGTCCAATCAAGTTCCACATGCCTACAAATATGGTCAAGTATCCTCATACCAAGTTCCAAGACTTTCAGCACAAGATTGCACAGTCAAAACCCTAATTGCACTACAGTCAACTGTAGGGGCAAAATGGTCATTTGACAGTCAAAAGTTCAAATTTTTGGTCAACATCTCATTTTGAAGCCTTAAACATCATTTGATCAATGCTTGATCATGATTCTCAAAGCTTGGCTCAAAAATCATCAAAATGCAAAAGTTTCCTTATTTGGACAGTTGAAAAAGTCAACTGTAAATTGACCAGGGCATAACTTTCACATGGATTATCAGAAAAATTCCATCCAAAGCTCATTTTGAAGAGAAAGACATTTCCTACAAATCATCTTCATACTTCAAGTCCAAGAAATGCTCTTACAAAAAGTTATCAATTTCAACATTATAGGTCATTTTCAAAAGTCAACAAAAAGGGACTTTAAGTCAAAGACCATAACTTGAGATTGGTAAATCAAAATGACATGGGACCAAAGGAATTGGTTAGAGGACTCAAAGACCTTTCCAAAATGTCCAAGAACATGAGCAAAGCTTAAAAATTGAGCAAGTTATGCCTTGTGGAAGTTGGGAAATTTTTGGATATTTTGAAAAGTCAACATTGGTTCAAATGACCTAAAATTGCTAATGGGCCCATTTTTCTTCCACAATTCATTGTCCCAAGCATGCACACGACCACTTGGCCCAAAGGGAAGTATTTCTTCATTTTTTATTTATTTATTTGAATTTTTATTTATAATAATTCATTTAAATCAAATTAAATACATGGAAAATATTTAACCTAAGTTTTACAATCTTTTTTGCATGAAATCTACTCAATAATTCGTGCATATTCAAATATGGAAAGATTTGGATTGATTGGATCATGATTGGTACAAAATTGCATGAAAAAGATTGGAAAAAATATGATTGAAAATCAAATCTCATAAACCATCAATTCAAAGATTTGGATCAAGTTTCTTAACCTAATTCATTCCTACATAAGCATAGAACGAAAACCTAATGCCTGGAACCACTCAGCTGCGCCTCAAACTCAGAACCACATTGAAATTTTTTGCTAAAAAGCTTGAAACTGTTTTCACATCAAAAGCATTTTTCCAGGCCAAAGAATCATTCCATTACGTCCCTGACATATCCAGGAAGCTTTCCCAATCAAGATCACATCATCTAACCTCAAGAATCGGTATACAGAACTCAAAATATTTCATGAAAAATGCATATTCGTGTTTTGATTTGCAGGCATCCTCATGACATTTTGTTCATGGATTCTTACTAATCAATGGATTCTGAAACTAACTGCACATTTTAATTGAACTTTTATGTGCTATACACGATTTCGCCATTGATAATATTTGGGGTTCTTCAACCTTCAAATTGGGGGTTTTGAAATAAGGAAAAATTGGAGGCTGAGACCAAAGCCATTGAATTCAACGCGTTTGGACGAAGAAGAAGCTACCCTCGCGCTCAATTTATGAGCATCATAGGGCCATTCGCTATTTTTCCATAGATGGCCTAAAAGAACACATGAAAACCGTGGCTTATTCTGTTTGTGTTTCAGGAACAAAGAAGAAGATGATATCGTGGCATAAGCTGATTGGTTAATTTGAAAATTCGCGCGGAAATACGCGTTGGCTTTTGTTTTATTTTATAATGTTTGTGGTTTATTTAATTAACAAATTGATTCAGTGGCGCAGCTGGCAAGGAAGTAAACGGATGACATTCGGGACCTGGGTTCGATCCCAGGTCCCCACTCTTTCCTATTATTTTTCTTTCACCCATTATCCTATGCAGGTTTACTATGAAGGATCACCATACGCTCACAAAATCCAGCCTTCCACGCGTATGCCTAGATCAATCCAAGGGCTACAGTTTGAAGGATACCATGAACGTGAGTCAATGCACTCACACGCTGGGATGAGAGGTCAACGAAATCAGGAGTTTAGTGGGCCTAAAAGTGCTAACAAGCCCTCCACTTTGGGGACTGATACCCCCCTAGGTTTGCCATTTTAAATATTTTCTTCTACATTATTTCTATTTTTATTTTAATTATTGTTTTCAATTAATTAATTATTTTCATAAAAAATATAAAAAAAAACACATAAAAGTCAGAAAAGAGAAAAAATATAATAAATATTTTTATTTTAATATTTTTTTGTAATTAAATTGTATATAATTAAACTTAGTTTTAAATTAGGTTTTAATTTTAAATTCTTTGAATAAAAAAAATCTAAAAAAACATAGAATTAGGGTTCATACTAATTTTTTATCTTTTTTTCTTTTTCTCCCATAATAATTAAATATTTATTTTTATAATTAAATTTGTATATAAAAATTAGGGTTAATTTAGGTTAAAATTCAATGTTTTCTTAATAAATTAAAAGCCATTAGAATTAGGGTTAGTATTAATTTCAATCAATTCTTTTTTCATATTAAATCCTAAAATACTAAAAAATACCAAAAAACAAGTTCTTTCTTTCTTTTAATTTTAATTAATTCCATGTGATTTTAGTTTTGCAAAAAGGGTCCAACGCCCTCGTTTCGATTTAATTCTTATGCGCATATTTATTTTATTTCTTTATAATATTTATGTACCTCTCCCAAGGCCATGTAACCTTTTAATTTTCTCGCACTTTTCTTTACTTTCTTTATTTTTCTGTCAAATCGGGTCCTGGTTTAATTTTGGCGATGTGGACCCGCGCCTTTTGTAATAGCTTAGATTTTTTACTTTTCCCGCAATATTTTTAACTGTTAAATAATGGCATGAAAGAATGTATGGACAAAAATAAAAACAAGCGTAGAACACCAATAACATGACAAGATAAATGCAAATGAAAATGACACACAAATCGCACACACCACCCCTAGGGTACGCCTCACTGTTGCCTTGCCTCGAAAGGTGATCGTCGAGTAGAGGATGTCTTAGTAAGTCCTCATGATCCGGGAACCTGGCATGAGGGTAGCTTCTAAGGTGTCTTCCCATTGCTCTGGTGATCACCATGTCCCTACAAACTCGAATTGACCCGAACACCTCTAACGGTGGTGCTACCTACCTCTCAATGGTGGGATGGCACTACTTTAAAGGACATTTACACAGACGAATTCCTTAGGGTAGGTAGACGACTCTAGATACTTGCTCTAAATTCAAAACAAATTCAAAAAATACTTTTCACACCAACACATTTTCAAAAAGCTTTCGAAAGCAATTTTTCAAACACTCTTGAGGACAGATACAAGAGTCGAACTGGAATTTTCAAAGAAACTTTTTAAAACCCACAATTGAAAAGCAAACAAATCTTTTGAAAACACAAATGAGCAAGTATCTAAGAGCCCATGGATAACCATGGATAGAAAGGGTGCTAACACCTTCCCTTTCTATAACCTACCTCCCGAACCGAGAGCAATCTCTTTAAGGAATTTTTCTGTGCTTTTGTCCTTTCCATTTGGAGAAAATAAAAGACGGTGGCGACTCTTGCTTCCGCGACATTTCGCGAACCAGCGTTAAACAGTCAGTTCCAGATCCACCGATCACAGACATCATTTGGACTACCAAAGACATGGAAGATGTAGCTATTATTGATCGCTGTGGGGAGTACCCAAATGTTCCATTGCTGGGAATCAGAGGAGGGATCACCTATAACCCTTGTTTGGCCCTACGACAGTTTGGGTGAGCTAGAAGGGACGGACCTCATGAGTTACTGCTTCCAAGCATTGTCTTTGACTTCCAAGGGGATAGTGAGGGACATCGTCGCAGGTTCATACGAGCTTGGAACAGGGTGCACAGGTATGATTCGCACGATCTAGGAGTGAAGACTTCTCTTCCGATGGAACCATATCTCTGGTGGGTTCGTACACGTGCTCAAAAGCTGGGAATTCCGTACGAAGCTGTCTTGCCTGTGATAGTTGAACATGCTGATGAAGAAGGGGTTCCCCCTACCATCATCCATCCTCATATGCCCACTGACATTGGGGCACTGAAAAGGTCTTGGATCCAGATAAGGGAAGAAATGGATACTTACAGAGAGAAGTATCATGAGCAGGAGCAGAAGATTCTGAAGCTTACAAGGCAGCTGGAGAATGAGCGGGTCTTCAATAACTACTTCAGCACCAAAGGAAAACGACCATGGGAGCACTGATGTCTTTTGCTGTTTCTAGTTTTGATTTACTTTTCAGTATTTATTTTTGTAACGCCTTAAAAGCATCTGTTAAACATTGTTTCAATTTTTTACTCTAATAAAAGTGTGTTTCATTTTGGTTTACGAATTTGAATCCCTAAAGTCTTTGAAATCATATCATACGCATTCCATTCCCATGCACCTTATTATAGGTACCAGTACAGGTCTCTCATATTCTCGCTGTTTATTTCAGCAATGGCTTTCCAACTAAATAACCAAGATCTTCAAACTCAAGAAGCTTAGTTCAGGGACGTATTCCTAAACCCATCCAAGGGGCATGAAGAGTTGAAAACACTCCTCATCGGGAACTTGGTCAAGAAAAGTCCTGAAGACAATAAGGACGAACGGCTGGAACAAATGCAAGCTGAGTTAGGTGCCATGAAAACCCAGATGCTGGGGCAGATGGCTCTTATCCAAGGCTTAGCTCGGGAACAAGAAGAGTTGAGAACCATTATCAACCAACTTCATCAAGACCAACACAATAGTATGAAGCAAATAGTCAAGGCCGGGGACCAAGTCATTGGTCAGCCTCCAAGAAGACAAGAGTTTGGTATGGTGAAGAATGGACCTCTCCAAGTTGCTACTACCTCACGGGTCCAACAATAACCTTGCCATAAACAACGAGTTAATCATAGGAAGTTTACCAAGCTCAACATGCCGCTGTCCCAAGCTTTGCAACACCTGTTGAGATTGAATCTGGTGACGTTGGTAGGACCTCATCCGAATCCTAAGACTTCTTTACCCAACTACAATCCTGATGCAAGGTGTGCATACCATTCTAACAGCCCGGGGTATGATACTGACGACTGTTGGAAGTTGAAGTACAAAATTCAAAACTTGATTGATGAAGGAGCATTGGAATTCACACAAGATGGTCAGGCTGAGTTTTTCTACCATCCCTCCAAGGCTCGCCATTTGAAGTGACAAGTCCTGAGACGAGAAAACTTTTTGTTCATTAGAATTTTCAATTTGTAATTTTCTTTTGATTGTTCAGACATTTATTCATGTCAAACTTTGTTACTTTATCAACGCATTGCATATGTCTGTTTTGAATCAATCCATTCGTATTCACTATATTCAAATTGCTTTCATTTTTGTGACGTTCAACTCTCGATTTAAAAAATTATAAGCCTTTAGAGGGAGGATGACGAAAATGATACCCAAAATCTATACAGTATGCTTTTGAACAGACCCCGCTGACGACGTACATGCATTGTTTCAAATCCTAAACAGTGGAGTTATAAGGAAGATAATCCCTTGTCAACCCCTTTGAGCCAAAGAAGTTGGAGTTTTTCTTTCCACAAATTAAAACCCTTAATTATAACCTGGGGCAGGGTAGTTCCCTCAGTCAATTCAGGTGCACAATGAATGACATCAAAGAAGTCCTTCCAAATAAAAGACGGTGATGGTTCCCTATAATCGTCGAGACAGGCAGTTATTATCTCTCGAAATAAAATCCCATTAAGTCAAAACCTATGAAGGAGACTTAAGAAGAAAAAAAACGGGGGCATCCCGCTGACTGTAATCATAAAAGAAATAGTTCAGGAAAAAGACAGGGATAACAAAATTAAAAAGAAAGAGGTCCTACAAACTCTCAACAAAATGTCTGCCTGTTCAAAATAATATGTCGGTATCCGAACCATCACTGGAATATCATAACAAAGACTCAAAACAGGGTCTAAATGCACAACTAGCTGAGTTTAGGGTCAAAGAACATCACGAAGAATGGGTGGGTACAAATAAAATTTGAGCCTTTATCCTTTGTTTCTTGAACCGTGAACCAGACCACATTATAACCCTTAAAAGTCCTAGCTGAGGTATGGGTTACTTTGAAAGTGTTGTACCCCAAAATTTGCCCTCCCATATTCTTCGAGATTTGACAAGCATCACCTCCAATGGTTCCAAGTCTACTCAAGGGCTACACAGTCAACCATCCTCCTAAGGCAGGCAAAATTAGGGTTTTGGCTCTTACAAGGAAGTTGAGGTTTTCAAGGGCCCAATCAAGTCCCATATGCTCATGGACATTGTCAAGCATCCACGTGTCAAGTTTCAAGGCTCACAAGGTCAAGTTGCACAGTCAAAAGCCCTAATTGCTCCACAGTCAATTGCAGGGGCAAAATGGTCATTTGGCAGTCAAAAGTCAAAATTTTTGGTCAACATCTTATTTTGAAGCCACAATCATCATTTGATCAAGTCTTGATCATGATTCCACAAGAATGGCTCAAAAAGTCTCAAGATGCAAAAGTTTCTATTTTTGGACAGCTGAAAAGTCAATTGTAACTTGACCAAGGCATAACTTTTTCATGGTTCATCATAAAAATCCCATCCAATGCTCATATTTAAGGGGAAGACATTTCCTACAACTCATCTTCACATTCCAAGTCCAAGAAATGCTCTCACAAAAAGTTATCAATTTCAACATTATAGGTCATTTTCAAAAGTCAACAAAAAGGCACTTTAAGTCAAAGACCATAACTTGAGATTGGTAAATCAAAATGACACGGGACCAAATACATTGGTTAGAGGACTTCAAGACCTTTCCAAAATGTCCAAGAACATGTTCATAGCTTTAAAATTGAGCAAGATATGCATTGGAGAAGTTGGGAAAATTTTTGTGAAATGGCCAAAGTCAATTATCCTTGAAACTTCATTTTTGACAAAAGGGGCCCACTTTTTCCACTTGTTTCAGCTTGGCCATGCCTCCCACGTGTCCCACAATTTATTTCAAGATTTAAAATTAATTTTTCATTTTTATTTAATTTTATTTGATTTAATTCATTTTAAATCCTTTAAAATCAAATAAAAATCAAAGAAATTAATGGAGGGATATATTTTGTGATGATTAGCTTTGATACACCTTAAAACACATTCCAAATTCGTGCAAGGGCCTATTCCAAGCAAGAATTCAAATTTGACACAAAAATGGAAAGTTGTTTCAATGGAGTTCATGGCATAATCTTAAACATGAATGCAAAGGCTTAATGACCATTATTTGGATTGATACACATTTTATTACTATATATATAAGCCCTCCCAACCTCATTCAAAAAAAGAGTGTGTGCAGAAACAGCCAAGAGCAAAACCAAAAATTATTCAAAAAGTGAGAGTTCTAAAACATAATTGCGAGCATCTTCAGATCAAAACAAGCACGTGGTTCTATTCCTTGCCACACCCTGAAGCTAAAGCAACCTTTGCCAAGTCCTGAGGCTCATACCGCGCTGTAAGTTCTTCCCAGGTCCCCTTATAATTTCCATATTATTTTTTCAATGGCTTTCCTGTGCAGCACTCCAAGGAAGACTCATCATAAACCTCATAGATCCAACAAGCCAGGTGTCATCAAGGCAGATCCAAAGGACAAAAAAGCAAGGAACACCATGGTCTGGAGTCAAGCATGCTGTAGGTGATCCAAGAAAGTCAACGTGGCTTGCTCAAATGAGCCACAATCTCAGTCTTACAACCTCCATTTCAGCCCACACCCCCCTTGGTTTTACTTCTTTTCTCATTTTGTTTTGTTTTTCTATTATTTTAATTTCTAACCTTTTTTTATTTTTTTATTATTATTAACAAATTAACTTAATTAACATATTTTCATAAAATCAAAAAAAATAGAATTACATTATTATTATTATTATTTTATTTTGTAAATAAACATTAACTAAAATAGTTTAATTAGGCCATTTTAATTCCTTTTCTTAAATAATTAAAATAGATCTAGAATTAGGTAAAGTTAACTTTTAATTTTATTTCATTTTATTTTATTTCATAAAAACATAAAAAACAAAAAAAATATTTTCTTTTAATTAAATTAATTAATTAGTCATTAACTAGCTTTAATTTCACTTTAATTACAAAAAAAAAGACCAAAAAAATTAATTTCTTTTCTTAAAAGGGTCAACACCCTTAGAACATTCCGATTTAATTTTTTATTCGCGCACAGTTTATTATTATGTAATTGCTCCGGACATGTAATAGTAATTAGGACTTTTACTGTTTTTATTTACTTTCCGTACTCATTTACCAAAAACGGGTCTTTGTAATTTTTGGCGATGTATAGACCCGCGCCTTGTAATAGCGTAGGATTTATGTTTCCGCAATTTACTTTCCGCACCCCCTTAACTGCTTAACTTGCATGAAAGAATGTATGTAAATAAAAACAACTCGTAGCTCACTAATTAACAAGACAAACATTAACTGAATACAACACACAAATACACACACCACTTCAAGGGTACGCCTCACTTGTTGCCTTCGAAACGTGGTCGTCAAGTATAGGACGTCTTAGCGGTCCTTATGTCCATGGTCCAGTTCCCTCGAAACAGTTACCCCGAAACAGTTGCCTCGAAACAGTTACCTCGAAACAGTTGCCTCGAAATGGTTGCCTCGGATTAAAAAAAGGATCAAGGACATAAGGGTAGCTTCTAAGGTGTCCTACTGTTGCTTCGGCGACCACACTGTCCCTCAATCGAATTGACCCGAACACCTCCAACGGTGGTGCTACCTACCTCTCAATGGTGGGATGACACTACTTTAAGGACTTCTACATAACTTAATTCCTTAGGGTAGGTAGATGACTCATGGATACTTGCTCTTTTCAAAAAAACAAACAAAATACTTTTCACACCTTACACTTTCAAAAAGCTTTCAAAACAAATTTTTCAAACACTCTTGAGGACAGATACAAGAGTTATTCAGAAATCTTTCAAAGAAACTTTTTCAAACCCACTCACATTTTGAAAAGCAAACACTTTGAAAACATAAGAGCAAGTATCTAAGAGCCCATGGATAACCATGGATAGAAAGGGTGCTAACACCTTCCCTTTCTATAAATCTACCTCCCGAACCGAGAGACAATCTCATAAGGAATTTTACTGTGCTTTTGTCCTATCCATGTTGGAGAAAATAAAAGACGGTGGCGACTCTTGCTTCTGCGACATTTCGCGAACCAGCGTTAAACAGTCAGTTCTCATTCCCACCGATCACAGAACTGGCGACTCTGCTGGGGAGATACGAAGAACTTAAAGTGAGGTGTACCTTAGGATAGCTCATACTTATGTTTTCAATTGTCTGAATTGTTTGCTTTATTATTGTGGGTACTGTCTTGGGAGTTCTATAGATCCTAACCCGGATCTGGGGGATACCTTCTTAGAAAGTAGCAACAAGGCTGTGAGGGAACTGTGTGGGGTATACCGACACGGTTGAAGCAGTCTGCTACATTGATGTGGCACTTTGGTGAGTACCGGTAACCCTTGAGTCCAGTCAAGGAGAGTACAGGGCCGCCGCGTGGTGTCGTGAAGCATCAACTAACCTTAGGAACCTTAATTGAACCATCTTGGCCTCTTTAGGGTAGTGAGATGACTACTTTGGTGCAGTCCGAAGTTGGTTGATACTCGATACTACACTCATTGAGGGTTGTTTTCTTGGAATATTTTGATTGCCAGTTCAGTGGCTAAATCGAAACAATGAACACAGAAAACAATCCAATGATATTGAGATCCTTAGAACCCGGTTACTTTTGATAGGACAGGTTTTGAGCCCACCAACTTCAAGAGGGTAGTACCCTAAACTTCATGCTGGCCTGAACTCTAAGGGCTTTCTTGTGTGACTTGTGTGCCTTCAAAACTTGACTACTTGCATACTTGTTATCTAACAACACGAGTTCCTTGCAGGTTTTGTTTACAGTCCTTAATTGGGACTCATAACAGGGTTCACCTACATTTCTCCATGCATAGCATAACATCATACCATTGCATATATCCTGCATAAGGACTAATCCATTTCAAGGATCTCAAGGGCTTGTGATGCAGGTCATGATAGACCAACTGTCTAGCAAGGGGCAAAGAGGATTTATTTTCCTCTAGCCAAGGTTGATAACTTGAGTCAGGGGCTATGACCCACTCGATATGGTGAGCCTTGACTCTTGAAGAAGGACTCTCAATAATATGCAGTTCCTTTAATCAAGCCACCGGATTCAAATTCTAACAAGCTTCTTTGTTTATCCCGCGAGGTCCTTGAAAACATTGCATGCATATCATACATATCATTGCATTACAGGTACACTTGTTGCAGGTCACTTACCTTCTTCGCTGTTTATTTCAGCAGTCATCATGAATCCTGAATCATCCAATGGACAAGCTATCAAGGCCCTCCAGGCCCAGAATGCCCAGTTCCAGGAGTTGATTATGAGCCTAGCCCAGGGTCAAAAGGAATTGAAGACTCTGATTCAGAAGAAGAAGAAGAAGAGGACTGTTTTGTTCAACCCTAGACGCAGATCTGGGAACACACTGCAGAATGAAGCTGAGAGGACTACTCCATCTGTGGGGGAAGGCAGTCACCAAGGGAGAGAGGTTCCTAGCCCTGTGGTCTCTGACACCGAGACAAACTTCAATGATGAACAATACCCCCCTGCTGAAGACAGGTACAAATAGTTGGAGGACCGGTTAAATGCTATGGATATCCAACGTGTGCCTGGGTTGGACTTTGGGGACCTAGGTTTATCTTCTGGGGTGGTGATCCCTCACAAGTTCAAGGCACCTGCCTTTGTAAAGTACGACGAGGTTTCCTGTCCTAAGCTGCACCTCCGTTCATACGCAAGGAAGATCCAGCCCTACACGGCAGACAAGAATCTATGGATCCATTTCTTCCAGGAGAGTCTTTCAGGGACTCAGCTCGATTGGTTCTATCAGTTGGATGGAACCAATATTCGTAACTGGGAGGACTTGGCAACTGCTTTTTATAAGCAGTATCAGTATAATGCCGACCTCGCTCCCACGCGTACCCAACTCCAGGGTATGTCACTTGGGACGAGTGAAGGTTTTAAGGAGTATGCACAAAGGTGGAGAGATCTGGCTAGAAGGGTGCAGCCGCCCTTGACTGACCGTGAGCTCGTTGACATGTTCTTGGGGACCCTGTCTGGTCCCTTCTTCAACCATCTGATTGGAAATTCTTCTGCTGGGTTTACAGATTTGATCTTGACCGGGGAGAGGATCGAAGCTGGCATCAAGGCTGGAAAGATTCAAGAAGCTTTACCTTCTGATACTCACAAAAAGCCTTACACTGGGAAGAAAGAGGCCAATGCTGCGTACAGCCAAAAGGGTCGCCATGATCAACATGTAGGGGCAGTCCAGATCTCTAATCCTAGGCCTGCTCAACAAGGACAGGGGCATCAACGTAAGGAGGTCGCACCCAAGAGACAATTCACTAAAATCAACATGTCACTGGATCAAGCGCTACAACAAATGTTGAAGGCAGGGCTGATTACCTTGAGGGCTCCTCTCCGGAATCCAAACACCTCTGCTCCCAACTACCATCCTAATGAGAGGTGCGCATACCACTCTGATAGCCCGGGTCATACTACGGACAACTGCTGGCCTTTGAAGAACAAGATTCAAGACATGATCGACGCCGGAGAGATTCAGTTTGAAGCGTCAGAGACTCCAAACCTAATCAATGCTCCTTTGCCCAATCATTGAAGGCTTTTGTTTATTTGAATTTCCGAGTTGTAATTTTTTGCTTATACAAACAATTAATGTCATAGCAAACTCTTTTATTTCACTAATGCACTGCATATGTCTGTTTTTGAATTAATCCAATTATTTTCATTATATTCAAATTGCTTTCATTTTTTGATGATCAACTCTCAATTAATAATTCTAAGCCTCTTGAGGGAGGATGACGAAAATGATACCACGATCTTTACAGTATGCTTTTGAACAGACCCCGCTGATGAGGTACAGGCATTGTTTCAATTCCTAAACACTAGAGTTATAAGGAAGATAATCCCTCGTCAACCCCTTCGAGCCAAAGAAGTAGGAGTTTTTCTTTTCACAAAAAAAATTAAACCCTTAATCATAACCTGGGGCAGGGTAGTTCTCTCAGTTGATCCAGGTGCACAATGAATGGCATCAAAGGAGTCCTTACAAAGCAAAAGACAGTGATGGTTCTGAATAATCACCAAGACAGGCAGTCATTACCCAGAAAAAAAACTAAAGCCCATTAAGTCAAAACCTATGAAGGAGACTTACAAAACTGGGGCATCCCGCTGACTGTAATCACAAAAAGGAACAGTTCAGGCAAAATTTAGGGATAACACAATCAAAAAGAAAGAGGTCCTACAAACCCTCAACAAAAAAAAGAAAGAAATGACTGCCTATTCAAAATAAACTGTCAATATCCGAACCATCACCGGTATATCAGGACAAAGACTCAAACAAGGTCTAACGTATGATCAACTGAGTTTAGGTTTGAAAAACATCACGAAGAGCGGGTGGGTACAAATACTTTGAGCCTTTATCCTTTGTTTCTTAAACCGTGAACCAGACCACGATATAACCCTCAAAAAGTCCTAGCTGAAGCATGGGTTAATTCGAGAGCATACTGTTACGAAAGGTATCCTGACTGCTTAAGGCTTGCGGTAAAATAACGAGTTGACATCACAGTTTACAAAAAAATTTCACTTGTTTTTATGAAAAAAATGCATTTTCAAAAAACTTCAAGACAGACATAAGCTTTG
Organism: Vicia faba; assembly: GCA_948472305.1. Lineage (NCBI taxonomy): Eukaryota > Viridiplantae > Streptophyta > Magnoliopsida > Fabales > Fabaceae > Vicia > Vicia faba. The sequence goes on along the minus strand of OX451736.1, from coordinate 1,230,751,855 downwards.
CGTTTTTAATATAACATTGCTTGCATATGACTATTTGTTTTAACATCATAGAAGTTCGCACGACGAATGTCTAATGAATAAAAGCACCTCCAAGCAAGGGGTATGGCATGATCATTATCCATTATCTGGGGCAGTTAAGTCAAGATTCAGAGAATCTCTCAAAAGGCCAACCAGCTTGGGGCAAATCTCCGCTTGAGTCACCTGGGGCATTGGACATGAGTCCCAGCTACGAATCTTGCCTGATCAAACATCTTCTGGTCGCATGGCAACACAACAACATGGGCATCTCCCTACATTCTGAGAGCGTGGACCTAGTCGAAAAGATACTACGCACAATCAAAAACCCGCTAGGTTGACACACCTAGGCAGAAATAAAGGCTTCCCGGCGAACCAAAAGGGTTCGGGCAAAATAAGGGATGAAAATGAAAAAAATCTGTACACCCGGCAAGTCGAAAACCTGAAAAGGCGGCTTGGGCAAAAATGGGTATCCCGTTGGATTGAAAACCCGATAGGGCGGTCCAGGCAAAAGTTAGGGATCAAAGCGTACGACTATGTCCCGTCATCTTGTCACTTGCCTACCAGAAGAAGATTTGTCAAATCGGCAGTCCTCAAGCACCTCTACAGGTACCTTCTCCCACAGAAACTGGGGCAATAAGGGTCGCCCAAACTGTACAGCTGCTTTCCTCCAAGTGTAAGGTATATTCAGTTGAAGAATTTGACCAAGATGCCTCCACTCCCCTCAGAGTAAGTCAAGACTCAACAATACTCTCCCTGAGCAGAGTTGGTCTCCCACAAGCCCTACAAGGCACAATGTCTCCAGCAAGTCAGCAACACTCTCCCCAAGCAGAGTTAAGCTACTGTCAACCCTAATGAAGTTGGACATCCCCAGAAAATATCAATATTCCCCAGCGGAGTATGCAGATATTACTAAGCAAGCATCCCCGGCAGTCTTGATCTAAGATTGTTCCCCGGCGGAATACCAGACACCCCAGTGGAGCCACCTCCCCAGTACAGTCTCAAAAAAGTCTCCCCAGGAGAGTTGAACCATCTCCCCCAGTAGATTCTGGAAGCTTATCCCCAGTAGATTCTGGAAGCTTATCACCTGCAAAGTACACACGTCTCTCCCTGACTTTATTCAAAGGTTATGCTCCACCAGAGCTTATAACTGGGTTATCCTCAGCTAAATGCCACAGAAAGATCGTCCTCGGCGAAGCTCTTCCTATCCCCCAGCGAAGTTCGTCAAATATTCCAACCAAGCTTATCAACGGTATCCCCAGCGGAGTTATCATCAAACCTCAGTGAAGTATCTCTTCCCACAGAGTATTCCCCGCAGAGTAATCTCTTCGCCAAATTTATTCCCCAACAGAGTCATCTTCTCCTACCGGTTTATTCTTGCAACCATCATCCTCAACAGAAATGAAGAACGCTACTCTTCAACATCAGCCCAGGAGTTAACTTCCGGCACCCGTCAAGGATTTACTTTCCTAGACGAAAATACATTCATAAACATATCACATTTCGTACATCCTGCTTACATACACAATGCATGCACATACGCATCATATCACACAATCTCATTTCTCCCTGAGAACATCATGACATCATTGCACAATTGATGTTTTGCCTTTTTCAGGAAAAAGGTCAATCCAAAGACGATTACTATCAACTATTGCAATTCCAGATTCGATACCTGCATCTAGCCAGGGCATATTTGTGAGCGATTGATTGTGGATTCGATACCTGTATCGAGCCAGGGCATATCTACATTAAAGAGATTAAAGAGATAGCTGGGAAATGCTCCAGATATGGATGCTGTTCTTTTGCTTATTCAGATTTTCTCTTCAGAGATGGCTTAGAAATGCTCCAGAGATGCTCCAGATGGACGCTATTCTGTTGCTTATTCAGGGCTTCTTTTCAGAGATAACTTAGAAATGCTCTAACCACAGATGCTATTCTATTGTTTATTCAGAGATTCTTTCTAGAGATGGTTCAGATGTGATCCAGGCATGGCGACGTTCTGATACTCATTCCAGATTTCCTTTCAGAGATAGCTTGGAAATGCTCCAGATATGGATGTTGTTCTTTTGCTTATTCAAGACTCCTTCTAGATATAGTTCAGATGTGACCCAGGCATGGCGACGTTCTGATACTCATTCCAAATTTCCTTTCAGAGATAGCTTGGAAATGCTCCAGATATGGATCCTGTTCATTTGCTTATTCAGATTCAAACTTCTATAGACAACTTAGAGATGCTCCATCCCGGATGCTATTCTATTGTTCAGTCCGGATACGATCCAGACTCGGATAACATTCAGTTACTCATGCAGTATGGATATACCCCAGACACGGTGGTCATTCTACCATTTATTCAGACGTCAGCAATTAGACACAGACTAGATATGCTCCAGACACGGAAGCTATTCTATTTCTTATTCAGATTCACCTATCCACCATCTTTCCAAATGGCATCTATAAGCCCATTCCCGACAAGGATCTGTCACACTTTCAGATGGCATCTTTAAGCCCATCCTCCCATCCATCATCTCTCCAAATGGCATCTGTAAGCCTATTCCCGACATCACACTGCTGATACTCTACTATGTGAGTGCAAATTTCTGGGCACTCTAGTGTTCAATCATCTTCCACCTTCGGATCACGAAAGGCACACAAGCCAATCTACATCCTCAGGTCTAAGAAGATTGAACAGGGGCAACTGTTGTACCCCAAAATTTGCCCTCCCATATTCTTCGAGATTTGACAAGCATCACCTCCAATGGTTCCAAGTCTACTCAAGGGCTACACAGTCAACCATCCTCCTAAGGCAGGCAAAATTAGGGTTTTGGCTCTTACAAGGAAGTTGAGGTTTTCAAGGGCCCAATCAAGTCCCATATGCTCATGGACATTGTCAAGCATCCACGTGTCAAGTTTCAAGGCTCACAAGGTCAAGTTGCACAGTCAAAAGCCCTAATTGCTCCACAGTCAACTACATGGGCAAAATGGTCATTTGGCAGTCAAAAGTCAAAATTTTTGGTCAACATCTTATTTTGAAGCCATAATCATCATTTGATCAAGTCTTGATCATGATTCCACAAGAATGGCTCAAAAAGTCTCAAGATGCAAAAGTTTCTATTTTTGGACAGCTGAAAAGTCAACTGTAACTTGACCAAGGCATAACTTTTTCATGTTTCATCAGAAAAATCCCATCCAATTCTCATCTTGAAGGGGAAGAAATTTCCTACAACTCATCTTCACATTCCAAGTCCAAGAAATGCTCTCACAAAAAGTTATCAATTTCAACATTATAGGTCATTTTCAAAAGTCAACAAAAAGGCACTTTAAGTCAAAGACCATAACTTGAGATTGGTAAATCAAAATGACATGGGACCAAAGACATTGGTTAGAGGACTTCAAGACCTTTCCAAAATGTCCAAGAACATGTTAATAGCTTTAAAATTGAGCAAGATATGCATTGGAGAAGTTGGGAAATGTTTGTGAAATGGCCAAAGTCAATTATCCTTGAAACTTCATTTTTGACAAAAGGGGCCCACTTTTTCCACTTGTTTCAGCTTGGCCATGCCTCCCACGTGTCCCACAATTTATTTTAAGATTTAAAATTAATTTTTTCATTTTTATTTAATTTTATTTGATTTAATTCATTTTAAATCTTTTAAAATCAAATAAAAATCAAAGAAATTAATGGAGGGATATATTTTGTGATGATTAGCTTTGATACACCTTAAAACACATTCCAAATTCGTGCAAGGGCCTATTCCAAGCAAGAATTCAAATTTGACACAAAAATGGAAAGTTGTTTCAATGGAGTTCATGGCATAATCTTAAACATGAATGCAATGGCTTAATGACCATTATTTGGATTGATACACATTTCATTATTATATACAAGCCCTCCCAACCTCATTCAAAAAAAGAGTGAGTGCAGAAACGGCCAAGAGCAAAACCAAAAATTATTCAAAAAGTGAGAGTTCTAAAACATAGTTGCGAGCATCTTCAGATCAAAACAAGCACGTGGTTCTATTCCTTGCCACACCCTGAAGCTAAAGCAACCTTTGCCAAGTCCTGAGGCTCATACTGCGCTGTAAGTTCTTCCCAGGTCCCCTTATAATTTCCATATTATTTTTTCAATGGCTTTCCTGTGCAGCACTCTAAGGAAGACTCATCATAAACCTCATAGATCCAACAAGCCAGGTGTCATCAAGGCAGATCCAAAGGACAAAAAAGCAAGGAACACCATGGTCTGGAGTCAAGCATGCTGTAGGCGATCCAAGAAAGTCAACGTGGCTTGCTCAAATGGGCCACAATCTCAGTCTTACAACCTCCATTTCAGCCCACACCCCCCCTTGGTTTTACTTCTTTTCTCATTTTGTTTTGTTTTTCTATTATTTTAATTTCTAACCTTTTTTTATTTTTTAATTATTATTAACAAATTAACTTAATTAACATATTTTCATAAAATCAAAAAAAATAGAATTACATTATTGTTATTATTATTTTATTTTGTAAATAAACATTAACTAAAATAGTTTAATTAGGTCATTTTAATTCCTTTTCTTAAATAATTAAAATAGATCTAGAAATAGGTAAAGTTAACTTTTAATTTTATTTCATTTTATTTTATTTCATAAAAACATAAAAAATATATATTTTCTTTTAATTAAATTAATTAATTAGTCATTAACTAGCTTTAATTTCACTTTAATTACAAAAAAAAGACCAAAAAAATTAATTTCTTTTCTTAAAAGGGTCAACACCCTTAGAACATTCCGATTTAATTTTTTATTCGCGCACAATTTATTATTATGTAATTGCTCCGGACATGTAATAGTAATTAGGACTTTTACTGTTTTTATTTACTTTCCGTACTCATTTACCAAAAACGGGTCTTTGTAATTTTTGGCGATGTATAGACCCGCGCCTTGTAATAGCGTAGGATTTATGTTTTCGCAATTTACTTTCCGCACCCCCTTAACTGCTTAACTTGCATGAAAGAATGTATGTAAATAAAAACAACTCGTAGCTCACTAATTAACAAGACAAACATTAACTGAATACAACACACAAATACACACACCACTTCTAGGGTACGCCTCACTTGTTGCCTTCGAAACGTGGTCGTCAAGTATAGGACGTCTTAGCGGTCCTTATGTCCATGATCCAGTTGCCTCGAAACAGTTGCCCCGAAATAGTTGCCTCGAAACAGTTGCCTCGAAACAGTTGCCTCGAAATGGTTGCCTCGGATTAAAAAAAGGATCAAGGACATAAGGGTAGCTTCTAAGGTGTCCTACTGTTGCTTCGGCGACCACACTGTCCCTCAATCGAATTGACCCGAACACCTCCAACGGTGGTGCTACCTACCTCTCAATGGTGGGATGACACTACTTTAAGGACTTCTACACAGCTTAATTCCTTAGGGTAGGTAGATGACTCATGGATACTTGCTCTTTTCAAAAAAACAAACAAAATACTTTTCACACCTTACACTTTCAAAAAGCTTTCAAAACAAATTTTTCAAACACTCTTGAGGACAGATACAAGAGTTATTCAGAAATCTTTCAAAGAAACTTTTTCAAACCCACTCACATTTTGAAAAGCAAACACTTTGAAAACATAAGAGCAAGTATCTAAGAGCCCATGGATAACCATGGATAGAAAGGGTGCTAACACCTTCCCTTTCTATAAATCTACCTCCCGAACCGAGAGACAATATCATAAGGAATTTTGCTGTGCTTTTGTCCTGTCCATGTTGGAGAAAATAAAAGACGGTGGCGACTCTTGCTTCCACGACATTTCGCGAACCAACGTTAAACAGTCAGTTCTCATTCCCACCGATCACAGAAAGCATACTGTTACAAAAGGTATCCTGACTCCTGTATGGTTTGCTGTAAATCTTGAGTTGACATCACATTTTACAAAATTCGATTGTTTTATTGAAAACTGCATTTTTAAAGAACTTCAAAACAGACATAAGCTTTGCATTCTTAAAATAACATTGTTTGCATATGACTATTTGTTCAACAGTAGAGAAATTCGCACGACGAATATCTAGTGAACAAAAAACCTTCTCAATAAAAAGGATCACCTCAAGTGGAAAAGCACTTCCAACCAAGGGGCAGACATGATCATTGTCCATCATCTGAGGCAGTTAAGTCAAGATTCAAGGAATCTCCCAAAGATGCCAAATAGCCAGGGGTAAATCTCCATTTGAATCGCTTCGGGCATTGGACATGAATTCCAACAAAGAATCTTACACGATCAGACAAACATCTCTGGTATCGTGGCAACACAACACTACTGACAGTGACAACTCCATACACCTTGAAAGCGTGGACATAGTCAGAAAATACTGCGCATGAACAAAGACCCGCTAGGTTGACAGGCCTAGGCAAAAATAAGGGCATCCCGACGAACCAAAAGGGTTCGGGCAAAACTTAGGGATAAAAACAAAAAAAATATTTGTACACCCGGCAAGTCGAAAACCTGAAAAGGCGGCTTGGGAAAAAAAGGGTATCCCGGTGGACTGAAAATATGAAAAGACAGTCCAAGCAAAAGTTAGGGGTCAAAGCGTACGGCTATGACCCGTCATCTTGTCATTTCTCTACCAGAAGAAGACTTATCATTCAAATCGAAAGTTACCAAGCACCTCATAGGTTGGGATAATACTCAATCCACAAGGCCTTCGCAGGCACCTTCTCCCGCAGAAACAGGGACAGAAAAGTCCCGATGCAAAGCCATCGTCATATCTTCGGCATGCGTCCCAGTATCATCCACTCCCCGCAGAGTAAGCAAAAGACAGTGATGCTAGCTGTCCAAAATAGGTCACCACTCTCCCCAGTTGAGGCTTGCAACTGAGAATGAATCAGTAATATTCTCCCCAAGCAGAGTTTATCTACCATCAGCACTAAAAAAGTCTTAATATTCCCCAGCGGAGTATAAAAAAAAAAATCCCCAGTGGAGTTTGAAAATTTTCGCCAACGCAGTCTGAAAAATCTTCCCCAGTGGAGTTTGGAGGATCATCCCTAGTAGACTTTGGAAGATTGTCCCTAGTAGAGTCTAAAAGGTTATCCCCAGTGAAGCCACAACTGAAAAAGCTTCTCCAGCGGAGTTCATTCCTTTCATAAATAAAAACTCAAATTCCCAACATGATTCAGTATCACCAGCAACGGTAATGCATCCCCAGCGGAATTTATCAGCGGAATCCTCAGCAAAGCATCTCTTCCCCACAGAGTAGTCTCCTCATCAGTTTATTCCCCATTGGAGTTATCCTCTCTTGCAGGTTTATTCTCACAATCATCTTCGTTCGCCATCCCCAGCGGAAACGAAGAATTCAACTCTTTTCTCCAGCAGCTATCCGAGATTTATTTTCCCTAGCTAAAAACATTACATTTCCATACATCATGACACATGCATATACGCATCATACAACACAATCTCATTTATTTTGAGAACATCATTGCTTGATACATATCATGCGTTACATACAACTAACCTTTACCTTTCAGGAAAGATACGGTTAAATTCTCACAAATTCAAAGCTATGAAGCCTTTTCCTCCGTTGAAGTACGGGCAAGTTCCTAAATCTCAGCAGAGAAGTTTTCTCAGTTGAATTACGGGCGAGTTCTTAAATCTCGACAAAGATGTTTCCCCAGTTAAATTACAGACAAGTTCTTAAATCTCAGCAGAGATGTTTTCTCAGTTGAAGTACATGCGAGTTCCTAAATCTCGACAAAAGTGTTCCTCCGTTGAATTACAGACAAGTTCCTAAATCTCAACAGAGAAGTTTTCTTAGTTGAATTACGGGCGAGTTCTTAAATCTCGACGAAGATGTTTCCCCAGTTGAATTATGGACAAGTTCTTAAATCTCAGCAGAGATGTTTTCTCAGTTGAAGTACAGGCAAGTTCCTAAATCTCAACAAAAGTGTTCCTCCGTTGAATTACAGATAAGTTCCTAAATCTCAACAGAGAAGTTTTCTCAGTTGAATTACGGGTGAGTTCTTAAATCTCGACGAAGATGTTTCCCCAGTTGAATTACGGACAAGTTCTTAAATCTCAGCAGAGATGTTTTCTCAGTTGAAGTACAGGCAAGTTCCTAAATCTCGACAAAAGTGTTCCTCTGTTGAATTACAGACGAGTTCCTAAATCTCAACAGAGAAGTTATCTCAGTTGAATTACGGGCGAGTTCTTAAATCTCGACGAAGATGTTTCCCCAGTTGAATTACGGACAAGTTCTTAAATCTCAGCAGAGATGTTTTCTCAGTTGAAGTACAGGCAAGTTCCTAAATCTCGACAAATGTGTTCCTCCGTTGAATTCCAGACGAGTTCCTAAATCTCAGCAGAGAAGTTTTCTCAGTTGAATTATGGGTGAGTTCTTAAATCTCGACGAAAATGTTTCCCTAGTTGAATTACAGACAAGTTCTTAAATCTCAGTAGAGATGTTTTCTCAGTTGAAGTACAGACGAGTTCCTAAATCTCGACAAAAGTGTTCCTCCGTCAAATTACAGACAAGTTCCTAAATCTCAGCAGAGAAGTTTTTCTCAGTTGAATTACGGGCGAGTTCTTAAATTTCAACGAAGATGTTTCCCTAGTTGAATTACGGACGAGTTCTTAAATCTCAGCAGAGATGTTTTCTCAGTTGAAGTACAGGCAAGTTCCTAAATCTCGACAAAAGTGTTCCTCCGTTGAAGTACAAACAAGTTCCTAAATCTCATTAGAGAAGTTTTCTCAGTTGAATTACGAGCGAATTCTTAAATCTCGACGAAGATGTTTCCCTAGTTGAATTACGGACAAGTTCTTAAATCTCAACAGAGATGTTTTCTCAATTGTAGTACAGGGGAGTTCCTAAATCTCGACAAAAGTGTTCCTCCGTCGAATTACAGACAAGTTCCTAAATCTCAGCAGAGAAGTTTTCTCAGTTGAATTACAGGCGAGTTATTAATTCTCGATGAAGATATTTCCCCTAGTTGAATTACGGACAAGTTCTTAAATCTCAGTAGAGATGTTTTCTCAGTTGAAGTACATGCGAGTTCCTAAATCTCAACAAAAATGTTCCTCCGTCGAATTACAGACAAGTTCCTAAATCTCAGCAGAGAAGTTCTCTCAGTTGAATTACGGGCAAGTTCTTAAATCTCGACGAAGATGTTTCCCCCAATTGAATTACGGGCAAGTTCCTAAATCTCGACACCTCAGTTGAATTACGGACGAGTTCCTTTCTCTCAACATAGATCAGGCTTCCCCCAGCGGAATCTTCTCCAACAACATGTATACAAGTTCTCGCTAAGGAATCTCTTACGTGATCGACACTCCTTCAGATGGCATCTTTAAGCCCATCTCCCCTCGTCACCAATCTCCAAATGGCATATGTAAGCCCATTCTCGACATCACAAGGAAGATACCACTTCATGCGAGTGCAAATTTCTGGGCACTCTAGTGTTCAATCCTCTTCCACCTTCGGATCACGAAAGGCACAAAATCCAATCTACATCCTCAGGTTTAAGAATATTGAACAGGGGCAGCTGTTCTACACCAAAATTTTCCCTCCCATATTTCTCAAGATACTTCAAGAAAGATCTCCAAGTTGCTCAAAGTAGTCCAAGAGTTGGTCAGACAAGCTCTCTCCTAAGGCAGTCTACCTCAAATTAGGGTTTCACATTGCATCAAGATCCTTGAGTCCAAGTGACCCCAAGTGCTCAAAAATGGTCTAATATGTTCTCAAGATCATCCATGTCAAGTTTCAAGCCTTGCAGAGAAAGTTTGCTCAGTCAATTGCTCAAAGGTCCAAAAATTAATTGTGCTAGGGCAAAAGTCAATTGTGACCTACATACAGTCAAACTTCAAGATTTTTTGTCAACATTCTCATTTTGAAGTATATTTCATCATTTGATCAAGGGTCGATCATGATTCATCAAGGGTTGCTCACAATTCATCAAGATTCAAAAGTTGCTAAATTAGGGTTTTACAGAAAAAGTCAACCCAACTTTGACCAAGCATAACTTTCTCATACTTTATGAGAAATGACCCATCCAAAGCTCATTTTGAAGAGCATGAAATTTTCTATAATCCATATTCACCTCCCAATATCAGGCCCAAACTCTCTTTCTCTTATATTTTCTTTTTATTGATTTAGTCATTTTATTTTATTTAATTAATTTACTAACCAATAACAATTTTCTTTTTTATCAAAAAAATCACAAAAATACTTTTTTTTATCCAATTAATTTTTAGAACTTTTATTTTTATTAATAAATACTAATTAATTAATTAGAGTATTAATTAGGAAACTTTAATTTATTTTTGTAAATAAATAAAATTAATTAGAAATCATTAGGTTTTAATTCATTTAATTATTTTTATTTTCTTTCTTAAAATATCAAAAATTCCAAAAATATGTCATTTATTATTTTTTCCTTTAATTAATTTAATAATAAATTTAGTATTTTAATTTAGGATTTAATTTCTTTTCTTAAAAATGAAAAAAAACAAAAAAAGCATTTTCTTTTAAAAGGGTCAAAACCCTAATTTCGCATCCGATTTAATTTCGCGTCGCGCTTTATTTTTCTTTAATCCAATTAATGTATCTGCTTACGGTTTGTAATAATTAATTAGGACTTTTATTTTACCACTTTATTTTATTTTCAAAGAGGTGCTTTTGGCGATGTAAATACCCGATGCCTTGTAATTTAATTTCCACACTTTAATTTATGCTAATTATAACTGCTAGATGTTTGATAATAGGGTTTTCATGACAAGACTGAATGTTTAATCTTAAAATCAAATTAGGCCAGCCTTAACATGTGCAAAGATAAAAATAACTGAAAACAACACACTCGCACATGCGCACTCCTAGGGTACACCCCACTTGGTTGCCTTCGTACACGGTCATTGAGTATAGGTTGCTTTAGAGGTCGTCCTCTTATCTAAAAGATCATAGTCGCCTCGAAATGGTTGCCTCAGATATTGTTGCCTCAAACAAATGATCTAAGACATTAGGTTAGCGCTAAGGCGTCCTAACATTGCTTTGGTGACCGTATGTCCCTCTTTCGAATTGACCCTCAAACTCCAACGACGGTGCTACCTACTCACTAATAGTGGGATAACATTGTCTAAAGGAAATTAGCATAGAACGGTTCCTTTTTCGAGTAGGTAGATTAGCTCTTAGATACTTGCTCATCCAAAACAAAACTTTTTTCACACTTACACTCCTTTTCAAACAAAGTTTTCAAAAACACTTCATTACACTCTTGAGGATAGAAGCAAGAGTTAAATCGAAGTTAAAAACAAAAAAACTTTTCAAACCCACAAGCACAAAGATTTTTTTTTTAAACAATGAGCAAGTACCTAAGAGCCTGTGGATAACCATGGATAGAAAGGGTGCTAATACCTTCCCTTTCTATAAATCTACCCCCCGTACTCAGAAACATATCGAAAAAAGAATTTTTCTGTGCTTTTTTCCTTTCCTTGTTGGATAAAATAAAAGTCGGTGGCGACTCTTGATTACCGCGACATTTTGCAAAAACAAACGCAAAACGCAAACCAGCATTCCAAAAACAGTCAGTTCTTCCCACCGTATCACACCCTGGTTTCATGAGGTGAAGAGGTATCTCGAGGCTCAGGAGTATCCCGAGGGGGAATCTGTCAATGGTAATAAATTTCTGAGAAGGTTTGCCGCAAAGTTCTTCCTTAGCAATGGAATACTCTATAAGCGCAATCATGATTCTACCTTACTGCGGTGTGTAGACAAGAGCAAAGTAGAGAGGATCATGGTAGATCTACATGAGGGTACCTTTGGCACTCATTCCAGTGGACATACCATGGCTAAGAAGATCCTACGGGCAGGATACTATTGGCCCACTATAGAAGCCGACTGTTATCAGCATTCTCGAACGTGTCACAAGTGCCAAATTTATGTTGATAAGGCGCATGTACCTCTAGTTCCCATGAACGTCTTGACGGCTCCCTGGCCCTTTGTAATGTGGCGCATTGATATGATTGGCGAGATCAGACCTACTGCGTCCAACGGGCATCGCTTCATCCTAGTGGCTATTGATTACTTTACGAAGTTGGTTGAGGCTGCTTCCTTTGCTATGGTAACCAAGAATGTGGTGGCGCGGTTCATCAAGCACAACCTGGTTTGCCGGTATGGTATCCCTGAGAGAATCATCACAGATAACGGTACCAATCTCAATAACACAGTGATTATCGATCTCTATAAATAATTCAAGATTCAGCATCACAACTCTTCTCCTTATCGGGCGAAGATGAATGGGGTTGTTGAAGCGGCTAATAAGAACATCAAGAAGATTATACAGAAGATGACAGTGACATACAAATATTGGCATGAGATGTTACCATTCTCTCTTCATGGGTACCGTACCTCAGCACGTACGTCGACAGAGGAAACACCCTATTCTCTGGTATATGGCATGGAGGTTGTCCTACTCATTGAGGTCCAGATCCCTTATCTACAGATTACGAAGGATGCGGGTTTGAGCGAAGACGAGTGGATCCAGACTCGACTTGATCAACGGAACCTAATCGATGAGAAAAGACTTACTGCTGTCTGCCATGGTCAAATGTATCAGAAACGGATGATCAAGGCCTTTAACAAGAAAGTCAGAAAACAAGTGTATCAAGTAGGGGATCTGGTAATCAAGCGCATTATACTGCTGCAAGGTGATCCCAGGGGCAAGTGGACCCTCACCTATGAGGGACCATTTGTGATCAAGAGCATATTTTTTGGTGGAGCTATGATTCTGACCACCATGGACGGTGACGATCTTCCGCACCCTGTGAATGCGGACATAGTGAAAAGATACTACGCATAATAAAGACCCGCTAGGTTGACATACCTAGGAAAAAATAAGGGCTTCTTGGCGAACCAAAAGGGTTCGGGCAAAAATAAGGGATGAAAATGATAAATTTGTACACCTGGCAAGTCGAAAACCCGAAAGGGCGGCTTGGGCAAAAAAGGGTATCTTATGGATTGAAAACCCGAAAGGGAGGTCCAGGCAAAAGTTAGGGATTAAAGTGTATCACTATGTCCCATTGGATCACCTTGCGGTCAGACCTTCAGTAATCAGTTATCGAGCTCAAAGGGTACCGATCAATCCAGTCAACTTCGGACAAGAAGCAAAGTGATGAGATGCTCGAAGACATAAGGGCAATAGCAGAATTGAAACTCAATGGGATCACTACGCATAGCTGTTTTCTTTTGGTACACAATTTCTGTAATAATTCCCATTGTTTACGGCGGCGTTTTCTTACTAGAGCGTCAGCCTCCTTGTACAAAAACGTCTATCATAGGCAAAATTCATATCAATACAAATCATTTTTGAAAGTACAAAAATGTGTGTCTATTTTTCCTTTTCTGTTTTGTTTTTAAAAAACGTCCAATGTTTTATTTTTGTCATATGCATTTAAATATGATTACTGTTCACAAATACTTGCATATAAAACAGAAATACAATTGCTAAAAGAACGTAAAGAAACTGGTAGGAAACCTAAACGTCGACCGTTACTCTGTATATCATGGTACAGGGACAGAGACGGTTGGAAGCAAGGACACTGTCACCTACAAGCCAGTGATATCCATACTCCCCACAGAGAAGAGACAGCCAAAGTCTGACCTCCGTATCCCCAAGCAGGAATTACTCCCCAGCAGGTTCCTTCAGAGAGCTAATATCCTTATTCCTCAGCCGAGTTTTATAATCACAATAGTTTACAAAGCTTTCTCCCAAGCAGAGTTTATTTCTCTCACCGCGGAAGCTCACTCGCCAACAAAGCTTATCTCTCTAGCAACGAAAGTTCATCCCAACTGAGTTTATTTCTCCCAAATCCGTAGATCTTCCAACAGAGTATCTCTCTTTCCCACATAGTCATTCCCCCGCAGAATTATTCTCAGACAGAGTCTCCTCTGGCAGAATGTTCTCAAGCAGAATGGATGTAAATCCCCATCTAATCATCTTTGTTCACTATTCCCCAGCGGAAACAAAGAACTCAACTTCCCAATATTCTCCAGTAGCATTTTGGGATTTATCTTCATCGGCTAGAGAGTATCACGATAGCATCGCACACCCATACATCATGGTATGTGCATACACATTATACAACACAATCTCATTTATTTTGAGAACATCATTATACAATGTGTGATACAGTGGCCAGAACCGGGACGTGTTTCCCTTTTTAAGGAATTGCTGGTTTGCGTTTTGCGTTTGTGTTCGCAAAATGTCGCGGTAAGCAAGAGTCGCCATCGACTTTTATTTTATCCAACAAGGAAAGGAAAAAAGAACAGAAAAATTCCTTTTTCGAGATATTTCTGAGTACGGGGGTAAATTATAGAAAGGGAAGGTATTAGCACCATTTCTATCAGTAGTTATCTACGGGCTCTTAGGTACTTGCTCATCATTTTCAAAATTGTTTTCTTTGTGTTTGCATGATTTGAAAAGCTTTTGTTTTGACTTCGATTTAACTCTTGCTTCTGTCTTCAAGAGTGTAATGAAGTGTTTTTGAAAACTTTATTTATAAAGGAGTGTAAGTGTGGAAAAAAGTTGTTTTGAATGAGCAAGTACTTAAGAACTAATCTACATACTCGAAAAAAAGAATCGTTCTATGTTTGTTTCCTTTAGACAGTATTATCCTACTATTAGTGAGTACGTAGCACCGTCGTTGGAGTTTGAGGGTCAATTCAAAGAGGGACGTACGGTCACTAAAGCAATGTTAGGACGTCTTAGTAGTAACCCTAATGTCTTAGATCAATTATCCGAGGCAACAATATCTGAGGAAACCTTTCCGAGGCAACTTTGATCTTTGGAAAAAAGGACGACCACTAAAGCATCCTATACTCAATGACCATTTACCGAAGGCAACCAAGTGGGAGTGTACCCTAGGAGTGCGCATGTGCGAGTGATTCAATTTCAGATTATTTGTCTTTGCATATTTTTAGGGTTATCTAACCGTTTTAAAATTAAACATACATTCTTGTCATGCATCCTAATATCATACATCTAACAGTTAAATATTTGCGGAATTTAAAGTGCGGAAAATAAGCGAAGCTATTACAAGACTTCGGGTATTCACATAGCCAAAAACAAACCCTTTGAAATAAAGCGGTAAATGGAAATAAAAAGTCCTAATTAACTATTACAACTTGTGAATAGTTACATTAATATGGATAAAATAATAAAAATAAAGCGCGCGAGAAAAATTAAGATCGAGAAGAAATTAGGGTTTTGACCCTTCTATCCTAATGAAAAGAGAAAATGTTTTTGTTGTTTTTAATTATTATTTTTTTAAAGAAAAGAATTTAGGTTTTAAAATTAAATACACAAATACTTAGTTTAATTAAATTAATTAATAAAAATAATTACATGGCCTATTTTTTTTTTGTGTTTTTGATTATTTTAGGAAAAATAAAATAATTAAATTAGAAATAAAACCTAATTGTTCTAATTAGTTTTAATTAAAAAAGAAATTAAAGTTATCTACATTAATAAACCTAATTAAATTAATAAATTTATTGATAAAAAATATACCTAAATCTAATTGGTGAAAAATAATATTTTTGTGATTTTTTTTTATAAAAGAAAATAATTATTTGTGTTAGTAAATAAAAAAAATAAATTAAATAAAACAAATAAAAATAATAATAAAGGAAGAAATTGGGCCTGAGCAAAAATGGGGGTGCAAGAATTAGAATTTTGGGCCCCAAAACAAGGAGGTCCGTTTGACTTTGAATCCAGTGCGTTGCTTTGACTGAGGCTTCATGGTGCTCCTCCATTGCTGGCTCTTGGATCTGGATCTCAAGCCACTTGGCAACCTGGATAATGATGACGTATGGTGGATCCTGGCTTTGCATACGCATGTGATTGCCTGAAAGAAAATAATAGAGAAAAGTAGGGGACCTGGGATTCGAACCCAGGTCCTGAAGCAATTACCAACGCTACACTCACCACTGCACCACTTGTTCTTGTTGTCATAACAATACAAAACAATAAACAAATATTAAAAAGACCCTATGTATCAAATCAACGCGCGAAATTTTGATCAAGCCAATGGAGGGGTGCCACGCAGTCATCTTCAACCTGGTTCCGTTGGTAAAAGTTTCAAACTTTTACCTACGAACGTTTGTCCATAGCTATTGACAGGGCTCGTTCCAAAATCCTCCTTGAGCCATATAAATGACATCTAATGCCATGATTGGACTCGTCTCGTCCTCCTGAACATGATGGTACCATTTATGAAGGCTAATTTTACCTGCAAGCAAAAACCCTAAAACGGAGTCCAAAACCCTAACAATGGTGAAATCCACCACATGCCATATAAATGCAATTAATCAATACAGGAAGCTTGCAAATTCTCCATGGATCAAGAATATGTGATTAATTCATGCTAACAATGCCTAAATCTTGCAAACCGAATTCAAGAAACAAGCAAGGTCGTGATGGACTTACAACGCGATACAGGGCCTGGAAACGCTTGCTTTGGATTGCTTTGGCTTGCTGAGAATCCCAGGAATCGATTGAGATAGTTGGAAGGCCTTGAGGATTCCTGGAACTCTGAATTCAATCTTGCACTTTTTCTTGATTTTTCAAGTTTTTGTTCTTGATGTCGCGCCTCCTTCTAACCTCGTATTGGGTCTGCATGCACTCTATATGTATTGAGGAATAGATTAGGGTTGATAACTGATCTCAATCTTCCTCCATCAATGAATTGGATCTTGATTTGATACACCTTAAAAATCTTTCCAAAAATGGCTTAATTCAATCTTTTTGTACACACCATACCTTGATACGAATTTGAATACTTGCTAGCTGTAATTTAAGACCTGAAACAAACACAAAATCTTGTGTTTTCAATGTTTTGGATTTTATATGATTTATTTTGATTAAAATTGATTTAAATCAAATAAAAATAAAAATAAATAATAAAAACACGATAATGACAAGTGGAAAGGGCTAGAGCTCTTGGACTATGTTGCCAACTCAAAACAAGTGAAAAAGATTGGGCCCATTTGGCAAAATTTGAAGTTTTAGGCATAATTGACTTTTGGCAATTTTGCAAAAAAGATCAACTTCATCAATGCATAAATTCCTCAATTTTTACTCTTTGGAGGTGTTCTTGGACTTTTAGAAATCATGAGATGTCCTATAACCAACCCTTTTGGTCTCATCTCAATTTGATATTCCATGCTCATGTATGAAGCTTTGACAAAAAAAGTGTTTTTGTTGACTTTTCAAAATGACCTATAATGTCCAAATTCATAACTTCTTGTGAATGCATATTTTGAAATTGGTAGATGAAGATGGATTGTAGAGCATGTCCTCTTCAAAATGTGCTTTGGAGGGGTCATTTCTCATAAAGTATGAGAAAGTTATGCTTGGTCAAAGTTGAGTTGAATTTTCCTACAAAACCCTAATTTAGCAACTTTTGATTCATGAGGAATTATGAGCAATCCTTGATGAATCATGATCAACCCTTGATCAAATGATGAAATATCCTTCAAAATGAGAATGTTGACCAAAAATCTTGAAGTTTGACTGTATGTGGGCCACAATTGACTTTTGCCCTAGCACAGTCGATTTTCAGGCCTTTGAGCAATTGACTGAGCAAACTTCCTCTGCAAGGATTGAAACTTGACATGGATGATCTTGATAACATATTAGGACATTGTTGAGCATTTGGGGTCCCTTGGACTCAAGTATCTTGATGCAACATGAAACCCTAATTTGAGGTAGACTGCCTTAGGAGGGAGCTTGTCTGGTCAACCCTTGGACTTCCTTGAGAAACTTGAGGATCTTTCTTGAAATGTTTTGAGAAATATGGGAGGGCAAATTTTGGGGTACAACAGCTGCCCTTGTTATATCTTATTAAACCTGAAGATTTAGATTGGCTTGTCTGCCTTTCGTGATCTGAAGGTGGAAGATGATTGAACACTAGAGTGCCCAGAAATTTACACTCGCATGAAGTGGTAATTGTCTTGTGATGTCTGGAATGGGTTTAATGATGCCATTTGGAGACTGATGATGGGAGATGGGCTTAAAGATGCCATCTGAAAGAGTGTCGATCGCATAAGAGATTCCTTAGCGAGAGCTTGTATACCTGTCGTTGAGGAAGATTCTGCTAGGGAATACTGATCTCTGTTGAGAGAAGTAGAATTTTAGGAGCTTAGGTCGTCTTTTATTCTACTTGTGAGTCGTCTCTATTTGAATTTTAGGAACTTCGGTCGTCTGTATTCTATTGAGGAATCATCTCTGTTGAATTTTAGGAACTTCGGTCGTCCGTATTCTACTGAGGAATCATCTCTGTTGAATTTTAGGAACTTAGGTCATCCGTATTCTACTGAGGAATAATCTCTGTTGAATTTTAGGAACTTAGGTAATCCGTATTCTATTGAGGAATCATCTCTGTTGAATTTTAGGAACTTCGGTCGTCCGTATTCTACTGAGGAATCATCTTTTTCGAATTTTAGGATCTTCGGTCATCCGTATTCTACTAAGGAATCATCTCTGTTGAATTTTAGGAACTTCGGTCGTCCGTATTCTACTGAGGAACAATCTCTGTTGAATTTTAGGAACTTCGATCGTCCGTATTCTACTGAGGAAACATCTCTGTTGAATTTTAGGAACTTCGGTCGTCCGTATTCTACTGAGGAATCATCTCTGTTGAATTTTATGAACTTCGGTCGTCCGTATTCTACTGAGGAAACATCTCTATTGAATTTTAGGAACTTCGGTCGTCTGTATTCTACTGAGGAATCATCTCTGTTAAATTTTAGGAACTTCGGTCATCCGTATTCTACTGAGGAATCATCTCTGTCGAATTTTAGGAACTTCGGTTTTCCGTATTCTATTGAGGAATCATCTCAGTTGAATTTTAGGAACTTCGGTCGTCCGTATTCTACTGAGGAATCATCTCTGTCGAATTTTAGGAATTTCGGTCGTCCGTATTCTACTGAGGAACCATCTCTGTTGAATTTTAGGAAGTTCGGTCGTCCGCATTCTACTGAGGAATCATCTCTGTTGAATTTTAGGAACTTCGGCCGTTCGTATTCTACTGAGGAATCATCTCTGTTGAATTTTAGAAACTTCGGTCGTCCGTATTCTACCGAGGAATCATCTCTGTTGAATTTTAGGAACTTCGGTCGTCCGTATTCTACTAAGGAATCATCTCTGTCGAATTTTAGGAACTTCGATCATCTGTATTCTACTGAGGAACCATCTCTGTTGAATTTTAGGAACTTCGGTCGTCCGTATTCTACTGAGGAATCATCTCTGTTGAATTTTAGGAACTTCGGTCGTCCGTATTCTACTGAGGAATCATCTCTGTTGAATTTTAGGAACTTCGGTCGTCCGTATTCTACTGAGGAATCATCTCTGTTGATTTTTAGGAACTTCGGTCGTCCATATTCTACTGGGGAATCATCTCTGCTAAATTTTAGGAACTTCGGTCGCCCGTATTCTACTGAGGAACCGTCTATGTTGAATTTTAGGAACTTCGGTCGTCCGTTATTCAACTGGGGATTAAACTATTATCTAGTCGTACCCGGGCTTCACAGCTTGAATTTTGTGAGAATTTGATTGTATCTTTCCTGAAATGTAAAGGTTAGCTGTATGTAATGCATGATATGTATCAGGCAATGATGTTCTCAAAGTAAATGAGATTGTGTTGTATGATGCGTATGCATGTCATGATGTATGGAAATGTGATGTTTTTAGCTGGGGAAAATAAATCCCGGATTGCTGCTGGAGAAAAGAGTTGAATTCTTCATTTCCGTTGGGGATAATGAATGAAGATGATTGTGAGAATAAACCTGCAGGAGAGGATAACTCCGCTGGGGAATAAACTGACGAGGAAATGACTCTGTGGGGAGGACATATTCTGCTAGAGAACCTGTTTATTTGGAAGAATAACCTCAGCCAGGGATGAATTACCGTTGCTGGTGATAATGAACCCTGTTGGGGATTGAGTTTCTGTTTGTGAAAGGAATGAACTCCGCTGGGGATGATTTTCCAGTTGCGACTTCACTGGGAATAATCTTTTAGATTCAACTGGGGATAATTCTCCAAACTCCACTGGGGATAATTTTACAGTGCTGATGATAGATAAACTCTGCTTGGGGAGAATTTTACCGACTCATTCGCGGTTGCGAGCCTCAACTGGGGAGAGTGGTGTCTTGTTTTGGACAGCTAACATCACTGTCTTTTTCTTACTCTCTGGGGAGTGAATGTTACTGGGATGTATGCTGAGGATATGATGATGGCTTTGTATCGAGACTTTTCTGCGCCTGTATCTGCGGGAGAAGGTGCCTGCGGAAGCCTTGTGGATCGAGTATTATTCCAACCTATGAGGTGTTTGGTATCTTTCGATCGAAATGACAAGTCTTCTTCTGGTAGGCAAGTGACGAGATGACGGGACATAGTCATACACTTTAATCCCTAGCTTTTGCCTGGACTGACTTTTTAGATTTTCAGTCCATCGGGATACCCTTTCTTGCCCAAGCTGCCCTTTCGGGTTTTCAACTTGCCGGGTGTACAGATTTTTTCATTTTTTATCCCTAATTTTTGCTTGAACCCTTTTGGTTCGTCGGGATGCCCTTATTTTTGCCTAGGCCAGTCGACCTAGCGGTTCCCTGTTCATGTGTAGTATTTTCTGACTATGTCCACGCTCTTAGGGTGTAGGGAGTTGTCACTGTCGGTAGCGTTGTGTTGCCATACTACCAGAAGATGTTCGTTTGATCATGCAAGATTCGTTACTGGAATTCATGTCCAACGCCTCAAGTGATTCAGATGGAGATTTGCCCCTAGCTATTTGGAATTTTTGAGAGATTCCTTAAATCTTGACTTGACTGCCCCAGATGATGGACAATGATCATGCCGTGCCCCTTGGTTGGAAGTGTTTTTCCACTTGAGGTGGTCCTTTTTATTGAGAAGGTTTTTGTTTACTAGATATTCGTCGTGCGAATTTCTCTACTGTTGAGCAAATAGTCATATACAAACAATGTTATTTTAAGAATGCAAAGCTTACGTCTGTCTTGAAATTTTTGAAAATGCATTTTCAATAAAATAGGAAAATTTTGTAAAATGTGATGTCAACTCAGGATTTACAGCAAGTCCTACAGGAGTCAGGATACCTTTTGTAACAGTATGTGTTGTACCCCAAAATTTTCCCTCCCATTTTTCATAGAAGACACAACCCTAGGGTTTCTCAGATATTCAAGTTGGCTCAGGAATCGATCAGACAGATTTTCTCCCGTGGCAGTTGTGATACGGTGGGAGAGAACTGACTGTTTTTGGAATGCTGGTTTGCGTTTTGTGTTTGTTTTCGCAAAATGTCGCGGTAAGCAAGAGTCCCCACCGACTTTTATTTTATCCAACAAGGAAAGGAAAAAAGCACAGAAAAATCCTTTTTGAGATATTTCTTGGGTTCGGGGGGTGGATTATAGAAAGGTAAGGTGTTAGCACCCTTTCTATCCGTGGTTTTCCACGGGATCTTAGGTACTTTCTCATATTGTTTTCAAAATTTGCTTTCTTTGTGCTTGTGGGTTTAAAAAAGTCTTTGTTTGAAAAGGAGTGTAAGTGTGAAAATTTTGTTTTTGTTTTTTGAAAGAGCAAGTATCTAAGAACCATCTACCTACTCGAAAAAGGAATTGTTCTATGTTTTCTTCCTTTAGACAATGCTATCCCACTATTGATGAGTAGGTAGCACCATCGTTGGAGTTTTAAGGGTCAATTCGAATTTAGGGACTTACGATCACCAAAGCAATGTTAGGATGCCTTAGCGGTAACCCTAATGTCTTAGATCATTTGTTTTGAGGCAACAATATCCGAGGCAACCGTTTTGAGGCGACTATGATCTTTGGACAAGAGGACGACCTCTAAAATAACCTATACTTAATGACCGTGTTACGAAGGCAACCAAGTGGGGTGTATCCTAAGAGTGCGCATGTACGAGTGTGTCATTTTCAGTTTATTTTGTCTTTGTACAGGTCAATGGTTATCTATGTTGATTTTAGGTTTAAACATTCAATCTTGTCATGCATCCCCTATTATCAAACATCTAACAGTTATTTTGCGGAAAATAAATTGCAGAAATTAGATTACAAGGCGTCGGGTATTTACATCGCCAAAAGCAACCCTTTGAATTTAAAATGCGGAAAATAAATAAAGCGATAAAAATATTTAAAGTCCTATTAAACTATTACATTCCGGAAACAAATACAATATGATATAAAATGGATCGCGTGCGAGAAATTAAATTGGGCGCAAGTTCTAGAGTTTTGACCCTTTGATTATTAAAGAAAATATTTTTTTGGTTATTTTTGAATTAATAAAGGAATTAAACTAAGCTAATTATTAAATTAAATTAATTAAACTATTTAATAAAATAAATATTTTTGGGTTTTTGATATTTAAAGAAAGAAAATAAAATTGATCAATGTTAATAAAACCTAATTATGTCTAAGTTAATTTTAATTATTGGAAAAAAAATATTAAAGTTATCCTAATTAAAACTAAATTAATTAATTGATTTGTTAATAAAAAGAAAATACTAAAATTTATATTAATAAATAACATTTTTTTTTTGGTTTTTATTTTATAGAGAAAATTATTTGATTGGTTAGTTAATAATAAAAATAATAACAATAAATAATTAAACAAAATAAAATGAAATAGAAAGAGTTAGGGGTGTGGGCCTGATTAGGAGGCTTGATTAGCAATTCAGAGGCCCAATTACATTGGCATGGCTTGACTTTTTGGATCCCTTGTACGCCCTTTGAATTGGTCCCATGGTGGACCATCATTCTGGATCACCAGATCTGACCTGGGGCCATCTGGCAAGTGATTGAGTGAAGGAGTATGATGTGGTACAACGCCTGATTTGCATGTGATAACCTGAAGAGGAAAATTAACAAAGCATATGGGGGGACCTGGGATCGAACCCAGGTCCTATTGGTATTTGCAACGCTTGCTTCGCCACTAGGCCATCACGCTTCATCTGTTAATATATTAAACAATAATGCTAATATGCCAAAACAAAGATTATTGGTCAGACATAAAAAAAATGCACGAAAGTTTGAATGGTCCAATCAGAGGGAGACACGTTTGTCGTCCCTGACCTTCAAACCCTGTAAATTTACCTGCGGATTTAGATCTGCAGCTAAATTCGTAGGTCAACTCTAAAATCCATTCCAGTCCATAAAAATTAATTCCAAGCACATGGTTGAGTTCGTCTGGGCATCCTAAATAAACATATACCTTTCTTGAGTCTTGATTTCCCCTGAAAAAGAAAACCCTAAAACACGAACAAAGAACCCTAGCTATGGGGGTTCTTCATCTAGGCCAGAAAAACACAATTGGCTAATGCAAATTGCTTGTAAATTTGACGAAAATTATGAATATGCAAAGAGTCTGTACGAAAGGTGCAAGAATAAGGATTTATCAATTCAAACGAAAAGCGGTTTTTTGAGATACTTACAAAGCATTTTGATGCGTATGAGAGCTTGCTTTGGATTGCAGAAGGTTGAGTAGACACCCAGCAATCGATTGGTGTTGAGTTTTGCTTCTGAAAACGCCTCCAAGTAGGATTTTGGTTTCACACTTTTTTGTGAATTTTGAAAGTTCTGTTTGCAGTGTTCTTGCAACCTCTAGGTCTCAATTTCATGCCTTTAGCCTTCTATATGTATTATGGAATGTATTAGGTCAAAAATTATGCTTTGAATCTTTGCACATCAATGCCATGAGATTGGATTTGATCCACCATTGAAAGCTTGCCTATTTTGTCAAAAATCCACTTTTTTGTTCAAGATATGGTGAGATACGAATTTGATGCTGATCATTATGATGATTAAGTCCTAAAATAGCCAAAAAGATATCAAGCAATCAATATTTAGATTTTTATTTGATTTAATTTGATTAAAAATGAAATAATTCAATAAAAAATCAAATAAAATAATAAAATTGATAAATGGACACAAGGCTGAAGCTAGGACACGTATGCAATGTGGAAAGTTCAAATCAAGTGGAAAAGAATGGGCCCATTTGACAAAATTTGAAGTTTTGGGGATAGTTGACTTTTGGCAATTTTGCAAAAATGCCCAACTTCAACAATGCATAACTTCTTCAATTTTGAACTTTTGGAAGTGTTATTGGACTTTTTAGAAATCTTGAGATGTCCTCTAACCAACCCTTTTGGTCTCATCTCATTTTGATATTCCATGATCAAGTTATAAGCTTTGAAATAAAAGATGTTTTTGTTGACTTTCAAAAATGACCTATAATGTCCAAATTTATAACTTCTTGTGAGTGAATTTATTGATCTTGTGGTATGAAGATGGATTGCAGGAAATTGCATCATATTTAAAATGATCTTTGGATGGGTCATTTATCATAAAGTATGAGAAAGGTATGCTTGGTCAAAGTTGAGTTGACTTTTCCTACAAAACCCTAATTTAGCAACTTTTGAATCTTGATGAATTTTGAGCAATCCTTGATGAATCATGATCAACCCTTGATCAAATGATGAAATATACTTCAAAATGAGAATGTTGACAAAAAATCTTGAAGTTTGACTGTTTATAGGTCACAATTGACTTTTGCCCTAGCACAGTCGATTTTTGGACCCTTTGAGCAATTGACTGAGCAAACTTCCTCTGCAAGGCTTGAAATTTGACATGGATGATCTTGATAACATATTAGGACATTGGGAAGCACTTGAGGTCATTTGGATTCAAGGATCTTGATGCAACACAAAACCCTAATTTGAGGTTGCCTGCCTTAGGAGATAGCTTGACTGTCCAACTCTTGAGCAATCTTGAGCCACTTGGAGATTTTCCTTGCAATGTTTTGAGAAATATGAGAGGGCAAGTTTTGGGGTACAACAAATTCCCCTGTTAAATCTTCTTAATCCTGAGGATATAGATTGGCTTTCGTGCCTTTCGTGATTCGAAGGTGGAAGATGATTGAACACTAGAGTGCCCAGAAATTTGCACTCGCATGAAGTGGTATCAGCACCGTGATGTCGAGAATGGGCTTACAGATGCCATTTGGAGATTGTTGATAGGAGGTCTTCGACTGGAATAAGAATCAGGTAGATCTTAGCGTTGATATGACTGAACCAGAGAATGTCTTGAATTAACTTTGACTGGATAAGAATCTGGAAAATCTTAGAATCGATTTAACTGAACCAGAAAAAAGTCTTGGAATATCTTCAACTGGAATAAGAATCAGGGAGATCTTAGCGTTGATCTGACTGAACCAGAGAAGGTTTTGGATTAACTTTGACTGGATAAGAATTAGAAAAATCTTAGAATCGATTTAGCTGAACCAAACAAAAGTCTTGGAATATCTTCAACTGGAATAAGAATCAGGGAGATCTTAGCGTCGATCTGACTGAACCAGAGAAGGTCTTAGATTGACTTTGGCTGGATAAGAATAAAAAAAATCTTAGAATCGATTTAGCTGAACCAGACAAAAGTCTTGGAATATCTTCAACTGGAATAAGAATTAGGGAGATCTTAGCATCGATCTGACTGAACCAGAGAAGGTCTTGGATTGACTTTGGCTGGATAAGAATCAGAAAAATGTTAGAATCGATTTAGCTGAACCAGACAAAAGTCTTGGAATATCTTCAACTGGAATAAGAATCAGGGAGATCTTAGCATCGATCTGACTGAACCAGAGAAGGTCTTGGATTGATTTTGGCTGGATAAGAATCAGAAAAATCTTAGAATCGATTTAGCTGAACCAGACAAAAGTCTTGGAATATCTTTAACTGGAATAAGAATCAGGGAGATCTTAGCATCGATCTGACTGAACCAGAGAAGGTCTTGGATTGACTTTGGCTGGATAAGAATCAGAAAAATCTTAGAATCGATTTAGCTGAACCAGACAAAAATCTTGGAATATCTTCAACTGGAATAAGAATCAGGGAGATCTTAGCGTCGATCTGATTGAACCGGAGAAGGTCTTGGATTAACTTTGACTGGATGAGAATAAGAAAAATCTTAGAATCGATTTAACTGAACCAAACGAAAGTCTTGGAATATCTTCAACTGGAATAAGAATCAGGGAGATCTTAGCGTCGATCTGACTGAACCAGAGAAGGTCTTGGATTAACTTTGACTGGATAAGAATCAGAAAAATCTTAGAATCGATTTAACTGAACCAGACGAAAGTCTTGGAATATCTTCAACTGGAATAAGAATCAGGAAGATCTTAGCGTCGATCTGACTGAACCAGAGAAGGTCTTCGACATAGCTGAGAACTTAACTGCATCTTTCCTGAAAGGTAAAGGTCAGTCATATGCAATGCATGATATGGATCAAGAAATGATGTTCTCAAAATAAATGAGATTGTGTTATATGATGCGTATATGTATGTATCATGATATATGGAAATGTAATGTTTTAGCTGGGGAAAATAAATCCCGGATAGCTGCTGGAGAATAGAGCTGGATTCTTCGTTTCCGCTGGGGATGGCGAACGAAGAGAATAAACCTGCAGGAGAGGATGACTCCGTTGGGGGAATAAACTGATGAGGAGATTACTCTGTGGGGAAGAGATGTTCCGCTGAAGATTCCACTGATAAATTCTGTTGGGATGAATTATCGTTGCTGGTGATATTGAATCCTATTGGGGATTGAATTCATGTTTATGAAAGGAAAGAACTCCGCTGGGGACGATCTCTCAGTGGCGAATTTACTGGGGATTACCTGTTAGACTTTTGTGGGGATAATCCTCTGAGCTCTGCTGGGAATGATCCATTGAACTCGGCTGGGGAGATTTATTTCTGTACTCCGCTGGGGATAAACTTCCAGAGTCTACTGGCGATGATTCTCCCAACTCTGTTGGGGAAGCTTTTTCAGACTGCGCTGGGAATATTTTAACTCCACTGAGGATATCTTGTACCCTATCAGGGAGCATTCTTATATTCCGTTGGGGAATATTAAGATTGTCGGAGATATCAAGCCTTTTTAGTGTTGATGGTAGATAAACTCTGCTTAGGGAGAATACTACTGATTCATTCACAGTTACAAGTCTCAGCTGGGGAGAGCTATCATTACTGTCTTACTCAGCGGGGAGTGAAGATATCCTAGCCCTATTCTTCAGCTGAATTTACCGTCGTACCTGGTGGACAGAGAAACTATACAACTTGGACAATTCTCATTTGCCCCTGTTTCTGATATTACCAGTAATCATATTTTTGTTTCGCATGCAAATATCTATGAGTGGCGATTAATGTCAAGTGCATATATCAAAAATGAACATTGGACGTTCTTTGCAAGACAAAATAAATAAAGGAAAACAGTTTGAAATTTGTCTGAAAATGAATTGTATTGATTTTGAAGTTTGGCCTGTAAATAGGCGTTTTTGTACAAGAGTCTGATGTCCTAGTAGGAGAACGCCGCCGAATAATAGAATTTACACAATTTGTGAAAAACTAAACAAAACAGCTATGTGAATAATCTCACTGGATTCCAACTCTGCTATTGCCCTTATGTCCTCGAGCATCTCATTACTTTGCCACTGGTTGAAGGTGAATCAGATTGACCAGTGTCGTCCGAGTTTGATAGTTGATACCGAAGTCTGGATGCAAGGTGATCCAATGAGACATAGTGTTACGCTTTGATCCCTAATTTTTTCCTGGACCACCCTTTCGGGTTTTCAGTCCACCGGGATACCCATATTTGCCCAAGCCGCCTTTTCAGGTTTTCGACTTGCTGGGTGTACAGATTTTTTTTCATTTTCATCCCTTATTTTTGCCCGAACCCTTTTGGTTCACCTGGAAGCCCTTATTTTTGCATAGGCCAGTCGACCTAGCGGGTCTTTGATCATGCGTAGTATTTTTTCACTATGTCTGCATTGATGGGGTGAGGAAGTTCATCACCATCTATGGTGGTTAGAATCATAGATCCTCCTGAGAAAATGTTCTTGACCACAAATGGCCCTTCGTAGGTAGGGGTCCATTTTCCCCTGGGATCACCTTGAGGTAAGATAATGCGCTTGATAACCAGGTCCCCAACTTGATACTCTTGTCGTCTAACTTTCTTGTTAAACGCATTGATCATCCGCTTTTGATACGTCTGACCATGACAAATAGTAGTGAGTCTATTTTCATCGATTAAGTTCAGCTGATCAAGTCAGGTCTGAATCCAGTCATCTTCGCTCAAACCTGCATCCTTCATAATCCGAAGAGAGGGTATCTGAACTTCAATGGGCAAGACTGCCTCCATGCCATATACCAAGGAATAGGGCGTTGCCCCTGTTGACGTCTGTGCTGAGGTACGGTACCCATGGAGAGCAAATGGTAACATCTTGTGCCAGTCTTTGTATGTCACAATCATCTTCTGCAAGATCTTCTTAATGTTCTTATTAGCTGCTTAGACAGCCCCATTCATCTTCGGCCGGTAGGGAGAAGAGTTGTGATGCTGTATCTTGAACTGCTTGCAGAGCTCAGTGATCATCTTATTGTTGAAATTTGTACCATTGTCCGTAATGATCCTCTCTGGTACACCGTATCGACAGATCAGATTATGTCGAATGAACCGTGCCACGACGTTCTTGGTTACTGTAGCGAAGGAAGCTGCTTCAACCCACTTCGTAAAGTAATCAATAGCTACTAGGATGAAACGATGCCCGTTGGATGCTGTAGGTCTGATCTCGCCGATCATACCAATGCCCCACATTGCAAAAGGCCAATGTGCCGTTAAGACATTCAAAGGTACTGGAGGTATGTGCACCTTATCAGCATAGACTTGGCACTTGTGACATGTCCGAGAATGCTGATAACAGTCGGCTTCCACAGTGGACCAATAGTATCCTGCCCGAAGGATTTTCTTTGCCATGGTAAGTCCACTGGAATGAGTTCCGAAGGTACCTTCGTGTAAATCTGCCATGATCCTTTCTGCCTCGTTCTTATCCACACATCGCAGTAAGGTTGAATCATGGTTACGCTTGTAAAGGATGCTATTACCGATGAAGAACTTTGCTGCGAACCTCCTCAGAAACTTCTTGTCATTAACATATGCACCTTTGGGGTATTCCTGAGCCTCAAGGTATCTCTTCACCTCATGAAACCAGGGTTTATCTGCTACCTCTTCAGTCTCAATGTCACAGCAATGTGCAGGTTCGTCCAATCTTTCAACGATAATCTGGGGAGCTTCGTTGTCCCAATTGACTTTGAACATAGAAGACATTGTAGCTAGTGCGTCCGCCAACTAATTCTCCTCTCTTGGGAAGTGTTCAAAAGTTATCTCTTTGAAATGGGGAATCAACGCCAACACATACTCCTTGTAAGGAATAAGATTAGGGTGTTTCGTATCCCACTCGCCTTTGATCTGATTGATCAAGAGAGCGGAATCTCTGAAGACACTAAAGAACTTAATCCTTAGGTCAATTACTGCTCGAAGACCCATGATGCACGCCTCATACTCCGCCATGTTGTTGGTGCAGTTGAAACATAGTCGGGCGGTGAACGAAGTATGAGAGCCTTTAGGAGATATGATCACGGTGCCAATGCCATTGCCCAAAGCGTTCGAAGCTCCATCAAAGTACATAGACCATTGGGATCCTTCCTCAGGTCCTTCATCCGGTACAGGTGTCTCATAGTCGGTCACTATCATGATATTCTCGTCCAGAAATTCAAAGTTTATAGACTGGTAATCATCCACTGCCTGATGTGCCAAATGGTCTGCCAACACACTTCCCTTAATTTCCTTTTGGGTCGTATACTGGATGTCATACTCAGTCAAGATCATCTGCCATCTCGCTATTCTTCCGGACAAGGCAGGCTTTTCGAAGATATACTTGATTGGATCCATCTTCGATATCAATAGAGTAGTGTGAGTCAGCATATACTGTCTCAGCCGACGAGCAGCCTATGCCAAAGCGCAACAAGTTTTATCAAGCAACGAGTATCGGGTCTCGCATCAGTAAACTTTTTGCTAAAGTAATAAATAGCATGCTCTTTTCGGCCAGACTCGTCACGTTGACCCAACACACACCCCATTGAACTGTCGAGTACTGTCAAGTATAAGATCAGAGGTCTCCCTTCAACTGGAGGCATCAGAATGGGTGGCTCTTGGAGATACTCTTTGATCCTTTCGAAAGTGGCCTGGCATTCATCGTTCCAACGTACTACTTGATCTTTCTTCAGTAACTTGAAGATTGGTTCATAAGTAGCGGCCAGGTGTGAGATGAATTGGGCAATGTAGTTTAGTCGTCCCAGAAAGCCTCTGACTTCTTTCTCTGTTTGGGGAGCTGGCATTTCCTGTATAGCCTTTACCTTTGCAGGATCCACCTGAATACCTTTATCACTTACGACGAAACCCAACAGCTTACCAGATCTCACCCCGAAGGTGCACTTGTTCGGGTTTAACCTCAGCTTGTACAACTTCAACCTGTCAAATAACTTCTGAAGGTGGTCAAGGTGCTTTTCTTCAGTTTGAGATCTTGCAATCATATCGTCGACGTATACCTCAATCTCATGATGGATCATGTCATGAAACAAAGCAACCATGGCACGCTGATACGTTACCCCAGCATTCTTCAGTCCAAAAGGCATGACCTTGTAGCAAAAGGTACCCCACTGAGTAACAAAAGTTGTCTTCTCCATGTCTTCGGGAGCCATTTTAATCTAATTATAACCGGAGAAACCATCCATAAAGGAGAATACCTTATTCTGTGTGGTGTTGTCAACCAGAACGTCGATATGAGGCAGAGGGAAATCATCTTTGGGACTCGCCCTGTTCAGATCTCTATAGTCGACACACATTTGAACCTTACCATCCTTCTTCGATACAGGAACCATGTTGGCCACCCACTGTGGGTAAGAAGTAACTGCTAGAAAACCGACATCAAACTATTTCATAACTTCAGCTTTGATTTTCTCAGACATCTCTGGGCGCATTCGACGGACCTTCTGTTTCACTGGAGGACAATCTTCCTTGGTAGGCAGGCGGTGAACCACAATATCGGTATCCAACCCAGGCATATCTTCATAAGACTAGACAAAGATCTCAACATAGTCACGCAGCATCTGAATCAACCGTTGCTTTACACTAAGCTCCAGATTTGCCCCGATCTTAACTTCTTTCTTGTCCTCTTCTGTACCCAGATTTACTGACTCCACCGGCTCTTCGTGCGGCTGAAGGACCCTCTCTTCTTGAAGTAACAGTCTAGCAAGTTCAACAGGCACTTCACAATCATCTTCACCTTCGTCTTCGGCTAAGTTGATCGGACTTTCGAAGTCATAATTGGCAGTAGCAGGGTCGTTACCAGTGAGATCCAGAGTGGATGTAGACCTGTATATATGAGTGTGTGTAAAATAGCTGTTTTGCAATATGTAATAAAAGAAAAATAAGGAGCACAAAATTTGAAATGCAAGAAACGTCCAATGCTTTTATTAATGATATATGAAAATGACACACATAAATCCCTCACAAATGAAGCCGTGGTGCCCCGGGTAAGACACCGGGCCATAGAGTTCAAAAATTGTCTGTTACAAAATCAAAACAAAAAGGCTTATTACTGGGTGATAACAGAAACGGGCATAGAATCATTCGCTGTCCAGTTGCTTAATCCATCATCGACAGTAGGATAGATCCAACTATCAATGTCAAATTCTTCATCATCGTCATCCCCGATAGCATTCACTCCCACATCCTGTTAGGCTTTTCTAGTGCTCCGAACTCAATCTCCTTAGCATCAATTAAGTCCTGTATTTTGTTCTTCAAAGCCCAACAATCATCTGTATCATGTCCCAGGCTATTAGAGTGAAAAGCACAGCGGGCATTAGGATTGTACTTAGGCGATGCAGTGTTGGGATACTGCGGAGCCTCCCTTGGAGTTACTAGACTGGTTTTAAATAATTGCGGCAGAATCTGAGACAAAGTCATGTTGAGATGGGTGAATTGCCTTCGAGGTCTCTCAGCCTTTTGTTGATTGTTGCGCTGAGGAGCACCAGCAGGTCTTAAGATGACCACCACATTAACAACTTGGCGGTGTTCAGGCCTATTCTGGCTTCTCGAACTGTAAACAACACTGGACTCCTTCTTAAAAGGCTTTTTCTCGGTGCTCAATGAAGCACCCTTTTGTATCTTACCAGACTTAATACCATCCTCAATCCTTTCACTGGTCATAATTAGCTCTGTAAACCCATACGAAGAGCTTCCAATCAGATGGTTGAAGAACGGACCAGACAAGGTCCCCAGAAACATATCAACTAGCTCCCTATCAGCCAAGGGTGGTTGCACTCTTCCAGCGAGATCCCTCCACTTCTGAGCATAATCTTTGAAACCTTCACCCGTTCCCATAGACATACTCTGGAGTTGGGTACGCGTGGGAGCGAGGTCGGCATTTTATTGGTACTGCCTGTAGAAAGCAACAGCCAAGTCTTCCCAACCGTGGATACTGGCTCCTTCTAACTGGTAAAACCATTCAAGCTGAGTCCCTGAGAGACTGTCTTGAAAGAAGTGGATCCATAGGTTCTTATCAGTGGTGTACGGCTGAATCTTCCTTACATATGACCGGAGGTGCAGTTTCGGGCAAGAAACTCCGTCGTATTTAGCAAAGGCTGGTGCTTTGAATTTGTGGGGAATCACCACCCCAGATGAAAGACCCAAATCACCAAAGTCCAGACCATGCACTTTTTGTACTTCCATCGCACTCAACCGATCTTCCAGTTGCTTGTATCTATCCTCGGCCGGAGGATATTGGTCTTCATTGAAGTCTGTCTCGTTGTCTGAAACCACAGGGCTAGGAGCCCTCCTTTCTTCCTGACTATCTTTCCCTCCAGATGAGGTGGTCAAATAAACTTCATCTCGTAGCCTGTTTCCAAACCTGTGACCTGTGTTAAATAGGATTGTCCTCTTCTTCTTCTTTTTCTTCTCTTTCAGAATAAGGGTCTTCAGATCTTGCTGACCCTTAGCTAGATTCATGAACAGCTCTTGGAATTGGGCATTTTGAGCCTGCAGAGCCTTGATTGCTTGTTCAGTCGATGGTTCAGAAGACATGATGCTGAAATAAATAGCGAAGAAGATGAGAAAACCTGTAAGGGTACCTGTTATGAGGTGCATGGAATGAAATGCGTATGATATGATTTCAAAGACATCGAGAGATTCAAATTCGTAAACAAAAAATGAAACACACTTTTATTAGATAAACTTTGAAATTAATTGTTCAACAAATTTCCCTTAAGGCGTTACAAGAAAGGAAATACTGAAAAGGAAATAAAAACTGGAAAGGAAATAATCAAAGGACAATCAGTGCTCCCATGGTCGCTTCTTGTCGGTGCGGACATAATCATTGAGGATTCGCTTGTTCTCCAGCTGTCTTGTCAACTTCTAAATCTTCTGCTCTTGCTCGTTAAACTTTTCACGGTAAGCATCCCGCTCTTCTCTCAGCTGCATCCAAGACCTTTTCAGTGCCCCAATGTTAGTGGGCATATGAGGATGGAGGATGGTCGGAAGAACCCCTTCTTCATTAGCAACTTCAACAATGATAGGCAGGACGACTTCATACGGCATACCCAGCTTTTGGGCACGGATACGAACCCATCTCAGATGTGGCTCCATCAGAAGAGAAGTCTTTGGACCCAGCTCGTGTGGATCAGATCTGTGAACTCTATCCCAAGCCCTTATGAATCTGCGGCGTTGCTCGTCACTATCCCCTTGGAAATCAAAGATTATACTAGGCATTAGCAGCTCATGAGGTCCTTCCCTTCTGGCTCGTCCAAATTGACGTAGGGCTAAGCACGGATTATAAGAAATTCCTCCATGGGTTCCTATCAATGGAACATTGGGGTATTCCCCACAGCGATCAATAATAGCCACCTCGTCCATACCCTTGATAGTCCAGATGATGTCATTGTGAGAGAGAGACATAACCCTATAAGCCCAGCCCATGCCATCTTTGTTCTCCAACACTGATTTGGGTAGGTGTGAAATAAACCACCTCGCCAATAACGGGGCACAACACATCAAGGTTCCCCGCTTCCGAGAAGTACGGGCATAGAGCTGATGAAGAATGTCACCCAGGAGAGTGGGTACAGGATTACCAGAGATGAAGATTTTTACCGCATTCACATCAACAAAGGAGTCAGAGTTAGGAAACAATACCAAGCCATATATCAGAAGAGCCAGAATATCTTCGAATGCCTTGAAGTCTAGACTATCCTAGAAATGATTAGCCTTACCAACCAAGAACTTAGTGAGAAAGCCCTTTGCTCCACTACGAGTTTCCCAATTAGCCATTACCTCATCCTTTGTCATATGAAGGGCTGAAGCAATCTCTTCTGGCCTAAGGATCTTCTCCCAACCTGTGAACGGGGTCTGCTCCAAAATAGAGATACCAAGCAAATCAGAGAACTCTTCTAAGGTGGGGACCAGCTGCTAGTCCTGAAAAGTAAAGCAATGGTACAGTGGATCATAGAACTGGACTAGGACACTCATCATCTGCTCATCCAATTTGGAGGTGACCAAACTAAGAAGATGCCCATGTCTTTTGATAAAGGAAGTAGTATCTGACATCTTTGCAACCAACTCTTTAAGCATAGTGGGAACCTGGGCAAAGTTGATCCGGATGGTGTTCTTACGCATGGGTGCCATGACCTACAAAACAGAACAAAGATGAATCCCTCCTGTCTTTGAAATAGGTTAGTCCAATGCAAGATGTATGCAATGTTATGATGTCATAATGTCATGATACAAAGCACACCACAAGTATCCACAAATAGCAAACATGGTAAAGGCACACAGAGAGCCCTTAGATTTCAGGCTGGCAAGGAGTCTAGGTACTACCCTCTTTCAGTTCAGTTGGTTTAAACCTGTCCTAAAAATAGTAACCGGGTTCTAGAGGATCTCAATATCACTGACTACCCTCAATAGGTCATAATTCTAGTTTAGCAATCTTTTCTTGCGGTCGGAATTATCGCGAGAGTTTAGTCTCAATGAGTGTAGCATACTGCTACTGTTCTATGGCCAAGTTGGTCAATTTAAAGGTTCTAAGGTCAGTTGGTGCTTAATGACCCCTTAGCAGACCCATATTCTCCTCATTCCAACACAAGGGATATCGATACATACTAAAGTGCCACACCAACGTAGCTATTGTTTCAACCGTATTGGTCTACGCCGTATAGTTCCCTCACAGTTTATTGCTACTTACCTAAAGGGTATCCCCAGATCCGGGTTAGGATCTATAGTAACACCGATACAAGCCCACAAATATAAAGCATACAAGTCAAACAATTGAAAACACAATAATCTAATCCTAAGGTACACCCCACTTATTAAGCCTTCCCAGCAGAGTCTCCAGTTCTGTGATACGGTGGGAGAGAACTGACTATTTTTGGAATGCTGGTTTGCATTTTGCGTTTGTTTTTGCAAAATGTCGCGGTAAGCAAGAGTCGCCACCGACTTTTATTTTATCCAACAAGGAAAGATAAAAAGCACAGAAAAATTCCTTTTTGAGATATTTCTCGGGTTCGGGGGGTAGATTATAGAAAGGGAAGGTGTTAGCACCCTTTCTATCCGTGGTTATCCACAGGCTCTTAGGTACTTGCTCATATTGTTTTCAAAATTTGCTTTCTTTGTGCTTGTGGGTTTGAAAAAGTCTTTGTTTGAAAAGGAGTGTAAGTGTGAAAATTTTGTTTTTGTTTTTCGAAAGAGCAAGTATCTAAGAACCATCTACCTACTCGAAAAAGGAATCGTTCTATGTTTTCTTCCTTTAGACAATGCTATCCCACTATTGATGAGTAGGTAGCACCGTCGTTGGAGTTTTAAAGGTCAATTCGAATTTAGGGACTTAAGGTCACCAAAGCAATGTTAGGATACCTTAGCGGTAACCCTAATGTCTTAGATCATTTGTTTTGAGGCAACAATATCCGAGGCAACCGTTTTGAGGCGACTATGATCTTTGGACAAGAGGACGACCTCTAAAACAACCTATACTTAATGATCGCATTACGAAGGCAACCAAGTGGGGTGTACCCTAAGAGTGCGCATGTGCGAGTGTGTCATTTTCAGTTTATTTTGTCTTTGTACATGTCAATGGTTATCTATGTTGATTTTAGGTTTAAACATCCAATCTTGTCATGCATCCTCTATTATCAAACATCTAACAGCTATTTTGCGGAAAATAAATTGCGGAAATTAAATTACAAGGCGTCGGGTATTTACATCGCCAAAAGCAACCCTTTGAATTTAAAATGCGGAAAATAAATAAAGCGATAAAAATATTTAAAGTCCTATTAAACTATTACATTCCGGAAACAAATACAATATGATATAAAATGGATCGCGTGCGGGAAATTAAATCGGGTGCAAGTTCTAGGGTTTTG
Source organism: Vicia faba (assembly GCA_948472305.1). Classification (NCBI taxonomy): domain Eukaryota; kingdom Viridiplantae; phylum Streptophyta; class Magnoliopsida; order Fabales; family Fabaceae; genus Vicia; species Vicia faba. Next base: position 1,230,715,511 of record OX451736.1, on the reverse strand, counting down.
ACCCTTTGATTATTAAAAAAAAGATTTTTTTGGTTATTTTTGAATTAAGAAAGGAATTAAACTAAGTTAATTATTAAATTAAATTAATTAAACTAATTAATAAAAATAAATATTTTTGGGTTTTTGATATTTAAAGAAAGAAAGTAAAATTGATCAATGTTAATAAAAACCTAATTATGTCTAAGTTAATTTTAATTATTGGAAAAAAACATATTAAAGTTATCCTAATTAAAACTAAATTAATTAATTGATTTGTTAATAAAAATAAAATACTAAAATTTATATTAATAAAGAAAATATTTTTTTGGTTTTTATTTTATAGAGAAAATTATTTGATTGGTTAGTTAATAATAAAAATAATAAGAATAAATAATTAAACAAAATAAAATGAAATAGAAAGAGTTAGGGGTGTGGGCCTGATTAGGAGGCTTGCTTAGCAATTTAGAGGCCCAATTACATTGGCCTGGCTTGACTTTTTGGATCCCTTGTACTCCCTTTGACTTAGTCCCATGGTGGACCATCATTCTGGATCACCAGATCTGACCTGGGGCCATCTGGCAAGTGATTGAGTGAAGGAGTATGATGTGCTACAACGCCTGATTTGCATGTGATAACCTGAAGAGGAAAAATAACAAAGCATATGGGGGGACCTGGGATCGAACCTAAGTCCTATTGGTATTTGCAACGCTTGCTTCGCCACTAGGCCATCACGCTTCATCTGTTAATATATTAAACAATAATGCTAATATGCCAAAACAAAGATTATTGGTCAGACATAAAAAAATGCGCGAAATTTTGAATGGTCCAATCAGAGGGAGACACGTTTGTCGTACCTGACCTTCAAACCCTGTAAATTTACCTGCGGATTTAGATCCGCAGCTAAATTCGTGGGTCAACTCTAAAATCCATTCCAGTCCATGAAAATCAATTCCAAGCACATGGTTGAGTTCGTCTGGGCATCCTGAATAAACCTATACCTTTCTTGAGTCTTGATTTCCCCTGAAAAAGAAAACCCTAAAACACGAACGAAGAACCCTAACTATGGGGGTTCTTCATCTAGGCCAGAAAAACGCAATTGACTAATGCAGAATGCTTGTAAATTTGACGAGAATTATGAATATGCAAAGAGTCTGTACGAAAGGTGCAAGAATAAGGATCTACCAATTCAAACGAAAAGCGGTTTTTTGAGATACTTACAGAGTGTTTTGATGCGTATGAGAGCTTGCTTTGGATTGCAGAAGGTTGAGTAGACACCCAGCAATCAATTGGTGTTGAGTTTTGCTTCTGAAAACGCCTCCAAGTAGGATTTTGGTTTCACACTTTTTTGTGAATTTTGCAAGTTTTTTTTGCACTGTTCTTGCAGCCTCTAGGTCTCAATTTCATTCCTTTAGCCTTCTATATGTATTATAGAATGTATTAGGTCAAGAATTATACTTTGAATCTTTGCACATCAATGCCATGAGATTGGATTTGATCCACCATTGAAAGCTTGCCTATTTTGTCAAAAATCCACTTTTTTGTTCATGATATGGTGAGATAAGAATTTGATGCTGATCATGATGATGATTAAGTCCTAAAATAGTCAAAAAGATATCAAGCAATCAATATTAAGATTTTATTTGATTTAATTTGATTAAAAATGAAATAATTCAATAAAAAATCAAATAAAATAATAAAATAGATAAATGGACACAAGGCTGAAGCTAGGACACGTTTGCAATGTGGCAAGTTCAAATCAAGTGGAAAAGAATGGGCCCATTTGACAAAATTTGAAGTTTTGGGGATAGTTGACTTTTGGCAATTTTGCAAAAATGCCCAACTTCAACAATGCATAACTTCTTCAATTTTGAACTTTTGGAAGTGTTATTGGACTTTTTTGAAATCTTGAGATTTTCTCTAACCAACCCTTTTGGTCTCATATCATTTTGATATTCCATGCTCAAGTTATAAGCTTTGGCAAAAAGGTGTTTTTGTTGACTTTCAAAAATGACCTATAATGCCCAAATTTATAACTTCTTGTGAGTGAATTTCTTGATCTTGTGGTATGAATATGGATTGTAGGAAATTGCATCCTATTCAAAATGAGATTTTGATGGGTCATTTATCATAAAGTATGAGAAAGTTATGCTTGGTCAAAGTTGAGTTGACTTTTCCTACAAAACCCTAATTTAGCAACTTTTGAGTCTTGATGAATTTTGAGCAATACTTGATGAATCATGATCAACCCTTGATCAAATGATGAAATATACTTCAAAATGAGAATGTTGACAAAAAATCTTGAAGTTTGACTGTTTATAGGTCACAGTTGACTTTTGCCCTAGCATAGTCGATTTTTGGACCCTTTGAGCAATTGATTGAGCAAACTTCCTCTGCAAGGCTTGAAATTTGACATGGATGATCTTGAGAACATATTAGGACATTGGGAAGAACTTGAGGTCATTTGGATTCAAGGATCTTGATGCAACACAAAACCCTAATTTGAGGTTGCCTGCCTTAGGAGATAGCTTGATTGTCCAACTCTTGAGCAATCTTGAGCCACTTGGAGATTTTCCTTGCAATGTTTTGAGAAATATGAGAGGGCAAATTTTGGGGTACAACAGCAGTAAACCAAAAATTAGGTTTTTTTTTCAATTCTCAAAAGAAATGAATTCTCAAAGATCTAATTGGCTTTCACATGTTTTCATGCTTTTTCAAGTTTACTGAAAAGACAATGTTTGTTCTCAAGGCATGGTTGTTTGGGACAATGAGATGGATTATCAGAAAAAAGTAACAAAGCCAAAAAAAAACAACAACAAAATAGTTCAAGCTTCAAGCTTACAGAACTTCACCTTTTCAAAAAAAAAACATTAGAGTTTGGTTAGGAGGTGAGAGAGAGCGCTCCGGCAACAGAAATCTGGGGAGGGAGGATCAGATAAACAATTTTGAACCCTTTAGACATAAATCTCTTTTCAGAATTTAGGGTTTCAAAGAAAACGCGAATCATGGTGAGATGAAGAGAGATTATGTTGTTGAATAGGGCACTTCGACCATGAGACTAGGAAGAGGCGAAGGTTGAGATTTTTCAGAGATGAAAACATGAATAATTTGGAAGAGATGAGCGAAAGAGGTAATGAGAGCGCCGCTGTAAACCAAAGGGGCGAGAACCCTAATTAATTTTGTTTCCACCCTTAATCAAACAAACTAAACAACTTAAGAAGCTTTGGGCCTATTCTTTGTTCAAATAACCCTGAAGCCCACACGTTTGCTAGTTCACCCCCCTTATGCCTGTTTTAGTTAACAGCAAAAAACAATATTTCTTTGGGCCTAACACCCCTAATTCTCTTAAACCCATATTTCTTCTTTTTTTTAATTTGTTTTGAAAGATGTTAAATAAAACTTAAAACCTTTTTATTAAATTAATTTAGATTTTAGTGTTTAATTTTTATCATTTAATTTTTTTATATAAACTTTTTTTTAATTAATTTTCTACATTTAATAAAACATCAAAAAAGAATTAACCTAGTTTGTTTTCTTTCTTTTAAACTTATTTATAATTAATAAGAATACACAAAAAATAATAATAAGGATTTTAATTTAATTAATTTCTTTTTAGAATAGGTTTTATTTTTCTCTTTTCAAGTAAATACATTTCATTTCATATTTTGTTGACTTTATTTCATAAATTGTCATAACTTTATATTAAATCGCACAACAATTCGACTTGGTTGTATTGTTTGATATTTGGACATTGCTATTTTCATTGGATTCATCCCCATTCGTAACAATTGTACCCCCATTCCCGAACATTTTGTAATAGCTTAGAATTTCAATTCCCGCAATTTATTGCTTTCTATATATTGTATAGTAACTAGGCATGTATGGCAAGATTCAAAAAATCAATCGCTAGATGACCTAATCAAAGAATAAATAACTTGAAAATAACACACTTTTTCACACGCGCACCTCTAGGGTAACCTCGCTCATTGCCTCGAAAATACAATCATGTCCCTCGAATATGGGATGCTTTAGCAAATGACCCTTCAATAAACAAAGATTGTAGTCCCTCGATGACCCTCGATGTTGCCTTCGATTAAAATGATCTCGTCCCTTACAAATTGCTAAAGCGTCTCACAAGTTGCCTTCAATGATTGTAAAATTGACCTGCGCCTGTCCCTTCACATCCAATGGTGGGGCTTCTTACCAAATCAATGGTAAGATAGCACCATTAAAAGGAAGAAGAAAAGAACAACTTAAGAACTTAGAGACGAGAACCATTACAAAGATATTTTTCAAAATACTTTCAAAGCCCATACCACAAGCACAAAATCAAATGAAAGCAAGTGATCTAAACGAGTAACTAAGATCCCATGGAAAACCATGGATGAAAAGGGTTCTAATACCTTCCCTTTTCATAATCTACCCCCTGAACCCGAGAAATAATCTCGAAAGGTCTTTCCTGTGCTTTTTTACCTTTCCTTTTGGATAAAAGAAAAGTCGGTGGTGACTCTTGCTAACCGCACAAGTGCGAACGAAACGCAAAACATCAAGTCAATTCTCCCACCGTATCACAGAACTGGCGACTATGCTGGGGATATAATATAAAAGTGGGGTTACCTTAGGGTTTTAGATCACCTTTACATGCTTATCTTTCTTGACTTGTTTGCTTTACACTTTGGTTCTATTGTTTGAGTTTGAATCCTCTACCCGGATTTGGGAAACATTCATAGGTAAATAGAAATACGTTGTGGAAACTGTGCGGGGTATACCGACACAGTCTAAGCAATAGCTATGTTAGTGTGACATATTTGTGGGTACCGGTAGCCTTTGAGTCAATCAAAGAGAATAAAGGGCCGCTGAGTGATGTCATGAAGCACTAATGAACTTTTAGAACCTTTACTTGACCAACTTGGCCTTTTAGGATGTAGTGAGATGACCGGCTTTGGTGCAGTCCGAAATTGGTAGATACTCGATACTACACTCATTGAGGGTTGTTCCTTTAGAATATTCTGGTCGCTGGTAAGAGGCTGAATTAAAACAATGAACAAGGAAACAATCCAGTGATATTGAGCTCCTTAGAACCCGGTTACTATTTCTAGGACAGGTTGAGCCAACTAAACTTCAAGAGGGTACTTACCTATGAAACCCCATGCAAGCCTAAACTAGGAATTTGTGTGATTTGCTTGTACATACATACTTGTGCATAAAATCATGAACATCATGAAGCATCATATGCATCCACTAACCACTTCAAGGATTTTTGGAAGTTCCTCTTTGTTCCTGTTTTGTAGGCTATGGATTCACTTCACAGGAAAACTATCCAAATCAACCTTGTAAGAACTCCTCCACAACTCAAGGAGCTAGCTTCAAGGATTCCTGAGAACTCTCCATTCACCGAGAGGCATGGCTGCCTTCTCAACTTAGTCACTTCCAACACAGAGGAAGACATGATGAAAGTTCTCTTCCAGTTCTTTGACCCCTTGCATCACTGCTTCACAATTCCTGACTACAAGCTCGTGCCCACTTTGGAGGAATTTTATCAACTCTTAAGGATTCCTATTCTCAATCAACTGGCCTTCAATGGTACGGAAAGAGATCCAAAGCCATAAGATGTTGCTCAAGCCCTATACTTGCAACCATCAGATGTCACAACGCATTGGGAAACTAGAAGTGGTGTCAAAGGCTTCTTGGAAAAGTTCTTGTTTGAGAAGGCCCAAAGCTGCTGGAATTCCTTGGACTTACAAGCTTTTGAGGAGATTGTAGCTCTTCTCATCTATGGGATGGTCTTGTTCCCTAACCCTGACCAACTCATAGATGTGAGTGCTGTCAAAATCTTCATGACTCGCAACCTGGTGCCTACATTGCTTGGGGATATCCTCCACTCTTTTCACACTCGTACAATGAGGAAAAGAGGTGTTCTCATCTGCTGCACTCCTCTTCTGGTTAGATGGTTTATTTCTCATCTTCCCCAACCAGTCTTGAAGAATGAGCAAGGTTTGAGGTGGTCACAACGATTGATGACTCTTACACATTTAGATATTCATTGGTGTTCTCTATCCAGAGAGAATGTTATCATCGTCGATAATTGTGGGGAATTCCCTAATGTCCCTCTACTTGGCATTAGGGGAGGTATCACCTACAACCCATTCTTGGCTATGAGACAGTTTGGTTATGCCCGAAGGGATGGCCCACATGACATGCTGATTCAGGGTTTAGTTTTCGACTTTGATAACGACAATCAAGGACTCCGATAAAGGTTCATCCGAGCTTGGAGGATGCCTAACAAGGTAGACAGTAAGACCTTGGGACACAAGAATTCCACCCCCCTTGAGCCTTACCTCAAGTGGGTACGAACCCACGCCTAAAGTCTTATGATGCCTTACCCCTCCATTCTCCCAGTGATTATAGAGCATGTTAAGGAAGGAGAGGTTCCATACACCATCCTACATCCTGACATGCCAACATCACTCGAAGATCTACAAAGGAGTTGGATACAGCTTAAGGGAGAACGCGATACTTTTGAAGCCCAATTATACGCAAGTGAGAAGAAGGTTTTAGAACTCACTCGGTTACTTCACGAAGAGCAGACTCTCAACACCTACATTACGCCGAAGAGGATGCGCAACGTCTTTTTATCTTAGAATTTTGTACTATTTTTCCCTAGGGGCATTGATGTAAATAAATTCTATTTTTATTAATATAATGTTTGTTCCTTTTTGTTTGACACAAATTTGAATTTTTTCTCAAATCCTTGAAAGCATTACATGAATATATATCATTCATCATATGCATAAGCAGGTCTTTGCAAGAAGTTTCCTCATCCCTCTGCTGTTTATTTCAGCAACATGGATCTTGAACAAACGGTTAAAGACTTGCAAGCTCAGAATTCACAATTTCAGCAGCTACTCTTGACCTTGGCTAAGGGGCAGGAGGAGCTCAAGACTCTGCTAGAGAAAGGAAAAGAGAAAAAGAAGAAGAAGCGAGCCGGTGTGGCTATCATGGGCAGAAGATTTGAAGGACAAGCCATAAGGGTCTTGGAATTTCCATTAACCTCTGAGGAAGAGGAAGGAAAAGGTAAAGAGACTGCAGTGCCTTCAGACTCTGAAGCTGAAGAAGAAGAGGAAGAGGACTACTCCGAACAACAGTACCCTCCGGCCAATGACAAATACAAAAATCTGGAAGAGCGTCTAGCTGCTATGGAAGTGCAAAGAGTACCGGGGTTGGATTTTGAGGAGTTAGGGTTGGTTTCTGGAATTGTAATCCCTCTTAAGTTTAAAGTACCTCTATTTTCCAAGTACGATGGGGTGTCTTGTCCCAAGATGCACCTGCGATCTTATGTCAGGAAAATTCAACCGCATTCTGCTGACAAAAATTTGTGGGTCCACTTTTTCCAGGACAGTTTATTGGGGACGCAGCTGGATTTGTTCTACCAGTTGGAGAGGTCTGATGTGCATAATTGGGAAGACATGGCAACCGCCTTTTATAAACAGTATCAATACAACACCGACTTAGCACCAACCCGTACTCAACTCCAGAGTATGGCCATGGTGTCCAGCGAGGGATTCAAAGACTACGCCCAAAGGTGGAGGGATTTGGCTGGAAGGGTGCAACCACCTCTATCTGAGAGGGAGCTAGTAGACATGTTCCTGGGTACTCTGTCAGGTCCTTTCTTCAATCACCTAATTGGAAGTTCGTCTGCTGGGTTCACTAAGTTGATTCTAACCGGAGAAAGAGTGGAGGCCGGTATTAGAAGCGGGAAAATTCAGAAAGATGCATCTACCTCTGCAACTATAAAAAAGCCCTTCACTGGAAAGAAGGAAGTGTCAGTTGTCTACTCTCGGAGGGGTCAAGGAAGAACCGAGCTCCATTCGGCAGTGGGGGCCGTTATGATTCAAAAGTCTGCATTGGACCAGTCAAGAAACAATCATCCGAGGAATGATCAGCCTAGAAACAATCAGCAAAGGGTGGAAAGGCCTGTACGGAAATTCACCAAGATAAACATGACTCCTGCTCAAGTCCTACCATATCTTCTGAAGTTGAATTTGGCCATGCTGAAAGAGTTCCCTAAAAACCCTAACACTGCTTCTCCATATTACCATCCGAACGCCAGGCGTGCTTACCATTCGGAGAGCCCAGGGCACGACACTGACAATTGTTGGACCCTGAAGAATAAAATTCAGGATTTGATAGATGCTAAAGAAGTTGAATTTGACGCACCTGAAAAACCCAATGTTATCTCTGCTCCAATGCCAAGGCACGACCACAACGCCCATGCTATTGAGGAGGATCTGTTCGTTGCTACTGTAGATGATTTGATAACTCCGCTCCCTATAATCAAGTTAAATTTGTTGAAGGCTGGGGTTTTCCCAGGTTGTGAAGAAGATTGTCACCTTTGTTCATCCTCATTAACCCACTGTCCATTGTTGAAGATAGGCATCCAACGCCTAATTGATAACCAAGAAATCCTATTTGAGAAGACTCCTGTTTTATCAACTCCTGTTAATGATGTTTCAATAATAACCATATCCGCCAATCCTTCCAAGGTCCCTAAAAGACCTGTTAGGATTACAACCGCTCCGAAGGCTGCACCTTTGAAGATAACCATGCCCGGGCCAGTCCCGTACAAGTCCGAAAAATCAATACCATGGAGCTATGGTGGAGAAATCTACTACCATGGTGTTAAACAGATTGAATAGACTGCCGAGGAAGAGAGTTCTGAAGAAGACAATTCCGATATCAGTAACATTGCCGGAACAAGCAAAGTTACCCGTAGTGGAAGAATCTTTTCTCCAAAGATTTCCCCTCCAAAGGCAATTCTTGGACCCTCAGCTGCTCCTAAGGTTACCTATACACCGATAAACATATCTGCAAGTACACCAATCATAGAAGAAGTCACAACCCCCATGGTTATCCCCTCTGCTGATACTGATGTTCGAAGGAAAGGGATCCAAGAAGAGCCCGTCAGGACGAGGGCTCAGCCGTTGATCATCCCTGAAACCTCTCAAAAAGAAATGGAGGAAAATTTGAAAATAATCAAGAAAAGCGATTATGATATGGTGGAACATCTGGGGCAAACCCCCTCAAAGATCTCCATGTTGGCCCTGTTGTTTTGTTTAGAAGCTCATGCTAAGGCTCTGATAAGATTTTTGAAGACGGCCCACGTGCCACAAGAAACCTCTGCTGATCAGTTCCAGGAATGTGTGGCTAGTTTAACAACTGACAATGGTCTAGGATTATCCGATGCAGATTTAACTTAGAAAGGGAGAAAACATAATGATGCTTTGCATGTCTCAGTGGAATGCAGAGGGACAACCCTAGCACACGTACTGGTAGACACTAGTTCATCTTTGAACGTCTTGCCGAAGAAAGCCTTGGATAGACTAGATTGTGAAGGCTTAAACCTGAAACCCAGCAATATCATTGTCAGAGCTTTTGATGGTTCTAAAAGGATGGTCCACGGGGAGGTGGACATCTCGATTAAGGTGGGAACTGAAACCTTCAACTCCACATTCTATGTGATGGACATCCGTCCTTTTTACTCTTGCCTGTTGGGAAGACCTTGGATCCACCATGCTGGAGCAGTCACTTCTACTCTGCATCAAATGCTTAAGTACCATGTCCAAGGGAAAATCATAACTGTTCATGGCGAAGAGGAATACATGATCAGTCATCTGAATTCTTTCCGTTATATAGAATTGGATGGCGAATTCATCGAAACTCCTTTCCAGCATTTTGAGGAGGTAGATCAGGAGATAGCGGCAACCAAGACAGTGTCCTCTGTACCCATGATTACCAGACCTCCGCCTTGGATGTCATCTCTCAAGGATGCAAAAGCAGTGGTTGAAGAGGGAGGAAGCACAATCTAGGGGCAGCTTCCAGACTTTCCTTTCAAATCAGACAAGTTCGGCTTGGGATTCACCTCAACTGGTCAGAAGGCCGTGCGCCGCGCCCATGCCGGAGGGCCACCTGTGAAGATCATTCATCATGGAGTCAATGTTCTAGAGGACAGTGAAGAAGAGGGCAACCTGGATATTTCCAACTGTCGACGGAGGACTGTGCAACTGGGAGGCAAAAGACTTTGCTTCGATTACTTTCATACCGCAGTAATTTATCTTTTCCATTTCTGTTGGATCTGTAATGATTCTTAAACAATTCGTACTTTTTTAACCTTGTGTCTTACCCGAGGCACAAAGGTCCATTTGTAAGGGTTCTTATTTTTCATCTTCATATGCCATTTAATGAATCATGGACGTTTTCACATATAAACTTTTGTGTTCATTGTTCTTTATTTTTACATTTTATTTGTTTAAAGGTGGATATACCCTTACACACACCCACACTCACAAATGCAGGTACCCTTCCATTCCGAATCCCATGGGTAACGATACTGCTATAGCCTTCAGTGACTCTAAAGATCTGATCTACCAAGCCGAATACGAAGGTGAGGAAGATTGTGAGGTGCCAGGGGAATTGGCTAGACTTCTACAACAAGAGGAAAGGGCTATTCTGCCTCATGAGGAGCTGTTGGATACAATCAACTTGGGTACTGAGGATGACAGAAAGGAAATCAGAGTGGGTGCTAATCTAGAGCCGAGTGTCAAGGAGCGCCCAATTCAGCTGTTGCGTGAGTATGTTGAGATCTTTGCATGGTCATACGAAGACATGTCGGGACTTGATACAGACATTGTGGTACACCGTCTACCCACTAGAGAAGACTGTCCACCAGTGAAGCAAAAGGTCCGCCGCATGAGACCTGACATGTCAGAGAAGATCAAAGCAGAAGTTATGAAGCAGTTCAATGCTGGATTTATGGCTGTTACTTCCTATCCTCAATGGGTTGCTAACATTGTGCCCGTGCCTAAAAAGGACGGAAAAGTGAGAATGTGCATGGATTATAGAGATTTAAACAGGGCCAGCCCTAAAGACGACTTTCCACTCCCACACATCGACATCCTGGTTGACAATACAACTCAACACAAAGTATTTTCTTTCATGGACGGATTCTCAGGCTATAACCAGATCAAAATGGCACCTGAGGACATGGAGAAAACTACTTTTGTCACACAGTGGGGTATGTTCTGCTACAAAGTGATGCCATTCGGACTGAAGAATGCCGGGGAAACCTATCAACGCGCCATGGTAGCTTTGTTTCATGATATGATACATCATGAGATAAAGGTCTACGTAGATGACATGATAGCCCGTTCACAAACTGAAGAAGAACACCTTGATCACTTGCAAAAGCTGTTTGTCTGACTAAAGGAGTACAAGCTAAGATTGAACCCTAAGAAGTGCACATTCGGAGTCCGATCCAGTAAACTCTTAGGTTTCATTGTCAGTAAAAAAGGCATCGATGTTGATCCTACCAAAGTCAAAGCTATACAAGAAATGCCCGCTCCTCGCACTGAGAAGGAGGTCAGAGGTTTCTTGGGACGCCTAAACTACATTGTTAGGTTCATTTCTCACCTAACATCTACTTGTGAACCAATCTTCAAGGTGTTGAAGAAAGATCAGGTAGTTAAATGGAATGATGACAGTCAAATTGCTTTCGATAAAATCAAGGAGTATTTGCTAGAGCCTCCTATCTTGATGTCACCCGTCGAAGGAAGACCGCTAATCATGTATTTGACCGTCCTAGAGAATTCAATGGGGTGCGTACTGGGGCAGCATGATGAGTCTGGCTGAAAAGAGCATGCCATTTATTACATTAGCAAAAGTTTACCGACTGTGAAACAAGATATTCACTGCTCGAGAAAACTTGCTGCGCTTTGGTATGGGCTGCTCGCCGACTAAGGCAGTACATGTTAACTGATACCACTTTGCTGATATCTAAGATGGATATGATTAAATACATCTTTGAGAAGCCTGCTTTGTCTGGAAGAATAGCTAGATGGCAGATGATCCTGACCGAATATGATATACAGTACATGACCCAAAAAGCTATAAAAGGGAGTGTGCTAGCTGACCATATGGCTCATCAAGCTATTGAAGATTACCAATCCATGAAGTTCGATTTCCCTGACGAAGACATCATGACATTGGACAATGTTGAAGATATCAGACCATATGACGGACTTGAACAAGGATCTCGATGGACCCTGTACTTTGATGGTGCCTCTAATGCACTTGGCAACGGTATCGGCACTGTACTCATATCCCCAAAAGGATGCCATACTCCTTTCACTGCCAGACTTTTCTTCAACTGTACGAACAACATGGCAGAATATGAAGCATGCATCTTTGGACTCAAGGCTGCCATAGACTTGGGAATCAAATCTTTAGTTGTGTTTGGGCACTCAGCTTTGGTCATTAGTCAGATCAAAGGAGAGTGGGACACTAAGCATCCAAACCTCATCCCTTACAAAGAACATGTCCTGACATTGTTATCACATTTCGAGCAAATCACCTTCGAGCACTTCCCGCGAGAAGAAAATCAGCTAGCAGATGCTCTAGCTATAATATCATCCATGTTTAAACTTAATTGGGATAACGAGGCTCCCCAGATCACTATTGAATGGATGGACGAACCCGCACACTGTCACGAGATTAATACCGAAGAAGTAGTGGACCAGCCTTGGTTTCATGAAGTCAAAAGGTATCTCGAGGCTCAAGAATACCCTGAAGGAGCTTCAGTCAATGACAAAAAGTTCTTAAGAAGATTCTCAGCTAAGTTCTTCCTAAGTAATGGCATCTTGTACAAGCGCAATCATGATTCTATTCTGCTCCATTGTGTGGATAAGATTGAAGCTGAAAAGATCATGGCTGAATTGCATGAAGGTACCTTTGGCACTCACTCTAGTGGGCATACGATGGCGAAGAAAATTCTACGGGCAGGCTATTAATGGTCTACCATGGAAGCAGACTGCTATCAACACTCTCGGACCTGCCATAAATGTCAAGTCTATGCAGACAAGGTGCACGTGCCTCCTGTTCCTCTAAATGTCTTAACAGCTCCTTGGCCCTTCGCTATGTGGGGAATTGACATGATTGGAGAGATCAAGCCTACAACATCCAATGGACACCGCTTCATTCTGGTGGCCATTGACTACTTCACAAAGTGGGTCGAAGCAGCTTCCTTTGCATCCGTTACTAAGAATGTAGTTGCCCGCTTCATCAAGCAGAACCTTATATGTCGGTACGGTATCCCCGAAAGGATCATCATTGATAACGGTACAAACCTTAACAATACTATGATCACCGCCCTGTGCGAACATTTCAAAATTCAACATCATAATTCATCCCCCTATCGACCAAAGATGAATGCTGCAGTTGAAGCTGCAAACAAAAACATCAAAAAGGTCATACAAAAAATGACAGTCACCTACAAAGACTAGCATGAGATGCTACCATTTGCTCTCCGCGGGTACCGTACCATGGCTCGCACTTCAACTGGGGCAACACCCTATTCCTTGGTATATGGCATGGAAGCTGTTTTACCTATCGAGGTTCAGATTCCCTCCTTGAGAATCATGAAAGATGCTAGTTTGAGTGAAGACGATTGGATCCAAACCCGACTTGATCAGTTAAACTTAATTGACGAGAAGAGACTTACTGCTGTTTGCCATGGTCAGACGTATCAAAAGCGGATGATCAAATCTTTCAACAAGAAAGTCAGACGCCAAGTGTATCAAGTTGGGGATATTGTGATCAAGCGCATCATCTTGCCACAAAGTGATCCCAGGGGCAAATGGACTCCTACCTACGAAGGACCATTTATGATCAAGAACATCTTTTCTGGTGGGGCAATGATTTTAACCACCATGGACGGTGACGATCTGCTGCACCCTGCAAACGCAGACATAGTCAAAATATACTACGCGTAAGAGACCCGCTAGGTTGACACACCTAGGCAAAACAAGGGCATCCCGGTGAACCAAAAGGTTCGGGAAAAAATTAGGGATAAAACAAAAAACCTGTACACCTGGCAATTTGAAAACCCGAAAGGGCGACTTGGGCAAAAAAGGGTTTCCTGGTGGACTGAAAACCCGAAAGGGCGGTCCAAGAAAAAGTTAGGGAATCAAAGCGTATGATTATGTCTCGTCGGATCACTTTAAGGACAATCTCTTCACAGACAAACTCTGAGGCTTCTGATCAATTCAATCATCTTCGGATGAAGCAACAGACGGACAAGATATTCGGAGATACATAGGCTATAGCAGAATGGGAACCCCATGGGACTTTTACACACATAACTATCTTTCTTTGTAAATTTTTCTTATTTATGACACCATCCTCTTACTAGGATGTCTGTCTCCTTTGTACAAAACACTTATTCAAAGTAAATACAAAGATATCTCTTTCAAAGTACAGAAAACTATTTGCCTTTTTTCTTTACACTTGTGTTTTTATTTGCAAAAACGTCCAATGATTCATTAATGAACATATGCATTTAAACATAATTACTGTTTACAAATAAACAGGATGGAAAAGAGTAATTACTGACAGGTAGAAAGATTAGGAAAACGTCTTTAGGCTATTCCATGAGCAATCTCTGCAACACTTCATACAAATCCCCAGCGGAGCCAAAACTTTGAACTACAGATTCCCAACGGAGCTGAGACTACCAACTACCAATCCCCAGCGGAGCTGAAACTTTCAATCCCCAGCGGAAATCATCCAGTTTCTCCAGGTTTCCCCAGCAAGTTGTCTTGAAGCCTGAAAATCAACCAGTTAACAGTTAACTTCTATTTCTCCACAACCTAGGGTAACTCCCCAGTAGGTTGGCATACAACCCAAACTCCTGAACTCCCCAGTGGAATTAAGCTTTTCCCCACAGAGTTTTCACTACAGGATAAACTTTTTCCCTACAGAGTTTTTATTGCTTCTCGACAGAACAAGAACTCCCGTCAATAATCCTCAGTAGAAGTCATTAAAATTATATGGATTCCCCAAGCAGATTCCTCAAGAAGTATATGGCATTACTCTCACAATGCAATCCTCAGCAGTCAAGGATTTATTTTCCCCGACAGAAGTCAAGGATTTATTTTCCTCAGCAATACAGCAAATCAGCTTACGTGCACATACATTACATTCATATATCATAAACATGGATAAAATACTTTTATTGCATCATACATTTCATGCGACATAACTTTGTGTTTCAGCTAACATTTTACCCTTTTCAGGATGAGATTAATAACTATCTTTAACAAATATTCAGATTTCAGATACAATACAGATACACTCCAAACACGGAAGTTATTCTGTTACTCATTCAGATCCCAGATTTCAGATACAGTCCAGATACGCTCCAGACACGAAAGCCATTCTGTCACTCATTCAGACTCAATTTCAAGATACAGTTCAGATATGCTCCAGACACGGAAGCCATTCTGTCACTCATTCAAACTTAATTTCAAGATACAGTACAGATACACTCTAGATACGGAAGTCATTCTGTTACTCATTCAGATCTTAATTTCAAGATACAGTACAGATACACTCCAGACACGGAAGTCATTATGTCACTCATTCAGACTTAATTTCAAGATACAATACAGATACACTCCAGACACGAAAGTCATTCTGTTACTCATTCAGATCTTAATTTCAAGATATAGTACAGATACACTCCAGACACGGAAGTCATTCTGTCACTCATTCAGACTTAATTTCAAGATACAGTACAGATACACTCCAGACACGGAAGTTATTATGTTACTCATTCGGATCTTAATTTCAAGATACAGTACAGATACACTCTAGACATGGAAGTCATTCTGTTACTCATTCAGACTTAATTTCAAGATACAGTTCAGATACAGTTCAGATACGCTCCAGACACGGAAGCCATTTTGTCGCTTATTTAGTTTCATCCTACAGATACAGTACAGATACGCTCCAGACACGGTTGTCATTCTGTTACTCATTCATATTTCAATTTCAAGATACAGTACAGATACGCTCCAGACACGGTTTCCATTCTGTTACTCATTCATATTTCAATTTTAAGATACAGTTCAGATACGCTCCAGACACGGAAGCCATTTTATCGCTTATTCAGGTTCATCCTACAAATACAGTTCAGATACACTCCAAATACGGACACCATTCTGATGCTTATTCTGTCAATTTGCAACCAAACATTCTTGGATGGCATCTACAAGCCCATCTCCAACAAGATTCTAACATCTCACCAAATGGCATCTTTAAGCCTATTCCCTCAATTACACTTTTGTCGAGCGCAAATTTATGGGCACTCTAGTGTCCAATCATCTTTTACCTTCGAGTCACGAACGACAAAATTTGCCGATCTAACTCTTCAGGTTCAAGAAGATTGAACAGGGGCAGCTGTTGTACCCCAAAATTTGCCCTCCCATTTTTCATAGAAGACACAACCCTAGGGTTTCTCAGATATTCAAGTTGGCTCAGGAATCGATCAGACGGATTTTCTCCTGTGGCAGTAAACCAGCAATTAGTTTTTTTTTTCAATTCTCAAAAGAAATGAATTCTCAAAGATTCAATTGGCTTTCACATGTTTTCATGCTTTTTCAAGTTTACTGAAAAGACAGTGTTTGTTCTCAAGGCATGGTTGTTTGGGACAATGAGATGGATTAACAGAAAAACGTAACAAAGCAAAAAAACAACAACAACAAAATCGTTCAAGCTTCAAGCTTACAGAACTTCACCTTTTAAAAAAAACCCATTAGAGTTTGGTTAGGAGGTGAGAGAGAGCGCTCCGGCAACAGAAATATGGGGAGGGAGGATCAGATAAACAATTTTGAACCGTTTAGACATAAATCTCTTTTCAGAATTTAGGGTTTCAAAGAAAACGCAAATCACAATGAGATGAAGAGAGATTATGTTGTTGAATAGGGCGCTTCGGCCATGAGACTAGGAAGAGGCGAAGGTTGAGATTTTTCATAGATGAAAACATGAATAATTTGGAAGAGATGAGCGAAAGAGGTAATAAGAGCGCCGCTGTAAACCAAAGGGGCGAGAACCCTAATTAATTTTGTTTCCACCCTTAATCAAACAAACTAAACAGCTTAAGAAGCTTTGGGCCTATTCTTTGTTCAAATAACCCTGAAGCTCACACGTTTGCTAGTTCACCCCCCTTATGCCTGTTTTAGTTAACAGCAAAAAACAATATTTCTTTGGGCCTAACACCCCTAAATCTCTTAAGCCCATATTTCTTTTTTTTTTAATTTGTTTTTTTATTTTGTTTTGAAAGATGTTAAATAAAACTTAAGAACTTTTTATTAAATTAACTTAGATTTTAGTGTTAAATATTTATCATTTAATTTTTTTATATAAACTTTTTTTTAAAATTAATTTTCTACATTTAATAAAACATCAAAAAAGAATTAACCTAGTTTGTTTTCTTTCTTTTAAACTTATTTATAATTAATAAGAATACACAAAAAATAAAATAAGGATTTTAATTTAATTAATTTCTTTTTAGAATAGGTTTTATTTTTCTCTTTTCAAGTAAATACATTTCATTTCATATTTTGTTGACTTTATTTCATAAATTGTCATAGCTTTATATTAAATCGCACAACAATTCGATTTGGTTGTATTGTTTGATATTTGGACACTATTTTCATTAGATTCATCTCCATTCGTAACAATTGTACCCCCATTCCCGAACATTTTGTAATAGCTTAGAATTTCAATTCCCGCAATTTATTGCTTTCTATATACTGTATAGTAACTAGGCATGTATGGCAAGATTCAAAAAATCAATCGCTAGATGACCTAATCAAAGAATAAATAACTTGAAAACAACACACTTTTTCACACGCGCACCTCTAGGGTAACCTCGCTCATTGCCTCGAAAATACAATCATATCCCTCGAATATGGGATGCTTTAGCAAATGACCCTTCAATAAACAAAGATCGTAGTCCCTCGATGACCCTCGATGTTGCCTTCGATTAAAATGATCTCGTCCCTTACAAAATTGCTAAAGCGTCTCACAAGTTGCCTTCAGTGATTGTAAAATTGACCCACGCCCGTCCCTTCACATCCAATGGCGGGGCTTCTTACCAAATCAATGGTAAGATAACACCATTAAAAGGAATAAGAAAAGAACAACTTAAGACCTTTCGAGTAGATAGATTCGCTCTTAGTTACTCGCTTGATCACGACAAAAACTTTTACACCTACACTCCCATTTCAAAACATTTTCAAAAAGATAAAACGTTTTGTATACATTCTTATAAATACGAGAACCATTGCAAAACCTCTTTTCAAAACACTTTTCAAAACACGATTCACAAACACCTCTTTGAACCATTTTTCGAAACAAAACTTTGTATACGTTCTTATAGAGACGAGAACCATTACAAAGATATTTTTAAAAATACTTTCAAAGCCCACACCACAAGCACACAATCAAATGAAAGAACGTGATCTAAACGAGTAACTAAGAGCCCATGGAAAACCATGGATTGAAAGGGTGCTAATACCTTCCCTTTTCATAATCTACCCCCCGAACCCGAGAAATAATCTCGAAAGGTCTTTCCTGTGCTTTTTTACCTTTCCTTTTGGATAAAAGAAAAGTCGGTGGCGACTCTTGCTAATCGCACAAGTGCGAACGAAACGCAAAACATCAAGTTAGTTCTCCCACCGTATCACAGTATGCTTTCGAACTAACCCATGCTTCAGCTAGGACTTTTAAGGGTTATAACGTGGCCTGGTTCACGGTTCAAGAAACAAAGGATAAAGGCTCAAAATTTATTTGTACCCACCCGCTCTTCGTGATGTTCTTCAGTCCTATACTTAGTTAATTATGCATTTAGATCCCGTTTGAGTCTTTGCTCTGATATTCCAGTGATGGTCCGGATATTGACAGTTTATTTGAATAGGCAGTCATTTCCTTTTTTTTGTTTTGTTTAGGGTTTGTAGGACCCCTGTCTTTTTTTTGATTTTATTATCCCTGTCTTTTGCCTGAACTGTTTCTTTTTGTGATTACAGCCAGAGGGATGCCCCGGTTTTTTTCTTAAGTCTCCTTCATAGGTTTCGACCTAATAGGATTTTATTTCGAGAGATAATGACTGCCTGTCTTGAAGATTATAGGGAACCATCACCGTTTTTTGTTTTGGAAGGACTTCTTTGATGCCATTCATTGTGCACCTGAATTAACTGAGAAGACTATCCTGCCCCAGGTTGTGATTAAGGGTTTTAATTTGCGTGAAAAGAAAACTCCTACTTCTTTGGCTCGAAGGGGTTTACGAAGGATTATCTTCCTTATAAATCCACTATTTAGGATTTGAAACAACGCCTGTACATCGTCAGCGGGGTCCGTTCAAAAGCATACTGTAGAGATTGTGGTATCATTTTCGTCATCTTCCCTCTAAAGGCTTAGAGTTTTTTAACCGAGAGTTGAACATCACAAAAAGGAAAGCAATTTAAATATAGTGAATACGAATGGATTGATTCAAAACAGACATATGCAATGCATTGATAAAGTAACAAAGTTTGACATGAACAAATACTCGAACAATCAAAAGAAAATTACAAATTGAAAATTATAATGAACAAAAGCCTCTCTTGTCAGAACTTGTCACTTCAAATGGTGAGCCTTGGAGGACTGACAGAAACATTCCAGTTGACCATATTGTGTGAATTCCAAAGCTCCTTCATCAATCAGGTCTTGAATTTTATATTTCAACTTCCAACAGTCGCCAGTATCATGCCCCATACTGTTGGAGTGATATGCACACCTCGTATCAGGATTGCAGTTAGGTGAAGAAGTCTTGGGATTCGGATGAGGTCCTATCAACGTCACCAGATTCATCCTCAACAGGTGTTGTAAAGCTTGAGACAGCGGCATGTTGAGCTTGGTAAACTGCCTCTTGGGTGTATCCGGCTTACTTTGATTAACCCGTTGTTTTTGGCGAGGTTGTTGTTGGACCCATGAGGTAGTAGCAATTTGAAGAGGTCCATTCTTCACCAAACCAAACCCTTGTCTTCTTGGAGGCTGATCAATGACTTGGTCCCCGGCCTCGACCGTTTGCTTAATACTGTTGTGTTAGTCTTGATGAAGCTGGTTGATAATGGTTCTCAGCTCTTCTTGTTCCCGAGCTAAGCCTTGGATAAGAGCCATCTGCCCCAGCATCTGGGTTCTTATTGCATCTACCTTAGCTTGCAGTTGTTTCAGCCGCTCGTCCTTATTGTCTTCAGGACTTTTCTTGACCAAGTTCCCAACGAGGAGTGTTTTCAATTCTTCCAACCCCTTGGATAGGTTTAGGAAGATTTTCCTGAATTGTGCTTCTTGAGTATGAAGATCTTTGTTGTCTCATTTGAGAGCCATTGCTGAAATAAATAGCGAGGACATGAGAGACCGACTTTGAAACCTGCTTATGCAATGATAGGTATGATATATGTATACAATGTTTTCAAAGATCTCGCGGGGTAAACAAGAAGCTGTTAGAATTTGAATGCAGCTTGATTGAAGAAACTTTTGTGTTGATAAGAGTCCTTTTTCAAGAGTTAAGCTCACCACATCGAGTGGGTCATAGCCACCGACTCAAGTCATCGTGTTTTGATCTCTAGACAGCTTTGGCTAGAGGAAAATAAGTCCCCTTTGCCCCTTGCTAGACGTTTGATTTACCATGACCTGCATCACAAACCCTTGAGATCATTGAAATGGTTAAGAAAATGTTAAGGCATGATGTTATGATGCATATGCTATGCGTTTAAGCAAAAGTACAAGGTGATGTAAACAAGTAAATCCGACAAGAAATCCAAGTTATTGGATAAGGACTGTAAATAAAACCTACAAGGGACTCATGTTGTCAGATAATGAAAATGTGCAAGTAGTTGAAGTTGAAAGCACACAAGCCATACAAACAGCCTTAGGTTTAGGCTTGCATGAGGTCTAGGTATTACCCTCTTGAAGTTCAGTTGGTTCAACATGTCCTAATAATAGTAACCGGGTTCTAGAGGTTCTCAATATCACTGACCATCCTCCATCGGTCATAATTCCAGTCATGCAATATTTTCTTGCTGCCGGAACCATCTCAAGAGTATGGTCTCAATGAGTGTAGCATACTGCTACTTTCTATGGCCAAGTTGGTCAATTATAGGTTCTAAGGCCAGTTGATGCTTAATGACCCATTAGCAGCCCCATACTCTCCTTGTTGCTCCACAAGGGATATCTGCACCAACTAATGTGTCACACCAACGTAGCTACTGCTTCAACCGTATCGGTCTACGTCATACAGTTCCCTCATAGTCTATTGCTACTTACCTAAAAGGTATCCCCAGATCCAGGTTAGGATCTATAGTAACTTCGATACAAAACCCACAAAGATAAAGCAAACAAATCAAACAATTGAAAACAATATGATGAACTATTCCTAAGGTACACCGCATTTATTAATGTCCCCAGCAGAGTCGCCAGTTCTGTGATACGGTGGCCAGAACCGGGACGTGTTTCCCTTTTTAAGGAATTACTGGTTTGCGTTTTGCGTTTGTGTTTGCAAAATGTCGCGGTAAGCAAGAGTCGCCACTGACTTTTATTTTATCCAACAAGGAAAGGAAAAAAGCACAGAAAAATTCCTTTTTCGAGATATTTCTGAGTACGGGGGGTAGATTATAGAAAGGGAAGGTATTAGCACCCTTTATATTCGTAGTTATCTACGGGATCTTAGGTACTTGCTCATCATTTTCAAAATTGTTTTCTTTGTGTTTGCGTGATTTGAAAAGCTTTTGTTTTGACTTCGATTTAACTCTTGCTCCTGTCTTCAAGAGTGTAATGAAGTGTTTTTGAAAACTTTGTTTGTAAAGGAGTGTAAGTGTGGAAAAAAGTTGTTTTGATTGAGAAAGTACTTAAGAACTAATATACATACTCGAAAAAAAGAATCGTTCTATGTTTGTTTCCTTTAGACAGTACTATCCTACTATTAGTGAGTAGGTAGCACCGTCGTTGGAGTTTGAGGGTCAATTCGAAGAGGGACGTACGGTCACTAAAGCAATGTTAGGACGTCTTAGTAGTAACCCTAATGTCTTAGATCAATTATCCGAGGCAAAAATATCTGAGGCAACCTTTCCAAGGCAACTTTGATCTTTGGAAAAAAGGACGACCACTAAAGCATCCTATACTCAATGACCATTTACCGAAGGCAACCAAGTGGGAGTGTGCCCTAGGAGTGCGCATGTGCGAGTGATTCAATTTCAGATTATTTATCTTTGCATATTTTTAGGGTTATCTAACCGTTTTAAAATTAAACATACATTCTTATCATGCATCCTAATATCATACATCTAACAGTTAAATATTTGCGGAATTTAAAGTGCGGAAAATAAGCTAAGCTATTACAAGGCTTCGGGTATTTACATAGCCAAAAATAAACCCTTTGAAATAAAGCGGTAAATGGAAATAAAAAGTCCTAATTAACTATTACAACTTGTGAACAATTACATTAATATGGATAAAATAATAAAAATAAAGCGCGCGGGAAAAATTAAGATCGGGAAGAAATTAGGGTTTTGACCCTTCTATCCTAATGAAAAGAGAAAATGTTTTTGTTGTTTTTAATTATTATTTTTTTAAAGAAAAGAATTTAGGTTTTAAAATTAAATATACAAATAATTAATTTAATTAAATTAATTAATAAAAATAATTACATGGCCTATTTTTTGTGTTTTTGATTATTTTAGGAAAAATAAAATAATTAAATTAGAAATAAAACCTAATTGTTCTAATTAGTTTTAATTAAAAAAAGAAATTAAAGTTATCTAAATTAATAAACCTAATTAAATTAATAAATTTATTGATAAAAAATATACCTAAATCTAATTGGTGAAAAATAATATTTTTGTGATTTTTTTGATAAAAGAAAATAATTATTTGTGTTAGTAAATAAAATAAATAAAAAAAATAAAAAAAATAAAAAATAATAAAGAAAGAAATTGGTCCTGAGCAAAAATGGGGGTGCAAGAATTATAATTATGGGCCCAAAAACAAGGAGGTCCGTTTGACTTTGTGAATCTAGTGTGTTGCTTTGATCGAGGCTTCATGGTGCTCCTCCATTGCTGGCTCTTGGATCTGGATCTCAAGCCACTTGGCAACCTGGATAGTGAGGACGTAAGGTGGATCCTGGCTTTGCATACGTATGTGATTGCCTAAAAGAAAATAATATTGAGAAAAGTGGGGGACCTGGGATTCAAACCCAGGTCCTGAAGCAATTACCAACGCTACACTCACCACTGCACCACTTGTTCTTGTTGTCATAACAATACAAAACAATAAACAAATATTAAAAAGACCCTATGTATCAAATCAACGCGTGAAATTTTGAACAAGCCAATGGAGGGGTGCCACGCAATCATCTTCAACCTGGTTCCGTTGGTAAAAGTTTCAAACTTTTACCTACGAATGTTTGTCCGTAGCTATTGACAGAGCTCATTCCAAAATCCTCCTTGAGCCATATAAATGACATCTAATGCCATGATTGGACTCGTTTCTTCCTCCTGAACATGGTACCATTCATGAAGGCTAATTTTACCTGCAAGCAAAAACCCTAAAACAGAATCCAAAACCCTAATAATGGTGAAATCCACCATAGGCCATATAAATGAAATTAATCAATACAGGAAGCTTGCAAATGCTCCATGGATCAAGAATATGTGATTAATTCATGCTAACAATGCCTAAATCATGCAAATCAAATTCAAGAAACAAGCAAGGTCGTGATGGACTTACAATGCGATACAGGGCCTGGAAACGCTTGCTTTGGCTTGCTGAGAATCCTAGGAATCGATTGAGATAGCTGGAAGGCCTTGAGGATTCCTGGAACTCTGAATTCGATCTTGCACTTTTTCTTGATTTTTCAAGTTTTTGTTCTTGATGCCGCGCCTCCTTCTAACCTCGTATTGGGTCTGCACGCACTCTATATGTATTGAGGAATAGATTAGGGTTGATAACTGATCTCAATCTTCCTCTATCAATGAATTGGATCTTGATTTGATACAAATTAAAAATATTTCCAAAAATGGCTTAATTCAATCTTTTTGTACACACCATGCCTTGATACGAATTTGAATACTTGCTAGCTGTAATTTAAGACCTGAAACAAGCACAAAATCTTGTGTTTTTAATGTTTTGGATTTTATATGATTTATTTTGATTAAAATTGATTTAAATAAAATCAAAATCAAAATAAATAATAAAAACATGATAATGACAAGTGGAAAGGGCTAGAGCTCGTGGACTATGTTGCCAACTCAAAACAAGTGAAAAAGATTGGGCCTATTTGGCAATTTTGCAAAAAAGGTCAACTTCATCAATGCATAACTTCCTCAATTTTGACTCTTTGGAGGTGTTCTTGGACGTTTTAGAAAGCTTGAGATGTTCTCTAACCAAATCTTTTGGTCTCATCTCAATTTGATATTCCATGCTCATGTATGAAGCTTTGACAAAAAAGGTGTTTTGGTTGACTTTTCAAAATGACCTATAATGTCCAAATTCATAACTTCTTATGAGTGAATATTTTGAACTTCGGAGCTGAATATGGATTGTAGATCATAGAATACTCTTCAAAATGAGCTTTGGAGGGGTCATTTATAATAAATTATGAGAAAGTTATGCTTGGTCAAAGTTGAGTTGACTTTTCCTATAAAACCCTAATTTAGCAACTTTTGATTCTTGAGGAATTATGAGCAATCCTTGATGAATCATGATCAACCCTTTATCAAATTATGAAATATCATTCAAAATGAGAATGTTGACCAAAAATCTTGAAGTTTGACTGTATGTGGGCCACAGTTGACTTTTGCCCTAACATAGTCGATTTTCAGGCCTTTGAGCAATTGACTGAGCAAACTTCCTCTGCAAGGCTTGAAACTTGACATGGATGATCTTGATAACATATTAGGACATTGTTGAGAATTTGGGGTCCCTTGGACTCAAGTATCTTGATGCAACATGAAACCCTAATTTGAGGTAGACTGCCTTAGGAGGGAGCTTGTTTGGTCAACCCTTGGACTTCCTTGAGCAACTTGAGGATCTTTCTTGAAATGTTTTGAGAAATATGGGAGGGAAAATTTTGGGGTACAACACAATGCATTTAATACATCATGATGTTGCATGCGACTAACTCTTTACCTTTCAGGGAAAGATGCAATCAAATTCTTACAGGTTTTCTCTAGTTCAGTCAAACCGACACTAAGGTTTCTATTCTAGTTGAAGATATTCCAAGACTTTAGTGTGGGTCAGTTGAATCCCACTAAGATTCTTCTAATTACTATGCCAGTCAAAGTTAATCCAAGGTTTTCCCTGGTTCATTCAAACCAACACTAAGGTTTCTATTCCAGTTGAAGATGTTCTAAGACTTTCGCCTGGGTCAGTCGAATCGCCGCTAAGATTCTCCTGATTTCTATGCCAGTCAAAGTCAATCTGAGACCTCTCCCGGGTTCAGTCAAATTGATAATAAGATTTCTCTCCCAGTTAAAGACAACTCGAGACATTTCCCTGGTTCAGTCAAATTGATACTAAGATTTCTATTCCAGTTAAAGAAGCTGTGAAGTCTGGAGCACGACCAGATAACAGCATAAGACGCTGTGAAACCTGGAGAATGACCAGATAATAGTATGAGGTACTGCGAAGCTTGGAATTAGACCAGATAGCAGTTTACTCAGCCAATTACTATGAAGCCCGGAAACGGCCAGATATTAGTATGCCTTAAATATAAGTTGAAACCCGGATGCAACCGGATAACCACTTAATTTCTTCTAAAGCCTGGAACACGACCAAATAAGAATTGAGAGACTGCAAAGCCTGGAGCACGACCAGATAACAAGTTTAATCTCATCTCCCCAGTAAGTTGCTATGAAACCTGGAGCACGACCAGATAACAGTCAATCTTATTATCCTCAACAAATCACTGTAAAGCCCGGAGCATGACCAGATCGCAGTTCACTTTCATCTCCTCGACTAAGAGATGATTCCCCAGTAGAGTAACAGACAACTAAAGTTCCTAAAATTCTATTTCTCCCCAGTAGAGTCAGATTCCTCCTCAACAACAAGAACGGGAATTCCCATCAAAGGAATATCTCGGGAAATTAACATCCTCTATATGGCATCTTTAAGCCCATCTCCGACAATTCTCCGTCATATCCTCCGGATGGAATCTTTAAGCCCATCTCCGATGACCTTCTGTCATATCCTCAAAATGGAATCTATAATCCCATTCTCGATACTACCTACACAACCAAGTATCATTTCAGACGAGTGCAAATTTCTGGGCACTCTAGTGTTCAATCATCTTCCACCTTCGGATCACGAAAGGCAGACAGCCAATCTACATCCTCGGGTTTAAGAACATTGAACAGGGGCAGGTATTGTACCCCAAAATTTCCCCTCTTATTTTTCTCAATACATGCCCATTGAGGTCCCCAACTTGCTCAAGGAAGCCCAAGAGTTGACCAGACAAACTCTCTCATAAGGCAATGTACCTCAAACTAGGGTTTCCATTTTCATCAGGGTGTGTGAACTCCAAAGGCCCCAAATTATTTCCATGGTCCTAACATGTCTTCAAGATCATCTATGTCAAGTTTCATTCCTTTCACAAGAAGTTTGCTCAGTCAACTGCTCAGATGCCTGAAAATCAAGTATATTAGGTCAAAAGTCAACTGTGATCCACATACAGTCAAAATTCAAGATTTTGGTAAACATCAACATTTTGAAGTGATATCCATCATTTTATAAATGGTTGATCATGATTCCTCAAGGAATTCCCCAAAGTCATCAAAACCCAAAAGTTGTTAAATTAGGGTTTCTCAGGAAAAGTCAACCAAACTTTGACCAAGCATAACTTCTTCATATTTTATCAGAAATTTTCCATCTAAGGCTAATTTTGAAGAGGATGCAATTCCATACAATTCATCTTCATCCCACAAGTTCAAAATATGCACTCATGAAGAGATATGAATTTCTACATTATAGGTCCTTTTGAAAAGTCAACAAAAACACCTTTTGGGTCAAAGCTTCTTACATGAACATGGAAGAACCAATTGAGATGAAACTAAAAGGGTTGTTTAGGGGACATCCTAAGCTTTCTAAAAAGTCCAAGAACACCTCTATAGGGTTAAAATTGGAGGAGATATGCCTTGTCAAAGTTGACCATTTTTGCAAAATTATCAAAAGTCAAATATGCTCAAAAATGCATTTTTTTTACCAAATGGGCCTAGCATTTCATGATTGTATCTTGTTTGTAACATGGTCCATGACCCAAATCATCATCCACATATTATTTGCTTTATTTATTTATTTTATTTTGATTTTAATTATTTAAAAATTAATTTAAATCAAATAAATAATGGAAAATATAAAGATTGATTTGTTTGATCTGATTTTTGTAGGAATCCAATCTAATCAAGCTAGGATACTATATCCAAATCAGATCAAGGAAGATTGAATCAAAATGGCATGGTTTGAATACATTTTAGAAAGATATGATGCAAAAGAAAAACAAATCAAATCTTCATGATTTCAAAAGATTGGAATTGTTTTTGTTACCCTAATCAATACTACTACATATACTGAATAAGAAGAAGCAAAAAAACAGAGAGATTGCAGTCGTGAAGAACACTAGAACAAACTAAAAAATTGGACAAAAAATGGTGGGTCGATTTCCATTCTAGAGGGAAATTCAAAGCAAGTCAAGGCTACCAATCACTTCCTGGAAATCTCCAGAATGTGTCTCAATCATTTGCAAGCCTTTTCACGCCCAGAAACACATGCTACAGACCCACGGTTTGCATCCCCTAGCTTGAATCGTATTTTGCATTTTACACATGATTAACCATTATTGAACATAGCATTGTGTTTGTATGAGCTTTTAGAATGTTTTGGTTTATGTAATTTTGCGTTTTGATGCGTATATCCATGACTGCCATTATTAGGGTTTATCCTTGCGTTTGGGGGTTTTGTCATACATGTTAAATTGGCCCAGGAAAAGGGTACTATCGTGTTCGTGAGATCAAAACAAATTGATCTATGGTCTTACATTACATTTATGTTGCGTGCTTTTAATTTGTGAAGTTTGCAGGTTTTAGCCATGGAATATTGTCTGTGGGTATAGGTTATGTATCTAAGATGACGGACCTGCGAAGAAGACAATAACGTGGCAGCCAACCACTGGACCATTCAAACCAGCGCACGCGTTTTTTGTTTTACCCACTAATCCACTTTGTTTTCATATAATATTGTTTGTTTTCATTATAATAACAACTAACACATGTAGCGCAGATGGCAAGCGTACACGCTGGGTAGTGGGAGGACCTGGGTTGGATCCCAGGTCCCAGCAAGTTTTCATTATTTTCTTAATTCTCACTTGCAGATCCAGTGTTTCATAACTCCACGCGTCCATCATGCGCCTTATTGATCCAACCAATGGATCACAATCTATCCAGATCCAATGCCTCAGACAAGGAGGGAACATGGTGCACCATCAGAAGGAGCCATCATTGGATCCCACGCAAGGACTGTGCTTGAGCATAATGGGCCTAACAAATTCAGCAACCCACCCCCTGATTTCTTCAATACAGGCCCTTTTCTCATCTTTTTATTTTAATTCTTTTTTTGATTATTTCCTTAATTATTTTCTTTTAATTAACATCAAAAATCATTTTTTTATTTAATAAAAAAATCACAAAAAACATCAAAAATCATTTTTTTTATATAAAATATTTTTATTTCTTAATTAATTAGTTTAATTAAGTTAGGGCAATTTAATTCTTTTCTTTTACAATTAAAAGCAATTAGAATTAGGGTTTCAATTTTGCACATAACCTAATTAATTTTTCTTCAAAAAAATAACCTAAATATTTTCTCAATTAGATTCTTTAGGGTTCCTAACTATTCTCGCATTTAATTTGCCGCGCGCATTTTAATTTCCTTTCTATTATTATTGTATCTGCTCCGGGTTTGTAATAGTAATTAGGGTTTTACATTTTCGCATTTTATTTTCAGTCTAAATAATTATGTATCTGCAAAAGCCCTATAATAGCTAGGACCTTTTAAACTTTCCCGCCTTTTAATTTCCGCAAACTATAAACTGCTTAGATGTATGTTAATAGGATTGT
Organism: Vicia faba; assembly: GCA_948472305.1. Taxonomy (NCBI): domain Eukaryota; kingdom Viridiplantae; phylum Streptophyta; class Magnoliopsida; order Fabales; family Fabaceae; genus Vicia; species Vicia faba. The sequence goes on along the minus strand of OX451736.1, from coordinate 1,230,686,499 downwards.
ATGGAAAGACTATCTGAAATTAAAACAGTAGAAAACCCTAAATATGCAAAGACAAATTAACTGAAAAAATACACTCGCACATGCTCACTCTTAGGGTTTACTCCACTCCAGTTGCCTTCGATAAACGGTCATGAAGTATAGGGTTTGTTAGTGGCCGTCCTCTAGCCCCGAAAGATCTAAATGACCCATTTGGATGTTGCCTCGGAAAAAGATCTTTAAGGCTTTATGATGACTACTAACATTTTCTAACATTGCTTTTGTGATCGTACATGTCCCTTTGAAATGTCCCTTAAAACTCCAACGACGGTGCTACCTATTTCTCAATAATGAGATAGCATTGTCTAAAAGGAAAACGAACAGACTTTTTTTCAAGTAGGTAGATTAGTTCTTAAGTACTTGCTCCATCAAACAAACAAACTTTTTACACAAACACTCTTTTTAAACAAAGTTTTCCAAAACAACTTCGTAACACTCTTGAGGACAGAAACAAGGGTTAAAACAAAGCAAACAAAACTTTTCAAAAACACAAACACACAAGCAATTTTCAAAATGAGCAAGTACCTAAGAGCCCGTAGAAAACTACGGATATAAAGGGTGCTAAAGCCTTCCCTTTCTATAATATACCCCCTTACTCAGAAACATCTCAAAAAAGGTTTTTCTGTTCTTTTTCCCTTTTCCTGATTGGATAAAATAAAAGTCGGTGTCGACTCTTGTTTACCACGACATTTGGGAACAAAAAACGCAAACCAGTATTAATCGTCAGTTCTGCCACCGTATCACAGCATCCCTCACGTCGGTGGTACTACACGAGATCCACTCTTGTTGTCTAACTTAAAGGGTGAGTTTAAATCTAAAGCTAGATTGTAAATGGAATGCAGGATGCAAAGGATTATGTACAAAAAGAAAAAAAAATATTAGTTATGCTCGACACGGTTGCGAACCTTTGTGTCTTCATACCCCCTTCGTGAAATGAGAGATTAGGGCACTCGTAGTTCACCTCAAAAATGTTGGTCTGTTGTGTGTTTTTTATGAATAATGCTAATTTCGTATTCTACCACAACTCGACCTTTGGAGACTCACGCATTGTAGTAGAAAGGAACTAACATGTTCTTACCTGAAAAGGTTTTAAAAGAAAAAGCCTGAAGGGAAAAAGGTTTAAATTGGTTGAGTGTTTTTGTTTAGAGAATACGTCATATGGTCGCTCAAAAGGTATGGGTATATGAGTACTTCCCTCTTAATTATGAAAAGGTTTAGGTAATGTTAGAGTGTTTTCTGAGTTTTATTAAGAAAAAGAGTTTTAGAACTGATGCAAAAGAAAAGACTAACAAAAGGGGAATCTCGATCCTACTTGTTGTCATGCTTGTGGACCTAAAGTTGGGATCAAGGGAATTCTACCTAATGTTGTCATGCATGGATGTCAATCCTAAGGTCTACTTAGTTCAATCTTGACCAAGAATGAACTAAAGATCCTATGGGGAGCATGTCAATACTCACAAGAAGCGAAGAAAGAAGAAGGTGAGCAATCACATAATTAAACAAGATATGAAAGCAAACACACACCATATGAGAAGTAACCACTTACTCATAAATTAGGCACTTAACCAAGATGCCTAAAGCATACTCACTTAACCAAGTAAGTATCAAACAAACACACATGCTATAGGTGACCACCTAAACATTAAGCGTGAGCTAGCAAACAAGAATCCAAGGTGGATTACAGCGTGGGAGTCGAAAGACTCTTGAATTTGAAAGACGCTCCTTCCACTAGAATAGATCAAGCATAAATCGAGTAAAAACTCTAAGCATCAACGTTTAAGAAATGTGAGCTAAATATCGTCGAAACAAAGACAAGATGTGGAGGTCGATTGCAAGCACTTCTTCCACTTTATTGTCCCGATGACAAGAGAGGTACACAATTCAAAGCATTAACGTGAGACACGAGCTAAGAATGACCATGTGACTTGAAATATGGGGGCCGATTGCAAGCCATTCTTCCATTTTTATTGACTCGATTGCAAGCATAAAGTAAAAGAGTACACAAGCTGACAGCACAAAAATATTGCCTACAAAGCAGGACTTCCAAATCAAACATTACCTACAACAATAGGACTTAGCTTCCAGACATGCATCTCTATTCCTACTTCTCATGGAAAATAAATTGAAATACAATGCGGAAATAAGATAAATGAGAAAAAGTACCAAACGGAAAATAAATCCGTTGATTTTTCCTAACAAAGCGTAAGAAACCCGAAGACCTTCACGGAAGCTTCATCAACAAACAAAGTAGTCAGAAATTGAATGCACAGGATACATGTCAAAGCATCGTCAATGTGAAAATAAACCATAAGCAGAAAGTGCATCAAGCATATCCGAATACCAAATAATAGTCCTGCATAAGATACAAGTCTAGACAAACAACAACAATCCACAAGTCTCATGGAATGATAAACTAAGTTCAAATGCGTTAGAAGCAAGTTTGAACCAAAAGGAAGTGGAATAAAGGCTTTAATCAAATAATCAAGAATTAATTGATCAATTAAATGCTCTCTTGAACTGTCTTAGGAAGCTTGCACAAATCAACAAATGAGTTAGTAATAACAAGGAGTGGCAACCCAAAGTTAATCATTCGTATCATAACTCTAATCAAGATTAATTCATGAAGAAACAAGTTCTAAACAAGTGTCGGTACAACAAAACAAAGACCGTACAACACGATTTCGGTTCATGAAAATACTCGAAAAGTCAATTTAAAATCATCAAAACTCAACACCGACATCAAGCAATCATCATATTAAATCCAATCATGAATTAAGCAAGAATTAAATCACAATTTGCATGCGTTTGTGAACACCGGGCAGTAACGTTTCATGTGCCAGTGTTCACCTAAAATCAATTGGAAATTAACATTTGAACCCACAAAAATCGAACATCGACACGTGAAACTTCACTTGGAATTCAAAAATAAATTGCAACAATTAAATCCACACCAGTACAATGATTTCCAAGCATAAAAAAAATTATTCAAGTGTCAACAACAATTAATCAACTCAAAATTAAATTCCGACACATGAATTTCAACAATTATCAACAAGTATCAACTCCGAATCAAACGCCAACGCTTGAACTTCAACAATTATCAATAATATCCATTCCGACATGTGAATCTCAACAATTAGTTCAAGTAATCAACCGATTCAAACAATTATTAACATCATCAACATGATGATTTATCAAGAATCACATAATTTCAATAATTTGATAATTAATTCATGCTAAATCAACATATCCTCAATTAATTCAACAATTAAAATTCAGCACAACAATTAAATCAAGAGATATCAAAAATTTACCGAAAGAGATGATTAAAATTGATCGAAGAATGCACGGATGAGGTCGTGTGAATCGGTCTGGCAGAGGAGGGAGGCGACGGTAGGGGTGTTCGCGGTTCGGTTTGGATCATTTTTAAGGCAAAAATTCATTTGATCCAAAGATAAATTTACTTGCGGTTCGGTTCAGTTTTAGATGATATATTTAAAAAAAAATCAATCCGATTCAATCCAATTTTATGCGATTTAATTTGGATCGGTTTTTTGATATCCAAATTACACATTATATTTTTATTAATATTATAAAACTACGAATAAATCATAGATTTGATATAATATATTACATATAGTACATTTAAAGTTAATATTACAAAATGAGAGTGATCGATTATGGTTGAAATAATAAAAATAAATAGATTATACCAAGCTAATAAATATTATTATTATCTAATAATAAATTCATGTAACATCATATCATACTAATAAAAAGTAAATAAGTATAAAAATATATGTATGCGGTTCAGTTTGATTTGGATCAGTTTCGAAAAATTAATCTGAAATCCAATCTGAACCTATCAATTTTCACAAAATGACATCCAAACGTATCCAATAAATTTTGGTTTTTTGAGATTTTCGGTTTTTTGGATCGTTTTTGGGTTTTTTATTTGGATTGGTTTAGATTTGAACACCCCTAGGCGACAGTGCGGTCGGCTCGACAGAGGGCGGGACACAGTTGCGGAGGAGGCAGAGGGAGTGACACAGTCTCACGGCAGTGATGCATGGTAGCACAAGGTGGTCTGGGGCGGAGAGCGGAGCTCCGATCGTCGGAGCGCGATGGTCCGGTAGGTCGAAGCTTGAGAGGAAGAATTCTTCTCTTGAGCTTGCTTGAGTATATGAGAGTGATATTGTAAAAGTGGTGGAATCCCTTTTAAATTTGAGAGAAGAACAATATATATAGAGGACCTTAAGTCATATTTGGCATTTAGAATTAGAAAAAAATGGTTTTTGGAGCCACATTTCTCTCTCTTTTTTGGTTGCACAACTTTTTCATCATATTTTCATATTCAATTTGAGAAGTGAGCCATAAACCATAACTTTCTGAGCATAATTCGAACTCGAATCTTGAAGCAAAATTGTAGATGACGAAATTTGTGATATCGTGTCACGATAATTGTCCTGAAATGTTGAAAATCGAGAAAGTTATGATTTTTACAATATTTGGAAAATAGTTGGCTGGAAATCCGCTTCACCATATAATTTTCAAAGTATTTTAATTTTCAGAGATCTTCCATACAAAATTGGCTCCCGACCCAAACATATGAAATGGAAAGGATGTCAAGGAGATTCTTATTCCCAAAGACCCACTAAAAATGCTGAACCTCACAAAATTTATGAATTTCTAAACCCTCACTATGAAATGCTGACTTTCGGCCCAAACTGTTTCAAATCAACTGAAACACTTTATTTTCTTTGCAATCTAAGGCATGTTGGAACACATGGGAACTTGACATGATGAGGACTTGATTATTCACTGATTAAATATACGAGGGAAACATGCTAAGTGCATTGACTAACAAAACAAACGTATTTTGTAGCTTGACGAAGCTTATAAGAGAAGTGCCTTGATCACGTGACCATAGAACCAATGATATGCATGTATGCATATGATAATGAAGTATAGGACAAATAAAGTTGAAATAAAGAGGGTCAATTTTGGGGTACAATAGCTGCTCCTATTCAATCGTCTTAAACATGTTGGTGAGATTGGTGTCAGCCTTTCAAGCAATAAGGTAGAAGGGGATTGAATACAAATATGAACTCAAAAATTTATGCTCTGAATTAGGACAAGGTGTATCAACACTGGTGACTGTATTTTCGTAGCTTTGTGGTATTGAAAAAGGACTAGGTCTGCAAGAATGGAGGAATATTGAACACTAAACCCTTATTAAATAATTCCAATGAACACTAGACTTGAAAAACGAGGCCAATAAACATTAGACTCGACCCAAGAAGACTAGTAACCACTGGACTTGAAAGATACCAATAACCATTGGATCTAAAAGAGTATGCCAGTAAACATTGGTATCGATTAAAAAAAGAACAGTGACCACTGAACCAAACCATTAGAACATTGGCGGGACGCTGGGGATCGAGTAAAGGTAACGAGTAACCACCCGACCTTAGAAGTACTACAAAGAATGTTCCAGGAAAGAACTGAATTAAAAACGAAGCAACAAGTGAACACTCGAATTAAAAGGGACTAGTGACCAGTAGACCTGGAAGTACTCAACAGGATATCAATGACCATTGGATCTAAAGTAAGGTAAACAACTTCTAGTCTCATCCGGGGAGAACCAATGACCATTGAATCTAGCCAATGGATAAAAGAGACAAAAAGACAAGTGACCACTTGAATCAAGAGAATTAGTGACCACTAGACTCTAAAGAATACCAGAACAACATTGTATTCAAAATCAAGTAATAAGTAGCAGACTTGACCTCAAAAGGAATTGGTGACCACCGGAGCTAAAAATGTTGTGCCAGGGAGGAACTGGCTCACCAACAAGGCAAAAAGTAAACACTCGACCAAAGAAGACTAGTGAAAACTAGCTTCTATACATAGGGACGCCAGTGAATACTGAATGTTAAACGAGGTACCAGTGAACATTGGATCAAACCAAAAGGGACTAGTAAATACTATATATAACAAAGAACGATAAGTGAACACTTATCGTGAGAGAGTTGTAAAGAGGTGATATCATAGGATAAGTAATCTCTAGAGAGACCTACTAGGAGTATTATGGGATATATGCGGGGATTAGTGAATCATCGGGTATATCAAGAAACTGAGCAACCTCAATGGGGAAAAAGGAAATAAAAGTGGCTTATGCTTCTATGCATGTTTGAATTTTTCTAAGGAGTAATATTCCAAAATGAATGGAAACACTACACATTTGAGTAGATGCAATGTAATGATGCATGATCTTGCCGGAGAAATAAAGAGCTAAAAGGAACTGTTGACGAGAAGCCCTTGAAAATATGGAATTTTGTGAGGAATAACAAATTGAATAGCCAGTAACCACAAGCTGAACTCTGGGAGGAATTGCAAAAATAAATTGCAAACTTTGTTGTGGAGAATAAAAACACACTGCAAATTCTGAGCAAGGACGCCAATGAAGATTAGACGATGTTGAGGGATACCAATAACCATTGGATCTGCGGGGAATAACTTGTCAACCTCTTCGCTGAGGATAAAATGATTTCTTGAACAAAAAATGCACCCATACACTTCTACCGGGTACATGAGTATCCTTGAACAAGAATGCTTCAACAAATAGACATTTATGTGGATATGAGAAATCTTGACAAAGAAATCCCGATAAAAGCTTCTACCAGGGAACAAGAGAATTTTCAACACAACTTGGATGGGGAATGAGAAAGATCACTCAGTTGGGGAGAAAAATCTACTTCATGAATGACCATTCACCAATAAGATCACCTTTACGAACATTCACTCGGGACTAACAAATTTTTATAAAGAAGTCTTTATCAACCAAACCTTAGCAGACAAATGTTCTCTGCATGGCAATCCACTGGGGAAAATAAAACTTCAAGTTCTAATGAGAGTAAAGAGATCTTTATAAATAGAAAGAGTCTATAATAAACTCTACTGGGGATCGAATCTTCACTTGTGGAGGAAGAGTTCTTGAACAAGAAAAAAAAACCTTCAAGTTCAACCTCCACTAGGGAATGATACAACATCTTCTATCACTGGGGAGTAGGAGAATTCTTAAAAGAACTATCACTGGTGAAGCAAACCTTGTAAGGTATTCATTAAGAGTGTAACCTTGCCAAGAAGAAAAACCAAACTCCTAAAAGAGATATTAGACAGGAAAACCAGATGCATAGATTTCACCGGAGGAAAATGGGCTCATGCACCCTCCACTGGGGAAACATAGATTACTTCACGGGGATAAATCAATAAAATTCTTGTTGGCAAGTAAAAGAATTCTTACAAGAACCTTTAAAAGATGCAGACCACACTTGTGGAGGTAAATTGTTGTACCGAATCCATTAACATGTATTTCACTGAGGAGTAGGAGAATTCTTAAGAGAACTCTCGAAAAGTGTAGTCTATACTGGGGAATCATCCTTTGGAAAAGTTTTAACCAAATACACTTTTACTGTGGAATGCTTCCTGAAAAGCATCATAGTGAAAACAAACTCAAGTGTAGATTCTGCTAGGGAGAAATAGGCCCGTACATACTTCACCGGGGAAGAGTATTATGCTTCGAAAGGATATCCAGGAATTTCCACACTGGCCACCAACTGATTGACCTATTCTCGAGCTAGTGTGTCATATACATGTGAGTGAACAATGATTCCTGCAAAATAAAACCAACAATATGCCCCAAGTGTAGCATGACTACTTTGTCTGCCAACCAGGTCACACAAGATCTTATAGTAAATTCAAATGTTTCTTATCATGTTATGTAAAGCATCCAAATTTTTAGATGCAATGTTTTATAAAAAATTGGACGTCTTTTTGAAAACAAAACAATAAAAGTACAAATAAGGAGCGAGATTTTGAATGAAAAGAAACTTTTTATTGATTGGAAATTGGCATGTAAATAAGAAAGTACATCAAGAAGAAATTCTTAGAAATAGGTAATTGCAAAAGTAAAAACAAAATAGTAATACGAGAATGGCAATGTGAAAATGGATTTCCATCGGGTTCTGATTCAGTTATAACCCTTATGACCTCAAATATCTTATCACTTTGCTTTCTAAAGAAGATGACTGGGCTGATTCCTACCCTTCATGGTTGCTAATTATAGTAGTGAGATGAAATCAAAGATCTGACGCAAGACGTAGTCGTTCGCTTTCAAATCCATAACTTTTGTATGGATCGCCCTTTCGGGCTTTCTATCCATCGGGATAACCTTTTTTGTCTAAGCCGTCCTTTTGGGTTTTCATTTTAGCGGGTGTAATTATTTTTTCATTATTTTCATTTCTTCTTTTTTATCCCTAATTTTTGCTCGAACATTTTTGTTCATCATTTTTTTGGTTCGCCGGGATGCCCTTTTTTTCCTAAGTCGTCGACTTAGTAGGTCTTTTTTATGCGAAGTATTTTTTGACTACGTCCGTGTTCACAGTGAGTGGGAAGTCTTCACCACCCATTGTCGTAAGTATCATGGTACTGTTAGCTGAAGATTTCGACATTTGATGAAAGTTGATTTGAGAGAATCGTGTTTCAAAGGACGGCATGAAACTTGGCCTTATAAGGTTATTTCATAAAGTTTATTTTTATAGTTCGATATGTTGAAGGACCAATCAAAGTCAAAAGAATGAAGATCGCTTCGACAGTCACGTTAGATGAATTCAAATCTTCGAGCGGGAAAAGTTTAAAATTCAAACTGATGTGTTTTCACCAGGAGGACGCGTGGAAGTGCTAGAATGTATGCATTTGAAAATGTCGAACATGGCGTAATCTCATAGAAAGACCGTTAGGGTCAAATCAGTATAAATATGAGTCTTAGATGTTAGGATTCAGTGTGTTCACATTGTATACAAATCAATTTATACTCAAAGTACTGGAGCGAGAGAAAAGAGTTTGCTTATAATGTATGCGTAAGAACACCATCAATTTATTTAAAGTCAATTTCTCAATACAAAGTTACTTTAATCATTTTTTTATTCCTTTTTCATTTCCAGTCAAGTCTTTAACAAATTATTTTGTTGAACTTTCCTTATTAAGCATTGTCTTTACATTCTTGCGAATATCCAAATCATTTCCTTTAAGTTACATTTAGGATTTATAGTCAAACTTCAATATCTTTAAGATAATCATAATTACACAAAAATATCTTGTTATTGTTCATATAATGTCAAACTTCGAGTCAAATTGTAAAAAACACTAAGACACATGTCCTAGGATCAATCTAGTTGATCATGTAAGTTACCAAAGTGTAGAGTTTGGAATAATAGCGGTTGTTTGTCAGAAATCACTGGTAAACAAATTGGCACGCCCAATGGGACAGTGCCGAAGTGTTTTAGTTACATTGCTTATGTTCTTTCAATTTGGGTCTTTATAGTTTCTTTTATGAACTTATTCTTGCCATTAGTATATGAACCTTAGGAGTGGTAAGATAATTAACAATAACCAATCAATACCCAAAAGAAAACATACCAGAAAAATGGTTAATACTACCAATAGTGGAGGAGGACAAAATCCTCCACAAGGATCAGGCACAATCGTGGCAAGTTCGATGAATGCGTCAACTGAAATCCCTGGTTCACAAGCCATGTCCACATCCACAGGATCCATGGCTACAAATAGTTCTATACATGGGTCTACAGGGCCTATGCCCACGAACAATTTGACAACCATGCCCGTCTCTGCAAGCATGGCAGAGATTCCTTCGAATACTCTAATTGGCCATGTGTTGACATATGTTGGAAATCAGACTCAACCTACAACCCCCAGACCACCAGGTTTTGAGAATTGTTGGACTTGGAGGGAGCAACCCCAATATGGGATGCCAACTTCCTTTATGTCAGGATTACACAATAATACATCCATACATACACTGCCTACCATGACAACCTTTTCTCTAATGCAAAATTCTGGTTCTGGTATAAACCATGGGGGTCTAAGTACGCAGAACCAAGGATTGTCAAACCAATTACCTATACTCACAACTAATGATCAAGCAACATTTAGGCAACAAATGGACGCTAGTAACCATGACATGGTCGGAGTGCTTTCCCGTGAAATGAATACCATTTTCTCCCCTTTGATCCTAAATGTTAATAGGACAAACCAAGAAAATACTCAATCCTATCAGTAAATGTCAGCGCAGATGGCGCGCATAACAGATTTCTTTGGAGCCCCCCAAGAACCTGTTCGACGTAGGCAAAAACAGGGGGCAATTCAAGAGGAAGAACCCACTATCAATCAGGTTCGACCACCCTGACAAGAGGTTGGCGAAAGGAACATTGGGGAAAGGGTAGAGCAACAAGAGATTCGACATGAGATCCCTGAGGAGCAGCCTAGAAGAATAGTAATGGTTAACAGAGATCAAAATGCAGAAGAGGTGATCCATAGAGTTAGGAAGGATAACATGTTGGCTGAAAATAATTTAACCACCATGATTGAAAGAATCATGGCCCAAAATGGCCTGAACACAGGGTTTCAACGGCCAAATTACACATCTCCATTAATGAATTTTACTTTGCAGTCTAAATTACCAAGGGGTTGTAAAGTCCCCAAATTCAAAAAGTTTTTAGGAGATCCTAACGAATCAACTGTCGAACCTGTGGCCAGGTATCTGATAGAAGCAGTGGATTTGGCAAATAGTGAAAATTTAAGGATAAAATATTTTCCTAGTTCATTAACAAAAAATGCTTTTACGTGCTTCACCATATTGCCACCAAATTCTATAGATACATGGCCTCATTTAGAAAGATTGTTCCATGAATAATTCTACATGGGGAAACTAAGATAAGTCTTAAGGAGTTAGCCAACATTAAAAGAAAGTTTATTGAACCTATAGATGATTATTTGAATAGGTTCCGTTTGTTAAAATCTAGATGTTTCACAGTAGTGCCTGAACATGAACTAGTCGAAATGGCCGCTGGTGGACTAGATTACTCCATTCGAAAGAAATTAGATACTCAATATCTAAGAGACATGGCCCAATTAGCAGTTAGAGTTAGACAAGTTGAACGCTTAAAAGCAGAAAAGGCCAGAGCAAGTAAAAATTATAAGAAAGAGAGGGTAGCTTATGTCGAAGCCGAAGAAGAAGAAATAGAGGCCTTCAATTATATGTATGATTTTGAGGTATTCGAAGTAGATTTGGCTAAAATAAAGGAAGCACCCCCATACTCTTGTAAAATGCTTACACCGGTAAATGGCATAAATCCTGTCGAAACAGAAAAGAATAAAAAATTCCCCAAGAAAACTTATACGTTTAACATTACCAAATGTGATAAGATTTTTGATTTGCTTGTAAAATATGGTCAAATGATAGTGCCTCCTAATGCCAAAATTCCTCCGTTAGAACAACGGAAGGAAAGAGGCTTTTGCAAATATCATAACTTTTTGGGCCATAAAACTTCACAATGCTTTCTTTTCAGGGATCTTATTCAAAATGCTATCAAAGAAGGACGTAATGCTATCAAAGAAGGACGTTTGAAGTTTGCTGAGAAAGTCAAGAGCCATATGTAGGTTGATACTGACCCCCTCCATGTTACAGATACCAATTACACTGAACCTGTGGAGATCAACATGGTGGACATGGTGGAGAGTGGAGGAGAAGAGGCCAATGAAGTCAAAGGCTCCAACATGGATGGAAAGTAGGCTACTGAAGGCCTAACTGACATAATTCCCTTTGACACTCCTGTTGAAAATATTTCTGTAGGTAATGCTGAATCAGGAGCTACTGAGGGCTCTGTGGGAGGAATAAATGAAGCTACTGAAGGCCTTAGAGTTAAATTTGAGAAGATAAGGATTGCTGAAGGTCCTAGTCTAAGGGTTAACATGGTGGATTTGAAACAACCTTCGCCAAAAATGGAAGAGGTGGAAAGATGTCTCAAGCTGTAGAGGGAACATATGAGTTTTGGACACCCCAAGGCCAATGAAACTCTATGAGATTACTTATGGAGGTTTCATCGAAGAGATTCAGAGATACTGGTGTGTCCAAGGTGCAACATTGTTCTAAATCGAAGGGTAGCAGAGGCTTATGAGAGAGCTTAACATGCTAGAACTCAGGGAAATTGGAGACAAGAAATCCAGTTGATGAAAGTGTACCCAAAGCTAGGGGAAAGTCTATTGAGTTTTCTGGTACACTGTTATAAAGCTGAAACAAAGTGTCTATTATGTCCTAGGTGTGGAGCAGTGTATGACAGGGAGATGGATGAGATGTTCAAAAGAATTCCATTCGCCCAAGGATGAGACAAACAAGGTGGCAATCCAAATGTATACATCTTCGACAAGAGGGGAGTTCCCAGAAGATAAGACAGTCCTCACCCCAAAGCTAGGAGAGTCACTTTCAAATTTCCAGCTGAAATACCAACTGACAAATGGACTCAGAAAGAGGCAGGAAGAGAAAAATGGAGGAGCTTCGACCAAGGAGGCAGAACTTCAATGGCCTACAAAAAACAGTTCCAGACATCGAAGAGAGAGGCTTACAGGTTAGAGAACTACAAGGGAAAGAACCCAATGTCCAGATCCTAGTGGAGGAGGCATCAAAGGATTAAAAAGGCTAAAAGAAAGCTAGAATCAAAAGACATAGGGGATTCCAGTAGTAACAAGTTCCCTTCGAGCACTGTGAACTCAAGCAAGCCACCTATGGGTCGAAAATTGTTTATATCAGAGGAGAAGGTTGCAAGTGAGAAAATTTAAAAGAACCTAATAAAGGAGGATGAAATGTCAACAAATGATTTTAAATCTGACGGAGTTTCATCCCTTAATGTAAATTGTCATATAGTATCAGTCTTACCTAACGAGTATAACTAGGAAACTGAAATAGAGGATCAAGAAGAAGTAGATGAGGAAGAAATGGCCAAACATAAACCAGTCTATTACTATGTGCTCAACAATGGAGTTGTCGAGGAAAAAATGCTTTCTTTGAAAGGTATGACCAGGGCATGAAAGGGCATTTGAAGCCTTTGTACATTAGGGCCAAGGTCGAACAAGTGGGCATAAACAAAGTTCTGGTGGATAGAGGAGCAACTATTAATCTAATGCCACAATTTATGTTAAAAAGGATTATAATGTTTAATACAAATGTAAAGCCACACAATATGGTCCTCTCAAATTACGAAGGAAAAATTGGACACGCATTAGGGGTGATACAGGTAGATCTGATAGTCGGTTCAATAACAAGGCCAACTATGTTTATAGCAATCCCAACAAAAGTAAATTACAACCTATTACTTAGCAGAGAGTGGATACATGGAATAAGATTTGTCCATTTAACAATGCACCAAAGATTGTCTATCTGGAGAGAGGATGGTGTTGTACCCCAAAATTTTCCCTCCCATATTTCTCAATACATGTCAAGTGAGGTCCTCAAATTGCTCAAGGAAGTCCAAGAGTTGACCAGACAAACTCTCTCCTAAGGCAGTCTACCTCAAATTAGGGTTTCATTTTGCATCAAGATGTTTGAGTCCAAAGGATCCCAAATGCTCACCATTATCCTAATATGTTCTCAGGATTATCCATGTCAAGTTTCAATCCTTGCAGAGGAAGTTTGCTCAGTCAATTGCTCAAATACCTAGAAGTCGATTGTGCTAGGTCAAAAGTCAATTGTTGCCCACATACAGTTAAACTTCAAGATTTTTGGTCAACATACTCATTTTGAAGTATCATTCATCATTTTATCAAGGGTTGATCATAACTCATCAAGGATTTCCCATAATTCATCAAAATCCAAAAGTTGTTAAATTAGGGTTTTGTAGGAAAAGTCAACTCAACTTTGACCAAGCATAACTTTCTCATATTTTATCAGAAATGTCCCATCCAAATCTCATTAGGAAGAGAATGCAATTCCCTATAATCCATCGTCATACCTCAAGTTCAAATTATGCACTCACAAAAATATATGAATTTTGACATTATAGGTCATTTTGAAAAGTCAACAAAAACACCTTTTGGGTCAAAGCTTCATAACATGAGTATGGAAGACTCAATTGAGATGAGACCAAAAATGTTGCTTAGGGTACATCCTAAGATTTTTAAAAAGTCCAAGAGCACCCTCATAGGGTCAAAATTGAAAGAGATATGCCTTGTCAAAGTTGACCATTTTTGCAAAATTGCCAAAGTCAAAGGTGTCCAAAATTGTATTTTTTGCTAAATGGGCCTAACTTTTTATGCTTGCACTGAGCTTGTGATGTGATCCACGACCCATGAGCCCTTCCACTTGTCATTCTTTAATTTTTATTATTTATTTTGATTTTATTTCATTTAAATCAAATAAAATCAATATAAAATAATGGAAATATCAAAAATCAATTAAACCTTGAGATTTTATGCATGATTAGAGTCATTATACAGCTGGTGGCAAGATCAAATCGTGCAAGGCTTCATATGGACAGAAAAAGATTGAAAATGCTTGTTTTGGAAAGATTTGGTGCAAGGAATAAATCAATGGTCAATCTTCATAAATGGCAAAGATTTGATGCAAATTTTTACCCTAAGGCACTCTATTATAGATAGTGAACAAAGGCAAATAGAAGAAAAGGGGGAAGCAGCCGTGTAGAGGTGAAAGAAAAACTCAAAAATTGCAAGAAAGGTGGTGATCCAATTTTTGTGTTAGAGGTCGATTCGTGCCATTCTCAGGTTGCCAATAGGTTGCTGGACATTCCAAGAGAAATTTCCAATCAGATTCAAGCCTTTCCAAGCCTGGAATTGCAAGATAGAGGTATCACGATATGCCTCCAAATTCGAATTCAGTTTCATTGATTCACTCACCCATTGCATATTTTAATGATATATTTGTTTTTGTCTTTGAGTTTGCAAGCTTTTGATACCATTTAATTGTATTTCTAACACTTGTACATGAAGATTCCTTTGTTAGGGTTTGCTATTATGTTTTAGGGTTTCTCTGTATAAGTAAAATTGGTCCAAGAAAGTAGTACCATAGTGTTCGTGGGTTCAAGACGAACAAAACCATGTAATTAGAATTCATTTAGCATGTGTTTTCTTGATGATTGAAAGTTACAGGTTTGTAGCTACAGTGACATGTCTGTAGGTAAAGGTGTATATCCTAAAGCGACGGTTCCAGGGAATAAGACAATAGCGTGTCACAGCCTGACTGGCTGATTCAAATTCTGGCGCGTTATTCTGGCCAGAAACCTGTAGATCTGATACGTATTGTTTGTTTCTATTATATTAATAAACTAACGTCCAGCGCAGTTGGTCAGAGGAAGGAAGTCAGAAGCTCATTGTTCTGGGTTCGGTCCTAGGCGTGAGCTTTTGGTATTTTCTCCTTTGTTTTTGCCAGAGCCAGCACGTGCATCTTCTGAGGATCATCACCCTCTGGATCCACTAGCCAGCATCAGATCCAATGCACCATGTTTCTGATCCATTAGCCAGGATCAGATCCAGCGCATCATCTTCTGGATCCCAGTTAGAATTAGACCCAGCACGTGCAGGCCATCATCTTTTGGATCCCATTCAGAACTAGATCCAACGCACCCCCATCTTCTGAGGGTCATCATCTGTTGGATCCACCTTCCAGAACTAGATCCAGCGCACCCCTATCTTCTGAGGGTCATCATCTGTTGGATCCACCTGCCAGGATCAGATCCAGTACCCCCATCTTCTGAGGGCCACCATATTCTGGACCCCATCAGCCAGAGCCAGATCTGCTGACAGCAGGCTCACTTGGTTATTTCCATTATTTTTCTTTAA
Source organism: Vicia faba (assembly GCA_948472305.1). NCBI lineage: Eukaryota > Viridiplantae > Streptophyta > Magnoliopsida > Fabales > Fabaceae > Vicia > Vicia faba. Next base: position 1,230,670,755 of record OX451736.1, on the reverse strand, counting down.
ATTTTCTTTTCTTTAATTATTCTGTTTTTTTTATCAACACCAAAATTATTTTTTTCTAAAATTAACCAACCAAAAATCACAGAAAGAAGACTTATTTGCTTAATAAATGTTTTTTAAGTAATTAATTTAATTAATTTAAGGCAATTCTAATTTCTTTCACAATTAAAATTAATTAGAACTTAGGATTTTTTTTAATTCAATTATTTCATTACTTTCTTAAATAACAAAAAATGACAAAAAACATGTTTACTTTAATCAATTACAATTAGTTTTAGTCAAGGGTCAAAACCCTAGTCGCTTCGCATTTAATTCGCTGCGCACTGATTATTTATTTTTGCCAATATTGTTGTAATTGTTCATGGTTTGTAATAGTTTAATCTAAGGATTTTATTTATCGCATTTTCCCGGATTTTTTGGCTATGTAATTAATCCATCCCCCCGAAGCCTTGTAATAGCGTAGATTTACTTTCTCGCATTTTAATTCTCGCAAATATTTAACTGTCTAGATGTATGCTAATAGGATTGAATGACAAGATTGCATGATAATTTAATACAGTTAGAAAACCCTAATGTGCAAACATAAATGACTGAAAACAAATCATTCTCACATATCACTCTTAGGGTATACTCTCACTTCGGTTGCCTTCGGTAAAACGATCATTAAGCATAGGGTGTCTTAGTGGTTTCCCTCCTGTCTAAAAAGGATCAAATGTCTCGTTCGAATGTTTCCTCGAAAATGTTGCCTCGAATATGATCTTAAGACTCTAGGGTAATTACTAAGGTGTCCTAACATTGCTTTAGTGATCGTACGCCTCTTTCGAATTGACCCTCACAAATCCAACGACGGTGCTACTTACTTCTCAATAGTGGGATAGCGTTGTCTAAAGGAAACAAGAATAGAAATGATCTTTTTTCGAGTAGGTAGATGCTAGTAGGTACTTGCTCAAATCAAAACTTTTCACACTTACACATTTCAAAACAATTTTCAAAACAACTTCGTCACACCCTTGAGGACTGATACAAGGGTTATCACGAAGTTAAAAATCTTTTCAAAACAAAGCACGTACACAAGCAATTTTAAAGATGATAAAGTACCTAAGAGCCCATGGAAAACCATGGATAGAAAGGGTGCTAACACCTTCCCTTTCTATAATCTACCCCCCGTACTCAAAATCTCGAAAAAGGATTTTTTCTGTACTTTTTTCCTTTCTGGTTGTATGAAATAAAAGTTGGTGGCGACTCTTGCATACCGCAACATTTTGCGAACATAAAACGCAAAATGCAAACCAGCATTTTAAAATAGTCGGTTCTGCCACCGTATTACAGAACTGGCGACTATGCTGGGGACTTAATAAGTAGGGTATACCTTAGGATCTAGTTCATCATAATTGCTTCTCTTGATTGTTTTGATTGCTTTACTTTTAAGGGTTTTGTTTGGGGTTACTATAGATCCTAACCTGGATCTAGGGACACCTTTTAGGTAAGTAGGAATAGACTGTAAGGAAACTGTACAGCGTAGATCGATACGGTTGAAGCCGTAGCTATGTTGATGTGGCACATTGGTTGGTACCGGTATCCCTTATGGAGAAACAAGGAGAATACAGGTCCGCTGTGTGGTGTTGTTAAGCATCAACTGACCTTAGAACCTTTAATCGACCGACTTGGTCATTAGAAAGTAGTGAGATAGTCGGCCTCGGTGTAAAGCTGAGAACTGGTTGATACTCGATGCTACACTCATTGAAACCATACTCTCGAGATAGTTCTGGCCGCAAGAAAAGATTGTGTGAGCTGAAACCATGACCGATGGAGGATGGTCAGTGATATTGAGATCCTCTATAACCCGGTTACTTTTTCTAGGACAAGTTGAAACCAACTTAACTTCAAGAGGGTACTACCTTTGACCTCATGCAAGCCTTAAACCTAAGGGTTTTGTGTGATTTGACTGTGCTTGCAATACCTGTTGTTTGCTATACCTGTGGTTTATCATGATATCATGCATCATAACATGGCATTCATATTTCATTATACTAACCATTTCAAAGATCAAGGGAATTTATCTTTGTTCTGTTTTGTAGATTATAGCTTCTGTGCGCAGAAATACCATCCGAGTTAACTTTGTGAAAATACCTGCTCAACTTAAAGAGATAGCCTCGAGAGTTTCTGAGACTTCTATGTTCATTAAGAGACATGGTCAGCTTCTTATCCTGGTCACCTCAAATCTTAATAAGCAGATGATGAGTGTACTTTTCCAGTTCTTAGATCCTGTGCATTGCTTCACCTTTCCAGACTACCAGCTGGTTCCCACCTTGGAAGATTTCTATCACCTATTGGGCATATCCATCCTTGAACAGGTACCCTTCACAGGTATGGAAGAAGTTCCTAGACCAGAAGATATTGCCTCAGCTCTGCATTTGAAACGGGCTAATGTAGTATCCAATTAGGAAACACGAAGCGGGGTCGAAGGTTTTCTATCCAAATTTCTGATAGACCAGGCTCAGCTATTCTGGAATAATTTGGATTTTCAGGCTTTCGAAGATATCTTGGCTCTCCTTATCTATGGGTTGGTTCTCTTCCTAAATCTAGATTCCTTTATAGATGTGAATGCTGTCAAGATTTTCCTTTCTCGCAATCATGTGCCTACCCTATTTGGTGATATCTTGCATGCCCTATATACTCGTACCGTGTGAAGAAGAGGGACTCTTATGTGTTGCATGTCGCTGTTGTCGAGGTGGTTTATTTCTCACCTCCCTAAGTCCGTGTTGAAGAACGAAGAAGGTTTGGGTTGGTTCTACATGATAATGTCACTTGCCCATACATATATTCTTTGGAGCTCTCGGGCTATGGAAGACACTGCTGTTATTGATTGTTGTGGGGGATACCCTAGTGTCCCATTGCTTGGAATCAAAGGGGGTATAACTTACAATCCTTGTCTAGCTTTGCGACAATTTGGCCGTGCTCGGAGAGATGGTCTCCATGAGCTACTTCTTGAGGATATTGCATTTGACTACAAGGAGGACATTAAGGAGCACCGCCGGAGGTTTATACAAGCTTGGGGCACGGTGAACAGATCTGACCCCCAAGAGCTGGGACCAAGGACTTCCCTTCCTATGTAGCCTTACCTCTAATGGGTCTGAGCTCGTGCCCAGAAGCTTAGAATGCCCTATGAAGACGTATTACTAGTGATTGTGGAGCCCACTAATGAAGAAGGCATTCCTTATAAGATTCTCTATTCTTACATGCCCACTGATCCTGGGGAGTTGCAGAGGTCTTGGATTCAGCTGAAGAATGAGAGGGATACTTACCGAGAAAAGTACCATGAGTAAGAAAGGAAGATTTTGAAGCTCACCAGGAAGCTCGAGGAGGAGAGAGTGATCAATGACTACATCGGCACAAAGAGGAAGCGTCCATGGGACTTTTGATTTTGCTTTTCTAGTTTTAGATTTGTTTTCTATTTACTTATTTGTAACGCCTTAAAGGCATTGTTGAACCTTTCAAAGTTAATCTAATAAAGTTTGTTTATTTTTGGTTGGCAAATTTAAATCTCCCAAAGTCTTTGAAATCATTACATGCACATCCCATTATCATGCACACCATTATAGGTACCATTACAGGTTTCTCATCTTCTTCGCTGTTTATTTTAGTAGAAATGTCTTCCGATCAAGCTATCAAAGATCTTCAGGCACATAACGCCCAAGTCCAAAAGATGTTCTTAAGTCTGGCTAAAGGGCAAGAGGATCTGAAGACCTTGATTCTGAAAGAGAGGAAGAAGAAGAAGAAGGTTGGTATTCTGAACATGGGTAGAAGATTTGGAGAAAGGATAAGACAATCAGCAGATTTGACCTCCTCATCCAAGGACGGGGAAAACCAAGAAAGGATAAAGGACCCTAGTCCCGCAGTTTCTGACAATGATACGAATTATGACGATGAGCAATATCCTCCTGCTGAGGACAGGTACAAGCAGCTAGAAGACCGTCTGAGTGCTATGGAGATTCAGAAGATCCCTGGTTTGGATTTCGGAGAACGAGGACTGGTATTGGGAGTGGTGATCCCTCATAAGTTCAAAGCTCCGATTTTTGCCGAGTACGACGGAGTATCCTGTCCAAAACTCCATCTCCGCTCTTACGTAAGAAAAATCCAACCCCACACTACTGATAGAAATTTGTGGGTACACTTCTTTCAAGATAGTCTGTCAGGGACTCAGCTTGAATGGTTTTATCAGTTGGAAGGAGCCAGTTTCCGAAACTGAGAAGCCCTTGCTACTGCTTTTTACAGGCAGTATCAGTATAACGCCGACTTTGCTCCCACTCGTACTCAGCTCCAGGGTATGTATATGGGTGCAAGTGAATGTTTTAAGGACTATGCTCAAAAGTGGAGAGACTTGGCTGGAAGAGTCCAACCCCCTTTGTATGATAGGGAGTTGGTTGACATGTTTCTAGGGACGCTATCTGGTCAATTTTTCAATCACCTGATCGGTAATTCGTAATCTGGGTTTACTGAATTAATTTCGACTGGAGAGAGAGTGGAAAACACTGAAGCAGACCAAAGTTACTACATGACTAAAGTGAATCAGGTGGACAGGAGGAACTTCGACAGAAACCTAGCCAATATAGGGTCATGCAACCCAGCAGGAGAAGCATACTCACCTAGCAAGAATGCCCTTTATTTCTTAACCCTCCACCCAAATGGTTTTCAATGGGATAGAGAGATCATGGGAGAAACAGAGGATGTCGAAGGAATGTCTGGTATAACTGGCTGGGATGAGGACATTGATTATGTCTGAATCTTTGTTCTTCAAAAAGATTTCGGCCTATTTGGCTGAGAACAATAGAAGAGCGGCTCTTGAAGCTGAAGCAACAAACATGGCTATCGAAGCCATAGATGATACACTACACACAGCAGGACCTGGGGAGCATTTTATTCCAAAACCTCCTGACGAACAGGTACCAGGAGAACAGATAGAACAAAGGTTGGACGCTATATATGATGAGGAGCCCTTGGGTTTCGAGAAAGATCCACTAGCATCAAGCGCAAAGATATTGGATCAAGACCCCCTTGAAGAGATAGATCTTGGGGATGAGATCATAAAAAGAATCACTTACATCAGTGCTAAACTGGATCTTAAGGTGAATATGAGGGTGACTGAGTTGCTGAAAGAAAATAAAGATTGCTTCGCTTGGGATTATGACGAAATATCGGGTTTGAAAAGAGATCTGGCTGGATTAAATTTGCCAATCAAGGAGGGCAAGAAGCCTATCAAGCAAACTCCTATAATATTCGCCCCGGATGTTCTTTCAAAGATTAAAAAAGAGGTCGAAAGACTTCTCCTCTGCAATTTCATCAGGACCACAAGGTATGTCCAATGGATTGCCAATATAGTTCCTGTTATTAAGAAAAATGGTTCGTTGAGAGTGTGCATAGATTTTTATGACTTAAATGCAGCAACTCCTAAAGATGAGTATCCAATGCCTGTGGAAGAGATGCTAATAGATTCAGCTGTAGGCTTTGAATACCTTAATATGCTTGATGGATACTCTAGATATAACCAAATTTTCATTGCTGAGAAAGATGTTTCCAAAACAGCTTTTTGTTGCCCTGGGGCAATAGGCACCTATGAGTGGGTAGTTATGCCTTTTGGCCTAAAAAATGCTGGGGAAACTTACCAAAGGGGAATGAATTTAATATTTCATTATTACATAGAAACTTTCATGCAGGTTTACATAGATGACATTGTGATAAAGTCTGTATCAAACGAAAGTCATCTGAACCATCTTCGCCAATCATTCGAAAGAATGAGAAAACATGGCTTGAAGATGAATCCCCTTTAATGTGCATTCGTTGTGTAGGCTGGAGACTTCTTGGGCTTTGTGGTCCATAAGAAGGGGATAGAAATAAACCAGAACAAGACAAAGTCTATCATGGAAGCGAAAGTTCCATCAACTAAAAAGGAGTTACAATCACTCTTAGGGAAGATAAATTTCTTGAGAAGGTTCATTTCCAACCTAAGTGGTCGAACTCAAGCCTTTTCACCCCTCCTTCGTTTGAAACAAGGAAAGTTAAAATGGAACGAAGAGTATCAAGAAGCTTTCAAGAAGATCAAGCAATATCTAATGAATCCACCTATCTCGTCACCACCTTGTGGAAGGAAACCTATGAGATTGTATATATTTGCTTCTGATGTTAATATTGGTAGTATGTTAGCACAAGAAGACGAAAATGGCATCGAAAGAGCCATTTACTATCTAAGTAGAGTCTTAAATGATGCTGAAACAAGATATACTGCTATAGAAAAGCTTTGTCTTTGTTTATATTTTTCTTGTACAAAACTTAAATATTATATAAAACCTGTCGATGTATATGTTTCTTCATATTTTGACGTTATCAAACATATGATGTTAAAGCCAATATTGCACATTCGAACTGGCAAATGGGCCTTAGCCCTTACTGAGTATTCTTTATCCTTCATGCCTTTAAAAGAAATGAAGGGTCAAGTAGTCTCAGACTTCATTATAGACCATGCAGTGGTCGAAAACCCTCAACATTATGTTGAGTTAAAACCTTGAAGATTGTTCTTCGATGGTTCTACCCACCAAAAGAGAAGTGGAGTTGGGATTCTGATAATTTCTCCTGATGGAATTCCAACAAAACTCAAGTATAGAATCGAAGGCCCCCTTTGTTCAAACAATGAGGCAGAGTATGAGGCCTTGATTGTAGGACTTGAAGCCTTGCTGGAATTGGGGGCAACAAGATTCAAAATCAAAGGAGACTCTGAGCTAGTAATAAAGCAATTGACGAAGGAGTACAAGTGCATAAAAGAAAATTTGATTATGTATTTCGTTATTGCAAATAGATTACTTAAAAAATTCGAATGTGAAGATATAAAGCATGTCCCCAGAGTAAAAAATCAAGAGGCAAATGACTTAGCACAAATAGCATCAGGGTATAAAATGACTAAAGAAAAATTAGAAGAATTGGTCAAAGTTAGGGGAAAGTCCATGGCTACCAGGTTATCTCCAACAGATTTGGAAATTACCCAGTTACATTATGCTAACAAAGACACATTTGAAGTATTGGTCACTAACACTCTAGTAGATACAGATTGGAGAAGTCCAATTGTTAATTATCTTAGAGACCCTCTGATAGATACAGAAAGAAAGACTAAGTATAGAGCTTTGTCTTATATCTTAATGGGAAATGAATTGTTTAAGAAAACCCTTGAAGGAGTTTTGCTAAAATGCTTAGGAGAAAGTGAGGCATATTTGGAATTATCAAGTGTTCACAGTGGAGCATGTGGAGCCTATCAAGCAGGTCATAAAATGAAGTGGTTATTATTTCGATATGGAATGTATTGGCCTACTATGCTTAAAGACTGTATAGAATTTGCTAAAGGATGTCAAGAATGCCAAAAGCATGCTGGTATCCAACATGCTCCAACAAGTGAACTTCATGCAATTATTAAACCTTGGCCTTTCAGAGGTTGGGTGCTAGATCTAATTGGAGAAATTCGACCTGCTTCATATAAAAACCACAGGTACATTTTAGTAGGTATAGATTACTTTACAAAATGGGTTAAGGCCATACCTTTGGTAAATATGGATCAAGAGACGGTTATCGAATTCATTAAGAAACAAATAGTCTATAGATTTGGCATCCTGTTGCGACTGGTTTTAAAATCAGAGTCGCCACTACTAGTTTTTATCCTAAGGAAGGGCATCTAATAGGAAACCCTAATTCGCAAAGACAGAGATTCTAAGTTTCAGACTTCATTAGACGAAAGGAAGGTGTTAGGTACCTTTCATCTACTTTATTCTTAAGGACACTAGATTTTAGGTTTAGGTTTCGGGTAAACATGGTTTTAATTTTTAATAGGGGAACTTGCCACGATTTTAGTCGTATGCCTATGTATCCTCTTATAAGGAATCAGAGTCCCAATTCGTAGTTCGTATGGGGTTTGTGTTTTTTAGGGGGTTGCAAAAGTATTTTGAATTGCCTCGAATTTTGACCGGGTGTAGAGATTATGGAATTTTGGACTAAATGCGCGATTGGTCAAAATAGATTTGGAACCCTTTAACAAAAGATAATTGTTTAGATTAATTTATTGTGAAAAATAGGTTTAAGATTTGTTGAATATATTTTTAAAATATTAATTGAAAAATATCTTAACTAATGCATGATAAAAACTTATTTTAATGCAAAATGTATAAAAAATATGTACATGAATTTTTACATAAAATTATTTATTTGTGATATTAAATAATAATATGATAATAAATAAAACATGTAAAATATTAATAAAAATTATTATAAAAAGGACATAAATAATAATAATAATAAAATAGAAATAAGAAAAATATAATTAAGAAGTAAAATGGGTAAATAATAATAATAATAAAAGAGAAATAAGTGCAATTTTAATTAAGAAGTAAAATGGGTAGGGTGCAGAAAGTCAGGGCTAAGCCCAATGTGCCTGGGGGTGTGGATCGTTTGGTGGTTTTAGAAAAACAAGCAGAAAGGGGTATGAAATCATTTGTGTTAGGCCTGTTATAAGGTTTTGAAGGGCCTGCGCGATTATATGGATGAGGGTGTATGGGTGTTACAGTCGACTTGGTCTTATGGCCGTCCACCGAAGATCAAACGGACGAAACAAGAATGGAACATGTTCTTATGGTGAGTGCTCATGCATTGGATTATCACAGAAAATAAAGTTGTTTTTATTCATTTTACTTCCATTTTCGTTTTACACCATCACTCTTCCTTCTCCCCCCCTCTCTCTCTCTCTCTCTCTCTCTCTCTCTCTCTCTCTCTCTCTCTCTCTCTCTCTCTCTCTCTCTCTCTCTCTCTCTCTCGCTTAACCTTCATTATCTCAAACCCTAACCTTAAAACTATCAGCGGAAACACTTCCCCTAAGCTGTAACCCTCTATCACAACCTAACCACCAAAACCCAAATACAAGAATAAAAGAGAGCTGCGTATTTTTTACCCCTTTCACTATTGTTCCGTTGCGTCGCGTTTCTGTTTATTGATCTCCGATTTGATGCTAATCCCCTCTCTCTCTTTTCTTGGCAGGTTTTGTGATGGTAGCAACGGTGAAGCAAGGGCGGCGATAGCGATTTGAGTTTCAGATGTTGAAACCCTAATTGCTTCTTTTCGATCTTCAACAGCGAGGGTTACTGCTTTTTCGTCTTCTTCAGCTTCATTTTTCAAAATTCTTCCCAATCCCCGTGTTGAACCCAAAAATTTCCCTCTCATTTTATCAAGATTTTCCTCACAAGACTTCTTGGACTCAAGACCAATTTAGGGTTTGCTCAGCTCAAGACATCTCCTTGCACTGATAACCTGAAATTAGGGTTTGAGATTGCACAAGTATTTTTGGACCACCAATGCTTCATGTGATTTTCATACACCATCTTGGACCCCTAAGATTGCTCATACCAAGTTTCAAGCCTTGAATCACATTTTTGCCCAGTCAATTGGACAGTTGACCTAAGAATCAATTGTATTGGGGAAAAAGTCAATTGTGAACAATTTACAGTCAAACTTCATAATTTTTGATCCACAACAACATTTTAGACTCATATGTACCATTTTATCAATTTTGGATCACAACTCCTCAAGAAATTTGATCAGATCATCAAAAGGGCAAAATGGTCAAAATTAGGGTTTTGATTGAGAAAGGGCAATTTCTGATTTTTGACCTAGCCAATGACCAATTGGGTTCAAGCATTATTTAAAGGACTCAATAGCATCATATTGACCTAATCACATAGTTCAAAAGATCTCAAATGCATAGGGTTGACAAATGAATTTTGCAGTCAACTTATCAAAAGTCAATTGTACACTGAAAAGTCAAACTTTGACTTTTTGGTCAAAATCAAGTGCCAAGGGTCATAATTCATCAATACATGTAAAAATGTGAAACTTGTTGGCCAATAAACCTAAAATTGCAAATTAGGGTTTTAATTTGAAATTTTTCATAACTTAGAATTTTTCTAAGTATGGAAATTTTCTTATTTTTTCCTAACTTTGCACCATTTTTTCACCATGATGCAATTTGATTCAAAGGAAACTTCCAACATGACAGTTGTAGTCTTCCATGAAATCTACAACTTTTATTCACAAAGTTTTCCCAAAATATGCTTGGATATCAAGTTATGATTTTGTGAATAGGGGTCCATGAACTAAAAGACTTAGTGAAAATTTGCCCTAATTTAGGCAGGTTTTTGACCCAACTTCATGGACATTTTTCACCTAATTCCAAGAGGTATCTCAAGTTGCATTTCAAATATAGATTGTAGACCATGTTGCAAGCTTTCCAAAATGTCCAAGAACTCTCCAAGATCATTTGTGGTTAGGGAGAATCGAAGAAGAGAAAATGGCATTTTGTCACTTTTGTGCAAGCCATTTTTACAATGCTTCAAGTTGCAAATCAGATCCTAGCATGCGTGTACCTTGCATTACAGGTCATAATCCCTTCTACACTCCATAATTAAATGCTAGCTCAGTGGTTAATGGCTTTATTTTTACCTTTGGAGCATTGTACAAAGAATAATTCGATAAATGGCCAAAAGTTCACAATGTCATTTTGATAAAGCAAGCTTTTTGCAACTTTGCAATTCTTGAGCCATGGACTTATTTCTTTGTTAAAAGCAATGTCCACAGATATCCAGCAATGCTTACCAACTATTATCAGCCCTAGAACTAGGAAGTACAAGCCTTTAGCATGGTCACTTCAACTTTTCTTCAAAAACAAGAAAAGTGGCCAAAAGTTAAAAACTTGTACAAGATGATAAAGGGAAGGTTTGGCATCATTCAAAACAACTTCACAAACTTGTTACAAGCCTAAGCACAAAAGCAAAAGATCCCAAACACTCAAAAACTCAGAAAACACAAATTTATGTCCAAATAGGGCAACTTCTGCAAAACTCTTGCCAACTCAATATTGGCTCGTGTGTTTCTTGATTCAACACTTCAAACACCTTCCATACATCACATCCAAAATATCCAAGCCCTTGTCTTGGTTCTGGAAGCTTTGTTTCAGCCATCACCATTTTCATTTTGGAAGGTTGCAGCTTGACTTCTACAGGGAGTTTCAAGCATCCTCAAGGCCAACTAAGCATTGGAAAAGCTGGAGGGAACTTCAAGGAAGATCACACGATCTTCAGGCCTCACTCAAAGTCCCCATAATGCCATATCCAAACTCAATTGAACAAGGTATTTTTCAAAACTCTATCTCTCTATTTAGGAATCCTCAAGCTTTGATTTGTGAAGCAAAGATGTAGTCCTTAACATGGTGAAGTTGTACATAGGCATAATTATCATTTATATTAACTGGGTAGTGAGAATTTGAAGCTTGAAGTTCATGAAAAAATTAGGTTAGAAATTAGGGCTACAGAAATTCTCCATGATCTTTGAGAGTTAGATTATGTTTTTTATATCATTGGAATCGTGAGATTCCAAGCTACATTTTTTATGTTGTAAGTTTTTATGCAAAGAATAGAGAGTTACAGGTTGAAGGCAAGAACGCACTCAAATGTTTGGCTGGAGGATAGGGACGAAGGCTGGCTTGGGCCTGGCGCGCATTGGGCCTTCTATTTTACTTACCATACCCCCTGATCCACTATTTGCACCCCCTTTGCTTATTTTGTATATTTTTCATATTTTCTTATATTTTTTATGTTTATTGATTTTAATAATTTTTTCTGAACATTAAAAAATCACAAAAAGATTTTCTTAATTTTTTGTATTTTATTTTATTTTTTTATTATTTTTTGGCATAAAAAATAGTTTTATTAGGATAATGAACTTTATTTTCTTAAATAAATTTTTTTTAAAATATTTAAAATACCATACATTTTTATTTTATTATTTTATACATTAAAATAATTATTTTCATACATATTTGAATTTTTAATATTTGTTAATAATATTATTTATTATTTCTTGTACATAAATGGACAAAATAAATAATATAGAACATATTTTTTCTTTTATTAAAAAAACTAGGGTTTTCCCTTTCAAAAATAACAATATTACTTTTTTCTTATTTTTAGGACTTAAATAATCTTATTTTCTCATACATAAAAACAATTACAAAACATTTTGCATAAATACATTTTATTTGCATATTTAAATAATTATGTTTTTATTTATTTATTGTACAATAATTCAATTGGGTTGTAATAGTATTTTAGGGTTTTATTTTGTGCAAATATCCTCATTCAAAACTTGTACCCCCCTTCCCATAATAATTGTTGTAATAGCTTAGTTTTATTTTACGCAATTTATTGCTTTATATCATGTTTAGTAAAAACTAGGGTTTGCATGATAAGACAAAAATCAAACAAATAGACAAGACCTAATACAAGACAAAAAAAGCATGTAAAATGATACACATTGCACACAAGCACTCCTTAGGGTTTCACCCACTTGGTTGCCTTAAAAATGGCCATGGTATGCATGCAAAGTATCTTGGCAAAACAAAACAAAATAAAACAAAAGATCATAGTCCCTCAATGACGCTATCAAAAGGTTGCCTAAACAAATGATCCTGGTCCCTCAAACAAGCTAAGATATTTGGCAACATTGCTATCATGGTCATACGATGAACCACGCTCGTCCTGTTTAACATCCAAAGATAGGGTTGTCTACCAAAACAATGGTAGGTCAACAATGTCAAAGGAATAAAAATGTATAAGAAAGACATTTGAGTAGGGTAGATAACTCCTAGTTACTTGCTCCACTTCAAAACAATCCTTGCTATTTTCAAACCACACACACACATTTTCAAAACATTTCCAAACAACTTTCAAAACATTGAAACATTTTTCAAAAGACAAACATCTTTGTATACATTCTTACGAACGAGAATCATTACAAAGATTACCCAAACGAGTGTCCTCTTTTCAAAATACTTTCAAAATCACACCAAACACAAAGCACCATTTCAAACAATTTTAAAAGCAAAGCAAGTGATCTAAGAAAGTAACTAAGAGCCCATGGAAAACCATGGATGAAAAGGGTGCTAGCACTTTCCCTTTTCATAATCTACCCCCCGAACTCAAGAAAACATCTCAAAGGTCTTTCCTGTGCTTTTTTACCTTTCCTTTTGGATAAAATAAAAGTCGGTGGCGACTCTTGCTAAACCGAAACATTTGCGACGAAACGCAAAACCTCAAGTCAGTTCTCCCACCGTATCACATAACTGGCGACTCTGTTGGGGACAATTACAAAAAAGTGGGGCTACCTTAGGGTTTAGATCACCTTTATTTGCTTACCATGTTTGCCTTGTTTGCTTTACACTTTGGTTCTATTGTTTGGGTTTGAATCCTCTACCCGGATTTAGGAAACATTCATAGGTAAATAGCAATACGTTATGGAAACTGTACGGGGTATACCGACACAGTCTAAGCAATAGCTATGTTAGTGTGACATATTTGTGGGTACCAGTAGCCTTTGAGTCAATCAAAGAGAATACGGGGCCGCTGAGTGATGTCATGAAGCACTAACGAACTTCTAGAACCTTTACTTGACCAACTTGGCCTTTTAGGATGTAGTGAGATGACCGGCTTTGGTGCAGTCCGAAGTTGGTAGATACTCGATACTACACTCATTGAGGGTTGGTTCCTTGGAATATTTAGGTCGCCAGTAAAGATGTTGAATTGAAACAATGAAGAAGGAAACAATCCAGTAATATTGAGCTCCTTAGAACCTGGTTACTATTTCTAGGACAGGTTGAGCCATCTAAACTTCAAGAGGGTACTTACCTATGAAACCCCATGCAAGCCTAAACTAGGAACTTGTGTGATTTTCTTGTACATATATATTTGTGAATAACATCATGGACATCATGAAGCATCATATGCATCCACTAACCATTTCAAGGATTTTGGAGATTCATCTTTGTTCCTGTTTTATAGGTCATGGATTCACTTCGCAGGAAAACTATCCAAGTCAACCTTGTAAGAATTCCTCCACAACTCAAGGAGCTAGCTTCAAGGATTCCTGAGAACTCTCCATTCACCGAGAGACATGGTCGCCTTATCAACCTAGTCACTTCCAACACAGGGGAAGACATGATGAAAGTTCTTTTCCAGTTCTTTGACCTTTTGCATCACTGCTTCATATTTCCTGACTACCAGCTTGTGCCCACTTTGGAGGAATTTTCTCAACTCTTGAGAATTCCTATTCTCAATTAACTACCCTTCAACGGTACGGAAAGAGATCCAAATCCAGAAGAGATTTCTCAAGCCCTGCACTTGCACTCATCTGATGTCACAACCCATTGGGAAACTAGAAGTGGTGTCAAAGGCTTCTTGGCAAAGTTCTTGTTTGAGAAAGCCCAAAGCTGCTGGAATTCTTTGGACTTACAAGCTTTTGAGGAGATTGTAGCTCTTCTCATATATGGGATGGTCTTGTTCCCTAATCCTGACCAACTCATAGACGTGAGTGCTGTCAAAATCTTCATGTCTCGCAATCCAGTGCCTACATTGCTTGGAGATATCTTACACTCTTTTCACACTCGTACAATGAGGAAAAGAGGTGTTCTCATGTGTTGCACTCCTCTACTGGCAAGATGGTTTATTTCTCATCTTCCCCAATCAGTCTTGAAGAATGAGCAAGGTTTGAGGTGGTCATAACGATTTATGACTCTTACACATTCAGATGTTCATTGGTGTTCTCGATCCAAAGAGAATGTTATCATCGTCGACCGTTGTGGGGAATTCCCTAATGTCCCTCTACTTGGCATTAGGGGAGGCATCACCTACAACCCTTGCTTGGCTCTAAGATAGTTTGGTTATTCCCGAAGGGATGGCCCACATGACATGCTAGTTCAAGGTTTGGTTTTCGACTTCGACAACGACAATCAAGGACTCCGACAAAGGTTTATCCGAGCTTGGGGGATGCCAAACAAGGTAGACAGTAAGACCTTGGGACACAAGAACTCCATCCCCCTTGAGCCTTACCTCAAGTGGGTACGAACCCGCGCCCAAAGTCTTATGATGCCTTACCCCTTTGTTCTCCCAGTAATTATAGAGCCTGCTATGGAAGGAGAGGTTCCATACACCCTCCTACATCCTGACATGCCAACATCACTAGAAGATATGCAAAGGAGATGGATACAGCTCAAGGGAGAACGCGATACTTTTGAAGCTCAATTCTACGCAAGTGAGAAGAAGGTTTTAGAACTCACTCGGTTACTTCACGAAGAGCAGACTCTCAACACCTACATTGCACCAAAGAGGATGTGCAATGTCTTTTTATCTTAGAATTTTGTACTATTTTGCCCTAGGGGCATTGATATAAACAAATTCTATTTTATTAATATAACGTTTGTTCCTTTTTGTTTAACACAAATTTGAATTTTCAAATCCTTGAAAGCATTACATGAATACATATCATTCATCATAAGCATAAGCAGGTCTTTGCAAGAAGTTTCCTCATCCCTCTGCTGTTTATTTCAGAAAAATGGATCTTGAACAAACGGTTAAAGACTTTCAAGCTCAGAATTCACAATTCCAACAGTTACTCCTGACTCTGGCCAAGGGGCAAGAGGAGCTCAAGACTATGCTAGAAAAAGAAAAAGAGAAAAAGAAGAAGAAGCGAGCTAGGGTGGTTCTTATGGGCAGAAGGTTTGAAGGACAAGCCAGACGGACCTTGGAATTTCCATCAACCTCTGAGGAAGGAGAGAGAAAAGGAAAAGAGATTGCATTACCATCTGAATCTGAAGCTGAAGAAGAGGAAGAAGAGGACTACTCCGAATAACAGTACCCTCCGGCCGATGACAAATACAAAAACTTGGAAGAGCGTCTAGCTGCTATGGAAATACAGAGAGTATCGGGACTGGACTTTGAAGAGTTAGGGTTGGTATCTGGAATAGTAATACCTCTGAAGTTTAAGGTGCCACTATTTGCCAAATACGATGGGGTGTCTTGTCCCAAGATGCACCTCTGCTCGTATGTCAGGAAGATACAACCACATTCTGTAGACAAGGACTTGTGGGTCCATGTTTTCCAGGACAGTTTGTCGGGAACACAGCTTGATTGGTTCTACCAGTTGGAGAGGTCTGATGTGCATAATTGGGAAGATTCGGCGGCCGCCTTCTATAAACAGTATCAATACAACACCGACTTGGCACCAACCCGTACTCAACTCCAGAGTATGGCTATGGTATCCAATGAGGGCTTCAAAGACTACGCCCAAAAGTGGAGGGATTTAGCTGGAAGGGTGCAACCACCTTTATCTGAAAGAGAGCTAGTGGACATGTTCTTAGGGACTCTGTCAGGTCCTTTCTTTAATCACCTGATTTGAAGCTCCTCTGCAGGTTTCACTGAGTTGATTCTAACTGGCGAGAGGGTGGAAGCCGGTATTATAAGCGAGAAAATTCAGAAAGATACGTCCACCTCTACTGCTGTAAAAAAGCCCTTCACTGGAAAGAAGGAAGTGTATGCTGTCTATGCACAAAGAAATTAGGGAAGAACTGAATGACGACCAACAGTGGGGGCCATTATGATTCAAAAGTCTGCATCAGACCAACCAAGAAACAATCAGCCGAGAAATGATCAGCCGAGAAATAGCCAGCAAAGGGTGGAAAGGCCTGTAAGGCAATTTACCAAGATAAACATGACTCCTGCTCAAGTCACCACATCTCCTGAAGTTGAATTTGGCCATGCTAAAAGAGGCCCCTAAAAATCCCAATATTGCATCTCCACACTACCATCTGAATGCCAGGTGTGCTTACCGTTCAGAAAGTCCAGGGCACGACACCAACAATTGTTGGGCTCTGAAGAATAAGATTCAAGATCGGATTGATGCAAAGGAAGTTGAATTTGAAGCTCCTGAAAAGCCGAATGTTATCTCCGCTCCAATGCCTAGGAATGGACACAGTGCCAATGTTGTGGAAGAAGATCTGTTTGTTTCTACTGTGGATGAACTATTAACTCTTATCCTAACCATCAAGTTGAATTTGTTGAAAGCTGGGGTGTTCCCAGGTTGTGACCAAGATTTCCATACTTGTCTGTCCTCATCATTTGATTGCCCTCTGTTGAAGAAAGGTATCCAACAATTGATTGATAACCAGTAAATATTATTTGAGAAAGCTCCTATTTCACCCATTCCAGTTCCCGAAGTTTCTACAATAACCATATACGCCAATCCTTCCAGGTTTCCTAAAAAACCCGTTAGGATTACATCCGCTCCTATGACTACTCCGTTGAAGATAACAATGCTCGGGCCAGCCCCATACAAATCAGATAAAATGGTACCATGGAACTATGGTGGAGAAATCTACTACCATGGTGTCAAATAGATTGAACAGACTGCCGATGAAGAAATCTCCGAGGAGGACAATTCTGACATCAGTAACATTGCCGAACAAGCAAAATTACCCACAGTGGGAGAATTTTCTCTCTAGAGATTGTGCCTCCAAAGGCAGTCTATGGACCCGTGGCCATTCTGAAGATTACATCTGTGCCCGTGGTTGTACCTGCAAGTGTACCCGCCAACAATGAGAATGTAATTCCTATCCTTACTTCCGCTGCCGAGAATAAAGGAAAGAATGTTCAAGAGGAGCATGTCCCGACGAAGGCTCAGTCACTAGTTATTCTTAAGACATCCAAGAGGGAGATGGAAGAAATCCTGAGGATCATTAAGAAAAGTGATTATGATGTTGTTGAACAACTGGGGCAGACCCCCTCCAAAATCTCTATGTTAGCCCTGCTGCTGTGCTCTGAGGCACATGCTAAAGCTTTGGTAAAGTTTTTGAAGATGGCTCATGTTCTGCAAGAGACGTCCGCAGATCAATTCCAAGAGTGTGTAGCCAGTCTGACAGCTGACAATGGCCTGGGATTCTCTGATGCAGACTTGACCTCCAAAGGGAGAAAACATAACGACGCACTACATGTCTCAGTGGAGTGTAGGGGAACCACCCTAGCCCATGTTTTGTTTGATACTGGATCATCTCTGAATGTCTTTCCAAAGAAAGCCCTGGATAGACTGGATTGTGAGGGGCTGACTTTAAAACCTAGCAACATCATTGTGAGAGCATTTGACGGATCTAAAAGGATGGTCCATGGGGAGGTGGACATCCCGATCAAGGTGAGTACCCAGACGTTCAATTCAACATTCTACGTGATGGACATCCGTCCTTCTTACTCTTGCCTGTTAGGACGTCCCTGGATTCACAATGCCGGTGTGGTCACCTCGACCTTGCATCAGATGCTGAAGTACCATGTCCAAGGGAAAATCATAAATATCCATGGTGAAGAGGAATACATGATTAGTCATCTGAATTCTTTTCGATATGTAGAATTGGATGGCGAATTCATTGAGACCCCTTTCCAACATTTTGAAGAAGTTTCTCAAGAAATAGCAGTGACTAAAGCGGTGTCCTCAACTCCAGTGATCACAAGACCTGTACCTCGGATGTCTTCTCTAAACGATGCAAGGGCAGTAGTGGAAGAAGGCGGATCCACCATCTGGGGACAGCTTCCCGACTTTCCTTTCAAATCAGACAAATTCGGCTTGGGATTTACTTCGACAGCTCAGAAGGCCGTGCGCCGCGCCCGTGCCTGAGGGCCACCTGTGAAGATCAGCCACCAAGGGGTTAATGCACTAGAGGACAGTGAAGAAGAGGGCAGCCTGGAAGACTAGATTTTTCCTACTGTTAGCGGAGGACTGTGAAATTGGGAAGCAAAAGACTTTGTTCCGATTACTTTCATACCGCAGTAATTTATCTTTTCCATTTCTGTTGGATCTGTAATAATTCACAAACAATTTATACTTTTTCAACCTTGTGTCTTACCCGAGGCACATAGGTCCATTTGTAAGGGTTCTTATTTCATTTTCATATGTCATTTTAATGAATCATGGACGCTTTTCATATATAAACCTTTTGTGCTCATTGTCTTTCTTTTACATTTTGTTGTTTTAAGATGGCTATGCCCTTACACACACCCACACTCACAAATGCAGGTACCCTTCCACTCCGGAACCCATGGGTAACGATACTGCTATAGCCTTCAGTGACTCTGAAGATCCGATCTACCAAGCCGAATACGAAGGTGAGGAGGACTGTGAGGTGCCAGGGGAATTGGCCAGTATTCTACAACAAGAGGAAAGAGCTATTATGCCTCATGAGGAGCTGTTAGACATAATCAACTTGGGTACATAGGAAGACAGAAAGGAAATCAGAGTGGGTGCCAATCTAGAGTCGAGTGTCAAAGAGCGCCTAATTCAACTGTTGCATGAAAATGTTGAGATTTTGCCTGGTTATACGAAGACATGTCGGGACTTGATACAGACATTGTGGTACACCGTCTACCCACAAAAGAAGACTGTCCACCAATTGAGCAAAAAGTCCGCCGCATGAGACCGGACATGTCAGAGAAGATCAAAGCAGAAGTTATGAAGCAGTTCAATGCAGGATTTCTGGCTGTTACTTCCTATCCACAATGGGTTGCTAACATTGTTCCCATGCCTAAAAAGGACGGCAAAGTCAGAATGTGCGTGGATTACAAAGATTTAAACAGGGACATCCCTAAAGATGATTTTCCACTTCCACACATCGACATTCTGGTTGACAACACAGCTCAGCACAAAGTATTTTCTTTCATGGACAGATTCTCAGGCTATAACCAGATCAAAATGGCACCTGAGGACATGGAGAAAACTACTTTTGTTACACAGTGGGGTACGTTCTGCTACAAAGTGATGCCATTCGGACTGAAGAATGTCGGGGCAATCTATCAACGTGTCATGGTAGCTTTGTTTCATGATATGATACATCATGAAATAGAGGTCTACATGGAAGACATGATAGCCCGATCAAAAACTAAAGAAGAACACCTTGATCACTTGTAAAAGCTAAGGTTAAACCCTAACAAGTGCACATTCGGAGTCCGGTCCGGTAAACTCTTGGGTTTCATCGTCAGCAACAAAGGCATCGAGGTTGATCCTGCCAAAGTCAAAGCTATACAAGAAATGCCTGCTCCTCGCACTGAGAAGGAGGTTAGAGGTTTCTTGGGATGCCTAAACTACATTGCTAGGTTCATTTATCACCTAACATCTACTTGTGAACCAATCTTCAAGCTGTTGAAGAAAGATCAGGTAGTTCGATGGAATGATGACTGTCAAATTGCTTTCGATAAAATCAAGGAGTATTTTCTAGAACCTCCTATCTTGATGCCACCCGTCGAAGGAAGGCCACTAATCATGTATCTGACCGTCCTAGAGAATTCAATGGGGTGCGTACTGGGTCAGCATGACGAGTCTGGACGAAAAGAGCATGCCATTTATTACCTTAGCATAAAGTTTACCGACTGTGAAACCAGATATTCACTGCTCGAGAAAACTTGTTGCGCTTTGGTATGGGCTGCTCGCCGTCTAAGGCAATATATGTTGACTCATACCACTTTGCTGATATCTAAGATGGATCCGATAAAATACATCTTCAAGAAGCCTGCTTTGTCTGGAAGGATAGCTAGATGGCAGATGATCCTAACAGAATACGATATACAGTACACGACCCAAAAAGCTATAAAGGGGAGTGTGCTAGCCGATCATCTGGCTCATCAAGCTGTAGAAGATTACCAATCCATGAAGTTCGACTTCCCTGACAAAGACATCATGATATTGGACAATGTTGAAGATTTCAGACCATATGACGGACCTGAACAAGGATCCCGATGGACCCTGTACTTTGATGGGGCCTCCAATGCACTTGGTAATGGTATCGGTGTTGTGCTCATATCTCCAGAAGGATGCCATACTCCTTTTACAACCAGACTTTGCTTCAACTGTACGAACAACATGGAAGAATATGAAGCATGCATCTTTGGACTCAAGGCTGCCATAGACTTGGGAATCAAATCTTTAGTTGTATTTGGGGACTCAGCTTTGGTCATCAGTCAAATCAAAGGAGAGTGGGATACTAAGCATGCAAACCTCATCCCTTACAAAGAACATGTCTTGACATTGTTACCACATTTTGAGCAGATTACCTTCGAACACTTCCCGCGAGAAGAAAATCATCTAGCAGATGCTCTAGCTACAATGTCATCCATGTTTAAACTTAATTGGGATAATGAGGCTCCCCATATCACCATTGAACGGATGGACGAACCTACACACTGTCACGAGATTAATACCGAAGAAGTAGTGGACCAACCTTGGTTTCATGAAGTCAAAAGGTATCTCGAGGCGCAAGAATACCCTGAAGGAGCTACGGTCAATGACAAAAAGTTCTTAAGAAGATTCTCAGCTAAGTTCTTCCTAAGTAATGACATCTTGTACAAACACAATCATGATTCTATTCTGCTCCGTTGTGTAGACAAGATTGAAGCTGAAAGGATTATGGCTGAATTGCATGAAGGTACCTTTGGCACTCACTCTAGCAGGCATACGATGGCTAAGAAGATTCTAAGGGCAGGCTATTACTGGTCTACCATGGAAGTTGGCTACTATCAACACTCCCGTACCTGTCATAAATGTCAAATCTATGCAGACAAGGTACACGTGCCTCCAGTTCCTCTAAATGTCTTAACAACTCCTTGGTCATTCGCTATGTGGGGAATCGACATGATTGGAGAGATCAAGCCTACAGCCTCCAATGGACACCGCTTTATTATAGTGGCCATTGATTATTTCATAAAGTGGGTCGAAGCAACTTCCTTCGCATCCGTGACTAAGAATGTGGTTGCCCGCTTCATCAAGCAGAATCTTATTTTCCGGTACGGTATCCCCGAAAAGATCATCACTGGTAACGGTACAAACCTTAACAATACTATGATCACCGCTTTGTGCGAGCAGTTCAAGATTCAACATCACAATTCATCTCCTTATCGCCCAAAGATGAATGGTACAGTTGAAGCTGCGAACAAAAATATCAAGAAGATCATACAGAAAATGACAGTCACCTACAAGGATTGGCATGAGATGCTACCGTTTGCTCTCCACGGGTACCGTACCACGGCTCGCACATCAACTGGGGCAACACCCTATTCTTTGGTTTATGGCATGGAGGTTGTTTTACCTATTGAGGTTCAGATCCCCTCTTTGAGAATCATGAAGGATGCCGATTTGAGTGAAGGCGATTGGATCCAAACCCGACTTGATCAGTTAAATTTAATTGACAAAAAGAGACTTACTGCTATTTATCATAGTCAGACGTATCAAAAGTGGATGATCAAGGCTTTCAAAAATAAAGTCAGACGACAAGTGTATCAAGTTGGAGATCTAGTGATCAAGCGCATCATCTTGCCACAAAGTGATCCCAGGGGAAAATGGACTCCTACCTACGAAGGGCCATTTGTAATCAAGAACATCTTTTCTGGTGGGGCAATGATTTTAACCACCATGGACGGTGATGACCTGTCGCACCCTGCGAACGCAGATATAGTCAAAAGATACTACGCATAAGAGACCCGCTAGGTTGACACACCTAGGCAAAACAAGGGCATCCCGGTGAATTGAAAACCCGAAAGGGAGGTTCAGGTAAAAATTATGGATAAACAAAAAATTTGTACACCCGGCAAGTTGAAAACCCGAAAGGGCGACTTGGGCAAAAAAGGGTTTCCCGGTGAATCGAAAACCCGAAAGGGCGGTTCAGGCAAAAGTTAGGGAATTAAAGCATATGACTATGTCTCGTCGGATCACTTTGAGGATAATCTCTGCACTGAAAAACCTGAAGTTTCTGATCAATCCAATCATCTTCGAACGAAGCAACGAATGGAAAAGATATTCAGAGTTACGAAGGCTACAGTGGAATGGGAACCCCATGGGATTTTTTACACATAGCTATCCTTCTTTGTATAATTTTTTCTCATTTTTTGTGACACCATCCTCTTACTAGGATGTCTGTCTCCTTTGTACAAAATACTTATTCAAAGTTAATACAAAGATACCTCTTCAAAGTATAGAAAAAAACTATTTGTCCTTTTTCTTTTTACACTTGTGTTTTATTTGCAAAAACTTCCAATGATTCATTAATGAACATATACATTTGAACATAATTACTGTTTACAAATAAACAGGATGAAAAAGAACAATTACTGACAGGTTGAAAGGATAGGAAAACGTCTTTCAGCTATTCCATGAGCAATCCCTACAGTACATTATCTAGGTCCCCAACGGAACTAAAATTTCAAACCCTTAATCCCCATCAGAATCAAATTTTCCAACAATTAATCCCCAGCGGAGCCAAAACTTTGAACTACAGATCCCCAGGGAGATGAAACCTTCTTCCCCAGTTGAGTCAAAATTTCCAACTATCAATCCCCAATGGAAACCATTTAGGTTCTCCAAATCCCCCAGCAAGGTGTCTTGAAATCTGAGAATCAACCAGATAACAGTTAACTTTTGTCTCTCCCCAACCTAGGATAATTCCCTAGTAGAGTGGCAGACAATTAAAACTCCTGGACCTACTCCCCAGCAGTAAGCCTTCTTCCCCATAGAGTTTTTATTGCTCCCTAGTGAAGTCACCAGAATGAAGATTCTCATTCTTAATTCCTCACAGAAGTCATCAGAGTTTCCTCTATTCCAGTAGAACAAGGATTCCCATTATGTAATCCCCAGGAAAGTCATCAAGGATTTATTATCCCCAACAGTCGCCAAGGATTTCCCATCCTCAGCAATCAAAGATTTTGAATCTCCAGCAGCGGTCAAGGATTTATTTTCCCCGGCAGCAGTCAAGGATTCATTTTCCTCAGCAAAACAGCTAATCAGCTTACATGCGCATACATTACATTCATAAATCATAAACATTGATAAAGCGCATTTATTGCATCTTACATTTCATGCAAAATAACTATGTGTTTCAGCTAACATTTCACCCTTTTCAGGATAAGATTAACAGTTATCTTTAACAAACGTTCAAAAGATTTCAGATACAACACATATACGCTCCAGACAAGGATTCCATTCTGCTACTTATTTAGATACCAGTCCAGATACGCTCCAGACACGGAATCCATTCTGCCACTTATTATGTTTTTACCCAACTTAGATACGCTCCAGACACGGATGCCATTCTGTCGCTTATTCAGATACAATACAGATACACTCCAGACACGAAAGTCATTCTGTTGTTCATTCAGATTCAAGTTTAGTTATAGCTCGGATACGCTCCAGACACGGCTGCTATTCCCTTGCTCATACAGATTCAATCTCCAGATACAGTTCAGATACGTTCCAGATACGGACACCATTTTGATACTCATGCTTTTGATTTACAACAAACATTTTTGGATGGCATCTACAAGCCCATCTCCAACAAGATTCTATCACCTCTCCAAATGGCATCTTTAAGCCTATTCCCTCAACTACGCTTCGTTGAGTGCAAATTTATGGGCACTCTAGTGTCCAATCATCTCTTACCTTCGAGTCACGAACGACAAAACTCGCCAATCTAACTCTTCAGGTTCAAGAAGATTGAACAGGGGCAGCTGTTGTACCCTAAAATTTTCCCTCTCATTTTATCAATATTTTCCTTACAAGACTTCTTGGACTCAAGACCAATTTAGGGTTTGCTCAGCTCAAGACATCTCCTTGCACTGATAACCTGAAATTAGGGTTTGAGATTGCACAAGGATTTTTGGACCACCAATGCTTCATGTGATTTTCATACACCATCTTGGACCCCTAAGATTTCTCATACCAAGTTTCAAGCCTTGAATCACATTTTTGCCCAGTCAATTGGACAGTTGACCTAAGAATCAGTTGTATTGGGGAAAAAGTCAACTATGGCCAATTTACAGTCAAACTTCATAATTTTTTATCCACAACAACATTTTAGACTCATATGTACCATTTGATCAAGTTTGTATCATAACTCCTCAAGAAATTTGATCAGATCATCAAAAGGGCAAAATGGTCAAAATTAGGGTTTTGATTGAGAAAGGGAAATTTCTGATTTTTGACCTAGCAAATGACCAATTGGGTTCAATCATGATTTCAAGGAATCAATAGCATCATCTTGACCTAATCACATAGTTCAAAATATCTCAAATGCATAGGGTTGACAGGTGAATTTTGCAGTCAACTGATTAAAAATCAATTGTACACTAAAAAGTCAAACTTTGACTTTTTGGTCAAAATCAAGTGCCAAGGGTCATGATTCATCAAGACATGTCAAGATGTGAAACTTGTTGGCCAAGAAACCTAAAATTGCAAATTAGGGTTTTAATTTGAAATTTTTCATAACTTAGAATTTTTCTAAGTATGAAAATTTTTCTTTTTTCCCCTAACTTTGCACCATTTTTTCACCATGATGAAATTTGATTCAAAGGAAACTTCCAGCATGAAAGTTGTAGTCCTCCATGAAATATACAACTTTTCTTCACAAAGTTTTCCCAAAAGATACTTGTATATCAAGTTATGATTTTGTGTATAGGGGTCCATGAACTAAAAGACTTAGTGAAAATTTGCCCTAATTTAGGCAGGTTTTTTACCCAACTTCATGGACATTTTTCACCTAGTTCCAAGAGTTATCTCAAGTTTCATTTGAAATATGAATTGTAGAGCATGTTGCAAGCTTTCCAAAATGTCTAAGAACTCTCCAATATCATTTGTGGTTAGGGAGAATCGAAGAAGAGAAAATGGCATTTTGTCACTTTTGTGCAAGCCATTTTTACAATGCTTCAAGTTGCAAATTAGATCCTAGCATGCTTGTACCTTGCATTACAGGTCCTAATCCCTTCTACAATCCATAAATAAATTCTAGCTCAGTGGTTAATGGTTTTATTTTGACCTTTGGAGCATTGTACAAAGAATAATTCCATAAATGGCCAAAAGTTCACAATGCCATTTTGATAAAGCAAGCTTTTTGCAACTTTGTAATTCTTGAGCCATGGACCTGTTTCTTTGTTACAAGAAATGTCCACAGATATCCAGCAATGTTTACCAACTATTATCAGCCCTAGAACTAGCAAGTACAAGCCTTTAGCATGGTCACTTCAACTTTTCTTCAAAAACAAGAAAAGTGGCCAAAAGTCAAAAACTTGTACAAGCTGATAAAGGGAAGGCTTGGCATCATTCAAAACAACTTCACAAACTTGTTACAAGCCTAAGCACGAAAGAAAAAGATCCCAAACACTCAAATACTTAGAAAACACAAATTTCTTCCCAAACAGGGCAGCTTCTGCAAAACTCTTGCCAACTCAATATTGGCTCGTGCGTTTCTTGATTCAACACTTCAAACACCTTCCATACATCACATCCAAACTATCCAAGCCCTTGTCTTGGTTCTGGAAACTTTGTTTCAGCCATCACCATTTTCATTTTGGAAGGTTGCAGCTTGACTTCTACAGGGAGTTTCAAGCATCCTCAAGGCCAACTAAGCATTGGAAAAGCTGGAGGGAACTTCAAGGAAGATCACACGATCTTCAGGCCTCACTCAAAGTCCCCATAATGCCATATCCAAACTCAGTTGAACAAGGTATTTTTCAAAACTCTATCTCTCTATTTAGGAATCCTCAAGCTTTGATTTGTGAAGCAAAGATGTAGTCCTTAACATGGTGAAGTTGTACATAGGCATAATTATCATTTATATTAACTGAGTAGTGAGAATTTGAAGCTTGAAGTTCATGAAAAAATTAGGTTAGAAATTAGGGCTACAGAAATTCTCCATGATCTTTGAGACTTAGATTATGTTTTTTATATCATTGGAATCGTGAGATTCCAAGCTACATTTTTTTTGTTGTAAGTTTTTGTTTTTGTGCAAAGAATAGAGAGTTACAGGTTGAAGGCAAGAACGCACTCAAATGTTTGGCTGGAGGATAGGGACGAAGGCTGGCTTGGGCCTGGCGCGCATTGGGCCTTCTATTTTACTTCCCATACCCCCTGATCCACTATTTGCACCCCCTTTGCTTATTTTGTATATTTTTCATATTTTCTTATATTTTTTATGTTTATTGATTTTAATAATTTTTTCTGAACATTAAAAGATCACAAAAACATTTTCTTAATTTTTTGTATTTTATTATTATTTTTTGGCATAAAAAATAGTTTTATTAGGATAATGAACTTTATTTTCTTAAATAAAATTTGTAAAAAATATTTAAAATACCATACATTTTTATTTTATTATTTTATAAATTAAAATAATTATTTTCATACATATTTTAATTTTTAATATTTGTTAATAATATTATTTATTATTTCTTGTACATAAATGGACAAAATAAATAATATAGAATATATTTTTTCTTTTAATCAAAAAACTATGGTTTTCCCTTTCAAAAATAACAATATTTTTTTTCTCCTTATTTTTAGGACTTAAACAATCTTATTCTCTCATACATAAAACAATTACAAAATATTTTGCATAAATACATTTTATTTGCATATTTAAATAATTGTTTTTATTTATTTATTATACAATAATTCAATGGGTTGTAATAGTATTTTAGGGTTTTATTTTGTGCAAATATCCCCATTCAAAACTTGTACCTCCCTTCCCATAATAATTGTTGTAATAACTTAGTTTTATTTTACGCAATTTATTGCTTTATACCATGTTTAGTAAAAACTAGGGTTTGCATGATAAGACAAAAATTAAACAAATAGACAAGACCTAATACAAGACAAACAAAAGCATGTAAAATGACACACATTATGCACAAGCACTCCTTAGGGTTTCACCCACTTGGTTGCCTTAAAAATGGCCATGGTATGCATGCAAAGTATCTTGGCAAAACAAAACAAAACAAAACAAAAGATCATAGTCTCTCAATGACGTTATCAAAAGGTTGCCTAAACAAATTATCTTGGTCCCTCAAAAAAGCTAAGATATTTGGCAACATTGCTATCATGGTCATACGATGACCCACGTCCGTCCCGTTTAACATCCAAAGATAGGGTTGTCTACCAAAACAATGGTAGGTCAACAATGTCAAAGGAATAAAAATGTATAAGAAAGACATTTGAGTAGGGTAGATAACTCCTAGTTACTTGCTCCACTTCAAAACAACCCTTGCTATTTTCAAACACACATACACATTTTCAAAACATTTCCAAACAACTTTCAAAACATTGAAACATTTTTCAAAAGACAAACATCTTTGTTTACATTCTTACGAACGAGAATCATTACAAAGATTGCCCAAACGAGTGGCCTCTTTTCAAAATACTTTCAAAATCACACCAAACACAAAGCAACATTTCAAACAGTTTTAAAAGCAAAGCAAGTGATCTAAGCAAGTAACTAAGAGCCCAAGGAAAACCATGGATGAAAAGGGTGCTAGCACCTTCCCTTTTCATAATCTACCCCCCAAACTCAAGAAAACATCTCAAAGGTCTTTCCTGTGCTTTTTTACCTTTCCTTTTGGATAAAATAAAAGTCGGTGGCGACTCTTGCTAAACCGAAACATTTGCAACGAAACGCAAAACCTCAAGTCAGTTCTCCCACCGTATCACACCTCGCGATGTTGTTCTTCAAATTTTTCGACCCCTTTCCGTCCCGGTCTTCTTTGATTCGTAGTTCTTCCGACCCCTTGTACCATTTTTTCATTCTGTATTTATAGGGTTAGGTATTTGATTGCCGTTACAAAATTGTTCATCCTGGATTTAGGGCTTCTTTTAGCAAATTAGGGATTGAAAATATTGTCAATGATTTTGATTTGCTTTTGTTGTATTTGATTCTGTATGTTTAGATCTTAACTGTAAACATTATGGGCTTGGATTGTATTGGATGATTATGTATTCTTTTAGATTTTTACTGTAATAGAGATTTGGACTGATTGTAATTGCTTTTTGGGATTTATTGATTCTGGATATTTGTTGTAAAAGATTTGATTTGGTTTGCTTAGATTTCTACAGTGTCTGTTATTTAATAAATTATGCTTAAATTTTGGTTAATTTACACAATAGTTGTTTTTCCTTTAGCATGGGCCCAATGTTTCTTATTTTACTATCCATCTTTTTTATCAATTTGGGCCTATCGGCCTAGTAATGAATTTTTGTATTAACATTCTTTTTTTTTTTTACAAATTGGGCCCAGTAGGCCTAAAAATTTTGACCCAGCAAATCTCTTTTTTCAAACAAAAATCTTTAATAAACAAATGACATTAAATATAGTATCTTTTAATAAACCTCTTAAAAAATTACCAGTGATAATAGTTAAAGGAAATGACGAATGGGCCAGCATACTGCTTTGTTTCCTCTGGGTTGGGCCTAGTATTGATAGATAGTGTGATCGGTGGAAATAGAACTGACTGTTTTGGAATGCTGGTTCGCGAAATGTCGCGGTAAGCAAGAGTCGCCACCGTCTTTTATGTTCTCCAACATGGAAAGGACAAAAGCACAGCAAAATTCCTTATGAGATAGTTTCTCGGTTCGGGAGGTAGATTTATAGAAAGGGAAGGTGTTAGCACCCTTTCTATCCGTGGTTATCCACGGGCTCTTAGGTACTTGCTCTTATGTTTTCAAAATGTTTGCTTTTCAAAATGTGAGTGGGTTTGAAAAAGTTTCATTGAAAGATTTCCGAATAACTCTTGTATCTGTCCTCAAGAGTGTTTGAAAAATTTGTTTTGAAAGATTTTGAAAGTGTCAGTGTGAAAGGATTTTTGTTTGTTTTTTAGAGAGCAAGTATCCATGAGTCATCTACCTACCCTAAGGAATTAGGCTGTGTAGAAGTCCTTAAGGTAGTGCCATCCCACCATTGAGAGGTAGGTAGCACCACCGTTGGAGGTGTTCGGGTCAATTCGAGTTTAGGGACAGTGTGGTCACCAAAGCAATAGTAGGACACCTTAGAAGCTACCCTTATGTCCTTGATCCTTTTTTAATCCGAGGCAACCGTTTCGAGGCAACTATTCCGAGGCAACTGGATCATGGACATAAGGACTTACTAAAACGTCCTATACTTGACGACCACGTTTCGAAGGTAAGGCAACAGGTGAGGCGTACCCTAGAAGTGGTGTGTGAATTTGTGTGTTGTTTTCAGTTTAACAGTTATCTTTGATCATGGAATTATGAGCTACGCTTGTTTTTTAATTAACCATACATTCTTTCATGCAATTTAGAATTTAAGAGTGCGGAAATTTAAATGCGGAAAGATAAAAGCTACGCTATTACAAGGCGCGGGTCTATACATCGCCAAATTACAAAGACCCATTTGGTAAAAATGCGGAAAGTAAAAAGACCTAATTACTATTACAATCCTTGAGCAGTTACATAATATTCAATAAGAAAAAAAATAACGTGCGAAAGAAATTAAAATTGAACGTTCGAGGGTGTTGGACCCTTTGCTTGAAATTAAATGAAATTAAAGTCTATTTAATATTTAATTAAAGAAAATAAAGTGTTTTTTATATTTTTGGTATTTATGAAAATAAAGAAAATTGAAATTAGAATGAAACCCTAGTTCTAAATATTTTAATTATTAATAAAAAGAAATATTAAAGTTAACCTAATTTACTAGTTAATTAATTATTTACATATTTATTTACAAAAATAATAATTAATAATAATAATAAATAATGAGGAAAAATTAATTAAGAAAAAAGATAAAAATGTCAAAAAAAACCTAATTCTACCTATTTTATTTATTAAGAAAAGATTAAAGTTTAAATCCTAAATTAAACTAAATTAATGGTTAGAGTTTATTTACAAAAACATTTTAATGGTGAAATTAATAATAATTAAATATATTTTATTTTTTGGTTTCTGACTTTTTTATTATGAAAATTATTTTAGGTGAATTAAACAATTAAAATATTAAAAAGAATTAAAAAAGAAAATCAAATAAAATAAAAAAAGGATGCAAACCAATGGGGGTATCAGGCCCAAATGGAGGTGTTTTGAAGCAATTCTGGCCCAAGAGACAAGGCCTGGTTTGACTTTTCTGATCATGCGTGTGAGGCTTGACTGAGTGTACCATGGACCTCATCCAGTGGCCCTTGGATTAATCAACGTGAACGCGTGGCAATCTTAAGCGTGAGCGCGTATGGTAAGCCTTTGGTTGAACGCTGCATAGGAACATGTTATAGCAAAAATCATGGATTAAGTGGGGGGACCTGGGAATCGAACCCAGGTCCCATACCTGCAAGACACGTCCTCCAACCACCAGGCCATTTGCGTTTGTTTGTAAATATAATAGATGGAAAATATAATATACAAAAAAAAATTGGTTAGTGGTATAAACAAAAAATTACGCGCCAGATTTGAATGCTCATATCATGCCTGGACACCTCACCTTCTTCTTCATCTTTTTCCTGCAATTATAAAACAAGTAGCGGGGGTTTTAAACCCCCACAAACTGAAACCTGTAAAAATAACGATTAGAAGAGGGGTTAATATAAAAAGGGCGCGATTGTTTCAAACGATTCGTCTTGTTGCCACGAATATGTCCATACAGGTTTGGTGGTCTAATTTTACCATATATGAGAACCCCCAATTTTGAAGTTCTGAAACCCTAGGTTTCACCAATGGTGGATTTTGGTACAAGCAGTGTTAGTCCAATTAAACGGTACCAATCGCTTCAGAAGATCATTATTAGTGTAAATCAACGAATAAAACATATGAATGATGCATAAAAATCATGTTTCGATTATCAACATATTCATTCAAACCATAACCGTATTTTACCGTTTCTTTGAGTATGGGGACTGGAAAGTGGTTGCAACACGTTCAGGGAACTCTCAGCAAGGGTTTGGAATCAACGATTTGCTCTGAATTGGACTCTGAGTCAGAAAACAGTTTTGGAGTTTTTATGAAAATTTTGCAAAGTGAGTATGAGCTTTCAGCAGCTGTTTCGTGTGTCCCTGAATTAGGTTTCCTTGTGCATATGTATATGAAGCATTCTAGGTCAAAAACAAGCCCATGAATCCATTGAATTTATGATTTGAAGATTTGATTTTCAATTATGTATTTCTAATCTTTTTTCATTGAAAACCCTTGCCAATCATGGAAAATCTTCCCTTTTTGAATGAGAAACGATTTGCTAGCTTGCCCTAGTTTGATTTGCTGCACAAAAAGATTTGAAAAAGCATTATTTGATATTTTCTCATAATTAAATCTAATTAAATGAATTAATAAGAATAAAAATTCAATTAATTAATTAAAAATAAGAAAATAAATCCCTTTGAGCTCAATGGGTCGTGCATAGGCTTTGGGTAATGATTCAAGGAAGAATTTGAGGCCCATAAGCAATTTTGAAGTGTTTTAGGCAAAGTTGACTTTTCAAAATTCCCAAAAATTTCCCAACTTCTCCAATGCATATCTTGCTCAATTTTGAAGCTATGATCATGTTCTTGGACATTTTGGAAAGGTCTTGAAGTCCTCTAACCAATGCCTTTGGTCCCATGTCATTTTGATTTACGAATCTCAAGTTATGGTCTTTGACTTAAAGTGCCTTTTTGTTGACTTTTGAAAATGACCTATAATGTTGAAATTGATAACTTTTTGTGAGAGCATTTCTTGGACTTAGAGTGTGAAGATGAGTTGTAGGAAATGTTATCCTCTTTAAAATGAGCTTTGGATGGGATTTTTCTGATAAACCATGAAGAAGTTATGCCTTGGTCAATTTGTAGTTGACTTTTTCAACTGTCCAAAAATAGAAACTTTTGCATCTTGAGACTTTTTGAGCCATGCTTTGAGAAATCATGATCAAGAATTGATCAAATGATGTTTGTGGCTTCAGAATAAGATGTTGACCAAAAATTTTGACTTTTGACTGTCAAATGACCATTTTGCCCCTGCAGTTGACTGTGAAGCAATTAGGGTTTTTGACTGTGCAATTTGATGCTGTGAGTCTTGAAACTTGACATATGGATGCTTGGCAATGTATATGGGCATATGGGACTTGATTGGACCCTTGAAAACCTCAATTTCTTTGCCAGAACCAAAACCCTAATTTTGACTGTGTTAGGAGGCAATTGGACTGTGCAACCCTTGAGAGATTTTGAATCATGATCTTGGCAAATCTTGAAGAATATGGGAGGGCAAATTTTGGGGTACAACGGATAGTTTATAAAAAACCAGCCAAATAATGTTTAATAAGAATTTTTTTTTAAAATAGAACAACACTAATAAAAAATGCCAAATGGGCTAGTTTTGAAAATCTTAATGGGCCTGTAAACTAATAATATACACCCCTCTTTGCTATCAACAACGAAAAAATGGAAATGGGCCTAAACAAAATGGGCTTGTATACTGAGTTTTCACCCCCTTTCTTTTTACTAGCAACAAAACATTTAAGTGGGCTTAGTTATATTTAAACCTAATATTTTTTGCATTAACTTTCATATACGAATTTCATGGGCCATTGGTCAATATGCTTCGCGAATAGGCCTACGGGTATATGGGTCTTTCTGATTTAGAAAGCCCCACTCTCCTGAATTAGAACACACACCCTGGTTGTCTTGGATTTAAGAATGGGCCATCAGATATTGCTGGACCATCCTTAATTAAAACATTTCTCCTGTATTTTTATTCTTGAAAAATATGATCGTAGAGGTAGGGCAAATTTGGGATACGATAGCTGCCCCTATTCAATTATCTTCTAATTGGATAGTGTGAGAATACACAAGTCTTACGCACTCTGATTGGGAGTTTATTGAATAGTTGGAATACCCCGAAATTTGTCCGATAAACATAAGGTTACACTGATATAACATACCCTTACGAGTCTTGAGGAAGTAGGCAAAGCTGATGATATATCGCTTACCAGGATTTGACAATGAGGCAGATGGTTTTGAGCTTGAGAGAACGATATTAGATATCTTGACTTGGCTTTGCTTATTCATCCAATTGGGGGGATGAATAAAACAAAACTTGATAACGCATGGCTTCTTGGAGACTGAGGCAATGGGTTATGTTCGCGAATCGCTGCGTGGAGTCTGAGGCGACGAGCTAGGTTTGGATTTCGAACACCACGGCATGGAGTCTTAGGCAATGATCTATATTGGGGAGTGTCACACATTACAGCATGGAGTCTTAGGTAATGGGTGAAGAGATTAAAAACACATTATTGCATGGAGTCTTAAACAATGGATCCTGTTACACTGTTGCATGGAGTCTTAGGCAATGAACTAAGTTTCGTGCATTACTGCCTAGGGTCTTAGGTAATGGGTAAGATGAGGGGAATACATTTCTACATGGAGTCTTAGGTAATGTACCGAGCTTCGTACATTACTGCATGAAGTCTTAGGTAATGAACTACATTGTAGAGGGAAAACATCACTGCGTGGAGTCTTTTGTGATGGGCTGAACATGTCACGGCATGGAGTCTTAGGTGGCGGATCTTATTTGGCTTTCGAACATTGCAGCGTGGAGTCTTAGGAAATGTACTGGGTTTTGCATATTACTACATGGAGGCTTAGGTAATGCTACATTGTAAGGAACACATCATTGCATGGAGTCTTAGGTGATGGGTTGAACACATCACTACATGGAGTCTTAGGTGATGGGTTGGATTTGTAGAAGAAGTGTGCTTTGATGACTGACCCTTAGATAGCTAAATCGAGGGTGAGATTGTTTGTTTGATGTATGACGCATGCGTATGACGTCTGATATTGATATGGAACCCTGAGTGTATGTGTGTTGAATGTATGATATTGATATGGAACCCTGAGTGTATGTGTGTTGAATGTATGATATTGATATGGAACCCTGAGTGTATGTGTATTGAATGTTTGTTTATGCAAAATGTGTGTAAAGTGTGTGTATGCTTTAGAATGTTATGAAAACTATTTCCAGCTTCCTTTCCTTTAAACCATTGGTTTTGAATTACCAATTCCCTGGCATTGTATGTTGCACTGTCGCGGTATCTTTGAATTGATTTGAACACAGTGAAAAGTGTTAGCAAGATTTTGATTGATTTTTTTGTATTGTAAGCGCAAGCGTAGGTGTAGACATTTGTGTTGGACGCAGACTTTTGTGTTGTGAGTGTAGACGTGGGCGTAGACATGTGTATGGATGCACACGTGGATTTTCTTTTGATGTTTTTCTTACCAAGATTCTTTTTCGATGTTTTATCAAATGCTTTTTATTTGTCAATTCCACCGAAATGATTTCAACACAATATTCATAAGCAATAAGCGTAGTATTTTGTAAACAAGTCTGGGAAAATAAAAACACAATTTGAAAGATGAAAAAGAAAGCAAATTTTTTATTGATATTCCTCTGAATAGGCGAAAGTACAAGATGCAATTCTTTAAAAGAGGTAATTATAGAAAAAACTGTAAATGGCAATGAAACTGATAATTTCTACTGTTGTTCCCCAATATCCTTTTAATGACTCATGTCTCCTTTGCTTCTGAGTCGTATGATTTAGATCCGTCTCTCCCTTCATGGTTTGTAGTCGCAGTTCTTAGATCGCAGTCTTTTTGTTCTTTATTTCTTCTTGAGTAAAATCCCAAATTTTTGCCTGGATCACCCTTTCGGGTTTTCAATCCACTGGGATAGTTTTTTGTATGTCCCTAATTTTTGCCTGGATCACCCTTTAGGGTTTTAGATCCACCGGGATGCTCCTTTTTACCTAAGTCGCTCGTTTAGGGTTCGAGCTTAGCGAGTTTTTTATACATAGTATTTTTTGACCGCGTCTGAATTTGCTGGATGCGGTAGTTCTTCCTCATCCATTGTTGTGACGATGAGACCACCACCAGAGAATGTTGTTTTTACTACGTATGAACCTTCATAGTTGGGTGTCCATTTACCACGTGAATCGAGGCGAGGTAGCAGAATCTTCTTGAGCACTAAATCTCCTTCTTTGAATATTCGAGGACGTACTTTCTTGTCGAAGGCTCTTTTCATCCGCTTTTGATGCAATTGATTGTGGCACAGAGCTGTCAAGCATTTTTCTTCGATGAGGTTAAGTTGACCGAGTCGTGTTTGAACCCATTCTGCTTCCTCCCACATCTGAGTAGTACCATATCATAGTTTCTTTTGTATAGCACCTCGTTACTTAGAAAGAATTTTGAGGCTAACTTCTGTAGAGTTCGCTTATCAATGATAGAGGCATTTTCCAGATATTCTTGTTTTTCGAGGTATTTCTTGATGTCGTAAAACCAAGGCTTGTTATCTGGCCCTTCTTCAATAGAAAGGCAATATGCGGGCTCTTCAAAGTGTCTGATTGTGATGTGTGGTTCGTGGTTTGGCCAAGTTACTTTGAACACGGTTGAGAGAGTTGCTAGGGCGTCTGCCATTTGATTTCCTTCTCGTGGAATGTGACTGAAAGTGATCTCTGAATTCCGCAGCCAACTTCAAAACATGATCCCGATATGGAATCAGTTTTGGATGTTTAGTATCCCATTCACTGTTGACTTGGTATATGACTAATGCAGAGTCCCCAAATACTTCGAGGTGCCTTATTCTTAGATCAATGGCAGCTTCCAGTCCTAGTATACAGGCTTTATACTCAGCGATGTTGTTGGTACAGTCAAAACACAACCTTGCAGTGTAGGGCTTGTGATAATTCTTTGGAGAAGTCAAAACTGCCTCTATACCGTGCCCCAGTGCATTTGAAGCCCCGTCGAACATGAGTGTCCAACGTGCCCCTGGTTCGGGTCCTTCGTCAAGTCCTGGTATGTCCCTGTAGGACTAGGAAAATATATCCATGTACTCATGTAATAGCTTGATCAACCTTTCTTTGAAGCTCTACTCTAACATTGCCCCTAGCTTGATTTCTTTCAGATCTTCCTCTGTGCCGAGATTGATGGTCTCAATAGCCTCTTGATACGGTTGTATGTTGTCGGCTTTCCGCTATATTTCCCTTGCCATTTCTTCAGAAAGTTGATCTTCATCATCTTCCTTTATGGCTTGGTTGATATGAGCATCAAAATTATATCGGATCGCAGCAGTAACATTATCGGTGGTTTTGGGCATGGATTTGCACACTTATCATGTTTTGGTGCAGATTTTAGTATATGAACTTTGGAAATGCATATGCTGAGAAAGTATTGTCATTTTTAAATTTAAGAGATAAATGCAAGAGAAAAACAAGGATCTTAATTGAAAACAAAATATAACTTTTATTAATTTCAAATATTGTCTGAAACAAAACGGGGGGACCCTTACAAGCAACCCCTATGCCTCAGGCTTGACATAGGTTCTTTTTAAAACAAGAAAAATTACTTAGGAAAGAAAAATATCTCGGGAATCTCCACGATAGTCCAGCTTTTGAGTTCTTCTCCTGGGGCGCATTCTCGGATGAAGTCTGTTTCCCTTTTGGTGTTGACTTTGTCAGATATCATCGCCATATGTTTGCCATGCTCTATTCCCTTGTGGACAAAGGTCTCTTGGATTGGAGGAAACAGTGCTCTACCTTTTAGAGTAGCTATATATTTTTCTTCACGGTATGATCTGAATTGGACTATCCCCTGGTCCACTAGCTTTTGCAGCGTTCTTTCAAAGGCTTCATTATGCTCCAATAGGAACCCATATTCCCACAAATATTCCTTCAACAAGTTTATCGAGGCTTTTGCTTGTCTAGTTGCCCCACAGTCAGTGACTACTTCAATTTCATTTATTGTCGTCCCACCATGCGGAGGAATGGAGTTTGATTTGATGTTAGGTTTCTCAAAAGTGATGTCTTGAGATTCTAACAAGTCCTGAACTTTATGCTTGAATGCCTAACATTTCTCTATGGTGTGTCCAGGAGAGTTAGCATGGTATTCACATATGGCGCCAACATTGTACTTTCATGGGAGTGGCCCGACTAGAGGAGCTAGAGGCTTGAGTTCCACCAAGGATGCCTTTACCAGGTGTTGTAATAACTGGCTAGGTGGCATGGGAAGTGGATAAAAATTCCTTTGCGGCCTTCCAAATCTGCCTTGCTGTTGTCCTTGTGGGGTCACTAATGGTTGTTGTGCCCTTGGTTGTGAGGCTACAACATTAATTTCTCCCTCTTTTCTTTTTGGGAAGCTGGAAACAAGCCTTTTTGAATTATAAGGGGCATTTGATGGTCCCCCTGGTATTTTTCCATTCTTTATTCTCGTCTCAATTCTTTCTATGATAGTCACTAGATCTGTGAATCCCGAAGAGATGCTTCCGACCATCTTCTCATAATATAACCCTTGCAAGGTTCCCATGAACA
Source organism: Vicia faba (assembly GCA_948472305.1). Taxonomy (NCBI): domain Eukaryota; kingdom Viridiplantae; phylum Streptophyta; class Magnoliopsida; order Fabales; family Fabaceae; genus Vicia; species Vicia faba. The sequence goes on along the minus strand of OX451736.1, from coordinate 1,230,632,735 downwards.
TGTCTACTAACTCTTTTTCCAACAATGGTGGTTGCATACGGGATGCCATCTCCCTCCATCTTTGAGCATACTCTTTAAAGTACTCTTCTTTCTTCTGGGACAAGTTCTGGAGTTGCATGCGGGTAGGTTCCATGTCCAGGTTATATTTGTAATGTTTTAAGAAAGCATTAGCAAGGTCTGCCCATGTTCGTATGTGAACTCGCTCCAACTGCATATACCAATCTAGAGATGCCCCGCTTAAGTTGTCTTGAAAATAGTAAACCATTAGCTTTGGATCGTGGGCATGGCCATGCATCTTCCTACAATACATGTGCAAATGATTTCTTGGACAAGTGAACCCTTTGTATTTTCCAAAATCAGGCACTTTGAACTTCAACGAAATTACCACATCAGGAACTAGGCCCATTTCGAGAGCATCTACTTCGAAGCCATCAAATCCCTCCACAGCTTTCAGCCTTTCCTCCAGAGCTTTGTACTGATTCAATACTAGTGGATTATCAATAGCATTAGTACCGATCATTTTCAAGGGTGTCTGATTGACGTCCTCTAGGCCGTGGTCTCCAAATTGCAGGTCCAAGTAATTGTCTGCATTATTGATTGGAATTTATGGGGTATGTGATGCCCCTGCTTTTGATGGAGGTGGGACAAACCCTTCAGTTTCAGCTTCTCTTGTCTCTTGTTGGGCCATGACAGACTTTTGGGGTCCCGCTTCTAGCTCTTTTCTTAGTTGGCGACTGCTTGATGCACCAATCATTTGAGCTACTTTTTTGAAAGCTACCCTGCGAATCTGATCTTGTCTGTCAATGATGTTCTTCAAAGCTAGGAGAACTTGACTCAAGTCTCCTTTCATGGAACTCACATCACCCTTTACTTGGTCGAGATCCTCCTTGAGTGCAACCTGATTCTCCTTGATTTGTTTCATTGCTTTTTGCTGATAGGCCCTTGTTTGATATGGAGGCCAAGGAGGTGGTGATATTTTTCTACCAATGGTTTAACTGGAGAGATTTTGAAAAACTGAGATGAGCTTTGATATGATATGCAGGTGTTTGTGAATGCATGCATGCGAATGAATATGTATGAACATAATGTCTTCTTGTTTTAAACGCCTTATTCTCTTGAGTATATATTTATCTTTTTTTCATTGGTGAATATCTTAAAAATAGATACGCAAACGAGATACGGAAAAAAATGCCTTTATTGAAAGTAACATGATTCAAATATTGACAGATATTACAATCTTAAACCAAAACTTGTTTGCATGAAATTAAGCAAAGGGAAACAAATCTTCTAGGTGCGCTTGCGGATGTATACTCTGAAATCATCGACCATTGCTCGACAAAGCTTGAGAGAGTCTTCAACATCCTTAGAATCAAGGGTATCTCCATGGAAGCGAGCGAACATCTTCAGAGTTCTTTCGTATAATTTCCCTTTTGTCGCTTTGATTTCAGACATGTTAGGCTTGAAGGCATTGACACAGACAAGTTGTTTCCCTCTGGTATCCATTTTCAAAGACAATCACCAAAATCTCGATTTTATTGATTTTTATTTTTTACCCTGTGAATAAGACAAATAAAAGAAACAGATGATGAATATGTGAAATGTATGAATGCATGGATGTAGGATTGAGTGACGAGGTTTTGTGATAGGTACTCTCATAAGGTAGGTGTTGTACCCCAAAATTTTCCCTCTCCATTCTTGCTTTCTGTTGCACCCCAAAATTTGCCCTCTCTTCTCTCAAGACATTTTCTCACAAGGATTTTCAAAAGTTCAGATTTGCACAAGTACAATTGGATTTTTAATGCCCCATGGATCATATTGGGCTTTCAAGCATCAAAATTGAAGAAAAAAACAAGCTAACTTCGATTCACAAAGCTTCGATTGGGCATTTGGCCTACTTCGAGCAAGCTTTGGTCCATAAGATTCGATTGGGCATTTGGTCCCCCTCGAGCAAGCCTTGGTCCACAAGCTTCAGTTAGGCATATGGCCTCCTGCAGGTTTGCATTGATTCAGAAGGCAATAGCCTCCTACAGGTTTACTTCGGTTCAGAAGGCAATGGCCTCCTGCAGGTTTACTCTGATTCAGAAGGCAATGGCCTCCTACAGGCTTGCTTCAATTTAGAAGACAATGGCCTCTTATAGGCTTTCTTCGATTCACAAAGCAGTGGCCTCCTACATGCCTGCTTTGATTCACAAAGCAGTGGCCTCCTGCATGCTAAGCTTCGATTAGACAATGGCTATCTTCATGCAAGCTTCGATTGGGCAATGTCTATCTTCATTACTGCTTTGACTCCACCTCTAAAACCCTTCAACAAATATACTTTATATACTATGACACACAATATGGTCCATTCGAAGAAACATTCAAAAGGTCCATTCAAAGAACATGAATTTAGTGGATTCTAAGGACATACATTGGTGGCCCATTCGAAGAATTACAAGTGTTGCATTCGAAGGACACACATGTGGTCCATTCAAAGAACACACATGTGGTCCATTCGAAGGACACATAATTGTTGGAAACAAGTCTTATTTTGTCTTTTGATGAGTCTGGTTCAAGATGCTTGCTGACCAAAGTCCTCTATGCTGCCAAGCCCAAGCCTCCTGCACAATTACATTCGAAGGAAATAACAAAACGAAGCTTCGACAGGCCAAGAAGGAAGTGTTTGATTGGGCTAATAGGAGAATTTTCTAGGTCAAACAACCAATGTAGATGGAATCAATCGAAGGAGAAATTCAGAGTCAATCAAAGAACAAGGCTCGAGGGCATTCGAAGGAGTCAATATGAGAAACCTGTCCAGGTTCATTCAAAACCCAAAAGGATAGGAAATCATAAAAAATGACAACTTTTTAAAGGCCTTTGATTCTGCCTTCAAAGCCATGATTAATGGCTGATTCTTGCCATTCTCGTTCACCATGGCACTCCTATAAATACCAGACTAAATTAGAAGCAAAGGGAGATCACACAGAGAGTGCATCACAGAAACATTTTTGCCTATACACACAATATCCAGACACAAACATTTCGCCAGAGACACACACACAGCGCCTATACACAAGAAGCTGCCCCAGAAAATCACACAAACTTTTCTCCAAATTTCAATAAAGTGGTTCCATACTCAAAATTGCAGATCGAAGTATACTGGTCATAGGTATAAATTTTGAAATCCAATCTCTTAATTTAAGCAATTTTTACCGTTCTAACGTGTTTGTGTGTGTTACAGTCCTCACATGCGAATACTAACATCAGGATAAAAATCTTCCATTGTTTGGGCATTTAAAACGGTTTCAATCGGCCATGGCATATTATTGTTTTATTCAAACATATTTCTGACTAGGTTTCAAATAGATTGTTATTTTGTTATTTATACTAACAATTGAAGCAGATGGTTGGGTGGTGAAGAAGCACGCGATGGGCTAGAGGACTTGGGTTCGATCCCAGGCTTCAGCCTTTCTATTTTTCTCATGTTATATTGACAGATCCGGCGCTTCAAGTCCAAACATGCGCATCATGCACTCTACCATCAGCACCATCAGATCCATACAACATGGATCCAACGCCTCCAGCATGCAGTCCCCATCGTGGACTCTCCTGATGTGTCCTCACCAGATCCTAACGCGCCCTGGGCCAGCTTAATTGGGCCTGGCCAATTTCAATTTGCACCCTTTCTTTTTTTACTGCTTGGTCCATTTATTTTGTTTTTTTTCTCATTATTTTATTTCTTCTAGTTTTAATCAACATTAAAATGAAAAATCATAAGAAAACATTAGGCTTAGTGTTTTCTTTTTGAATTAAATTTTGTTAATTAATTAATTAATTATTTTAACCTTTTATTTAATTTAAAACTAAATAGACTTTGGATTTTAATTAAATCATTTTCCCAAAATAAAAACAAACAAAAAGATTTCCTTTCATTTAAGATTAGACATCATTTCAATTCATGCGCGTTTTTATCTTTCGCATTTTTATTTTCATATTTCCTGTAACTTCCTACTAGGATGTAATATAATTAATTAGGACTCTTTACTTGTCTGCTTTCTTTATTTTTTTCCCAAAGTTTTGGACTTGTGATAATCCCCCTCCCCAAAGCCGTGTAATAGTGTAGGATTTACAATTCCCGCACTTTATATTCCTTGTACATATATTAACTGCTTAGATGTATGATTAATAAGATTGTATGATAAGATTAAAAACAAAATATTAGCAAACCTAACATCAAGATAAATAACCGAAACAAAATACAATTGCACATGCACACCTCTAGGGTATTCCCACTTCGGTTGCCTTCAGAAAACAGTCACAACTCTCGAAATGTGAGAGATTTTAGTGGCTACCCTCCAGTTTTAAAGATCATAAGTCCCTCGATGACCCTCTCAAAGTTGCCTCGGTAAAGATGATCATAAAACTCTAGGGTAGTTACTAAGATTTCTCGCCCAATTTCCTTTGTGACTATAAAAAGACCCTTCAAATGTCCCTCAAAACATCCAAAGATAGGGATACCTACTCACTAATAGTAGGATAGCACTGTCTAAAGGAAAAGAGGAGAAGAACAACTTCTTTTGAGTAAAGTCGATAGTTCCTAGATGCTTGCTCAAAACACTTTATCAACACTCTTGAGGACTGATACAAGAGTTATCATAAAGCAAATTTCCTGACTATTGGCATTTCAAAATGCTTTCCAAAAACACACAAAAACATAAGGTATTTCAAAAATAAGCTAAGCATCTAAGAGCCCGTAGATAACTACGGATGGAAAGGGTGCTAACACCTTCCCTTTCCATAATCTACCCCCTTACTCAGAAAACATATCGAAAGGTATTTTTCTGTTCTTTTCACCCTTTTCTTTGTTGGATAAAAGAAAAGTCGGTGGTGACTCTTGCTTACTGCAACATTTGCAAACACAAATGCAAAACCAGTATAACAGTCAGTTCTGCCACCGTATTACAGAACTGGTGACTCTGCTGGGGAATTATAAAAAGTGGGCTTACCTTAGAGTTTAGTTCATTTTTAATTTCTTTACATTGTGTGCTTTGCTTGCTTTTCTTTAAGGGTTTGTTTGGGTTTACTTGTAAAGATCCTACACCCGAATCTGGGGTACCTTTTAGGTAAGTAGAATAGATCGTGGGGACTGTGCGGGGTATATCGACATGGTTGAAATGATAGCTACATTAGTGTGACACATTTGTTGGTACCGATAGCCCTTGAGTTTAGTCAAGGAGAATACAGGGCGGTTGTGTGGTGTCACGAAACACCAACTGACATTAGAACCTTTAATTGAACCAACTTAGCCATTAGGAAGTAATGAGATAGTCGAATTTGGTGCAGTCTGAAGTTACTTGATACTCGATACTACTCTTATTGAGACCAGACTTTCGGGATATTTTGGTCACCAATAAAGAGGATTACGCTGAAACAATTCCCGGTGAAGAATGATCAGTGATATTGAGATTCCCTAGAACCCGGTTACTATTAATAGGACAGGTTGAGCCAACTAAACTTCAAGAGGTTACTTACCTATGGAACTCATGAAAGCCTGAAACCTAAGGATTTTTTGCGTGCTTGTATATATTTGTTCAAACATAATATCATGCATCATAACATCCATAACATTTCCCTAACCGTTTCAAGGATCTCAAGGGTCTGTGATGCAGGCTATGATGAACCAGACGTATAGCAAGGGGCAATGGGATTTATTTTCCTCTAACCAATGTTGTCAAAAGACCAAAGCGCGACAACTTAAGTCAGGGGCTATGACCCACTTTATATGGTGAGCTTGATTCTTGTAGCAGGACATTTCAACGACGTGAAGTTCTCCAATCAAAGTTATGATCAAAATTCAACTCCTAACATCTTCTTGTGTTTACCCTGTAAGATCCTTGAAAACATTTACATATCATGCATGTCATTGCATAACAGGTATTCTTAAGATAGGTTTATCATTTTCTCGCTATTTAATTCAGTAAGAAAATGGATCTAGAGCAAACAATTAAAGATCTCCAAGCTCAGAATGCCCAGTTCCAACAAATATTCCTAAACTTATCCAAGGGGCAGGAAGAACTGAAAGCTCTCGTCATCAAAGAGAAGAAGAAGAAGAAGGCAAAGAAACTGGATGGCATCTTGAATATGGGAAGAAGACTTATAGGACCAGCCAAGCGAGCTCTAGATCTCGCAACTCCATCAAATCATGGGGATAATCATGAAGAAGATAAGAACCCGGGGACTGATGAAGAAGAAGCTGATTACTCTGAGGAGCAATATCCTTCTGCAGATGATAAATACAGACAGCTGGAGGATAACCTCAATGCTATGGAGATTCAGCGGGTACCTGGCTTGGACTTTGAAGAGTTAAGGCTGGTTTCTGGAGTGGTCATCCCACTAAAGTTTAAGGTTCCCACATTTGCTAAATATGATGGGGTCTCTTGTCCTAAGCTTCACTTGAGATCATACGTCAAAAAGATCCAGCCTCACACTGTTGACCGGAAGTTATGGGTCATTTCTTCCAAGAAAGTTTGGCTGATACTCAACTGGAGTGGTTCTATCAGTTGGAAGGAATCGACATTCATACCTGGGAAGACTTGGTTGCTGCTTTTTACAAGAAGTACCAATATAATGCTGACCTGGCGTTGACTCGTGTGCAGTTGTAAAACATGTCCATGAGCTCAAATGAAGGTTTCAAGGAATATGCACAAAAATGGAGGGATTTAGCTGGCAGGGTGCAACCTGCCCTGACTGATCAAGAAATGATAGACATGTTCATGGGCACTCTGACGGGCCCATTCTTCAACTTGCTTATTGGGAGTTCTTCGTCTGGTTTTACAGAGATGGTACTGACTGGGGAGAGGATCAAAAGCGGTATCAAGAGTGGGAAGATTCCGATGGCCGCATCCTCTAATATTGAGAAGAGGCCATTTGGTGGTAAAAAAGAAACTAATGTTGTCTATGGTCAAAGGGGACATAGTAAAAAGGACCACCATCAGTCAGTGGGAGCGGTGTTAACTCTTAATCTTACACTTGTTCAACCACAACGGGGTAATAGGCGTAGAATAAAGTTTCAAGAAAGGCAGTATGCTAAGATTAATATGCCATTGTCTCAAGTGTTACAACATTTGCTGAAAGCGGAACTGATTACACTAAAGGATCCTCCTCAAAACCCTGATACCTCCTCTCCTAAGTACAATCCAAATGTAAAATGTGCCTACTATTCTGATAGTCCTGGGCACAACACCGATAACTGTTGGACTTTGAAGAACAAGATTCAAGATTTGATCGACAATAAGAAGATTGAATTTGACACTCCTAAGGCTCTAGTGTGATCAATGCTCCCATGCCAAATCATGGCCAAGATTGAGAGCGTTTATTTCATTTAAATTCTTAATTTGTAATTTCTTTTGATTGATTAAACAATTACTGTAATGTAAAACTTTGGTTTTCCCATTAATGCATTCCATATTTGTCTTGAATTAATTTGTTTTCATTATATTTAAACTGCGTTCTTACTTCCTTTTTTGTGATATTCGACTCTCGGTTACAAGCTGTAAGCCTTTAGAGGGAGGATGACGAAAATGATACCATAATCTCTACATTATACTTTTGAACAGACCTTGCTGACGATGTATAGGTGTCGTTTCAAATCCTAAATAGTGGAGTTATAAGGAAGATAATCCCTAGTCAACCCCTTTGAGCCTAAGAAGTAGGAGTTTTCATTTTCACACAAATTAAAACCCTTAATCATAACCTGTGGCAGGGTAGTTTCTCAGTCAATTCAGATGCACATTCAGTCGCAATCTTCCACTTCATACACAATGAATGGCATCAAAGACGTCCTTCCAAATCAGAAGTTGATGATGGTTCCACATAATCATTAAAACAGGCAGTCATTATCTCTCAAAAGAAAATCCCTCTAAGTCAAAACCTATGAAGGAGACTTAAGAAAAAAACGGGGGCATCCCGCTGACTGTAATCACAAAAGAAACAGTTCAGGAAAAAGGTAGGGATAATAAAAAAAAAGTGGTTGTTACAAATCCTCGACAAAGAGAAAAGGTTACAAAAATGACTGCCTTCCATAAAATAAACTTTCAGTATCTGAACCATCACTGGAATATCAGGGCAAAGGTTCCAAACCCAATTGGGATCTAAATGGATAATTAACTAAGTATAGGACTGAAGAACATCACGAAGAACATGTTGGGTAAAAATAAATTTTGAGCCTTTATCCTTTGTTTCTTAAACCGTGAACCATGGCATGCTACAACCCTTAAAAGTCCTAGCTGAAACATGGGTTAGTTCGAGAGCATATTGTTACAAAAGGTATCCTGACTCCTGTAAGGTTTGCTATAAATCCTGAGTTGATATCACATTTTTGCAAAATTCTATTTGTTTACTAAAAATGCATTTTAAAAAACTTCAAGACAGACATAAGCTTTACACTCTTTAAATGTAATTGTTTGCGTATGACTAAAAGTTTGACAGCAGAGAAATTCGTACGACAGAATTTCAATGAACAGAAATCCTCTCAATGGACAGAATCACCTAAGATGGAAAGACATTTCCAGTAACATGCCTTCCATAATCAAGGGGCATGACATGGTGTCTAACTGATCTGGGGAAGTCAAGTCAAGATCCAAGGAATCTCTCGAAAATGTCGAATAGCTAGGGGCAGACCTCCGTCTGAATCAGTTGGGGCATTGGACATGAATCCCAACAATGAATCACGTGCAATCAAGAAAACATTTTCTGGCAGTGCTACAACACTTACTATTATGGAAAGTGACAATCCTCTACACCATGTGAACACAGACATAGTCAAAAAGATACTACGCATGGAAAAGAGACCCGCTAGGTTGACAGACCTAGGCAAAAATAAGGGCATCCCGATGAACTAAAAAAGTTCAGGAAAAATTAGGGATATATAAACAAAGGTGTGCACCCGGAAAGTCGAAAACCTGAAAAGGGGGGTTGGGTAAAAAAAGGGTATCCCGGTGGACTAAAAATCTGAAAAGACAGTCCAGGCAAAAGTTAGGGATTAAAGCGTACGACTATGTCCCGTCATCTCATCATTTATCTATCAGTAGAAGACTTATCACCCTGATCAACATTTACTAAGGACTATAGGAATGGAGATAATATTCAAATTATCCAGAAATCCCCACAAAGACACTTCCATGAGATTATCCCCACGAGGATCCCAAACATTATAGTCCATGGGAATTCCTCTCCCCAGTGAAGTCGTCACTATCCCCATTGAAGTTCTTACTATCCCCAGGAAGTTGCTACGGAACCTGAAACTGGACCAGATGTCAGTCAACTTTATCCTCCCCATGCGAGTCGGAAGGAATATTCATCTATTTTATCCTCAATCAGGGTATAAACTCCCCAGTAGAGCAATGAACGACCAACGTTCTTGAACTCTTCTCCCCAAGCAAGAATTAACACTCTCTAACAGGGTTTCCTCAAGAAAAAAGCAAGAAATAAATGTTCCCCAGCGGAGTATCCTCAAACAGAAAGAGGGAATCCCCAGCAAAATTATTCCCAGCGGAAATTAAAGAATCACTTTCTTCATCTCCAGCAGCAGTCCGAGTTTCAGCTTCCCAATACTCCCCAGCAGTAGTCAGGGATTTATTTTCCGAGACAAAAATGCACTTCAATAACATTTCACATTCAACATCATTTACCAATATCATAGCATATGCATACAAAATTCATACAACACAATCTCATTTATTTTGAGAATGTCATCACGCAATGCATTTCATACATCATGACATTGCATACAGGTAACCCTTTATATTTTCAGGTAAAGTCCATAAACAGATGAATATCATTAACTATTTACATGACCATACAAATTTCTGGTACCCTGTTGAGGTAGTAGTCATCAAAGATTCCTTCATTATCTGTTGAGGTAGTAATCATCCAAGACTCCTTCATTACCTGCTGAAGTAGTAGTCGCTAAAGATTCCTTCTAATAACCCTTCAGATGCAGCTTTACACGGGTTCATCCTAAAGCATCCCCGCACAAGCTCCTTCTAATACATTTCCAGATAACAGTTAATTTCATTCTCCTCAATAAGTTACTGTGAAGCCTGGATTTCAACCAGAAAACAATTAACTTTCATCTCTCTAGTCCAGAGATAACTCCCCAGTAGAACCATCGACAACTAAAGCTCCTGGACTCTATTCCCAACAGAGTTTTCCTCAAGCGGGAGAATAACAGAAATCAACATTCACCAGTAGAATCCTCCTCAGACAACAGGAACAGGAATCCCCCATAAAGAGACCTCTTATGAAGTCAGCATCTACTTTGGATGACATCTTTAAGCCCATCTCCGACTCTCAGTCACCTTCTCCAAATGGAATATGTAAGCCCATTCATGATATCATCAACCACCACATCATCAAGTGCAAATTATGGGCACTCTAGTGTTCAATCATCTTCCACCTTCAAGTCATGAATGGAGGACTCGCCAATCTAACTCTTCAGGTTTAAGAAGATTGAACAGGGGCAGCTGTTGCACCCCAAAATTTGCCCTCGCTTCTCTCAAGACATTTTCTCACAAGGATTTTCAAAAGTTCAGATTTGCACAAGTACAATTGGATTTTTAATGCCCCGTGGATCATATTGGGCTTTCAAGAATCAACATTGAAAAAAAAACAAGCTAACTTAGATTCACAAAGCTTCGATTTGGCATTTGGCCTTCTTCGAGCAAGCTTTGGTCAACAAGCTTCGATTGGGCATTTGGTCCCCTTCGAGCAAGCCTTGGTTCACAAGCTTCAGTTGGGCATATGGCCTCCTGCAAGTTTGCTTCAATTCAGAAGGCAATGACCTCCTACAGGTTTTCTTCGATTCAGAAGGTAATGGCCTCCTGCAGGTTTACTCTAATTCAGAAGGCAATGGCTTCCTACAGGTTTGCTTCGATTCAGAAGACAATGGCCTCCTATAGGCTTGCTTCAATTCACAAAGCAATGGCCTCCTACATTCTTGCTTTGATTCACAAAGCAATGGCCTCCTACATTCTTGCTTTGATTCACAAAGCAGTAGCCTCCTGCGTGTTAAGCTTCGATTGGACAATGGCTATCTTCATGCAAGCTTCGACTGGGAAATGTTTATCTTCATGCCTGGTTCGCCTCCACCTCTAAAACCCTTCAACATACATAGTTTCTACACTATGACACACAATATGGTCCATTCGAAGAAACATTCAAAAGGTCCATTTGAAGAACATGAATTTGGTGGACTCGAAGGACATACACTGGTGTCCCATTAGAAGAATTACAAGTGTTGCATTCGAAGGACACACAATTGTTGGAAACAAGTCTTGTTTTGTCTTTTGATGAGTCTGGTTCAAGATTCTTGCTGACCAAAGTCCTCTATGCTGCCAAGCCCAGGCCTCCTGCACAATTACATTCGAAGGAAATAACAAAACGAAGCTTCGACAGGCCAAGAAGGAAGTGTTCGATTGGGCTAATAGGAGAATTTTTTAGGTCAAACAACTAATGTAGATGGACTCGATCGAATGAGCAATTCAGAGCCAATCGAAGAACAAGGCTTGAGGACATTCGAAGGAGTCAAGATAAGAAACCTGTCCAGGTTCATTCAAAACCCAAAAGGGTAGGAAATCATCAAAAATGGAAAAATTTTAAAGGCCTTCGATTCTGCCTTCAAATAATGGATGATTCTTGCCATTCTCGTTCACCATGGCACTCCTATAAATACCAGAATAAATCAGAAGCAAAGGGAGATCACATAGAGACTGCATCACATAAACATTTGTGCCTATACACACATTAGCAAGACACAGAAACATTTCGCCAGAGACACACATTGGGCGCCTATACACAAGAAGCTGCCCCAGAAAATCACACCAACTTTTCTCCAAATTTAAACAAAGTGGTTCCATACTCAAAATTGCAGATCGAAGTGTACCGGTCATAGGTATAAATTTCGAAATCCAATCTCTTAATTCAAGCAATTTTTTATCGTTCTAACGTGTTTGTATGTGTTACAGTCCTCACATGGGAATACTGACATCAGGATAAAAATCTGTCATTGTTTGGGCATTTGAAATTGTTTCATTCAGCCATGACATATTATTGTTTTATTCAAACATATTTCTGTCTGGGTTTCAAATATATTGTTGTTTGGTTGGTTGTACTAACAATTGAAGCAGATGGTTGGGTGGTAAAGAAGCGCGCAATGGGCTAGAGGACTTGGGTTCGATCCCAGGCTTCAACCTTTCTATTTTTCTCATGTTATATTGACAGATCTGGCGCTTCAAGTCCAAACATGCGCACCATGCACTCTACCATCAGCACCATCATATCTATACAACATGGATCCAGCGCCTCCAGTATGCAGTCCCCATCGTGGACTCTCCATATGCGTCCTCACCCGATCCTAATGCGCCCTGGGCCAACTTAATTGGGCCTGACTAATTTCAATTTGCACCCTTTCTTTTTTTACTACTTGGTCCATTTATTTTGTTTTTTTTTCTTCATTATTTTATTCTTCTAGTTTTAATCAACATTAAAATAAAAAATCATTAAAAAAACATTAGGCTTAGTGTTTTGTTTTTGAATTAAATTTTGTTAATTAATTAATTATTTTAACCTTTTCTTTAATTTAAAACTAAATAGACTTAGGATTTTAATTAAATCATTTTCCCAAAATAAAAAACACAAAGATTTCCTTTCATTTAGGATTAGACGTCATTTCAATTCATGCGTGTTTTTATCTTTCGCATTTTTATTTTCATACTAATGTACTTGCTTATGGGATGTAATAGAATTAACTAGGGCTCCTTTACCCCTTTTCTTTATTTTTCCCAAATTTTGGACATGTAATTAATCCCCGAAGCCTTATAATAGTTTAGGATTTACATTTCCGCACTTTTAATTCATGTACATATATTAACTGTTAGATGTGTGCCTAATAGTATTGCATGATAAGATCTGAAAACAAACGGTAGAAAACCTAAATGTTTAAAGATAAATAACTGAACACAACACACTCGCACATGCGTACCTCTAGGGTATTCCCACTTCGGTTGCCTTCGGAAAACAGTCACAACTCTCAAAACGTGAGAGATTTTTGTGGCTACCCTCAGTTTAAAAGATCATAAGTCCCTCGACGACCCTCTCAAAGTTGCCTCGGTAAAGATGATCTTAAAACTCTAGGGTAGTTACTAAGATTTCTCGCCCAGTTGCCTTTGTGACTATAAAACGATCATTCAAATGTCCCTTAAAACATCCAATGATAGGGCTACCTACTCACTAATAGTGGGATAGCACTATCTAAAGGAAAAGAGGAAAAGAACAAGTCCTTTCGAGTAAAGTAGATAGTTCCTAGATGCTTGCTCAAAACAAACTTTTACACCTACACAAAACTTTCAAAAACATTTTCAAAACGCTTTATCAACACTCTTGAGGACTGATACAAGAGTTATCATAAAGCAAACTGCCTGACTATTGGCATTTCAAAATACTTTTCAAAAACACACAAAAACACAAGGTATTTTAAAAATGAGCTAAGCATCTAAGAGCCCGTAGATAACTACGGATGGAAAGGGTGCTAACACCTCCCCTTTCCATAATCTACCCCCTTACTCAGAAAACATCTCGAAAGGTCTTTTTTTGTTCTTTTCACCCTTTCCTTTGTTGGATAAAAGAAAAGTCGGTGACGACTCTTGCTTACCGCAACATTTGCAAACACAAACGCAAAACCAGTATAACAGTCAGATCTCCCACCGTATTACACTGTAGATGGCTTGTGTTTCCTCATGTGCGCTCACTTGATGACAATCAGTCATATATAGATCTAATATCCCACTGATTTGGGCTGCTAAGACCTCTAAGGCTTCGTTACATCTCAAGTTGAATCCCTGCGTCGTCAAGATAATTTTAAGTCTGCATTGGTTTAGAAGGGTCGGGTGTTTGGAGTTCAAGATTGCTGAAGATTTTCTGATTCATGAAGCTACAAGGCTTTCGTACTCAAACTCCTTCCAAAAAGAATCAGAGTTATTTGCAAAGCTAAAGCATTACTGTTTAAAAATGGGTAAATGCAAAGCGTGATACAAGCGATGAAAATTATTGGATTAATATTGTAGTCAAGGAACATATGGTCGTGATTCCTATAAAAATACAATTGGACTTATCTCACCAATCAAAGTTTCTGGACGTTATCGTGCGACATACTTTGCGCAGTCAATTCTAGCATTTGTCGCGCGAGTTTCTTTGGATTTCATTTTTATAAAAAAAAACTAAAGTTAAAAATCAAAGTATTCTTATGGAAGATTATGTTTTTATATGAAGATCAAATGAGTTCAAGGAATTTAGAGAATTTGATAAAGATGGAAATTGGATTTTGTTTCATGCACCATTCTTAAAGCAATTCTAATACACCATTCAAGATTTGTTACAATTTTTTCAAATTAATTTTGGGTTATTAAAGATTCAAGAAGTTTTAGGTTTGTGATTAAGATTGGAAATTAGGGTTTCACTTTAATTGTGTGCCATTCAAAGTTCTAAAGATCCAATTCCAAAACTCAAGGATTCAAAGCTCATATCATTTCTTTCATCATCCTCTTCAATTTTCATGTAAATCAACAATTGCTACCAATTTATCTTACCATTTTCAAATAAAAACCATACATTCCTCAAATTATTGTTCAAGATACATCCCACAGATTGTTACAAATTCTAAAGTCACAAATATTATACATTCCTCAAATTATACAAATATAATATTTTGTCCTTTTAGAGACAAATTATTACAAATTGTTCAAAGTACATTCCTAAAGTCCTAAACTCTATTTGTCTTCAAATTCTCTAAGTCCTTGTAGCAAGCCACGGCTTCACCACCTCTCCAACGCTTAGACATCTTCGCCCACTCCTCATCGATCATACATGAAACAAAATCAAGAAAAAAGTTAGTGATCAAGAAAATTCAAAAAGAACAAATTGCAAGCAAATCACAACTCATCATTAGGGTGGTTTCAAGAATCAGAAAAAGTTTGTTTTTTATGTGCTAAGGCCTCAAACATTTAATTCTATCATATGCCAATACTATTGCAAATCACAACCCATTGTTGGTTCACAATAGAGAAAAGATGCCAAACAGAATTTCAAGCCCAAAAAACAAGTCTCATACATGTTGTTTCACAAAAATCAGAATCATACATCATTGGCTTAGAAAAAGTTACTGTTTTTCAAATCACAAAAATGGATTTTGGTTCACAAAAAGAAAAGGAAAAAGAGAAATCAGATTTATCATCATTCCACGCAAAGAAAATCATGTTCCCAAGTTTACTGCAAAAGCAAGTTCTCTTCACAGTAAAGGAAAGAAGCAATTCAGAAAAGTACAACATTCAACAACCAAGCTAGTATAGCAAGTACTAAAAAAATTAGCTTTCATCATAAATAACTTGCACAAGCATACAACAAGCAATAAGTACAAAGTTGGGCCATCAAATCTAATGAAACTCAAAATCGGTAGAAACATATCACAGAAAAATGAGCAAAATCTAACCAATATAAAGGGCAGCAATAACAAGAATAAAAGAAGAACCGAATACGTACCTCATCAAATATCTGACGAAAACTTCTTCTCCATAGGTAAATCGATTTCTCACTTTTTGCTTTTGTAACATCCAATTTTCTGCTATATCATTCCAAACATTGTTGTTGTTACTGTAACGTTTCCATGAACCGAGCTTAATCCATATTGTTGTCTTACCATCTGCGAGAGAGAGATGGTGAATTGAGAGAGAGAGAGAGAGAGAGAGAGAGAGAGAGAGAGACCGAGTTGGTTATTTATGTCGGAAATGTAGAGTAGAAGAGAAGATGAAAGATGGATTTTGTTTGCTCCGTGGGAAAGGAAGAGATTTTGTTGGTTTGAGAGAAGAAAAAATAAGCCGTAAGAACATAACAGAGGAAAAGCGTGAAAGGGTGGAGCAGCCTTCTAGGGTTCCTTTGAACACCTTGTTTTGTTTTTTAAAGGGGCTGGACCTGGGTAACCCGACCCGGTCCATGCAAAGCCCAACAACAATTTTTTTATAGTATATGATCTATTTTTTTCCATAACTATCTGGGCCTCACCCTTATCCTTTAAGCCCATGCGAGATTCAAATTTCACCCCCTATTACTCAGTATACCACGCAGGCCCACATCACATGTTTTTTTTTATTTTTTCTTTTGTTGTGTACAAAAACTGCTAATGGGCCAGGCCTAATCAAAACAAACTGGTTTTCCCTAACATACACCCAAAACCTATTTCACACCCATGACTTGTTCTCTTTCATATTTTATTTTATTTTATTATTTTATTATTTTATTATTATTATTATTATTATTATTATTATTTTATTAATAAAAAAATTCAAAAAAAATAATTTAGTTACTACTTACAGTGTAACATACTTATTTATTTTCTTTCAAAATAAAAAGACTAAAAATATTTTATTTTATTTTTACTATATATTTTATTTTTTTAAGATTAGAAAGACTAAAAACATTTACCTTACAAGCTTAATTTCTTTTTTAATCAATTAATAATTAGACCTATGTTTAGTTATTTTCTTTTAATTCAAACTAACTTAGAATTTAGGATTTCTCTTAACTTAATTTATTTTTATGCTATTTTAGTTAGTATTAAAATCTTTTTTTCATAAAAACACTAAAAAATATTTTCTTTTCTAAATTAAGTTAATTTATATTTTATTAAATCATTTTCTTTTAAAAAACCTTTTCTTAAACCAAATAATTAATTTCCTTTTCATTAATTACCTTATACATTGTTCCTCTACCTTCTTGTATATTATTTATTTCAATTCTTGTACATTATATTCATATCATTATTTGTACATTATATTTATTCCATTTCTTGTACATAAAATTTATTTCAATTCTTGTTCATTCAATTCAATATGGTTGTAATAGATAACTAGGGTTTAATTTCTTGCAAATTTCCCATTTGTAAATTTGTATATCCCATCCCCAAATGATGTAATAGCGTAGAATTTATTTTCCACAATTTATCGCTTTCATATAATGCTAGTAATTAGGGTTTGTATGAAAAGATAAAACCAATGCCTAGAAAACCCTAATCCAAGATAAATTCAAGCATGAAATACAAAACACTTGCACATTTTGCACCTCTAGGGTTAACTCCACTTGTTGCCTCACGAAAATGGTCATAATATGCATGTGAAACATCTTAGCAAAAACAATAAAAAATACAAGATCATAGTCCCTCGATGACGCTACGATTGTTGCCTTACAAATGATCTTAGTCCCTTAAGAGAAATGCTAAGATATCTCGCAACATTGTTATTCATGACTATACGATGACCCACGCTCGTCCCTTTACATCCAAAGATAAGGTTATTTACAAATCAATGGTGAGATAACAATATCAAAGGAAGAGAGAAATGAACAAAAGACTTTTGAGTAGGTAGAACGTTCTTAGTTGCTTGCTCACAATCTATCTTCAAAAATAAACATCTTTTCAAACACACCAAACACTTTCAAAAAACATGAAATATTTTCAACAAAAAAAGGTCCAACACTTTGTATGCAATCTTATAGAGACGAGAATCATTACAAAGTTTGCCTAAACGAAGGCGCTTTTCAAAAATACTTTCAAAACCCACCACAAATATATTTCAAACAAAGCAATTTCAAAAGTGATCTAGAAAGCAACTAAGAACCCATAGATAACTATGGATGAAAAGGATGCTAATACCTTCCCTTTTCATAACCTACCTGTGATCGGTGGATCTGGAACTGACTGTTTAACGCTGGTTCGCGAAATGTCGCGGAAGCAAGAGTCGCCACCGTCTTTTATTTCCTCCAAATGGAAAGGACAAAAGCACAGAAAAATTCCTTAAAGAGATTGCTCTCGGTTCGGGAGGTAGATTATAGAGAGGGAAGGTGTTAGCACCCTTTCTATCCATGGTTATCCATGGGCTCTTAGATACTTGCTCATTGTGTTTTCAAAATTGTTTGTTTGCTTTTCAACTGTGGGTTTTAAAAAGTTTCTTTGAAAAATTTCAGTTCGACTCGTGCGTCAGAGTGTTTGAAAAATTGTTTTGAAAGCTTTTGAAAATGTGTTGGTGTGAAAAGATTTTTATTTGTTTTTGAAGAGAGCAAGTATCCATGAGAACCTACCTACCCTAAGGAATTCGTCTGTGTAAATGTCCTTGAAAGTAGTGCCATCCCACCATTGAGAGGTAGGTAGCACCACCGTTGGAGGTATTCGGGTCAATTCGAGTTTGCAGGGACGTGGTGATCACCAGAGCAATGGGAAGACACCTTAGAAGCTACCCTCATGCCAGGTTTCCGGATCATGAGGACTTACTAAGACATCCTCTACTCGACGATCACCTTTCGAGGCAAGGCAACAGTGAGGCGTACCCTAGGGGTGGTGTGTGCGAATTGTGTGTCGTTTTCGTTGATATTTGTCTTGTCATGTTCATTGTGATCTACGCTTGATTTTATTTAAGTCCATACATTCTTTCATGCTTTTGTTAACAGTTAATATTTGCGGGAAAAGTAAATTCTAAACTATTACAAATGGCGCGGGTCCACATCGCCAAAATTAAACCGGACCCGATTTGACAGAAAAATAAAGAAAGCAAAATAAAGTGCGAAAAGTAAATGTTACAACGCTTTGGGAGAAGTACATAATCATTTAAACGACATAAAATAAATGTGCGAAATTAAACAATTAAAAATATGGGCGTTGGACCCTTTTGCAAAATTGAAATTAATAAGGAATTAAAATTAAAAATTAAAAAAAAAGAATGTTTTTGGTATTTTTATGTTTTTTAAGATTTAATAGAAAAAGGAATTAATTAAGATGACAATTGAATGCAAACCCTAATTCTAATGGCTTTTAAGTTTATTGTAAAAATATTAAATTAAAACCTAAATTAAACCTAAGTTAATTTATGTACAATTTAATTATGAAAATAAAATAAGTAATATTATTATTATGAAAAAAGAAAAATTGAAAGGAATAAAATTTATTAAACCTAAATTCTATGTTTTTTTGGATTTTTGGTTATTAAAAAGAATTAAAGTTAAAACCTATTTTACTAAATTTATTTACATGCATTTTTATGAAAATAATATTGGAAATAAAAGTTATTATATTTTTGCCCTTTTTCTGGTTTTTATGATATTTTTGTATTTTTGTAAAAAATAATTAATTAAATCAAGTTATTAAAATAAATAAAACAATAATTAAAAAAATAAAGTATGAAGAAAATTGCAAACCAGGGGGGGTTCAGGCCCCAATTGTGAGGTGTAGGCCTTAAAATGCTGGCCCAATAAGCTTTGGTTCGTTGACTTTTTCCAGATGCAATATGGCACGTTGACTGGGGTTCAGGATGTCCCTTCAATCTCAGCCTTTAGATTGGTCTCTAAGTGGACGTGGCAAGTTGGATTGGAGAGACGCATGGTGGTCGCTAGCGCTGAATCTGCATGGGATGACATATAGAAAAATAACATGGAAATTACACAGACCTGGGACTCGAACCCAGGTCTTGGACATTGCAAAGGGGTACACCTGCCACTGAAGCGCTTGAATTTCATTTAATATATAATGGTTAATAAATATTATAAAAGAAAAACGTTAGTGGCCTTGGAAACGCGCGCGAGATTTGAAACTAGCCAGTCACGTTTTGCCACGATGTCATCGTCTCCATCATCCCTGTAAAACAAAAACAAAAGCAACGGTTTTTATGGCGTGGGTTTAGAGGGCTTTAGGGAAAATAGCGAATAGCGCTATAGGTTTCATAAATTGTTCGCGAATGGTGCTTCCTGTTCGTCCAAGCTTGCTGAGTCTAATGGTCATGGTTTTGAGGCTTAATTTTGCCTTATTGCAAAAGCCCTAATTTATCCTCCTGAAAACCCTAGAATAACAGTTACGGCATAATCTCATACAACACAGAAAAATGCAATTAAAGGTATGGATTAGCTTCAAAACTTCATAGTGAACACAAATCAACCATTAAATTTCACAAGCAATGCATAGAATAGGATGTACGATTATGGAATTCTTGCTGTACAGTTTAAGTTCAAAATACCAATTCTTGGCGTTTGAGTGGAAGTTTGTGATTGGAATCTGATCAGGGAGACTTGAGGAAGCCAATGGAATGAATATTAGGGCTTGAATCAACTCCTAGCACTGATTTCAGTTTTGCTTTTTATGGAGTTTTTCCAAGTCTGTCTATGGCCTTTGAGCGCAGCATTCAGTCTAGCACGATCAGGTTTGTGTTCCTGGCTTTGTAGTGAAGCTATTAGGTCAACAAAACTCAATAAAATCCATGGCATTGATGATTTTTGAAAATTTGATTTTAAAGATCTTTTCATATCTTTTTTTCATGTGTTCCTTGTTCAAATCATGCCAATCACTCCAATTCTTTCCTAATCAGCATGTGCACGAAATCTTGACCTTAAAACATGTATAAAAAGATTGGTTTGGTTAATTTAAACATTTTTCATATATTTAATTGATTTAATTGAATTAATATAAATAAAAATCCAAATAAATAAATAAAAAATGAGAAAATACTTCCCTTTGGGCCAAGTGGTCGTGTATATGCTTGGAATGATGAATCATGGAAGAAAAATGGGCCCATTAGCAATTTTAGGTCATTTGGATCAAAGTTGACTTTTCAAAATATCCAAAAATTTCCCAACTTCCACAAGGCATAACTTGCTCAATTTTTAAGATTTTCTCATGTTCTTGGATATTTTGGAAAGGTATTTGAGTCCTTTAACCAATGCCTTTGGTCCCATGTCATTTTGATTTACCAATCTCAAGTTATGGCCTTTGACTTAAAGTCCCTTTTTGTTGACTTTTGAAAATGACCTATAATGTTGAAATTGATAACTTTTTGTGAGAGCATTTCTTGGACTTGAAGTATGAAGATGAGTTGTAGGAAATGTCTTTCTCTTCAATATGAGCTTTGGATGGAATTTTTCTGATAATCCATGTGAAAGTTATGCCCTGGTCAATTTCAGTTGACTTTTTCAGCTGTCCAAATAAGGAAACTTTTGCATCTTGATGATTTTCTGAGCCAAATTTTGAGAATCATGATCAAGCATTGATCAAATGATGTTTGTGGCTTCAAAATGATATGTTGACCAAAAATTTGAACTTTTGACTGCCAAATGACCATTTTGCCCCTATAGTTGACTGTAGTGCAATTTAGGGTTTTGACTGTGCAATTTTGAGCTGAATGCCTTGAAACTTGATATGAAGATGCTTGACCACATTTGTAAGCATGTGAGACTTGATTGGGCCTTTGAAAACTTCCTTTTCTTGATCAGAACACAAACCCTAGTTTTGACTGTATAGGAGGCTTTTGCACTGTGCAACCCTTGGGGAATCTTGTGACTTGGCTTGGCAATTTCTTGAAGAATATGGGAGGGCAAATTTTGGGGTACAACAGTTGCCCCTGTTCAATCTTCTTAGACCTGAGGATGCAGATTGGCTGATATGCCTTTCGTAATCCGAGGGTAGAAGATGATTGGACACTAGAGTGCCCAGAAATTTGCGCTCACATAGTAGCAGTGATGATGGAATGGGCTTATAGATGCTGGATAGGATGATGGGCTTATAGATGCCATCTGGATGTTGATTGCGTAGGAGATTCCTTAGCGAGAACCTGCATACCTACAAAAGAACAAATGAGTACCTGACACGTCGCAGGAGCTGGTTTTCAGATGCTTGGTATAGATGTGTCCTGACTGGTTACAGGAGCTGGATCTGGAGCTTCGAAAGATGATGAATGAACCAGGTATGGTTACTTCCTTAGCATGAATGGTAAGAGGACCTTGGGTGATTTTAACTTCAACAACGCTCGTTGAGAAAATCTTGGTGGGAAATACCATCTTCGCAGGATCGGGACGAGAACCATAGGCCATTATAATCTGAAAGGGAATCACCTCACTCGCCGTCGGAGAGGGAATCATAGGGAAAGGAATTGTCACCTCACTCACCGTCGGAGAGGGAACCATAGGAGATTATCACCTCATACTCACCGTCGGAGAGGGAACATCTGAAAAAGGGATTACCACCTCACTCGCCGTCGGAGAGGGGACCATAGGAGAATATCACCTCACACTCACCGTCGGAGAGGGAAACATCTGAAAAAGGACTTACCACCTCACTCGCCGTTGGAGAGGGAACCATAGGAGACTATCACCTCACACTCACCGTCGGAGAGGGAAACATCTGAAAAAGGGCTTACCACCTCACTCGCCGTTGGAGAGGGAACCACAGGAGAATATCACCTCACACTCACCGTCGGAGAGGGAAACATCTGAAAAAGGACTTACCACCTCACTCGCCGTTGGAGAGGGAACCATAGGAGACTATCACCTCACACTCACCGTCAGAGAGGGAAACATCTGAAAAAGGGCTTACCACCTCACTCGCCGTTGGAGAGGGAACCACAGGAGAATATCACCTCACACTCACCGTCGGAGAGGGAAACATCTGAAAAAGGACTTACCACCTCACTCGCCGTTGGAGAGGGAACCATAGGAGACTATCACCTCACACTCACCGTCGGAGAGGGAAACATCTGAAAAAGGACTTACCACCTCACTCGCCGTTGGAGAGGGAACCATAAGAGACTATCACTGAGTCTTTATCAGAAAAATCTGTTAGGAGTCGATTTAGCTGGACTAGAGAAGGCCTTGAAATATCTTCAACTGGAATAAGTGTCAGAACGTCGCCATATCTGGTTCATATCTGGACTATATCTGGAAGGAAATCTGGAAGCAGCATCAGAACGTCACCATATCTGGTTTACATCTGAAACTATATCTAGAAGGAAATCTGGAAGCAGCATCAGAACGTCACCATATCTGGTTTACATCTGAAACTATATCTGGAAGGAAATCTGGAAGCAGCATCAGAACGTCACCATATCTGGTTTACATCTGAAACTATATCTGGAAGGAAATCTGGAAGCAGCATCAGAACGTCACCATATCTGGTTTACATCTGAAACTATATCTGGAAGGAAATCTGGAAGCAGTATCAGAACGTCACCATCTCTGGGTCATATCTGAAACTATATCTAGAAAGAATTGCGATAGTTGATAGTAGTCATCTTTGTATTGACCTTTCCTGAGAGGTAAAACATAATTGTATGCAAAATCATGATGCATGAACTGTATGTCTTCAAAATTAATGAGATTCGTGTAGTATGATGCATATGCATGCTATAATGTATGAAGATGTGATGTTTATGAATGTATTTTTTTGTCTAAGAAAATAAATCCTTGACGGGTGCCGGGAAGTCACTCCTGGGCTGATGTTGAAGAATAGCTTTTGCTTCCGCTGGGGATGATAGTTGCAAGTATACCGGTAGGAGAAGATAACTCCGTTGGGGAATAAACTTGGCAAATGGAGGATTCTGCAGGGAGAAAAGATACTCTAGCGACCATGCTGGGAAGCAATACTCTGTGGGAGGAGGGATGCCTTGCTGAGTATTAATAATAGTTTGCTGAGGATATCCTTGTTGTGCTGGAAATGTTGATAGACTTCGCTGGGGTAAGAAGACTTTGTCGACGACGCTCTTTCCGTGGCTTTTGGCTGAGAATAACCCAGTTATATCCTGGTAGGGAAATAACTCTTTGAATAAAGCCGGGAGACGCGTTCGTGCTCTGCGAGAATAAGCTTCCAGAATCTACTGGGGATAAGCTTACTGTTTGGGGAGATAAATTCCAACTTTTCCTGGGGAACTAGATTGGACTCTCCTGGGGGAAGATTTGAACTGTATCGGTTATGTTCTTCAACGGAGCCTACCCTGATACCTTGGAGGATAGAACAATCAGATCGTTTAGACCACCTTTTATTGCCCCTGTTTCTATGGGGGAGGCACTTGAGGGGTACTGATAGTTGTTGATGGACAAACCTTCTTCTGGTAGACAGATGGCAGGACATAGTCGTACGCTTTAATCCCTAACTTTTGCCTGGACCGCCCTTTCGGGTTTTCAGTCCACCGGGATACCCATTTTTGCCCAAGCCGCCTTTTCAGGTTTTCGACTTGTCGGGTGTACAGATTTTTCATTTCATCCCTTCATTTTGCCCGAACCCTTTTGGTTCGCCGGGAAGCCCTTATTTTTGCCTAGGTGTGTCAACCTAGCGGGTCTTTGATTGTGCGTAGTATTTTTTCCGACTATGTCCACGCTCTTAGAATGCAGGGAGGTGCCCCTGGCTGCTTGTGTTGCCATATTACCAGAAGGTGTCTGATCGTGCAAGATTCGTTGCTGGAGTACCCTAAGTGACTCAGGAAGAGATTTGCCCCAGGCTTTTTGGCCTTTTGAGAGATTCTCTGGATCTTGACTTAACTGCCCCAGATGGCGGACCATGATCATGCTATGCCCCTTGATTGGAAGTGCTTCTGTTCATTAGGCATTCATCATGCGAATTTCTCTGCTGTTCAAACAAAAAGTCATATGCAAACAAAGTTATGTTAAAAATGCAAAGCCTATGTCTGTCTTGAAAATTTTGGAAATGCATTCTTTTTTCATAAAACAAGTGAATGTTTGTAAAACGTGATGTCAACCCCGTATTTACCGTAGGCCTTAAGGAGTCAGGATACCTTTCGTGACAGTATGCTTTCGAACTAACCCATGCTTCAGCTAGGACTTTTGAGGGTTATAACGTGGCCTGGTTCACGGTTTAAGAAACAAAGGATAAAGGCTCAAATTATTTGTACCCACCCGCTCTTCTTGATGTTCTTCAAACCTAAACTCAGTTGATCATGCGTCGGACCTTGTTTGGTCTTTGCTCTTGGTATACCAGTGATGGTTCGAATGTTGACAATTTCTTTTGAATGGGCAGTCATTCCTTTTTTGTTGAGGGTTTGTAAGACCTCTTTCTTGATTTTTGTTATCCCTTTCTTTTTTTGCCTGAACTGTTTCCTTTTTCGGAATTACAGTCAGCGGGATGCCCCAGTTTGGTAAGTCTCCTTTATTGGTTTTGACTTTTTGGGCTTTTCATTTATGATTTTTTCTGATAATGACTGCCTGTCCTTATGATTGTTCGGAACCATCACTGTCTTTTGTTTTTTGGAAAAACTCATTTGGTGCCATTCATTGTGCACTTTGATCAACTGAGAGACTACCCTGCCCCGGGTTATGATTAAGGGTTTCAATTTTCGAAAATAAAAACTCCTACTTCTTTGGCTCAGAGGGGTTGACGAGGGATTATCATCCTTATAACTCCAGTGTTTAGGAATTGAAACAATGCCTGTACTTCATCAGCGGGGTCTGTTCAAAAGCATACTGTACATTGTGGTATCGTTTTCGTCATCCTCCCTCAAGAGGCTTATAATTCTAGATCCAGAGTTGACATCAGGAAAAAATATGAAAAGAAATTTGAACATAATGAAAACAATTGTATTAATTCCCAAAACAGACGTATGCGATGCATTGATAGAATAAAAGAGTTTGCTATGACATTAATTGTTTGTATAAGCAAAGAAAAATACAACTCAAAAATTCAAATAAACAAAAGGCTTCAATGATTGGGCAACGGAGCAGTGATTATGTTCGGAGTCTCAGGCACTTCAAATTGAATCTCCCCGGCATCGATCATGTCTTGGATCTTGTTCTTGAGAGGCCAGCAGTTGTCCGTAGTATGCCCCGGGCTATCAGAATGATATGCGCACCTATCATTGGGATGATAGTTGGGAGCAGAAGTGTTCGGATTCCGGAGAGGAGCCCTTAAGGTGATCAGCCCTGCCTTCAACATTTGTTGCAGTGCTTGATCCAGCGACATGTTGATTTTGGTGTACTGTCGTTTCTCCTTGCGCTGCTGCCCCTGTCCTTGTTGAGCAGGTCCAGGATTGGAGATCTGGATTGCCCCTACCTCATGACGGTTCTTTTTACCGTGCACAGCATTGGATTCTTTCTTTCCATGATGAGGCTTTTTATCAGAAGGTGCAGCCTCTTGAATTTTCCCAGACCGGATGCCAGCTTCTATTCGCTCTCCAGTCAAGATAAGATCTGTGAATCCCGCAGACGAATTCCCAATTAGGTGGTTGTAGAACGGACCAGACAGCGTCCCCAAGAACATATCGACAAGTTCCCGATCAGTCAGAGGTGGTTGTACCCTTCCAGCAAGATCCCTCCATTTCTGCGCATATTCTTTAAAACCTTCACTTGATCCTAACGACATACCCTGGAGTTGGGTACGCGTAGGAGCAAGGTCGGCATTATATTGATACTGCTTGTAGAAAGCAGTAGCCAACTCCTCCCAGTTACGAACCTTGGTCCCATCCAGCTGATAGAACCATTCGAGATGAGTCCCTGAAAGACTCTCCTGGAAGAAGTGGATCCATAAATTCTTGTCCGCAGAGTACGGCTGAATTTTCCGAACATAGGACCTTAGATGCAGCTTGGGGCAAGACGCCCCGTCATACTTGGTAAAGGATGTGCTTTGAACTTCCGAGGAATAACCACACCAGTTGCCAAACCCAGATCTCCAAAATCCAGCCCAGGTACCTGTTGGATCTCCATAGCATTCAGCCTATCCTCCAACTGTTTGTACTTGTCTTCGGCAGGAGGGTATTGTTCGTCGTTGAAATCTGTCTCGTTGTCGGAGACCACTGGACTAGGCACCTCTCTCTCATGATGACTGCTTTCCCTCACAGATGGGGTAGTCCTCTCAGTTTCAGTCTGCAGTGTGTTCCCAGATCTGCGTCTAGGGCTGAACAAAACAGTCATCTTCTTCTTCTTTTCCTTCTTCAAGAGCAGAGCCTTCAGATCTTGTTGCCCCTGGGTTAAATTCATGATCAGCCCTTGGAACTGGGCGTTCTGAGCCTGGAGGGCCTTGATGGACTGCTCAGCTGATGATTCAGGATTCATGACGGTCGGCTGAAATAAACAGCGAAGGAGGGTAAGCAACCTGTCAAAGGGATACCTGCAATGCAATGAGATGTATGACATGCATGTAATGTTTTCAAGGACCTTGCGGGGTAAACAGAGAAACTTGTTAGAGTTGGAAATTGGTAACTTGATTGAAGGTACTTCATGTTGTTGAGAGTCCTTCATCAAGGGTCAAAGGCTCACCATATCCAGTGGGTCATAGCCCCTGACAACCCTGGCTAGAGGAAAATAAATCCTCTTTGCCCCTGGCTAGATGTTTGATTTATCATGACCTGCATCACAAGCCCTTGAGATCCTTGAAATGGGTTAGGATGTATGCAATGGTATGCAATGGTATGATGTCATGCTATGCATGGGATAACGTAAGTGACCCTATTATGAGCCCAAATTAAGGACTATAAACAAACCCTGCAAGAAACTCAGTATACTTTGTTATGAGTCCCAATTAAGGACTATAAACACCCTGCAAGAAACTTAGTAAACCCTGTTATGAGTCCCCATTAAGGACTATAAACAAAACCTGCGAGACTTAGTAACCCCGTTATGAGTCCCAAATAAGGACTATAAGCGAAACCTGCAAGACTTAGTAACTCTGTTATGAGTCCCAATTAAGGACTATAAACAAAACCTGCGAGACTTAGTAACCCCGTTATGAGTCCCAATTAAGGACTATAAGCGAAACCTGCAAGACTTAGTAACTCTGTTATGAGTCCCAATTAAGGACTATAAACGAAACCTGCAAGTAGTTCAGATGTCAGATAACAAGCATGCAAGTAATCAAGTACGAAGGCACACAAGTCACACAAGAGAAGCCCTTAAAGTTTAGGCCAGCATGGGGTCTGGGTAGTACCCTCTTGAAGTTGGTGGGTTCATCCTGTCCTATTAGAAGTAACCGGGTTCTAAGGGTCCCAATATCACGGGATTGCTTTCATTGTTCATCGTTTCGATTTAGCCACTGAACTGGCGACCGAAATATTCCAGGAAAGCAACCCTCAATTGAGTGTAGTATCGAGTATCAACCAACCTCGGACTGCACCAAAGTCAGTTATCTCACTACCCTAAAGAGGCCAAGATAGTTCAATTAAGGTTCCTAAGGTCTGTTGATGCTTCACGACACCACGCGGAGGCCCCGTACTCTCCTTGACTGAACTCAAGGGTTACCGGTACACACCAAAGTGCCACATCAACGTAGCAGACTGTTTCAACCATGTCGGTATACCCCGCACAGTTCCCTCACAGCCTTGTTGCTACTTTCTAAGAAGGTATCCCCCAGATCCGGGTTAGGATCTATAGAACTCCCAAGCAACCCACAATTTAAAGCACACAAGGAAAACAATTGAAAACACAGTTATGAACTAGCCCTAAGGTACACCTCACTTTATAAAGGATCCCCAGCAGAGTCGCCAGTTCTGTGATCGGTGGATCTGGAACTGACTGTTTAACGCTGGTTCGCGAAATGTCGCGGAAGCAAGAGTCGCCACCGTCTTTTATTTCCTCCAAATGGAAAGGACAAAAGCACAGAAAAATTCCTTAAAGAGATTGCTCTCGGTTCGGGAGGTAGATTATAGAGAGGGAAGGTGTTAGCACCCTTTCTATCCATGGTTATCCATGGGCTCATAGATACTTGCTCATTGTGTTTTCAAAATTGTTTGTTTGCTTTTCAACTGTGGGTTTTAAAAAGTTTCTTTGAAAAATTTCAGTTCGACTCGTGCGTCAGAGTGTTTGAAAAATTGTTTTGAAAGCTTTTGAAAATGTGTTGGTGTGAAAAGATTTTTATTTGTTTTTGAAGAGAGCAAGTATCCATGAGAACCTACCTACCCTAAGTAATTCGTCTGTGTAAATGTCCTTGAAAGTAGTGCCATCCCACCATTGAGAGGTAGGTAGCACCACCGTTGGAGGTATTCGGGTCAATTCGAGTTTGCAGGGACGTGGTGATCACCAGAGCAATGGGAAGACACCTTAGAAGCTACCCTCATGCCAGGTTCCCGGATCATGAGGACTTACTAAGACATCCTCTACTCGACGATCACCTTTCGAGGCAAGGCAACAGTGAGGCGTACCCTAGGGGTGGTGTGTGCGAATTGTGTGTCGTTTTCATTGATATTTGTCTTGTCATGTTCATTGTGATCTACGCTTGATTTTATTTAAGTCCATACATTCTTTCATGCTTTTGTTAACAGTTAATATTTGCGGGAAAAGTAAATTCTAAACTATTACAAATGGCGCGGGTCCACATCGCCAAAATTAAACTGGACCCAATTTGACAGAAAAATAAAGAAAGCAAAATAAAGTGCGAAAAGTAAATGTTACAACGCTTTGGGAGAAGTACATAATCATTTAAACGACATAAAATAAATGTGCGAAATTAAACAATTAAAAATATGGGCGTTGGACCCTTTTGCAAAATTGAAATTAATAAGGAATTAAAATTAAAAATTAAAAAAAAGAATGTTTTTGGTATTTTTATGTTTTTTAAGATTTAATAGAAAAAGGAATTAATTAAGATGACAATTGAATGCAAACCCTAATTCTAATGGCTTTTAAGTTTATTGTAAAAATATTAAATTAAAACCTAAATTAAACCTAAGTTAATTTATGTACAATTTAATTATGAAAATAAAATAAGTAATATTATTATTATGAAAAAAGAAAAATTGAAAGGAATAAAATTTATTAAACCTAAATTCTATGTTTTTTTGGATTTTTGGTTATTAAAAAGAATTAAAGTTAAAACCTATTTTACTAAATTTATTTACATGCATTTTTATGAAAATAATATTGGAAATAAAAGTTATTATGTTTTTGCCCTTTTTCTGGTTTTTATGATATTTTTGTATTTTTGTAAAAAATAATTAATTAAATCAAGTTATTAAAATAAATAAAACAATAATTAAAAAAATAAAGTATGAAGAAAATTGCAAACCAGGGGGGGTTCAGGCCCCAATTGTGAGGTGTAGGCCTTAAAATGCTGGCCCAATAAGCTTTGGTTCGTTGACTTTTTCCAGATGCAATATGGCACGTTGACTGGGGTTCAGGATGTCCCTTCAATCTCAGCCTTTAGATTGGTCTCTAAGTGGACGTGGCAAGTTGGATTGGAGAGACGCATGGTGGTCGCTAGCGCTGAATCTGCATGGGATGACATATAGAAAAATAACATGGAAATTACACAGACCTGGGACTCGAACCCAGGTCTTGGACATTGCAAAGGGGTACACCTGCCACTGAAGCGCTTGAATTTCATTTAATATATAATGGTTAATAAATATTATAAAAGAAAAACGTTAGTGGCCTTGGAAACGCGCGCGAGATTTGAAACTAGCCAGTCACGTTTTGCCACGATGTCATCGTCTCCATCATCCCTGTAAAACAAAAACAAAAGCAACGGTTTTTATGGCGTGGGTTTAGAGGGCTTTAGGGAAAATGGCGAATAGCGCTATAGGTTTCATGAATTGTTCGCGAATGGTGCTTCCTGTTCGTCCAAGCTTGCTGAGTCTAATGGTCATGGTTTTGAGGCTTAATTTTGCCTTATTGCAAAAGCCCTAATTTATCCTCCTGAAAACCCTAGAATAACAGTTATGGCATAATCTCATACAACACAGAAAAATGCAATTAAAGGTATGGATTAGCTTCAAAACTTCATAGTGAACACAAATCAACCATTAAATTTCACAAGCAATGCATAGAATGGGATGTACGATTATGGAATTCTTGCTGTACAGTTTAAGTTCAAAATACCAATTCTTGGCGTTTGAGTGGAAGTTTGTGATTGGAATCTGATCAGGGAGACTTGAGGAAGCCAATGGAATGAATATTAGGGCTTGAATCAACTCCTAGCACTGATTTCAGTTTTGCTTTTTATGGAGTTTTTCCAAGTTTGTCTATGGCCTTTGAGCGCAGCATTCAGTCTAGCACAATCAGGTTTGTGTTCCTGGCTTTGTAGTGAAGCTATTAGGTCAACAAAACTCAATAAAATCCATGGCATTGATGATTTTTGAAAATTTGATTTTAAAGATCTTTTCATATCTTTTTTTCATGTGTTCCTTGTTCAAATCATGCCAATCACTCCAATTCTTTCCTAATCAGCATGTGCACGAAATCTTGACCTTAAAACATGTATAAAAAGATTGGTTTGGTTAATTTAAACATTTTTCATATATTTAATTGATTTAATTGAATTAATATAAATAAAAATCCAAATAAATAAATAAAAAATGAGAAAATACTTCCCTTTGGGCCAAGTGGTCGTGTATATGCTTGGAATGATGAATCATGGAAGAAAAATGGGCCCATTAGCAATTTTAGGTCATTTGTATCAAAGTTGACTTTTCAAAATATCCAAATATTTCCCAACTTCCACAAGGCATAACTTGCTCAATTTTTAAGCTTTTCTCATGTTCTTGGACATTTTGGAAAGGTCTTTGAGTCCTTTAACCAATGCCTTTGGTCCCATGTAATTTTGATTTACCAATCTCAAGTTATGGCCTTTGACTTAAAGTCCCTTTTTGTTGACTTTTGAAAATGACCTATAATGTTGAAATTGATAACTTTTTGTGAGAGCATTTCTTGGACTTGAAGTATGAAGATGAGTTGTAGGAAATGTCTTTCTCTTCAAGATGAGCTTTGGATGGAATTTTTCTGATAATCCATGTGAAAGTTATGCCCTGGTCAATTTCAGTTGACTTTTTCAGCTGTCCAAATAAGGAAACTTTTGCATCTTGATGATTTTCTGAGCCAAATTTTGAGAATCATGATCAAGCATTGATCAAATGATGTTTGTGGCTTCAAAATGATATGTTGACCAAAAATTTGAACTTTTGACTGCCAAATGACCATTTTGCCCCTACAGTTGACTGTAGCGCAATTTAGGGTTTTGACTGTGCAATTTTGAGCTGAATGCCTTGAAACTTGATATGAAGATGCTTGACCACATTTGTAAGCATGTGAGACTTGATTGGGCCTTTGAAAACTTCCTTTTCTTGATCAGAACACAAACCCTAGTTTTGACTGTATAGGAGGCTTTTGCACTGTGCAACCCTTGGGGAATCTTGTGACTTGGCTTGGCAATTTCTTGAAGAATATGGGAGGGCAAATTTTGGGGTACAACACTACCCCCCGAACTCAAGAAAATATTTCAAAGGTCTTTCTTGTTCTTTTCACCATTTCCTTATGACATCTGATGTGGTGGATATGGATCGATCTATAAGGTTAGAACTTCAACGCTCAAGTGAGTAAGAGAGTGAAAAGTTAAACTTGAATGAAAAAGATTTGAATACTTGTGAAATGACATATTTCTTCTTCTTTAAGTAAGGGGACGATTGATAACTACATGTGTGTGAAACGATATGGTATGCAAGCACTCACTGGATTGATTTAGGAGATTAGTATGGCATTATCGTGAGAGATATTATGTGACACGAGGAAAAAGAGTGTACATGTCCTTTGTATGATAATTTGACGCTTCGTAATTGGGCCTTGCGGATGACTCAAAATAATTGTCTTTCAAGT
Source organism: Vicia faba (assembly GCA_948472305.1). Lineage (NCBI taxonomy): Eukaryota > Viridiplantae > Streptophyta > Magnoliopsida > Fabales > Fabaceae > Vicia > Vicia faba. The sequence goes on along the minus strand of OX451736.1, from coordinate 1,230,600,320 downwards.
CATTGTCTTTGCTTTGTGGGACAAGATTTTATGACACATATTATTATCCGCCATGGGATATGTGGAAGTGGAAGTACTAGATGGAACATCGTCATTTATCAGGAATAGGCTCTTTAAATGCCTCTTTTGAAAGTCGTAACGAGATGCGGGGAAGTGGTTGTCATGCCTTTGTTCGCTAACTAGCAATGATGTTTCTCATTCTTTAGAGTACTTAAGTGCTTTTGACTCGTTTATTTGAATAATTAATGGTGCAGGATAGATTGAGCGGTCTTAGTGCCCGGATAAAGTATAAAGGTTTTTTTAAGCACTATTTTACCTTTTTCGTTGTTGATGACCTGCGAAGAGAGTATTTTTGTTTTCTTTATCGTTCTCCTTTGAGACAATTTTGTTTTGATGTTGAACTAAGCCTAGACGGTTTTGTTCGTTGACATTTATTTTGCATGTTGGGTTGATCCTCTTCTGAGATCCAAAGTCCACGTCCTCTCCTTGTTTTTTCTCTCATTCTCTAGGGTTTTCTAAGTAGTGATTGCTTGAGTTTGCCTATTTAATTGTACTTGTATCATTTTTTTATAACACATTTTACCATAGTGGTAGTAGCAACTTTGACCAAGAAGGTTGATAAGAATATTTCAGCGACTGGATTGATCCAGGTATATTGAGGACTCTTTCTAGTTTTGTTTACAAAAGGGAATTTGACCAAGCTTTGGCAGACATGGGTCCTGCAATTGATTGAGGGTTTTCTCCCTAATAGAGATAAGATGATATGCAACAGATATGATGGATATGTTATCCCTTTTCAAGAATGTGTGTTCTCCATCATAGGCTATTGTCTTCCTTTTAACAAATTTGAAGTCAGCTTATTGAATCTCTTGGTGATTGCTCCATTTAGAATTGCATTTGGTGAATTGGGTGTTCGTTAAAGTCTTTCAGCACTGGTGCAGTTATAAAGGAGGTAAGTTGACTGTGACATTATTCTTTCATATTTTCAAGATTCAAAACGGCTCCAATTATGCAAATGATTTCGGTTTGCTAACCTTGAGGCAATATAATTAATACTTTGAAGCTTATTCCAACAACATTAAGGATTTAAATGATCACTTTTACCTTGTTACTCCTCTGACCGAGGAAGTGTGTGTGGAGATCTGCAACTTGGAACCTAGTTCTTCGTTTGTTTATTCGGATATACTCCACTAGTATTGGACTATAGCCACTACTTAATTGGATTCACTACTACAAAAAACACATCTAACATCGGACGTGAAATACATTTAATCTCAACTAAAAAATGAGGTAACGAAGAACGTCATAAAAAACTATTATTTAACTATAGCCACTACTTAATTGAATTCACTACTACAAAAGACACATCTAACGTCGGACGTGAAATGCATTTAATCTCAACTAAAAAAATGAGGTAACGAAGGACGTCATAAAAAATTACTATTTAACTCTGCAATTAATAAATAGGTGAGGGATAAAGTTATCTCACGTGAGTTTGATTTCCAGCTTCTGCAGTGATATGAAAAAGTTTTTTTTTTTTGGGTTGATAATTTTACAAGAGTAGAATTGTACTAAGCTATTTTTTATTTGTAGATTGTAGAGTAATAAGTATTGAAATAGATAGATGCATATTAAATTTGGATTACAAGGATATCTCTAATGGTAATGATCTGGATTTTTGTCTTTCATCTACACCATCATAAATATCATTGTATTATTTAAGTTTCACATGTATTTTCTCTATGTTTAATTCCGATAGATATGAGAGAGTTTGTACTCCCATTTATATATATATATATATATATATATATATATATATATATATATATATATATATATATATATATATATATATATATATATATATATATATATATATATATATATATATATATATATATATATATATATATATATATATATATTAAAGTGTCGGTTAACCACTTATTTGATAGTAGTTATTTTACATAAAAGTGTCTCATACACTGAGATTTGAAATATTTATTATATATTTCTTGCATGATTATTTTTAGGGCCGATATTTTTATTCTGCTTAGTTTAAATAAATGGATTTGATGTTGTAATAAAGTAACAGATTTTATCTCAACTATTTTTTGATTATTTCATTAGATAATTGTTTGATAATAAAGGTATAATCTATATTCCATTAAATTAAGATCTAAAGCCCATCTTGATAAATTTTTGGTTTTTCAATAAAAATGTTTGGGTTTTCAATCAAATCTTATAAAATATCATTTTTAGTGTTGTATGTTTCAATTTCAGTTTCATCATCATGGCCTTTCTCCAAATTGACACCTTGCGAAACTTCTTCGTTTGCTTGAGATCGTTTATCTTCAACGATTAAATTTGGCATCTGGATATGAATTAAAATCTTTTTGGAATTGGAGATTTAGATCTGAAAACTGAAGGAGATAGAAGAGAAGATTAATGGGGGAAAATTTTGGATAGAGATTTTAAAATATTTCTTTTATGTCTTAAATGTAATTTATTCCCTACCAGTGAAATATTGATATCTATTTTTTGAGTTTTTGTGAGGGGAAAAACTCAATATTAGTGGAAAAAGGACATAAAGTTTGATTTTTTTTTAAATGGACTAAAATGTTAGAAAGTTAAAAATAATTTTTATATGTTAAATTAATTTTACAAAAATTTCATTATATAAAATTATGATTATACAATTCCCCTTATAAAAATTTTCATTCAAATTTCTTTTTCTAATCGAGTAATCATATCTCCTACCTATCCTATTTATATTTAATGTTCCTCTTTATTTTTTAAATCAATTACTTTAATCTTTAATAATATATTTCTTTATAATATATTATTTTTAATTGAACGGAAATAAAAACCTTCTCATTCAATTCCTAATATTATTTTCTATAAAGGACAATAATTGAATAACGTTAATATTATTTTTATAATAAAATATTATCAGTTATCTAATTTAATATATAAAAACTAATTATCATAAAAAAAAAAACTTAATTATTCAAACTAAATCAATTTTAAGAGTGTTTTTCATACCCTAAACGTAATTACATACTACGATTCGTAACATTGAGAAATACCACCAATTTGACACTGTGTTTAAAACACCAATCCTTTCATCTAACTTGTATCTCACAAACCCTTCTCTCTTTGTCTTCCTTCTTCATGAGTAACATCTCACAAACCCTTCTTCTTCTTCATCTTCGATTTTAGTAAGATCATGAGCAACTTCTTACAAACCCTTCTTCTTCATATGCAATCGTTAAAATCATTCTTGATCATGAGCAATCTCTTACAAACCCTTCTTCTTCATATGCAATCGTTAAAACCATTCTTCTTCATCTTCGATTTTCTGGCAGTGACTCTAACCATAGGATTTATCTGTTGAGATTTTCTTCTGTGAATTCATAACCATATGGTTTTTCTGTTGAGATTTTCTTCAATAATTCCTTATTTCAAAAACATTTTTTCCATAGAGTTTCTCTTGCTATTTTAACACATTTTCTATTATTTTGGTTTTTTTTGACAAAAATCATTAAGGGTATGCTTCAATTTCTTTATCTTTGTAAAATTGAATAATTATAATTTGATTTATTACAGGAGCCTATTTCATGAATATTGAAGTTCTCTCTCAAGAAGTCTATTTCATGCGTTAAAGTGGTAACTGGTGGATTCATATCTATCTCCCATTGCTTTGCCAAATAGAGAAAGCAACTTCTATTTATAGACGTGGGAAGCTCTAAGCGGAAAAAAAAAGAATCTTTCGTTTTTCGCGGGTATCGCCACGTGGCCTAATCCCGAAAACTCTTTCAGGAATATAACTTAATAATATAGCGCACATCAGAGAAGAGAGTAACCCCCTTTATAATATAATAAGAGAGGCCCCCTGCGTCCTTTCTTCGTAGATGGAGCAATCCTCACTCGACAGCTCGAAAGCGGATCAGATTGAAGTTGTTTCTCCAGAAGTAATATTTTTATCATAAAATATTAACATTTATACTAAAAAGAATATAAATATTTATTTTTATAAAAATAACATGAGATAATTATGATTGGTGAATATACACATTTCTTATGAAAATCCAAATTTATTGTTTTTTTATATTTTATATATGTTTTTTAATCATCTTTATATTATATTTATTTACTATTTATAATAACACCGTCTGACCCGAGCAAACACACAGTAGACTATTACTTAATTATTATTATTTTAATTTTTTGTACTAAAATATACATTTTTGATGGGCTGATACTACCTAATTTATATGTTTTTTATATTTTTTTTACGGGCCGAAACTACTCCGGTGCAGAAGTTGAGTTTGGGAAGTGGTGGTACCTGCAAGACACTCCGGTGCCAAAATGAGTTTGGGAATGAGCAAGCAAGTATGAGAGTTTAGAAAGTGTTGAATCTCTGACCCTCTCAGAAGAGAGGGTATTTATAGCCCCCAGCGTTGGGCCAAGGTCCCCATTATTGGGTCATTCTGAGGCCCAATAACGAAAACTGCCAAGGCTTACGTGTGTGTGGAGTCCAGCAAGTGGACTCCCCCTGGTCAACTGCTCCGTGAGAATAGGGGTTGGACCCGTGATTTCCTGAGGTCAGTTAAGATGACTGGCACGAGGATGTGGGCCACGTTCCCCAACGGATATGTGGAGAGTTGCCCAACGGTCCCTAACTTGGGTTGTCTGTTTGGGCCTTATGCAAAGGTTTTGGGTTGGGCCTCCTATTCGAGGGGCAAGTGCAGATCCAGTCCAGATCAGGAGCCCCTCAAGTTATTTCCCTTAAGTGAAAGGGTGATGACTTAAGCACTACTTTCATGGCCAGAGACTTGATCGAAAAGGACGGTCAAGAAGTCCTCAGAAAGGAACGGGGTGATGTCCGCATGGGGGACAACCTGTTCCAGTATGTAGGGGATTTATGGGTGGACGGGAAGACAGACTGAAGGGGTCAGTCGTTTGCTCGAATAGACCGCATTAGTCACGGGGAGCCTCCACGAGGTTTCTTTTGACATGCCCGTCTTTAAAGGGGTCGTCGGAGTGTCGAGCATTGTTTCGTCCTCGAGGAGCTGAATGGATGTGCCCGTGTACGTGCCGTAATATCGACCATTCCCTTGTGCGTGGTATCTGTCTTGTGCTCGTATGGCACTATGCATTGGAGTCAGGGATATACTAGTTGATCCAACAAGGATATGTGGCTGATTGTTGAGCCACGTGGCTAATGCTTTAGGGCGCCACCCCTTCAAGGGGAAACCCAAGAGGCCCAATCAGATGATGACCTTTCGTGATGGACCTCGTGGCGCTTGAGTCACCTATAAAAGGGGCCCTCGGGTCTCATTTGTCATCTTCTCAAGTTCTTTCAATCTTCTCTTGCTCGTTACGTGAAGCTATCCTCTCAACCTCCTAGATTTTTTCTCCAAGAGTTCTTCATCCAAGTAAGTTATATCCCCTTAACAGCGTGTTTCTTCATCATTTCTGGATTAAAACGTTTAGAATGTGTCTTGATTGGATGAATATTCATGAGTTCTATGATGAACACTCATGAATGTTCATTGAAATTCATGAGTTCTGCGACGAGCACTCATGAACACTCATAGATATGTTAGGTATGAAGTCGGGGGGGGGGGGGGGGGGGATCTCCCCGGATAATAGCCATGATACAGGGACGTTCTCCCCGGATAAAGAGGGTTAGCCCAGGCTTCTTTCCCGTTGAGTGAATATCATCCCCGACAACGTAATACTCCCCGACAATGTAACCCGCTTTAGTGTATAGTCGAGGGCTTAGGTCGAGTCCGTCGCCCTTTCACTTGATCTATGGTGGAAGGGTGGATTTGATAATGTCGAATTCACTTTTTCCCCATGCTTTTCAGGTATAATGGCGCACTCAGCTAGGGACGACGTTCTGGCCTCCAGTTATGAAGATGAGCCATACGATGATGAGGACCCTATGGCTTGGGTTTCCCCCGAGCCTCAAAACAAACGATCGTGCTTTTCTCAGGACGCAACAGACGCAACAGACGCGTTTAATTGTCCAGAGGACCGGGCAGAAGGGGCTCCTGCCAATTGGATGCTTCAAATTCCCCACCGTGACCGGAGAATATACTCGACGTACCCGGGAAAACGCTTCCCCGTGTATTAATTTGTGTTTAAAGAGGTAGGGATGCGCTTGCCCTTCAATTATTTCCAAGTCGGGGTTTTCCAGTGGCTTCAATTGGCGCCCTCTCAACTTCACCCGAATGCGCTGGCGTTTATGCGAGCGTTTGAGCTTGTCTGCCAGTATCGGCAGATAGGGGCCACCCTGCCCCTCTTTTTCCGTATCTTTCACCTCCAAAGACAGCCCGTCGGAGGGGGGCAGGCGTGGGTGTCATTCAAGCAGTTCGGGAAGCTCTTTAGGCCTTACCTAGAGTCTGTCTGAAAATTCAAAGAGAGGTATTTTGTTGTAAAGCCTATGATGGACGCGGCCATAGATTCCCTGTATACTCGCGTGGAAGAGGTGGAGGATGGGCGGCCAGTTACCTGGCTTGTGGCCAGATTTCCGCTCGAGTGGAAATGGAAGCACTTCGAACAAAGGCCCGAATATTATGCTGTGAAGCCCGAGGACCTGGACGCTTAGGACTAACTTTCCTACAAGAAGTTGTCGGCCTACGTTAAGAGTTTCTCCCTTGCGAAGTGCATGGATGTGAACAACAACCTCATGTTCGACAACAAGGGGGAGTATCTTTCAGTCAATAGGCTGGTCAATACAAAGGCCCTGCTCGAGTGATCCTCTCACGGGGAAGCCATGAGACTCTTAGGTAGGGGACGTAGCCTTGACGATTAGTTTTGTTCGTTTTTACGCGGGACGTGCCCGCGCTATTTTCGTACTTTAACCTGACTAATGGTTCTTTTTTATTGCAGGTCAAATGACTTCCCTTTCTAAGCGTTTGTTGAAGTTAAGGCCCAAGAACATGTCCACCTCCGGGCCAAAGATCAGAGTCACCCAGCTCCAGGACCAGGCCAAATCTCGGGGTCGTGCCAGCGATTCCCCCTCCTAATCAAAAAATCTGGTTTCCTCCAGCGAGTCCGCCTAAATTCCCGTCCGAGAGCCCGCGGCGAAGAGGAAACGTGCGGGGAATGCTGAAGTCGTTGTGCCCGAGGGCGACAAAGTGCCAGCAGGGACCTTCATGTTACCTCCTTGCTATTTAAATTGCAATCTCTTCACTGGGGAGAGCTCCCTCGGTGTGCACGAGGAGGAAAGAGAGGCGATCTTGTCCGAGGATAAGGAGGTTCGTCCGAAGAATTTGGCCGAGGACGTGGGCACTGTGATGAGGGTGCTCGAGACAGCCCTTTCTCTAAATGAAGAGGCCGCGAGCTCTCAGACCTCTCTCGATGCAGCCTATGCCAAGATCCAAAAGCTGAAGGCCAAGAATGAGAAGTTAAAGGGAGAAATCCTCAACCATGAGTCGAAGTTTGAGGCCCAAGTTCAACTTCTTAAGGATCTGAATGAGTTAAGGCCTCAACTGGAGGCCACTACTAAAGAGAACGAGTGTCTGGTCGCCCTTACAAAGGAGTTGGAGGGAATCACTGCCCCGACCGAGGATGAAATCAACGCAGAGAAGGGCATGGCGTCTAGGGCGGAGTTGATCACTCGTATCCGAGTGCTCAAACAAGATGTTGTTGATACTCTCGGCTATGGCTTCAACGCTGCTGTCGAGCAGCTGCAGATCCTGAACCCGGGGGTAGAGATTGTGGTTGAAGGAGCGGGTCCGTTTAACCAGGTCATTGATGGAAACATCCTTTATCCCCTTGATAGTAGCGATGGGGAAGACGAAGTTTGATTTTTTTCGTTTCTTTTAGAGCCTGCGTGCCCGTTCTTATTTGTTTCGTTTTTGTGGCCGTCGTGCCTTAATTTGTAATTATTTGGAACAGCGTCGGCCTTCGTGGTCGGCATTTTATAGTTGCGTTGCTTTGTTTTGATTCCTATTTTTGTTAGTGTTAGCTTATTCATCGTCGTTTTCGACTTGGTTATTCAATGAATGCTCGTATATCCTGTGAAAACATATGCTCGACAATTATTGTGATCGTTATGAAATCTGTTTTTTGTGTGGAGATATGCGCTCGACCCTAATATAAGTTTGACACATGTCGAAATGTATCGAGGGCGCAGAGTGGGGATCCGCGGGACGAGCGTATGATTGAGGTCAGGATCCTATGCTCGTGGCGTGAACTGCCCATCGCGAGCTGGGTGTTCTGCCATGTTCTATACTTCGACAACAGAGCTCGATCGAGGTGACCCTGTCGGGCTAGGTTACAGTTCGTCAAAATAAACGACATCCTGCTTTTTGTTAGTTGATAGGTCGCGTCTGTACCTCGACGCACCTACGTGGTCGAGCTTTCCCCTTCATTGTCTGAAGATGGATATTCGACGACAAAAAGTCCTCAGCAGGTGAGGGGCTTATCTGTAATATTATTTTAGCTTCGCAATATTCCAGGTTCGAGGTAATGGTTCTCCGTTTAATTGCTCGAGGTAATATGCTCTGGTGCCCGTAGTTCCTTGGACGCGGTAGGATCCTGTTGTACCCCAAAATTTACCCTCTCATTTCTCAAGATATTTCCTACAAAGATCTTCAATGCCTCGAGTTTGTGCAAGTACCGACTAGGTCAAACAATCTCCTCAACACTAATACCTCAAATTAGGGTTCGAATTCGTACAGAGACATTCAAATTCCTAATTATTCAAATGACTTTCATAGGATCTTCATGGACCCTTAGAATTACTTCAGTCAAGTTTCAAGCCTCAGATCACAATTTTCTAAGAAAATCATTTCAAATTATCAAAAGGGGGAAAAATGAGTAAAATTGGAGTTTCAACTGGAAAAAGTCAATCGGACGCTAAAAAAGTCAAACTTTGAATTTTTGACCAAATTTGAGTCCCAAAAATCACATTATGTCAAGACATCCAAAATATGAAATCTGATCATCAAAAATCAAGAGAATCAAAAATCCAACTTTTGCAAGACTTTGAAAATTTTCTAAGTATTTTCTATACATGGTTAATTTCATTTACTTCATGACATCTTTTACTACAATTCCAAATAATTCAAAATGATGCAAATGATTCAAGTTATTACAAAGTGACATTTTTGCAAATTACAATTCTAAAATAATGTCTTATTTGAATTTTCTCTCTTTAACTCAAAACATTACCACAATATTTTGTCCTTGATACAATGTGCATAAATTACTCCACAAGACCAAATTTGTTTCATGCTACAAATTATACTGCCCAAGTTGAACAAAGTATGATATGCTACATCTATACTATTCCACAACACTCCAAAACCTGTTCCATTGTTGTCCTACAAAAAACCTTGTGCTATGATGCACCACAAGTATGCATATGTTGTCCTAAACAGTCCAAAACTGCTCTATGCAGTCGGGCCCAACCTGCATCATAACAACCCCAAAATTGCACCAAAATGGAAAAAGAAAATTGTGTGAAGAAAGTATCAAAAGAGTAGGCAAAAACAGTTCAAAATGACTTATTTTGTTTCCCCCCTAAACCTCAGTCAAGGGTCTACAAAAGGGACTGTTTCATAAGACATAAGGGCTAGAATTTTTAGAGAGGATGGAGAGTTTTTGAACAGAAAAAACATTATTCTTTGTAACCTTGGCTCATTCAAGAAAACCCAGCTCTATTCTCATTCAAAACAGAACCTCAACTCATTACTCCATCATAAAAACTCTCCCATAAGACAAACACCTTATCACATATAGAGATTGTTCAAACATAAAAACAGTCCTTGTAGTTCCATCATCTTCACCCTTCAAACACAAAAAACAATATTGTACAACTTAACTGAGTTTCAACAGTTTGGAGAAAGCTTCTTGGAGGTTCATTAGAGTCATCACAGCATCTTGGAAAATATCCAGACTTAAAACACCAAGTGCAGGCCCTAGGTAAGTCTTCTTGACTTTTCACTTTTTTCTTCATACATCATTAATGATTTATTTTTGAAGATAAGATGTAGTAATCATTGCCCCTTTGAGCTAACTGCTTGCTTGTTGTTTATGTTTATCAATCATATGCTGTAAGCTGACATGTATAGGCAATAAAAAAATGTTTAAGGCAGAAAAATGCAGTATGTATCAACACATATCCACATGTGTCGACTCATCCTAGTGAAAAAATAGGGTATGAGTCGACACATAGCCCCCATGCATCGACTCATACTGTTTTCATGTCCCAAAACAGAAGAGTGAGAAACCCATAAGTCGACACAAAATACGTATGTGTCGACACAAAGAAGGTGTATGAGTCGACACCATCCCATTATGTGTCAACTCATACTAAAGTGATTTTATTTTACATGAGCAAAGAAAAGTTATGTGTCGATGCATAATAGCATATGTCGACACATAATGGTTCAAAAGGCAGTTTTTCCTACTTTCTACACTGTTTATGCATTGTATATATATTTTTCATTATTGTCCATTTATTCGATATGGTTGTAATAATTAGACACTTATTTCATCTCCATTTGTAAACAATGTGCCCCTATCCCCAAAATTTTGTAATAGCTTAGGATTTATTTTCTACATTTTATTTGCTTTCATATATTGCTAGTAATTAGGATGTATGGCAAGAAAAAATCAATAAATAGACAACCTTTAAATGCAAGACAAAATGCATGCAAACAAACACACTTGTACACTAGAACCTCTAGGGTAATATCACTTTGTTGCCTTTCTGGAAATAGCCATGTCCCTCAAATATGGGCGTCTTAGCAAAGACCCTCGATAAAAGATCGTAGTCTCTCGATGACCCTTGATGTTGCCTTCGGTAAACGATCTAGTCCCTAAACAACATTGCTAAAACGTCTCATAGGTTGCCTTCTATGACTATACAAACGTCCCACGCCCGTCCCTTCACATCCAATGGTGGGGCTTCTTACCAAATCAATGGTAAGATAGCAACATCTAAAGGATTAGGAAAAGAACATTTAAGACCTTTTGAGTAGGTAGGATGCTCCTAGTTGCTCGCTTGCTCACGACAAAAATATTTTACACACCAACACCTTCATTTGAATTGTTTTTAAAATACAAACACTTTGTACGCGTTATTATAGGAACGAGAACCATTGCAAAGACACATTTTCAAAATCACTTTCAAAAACACACTACACAAACACTTCTTTGAACTATTTTCCAAACAAACACTTTGTACGCGTTCTTATAGAGACGAGAACCATTACAAAGACGTTTTCAAAATACTTTAAAAAACCACACCACAAGCACACTGTCAAACAAAAGCAAGTGATCTAGCAAGCAACTAAGAGCCCGTAGATAACTACGGATGAAAAGGGTGCTAATACCTTCCCTTTTCATAACCTACCCCCTGAATCCAAGAAATAATCTCGAAAGGTATTTACTGTTCTTTTCAACCTTTCCTTATTGGATAAAAGAAAAGTCGATGGCGACTCTTGCTATCCGCACAATTGCGATCAAACACAAAACACCTGAGTCAGTTCTCCCATCGCATCACATAACTGGCGACTCTGTTGGGGAATAAATTTAAAAAGTGGGGTTACCTTAGGGTTAGATCACCTTTACTTACTTTATTTGTTTGATTTGCATGCTTTATATTTCGTTCTTTGTTTGGGCTTGCTTTGATCCTCTACCCGGAACTAGGATACCTTTTTAGGTAACTAGCAATAGATTGTGGAAACTGTACGGCATAGACCGATATGGTTGAAACAATGGCTACGTTAGTGTGACGCATTTATGGGTACCAGTATCCCTTGTGTTGAATCAAGGAGAATATGGGGCCGCTGAGTGGCATCATGAAGCACTAACTAACTTTAGAACCTTAATTGAACAAACTTGGCCATTAGGACGGAGTGAGATAACTGGTTCCGGTGTAGAGCTGAAAATTGGTTGATACTCGATACTACACTCATTGAGATTGGGCTTTTGGGATATCTCGGTTGCAAGAAAAGATTGATTGTGCTGAGACAATGCCTAAAAGAAAGGTTGGTGATATTGAGATCTTTTAGAACCCGATTACTATTACTAGGATAGATTGAGCCAACTAAACTTCAAGAGGGTACTTACCTATAAGACTCCATACAAGCCTAAACACAGGGACTTGTTTTCCTTGTGTGTATATGCTTACTTGTACATAACATCATACACATTCCCACTAACCATTTCAAGGATTTAGGAATTTATCTTTGTTTTTATTTGTAGGTCATGAACTCTGTCCGAAGGAACACCATCTGAATCAACTTTGTAAAAGCACACCCTCAGCTCTAAGAGTTAGCATCAAGGGTGCCCAAAGATTTTCCTTTTACCAAGAAGTATGGTCGACTCCTCAGTTTGGCTACCTCCAATTTCCAAGAGGAGATGATGTGTGTGCTCTTCCAATTCTTTGATCCCATACATCATTGCTTCACTTTTCCTGGCTATCAGTTGGTACCTACACTAGAAGAGTTCTCTATACTATTAGGGGTTCCTGTGCTTGATCAGATACCATTCACCGGTCTAGAAGGGATCCTGAAACCTGAGGTCATCGCCGAAGATTTGCATCTGAAGAGAGTTGACATCATAGCAAATTGGGAGACAAGAAGTGGGGTCAAAGGGTTCCTAGCCAAGTTTCTGTTGGAGAAGGCTCGTCCATTCTGGGAAGATATGGATTTCCAAGCTTTTGGACGTCTTGGATCTTCTCATTTATGGTTTGGTTCTATTCCCCAACTCAGACCAATTCATAGATGTTAACGCCATCAAAGTCTTTCTCTCTCGTACTCCTATACCTACTTTGCTGGGAGACGTCTTGCATTGCTTTCATACCCGCACCATGAAGAAAAGAGGTACTATCTTGTGTTGTATTCCCCTACTCGCAAGTGGTTCACTTCACACCTAACTCAATCAACATTGAAGAATGAGAAAAGATTGACATGGTCTCAAAGGATGATGTCCCTCACCCACTCTGATATTCTTTGGTATTTGAGATCCATGGAAGATACTTCTATCATTGATCGTTGTGGGGAATTCCCTAACGTCCCTATGCTTGGTATTAGGGGAGGTATCACTTACAACCCTTGCTTAGCTCTAAGACAGTTTGGGTATGCCCGAAGAGATGGCCCTCATGAGATACGCGTCCAAGGTTTGGTGTTCGACTACGAAAGAGACGATCAAGGCTACCGTCAGAGGTTTATACGAGCTCCGAGGATGGTAAACAAGGTGGATAGTAGAACTTTAGGACACAAAAACTCTATCCCTCTTGAGCCTTACCTTAGGTGTGTACGAGCTCGTACTCAGAGTCTTGTAATGCCTTATCCTTCTATCCTCCCTGTTATCATAGAGCTTGTTGTTGAAGGATATGTCTCGTACACTGTCCTTCATCCCAACATGCCTACCTCTCTCTAAGACTTGCAAAGAGATTGGGTTCAGTTAAAGGAAGAATAAGACACCTTTGAGGCCCAATTCTACACCAGTGAGAAGTAAGTTCTAGAACTCACCAAGCAGCTTCATGAAGAGCAGAGTCTGAACGCCTACATCACACCAAAGAGGATACGTTCAACCTTTTTGTCTTAGGAGTTTTTGTATTTTATTTCTTTCATTGTAAGCCCAAAGAGGCATGATGTACTCAAACTTGGATTTATTAATATAACGTGTGCTTCCTTTTTTGGTCTAAACAAATTTAAATCTCTAAATTTCCTTGAAATCATTTGCATATGCATTTCCATTCATCATAACACAAAAATAGGTTTCTTACAACAGGTCTCCTTATCTTTCAACTGTTTATTTCAATGAGATGGATATTGAACAGACAGTAAAAGATCTTCAGGTGCAGAACGCTCAGTTTCAACAAATGTTCTTGACTCTGGCAAAAGGACAATAGGAGTTAAAAACTCTACTGGTCAAAGAAAAGAAGAAGAAAGCAAAGAAATCAACCGATGTTCTGAATCTGGGAAGAAGGTTCAAAGGGCCAGTCAGACGAACTCTAGACTTCGCAATATCCTCGGGTGAAGGAGATAATCAAGAAGGCAAGACCAAGGAAGGAAATGACCACTCAGCGTCTGAAGAAGAGGAAGAAGTTGACTACTCTAAGGAGCAGTATCCTTCGGCTGATAATAAATACAAACAACTAGAGGATCGTCTAAATGCTATGGAGATCCAGAGGGTACCCGAATTGGATTTTGAAGAGCTAGGACTTTTCTCAGGGGTTGTCATCCCACAAAAATTCAAGATCCCCACTTTCGCTAAATATGATGGTGTCTCTCGCCCGAAGCTGCATTTAAAGTCATATGTCATAAAGATTCAACCCCATACTGCTGATAAGAATCTATGGGTGCATTTCTTCCAAGAAAGCTTGTCAGGGACGCAATTAGACTGGTTCTATCAGTTGTAAGGGACCAATATTCACAATTGGGAAGATTTGGCTGCCGCCTTTTACAAGCAATACCAGTATAATGTTGACTTAGCTCCAACTCGGACGCAATTGCAAGGTATGTCTATGGGTGCAGATGAAGGTTTCAAAACCTATGCTCAAAAATGGAGGGATCATGCGGGAAGAGTCCAGCCCCCTCTATCTGACAGAGAATTGGTGGATATGTTCATGGGCACGTTATCGGGTCCATTCTTCAACCACCTGGTCAAAAGCTCCTCGGCTAGATTTACTGAACTAATCATGACTGGTGAATGGTGAAACAACCGGCTGAAAATCATCAAACAATGAAGTCGCCATCGAACATTTTTTATCCCATATGTAAGGAAAGGTAAACATCGAGTAAACCTGAGAAGGGAGAAGTCACGGTCTTCCGACCGAGAGATAAGGGTAAGGGACTCTGTTACGCAAGGGGAAGGTATTAGCACCCCTCACCCCTATAGTACTCTATGGTGTCCACTCTTGTTGTCTATCTTACGGGTGTGTTTAATCTATGCTTATTGTTTATTATACTACTGAAGGGAGAATGCATGCAAAATAAATGAGAAAAGAATGTAGGGAAGATAAAAGTTGTGCTCGTTCGGGCCCTACCCCGATGCCTACGTATCCCTTTTAAGGAATCAGAGCAGCCGTAGTTTGACTCATATGTTTTTGTTGGTTTGTATTTTTTAATGAACAATATTAATTTCACCTTCTGCCGCAACTCGACCTTTAGAGACTTACGCGTCAACACAGAACTGAATTAACATGCTCTTTTGAAAAGATTTGGAGAAAATGTGCTTAGGCGCACAAAAAGGTTTGAACTTGTTTGGGTTTTTTTTAATGAACGATATTAATTTCTCCTTCTGCCGCAACTCGACCTTTGGAGACTTACGCGTCAGTACAGAAGTGAATTAACATACTCTTTTGAAAAAAAGTTTGAAAGAAAGGCCCGAGGCAAAAAGAGTTTATATTTGTTGATGTTTTTGCTTGTAGATAATAGCTAGTTAATCTCAAGAGAGTGATTTTAGACATTTCTCTACTTATTTGTGAAATAAGTCTTTGAGACTTGAACCACACCAAAGCTTAGAATGGAAAAATAATAAGATCGAGAAGAGACCCGCTTATCATCTCCCATGTTCAACAAAGGCACGATTCTCGTAAGTAATTTTTCTTAAAGTATTTTTGAAGTTTGCAAAAGAAAGAAGTTTTTGTGTTTTAAATGCATACGCAAAAGGAGAAAGAAAAGTCATAGGGAGACTAGCCTATTTCTAAACCTAATTTTATCATGCATCATGGACCTAAAATTGGAATTTTGAGGGAATTCTACGTAATATTTGCGTGCATGGATTGCAGTAAAGCCCTGTTTCTCATGATTTTTAGAAAGCGGTAAAGTAATGCGACAAAGTACAGAAATGAGGGATAAATTAAGGTTGCGATGATACCGAATGGAGAAAGTCCGTTGCTTCTTCAAAATTGCACAAGCGTTAAGAAAATTCTCCCAAAGATAACGGAGAAAGTCCGCTGCTTCTTCAAAGCCATGCAAGCGATAAGAAAACTCTACAGAAGCTTCACACAAGCAATAGAACAAACTAATCCTCAAGCCTTTCGTGTCACAAAAGTTACATCAACATTCTATGAACATTCGATAAAATAAAAAGCACACTTTTATCAAGTTTATGAGGATTTTTATAAACCTTAAATTGAGCCGGGAGGTGCAAGGTTCATGTGAAGGCGTGAATTAAAGGTTCCAGGCCCAATCAGCTTGGTCCAAGAGAGTTTTGTACAAGCCTCGTGTGTCAAAAAAAATGTAGCAGGCCTCTAGAAAAAGGAGTAGTGCGATCTTGGCCCACCATCAATTCAACCTTTTTATTTCACAATTTATCCTGATTGATATTGAATTAAAATGAAACCTAAATACAATAAAAGTGCAAAAGAGAGGGATATACCGTGTTTGGCTTCAACGACGTGTGACACTTCAAATACCTAACCGCTCAATCATCTCTCTTACAATTTAGGCGGAGACGGTCGGAGATTCGATTTTGCAAATAGAACTATCACGGAGTTTGCTTCTCCTTCTTGCGAATCCACCATGGATCCGACATTGCCTCGCCGTCCTCGCTTAATCTCTCTATCTCAATTTGTTTTCGATTTCTTCTTCTACTCTCCGCCTTCGTACACCACTACACACCACAGATATCAACATCGTGTCCCGTCTCATTCCCAACGATTCATCGCCATCCTCACCCTCTTCGGTTTTTTGTTGGTTCTACGCCTCCTATTAAGCATTCTAACACAGAACATAAAACATAGAAGTGAACTGAAAAATATTACTGGCCAGAGTTCATCAGGCGCATCTTCGACGGCTTAAGCGACGAGAAAACTAGAGGAATTGCTAACGTATGCGCTAAGAATCCTCTTCTTCTTCTCTGCTTCTTCTGCGATTCTATGAATTTTTGTTGTTGTCATATATTTTGATGTGAAGCAGGTTGGTGGAGATCAAAATAAAAATGATGATGATTGTTGAAGCCGAAGCTTGATGATGTTATCAATTTACAAAAGGTTGAGGACGATGAGGATTTGCACTTAAAAGTTGCAGATGAACGAAACGGTTGTGAAGACTGGAGGTTGAAGATGAATATGAGAATTCTTCAGAAAAATTTCAGAGGTGAGTATTTTGTGGTTTTTTGTGTATTGTGAAAAATGAATCGTGAATGCTCTATGAGTTTTTCTTGCTGAATATTGATTGTGAATATGAGACTAAATAACGATATCTCTCCCCCCTTGCATCTGAAACTCTTTCTGTTGTGATATGGTTGTATTTTTTGGTGGTTAGAAGCTGTTTACAGTTAGTTAAGAAACTGTTAGGATGAGAAAGAATTTTTTACAGTAATTAGGAGGTTAGTTTATGTTAATTGGAAACTAAAGCTAAGGGTTAGTCAGTTTTTTTATGGGTTTGAAGATGTCAAGCAGTTAGAAATATGGTTAAGAATTTTGTTAGGCTTTAGTTTTGGAGGAAGTTGGTTAGAAGTTTGGGAATTCGGTTTTTGGTTAGCAGTTAGGGAAGTTGGTTATTGCAGTTATGTAGAAAGTAGGTTATTGCAGTCATGTAGAAAGTTGGTTATTGCAGTTATGTAGAAAGTTGGTTAAAGGATTGTTATGAGCCATTTTTCTGTTTTGAGAGGAAGTTAGCTATTTGTCAGTTAGTTAATATTCTGTTTGGTGATTATGTTAAAAGTTTGTTGAGATTCTGTTGGAAATATATTAGATGGTTGTTAGTAAGTTGTTAGAAATTAGTTAGGGAGTTTGTTAGGAGTTGGTTAAGAGGTTAGGAAGTAAAGAGTTAGAGAGAATTCTCAAATCTGTTATGACAGTTGGAGGGTTGGGGGTTTGTTAGTTTCTGTTTTTTTTTAGAAGTTAGCTTCTGGTTAATTGAAACATGGGTTAAGGCTTAGGCTCTCGGTTTTTAATTATGCAGGGTGGTTTTGAATGGGCTGTTAACTATGCAGGAAGATTAGGAAGTCAGTTTTGGAGGAAATTGGTTGGGAAATTCTGTTAGAAGCGAAATTATGTTTTTGACAGTTAAGGGAATTGATTGAAACTTGTTAGCATGGTTCTGTTTTGCTTGTTTTGTTTTATACCTGTTGTAAGTTAACAAGTTACTCATCATGCTGTTTCTTTTTGATATCTATGTAGGTTGTGACAAGCATGAAGCGCCTTTTCAGTTAGGTTGTGATTTTGCGAATCGTGAGCTAAGGGTCATGGCTTGAAGGAAAAGGCATATTTAACTCGGACTTTGAGCAAAGAACTTGAAGATAGAGGCACGTGCATTCGGGGTATGGAGGAATTGAACCGACTTTGCCGCTTGGAGGCCTAGTTATGACACGGTTTTTTTTAGAGGTAAATAGGATCAGGTTCATGGATTTTGATTGTAAAACATATTTAATAATTTTTTTCCTTTATGTAACCGCTCAACAGTGCAAAGCACAATGGACTGTAATTTGTATGCCTTTTGAATGAATTTGGACGAGATTTGATGAGTCCTTGATTGAAATCTCGAATGATAGATAATATGAACGGAACTCGAATGATCTTATGGAACCTGGCTTGATGTGAATGAACGAAAAGCATGGCCGTGAATTTGATGAATTCCTTTGTAACTTTGATGCCTTGGCCTTATTATTTGTTCTTTATCTCTCGATAAATACGTATGACCGATCTTACTGTGTATGCATCCTAAAAACATTGATCCAATTAACTCATTTTGGACACACTAAAAAGCTTGAATGAATATTTCCAAATAATGAATTCCAATTTGTTCTCACTTCTCAGAGAAACCACAATTTTCGAATCTTAAACCCTCATTATAAACAACAATCAATTGAAAGAATAGTGTTGATGCCTTGGTGAATGTAACGAGACAATCCCTTGGGATAAACTTTCAAATTGCAATAAACTTTGAATCAGGGGTGAACTTGAATGAACCATGGCGGTTTTTGCAATCTGCAACTTGTATTCCATATGAATTTCCTTCAAATCTTAACTTGGAACACAAAGGAAACTTGGATGAACAATTCTAAACCAATCTTAAATTAACAAAACTAATCAATTAGTAACCGTTTGCCTTGCGAGCAACAAGCATAACAATGAACCCACCGAAATTGTTCTTTGAATCAGGATTTAGTGCTTTGCGATCAAAAACTTTGTCTTGGTAACCAATGATCTCGTAAGATGCCATGTCTCATGACTTATCATCTCCTAAACCTCCATTGAAGATGTTGATAAACCCAAGTATGATAGGATATAAATCCTAAACTTCCACACAAAGCTTTTAGATTTTGATCTTCAAAGCATTGAAATGAAATTCGAAGAAAATAGATTATATCACAAGTAAGACAATCGACCAGATGAAGGGCTTTGCATTATAAGGCATACGAACCCTAATTCGTGAAGAAGGTCCAACTGAATCTTCTTTTCTAGAATGGAATTGTTGCCCACATGACTAGAGTTTCAAGCAATGATTTCCTTCTTATTTTCCAAAGATATATCTATTGAAACCCTGACTGTTCATGGACGATATCCCTTGATTATAGCCTTGCCTGATAATCACAACTTTCCAGATAAACCTCTCTTGAATGGTACATGATTTCGAGAAATAAACCCTAATCAAAGGATGACGTTGAGCACAAGGAGATAATGAATGCCTGATTTAGTAGCCCTTAGATGACCTTGTAGAACAACTTGGGAATGAACATGGGAATACAGAAAGAAATATGGCCAAGATGGCTATGACTTAGAAAACCTAATGAACTTCGATTGATGAAATGCTAACAAGCACAAACTTGGTGGAGAAACACTCTGACTCTTATCTTGAATGTATCTGAATGAGTAATAACCCCCTTAACTAGAAGAGGACGAAACCCTCAATAAGCATAGGTTGCGATCCTAATTCCACATTTCACTGCTTGACGGATAATCAGGAGAATCAAGCTTTATTAGATACGAACACCTTAACCGTTGTGAAACCCTAATATCGCACAACCACTGAACTTTGAACCTCAAACGCTTTATTGAATGCAAATGTTTGTTAATGACCTAATGGAATATATATAGATGAATGCAAGAGTCTAAGCCAAATAGAAGAAATTAGGAGGGCAAATTTTGGGGTGCAACAGCTGCCCCTATTTAATCGCCTTCAACCTGAAGGTGAGATTGGCGTCCGCCTTTCGAACTTTCAGGGTGGAAGAAGATTAAATATTAAAAGAACCCGAAAATTTGCACTCCGAAGCCGGTCAGGTATACATTATATTTTTGGTTTTTTTGTATTATTATTTTTTATTATTATTATATTTTTTTATTATTATATTTGGATTACAGTAGTTAGTTGAGTAAATCTCTTGGATGTCAGGTCAAATTTAGACATACAAAAGAAAGAGACCGACCGAAGGAGGCTCTGACGAAGGAACACCAATCGAAGGCGAACTTACTGAGAAAAGAGACCAGCCGAAGGTGACTCTCAATAAAAGATATCAGTCGAAAGTGGATTTTAACAAAGGATACCAGCCGAAGATGGATTTTAACGAAGGATACCAGCCGAAGATGGATTTTAACAAAGGAACCATCCGCAGCGGGATTTTAACGAAGGATACCAGCCGAAGCGGGATTTTAACAAAGGATATCAGCCGAAGCAGGATTTTAACGAAGGATACTAGCCAAAGCGGGATTTTAACAAAGGATACCAGCCGAAGATGGATTTTAACAAAGGATACCAGCCGAAGCGGGATTTTAACAAAGGATACCAGCCGAAGCGGGATTTTAACGAAGGATACCAGCCGAAGCGGGATTTTAACGAAGGATACCAGCCGAAGCGGGATTTTAACAAAGGGTACCAGCCGAAGCAGGATTTTAACGAAGGATACCAGCCGAAGCGGGATTTTAACGAAGGATACCAGCCGAAGCGGGATTTTAACGAAGGATACCAGCCGAAGCGGGATTTTAACAAAGGATACCAGCCGAAGCAGGATTTTAACGAAGGATACCAGCCGAAGCGGATTTTAACAAAGGATACCAGCCGAAGCGGGATTTTAACAAAGGATACCAGCCGAAGCTGGATTTTAATGAAGGATACCAGCCGAAGCGGGATTTTAACAAAGGATACCAGCCGAAGCAGGATTTTAACAAAGGATAAAGGTATGCATATCTGGTCAGAGTTAGATACACAAGAGCAAAATTGAGCATCAAGAAACAAATGTTTAGAGTTGATAGTGAACACAGGAATGAGACTAACCAAAGAAAGCCCCAATAAAAAGGACGCACTCGCCTAAACAAGGACGCCAGACAACTGGACTTTGAAGAGACACTAAAAGACTCTTAATCATAAAAAGTTAGCTAGACTAACGAAAGGAGGACCCGACTAACGCAGATAGACCAAAACAAGGAACCGACTAACATAAGGCCTTCAAAGAGCACAAATCGGAGGTGAACTCTACAAGAGAAAGAGACTGGTCAAAGCAGAATCTAACAAGGATTTCCAAAACACATTGGACTTTCGGTAAGTCGCAAATACGCAAGAACTACAAAAATCCCTCAGGTCAAAGGCGGTGTGTAATTCTTCAAGAGTGGCAATTATCTGAATTACCACACACCAAGTATGGATACTCAAACACTTGAGAAGCAAGAAAGGTTATACACTAACTCTTACTCACACTATAACGGAAGAGCAAACACGGGTAAAATTACCAAAGGCTTGCAGGGGCAAGCGCAAACCACAAACTCACTGGGGAAATGGAGAAATAACAAAGACCCGACTGGTGGTGAATCAAAACAAACTCCGATAGGGAAACATAATATAATTATCCTAGGCTTGTTGTGGAGATAAATCAAATCTGAGCGCATAACAATCTGGTTACCACATGTGGACATAATTGGCTTATACTCATGCATGTTTGAATTTTTTATAGTGTAATGCTCCATACAATGGAAATGCTACGCGTTTTAGTAGATGCAATGTAATGATGCAATGTAGTGATGAATGTTTAATAATGCACTAGAAAACATATCAATAATCGGATGTTGAGAAGACAATGAACTTTCGAATGATTATTCTTGTACATCTGATCTTCTGGTAAAGAAATTGCGATATGAACTTCAATGGGGAACTGAGATTTAGAACCATCAACTTCTAAAGATCGATATCACTGGGGAATCAACTTCTTGGGAAGAATACTGCAAATGTAAATTGCAGTTCAGAGAAAATCTTGAATTCTGATCAAACTCCCCACTTCACGGGGAATAAATTCCTTATCCTCTGTTGGAAGGAGGAAGGCTTTGTTGGGAATGGAAACTTCTGGCATATGAATTCTTTGATGAAGATAACTTCAGTTGGGGAATATAGAAATTCTTAAATAAAAAGAATTCTACTCAGACCCCACTGGGGATAACATCGTTGGGAGGTAAAAGATCCTTACTCGGGGAAGAAATGAACATCCCAGGATAGAAACTCCACTAGGGATATCTCAACAAAATCTTCTATCACTGGTAACGAAAGAGTTATGACTGGAATTCTCCTATACACCTCACCTAAGAGATAGGACACTTGCTCCATTAGGGAAAGAAGAATAGTTCCACTGGGGAAAAGGGATCTCATTATACGAAAATCCTCATGTTACCCTTCTTGATTCATTTACTGGTATGCTTCTTGTCATAAAAGACCAACGGTACTCGTGAAAAGAGAAATTGTAGCAATATGCCCCATGTATGGAGTGGCAACCTTTACTAAAGAACGAACAATTTGAACTACCAACCACTAGGTAAGAACTGCGATAATATGTCAACTCCGAGAAGGAATGCCACTGAAAAGTGGACTTTGGAGGAGATGCTACAAAAATAAATTACAGTCCACTGAAAAGGGATCATCTAGACTTTAGATAGCTTCTACATTTCCAGGGAGAAAGAACATTCTTCTTCTGTAGAGAAATCAAGATGCTTCACTGGGGAGAAAATATCTCAGAAGAGAAACCCCTTGGTAGATAGGTCTACGTCAAGTAGAAACAGGTCTTTTACTAGGAGTAGGCATCCCCCTAGGAAGCAATATTTCCATTACATCTTGTACGAGTAAACAACCTCAAATGCTCTTTGCATTACTGCTTATATCCTACTGAGGACAACAATCCAAACTTCAACTAGGGATAATAACCTTGGCTTAAAACAAAGGATATCAGTAAATGGACTTGAGTCTCTGATAAGTCGAAGATAACTATCCTGACTTCTCGGTATGATTTTCAAATTCATAGGTCATTTAGCTTGCGTATGGACTTGATCTGATCAACCACCTAAGAGGAGAAAATGCCCCTGCATAATTTCTTACCTGAGTCTGTAAGGCTTTTGCATAAAAATTGCCTTGAGAGGACTTTCTGAGATTTATACTGTTGAAGACAATCTGCCCCAGTGTTATGATCTTTGGAACATGATGTTCAGATAGGAGATGACTCCAACTATGCTTGAGTGAATGCCAATACATCTTCAAATTCAGGGAAGATTCTCCTCGGATCAATGCATTCTCGGGGCTCGGGGAGATTTGTCAAATATTAGTACAACTGCCCCAGTTTGACTGCACTTTGAGGGATAAAACCCCGTCTTGAATGCCTCAGATTGGATGAATACCTACTCGACAGAGTATTTGACATGCTTGCCCCTGCTTAACAGATTCTCGACAAATCTTTTCTTTGTCTCATGCTCGCGGAGGGATGAGAAACTTGAGGATTTTCGAAGGCAACATAACCTTAGAGTGGTTGGCTTATGTCTTGAAAGCAGGTTACTTCATAACCATACTACTCAACTTGAACTGTTTCATTCTCGAGCAAATACTTGAAGTAATATGTCCCTTGGGACCAACTGAAAGTAATGCGCCACTGCTTGACAGAGACTCTGGGCAACCAAATTTTGCAATTTACTTCAGATCATTTCTCAAACTGGTATTCTTTTACTCAACGGAGTCAATAGAAGATTTTCCCCAGATTAAGACCATTCTCACAAATGATTCACCTTTAAACGGCATTCTGAAGCAATTTGTCCCTTGAGATGGTCAAATTTTCATCTGATGCTCATTATGAAAGCTTACTCGATGTTTAAGCACTTGTTCATATGCAAAGAATGTTTATTCTAAGAATGATAATTGTAATGCAAAGCTCATGCTTGTCTTGAAGTTTAAAAACTTGTAACAAAAATATGTTAAAACATAAATAAAAAAATTGTACAAAAGATTAGTAAAAAGATAGAGTGATTCCAACTTAAAAGTTTTTGCAAGCCTCCTAGGAGTCAGATTACCGTATTTCTTGTTACAGTGTGCTTTCGAATTAACCCATGCTTCAGTTATGACTTTTAAGGGCTGTAACGTGGCCTGGTTCACGGTTTTTAGAAAAAAGGATTTAAGGCTCAAAATATTTGGTGCCCACCCATTCTCCATGATATTCTCCAGTCCTAAATTCAGTTAAACCAATACAAGCACTCATCCCTCAGAAGGAGTTTACCATGGTTGAAAAGGATATGGAAGCCACTCACCTCTTTCATTTTTTGTATTTGATCACACGACTTTATTCTTTGTGGAGGATCCTTATTTGGTAATCCCTTTTCGCTTTTTGCGCCTTTCACTTTCTTTTTGTATTCCCTAACTTTTGCCTGGACAAATTCCTTTTGAATTTGATTTTGAGGTCCAGCAGGATGCCCTGACTTTTGCCTAAGCGACTTGTTTTTTCAAGTTTCGACTCAGCGGGGCTTTTTGTCTCCTTCTTTTATTATTTATTTTAGTTTGAACCTAGTCATGTGACTTCGAGTCGTTCTTTGACTTGCTGAAAAGGTGTAATTACCTTGCTGCTTGGTTGACGAGGAATAACCGTTGTGGTATCGTCGTCTTTCGACCTCCTGGCGTGCGAGAAATATCCATTGGAATATCGTCAATTGACGCACGCTGCTGATAAATGAGAGTTAACCATTGTGGTTTTGTTCTTTCTCAACCTTCTGAAGGATAACCTTTGTTGTATCCTTTGATGCACACTCTTAATGAGTTTTGAACGCCTAATCAGATTAACTGAAATCTACCCTGCCCCGGGTTAAATGTGAGGGTTTTTCTGAAAAGAAAAGAAACTCCTACTTCAAGGCTCAAAGGGGTTGACGAGGGCCTATCTCCCTTATATCTCCAGTGTTTAGGAATTGAAACAAGACATGTACATCGTCAACAGGATCCTATTCAAAAGCACACCGTTTGAATTTTTGGCATATTACTCATCATCCTCCCTCCAGAGGTTCTTTGCTTTATTTAACAAGAGTTAAGTATCGAAAAGTCAAAGAAAAACATTAATGAGTGAATACGAATGGATTAGTTCAAAACAAACATACTCAATGCATTATGATTAATATTCAATAATAAGCAAGTTTTGCATGCAAGAAAGTACTGAACCAAAACAAGAAAGATTACAAATGAGAGTGCAAATGTAATTTGAAATTTTCATGTTGAGGAGACTAGTCTCCGTATGGACTTGTTGCTTCAAATGATGATCTGCTAGTCTTGACATTTACTTAGTCAAGGGAGACTTTAAATCTGACTGGTTAGCCCGACATTAATAGCCTTTGCATCCAGCAGGTATTGTACATTTTCTTTGAAAGCCCAACAGTCTTTAATGGAATGGCACAGTGCCCCAGTATGGTAATCACATCGAATTCCTTCACCATATGTGATGAGGGATTTATCAAGCGAACTTTCATAAATTGCATCACAAAGTATCTTCAACCACAGAGAAGAAATGCCAACCATCTTCTATCACATAGAAGAGAAATCTAGCCGCTGAATTCCGGAGCGTCTCCCACTACACAAAAGAAGCGACGTCTTCTATTACATAGAAGTGACATCCAGCAACCATACCAAAGAATATTATACTACACAAAAGAGAGTAAACATCATCTCCTACTTCACAAGAGAGAAGTTTTAGCAACTGAATTACAGAGAATCTCCTACTTCACAAAAGAGTCTTTGTCTCCTACTACACAGAAGAAAAAATCAGAAACTGTAACAAAGAATCTTCTACTACATAGAAGAAACTAAACTCTGAATATAACATTCGACCTTTGAGGTATTTTTCTTCTATACAACAGCAGATATCCAAGAACTCAATATCTTATACTTCTTCATCACTAAAGCATCACCCCATCTTATACTTACACATAAGAAGCATCCAGCTGAGGAAAAAGAGTCTGAAATGGTCTTCCAAACATAGACTGAACCTTGGAAAAGAATCCAAACAAGTAACAAACTTCATACTTCAACCCCTTGCAGTATTTAATATCCTAACTAAGTGCCACAGAATGGGAGACACATCAAGCATTTGTATCGAAATCAGGAGAGAAATTTGTTGGAGGATGGCCCAAAGCACGAAGCTTAATCAACTGAGCTTCCAACACACGAGGAAGTAACTGGATACAAGGCATTGAGATTGTACCAACCTGCTTCTCAAGCTTTTTCTGTCTCTGCTGGTAAGTTTTACCCCATAGGTTCACTTGGAGACCAGAAACTAGCTGCTAGCAAGAAAATCCGAGAACACGAAGCTCTAGGTGAGACCCACAAAGTATCTCATGATTTGAAAAAATGTCCCATGGGCTGGGGATGAATGACAGCTCTTGTTACAAAAATGTATACATGATCACTTTTCTTTGTCGATACTGTCTTCAAAACTTCCATACCCGACTTAACTAAGTCTTCAACTGGCTATTTTTCCCCTTGAGGATTTATGACTACAGGCCATTGCTTGCATATCCCCAATAAACAACCCCCATCTGATTCTTTTCATCTCATCCAATTCCCCATAAAGTTGTTTCATAACTTGAATCTGATCACGAAGTAGCGAGAAGTCAAGATTGGCAGTTCTGAAAAGAAAATACTGAGTCCGAATAAGGATTCCCCATTCTGAGTACCTTCTGAGTACCTTCTATGGATGCATGAAGATGAGTGAGAAAATTCTCCCTCTGATATGATTTGGACACCATAGTCTCCGGATTGATCTCGTCTTGGGCCTTGTCTCTAGATGACGTACCATCTTTAATCGAATGATCAATTACCCCAGGATAATATGCGTAGAGGATTCTTTCAGGAGAACAAATGAATGCTTTTCCAAGTGAATCGATATAAACTGCATCATCAGGCATACTACGCCACAAAAAACTAATACAGTCTATCTTCTATCAAAACAAAAGAGACATCCACCTGGTGATAAAGAATGTGGAAATTCTCCAAAAAGGAACTGGACCTTTGGAAGAGACGCCAAATAGGTGTTGGGCTTTATATTTCAACCCCTTTGTAGTCTTCAATATCAAAATCGGGTACCCCAGAATAGGGGATGTATCTAGCATACATATCGTAATCAGAAGAGATGTTTGTGGGAGGAAGACCTCAAAGATCAGAGTTAGGAAGAAATGGGAATAAAGGATGTAATGCATTGAGCTCGCATCAACATGCTCATCAGGATTCTTGTGTCTTAGCTTAAAATCTTTGCCCCATGAATTCACTTGGGGAATAAAGACTGGCTCTTGTTGAACAAATTAGGGAACACAAAGTTGTGGAGGATGCCCCTGATTAAAAAGTCTGATGCCCTGAGGTGGCAATCACGTCTGACGTTGGTCAATAAGAACGAAGCACTGATATAAGATCCTATAGTAAAAGATGTTCCAAGAACCCAGGATTACGTAGCACTCCATGGTTGGAAGCAATTCCCAAAAGAAGATGTATGAGGAGGGAGAACCTGTTGCGGCAGTAAGTTTATTGATCGTCATCAGAGCTTCCATGACCTGACTTATATGAGTCCTTAATCAATTATGTTCATGCTTGAAGAGATTTCTGACCAAGGGCCAAAGCTTGCATGTACGCCCGGAGTTATTCCATAACTGATCTCTGAGCACGTGATAGTAAGAATCAAGTTGAACCTATGAAGAAAACACATGGTCTGAGCAAGAATCCCCAATCTTCGAGTACCTGTTATGAATGCATGAATATGCATGGAGTGCATGAATGGATGCCATGTCATGTTCCTTCATTCCCAAGGAATTTACGTGCTTTGATTTTGATTTTACGTAAGTAAAAGAGGGAAAAGTTTGGCACAAGGCTTACAAATATGATTCCTTGGAAATAACAGAATGTGTATGTTAAGTATGTGGTTAGCCATGTTATGTATGCAAAGACATGGGATCAAAGTTCAATTATTATATCATTTCTGAATATGATTTCTGCGTTATTCTGAATCATATGAATATCACCAGATTAGAGGTCTGGCATAACTTCTGCACATATAAGAACTAAGTACCATGTAGATCTCCCATTGTACGGGGTCAAGGCTTCTGGAACATCGGATATTGTTGAGCATTTTCTGAATATGCTGGGAATGCCAAGATCAAAGGCTCGAATGAACTTCCAAGTAAGCAAGTCAGGAGCTCAGAAAATAAATCTGAGAACCATATAGTCATCAATAAAATACCATATGCATAAGTCACTGACTGAAATCCAGAACATAATCATTAGAATCACTAATCATTATCTGATCACAGTCTCCATCTGAGCATGGGTAACCACCTGAACATAGTCACCATCTGAGCACGAGTAACCATTTGAACATAGTCACCAATTGTACCTGTGATAAAAATTCCCTCCCTGCTCACGGGTGAAGACTAGGTCAGGATAAGACAATGGTAACTTGAAAATCACGGGTCCGCTTGAAAGTAAAATCATCGTAACACAGACGTGCATGATGAAAGTACCTCCAATTGAACTTCATTTGAGCGTGGTATATGACATGACTGCACTAATCGGACAACGTCCTTAGCCGTCATGCTCCCACTCTATTCCTAGGTGTCCTAGTGAACTCTGGCCTGGGTACTGGGCCTTTTACCTCAGTAGTAACACCCGCCCGACATGGAAAACCAGAATCCAACACAGCAGATAACCAATATGGAAAGCATAACATGTAATGCAAACATATGCTCAGATAAACATGTACAAATGAGTACTGAAATCATAAAAATAAACACCCAAAGAAAAGAAAACAGGAGCTAGGAGCGACTCCGGGATGGACCAACATTTGGTCGACCTCTCCCCAGTGAAGTCGCCAGCTGAAACAACTGGCTAAAAGTCATAAAACAATGAAGTCGCCATCGATTTTTATCCCATATGTAGGGAAAGGTAAACATCGAGTAAACCTGAGAAGGGAGAAGTCACGGTCTTGCGACTGAGAGATAAGGGTAAGGGAGTATGTTACGCAAGGGGAAGGTATTAGCACCCCACACGCCCATAGTACTATATGGTATCCACTTTTGTTGTCTATCTTACGAGTGTGTTTAATCTATGCTTATTTTTTATTATACTACTGAAGGGAGAATGCATGCAAAATAAATGAGAAAAGAATGTAGGGAAAATAAAAAGTTGTGCTTGTTCGGGCCCTACCCCGATGCCTACGTATCCCTTTTAAGGAATCATAGCAGCCGTAGTTCGGCTCATATGTTTTTGTTGGTTTGTATTTTTTAATGAACAATATTAATTTCGCCTTCTGCCGCAACTCGACCTTTGGAGACTTACGCGTCAGCACATAAGTGAATTAACATGCTCTTTTGAAAAGATTTAGAGAAAATGTGCTTGGGCGCACAAAAGGGTTTGAACTTGTTTGGGTTTTTTTAATGAACGGTATTAATTTCTCCTTATGCCGCAACTCGACCTTTGGAGACTTACGCGTCAGCACATAAGTGAATTAACATACTCTTTTGAAAAAAAGTCTGAAAGAAAGGCCCGAAGGCAAAAAGAGTTTATATTTGTTGATGCTTTTGCTTGTAGATTATAGCTAGTTAATCTCAAGAGAGTGATTTTAGCCATTTCTCTACTTATTCGTGAAATAAGTCTTTGAGACTTGAACCACACCAAAGCTGAGAATGGAAAAACAATAAGATCGAGAAGAGACCCGCTTATCATCTCCCATGTTGAACAAAGGCATGATTCTCGTCAGTAATTTTTCTTAAAGTATTTTTGAAGTTTGCAAAAGAAAGAAGTTTTTGTGTTTTAAATGTATATGAAAAAGGAGAAAGAAAAGTCATAGGGAGACTAGCCTATTTCTAAACCTAATTTTATCATGCATCATGGACCTAATATTGGAATTTCGAGGGAATTCTACCTAATACTTGCGTGCATGGATTGCAGTAAAGCCATGTTTCTCATAATTTATAGAAAGCGGTAAAGTAATGCGACAAAGTACAGAAATGAGGGATAAATTAAGGTTGCGATGATACCGAACGGAGAAAGTCCATTGCTTCTTCAAAATTGCACAAACGGTAATAAAATTCCCCTAAAGCTAACGGAGAAAGTCCGCTGCTTCTTCCAAGCTATGCAAGCGATAAGAAAACTCTACAGAAGCTTCGCACAAGCAATAGAACAAACTAATCCTCAAGCCTTTCGTGTCACAAAAGTTACATCAACATTCTATGAACATTCGATAAAATAAAAAGCACACTTTTATCAAGTTTATGAGGATTTTTATAAACCTTAATTTGAGATGGGAGGTGCAAGGTTCATGTGAAGGCGTGAATTAAAGGTTCCAGGCCCAATCAACTTGGTCCAAGAGAGTTTTGTACAAGCCTCATGTGTCAAAAAAATGTAGTAGGCCTCTAGAAAAAGGAGTAGTGCAATCTTGGCCCACCATCAATTCAGCCTTTTTATTTCACAATTTGTCCTGATTGATATTGAATTAAAATAAAACCTAAATACAATAAAAGCGCAAAAGAGAGGGATACACCGTGTTTGGCTTCAACGATGTGTGACACTTCAAATCCCTAACCGCTCAATCATCTCTCTTACAATTTAGGCGGAGACGGTCGGAGATTCGATTTTGCAAATAGAACTATCGTGGCGTTTGCTTCTCCTTCTTGCGAATCCACCATGGATCCGATATTGCCTCGCCATCCTCGCTTAATCTCTCTGTCTAAATTTGTTTTCAATTTCTTCTTCTACTCTCCGCCTTCGTACACCACTACACACCGCAGATCTCAACACCGTGTCCCGTCTCATTCTCAATGATTCATCGCCATCCTCACCCTCTTTGGTTTTTTGTTGGTTCTACGCCTCCGATTAAGCATTCTAACACAGAACATAATACATAAAAGTGAACTGAAAAAGATTATTGGTAAGAGTTCAACAGGCGCATCTTCAACGGCTTAAGCAATGAGAAAACTGTAGGAATTGCTAAGCTATGCGCTTAGAATCCTCTTCTTCTTCTCTGCTTCTTCTGCGATTCTATGAATTTTTGTTGTTGTCATATATTTTGATGTGAAGCAGGTTGGTGGAGATCGAAATAAAAACGATGATGATTATTGAAGCCGAAGCTTGATGATGTTATCAATTTATAGAAGGTTGAGGACGATGAGGATTTGCACTTAAAAGTTGCAGATGAACGAAACAGTTGTGAAGTTGCACGGTGACTGAAGCATTGAAAGATTCTGAAGGTGCTGCTTGCATAAAGATGAGGATGATATGGAAGCGTTAAGGTTGAAGATGGAAGAGAGAGTGAGAAGACTGGAGGTTGAAGATGAAGATGAGAATTCTTCAGGAAAATTTCATAGATGAGTATTTTGTGGTTTTTTGTGTATTGTGAAAAATGAATCGTGAATGCTCTCTGAGTTTTTCTTGTTGAATAATGATTGTGAATCTGAGACTGAATAACGATCTCTCTCCCCCCTTGCATCTGAAACTCTTTTTGTTGTGACATGGTTATATTTTTTTGTGGTTAAAAGTTGTTTACAGTTAGTTAAGAAACTGTTAGGATGAGAAATAATTTTTTACAGTAATTAGGAGGTTAGTTTCTGTTAATTGGAAACTTAAGCTAAGGGTTAGTCAGTTTTTTTATGGGATTGAAGATGTCAAGTGGTTAGAAATATGTTAAGAATTCTGTTAGGCTTTAGTTTTGGAGGAAGTTGGTTAGAAGTTTGGGAATTCGGTTTTTGGTTAGCAGTTAGGGAAGTTGGTTATTGCAGTTATGTAGAAAGTTGGTTATTGCAGTTATGTATAAAGTTTGTTAAAGGTTTGTTATGAGCCATTTTCTGTTTTGAGAGGAAGTTAACTATTTGTCAGTTAGTTAATATTTTTGCTTGGTCATTATGTTAAAAGTTTGTTGAGATTTTGTTGGAAATCTGTTAGATGGTTGTTAGTAAGCTGTTAGAAATTAGTTAGGGAGTTTGTTAGGAGTTGGTTAAGAGGTTAGGAAGTAAAGAGTTAGAGGGAATTCTCAAATTTGTTATGACAATTGGAGGGTTGGGGGTTTGTTAGTTTCTGGTTTTTTTTAGAAGTTAGCTTCTGGTTAATTGAAACATGGGTTAAGGATTAGGCTCTCGGTTGTTAATTATGCAGGTTGGTTTTGAATGGGCTGTTAACTATGCAGGAAGATTAGGAAGTCAGTTTTGGAGGAATTGGTTGGGAAATTCTATTAGAAGCGAAATTATGTTTTTGACAGTTAAGGGAATTGATTGAAACTTGTTAGCATGGTTCTGTTTTGGTTGTTTTGTTTTATACCTGTTGTAAGTTAACAAGTTATTCGTCATGTTGTTTCTTTTTGATATCTATGCAGGTTGTGACAAGAATGAAGCGCCTTTTCAGTTTGGTTGTGAGTTTGCGAATCGTGAGCTAAGGGTCATGGCTTGAAGGAAAAGGCATAGTTAACTCGTACTTTGAGCAAAGAACTTGAAGATAGAGGCACGTGCATTCGGGGTAAGGAGGAATTGAACCAACTTTGTCGCTTGGAGGCCTAGTTATGACACGGTTTTTGTTTTTTTTAGAGGGAAATAGGACCAGGTTCATGGATTTTGATTGTAGAACATATTTAATAATTTCTTTCCTTTATGTAACCGCTCAACAGTGCAAAGCACAATGGATTGTAATTTGTATGCCTTTTGAATGAATTTGGACGAGATTTGATGAATCCTTGATTGAAATATCGAATGATAGATAATATGGATGGAACTCGAATGATCGTATGGAACCTGGCTTGATGTGAATGAACGAAAAGCATGGCCATGAATTTGATGAATTCCTTCGTAACTTTGATGCCTTATAATTTGTTCTTTATCTCTCGAGAAATCTGTATGACCGATCTTACTGTGTATGCATCCTAAGAACATTGATCCAATTAACTAATTTTGGACACACTAAAAAGCTTGTATGAATATTTCCAAAGTGAATTCCAATTTGTTTTCACTTCTCAGAGAAACCACAATTTTCGAATCTTAAACCCTCATTATAAACAACAATCAATTGAAAGAATAGTGTTGATGCCTTGGTGAATGTAACGAGACAATCCCTTGGGATAAACTTTCAAATTGCAATAAACTTTGAATCAGAGGTGAACTTGAATGAACCATGGCGGTTTTTGCAATCTGCAACTTGTATTCCATATGAATTTCCTTCAAATCTTAACTTGGAACACAAATGAAACTTGGATGAACAATTCTAAACCAATCTTCAATTAACAAAACCAATCAATTAGTAACTGTTTGCCTTGCGAGCAACAAGCATAACAATGAACCCACCAAAAATTTTCTTTGAATCAGGATTTAGTGCTTTGTGATCCAAACCTTTATCTTGGTAACCAATGATCTCATAAGATGCCATGTCTCATGCCTTATCATCTCCTGAACCTCCATTGAAGATGTTGATAAACCCAAGTATGATAGGATATAAATCCTAAACTTCCACACAAAGCTTTTATATTTTGATCTTCAAAGCATTAAAATGAAATTCGAAGAAAATAGATTATATCGCAAGTAAGCCAATCGACCAGATGAAGGGCTTTGCATTATAAGACATACAAACCCTAATTCGTGAAGAAGGTCCAACTGAATCTTCTTTTCTAGAATGGAATTGTTGCCCACATGACTAGAGTTTAAAGCAATGATTTCCTTCTTATTTTCCAAAGATATATCAATTGAAACCCTGACTGTTCATGGACGATATCCCTTGATTATAGCCTTGCCTGATAACCACAACTTCCCAGAGAAACCTCTCTTGAATGGTACATGATTTAGAGAAATAAACCCTAATCAAAGGATGACGTTGAGCACAAGTAGATAATGAATGCCTGATTTAGTAGCCCTTAGATGACCTTGTAGAACAACTTGGGAATGAAGAAAGAAATATGGCCAAGATGGTTATGACTTAGAAAACCTAATGAACCCCGATTGATGAAATGCTGACAAGCACAAACTTGGTGGAGAAACACTCTGAATTTTATCTTGAATGTATCTGAATGAGTAATAACCCCCTTAACTAGAAGAGGACTGAACCCTCAATAAGCATAGGTTGCGATCCTAATTCCACATTTCACTGCTTGACGGATAATCAGAAGAATCCGACTTTATTGGATACGAACACCTTTACCATTGTGAAACCCTAATATCGCACAACCACTGAACTTTGAACCTCAAATGCTTTATGAAATGAAAATGTTTGTTAATGACCTAATGGAATATATATATATATATATATATATATATATATATATATATATATATATATATATATATATATATATATATATATATATATATATATATATATATATATATATATATATATATATATATATATATATATATATATATATATATATATATGAATGCAAGAGTCTAAGCCAGATAGAAGAAATTAGGAGGGCAAATTTTGGGGTGCAACAAACGGGTAGAAGCCGGTATAAAAAGTGGCAAAATTCAAAGAGATGTAACCTCATGCACGATGAAGAAACCCTTTACTGGGAAGAAGGAGATCAATGTTGCATATTGTTGTACCCCAAAATTTGCCCTCCCATATTCTTCAAGAAATTGCCAAGCCAAGTCACAAAATTCCCCAAGGGTTGCACAGTGCAAAGGTCTCCTATACAGTCAAGATTAGGGTTTGTGTTCTGATCAAAGAAATGAAGTTTTCAAAGGCCCAATCAAGTCTCATATACTTACAAATATGGTCAAGCATCCTCATATCAAGTTTCAAGACATTCAGCTCAAAATTGCACAGTCAAAAAACCCTAATTGCACTACAGTCAACTGTAGGGGCAAAATGGTCATTTGGCAGTCAAAAGTTCAAATTTTTGGTCAACATATCATTTTTAAGCCACAAACATCATTTGATCAATGCTTGATCATGATTCTCAAAATTTGGCTCAGGAAATCATCAAGATGCAAAAGTTTCCTTATTTGGACAGTTGAAAAAGTCAACTAAAATTGACCAGGGCATAACTTTCACATGGATTATCAGAAAAATCCCATCCAAAGCTCATTTTGAAGAGAAAGACATTTCCTACAACTCATCTTCATACTTCAAGTCCAAGAAATGCTCTCACAAAAAGTTATCAATTTCAACATTATAGGTCATTTTCAAAAGTCAACAAAAAGGGACTTTAAGTCAAAGGCCATAACATGAGATTGGTAAATAAAAATGACACGGGACCAAAGGCATTGGTTAGAGGACTCAAAGACCTTTCCAAAATGTCCAAGAACATGAGAAAAGCTTAAAAATTGAGCAAGTTATGCCTTGGGGAAGTTGGGAAATTTTTGGATATTTTGAAAAGTCAACATTGGTTCAAATGACCTAAATTTGCTAATGGGCCCATTTTTCTTCCATGAATCATCATTCTAAGAATGTGCACGACCACTTGGCCCAAAGAGAAGTATTTTCTCATTTTTTATTTATTTATTTGAATTTTTATTTATATTAATTCATTTAAATCATTTAAATATATGAAAAATATTTAACTTAACATAACCAATCTTTTTAGACATGTTTTAGACTCAATATTTCGTGCATATGCAAATGTGGAAAGATTTGGCTTGATTGGATCCTAATTGACACAAGAACACATGGAAAAGATATGAAAAGATCCTTAAGAATCAAATTTTCAAAAGCCATGAATGCATTGGATTTGTGCTACTTTTCTTAACCTAATTCACTCAATACAAATGCTAGAACACAACCCTAATGCAAAGACATGCTCAGCTGCTCAAGAAGGCCATAACCAAATTTGGAATTTTTGTCTAAAAAGCCAATTCTGAAATCATCTTTAGAGGTCGATTCAAAGCACAAGACTTGTTTCAATAGCTTCCTCAAGGTCCCCTGAACACATTCCAATCACAAACACTCATCAAAGCCCAAGAAATTGGTATATAGAACCTGAGATATCTCATGAAAATTGCATAATCGTATTTTGATTTTGAAGCATAATCATTGCATTTTTTTTATGGATTATTACTCATTGATGGATTCTGATGCTAACTGTACAATTTAATTGTGTTTTTGTGCTCTCAATGCGATTTCACCATTATTGGACATTAGGGTTCTTCAGCTTTTGAATTAGGGGTTTCCAGGCACGGTAAAATTGGACGTTCTCAGGACTATAATTAGATTCAGCGCATTTGGACGAAGGGAAACCCACCCTCGCGCTCAATTTATGAGCCTTCAGGGCCTAATCGCTATTATCGAATTGAGCTTGTTTTGAGGGGGTTCAAAACCCCCGTTAATCGTTTTCTATTTTTTCAGGAAAACAAAGCAACGAAGAAGAAGACTTCGTGGCGGTCAGTGAGTGGCTTATTCAAATTTTTGCGCGCAAATTCCATTCACCGTCGTTTTTGTCTTATATTATTTGTTTATCTCTATATATTCAAAGCACGCTAAGTGGTTCAGTGGCAAGCAGATGGGCAGGTAACCAAAAGGACCTGGGTTCGATCCCAGGTCCCCCACCCCTTTCAATATCATTTTTCCATTAACGCTTGTGTGTACTTTCAGCGCCAGGGTGTATCATACGTCCACATTATCATGCCACCCACGCGTCATACTGCACTCAATCAAGGGTCAGGATTTAGAGTGCATGGTAGGCATGAGTCAACCATCCCACACGCTTGCACAAAAGTCAACCAGGCCTTGCAAAGTTGGGCTCAAATTACTGATTAAAACCTCCATATTGGGGACTGATACCCCCAAGGTTTGCAAAATTTTGTTATTTTTTTATCTTTTCATTATTTTTATCTTTTTTAATTATTATTCTTTTAGTTAAATTAATTATTTTTATAAACATGAAAAATACAATAAAAGTCAGAAAAGAGCAAAATACCATAAATAATTTTATTTTTAATATTTTCATAAATAAATTGGCATGTAAATAAAATTAGTTTTAAACTAGGTTTGCAATTTTAATTCTTTTAACAAAAATCTAAAAAATGTAAAAATAGGTTTAATTAATGTTCTATTCCTTTTTAATTTTCTTGTTCACCATAATATTATTTATTTTATTTATTTTTATAATTAATTTGCATATGAATAAAATTAGGTTTCGTTTAGGTTAAAAACTCCAATATTTTTCTTAATAACTTAAAAATAATTAGAATTAGGTTTAACATTTTATTTTAATTAATTCTTTTTTTCACTAAACCCTAAAATACATAAAAATACCAAAAAACAAAAACCATTTCTTTTCTTAATTTTAATTCCTCATTAATTTTAATTTTTGCAAAAGGGTCCAACGCCCACGTTCTTAATTTCTTATTTATTCGCATATTTATTTTATGTCATTTAAATAATTATGTACCTCTCCCGAAGCCTTGTAGTTATTTCTCGCACTTTTAATTCTTTACTTTTCTGTCAAATCGGGTCCGGTTTAATTTTGGCGATGTGGACCCGCGCCTTTTGTAATAGCTTAGAATTTATTTTTCTCGCAACCTTTTAACTGTTAAATAAAAGCATGAAAGACTGTATGGACATAAATAAAAACAAGCGTAGAACACCAATAACATGACAAGATAAATGCAAATGAAAACGACACACAAATCGCACACACCACCCCTAGGGTACGCCTCACTGTTGCCTTGCCTTCGAAAGGTGATCGTCGAGTAGAGGATGTCTTAGTAAGTCCTCATGATCCGGGAACCTGGCATGAGGGTAGCTTCTAAGGTGTCTTCCCATTGCTCTGGTGATCACCATGTCCCGAACTTCGAATTGACCCGAACACCTCCAACGGTGGTGCTACCTACCTCTCAATGGTGGGATGGCACTACTTTAAAGGACATTTACACAGACGAATTCCTTAGGGTAGGTAGGTTCTCATAGATACTTGCTCTAATTTCAAAACAAAATCAAAAATACTTTTCACACCGACACCTTTTCAAAAAGCTTTCGAAAGCAATTTTTCAAACACTCTTGAGGACCGATACAAGAGTCGAACTGGAATTTTCAAAGAAACTTTTTTAAAACCCACATTGAAAAGAAAACAAACCATTTTTGAAAACACAAATGAGCAAGTATCTAAGAGCCCATGGATAACCATGGATAGCAAGGGTGCTAACACCTTCCCTTTCTATAAATCTACCTCCCGAACCGAGAGCAATCTCTTTAAGGAATTTTTCTGTGCTTTTGTCCTTTCCATTTGGAGAAAATAAAAGACGGTGGCGACTCTTGCTTCCGCGACATTTCGCGAACCAGCGTTAAACAGTCAGTTCCAGATCCACCGATCACAGAACTGGCGACTCTGCTGGGGACTTAAACTTAAAGTGAGGTGTACCTTAGGGTTAGTTCATAACTGTGTTTTCAATTGTATTGACTTGTCTGCTTTAAATTTGTGGGTTGCATGGGAGTTACATAGATCCTAACCCGGATCTGGGGATACCCTGTTTAGGTAGCATAAGCTGTGAGGGACCTGTCCGGCGTAGA
The DNA here is from genome assembly GCA_948472305.1 of Vicia faba. Classification (NCBI taxonomy): domain Eukaryota; kingdom Viridiplantae; phylum Streptophyta; class Magnoliopsida; order Fabales; family Fabaceae; genus Vicia; species Vicia faba. The sequence goes on along the minus strand of OX451736.1, from coordinate 1,230,561,654 downwards.
CCGACACGGGTGAAACAGTGGCTACGTTGGTGTGGCACCTTGGTCTGTACCGATATCCCTTGTGTTGCAACGAGGAGAATATGGGTCTTCTGAGGAGTCATTAAGCACCAACAACCTTAGAACCTTAAATGACACAACTTGGCCATTAGAACAGTAGCAGTATGCTACGCCCATTGAGGCTAAACTCTCGTGATGGTTCTGGCCGCAAGAAAAGATTGCGATGTTGGAGTTATGACCGATTGAGGGTAGTCAATGATATTGGGATCCTCTAAGAACCCGGTTACTTTGATAGGACAGGTATGAACCCACCAACTTCAAGAGGGTAATACCCAGACCTCATGCTGGCCTTAAACTCTAAGGGCTTCTCTTGTGTGACTTGCGTGCCTTCGTACTTGACTACTTGCATGCTTGTTATCTATCTGACACATGAACTACTTGCAGGTTTTGTTTATAGTCCTTAATTGGGACTCGTAACAGGGTTTACTAAGTCTCTTGCAGGTTTTGTTTATAGTCCTTAATTGGGACTCATAACAGGGTGTACTAACTACTTGCAGGTTCTGTTTATAGTCCTTAATTGGGACTCATGACAGGTTTTACTTGAGTTTCTTGCAGGTTTTGGTTTGCAGTCCTTAATTGGGACTCATAACAGGGTTACTTACATTACCTCATGCATACCATAACATCATACCATTGCATACATCTTAACCCATTTCAAGGATCTCAAAGGCTTGTGATGCAGGTCATGATAAATCAAACATCTAGCAAGGGGCAAAGAGGATTTATTTTCCTCTAGCCAAAGTTGTCAGGGGCTATGACCCACTTGATATGGTGAGCTCTGACTCTTGAAGAAGGTTCCCCTAACCAAGGTTGTTTGGAAATCAAAACCAGACATGATGATTAAAGTCAGGGGCTATGACCCACTGGATATGGTGAGCCTTTGACCCTTGAAGAAGAATTCTCAACAACATGGGTTTCCTTCAATCAAGCTACAAATTCCAATGCTAACAATTTTCTTGTTTACCCTGCGAGGTCCTTGAAAACATTGCATGCATATCATACACATCATTGCATTACAGGTATCCCTTTTGCAGGTCACTTACCTTTGTCGCTGTTTATTTCAGCAATGACTTCCCAACAAGATAACCAGGGACCTCTTGCTCAAGAGACTCAGTTCAAAGAGATCTTCTTAAGCCTATCCAAGGGGCAGGAAGAGCTGAGAACACTCCTCATGGGGAATTTGATCAGAAAGAGTCCTGAAGATGACAAGGACGAACAGTTGAAACGTCTACAAGATGAGGTAGACACATTGAAAACCCAGATGCTGGGGCAAAGGGCACTCATTCAAGGTTTAGTTCAGGAGCAAGGAGAGCTGAGGGCCATGATCAGTCAGCTTCATCAAGACATGAAGCAACCAGCCCAAGTCAGGGACCCAGTCATTAATCAACTTCCAAGAAGTCAAAGGTTTGGGCCTCTCCAAGCTGCTATTACTTCACAGGTCCAACAACGACCTCGCCCAGAACAACGGACTGATCAGAGCAAACCAGACAAGCCTAAAAGGCAGTTCACCAAGATCAACATGTCGCTGGATCAAGCACTACAACAAATGTTGAAGGCAGGACTAATCACCTTAAGGGCTCCTCTCCGGAATCCAAACACTTCTGCTCCTAACTATCATCCCAACGATAGGTGCGCATACCATTCCGATAGCCCGGGGCATACTACGGACAACTGCTGGCCTCTCAAAAACAAGATTCAAGACATGATCGACGCTGGAGAGATTCAGTTTGAAGTACCCGAGACTCCCAACGTGATCACTGCTCCCTTGCCAAAACATAGATAGGATTGAGAAATTTTTGTTCATTCGAATGTTCAAGTTGCAATTCTCTTTTGGTTCAAACATTTACTCATGTTAAACATTCTTATTTCATTAATGCATCGCATATGTCTGTTCTGAAACAATATATTCGTATTCACTAAATGCAAATTATTTTCATATTTTTTCTGATGATCAATTCTTAAATAATAATTCTAAGCCTCTGGAGGGAGGATGACGAAAACGATACCGCTATCTTTACAGTATGCTTCTGAACAGACCCCGCTGATGAAGTACAGGCATTGTTTCAAATCCCTAAACACTGGAGTTACAAGGATGATAATCCCTCGTTAACCCCTCTGAGCCAAAGAAGTAGGAGTTTTTCTTTTCGAAATTTAAAACCCTTAATCATAACCTGGGGCAGGGTAGTCTCTCAGTTGATCCAAGTGTATAACGAATGGCACCGAAGAAGTCCTTACAAAACGAAGAAAGACAGTGATGGTTCCAAATGATCATAAGGACGGGCAGTCATCATCTCTCAAAATAAAAAAGAAAAAAGCCCATTAAGTCAAAATCCATGAAGGAGACTTACAAAACTGGGGCATCCCGCTGACTGTGATTCCAAAAAAGGAAACAGTTCAGGCAAAAAAGAAAGGGATAACAAAAAAAAAAAAAAAAATCAGAAAAGAAAGAGGTCTTACAAACCCTCAGCAAAAAAGGAGATGACTGCCTACTCAAATAAACGTTCAATATCCGAATCATCACTAGTATATCAAAGCAAAGACTCAAGCAAGGTCTAATGCACGATCAACTGAGCTTAGGTTTGAAGAACATCACGAAGAGCGGGTGGGTACAAATAATTTGAGCCTTTATCCTTTGTTTCTTAAACCATGAACCAGGCCACGTTATAACCCTTAAAAGTCCTAGCTGAAGCATGGGTTAGTTCGAAAGCATACTGTTACGAAAGGTATCCTGACTCCTTAAGGCCTACGGTAAATACGGTGTTGACATCACGTTTTACAAACAATCACTTGTTTTATGAAAAGAATGCATTTTCAAAATCTTCAAGACAGACATAGGCTTTGCATTTTTAACATAACTTTGTTCACATATGACTTTTTGTTTGAACAGCAGGGAAATTCGCACGACGAATGCCTAATGAACAGAAGTACTTCCAATCAAGGGGCATGACTATTGTCTATTATCTGGGGCAATTCAGTCAAGATTCGGAGAATCTTTCAAAAGGCCAAATAGCCTGGGGCAAATCTCCGCCTGAGTCACTTGGGGGCATTCCAGCAACAAAACTTGCACGATCAAAAATCTTCTGGTGGCATGACAAAACACTTCTAACATGGGCAACTCCTTACATTCTAAAAGCACGGACATAGTCGGAAAAAAATACTACGCATAATCAAAGACCCGCTAGGTTGACATACCTAGGCAAAAATCAGGGCTTCCCGGCGAACCAAAAGGGTTCGGGCAAAAATAAGGGATGAAAATAAAAAAATCTGTACACCCGGCAAGTCGAAAACCTGAAAAGGCGGCTTGGGAAAAAATGGGTATCCTGGTGGACTGAAAACCCGAAAGGGCGGTCCAGGCAAAAGTTAGGGATCAAAGCATACGACTATGTCCTGTCATCTTATCACCTGCCTTCCAGAAGAAGGGCTGTCCATCAACAACTATCAGCCCCACAGGTACCTTCTTCTCCAACAGAAACATGGACAATAAAGAGTTGTCTAGGCAATCTAATTGTTCTATCCTCCAAGGTACCAAGGTAGGTTCGGCTAAAGAACACAACCAGGTATCTTAATCCCCCAGAGAGTAAGCCAGCAAGCAGTGCATTCTTCTCCAAGCAGATTTATACAATCAACCTTAAGGAAGTTGGGTATCCTCCAGCAGATATCAACATTCCCCAGCAGCATACATCCTTAACAAGCATCCCCGGAAGTCTTGGCCTACAGATTGTTCCCCGGCGGCATATCAAATATTCAAAGGAATCACTTCCCCGATGCAGTTCAAACTTCCCCAAGAGAGTCCGATCCAGTTTCCCCAGGAAAGTTGGAATCCATCTCCCCAAACAGTAAGCTTATCCCCAGTAAATTCTGGAAGCTTATCCTTCGCAGAGCACGAACGCGTCGTCCGGCTTTATTTAAAGAGTTATTTCGTCAACAGGATATAACTGGGTTATCCTCAGCCGAAATCCACGGAAAGAGCGTCGTCGACAAGGTCTTCATATCCCCAGCAAACTATTATCAACACTCAATAAGGCATCCCTCTTCCCACAGAGTATTGCTTCCCAGCATGGTCGTCAGAGTATCTTTTCTCCCCGCAGAATCTTCCATTCACCAAGTTTGTTTCCCAACGGAGTCATCTTCTCCTACCGGTTTATTCTTGCAGTTATCATCCCCAGCGGAAGCAAAATCTATTCTTCAACATCAGCCCAGGATACGACTTCCCGGCATCCGTCAAGGATTCACTTTCCTAGACAAAAACATACATAAAACATCACATACATCATTATAACATGCATAGACACATCATATCATACAAGTCTCATTTATATTGAGAACATCATTGCTTGACCCATATCATGCATTGCATATGACTGACCTTCACCTTTCAGGAAAGATCCAGTTAAATTCTTAGCTATATTCCAAGACCTTCTCTGGTTCAGTCAGATCGACCCTAAGATCTCCCTGATGCTTATCCAGTTGAAGATATTCCAAGACCTTGTCCGATTCAGTTAGATCGACCCTAAGATCTTCCTGATGCTTATCCAGTCAAAGGCCTTCTCTGGTTCAGTCAGATCGACCCTAAGATCTCCCTGATGCTTATCCAGTTGAAGATATTCCAAGACCTTGTCCGGTTCAGTTAAATCGACCCTAAGATTTTTCTGATGCTTATCCAGTCAAAGGCCTTCTCTGGTTCAGTCAGATCGACCCTAAGATCTCCCTGATGCTTATCCAGTTGAAGATATTCCAAGACCTTGTCCGGTTCAGTTAAATCGACCCTAAGATTTTTCTGATGCTTATCCAGTCAAAGGCCTTCTCTGGTTCAGTCAGATCGACCCTAAGATCTCCCTGATGCTTATCCAGTTGAAGATATTCCAAGACCTTGTCCGGTTCAGTTAAATCGACCCTAAGATTTTCCTGATGCTTATCCAGTCAAAGGCCTTCTCTGGTTCAGTCAGATCGACCCTAAGATCTACCTGATGCTTATCCAGTTGAAGATATTCCAAGACCTTGTCCGGTTCAGTTAAATCGACCCTAAGATTTTCCTGATGCTTATCCAGTCAAAGGCCTTCTCTGGTTCAGTCAGATCGACCCTAAGATCTCCCTGATGCTTATCCAGTTGAAGATATTCCAAGACCTTGTCTGGTTCAGTTAAATCGACCCTAAGATTTTCCTGATGCTTATCCAGTCAAAGGCCTTCTCTGGTTCAGTCAGATCGACCCTAAGATCTCCCTGATGCTTATCCAGTTGAAGATATTCCAAGACCTTGTCCGGTTCAGTTAAATCGACCCTAAGATTTTCCTGATGCTTATCCAGTCAAAGGCCTTCTCTGGTTCAGTCAGATCGACCCTAAGATCTCCCTGATGCTTATCCAGTTGAAGATATTCCAAGACCTTGTCCGGTTCAGTTTAATCGACCCTAAGATTTTCCTGATGCTTATCCAGTCAAAGGCCTTCTCTGGTTCAGTCAGATCGACCCTAAGATCTCCCTGATGCTTATCCAGTTGAAGATATTCCAAGACATTGTCCGGTTCAGTTAAATCGACCCTAAGATTTTCCTGATGCTTATCCAGTCAAAGGCCTTCTCTGGTTCAGTCAGATCGACCCTAAGATCTCCCTGATACTTATCCAGTTGAAGATATTCCAAGACCTTGTCCGGTTCAGTTAAATCGACCCTAAGATTTTCCTGATTCTTATCCAGTCAAAGGCCTTCTCTGGTTCAGTCAGATCGACCCTAAGATCTCCCCGATTCTTATCCCAGTAGAAGACATCCAAGATTCTCTCAGCGTTCCTGTTGGGGTAGTAATCGTCCAAGGTTCTCTTACCATTCATGCTAATGCAGTAACCATCCCTGGTTCATTCATCGCCGTTTGAAGCTCCAGACTTAGCTCCTGTAACCAGTCAGGACATATCTATGCCAAGCATCTGAAAGTCAGCTCCTGCAACGTGTCAGGTATTCATTGTTTCTTTTGCAGGTATGCAGGTTCTTGCTAAGGAATCTCTTACGCGATCAACATCCAGATGGCATCTATAAGCCCATCATCCTATCATCAATCTCTAAATGGCATCTATAAGCCCATTCCATCATCACACTGCTAACATGTGAGCGCAAATTTCTGGGCACTCTAGTGTCCAATCATCTTCTACCCTCGGATTACGAAAGGCACGTCAGCCAATCTGCATCCTCAGGTCTAAGAAGATTGAACAGGGGCAACTGTTGTACCCCAAAATTTGCCCTCCCATATTCTTCAAGAAATTGCCAAGCCAAGTCACAAAATTCCCCAAGGGTTGCACAGTGCAAAGGTCTCCTATACAGTCAAGATTAGGGTTTGTGTTCTGATCAAAGAAATGAAGTTTTCAAAGGCCCAATCAAGTCTCATATACTTACAAATATGGTCAAGCATCCTCATATCAAGTTTCAAGACATTCAGCTCAAAATTGCACAGTCAAAAAACCCTAATTGCACTACAGTCAACTGTAGGGGCAAAATGGTCATTTGGCAGTCAAAAGTTCAAATTTTTGGTCAACATATCATTTTTAAGCCACAAACATCATTTGATCAATGCTTGATCATGATTCTCAAAATTTGGCTCAGGAAATCATCAAGATGCAAAAGTTTCCTTATTTGGACAGTTGAAAAAGTCAACTGAAATTGACCAGGGCATAACTTTCACATGGATTATCAGAAAAATCCCATCCAAAGCTCATTTTGAAGAGAAAGACATTTCCTACAACTCATCTTCATACTTCAAGTCCAAGAAATGCTCTCACAAAAAGTTATCAATTTCAACATTATAGGTCATTTTCAAAAGTCAACAAAAAGAGACTTTAAGTCAAAGGCCATAACTTGAGATTGGTAAATCAAAATGACATGGGACCAAAGGCATTGGTTAGAGGACTCAAAGACCTTTCCAAAATGTCCAAGAACATGAGAAAAGCTTAAAAATTGAGCAAGTTATGCCTTGGGGAAGTTGGGAAATTTTGGATATTTTGAAAAGTCAACATTGGTTCAAATGACCTAAATTTGCTAATGGGCCCATTTTTCTTCCATGAATCATAATTCTAAGAATGTGCACGACCACTTGGCCCAAAGAGAAGTATTTTCTCATTTTTTATTTATTTATTTGAATTTTTATTTATATTAATTCATTTAAATCATTTAAATATATGAAAAATATTTAACTTAACATAACCAATCTTTTTAGACATGTTTTAGACTCAATATTTCGTGCATATGCAAATGTGGAAAGATTTGGCTTGATTGGATCCTAATTGACACAAGAACACATGGAAAAGATATGAAAAGATCCTTAAGAATCAAATTTTCAAAAGCCATGAATGCATTGGATTTGTGCTACTTTTCTTAACCTAATTCACTCAATACAAATGCTAGAACACAACCCTAATGCAAAGACATGCTCAGCTGCTCAAGAAGGCCATAACCAAATTTGGAATTTTTGTCTAAAAAGCCAATTCTGAAATCATCTTTAGAGGTCGATTCAAAGCACAAGACTTGTTTCAATAGCTTCCTCAAGGTCCCCTGAACACATTCCAATCACAAACACTCATCAAAGCCCAAGAAATTGGTATATAGAACCTGAGATATCTCATGAAAATTGCATAATCGTATTTTGATTTTGAAGCATAATCATTGCATTTTTTTTATGGATTATTACTCATTGATGGATTCTGATGCTAACTGTACAATTTAATTGTGTTTTTGTGCTCTCAATGCGATTTCACCATTATTGGACATTAGGGTTCTTCAGCTTTTGAATTAGGGGTTTCCAGGCACGGTAAAATTGGACGTTCTCAGGACTATAATTAGATTCAGCGCATTTGGACGAAGGGAAACCCACCCTCGCGCTCAATTTATGAGCCTTCAGGGCCTAATCGCTATTATCGAATTGAGCTTGTTTTGAGGGGGTTCAAAACCCCCGTTAATCGTTTTCTATTTTTTCAGGAAAACAAAGCAACGAAGAAGAAGACTTCGTGGCGGTCAGTGAGTGGCTTATTCAAATTTTTGCGCGCAAATTCCATTCACCGTCGTTTTTGTCTTATATTATTTGTTTATCTCTATATATTCAAAGCACGCTAAGTGGTTCAGTGGCAAGCAGATGGGCAGGTAACCAAAAGGACCTGGGTTCGATCCCAGGTCCCCCACCCCTTTCAATATCATTTTTCCATTAACGCTTGTGTGTACTTTCAGCGCCAGGGTGTATCATACGTCCACATTATCATGCCACCCACGCGTCATACTGCACTCAATCAAGGGTCAGGATTTAGAGTGCATGGTAGGCATGAGTCAACCATCCCACACGCTTGCACAAAAGTCAACCAGGCCTTGCAAAGTTGGGCTCAAATTACTGATTAAAACCTCCATATTGGGGACTGATACCCCCAAGGTTTGCAAAATTTTGTTATTTTTTTATCTTTTCATTATTTTTATCTTTTTTAATTATTATTCTTTTAGTTAAATTAATTATTTTTATAAACATGAAAAATACAATAAAAGTCAGAAAAGAGCAAAATACCATAAATAATTTTATTTTTAATATTTTCATAAATAAATTGGCATGTAAATAAAATTAGTTTTAAACTAGGTTTGCAATTTTAATTCTTTTAACAAAAATCTAAAAAATGTAAAAATAGGTTTAATTAATGTTCTATTCCTTTTTAATTTTCTTGTTCACCATAATATTATTTATTTTATTTATTTTTATAATTAATTTGCATATGAATAAAATTAGGTTTCGTTTAGGTTAAAAACTCCAATATTTTTCTTAATAACTTAAAAATAATTAGAATTAGGTTTAACATTTTATTTTAATTAATTCTTTTTTTCACTAAACCCTAAAATACATAAAAATACCAAAAAACAAAAACCATTTCTTTTCTTAATTTTAATTCCTCATTAATTTTAATTTTTGCAAAAGGGTCCAACGCCCACGTTCTTAATTTCTTATTTATTCGCATATTTATTTTATGTCATTTAAATAATTATGTACCTCTCCCGAAGCCTTGTAGTTATTTCTCGCACTTTTAATTCTTTACTTTTCTGTCAAATCGGGTCCGGTTTAATTTTGGCGATGTGGACCCGCGCCTTTTGTAATAGCTTAGAATTTATTTTTCTCGCAACCTTTTAACTGTTAAATAAAAGCATGAAAGACTGTATGGACATAAATAAAAACAAGCGTAGAACACCAATAACATGACAAGATAAATGCAAATGAAAACGACACACAAATCGCACACACCACCCCTAGGGTACGCCTCATTGTTGCCTTGCCTTCGAAAGGTGATCGTCGAGTAGAGGATGTCTTAGTAAGTCCTCATGATCCGGGAACCTGGCATGAGGGTAGCTTCTAAGGTGTCTTCCCATTGCTCTGGTGATCACCATGTCCCGAACTTCGAATTGACCCGAACACCTCCAACAGTGGTGCTACCTACCTCTCAATGGTGGGATGGCACTACTTTAAAGGACATTTACACAGACGAATTCCTTAGGGTAGGTAGGTTCTCGTAGATACTTGCTCTAATTTCAAAACAAAATCAAAAATACTTTTCACACCGACACCTTTTCAAAAAGCTTTCGAAAGCAATTTTTCAAACACTCTTGAGGACCGATACAAGAGTCGAACTGGAATTTTCAAAGAAACTATTTTAAAACCCACATTGAAAAGCAAACAAACCATTTTTGAAAACACAAATGAGCAAGTATCTAAGAGCCCATGGATAACCATGGATAGCAAGGGTGCTAACACCTTCCCTTTCTATAAATTTACCTCCCGAACCGAGAGCAATCTCTTTAAGGAATTTTTCTGTGCTTTTGTCCTTTCCATTTGGAGAAAATAAAAGACGATGGCGACTCTTGCTTCCGCGACATTTCGCGAACCAGCGTTAAACAGTCAGTTCCAGATCCACCGATCACACATATGACCATAGGAATCAAAACATAATTGAACGTCGCCCGATGGTAGGGGCTGTTATGATTTCTAATCCTATACCGAATCAACAGTGAAATTATCAGCACAGGCCAGAAGCGCCCATGAGACGATTAACCCGAATCAACATGACCCTGTCTCAAGTTTTGCCACATCTTTTGAAGTCCAATCTGGTAACCCTAAAGGAAGCTCCCAAGAACCCCAACACCGCTTCTCCTCTCTACAACCCGAATGCCCGATGTCCCTATCATTCTGAAAGCCCGGGGCATGATACAGACGATTGTTGGGCCTTGAAGAATAAGGTACAAGACCTTATCGAGGAGAAAGAGATTGAGTTTGATCCCCCAGAAACACGTAATGTAATAACAACGCCAATGCCCAAACATGGTCAAGGTGTCAACGCTGTTGGTGACGACTGTTTTGTTTCCTCCGTGAACGACTTAACTACTCCTCTTTTGACCATTAAACAAAATTTGTTGCAAGCCGGTCTGTTCCCAGGCTGTGATGAGAATTGTCACTTATGCATGTCTCTACCAAATGGTTGTTTGTTACCGAAGATAGGCGTTCAGTGCCTGATGGCTAACAAAGAAATCTTGTTTGAAAAGATTCCTCTCGCCAGAACTTCCTTTGAAGATGTCACAATAATCACCATTTCCAACAATCCTCCCAAGGTCTCCACCAAAAGACCCGTCAGGGTTACATCTGCTCCAAAGTCTGCTCCCTTAATCATCACCATGCAAGGGCCAATACCATATTCTTCGAATAAAGCTGTTCCCTGTAACTATGAGGCTAACGTCTATTACTATGGCGTCAAGCAAGACCAGTTGGCTATCAAAGGCGAAGCTGCTGAAGGTACTGATATTGACATCGACAATATCGTCGGGACCAGTAAAATAACAAGAAATGGAAGAGTTTTCTCCCCCGAGATTTCTCCAAAAACGGTTGCTACCCCTGTAACCATTCCTGTTGGTACACCCATAATCGTTCCTGCTGTTGCTCCTACATATAATGTTATCCCTGCTACCAATTCGGCCGAGCCCCGGGGAAAAGAGGTTTTGGTTGAGCCTGTCCAGACGAAGGCGCGTCCCGAGGCTATTCTTGAAGCTTCTAGAAAGGAGATAGAAGAGATACTAAAGATAATCAAGAAAATTGACTACAACATCGTGGAACAGTTGGGGCAGACCCCCTCGAAAATATCAATGTTGGCCTTACTTTTGTGTTCTGAGGCCCATGCCAAAAGCCTTGGTAAATTTTCTCAAGACCACTCACGTGCCCCAAGAGACCTCCAGTGATCAGTTTGAGAATTGCGTGGCCAGTCTAACTGCTGATAACAGATTGGGTTTTTCTGACACTGATTTAACTCTCAAAGGAAGGAAACATAATGATGCCTTGCATGTTTCCATTGAGTGCAGAGGAACTACATTAGCTCACGTCCTGGTGAATACGGGCTCATCGTTGAATGTTTTGCCCAAGAATGCTCTTGACCGGCTAGACTGCGAGGGACTCACTTTAAAGCCTAGTAACATTATAATGAGGGCCTTTGATGGTTCTAAGAGGACAGTGCACAGAGAATTTGACATCCCTATAAAAATTGGAACTCAGGATTTTGATTTAACTTTCTACGTGATGGATATCTGCCCATCATATTCTTGTCTATTGGGTTGACCTTGGGTCCATGGCGCTGGTGCCATCACTTCTACCCTACATCAGATGTTGAAGTACCCGATCAAAGGGAAGATCATCACAGTCCATGGGGAGGAGGAATACATGGTTAGCCACCTGAACTCTTTCAGGTATGTTGAAATGGACGGTGAGTTCATTGAGACCCCGTGTCAGAATTTTGAGGAGGTCCCACAAACAGTTGCAGCAACCAAGACTGCTTCCAAAGTTCCGAATATTACCAGACCTCCACTGAAGATGGCCTCACTGAAAGATACTAGAGCAGTAGTTGAGGAAGGTGGATGTATCATTTGGGGTCAACTTCTGGATATTCCCTACAAATCCAACAAATTTGGTTTGGGTTTTACTGCAGAGGCCCAAAGAGCTGTTCGACATTCTCGCACCGGGGGACCACCTTTACGCATCAGCAATCAGGAAGCCAATGCAGTGGAAGACAGTGATGGCAGTTATGACATGGACGAGTGGATTTTTCTAACCATCAGCGGAGGACTCAACAATTGGGAGGCCAAAGAATTTGTCCCTATTACTTTTATTCAAGAGTAATTGTCTTTTAATTTTTCAGACTTGTAATATTTAAACAATTTAGACTTTAAAACCTTGTGTCTTACCCGAGGCACAACGGTCCATTTGTGAGGGTTGTTACTTCATCTTCATATGTCATCAATAGATCATGGATGTTTTTGCATGCAAACTTTACGCTCTTTGTTTTTCTTTTTCCTGTCTTTTATTTTATCAAAGATAGCCATCCTCTTACGCATACTCACATATCAAAATGTTGATCCACATACACTCAGGATCCCATGAGTAACGATTCTGCTATGGCCTATTGTGACTTTGAAAATCCGATCTACCAAGCTGAAGACGAAGGTGAGGAAGATTCTAAGGTACCAAGGGAACTAGCCAGATTATTACAACAAGAATAAAGGACCATACATCCCCATGAAGAGCCGGTTGAAACAGTTAACTTAGGTACTGAAGAGGACAAGAAAGAAGTCAAGATAGGTGTCAACCTAGAACCTAGTGTCAATAAGCGCTTAACGCAGTTACTACATGACTATGTTGAGATCTTTTCCTGGTCATATGAAGACATGCCATGACTCGACGCTGATATCGTGGTCCATCGTCTACCGACAAAAGAAGATTGCCCTCTGGTAAAACAGAAAGTCCGTCGCATGCAGCCAGAAATGTCATAGAAAATCAAGACTAAAGTCATGAAGCAGTTCAATGCCGAATTCTTAGTCGTCACATCCTATCCACAATGGGTCTCCAATGTTGTTCCAGTGCCTAAAAAAGACGGTAAGGTACGTATGTGTGTGGATTACAGAGACTTGAATAGGGAAAGCCCCAAGGATGATTTCCTGCTTCCCCACATCGATATTCTGGTTGACAACACCATACAACATAAAGTATTCTCCTTCATGGGTGGTTTCTTCGGGTACAATCAAATCAAAATGGAACATGAGGACATGGAGAAAATGACCTTCGTCACACAGTGGGGGGCGTTCTATTACAAAGTTATGCCATTTGGACTGAATAACGTCGGGGCAACTTATCCGCGCGCCATTGTAGCTCTGTTTCATGATATGGTCCATCACGAGAAAGAGGTCTACGTGGATGACATGATAGCCAGATCTCAAATTGAAGAGGAACACCTTGACCATCTACAGAAACTGTTTGAAAGACTGAAAAAATATAAACTGATTGAACCCGAGTAAATGCACTTTTGGAGTGAGGTCCGGTAAACTCTTAGGCTTTATTGTCAGCGGTAAAGGTATCGAAGTGGAACCTACAAAAGTAAAAGCAATACAAGAAATGCCTGCTCCTCACACTGAGAAGGAAGTCAGAGGATTCTTAGGATGGCTAAACTACATTTCCATATTCATTTCTCACCTAACCACTACTTGTGAACCAATCTTCAAATTACTGAAGAAAGATCAATCGGTGGAGTGGAACAACGACTACCATGCTGCATTTGATAGGATCAAAGAGCACCTTCAAGAGCCTCCCGTTTTGATGCCGCCAGTCGAGGGAAGACCTTTGATCATGTATCTAACTGTCTTGGAAAATTCAATGGGGTGTGTTCTGGGGCAGCATGACGAGTCTGGCCGAAAAGAGCATGCAATATACTACCTGAGAAAAAAGTTTACTGACTGTGAAACCAGATATTCACTGCTCGAGAAAACTTGCTGCGCTCTGGCATGGGCTGCTCACTGGCTAAGACAGTATATGTTGACCCATACTACCTTATTGATATCCAAGATGGATCCAATTAAATACATATTCGAGAAGCCCGCCCTCTCTGGAAGAATAGTAAGATGACAGATGATCCTGACTGAATAAGACATTTAGTACACTACCCAAAAAGCAATAAAGGGCAGTGTGCTAGCCAATCATCTTGCTCATCAGGATATGGATGACTATCAGTCCATGAAATTCGAGTTCCTAGATGAAGGCATCATGTTGGTAAACGATTGTGAAGAACTCGGACCATATGATGGACCTGAACAAGGATCCGGATGGACCTTGGTTTTTGATGGAGCTTCCAACGCACTCGGCAGCGGCATAGGCGATGTGATCATATCCCCTGAAGAATGTCATACTCCCTTCACTGCTAGGCAGTGTTTCAACTGTACCAATAATATGGCGGAATATGAAGCGTGTATTATGGGTCTCAAAGTTGCCATAGATTTGGGAATCAAGTCCTCAAGTGTATTTGGAGATCCAGCCTCAGTCATCAGTCAGATCAAAGGAGAATGGGACGCGAAGCATCCTAATCTCATCCCTTACAAAGAACTTGTGTTGACATTAATCCCACATTTTGAGGAAATTACCTTTGAGCATTTTCCGCGAGAGGAAAATCAACTAGCGGACGCGCTAGCCACTATGTCATCCATGTTTAAAATCAAGTGGGATAATGAGGCTCCTCAGATCACCATTGAAAGGATGGACGAGCCAGCTCACTGTCACGAGAATGATACTGAAGAAGTTATGGACAAACCTTGGTTCCATGAAATTAAGAGGTATCTCGAGGCCCCAGAATATCCGAAGGGAGCTTCAGTCAATGATAAGAAGTTCCTGAGAAGGTTTTCTACTAAATTCTTCCTCAGTAACGGAATCCTCTATAAGCGCAACCACGACTCTACTTTGCTTCGGTGTATGGACCAGAGTGAGGCAGAAAAGATCATGGCTGATTTACACAAAGGTACCTTTGGCACTCATTCTAGTGGACACACGATGGCTAAAAAGATCCCACGAGCAGGATGCTACTGGTCTACCATGGAAGCAGATTGTTATCAACATTCACGAACTTATCACAAGTGCCAAATCTATGCTGACAAGGTACATGTGCCTCCGGTTCCTCTAAACGTCCTGAATGCTCCTTGGACCTTCGCAATGTAGGCCATTGACATGATTGGAGAAATCAAACCTATATCTTCCAATGGACACCGCTTCATCTTGGTTGCCATTGATTACTTCATAAAGTGGGTTGAGGCCGCTTTCTTCGCTTCTGTTGCCAAGAACATTGTGGCCCGATTCATCAAACAGAATCTTATCTGTCGGTATGGTATCCTAGAGAGAATCATCATAGATAATGCTACAAATCTTAACAATACTATGATTACCGCACTATGTGCGCAATTCAAGATACACTGTCATAACTCTTCTCCTTACCGGCCAAAGATGAATGGCGCTGTAGAAGCCGCTAATAAAAAAATCAAGAAGATCATACAAAAAATGACAGTGACCTACAAGGACTTGCATGAGATGTTACCATTTTCTCTCTATGGTTACCGTACTACGACACGTACGTCAACAAGGGCAACTCCTTTCTCTTTGGTATACGGCATGGAAGTTGTCCTACCAATTGAAGTACAAATACCTTCTTTGAGAATCATAAGGGATGCAGGTTTGAATGAAGATGAATGGATTCAAACTCGACTTGACCAATTGAACTTGATTGATGAGAAGAGGCTTACAATTGTCTGTCATGGTCAGATGTACCAAAAACACATGATCAAAGCTTTTAACAAGAAAGTCAGACATCAGGTATATCGGGTTGGTGACTTGGTAATCAAACGTATCATACTACCACAAGGTGATCCCAGGGGAAAATGGACTCCTACATACAAAGGACCGTTTATGATCAAAAACATATTCTCTGATGGAGCAATGATCTTAACCACTATGGATGGAAACAACCTGCCGCACCCAGTAAACACGGACATAGTTAAAAGATACTACGCATGAACAAGGACCCGCTAGGTCGACTGACCTAGGCAAAAATTAGGGCATCTTGGCGAATCAAAAGGGTTCAGGCAAAAATTAGGGATAAAATACAAAAAAAAAATCTGTACACCCTGCAAGCTGAAAACCTGAAAGGGCAGCTTAGGCAAAAAAGGGTATCCCGGTGGACCGAAAATCCGAAAGGGTGGTCCAGGAAAAATTTAGGGAATTAAAGCATATGACTACGTCCCATTGGATCACCTTACAGACAACCTTCAGTATCGACTCACAAACTCAAACGGTACTAATCAATCCAATCAGCTTCGGACAAAGCAGCAAGTGGATGAGACGTTCAGAGACATGAAGGCTATAGCATAGTGGGAATCCCCTAGGATTATTTCACATAGCTATCTTTTCTTTGTATCCGTTTTCATTTTCTACGACGACATTCTCTTACTAGGATGTTCGTCTCTTTGTACAAAAAATACTTATTCAAGTTAATACAAAGATATTCCTTTAAAAGTGCAAAACTATCTATTTTTCTTTTATTTTCCTGTTTTGTTTGCAAAAACATCCAATGATTATTTTTGAACATATGCATTTGAACATGATTACTGTTTACAAATGAGTGCAAGAAAGAGGGGAACATGAAAACAGAAAGACAATTACTAATGGCTTTAAGACAAGGATAATATCTAAAAGCCATTCCATAAAATCCTCGCAGGTACTCTCTCCAGCAAAAGCGGAAGCAAAGACATCCTACTACAGGATCACTAACATATCTCCAGTTTGCATCCTAATGGTATCAGGTGCTCTCACATCCCCGACAGAGCAAAACTTCCAATTACCGCTCCAAAGACTCCCCAGTGAAAGCCGCCCAGCTTCTCAAGATTCCCCAGCAGGATTTCACGAAATCCACAAGCAATGCACGACATTTCTCTTCCCCAACAGAGTTTATTTCTCTAATAATGGAAACTCATCCATCAATCCTTCAACTTCAACAAGATATGAAGACCTACACTCCTCATTCCCAACAATACTCAGGGATTTATTTTTCCCGACTCCAATAACACTGCGGCAGAATAATTAATATGTCCATACATTACATGCATATGTTATAGCATTGACAAGACAAATGCATATAGCACAATCTCATTTATTTTGAGAAATAACATTATATCATGCATTTCATACATCATGTCATTGCATACAACTAATTCTTCACCCTTTTCAGGAAAAATCAATCAATAGAAAATTATCATCAACAAATTTTCGACAGGATAGTTATTTGTGAACAAGTCAATTGCAGATCAATTCCCGAGAAAGGACTGGTTGACCATCTACGTAACAGATATTTCCTCCAGACCCCTGTTGGTTCAGTTTAAATCTCTCAACGGTTTATTCTGATTCTTTCCCACAAACATATTCTCTAGTTCAAATAAGTCGCTTCAAGATTTATTTTGATTCTTCTCCAGACCCCTGTTGGTTCAGTTTAAATCTCTCAACGGTTTATTCTGATTCTTTCCCGCAGACATATTCTCTAGTTCAGATAAGTCGCTTCAAGATTTATTCTGATTCTTCTCTAGACCCCTGCTGGTTATGTTTAAATCTCTCAATGATTTATTCTGATTTTTTCCTGCAGACATATTCTCTAGTTCAGATAAGTCGCTTCAAGATTTTATTTTGATTCTTCTCCAGACCCCTGCTGGTTCAGTTTAAATCTCTCAATGGTTTATTCTGATTCTTCCCCGCAGACATCTTCTCTGGTTCAAACATATTCTCTGGTTCAGATAAGTCACTTCAAGATTTTATTTTGATTCTTCTCCAGACCCCTGCTGGTTCAGTTTAAATCTCTCAATGATTTATTATGATTCTTTCTTGCAGACATATTCTCTAGTTCAAATAAGTCACTTCAAGATTTTATTCTGATTCTTCTCCAGACCCCTGCTGGATCAGTCTAAGTCTCTCAATGGTTTATTCTGATTCTTTCTTGCAGACATCTTTCTCTGGTTCAGATAAGTCGCTTCAAGATTTATTCTGATTCTTCTCCAGACCCCTGATGGTTCAATTTAAATCTCTTAATGGTTTATTCTGATTCTTTCCCACAGACATCTATTCTCTGGTTCAGTTAAATCGCTTCAAGATTTATTCTGATTCTTCTCCAGACCCCTGCTAGTTCGGTTTAAATCTCTCAATGGTTTATTCTAATTCTTTCCCGCAGACATCTATTCTCTGGTTCAGATAAGTCGCTTCGAGATTTATTCTGATTCTTCTCCAAACCCCTGCTGGTTCAGTTTAAATCTCTCAACGGTTTATTCTAATTCTTTCCCGCAGACATCTCCTCTGGTTCAGATGAATCGCTCCAAGATTTATTCTGATTCTTTCCAGTCAACCAACATTCAAGACTTCTACCAGTTTCAGTTTAAATCAACCAAAGATTTATTCTGATTCTTTTCTAGTTGAAAATCAAGTTCAGACTTAGTCCATTTTCTGTCAACAATCACCTTTGGATGGCATCTACAAGCCCATCTCCGACAACTCTCCATAATTTCTCCAAATGGCATCTTTAATCCCATTCCCTACACAATCAACCACCACATCATCGAGTGCAAATTTCTGGGCACTCTAGTGTTCAATCATCTTCCACCTTCAAGTCACGAATGGCAGGTTCACCAATCTAACTCTTCAGGTTTAAGAAGATTGAACAGGGGCAGCTGTTGTACCCCAAAATTTGCCCTCTTATTTCTCAAGATATTTCCTACAAAGATCTTCAATGCCTCGAGTGTGTGCAAGTACCGACTAGGTCAAACAATCTCATCAACACTAATACCTCAAATTAGGGTTCGAATCCGTACAGAGACATTAAAATTCCTAATTCTTCAAATGACTTTCATAGGATCTTCATGGACCCTTAGAATTACTTCACTCAAGTTTCAAGCCTCAGATCACAATTTTCTAAGAAAATCATTTCAAATTATCAAAAGGGGGCAAAATGAGCAAAATTGGAGTTTCAGCTGGAAAAAGTCAACCGGACGCTAAAAAAGCTAAACTTTGACTTTTTGACCAAATTTGAGTCCCAAAAATCACATTATGTCAAGACATCCAAAATATGAAATTTGATCATCAAAAATCAAGAGAATCAAAAATCTAACTTTTGTAAGACTTTGAAATTTTTCTAAGTATTTTCTATACTTGGTTAATTTCATTTACTTCATGACATCTTTTACTACAATTCCAAATAATTCAAAATGATGCCAATAATTCAAGTTATTACAAAATGGCATTTTTGCAAATTACAATTCTAAAATTATGTCTTGTTTGAATTTTCTCTCTTTAACTCAAAACCTTGCCACAATATTTTGTCCTTGATACAATGTGTATAAATTACTCCACAAGACCAAATTTGTTTCATGCTACAAATTATACTGCCCAAGTTGAACAAAGTATGATATGCTACATCTATACTTTGCCACAACACTCCAAAACCTGCTCCATTGTTGTCCTACAAAAAACCTTGTGCTATGCTGCACCACAAGTATGCATATGTTATCTTATACAATCCAAAATTGCTCTATGCAGTCTGCCCCAACCTGCATCATAATAACCCTAAAATTGCACCAAAATGTCAAAAGAAAATTGTGTGAAGAAAGTATCAAAACAATAGGCAAAAACAGTTCAAAATGACTTATTTCGTTTTCCCCTTAAACCTCAGTCAAGGGTCTACAAAAGGGATTGTTTTATAAGACATAAGGGCTGGAATTTTTAGAGAGGATAAAGAGTTTTTGAACAGAAAAAACAGTATTCTTTGTAACCTTGGCTCATTCAAGAAAATCCAGCTTTATTCTCATTCAAAACAGAACCTCAACCCATTACTCCATCATAAAAAATCTCCCATAAGCCAAACACCTTATCAGATATAGAGATTGTTCAAACATAAAAACAGTCTCTGTAGTGCCATCATCTTCACCCTCCAAACACAAAAAACAATATTGTACAACTTAACTGAGTTTCAACAGTTTGGAGCAAGCTTCTTGGAGGTTCATTGGATCCATCATATCATCTTGGAAAATATTCAGACTTAAAACACCAAGTGCAGGCCCTAGGTAAGTCTTCTTGACTTTTCACTTTTTTCTTCATACATCATTAATGATTTATTTTTGAAGATAAGATGCAGTAATCATTGCCCCTTTGAGCTAACTGCTTGCTTGTTGTTTATGTTTATCAATCATATGCTGTAAACTGACATGTATAGGCAATAAAATAATGTTTAAGGCAGAAAAACTCAGTATGTATCGACACATATCCACATGTGTCGACTCATCCTAGTGAAAAAACAGGGTATGAGTCGACACGTAGCCCCCATGCATCGACTCATACTGTTTTCAGGTCCCAAAACAGAAGAGTGAGAAGCCCATGAGTCGACACAAAATGCGTATGTGTCAACACAAAGAAGGTGTATGAGTTGACATATCCCATTATGTGTCGACTCATACTGAACCGATTTTGCTTTACAGGAGCAAGAAAAATTTATGTGTCGATGCATAACAGCATGTGTCGACACATAATGGTTCAAAAGGCAGTTTTTCCTACTTTCTACATTGTTTATGCATTGTATATATATTCTTCATTACTGTCCATTCATTTGATATGGTTGTAATAATTAGACATTTATTTCTTTCCCATTTATAAACAATGTACCCCCATCCCCAAAATGATGTAATATCTTAGGATTTATTTTCTGCATTTTATTTGCTTTCATATATTGCTAGTAATTAGGATGTATGGCAAGAAAAAATCAACAAATAGATAACCTTTAAATGCAAGATAAAATGCATGCAAACAAACACACTTGCACACTAGCACCTCTAGAGTAATCTCACTTTATTGCCTTTCTGAAAATAATCGTGTCCCTCGAATATGGGCGTCTTAGTAAAGACCCTCGATAAAAGATCGTAGTCCATCGATGTCCCTCGATGTTGCCTTTGGTAAACTATATAGTTCCTAAACGACATTGCTAGAACGTCTCATAGGTTGCCTTCTATTATTATACAAACGTCCCATGCCCGTCCCTTCACATCCAACGGTGGAGCTTCTTACCAAATCAATGGTAAGATATTAACATCTAAAGGAGAAGGAAAAGAACATTTAAGACCTTTTGAGTAGGTAGGATGCTCCTAGTTGCTCGCTTGCTCACGACAAAAATATTTTATACACCAACACCTTCATTTCAAACGTTTTTAAAAGAAAAACACTTTCTAGGCGTTCTTATAGAAACGAGAACTATTGCAAAGATACCTTTTCAAAATCACTTTCAAAAACACACTACACAAACACTTCTTTGAACTATTTTCCAAACAAACACTTTGTATGCGTTCTTATAGAGACGAGAACCATTACAAAGACGTTTTCAAAATACTTTCAAAAACCACACCACAAGCACACTGTCAAACAAAAGCAAGTGATCTAGTAAGAAACTAAGATCCCGTAGATAAATACGGATGAAAAGGGTGATAATACCTTCCATTTTCATAACCTACCCCCGAACCCAAGAAATAATCTCGAAAGGTCTTTCATGTTCTTTTCAACCTTTCCTTATTGGATAAAAGAAAAGTCGGTGGTGACTCTTGCTATCTGCATAATTGCGATCAAATGCAAAACACACGAGTCAGTTCTCCCACCATATCACAGGTCCCTCCCAGTTTGCGTCCAGCTTCCCTTCACGGAAATCCTTCTGGCTTCTTTGCAAGACCAGGTTGCCGACCTGAAATTCGCGCTTTATAACTTTGCTGTCGTGGCGCAGGGCTACCTGCTATTTCAGCGAGGCCTTGCAAAGGGTTGCTCCTGATCGGATTTCTTCGACAAGGTCGAGCTCATCTCTGAGGGTCTCGTCGTTTATCTCCTCGTCGAGGGGCATTTCAGTTTTCCTAGATGGCTCCATGATTTCTACCGGGATGACGACCTCAGAACCGCAGGTCAGTTGGAATGGCGTCTCACCAGTCGTTGAGTGAGGCATCATTTGGTAAGCCAATAGAACACTATGTAACTCTTCGACCCATCTCTTCTTGGCTTCGCCTAAGCTGCATTTGAGTCCTCGCAAGATGACCCTGTTCCCGGCTTCAGCTTGTCCGTTGGTCTGGGGGTGCTCGACCAAACTAAAATGCTGCTTGGTGCCGAGTTTGGAAATGAAGCTTTGGAAACCTTGGTCGGTGAATTGTGTGCCATTGTCCGTGACGAGAACTTGTGGTGTCCCAAATCGAGCGAGCACGTTTCGTTTGTAAAAATGGAGGATGTTATGCGAGGTGATTTTCGCCAGGGCTTCGACCTCTATCCATTTGGTGAAATAGTCTACAACCATGATGAGGAATTTGTTCTGGTATGTCCCTTGCACGAATGGTACGAGGATGTCCATTCCCCACCAGGAAAATGGCCACGGGGACGATAGTGTATTTAGCTCGTGCGAGGGAGCGAGGTAAATGTCAGCGTGTCTCTAGAACTTGTCGCATCTCTTGGCATGCTCTTTGGCATCTTGTTGCATGGTCGGCCAATAGTATCCTGCTCATAGCGCCTTTCGCGCTAGGGACCTTCCACCCATGTGATGGGCGTTGATTCCTTCGTGGATTTCCCGTAGTATTTCGGGGACCACAGATTCGTCGACGCATTTCAAGAGAGGGATGGAGAATCCACGATGATATAATTTGTGTTTGAGCACGACATAAGAGCATGCTCGTCGTTTGGTTGCGGCTGCTTCCCTTTGGTCTGGAGGAAGTTTCCCTTTCGTTAGAAAATTAAACATCGGGGTCATCCAACATGCGTTGTCCCCGATGGCATTTACTTCGAGTAGAGCTGTGGGATTTTCAATGCTCGGGCGAGCTAGGGACTCGTATATGACTGATTTGTTTCCACCCTTCTTTTTTGTGCTCGCGAGCTTTGGGAGTATATTGGCCCGCATGTTTTGTTCACGTGGTACATGTGTAATCTCTGCTCGGTTAAACTTTTTCATATGTTCTTTAACCAAGTTTAAATATTCAATGAGGTTGTTATTCTTAGCCTGGTATCCCCCTTGAACTTGAGTCGCGACAAGTTGGGAGTCAGTGAAAATCTGAATCTCACGAGCGCCTAAATCCTCGGCCAGTCTTAGACCTGCAAGTAGAGCCTCGTATCCTGCCTGATTGTTTGAGGTCGGAAAGGAGAGGGTGAGCAAATTTTCAATCACGACACCTTCCTCGTTTTTAAAGAGGGTTCCTGCTTCGCTCCCAGTCGAGATGGACGCTCCGTCCACGAAGATGGTCCATTTGTGCTCCTTCCCTGCAGGGGGGTATGAGCGGTCATCTCTGCGACGAAGTCGGCCAGAGTTTGGGCCTTTAGGGCTTTCTTACTTTCGTATTGGACGCTGAATTCCGAAAGCTCCAAGGACCACTTTAGCATTTGACCTGCCATGTCTGGTTGGCCTAAGAGCTGTCTCACAGGCTGGTTCGTTCGTACGATGATCGTGTGTGCAAGGAAATAATGTCTGAGTATTCTCGCTGCATTGACGAGGGCCAAGGCCACTTTCTCAATCTGTTGGTATCTGACCTCAGGTCCCTGAAGCGCTTTTCTCGTGAAGTATACGGGTTTTTGACCGTCAGGGGTCTCGTGAATGAGGGCTGCACTGACGACCTCGACAAAGACGGTCAGATATAAAAACAAGGTCCCTCTGTCTAATGGTCGTGAGTGCATGGGAGGTTGGGAAAGGCTCTGTTTGAGGTGGAGGAGGGCTCGCTCGCACTCCTCGGTCCATTCAAAAGTTGTCTCTTTGCGCAAGAGTTTGAAAAACGGAAGGGTGTGTTACGCGGATTTCACGACGAAAGGGAGAGCGAGGCGAGCATACCATTCAGGACTTGTATGGACTTTTTTGAGTTAGGTGTAGGGAGATCGTAGAATGCCCGGAACTTGTCGGGGTTGGCTTTGATTCCTCGTTCCGTTAGGTAAAACCCGAGGAACTTGCCCGCCTTGACCCCGAAGGTGCATTTCTCAGGATTGAACCTTATTCTACATTGTCTTGCTTGGGCAAATACTTTTCTGAGATGAGCATCATGGTCGGTGTCTACTCAAGATTTGACGATCATGTCGTCCATGTATACCTCGAGCATGTCTCTGATCTCATTGCGGAAGACTTTGTTCATCATCTGCTGGTACGTTGCCCCTACGTTCTTCAGACCGAAGGGCATTACGTTGTAGTAATAATTTCCCAAGCTGGTCATGAAGTTGTGCAGTGTTTGTCGCTCATTGCCATTGGGATTTGGTTATAGCCCGAATAGGCATGCATAAAAGATAAAATTTTATAGCCGACTGAGTTATCGACCGACCTATCAATATTGGGTAAAGGAAATGCATCTTTGGGGTATGTCCGGTTAAGATCGGTATAGTCAACACACATACGCCATTTTCCATTATTTTTCTTAACGAGTACAACATTTGACAGCTAGGTTGAATACCGGGCTTCAGAAATAAAATTCGCCTCTAGGAGGTCTTTTACAGCTTTTTCAGCAGCCTCTGTTTTCTCGGGAGACTGCCTATGCCTATGTTGTACTACTGCCCTAGCGGCTGGATCAATGGCGAGTTAATGACAGGTGACCTCGGGGTCGAGAATGGGTATCTCCGCAGCGCTCCACGCGAACAGATATGCATTTTCCCTCAGGCAGGCCTTGATCTGCTTCCTCTCCAGGCCGGGGAGTCCTGTGCCGATCTTCACCCCTTTGCTCGGGTCTTCTCTGAGAGGGACGAGCTTGAAGTCTCCATCCGGAATTGGCCGACAAAGGCCCTCCTTGTTGTCGTGTACCTCGTCTTGGTCGAAACGGGTGTCTAATGAGATTGAGTCGACCTTTGGAGGAGCGCTTTGTACTTCGGCCTTAGTGGGTCGTGACTCTGACTGATATGGCTCTGGCCATGCCGTTGCGGCTCTCTTGGCGGGCCGTGTACCAGTGTCAACTGTGATTTGTCCCTTGGCCGCCGTGTTGAAGCATCTACGGGCAGCTGCTAGGTCGCCCTGGATGGTGGCGACGCGTGCCCTTTTTATGTAGAACTTCATCTTCAGATGGACGGTAGAGGGCACCGCGGTCAGTCCTGCCAGTTTCGGTCTCCCTAGGATGCAGTTGTAGAGGGACGAACAATCGATGACCAGGAAATGCACCTTGACTTTCCTGGTGGCGGTGCCTTCGCCAAAGGTGGCCATGAGCTCCACGTACCCCTACGGCTTGGATCTTGAGCCATTAAAGCCCTGCAGGTCGGACCCCACATATAGTGAAAGGTGAGATTCATCGAGCTGCAGGGTTCTGAAAAGTTGGTTGTACATCACGTCAACAGAACTTCCTTCGTCGACCAAGATGTGATGAACATTAAAGTTGGCCATTCTTGCCCTTATCAGAAGAGGAATGGCTGAATTAGGGGCCCCTCCGGGAAATTCCTCAAGGTAAAAGGTGATTGGCTCCGATCTTCCCTTTATCCTCTTGAAAGTTACCGTTTGCAGGGGGGGCACATCTACCAGCTCGTCCAACTTCCTCTTTGCCGAATTTATTGTAATGTCATTAAACCCTCCACCATTTATGACCATGGCTGAGGGAAAGTTTTCCCACCTGCTGTGCATGGACAAAGGCTCTTCCATATGTTCGGGGACGTAGAAGTCCTCTGGTCTTGTAACGGATAATGCGGTCTGGATGGGGACCAACTCATCAGATGGTCGGGCATCCTCCTCTATCTCTCTTGTTTCGCGGGTATCTCGGCGAGGGGCGTCACCTCGCCGATATTGCTCGAGTCTTCCCCCCTTTTATGAGGGTCTTAATAGCATCCTTGAGGTGGACATAATCTTCAGTCAAGTGTCCATGGCTCCGATGATATTGGCAGTATTTGCTCCGATCTGCCCCGGGCTTAACAGGAGCGAAGAGAGGACGTTTAATGTCGCCATCCTTGAAATCAGTGTTTGCACACTCCGCAAAAATGCGCTCGCGGGAAGCTGTTAACGGAGTATACTCGGTAAAGCGCCCCGAGGGTCCTCTTTGCTCACGAGGGTCCCGGGGTTTGTCATCTCTCCTCTTCTCGCCGGTTCGTCGAGGAGGGTCGGAGTCTTGTTGTTGTGGATTATTGGTTGATCCATGATTCCTGGGGTCCCGGGCTCTATTGGCCGCCTCCCTCTCCTCGTAGTCCATGTATGCTTTGGCTTTTTCGAGGAGGGCATCGAATGTCCGGGGCAGTTTGATGAAAATGGCCTTTCTGAATTCCGTTCCCGGGAGGAGTCCCCTCTCGAGCAGGTATCTCTTCATGTGATCGGTGCAGGAGACCTGGATGGCTTCCCGGTTGAACCGATCAATAAATTCCCTTAGGGTCTCGTTGTGTCTCTGGACAATCGCCTCGAGGGCTGCTTTAGTCTTTGGGTGTTGACGTGAAGTAATGAACAAACTGATGAATTGGTTCTTTAGATTTTTCCAGGAGGTGATTGACCCCGAGGTGAGACTCTTGTACCAGTCCATCGCAACTTTCCTCAATTTCGTGGGGAACAACCGACATTTGATTGGTCCCCCGATGTTATGGTAGTGTAGCATGGCCTCGAACCCGTCTATATGGTCGAACGGGTCGGTGATCCCGTCGTATTCCTTCAAGTGGGGAGGCTTCTCCATGCTCGGGGGAATAGGTGCCTCCATAATGGCTTATGACAAGGGACCGCGGGGGTCGTCCTCGTCACACATGTCAAGCGAGCGAGAAGGAGATCTGATGTGGTGGCAGTTATGGTGGCCTTGGTTGCGCAGGGCGTTCCTCGGGAGGTATGGTCGTTCGTTGTTCCCCATATTTCTGTCTCTAGGGGGTCTTCGTTCTTGACGCGAGGGGATGTGATCGCGTCTCCCCGCGTCTACGGGCTGGTCCCTCTCCAGTGGTGGGCGTCGCCCGGATGGTCAGGGAGAGGGACTTCGAGAGGCGTCCCGCTTGCGTCTCCGTGAGGGAGATTGGGGATGTTCTTCTACTTGGCGAGGAGGAGGAGGGGCCTCCTATGTCTTATGGCGACTCTCCGAGCATCTTCGAGCACCCTCAACCTCTCTCCTTGAGAGAAGATCAGAAAATTTGTTTGTTTTATGACCGCGAACAGTGCCCTGGTCGTGGCGTCTACTTCGACGAGAACGGGGACCTCTTGGAACTGGATTGGTTGGTAGTTCTGGGGAGGTGGACGATCGTCTTCAAGTCGTGGAGGTATTGACGATGATGAGGCAGTTACTCAGTCTCTATAGTCAGAAGGCACGGGCATATTAACGACGGGGGTCGTGTTATGGCCAGCAGTACCAGCGTTGTCCTTGCCGGGATTGTCGGTGACATTATTATTGATATCGACGACGCGAATGTTGATGTTTTTTGCTGTTGAATCAGTCATGACGGTCGGAAGAGTGATTTAGCTTTAGTCTTGAGTGAACGGAAGACGGGGAAGCAAGTTTCCCACAGACAGCGCCACTGATCGTACCTGACTAGAATGGACCGTCACAGGTAGCTCGAGCAGAAGTTGAGAGTGAAGGGGGGGGGGGGTACCTGCAAGACACTCCGATGTCAAAATGAGTTTGGGAATGAGCAAGCAAGTATGAGAGTTTAGAAAGTATTGAATCCCTGACCCTCTCAAAAGAGAAGGTATTTATAGCCTCCAATGCTGGGCCAAGATCCCCATTATTGGGTCACGCTGAGGCCTAATAACGGAAACTGTCAGGGCTTACGTGTGTATGGAGTCCAGCAAGTGGACTTCCCCTTGATCAACTGCTCCGTGAGAATATGGATTGGACCCGTTATTTCCGGAGGGCAGTTAAGATGACTGAGACGAGGACGTGGGCCACGTTCCTCAACGGATATGTGAGGAGTTGCCCAACGGTCCATAACTTGGGTTGTCTGTTTGGGCCTTATGCAAAAGTGTTGGATTGAGCCTCCTATTCGAGGGGCAAGTGCAGGCCCAGTCCAGATCACCATCATTATACTATTTATATAAACACAAATAAGTTATAAATATTTTTATAAATGAGAAAAAGTAAACGGTTGATACAATTATTTTTATAAGTGACAATAACTTACAAATATTTTTATAAACGGGGAAAAGTTTAATGTTGATACAATTATTTTTATAAACGAGAATAAGTTACACATATTTTTATAAAATAGAAAAAATCAAATATTGATACAATTATTTTAATAAACGATAATAAATTACAAATATTTTTTATAATTGGACACACATGTTCTAAAACCTTGCTCCGTCCTGCAAAACCATGAGTGTGGGGTGGGTCGGACTTGCAAGGATTCCACCACTCGCAAGGATTCCACCTTTTATTAACGGGAAAAAGTCAATTGTTGATACATATACGTGTTTGTATGAAGTGTACTACATCATATATTTTTCAACATAATTTCTATGTATATCCTGACAACTACTATACCCTGATAAAATTAAATTAATATTTATATGACAATCATCATTTAAGATATTTTTTTCTCTTAATATATATATATATATATATATATATATATATATATATATATATATATATATATATATATATATATATATATATATATATATATATATATATATATATATATATATATATATATATTAAGAGAAAAAAATATCTTAAATGATGATTGTCATATAAATATTAATTTAATTTTATCAGGGTATATATATATATATATATATATATATATATATATATATATATATATATATATATATATATATATACCGACTTTACATGACTCATGCGAATGCACTGATCTTTTACTAATTTGTAATGAATGTTCGATTTTTTAATTAAATTATAAACATATTATTATATGTGTTATATTTATAAAATTTGGTTTCACATTATTAATTTATTTAATAAACAATTCGATCATAAATTTAAATAATTGAATTAAATAAAACTTAAACCAAAAAATTTATAGATTCAATCTCCAAACCGATTTTTAAAATATTGGTTGAAACAATAACGTGGATTATATTATATATTAATGCTGTCAAAAATTTATCAAATTAGACTCGGTGGTTAGTGGTAAGGGACTCGCTGTATAACCAAACAACCAAATTGTTGAATCTCCAATATTTTGGTTTTTAAATGTTAAATAGTCATCTTTTATAAAGAAATTATTATAATTAAATATTAATAATAATGATTTGGAATTATTTATCGAAAATACAACATTGACATATCATCAAGTCAACAATCATGTTATCAAATTTTTACTTTAAATTTGAATTGAGGGACAAAAACCTGAATTTTAAAATAGAAGAATTAAAACTTAAAAAATAAAAATATGAAAATCAAAATTGCAATTAAACCTAAAATATAATATTTTACAAAAAAATTACAACGCATTGAAA
This sequence comes from Vicia faba, assembly GCA_948472305.1. NCBI lineage: Eukaryota > Viridiplantae > Streptophyta > Magnoliopsida > Fabales > Fabaceae > Vicia > Vicia faba. The sequence continues at coordinate 1,230,532,384 of OX451736.1, read as the reverse complement.
TCAAATGAATTTACATCTCCTCCTAACACTAATAGATAAACTCAGATGGATTAACGTCTTCTATGAATACCAATACATAGGCTTCAATTGAATTGGTTTGGTCTATTGAAGGTGTCAATTTAGCTTGCCTTCTAAAATCTTTAAAAAATGATTTTGAATGACCAAAAATATAAATGTAATAGAAGGAGCAAAACTACAAAAAAAAAAAGAAAAAATATAAACACTAAAATTACAATTAAATCTAAAATATAATATTTTACACAAAAAATAAATATAACACATTGAAGTAGGATGAATTGGTGTCTCATTCTAACACTAATTACATAGACTTCAATTGAATTGATTTAACCTATTATAACCATTATTTAAATTGCTTTCTAATTTATACGTCAATGCAATTGACTTATATTTTTGTTGCAAATTTTTATTTAAAACATAAATAATTAAAAATTAATAAAAAAAACATGATTATTTAAAAAACTTTATTGAAAAATATAATTATTTTGAAGGAAAAATGATCGTACTTGATCAGAGTGGACCGTCACAACTTACGTCGAGTAGAATTTAAGAGTGAGGTGGGAGTACTTGCAAGACACTCCGATGCCAAAATGAGATACGGAATAGTGCAAGCAAGTAAGAGGGTGAGAAATGTTCAATATCTGACCCTCTCAAGAGAGAAGGTATTTATAGCCCCAACGCTGGCCAAAGTCTCCTCATTGGGCTGGTCAAACAGACGCAAAGTGGAGACTGTCAGGTTCTACGTGAGTAGTGGGGACCAACACGTGATCCCTACCTGAATAACTTCCTTTCCATGATCAAGAGGATATGGATGCGGTCTTTCCGGGACCACGAAGACTCTGATATTCGAAGACGTTGATAGTCAGTCCTACGAGGAGGATGCTCGTGAGGTGCTTCTGCTCGTCGTGGATGCTCCCCGCCAGACGCGAGATCGTGTGAGAGAATCAATCTTAGTCGAGGAGAGGATCGGAGGGTGACCTCGAGGTCCTCTTGACCGACGATGATCCTCCTAAGACTAACTGGATTTATCCCCGTGTGGTGAGGCTGCCTCCTTGTAGAGAGTGAAAGTTACTGCCCGACGCGATCGAATGCGTCTAAACCGACATAATTAGATTAGACCTCACGTGAAGTTAGACCAATGCAGACCTAATCCAAAACAAGAAAAAATTATGTTTAGTCTTTTTTCACTCTAAACATCAAATTGATCACTAAATAAATTATTGCAAATATCACAAAAATTGATAATTTATAGTTATATATTAAAAATATAAAAATATAAAAATATAATTAAAATATACTTTGCCATTAAAAAAAAATAGAGGCGCAGTTTATTGCCATATTATTTCTGTATTTCTTTTACATAACAAACCATGAGAATTCATAACTATTTGAGATAACAAGGGGTGAGGTGGTTGGTTAATTGTGGCGCGGGACTTATCCAGAGAGAGAATCATAGCCGAGAACTGCTAAGAATTAGCATAGCAGAGTAGAAAGAAACTCAGAACAAGAATTAGAAATGCAATCACATTATTCACTCCATTCGTTTCCGAAACCACTCCCAATCGCATCCTCCTCTTCTTTCATCTTTCGTTCCAACACCATCTTCACTCTCCAATCTTCATCTTTCGCCACTTCAATTCTCTCTTCTCCTCCTCTTCGCCGCAATCTCAATCTACCACCACCACGCATTCAAAGGGACACCGAGGTAATTTAATTCCACCATCTATCTCCGTCTTCATTTCATTCTGTTACTCAAATTCACTCTCATATTCGCATGCATAGGGATTCGCGACTTCTTCTTCTAATGATTCTACTGCTGGAAATTCCGATTGTGGATGTCACTTGGCAACATCGATTGTTTCTTCCGATGGTGATAATGGATCTATTCAAATTGTGAAGTTTATGCTGTTCTTTGCGTTCCTCACACTTCGAGATTCTTATCCTGCTTCTGCTACTGGTTTGAATTCAATTCCTGTATTTGGAGATGTCGGTGACTTGAGCACAGGTTTTGCTTCAGTTAGGAAAATCTCCCTGTTACTTTTGTAATCATCATTACTTACTTTTTATTTTAAGTGAACAAAACTATGAATAGCATCAATACTACAAATTATAATGTGGACTCTACTAGTTATCCGGTAGTAGTCTGAAGCATGGACAACAGCGACATCAGTAATAATTTGAAAAAAATTAATAAATTAAATGTAATTATTAAGTATCGGAGTCGGAGCTTATAAAAAGAAAAAAGTGTCGGAGTCGGTATTCAACAAGGACACGGACGCATTTTTTCTAAAGTGTCAGCGCTAAATAGATAGTAGTTACCTCACAATTTTAGGAGCAGTTTGAATTGACTTATTTTAGTTTATGTACTAACATAAACACTTGTGACTTGTGAGACTGTTTCCAAAAGCTTATTAAAAGAGCATATGACGTGCCTGTAAGTTGTTTTTGGCTTATTTTCACAAGGTCTTCAGAATAGGCAATGAAAACAGCTTAATTTATGTAAAAATAGTTAAATTTCTATTATTTTTATCATAGAAAGATTTTATATTTAAGCACTTATATGATAAACGTTTATGTTATGAGCCTTATTTGAGTTTATATAATAACATAAGTTTTGTGACACTAATCGGGAGAATTTGTGAAAACAACTTATGCCCTTTTTCGTATATTTTTCAGCTTATTTTTATAAGCTCTTCAAGAAAACTCATGAAAACAGCTTAGAGCATATACCAAAGCAATTTAACTTAATTTTATCTTCTTACAAAAATAGCTTAAGTAGGTTTATACAGAAGCACTTGTGCTATAAGCTGTAAATAAGGTTTTATCCAAATAGGACTTAAGTATACACACTTTATTAAGTTGTTTATCTAAAGAGTCTGAACATTAAAAAAGTCTTGACATGGGCTATTTTGTACTTTTACTATTATATGTAAGAGTAATTTGACATAAGTTACCTTGCTATTCAAAGACTAATATGGTTCTTCTTGTTTTGTGTGTTATTACAGGCTTTTCTGCTGATATTTTTCTCTGAACTGGGAGACAAGACATTTTTCATTGCAGTGAGTGCTCATAAATCACTAGTACAAAACAATGAAGAAAGCAATTTGTGATATTATAAAACAATAACCTCCTTTCTGTTAGGATTTATTCAAAGAGTGTGGTTACTGATGAAATGAAATGAAGGGGCAAAGCTCTGGAAATAAGTCTGATCTGGTTGTTTGATGTTATATCCAGGCACTGTTAGCAGCTAGGAATTCAGCTGGTGTTGTTTTCATCGGGACATTTGGTGCACTTGCGTATGTTTTAATGTTTCATGTGATTTAGATTCCCTTGCATCTAGTTCTTTGTTTTGAAGGTGTTTTTCATGATTACTCACAACGCTCTATAAGTTGATGCATTGCAAGCAATTACTTCAGTGTAAGCTAGTGGACAATATCACTTGATTTCAATGGTTTTCTTCTCATATTTACTGAAATTTAGACAAGTGATGCATTTGAACAATATTCTGCAGCCTTAAGTTGTGTCTGGAAGTCAACATTTACATTCAGTACCACTTTTATGAATGCTAATCATTCTGTACAATGTATTTATTTGTCTTATGCAATAGTCTTCAAATAGTTGATATTTATTAATTTATTTTGTTTTTGGCAGGGCAATGACTGTCATATCTGTCGCTCTTGGACGAACTTTTCATTATGTTGATGAACTCCTTCCATTCAGGTATTTTCTTTATTTCCTTGATTTACTTACCTCTCGTATGAATTGGTTATACTCATACAACAGGAAAAGTGAACACGGGGCAGTATAATAAACACTGTATCACATACATGTTTGAAAAGATTCACAATCACAATATTGTTTTTCAATGTCTTTTGACCAACCATAGCACAGTTTTATAATAATACAATATCTAATTTTTTTTAAAAATCGATTTCTTCGTGGTGCAAAGGGGTCTTTAGTTTGACCAAGTTCTGTGTTTTTCAGGAATGTTAACAGTTTTTTCAATGCCTTCATTTGGATTTATATTTTGAAAGCGTAATCTGATATTTGATCAGACTAATATTTTTAGGAGAAACTATTACTATTTATAAGAATGTCTTCTCCATAATTATCTAATAGGTTACTTTGCACAGGTTTGGACAAACTGATTTACCTATTGATGATATTGCTGCTGTTTGCCTATTGGTAAATTCACCTCCATGTTTATGTAAATGTATTAGTGTGTAAGTCATTAGGCATGAGATAGTGGTGAAGGATTAGGATAGTTTATGTGAGGTCATAGGTTCAAATCTCATTGCTATCATTAGCCCAAAAAACTGCATTATTGTTTGCTATGTTACACAAATTTATCCTCTGTTTTTAAATGAAATGCTTGGCTAAGATTTCAGTTGACTTCAGGTGTACTTTGGGGTCTCTACCCTGCTGGATGCTTCGTCTAGTGATAGTCAAAAATCAGATGACGAACAGAAGGAGGTAATATTTGGCATTAGCAGCATAATGTGCCAAATTTACTAGTACATTTTTAAGCCTGATTTTTTAATTTCCTTCACTATGAAATAGTTCACCATGTTTCCTATGCAATGGTTCCTATCTTAACCAGGCAGAGTTGGCAGTTTCTGAATTTTCTGGAAATGGTGCTGGGATAGTAGCTGCTGCTAGCACAATTGCCAGCACTTTTCTCTTAGTATTTGTTGCTGAGTGGGGTGATAAATCATTTTTCTCTACAATTGGTGAGTGCTACTAAAGTTAGAATTGTAGGTTCATAAAACTATTATATATGGGGCCACTCTTACTTAACAAAAGTAATTTTTCTCAACCATAAAAACATCTTGCACTGAAATCCCCATTAAACCAACTAATATATAAATAATTAAATTAAATGTATTGCTATTAACAAAAACTTACTCGGATACCTGGTTATGATGTCAGTTAATTTGGAATTGTACAGTATTAGTTTATCATTAACTTGTTGAATTTTTAATTTGTCTCAAATTGCAAGACATGCTATGCTGATTTTTGTCCTTCACTTTAACTCCTTCAATGATTCTGAACTATTTTTTCCTCTTACTGTTTAGCCCTTGCAGCAGCTTCTTCACCCCTGGGAGTCATAGCTGGATCACTGGCCGGTCATGGTGTTGCAACTTTGGTAACTCCCTTTTCAGCAATGAATTGATGCAGCTCTTTGAAAGTTACAATAAATGCATTCTTTAAAATTAACACAGTGGTATTTAATTACCCTTCTGGAACAGCAAGTACAATTTGGATTTTCCAAAGTGATCAGCTAAAGTGCAAAAAAAAATATTCCAAGTGCTTTATAAACATTCTAAAACATTTTAGTTTTGAAACTGCTTTAGGAGTTCTGCTGAGCTAATTTTTTTTCCTAATGACCTATATTTGGTAAGATGAAAAGAAATCTATATGTGAATAACCTTAACTATCATGTAAAATTTGATACTTATAATTTATATTCCTTGATTCAACTGTCCTTTTCTTTCTTATCCCATATCTTTTTTTTTATATTGCAAATTGATTGTATATTACACTCTTACTAAGACTTGAATTCTGGACCTTCAACTCTTTTTAACCTTTTGCTCAATTGTTACAAGCTAGTTGAGATATCCCTCCCACCATTTCTTATGGCATATCTGTAAAAAACTTTGGGATTTTTTATATTCTCCTATCTTGTATATACAGATAGCCGTACTTGGTGGCACTTTACTGGGGACATTTTTGTCGGAGAAGGTAACTTCTGACTTGTAGTCTTCACTGCTGATATGCTGTAGTTTGTTAGTTCCAACTTCTTGATTTTCTCCATTTAAAAAATGAACCAAGAGTTCATAAGTTGGCAACTATAGATGCATGCTTTCATATCAAGTAGATTCATTGACTAAAGTAACCAAATGTGAGATTTTAGACCATGTAGTAGAGGTTGAGATTGTGTTCTACCAAATTATTTTCTTGAATTGAAGCTGCCTATGGAATATAGGTCAGAGAAATTTTCAGCATTGGAATTTCAGCATTGGAATTTCAGTATAAAATATGTGTGGCATCTATGAATAGCCGCAACATGTTTAAAAGGTTGTTATGTGCTATTTATCATGACCATATGCATGTTTTAAAGCTCTGCTGAACGGTGACCACACTTTACATTCTGTAGAATGTAGATAATACTTGATAGTGCCTTGTGTTTGATGTATTTTGGTGTGTCTGTTTGGAATATCTCATGGAGCTATGAACTATAAACAGTATTTTCATTTCTTTTGAAGGTTATTGCCTACATTGGAGGTGTTCTCTTTCTCGTTTTTGCTGCAGTAACCGTGTTTGAAATTGTACAATAGATGTTTCAAGAAGTGCGGTATAAGTTCTATTCAAAGGCAGCAAGAATGTACTGACTTTGTTAATGGCGGCTGTAGAGAAAAATACTTATACTATCATTTGTAGCAATAGTTATCTACCTTTCATTGTAATCCTTATAAATTATGTCCATTTAGTTATTAAAAAATACTATTTAATCTGTGACATTTTCAATTTTAGCTAGATCATCAATCACATTACACTACAAACACTTAAATAAAAGGTGATTAGCGAAAACTTATAGCCTTGGAGTAAAAGTTAAGAAAAATAATAAGAGTATATTAAAAAATCTATTCATTTTTAAAAAGTCAATGCTTAGGGAAAAGTGTTTTGACTTTTGAATATAGAGTGATGCAAGTAATAATTTCAGTTGTCTTCTATTTCAGTTGTAATTTTGGGTTTTTTTTTAGTTTTTTTTTTAGTATCAGTGCTCTCACTTTAAAATTCGGATTTTTAATTTTAAGTTTTTTTTTAGGATTTTAGTCCCTCTTAACATAGATAATTTAATTTTCCTTTTTTATTTTTAGAATAGTTTTGTTATATATTTTTTTTCCTTTTTTATTTTTAGGATAGTTTTGTTATATTTTTTTGTTTTTGTTTTTTCTGTTAGTTTGTTGAGCATAATTAGAAATGTTAGTTTATGCTCTCACCCTATATATAAAGGGTTTATTAGGTTGATAATAAAAAAAGTTGTATGTTTTACTTTTTCAATTAATGAAAGGTATCAGTTTTCTTTTCATTTCTTTCAATGAGAGAATTCAATCCATTTCTTTAACATGGTAACAGGAACAATTACTCTGATATTTCAAAACTCTTCCACCAATCTCTTTTTTTATTGGCCTTCTTCCTTCCATATTTTTTTTTTCTTGGTCACACCATTATCTTCAATTCATGTGACTTTTGTACTATCTACATCAATTTTTTTGACTTTTTAGATTTTGCTCCCCACTATCCTTTATTATCCTCCCCGTGTCATTCCCTTATTGGACCACAAAAACCTCTAATTTCTTCCTTATCCTTATTCTTTATCATTTTTTTGATCTTTCTTTTTTTCTTATTTTCTTTCTCTTGACACCTAAATCAAGATTTCAAAAATTCTGACCAAGATTCATCTGTTTGCTCTCCATCGTTTTTTCTTGAATTTTTCTTTCCTCAACATTTTTCTTCTTCGTTCTACTACCTTTCCTCCATGGCTAATTATGATGACGAAACTTCTGATCCTCGACGCCCTCCCCAAAATTGACTCCACTAATACTCCAAATAATGTTCGTAGTTACCAACAGGGGATGACAAATATGTATTTCATGCATCCTAGTGATAACCCTGACCTTGCCATCATTTCTCCTCCCCTCAATAACACCAACTATCATGTTTGGTCGCGATCTATGGAACTGGCTCTTCGTTCTAAGAATAAACTAGGGTTCATCGATGGAACCCTAATTCGTTCTAAAACCCTAACAACAAATCTTCTTGCTTGGGACCGTTGCAATTATATGGTTATGGCTTGGATTACTAATTCCATTGATTCTGATATTGCCGAAAGTCTTCTTTGGATGGATTTTACGCTTGAAATATGACTTGAACTCAAAGACATAAAGATTAGGTCTATTTAACTCGACACAAGAAGAATTATGTGGATTTGACTCGAGACCAGAGAGATTGAGTGTATTTGAGTCATGGCCAGAATGACCAGATGTATTTGACTTAATACTAGACAGATTGACTGTATTTGACTCAAGACCAGAAAGATCGAGACTTTCAAGCTTATCTTCCTTAAACTCACCCCCTGAAGATAAGATTGAGTGAAGTACGGTCCCTTCAGGTAACATTCCTCGTCTCAAAAAACTTTTTAGATGGAGGATGGAAACACTTATATCCCTTTTGAGTAGAGGAATATCCGACAAAAATACATCTTAGGGCTCTAGGGCTGAGTTTTTTTTCCTGTCTTGACTATGCACATGGACATATGAGACACACCCAAAGATTCTAGGTTTAAGATTACTACTTACTGAAAAATTTGGATAAAATGAAGAAAGAATATCCATATGACTCTTGAACCCTAATACTCTAGAGGGTAATTGATTAATAAGATATGTGCTAGTGAGAACAACCTCCCACCATAAATATTTTGGAACATTTTGATGAAACAACAGTGCTTGGGTTTGGTGTAACAAATGCCCATTTTTTCTTTCTGCGATTCCATTTTGTTGTGGTGTTTTAACACAAGAAGACTCGTGGACAATTCCCTCTGTTTGACAGAAATAAGTAAGAACATGATTGAAGTACTCTTTCCCATTATCATACCTAAGCCTTTTATGTTTACTCCAAATTGATTTTTAATCATGTAGAAAAACTTTGGGAAAATAGTACTGACATCAGACTTGTTTTGGAGTAAAAACACCCAAGTAACCCAAGTACAATCTTCTATAAAAGTAACAAACCACCTAGCACCTGTTACATTTGGTGTGAGATATTAGAATCGAACTCTAGTTGGTCGAAGGTAGCTTCTTAGTTTCGATAGTTCGACAAAGTTTAGAATATCGTCGAAGATTGCTCACATGCTGTTGTCGAAGAATTACATGTTATAGTCGAAATATGTTCTAGTGTGTATATGTCGAAGAATTCTAGGATTGTTAGCATCGAATTAAACATGTTTGTTATGTTCAATTGTTTAAGTTAGCTTGTACCCTAAGTTAGCTTGTAATGGATATTTGTGAAACAACTCATTAGTTTAGTATGTTAGGTTTATTATAAATAACATACTAGTCTCTCATCATTGCATACTGCAAATCTCAATTTAGGATGAGATGGTTATTTGTTATTCTTGTGTACTTGTAATTTTGTTTAAAGAGAAAGTAAAGAATAGTAGTTAATAACCATTCCATGTGTTCTTCTTGTTTTTCCATATTTTATACCCTAATGTTTCTTGATCATAAAGAAACAAATTTATACTTTGTTTCCAAGGCATTATTTTTCATAACAAATTGGTGCAGTGAACATGGAGAAGGTACCTTAAACAAAGTATGAGATTGAAAAGTTCACCGTATTGAACGATTTTGGTCTGTGGCGCTTGAAGATGAAAGCCCTACTGGTTTAGTAGGGTTGTTTGGAAGCGTTGAAGGGAGAGGAAGCCATGAACATTGTATTAACGGTAGCTGGAAAGACAACGATGATAAAGAAAGGCCACATTGCAATCTTGTTTAGCCTTGGTGATAAGGTTCTTCGACAGGTATCAAAGGAGACAACTACGGCAGGGTTATGGGTGAAACTTGAAAGTTTGTACATGACCAAATAGCTGGTTAATCGACTCTACCTGAAGCAAGCTTTGTATTCATTCAAGATGATTGGAGACAAAAGTTGGCTGGGCAGTTGAATATGTTCAACAAGCTGATTCTTAATCTTGAAAATATTGATGTGAAGATCGATGATGAAGATCAAGCATTGTTGCTGTTGTGCGCTTTGCCCATAACACATGCTCACTTCAAAGAAACTCTCTTGTATGGAAGGGAGTCCCTGACCTTTGAAGAAGTTCAATCAGCCTTGTATTCTAAGGACTTGAACGAATGAAAGAAGCATAAACCTTCGACGGTTGGTGAAGGTTTGGTTGTTAAAGGAAAACTCCTTTGAAAGGATGGTAAGTTCGACAGGAAAAAGGGTAAAAGTCAGTAGAAGTCTTATAGTGGTGAAGTATCTGGTAATCGATGTTATCACAATAAGAAGGACGGTCATACAAGAAAAGTGTGCCCTAAACTCCTGAAAGATCATGGAGGTAAGGATAATCGCAACACATCTATTGTTCAATATGATTTTGACTCATCTGATGTTCTTGTGGTTTCGAGCAGCAACTCGTCGAAGGAATGGATTATGGATTTTGGGTTCACTTGGCACATCCACACACCATACAAAGACTTGTTCGAGGAATTATGTGATAAAGATGGTGGGTCTGTATTGTTGGGAAACAATAAAGCTTGCAATATTACAGGTGTTGGATCTGTTAGATTTAAGCTCCATAATGAGTCAATAAAGTTGTTGACTGAAGTCAGGTATGTACCTGAGTTGAAGAGAAATTTGATTTCTGTTGGTGAATTCGACAAGAAAGGATATGTTTTCAAATGAGAGAAGAGTACCCTAAAAGTCATGAAGGAGTCAAAGGAAGTCTTTAGAGGAGTGAAAAAATAAGGCTTGTATACCCTTGAGGCCGAAGTTGTAAGTGGTTCGACAAATGTTGCATCCATAAAACCTTTGTCAAAGACAGAAATTTGGCACATGAGATTGGGCCATGTCAGTGAAAGGGGTCTGGTGGAATTGGGAAAACAAAATTTTCTTGGTGGAGACAAAGTCGAAAAGCTGAAGTTTTGTGAACCATGTGTACTTGGAAAATCTTGCAGAGTGAAGTTCAACAAAGGAAAACAAAGAACACATGGATCCCTTAATTACATCCATGCTGGTCTTTGGGGGCCTGTAAGGTGTCTATCACATTCAGGAGCAAGGTATTTTCTATCCATAGTAGATGATTATTCCATAAAGTTATGGGTATTCATCTAGAAGACTAAGGATGAAAGTTTTGAGAATTTTAAAAGTTGGAAGACTCTGGTCGAAAATCAAACTGGTAGAAAGGTTAAGAAGATGAGAATCGACAATGGCCTTGAATTTTGAAATGAGGCTTTCGACAACTTTTGTGTTGCCTCTGGTATTGCAAGGCACAAAACTACTGCAGGTACTCCATAATAAAATGGTTTGGCTAAAATGTTTAATAAAAATATTTTAGAGAGAGTTAGATGCATGTTAACTAGTGTTGGGTTAAAGAAGGTGTTTTGGGCTGAGGCTGTTTCGACATCAACATATATGATTAACAAATGTACTTTGACTATGTTAGATATGAATACACCTGAAGAAGTTTGATCGGGACATCCACTAGATCTCGACAAATTGAGAGTATTTGGTTGTGTTGCCTATGCTCACATTAGGCAAGACAAGGTCGAACCTAGAGCTCTGAAATGCATGTTCATAGGATACCGAAGGAGTCAAAGTTTATAGGCTATGGTGCCTAGATCCAGGTCACAAGAGGTGTATCACCAGTAGAGATGTAGTTTTTAATGAAGCTGAAATGGATTTCAAGAAAACTGATGATGTTGATCGAAGTGCAGGAATATCTGACAAAGAGTTGGAACATGGAGAGATTCACGTTGAGGTGGATCTTGTTGATGTTGAATTGCGTATCCTAGATGAAGTAGAAGAAAAAGAAGAAGATTCAGAGGAAGTTGAGGAAACTATCAATGACTATCTATTGGCAAGAGATATGACGAGAATAGTCATCAAGCCACCTTAAAGACTTGGGTATGCATATCTTATAGCTTATGCCTTAATCTCTGCAAGTGAGGTTCTAGATAAAGAACGTAGAGATCATAAGGAAGTTATGAGGAATCGAAATAAGACTGAATGGCTGAAGACCATGGATGATGAGATGAAATCTCTTCATAATAACAACACTTGGGAACTGATCAAGAAACCTGCTGGAGTAAGGTTAGTCAACTGTAAATGGATTTTCAAAGTTAAGGAAGGAATCAAAGGAATGGCGTCGAAAAGATATAAGGAAAGGTTGGTTGCAAGGGGTTTCACTCAGAAAGAAGGTGTCAACTTTAATTATGTGTTTTCTCCTGTTGTGAAGCACAGGTCTATTCGAGTGTTGCTTGCCATGGTGGCACAGTTCGACCTTGAACAGGAACAAATGGATGTGAAAACTGCATTCTTGTATGGTGATCTAGATGAAACGATCCCGATGAGGTAACCTGAAGGGTATGTCGAAAAGGGAAAGGAAGATTATGTGTGAAAGTTGAATGGATCTTTATATGGGCTGAAACAATCTCCTCGATAGTGGAATAAGAGATTCGACAAGTTCATGGCATGCATAAGTTTCATTAGAAGCCAGTTCAACCATTGTGTTTACTTCAAATTTCGACCTGGTAATTCATTTGTTATTTTTTTGCTTTATGCTGATGATATTCTCATAGCAAGCAACAATGTTGAAGATTTAATAAGGGTGAAGGTTGAACTCAATAAGGAGTTCGACATGAAGGATCTGGGAGATGCGTCTAGGATTCTTGGGATTGACATCTGAAGAGATAGAAAGCAGTCAAAATTATCCTTATCTCAAGAGGCATACCTACGAAAGATTCTCAACAAGTTTGGTATGTCAAATGCAAAGTATGTTGTGACTCCTGCAAACCCTAAATTCAAGCTGGGTATAGATCAGTGTTTTAGTACTTATGTCAAAAGAGCTTATATGAATAGCATCCCATATGCTAACATATTGGGTTCTTTGATGTATGTTATGGTTTGTACTAGACCTGACATAGAATATGTAGTAAGTCTTGTAAGCATGTACATGGCGAATCCTGGAAAGGTTCACTGGCAAGCATTGAAGTGGATTCTAAGTTACATAAATGGGTCTCTGAACAAATTCTTAATTTATGGTGGAGCCTTGGGTGAAGATAGTAAAACAGTAATTGAAGGATATGTCGACTCTGATTATGCAGGTTGTATGGATTCCAGAAAATCTATTTTTGGATATGTTTTCACTATGTTTGGTAGAACAATTAGTTGGAAAGCAACACTTTAGAAGGTTGTCGCATTATCAACCACTGAAGCAGAATATATTGTCTTAACTGAAGCTGTGAAAGAAGCATTGTGGATGGAGGGTTTTGCTAAGAAGCTGAAACTTCAAGGTTAAGTTATCACTGTTAGATGTGATAGTCAAAATGCAATACATCCCATCAAAGAATTCAGCCTATCATGAGCTAACCAAGCACATTGATGTGAGGCTGAATTTTGTCAGAGGGGTAATAGAGTATGGAGAAGTCCAAGTGATGAAGGTTTCTACATATCACAATGTTGTTGATATGATCACTAAGACATTTCCAAGTTGCAAGTTTTTCCACTGTATGCAGTTGATAAAGTTGCATGAAGAAAGCTAGTTTGTTCTTTGATAATAGAGTTTATTCCAAGGTGGATGTTTGTGAGTTATTGGAATTGAACTCTAGTTGGTCGAAGGTAGCTTCTTGGTTTTGATAGTTCGACAGAGTTTAGCATGCCGCCGAAGATTGTTCACATGATGTTGTCGAAGAATTACATGATGTAGTCGAAATGTGTTCTAGTGTGTAAGTGTCGAAGAATGCTAGGATTGTTAGCATCAAGTTGGGTCTGTTTGTTATGTCCAATTGTTTAAGTTAGCTTGTACCCTAAGTTATATTGTAATGGGTATTTGTGAAAAATCCCATTAGTTTAGTATGTTAGGTTTATTATAAATAACATACTAGTCTCTCATCATTGCATACTGCAAATCCTAATTTAGGGAGAAAGGATTATTTTTTATTCTTGTGTACTTGTAATCTTTTTTTAAAGAGAAATTAAGGAATAGCAGTTAATAACCATTCCTTGTGTTCTTCTTGTTTTTCCATCTTTTCTACCCTAATTGTTTCTTGATCATACAAAAACAAGTTTATATTTTGTTTCCAAGGCATTGTTTATCACAACATTTGGATTGGTAGAGGGACCCCAAACATATGAATGAATAAGATAGAAGGGGGAAAGACTTCTTTTATTGTTTAATAGAAAAGGTAAACGCTTATGTTTAGAAAAATCGCACACATCACAATAAAGACTTTCAATATCTACCTTATTGAATAAAGATGGACAAAATATTTTAATGACTCCAAAAGAATGATGACCTAATCGGTAATGAAAAAGAAATATTTTTTTCCATTTTAGAGAGTACTGACTCTGACATAAAAGAATAGTACAAGTGGAATTTTGTACACTGATATGGTTCTTCAAGATAGTAAAGCCCATTCCTTTCTATAGCATGTCCAATCATCTTTCTTGACTCCTTATCCTGAAATATACAACAATCATTATGAAAAGTCACACTACATGATAAATCATTTGTAAGTTTTTGTATGGAGATAAGGTTCATGGATAGTTTTGGAACATCGAGTACCCTTTTTAGGGTTATAGAATGATTTATTTGGATATCTCCAATGCCCACTACAGTTACAAGAATACCATATGTTGTAGAAATATTTTTATTACTATGACAAGGGTGTTAGAACAAGATTGGTTCAGATCATATCTCAGAGTTTTGATGATAACAATAAAATATATTTTATATAATTGATACTCTGATGAGCATATTTATTTGTTTCAGATAATGTTCTGACAGAAGTATTTTCCTAGATGAAAATCATATTGACGTGCTGAGCTGAAAATAAATGAAGAAGTTCTTTGATGAAAGAAATATTTGTTTTAGCGCAAGTTCTGATGCTGACTCTGATAAGAAACTATTTAGTGCATCTTCTAAAGCTTAGCAAGTTTCCATGTAAACTATGTTCAAAAGTACTTAGCAAGCAAGTGCCGATAAGAAGATTTGCAAGCATATTCTGAAGCAAGACGTAAAGCTAGTTCTGAAAGAATTCTGCAAGCAAGCGTTGATAAGAAGATTTGCAAGCATGTTCTGAAGCAAGATGTGAAGCTAGTTCTGATAGAATAAAGAAGCTAACAAGTCTTGTCAAGTTTCAGGAAACATGCTCTGACAAAGTGCCGTTTTTTCATTTAATGCAAAGACGGCTACATACACTCAAGTGTCTACACTAGTTCATTGGAAAATTCAATACTGCAAGAAAACACGCAAACATTAATTGCTCTCCACTTTTGAAGGCAGCAACGGTCATTTTCTTCATGCTATAAGTAGAAGATCATTTATTGCAAGCCACCTAGCGAACTACGTGAAAATATTCTGCTGGTCACAAATTATTTTACAAACACTTTGTGCAAAACTAATCTTAGTGAAAAATCACAGTTTGTGATATATCTTTCTAAGAAGCAATTTGTTTCACTATCTATAAAGATTTAATTCTTGTAACTGTTCCTTGAGAGACCAAGTTTGGTCAGATTTCTCAAGAAGACTAGGACTAGTTTGAGTCTTAGTGGTGTTAGTCACTTGTAAGTTTACTTGTGAATTGTATTGTTAGTCACAACAGTTGTTGTGTGATTGTAATTAGTTTGATTATAGTGAATTAAGTCCTTGTTAAGAAAGGCGAAATCACCTTGGCGGGTGGACTAGAGTAGTTTGAGTTCAAACGAACCAGGATAAAAATAAATGTGTCTTTCCATTATTGTTGAGCCTTTAAGAAAAAGAAAAAGAGAAACTTATTCAACCCCCCCCCCCCCCCCCCCCCCCCCCCTTCGAAGTGTTTTCTCACCCTTAAATTGGTATCAAAGCTTGACTCTGAGTGCTAACACTTAACCGTGTCAGGAAAAGATCCAGAAGGAAAACACAAATGGCAACTGAACAAAACAACAATAACTACACCAGCCTTCCAGTATTTGACGGTGAAAATTTTGACTACTGGAAGGATATGATCAAAATTTTCTTCCTAGCCTATGACGTTGACCTCTGGGATATGGTAACTGATGGATACATACATCCTATTGATGAAAGCGGCCAGAAGATTGATAGAAAAAGGATGACAGATCATCAAAAGCAAGACTTCAGAAATCATCACAAGGCCAGAACGATTCTCTTGAGTGCCATCTCATATTCAGAGTATGATAAAATCACAAACAGAGAAACAACTAAGAACTTGTTTGATTCTCTGAGAATGACGCATGAAGGCAACATGCAAGTAAAAGAAACCAAGGCCCTTACGCTCATTCAGAAGTATGAAGCCTTCAGAATGGAAGAAGACGAAACCATTGAAACAATGTACTCTAGATTCCAAACTCTGGTGGCAGGGCTAAAGGTGCTAGACAAAGGGTACTCAACTGCTGATCATGTAAAGAAGATCATCAGAAGTTTACCAAAACAGTGGAGACCAATGGTCACAACTCTCAAACTGGCAAAAGATCTGAACATAATATCTCTAGAAGAACTTGTCACCTCCCTCAGAAGCCATGAGATAGAGTTAGAAGATTATGAGCCTCAAAAGCAATGTAAGTCTCTCGCTCTGAAATTTAACAAATATGAAACCAAATTTTTGCAGACAGAAGTAGAAGCAGAAAACTCTGGAGAATCCTCGTCAGAAGAAGATGAACTGTTCTTTCTATCCAGAAGAACAGGAAATGACTCTGAACAATCCTCTGGATACAGAATATCAAGTAATAGAATCATTACCTGCTATGAATGCAATAAACAAGGTCACTACAAAAGTGATTGTCCAAGGCTTCAGAAGGAGAAACACAAAGGGAAGTTCGTTAAGGAGAAGAAGAAAAGTCTTATGGCAACATGGGATGACTCTGAATCTTCTGAAGATGAAACAAAATCAGAAGATGAAAAAGCCAATATAGCTCAAACGGACAACTTATTAGATGTCTCCGAATCTTCTGAATTAGAATCAGAATCAGACACTAAAGAGGTATTTCCTGACTTTACTGTTAATTTTACTAAAGCTGAACTAGGAGAAAGTCTGAGTGAAATTCCGGAAAGATATCAACAGCTTCGAGTCAAATTCAGGAACCTGAAAAAGGATATTGCTTCTGACTCTGAAGAAACTGAGAGTCTGAGATCAGAAAACTCTGAGTTAAAAGAAAAGATTTCAAAACTAGAAAATAATTTACAAAACTCTCAGAAGGAAATAATCTCAGAGGATCCCAGTAATGCTGATAAGATCATAAAGGAATATGACCAAAGCTTTCAGAAGTTTCTGGCTAAAAACATACATAGATGTAAAATGGCTTCAATGATCTATGGAGTTAGCAGGAATGACATAATAGGTATAGGATACAAAGGCAAAGTATCCCAACCTAAGATAGTTAAGGATCTGGTTATCAAACGCACTCCTCTCTATTCTCACTTCACCACTGGACAAACACATGATATAAAACATGCTGGTAAGGCGTTTTATACTAAACCAAAATTCAAATAGAATTTTGGAAACTCTAACAGTCATGGACCCAGAAAGATATGGGTACCAAAAGACAAAATCATCTATGTTGCAGATATTTTTAATAGCAAGGTTGAAACACCAATATTAACACCTGGACTATGGATGCTCTCTACACATGGAGGAAAGAAAGCATATGTTCCAAAACTTGGAATTTAAAGGATTCGTAGATTTCAGAGGCAATCAGAAACAAAAGCTACTGGCTCTGAATCTATTGGAAACAAGAATGGAAATACAACATCAGAAGCTCTGTACGAAGCATGTCAAAAAGGAAGATTTTCAAAACCTTCTTTTAAATCAAAATGTTGTTTCTTTCTCTAGGCCATTAGAACTATTTCATATTTCCATCCATTTGGATGTACTTGTTTTATTCTGAACACTAAAGATAATCTAAACAAGTTTGATTCTAAAGCACAAAAGTGTTTTCTGCTTGGATATTCTGAACGCTCAAAAGGCTATAGAGTATACAACACAAAAACTCTGATTGTTGAAGAACCAATCAAAGTCAGGTTTGATGACAAGCTTGGCCAGCAATAGCCAAAGCAAATTGATATTTCTGTAGGTACAAAAGATCATCTCTCAAACTCTGAAAAGTCAGAAGCAAAGGAAGACTCAGAAGCAAAGGAAGACTCAGAAGATCCTCCTCTTGACAATGCTCTGGATAATCTCAGAATCTCTGCACAACCCACTCTGAAAAAGTTTCCCAGAATCTCTTCAGCTCATAAAGAAGACGTGATTATTGGAAGGAAAGAAGATCCCATCAGAACAAGATCCTTTCTCAGAATCAATGAATAATCATTGTTTGGATTGGTATCTCTGATTGAGCCAACCTCTATTGAAGAAGCTCTGGAAGAGAATGATTGGATCCTAGAAATGCAAGATGAACTCAATCAATTTTCCAAAAACGATGTATGGGATCTAGTTCCAAGACCCAAAGGATTCAACATTATAGGAACTAAATGGGTTTTCAAAAACAAACTAAATGAGCAAGGAGAGGTGGTCAGAAACAAAGCACGACTGGTTGCACAGGGTTATAGTCAACAAGAAGGAATTGATTATAATGAAACCTTTGCCCCAGTCGCCAGGTTAGAATCTATTAGATTATTAATTTCTTTTGCTGTTCAAAATAACATTTCATTATATAAAATGGATGTTAAAAGTGCATTTTTAAATGTCTATATAGAAGAAGAAGTTTATGTCCATCAACCTCCTGGCTTTAATGACTCAAAATATCCAAAACATGTCTTTAAATTAAAAAAGTCTTTATACGGTTTAAAACAAGCTCCCAGAGCTTGATATGAACATTTGAGCAATTTTCTTTTAGAAAAAGATTTTACCAGAGGGAAAGTGGACACAACTTTATTCAGAAAGACATTTAAAAATGATATTTTAATTTGTCAAATTTATGTTGATGATATTATTTTTGGAACCTCTAATATCTCCCTTGGAAAAGAATTTGCTGAGACCATGCAGGAAGAATTTGAGATGAGCATGATGGGAGAATTGAAGTTCTTTCTGGGAATACAAATTAACCAGACTCCAGAAGGTACTTACATACATCAGACGAAGTATGTTAAAGAACTTCTGAAGAAATTTCAGATGTCAGAAAGCAAAGATGCTAAGACACCAATGCATCCAACATGCATTCTGGGAAAAGATGAGGTAAGTATGAAGGTAGATCAGAAGCTCTACAGAGGTATGATTGGATCCCTTCTCTATCTAACTGCATTTATACCTGATATATTATTCAGCGTATGTTTATGTGCTAGATTCCAATCAGATCCTAGAGAATCTCACTTAACTGCTGTTAAGAGAATTCTGAGGTATCTAAAAGGTACTACTAATCTGGGTTTGTGTTACAGAAGATCAAAAGATTTCAGACTAGTAGGTTATTGTGATGCTGACTTTACCAGAGATAGAATTGAAAGAAAGAGAACCTCTGGAAGCTGCCAGTTTCTGGGTGACAATCTTATCTCGTGGTACAGCAAGAAGTAAGCAACAATTGCACTTTTAACAACAGAAGCTGAGTATATATCTGCTGCTGGATGTAGTTCTCAGATGATCTAGATGAAAAGTCATCTAGAAGATTTTAATCTTTATGAAAGTAAGATTCCTATCTTCTGTGACAATACCTCTGCAATTTGTCTTTCTAAAAATCACATTTTACATTCTAAAGCTAAACACATAGAAATTAAATACCATTTTATAAGGGACTACATTCAGAAAAGAATTTTAAATTTAAACTTTGTAAAAACAGACCATCAATAGGCTGATATTTTTACCAAACCCCTTTCAGAAGATAAATTTAAATTCATTTTGAAAAATATTTGTATGGAATTATGTCCTGAATAAAATTGTATTTATCTTTTGTGTTTGCCTTCAGAATGTTCTGAAATGAATGTTCTGATTAACAACTCTTCAGAAGTTAGAAGAGAAGTTACATCCGAAGCTATATATAAAGTTTTGAAATGCTCTAACGTTTCATTACAAGTATAGTTCAGTAGTTCATTATATCAAACAGATGCCCCATGCAACCTTCAGGAGATTAACACGTGTTGTGTTTCTGAAAGGTCATGCGTGCAAAGCTATTGACGCTGTTCCCAGGTAACTATTATGATTTTCTCAAATCTCACGCTTTCCCCTTAATTTTTATTATCATTAAATTCTCTTTCAAAATTCAACCGTCTCTGTGTATTTTTCTCTGCAACCCATTTTCTTCTCTCAACCTAAGTGCTCATATGGCTTCCTCCTCTACTCATTCTGGAAACACCTAATCTGAACAGTACATCATTCCAGAGAGAACTACTCTAATTCCAGTGGATAGCTTAGAAGTTATAAGTGAATTGATGGTGGATTTTGATAACCTAAAAGCAAATGGGTTTGACCTTCTTCCTACTGTGGAGTTTCAAGGATGGAGAAACTTCTGTGGGAAACGTTCAGAAGAACCTTAGATGCTGATTCACTGAAGTTGCAAGACTTATATCATTCTCAGCTGCTTGAGAACTTATCCAAACATCTGCACGCCTTCCAGTCAGAAGCTGTTGATATTTGGGACAAGAAGTCTACTCTGATGATAGCTAATGCTCCTGCTGATCAAATGGATATTTCAGAAGATGAGTCTGAAGATGCCTCTGAAGATTCAAATCCTCTGGAAATAATTCTGTGTAATCAACCTCTGCTAAAGCTGCACCTGAACCTGTTCCAACTCTTATGGTGGATTTGGGCACTCTTCTTTCAACTTGTGTTCATTCTGACTCAACTGCATCTACTCCAAAGGCTATATCTGTTGAAGCTTCTTCATCCTCTGCTCCTACTTCACTGGTTATGGAGACTCTGAATGAGCTTAAGAAGGAAAATGAAGTTATTCATGAGCGCTTGGACAAATAAGATGAGACTAACAAAGAATTCAGAAACTAGATGATGAAACAAGAGGAATCTGCATCTGAGATCAAGAATCTTCTTATGGCTCTTGTTCCTAAAAAAACCTTAGTGTCATTCTGTTTCTTATTTTTGTTTGTTGTTTTGTACCTCTAAATCTTTTTTTTAAAACCTTTACGCTCTTCAATTATTTTTATATACTTTTTGATTATGACAAAAAGGGGGAGAAAATGAGTATTTTGATCTAATCTCTGATTAACAGTTATGGGACTAAGTCTCAAACATTCTAACAAAATACAAAGATTTCTTTCTATGTTTAAAAGAATTTTGCAGGTATCACTAAACTCTGGAAGTTTAATTCAACTGAACATTATCTTCAAAGGACTTGCTGAAGAAATCCTAGAAGAAAAATCTCAAAGCTCTGATGAAAATTCTCAGGAAGTTTTTCTTATAGAAATATTTATTTCAGGGGGAGATTCTTATCTCTTGTTCAATTTTATTTCTAAATCTGGATATTTTTGTCATCATCAAAAAGGGGGAGATTGTTAGAACAAGATTGTTTCTGATCATATCTCAGAGTTTTGATGATAACAATAAAATATATTTTATATAATTGATACTCTGATGAGCATATTTATTTGTTTCAGATAATGTTCTGACAGAAGTATTTTCCTAGATGAAAATCATATTGACGTGCTGAGCTAAAAATAAATGAAGAAGTTCTTTGATGAAAGAACTATTTGTTTTAGCGCAAGTTCTGA
This sequence comes from Vicia faba, assembly GCA_948472305.1. NCBI lineage: Eukaryota > Viridiplantae > Streptophyta > Magnoliopsida > Fabales > Fabaceae > Vicia > Vicia faba. The sequence goes on along the minus strand of OX451736.1, from coordinate 1,230,510,936 downwards.
TGCTGACTCTGATAAGAAAATATTTAATGCATCTTCTAAAGCTTAGCAAGTTTCCATGTAAACTATGTGTGATCGGTGGATCTGGAACTGACTGTTTAACGCTGGTTCGCGAAATGTCGCGGAAGCAAGAGTCGCCACCGTCTTTTATTTTCTCCAAATGGAAAGGACAAAAGCACAGAAAAATTCCTTAAAGAGATTGCTCTCGGTTCGGGAGGTAGATTATAGAAAGGGAAGGTGTTAGCACCCTTTCTATCCATGGTTATCCATGGGCTCTTAGATACTTGCTCACTTGTGTTTTCAAAAATGGTTTGTTTGCTTTTCAACTGTGGGTTTTAAAAAGTTTCTTTGAAAATTCCAGTTCGACTCTTGTATCGGTCCTCAAGAGTGTTTGAAAAATTGCTTTCGAAAGCTTTTTGAAAATGTGTTGGTGTGAAAAGTATTTTTGAATTTGTTTTGAAATTTAGAGCAAGTATCAAGAGTCGTCTACCTACCCTAAGGAATTCGTCTGTGTAAATGTCCTTTAAAGTAGTGCCATCCCACCATTGAGAGGTAGGTAGCACCACCGTTGGAGGTGTTCGGGTCAATTCGAGGTTCGGGACATGGTGATCACCGGAGCAATAGGAAGACACCTTAGAAGCTACCCTCATGCCAGGTTCCCGGATCATGAGGACTTACTAAGACATCCTCTACTCGACGATCACCTTTCGAAGGGCAAGGCAACAGTGAGGCGTACCCTAGGGGTGGTGTGTGATTTGTGTGTCATGTTCATTTATTTTTGTCTTGTCATGTTATTGGTGTTCTACGCATTGCTTTTATTTAGACATTCATTCTTGCATGCTTTGTTTAACAGTTAAGATATTTGCGGGAAAAGTAAATTCTAAGCTATTACAAATGGCGCGGGTCCACATCGCCAAAATTAACCAGGACCCGATTTGACGGAAAAAGTAAATAAATTAAAAGTGCGAGAAGTAATTTACATGGCTTCGGGAGAGGTACATAATTATTTAAGCAAAATAAAATAAATATGCGAAATTAAATCGAAACGAGGGCGTTGGACCCTTTTGCAAAAATTAAAATTAATGAGGAATTAAAATTAAAATTAAAAGAAAACAAGAATTGTTTTTTTAGGTACTTTTTAGTGTTTTAGGGATTTAATGAGAAAAAGAATTAATTGCAATTAAACGCTAACCCTAATTCTATTTTATTTTAATTTATTAAGAAAAATGTTGAAGTTTTTAACCTAAATTTTATATACAAATTTAATTATGAAAATAAATAAAATAAATAATATTATTGTGAAAAAGAAAAATTAAAAAGGAATAAAATATTAATTAAACCTAGTTCTATATTTTTTAGATTTTTGTTATGAAAGGAATTAAAATTAAAACCCTAATTTAAACTAATTAATTTACATGCATTTATTTACAAGAAATATTAAAATAAAATATTTATTATATATTTTTATCTTTTTTGATTTTTATGCATTTTTTATGTTTATGAAAAATAATTAATTAACTGAATAAATAATAATTAAGAGGAATAAAAAATAATAATACAAAAAAAAGTAAAGAAAATAAAAAGAATATGCAAACCTGGGGGTTTAGACCCCAATATGGAGGTTAGATCCAAGAATTCTGGCCCAACAAGACATTGATCCGTTTGACTTTCCAGATGGTATGCTGTAGCGTTGACTGGACCCTATGCTGTTCCTCCAATCTGCACCTTTGATCTGATGAGTCTGGACAGGTGGACGTTGATTTTTGCGCGCGTATGATGTACTTTAATGCTGAATCTGCATGTGAATTTTTATGGAAAAATATTATGGAAATAACAAAGACTTGGGGCTCGAACCCAGGTCATATACATTGCCAATGCTTTCTCTAACCAACTGTGCCAACTAACGCGTTTGATATATAATAAACAAACAAATAATATAAAAGAAAGTGGGTTAATGGCTTGGAAACGCGCGCGAGATTTGAATCAACCTATCATCGTGTGCCACGGACTCATCTTCTTCATGTTCCTGAAAACAAAAATATTGGGCAACGGTTTTTCACGCGTTGTTTTAGGTGGCTTTAAGGAAAATAGCGATTAGGCCTATAGTGTTCATAAATTAGGCGCGAGCATGGTATCTTTTTCGTCCAGACTTGCTGGTTACAACCATGGCACTCTTGAAGGCCAATTTTTCTTGGTTTCAAAATCCCCAATTGGAGGTCCTGTAAACCCTAAAACTCAAACATGGTGAAATCGTGTATACATCATAAAAACATAATTGAATGCATTGGTTAGCTTCAAAACTTCATAATGAACATGAATCAAGTATTAAAAATCACAAAAGATGCGTAAATCATGATGCACGATTATGAGTTTTTTTTTATACAGTTTGCGTTCATGTTACCAATTCCTTGCGTTTTGATGGTTGTCTTTGATTGGAATATGTTTAGTAATCTCCAAGGAAGCTATTGGAACAAGAATTGAGACCTGAATCGCCTTGGAAGGATGTTTTTAGAATTGACTTTTTTAGACAAAAATTCAAGTTTGGTTCTGGCTTTCTTGGGCAGCTGCGTGTGTATGCTCATTAGGGTTGTCTTTAGGCTTATGTAGTGAGTCTATTAGGTCAAGAAACTTGCTCCAAATCTCTTGCAATCATGGTTTTGAAGATTTGATTTTTCACCATGATTTCCATATCTTTTTCCATGCAATTTTGTGTCAATTAGGATCCAATTAAACCAAATCTTCCCATATTTGAATGTGCACGAATTATTGAGTCTAAAACATGTGCAAAAAGATTTGTTAGGTTAAATTAAGTATTTTTCATATATTTAAATGATTTAAATGAATTAATATAAATAAAAATTCAAATAAATAAATAAAAAATGAGAAAATACTTCCCTTTGGGCCAAGTGGTCGTGCACATGCCATGGATGATGATTTGTGGAAGAAAAATGGGCCCATTAGCAATTTTAGGTCATTTGGATCAATGTTGACTTTTCAAGATATCCAAATATTTCCCAACTTCCACAAGGCATAACTTGCTCGATTTTTAAGCTTTTCTCATGTTCTTGGACATTTTGGAAAGGTCTTTGAGTCCTCTAACCAATGTCTTTGGTCCCATGTCATTTTGATTTACCAATCTCAAGTTATGGCCTTTGACTTAAAGTCCCTTTTTGTTGACTTTTGAAAATGACCTATAATGTTGAAATTGATAACTTTTTGTGAGAGCATTTCTTGGACTTGAAGTATGAAGATGAGTTGTAGGAAATATCTTTCTATTCAAAATGAGCTTTGGATGGAATTTTTCTGATAATCCATGTGAAAGTTATGCCCTGGTCAATTTCAGTTGACTTTTTCAGCTGTCCAAATAAGGAAACTTTTGCATCTTGATGATTTTTGAGCCAAACTTTGAGAATCATGATCAAGCATTGATCAAATGGTGTTTGTGGCTTCAAAATGATATGTTGACCAAGAATTTGAACTTTTGACTGTCAAATGACCATTTTGCCCCTACAGTTGACTGTAGTGCAATTTAGGGTTTTGACTGTGCAATTTTGTGCTGAATGCCTTGAAACTTGATATGAGGATGCTTGACCATATTTGTAGGCATGTGGGACTTGATTGGGCCTTTGAAAACTTCATTTTCTTGATCAGAACACAAACCCTAATCTTGACTGTATAGGAGACCTTTGCACTGTGCAACCCTTGGGGAATCTTGAGACTTGATTTGGCAATTTCTTGAAGAATATGGGAGGGCAAATTTTGGGGTACAACAGTTGCCCCTGTTCAATCTTCTTAGACCTGAGGATGCAGATTGGCGGACTTGCCTTTCGTAATCCGAGGGTGGAAGATGATTGAACACTAGAGTGCCCATAAATTTGCGCTCACATAGTAACAGTGATGGTGATGGAATGGGCTTATAGATGCCATTTAGAGATTGCTGGATAGGATGATGGGCTTATAGATGCCATCTGGATGTTGATCGTATAGGAGATTCCTTAGCGAGAACCTGCATACCTGCAAAAAGAAACATGAGTACCTGACACGTTGCAGGAGTTGATTTCAGATGCTTGGTATAGATGTGTCCTGACTGGTTACAGGAGCTGAGTCTGGAGCTTCACAAGATGATGGATGAACCAGGGATGGTTACTATCTTAGCATGACTGGTAAGAGAACCTTGGGTGACTTTAACTTCAACAACGCTCGTTGAGAAAATCTTGGTGAGAATTACCATCTTCGCAGTATCGGGAAGAGAACCAAAGGAAATTATAATCTGAAAGGGAATTATCACCTCACTCACCGTCGGAGAGGGACCCATAGGAAAAGGAGTTATCACCTCACTCACCGTCGGAGAGGGAACCATCTGAAGAGGAATTATCACCTCACTCACCGTCGGAGAGGGAAACATAGGAGATTATCACCTCACTCACCGTCGGAGAGGGAAACATCTGAAAAGGACTTACCACCTCACTCACCGTCGGAGAGGGAACCATAGGAGACTATCACCTCACTCACCGTCGGAGAGGGAAACATCTGAAAAGGACTTACCACCTCACTCACCGTCGGAGAGGGAACCATAGGAGACTATCACCTCACTCACCGTCGGAGAGGGAAACATCTGAAAAGGACTTACCACCTCACTCACCGTCGGAGAGGGAACCATAGGAGACTATTACCTCACTCACCGTCGGAGAGGGAAACATCTGAAAAGGACTTACCACCTCACTCACCGTCGGAGAGGGAACCATAGGAGTCTATCACCTCACTCACCGTCGGAGAGGGAAACATCTGAAAAGGACTTACCACCTCACTCACCGTCGGAGAGGGAACCATAGGAGACTATCACCTCTCTCACCGTCGGAGAGGGAAACATCTGAAAAGGACTTACCACCTCACTCACCGTCGGAGAGGGAACCATAGGAGAATATCACCTCACTCACCGTCGGAGAGGGAAACATCTGAAAAGGACTTACCACCTCACTCACCGTCGGAGAGGGAACCATAGGAGACTATCACCTCACTCACCGTCGGAGAGGGAAACCTGAAAAGGACTTACCACCTCACTCACCGTCGGAGAGGGAACCATAGGAGACTATCACCTCACTCACCGTCGGAGAGGGAAACATCTGAAAAGGACTTACCACCTCACTCACCGTCAGAGAGGGAACCATAGGAGACTATCACCTCACTCACCGTCGGAGAGGGAAACATCTGAAAAGGACTTACCACCTCACTCACCGTCGGAGAGGGAACCATAAGAGACTATCACCTCACTCACCGTCGGAGAGGGAAACATCTGAAAAGGACTTACCACCTCACTCACCGTCGGAGAGGGAACCATCTGGAAAGGAATTATTACCTCACTCACCGTCGGAGAGGGAATCATCTGAAAAGGAATTACCACCTCACTCACCGTCGGAGAGGGAACCATAGGAAATTATAATCTGGGATAACTTCTACTGAGTCTTTTTTTCAGAAAAATCTGTTGGAAGTTGATTTAGCTGGACTAGAGAAGGCCTGGGACTGGATAAGAAATCTTTGGAGTCGATTAACTGAACCGGTCTAGGTCTTGAAATATGATTGAGAATTTCAACTGCATCTTTCCTGAAAGGTAAAGGTCAGTCATATGCAATGCATAATATGGATCAAGCAATGATGTCCTCAACATAAATGAGATTTGTATGATATAATGCGTCTATGCATGCTATAATGATATATGTGATGTTTTATGAATGTATGTTTTTGTCTAGGAAAGTAAATCCTTGACGGATGCCGGGAAGTCACTTCTGGGCTGCTGTTGGAGAATAGATTTTGCTTCCGCTGGGGATGATAACTGCAAGAATGCCGGTGGGAGAAGATGACTCCGTTGCGGGATAAGCTTGGCGAATGGAAAATTCTGCGGGGAGAAAAATACTCTAGCGACCATGCTGGGGAACATTACTCTGTGGGGGAGAGAGATGCTTTTGTTGAATTGTTAGTAATAACTTGCTGAGGATATCTTTGTTGTATTGGAAGTGCTGATAGACTTTGCTGGGGATAAGAAGATTTCGTCGGGGACGCTCTTTTGTGGCTTTTGGCTGAGGATAACCCAGTTATATCCTGTTAAGGAAATAACTCTTTGAATAAAGTCGGGAGACGCGTTCGTGCTCTGCGAGGATAAGCTTCCAGCATCTACTGGGGATAAGCTTACTGCTTGGTAGAAATGGATTCCAACTTTCCTGGGGAACGAGATTGGACTCCCTTGGGGAAGTATTGAACTGCATTGGGGAAGTGACTCCTTTGAATGTTGATATACCGCCGGGGAACAATCTTTAGACCGAGACTGCCAGGGATGCTTTTTAAGAATATATGTATTGCTGCTGGGGAATGTTGGGATCTGCTGGAGGACACCCAACTTCCTTAAGTTTGATACTATAGCTTGAGGAGAGTGTACTGCTTTGTTGGCTCACTCTCTAGGGAATTAGGATATCTGGTTATGTTCTTTAGCTGAACTTACCTTGGAACCTTGGAGGACATAACAATTAGATTGCTTAGACAACTCTTGATTGCCCCTGTTTCTAAGGTGGGAGATGAATACCTGTGAGGTGCCGATAGCTTGTTGATGGACAGACCTTCTTCTGGTAGGCAGGTGACGAGATGACAGGACATAGTCGTACGCTTTGATCCCTAACTTTTGCCTGGACTGCCCTTTCGGGTTTTCAGTCCACCGGGATACCCATTTTTGCCCAAGCCGCCTTTTCAGGTTTTCGACTTGTCGGGTGTACCGATTCTTTTTATTTCATCCCTCATTTTGCCCGAACCCTTTTGGTTCGCCGGGAAGCCCTTATTTTTGCCTAGGTGTGTCAACCTAGCGGGTCTTTGATTATGCGTAGTATTTTTTCGACTATGTCCGCGCTTTCAGAAGGTAGGGAGTTGCCCCGGTTAGAAGTGTAGTGTCATGCCACCAGAAGGTGTTTGATCAGGCCGGATTCGTTGTTGGAATGCCCCAAGTGACTTAGGCGGAGATTTGCCCCAGGCTATTTGGCCTTTGAGAGATTCTCCGAATCTTGACTTAACTGCCCCAGACGATGGACAATAGTCATGCCATGCCCCTTGATTGGAAGTACTTCTGTTCATTAGGCATTCGTCGTGCGAATTTCTATGCTGTTCAAACAAAAAGTCATATGCAAACAAAGTTATATTAAAAATGCAAAGCCTATGTCTGTCTTGAAGATTTTGAAAATGCATTCTTTTTTTTTTCATAAAACAAATGAATATTTGTAAAACGTGATGTCAACTCCGTATTTATCGTATGCCTTAAGGAGTCAGGATACCTTTCGTAACAGTATGCTTTCGAACTAACCCATGCTTCAGCTAGGACTTTTAAGGGTTATAACGTGGCCTGGTTCACGGTTTAAGAAACAAAGGATAAAGGCTCAAATTATTTGTACCCACCCGCTCTTCGTGATGTTCTCCAAACCTAAACTCAGTTGATCATACGTTAGACTTTGCTTGAGTCTTTGCTCTGATATTCCAATGATGGTTCAGATATTGATGATTTATTCTGAACAGGCAGTCATTTTTTTTTTGTTGAGGGTTTGTAGGACCTCTTTCTTTTTGATTTCGTTATCCCTATTTTTTTTTGCCTGAACTGTTTCTTTTTGTATTTACAGTCAGCGGGATGCCCCAGTTTTGTAAGTCTCCTTCATAGGTTTTGACTTATTGGGCTTTAGTTTTTTTTTTGTTTTGGTAATGACTGCTTGTCTTTATGATTATTCGGAACCATCATTGTCTTTTGTTTTGTAAGGACCTCTTTGGTGCCATTTGTTATGCACTTGGATCAACTGAGAGACTACCCTGCCCCAGGTTATGATTAAGGGTTTTAAATTTCGAAAAGAAAAACTCCTACTTCTTTGGTTCAGATGGGTTGACGAGGGATTATCTTCCTTATAACTCCAGTGTTTAGGAATTGAAACAATGCCTGTACCTCATCAGCGGGGTCTGTTCAAAAGCATACTGTAAAGATTGCGGTATCGTTTTCGTCATCCTCCCTCAAGAGGCTTTAGAATTTTAGATCAAGAGTTGGTATCAGAAAAACATGAAAATAATTTGCGTATAGTGAATACGAATGTATTGCTTCAAGATAGACATAAGCGATGCATTAATGTGATAACAATGTTTAACATGAATAGATATTTGAACAGTTAAAAGAAAGTTGCAACTTGAAAGATTCTAATGAACAAAAATTTCTCAATCCTAGCCATGTTTTGGCAAGGGAGCAATGATCACATTGGGAGTCTCGGCGGGCTCGAACTCGATCTCTTTAGTATCGATCATATTTTGAATCTTGTACTTCAGTGCCCAACAGTCCTCAGTATCGTGCCCCGGGCTACCAGAATGGTAAGCGCACCTAGCTTCTGGGTTGTAATTTGGAGAGGAAGTCTTTGGATTTGCAGGAGGGTTGATCACCACAATCAGGTTCGTTCTTAACATGTGCTGCAGAGCTCGTGACCAAGGCATGTTGATGTTGGTGAATTGTCTCTTAGGCTCGTCTGACCTGTTCTGATCCACCCGCTGTTCTTGGCGAGGTCGTTGTTAGACCTGGGAAGTAGTAGCAACTCGGAGAAGTCTATTCATTGGACCCGACCTTTGCCCTCTTGGAAGCTGTTCCATAACCTGGTCCCTGATTTGGGCTGGTTGCTTCATGCCTTGAGGAAGCTGACTGATCATGGCTCTCAGCTCTCCTTGCTCCTGAGCTAAACCTTGAATGAGGGCCCTTTGCCCCAGCATCTGGGTTTTCAATGTGTCTACCTCAGCTTGTAGACGTTTCAGTTGTTCGTCCTTGTCATCTTCAGGACTTTTTCTGATCAGATTCCCCATGAGGAGTTTCCTCAACTCTTCCTGCCCCTTGGATAGGCTTAGGAAGATCTCCTTGAACTGAGTCTCTTGAGTGTGAAGGTCCTGGTTATCTGATTGTGAAGCCATTGCTGAAATAAACAGCGAGAAAGGTAAGTGACCTGCAACAAGGATACCTGTTATGCAATGATGAGTATGTCATGCATGTAATGTTTTCAAGGATCTCGCGGGGTAAACAAGAAGATCGTTAGCATTTGAATTGGTAGCTTGATTGAAGGCACTTCATGTTGTTGGGAGTCCTTCTTCGAGGGTCAAAGGCTCACCATATCCAGTGGGTCATAGCCCCTGACAACTTTGGCTAGAGGAAAATAAATCCTCTTTGCCCCTTGCTAGATGTTTGATTCATCATGACCTGCATCACAAGCCTTTGAGATCCTTGAAATGGGTTAGGATGTATGCAATGGTATGATGTTATGGTATGCATGGGATAATGTGAGTAACCCTGTTATGAGTCCCAATTAAGGACTGCAAACCAAAACCTGTAAGAAACTCAGTACACTCTGTTAGGAGTCCCAAATTAAGGACTAAAACAAAACCTGCAAGTAGTTCATGTGTCAGATAACAAGCATGCAAGTAGGCAAGTACGAAGGCACACAAGTCACACAAGAGAAGCCCTTAGAGTTTAAGGCCAGCATGGGGTCTGGGTAGTACCCTCTTTCAGTTTGTTGGTTCAACCTGTCCTAATCAAAGTAACCGGGTTCTAAGGTTCCCAATATCACGGGATTGCTTTCATTGTTCATCGTTTCGATTTAGCCACTGAACTGGCGACCGAAATATTCCAGGAAAGCAACCCTCAATTGAGTGTAGTATCGAGTATCAACCGACTTCGGAGTACACCAAAGTAGTCATCTCACTACCCTAAAGAGGCCAGGATGGTTCGATTAAGGTTCCTAAGGTCTGTTGATGCTTCACGACACCACATGGAGGCCCCGTACTCTCCTTGATTGACTCAAGGGTTACCGGTACACACCAAAGTGCCACATCAACATAGCAGACTGCTTCGACCATGTCGGTATACCCCGCACAGTTCCCTCACAGCCTTGTTGCTACTTTCTAAGAAGGTATCCCCAGATCCGGGTTAGGATCTATAGAACTCCCAAGACAGTCCCACAATTTAAAGCAAAAAAGGAAAGCAATTGAAAACACAGCTATGAACTATACCTAAGGTACACCCCACTTTATAAGTTTTAATTCCCCAGCAGAGTCGCCAATTCTGTGATCGGTGGATCTGGAACTGACTGTTTAACGCTGGTTCGCGAAATGTCGCGGAAGCAAGAGTCGCCACCGTCTTTTATTTTCTCCAAATGGAAAGGACAAAAGCACAGAAAAATTCCTTAAAGAGATTGCTCTCGGTTCGGGAGGTAGATTATAGAAAGGGAAGGTGTTAGCACCCTTTCTATCCATGGTTATCCATGGGCTCTTAGATACTTGCTCACTTGTGTTTTCAAAAATGGTTTGTTTTCTTTTCAACTGTGGGTTTTAAAAAGTTTCTTTGAAAATTCCAGTTCGACTCTTGTATCGGTCCTCAAGAGTGTTTGAAAAATTGCTTTCGAAAGCTTTTTGAAAATGTGTTGGTGTGAAAAGTATTTTTGAATTTGTTTTGAAATTTAGAGCAAGTATCAAGAGTCGTCTACCTACCCTAAGGAATTCGTATGTGTAAATGTCCTTTAAAGTAGTGCCATCCCACCATTGAGAGGTAGGTAGCACCACCGTTGGAGGTGTTCGGGTCAATTCGAGGTTCGGGACATGGTGATCACCGGAGCAATAGGAAGACACCTTAGAAGCTACCCTCATGCCAGGTTCCCGGATCATGAGGACTTACTAAGACATCCTCTACTCGACGATCACCTTTCGAAGGGCAAGGCAACAGTGAGGCGTACCCTAGGGGTGGTGTGTGATTTGTGTGTCATGTTCATTTATTTTTGTCTTGTCATGTTATTGGTGTTCTACGCATTGCTTTTATTTAGACATTCATTCTTGCATGCTTTGTTTAACAGTTAAGATATTTGCGGGAAAAGTAAATTCTAAGCTATTACAAATGGCGCGGGTCCACATCGCCAAAATTAACCAGGACCCGATTTGACGGAAAAAGTAAAGAAATTAAAAGTGCGAGAAGTAATTTACATGGCTTCGGGAGAGGTACATAATTATTTAAGCAAAATAAAATAAATATGCGAAATTAAATCGAAACGAGGGCGTTGGACCCTTTTGCAAAAATTAAAATTAATGAGGAATTAAAATTAAAATTAAAAGAAAACAAGAATTGTTTTTTTAGGTACTTTTTAGTGTTTTAGGGATTTAATGAGAAAAAGAATTAATTGCAATTAAACGCTAACCCTAATTCTATTTTATTTTAATTTATTAAGAAAAATGTTGAAGTTTTTAACCTAAATTTTATATACAAATTTAATTATGAAAATAAATAAAATAAATAATATTATTGTGAAAAAGAAAAATTAAAAAGGAATAAAATATTAATTAAACCTAGTTCTATATTTTTTAGATTTTTGTTATGAAAGGAATTAAAATTAAAACCCTAATTTAAACTAATTAATTTACATGCATTTATTTACAAGAAATATTAAAATAAAATATTTATTATATATTTTTATCTTTTTTGATTTTTATGCATTTTTTATGTTTATGAAAAATAATTAATTAACTGAATAAATAATAATTAAGAGGAATAAAAAATAATAATACAAAAAAAAAAGTAAAGAAAATAAAAAGAATATGCAAACCTGGGGGTTTAGACCCCAATATGGAGGTTAGATCCAAGAATTCTGGCCCAACAAGACATTGATCCGTTTGACTTTCCAGATGGTATGCTGTAGCGTTGACTGGACCCTATGCTGTTCCTCCAATCTGCACCTTTGATCTGATGAGTCTGGACAGGTGGACGTTGATTTTTGCGCGCGTATGATGTACTTTAATGCTGAATCTGCATGTGAATTTTTATGGAAAAATATTATGGAAATAACAAAGACCTGGGGCTCGAACCCAGGTCATATACATTGCCAATGCTTTCTCTAACCAACTGTGCCAACTAACGCGTTTGATATATAATAAACAAACAAATAATATAAAAGAAAGTGGGTTAATGGCTTGGAAACGCGCGCGAGATTTGAATCAACCTATCATCGTGTGCCACAGACTCATCTTCTTCATGTTCCTGAAAACAAAAATATTGGGCAACGGTTTTTCACGCGTTGTTTTAGGTGGCTTTAAGGAAAATAGCGATTAGGCCTATAGTGTTCATAAATTAGGCGCGAGCATGGTATCTTCTTCGTCCAGACTTGCTGGTTACAACCATGGCACTCTTGAAGGCCAATTTTTCTTGGTTTCAAAATCCCCAATTGGAGGTCCTGTAAACCCTAAAACTCAAACATGGTGAAATCGTGTATACAGCATAAAAACATAATTGAATGCATTGGTTAGCTTCAAAACTTCATAATGAACATGAATCAAGTATTAAAAATCACAAAAGATGCGTAAATCATGATGCACGATTATGAGTTTTTTTTTATACAGTTTGCGTTCATGTTACCAATTCCTTGCGTTTTGATGGTTGTCTTTGATTGGAATATGTTCAGTAATCTCCAAGGAAGCTATTGGAACAAGAATTGAGACCTGAATCGCCTTGGAAGGATGTTTTCAGAATTGACTTTTTTAGACAAAAATTCAAGTTTGGTTCTGGCTTTCTTGGGCAGCTGCGTGTGTATGCTCATTAGGGTTGTCTTTAGGCTTATGTAGTGAGTCTATTAGGTCAAGAAACTTGCTCCAAATCTCTTGCAATCATGGTTTTGAAGATTTGATTTTTCACCATGATTTCCATATCTTTTTCCATGCAATTTTGTGTCAATTAGGATCCAATTAAACCAAATCTTCCCATATTTGAATGTGCACGAATTATTGAGTCTAAAACATGTGCAAAAAGATTTGTTAGGTTAAATTAAGTATTTTTCATATATTTAAATGATTTAAATGAATTAATATAAATAAAAATTCAAATAAATAAATAAAAAATGAGAAAATACTTCCCTTTGGGCCAAGTGGTCGTGCACATGCCATGGATGATGATTTGTGGAAGAAAAATGGGCCCATTAGCAATTTTAGGTCATTTGGATCAATGTTGACTTTTTAAGATATCCAAAAATTTCCCAACTTCCACAAGGCATAACTTGCTCAATGTTTAAGCTTTTCTCATGTTCTTGGACATTTTGGAAAGGTCTTTGAGTCCTCTAACCAATGTCTTTGGTCCCATGTCATTTTGATTTACCAATCTCAAGTTATGGCCTTTGACTTAAAGTCCCTTTTTGTTGACTTTTGAAAATGACCTATAATGTTGAAATTGATAACTTTTTGTGAGAGCATTTCTTGGACTTGAAGTATGAAGATGAGTTGTAGGAAATGTCTTTCTCTTCAAAATGAGCTTTGGATGGAATTTTTCTGATAATCCATGTGAAAGTTATGCCCTGGTCAATTTCAGTTGACTTTTTCAGCTGTCCAAATAAGGAAACTTTTGCATCTTGATGATTTTTGAGCCAAACTTTGAGAATCATGATCAAGCATTGATCAAATGGTGTTTGTGGCTTCAAAATGATATGTTGACCAAGAATTTGAACTTTTGACTGTCAAATGACCATTTTGCCCCTACAGTTGACTGTAGTGCAATTTAGGGTTTTGACTGTGCAATTTTGTGCTGAATGCCTTGAAACTTGATATGAGGATGCTTGACCATATTTGTAGGCATGCGGGACTTGATTGGGCCTTTGAAAACTTCATTTTCTTGATCAGAACACAAACCCTAATCTTGACTGTATAGGAGACCTTTGCACTGTGCAACCCTTGGGGAATCTTGAGACTTGATTTGGCAATTTCTTGAAGAATATGGGAGGGCAAATTTTGGGGTACAACAGTTGCCCCTGTTCAATCTTCTTAGACCTGAGGATGCAGATTGGCGGACTTGCCTTTCGTAATCCGAGGGTGGAAGATGATTGAACACTAGAGTGCCCAGAAATTTGCGCTCACATAGTAACAGTGATGGTGATGGAATGGGCTTATAGATGCCATTTAGAGATTGCTGGATAGGATGATGGGCTTATAGATGCCATCTGGATGTTGATCGTATAGGAGATTCCTTAGCGAGAACCTGCATACCTGCAAAAAGAAACATGAGTACCTGACACGTTGCAGGAGTTGATTTCAGATGCTTGGTATAGATGTGTCCTGACTGGTTACAGGAGCTGAGTCTGGAGCTTCACAAGATGATGGATGAACCAGGGATGGTTACTATCTTAGCATGACTGGTAAGAGAACCTTGGGTGACTTTAACTTCAACAACGCTCGTTAAGAAAATCTTGGTGAGAATTACCATCTTCGCAGTATCGGGAAGAGAACCAAAGGAAATTATAATCTGAAAGGGAATTATCACCTCACTCACCGTCGGAGAGGGACCCATAGGAAAAGGAGTTATCACCTCACTCACCGTCGGAGAGGGAACCATCTAAAGAGGAATTATCACCTCACTCACCGTCGGAGAGGGAAACATAGGAGATTATCACCTCACTCACCGTCGGAGAGGGAAACATCTGAAAAGGACTTACCACCTCACTCACCGTCGGAGAGGGAACCATAGGAGACTATCACCTCACTCACCGTCGGAGAGGGAAACATCTGAAAAGGACTTACCACCTCACTAACCATCAGAGAGGGAACCATAGGAGACTATCACCTCACTCACCGTCGGAGAGGGAAACATCTGAAAAGGACTTACCACCTCACTCACCGTCGGAGAGGGAACCATAGGAGACTATTACCTCACTCACCGTCGGAGAGGGAAACATCTGAAAAGGACTTACCACCTCACTCACCGTCGGAGAGGGAACCATAGGAGACTATCACCTCACTCACCGTCGGAGAGGGAAACATCCGAAAAGGACTTACCACCTCACTCACCGTCGGAGAGGGAACCATAGGAGACTATCACCTCTCTCACCGTCGGAGAGGGAAACATCTGAAAAGGACTTACCACCTCACTCACCGTCGGAGAGGGAACCATAGGAGAATATCACCTCACTCACCGTCGGAGAGGGAAACATCTGAAAAGGACTTACCACCTCACTCACCGTCGGAGAGGGAACCATAGGAGACTATCACCTCACTCACCGTCGGAGAGGGAAACCTGAAAAGGACTTACCACCTCACTCACCGTCGGAGAGGGAACCATATGAGACTATCACCTCACTCACCGTCAGAGAGGGAAACATCTGAAAAGGACTTACCACCTCACTCACCGTCGGAGAGGGAACCATAGGAGACTATCACCTCACTCACCGTCGGAGAGGGAAACATCTGAAAAGGACTTACCACCTCACTCACCGTCGGAGAGGGAACCATAGGAGACTATCTCCTCACTCACCGTCGGAGAGGGAAACATCTGAAAAGGACTTACCACCTCACTCACCGTCGGAGAGGGAACCATCTGGAAAGGAATTATTACCTCACTCACCGTCGGAGAGGGAATCATCTGAAAAGGAATTACCACCTAACTCACCGTCGGAGAGGGAACCATAGGAAATTATAATCTGGGATAACTTCTACTGAGTCTTTTTTTCAGAAAAATCTGCTGGGAGTTGATTTAGCTGGACTAGAGAAGGCCTGGGACTGGATAAGAAATCTTTGGAGTCGATTAACTGAACCGGTCTAGGTCTTGAAATATGATTGAGAATTTCAACTGCATCTTTCCTGAAAGGTAAAGGTCAGTCATATGCAATGCATAATATGGATCAAGCAATGATGTCCTCAACATAAATGAGATTTGTATGATATAATGCGTCTATGCATGCTATAATGATATATGTGATGTTTTATGAATGTATGTTTTTGTCTAGGAAAGTAAATCCTTGACGGATGCCGGGAAGTCACTTCTGGGCCGCTGTTGGAGAATAGATTTTGCTTCCGCTGGGGATGATAACTGCAAGAATGCCGGTGGGAGAAGATGACTCCGTTGCGGGATAAGCTTGGCGAATGGAAAATTCTGCGGGGAGAAAAATACTCTAGCGACCATGCTGGGGAACATTACTCTGTGGGGGAGAGAGATGCTTTTGTTGAATTGTTAGTAATAACTTGCTGAGGATATCTTTGTTGTATTGGAAGTGCTGATAGACTTTGCTGGGGATAAGAAGATTTCGTCGGGGACGCTCTTTTGTGGCTTTTGGCTGAGGATAACCCAGTTATATCCTGTTAAGGAAATAACTCTTTGAATAAAGTCGGGAGACGCGTTCGTGCTCTGCGAGGATAAGCTTCCAGCATCTACTGGGGATAAGCTTACTGCTTGGGAGAAATGGATTCCAACTTTCCTGGGGAACGAGATTGGACTCCCTTGGGGAAGTATTGAACTGCATTGGGGAAGTGACTCCTTTGAATGTTGATATACCGCCGGGGAACAATCTTTAGACCGAGACTGCCGGGGATGCTTTTTAAGAATATATGTATTGCTGCTGGGGAATGTTGGGATCTGCTGGAGGACACCCAACTTCCTTAAGTTTGATACTATAGCTTGAGGAGAGTGTACTGCTTTGTTGGCTCACTCTCTAGGGAATTAGGATATCTGGTTATGTTCTTTAGCTGAACTTACCTTGGAACCTTGGAGGACATAACAATTAGATTGCTTAGACAACTCTTGATTGCCCCTGTTTCTAAGGTGGGAGATGAATACCTGTGAGGTGCCGATAGCTTGTTGATGGACAGACCTTCTTCTGGTAGGCAGGTGACGAGATGACAGGACATAGTCGTACGCTTTGATCCCTAACTTTTGCCTGGACTGCCCTTTCGGGTTTTCAGTCCACCGGGATACCCATTTTTGCCCAAGCCGCCTTTTCAGGTTTTCGACTTGTCGGGTGTACCGATTCTTTTTATTTCATCCCTCATTTTGCCCGAACCCTTTTGGTTCGCCGGGAAGCCCTTATTTTTGCCTAGGTGTGTCAACCTAGCGGGTCTTTGATTATGCGTAGTATTTTTTCGACTATGTCCGCGCTTTCAGAAGGTAGGGAGTTGCCCCCGGTTAGAAGTGTAGTGTCATGCCACCAGAAGGTGTTTGATCAGGCCGGATTCGTTGTTGGAATGCCCCAAGTGACTTAGGCGGAGATTTGCCCCAGGCTATTTGGCCTTTGAGAGATTCTCCGAATCTTGACTTAACTGCCCCAGACGATGGACAATAGTCATGCCATGCCCCTTGATTGGAAGTACTTCTGTTCATTAGGCATTCGTCGTGCGAATTTCTATGCTGTTCAAACAAAAAGTCATATGCAAACAAAGTTATATTAAAAATGCAAAGCCTATGTCTGTCTTGAAGATTTTGAAAATGCATTCTTTTTTTTTTTCATAAAACAAATGAATATTTGTAAAACGTGATGTCAACTCCGTATTTATCGTATGCCTTAAGGAGTCAGGATACCTTTCGTAACAGTATGCTTTCGAACTAACCCATGCTTCAGCTAGGACTTTTAAGGGTTATAACGTGGCCTGGTTCACGGTTTAAGAAACAAAGGATAAAGGCTCAAATTATTTGTACCCACCCGCTCTTCATGATGTTCTCCAAACCTAAACTCAGTTGATCATACGTTAGACTTTGCTTGAGTCTTTGCTCTGATATTCCAATGATGGTTCAGATATTGATGATTTATTCTGAACAGGCAGTCATTTTTTTGTTTTTGTTGAGGGTTTGTAGGACCTCTTTCTTTTTGATTTCGTTATCCCTATTTTTTTTTGCCTGAACTGTTTCTTTTTGTATTTACAGTCAGCGGGATGCCCCAGTTTTGTAAGTCTCCTTCATAGGTTTTGACTTATTGGGCTTTAGTTTTTTTTTTGTTTTGGTAATGACTGCCTGTCTTTATGATTATTCGGAACCATCATTGTCTTTTGTTTTGTAAGGACCTCTTTGGTGCCATTCGTTATGCACTTGGATCAACTGAGAGACTACCCTGCCCCAGGTTATGATTAAGGGTTTTAAATTTCGAAAAGAAAAACTCCTACTTATTTGGTTCAGATGGGTTGACGAGGGATTATCTTCCTTATAACTCCAGTGTTTAGGAATTGAAACAATGCCTGTACCTCATCAGCGGGGTCTGTTCAAAAGCATACTGTAAAGATTGCGGTATCGTTTTCGTCATCCTCCCTCAAGAGGCTTTAGAATTTTAGATCAAGAGTTGGTATCAGAAAAACATGAAAATAATTTGCGTATAGTGAATACGAATGTATTGCTTCAAGATAGACATAAGCGATGCATTAATGTGATAACAATGTTTAACATGAATAGATGTTTGAACAGTTAAAAGAAAGTTGCAACTTGAAAGATTCTAATGAACAAAAATTTCTCAATCCTAGCCATGTTTTGGCAAGGGAGCAATGATCACATTGGGAGTCTCGGCGGGCTCGAACTCGATCTCTTTAGTATCGATCATATTTTGAATCTTGTACTTCAGTGCCCAACAGTCCTCAGTATCATGCCCCGGGCTACCAGAATGGTAAGCGCACCTAGCTTCTGGGTTGTAATTTGGAGAGGAAGTCTTTGGATTTGCAGGAGGGTTGATCACCGCAATCAGGTTCGTTCTTAACATGTGCTGCAAAGCTCGTGACCAAGGCATGTTGATGTTGGTGAATTGTCTCTTAGGCTCGTCTGACCTGTTCTGATCCACCCGCTGTTCTTGGCGAGGTCGTTGTTGGACCTGGGAAGTAGTAGCAACTCGGAGAAGTCTATTCATTGGACCCGACCTTTGCCCTCTTGGAAGCTGTTCCATAACCTGGTCCCTGATTTGGGCTGGTTGCTTCATGCCTTGAGGAAGCTGACTGATCATGGCTCTCAGCTCTCCTTGCTCCTGAGCTAAACCTTGAATGAGGGCCCTTTGCCCCAGCATCTGGGTTTTCAATGTGTCTACCTCAGCTTGTAGACGTTTCAGTTGTTCGTCCTTGTCATCTTCAGGACTTTTTCTGATCAGATTCCCCATGAGGAGTGTCCTCAACTCTTCCTGCCCCTTGGATAGGCTTAGGAAGATCTCCTTGAACTGAGTCTCTTGAGTGTGAAGGTCCTGGTTATCTGATTGTGAAGCCATTGCTGAAATAAACAGCGAGAAAGGTAAGTGACCTGCAACAAGGATACCTGTTATGCAATGATGAGTATGTCATGCATGTAATGTTTTCAAGGATCTCGCGGGGTAAACAAGAAGATCGTTAGCATTTGAATTGGTAGCTTGATTGAAGGCACTTCATGTTGTTGGGAGTCCTTCTTCGAGGGTCAAAGGCTCACCATATCCAGTGGGTCATAGCCCCTGACAACTTTGGCTAGAGGAAAATAAATCCTCTTTGCCCCTTGCTAGATGTTTGATTCATCATGACCTGCATCACAAGCCTTTGAGATCCTTGAAATGGGTTAGGATGTATGCAATGGTATGATGTTATGGTATGCATGGGATAATGTGAGTAACCCTGTTATGAGTCCCAATTAAGGACTGCAAACCAAAACCTGCAAGAAACTCAGTACACTCTGTTAGGAGTCCCAAATTAAGGACTAAAACAAAACCTGCAAGTAGTTCATGTGTCAGATAACAAGCATGCAAGTAGGCAAGTACGAAGGCACACAAGTCACACAAGAGAAGCCCTTAGAGTTTAAGGCCAGCATGGGGTCTGGGTAGTACCCTCTTTCAGTTTGTTGGTTCAACCTGTCCTAATCAAAGTAACCGGGTTCTAAAGTTCCCAATATCACGGGATTGCTTTCATTGTTCATCGTTTCGATTTAGCCACTGAACTGGCGACCGAAATATTCCAGGAAAGCAACCCTCAATTGAGTGTAGTATCGAGTATCAACCGACTTCGGAGTACACCAAAGTAGTCATCTCACTACCCTAAAGAGGCCAGGATGGTTCGATTAAGGTTCCTAAGGTCTGTTGATGCTTCACGACACCACATGGAGGCCCCGTACTCTCCTTGATTGACTCAAGGGTTACCGGTACACACCAAAGTGCCACATCAACGTAGCAGACTGCTTCGACCATGTCGGTATACCCCGCACAGTTCCCTCACAGCCTTGTTGCTACTTTCTAAGAAGGTATCCCCAGATCCGGGTTAGGATCTATATAACTCCCAAGACAGTCCCACAATTTAAAGCAAAAAAGGAAAGCAATTGAAAACACAGTTATGAACTATACCTAAGGTACACCCCACTTTATAAGTTTTAATTCCCCAGCAGAGTCGCCAGTTCTGTGATCGGTGGATCTGGAACTGACTGTTTAACGCTGGTTCGCGAAATGTCGCGGAAGCAAGAGTCGCCACCGTCTTTTATTTTCTCCAAATGGAAAGGACAAAAGCACAGAAAAATTCCTTAAAGAGATTGCTCTCGGTTCGGGAGGTAGATTATAGAAAGGGAAGGTGTTAGCACCCTTTCTATCCATGGTTATCCATGGGCTCTTAGATACTTGCTCACTTGTGTTTTCAAAAATGGTTTGTTTTCTTTTCAACTGTGGGTTTTAAAAAGTTTCTTTGAAAATTCCAGTTCGACTCTTGTATCGGTCCTCAAGAGTGTTTGAAAAATTGCTTTCGAAAGCTTTTTGAAAATGTGTTGGTGTGAAAAGTATTTTTGAATTTGTTTTGAAATTTAGAGCAAGTATCAAGAGTCGTCTACCTACCCTAAGGAATTCGTCTGTGTAAATGTCCTTTAAAGTAGTGCCATCCCACCATTGAGAGGTAGGTAGCACCACCGTTGGAGGTGTTCGGGTCAATTCGAGGTTCGGGACATGGTGATCACCGGAGCAATAGGAAGACACCTTAGAAGCTACCCTCATGCCAGGTTCCCGGATCATGAGGACTTACTAAGACATCCTCTACTCGACGATCACCTTTCGAAGGGCAAGGCAACAGTGAGGCGTACCCTAGGGGTGGTGTGTGATTTGTGTGTCATGTTCATTTATTTTTGTCTTGTCATGTTATTGGTGTTCTACGCATTGCTTTTATTTAGACATTCATTCTTGCATGCTTTGTTTAACAGTTAAGATATTTGCGGGAAAAGTAAATTCTAAGCTATTACAAATGGCGCGGGTCCACATCGCCAAAATTAACCAGGACCCGATTTGACGGAAAAAGTAAAGAAATTAAAAGTGCGAGAAGTAATTTACATGGCTTCGGGAGAGGTACATAATTATTTAAGCAAAATAAAATAAATATGCGAAATTAAATCGAAACGAGGGCGTTGGACCCTTTTGCAAAAATTAAAATTAATGAGGAATTAAAATTAAAATTAAAAGAAAACAAGAATTGTTTTTTTAGGTACTTTTTAGTGTTTTAGGGATTTAATGAGAAAAAGAATTAATTGCAATTAAACGCTAACCCTAATTCTATTTTATTTTAATTTATTAAGAAAAATGTTGAAGTTTTTAACCTAAATTTTATATACAAATTTAATTATGAAAATAAATAAAATAAATAATATTATTGTGAAAAAGAAAAATTAAAAAGGAATAAAATATTAATTAAACCTAGTTCTATATTTTTTAGATTTTTGTTATGAAAGGAATTAAAATTAAAACCCTAATTTAAACTAATTAATTTACATGCATTTATTTACAAGAAATATTAAAATAAAATATTTATTATATATTTTTATCTTTTTTGATTTTTATGCATTTTTTATGTTTATGAAAAATAATTAATTAACTGAATAAATAATAATTAAGAGGAATAAAAAATAATAATACAAAAAAAGTAAAGAAAATAAAAAGAATATGCAAACCTGGGGGTTTAGACCCCAATATGGAGGTTAGATCCAAGAATTCTGGCCCAACAAGACATTGATCCGTTTGACTTTCCAGATGGTATGCTGTAGCGTTGACTGGACCCTATGCTGTTCCTCCAATCTGCACCTTTGATCTGATGAGTCTGGACAGGTGGACGTTGATTTTTGCGCGCGTATGATGTACTTTAATGCTGAATCTGCATGTGAATTTTTATGGAAAAATATTATGGAAATAACAAAGACCTGGGGCTCGAACCCAGGTCATATACATTGCCAATGCTTTCTCTAACCAACTGTGCCAACTAACGCGTTTGATATATAATAAACAAACAAATAATATAAAAGAAAGTGGGTTAATGGCTTGGAAACGTGCGCGAGATTTGAATCAACCTATCATCGTGTGCCACAGACTCATCTTCTTCATGTTCCTGAAAACAAAAATATTGGGCAACGGTTTTTCACGCGTTGTTTTAGGTGGCTTTAAGGAAAATAGCGATTAGGCCTATAGTGTTCATAAATTAGGCGCGAGCATGGTATCTTCTTCGTCCAGACTTGCTGGTTACAACCATGGCACTCTTGAAGGCCAATTTTTCTTGGTTTCAAAATCCCCAATTGGAGGTCCTGTAAACCCTAAAACTCAAACATGGTGAAATCGTGTATACAACATAAAAACATAATTGAATGCATTGGTTAGCTTCAAAACTTCATAATGAACATGAATCAAGTATTAAAAATCACAAAAGATGCGTAAATCATGATGCACGATTATGAGTTTTTTTTTATACAGTTTGCGTTCATGTTACCAATTCCTTGCGTTTTGATGGTTGTCTTTGATTGGAATATGTTCAGTAATCTCCAAGGAAGCTATTGGAACAAGAATTGAGACCTGAATCGCCTTGGAAGGATGTTTTCAGAATTGACTTTTTTAGACAAAAATTCAAGTTTGGTTCTGGCTTTCTTGGGCAGCTGCGTGTGTATGCTCATTAGGGTTGTCTTTAGGCTTATGTAGTGAGTCTATTAGGTCAAGAAACTTGCTCCAAATCTCTTGCAATCATGGTTTTGAAGATTTGATTTTTCACCATGATTTCCATATCTTTTTCCATGCAATTTTGTGTCAATTAGGATCCAATTAAACCAAATCTTCCCATATTTGAATGTGCACGAATTATTGAGTCTAAAACATGTGCAAAAAGATTTGTTAGGTTAAATTAAGTATTTTTCATATATTTAAATGATTTAAATGAATTAATATAAATAAAAATTCAAATAAATAAATAAAAAATGAGAAAATACTTCCCTTTGGGCCAAGTGGTCGTGCACATGCCATGGATGATGATTTGTGGAAGAAAAATGGGCCCATTAGCAATTTTAGGTCATTTGGATCAATGTTGACTTTTTAAGATATCCAAAAATTTCCCAACTTCCACAAGGCATAACTTGCTCAATGTTTAAGCTTTTCTCATGTTCTTGGACATTTTGGAAAGGTCTTTGAGTCCTCTAACCAATGTCTTTGGTCCCATGTCATTTTGATTTACCAATCTCAAGTTATGGCCTTTGACTTAAAGTCCCTTTTTGTTGACTTTTGAAAATGACCTATAATGTTGAAATTGATAACTTTTTGTGAGAGCATTTCTTGGACTTGAAGTATGAAGATGAGTTGTAGGAAATGTCTTTCTCTTCAAAATGAGCTTTGGATGGAATTTTTCTGATAATCCATGTGAAAGTTATGCCCTGGTCAATTTCAGTTGACTTTTTCAGCTGTCCAAATAAGGAAACTTTTGCATCTTGATGATTTTTGAGCCAAACTTTGAGAATCATGATCAAGCATTGATCAAATGGTGTTTGTGGCTTCAAAATGATATGTTGACCAAGAATTTGAACTTTTGACTGTCAAATGACCATTTTGCCCCTACAGTTGACTGTAGTGCAATTTAGGGTTTTGACTGTGCAATTTTGTGCTGAATGCCTTGAAACTTGATATGAGGATGCTTGACCATATTTGTAGGCATGTGGGACTTGATTGGGCCTTTGAAAACTTCATTTTCTTGATCAGAACACAAACCCTAATCTTGACTGTATAGGAGACCTTTGCACTGTGCAACCCTTGGGGAATCTTGAGACTTGATTTGGCAATTTCTTGAAGAATATGGGAGGGCAAATTTTGGGGTACAACAGTTGCCCCTGTTCAATCTTCTTAGACCTGAGGATGCAGATTGGCGGACTTGCCTTTCGTAATCCGAGGGTGGAAGATGATTGAACACTAGAGTGCCCAGAAATTTGCGCTCACATAGTAACAGTGATGGTGATGGAATGGGCTTATAGATGCCATTTAGAGATTGCTGGATAGGATGATGGGCTTATAGATGCCATCTGGATGTTGATCGTATAGGAGATTCCTTAGCGAGAACCTGCATACCTGCAAAAAGAAACATGAGTACCTGACACGTTGCAGGAGTTGATTTCAGATGCTTGGTATAGATGTGTCCTGACTGGTTACAGGAGCTGAGTCTGGAGCTTCACAAGATGATGGATGAACCAGGGATGGTTACTATCTTAGCATGACTGGTAAGAGAACCTTGGGTGACTTTAACTTCAACAACGCTCGTTGAGAAAATCTTGGTGAGAATTACCATCTTCGCAGTATCGGGAAGAGAACCAAAGGAAATTATAATCTGAAAGGGAATTATCACCTCACTCACCGTCGGAGAGGGACCCATAGGAAAAGGAGTTATCACCTCACTCACCGTCGGAGAGGGAACCATCTGAAGAGGAATTATCACCTCACTCACCGTCGGAGAGGGAAACATAGGAGATTATCACCTCACTCACCGTCGGAGAGGGAAACATCTGAAAAGGACTTACCACCTCACTCACCGTCGGAGAGGGAACCATAGGAGACTATCACCTCACTCACCGTCGGAGAGGGAAACATCTGAAAAGGACTTACCACCTCACTCACCATCAGAGAGGGAACCATAGGAGACTATCACCTCACTCACCGTCGGAGAGGGAAACATCTGAAAAGGACTTACCACCTCACTCACCGTCGGAGAGGGAACCATAGGAGACTATTACCTCACTCACCGTCGGAGAGGGAAACATCTGAAAAGGACTTACCACCTCACTCACCGTCGGAGAGGGAACCATAGGAGACTATCACCTCTCTCACCGTCGGAGAGGGAAACATCTGAAAAGGACTTACCACCTCACTCACCGTCGGAGAGGGAACCATAGGAGAATATCACCTCACTCACCGTCGGAGAGGGAAACATCTGAAAAGGACTTACCACCTCACTCACCGTCGGAGAGGGAACCATAGGAGACTATCACCTCACTCACCGTCGGAGAGGGAAACCTGAAAAGTACTTACCACCTCACTCACCGTCGGAGAGGGAACCATATGAGACTATCACCTCACTCACCGTCGGAGAGGGAAACATCTGAAAAGGACTTACCACCTCACTCACCGTCGGAGAGGGAACCATAGGAGACTATCACCTCACTCACCGTCGGAGAGGGAAACATCTGAAAAGGACTTACCACCTCACTCACCGTCGGAGAGGGAACCATAGGAGACTATCACCTCACTCACCGTCGGAGAGGGAAACATCTGAAAAGGACTTACCACCTCACTCACCGTCGGAGAGGGAACCATCTGGAAAGGAATTATTACCTCACTCACCGTCGGAGAGGGAATCATCTGAAAAGGAATTACCACCTCACTCACCGTCGGAGAGGGAACCATAGGAAATTATAATCTGGGATAACTTCTACTGAGTCTTTTTTTCAGAAAAATCTGCTGGGAGTTGATTTAGCTGGACTAGAGAAGGCCTGGGACTGGATAAGAAATCTTTGGAGTCGATTAACTGAACCGGTCTAGGTCTTGAAATATGATTGAGAATTTCAACTGCATCTTTCCTGAAAGGTAAAGGTCAGTCATATGCAATGCATAATATGGATCAAGCAATGATGTCCTCAACATAAATGAGATTTGTATGATATAATGCGTCTATGCATGCTATAATGATATATGTGATGTTTTATGAATGTATGTTTTTGTCTAGGAAAGTAAATCCTTGACGGATGCCGGGAAGTCACTTCTGGGCTGCTGTTGGAGAATAGATTTTGCTTCCGCTGGGGATGATAACTGCAAGAATGCCGGTGGGAGAAGATGACTCCGTTGCGGGATAAGCTTGGCGAATGGAAAATTCTGCGGGGAGAAAAATACTCTAGCGACCATGCTGGGGAACATTACTCTGTGGGGGAGAGAGATGCTTTTGTTGAATTGTTAGTAATAACTTGCTGAGGATATCTTTGTTGTATTGGAAGTGCTGATAGACTTTGCTGGGGATAAGAAGATTTCGTCGGGGACGCTCTTTTGTGGCTTTTGGCTGAGGATAACCCAGTTATATCCTGTTAAGGAAATAACTCTTTGAATAAAGTCGGGAGACGCGTTCGTGCTCTGCGAGGATAAGCTTCCAGCATCTACTGGGGATAAGCTTACTGCTTGGGAGAAATGGATTCCAACTTTCCTGGGGAACGAGATTGGACTCCCTTGGGGAAGTATTGAACTGCATTGGGGAAGTGACTCCTTTGAATGTTGATATACCGCCGGGGAACAATCTTTAGACCGAGACTGCCGGGGATGCTTTTTAAGAATATATGTATTGCTGCTGGGGAATGTTGGGATCTGCTGGAGGACACCCAACTTCCTTAAGTTTGATACTATAGCTTGAGGAGAGTGTACTGCTTTGTTGGCTCACTCTCTAGGGAATTAGGATATCTGGTTATGTTCTTTAGCTGAACTTACCTTGGAACCTTGGAGGACATAACAATTAGATTGCTTAGACAACTCTTGATTGCCCCTGTTTCTAAGGTGGGAGATGAATACCTGTGAGGTGCCGATAGCTTGTTGATGGACAGACCTTCTTCTGGTAGGCAGGTGACGAGATGACAGGACATAGTCGTACGCTTTGATCCCTAACTTTTGCCTGGACTGCCCTTTCGGGTTTTCAGTCCACCGGGATACCCATTTTTGCCCAAGCCGCCTTTTCAGGTTTTCGACTTGTCGGGTGTACCGATTCTTTTTGTTTCATCCCTCATTTTGCCCGAACCCTTTTGGTTCGCCGGGAAGCCCTTATTTTTGCCTAGGTGTGTCAACCTAGCGGGTCTTTGATTATGCGTAGTATTTTTTCGACTATGTCCGCGCTTTCAGAAGGTAGGGAGTTGCCCCCGGTTAGAAGTGTAGTGTCATGCCACCAGAAGGTGTTTGATCAGGCCGGATTCGTTGTTGGAATGCCCCAAGTGACTTAGGCGGAGATTTGCCCCAGGCTATTTGGCCTTTGAGAGATTCTCCGAATCTTGACTTAACTGCCCCAGACGATGGACAATAGTCATGCCATGCCCCTTGATTGGAAGTACTTCTGTTCATTAGGCATTCGTCGTGCGAATTTCTATGCTGTTCAAACAAAAAGTCATATGCAAACAAAGTTATATTAAAAATGCAAAGCCTATGTCTGTCTTGAAGATTTTGAAAATGCATTCTTTTTTTTTTTTTCATAAAACAAATGAATATTTGTAAAACGTGATGTCAACTCCGTATTTATCGTATGCCTTAAGGAGTCAGGATACCTTTCGTAACAGTATGCTTTCGAACTAACCCATGCTTCAGCTAGGACTTTTAAGGGTTATAACGTGGCCTGGTTCACGGTTTAAGAAACAAAGGATAAAGGCTCAAATTATTTGTACCCACCCGCTCTTCATGATGTTCTCCAAACCTAAACTCAGTTGATCATACGTTAGACTTTGCTTGAGTCTTTGCTCTGATATTCCAATGATGGTTCAGATATTGATGATTTATTCTGAACAGGCAGTCATTTTTTTGTTTTTGTTGAGGGTTTGTAGGACCTCTTTCTTTTTGATTTCGTTATCCCTATTTTTTTTTGCCTGAACTGTTTCTTTTTGTATTTACAGTCAGCGGGATGCCCCAGTTTTGTAAGTCTCCTTCATAGGTTTTGACTTATTGGGCTTTAGTTTTTTTTTTGTTTTGGTAATGACTGCCTGTCTTTATGATTATTCGGAACCATCATTGTCTTTTGTTTTGTAAGGACCTCTTTGGTGCCATTCGTTATGCACTTGGATCAACTGAGAGACTACCCTGCCCCAGGTTATGATTAAGGGTTTTAAATTTCGAAAAGAAAAACTCCTACTTATTTGGTTCAGATGGGTTGACGAGGGATTATCTTCCTTATAACTCCAGTGTTTAGGAATTGAAACAATGCCTGTACCTCATCAGCGGGGTCTGTTCAAAAGCATACTGTAAAGATTGCGGTATCGTTTTCGTCATCCTCCCTCAAGAGGCTTTAGAATTTTAGATCAAGAGTTGGTATCAGAAAAACATGAAAATAATTTGCGTATAGTGAATACGAATGTATTGCTTCAAGATAGACATAAGCGATGCATTAATGTGATAACAATGTTTAACATGAATAGATGTTTGAACAGTTAAAAGAAAGTTGCAACTTGAAAGATTCTAATGAACAAAAATTTCTCAATCCTAGCCATGTTTTGGCAAGGGAGCAATGATCACATTGGGAGTCTCGGCGGGCTCGAACTCGATCTCTTTAGTATCGATCATATTTTGAATCTTGTACTTCAGTGCCCAACAGTCCTCAGTATCATGCCCCGGGCTACCAGAATGGTAAGCGCACCTAGCTTCTGGGTTGTAATTTGGAGAGGAAGTCTTTGGATTTGCAGGAGGGTTGATCACCGCAATCAGGTTCGTTCTTAACATGTGCTGCAAAGCTCGTGACCAAGGCATGTTGATGTTGGTGAATTGTCTCTTAGGCTCGTCTGACCTGTTCTGATCCACCCGCTGTTCTTGGCGAGGTCGTTGTTGGACCTGGGAAGTAGTAGCAACTCGGAGAAGTCTATTCATTGGACCCGACCTTTGCCCTCTTGGAAGCTGTTCCATAACCTGGTCCCTGATTTGGGCTGGTTGCTTCATGCCTTGAGGAAGCTGACTGATCATGGCTCTCAGCTCTCCTTGCTCCTGAGCTAAACCTTGAATGAGGGCCCTTTGCCCCAGCATCTGGGTTTTCAATGTGTCTACCTCAGCTTGTAGACGTTTCAGTTGTTCGTCCTTGTCATCTTCAGGACTTTTTCTGATCAGATTCCCCATGAGGAGTGTCCTCAACTCTTCCTGCCCCTTGGATAGGCTTAGGAAGATCTCCTTGAACTGAGTCTCTTGAGTGTGAAGGTCCTGGTTATCTGATTGTGAAGCCATTGCTGAAATAAACAGCGAGAAAGGTAAGTGACCTGCAACAAGGATACCTGTTATGCAATGATGAGTATGTCATGCATGTAATGTTTTCAAGGATCTCGCGGGGTAAACAAGAAGATCGTTAGCATTTGAATTGGTAGCTTGATTGAAGGCACTTCATGTTGTTGGGAGTCCTTCTTCGAGGGTCAAAGGCTCACCATATCCAGTGGGTCATAGCCCCTGACAACTTTGGATAGAGGAAAATAAATCCTCTTTGCCCCTTGCTAGATGTTTGATTCATCATGACCTGCATCACAAGCCTTTGAGATCCTTGAAATGGGTTAGGATGTATGCAATGGTATGATGTTATGGTATGCATGGGATAATGTGAGTAACCCTGTTATGAGTCCCAATTAAGGACTGCAAACCAAAACCTGCAAGAAACTCAGTACACTCTGTTAGGAGTCCCAAATTAAGGACTAAAACAAAACCTGCAAGTAGTTCATGTGTCAGATAACAAGCATGCAAGTAGGCAAGTACGAAGGCACACAAGTCACACAAGAGAAGCCCTTAGAGTTTAAGGCCAGCATGGGGTCTGGGTAGTACCCTCTTTCAGTTTGTTGGTTCAACCTGTCCTAATCAAAGTAACCGGGTTCTAAAGTTCCCAATATCACGGGATTGCTTTCATTGTTCATCGTTTTGATTTAGCCACTGAACTGGCGACCGAAATATTCCAGGAAAGCAACCCTCAATTGAGTGTAGTATCGAGTATCAACCGACTTCGGAGTACACCAAAGTAGTCATCTCACTACCCTAAAGAGGCCAGGATGGTTCGATTAAGGTTCCTAAGGTCTGTTGATGCTTCACGACACCACATGGAGGCCCCGTACTCTCCTTGATTGACTCAAGGGTTACCGGTACACACCAAAGTGCCACATCAACGTAGCAGACTGCTTCGACCATGTCGGTATACCCCGCACAGTTCCCTCACAGCCTTGTTGCTACTTTCTAAGAAGGTATCCCCAGATCCGGGTTAGGATCTATATAACTCCCAAGACAGTCCCACAATTTAAAGCAAAAAAGGAAAGCAATTGAAAACACAGTTATGAACTATACCTAAGGTACACCCCACTTTATAAGTTTTAATTCCCCAGCAGAGTCGCCAGTTCTGTGATCGGTGGATCTGGAACTGACTGTTTAACGCTGGTTCGCGAAATGTCGCGGAAGCAAGAGTCGCCACCGTCTTTTATTTTCTCCAAATGGAAAGGACAAAAGCACAGAAAAATTCCTTAAAGAGATTGCTCTCGGTTCGGGAGGTAGATTATAGAAAGGGAAGGTGTTAGCACCCTTTCTATCCATGGTTATCCATGGGCTCTTAGATACTTGCTCACTTGTGTTTTCAAAAATGGTTTGTTTTCTTTTCAACTGTGGGTTTTAAAAAGTTTCTTTGAAAATTCCAGTTCGACTCTTGTATCGGTCCTCAAGAGTGTTTGAAAAATTGCTTTCGAAAGCTTTTTGAAAATGTGTTGGTGTGAAAAGTATTTTTGAATTTATTTTGAAATTTAGAGCAAGTATCAAGAGTCGTCTACCTACCCTAAGGAATTCGTCTGTGTAAATGTCCTTTAAAGTAGTGCCATCCCACCATTGAGAGGTAGGTAGCACCACCGTTGGAGGTGTTCGGGTCAATTCGAGGTTCGGGACATGGTGATCACCGGAGCAATAGGAAGACACCTTAGAAGCTACCCTCATGCCAGGTTCCCGGATCATGAGGACTTACTAAGACATCCTCTACTCGACGATCACCTTTCGAAGGGCAAGGCAACAGTGAGGCGTACCCTAGGGGTGGTGTGTGATTTGTGTGTCATGTTCATTTATTTTTGTCTTGTCATGTTATTGGTGTTCTACGCATTGCTTTTATTTAGACATTCATTCTTGCATGCTTTGTTTAACAGTTAAGATATTTGCGGGAAAAGTAAATTCTAAGCTATTACAAATGGCGCGGGTCCACATCGCCAAAATTAACCAGGACCCGATTTGACGGAAAAAGTAAAGAAATTAAAAGTGCGAGAAGTAATTTACATGGCTTCGGGAGAGGTACATAATTATTTAAGCAAAATAAAATAAATATGCGAAATTAAATCGAAACGAGGGCGTTGGACCCTTTTGCAAAAATTAAAATTAATGAGGAATTAAAATTAAAATTAAAAGAAAACAAGAATTGTTTTTTTAGGTACTTTTTAGTGTTTTAGGGATTTAATGAGAAAAAGAATTAATTGCAATTAAACGCTAACCCTAATTCTATTTTATTTTAATTTATTAAGAAAAATGTTGAAGTTTTTAACCTAAATTTTATATACAAATTTAATTATGAAAATAAATAAAATAAATAATATTATTGTGAAAAAGAAAAATTAAAAAGGAATAAAATATTAATTAAACCTAGTTCTATATTTTTTAGATTTTTGTTATGAAAGGAATTAAAATTAAAACCCTAATTTAAACTAATTAATTTACATGCATTTATTTACAAGAAATATTAAAATAAAATATTTATTATATATTTTTATCTTTTTTGATTTTTATGCATTTTTTATGTTTATGAAAAATAATTAATTAACTGAATAAATAATAATTAAGAGGAATAAAAAATAATAATACAAAAAAAGTAAAGAAAATAAAAAGAATATGCAAACCTGGGGGTTTAGACCCCAATATGGAGGTTAGATCCAAGAATTCTGGCCCAACAAGACATTGATCCGTTTGACTTTCCAGATGGTATGCTGTAGCGTTGACTGGACCCTATGCTGTTCCTCCAATCTGCACCTTTGATCTGATGAGTCTGGACAGGTGGACGTTGATTTTTGCGCGCGTATGATGTACTTTAATGCTGAATCTGCATGTGAATTTTTATGGAAAAATATTATGGAAATAACAAAGACCTGGGGCTCGAACCCAGGTCATATACATTGCCAATGCTTTCTCTAACCAACTGTGCCAACTAACGCGTTTGATATATAATAAACAAACAAATAATATAAAAGAAAGTGGGTTAATGGCTTGGAAACGCGCGCGAGATTTGAATCAACCTATCATCGTGTGCCACGGACTCATCTTCTTCATGTTCCTGAAAACAAAAATATTGGGCAACGGTTTTTCACGCGTTGTTTTAGGTGGCTTTAAGGAAAATAGCGATTAGGCCTATAGTGTTCATAAATTAGGCGCGAGCATGGTATCTTCTTCGTCCAGACTTGCTGGTTACAACCATGGCACTCTTGAAGGCCAATTTTTCTTGGTTTCAAAATCCCCAATTGGAGGTCCTGTAAACCCTAAAACTCAAACATGGTGAAATCGTGTATACAACATAAAAACATAATTGAATGCATTGGTTAGCTTCAAAACTTCATAATGAACATGAATCAAGTATTAAAAATCACAAAAGATGCGTAAATCATGATGCACGATTATGAGTTTTTTTTGATACAGTTTGCGTTCATGTTACCAATTCCTTGCGTTTTGATGGTTGTCTTTGATTGGAATATGTTCAGTAATCTCCAAGGAAGCTATTGGAACAAGAATTGAGACCTGAATCGCCTTGGAAGGATGTTTTCAGAATTGACTTTTTTAGACAAAAATTCAAGTTTGGTTCTGGCTTTCTTGGGCAGCTGCGTGTGTATGCTCATTAGGGTTGTCTTTAGGCTTATGTAGTGAGTCTATTAGGTCAAGAAACTTGCTCCAAATCTCTTGCAATCATGGTTTTGAAGATTTGATTTTTCACCATGATTTCCATATCTTTTTCCATGCAATTTTGTGTCAATTAGGATCCAATTAAACCAAATCTTCCCATATTTGAATGTGCACGAATTATTGAGTCTAAAACATGTGCAAAAAGATTTGTTAGGTTAAATTAAGTATTTTTCATATATTTAAATGATTTAAATGAATTAATATAAATAAAAATTCAAATAAATAAATAAAAAATGAGAAAATACTTCCCTTTGGGCCAAGTGGTCGTGCACATGCCATGGATGATGATTTGTGGAAGAAAAATGGGCCCATTAGCAATTTTAGGTCATTTGGATCAATGTTGACTTTTCAAGATATCCAAAAATTTCCCAACTTCCACAAGGCATAACTTGCTCAATGTTTAAGCTTTTCTCATGTTCTTGGACATTTTGGAAAGGTCTTTGAGTCCTCTAACCAATGTCTTTGGTCCCATGTCATTTTGATTTACCAATCTCAAGTTATGGCCTTTGACTTAAAGTCCCTTTTTGTTGACTTTTGAAAATGACCTATAATGTTGAAATTGATAACTTTTTGTGAGAGCATTTCTTGGACTTGAAGTATGAAGATGAGTTGTAGGAAATGTCTTTCTCTTCAAAATGAGCTTTGGATGGAATTTTTCTGATAATCCATGTGAAAGTTATGCCCTGGTCAATTTCAGTTGACTTTTTCAGCTGTCCAAATAAGGAAACTTTTGCATCTTGATGATTTTTGAGCCAAACTTTGAGAATCATGATCAAGCATTGATCAAATGGTGTTTGTGGCTTCAAAATGATATGTTGACCAAGAATTTGAACTTTTGACTGTCAAATGACCATTTTGCCCCTACAGTTGACTGTAGTGCAATTTAGGGTTTTGACTGTGCAATTTTGTGCTGAATGCCTTGAAACTTGATATGAGGATGCTTGACCATATTTGTAGGCATGTGGGACTTGATTGGGCCTTTGAAAACTTCATTTTCTTGATCAGAACACAAACCCTAATCTTGACTGTATAGGAGACCTTTGCACTGTGCAACCCTTGGGGAATCTTGAGACTTGATTTGGCAATTTCTTGAAGAATATGGGAGGGCAAATTTTGGGGTACAACACTATGTTCAGAAGTACTTAGCAAGCAAGCACTGATAAGAAGATTTGCAAGCATATTCTGAAGCAAGCCGTAAAGCTAGTTCTGAAAGAATTCTGCAAGCAAGCGCTGATAAGAAGATTTGCAAGCATGTTCTGAAGCAAGATGTGAAGCTAGTTCTGATAGAATAAAGAAGCTAACAAGTCTTGTCAAGTTTCAGGAAACATGCTCTGACAAAGTGTTGTTTGTTCATTTAATGCAAAGACGGCTACATGCACTCAAGTGTCTATGCTAGTTCATTGGAAAATGCAATACTGCAAGCAAACACACAAACATTAATTGCTCTCCACTTTTGAAGGCAGCAACGGTCATTTTCTTCATGCTATAAATAGAATATCATTTATTGCAAGCCACCTAGCGAACTACGTGAAAACATTCTGCTGGTCACAAATTATTTTACAAACACTTTGTGCAAAACTAATCTTAGTGAAAAATCACAGTTTATGATATAGCTTTCTAAGAAGAAATTTGTTTCACTATCTGTAAAGATTTAATTCTTGTAATTGTTCCTTGAGAGACCAAGTTTGGTCAGATTTCTCAAGACTAGGACTAGTTTGAGTCTTAGTGGTGTTAGTCACTTGTAAGTTTACTTGTGCATTGTATTGTTAGTCACAATAGTTGTTATGTGATTGTAATCAGTTTGATTATAGTGAATTAAGTCCTTGTTGAGAAAGGCGAAATCACCTTGGCGGGTGGACTGGAGTAGTTTGAGTTCAAACGAACCAGGATAAAAATAACTGTGTCTTTCCATTATTGTTGAGCCTTTAAGAAAAAGAAAAAGAGAAACTTATTCAACCCCCCCCCCCCCCCCCCCCCTTCTAAGTGTTTTCTCACCCTTCAAAGGGGAATATGTGGAGAATTATTTTGAAGAGGGTGTCATGTGGTTTGTGGCTCCTGGATCTAATATCCAAAATAAAAAAGAAGGTGTTTCTGAGACATGAAATCCAAATGAGACTGGAAACTTTCTAGAATACGCAACACTGCAATTACCTTATGACTTTTCCATACTATTGGTCATGAAGGAAATAGAAGCAACAACCAAATAATTATGTATAAGATACCAAAGAAAGAAAGATTCGATGAAGAAATCAACCTTGAAAATATAGGGACAATGCTTGGAACTGTGAAGGAAGCGGATGAGACAACGGCTAAAACTGTGCAGGCAGCGGCTGAAAATGTGAAGAGTGGTACCGACGACTGTAGGAAACTGCACAAAACTCTATGAACAACTGTCGTAATAGTATAGATAGCATTTAATTGCAAAAAAAACTTGACAAGAAATGTTGCCCAATCAAGATTTAAGAGTTCTGACAGCATAAAATGCCCAGTTAGATTTCTAAATAATGATTAGCGAAAGTAGAGTCCCCAGATTAGGAGCTCTGATGCCATGGGAAAAATAGGAATAATAAATTTTCTGAATGTGCTTGAGTGAGTAAAGCACTCAGCAACCATGATATTTATACACATTATATCATTAATTACATATTATGTTTACAAGGAGAAGTAAATAATAGTTCAAATCCCTAAATGCATGAATCAAAATATACATGAACCTAAGACTTAAATGCTCATTTTAGTGGGAAACATACAATGTATTTTTTCTATTTCCAACAGATACCACAAAGGCAACGTATTTGACATTTCTGACATCCAAGAAAAAATGTATTCTCTTCGACAAGGTGATCTACCTATAACTTAGTATTTCACTAATCTGAAGAAACTTAGGAAGGAATTAGAAAATTTCTGGCTGCTTCCGTCTTGCACTTGTGCCATCAAATGTTCATGTTCTTTGCTTCCTACCATCAAAGAGTATCATGAACGTGATTACATTATTCGTTTTCTGAAGGGGCTGCATGAGCAATACTCTCAAGTTAGGTCACAAATTATGCTAATGACTCCCCTTCCACACATCAACAAGGAATTTTCTATGCTTATACAACAAGAAAGGAACATATCCACCATTTATGATAAAGACAAAGTGGTAGCCAACATCACTGAACCTTCCAAATATTCTCCCAAGCCAAACTCAGAGACAAGTTCTAGGTATTCCTCTTAGGGTCGTGGAAAGGGCTTCAAAATTTGTTCATATTTCCATAAGCCAGGACACACTATTGACATCTACTTCAAAAACACGATTTACCTCCTCATCTCAGGTGTGCCGACATAGCTCAAAATGCTTCCACAGAGGAAACAAATTCTCATATGGCACAATCTCAATAGTCCTATGAATAAATTGGCTTCACTTCTGAGCAACACCAGACACTTCTAGCTCTGCTTCAACAAGCATCAACTCCATCCCTTACCAATGTTCACAACATCAATAATACATTCAATTATTCTATAGGTAACTTTCATTTTGTCCTCTCTTTTGATAGTAATCAACATCATTGGATACTTGATACTAGTGCCACTAATCATATGTGCCAATCAAGACATTTTTTCACCCACCTTTGTGAAATTAAACCTATTTGTATCAGGCTCCCCAATGGAGCCTCTATAACTACTAATTATCGCGAAAGAATAAATTTCAATAGTGATTTTTTCTTAAATGATGTTTTCTTTATACCTGAATTTTGCACTAACCTTATCTATGTTCCCAAACTTGTTGCCTCTCTTGAATGTCACGTTGATTTTAATTTGGAGCATTTCACTATACATGGCACCCATACCCTGAAGAGGATTGGTGCAGCTAGGCTCATTCGTGGCTTGTACTTACTCATACATCCTACCTTTACCATGCATAATAATGCTACTAGCTTTAATAACATTAGTACTTTGACTAATGACAATTATAATATGTGGCACAAACGCCCAGGGCATCCCTCTAGAGATATTATGCATCATGTGCATAAACTTTTTTCTATTTCTGATTTGAATAAAATTGATTTGCCTTGTGATACTTGTTTACTTGCAAAACAAAAATGCCTCTCCTTTCCCACTAGTAATACTATTTCCACTAATTGTTTTGACATTGTACATATGGATATTTGGGGACCCATAAAAACCCCTTCGATGTTTGGTTATAAATATTGTTTGACTATTGTTGGTGATTGTAGTAGGTTCTGTTGGATTTATTTTATGAAACTGAAATCTGAGGCTTCTGATTTAGTCAAAGCCTTTATTTCTTAGGTTAAAACCCAATTCCATACCCGTGTCAAGACTATTCGATCTGATAATGGCCCTAAAATCACTTTAAAATCTTTTTTCTTAACCAATGGGATTCATCATCAGATGTCTTGTCCTGACGTACCTCAACAAAATGGGATTGTAGAAAGAAAGCATCAACACCTTTTAGGGGTTAATCGTGCTCTCTTATTTCAATTCCACCTTCCTCATATTTTTTGGGCTCATGCCCTATCTCAAGTTGTTTTTCACATTAATATATTTCCCTTTAGACTCCTAGGTTTCAAATCCCCTTATCACATTATTTATAACACACCCCCTGAATATTCCCTTATAAAAATGTTTGGTTGTTTAGTCTATGCATCTACCCCTACCAAGAATAGATCCAAACTTGATCCTAGATCTCACAAATGTGTTTACCTAGGAACCAAAATTGGTGTCAAGGGCCACATTCTCTATGATCTCCAACATAAAAATATTTTCATCTCTAGGAACACCACTTTCTTTGAGCATATATATCCTTTCCCCACTGCCTCTCTTCCTGCTCAACGGGCTACTAAACCTATATATCCTCCACCTCCTAATAACTCTTTTGCATTAGTAACAATTATCTTTCTCTTACCATCCCTATGTATACTACCAATCATGCAGCGCCTCACAGTCCTGCAGCCCCTAGAAGTCTTGCCACACCTGCTATTGATATTCCAGCCTCCACTAAAAATCATGCCACTAACAGTCCCATTCATGACACACCTGTTACTGATATTCATAGATAGTCCCCTAGAATATCCAAACCCACTTCATACCTTGAATATTACCATTGTCATCTCCTCATAGGTAATACTTTTGATGGCTCCACATGTAATACTCCTTGTTCCATTTCTCATTATATCAACTATGCTAATTTATCTACTGCACATAGACAATTAACTTTAAATTTATCCTCTATTTCTAAACCTAGTAGCTATACCTATTCTATAAAGGATCCCAATTGGAAACAAGCGGTTTTATATGAGTTAACATCTCTTACAACCAATAATACTTGGCAATTGACTCCCCTTCCTACTAACAAAAGAGCCATTAGATGCAAATGGATCTTTAAAATGAAACGGTTACCCAATGGCTCCATTGATCGTTATAAATCCCACCTTGTTCCCAAATGCTTTAATCAAAACTAGGGACTTTACTACTGTTGTACCCCAAAATTTTCCCTCCCATTTTTCTTCAAGACTCTCTCATGAGGTCCTCATTTGCTCAAAGTAGCTCAAGAATTTATCAAACAAATTCTCTTCCTAAATAAGGGGTCCCCAACTAGGGTTTTGTATTTCTCAAGGAAGATTGGGTTTCAAATGCCTCAAGTGGTTTTCATTGTTCTTCACATGTCTTCAAAAATGCTCATGCCAAGTTTCAAGCCTTGCATAACAAGTTTGCTCAGTCAATTGCTTAGATGATGGAATATCAATTGTATAGGATAAAAAGTCAATTATGGTCAACACGCAGTCGAACTTCAAGATTTTTGGTCAACATCAACATTTTGAAGTGGTATTCATCATTTGATCAAGGGTTGATCATGATTCCTCAAGGAAAGTCCTCAAATCATCAAAAGTCAAAAGTTGTCAAATTAGGGTTTCCTTAGGGGAAGTCAATTGAACTTTGACCAAGCATAAATTTCACATGCTTCATCAACTTTCCCCCAACTAAAGCCCATTTTTAAGGAAATTCAATTCTATACAACTTTGTATCTCTATGCTCAAGTCCAAAAAGTGTTTCATTTGAGAGATATGAGCCAATACATTACAGGTCATTTCAAAAGTCAACAAAAAGATACTTTTTGTCAAGGCAACTTACATCAAGATAAGGTCTCAAAATGCAAAAATGATCAAAAGAGAAATTGAAGAGGACATATTTAGATTTCCAAAAAGTCCAAGATCACCTTCAAAATATGAAAATTGAGAGAGTTATGACCATTGCAAGTTTGGAAATTTTGGTAAAATACATGAAATGAAAAGTGAATAAACTTGAAGTTTTGAACTAGTGGGCTTAATTTTTTAGGTTTCAAACATGTTCATGACCTTATGGAAGACTCCTAAAATTATTAATGCCTTACCTTATATTTTATTTATACTTATTTTGTTTTTATTCAATTAAATACAAAATAAATTAAATAAAATGCAAGACCATTGGGCCAAGGGGCATGATGGGTTTTTGGATCAGTTGAAGGCCCAAGATAGCTCATGACAACATGCCTAAACCGTGTGAGCTCAAATATGGCAAGAATATCTCAAAATGGAAGCTTAAAAACATGTTTGATTTTTGTCTAATCTCGACCATGATTGCATGATTTTATGCCATATTTGTTGATCCTTTCCATCCTTTATATAAGCACGATAAGCATCAAATGCAAAGGGACGGGAATATTTCCTGAAAAAGCCTTGAAAGAATTCACAAAAAACCAAAGAAAAGTGCAAGATCTGTACTAAAGTTTCCATTCATTCTTAATCCAAACTAAGGTCAACAATCACTTCCTAAGGATCAAAGGAAGTGATTCAAGTCCATAGCTGAGTCCCTTGTGCGCCAGAACGCAACATCTCAACTACACCGGTTGTCAAAATTGGTAGACTTCTAAACTTCGATTTCATGCATTTTCAATCATTGCTACCATGTTAAATCTGTTCATATGCACCATTAGAATATGTTTGACGCATTACATGTGAGGTTTGACGCATGAATCACGTGTCGCCATGGTTAGGGCACCGAGATCAGTTTCATTTGAACCCTCAGTTACAATTGTTTTTAGGCCAAATGAACATGCCCATTGGATTCGCAGGGGTCTAATTATCTAATCAAGGTTATTAGATTTTGTTTTTTAATCAATTTTGGCAGGTTTTCAAAAAAATGCATAATCGGAGGAGATGACCTCCTCCTCCGTGTATGGTGGCCGGAGACAACCAGGGTTGCATGGCATCTTGCCACTGGACCATTTAAACACAGGGGTCCCACTCAGGCGCACACTTTGAATTGTTTGACTTTTAAGATCTATTATATATTAATATATTAATCGATGCAGTTATATGAATGAATGTAAAGACCGCCCCAGCGGTAGAAGCGAGCATTGTTAAGGCGTTAGTATACCAGGGCACAAGTTCGATCCCTGCCCCTAGTATTTTGATATTTTATTTTTCATGTTTCCTTGTTTATAGATCCAATACAAGCATCCTCCACGCACTCACGCTGCAACCTCACCTCATCACCATTGGATCTTCACAACTCCAGATTCAGCGTTTCAAATCTCCACACCCACGTTGGACCCTCATTGGAGAGCAGCACTGGATCCCATTCAAAGTCAGGGCTTGCATGTTTAGGCCCAAGCGAGTTTCTCCCAGCACCCCTCAGATTTACTTCTTCAGGCCCATCTTTTCCTTCCTTTTTCTAGATTATTTTGTTCTAATTTCTTTTTTTTAACATAATTAACCTTCTTTTTAATTAATTAAAATCAAATTAACCTATTTTTTTAAATTAAATTAATGTTTTTTAATTAAATTAACTTTTTTTAAATTAAATTAATTGAAATAATTAACTTAGTTTCTTTAGGGTTTTTATCATTAAATATTTTTTTCTTCAAATAATCAATTTCTTTTTTTTTAAAACTAAAATCACTTAGGTTAGGTTAGTCATCAATTTTTTTATATAAAAAACGATCACAAAAAGAAAACATTTCTCTGTTTATCTTTACTTTTATAATCTTCGTGCGTTCCTTTACTTTCGCATAAGTTTTTACAATAATGTATCTGCTAAAGGTTGTAATAGTTAATTAGGTTTTTTCCATTTGCTTTCTATTCCCCCATTTTTGTGGTTTTGTACTCTTTTCCCCGAAGCATTGTAATAGCGTAGGATCTTTATTTTTTGTTTTTATTTATTTTACTTATTAATGTATAGTAACTAGGCTTGTATGGAAAGATATAAAAGAAAATGCTAGAAAACTTAATCTCAAGACAAATTAACTGAAAACTGAAACATTATTCACACACGCACCTCTAGGGTGACTCCATTTGTTGCCTTC
This sequence comes from Vicia faba, assembly GCA_948472305.1. Classification (NCBI taxonomy): domain Eukaryota; kingdom Viridiplantae; phylum Streptophyta; class Magnoliopsida; order Fabales; family Fabaceae; genus Vicia; species Vicia faba. Next base: position 1,230,469,914 of record OX451736.1, on the reverse strand, counting down.
AAAAAACAGTCATGTCCCTCGAATGTGGGACGCTTTAGCAAAAACCCTTGGTTGAAAGATCTTAGTCCCTCGGTGACCCTTCGATGTTGCCTCAGTAAACGATCTTAGTCCCTTACGATAAAATTGCTAAAGCACCCCACAAGTTGCCTTTATGACTGTACGATGACCCACGCATGTCCCTCACACATCCAACGATAGGACTACCTACTAACTAATGGTAGGATATCACTATCTAAAAGAGGAGGAATATAACAAAAGACTTTTGAGTAGGTAAACAGTTGTTAATCGCTCGCTCACAATCAAATTTTAAAACAAACATATTTTCACAAACACTTTTCTCTGAAATTTTTTCAAAATAAACACTTTGTATGCATTCTCAACTGATACGAGAACCATTACAAAGTTTTCCGCACTTAGGCATTTTCAAACACACACACAAAAGCATTTTAAACAAAGTGAGCTAGCAATTAAGATCTCGTAGATAACTACGAATGAAAAGGGTGCTAACACCTTCCCTTTTCATAACCTACCCCCCGAACTCAGAAAAATTCTCGAAGGTGTTTTCTGTTCTTTTCACCCTTTCATTCATTGGATAAAAGAAAAGTTGGTGGCGACTCTTGCTATCCGCAACATTTACGATAAAATGCAAAACCAAAAGTCAGTTCTCCCACCGTATTACAGAACTGGCGACTCTGTTGGGGATAATTTCTAAAAAAGAGGGCTTACCTTAAGGATAAATCACTTTTACTTGCTTTGTTTGTTTGTTTGCTTCATATTTGGGGTTTTGCTCGGGTTTAATTTCTTGCAAAGATCCTATACCCGGATCTGGAGACATTTTAAGTAAGTAGCAATAAATCATGGAAACTGTACGACATAGACCGATATGGTTGAAGTGATGGCTATGTTAGTGCGACACATTGGTTTGTACTGGTGTTCCTTGAGTCAATCGAGGATAACACTAGGCTTCTGCATGGTGTCATAAGCACTAACTGACCTTTAGAACCTAAATTGACCCAACTTAGCCATTAGAAAATAGTGAGATAGTCGGCTTTGATGTAGTCTGAAGTTGGTTGATACTCGATGGTACGCTCATTAAGATTTGACTCTTGAGATATTTTGGTGGCAAGTCAGTGGCTCTGCTGAAACAATGACTGAGAGAAAGATCGGTGATATGAGACTCCTAGAACCCGGTTACTTTTCTTAGGATAGGTTGAGCCAACTAAAACTCAAGAGGGTACTTACCTACAAACTCCATGCACGCCTTTAAACCTAACGCTACTTGCGTGACTTGTTTGCATTCATTATCTAACAACTTGAACTCCTTGCAGGGTTTGTTTGCATTCATTATCTAATGACGTGAATTCCTAGCAGGACTTGTTTGTATTCATTATCCAATAACTTGGACTTCTTGCAAGACTTACTTGTTTTCATCACCTTACGCTTTTTCTTAGTGCATAACATACACATCATGACATTATGCCATAACATTTTCATTAACCATTTCAAGGATCTCAAGGGTATGTGATGCAGGTTATCATGAACCAGACGCCTAGCAAAGGGCAGGAGGATTTATTTTCCTCTAACTAAATGTCGCCAAAATATCATGAACCGACGTCTAGAAAGGGGCAAGGGGATTTATTTTTCTCTGACTAGATACCTTCAAAGACCAAAGTGCGTTATTCTGAGTCAAAGGCTAGGATCCACTCGACATGGTGAGCTTGATTCTCACAGAAGGACATTCAACGACGCGAATTTCTTTAGTCAAACTGCAACAACTTCTAACAGTTCACTTTTTGTTTATCCTGCGAGATCCTTGAAAATATTGCATCTACATATCATGCATGTCATTACATAACAGGTAGTTATCAAGACATGTTTCTCATTTTCTCGCTGTTTATTTCAGTAGAAAAATGGCTCTCAAACAGACCGTCAGAGATCTCCAAGCTCAAAATGCACAATTCCAGGAGATGTTCCTAAGCTTAGCCAAGGGGCAGGAAGAACTGAAAGCACTCCTCACCAAGAATCCTGAAGATAACAAGGATGATCAGTTGGAACAATTGTTAGCTGAGATGGCAAATATGAGAATCCAGATGATGGGTCATATGACTGTTATCCAAAACTTAGCTCGAGGACAAGAAGAGTTAAGAATTCTCATCAGCAAACTTCATCAGGACGAATACAACTGTATGGGATGAACGACTAGTTTAATACGGTGGTAGAACTGACTTTTGGGTTTTGTGTTTTATCGCAAATGTTGCGGATAACAAGAGTCGCCGTCGACTTTTCTTTTATCCAATAAAGTAAAGGGTGAAAAGAACAGGAAAAACCTTTGATAATTTTTCTTGAGTTCGAGGGGTAGGTTATGAAAAGGGAAGGTGTTAGCACCCTTTTCATCCATAGTTATATACGGGATATTAATCGCTTTGATCACTTTTGGAAATCCTTTGTGTTTGTGTATGTTTTGAAAATATTTTGAAAATGCCTAAGTGTGGCAATTTTGTAATGATTCTCGTATCATTGAGAATTCATATAAAATGTTTGTTTTTGAAAATATTTATGAAAGAGAGTGTTGTTTTATGAAAATATATTTTGAAAATGCCAATGTGAGGCAATTTTCTTTATAATAACCCTTGTGTCAGTCCTCAAGAGTGTTCATGAAGCATTTTGAAAATAGTTGTTTTGAAAGTGTGAAATGTGGAAATTGTTTTTAGTTTGTGAGCAAGCAATTACGAGCGATCTACCTACTCAAAAAGTTTTTGTTATTTTCCTCCTCCTTTATATAGTGCTATCCTACCATTAGTTAGTAGGAAGCCCTATTATTGGATGTGGGGGATAGACGTGGGTCATCGTACAGTCATAGAAGGCAACTTGTAAGACGCTTTAGAAATTGTCGTAAGGGACTAAGATCGTTTACCGAAGGCACCATCGAAGGGTCATCGAGGGACTACGATATTTTAACTGAGGGTCTTTGCTAAATCATCTTACGTTTGAGGGAAATGATTGTTTTTATCTGAGGCAACAAGTGAGGTTACCCTAGAGGTGCGTGTGTGCGAAGTGTTTTGATTTCAGTTATTTTTTTGTCTTTGAGATTAGGTTTTCTAATTTTTTCTTTTAGTCTTGTCATACAAACCATAATTACTAATAGTAATAAGGAAAACAGTAAATTACGGAAATTAAATATCCTACGCTATCACAATGCTTTGGGGTGGGGATACAAATTTATGAATGGAGATGAAAAAAGTAAAGTAAACCCTATTTTATCTATTACATCAATAGTTTCAACATATACAATTGATCTAAGAATGTAAATAAGAAATAAGGAAAAATAAGAAATTTGAATGTTCTTGTGTTCTTTGTAAAAAAAATGGTTTGAGTTGGTATGTTTGAAACAAGTGTATGCATCACAATCAAGATGAAAGTCATGGAGCATAGATTTTGAGTTTTGTACATATTTCATGCTTCAATGTTAATTTGGTTGAGAAAAATCCTAAGAAGGCTCAAGCTATCATGAAATGCTTACTCAAGTGTAAAGATATCTCATGAGAATCAAGACTTATCATAGTAAAATCAAGCTTGGTGAGTAAGGTTGAAAATTTGATCAAAAGATCATAAAAAATCTCTTTAAAAAAACCCTAAAAAGTAATATCTTGATTTAATTAAAAAAATAATGAAATAAAAATATTTTTTGTGATATTTTTTTATATTCATAAAATAGAGTAGATAAATAAGGAGTGTGCAAAAAATCATCTTAAAAGGAGAAATTTTTATTGGTCAAAAAAATGTTTGAAGTTTGATATAAAACCAAAGAAAAACAAGTGATAAAAAATTAAGTTTGCTTCCACCAAGGCTTGAACTCAAGACCTTAGGGTCTTAGTTTCAAAATCTTACCACGAGGCGACGCACATGTATTTGTAAAGGGAGTGCCTTAGTATAAATATATGTTAAAAACACCTTAGAAAGTCACAAAACAGAAAGAAGAAAAAAATGAAAAAATGCAAAAAGGGGGGGTTCACTTTGGTTCGAACCCGTGCCCTTAAGGTGAAAGTGACATGAAACGTGCACTGCTTGCCACTGGGGTGGATGTTACATCCGGTTGTAAAAGAAAAATCATTAAATATAATATGAACTCAATTTTGAAAATTTGAAAATGTCATTTCCTTCTTCTTCATCCTTCGAGCGCTAGCAGTAACAGTAACAACATATAATCTCCATTTTTTTCAAAAATTCTAACTTCCTCATTTCTCAACCATTTTAAAAAATATAAAAACCAAACTTGATTAGGATTTCACAAGGAATCTAATGGTATTATTTTTTGAATCTATAAATCAAATATTTTTAAGATTTTTCTATTGGTACCAAACGAAAACCTAAGTGTTCAGAAAATTCAGTTTCAAAATTCTCATTCCACAGTCAATTAAAATGAAAGACATGATATCTACATTTTTCCTTTAAAAAATGAATTCAAATGATGCTTGTATAGAGATTTCAAAGTTTGAAATACTTACCTCTTTATGCAAAAATTCAATGTCCTCTACACGACTTCCAGAAGTAATGTGATGCCTGCTTTAGCTTCCTTGGACCTTGGTGAGTGTGTTGCAACTCTTACTTTGCCTTGAGAGGGTCTGGATCAGTCTACTCAAGTCAAGTTGCAAAGTTAGATTTTGAAAATGGTGGATGTTGATAATGGAGTTACAGTGGCAAAACAAGTGTTTGGATCATTTATGCATGATGTATATGAAGTGTTTGGATGATTTGTTTGGACAAAAGTTGCAAGGTTTGAGAGATTTGAAGATTTGGACTTCAAAGCTCAAAAATGGAATTTTGAGGTCAATTCAGATTTAGGAGAGTTTGAGAGGTGTTTTGGAGCTGCTAATTCATGCTATGGCTTGCAAATGAGCTCTATATTTGTAGGCAAAGGTTAGAGATAATGATATGGTCAGGTTTGCAAGTGATAGAGTTTTGGTTTGGTTGAGGTGAAACAACAAGTTTGTGTGAAAATTGTTGTTCCAAAGCATCAATAGGGTGGTTGGTAGGCTTAGAGATGTTGCTTCTCAGCATTCATGTTGAGTGTGATCAGATGAAATAAGTTAGAGGCTAAAGGAGTGGACTTTGTGATTAAAGTGATCTTTATGCAAATGTATAATATGGTGGGAGAACTGACTTGGTTGTTTTGAGTTTTATCACAATTGTTGCAGATAGGAAAAGTCGCCACCGACTTTTCTTTTATCCAATAAGGAAAGGGTGAAAAGAGTAGGAAAGACCTTTGAGATATTTTCTTGAGTTTGGGGGGTAGGTTATGAAAAGGGAAGGTGTTAGCACCCTTTTCATCCGTAGTTATCTACAGGATTTTAGTTGCTTGCTAGATCACTTGACAATTGCTTTGTTTGAAATATGTTTATGGTGGATTTTGAAAGTATTTTTTAAAAAGCGTCTTCGTTTAGGCAAACTTTGTAATGATTCTCGTTTCTATAAGAATGTATACAAAGTGTTGGACTTTTTTGAAAATATTTTCATGTTTTTGAAAGTGTTTGGTGTGTTTGAAAAAGATGTTTCTTTTTTAAGATGGATTGTGAGCAAGCAACTAAGAACGTTCTACCTACTCAAAAGTCTTTTGTTCATTTCTATCTTCCTTTGACATTTCTATATTACCATTGATTAATAAGTAGCCCTATCTTTGGATGTGAAGGGACGAGCGTGAGTCATAGTATAGTCATAAATAGAAATGTTGTGAGATATCTTAGCATTTCTCTTAAGGGACTAAGATCATTTTGTAAGGCAACATTTGTAGCGTCATTGAGGGACTATGATCTTGTATTGTTTGATTGCTTTTGCTAAGATGTCTGACATGCACATTATGACCATTTATTTAAGGAAACAAAGGGGAGTTAACCCTAGAGGTGAAAAAGTGTGCAAGTGTTTTGTATTTCATGCTTGATTTATCTTGAATTAGGGTTTTCTAAGATTGATTTTATTTTGCCATACAAACCCTAATTACTAGCATTTATATGAAATCGATAAATTGCGGAAACGTAAATTCTACGCTATTACATCATTTTTGGGGGATGGGGGATACAAATGTACAAATGGGGATTGCAAGAAATTAAACCTAATTATCTATTACAACCATATTGAATTTAATGGATAAATATACAAAAGTTGAAATAATGTACAAGGCATGAATGAAAAGAAAATGAATTTGTTTTAGTTTTGATTTATTAAGAAAATGAGTTTTGTTTTAACCTAATTAACAAAAATAAACAACTAATTAAATTGAGAAAAAATTAAACCTAAATTAATTAAGAAAAGAAATTACATTTAATAAAAAAAAATTGTTTTTTAGGTTTTTGTGAATAAGAGTTAGTATTAATCAAACTAACATAAAAAATTTAATTAATTGAAAGTCCTAAATTCTAAATTAATTTTAAGTCTAATTAATTTTATTTAAGAAAAGAATGGAATTTGTTTTAGAAAGTAATTTTGTCTTTTTATTTTGAAAGAAAATAAATAAGTATGTTAAAGTGTAAGTAGTAACTAAAATATTTTTTGGATTTTTATTAATAAAAAAGATGATAATAATAATAATAATAAAAAAAAATAAAGAAAATAAAAAAAATATAAAAGAAAACAAGTCAGGGGTGTGAAATAGGTTTTGGCTGTATGTTAGAAAAAAATTTTGTTTTGATTAGGCCTGACCCGTAAAGATTTTTTGATCAGAAAAAATAAAAATAAAATAAAATGGGTTGCATGTCTATGAGTAACCAGGGGGGAAAGGAAGCAAAAAAAAGGGAGGCCCAACGGCCTTAAGCCCAGACGCGCTTGGCCGAAACAAAAAAAAAGGAAAACAAGTGAAAATGTTAGGAAAAATGGCAGCAATGGGGCTCGAACCTAGGCCCTTAGCATAAACGCGCGCGCTCTCTACCAATGAGGTGGCTATACATCCGTTTACTTATATCAAACCATAAATACATATTTGAAAACGCTTCCTAGGCCTAAACTTCATATTCAACCTTGCGCCAGCCAGACCATCTCTATCTTATTCATTTCTCAACCAAAATAAAAAATGTAAATATGAAACTTGTGGCAAATTTCATCACGATTCCAGAAATGTAAAGCATTAAAATTATAAATCAAAGACAAGCATGAATTTTGAGTGGTACCAAATTTAAGCTAATTTTTTCAGAAAGTTCAGGTAAAAAATTCTCCATACTCAGGCCATATAAATGAAATCTATGGATATGTACAGTTTCAGGGCAATGTTATCTACATTTTATCTTTGAAAATGCAAGCCTAACAATGCCTAAATAATGAGATGAAAAGTAAGAAAAATCACCTTACAGCTGGATATCGTATTTTGAATTAGAGCTTGATTCAAGTTGCTGTGATGATCAGGTTAGCTTCCTTAAGTTCCTAGGAAACTAATGCAACCCTTAGCTTGAACTATGGATGGTTGGAATGTCTTGGAGAAGTCAAGGTTCAAGATGTTGATTTTGAAAATGAAGGATGGTGATGGAGGTGTTACAGCACTGTAGAAGGGTGTGGGATTGTTTATGGATGATGTTTAGAAGCTTTTGGAAGCAGAAGGACAAGAAATGCACGAGTGGATTGAGAGATTGGATTCAGAAATCAGAAATTGAAATTTTTTGTGCTTGTGTTGAAATTTCTGGTTTGAGAGAGTTTGAGGGAGTTTGAGGGCTTGTAAAATCGTGTGTTAGCTTTCAAATGATGTCTTAATTTATAGAGGAAAGGTTTGGAAGCTTGGAGAAGTCAGATGTACAAGATCACATGTTTGTGGATTTTTACTTGTTTTTGAAGTTATCTTGACAAACACCTTTCCAAGGCATGGTACAAAGCTATATAGAGTGGTTTAAAACTTTAAACATGTTCCTCTGACTTTGTAGAGGAAGCTTGTGCAGAAGGAACAAGTTAGAGGCTCAATGTAAGTCAACTTTGTGATTAAAGTCACTTTTCAAGAATGGCAATGTTGCTTTCTTCCAATAATGGATGAATCTTTTGGACAATGGCGCTAATGCTTGGATCATGGCTCTAGAAATTGTTTAAACAATTAATTATGGAGTGAAAAACAAGTTTGAGGTCTTCAAAGCAAAGATTATGCATCCTAGCATGGATTTGGTTCATGTTCATCCTAAAAATCTGCCTTGTAAAATAAGAATGAAACCCTAACTTCATCTCTTCGATTCTACTTGCTCAAACATGATCTCAAGGAGTTCTTTGACTTTTTAGAAATATTGTAACATGCTCTATAATTACTCTTTAAATAAATTTTGCAAACTCAAATTAGAACTATGTGAAACTTGGCCAAGAAGTTAGGTCAAAATCCTGACTTAAAATGCTCAAAATTCACTAAGTGTTTTAGTTTCATGGACATGTCTTCATAAATTAATAACTTGAAATCCAAGAATTTTTAGAACTTGTCCTGTCATACAGTGTTTTAGATCTCATTGATATCTACAACTTTCATGTTGAAAGTTTTTCTTGAATCATCTTGCATTATAGTGGAAATTTGGCACAAAGTTATGAAATTATCATGTTTTTCTTAACACTTAGAAAAATTTCTAAGTGTTTAGAACTTTGACTTTTTTCAAAGTAATCTTGAATTTTGATTTCTTGATGAACAATAATACTTTGACATTTCTTGATGAAATATGATTTTTGAAACTTGACTTTGATCAAAAAGTCAAAGTTTGACTTTTTTAGTGTACAATTGACTTTTTCATTAGTTGACCAAATTTCAACTATCAATCAATTGATCATGAGAAATATTATGAACCACGCCATTAAGTAAAAAAGATGCATTTGGGTTCTTGATATCATGTCTCAAATCAACAAGTCATGTATTTGGTCAACAGTCAAAAATTAAGCCTCTTCAGTTAAAACCCTAATTTTGACCATTTTGCCCTTTTGGTGATCTGGTCAAATTTCTTGAGGAATTATGATCCAAACTTGATGAATTGACATATATGAGTTCATAATGTTGATGTGGATCAACAATTGTGAAGTTTGACTGTAAATTGACCACAATTGACTTTTTCCCAAATATAGTTGATTTTAGGTCAACTGATCAATTGACTGGGCAAAAATGTGATCCAAAGCTTGAAACTTGACATGAGCAATGTTGGGAGTCCAAAATGATCCATGAAAGTTATATGAAGCATTAAAAGTACAATTTTCCTTGTACAAACTCAAACCCTAATTTTGAGTCATCAGTGCTCGAGGAGGTGTCTTGAGTTGATCAAACCTTGTGCAGTCTTGAATCAATGGAGATCTTGTGAGAGAATTCTTGCGAAATTGAGAGGGAAAATTTTGGGGTACTACAGTTGCCCCTGTTAAATCTTCTTAAACCTGAAGAGTTAGATTGGTGGGTCCGCCATTCGTGACTTGAAGGTGAAAGATGATTGAACACTAGAATGCCCAAAAATTTGCACTCGATGATGTATTGGTCCGGGAATGGGCTTATGGATGCCATTTGGAGAGATGATGGTAGGAACTGGGATAAACATCAACATAAATATTTAGTCGATTCGTGCTGAAAACTAGGTGTCTTGCTTGTCTTTAACTGGAAGAATTAATTCTGATCCAGAAGAGGTCTTTGGATTAATAATTTCTTTTTCTGCAAGGAACAAATGAGTTAGTTGTATGCGAATGTATGCATGGTGTAATTATATTCTCAAAATAAATGAGATTATGTTGTATGTATATGTTATGTATGTTATATGATGTATGAATGCGACATGTTGTCGAAACGTATCCTTGACAGATACTGGGGAGTTTTGAGAAGTTAAATCTCAGACTGTTGTTGGAGATGAAGAGTATGTGCATCTTCGAACTTTGTTCAGAGTGCTTCTTATTGAGAATTTCTGATTTTTTAGGAGAACTATGCTGGGGAATATTGACTTCTGCTTGGGGGAAAGAGCTCGGGATTTCTAGTCCTCCGCTGCTCTAGTGGGGAATTATCTCTTGAAAGTTAGCTGTTATCTGGTCGGGTCCAGGCTTTGCAACTAATTGCTGGGGATAGTGGCAAACTCTATTGGGGGAAGAGGAGTCTTGTTAGTGATTGAAGAAGTTAAACTAGTATCTTTTGCAGTAATTTGAACTTGAGGTTAACTGTTATCCGATCGGGTCCAGGTTTCATCAATTGGAGAAGTTGAACTATTATCTGGTCGGGTCCAGGCTTTAGTAACTTAAAATTGAGATTAACTGTTATTTGGTCGGGTCTAGGTTTCACAATAAATTGAGGATAGGATGAAGTTGAACTAACATTTGGTCAGGTCCAGGCTTCATAGTAACTTGCTTGAGATTGACTGTTATCTGGTCGGGTCCATGCTTCAGTAATGATTTGAGAAGTTGAACCAACATCTGGTCGGGTCTAGGCTCCGTAGTAATTTTTTTGGATAGGAATGAAACTAAACTATTATTTGGTCGAATCCAGGATTTAGCAACTAAAAATTGAGATTTACTGTTATCTGGTCGGGTCCAGGTTTCAGCAACTAGAGCAATTGAACTATTACCTGGTCGAGTTCAGGCTTTAGTAACTTAAAATTGAGATTAACTGTTATCTGGTCGGGTCTAGATTTTGAAGTAATTTGAACTTGATGAAGTTGAACTAGTATCTGGTCGGATCCAGGCTTCATAGCAACTTGATTGAATTTAACTGTTATCTGGTCGGGCCCAGATTTTACAGCAGCTTTCGGGGATAGCAATGACTCTGTTGGCGACTTCACTTGGGATTAGGAGTTGTGGTCCCTTGATTTGTAGTAGTCTAAGAGGTAAACTCAAATTGGGGAATTTTTTCGTTTGTTGGGGAAATAAACCCTATTGAATCTAAAAGGCTTCCTTTTAAGACTGACTCAGCTTGGGGAGAGGATCTTCCGGAGATTCCACATATGCACCCTTAGGGTATACCTCACTTGGTTGCCTCGGAAAATAATGGCCATGTCCCTCGAACATAGGGATACCCTTAGCAAAGGCCCTCAGTTAAAATCATCATAAAGATCATGGTCCCTCGATGTCCCTCAAAGTTGCCTACAGTATATGATCTTGTCCCTCGATGTTGCCTACAAATATATGATGACAGTACCTTCGAAATGCTAAGGTATCCCTACATGTTGCCTTCAATGACCATTACGTCCCTTTCGAATTGACCCTTACAAACTCCAACGACGATGCTACCTATTTCTCAATAGTAGGATAGCGCTGTCTAAAGGAACAAGAATAGAAACAATATTTTTTCGAGTAGGTAGATGCTAGTAGGTACTTGCTCAAATCAAACTTTTTCACACAAACACTTTCAAAACAATTTTCAAAAACAACTTCGTAACACTCTTGAGGATAGAAAAAAGGGTTAAAACGAAGTAAAACAAAACTTTTCAAAACAAGCACACATAAGCAATTTCAAAATGAGAAAGTACCTAAGCGCCGATGGAAAACCATGGATAGAAAGGGTGCTAACACCTTCCCTTTCTATAATCTACCCCCCATACTCAGAAACATCTCGAAAAAGGTTTTTTCTGTTCTTTTTCCTTTTCCTTGTTGGATAAAATAAAATTCGGTGGAGACTCTTGCTTATCGCGACATTTTGCAAACAAAAAACGCAAAACGCAAACCAGTATTAAACAGTCGGTTCTGCCACCGTATCACAGTCAGAATTGGGAAACAGTACCATCCCATAGATGAGAAGAGCCAACACTTCTTCAAAGGCTTGTAAATACAGAGTATCCAAAAATCTTGAGCCTTCTCCAACAAAAACTTGGCTAGAAACCCTTTGACACCACTTCTCGTTTCCCAATTTGCCAAAATGTCGGATCGTTGCAAATGTAGAGCTCGATCAATTTCCTTAGGTCTTGGGTCTCTTTCAATAATGTTTAAGGGTAGTTGATCAAGAATAGGAGCTCCCAAGAGTTGAGAGAATTCTTCCATAGTAGGCACAAGTTGGTAATCAGGAAAGGTAAAGCAATGGTGTAAAGGGTCAAAGAACTGAAAGAGCACCTTCATCATGTCTTCATCAAGGTTTGAGGTAACCAGATTGAGAAGTCGACCATATCTTTTGGTGAACAGATAATTCTCAGGAACCCTTGACGCTAACTCTTTGAGTTGAGGAGGCACCCTTACGAGGTTAATTTGGATAGTATTCCCGCGTGTGGAAACCATGTCCTACAAAACAAGACAAAGATAAATCCCTAGGCCCTTGAAATGGTTAGTGCAAAATGCCATGGTATGATGTCATTATGTTATGTACAAATATATACACACAAAGCAAATAAGTCCTTAGGTTTAGGATTGCATGAGGTTCATAGGCAAATAAGTCCAGAAGATATTGATTTCCCGAGATTATTCCTTGGTGGGAATTCCTGTTCCTGTCGTTGTTGAGGAATCTGCTGAGGAATGTTGGTCTCTGTTTTGGGAGAGATAGAATTTTAGGAGCTTCAGTTGTCCGTTACTCTACTGGGGAATCATCTTTTAGTCGAGGAGATGAAAGTGAACTGCTATCTGGTCGTGCTCCAGGCTTTACAGTGATTTGCCAAGGATAATAAGATTGACTGCTATTTGGTCGTGCTCCAGGTTCCACATCGACTTACTGGGGGAATGAGATTAAACTGTTATCTGGTCGTACTCCAGGCCTTGCAATCTCTCAACTGTTATCTGGTCGTGCTCCAAGCTTCAGAAGGAATTAAGTGGTTATCCGGTCGCATCTGGGCTTCAACTTGAATTTAAGGCGTACTAATATCCGGTCGTTTCCAGGCTTCATAGTAATTGTCCGAGTAAACTGCTATCTGGCCGAATTCCAAGCTTCACAGTACCTTCTACTGTTATCTGGTCGTGCTCCAAGTTTCACAATGTCTTATACCGTTATCTGGTCGTGCTCTAGGTTTCAGTGTCTTTTACCGTTATCTGGTCGTGCTCCAGGCTTCAGTAATTTGAGGAAATTAAGTTGTTATCCGGTCAGTTTACGGGCTTCATAGCTTCTTTAACTGGAATAGAAATCTTAGTATCGATTTGACTGAACCAGAGAGGAGTCTCGAGTTAACTTTGACTGGCATAGAAATCTTAGTATCGATTTGACTGAACCAAAGAAAGGTCTCAGACTAACTTTGACTGGCATAGTAATCATGAGAATATTAGTGGCGATTCGACTTCCCAGACGAAAGTCTTAGAACATCTTCAAATGGAATGGTAATCAGGGAGATCTTAGTGTCAATCTAGCTGATCCAGAGAGAATTTTGGATTAACCTTGACCGGCATAGTAATCAATAGAATCTTAGTGGCGATTCAAGTAACCCAGATGAAAGTCTTGGATTATCTTCAAATAGAATAAAAACCTTAACATCGGTTTGACCGAACCAGAGAGAACTTGTGAGGATGTCTTTTTGAGAAAACCCGAAAGTAAACCTTTGTCAGTCGTAGCTTTGTTAGTTTGATCTTTTCCCTGAAAGGTAAAGAGTTAGTCATATGCAATGTATGAAATTCATTGTGATGATGTTCTCAAAATAAATGAGATCATGCAGTGTAATATGTATGCACATGCTATGATGTATGGATATGCGATGCTATTGTGATACTCTCTAGCTAGGGAAATAAATCTCGGAATGCTGCTGGAGAGTATAGGGAGTTGAGTTCTTTGCTTCCGCTGGGGATAGTAGCCGAAGATGATTATGCCGGGTATTTACTCCTTTCTGTCTGAGAATATTCTGCCGGGGAGAAACTCTGTTTGAGAATAACTCTGCAGGGGAATGATTCTGCAGAGAACGAAGGTGCACTGTTGGAAGATCCACTGATTTGGAGAAATAAACTAGGCTGAAGGATGAACTTTCGTTGCTGGAGAGATAAGCTCTGTTGGGGATTGAGTCTTCCGTAGTCAGAGAAATAAACTTTTCTCGGGAGAGGGCTTTATAAATTGCTTATGATTATAAAACTTGGCTGGGGAATACAGACCTTAGCTCTCTGAAAGAAACTGCTGGGGAAGTAATTCCTGCCCGGGGATGTGGAGATCGAACCTTGGTTGCCTCTACTTTGTGGGGAATATAGATATCATATGTTTGTAAGTGATAGTGACTTTGCTTCCAACCGTCTCTGCCCTTGTACCGCGTTGGACGGAGTAACTGTCGACATTGCCAATTGTTTTTTAGGCTTTGTAACAATTTCTTTAAGTTCTTAGCAACTGTCTTTATGTTTTAATGTACAGATATTTGTGAATAGAAATCATATTCAAATTCATATGTCAAGAATAAAACATTGGACGTTTTTGCAAAACAAAACAGAAAAGGAAAAAACAAACACACAGTTTTGTACTTTCAAAAATGATTTGTATTGATTTCGAGTTTGCCTATAATAGGCGTTTTTGTACAAGGAGGCCGATGCTCTAGTAAGAGAATGTCGCCATAAAAAATGAAAATTATTACAGAAATTGTGTAAAAAGAAAACAGTTATGTGTAGTGATCCCATTGGGTTTCAATTCTACTATTGCCCCTATGTCTTCGAGAATTTCATCACTTTGCTGCTTGTCCGAAGCTGACTGGATTGATCGATACCGTTTGAACTTGATAGTTGATTACTGAGGTCTGATCGCAAGGTGATCCAATAGGGACATAGTGATACGCTTTAATCCCTAACTTTTGCCTGGACCGCCCTTTCGGGTTTTCAGTCCACCGGGATACCCTTTTTTGCCCAAGCCGCCTTTTCAGGTTTTCGACTTGCCGGGTGTACATATTTTTTGTTTTTATCCTTAATTTTTTCCCGAACCCTTTTGGTTCACCGGGATGCCCTTATTTTTGCCTAGGTATGTCAACCTAGCGGGTCTTTATTTACGCGTAGTATCTTTTCACTATGTCCGCATTAACAGGGTGAGGAAGGTCGTCACCGTCCATGGTGGTCAAAATCATGGCTCCACCAGAAAATATGTTCTTGATCACAAATGGTCCCTCGTAGGTGCGAGTCCATTTCCCCCTGGGATCACCTTGCGGCAATATGATGCGCTTGATTACCAGATCTCCCACTTGATACACTTCTTGTCTGACTTTCTTGTTGAAGGCCTTGATCATCCGTTTCTGATACATTTGACCATGGTAGACAACAGTAAGTCTTTTCTCGTCAATTAGATTCAGTTGATCAAGTCGAGTCTGGATCCAATCGTCTTCACTTAAACCTGCATCTTTCATTATCCGTAGAGACGGGATCTGGACCTCAATGGGTAGGACAACCTCCATGCCATATACCAGAGAATAAGGTGTTGCCCATGTCGACGTACATGCTGAGGTACGGTACCCATGAAGAGCAAATGGTAACATCTCGTGCTAGTCTTTATATGTCACTGTCATCTTCTGTATAATCTTCTTGATGTTCTTGTTAGCCACTTTAACAACCCCATTCATCTTCGGCCGATAAGGAGAAAAGTTATGATGCTGAATCTTGAACTGTTTACAGAGTTCGGTGATCATTGAGTTGTTGAGATTGGTACCATTATCCGTGATGATTCTCTCAGGGATACCATAACAATAAACCAGGTTATGCTTGATGAATCGTGCCACCACATTCTTGGTAACCGTAGAAAAGGAGGCAGCCTCAACCCACTTCGTGAAGTAATCAATAGCCACTAGGATGAATCGATGCCCATTGGACGCGGTAGGTCTAATTTCTCTGATCATGTCAATGCCTCACATTATGAAGGGCCAGGGAGCTGTTAAGACGTTCAAGGGAACCTGAGGTACATGCACCTTATCAGCGTAGATTTGGCACTTATGGCAAGTTCGGGAGTGCTGATAGCAATCTGCTTCCATAGTGGACCAAAAGTATCCTGCCTGTAGGATCTTCTTAGCCATGGTATGTCTACTGGAATGAGTGCCAAAGGTACCGTCATGTAGATCTACCATAATCCTCTCTGCTTCGCTCTTGTCTACATACCGCAGTAAGGTAGAGTCATCATTGTGCTTATAGATGATTCCATTACTGAGGAAGAACTTTGCAGCAAACCTTCTCAGAAACTTCTTATCATTGACAGATGCCCCTTCGGGATACTCTTGAACCTCAAGATACATTTTCACCTCATGAAACCAAGGTTTATCCGCTACCTCTTTGGTATCGATCTCACAACAGTATGCGGGTTCATCCAACCTCTCAATAGTGATTTGGGGAGCTTCATTGTCCCACCTGACCTTGAACATTGATGACATAGTAGCCAGTGTGTCTTCTAGCTGATTCTCTTCTCGTGGGAAATGTTCGAAGGTGATCTCTTCAAAGTGTGGCAGCAGTGTCAGTACATACTCTTTGTAAGGGATGAGGTTCGGGTGCTTCGTATCCCACTCTCCTTTGATCTGACTTATCACTAGAGCGGAATCCCCGAATACACTCATGAACTTGATTCTCGGGTCAATAGCATCTCTAAGAACCATGATACACGCTTCATACTCTGCCATGTTGTTAATACAGTTGAAACATAATCGGGCGGTGAACGGAGTATGACAGCCCTCAGAAGATATGATTACGGTTCCAATGCCATTACCCAGTGCATTTGAGGCTACATCAAAAAACATAGACTATCGGGATCCTTCCTCAGGTCCTTCATCCGGTCGAGGTTTTTCACAGTCGGTTACTAACATGATATTCTCATCTGGGAACTCAAAATTCATGGACTGGTAGTCATCCACGGCCTGATGTGCCAAATGATCAGCTATAACACTTCCCTTGATTTCTTTTTGGGTTGTGTATTAGATATCATACTCGGTCAAGATCATTTGCCATCTTTCTATTCTTCCGGAGAGAGCGGGCTTCTCGAAAATATACTTGATCGGATCCATCTTAGATATCAACAAGGTAGTGTGGGTCAACATATACTGTCTCAGTCGGCGAGCAGCCCATGCCAAAGCGCATCAAGTTTTCTCGAGCAGTGAGTATCGTGTTTCACAGTCGGTAAATGTTTTGCTAAGGTAGTATATTACGTGCTCTTTTCGACCAGACTCGTCATGCTGCCCCAACACATACCCCATTGAATTGTCTAGCACTGTTAAGTACATTATCAAAGGTCTTCCTTCAGTCGGAGGCATCAGAATAGGAGGCTCTTGGAGGTATTGCTTGATTCTGTCAAAGGCGACCTGGCATTCGTCATTCCACTTTACCACTTGATCTTTCTTCAGAAGCTTGAAGATTGGCTCACAAGTAGCAGTCAGATGTGAAATGAATCTGGCAATGTAATTTAGGCGTCCCAAGAAACCTCAAACTTCCTTCTCGGTACGGGGAGCCGGCATCTCTTGTATGGCCTTCACCTTTTCAGGGTCTACCTGAATACCTTTGTCACTGACGATGAATCCCATAAGCTTACCTGACCTTACCCCGAAGGAGCACTTGTTCGGATTTAACCTTAGCTTGTACGTCTTCAACCTGTCAAACAGCTTCTGTAGATGATCTAGGTGTTCTTCCCCGATTTGAGACATGGCTATCATGTCGTCGATGTAGACCTCTATCTCATGGTGAATCATGTTATGGAACAGAGCTACCATAGCTCGCTGATAAGTTGCCCCAACATTCTTCAAACCAAACGGCATTACCTTGTAGAAGAAACTGCCCTACCGTGTAATGAAGGTTATCTTCTCCATGTCTTCAGGTGCCATCTTGATCTGATTGTAACCAGAGAAACCGTCCATGAAGGAAAAGACTTTGTGTTGCATGGTGTTGTCAACCAGAACATCGATGTGGGGAAGCGGGAAGTCATCCTTGGGGCTTGCCCTGTTCAAGTCTCTATAATCCACACACATTCTTACTTTACCATCTTTCTTAGGTACTGGAACCACATTAGCAACCCATTGCGGATAGGAAGTGACAGCCAAGAACCCAATGCTGAACTGTTTCATAACCTCAACTTTAATCTTCTCTGACATTTCAGGGCACATACGGTGGACCTTCTGCTTTACCGGAGGGCAATCTTCCTTAGTCGGCAGGCGATGAACCACTATATCTGTGTCTAGTCCCTACATGTCTTCATATGACCAGTTGAAGATCTCAACATACTCATGCAGCATTTGTACCAACCGTTGTTTGACACTAAGCTCCAGATTAGCACCTATCTTAACCTCTTTTCTGTCTTCCTCTGTGCCCAAGTTCACTGTCTCAATCGGCTCTTCATGAGGCTGTATGGCCCTTTCTTCCTACTGTAATAGTCTGGCAAGTTCTCTGGGTACCTCACAATCTTCCTCACCTTCGTCCTTGGCTTGGTTGATCGGATTTTCAAAGTCATAATGAGCAGTAGCGGAACTGTTATCAATGGGATCCAGAGTGGATATAGATCCGCATTTTGATACGTGAGTGTGTGTAAGAGCATAACTGTATAGACAGAATAAAAGAAAAGAAAGACAAAGAGCGCAAATTTGTATGCAAACGTCCAATGCTTTATTAATGTCATATGAAAATGAAACATGATAACCCTCACAAGTAAAACCATTGTGCCTCGGGTAAGACACGTGGTTATAGAGTTTATATTGTTTATAGACTACATATCCAAAAAATCAAAAAAACAATTACTTCTGAACAAAAGTACTTGGTACAAGGTCTTTGGCAGTCTAGTTACTGAGTTCACCGTTGGTAGTCGGGAAGATCCAACTGTCAATATCGGAATCACCATCACTGTCACCTGTAACAGAAACAATATCAATAGCATTGACTCCCGAACCATGCTTGGGCATAGGAGCAGTTATAACATTGGGAATCTCCGGGGGATCAAATTCAATCTCCTTAGCATTAATCAGATCCTGCACTTTGTTCTTCAAAGCCCAACAGTAATTGGTATCATGTCCTGAACTTTCCGAATGTTAAGCACAACGAGCATTCGGTTTATAGTAGGGAGAGGTGGTGTTGAGATTCTTCGGAGCTTCCCTCAGAGTAACTAGATTAGACTTCAACAAATAAGGTAAGACCTGAGACAATGTCATATTGATCCGAGTGAGATGTCTAGCTGGCCTTTCTGCTCTTAGTTGATTATTTCTTTGCTGAGTAGGTGCAGATTTAGGAATCATAACAGCCCCTACCGCCGGACGGCGCTTGGTTCACTTCTGATTCTTTTGGTTATAGGAAGCACTAACTTTCTTTTTACCAGCTGTGATACGGTGGGAGAACTGACTTGAGGTTTTGCGTTTGTGTTTGCAAATGTTTCGGTTTAGCAAGAGTCGCCACCGGATTTTTATTTTATCCAAAGGAAAGGTCAAAAAGCACAGGAAAGACCTTTGAGATGTTTTCTTGGGTTCGGGGGGTAGATTATGAAAAGGGAAGGTGCAAGCACCCTTTTCATCCATGGTTATCCATGGGCTCTTAGTTATTTTTTTAGATCACTTGCTTTTGCTTTTCAAATGTTTGAAATGGTGCTTTGTGTGTGGTTTTGAAAATGTTTTGAAAAGAGGCCATCGTTGTGGCAACCTTTGTAATGATTCTTGTTTGAATATATACAAATGTGTATTGTCTTTTGAAAATATTTTTCAATGTTTGAAAGTTTGTATTGGGAAATGTTTTGAAATTGTGTTGTGAGGTGCGTTTGAAAATAGCAAGGATGTTTTTTGCAAGTTTTGATCAAGTAACTAAGAGTTGTCTACCTTATCTACTCAAAGATCTTTCCTACACATTTTTAACCCTTTTGACAGTGTTGTTTTACCATTGCATTTGATAAATAACCTTGTGTTTGGATGTTAAACGGGACAGGCGCGGGTCATCGTATTGACCATGATAGCAATTGTGCTAAGTATCTTTAGCAAATTTTTGAGGGACTAGATCATTTTGTATAGGCAACCAAGATAGCGTCATCGAGGGACTATGATTTTTTGTTTTGTTTTTGTTTTGCCAAGATACTTAACATGCATACCATGGCCATTTTAAAGGCAACAAGTGGATGAAACCCTAGGGGTGTATGTGTGCATTGTGTTATCAATTTACATGCTTTTGTGTCTTGTATTAGGTCTAACTATTTGTTTTGATTTTGGATATTGCATACAAACCCTAATCTCTATCATGGCATATTTGAAAGCTATAAATGCGTAAAATAAATCTACGACTATTACAATATTGATATGGGGAGGGGGATACAATTTTGAATGGGGAGTATTTGCAAGAAAATAAAACCCTAAGATTTACTATAACATCCAAATTGAACTCTTTGCATCAAATAATAAATAAGAAATATTTAAATAAGCAATTAAAAAAATAAGAATATATATATATGTACAAGTGTCAAAAATAAAAATATATTAGAAAAAATATTATTTAAGTATGTAAATAATAAAAATAAAGGTATAATATTTCTATGTATTATTTTCAAGTTTCTTATTAAAGAAAATAAAAGCATGTTATTTAACAATTATTTTTATGTTAGAAAAAAATAATAAAAAATACAAAATAAAATATGAAAATTAAATAAAATATTTTTGGTAATTTTTGAAGTTTAGAAAAAATATTTTAAAGTCAGAAATAGAAATAAAAATAGGAAAATATCAAATAATAATGAAATGGGCAGGGGGTGCAGTCAGCAAACTAGAGATGTCAAAAGTAAGTCAAGGCCAAGCCCAGCCCAAACTGATCTTCATCTTCAACCTTTGAACAAAAACGTGCGCCCAGTAACTCCAAACTGTTCTCTCTATTCTTCGCATGAAATCAAAAACTCAAAACATGAAACTTATAGAGCATTAAACCACGATTCTAACCATATAAAAACTTAATTTAACTCTCAAAGACCAGAGAGAATTTCTCTGGCCCTAATTTCTAACCTAACTTTTTCAGGAAGTTCATCAATCAAATTCTCTTAGCACACTTAACTTAAATGAAATCTATGCATATGTACAGCTTAAGGGCTATGAGTACTATATTTTTTATTCACAAACCTAAGCCTAATGATTCCTAAATAGAGAGATAGAAAGTTGACAAATACCTGTTTCAGTTGAACACGAGTATGGCAATGTAGAGCTTTTCAGTTAGGCCTGAGATGTTTGGGAGCTTGCTTGAACTTCCTCTGACCTTCCCCAATGCTTAGTTTGCTTTGGATTTGCTTGAATAAGCTTGTAGAAGTCAACCTGCACAAGCTGAAAACAGAAATGGTGAAGCTTGCAAATGGAGTTACAATCAATGGCCAATGGTTGGGATAGCTCAGGTGGGTTATATGGAAGGTATTGGAACAGATTTGGGGGAAAATGCACGAGTAGTTTTTGTTATGCCACTCAAAGTGCAGAAACTGCCCTGTTTTGCAAGAGGAAGGTGATTTTGTGTTTTGGAAAGCTTGAGGGTTGAATAACTCATGTTTCTGGATCAAGGAAATGTGTAAAACTTGTTTCAAATTCTTACAAGAGTTGGTTATAACATATACTCAAGTTCTGTAGACTTTTGCACATTTCTTGGTTATGAAGCAAAAGGTGGGAAGTGACAAAGAGCAGGTCTGTACAGGCTAGCTCTAATCCTGCATACATTTTGTAAGCTTGGTCCCAAGTTTTTGGATTTGGTTTGCTATCCAAGATTTGGTTCAAGGCTCAAGAGGTGCAATTTGACATAAAGCAAGTTTTGACAAAAATGGCAATGTTGCCTTTTTGCTATTTTTGGATTAATCTCTTGTGTAAACCTCTAATGATCAGAACAAAACTTCAATCCATTGGGTTTGAATTTAATTTTTGAGTGTGGAAGGGTTTAGATGCCTGTAATCAAATATAAACAATGCTAGATGTAAATTGCAACTTGTAGCAACATGAAACATGCCATGGATCAAAGTGAGTTTTTTGCCAAATTCAAACCTTCGATTCTCCTTAACCATAAATGATTTTGGAGAGTTCTTAGACATTTTGGAAAGCTTGTAATATGCTATACAATCCATCTTTGAAATTCATTTTGAGATTCCAAGTGGAACTAGGTGAAAAATTGCCATGAAGATAGGTCAAAATCCTGCCTAAACTAGGGCAAAATTTCACTAAGTTAAAAGTTTCATGGACCCTTGTTCCAAAAATCATAACTTGAGATCCAAGCGTCTTTTGAGAAAACTTTGTGAATAAAAGTTGTTTATTTTATGGAGGAATACAACTTTCATGTTAGAAGTTTTGTTTGAATCCAATTGCATCATGGTGAAAAAGTTGGGCAAAGTTGGGAAAAAATAAGAAAATTTCTTAACTTAGAAAAATTTGAAGTTATGAAATTTTTCAATCTTAAACCCTAATTTGCAAAATTAGGTTTCTTGATGAACAAATTTCATGTTTTGACACATCTTGATGAAAAATGACCCTTGGCACTTGATTTTGACCAAAAAGTCAAAGTTTGACTTTTCAGTGTACAGTTGATTTTTGATCAATTGACTGGAAAATTCATTTGTCAATCCCATTTAATTGAGATCTTTTGAACCTTGTGAATAGGTCAAGATGATGACATTGAGTCCTTGAATCCATGCTTGAACCCAATTTGCCATTGGCTAGGTGAAAAATCAGAAATTGCCCTTCTGCAGTCAAAACCCTAAAAATGACAATTTTACCCTTTTGATGATCTGATCAAATTTCTTGAGGAGTTGTGGTCCAAACATGATCAAATGGATCATATGAGCCCATAATATTGATGTGGATCAAAATTTATGAGGTTTGACTATAAATTGGCCATAGTTGACTTTTTCCCTAATACAGTTGATTTTTAGGTCAATTGTCCAATTGGCAGGGCAAAAATTTGATTCAAGGCTTGAAACTTGGTATGAGCAATCTTATAAGTCCAACATGAAGTATGAAAGTCACATTGAGCATTAGAAGTCCAAAATTCCTTGTGCAAACCCAAACCCTAATTTAAGTCAACAGTGCAATGAGATGTCTTGAGCAGAGCAAACCCTAGCTTGGTCTTGAGTTCAAAGAGTCTTGTGAGGAGAAATCTTGATAAAATGAGAGGGAAAATTTTGGGGTACAACAGCTTCCCCTGTTCAATCTTCTTGAACCTGAAGAGTTAGATTGGCAAGTTTGCCTTTCGTGACTCGAAGGTAAAAGAGGATTGGACATTAAAGTGCCCGTAAATTTGCGCTCGTCAGAGTGTAGTTGAGGGAATGGGCTTAAAGATGACATCCAAGAAAATTGATCGCATAAGAGATTCCTTTGCGAGAGCCGATATACCTATTATTGAGGAGGACTATGTCGGGGGAATGCTGGTCTTTGTCGTGGTAGAAATAGAACTCCAGTCGTCTGTTATTCTACTGGGGAGTCATCTCTAGGTTGAAGAGGTGACAATGAACTGCTATCTGGTCAACATCCAGGCTTCACAGTCTTGTATTGATATCTAGTCAACATCCAGGCTTCACGATACTTTACTTCCTATCTGGTCAACATCCAGGCTTCAGAAGGAAATCAAATGGTTATCCGGTCACCTCCAGTTTTCCCTTTGATTTTGGGGCCTACTAATATCTGGTTGAATCTGGGCTTCAAAGTAATTGGCTGAGTAAACTGTTATTTGGTCAACGTCTAAGCTTCTTAGTATACCTTACTGTTATCTGGTCAACATCCAGGCTTCATAGACTTATATTGCTATCTGGTCAACATCCAGGCTTCATAATACCTTCCTTCCTATCTGGTCAACGCCCAGTCTTCAGAAGGAAATCAAATGGTTATCCGATCGTCTCCGGTTTTCCTTTTGATTTTGGGGACTACTAATATCCGGTCGAATCTGGTTTTCAAAGTAATTGGCAGAGTAAACTGTTATTTGGTCAACATCTAAGCTTCACAGTATACCTTACTGTTATCTGGTCAACATCCAGGCTTCACAGTCTTGTATTGATATTTGGTCAACATCCAGGCTTCACAAAACTTTGTAGGGGGTTCAACTATTTTCCGCTCGATCTCCGGGCTTCGGTATAGTCAAGATATTATCTGGTCGAATCCAGGCTTCATAATTGGAACAAGAATCTGCACATTGATTTGAATAAGCAAATAGGAGAGCATTCGTGTCTGGAGCCTTTCTAAGCCGTTTTCTGAGCTTTGAACATCTGTTTTAGGTAGCTGTTAATTTTATCCTGAAAAGGGTAAAAGGTTAACTGGAACAGAAAGTTATGTTGCATGAAATGTATTATGCAATAAGATATGTTTTTATCAATGTTTATGATATGTGAATGTATGCTGATTCATTGTCTTGCTGAGGAAAATAGTTCCTGGATAGCTGGAGATAGTAAAATCTTTGACTGCTGTCGGGGAAAATAAATCCATGACCGCTGTTGGAGATTCAAGATCTTTGACAACCTCTGTGGGGAGAAGCTATACTGCTGGGAAGATCAGGAGTTTGGGTTGTATACCAATCTAATGGGGACTTTAAGAATGAGAATCTCCGTTCTGTTGGGGGTTTCAGGGAAAAACTGAATGGTTTCCGCTGGGGATTGGTAGCCCAAAGTTTCCTCTCCACTGGGAATCTTAAATACATGTTGATTTGATCGTGTATGGAAATTTGACTCCATTGAGGAAGAAGGTTTTAAAATAACTCCCTGGGAAATTATCTATTTTTAAAGCGACTCTCCGGGGAAGTTGGAGGAAACTGGATGGTCTCCAATGATGTTCAAAGGTTGAAAGTTTGACTCCATTGGGGAAGAAAGTTTCAACTTCACTGAGGGTTTGCAATTCAAAGTTTTGCTCCGCTGGGGATTGGGAGTTTGAAAACTCAACTCTGATAGGGATTTTTGAAACTTAACTCCACTGGGGATATGTATTTAAAGATTTTAGTTCCACCGAAGATCTGGATGATGTACTGCAGGGGATTTTTTTGGAATAGCCTAAAGACGTTTTCCTATACTTTCAACCTACCAGTAATTATCCTTTCTCATTTCGTTTTATTTATAAGTAGTGATTATATTCAAATGCATATGCTCATCTAATAAATCATTGGACGTTTTCAAATAAAACATAAGTGTAAAAAAAAAAAGGCAAACAATTTTCTGCACTTTGAAGTATCTTTGTATTAACTTTGTGTAAGTATTTTGTACAAAGGAGACAGACATCCTAGTAAGAGAATGTTGTCATAAAATTGAGAAAAATTTATACAAAGAAAGATGGCTATGTGTAAAAATTCCATGGGGTTCCCATTCTGTTATAGCTTTCGTAACTCTGGATATCTTGTCCATTCGCTGCTTCGTCCGCAGATGACTGGATTGATCAAAAAGCTGGAGCTTGTCTGGTGAAGAGATTATTCTTAAAGTGATCCAACGAGACATAGTCATACGCTTTAATTCCCTAACTTTTGCCTGGATCGCCTTTCGGGTTTTCGATCCACCGGGAAACCCCTTTTTGCCCAAGTCTCCCTTTCGGGTTTTCAACTTACTGGGTGTACATATTTTTTTTATTTATCCCTAATTTTTGCCTGAACCGCCCTTTCGGGTTTTCGATTCACCGGGATGCCCATTTTTGCCCAAGTCGCCCTTTCGGGTTTTTAACTTGTCGGGTCATTTATGCGTAGTATCTTTTGACTATGTCTGCGGTTGCAGGGTGCGGCAGGTCGTCGCCGTCTATGGTGGTTAGAATCATAGCCCCACCAGAAAAGATGTTTTTGATCACAAATGGTCCTTCGTAAGTAGGAGTCCATTTTCCCTTGGGATCACTTTGCGGCAAGATGATCCGCTTGATTACAAGATCTCCGACTTGATATACCTGGCACCTGACTTTCTTGTTGAAAGCCTTGATCATTCGTTTTTGATACGTCTGACCATGACAAACAGCAGTAAGTCGCTTTTCATCAATCAAGTTAAGTTGATCAAGCCGGGTCTGAATCCAATCGTCTTCACTCAAACCAGCATCTTTCATGATTCTCAAGGAGGGAATCTGAACCTCGATGGTAAAACAGCTTCCATGCCTTATACCAAAGAATAGGGTGTTGCCCCAGTTGAAGTGCGTGCCGTAGTACGGTTCCCGTGCAGAGCAAACGGTAACATCTCATGCCAGTCCTTGTAGGTGACTGTCATCTTTTGAATGATCTTCTTGATATTTTTGTTCGCAGCTTTGACAGCACCGTTCATCTTTGGCCGATAGGGAGATGAATTGTGATGTTGAATTTTGAATTGCTCGCACAGAGCGGTGATCATAGTGTTGTTCAGGTTTGTACCATTGTCCGTGATGATACGGTCGGGGATACCATACCGGCATATGAGGTTCTGCTTGATGAAGCGGGCAACCACATTCTTTGTAACGGAAGCGAAGGAATTTGCTTCGACCCACTTGTAAAAGTAATCAATGGCCACCAGGATGAAGCAATGTCCATTGGATGTCGTAGGCTTGATCTCTCCAATCATGTCGATTCCCCACATTGCGAATGGCCAAGGAGATGTTAGGACATTGAGAGGAATTGGAGGAATGTGTACCTTGTCTGCATAGATTTGGCATTTGTGACAAGTACGGGAATGTGGATGGCAATCAGCTTCCATGGTAGACCAGTAGTAGCCTGCCCTTAGAATCTTCTTAGCCATCGTATGTCCGCTTGAGTGGGTGCCAAAAGTACCATTGTGCAGTTCAGCCATGATCTGCTCAGCCTCAATTTTTTTCCACACAACGGAGTAGGACACAATCAAGATTGCGCTTGTATAGGATACCATTGCTCAGGAAGAACTTGGCTGTGAACCTTCTTAAGAACTTTGTGTCATTGACTGAAGCTCCTTCAGGGCATTCTCGAGTCTCGAGATACCTTTTGACTTCGTGAAACCAGGGTCGGTCCACTACCTCTTCGATATTAATCTCGTGACAATGTGCAGGTTCGTCCATCCGCTCAATGGTGATTTGGGGAGCCTCATTATCCCAGTTAAGTTTAAACATGGATGACATTGTAGCTAGCGCATCTGCCAACTGATTCTCTTCTCGCGGGAAGTGCTCGAAGGTAATCTGCTCGAAATGTGGTAACAATGTCAAGACATGTTCTTTATAAGGGATGAGGTTAGGGTGTTTAGTATCCCACTCTCCTTTGATTTGACTGATAACCAAAGTTGAGTCCCCAAATACAATCAATGATTTGATTCCCAAGTCAATAGCAGCCTTGAGACCAAAGATACAAGCTTCATACTCGGCCATGTTGTTGGTGCAGCTGAAGCAGAGTCTAGCAGTGAAAGGTGTATGGCAACCTTGCGGAGAAATAAGTACCGCGCCGATACTGTTGCCAAGTGCATTGGAGGCACCATCAAAGTACAGGGTCCATCGGGATACTTGTTTAGGTCCGTCATACAGTCTGTTTTCTTCAATGTTGCTCAAAGTCATAATGTCTTCGTCGGGGAAGTCGAACCTCATAGATTGGTAATCTTTGACAGCTTGATGGGCCAGATGATCGGCTAGCACACTCCCCTTTATAGCTTTTTGGGTTGTGTAATGTATATCATATTCGGTGAGGATCATCTGCCATCTAGCGATTCTTCCGGATAAAGCAGGCTTCTCGAAGATGTACTTGATCGGATCCATCTTAGAGATCAGTAAAGTGGTATGTGTCAACATATACTGCCTTAGCCGGTGAGCAGCCCATACCAAAGCGCATCAAGTTTTCTCAAGCAGTGAGTAGCGAGTCTCACAGTCGGTAAACTTTTTGCTAAGGTAATAAATGGCATGCTCTTTTAGGCCAAACTCGTCATGTTGGCCCAGTACACACCCCATTGAATTCTCCAGGACAGTCAGATACATGATTAACGGCCTTCCTTCGACGGGTGGCATCAAGATAGGAGGTTCCACCAAATACTCCTTGATTTTATCGAAAGCAACTTGACAGTCATCATTCTATTTAACCACCTGATCTTTCTTCAACAGCTTGAAGATTGATTCACAGGTAGATGTTAGGTAAGAAATGAACCTTGCAATGTAGTTTAAGCGTCCCAAGAAACCTCTGACCTCCTTCTCAGTGAGAGGGGCAGGCATTTCTTGTATAGCTTTGACTTTGGCAGGATCAACCTCAATCCCTTGTTACTGACAATGAAACCCAAGAGTTTACCGGACCTGACTCCGAAAGTGCACTTGTTAGGGTTCAGTCTGAGCTTGTACTTTTTCAATCTGACAAACAGCTTTTGCAGATGGTCGAGGTGTTCTTCTTCTGTTTGTGAACGGGCTATCATATCGTCTATGTAGACTTCAATCTCATGATGTATCATGTCATGAAACAAAGCTACCATGGCGCGCTGATAAGTTGCCCCGACATTGTTCAGTCCGAATGGCATCACTTTATAGCAGAAGGTACCCCACTGCATAACAAAAGTAGTCTTCTCCATGTCTTCGGGGGCCATTTTGATCTGGTTGTACCCTGAAAATCCATCCATGAAAGAGAATACCTTATGTTGAGTTGTATTGTCAACCAAGATGTCAATGTGCGGTAGTGGAAAGTCATCTTTAGAGCTAGCCCTGTTTAAGTCTCTGTAATCCATGCACATTCTGACTTTTCCGTCCTTCTTAGGCACGGGCACAATGTTAGCGACCCATTGGGGATAGGAAGTAACAGCAAGAAAGCCAGCATTGAACTGTTTCATCACTTCAGCTTTGATCTTTTCGGACATGTCAGGCCTCATTCGACGGACTTTCTATTTGATTGGTGGATAATCTTCTCTTGTAGGGAGACGATAAACCACAATATATGTATCGAGTCCCGGCATGTCTTCGTAGGACCAGGCGAAGATCTCAACATATTCATTTAACATTTGAACTAAGCACTCTTTGACACTTGGCTCTAGGTTGGCACCCACTTTGACCTCTTTTCTGTCTTCGGCAGTACCCAAGTTGATAGTCTCTAACAACTCTTCATAGGGAAGAATAGCCCTTTCTTCCTATTGTAGAAGTCTAGCCAACTCTCCAGGCACTTCACAGTCTTCATCACCTTCGTATTCGGCATGATTGACCAGATCTTCAAAATCACTGAAGGCCATAGCAGAATTGTTACCCATGGAATCCGGAGTGGATGGGTACCTGCATTTTGTGAGTGTGGGTGTGTGTAAGGGATAGCCACCTTTAAACAAAATAAAATGTAAAAAGAAAGAAAATGAACATAAAAGTTTATATGTGAAAACGTCCATGATTCATTAAAAATGGCATATGAAAATGAAGAATCAAACCCTTACAAATGGACCTATGCACCTCGGGTAAGGCACAAGGTAAAAAGAGTGTACAAATTGTTTAATAATTATTACAGACCAATAGAAAATGTTCAAAAGATAAACTACTGATTGATGAAAGTAATGGGAACAAAGTCTTTCGCCTCCCAGTTGTTCAACCCTCCTTCAATAGTTGGAAAGATCCAGTCTTCAAAATTGCTCTCTTCTTCATCCTCCTCTAAAGCATGAACTCCATGATGAGTGATCTTCAATGGTGGTCCTCCAGCCCGGGAGCAACGCACAGCCTTCTGACTAGCAGCAGTGAAACCCAAGCCAAACTTATCTGTATTGAAAGGAAAATCTGGTAGCTGACCCCATACTGTACTTCCTCCTTCCTTGATCACAACCTTCACATCTTTAAGGGATGACATTCGGGACACAAGCTTGGTAACGATGGGTACAGAAGTCATTGTCTTGGCTGCCACAACTCCAGGAGAAACCTCTTCAAAGTGTTGGAAATGGGTTTCTATGAATTCACCATCTAATTCCACATAGAGAAAGAATTAAGATGGCTTATCATATACTCCTCCTCGCCATGAGCTGTTATGATTTTCCCCTGGACTGGGTATTTGAGTATTTGGTGTAGAGAAGAAGTGATTGCCCCAGCTTTGTGGATCCAGGGTCTTCCCAGCAAACAAGAATATGAAGGACGGATGTCCATCACATAAAATGTAGAGTTGAAAATTTTTGTTCCCACTTTAATTGGGATGTCCACCTCTCTGTGGACCATCCTCTTAGAACTGTCAAAGGCTATAACAATGATATTGCTGGGCTTCAAAGTCAACCTTCACAGTCCAATTTGTCCAATGCTTTCTTAGGCAAGACATTTAAAGACGACCCAATATCAACCAGAACATGAGCAAGAGTAGTCCATCGGCACTCCACCGAGACATGCAGCGCATCATTATGCTTTCTCCCCTTAGATGTTAGGTCGACATCGGAGAAGCCAAGACCATTGTTGGCGGTTAGGCTGGCTACACACTCCTGGAACTGGTCCGCGGAGGTTTCTTGAGGCACATGGGCCGTCTTCAGGAATTTGATCAAGGCTTTGGCATGAGCCTCAGAACAGAGCAATAAGGCCAGCATAGAGATTTTTGAAGGGGTTTGCCCCAGTTGTTCTACGACATCATAGTCGCTTTTCTTAATTATTTTTAAAATCTCCTCCATTTCCTTTTGAGTGGTCTCGGGGATGACCAAAGGCTGAGCCCTCGTCCTGACGGGCACTTCTTGGATCCCCTTACCTTTATCAGCAGTAACAGCAGAGGGTACAACTTCGGGAGTAACAATTTCTTCAATCACTGGAGTTCGCACAGATATCTTGACTGGCACAGGAGTAACCTTAGGAGCATTTGAGGGTCCGAAGATTTCTCTTGGAGGAGCAATCTCCTGAGAGAATATTCTTCCGCTGCGGGTTATCTTACTTGTCCCTGCAATATTTCCTACGTCAGGAGTCTCTTCATCGGAACTTTCTTCAACTGATTCAATCTGCTTAACACCGTGGTAGAAGATCTCTCCTCCATAATTCCACGATATTGTCTTGTTGGACTTGTATGGGATAGGCCCCGGCATTGTTATCTTCAGAGGTACAAACTTTGGATCGGGTGTAATCTTAACAGGTCTTTTGGAGATCTTGGAAAGATTGTCGGAAATGGTGATTATAGCAACATCGTTGATTGGAGTAACAGGAGTAACAGGAGTCTTCTTGAAGAGGATTTCTTGATTATCCATCAGGAGTTGGATGCCTAACTTCAATAGCGGGCAGTCGGATTGCAAGGTCGAACAAAGATAACAATCTTTTTCACAGCCCGGGAAAATCCCGACTTTCAACAGATTCATCTTGATCATTGGCAATGGAGTCATTAAGTCATCAACAACAGCAACATACAAATCCTCAACAACAACATGGACATTATGACCATGTTTTGGCGTTGGAGCGGATATCACATTAGGTTTTTCAAATGCGTCAAACTCCACCTCCTTGGCATCTATTAAATCTTGGATCTTATTTTTGAGGGCCCAACAATTGTTAGTGTCGTGCCCCACACTGTCTGAATGATAGGCACACTTTGCATTGGCATGGTAAAAAGGAGAAGTTGTATTCGGATTTTGTGGTGGCTCTCTCAAGGTTGTAAGGTTTAACTTCAAGAGGTGGGGGAGAACCTGGGCAGGCGTCATGTTTATTTTGGTGAATTTCCTAGCAGGCCTTCCCCGTCTTTGTTGGTTGGTTCTGGGATGATCGTTTCTAGGATGATCAACTGCAGTCTTTTGAATCATTACAGCCCACACCGCTGGCCGGTGCTCCACTCTTCCTCGACCTCTTTGGGAGTAAACAGCTGACACCTCTTTCTTGTCTGGAAAAGGTTTTTTGACGGCAGCAGAAGCAAATGTATCTTTTTGAATCTTACCGCTCTTGATGCCAGCTTCAACTCGTTCACCAGTCAGAATTAATTTGGTGAATCCTGTAGACGAACTTCCTATCAGATGGTTAAAGAATGGACCTGACAGCGTCCCCAAAAACATATCAACAAGCTCTCTCTCAGACAATGGTGGTTGCACCCTTCCAGCCAAGTCCCTCCACTTCTGGGAATACTCCTTAAATCCTTCATTAGAGACCATACCCATACTCTGTAATTGAGTACGAGTAGGTGCTAAGTCTGCATTATATTGATATTGTCTGTAGAAGGCAGCAGCCAAATCCTCCCAATTATGTACATCAGATCTTTCAAGCTGGTAGAACCAATCTAATTGCGTCCCCGAAAGACTATCTTGAAAAAAGTGGACCCACAGATCCTTATCAGAAGAATGAGGTTGGATC
Source organism: Vicia faba (assembly GCA_948472305.1). Classification (NCBI taxonomy): domain Eukaryota; kingdom Viridiplantae; phylum Streptophyta; class Magnoliopsida; order Fabales; family Fabaceae; genus Vicia; species Vicia faba. Next base: position 1,230,438,034 of record OX451736.1, on the reverse strand, counting down.
TTTCTGACGTAAGACCGCAGATGCATCTTCGGACAAGACAAACCATCATATTTAGAAAATGTAGGCACCTTGAATTTAGGGGGAATCACAATCCCAGCAACTAACCCCAGCTCTTTGAAATCCAGCCCAGGCACTCTTTGTACCTCCATGGCTGCCAAACGCTCTTCCAGATTCTTATACTTGTCGTCTGCAGGAGGGTATTGCTGCTCAGAGTAATCTTCATCCTCGTCTTCTTCTTCTTCTTCAGCCTCAGACTCGGAGGGCACTGCAACTCCCTTTCCTTTGCCAACCCCTTCATCAGATGTTGAGGGGAAATCCATGACTCTTCTAGCTTGGTTCTCAAATCTTCTTCCCAAAGTAGCTACACCCACTCTTTTATTTTTCTTTTTCTCCTTTTATTTTTCCTTTTCTTTCTCTAACAGTGCTTTAAGATCCTCCTGACCCTTTGCCAAGGTCATGAGGAGTTGTTGGAACTGCGAATTCTGCGCTTGTAGATCTTTGATCGTCTGCTTTATATCCATCTTGCTGAAATAAACAACAGAGAGATAAGGAAACCTAGTGTGAATACCTTCTTATGCATATGATGAATGATATGTATTCATGTAATGCATTCAAGGATTCAAAAATTCAAATTTGTTGCAAACAAAAAGAACACACGTCATATTAAGAAGAATTTGTTAGTACATAAGTGCCCCATGGGCAAAATGAATACAAAACTCTAATGTAAAAAGACGTTGCGCATCCTCTTTGGTGCAATGTAGGTGTTGAGAGCCTGCTCTTCGTGTAGTTGACGAGTAAGTTCTAAAACCTTCTTCTCACTGGCGTAGAAGCTGGCTTCAAAAGTGTTTCGTTCTTCCTTGAGCTGTATCCAACTCTTTTGCAAATCTTCCAATGATGTTGGCATGTCAGGATGTAGGAGGGTGTATGGAACCTTTCCTTCCATAACAGGCTCTTTGATCATAGGCAAAATGTAGGGGTAAGGCATCATAAGACTATGGGCGCGGGTTCGTACCCACTTGAGGTAAGGCTCAAGGGGGATGGAATTCTTGTGCCCCAGTGTCTTACTATCCACTTTGCTGGGCATCCTCCAAGCTCGGATAAACCTTTGTCGAAGTCCTTGAGTGTCGTTGTCGAAGTCAAAAACCAAGTCTGGAATCAGCATGTCATGAGGGCCATCCCTCCGGGTATATCCAAATTGTCTCAGAGCCAAGCAGGGGTTGTAGGTAATGCCTCCTCTAATGCCAAGTAGTGGGACATTAGGGAATTCCCCACAACGATCAATGATGATGACATTTTCTCTGGACCGAGAACACCAATGAACATCAGAATGTGTAAGAGTCATCAATCGTTGTGACCACCTCAAGCCTTGCTCATTCTTCAAGACTGATTGGGGAAGGCGAGAAATAAACCACCTTGCTAGAAGAGGAGTACAGCACATAAGAACACCTATTTTCCTCATTGTTCGTGTGTGAAATGAGTGGAGGATATCCCCAAGCAATGTAGGCACAGGATTCCGAGATATGAAAATTTTGACAACGTTCACATCTATAAGCTGATCAGGATTTGGGAACAAGACCAACCCATAGATGAGTAGTGCCACAATCTCCTCAAAAGCTTGTAGATCTAGAGAATTCCAGCAGTCTTGTGCCTTCTCAAATAGAAACTTTGCCAAGAAACCCTTGACACCACTTCTGGTTTCCCAATGACCTTTGATGTCAGATGGTTACAAGTGTAAGGCTTGAGCAACATCTTCAGGCTTTGGCTCTCTTTCCATACCGTCGTAGGGTAGTTGGTGGAGAATAGGAATCCTCAGGAGTTGAGAAAATTCCTTCAAAGTAGGCACTAGTTGGTAATCAAGAAATGTAAAGCAATGGTGTAGGGGGTCAAAGAACTGGAAGAGAACTTTCACCATGTCTTCTTTAATGTTGGAGTTGACCAAGTTGAGAAGTCTACCATGTCTTTCACTGAAGGGAGAATTCTCTGGAATCTTGGAAGCAAGCTCCTTGAGTTGAGGAGGGATTCTCACAAGGTTGACTTGAATTGTTTTCCTGCGAAATGAATCCATTACCTACAAAACAAGAACAAAGATGAAGATCCAAACCCTTGAAATGGTTAGTGGATACATATGATGCTTTATGATGTTCATGACGTATGCACAAGTATATGTACAAACAAGTCACACAAGTTCCTAGTTTCAGGCTTGCATGGGGTTTCATAGGTAAGTACCCTCTTGAAGTTAGTTGGCTCAACTTGTCCTATAAATAGTAACCGGGTTCTAAGGAGCTCAATATCACTGGATTATTTTCTGTGTTCATTGTTTCAGTTTAGCCACTTTACTGGCGACCGAAATATTCCAAGAAAATAACCCTCAAAGAGTGTAGTATCGAGTATCTACCAACTTTGGACTGTACCAAAGTCGGTCATCTCACTACCCCTAATAAGGCCAAGATGGTCAAGTAAAGGTTCTAAAAGTCCATTAGTGCTTCATGACATCACTCAGCGGCCCCGTATTCTCTTTGATTAACTCAAAGGCTACCGGTACCCACAAATATGTCGCACTAATATAGTTATTGCTTCAATCATGTCGGTATACCCCACACAGTTTCCACAACGTATTGCTATTTACCTATGAATGTTTCCCAAATCCGAGTAGAGGATTTCAAACCCAAACAATAGAACCAAGTGTAAAGCAATCAAAGCAAACAAAGTAAGCATGTAAAGGTGATCTAAACCCTAAGGTAACCCCACTTTTAGATTATCCCCAGCAGAGTCGCCAGTTCTGTGATACAGTGGGAAAACTGACTTGAGGTTTTGCGTTTGTGTTCGCAAATGTTTCGGTTTAGCAAGAGTTACCACCGACTTTTTATTTTATCCAAAGGAAAGGTCAAAAAGCACAGGAAAGACCTTTGAGATGTTTTCTTGGGTTCGGGGAGTAGATTATGAAAAGGGAAGGTGCGATCACCCTTTTCATCCATGGTTATCCATGGGCTCTTAGTTACTTGTTTAGATCACTTGCTTTTGCTTTTCAATTGTTTGAAATGGTGCTTTGTGTGTGGTTTTGAAAATGTTTTGAAAAGAGGTCATCATTGTGGCAACCTTTGTAATGATTCTTGTTTGAATATATACAAAGGTGTATTGTCTTTTGAAAATATTTTTTAATGTTTGAAAGTTTGTTTTGGGAAATGTTTTGAAATTGTGTTGTGAGGTGTGTTTGAACATAGCAAGGATGTTTTTTTGCAAGTTTTGATCAAGTAACTAACAGTTGTCTACCCTATCTACTCAAAGATCTTTCATACACATTTTTAACCCTTTTGACAGTGTTGTTTTACCATTGCATTTGGTAAACAACCTTGTGTTTGGATGTTAAACAGGACAGGCGTGGGTCATCGTATTGACCATGATAGCAATTGTGCTAAGTATCTTTAGCAAATTTTTGAGGGACTAGATCATTTTGTATAGGCAACCAAGATAGCGTCATCGAGGGACTATGATCTTTTGTTTTGTTTTTGTTTTACCAAGATACTTAACATGCATACCATGGCCATTTTAAAGGCAACAAGTGGATGAAACCCTAGGGGTGTATGTGTGCATTGTGTTATCAATTTACATGTTTTTGTGTCTTGTATTAGGTCTAACTATTTGTTTTGATTTTGGATATTGCATACAAACCCTAATCTCTATCATGGCATATTTGAAAGCTATAAATGCGTAAAATAAATCTACGACTATTACAACATTGATATGGGGAGGGGGATATAATTTTGAATGGGGAGTATTTGCAAGAAAATAAAACCCTAAGATTTACTATTACATCCAAATTGAACTCTTTGCATCAAATAATAAATAAGCAATATTTAAATAAGCAATTAATATAAATAGGCAATACATTATAAATATGCAAAAAAAAAATGTTTTTGTTTATTTTTATGTGTAAAAATAATATTTAATGTGTTAAAAAAAAAGAAAATAAAAAGTTATTTTTGTTAAGGGTAAAACCCTAATTTTTGTTTATATATATATATATATATATATATATATATATATATATATATATATATATATATATATATATATATATATATATATATATATATATATATATATATATATATATATATATATGTATATATATATATATATATATATATATATATATATATATATATATATATATATATATATATATATATTATATATATATATATATATATATATATATATATATATATATATATACATATATATATATATATATATATATATATATATATTATATATATATATATATATATATATATATATATATATATATACATATATATATATATATATATATATATATATATATATATATATATATATATATATATATATATATATATATATATATATATATATATATATATATATATTATATATATATATATATATATATATATATATATATATATATATATATATATTATATATATATATATATATATAGATATATATATATATATATATATAATATTATTTATGTACAAGAAAAAATAAAAATATGTACAAGTGTCAAAAATAAAAATATATTAGAAAAAATATTATTTAAGTATGTAAATAATAAAATAAAGGTATAATATTTCTATGTATTATTTCAAGTTTCTTATTAAAGAAAATAAAAGCATGTTATTTAACAATTATTTTTATGTTAGAAAAAATAATAAAAAATACAAAATAAAATGTGAAAATTAAATAAAACATTTTTGGTAATTTTTGAAGTTTAGAAAAAATATTTTAAAGTCAGAAATAGAAATAAAAATATGAAAATATCAAATAATAATGAAATGGGCCAGGGGGTGCAGTCAGCAAACTGGAGGTGTCAAAAGCAAGTCAAGGCCAAGCCCAGCCCAAACTGATCTTCATCTTCAACCTTTGAACAAAAGCGCGCGCCCTGTAACTCCAACTCTGTTCTCTCTATTCTTTGCATGAAATCAAAAACTTAAAACATGAAACTTATAGAGCATTAAACCACGATTCTAACCATATAAAAAACTTAATTTAACTCAAAGACCAGAGAGAATTTCTCTGGCCCTAATTTCTAACCTAACTTTTTCAGGAAGTTCATCAATCAAATTCTCTTAGCACACTTAACTTAAATGAAATTTATGCATATGTACAGCTTAAGGGCTATGAGTACTACATTTTTTATTCATAAACCTAAGCCTAATGATTCCTAAATAGAGAGATAGAAAGTTGACAAATACCTGTTTCAGTTGAACACGAGTATGGCAATGTAGAGCTTTTCAGTGAGGCCTGAGATGTTTGAGAGCTTTCTTGAACTTCCTCTGACCTTCCCCAATGCTTAGTTTGCTTTGGATTTGCTTGAACAAGCTTGTAGAAGTCAACCTGCACAAGCTGAAAACATAAATGGTGAAGCTTGCAAATGGAGTTACAGTCAATGGTCAATGGTTGGGATAGCTCAGGTGGGTTATATGGAAGGTATTGGAACAAATTTGGGGCAAAATGCACGAGTAGTTTTTGTTATGCCACTCAAAGTGCAGAAACTGCCCTGTTTTGCAAGAGAAAGGTGATTTTGTGTTTTGGAAAGCTTGAGGGTTGAATAACTTGTGTTTCTGGCTCAAGGCAATATGTAAAACTTGTTTCAAATTCTTACAAGAGTTGGTTATAACAGATACTCAAGTTCTGTAGACTTTTGCACATTTCTTGGTTATGAAGTAAAAGGTGGGAAGTGACAAAGAGCAGGCCTGTACAGGCTAGCTCTAATCCTGCATACATTTTGTGATCTTGGCCCCAAGTTTGTGGATTTGGTTTTCTGTCCAAGATTTGGTTCAAGGCTCAAGAGGTGCAATTTGACATAAAGCAAGTTTTGACAAAAATGGCAATGTTGCCTTTTTGCTATTTTTGGATTAATCTCTTGTGTAAACCTCTAATGATCAGAACAAAACTTCAATCCATTGGGTTAGCATTTAATTCTTAAGTATGGAATGGTTTAGATACCTGTAATCAAGTATAAACAATGCTATATGGAAATTGCAACTTGTAGCAACATGAAATATGCCATGGATCAAAGTGAGTTTTTTGCCAAATTCAAACCTTCGATTCTCCCTAACCATAAATGATTTTGGAGATTTCTTGGACATTTTGGAAAGCTTGTAACATGATCTACAATTCATATTTTAAATGAATTTTGAGATTACAAGTGGAACTAGGTGAAAAATTTCCATGAAGATAGGTCAAAATCCTGCTTAAACTAGGGCAAAATTTCACTAAGTTAAAAGTTTCATGGACCCTTGTTCCAAAAATCATAACTTGAGATCCAAGCTTCTTTTGAGAAAAATTTGTGAATCAAAGTTGTATATTTTGTGGAGGACTACAACTTTCATGTTGGAAGTTTTTTTTGAATCCAATTGCATCATGGTGAAAAAGTTGGGCAAAGTTGGGAAAAAATAAGAAAATTTCATAACTTAGAAAAATTCTAAGTTATGAAATTTTTCAATCTTAAACCCTAATTTGAAAAATTAGGTTTCTTGATGAAAAAAGTTTCATGTTTTGACACATCTTGATGAAAAATGACCCTTGGCACTTGATTTTGACCAAAAAGTCAAAGTTTGACTTTTCAGTGTACAGTTGATTTTTGATCAATTGACTGGAAAATTCATTTGTCAATCCCATGCAATTGAGATCTTTTGAACCTTGTGAATAGGTCAAGATGATGCCATTGAGTCCTTGAATCCATGCTTGAACCCAATTTTCCATTGGCTAGGTGAAAAATCAGAAATTGCCCTTCTGCAGTCAAAACCCTAAAAATGACCATTTTGCCCTTTTGATGATCTGATCAAATTTCTTTAGGAGTTGTGGTCCAAACTTGATCAAATGGTTCATATGAGCCCATAATATTGATGTGGATCAAAATTTATGAGTGTTGTACCCCAAAATTTTCCCTCTTA